>CM057460.1:70701551-73201551 GCA_030035585.1 Dugong dugon
TCACTTTGTTGTAGTTTGGGTAGGCCGTATGTTTCTAGAAATTTATCCATTTCCTCTAGGTTTTCAAATTTGTTGGAATATAGTTTTTCATAATATTCTGTTATAATCCTTTTTATTTCAGTTGGGTCTGTTGTAATGTCCCCCATTTCATTTCTTATTTGGGTTATTTGTGCCCTCTGCTGTTTTTCTTTTGTCAGTCTGGCCAGTGGTTTGTCGATTTTGTTGATTCTTTCAAAGAACCAACTTTTGGTTTTGTTGATTCTTTCTATTGTTTTTCTGTTCTCTATTTCATTGATTTCTGCTCTGATCTTTACTATTTCCTTTCTTCCGGTGGTTGTAGGCTTTTTTTGTTGTTCTCTTTCTATTTGTTTGAGTTCTGTAGTTAATGTTTTGATTTTGTCCCTTTCTTCTTTTTTGATATGTGCATCTATTGCTATAAATTGTCCTCTGAGGACTGCCTTTGCTGTGTCCCAAAGGTTTTGGTATGATGTGTTTTCATTTTCATTTGATTCTAGGAATGTTTTAATTCCATCTCTGATTTCTTCTATTACCCATTGATGTGTAAGCAGATTATTATTCAGTTTCCATGTGTTTGATTTTTTTTCCTTGCTCTTTCTAGTGTTAATTTCTACCTTGATGGCATTGTGGTCAGAGAAGATACTGTGAATTATCTCAGCATTTTGGATCTTGTTGAGGATTGCTCTGTGGCCTAAGATGTGGTCTATTCTGGAGAACGTTCCATGTGCATTGGAAAAGAATGTGTACTTTGCAGCGGTTGGATGGATTGTTCTATATATGTCTATGAGGTCCAGTTGGCTGATTGTGTCCTTTAGGTCTTCTGTATCTTTGCTGAGTTTCTTTTTAGTTGTTCTGTCCTTTACTGAGAGTGGTGTGTTGAAGTCTCCTACTATTATTGTGGAACTGTCAATTTCTCTTTTCAGTGCTGTTAGAGTTTTTTTATGTATTTTGGAGCCCTGTCATTGGGTGCATAGATATTTATTATGGTTATGTCTTCATGATGGATCATCCCCTTAATCATTATATAGTGTCCTTCTTTGTCTTTTATGGTAGATTTTGTTTTAAAGTCTATTTTATCTGAGATTAGAATTGCCACTCCTGCTCTTTTTTGATAGTTGTTAGCTTGATATATTTTTTTCCAACCTTTGATTTTTAATAAATTCACATCTTTGTTTCTAAGGTGTGTCTCTTGTAGACAGCAAATTGATGGATCCTGTTTTCTTATCCATTCTGCCACTCTCCGTCGCTTTATGGGTGCATTGAGCCCATTTACGTTCAGTGTAATTATTGATAGATGTGAATTTGTTGCTGTCATTTTGTAGTGCTTTTTTTTGTGATGCTGAAGTTTTCTTTGTTGTTCTTACTCTCTTGTGCTGAGTTCCTTTTGTTTGTGGATTTTGTGTTCATTTCTTTTGTTTTTGTAGGTTTTGGTTTTGTTGAGACTTTATGTTTTTCGTCTTTATTTTTATGAGTTGGTTTGTTAACTTTTTTTGTGGTTACCATGAATTTTACCCTTATCTTTATAATTTTGAAGCAGTCTACTGTTACTTGGTATCGCCTTGCCTTCTTCTCCTTTAGAAGGTTCTATACCTATGCCGTTTGTTCCCTCTTTCATTGTTTTGATGTTGTTGTCATCCTTTGATTGATTTCTCTGATTCCCTGTTGTATATCTTTTGTTTTTGGAAAGTCCTCTGTAGTTCAGTTCCTAGAATGGTATCTGGTTCATGTTAACCTGCGTCCTAGGTCCTAGGTCCTGCCTGAGGGCTTAAGCTGTTTGTCCTCAGATCGAAGAACTCCCTTTAATAATTCTTGTAAGTTTGGTTTGACTTTTGCATATTCCTTTAGTTTCTGTTTATCTGGAAATGACCTAATTTCACCATCAAATCTGAATGAGAGTTTTGCAGGATATATTATTCTTGGCTGACAATTTTTTTCTTTCAAGATTTTATATATGTCATCCCATTGCCTTCTTGCCTGCATGGTTTCTGCTGAATAATCTGAGCTTAGTCTTATTGTTTCTCCTCTGTATGTGACTTCTTGTTTTTCATGAGCTGCTCTCAGGATTCTTTGTTTGTCTTTAGTTTTAGCGAGTGTGAATATGATATGTCTTGGTGATTTTCTTTTGGGGTCTCTTCTATATGGGGTTCGTTGAGCTTCTTGGATGACCAGCTTTTCATCTTTCATGATATTGGGAAAGTTTTCTGTCAGCAGTTCCTCAATGATCCTCTCTGTGTTTTCTGTTTTCTCCCCCTGTTCTGGTATGCCAATCACTCGTAAGTTTTTGCTTTTAATTGTGTCCCACATAACTCTCAGGGTCTCTTCATTTTTCTTTGTTCTTTTTTCTGAGTTTTCCTGAAACAGAGTTGTATCCAAGTGTTTGTCTTCAGTTCCACTGATCCTGTCTTCCATGGTTTCAAATCTACTTCTCAGCCCTTCTATGACACCGTCCATTTCTGAAATCTTGTTGTTTATCTTTTGGATTTCTAATTGTTGTTTTTGTATAATTTCGAGTTGTGAATTTATTTTGGCATTTTGTTCTTGCATCATCTTCCTGAATTCTTCCAATTTTTTGTCTGTATTTTCCATAAATTTGTCTATTTTTTCCTCATGTTTGTCAGCTTTTTGCCTCAGTTCTTGGAAAATTCCGAGTATTAGTGATTTGAGTTCCGTATCAGGTACTTCTAGTGCATTTTCTTCCACAGGAGAGTTATCTGGTGTTTTAATTTGGACGCCTATTGGAGCCATCTTGTCTTGTTTTTGTAAATGTTTTGATATTGTTTGCTGTTTTCGGGGCATTCAGTAGATATTTCTCTCGTTTATTGATTGTAGATTTTTTTTTTTTTTCGTTCTTGTGGTACAGCTGGGCAGATCTAGTTGAGGAGGAGCCACTGGGATGGGTTGCTTGTGGCACTCACCGCAGCCACCAGGACGGTCGGTAGTCAGTGCTGGGCAGGTTCCAATAGGGCGTGCCTGCACCGCTTGGTGGTGTGATGTCTAGTGCACGGTGCAGGTAGGTAGGGTGCAGCGGGAAGATGGTTATGTGTGAAGCTAAGCTGGATATGGGAGAGAGGAGAGAGGAGGAGGAGCAAAAAGTGTACAAACATAAAAGAATGCTAGGGGAGCTTGTCGTTGCAATGTACAGATGAGAGACTATGGGATGGAGGAAACCAGAAGGGGGAAGAGAAAGAAAAGGAAAGAATGACCAAATAAAAATCAGAAAAGTTAAAGAACTGCAAAGTTCCCAGGGATCCCACCGATGCAGCTATGAGGTCTGGGGGAGTCGGTCTCAATTTTCACAGCTCAGCCTGGCCAGAAGGTACAGAGGCATACATCGCCTGGAATTCAGGGATCAGAAAGAGAAGGAAGAGATAGAGAGACAAGAAATTAAGCAATGAAGAAAGACAAAAGAAAAAAAGAGGTAAAAGATGACAAAACTAATCAAAAAAGGAAGAAAAATAAAATTGAGAGGAAAAAAAAAAAAAGGGCAACACCAGCAGTCAGTGCCTACAAATGGGACCCAGAGAGCCCCCACTCAGGGGCGCGAATTCCAAGAAGCCGGTAGTCTCGGGGTTAAGTGACCGTGGCCACGGGAAGTAGAGGGGCCAACGAACAAAGGCCCCAGGATCCCACCCGCGCGGGAGCCCAGACCTAGAAACAGCCACACGCCTGAACGCAGCCCTACAGCCCCGCAGGAGAGAGCAGAGACGGCCCTCGGAACCAGGCACCCAGGCAAAAGGAGGGGGAGGCGGCAGAAAAAGGTTCGCTAGGTGCCAGCAAATGGCTCCCAGAAAGCCTCCAGCCCGGGCGCGCGGAATCCAAGCACCGGTGCCCCCCTGCTCAGGGACTCCGGCCACGGAAAGCAGAGGGGCGAACAAACAAAGGCCCCGGGATCCCACCCACGCGGGGGCCCAGACCTAGAAACAGCCACACGCCCGCACGCAGCCCTACAGCCCCGCAGGAGAGAGCAGAGACGGCACTCGGAACCAGGCACCCAGGCAAAAGGAGGGGGAGGCGGCAGAGAAAGGTTCGCTAGCTGCCAGCAAACGGCTCTCAGAAAGCCGCCAGCCCAGGCGCGCGGAATCCAAGCACCAGCACCCCCCAGCCCAGAGACCCTGGCCACGGAAAGCAGGGGATCCCCAGCTGAGGCGGAGAGGGGTGGGTGGTGGGAGAGCGCGCACCGCAGTTTACCGGTCGTTCTGTCTCCGACCAGATGCTCTGCAAGGCTGCTCTCCCGTTTGCTGGTCTCCGATAGGAATCCAAGATGGTGGATCCGCGCTGCGTTAGCTGGTAAGGAATCTCTGCCTGAGTCTCTCCTCGCTCTCCGTTCTCTTTTAGTATTCTCACTCCGTTTGGTGTTTGGCTGAGTTCTTTATCTCTTCATTTGGTGTTCTAGGGTTTCAGGATTGTTGATTCTCTGTTAGGCTTAGTTTTTCGGATCTTTGCTGTGGAGGGACGGCGTGGTGTTTCTGCCTAGAGCGCCATCTTGCCCCCGACCTCTCCCCAATCTTTAAGTTGGTCTTTGTTTAAACATTCAGCAAACTATCCAGTTCTTGACACTACATTCTGGAGACCAGTCAGCACCAGTCCGTTTCAGTGTGAGGTGGCACTGCTCCTTTCAAAGTGAATTATGGAGAAACATCTTTGTCGACTAATAGAGGAAAAACAGCCTATCTGTTTAGCTGAAAACCTTTTTGTTGTTGTTTATTTGTAATTTCCATTTTCCTGCCCTAGTTGGTCTTCTGGGAAGGAGCGAACATTTTGATATGGAATGTCCTGTGGAGAGTTGCATGGGATCCTCTAAGTGGGTAATCTGTGGGACAGGAAAGGGTTTAGAGGCAAGTCTGGGTAGAGGGTGGAGGATGGAACAGTGAAACCTGTGAGAGCCAGAACTCAATGGGACTGCCTTGTTTTTCTGGGTCTCGCAAGTTTTCCACCTTTGACAGGATGCAGTCTTAACTTTTCTATCGTTGGTTTTAGTGGGAAATATTTGCGTTTTCCACCTTTGACAGGTTTCTGCATTACACAGTTTCCGGCTTTCACAGGTTTTACTGTAGCTGCTCTTCCCTGAGTCTCACTGGACCAAAGGAATAAAGCACATGTGAGAAGGCTGGCTGGCCTAATCAGAAGGTGTTAAAGATCCAGAGCAGCCAGCTTGACCACTTTAAGGTAATGAAACTGGGCTTGGCATGTGGCCTACATTATTGATCTCATCACATGGGCCTTAGGATGAAATTAAACGATGGAAACCATGCTTGTTTTGTCTCTGAAACGTCCTGAGGACCTTCAGTTTGCCTGGGTTTTACTCTGCTTGAGCGGTAGCTTTGCAGATTTCGCATTTCTAAGAGGACCTGACAGAAGGTGGAGGACCTAAGTCTACAGCCTGGTGCTGTTGGGGGGTTCTGTCTAGCATGGGGCCCACTTTTTGCCTCTCTGTGGTCAAGAGGATGTAACTAAATCAAGAAGACAGCCCCACACTGACTGGAAATGTGTCTAAGGAGAGAAAATGTTTCCCTGCTACGTGGCACTCCCAGCCTGTGGACGAGGCCTCCGTTGTTTGAAATGGTCGAGATCTCCTTCCTCCCATTCCCTGCCCCAAGGCTTCAGCCCCGAGAAGACACTGTCCTGCCTCAGCGCCAGGGGACCAGGACATGGAGTGGGACCTCATGGAAGGCTTTGTGCTTAGGGGAAACACCTCAAAGTGCTTGGGCTAAGACTCTGGACAGTCTAGAGCAATGCTTCTCCAGCTATGTCCATAATAACCACCTGGGGTTCATGTTAAAGTGCAGGTTCTGATTCAGTACTCATTGCCATCATGTCGATTCTGACTCATGGTGACCCCATATGTGCAGAGTAGAACTGCATTCCATAGGGTTTTCAAGGCTGTGATCTTTTGAAAGCAGATCGCCAGGCCTTTCTTCCCAGGTGCTTCTGAGTGGGTTTGAACCACCAACCTTTCGATTAGTAGTTGAGTGCTTAACTGTTTGTGCCACTGATTCAGTAGGTCTGTGGTAAAGCCCAAGAGTCTGCATTTCTAACAAGCTTCAGGTGATGCTGCTGCTGCTGGTTCTGGGACTGCACGTTGAGTAGTGAGGGTCTAGAGCAGAGGGTCTCAGTGTGTGATTGTGGATCAGCAGCATCAGCAACACCTCGGAACTTGTTAGAGAATGCACATTGTCGGCCCCTCTGCAGACCTCTGGGAATGGAGCCCAGCAACCTGTGGTTTAACAAGCCCTCCAGGTGATTCTGATGCTCAATCAAGTTTGAGACCCACTGGCCCTGGTGGCGCAGTAGTTACGAGCTTGGCTGCTAACCAAAAGGTCGGCAGTTCGAATCCATCAGCTGCTCCTTGGAAACCCTATCAGGCAGCTCTACTCTGTTCTGTAGGTTCGCTATGAGTTGGAATTGACTTGATGGCTACAGGTTTGGTTTGCTTTGGTCTGGTTTAGGTGCAAGGAGCCCTGGTAGCACAGTGGTTAAAGTGCTTGGTTGCTAACCAAAAAGTCAGCAGTTCGAACCCACCAGCGGCTCTGAGGGAGAACTACGTGGCAGTCTGCTTCTGTAAAGATTTACAGCCTTGGAAAGCCTAGGGGGCAGTTATACTCTGTCCTATAGGGTCACTATGAGTTGGAATCAACCCGATGGCAATGGGTTTGGTTTCACCTCGGTGCAGGCTCACTTTACCATTCTGATGTCACCAATGTACTTCTTCTCAGAAATGAGAGAGGGAAAACACCAAGGATATTAATGTATTTTTGTAGCAGCCAAGTCTGAAGAGAGAGTTCCTGGAGCAGATTGCTATGTAACAAATTCTGATATCAGTTGGGCACATCTGGCTAACAGCTGTGAAGAAAGGGAAGGCAGTAAAAAATTGTTTTTAATTACAAAAGAAGTTAATGTTCACCTTTAAAAACTCACACAATACTGTGCGTTATAAAGGAAGTAATGACAGCTTGCATTTTGATGTTTATCATCAGACTTTTTTCTTTGCACAACAAGGAGTTTGTACACAAATATTTGTATACTATAGTACTTTACACATTGTTCTCCAACTTGTTAATTGCATTTCACTTTCTTCCACAGGTGTGGGGAGGCTTCTGAAAACCTCAAGGCCACAGAGGAGCCAGCTCTGTGATTTTGCCATGTTGACTAGGTGCTCTGCTAGGAGTCTGCCCTACTGTGCATTCCCATTGCGGAGCAGGGCACAAGGCTACTCTGCGTTGGCTGGGCTGCGATCTGTCTAACGTGCCTTCTATTTTTTATGCCACCACAGAGGTGCAGTTAGAATGCACCTGCCTCACAGCCTGCTTCTCCTACCTCTATCTCCTTCTTCTTCCCACACTGTACTTGGTTGGAAAGCACAAGCCTTTCTCCTCTTCTTCCTGTTTAATAGGAACTTGTCTGAGGTCTTAGCCTGAGTTGCTTCCACACTATGAAAGACTCTTGAGATCCGAATTGGCAGGCTAGGCTCCTAATAAAGAAACAGTGTCAGTCTGGGTTTGGTTTCAGATACAGCAATCACTCTGGTTAGTTTTAACCTAAAGGGATTTAATACAACTTGTTGGATGAGCTAGAGGAGGAGGCTCTAGGCAGAGTTTCCAGAAATGATCCCCAGAACAACACCGCAGAATTGGTCCACCAAGCATGCTGCTTCCTCTGCTGGGGAATCTGGAGGCCTCTGCCTCCCCTGCTGGCTGCAGGACCACACTGCGCTAGCCCGCATCCAACCCAGCAAAATGTTTGGCCTGGGTTCTGCCTCCTGACACCCACAAAGGTAATGTTTGAACTAGGAAAACAAAAGTACCCCCAATCCTGCATTTGCTAGCAGAAAAGCCACCTCACCGAGGCCTTGCAAATCTTCCGTGGATATTGGTGGAAGCCAGGTCCCTGGCAGAACCTGAGTTCTAAGGGGACCTCATAAATGTAGCCTTTGGTTTTCTAGCCTCCAGTGTGTGCAGTAAGGCATGCTACCAGGGAGTTGAAACGGAAATGTGCGAGACAATCTGCAGTGTCTACCAGAGAACAACTGGGGACTAGGATAAAACAGAGATGCAACTACATTGGTATATTTCCCCAATATTATCATCATGATAATTCAACAGCGACAGTGTCCTTAATTCTCATACATTTAAATTCTTCTAGAACCTGTTTTTTTTTTTTTTTTTTTAAACGTCTGTATCACTTCTTGGGTTCAGAAGTTTACCAGGCAGTATATAAAGCGATGTTGTTATTACTGAGTGTCGTCGAGTCAAGTCTAACTCATAGAGACGCCATATGACAGAATAGAACTGCCCCATAGGATTTCCTAGGTTGTAATTTTTACGGTAGCAGATCGCCAGGTCTTTCTCCCATGGAGCTGCTGGGTGGGTTTGAACCACCAACCTTTTGGTTGGCAGCCAAGCACTTAACCATTGTGCCACAGGGCTCCTTTATAAAGTGATGGGTCCTTTTATTTGTCCTTCACAAAATGTTCAGCACCAATATCTCCAGGCCAGAACGAGGTGCTAAGGGGGCTTCAAAAATGAAAAAAGATTGAGAGCTTGAGCCTGACCTCAAAGGCTGTATAGTCTAGTAGGGATTCATAGGAGCCACATCATAGTAATAACTGTCACCTACTGAACAACTCCTATGTGCACTTCTGTGTGACTTTACAATCTTGTTCACTTCTCATAACAGCATTGTTAGCAAAGGATTATTTACTTCTTTTTTCAGATGGGGCACAGTGGTGGTTCAGCGGTAGAATTCTTGCCTTCCATGTGAGAGACCCGGGTTTGATTCCTGGCCAATGTACCTCATGTGCAGCCACCACCCATCTGTCTCTGGAGGCTTGTGTGTTGCTATGATGTTGAACAGATGTCAGTGGAGCTTCCAGACTAAGAGACTAGGAAGAAAGGCCTGGCAATCTACTTGTAAAAAATCAGCCAACAAAAACCCTATGGATCACAATGGTTTGATCCACAATTGATCATGGGATGGCACAAGCCCAGGCAGCATTTCATTCCGTTGTGCATGGGGTCACCATGACAGCAGCTAACAACAACAACACAGACGACGAATCTGAATCTTAAAGAGGTTGGGTAATTTTCCCAGTGTCATAGCTAGTGCACGGCAAGACTGGAATTTGAACCCAGGACTGGGCAAAATCAAGTTGACATTCTTTTCACTTTACCTCATTGCTTCCTGTAATGGCCTAAGATTTGGAGCACAATTACACAGTCAGCCTAATTACTTTTTTACAGATTTAAACCAGGGGTCAGCAAATTACAGCTCATGGGCCAAATCCCTTCTGCCACCTGATTATTGTATAAATACAGTTTTATTGGAACACAGCCAGGCCCATTGTTTATATATTGTCTGTGCCTGCTTTTGTGTGGCAACAGCAGAGTGGAGAGTGGAGACAGACCAAATGGCCTGCAAAGCATGAAATATTTACTATCTGGCCCTTTACAAAGCTTGCGAACCCCTGCTTTAAACAACTCCAAGCAGACTTATTTTTATTCTCCTCTTTTCCAATAGGGCAGAACAAACTCATCGGTCGAGGATTTAACATTTCTGATTGTGTCGACTTGTGAGCTGTCCCAAGCGTATATGATTAATCGAGGCAGGGAAGTCCTGTAGTTGAGCGTGCAGCTTGGCCTCAGACCAACGTGTTTCAGTCCTCGTTCTGCCACTTACTAGCTCTATGGCCTTTAAAAAACTGCTTAAGCTGCCTAAATCTGTTTGTTCTCATTCATTCATAAATATTTATCTGGTAAATACCATATGCCAGACACAGTTCTATGTGTTGAAGACACAGCAATGAATAAACACACAAAAATCCCTGCCCTTGTGGAGTTTACATTCCACCAGATGGAGGCAGATACTAAAAAAAGAAGTAAAATTTTACACATGAAGATAACAGTAAGTGTCATAAAGGAAAATACAGCAAGAAGTGGGGACAGGAGACATCCAGGGCACACAGAGGGGGTGGTCAGGGAGGCCCTCAATGAGATGATGATATTTGGGTAAAGATCTGAAGGAGGTAAGAGAGTATGGTAGTGAAAATCTGGGAGAAAGAACATTCTAGTTTGAGGTGAGAGACAGAGCAAGTGTCTGAAGTAGAAGCACATCCAGCATGTTGAAGGAAGGGCAAGGAGGCAGTGGGACTGGAGAAGTTTAAACAAAGGGGGTACAGTAGGTGTCTTAGGCATCTAGTGCTGCTATAACAGAAATACCCCAAGTGGATGGCTTTAACAAAGAGAAGTTTATTCTCTCACAGTCCAGCAGGCTACAAGTTCAAATTCAGGGCATCAGCTCCAGGGGAACTCTTTCTCTGTCGACTGTGGAGGAAGGTCCGTGTCATCAATCTTCCTTTGGTCTGGGAATTTCTCTGCGCAGGAACCTCAGGTCCAAAGGATGCACTCTGCTCCCGGCACTGCTTTCTTGGTGGTATGAGGTTCCCATGTGTCTCTGCTCACTTCTCTCTTTTATATCTCAAAAGAGATTGGCTTAAGATGCTATCTAATCTTGTAGACCTCATCAGTATAACTGCCACTAATCCATCTTATTACATCATAGTGATTGAGTTTACAACAGATAAGGAAATCACATCAGATTACAGAATGGTACACAATCATACAATACTGGGAATCATGACCCAGCCAAGTTGACAGATATTTTTTGGGGACACAATTCAATCCATGACAGTAGGAGACAAGACAGGCTATTATTGTAAAGACTTTGGCTTTTACTTTTAATGTGATGGAAAGCCGTTTGAGAGCTGTTGAAGAGATAAGGACATAATCTGATTTATGGTATAAATGAATCATTTTGAGTACTGTGTTGAGAGGAGACTGGAGTGGAGGGCAAGAGCAGAAACAGGGTGACCAGTTGAGAGGTGACTGCAATAATCCAGGTAAGAAATTATATTGGTTCAGACCAGGGTGGTTGTGGGGAGTTGGTGAGATGTGGTTGGATTCTGGATATATTCTGAAGGAAGATCCAACAGGATTTCTTGATAGCCTGGATGTGGGATATGAGAAAAATAAAGGTTTTTGATCCAAGCATGTGGAAGGGTGTAGTTGCCCTTAACTGAGGTGGGAAGACTGCAGTTGGAGCAGATTTTGGGAAAAGATTAGGAGTTCTCTATAAATTGAGATTGACTTGGCAGCAACCAGTTTTTAAGTTTGAGATGCCCATTAGACATTTAAGTGGCGGATATTTCATAAGCAATTGGGTATGAGTGGAATGTTTGAAACTGATATTAGAGCAGGGATGCTGTTATTGTAATGACAATGGCTAGGGTTTGACTATGGGACTGGAATGGTTGAGGTGGGGTGGATGACAAGATTTTAAGGACCTGAAAAGACAGAATATTGGCAAGATCCTCCATATGGATATTAAAATTACCAAGCATTTTGATAAGGATTCTTTTGGAGAACGTGACAGTGAGCCAAGAGCAAACATCTTAGAGGGATGAGGGGGGTGATGTTGGGGCAGGGGGTTCAGTAGATGACTGCAACAAGTAGGGTAGCAGGGGGGAATAGTGTGATGACATAAGATGCAAAGCAGGGGGGTAGTTGAGGGAAGGAGAGTGATCAAGAAAGGCAATCAGGAGCAAGGAGGATAGCTACCCACCTCCAACCCAGTGGTTTAAGTGATGTGAGAGACAAAACAGCCATCACTTGGAAGGACGGCAGGAGAAGCATCATCCTCAGGTTTTAGTTAGAGCAAGAGGCAAAGGGAATGGTTCCAGAGGAGGCCGAGAATAGAGGAGACTTTGCTAAAGAGTGGTGGTGTGATCCAGCAGGAGCAATGGGAGGATTTCAGAAGCTGAGGGTGGATGATGGTGGGAGATGGGGGTCAGCAAAGGGGATATACAGATAATTTGGAGCCCTGGGCTTCTTGTGATGGCCGATGTGATGTAACAGGGATAAAGAATCTGATGGTCACAAGGCAGAGTGGTGGCCAGGCTGTGCATTATGAGGATGGAGGGACTAGAAGATCTTGCCAGAGCATGCAGAGTCCTGGGTTCCCTCTTGGCTCCTGCCAGTCAAAGTGGCAAGGCTGGAGGGAGAATGGTCTTACTTGAGGTGTAGAGTTTCCTTTCAGTTCCCGGAGTGGGTGGTATTCCCTCTCGTCTCTTGCGCTCAGAGGCATGGAGACCACAGCAAGGAACAGAAAACACTTACTCTAGTTACAGAAAAAAGGGAGCTGCCTGGACTTCAGCTGGGGAGTTCATGGCTCCTGTTTCAGTTTCTGCTGCTAAGACTGAGCAACCAACTTTCAGTCTCTGTTGTTCTTGGTTCAGATTTGGGATTTTGAATGTATGGGCCAGTTGACAGAATCAGCTGGTGCAAACATGTTTTCTGGGGATCCACCTCTCTGGATTGTGGGACAAAGACGGGAAAGCTAAAAGAGATGGGAAAATAATTGCCAGCTGGGCAGATGTGTGCTGAAGTGTCTAATTAACTAAGCATAAGATTCTCATTTGCGAAATGGGGTTAGTAATAATACTTGCCATATTCATCTGAGGCAAAGGTTAAATGAGATGATATATAGAAGACATGTAGCACAGTGCCTGGTACCTAGTCGATATTCCATACACATTAGCCATTATTTTAATGATCATGGCGTTTAGTAAGTTGTCATCTTACTGAGGGGCAAATTTGTACTGTGCCTGTTGTGTGGCTAGTGTGTGGCTCATTCAGCTCGTGAGAAGACTGGGGAGAAGGTATGTGTGTGCTGGTCACAATGGGAGTGCTGGGGTCTGACCAGGTCCTCACCAGGACTCCCAGCAACGGGCACTGACATTTCAGTGGAGCTTGTTGTTCTTTACTACAGTCTGAAGGGGATAAATTGCATTTCTATTTGTATTTTATTGCTTTTTATTGGGGGAATTCTATTCTATAGAAAGCTGCTTGAATATGGGGCCCCCAAAGGTCTGGGGACTCATTCTTAGCTAATGCCAAGTGTCTTGGTCGGTCTCCTTTTGGCTCTGTCCTATATGGCAGCCCCTTCAGCTCCCTAACCTTTAGAGCGGATCTCTGCTAGCTTGCTTTTGTCTGGTTTCTCACTTAGTTTCTATTGGGATAGATCTTGAATGTGAGCAGCCACGCATTCAGCCCTGTGAACAAGCGTTTCAGTTATTTATTTTTTTTAGTTATTGGCTTGTGTATCTATATCAGCACGTGTGGATAAATGTGGGCACAGCACATAGGTGTGCCTGCTGTAGTGTGCTGAAAGAGATCCTAAATGTATCGATGGAAGCTGTGTGATAATAGAAATGTGGTGTGTGCTGGAATCATTTTGGTTCCTACTGAGAAATCCTGAGGATGCCTGCATGTCCCGAGTCTGTAATGCATTATTGAAGAGGCGACTATTATCTTTCAGATCACAGCGATTTGCAGCTACTACAAGGTCACAGAGAGTCTTTCTGTGATCTCCTCTGGATTGTGCCAGGTAGCATATAATATGAAACTGTTGATATCAAATGCTGATTTTTCTGATTTCTTTCTTTATTGCTGTGGCTCTTGCTGTAAAACATGGGCACAAGTTTGGAGGAAATAAACTGCTATAGAACTGAGGAACGAAAGTCCCAAGGCATTTTTGCCATGAGCCATGAATAAAATACAGTTGTAACTTGGAAAATATATGACTATAGAAATTCTTGGGGTATGTTACTGATGATATTACTTGATCAGTTTCTTCCAATTTACTCCATTAGGTGGCTGAAAAAGGTAGATATATGACCCAGGACAAGTATTTGAAAATAGATTGTTTTTTTTTTAAATTGGAGTTTTTATTACCTACCTTCTAGTGACAGACTAAGTTTCTGAAACCCAATGAGTTTTCCTCATCATGAATGATAAATGATAAACCTACCATAAAGTCTCTTATCAGTGACAATGGAGAGTCTTGTATTCAATCCCTATCGCTCTTGAAGGGGGCATGGAGTATCCTGGTTGGTCCTCTTTAGAAAATCATGGTGTTCTGTCATTTTGCTCTCTCTTATTTAAAAGGATTTCATGGCAAAATATATACTTTATTACTTTAAATGGATTTGAAAGATACATTGTGAAAGATTGCATGGTTATTATATTGTGAGATATATTGATTCAACTTGCCCGATTCTTCAGATAGGAAAATTTAAAAAGTTATTTTAAGTTATCAACTTGAATTGAAAAGAACCATATTTTTATTATATAGAGCAATTCATTAGGGTGAAAATGATATAAGCATTGGATTTTGTGTATGGGAAAGATTTCAATTGTCACAGACAATCGGATGTAACACACAGCACATCTAATTAACGTAACTGTAAGCTGAAAAATAAAAATAAAGAGCAGGCCTAGTTTATTCCCCGTCTTCTGTCCCCGTGTTGCACCCTGTTCCTCTGGTATGGTTACAGCCTAACACATCAGCCACACTGGGCCACGGCAGTCGGACAACATACAAAGCAGCTTAATCACAAGTCCTCAGAAGAGAATGGCCAGTGTTTGTAAATATATACCTCACAAGTGGGGCCAGGCCAGTTTTAATATGTCCTTGTCAAAGGCGGTGCCTGTGTTCAGACTAGGGCTGCAATAACCCCAGAGATTCAGCAGCCATTTGGCCCCCCACAGAGATCCCAGTTCACCCCCAAGAAGACAGCATGGACTCCAAGTTTAACTCTGAGATCCAAGAAAACACAGCTTCCATTCCTGACCTTCCATAAAGCCAGGATAATATAACCCACATGGATTAGTCAGTATCCACATGACTAGCTTCAAGGCAGTTGCTTTCATTTCCCTCAAGTTGATTCTTTCACCTCCATGACTTTGCACAGGCTGTTCCCTCTACCTGGAACACCCTCTCACCAGCTCTTTTCCTGGCTAATTTCTCAGGACTAAGCTTAGAGGTCACTTCTCCTAGGCACCCTTTGAGCCCCCGGGCCTGGCTTTGATGCTCTTCTAGCACCCATGCTTCTGCTAGTGGAGCCCTTCCCACTCTGTATTGGAATTTCAGTTCATATATCTGCCTCTTCCATTAGACTATAAACTATTTTCTTAGCACTTTTTAAAATTGTTTATTTTTGACATTTAAATCTTTAATTCATCTTGAATTTATTTTGGTATAAAATGTGAGGTAGGGATCTAACTTTATTGTCCTAACATATTTACAGAAGAATCCTTCCTTTAACTCTTTCCTTACCTACGCTGACATGATCACTATGTACTCCTTCAGTATTTATTGAGAGACTGTGGTGCAATGAGTTCCCTTTTGCGGCCTTTTACCTTTGGTTCTTAGAAAAATAACTTAGGGGATTTCTCAAGTTGTTTTTCTACCCATGATGGTTTGTTCCTTTCGTTGGGTCTGGCTGCCCTGTGATTGACAAGCAAGAGGTAAACAGTGTGGGCTGAGGAGAGCTGCAGTCAGATCACACCTGCTGGAAGCTGTGGAAGTCGGCCGAGGACAAGTTGCTGCAGCAGTGGCTGGAGTAAGATGGTGCTGAGAGGGTGTGAAGAGATGTTTGACACAAGTACCAGCAGAGGTATATGTAAAGAGGGGTGGTTAGTTCTGTGGAAGTTTGGCTGGGACGGGGTGGGGAGTAGTGACTAGGGAAACAGGAAGGGAGGTTTGAGCCAGTCTTGGAGGATTAGTTGGCACCCTCCAGTGAAGGGGGTTGGGGAGTGGGCACTCCAGGTCGAGGGGATAGCCTGGGCACAAGCCCAGAGGCGTGAAAGAACACAGCACATCTGGGGGACTTCAAGTGGATTGGTATGGCTGGATTGTAAAGCTTGGGAGATGGGATGTGGCTGGAGACATAGGCAGAGGTCAGATCAAGAAGCTGACGTGGGAGCGAGACCGCGGAACGTGTTGGGAGTCAGAAGCTGAACTGGGTTCTGCTGAGCCATTGGTTTCTTCCCAGCTTCCCACACTTCACAGGAGGCTGCAGGTACTGAGTGCTGCTTCTTAAACTTGGGCTTGTGCCCAGCGAGATTTATCTCTTTTCCAAAGCACTTAATAGCATGTAGCATTGCAAGGCAGTTACATGGAGGTGTGTTTTATACAAGGGGTGTAATAAAACGTCTCTAAACACCTGGGTTTGCGATATTTTTCCAAGATCACTCTTTGGTTCAACTTTTCTCCTTCGGATGTATTTCCTTTATTATTGGACTTTCAAAGATTTTTGTTGTTGTTGTTAGTGTTGTTAAAGAAGAAGATCTGTGCTAATGAGCTTGGGTTTTAGTAGATAGATACTTCCAAGCCACTGAAAGGTTTTAAGGCAAGAGTGGCATAATGAGATTAGGGTTTTTCAAAGATCATTCTGAAAGCAGGGTGGAAAAGGGGTTTGAGGAAAGCAAATCTGGGTGCAGGGAGCCCAGGCCGATGACTCATGCAAGGAGCCAGGTGAGCCACAGTGAGAGCATGAATTCAGGTGTGGCTGCACAGTTGAGCCCCCTTAAGAGCTGTAAAAATATCCTGGTGTTCAGGCATGTTATAGATTGAATTGTGTCCTCCCCAAAATATATGGTAAGTCCTGACCCCTATATCTGTGGTTAGGGCAGCCCTGGTGGAGATCTCCAAGGAACCAGGAAACATAGCCAACAGAGAGAGAAAGCTTTTCCCTACAGCCGGTGCCCTGATTTTGGACTTCTAACCCCCTAAACTGTGAGAAAATGAACTGCTTTTGTTAAAGCCACCCACTTGTGTTTCTGTTATAGCAGCACAAGATAACTAACACAGATCTCCTCCTCAGACCAGTTGAAAAACCACAATCTCTAGAGGTAGGATCCAGACACTGGTGTAATTTTATTAAAGCTGTCTGGGTGATTCCACTGTGAGACCAAGGCTGTGAACCACTGAACTAAGGCACAGGAATGGGAAGTAAATGGCCTGTAAGCTCAAGAGAAATTAAGGAGATAGGATCACAGGTTTTGGTGATTGATTAAATGGAAGGAGTGACGGGCAGGAAAAAAAATTGAGGGTGAGTCTTGTGTTCTCATTTAATGGGATGATACTATAGCTACCAGGTATGAACTGTACATTTTCTAAGGAACTAGAATATCCTGAGGTACACGTTAAAAAGAAACAAACAAACAAACCCATTGCTGCCAAGTTGATTCCAACTCATAGTGACAGCGTTTCCAAGGAGCGGCTGGTGGATTCGAACTGCCAACTTATTGGTTAGTGGCTGAGCTCTTAACCACTGCTCCACCAGGGCTCCTACATACCCATAGCACCAAAATTATATTAAGCATAATTTAATCTTTCTTTGATTCATTTGGGATCTGCTAGTGTACCTAGGACATTTTTATGTATGTAACAAAGTTGATCAATAAGCAGTAAGCTAGATGTTGAACATGAAGAGGAAAGGGATCACAAACTACTGCCATCCCCATCTTCCTAAGATATAATTTCACTCAAATCAGAATCCTACTCAGAAACCTTCAGTGGCTCACCAATGTTTACAAAATAAACTCCACATTCCTTGTCTAGAATTTAAGACCGAGTGCTTCTGCTGATTCCCCTAAATAAGCTCACTGCTTCAACCTGTTTTCTGTGGGCTTTAGAATAGTTCACTATAATAGGATCAATACTGAGTGTGTCATATGCCCTAGGCACTGTTCTAGGCACTTAATACTATATTCTTTCTAGTTCTTAATAACAATCCTGTATGGTTGGTGTCTTAGTTTCCTAGCAGGACTTCTAACCTGTTCATTCTGGTTCACATCCTGCTAAGAATTTGCATCCCAGGTGGGGATATTGTTAAAATTCTTACGTATTCATAAGAATCACCTGGGGATCTTGCTAAACTGTAGATTCTGATTCAGTATATCTGAGGTGTTAATGCAAATTCTCAGCAGAGGGTTGGACCAGAAGGAACCTGTTGAAGCCCTGTTTTCTAGTGCTTCTGTAACAGAAATAGCACAAGTGGGTGGCTTGAAACAACAGAAGTTTATTTTCTCACAGTTTAGGAGGCTAAGAGTATGAATTCAGTGGGTGGCTCTAGTGGGGGTGTTTTTCTTTGTCTATTTCAGCTTCTAGTAGCTGGCAATCCTTGGAGTTCCTGGGCTTATCGATTCATCTGCCTCCATGGTTGTAACAGTGTCTGTCTTCCACAGTATGTGCTAGCATTTGTGTCTAATCTGCTCCTTTTATAACTCAGAAGTGATTAGATTTAGGACACACTCTACTCTGATATGGCCTCGTTAACATAGCAAAGAAAACCCTATTTCCAATCAGGATTACATCCACAGGTATAGGAGTAAGGATTTAACACATATTTTTTGGGAACACAGTTCACTCCATAAATAAAGTTGGCACAGTGGTTAAAGTACTCAGCTGCTAATTGAACCCACAACCACTATGTGGGAGATAGATGTGGTAATCTGCTCCTGTAAAGATTTAGAGTCTTGGAAACCCTGTAGGGCAGTTCTTCTCTGTCCTATAGAATCACTATGAGTCGGAATAGGCTTGACGGCAGCGTTTTTCTTTAGTGGGTTTATATGTGGGAAAACTAAGGTTTAGTAACATTATGTATCCTGCCCAATTTTGCACAACTAGTAAGTAGCAGAGCTGGGATTTGAACCCCATGACTGAAGCTCACATTATTCCTACCACATAACACTATGCCTGTCAACATAAATGGTTCAGCTTCTGCCGTTTTGCACATGCTATTATTTCTTCATGATGTGTCCTTCTTCCAGTGATGTGCTGGTAAATGTTTAACAACTGACCCTCTCAGAGTAGTTCTGACATGAATGTTGGTTGATATTTTCACTTAATGAGCATGTTGGAACCTTGGTGCTAATTGTCTATGATTATGAGGAACTTCTTTGCTGAGTTGGATACTAGTTTTTGAATGCTGGAAGAGTATTTCTTCAATTTTTTCTTATTCATGAAATAATGGCTGCAGACAGGATATACATATACATATATTTTTAATTTTTTTATTGTACTTTAGGCAAAGGTTTAAAGAACAAATAGTTTCTCGTTAAACAGTCAGTACACGTATAGTTTTATAACATTGGTTAACAACCCCAAGACATGTCAACACTCTCCCCTCTCGACCTTGGAGGACTTTTTTTTTTTTGTTTGGTGAAAATATACATAGCCAAAGATACACCATTTCAAAAATTTCTACATGCACAATTCAGTGACATTGATTACGTTCTTCCAGTTGTGCTGCTATTCTCACTATCCTTTTCCAGATTATTCCATCACCATTGTCTTTAACTCACTGTCCCCTAGGCTTCCCATCAAACCTTTTGAGTTGCTGTTGTTAATTTGATCTCACATAGATAATTCTTTTTTTTTTTTTAATGTACTTTAGATGAAAGTTTACTGAACAAAATAGTTTCTCATTAAACAGTTAGTACACATATTGCTCTATGACAGTGGTTAACAACCCCAAGACCTGTCAACACTGTCCTTTCTCAACCTTGGGTTCCCTATCACCAGCTTTCCTGTCCCCTTCTGCCTTCTAGTCCTTGTCCCTGGACTGCTGTGCGTTATTAGTCCGATTTTGTTTTATGCGGCTGTCCAATCCCCGGCTGAACAGTGAACCTCGGGAGTGACTTCACCACTGAGCTGAAAGGGTGTCTGGGGGCCATACTCTCAGGGTTTCTCCAGTCTCTTTCAGGCCAGTAAATCTGGTCTTTTTGTGTGTGTTAGAATTTTGTTCTACATCTTCTCCAGCTCTGTCCAGGACCCTCTGTTGTGATCCCAGTCAGAGCAGTCGGTGGTGGTAGCCAGGCACCATCTAGCTGTACTGGACTCAGTCTGGTGGAGGCCTTGGTAGCTGTGGTCCATTAGTCCTTTGGACTAATCTTTTTCTTATATCTTGTTCTCTTCATTCTCCCTTGCTCTGGAAGGGGTGAGACCAGTGGAGTATCTTAGATGGCTGCTCACAGGCTTTTAAGACCCCAGATGCTACTCACCAAGGTAGAATGTAGAACATTGTCTTTATAAACTATGTTATGCCAGCTGAGCTACATATTCCCCGAGACCATGGTCCTGACAGCCCTCTGCCCAGCAATTCAGTCCCTCAGGGAGTTTGGATATGTGTATGGAGCTTCCATGACCTTTCCTTGTGCAAGTTGTGCCGGCTTCCCCAGTATTGTCTACTGTCTTACCCTTCACCAAAGTTACCACGTATCTATTGTCTGTTTAGTATTTCCCCCCCACCCCTCCCATCCCTCATAACCAATCAAGATTGTTCCTTTTTGTGTGTAAACTTTTTCATGAGTTTTTACAATAGAGTTCTCATACGATATTTGTCCTTTTGTGATTGACTTATTTCACTCAGCATAATGTCCTCCAGTTTCATCCATGCTGTGAGATGCTTCATAGATTCATCATAGTTTTTTATCTTTGCGTAATACTCCATTGTGTGTATGTACCATAGTTTGTTTATCCATTCAACTGTCAATAGGCATCTAGGTTGAAGCCATCTGGGCCAGGGTTTGTTTTTGTTGGGAGTGTTTTTATTACCTTTTCAATCTCTTCTCTTGTTATGGGTCTGTTTAGATTTTCAATATCACTTTGTGATGGTTTGGGTAGGTAGTGTGTTTCTAGAAATTTATCCATTTCCTCTAGGTTTTCAAATTTGTTGGAGTATAGTTTTTCATAATATTCTGTTATGATCCTTTTTATTTCAGTTGGGTCTGTTGTAATGTTCCCCATTTCATTTCTTATTTGGGTTATAGATTAGTATTGCCACTCTTGCTCTTTTTTGGTAGTTGTTTGCTTGATATATTTTTTTCCAACCTTTGATTTTTAATAAATTTACATCTTTGTTTCTAAGGTGTGTCTGTTGTAGACATGATATTGATGGATCCTGTTTTTTAATCCATTCTGTCACTGTCTGTCTCTTCATGGGTACGTTTTGGCCATTTACACTGAGTGTAATTATTGATAGGTGTGAGTTTATTGCTGTCATTTTCTAGTGCTTTTTTTTTTTGTAGTGCTGATGTTTTCTTTGTTCCTTTTATTCTCCTGTACTAAATTCCTTTTGTCTGTGGATTTTTTAAATTTCTTTTGTTTTTGTAGTTTTTGTTTTTACTGAGAACTTTATGTTTTTCCTCTTAATTTTGATGAGTAGGTTTGTTAACTGTCTTTGTGGTTACCTTGAAATTTACCCTTATCTTTCTAAGTTTGAAGCAGTCTATTATTACTTGGCGTTGTCTTGCCTTCCTCTCCAT
Organism: Dugong dugon; assembly: GCA_030035585.1. Classification (NCBI taxonomy): domain Eukaryota; kingdom Metazoa; phylum Chordata; class Mammalia; order Sirenia; family Dugongidae; genus Dugong; species Dugong dugon. The sequence continues at coordinate 70,722,734 of CM057460.1, forward strand.
TAGAAGGTTCTATACCTACACCATTTATTCCCTCTTTTATTGTTCTGATGTTGTTGCCATTTACAGATTAACTGCTCTGATACCTTGTTGTATTTCTTTTGGTTTTGGATAGTCTTTGAGAGTTCATTTTCTAGATTGGTATCTGGCTAGTAAGATCCTGTGTCCTAGATTCAGCCTGTGAGCTGATGTTGTTTGTTCTCAGATTGAAGGACTCCCTTTAATAATTCTTGTAAGTTTGGTTTGGTTTTTACATAGTCCCTTAATTTCTGTTTATCTGGAAATGTCCTAATTTTGCCATCATATTTGAAATGAGAGTTTTGCAGGATGTATTATTCTTGGCTGGCAATTTTCTTCTTTCAAGGTTTTATATATGAAATCCCATTACCTTCTTGGCTGTATGGTTTCTGCCGAATAATCTGAGCTTAGTCTTATTGTTTCTCCTCTGTATGTGACTTTTTGTTTTTCTTGAGCTGCTCTCAGGATTCTTTGTTTGCCTTTGGTTTTGGCCACTGTGATTATGACATGCCTTGGTGATTTTCTTTTGGGGTCTGTCCTATATGGGGTTCGTTGACCTTCTTGGATGGCCAGCTTTTCATGTTTCATAATACTGGGGAAGTTTTCTGTCAGCAGTTCTTCAATGATCCTTTCTGTGTTTTCTGTTGTCTCTCCCTGTTCTGGAACTCTGATCACTAGCAAATGTTTGCTTTTGATTGTATCCCACATAATTATCAGGGTTTCTTTATTTTTCTTCATTCTTTTTTCTGATTTTTCCTCACACAGAGTTGTATCCAAGTGTTTGTCTTCAATTTCACTGATCCTGTCTTCCACCATTTCAGACCAGCCCCTCAGTTCTTCTATGACACTGCCCATTTCTGAAATCTTGTTGTTTATCTTTTGGATTTTTTATTGTTATTTTTGTATGATTTCTAGTTGTGAATTTATTTTGGAATTTTGTTCTTGCATTATTTTCCTGAATTCTTCCATTTTTTGGTCTGTATTTTGTGTGAATTTGTCTGCCTTTTCCATGAATTTGTCTATTTTTTCTTCATTTTTGTCTGCTTTTTGCTTCAACTCTTGCATAGCTCTGAATATTAGAGATTTGAATTCCCTATCAGGTAGTTCTAGTGCCTTTTCTTCTACTGCAAAGTCATCTGGTGTTTTATTTTGGATGCCTACTGAGACCATCTTTCCTTGTTTTTGTAAATGTTTTGATATTGTCTGCTGTTTTTGGGGCATTCGGTAGTTATTTTCCTTGTTTATTGATTGTAGACTTGTTTGTTTCATCCTGCTTTTTTGTTTTATTTGGCTGTGTCTGAGCAGGCGGGCTGTGTGTTCTTTGTTGTTTGCTCATCTGTGGGCATGATACTTTTTGCCTCCTTCTCCAATTGGCAGGGTCAGTTGCTCAGAGATGGTACAGCAGGGCAGGTCTAGCTGAAGAGGAGTTGCTGGGATGGGTTGTTTGTGGCACTTACCATGGCCACCAGGGTGGGCTGGTAATCAGTGCAAGGCAGGTTCTGGTAGGCCGTGCCTTGGCTGCTTGGTGGTGTGATGTTCAGTGCACAGTGCAGGTAGGCAGGATGGAAGGGGTGGATTGTGATGTGTGGAGCTAAGATGGGTATGGGAGAGAGGAGAGAGAGGAGAGAAGAACAGGAGCCAAAAACATACAAACAAACAAAAAAGAGTGCTAGGGGAGCTTGCTGTTGGAGTGGAGAGATGAGAGACTATGAAATGGAGAAAAACAAAAAGGACAAGAAGAAAAAAAAAGAATAAATAAAAATTAGAAAGAAAAGAAAAGCTCCCAGGGATCCCACTGGTGCAGCTGTGAGGTCTGGGGAAGTTGCTCCCAGGCTGTGAAGTACAGCCTAGCTAGAAGGGGTAGAGGTGTCACTCAGTGCCAGGTATTCAGGGGACAGGAAGAGAAGGAAAGTATAGAGAGACGAGAAACTGGGTAAGGAAGAAAGGGTAAAAGAGGGAAAACAAAACAAAACAAATGAATAATAAGAAAAAAAGAACAAGAAAAACCCCCGAAAAAAACAGGAAAAAAAAAACCGAGAAAAAAGAAATACTCTCGGGGATCCCTCTGTGCATTTGCACAAACTGAGGGGGTAGGTCCCAAGCTATGCAGTACTGCCCGGCTAGGACGAGCTCCCAATTCAAGAAAAGTAAAAGAAAACAAACAAACAATTCAAAACAAACAAACAAAAAGCCCCGGGATCCCACCAGCATGACAGCATGGACTGGGAAGCAGTTTCACATTCAAGTGGTGTTTCATAGCCTTTCAGGAAGAAGCAAAGATGGCGCACGGAGCCAGGTATTTGAGAGAAAGGAGGGGGTGGTGGTGAGAGATAAGGAAGAAAAGTAAAGAGGCGGAAAAAACCAACACCAGCAGCCAACAAATGGCACTTAGGGAGCTGGCCAGTGTGGGCAGGTGGAATCCAAGCAGCACCAGGGTGAAGCCAGTGCTTCTTGGCCAAGAGACTGTGGCCGCAGGAAGCAGAGGAGGCCGAGTGGGGGTGAAGAAGGGTGGGGGGTGGGAAAGCATATATCGCTGGTTACCGGTTGTTTTGTCTCCTGCTGGAAGCTTTGTGAACCCGTTTTTTCATACCCCCTGTTTGCTGATCTCTGATAGGAGTCCAAGATGGTGGACCTGTGCTGCATTAGCTGATAGGGGACCTCTGCATGTATCTCTCCTCACTCTCTGTTCTGTGTTGGTTTCTTATTCCATTTGGTGCTTGGCTGAGTTCTTTATCTCTTCATTTGATGTTTAGGGTTTCAGGATTGCCGTATTCTCTGTTTGGCTTATTTTTTTTGATCTTTGCTGTGGAGGGACAACGTGGTGCTTCTGCCTATAGCGCCATGTTGTCCAGAAGTCATGATATTTTTTTAAGCTTAATCTTCATTATAATACTTTGTCCATCACTTTCTTAAGTCTAAATAATCAATAATTTGTAGTGTTTTCAAATTTTGTTGTGTAAATACTCTCATTATGGAGTTGGAACCGTTGCTCAGTAGACACTATCCTATAGTATTTCTACCATGCAGATGCATATAGATGCAAGAGCGTAGATAATAATAAAGTATAAAAAGTTAGAAAATGATCAGTTTTGAGTATTTATTGTCTTTTTAATATAATTTATTTAATTGTAAGTTTTTATTATTTAATTTTTAATAACAGCTGTGTTTAACAACCAGCTCGCAAAATCCTGAAAATTTAACAGCCAGCTCTCACAAGAAGTGTCAGCCAGCTCCAGCACACCGCTGCTTTTCCTCTTCTTCTCCACTGATGCAAATTCTCCCCAATCTTCAAGGTTCAGGTAATCACTTTCTCACAAAACCTTCCAAGTGTACCATCAGGTCTTTCTTTCCATAAATCATTCAATCCTCTAGCTGATGCTAGTCCTTAGCACTTATTTTATACTGTTGCTGAATTCTATCTTTTTAAAAGTTCTAACTTTTATTGTTGTATCTGTGTTTTGTTTTTAGTCAATCCTATTCATCAACAAGAAGTGAACTGTGTGAAGTCAGGGAGCTTGTTTTTGTAATCTTTGCGCTTTCTGACAGTGCTTAGCATCATGTTTTCCACACAAGGGAACTTGATATTATGCTATTGATCTAGTTGCTTTTTGGATAAATTCCCCATATGCAGTTGTTTAATCTCCATTTGTTATCATCTCATAAAGGTGAGAACAAAAATACAAACCTCGTTCCAGGGAAATGGGAGTTTATTGTATTTGCATAGCCCAGATTCCACTGGCTTTGAGGGTTGTAAAACTCAGAGTGACCTTGGTGGGCACTATTCACATCTCCAGATTCACTTTCTTTGAAAAGATCATTCTTTGGCCCTCAGAGCCCTGGCAGCCCATATCCAAGCATCATTACTGTACGGCCTAACCTTCCTACCCTGAGTCACATTATCCTTTTCTTATGTGGGAGTTCTGTATACCTGTTGAATTTTGAATGAAAACCCAATGGACAGAAGCTCTGCACTGAATTCTATATTTTGTTCCTTGCTGAGCTTTCATGAATATAAAATATCAGCACAAAGGGGAGAGTCAGCAGGTAGAGATCAACACTGTCCATATTTAATGGACAGGGAGTCTGAGTTCATAGATGGAAAAACTGAGTTAGAAGAAGGCCAAGTTCAGTAACTTGCCCGTCCTTACTGAGTGAGCCTCTTGGCAAAAAAGGAATAAATATCTTATGACACATTTGTGTGATTTGTGCTTTAGAGGGGCACCATCAATTTAATTCCTAAGGAGAGGGGAAAAAAAAAGCAAGCAAGAAAGAGATTAAATAGCAGCTGATAGGAAATTTCTCCATCCATAATGGGGCCGGGACATCCTTCACCAGAAATCTGAGCTCTTTGTGACTGGTCTGGCCCAGATCCCCATCATTCTGAAATACCCACAATCTCTACCCTCTACCACAAAGTCAACAGAGGGAAGGTAGAGAGGCCTGGAGTCCAAATCACAGCAGTGCCCCCAGCTGACACTGGATATGTGGCCCCTTGGCTTTCAGCCAGGTTCTCCCAATGATGGCATGTCCTGGTGCCGTTTCTTCCTTGGTGCCCGGTGGTTTTTGACACCTTCTTGGGGAAACCTCTCCGGGGGCAACATGACGAGTAGCAGTGGCTTTGTCACAGGACCTGAAACTGCCAATAGCTAGTGTTTCCAGAACCCCCTTCTGGTTCCCAGGACCCCTCCTGTGTCTCCAGCCTGCTCCAGCAGCTCCCAGGTCTCCTCTATCTGGGAAGCCACCATCACTCTTTCAGCATCAGGTATGCAAATAAATGCACTCTTATAATAACCACATTGACAAATAGAATATGGAGTCCCACCATCATCCCCTATTCCTAGTCACACATACTCCTTTTACATTGGACACAGAGGCACTGGTGAATATCACAACCCAGAAAGATGTAACAAGTTTCCAATCTACCCTCGATGGGACTTTGAGTTGCCTTCTTTTGTTCTCACGACTGCTTGCACATTCAAATAGTTGCCCATTTATTCATTCAACCACCCTCCTAATGTTTATAAGCACCTATTATGTGCCAGGCGCCATGGCACAGAGAATTAGACCTAATCCTCCCTGCAAGGTGCTCACAGTATAGTAATAATAACAATAATAAAAAATAATTATAGAATACTTAGTATGTGCCATGTCTTAATACCACAAGGTAAATACAGTTATTGTCCCCACTTCACAGATGAGAAAACCAAGGCACAGAGAGGTTAAGTTGCCCATGTTCACACAGCTAGGCAAGTAAATAGACAATTACTGTTCTGTGTAGTAGCTTCTTGATGCTGAAAGGCCCCAAGTATAGTGAGTGCGCTCAGGAATAAAGTGTGATCCTGACATAACCTGGTTACATTTTCACTCATATGCTATAATTCTAGGCTATTCTAGAGATAAAGACATTTTAAAAAGAACAAATACTTATTTTAAAGAGAAACTCACAGAAATGCCTTAACAATAAAATGAAGTGTTCATTTGCAATGAGAGAAAGTGTTCTGTTTTAGGGTCAGGGTGACCTTTAATTAACGTGTCTTCGGTGCTTCTGGTAAAACTCAACCCTATTTCTGGAGAAATGGTCGTTACAATGATGAATTAGAAAGGGTCAGAAAGATTAGTGATTGCTGAAGAACTCTTGAGAAACCTTTTCACAGTAGAAGAGACCAGACACATGGAGCCAATTTCCTTACATCTGGAAGAAGGTTTTTTGCAGACACAGACAGGGGAGACTTGAAGCTGCAAAGTTACTCTTGACACTGTTTTTTTATCTGCTGAATTTTATCTCCCACTGTTGTGCTAACTCTGGCATCTTTTTGAATGTGAAGGGATGCCAGGTCTCTTTGTGCTGATGTTTTTTTAAAACTGAGAGAGGACATTTGAACCCAAATCCTATGACCAGCAATTTGATATGCTTAATAAATACACACTCTGGCTATAGCCACATGATACTAAACCCCTCATCTACTCTATCAATTCAGAGAAGCAAAAGAAAATCAATACAGTGCAAACCTCCCATGGTTTCATGAGATTGAAAGAAAACTGACGTTTTCTGCCATTTGTTTCGTTGTCATGTCGAGCCAGCTTGTGGTTGGTGGTTTGGTTTCTTTCTGTTGATATTCTGCTTTGGTGATCAGCTAAGAACACTCACTCTGATGATGGCTGAATCCTCCTGGTGGTATTTTTCCACACCAGTTTGGGGCTCCTGGCAGTGAATCTACATTTATCTCTAGAAGAAAAGGCTTCGATTCCAGTGTGTTTTTGCAAAGCAACAATTCTTGGTTGATGTCTTCCTAACCATACTTCTCCTAACTATGAAGAAATAGTTATGGGTGATCTCTTTAAATAATAAATCTCACATAAGGAGAGTAATGTTTTGTTTGAAGCCAAGATACTTTTTTGGAGGGGGGTTTTGTCAATCTGTTTAAACGCAAGTGTGAACCACTATTCAATTTTAACTTTAATAATAATTCCTTGACTTAATAGCATCTTACAGACTGTGAGTTATTTTCACAAACCTTATGCCATTTTATTCTTGAGACAACTCTATGAGGTAGTTAGGGCAAGCATTATAATCCTTAGTTTAAAGATAAGGAACTGATTATCTGAGGGGTTAGGTGTTTTATCTTAACCCCTTAAGTGCTACAGCTGGGATTGGGATCCATGTTTTCTGTAGGTCTAGATACAGAAACATGTTTTCTGTATCATATATTTTTTGTTTTATTGCAATGAACTCAGATTTTACTGTTTAGGGCTTTCTATGATTATTTGATGATTTCACAATATAGATATTGTCTCCTCAATAAGATTCTGAGCTCTCTGAAGGTAGAGATAATGTCCTGTAGTTATGTGGAGTTATGTACATGAACCACAAGGGTTTGGCACACATGGTTTGGGCAAAGGCATTGGATCAAAAGTCCAGAGACTGAGGTTTAACCTTGATGATACCACAGATTGGCTCTGTCACAAAGGGCAGACTGGTCACTTACTCTGTGCCTGTGAAGTGGGGATCGCAAATGCTCAAAGGACAATAATGAAAGCAATTGAGATGCATATAATGTTTAATAAACATGCAACATATTAAATATCTGTTTAGGAGCACATATGGGATGTTAATTTGTTAAAACTTTTTTTTTGAAAATTTAAAACACATTCAAAAGTAGAGTGCAATCTTCAACAATGATCAGCTCAAGGCTTAGAACTGACTCCATTTATACCTCTACCCATTCCCCACCTACCCCGAATCACTTTGAAGCAAATCTAATACGTCGTATCTTTTCACTGTAATTATTTCTGTGTGTATGTCTCTAAAAGACAGGGGCTACTAAAATAAAACAAAACTAAAATACCATTATCACACCTCAACAAAATGAACAATAATTTGTTAACATCATCAGATATCTAGCTAGGCTTATAAATTTTCCCCAGTTTGTTTGAACCAGGATCCACATTGTTTGATACATGTCTCAAAGATCTTTTAATCTATAGGTTCTCACACTATCACACTATTTTTATTTTTTTTCTTGTAATTTTTTTTTAGTAAAATAAACTGAATTGTTGGCCATGTAGTTTCCACTTTGGGTTTTACTGCTGGATTTCTTGTGGTATCTTCTCAAAGTGATCAAGGAGGTTTTAAGAAATCATTATGAACTCATGGATTTAACCATGTTTGAAGTGTTTTAATCCATTGCAATTGTTATGCTCATTCATGGTCAAATTATCCCATCTTTAATCAGTTGACTTTTTTTTTTTTTTTGACATAGCCCTAATAGTCTTTAATCGTTTCCTTGCTTTCTGGTATAACCAGATGTTCTAGGCTTACATTATATATATTCTGTCCCAGACCCAGACTCATCTATATCTCTAAGAAATTCTGTTTCTTTTAATGGGAAATGGTATTTAGAGACCACAGTCTGGGCACTAGTTATGCTTAGTATACTGGGTTAGTCATTGCTTCTAGGGGTTTACAGTAGATAGAGCTAGGAATTTTTATTTCAGATAAAATACATCACTGGTTTATACTGATACTTCTAATTCAAAATAACAGGATTCAATTCAGAATAATAGGATTCTTTTTTCTTAACCACATCAATCTTAAATTGCTATATTGTTTCTTCCAAGCTGAAAATCCTGGTTCTCAATGACAACAACATAATTGTTCATCTGTTCCCCCCCGCCCCCCAATATGTACACAATTTGTTGTTGTTGCTAGGTGCTGTCAAGTTGATACTGACTCATAGTGACCCCATGCACAATAGAAGGAAACACTGCTGGGTCCTGTGTCATCCTCACAGTCATTGCTATGTTTGAGCCCATTGTTGCAGCCATTGTGTCAGTCTGTCTTGTTGAGGGTCTTCCTCTTTTTTGCTGACCCTCTACTTTACTAAGTGTGGATGTCCTTCTCCAGGGACTGGCCCCACCTGATAACATGTCCAAAGTATGTGAGATGAAGTCTTGCCATCCTTGCTTCTGAGGAGCATTCTGGCTGTATTTCTTCCAAGACAGATTTGTTTGTTCTTCTGGCAGCCCATGGTATATCAATATTCTTCACCAACACCATAATTCAAATGCATCAGTTCTTTGGTTTTACTTATTCATTGTCCATCTTTCAAATGAATATGAGGCTACTGAAAATACCATGGCCTGGCTCAGGTGCACCTTAGTCCTCAAGGTGACATCTTTGCTTTTTAACACTTCAAAGAGTCTTTCGTAGCAGATTTGCCCAATACAATACGTCGTTTTATTTCTTGACTGCTGCTTCCATGGGTTTTGATTGTGGATCCAACTAAAATGAAATCTTGGACAACTTCAATCTTTTCTCCGCTTATCATGATGTTGGTTATTAGTCCAGTTGTGATGATTTTTGTTTTCTTTGTGTTGAAGTGTATTCCATGCTGAAGGCTGTAGTCTTTGATCTTCCTCAGTAAGTGCTTCAAGTCCTCTTCACTTGCAGCAAGCAAGGTTGTGTCATCTGTAAAACACAGGTTGTTAATGAGTCTTCCTCCAATCCTGATGCCCCATTCTTCTTCATATAGTCCAGCTCCTCAGGTTATTTCCTCAGCATGTAGATGGAATAAGTATGGTGAAGGGATACAACCCTGACACTCACTTTTCATGATTTTAAACCATGCAGTATTCCCTTGTTCTGTTTGAATGACTGCCTCTTGGTCTGTGTACAGGTTCTGCATGAGCACAATTAAGTGTTCTGGAATTCCCATTCTTCGCAATGCTATCCATAATTTGTCATGATCCACACAGTCAAATGCCTTTGCATAGTCAATAAAACACAAGTAAACATCTTTCTGGTATTCTCTGCTTTCAGCCAAGATCCGTTTGACATCAGTAATGAGATCCCTGTTTCCACGTCCTCTTCTGTATCCAGCTTGAATTTCCAGTGGTTCCCTGTTGACGTACTGCTGCAGCTGCTTTTGAATGATCTTCAGCATAATTTTACTTGCATGTGGTATTAATGATTGTCATGGATTGAATTATGTCTCCCAAAAAATATGTGTATCAATTTGGCTGGGCCATGATTCCCAGTATTGTGTGGTTGTCCTCCATTTTATGATTGTGATTTTATGTTAAAGAGGATTGGGGTGGGATTGTATAACATCCTTACTAAGGTCACATCTCTGATCCAGTGTAAAGGGAGTTTCCCTGGGGTGTGGCCTGTACCACCTTTTGTCTTATAGGAGATAGAGGGAAAGGGAAGCAGGCAGAGAATTGGGGACCTCGTAAGTAGTGCTGGGAGCAGAGCATGTCCTTCGCAGCCAGGGTTCCTGCTCGGAGAAGCTCCTAGTCTGGGGGAAGATTGATGAGAAGGCCAACAGAGAGAGAAAGCCTTCCCCTGGAGCTGATGCCCTGAATTTGGACTTTTAGCCTACTAGACTGTGAGAAAATAAATATCTCTTTGTTAAAGCCATCCACTCGTGGTATTTCTGTTATAGCAGCACTAGATGACTAAGACAATGATACTGTTGGATAATTCCCACATTCTGTTGGATCAGCTTTCTTTGGAATGGGCATAAATATGGATCTCTTCCAGTAGGTTGGTCAGGTAGTTGTCTTCAAAATTTCTTGGCATAGATGAGTGAGCACTTCCAGCATTGCTTCCTTTTGTTGAAACATCTCAGTGTATATTCTGTCAATTCCTGGAGCCTTGTTTTCCATTATTGCCTTCAGTGCATCTTGGACTTCTTCCTTCAGTACCGTTGGCTCTTGATCATATGCTACCTTCTGAAATTGTTGAATGTCGACCAATTCTTTTTGGTACAGTGACTCTGTGTATTCCTTCCATCTTTTTTTTGATGCTTCCTGTGTCACTCAAAAAAACTCTATAACTCCGAGTTCCTCCTTCCCTTATTCCCTGGCAACCACTAATCTACTTTCTGTCTCTATCGATTTGCCTACTTTGCACATTTCATATAAATAAAATTATACAATACGTAGCCTTTTGTTTTTGGTTTATTTTTTTTTTTAGCATAATGTGTTCAGTGTTTGTTCATGCTGTAGAATGCATCAAGACTTGATTCCTTTTTATGGCTGAATAATATCCCATTGTATGGATATACCACATTTTGTTTATCCATTTATCAGTTGATGGACATTTGGATTGTTTCCATTTTTTGGTTTTCATTATGGATTGAATTGTGTCCCTCCCAAAACATTTGTCGAAATCTTAACCCCACTACCTGCAAATGTTACCCTGTTTGAAAATAAGGATTTTTCTTTCGTTATGTTAATGAGTAGGGTGAGTTCTAAACCTAAACCCTTCTGAGTAGTGTCTTATAAGGAAGGAAGATAACACAGGGAGAGACACACACAAACACAGGGGGAGGAGACTATGTGAAGATCTGTCTACAAGCCAGGGAACTCCAAGGAACCCTAAGGAACAGCCAGGGCTACTGTCATGGTTTGAATTATGTCCCCCCAAAATGTGTGTATCAATTTGGCTGGGCCATGATTCCCAGAATTGTGTGGTTGGCCTTCATTTTGTGATTGTAATTTTATGTTGAAGAGGATTAGGGTGGGATTGTAACACCACCCTTACCCAGGTCACATCCCTGGTAAAGGTAGTTTCCCTGGGGTGTGGCCTGCACCACCTTTTATCTCTCAAGAGATAAAAGGAAAGGGAAACAAGCAGAGAGTTAGGGACCTCATACCATCAAGAAATCAGTGCCGGGAGCAGAGCGCGTCCTTTGGACCAGGGTCCCTGCGCAGAGAGGCTCCTAGTCTGTGGCAACACTGAAGAGAAGAAGGCCGACAGAGAGAAAAAGCCTTCCCCTGGAGCTGACACCCTGAATTTGGACTTGTAGCCTACTTTAACTGTGAGGAAATAAACTTCTCTTCTTTAAAACCATCCACTTGTGGTATTTCTGTTATAGCAACACTAGATGACTAAGACAGCTACCAACAAGAAAGGACCCTCCCTTAGAGCTGATGACCTGATATGGACTTGTAGCCTGCAAAACTGTGAGATGATAAAATTCTTGTTCTTTAAGTCTATCCATTGTGATATTTGTATTATGGCAGCACTAGGTAATTAAGACAGATACTATGAATAATGATGCTATGATTCTCCAAGTACAAGCTTTTGTGTAACCATATAGGAATTCTGTTACAATTTTTCTTGGGTATCTAGAAGTGAAATTTCTGGGTCATATGGTAAATTTAACTCTTTAAGGAACTATCATTTTCCACAGCAGCTGCATCATTTTACATTCCAACCAACAACGTATGAGTGTTTCAACTTCTACACATCCTTGCCAACACCTATTATTTTCTTTTTTTAAAAAAAATTCTACTGATTAGTTATAGCCATCCCAGTGGATCCTAGGGGATACTGCATGGGTTAAAATCAGGAAAGATGTGTGTCAGGGATGTATCCTCTCACCATACTTACTCAATTTGTATACTGAGCAAATAATCCGAGAAGCTGGACTAAATGAAGAAGAAACGCGACATCAAGATTGGAGGAAGACTCATTAACAATCTGTGATATGCAGATGAAACAACCTTGCTTGCTGAAAATGAAGAGGACTTGAAGCACTTACTGATGACGAGCAAAGACTACAGCCTTCAGTATGGATTTCACCTTAACATAAAGAAAACAATAGCAATAAACAACATCAAGATAAATGAAGAAAATGTTGAAGTTGTCAAGGATTTCATTTTACTTGGATCTACAATCAATGCCCATGGAAGCAGCAGTCAAGAAATCAAACTACGTACTGCATTGGGCAAATCTGATGCAAAACACCTCTTTAAAGTATTCAAATCAAAGATGTTCCCATGAGGACTAAGGTGCTCCTGACCCAAGCCATGGTATTTTCAATTGCCTCATATGCATGTGAAAGCTGGACAATGAAAAAGGAAGACTGAAGAAGAATTGACGTGTTTGAATTATAGTGTTGGTGAAGAATATTGAATATACCATGGACTGTCAGAAGAATGAACAAATCTTTCTTGGAAGAAGTACAGCCAGAATCCTCCTTAGAAGAGAGGATGGCAAGACTTCATCTCAGGTACTTTGGACATGTTAACAGAAAGGACCAGTCCCTGGAGAAGGACATCATGCTTGGTAAAGTAGAGGGTCAGAGAAAAAGAGGAAGGCCTTCAATGAGATGGATTGACACAGTGGCTGGAACAATGGACTTAAGCATGGAAACAATTGTGAGGATGGTGTAGGATCGGTCAGTGTTTCGTTCAGCTGTACATGGGGTTGGTATGAGTCAGAACTAACTCCAGGGAAGCTAACAACAGCAACACTGGATTTGAAGTGGTATCTCATTGCGGTTTCAATTTGCATTTCACTAATGACTAGTAATGTTGGGAACATTTTCATATGCTTACAGCCTATTTGTATATGTTCTTTGAAGAAATGTTTATTCAGATCCTTCGTCCGTATTTAAATTAGTTTATTCATCTTTGTATTGTTGAGTTGTAAGTGTTCTTTAAATATTCTGGATACTAAATATGTATCAGATATGATTTGCAAGTATTTTCTTCTATTCTGTGAGTTGTCTTTTCACTGTCTTGATAGTATCTTTTGATGTGGAAAAGTTGGATGAAGTCCAACTTATCTAGTTTTTCCTTTGTTGCTTGTGCGTTTGGTGTCATATTTAAGAAACTATTACCTATGTGATGGTGAATGTTATGTGTCAACTTAGCTAGGCTATGATTCTGAGTGGTTTGGCAGACTCTTTGTAATCACTCCCCCATGTGTCTGTCAGTTTGTCATGGTGTTGGGGCTTGCATATTGCTGTGATGCTGGAATTTATGCCACCAGTATTCAAATACCAGCAGGGTCACCCATGGCAGACAGGTTTCAGCTGAGCTTCCAGACTGACACAGACTAGGAAGAAGGATCTGGTGGATCTACTTCTGAAGAAATTGGCCAGTAAAAAATACTTATTAGTAACAGCAGAACAGTTTGACATAGTGCGAAAAGATGAGCCCCTCAGGTTGAAAGGCACTCCAAAGACGACTGGGAAAGAGCCGCCTCCTCAAAGTAGAGTTGACCTTAAGGATCTGCGTGGAGTCAAGCTTTCAGGACCTTCATTTGCTGATGTGGCACAACTCAAAATGAGAAGAAACAGTTGTAAACATCCATGAACAATTCCAATGTGAAATGTACGAAGTATGAATCTAGGAAAATTGTAAATCATCAAAAATGAAATGGAACACGTAAACATCAATATTCTAGGCATTAGTGAGCTGAAATGGATTGGTATTGGCCATTTTGAATTGGACAGTCATATGATCTACTATGCCAGGAATGACAGCTTGAAGAGGAATGGCATTGCATTTGTCATCAAAAAGAACATTTCAAGATCTATTCTGAAGTACAACGCTGTCAGTGATAGGATAATATCCATATGCCTACAAGAAAGACTGGTTAATACGACTGTTATTCAAATTTATGTACCAACCACTAAGGCCAAAGATGAGGAAATTGAAGGTTTTTTCCAACGTCTGCAGGCTGAAATTGATCAAACATGCAATCAAGATGCATTGATAATTACTGGTGATTGGAATGTGAAAGTTGGAAACAAAGAAGAATTGGTAGTTGGAGAGTATGGTCTTGGTGATAGAAACGATGCCGGAGATCGCATGATAGAATTTTTCAAGACCAACAACTTCTTAATTGCAAACACCTTTTTTCAGCAACATAAATGGTGACTATACACGTGGACCTCACCAGATGGAATACACAGGAATTGAATCAACTACATCTGTGGAAAGAGAAAATGGAAGAGCTCAATATGATCAGTTAGAGCAAGACCAGGGGCCGACTACATAACAGACCATCAATTACTCATACTTAAGTTCAAGTTGAATCTGAGGAAAATTACAGCAAGTTCACGAGAGCCAAATTATGACCTTGCGTATATCCCACCTGAATTTAGAGACTCTCTCAAGAATAGATTTGACCCCTTGAACACTAATGACCGAAGACCAGATGAGTTGTGGAATGACATCAGGACATTGTACATGAAGAAAGCAAGGGACCATTAAAAAGACAGGAAAGAAAGAAAAGACAAAAATGGATGTCAGAAGAGACTCTGAAACTTGCTCTTGAATGTCCATCGAGTAGCTAAAGCAAACAGAAGAAATGATGAAGTAAAAGAGCTGAACAGAAAATTTCAAAGGATGACTTGAGAAGACAAAGTATTATGACATGTGCAAAATCTGGAGATAGAAAACTGAAAGGGAAGAACATGCTCAGCATTTCTCAAGCTGAAAGAACTGAAGAAAAAATTCAAGCCTCAAGTTGCAATAGTGAAGGATTCTACGGGGAAAATATTAAACGACGTAGAAAGCATTAAAAGAAGATGGAAAGAACACACAGTCACTATACCAAAAAGAACTGGTCAATGTTCATCCATTTCAGGAGGTAGCATATGATCAGGAACCGATGGTACTGAAGGAAGAAGCCCAAGCTGCACTGAAGGCATTGGTGAAAAACAAGGCTCCAGGAATTGATGGAATACCAACTGAGATGTTTCAACAAATGGATGCAGTGCTAGAAGTACTCACTCATCTATGCCAAGAAATTTGGAAGACAGCTACTTGGCCAACCAACTGGAAGAGATCTATGTTTAAGGTGATCCAACTGAATGCAGAAATTATTGAACAATATCATTGATATCATACACAAGTAAAATGTTGCTGAAGATCATTCAAAAGAGGCTGCAGCAGTACATCTGCAGGGAACAGCCAGAAATTCAAGCCAGATTCAGAAGAGGATGTGGAGCCAGGGATATCATTGCTGATGTCAGATGGATCTTGGCTGAAAGCAGAAAATACCAGAAAGATGTTTACCTGTGTTTTATTGACTGTGCAAAGGCATTCAACTGTGTGGATCATAACAAATTATGGATAGCATTGTGAAGAATGGGAATTCCAGAACACTTAATTGTGCTCATGAGGAGCCTGTACAGAGATTAAGAAGCAGTTGTTTGAACAGAACAAGGGAATACTACGTGGTTTAAAATCATGAAAGGTGTGCACCAGAGTTGTATCCTTTCACCATACTTATTCAATCTGTATGCTGAGAAAATAATCCAAGAAGCTGGATTATGTGGAGAAGAAAGTGGCATCAGGATTGGAGGAAGACTCATTAACAACTTGAGTTTTGCAGATGACACAACCTTGCTTGCTTAAAGTGAAGAGGACTTGAAGCACTTACTGATGAAGATCAAAGACTACAGCCTTCAGTAGGGATTATACCTCAGCATAAAACAAAAATCCTCACAACTAGCCCAATAAGCAACATCATGATAAACAGAGAAAAGACTGAAGTTGTCAAGGATTTCATTTTACTTGGATCCACAATCAATGCCCATGGAAGCGGCACTCAAGAAATACAAAGACGCATTGCATTGGGCATATGTGCTGCAAAAGACCTCTTTGAAGTGTTAAAAAGCAAAGATGTCACTTTAAAGACTAAAGTGTGACTGACCCAAGCCCTGCTGTTTTCCGTCACCTCATATGCGTGTGAAAGCTGGATGATGAATAAAGAACACTGAAAGAAAATTGACGCCTGTGAATTACGGTGTTGGTGAAGAATACTGAATATACCATGGACTGCCAACAAAACAAATCTGTCTTGGAAGAAGCACAGCCGGAATGCTCCTTAGAAGCAAGTATGGCGAGACTAAGTCTCGCATACTTTGGACATGTTATCAGGAGGGATCCGTCCCTGGAGAAGGACATCATGCTTGGTATAGTAGAGGGTCAGCAAAAAAGGGGAAGACCTTCAATGAGATAGACTGACATGGTGGCTGCAACAGTGGGCTCAAGCATATCAAGGATTGTGAGGATGGTGCAGGACCGGGCAGTGTTCTGTTGTACATAGGATCGCTGTGAGTCGGAACCATTCAATGGCACCTGACAACAACAACAATATGTAATCATTGTCCATTTTGTGATCTGATGTGAGCAGCCAGTCCGTTGAAAGGAAAGTTTCCTTGGGGGTGTGACCTGCTTCCAGTATATAAATGATGTTGTGGCAAGGCTTGCTATCTTTCTTGACCCTGCTCTCTTCTTAGTCACCTGAACTCCAGTTCTTGACATGTAAGCCTGCAGAAGTTTCTGGCCTGTTGTCTGACTTTGAGACTTTGGGTTTGCTGTCCCCTGCAAACTCGTGAGTCAGCAGAGGCTTCCAGCTAGCTGCCTGACCTGCAGATTTTGGGTTTATTAGCCCCTGTAATCACGTGAGCCAGCAGAGGTCTTCAGCTGGTCACCTGACCCATGGATTTGGGACTTGCCTGCCCCCATAATTGTGTGAGCTATTTCCTCACAACTGCATGAGCTATTTCCTTGAAGTAAATTTCTCTCTCTCTATTTAGATATGCTTCACTGTTTTTTCTCTTCCTCAGAACCCAGACTAAGACAATCTACTTATCCCAAGGTCATGAAGGTGTACTCGTATATTTTCTTTTAAGAGCTTATAGTTTTAGCTTTTATTTAATTTAGGTCTTTGATCTGTTTTGAGTTAATTTTTGTATATGGTGTACAGTAAGGGCCCACCTTTATTCCTGCATGTGGCTATACAGTTGTCCCAGCACCATTTGTTGAAAAGACTATTCTTTCCTCATTGAATGGTCTTGGCATACTTGTCAGAAATTAACTGACCATAGATACATGGGTTTGTGTCTGGCCTTTCTGTTCCATTGATCTACATGTCTATCTTTATGTCAGTACCACACTGTTTTTATTACTGTAGCTTTGTGGTAAGTTTTTAAACAGGGAAGTGTCAGTTCTCCAACTTTGTTCCTCTTTTTCAAGATTGTTTTGAGTAAAATCCTTTGCATTTTCATGCAAATTTTAGGATAAGCTAGCCTATTTTTCTTACAGTGTTGTTGGGTCTTTTTCCCCCTCTATTCTTAGAAGTACTTTATCTATTAGAAATATTAACGTGTAGTCTGTGATGTAAGTTGCAGGTAATTGCTCAGTTTATTGTTTGTTATTTTACTTTTCTCATTGTGTTTTTTTTTTTTTTTATATTTTATTGTACTTCAGGTGAAGGCTTACAGAACAAATAGTTTCTCATGAAACAGTAGTACACATGTTGTTTTATGACATTGGTTAGCAACATATTAACCCTCTAAATTCTCAACCTTTTTTTTATTTTTGGTGAAAATACTCACAGCCAAAGATACACTGTTTCAAAATTTCTACATACACAGTTCAGTGACATTCACTACGCTCTTCCAATTGTGCTGTTATTCTCACTTAAGATGAAGGCTTACAGAACAAAATAGTTTCTCGTTTAAGTTACTACAAATGTTGGTCTATGACAATGGTTAACAATCTCACAACACATCAACAATATCCTTACTCAATCTTGTGTTCCCTATCACCAGCTTCCTTGTCCCCTTCTGCCTTCTGGCCCTTGTCACTGGACTCCTGTACCTCGTTAGTCTCATTTGATTTTACGGGGCTGTCCACTCAGAGGCTGAACAGTGAACCTCGGAGGTAACTTCACCACTGAGCTGAAAGGGTGTCTGGGGGCCGTACTCTCAAGGTTTCTTCAGTCTCCTTTAGGCCAGTAAATCTGGTGTTTTCTTTTGTGAGTTAGAATTATGCTCTACATCCTTCTCCAGCTCTGTCCAGAACCCTCTGTTGTGATCCTGGTCAGAGCAGTCAGCGGTGGTAGCCGGGCACCATCTAGCTGTACTGGACTCAGTCCGGTGGAGGCCTTGGTAGCTGTGGACAATTAGTCCTTTGGACTAATCTTTTCCTTGTATCCTGTTCTCTTCATTCTCCCTTGCTCCCGAAGGGATGAGACCAGTGGAGTATCTTAGATGGCCGTTCACAGGCTTTTAAGACCCCAGACACTACTCACCAAAGTAGAGTGTAGAGCATTGTCTTTATAAGCTGTGTCATGCCAGTTGAGCTGGATGTTCCCTGAGACCATGGTCCCCAGAGCCCTCCATCCAGCAACTCAGTCCCTCAGGGAGTTTGGATGTGTCTATAGGGCTTCCATGACCTTTCCTTGTACAGGTTGTGCTAGTTTCTCCTGTATTGTATACTGTCTCACCCTTCACCCAAGATACCACTTATCTGTTGCCTATTTAGTATTCCCCCCCCCACCCCTCCCATCCCTGGTAACCAACAAAGATTGTTACATTTTGCGTGTGAACTTTTTCATGGGTTTTTACGATAGAGGTCTCATACAATATTTGTCCTTTTGTGATTGACTTATTTCACTCAGCATAATGTCCTCCAGTTTCATCCATGTTATGAGATGGTTCACAGATTCACTGTTGTTCTTTCTCGTTGCATAGTACTCCATTGTGTGTAGATTGTTTATCCATTCATCTGTTGATGGGCACCTACGCTGTTTCCATCGTTTTGCTATTGTGAACAATGCTGCCATGAACATAGATGTGCATATGTCTATTCGAGTGACGACTCTTATTTCTCTAGGATATATTCCTAGGAGTGGGATTGCTGGATCGAATGGTATGTCTCTTTCTAGCTTTCTGAGGAAGTGCCATATCATTTTCCAAAATGGTTGTATCATTTTGCATTCCCACCAGCAGTGCATAAGAGTTCCCATCTCCCCACAGCCCCTCCAACGTTTGTTATTTCCAGTGTTTTTGATTCGTGCCAGTAATGCCGGGGTGAGATGGTACCTCACTGTGGTTTTAATTTGCATTTCTCTAATGGCTAGTGATCGCGAGCATTTCCTCATGTGTCTGTTGGCCATTTGAATGTCTTCTTTGGTGAAGTGTCTGTTCATTTCCTTTGCCCATTTTTTAATAGGATTGTTTGTCTTTTTGTTGTAGAGGTGTTGGATTTTCTTGTAGATTATGGAGATTAGACCTTTGTCTGACTTGTACTGTCCAAAAATTTTTTCCCAGTCTGTAGGTTCTCTTTTGACTCTTTTGGTGAAGTCTTTTGAAGATCATAGGAGTTTGATTTTTAGAAGATCCCAGTTATCTAGCTTATCTGTTGGGTTTTGTGAGTTGATGGTTATGGTTTGTATCCTGTTAATGCCATGTATTAAGACCTGAAGTATTGGTCCTATTTTTTTCTTCTATGAACTTTATGGTTTTAGGCTTTATATTCAGGTCTTTGATCCATTTTGAAGTGGTTTATGTATACGATGTGAGGTATGGGTCCTGTTTTATTTTTTTGCAAATGGATATCCAGTTTTGCCAGCACGATTTGTTGAAAAGACTGTCTTTTCCCCATTTGATGGGCTTTGGGCCCTTGTTGAAGATCAGTTGACCGTAGGTGGATGGATTTACATCTGGGTTCTCAATTCTGTTCCATTGGTCAATGTATCTGTTGTTGTACCAGTACCAGGCTGTTTTGACTACTGTAGCTATATAGTAGGTTCTGAAGTCAGGTAGTGTGAGTCCTCCTACTTTATTCTTCTTCTTCAGTAGTGCTTTACTTACTCGGGGCTTCTTCCCTTACCATATAAAGTTAATGATTAGTTTTTCCATCTCTTTGAAGAATGTTGCTGGTATTTGGATTGGGATTGAGTTGTATTTGTAAATTGCTTTGGGTAGAATTGCCATTTTCACAATGTTGAGTCTGCCAATCCATGAGCGTGGTGTTTTGCCATTTATGTAGATCCCTTTGGGTTTCATGCAGTAGTGTTTTGTAGTTTTCTTTGTATAGGTCTTTTACATCCCTGGTCAGATTTATTCCTAAGTATTTTATCTTTTTAGGGGCTATTGAAAATGGTATTGATTTCCTGATTTCCTTTTCATCGTTGTCCTTACTGGTGTATAGGAATCCAACTGATTTTTGAATGTTTATCTTGTATCCTGCTACTCTGCTGAGTCTTTCTATTAGTTCCAGTAGATTTCTCGTGGAGTGTTTAGGGTTTTCTATGTATAGTATCATATCATCTGCAAACAGGGACAGTTTAACTTCTTCATTACCAGTTTGGATGCCCTTTATTTCTTTTTCTTGTCTTCTTGCTCTAGCTAGAACTTCCAGCACAATGTTAAATAAGAGTGGTGATAAAGGGCATCCTTATCTTGTTCCTGTTTTCAAGGGGAATGTTTTCAGCCACTCTTCATTAAGAATGATGTTGGGCGTTGGTTTTGCATAGATGCCCTTTATTATGTTGAGAAATTACCCTTCTGTACCTATTTTATTGAGAGTTTTTATCAGGAATGGGTGTTGGACTTTGTCAAATGCCTTTTCTGCGTCAGTTGAGATGATCATGTGGTTCTTTTCTTTCCTTTTATTTATGTGGTGGATTACATTGATTGATTTTCTAATGTTGAACCATCCTTGCATACCTGGTATGAATCCTACTTGGTCGTGGTGTATTATTTTTTTGATATGATGCTGAATTCTCTTGGCTAGAATTTTGTTGAGAATTTTTGCATCTATATTCATGAGAGATATTGGTCTGGAATTTCCTTTTTTTGTGACGTGTTTGCTTGGTTTTGGTATCAGCGTTATGCTGACTTCATAGAATGAATTTGGAAGTGTTGCTTCCTCTTCTATGCTCTGAAATAGCTTGAGTAGAACTAGTACAAGCTCTTCTGTAAATGTTTTATAGAATTCTCCAGTGAAGCCATCTGGGCCAGGGCTTTTTTTGGTTGGGAGAATTTTTTATTACCTTTTCAATCTCTTCTCTTGTTATGGGTCTGTTCAGATTTTCAACATCACTTTGTTGTAGTTTGGGTAGGCCGTGTGTTTCTAGAAATTTATCCATTTCCTCTAGGTTTTCAATTTTGTTGGAGTATAGTTTTTCATAATATTTTGTTATAATCCTTTTATTTCAGTTAGGTCTGTTGTAATGTCCCCCATTTCATTTCTTATTTGGGTTATTTGTGTCCTCTCCTGTTTTTCTTTTGTCAGTCTGGTCAGTGGTTTGTCGATTTTGTTGATTCTTTCAGAGAACCAACTTTTGGTTTTGTTGATTCTTTCTATTGTTTTTCTGTTCTCTATTTCATTAATTTCTGCTCTGATCTTTACTCTTTCCTTTATTCCATTGGTTGTGGGCTTTTTTTGCTGTTCTCTTTCTATTTGTTTGAGTTCTGTAGTTAATGTTTTGATTTTTCCCTTTCTTCTGTTTTGATATGTGCATCTATTGCTATAAATTGTTCTCTGAGGACTGCCTTTGCTGTGTCCCAAAGGTTTTGGTATGGTGTGTTTTCATTCTCATTTGATTCTAGGAATTTTTTGATTCCATCTCTAATTTCTTCTATTACCCAGTGATGTGTAAGCAGGGTATTATTCAGTTTCCATGTAGTTGATTTTTTTTCCTTGCTCCTTCTAGTGTTAATTTCTACCTTGATGGCAATGTGGTCAGAGAAGATACTTTGAATTATCTCAATGTTTTGGATCTTGTTGAGGATTGCTCTGTGGCCTAAGATGTGGTCTATTCTGGAGAACGTTCCGTGTGCATTGGAAAAGAATGTGTACTTTGCAGCTGTTGGGTGGAGTGTTCTATATATGTCTGTGAGGTCAAGTTGGCTGATTGTGCCATTTAGGTCTTTTGTATCTTTGCTGAGTTTCTTCTTAGTTGTTCTGTCCTTTACTGACAGTAGTGTGTTGAAGTCTCCTACTATTATTGTGGAACTGTCAGTTTCTCTTTTCAGTGTTGTTAGAGTTTGTTTTATGTATTTTGGAGCGCTGTCATTGAGTGCGTAGATGTTTATTATGGTTATGTCTTCATGATGGATTGTCCCCTTAATCATTATATAGTGTCCTTCTTTGTCTTTTATGGTAGATTTCGTTTTAAAGTCTATTTTATCTGAGATTAGAATCGCCACTCCTGCTCTTTTTTGGTAATTGTTAGCTTGATATATTTTTTTCCAACCTTTGACTTTTAATAAATTCACATCTTTGTTTCTAAGGTGTGTCTCTTGTAGACAGCATACTGATGGATCCTGTTTTCTTATCCATTCTGTGACTCTCCGTCTCTTTAGGGGTGCATTGAGTCCATTTACATTCAGTGTAATTATTGATAGATGTGAGTTTGTTGCTGTCATTTTGTAGTGCTTTTTTTTGTGGTGCTGAAGTTTTCTTTGTTCTTCTTACTCTCTTGTGCTGAGTTACTTTTGTTTGTGGATTTTTTAAAATTTCTTTTGTTTTTGTAGGTTTTGTTTTTGCTGAGACTTTATGTTTTTTGTCTTTATTTTTATGAGTTGGTTTGTTAACTTTCTTTGTGGTTACCATGAATTTTACCCTTATCTTTCTAAGTTTGAAGCAGTTTACCCTTACTTGGTATCGCCTTGCCTTCCTCTCCATTAGAAGGTTCTATACCTATGCCATTTATTCCCTCTTTCATTGTTTTGATGTTGTTGTCATCCATTGATTGACTGCTCTGATTCCGTGTTGTATTTCTTTTGGTTATGGGTAGTCCTTGAGAGTTCATTTCCTAGGTTGGTATATTGCTCGTATGATCCTGCGTCCTAGGTCTTGCCTGAGGGCTGAAGCTGTTTGTCCTCAGATCGAAGAACTCCCTTTAATAATTCTTGTAAGTTTAGTTTGACTTTTACATATTCCCTTAGTTTCTGTTTATCTGGAAATGACCTAATTTCACCATCAAATTTGAACGAGAGTTTTGCAGGATATATTATTCTTGGCTGACAATTTTTTTCTTTCAAGATTTTATATATGTCATCCCACTGCCTTCTTGCCTGCATGGTTTCTGCCGAATAATCTGAGCTTACTCTTATTGTTTCTCTTCTGTATGTGACTTCTTGTTTTTCACGAGCTGCTCTCAGGATTCTTTGTTTGTCTTTGGTTTTGGCGAGTGTGAATATGCTATGCCTTGGTGATTTTCTTTTGGGGTCTCTTCTGTATGGGGTTCGTTGAGCTTCTTGGATGGCCAGCTTTTCATCTTTCATGATATTGGGGAAGTTTTCTGTCAGCAGTTCCTCAGTGATCCTCTCTGTGTTTTATGGTTTTCCCCCCTGTTCTGGAATGCCAATCACTCGTAAGTTTTTGCTTTTAATTGTGTCCCACATAACTCTCAGGGTCTCTTCATTTTTCTTTGTTCTTTTTTCTGAGTTTTCCTGAAACAGAGTTGTATCCAAGTGTTTGTCTTCAGTTCCACTGATCCTGTCTTCCACGGTTTCAAATCTGCTTCTCAGCCCTTCTATGACATTATCCATTTGTGAAATCTTGTTATTTATCTTTTGGATTTCTAATTGTTGTTTTTGTATAATTTCTAGTTGTGAATTTATTTTGGCATTTTGTTCCTGCATCATCTTCCTGAATTCTTCCAATTTTTTGTCTGTATTTTCCATGAATTTGTCTATTTTTTTCTCATGTTTGTCAGCTTTTTGCCTCAGTTCTTGGAAAATTCCGAGTATTAGAGATTTAAATTCCCTATCAGGTACTTCTAGTGCATTTTCTTCCACAGGCGAGTCATCTGGTGTTTGAATTTGGACGCCTACTGGAACCATCCTGTCCTGTTTTTGTAAATGTTTTGATATTGTTTGCTGTTTTCGGGGCATTCAGTAGATATTTCTCTCGATTATTGATTGTAGATTTGTTTGTTTCGTCCCTTTTTTTAAAAAAAGAAAAAATTTGAGTATGTCTGAGCAGGCGGACTGCGTGCTCTTTGTTGTGTGCTCGTCTGTGCGCTCAATACTTTTCACCTCCTTCTCCAACTGGCAGGTTCAGTCACTGAGATGTGGTACAGCAGGGCAGGTCTAGCTGAAGAGGAGCCACTGGGACGGGTTGTTTGTGGCACTCACTACAGCCACCAGGGCGGGTCGGTAATCAGTGCTGGGCAGGTTCCAGTAGGCGGTGCCTGCACTACTTGGTGGTGTGATGTCAAGCGCACGGTTCAGGTAGGCAGGATGCAGCGGGGAGATGGTTATGTGTGGAGTTAAGCTGGATATGGGAGACAGGAGAGAGAGGAACAGGAGCCAAGAAACATATAAACAAACAAAAAAGAATGCTAGGAGAGCTTTCCATTGGAATGGAGAGATGAGAGACTATGAAATGGAGAAAAACAGAAGGGGGAAGAGGAAGAAAAGAATGAACAAATAAAAATCAGAAAGGTTAAAGATCCGCAAAGTTCCCAGGGATCCCACGGATGCAGCTATGATGTCTGGGGAAGTTCTCTCAGGTGTCGCAGCACAGCCTGGCCAGAAGGCGCAGAGGCATACAACGCTTTAGCTTTGTGGTAAGTTTTTAAACAGGGAAGTGTCAGTTCTCCAACTTTGTTCCTCTTTTTCAAGATTGTTTTGAGTATAATCCTTTGCATTTTCATGTGAATTTTAGGTTAAGCTAGCCTATTTTTCTTAAAGTGTTGTTGGGTCTTTTTACCCCTCTATTCTTAGAAGTTCTTTATCTGTTAGAAATATTAACGTGTTGTCTGTGATGTAAGTTGCAAGTAATTGCTCAGTTTATTATTTGTTATTTTACTTTTCTCATTGTGTTTTGATGCATTCAAAAGTTTTTTGATTGTTGTGTTGTCAAATGTATTAATGTTTTCTCTTCTGAATTTTGAGCCATAGTGAGAAAAATCCTCTCTCCCCTTCCCTCTCCTACCCCTGCAATTCTAGAGATGTTTTCCTTTAGTATTTGTGTAGTTTTAATCTGTCTTGGAAGAAGTACAGTCAGAATGGTCCTTAGATGTAATGATGGTGAGGCTTTAGGTGCTTTGGACATGTTATCAGTAGGGATCAGTCCCCGGAGAAGGACATTGTTTTAGTTATCTAGTGCTGCTATAACAGAAATACCACAAGTGGATGGCTTTAACAAACAGAAATTTATTCTCTCACAGTCTAGGAGACTAGAAGTCCGAATTCAGGGTGCCAACTCCAGGGGAAGGTTTTCTCTCTCTGTGTGCTCTGGGGAAAGGTCCTTGTCATCAATCTTCCCTGGTTGAGGAGATTCTCAGCACAGGAACCCTGGGTCCAAAGGACCAGCTATTCTCCTGGCTCTTGTTCCTTAGTGGAAGGAGGTCCTCATATCTCTCTGATCGTTTCTCTGTTTTATATCTCAAAAGAGATTGGCTGAAGACACAATCTAATCTTGTAGATTAAGTCCTGCCTTATTAACATAATTCACTAATTCAATCTCATTAACATCGTAGAGGTAGGATTTACAACACATAGGAAAATCACATTAGATGACAAAATGGTGGACAATCACACAATACTGGGAATCATGGCCCAGCCAAATTGACACAAAGATTTTTGGGGAACACAATTCAATCCATGACAGACATCATGCTTGGTAAAGTCAGCGAAAAAGAGGACGACTCTCAACGAGATGGATTGACACAGTGGCTGTAACAGTGGGCTCAAACATAGCAATGATTGTGAGGATGGCGCAG
This sequence comes from Dugong dugon, assembly GCA_030035585.1. Taxonomy (NCBI): domain Eukaryota; kingdom Metazoa; phylum Chordata; class Mammalia; order Sirenia; family Dugongidae; genus Dugong; species Dugong dugon. Next base: position 70,748,532 of record CM057460.1, read on the forward strand.
GACTGGGCAGTGGTTTGTTCTGTTGTATGTAGGGTTGCTATGAGCCAGAACTGACTTGATGGTACCTAAAAACAACAACAATTCATTTTTGTCTACATACACACATATGCACACACTCACACATATACACACAATCTTATGTCTTGCTTTTGGAAATACATATATGTACAATGTTGAATATATGTTACACAATGAGATCACCAGGTAAGTTAGTGCAGTACTGTTGAAAATGACATTAAACCCCTCACCTATGGTTTGCCAAAGCTGAGATAATAATTCCTTAAATTTAGCTAGCACTCTTCACTTTTGAAATGCAATTTTGTACCTATCATTGCATTTTATTGTCACAATAATCCTATGGGAGTATATGAGAAGGTTGCTGTTGTTGTTAGGTGCTGTCAAGTCAGTTTTGACTCATAGTGACCCCATGTGACAGAGTAGAACTGCCCCATAGGGTTTTCCAGGCTGTAATCTTTATGGAAGCAGATTGCCAGGTCTTTCTCCCATAGAGCCACTGGGCGGGTTTGAACTACCAACCATTCTCTTAGCAGCCGAGAATTAAATGGTTGCACCACCAGGGCTCCTTGAGAAGGTTGATATTTACTTCTAATTTCCAAAAAACAGAGGCACAGAGGCTAGATAACTGGCTAAGGGAGGAGGAGGGATTAAAACTCAGATTTTCTGAGTCTTAATGCTCATTCTTTGCAACATACTTCAATACCTGCAAATCCTGCTGCTGCTATTAAAGCCCATTTCTTACCTGTCCTCAGTGGGAACGGGAAACAGCTGCTTAGCATCCCCTATTATAATAACCCTTCATATGCATGAATCCTGTAATTTCCCTTCCAGCTTCCCCTTCAGCACGTTAAATAGCCCTGATTCGGTACCTCATAGAGTTTATCTCCCAACTCTTTTGTCAGTTTCAACAAAGAGGTTGTGACTCTTGGGTTCCTGCTCAACAGAGCTCTTCCTCATTATTTTGTAACCTTTATACCTCCTTCCAGGGAGAGTTAAATAAAGCCTGTGGATTTTTGATATGAATGTCTGGCAGCTTGAGCTCGCACAGAAAGGTTTCCAGCAGGGCTTGCTGATGAAAGCCTCAGTCCAACTCCTGAGTCTCATTCACGGTAAATGAAAGGCAGCCGAACCTCCGCTTGTTTCAAAATCCACAAATGGGAACAGTGCCTGCGTGAAGGCCCAAATTCCAGACCAAGGCCCATTTTGGCAGGAAGAGATAGGTTGTAATGAGAAAAATTAAAAACCAGAAACCACTAGCTAATTACTTTAGGTGAAGAATTCTTTTTTTTTTTAATTGTACTTCAGGTGAAGGCTTACAGAACAAATAGTTTCTCATGAAACAGTAGTACACATATTGTTCTATGACATTGGTTAACAACCCCACAACATGTCAACCCTCTCCCTTCTCACCCTTTTTTTTTTTTGGTGAAAATATGCATCGCCAAAGATACACCATTTCAAAAATTTCTACTTGCACAGTTCAGTGACATCGACTACGGTCTTCCAATTGTGCTTCACTTTAGATGAAGGCTTACAGAACAAAATAGTTTCTCATTTAACAGTACACATGTTGCCCTATGACAGTGGTTAACAACCTCACAACACATCAACACTATCCTTGCTCAATCTTGGGTTCCCTATCACCAGCTTTCTTGTCCCCTTCTGCCTTTTGGAGTATGTCCCTGGACTGCTGTGCCTCACCAGTCCCATTTGGTTTTATTGGGCTGTCTACTCCCCGGCTGAATGATGAACCTCAGAAATGACTTCACCACTGAGCTAAAAGGGTGTCTGGGGGCCACACTCTCGGGGTTTCTCCAGTCTCCTTTAGGTCAGTAAATCTGGTCTTTTTTTTGTGAGTTAGAATTTTGTTCTACATCCTTCTCCAGCTCTGTCCAGAACCCTCTGTTGTGATCCTGGTCAGAGCAGTCAGTGGTGGTAGCTGGGCACCATCTAGCTGTACTGGACTCAGTCTGGTGGAGGCCTTGGTAGCTGTGGTCCATTAGTCCTTTGGACTAATCTTTTCCTTGTATCCTGTTCTCTTCCTTCTCCCTTGCTCCGGAAGGGATGAGACCAGCGGAGTATCCCAGATGGCTGCTCACAGGCTTTTAAGACCCCTCTTTTTGAAAAGGCCCTGTTTTTTCAGCTTGCTAATCGTGTGTAAAACTTACCCCTGACCCAGAATATCATTATTGCACCTGAGCCAGCCTGAAAATTGGAGGAATTAAATACCGTAAAATATAAGCAATAAAAAGGAGAATAAACCTTGAGCACTAACAGCTATGCAATGTTCTCGATGTTACAGCATGAAGCATGTCCAGCATGCTTCAGTGATTTTATAAAAATGACACCAGATGCCATTTCTCTTTTAGAATCCTGAAGTTTTCTTCCTGACCACTCTCTCTGTACCCACAAAAAGGTGTCATATTTGGATAACGGGAGGCTGCTTCCTTCATCAACCAAGTTACTTTTTTTTTTTTTCTTTCTGGAAGAAATACATGGCTGATGTCACTGTCCTTCGGACATTATTGACCCATGAGTCAGGGAAACGGGTTCATGTCAGCCTTTCAGGGAAAGGCCTTGTATGTATCTGCATCAACAGCTTTCGTCTGTTTATGAACAAAGTCACTTGGGGCAGCTGAGTACTTACTCCTCTCTTGGATTCCTTGGTTGTTCCATCACTGAAGCCCTTTGCGAGGAGAGAATAACTCTCCTCAAGGTTAGCATCGTCCCAGGTCAAGGGGAGAAGGTAGGAGGGATTTGAGGAGGCCTTTTGCATGTTTTTTAGTCTTAAAATACTGAGGCTGATACATAATTCATTATTTGTTTGCAAAGGATTTGGATAACGAGGTGGGGAGAACTCTTCCATAAGGGAAGAATGTAGTGAATAAAGAGTAAGGGTATGAGTGAGTGAGGTTAAGTGGGGTCCAGGAGTGTACTTTCCCTGGACCAGGGTAGTTTGATTTGAGGTAAGTGGGGCCTGGTTAGAGAGGTCTTCAATAGCATAATGAGGCAGGTGGCCGTCTCTGTAACTTCTTGTCAGGACTTCGAACTGCTTCATTCCAGTTTGGACCCCTGTTAAGAATTTGCATTTCCACCGCAGATACACTGAATCAGAATCTACATTTTAACAAGATCCCTAGGTGATTCTTATGCATACTAACTTTTACAATCACTGCTCTTCTAGTGGTTCTTAGATTTGGTCCCTAACCAGCAGCATTAGCATCATTTGCGAACTTGTTAGAAATGTGAATTCTCAGCAGAGGTTTGAATTGTAACAAACCAGTTCAAAGCCCTGCTTCTTCTGTAGGAAAACCAAACTCCTGTTGCCCTCAAGTCAATTCTGACTCATAGCGACCCTAGAGGACAGAGTAGAACTGCCCCATAGGGTTTCCAAGGAACGGCTGGTAGATTTGAACGGTCAATCTTTTGGTCAGCAGCCTGTGTAGGGAAGGAGCATTATAAAAGTGGTATTTTATTTTATTTTTTCCTTTTTTTAAAATTGCACTTTATTTTTTTATTGTACTTTAGATGAAGTTTTACAGAGCAAATTAGTTTCTCATTAAACAATTAATACACGTATTATTTTGTGATATTGGTTGCCAACCCCACGACATGTCAACACTCTCCCCTTCTCGGCCTTGAGTTCCCCATTACCAGCTTTCCTGTCCCCTCCTGCTTTCTAGTCCTTGCCCCTGGGCTGGTGTGTCCATTTAGTCTCGTTTTGTTTTATGGCCTGTCTAATCTTCGGCTGAAGGGTGAACCTCAGGAGTGACTTCAGTACTGAGTTAAAAGGGTGTCCAGGGGCCATGCTCTTGAGTTTTCTCCAGTCTCTGTCAGACCAGTAAGTCTGGTCGTTTTTTGTGATTTAGAATTTTGTTCTACATTTTTCTCCAGCTCTGTCTGGGACCCTCTATTGTGATCCCTGTCAGAGCAGTTGGCAGTGGTCACCAGGAACCGCCTATTTGTGCTAGACTCGTTCTGGTGGAGGCTGTGGTAGTTGTGGTCCATAAGTCCTTTGGACTAATATTTCTCCTGTGTCTTTGATTTTCTTCATTCTCCTTTGCTTCAGATGGGGTGAGAGCAGTAGAGTATCTTAGACGGCCACTCACAAGGTTTTAAGACCCCAGATGCTACTCACCAAAAGTAGGGTGTAGAACATTTTCTTTATAAACTGTGTTATACCAGTTGAGCTAGATGTCCCCCGAGACCATGGTCCCCAGCCCTCAGTGCAGTAATTTAGTCCCTCAGGGAGTTTGGATGTGTCTGTGAAACTTCCATGACCTTGCCTTGGTCAGGTTTTGCTGACTTCCCCAGTATTGTGTACTGTCTTACCCTTCACCAAAGTTACCATGTATCTATTGTCTATTTAGTATTTCAGCACCCCCCATCCCTCCTAACCAACAAAGATTATTACTTTTTGTGTGTAAACTTTTTCATGAGTTTTTATACTAGTCATCTCATACAGTATTTGTCCTTTTGTGATGGACTTATTTCACTCAGCATAATGCCCTCTAGATTCATCCATGTTGTGAGATGTTTCGAAGATTCATCATTGTTCTTTATTGTTGTGTAGTATTCCATTGTGTGTATGTACCATAGTTCGTTTATCCATTCATCTGTTGATGGGCTAAAAGTGGTATTTTAGAGGAATGGTCTGATTATGTGTAGTGCAGCAGTGAGAATGGTGGGAGAGCATGATGCCAACACCTATTATCAAGGGAATTTGCTCTGACTTTTGATGAAAGAAAACTGTAGTATAGTGAGGTGAATACTGGTCTGTGAATTAAGAGACCTTAGTCTGAATTCTCATTCTGACTTTAACTGGCTGGACAAACTAAGAAGAGCTTCTTTTAGACTTTGCAAACTGGATCTGGCCTTTGTATTAGTTTTCACCTGCAGACATGTTTATTTTGGCTAACAAAATATTTTGAAAACAAAATATTTTTAAATAGCTGTATCCAGGCAAGCTCTCAATTTTCTACAGTCCCCACCACTCCTTATTGCATCAGACTTAGCTTGTTTCACACTTTTACATCACTAGCCTGGCCTCTTTAGGTCTGCAATAGCTGCTATGAATCTTGTTAAAATAAACGTATTTTGTTTTCCTAGTTTGTTGTTGCCCATTTTAGGTTAGAAGTTCTTAAGCATCAAGAAACTATTAAACTTATTTTCTTCTAGTAGGCTGATAAGGGCAAATTAGTAATTAATAATTACTAGTTGATAATATTCAATTATTCTAACATACCCACCACCTACCTATCAGTTTCTTGTACTGTGGTGAGTTATGTGTTGCTGTGATACTGGAAGCTATGCCACCAGCATTTCAAGTACCAGTAGGTCACCCATGGTGGACTGGTTTCAGCTGAGTTTCCAGACTTAAGTCAGGCTAGGAAGAAAGTTTTGGTGATCTACTTCTGAAAATTAACCAAAACCCCCATGGATCACAACAGAATATTGTCTAATATAGTACTGGAAGAAGAACCCCCTTAGGTTGGAAGGCATTTAAAATAGACAGTGGTGGCCACAATGGACTTGAACATACTAACGATCGTGAAGATGGTGCAGGACCGGGCAGCCTTTCATTCTGTTGTACATGAGGTCACCATGAGTTGGAGTCAACTTCATGGCAACTAACAACAAGAAGTCTACCTTCTCCCTCCTGTCACTTTTTCTCTGCTTTCTGGGAAAACCTAACCTACAGCAGTTAAAAGCATGTTTGGGGACTTGTCATGAGGTCAGATTCTATTTTACTTGCTCCACTTTGAACCTTTCATACATGTAGAGCCACAAATGCACAAGTACTTGTGTTTGGAAGAAAACCATTTCTGGCCTATTCTGTTAATTTATGATAGCATATTGGGGATGTGATGAAGAGAAAGTAGATGTAAAAATCAAGCAGAAAGGGATCCCAGAGACTATCCAGCTCAACATCTTTATATAGAGGGAAAAACTGAGCCCCAGGGAGGGCAAGTGGCTGGCTTAGTGTCACGCCTCTAGGACAAGAACCCAGTACTCCCTCTATTGAATTCGTGGCTTCTCTGGCTCAGTGTTCACATAATGTTTACAAAAAAGATACTAAATTTTGCTTAGGATGTGGGTCTAGATGTTCATCTAAAGTTAATTAAGTCTTTTAGATTGAATAAAAACAAAAACAAAAAAACTTGTTGCCATCAAGTTGATTCCAACTCATAGTGACCTTACACAACAGAGTAGAACTGCCCCATAGGGTTTTCAAGGCTGTAATCTTTATGGAAACAGACTGCCACATCTTTCTTGAGGAGTAGCTCGTGTGTTCAAACTGCTGACCTTCTTGTTAGCAGCTGAGCGCTTAACTGCTTGGCCACCAGGGCTCCTTTTTAGACTGAATACCTGTACTGAATTGCTAAAATTGCATTTTAAAAAAATGAGGGAAGAGATATGTTCTTGTAGAGCTAAAAATCTGGGGACTAAGTTTATTTACCCAAAAGATTTGAGTCAAGTCTAAACCAGATGATTAAAAAAAAGTGAAGATTAATTTAGATATCACAGAATTCCAAGTATTTGGTCACATTTTGAAATCATTGTTTACTTACGATAAATGCTTTTTTCCTTTCTTTACTTATTTAATAGGAATTATTTTATTGTCCCTGTGGTGGTTAAGGTTGTGTGTCAACTTGGCTGGGCCATGATTCTCAGTGGTTTGGCAGTTATGCAATGATGTAGTCACCTCCATGATGAGCTCTGATATGATGTAATCATCTACATGATGAGATCTGATATGATGTGATGACCTCCATGATGAGATCTGCTATGAGCAGCCAATCAGTTGAAAGGGAACTTCCTTGGGGGTGTGGCCTGCATCTAATATATGTGGACTTTCTGACAAAGCTCACTGGCTTTTGCTCTGCTCTGGATCCTGCATTTGGCTCATCACCACCTAACCTCTGGTTCTTGGGACTTGAGCCAGCAGCCTGCTGTCTTACCTGATGATCTTGGATTTGTCAGCCTCCACAGCCCATAAGCCAGAAGCCTGCTGTCTGACCTGCTGATCTTGGGTTTGTCAGCCCCTGCAGCTACATAAGTCAGGAGAAGCCTCTAACCTGATGCCTGATCTATAGACTTGGGACTTTATAGCCTGTACAACTGTGTGAGCCATTTCCTTGATATAAATCTCTCTCTCTCTGTTTATATACGCTTTAGTGATTTTGCTTTTCTAGAGAACCCAGCCTAAGACAGTCCCCAAGTGGGTATAATTTTAAAATGCATTAAAATGTTACATTACATTTTCCTTTGTAACATGAAATTCAGTTATATTGCATTTAATACACTTAAGTGTCCATCTGAAGACTGGATTTTAAAGTGTTTTTCAAGCTATTAGAAGTAGATTTTCCCTTTCCCCCTCCTTCTCTTTTTATCTTCTTCCTTTTCTGTTCCCCTCTTCCTCTTTCTCCTAAAATAAAGTCTTCGTCTTTATCTCCTGCTTGCAGGTTTATAAAGTCATCTGTATTAGAACTGAAGAGACTATAGGGACCCACTATCTAGGAAGTCCTGACTTGTGGTTCACACACACATGTGAAGCCCTGAGTGTGCACTGGGGGGAGCCCAAAAACCCTGAAATTGTGTGCAAAATTCCATGTTTATGTGCATTGCTCTGGGAAGGGGTCCATAGGCTTGATCAAATTCTCAGAGGGGTCCCTGACCCAAATGTTAGGTAAAAGTCTCTGACCACTTCTCTCATTTTACAGACGAGAAAAACAATGCCCCAAGAAGTGAAAATAACTCATCCAGAATCACATAACTATTAAGGTCAGAACTAGGACTAGAAATCAGGTCCTCAAGCTTCCAAAAGAAGTTTTTTTCTGTAGGCTTAGTTTCCAGTTTTAGTGGAGTAATTTATCTACAGTTGTTATGTGTTCTTAAATCTGTATTCCACGAATGGTTAAGGAATTAGAAATAAGTTACTAATAAAATCAGATTAATGAAAGCATTTTATCAACCATCCAAAACCAAAATGCTTTCTAAATTCCAAGTGCTCTAATTCTTTTCCTATAAAATTTCAGATGCTCTGAGTATGTGAAAATTTGATATATATAAACCCATTGCTGTAGAGTTGATTCTGACTCATAGAGAACCTATAGGACAGAGTAGAACTGCCTCATAGGGTTTCCAAGGAGTGGCTAGTGGATTCGAACTGCTGACCATTTGGTTAGCAGCCACAGCTCTTAACCACTGTGCCACCAGGACTCTGAAATCATATATACATGAATATAAATAGAGAAAGAGAAAGAGTGAGAGAGAAAGAGAGAGACATCATGCATGTTGGGGGCAGAGGGAAAGAATAGTGAGAATAACTTCCAAATTAGCAATTCCTTTTCTACTTCCTAACTCTTGATAGTTGATGGGAGTACCCAGGATTTCTTAAAATTTCCAGGGATCATCTCTGCTACATCTTTCTCTCCCAGTCAAGAAAGTATATCAGAATGCAAGGGAAAATGACGTCATTAACAATTGCAGCACCCCTGACTACTGATTAGGAAGCATAAGGGTGTCAGACAACAATGCCAAGAACCACCATGCTACAGAGCACTCTCTCATAAAGTGTGCAGCCACCAATCCACTGGTCTAAATAAAGCTGGAAGACTAAAGTGTTTTCCAAAGTACTTCTAGCAACAACTCTTCCAGCACTCCTCGCTGACTCCTAACACTGTCCAAATGCTATGACCTCGCCCTGTGGGCTGCATTACTTATGAAGGATCTTTTATCTCAGTTTCTGTGTTTCATTTTAGCTATTTCATCAGGTAGTAGACCTTTCTAGCTTCATCGTCCAAATTAATGTAAATTATCTTCCTTTCAGACAAAATGTCAACTCCTTTCCAAATGTTCTAATTGTGGCTGGCTCATTGATTGTTAACAACCATGAATGGACTTTTAATTTCTCTGTGAGCAGACGTGCTGTCTTCAATATGCAGGGAGAGGCTTTTTTCCTATAGTGATAAAGATGATAGTTTAATCTTCTTTTCTGATGCTCTAATATAATGGAGGCAAATCATGCCCAGGCAGTTTAAATACACCTATAATAATGGAGGCTTTAATTCTTTGGATTCTGTTTTATTAGCGGTATTTAAAGATGGGCGGCAACTTAGAGTGCTCAGTTGGCCAACAAGCTTGACATCTCTTTCAAAGAAAGAAAGGAAGGAGGGAAGAAAAGGGAACAGAGTCTGTGACAAAGGCTGAGATGTTGCTGTTGAGTCACTGGAGGCACTGGGGCCAGGCTCCATTACTGCGTGCTTCTTGAGATGGAGGCAGGAGAGCCGGGGGTCCCAGAGAAGGGCTGCCGATGGGATGCTGTAGCTGAAGCTAGGCTGCTGACCACAAACTCCTGAATGAAGGGTTAGAGAGACCCTTGGATAGGTCCCAGGGAGGAGACTGTGGTTTGGGTTTGCTCTGGGGCTGACTCAGGAGTCCCTTTCAAGCCTGGATTTTTCCTGCTTTGGGGTCCACCCATGAGCCAACTTGGACTTTAGGGTTATTTGAACCTGCATGACCAGATGTCTTAGGTGGGTCTTCAGTCTGGTGGGCTTCTCAGATCCACCCTTTCCCTTGGCAATCAGAAGGCAAGATGATGTTGCTGCTGCTCTCCCCCCTGGATTTGTCATTCCTCCCTGGGCCTTCAGGGGCAGGCAGTGAGCAACATGCAGCACTGATGTGCTGAGAGGTCAGGGTGTTCTACTGCCCAGACATCTACTTTAGCAGCCAGTTGCAGAGCATGTTGTTACCACCCATCATGGACAAGGGACCCATGGAGCTGTTGGATAATTTGTGTTCTTTGTGCCCAAAGAGTGTTTGGAGGTGGGGGAGGTGCAGAGTTTGGGTGGGTTCCTTGTGGGCCTAGCTCCTGGCCCAGCATCAGTCTACACATTTGTATTAGTTTCTTAATGCTGCTGTAACAAATTACTACAAACTTAGTGATTTAAAACAACACACATTTATTGATCAGGAATTTTGTGTAGCCATCTCAAGCTTAAAATCTGATATAAGAAAGGTGTTATGTTCATGGAAGCGAGTTCAAAATTCTTAAAAATATAAAAAATATTTTGTGGAAGTTTAATGCAAATTTAATATGTAATAGCTTCCCTAATGTTTTATTTTTATCATAATTATATAAAATATGAGTTTTTTAATATCAAACTTCAAACAGATACTCCCAAGCCCCCTCCCCCCAATTTACCTCAGTGTGCCATACAAATGTTATCATTTTCTAGGTATGGATGGTGTGAAAAGAGTTAGAATAGATGTGAATGACCCCATTCTTGGTAATTGTATGGGATGAACTCAAAGTAGTTTCAAAGAAAAAACTGCAAAATGATGGACAATTCCAACATAAGGTAAAATGTTATGTGTAGAACTCATAACATATCCTTCATTTTGACCATAAAGAAATTCATAGTTTTTATTTATAGGACATCAGCCTTTCACCATTTCCCCTAGAAAATATCGAATATTTTCAATACTTAAAATCAGTTGCCATTGAGTTGCTTCTGACTCATGGTGACCTCATGTGTGTCAGAGAAGAACTGTGCTCCATAGAGTTTTCAATGGCTGATTTTTCCAAAGTTGATTGCCAGGCCTTTCTTCACAGGCACCCCTGGGTGGACTCAAACCTCCAACCTTTTAATTAGCAGCTGAGCATGATAACTGTTTGCACTACCCGGGGACTTCTTCAATACTTAGAACCTATCATATGAAAAAAACAAAAATAAAAACCAAACTTGCTTGCCATTGAGTCATTCTAACTCATAGCGACCCTATAGGACAAAGGAGAACTGCCCCCATAGGGTTTCCAAGGAGTGGCTGATGGATTCAAACTACCAACTTTTTTTGGTTAGCAGCTGAGCGCTTAACACAGGGCTCTTATCATATGAAAGGGACATCTAGTTATTAGCCTCTTGTGGGTGCTCCATGTCTCAGTCTTTCCAAATCATTTTTGGCATTTCCTTATATACATCTTTGATTGCAAAATAAAAACAAATCTGTAAATTCCAAAGATTAAATCAAAGTGTCTGAAGAATAGGTTAGTAAGGATTGCAGCGTTGCTGTTGTTGTTAGGTGCCATCGAGTTGCTTCTGATTCATAGTGACCCTGTGTACAACAGAACGAAACACTGCCTGGTCCTGTGCCATCTTCACAGTCATTGCTGTGTTTGAACCTATTGTTGCAGCCACTGTGTCAATCCATCTTGTTGGGGGTCTTCCTCTTTTTCACTGATCCTCTACTTTACTGAGCATGATGTCCTTCTCCAAGGACTGGTCCTTTCTGATGACATGTCCACACTAAGTGAGATGACATCTTGCCATCCTTGCTTCTAAGGAGTATTCTGATTGTACTGCTTCCAAAGATTGAAGTAGGCATGTTCATTTTTATTAAGAAAGCAGTAGAAATGACCTTGTTGTAAACTTAGCCCTATAAAGGCTCCCCTTTCTATTGCTCATGGGTATAGAGTCAGGGAGGTGGGCATGATGAAAGCCTCTTTGCTACCCAGGGATCCTGGGAGGGAGAGGACAAGAGCAGCTTCTGCAAGCTGGGCTCTGAGTAGTGACAGGTTGTAGGGAGGGGTGGCAGCGGTTACTTGGTTAAATCTCTGACCTTCCTCTGCTTTAGGCATCTGTCTTCAGGGTGGCCTTTTTGCAAGGCTGTGTCAGCCTTGTCATCCTTCCACAGCAGGATCTGGAAACTGGGGCTCCTCGAGGAGCTTTTGCTGCCCCCATCCCATCCCGTAGAGGTGAAGGCAAAGCATTATCCAAATAGTCTTTTCTGTGTTTGAAGCTGAAACATATTTGCTCTCTATTTCAATTCCTTTTCTTCAACACTTGAATCCGACACCTGACTTTCTTCAACAGCTTTCAACACTCGACTGTTACTTCTAACCCCAGCTCAGTGATTATAATTCCTATATTTATTACATTGTGGTGACATATACTGTCATGACAATAACTCTAGCTCTTTCTTTCCTCTCTGAGATCAGAAGGGTAGACTCTTGAAGCAGGAGGGCATTTCAGTACCTGGTATATAGTAAGTACTCAACAAATACTTGTTGACTGAGTGAATGTGTGGATGAATGAAGAAATAATTTTTCTGGAGCAGATTAGATTGGATATTAAATCTTTTAGAGAAAGTTAAATAAAAACTTACCAAGGGTGAAAAACCTTAGTTTCAATTTTTCTGATTTATCCTTTTTATCTTGTATTTTTCGAATATCATAATTATATAAAGAAAATGTGGAGTTTTTATTGAAAAAATAATACATGCATATTACATAAATTTATTAAATTATAGAAAGTATAAAGAACAAAATAGATTGCTTATAATATCTCATACCAGAGACACTTCTAAACATTTGTACATACATTTTTAGACTTTTTTCTAGAGACACCTACATGTGTGTATATATCTTTTTTTTTTAAAACACTTATGAAAATAGGATTCTATGATATGGTTTTTGTAAGAGGTAACCCTTAGCTGTAGGAATATAACAGTGCATTTAAATGTCATTAATAAATATAGGTCGACTAATATCCTTCTCATATATTAAAAGAACTATATTATATAAATTTATAAATATGTATCATATATTTTTACAAGAATTTTACATTTCAGGGTCCCATGGCTTTTCTTGGCAGGGTCTGGCCCCCTGTGCTTGGTGGTTCAGCTCTCAACCAGCCCCTTCGGACAGTGCCAGGGTTAGGTTGCATTACAACTGGTCTGGAAGCTAAACTTTTCCCCTGTACGGTGTATGTCCGAGCTTCTGCTCCCTTGGGGACCTCCTGCCTAGAGGTGCCCAGATCCTGCCATAGACTGATGCACCCACTGACGCCATCTTTTCTGTGGGCCGACTCTGCCCAATGCCGCCTGCTGTGCAGGACTCGTGATTCTAGCCGCTTGTACCACTGCTGCCTGGCTCCGCTGTGTTTGCCATTGTTTCTCTGGGTCTCCAGTGTTATCAGCTCAATCAGGCTTACCAGCTCAGCGCTACAGCCCTTTAACAGTATACAGCTCTTCTAAGGGGTTCTTAGCACACTCCCTTCACGAAGCCCCATCTGAGCTGCTGGGTTCTAGGGTTTTTATCAGACACTGGAGGCCCTGCTCCCCCCTCCCCCTCCCAGTCAATCCTGGTAAAGGTCAGACCAGGCGGGGCTTCCCTGGCCAATGCAGATAAAGGTCAAGGTGGAGGGGGGTGGGCAGACAATCTCAGTTCAGGTCAACTGCTGGGAGGCCCCGCCCCCCAGCCAATCCGTGTAAAGATGGATCATAAACTGACCAATCGTTGCAAGCCGCTTATGCAGATAGCAAACCAGCCAATGCTTCAGCAGATTGTGGCCTGACCAATCATTTGGGAAGAATTACAAACTACAGGGGCAAAAAAGGCCACATAAAAGAAAGCCCGTTGCACCACAATTAGAGATAAAATGTACAAAATATCAGTTACAACTGATGCTAATAGTGATCACTCAAAAAACGTGCATCTCCATTTTCCTTTAAAGCCTTTGAATTTCAGGGTACACACGATATTTAAAAAAAAAGCATGCTTCTAAATTATGCCTCCTGGTTTTTTTTTTTTTTTTTTAAGTGAAAAGACAGATTTTATAAACAGATGAACTGGAATTACCATTAATTTAATAGTTAAATCAGAACGAATAGCCAGATGTCTCACCAGAGAACCTCAGAGTCGGTATAAAGGCAGGTGCTGCCTTCTGTGAGCGCAGCACGGCAGCAAGGTGGGTGCCAGACCGTGATCTCTTCATTGTTTCCTCCACGTGCCTAGGCAGTCAGTTCCCAGCATGTGATTTTCCAATAGGAAGGGCAGCAAACAATAATTGCTAAAAACGCAAGCTGCTGAATGAGCCCCGCCTTTATCTTTCCTCATTACCTGAAAGCCCAGGAGTCCTGTCAGGGCAGGCAAGCCAGCAGAATGAACAAGAGCACAGTCTTCCTAAGCGGCCCAACAGTATGTAATTATTTCCGTAATCCATAGGTATTCAGATTGAAGTCATCACCCTCCAGTGACAGATATTTATTAAGCCCTGCTTTGTATTTGGTTTCTAGGTATAATGAATGAGGTGGCAGAAGGTTTTAGGTTAAAAGGCCTAAAATCCATTTAATGCCTGGATGGACATCAGAATTAGGTGACAGATCAGTCATGTGGAAGTCTAGGCAAGAATAATCTCTTGCTGAAGTGAACAGAAGCACGAAGATGACAGTCTCCAGATCGTTTCTTATGCTTTATATTCCCCATATTTCTAGGTATGCTACAGGGGCCTACTTGATTGGTGATTGTTAATTTATTGTGTTTAGTATTTTAGAATGATTTGAACTGTTCTTTAAAAGCATGCAAAGTGAGTTACAAATGTTGATAGTGTAAAAGATGTCTGTATTTTTATTGTGTTTAGTATTTTAGAATGATTTGAACTGTTCTTTAAAAGCATGCGAAGTGAGTTACAAATGTTGATAGTGTAAAAGATGTCTGTATTTGCAGCTTGGGATAGAATTCAGAGGAGAACAAACCTTGCGATAGCAGCCTGTTTGAAGAAGGAGTTTCCTGGGATCAGCTTATCTGCAGGCACTGGTACCCCATGTCCTCTGAATGCACCCATATCTGGGGGAACCAGAATATCGCATGGCTTCAGTTTGGGCATGAATTAACAAGCAAAAAGGCCTAGGGTTTGGCAGACATTTGTCAAAGGACTGGTCCCTATTGTGAGATACCTAGACTCTTGCATCCTGGGAGGTGGTGGGAAGGGAGAGATCGGGGAACAGCAGGACAGTGCTGCCTTCTGTAAGTTTTTGCATCTGCAAAATGTATCAGTTGGACTGTCCTGCTTGAGCTCAGTGTGCCTTACCTTCCTTTTTTTCCTCCCTTGGCTGTTTCCCATTTAGTCATTCAACAAACATTTGCATAGTGCTGGAAACCCTAGTGGATAGTGGTTAAGAGCTACAGCTGTTAACCAAAAGGTCGGCAGTTCGAATCTACCAGCTGCTCCTTGGAAAGCCTATGGGGCAGTCCTACTCTGTCCTGTAAGGTCACTATGAGTCAGAATTGACTCAATGGCAACGGGTTTGGTTTTTGTTTTTTTTTGGCACTGTGCGGCAAGATAGGTCCTGCTGCCATGTGGCTAACGGGTGGTAGTATAGACAGATAAATAAGGGATGATTACAATCCGGGGTGGCAAGTGACATGCAGGTTGAGAACTGAAGGGTAAGTTCAAGACACTGGGCAGAGGGCCTGGGCAGGAGGACCTGAGGAGGGTGGAGAGAAGAATCTTCCATCAGAGACCTGGACGTGAGGGGGCAAGAACGACATGTCCTAGCAGAGACCCAAGGTCTTGCTCTTCTGTAATCGGGGTTTCCAAAAAAATAGGAAAAGGTGTGGTGGAGAGCAGTAAAAAGGGGCTAGAAACAAGCAGGCAACTGGGGGCTCTTTTTTTTTTTTTTTCCTTTCTTTTTTCCTTTGAAAGCCGTCAGTTTATTTGGACTTCCTATGGCATGGAAATATGGAGACTCAAAAAGACCAAATAACCCCTACCCCAACCATGTACTCTCAGACATACGTGCCAGGTAGGAGGACCGGTGATGATTTGCTTCTGTCTTTAGCAAAGTGGTTCTCACACTTGAGTGAGCTTCAGAATCACCTGGAGGGCTTGTTAAACCACAGGTTGCTGGGCTCCATTCCCAGAGGTCTGTGGAGGGGTGGAGAATGTGCATTTTCTAACAAGTTCCGAGGTATTGCTGATGCTGCTAATCCAGGATCACACACTGAGACCCTCTGCTCTAGACCCTCACTACTCAAAGTGCAGTCCCAGAACCAGCAGCAGCAGCATCACCCGGAGCTTGTTAGAAATGCAGAATCTTGGGCTTTACCACAGACTTACTGAATCAGTGGCACAAATGGTTAAGCACTCAGCTACTAAGGTTGGTGATTCGAACTCACCCAGAAGCACCTGGGAAGAAAAGCCTGGCGATCTGCCTTCAGAAGATCACAGCATTGAAAACCCTATGGAATGCAGTTCTACTCTGCACACATGGGGTTGCCACGAGTCAGAATTGACTTGATGGCAATGGGTACTGAATGAGAACCTGCATTTTAACATGAGCCCCAGGTGATTATTGTGCACGTTGAAGTTGGAGAAGCATTTCTGTAGACTGTCCAGAGCCTTAGCCCAAGCACTTTGAGGTGTTTCCCCTAAGCATAAAGCCTTCCATGAGGTCCCACTCCATATCCTGGTCCTCTGGCACTGAGGCAGGACAGTGTCCTCTTTGGGCTGAGGCCTTGAGGGCAAGGGATGGGAGGAAGGAGATCTTGACCATGACAAGAAAGGCCTCGTCCACAGGCTGGGAGTGCCAAGTAGCAGGGAAACACTTTCTCTCCTCAGACACATTTCCAGTCAGTATGGGGCTGTCTTCTCAACTGAGTTACATCCTTCTGACCACACAGAGGCAAAGAGTGGGCCCCATGCTAGATGGAGCTCCTTGACAGCACCAGGCTGGAAACTCTACCCCTTAGGTTCTCCACCGTCTGTCCGGCTCTCTCAGAAAAATGTAGCCTTGTTGAATAGATACTGTACAGAGGTACATGAATTGCCAACAAATACATGAAAATATACTCAGCGTCATTAGTCAACAAGGAAACACAAATTGAAACCACAATGGGATACCACTACACTATACCCATTAGAATGGCAAACAAACAAAACAACAAAACTCTGACTATGCCAAGTATTGGCGAGGATGTGGGGCAATTGGAAATCTCAAACACTGCCGGAAATATGAAATGATATGACTACTTTGGAAAATAGTTTGGGCAGTCTCTTAAAAAGTTAAACACATACCTAGCATATGACAGCCATTTCACTCTTACGTATTGTCCCAAGGAAATGAAAACATATGTATATGCAAAGACTTGTGCGTGAATGTTCATAATAGCTTTACCTGTAATGGCTCCAAACTGAAAACAGCCCTTACTCATTCTTTTTTCCGCCCCTTTCTCCTTTTTTTTGACCTGTTTCAATCCTATCTTTTGTTTGAGGCCCGGCATAGGCTCTTTGATCTCTGAAAACACTCTTTCCCCTCCCCTCTGCCAGCCTTTCTTCTGTACCCCCTCATCATGTCTTGTTAGAACCGCCATGTTTAATGTTTATGGTTTGAGAGTAGCCCTGTGTATGTTTTGAAATTAAATTAAAAGCATTTTAAGAGCAAGAACCTTGTTCTGGACTGTTCTTGTTCCAGGCAGTTCCAGCACTGTGCCACATTCCAAATAGGGTGGGGTAAGTGTGGGCTGAGTGGTGGCTTGAGGGAAGGAGATTTTTGGTGGCTAAATTTCAGACCCAGCATATGGTGGGAGTGAGGGAGGGACCAGGATGACTGTCATACTATGCAGGTGACCTTTTAAATTAAGGTGCTTCTGCTTGGAGGTCTTCATTATAGAGGTTAATTTTGAATTAAATGAAAAATTTAAAGAATTTTTAAAGATAATAGCATTTCCAAATGAAACAAGCAGGCAAATTATTAACCTTTATGATTTTGACTAACCTTACTTTCTTTGCTGCCTTCTATCCTTTTATTCCTTTTTCAGTTTGGAAGGGATATAAAATGGTAATGAACTGAAAATATATGTGTAGGCGTCCAAGTTTTTGGTGGAGACAGATCTTTGTGATTGTTACTTTGTGGGCTGTGGAAACTCACTTCTGACGTCTAGTGAATGAAAAGTCTGTGGCTCTGTCAGCTTGACTGTGCGACCAGTTTTGGTCAGTGACTCAAAGCTTGTATCCCTTTAGAGTTTCCACTCCCAGCCTCATTTCTGCTTCCTCCACGTGAGGACCCCATGGTCCAGCTGGAGAAAAGTACATATGCAAAGGCTGAGGGGATTTGTATCGCACAGCTGAGGTTGGATAGACGTTGGCTCACAAGGAGGAGAGAAATGAGGCAGTTTGTTCGATAAATCGAGCCATTGAGAGCAACAAATACTCTTGAACAATATACTTTCGAAGCTACAAGAATCCTTCGAGGGAATGAGGTGTAGTTAGAAGGAACATAAAACTTAGAGTCAGAAAGTCTAGGTTTGAGGCTCTTATCTACTATACTTACGTGCAATCTTCCATTTGCCGTAGAGTAGATTCCAACTCATGGAGACCCATGTATGTCATAGTACAACTGTGCTCCACAGGGTTTTCAGTGGCTGATTTTTCAGTAGTTTCAGGGTTTTTTCCAAAGTGCCTCTACATGGACTTGAACCTCCAACCTTTCGGTTAGCAGCTAAGTGCATTAATCTTTGCAACACCAAGGGACTCCATGTGCAGTGTTTGGCAATCCACTGACCTCTCTGAACCTCAGTGTCCTAATTTCTAAAACGGGGATAATAATTATGCTTACCTACCTGGGTTGTTGGAGGAATTAAGTGAACTACCATTTGTGAAGGCTCCATGTTATTATTGTTGAATGCTGTGGTTTCAGTGTACTAATGGAGAAGCTGACATTCAGAGAGGTCAAGTGATTTTTCCAAGGTAAAAATGTGAAGTTGTAAAGCTTTGTCTTCTCTATCAGTGTCCTCTTATTGCTCCGTCAGTGATGATAATTACTAACATTTACTGAGCAATTACTGTGTGCCAGGGAATGGTGCTAAATGGTTTATATATATTTTCTTCTCAGCAAAACCTTGTGAGGTAGATCTTGTTTAGTGTTAATGCTGTGTAACAAAATGGTGTGTAAAAAAGAATGTGGCATCAGAATTGGAGGAAGACTCATTAACAGCCTGCGATACGCAGATGACACAACTTTGCTTGCTGAGAGCAAAGAGGACCTGAAGCACTTACTGATAAAAATCAAAGACTAAAGCCTTCAGTATGGATTACACCTCAACACAGAGGAAACAAAAATCCTCACAACTGGACCAATAAGCAGCATCATGATAAATGGAGAAAAGATTGAAGTTGTCAAGGATTTCGTTTTACTTGGATCCACCATCAATGCCCATGGAAGCAGCAGTCAGGAAATTAAACAATGCATTGCATTGGGCAAATGTGCTGCAAAAGACCTCTTTAAAGTGTTAAAAAGCAAAGATGTCATTTTAAGGACTAAGGTGCGCCTGACCCAAGCCATGGTATTCTTAATAGCATCATATGCATGTGAAAGCTGGGCAATAAATAAGGAAGACCAAAGAAGAATTGATGCCTTTGAATTATGGTGTTGGTGAAGAATATCTGCCAGAAGAGTGAAAAATCTCTCTCAGAAGAAGTATAGCAGTGCTCCTTAAAAGCAAGGATGGTGAGATTTTGTCTTACATACTTTGGACATGTTATCAGGAGGGACCAGTCCCTGGAGAATGACATCATGCCTGGTAGAGGGTCAGCGAAAAAGAGGAAGATCGTCAACAAGATGGATTGACACAGTGGCTGCAACAGTGGTCTCAAACAGCAACAATTGTGAAGATGGCGCAGGACTAGGCAGTGTTTCTTTCTGTTGTACTTAGGGTCATTGTGAGTCAGAACCGACTGGACAGTGCCTAACAATGACAACACAACAAATTACCAGAAACTCAGTGGCTTAAAACAACACCCATGTATTAGATCACAGTTCTGTAGGTCAGAAGTCTGGATGGGGCATGTCTATGTCCTCTACTCCAGGGTCTTACAAAGCTGAAATCAGGGTGATGAAAGGCTGTGTTCCTTTCTGGAGGCTCTGGGGAAGAATCTGTTTCTAAACTCCTTCAGGTTGTTGTACGAATTCATTTCCTTGCATTTGTAGGGGTAAGATCCCTGTTTCCTTGCTAGCTGTCAGCTGGGGCTGCTCTCAGTCCTTGATGCCACTGCATTTCTTGCCAAGTGGCCCCTACAGGCACTTCACAACATGGCTGTTGCTTCTTTTCCCGGGCTGGCAGGAGCACGTCTCTCTGACTTCTTCCTCTGCGAAAAGCTGGAGGAAACTCTATTTAAGGGACTCATCTGATTAGATCAGGCCCATCTGAATAATTTCCCTTTCTTAAAGTCAACTGTGCCATATAACATAACTAATCGCAGGAGTAAAATCCATCATATTCACAGTCCCAAAGATTATGCAGGGTGTGTTGTCCAGGGAATAGGGATCTTGGTGGGCCATCTTAGAATTCTGCCTACTGCAGGACTATTATTAACATCACCATTTTGTAGGTGAAGAAACAGACCAGAGAGGTTAAGTAAACTTCCCAAGGTCACACAGAAGTAAGTGGAAAAGTTAGGAGTCAAAACCAGGGCTTTCTGCTTCTAGGATCCATGCTGTTAGCTACTCTGTTACACTACATCTTGCTGCTGTCAAGGCCTCTCCCTAGAGAACCTTGAGGCTCTTGAGAAGACCTTGTTCTCCTGACCATGAGGAAGTGAGTGGCGCTAAGTCCTCCAAATAAATCCCTGCTGGAGATGGCCAACCATCCATAGTCACCGACATTTACTCCGTGTTGATATTGTGCCCGTGAGTGTGTTTCTTTTGGTTAGTATGATGCCCTAGACCAGTAAAGACGCTTTGGGGCCCTTAAATAATGCCATTTTAAAACATCTGGTGGACTGCTGCAAGAGCTGAAATGGCCTTTTCAGTATCCCTAAAAAAGAGGTGGTGCAGCTCCTGGTCTATTCTGCTGTCACGCAGGTAAAGCACACGTGCCTTGTATACACAGTCCTGTCTTTCTCTTTCTGCAGTCCTCTCCAAGAGGCATTGCATGTGACGACAGCAGGTGTCTGAACATGCTCACGGCCCCACCTGCAGACATAGGGAGGGAGATGCCCAACCTGAGCTCATGCTTCATGCTGCCCTCATCACGTGGCCACATGCCTGCCATCTGCTTCTTTGCAGTCTCTGTGCCCTTCCATCTGAGGGAGTGGGCCTGGCTCTGGATGCTGAGAGTGGTGGATGTGGGAGGTGGCTAAGTAGGGTTTTGTTTTCAGCAAGGTGATTTCCCTAGTGCTCAGAAGTGAAATAAGCAGGAAAATACCAAGCCAGTTACACACTGTTGGCTCTAGAAGAGAAGTGGGCATTGAATTAAATATTCACGATTACCCACACGCTGGCTTTAGTATCCATTACTTCAGAGGTGATCCTTGAGCAGCACGACTTTGGTACTTTGGCTTAAATTCCTAAATTTTCATACAGAAATCACAAGGAGAGGATGTTGTTTGACTGGAACTCATTACTGACCAGGGACATGGTACTAGTGTGAGGATAAGGAGGAGTGGGCTCTTCCACAGAGGCAGGTTCTGGAAGTCTCAAAGTGGCACATTCAGAATAAGATGTGTGGTTTGTAGCTACTCTGTATGCTCTTGACATCTTTCCAAACCAGGTCTGGTAAACCAACTTTCTCTAGGACGCTTCCCTAACTATTATTTGTGACAGGAGAGGTTTTCATTCCTTCTTGCTTACTTTGAACCTGTCATCAGGAAAGATCAATTGCTGGAAAAGAACATCATGTTTGGTAAAGTAAAGGGTCAGCGAAAACAAGGAAAACCCTCAGTGAGACAATAGTCACAACAATGGACTGAACCATAGCAACGATCATAAAGATGGCACAGGACTGGGCAACATTTAGTTCTGTTGTACGTGGGGTCACCACTAGTCAGAGCTGACTTGATGGCAACTAACAACTCTCCTTGGGGAGTGGTCTCAGGAAGATGAGGGGAAGAGACAGAGACTCTGTTAGCATAGTAGCACTTCATGCTTTTTTGTAAGAGTGGTCAATAGCAACAACAGGAAGTTTGACTTGTTTGCTGGAAGGTTCAAAAGACCCATCCTGCCCTTCTGGGTCCATGGAGGGGCAATGCCAGAAGGCATTATACGACTGGCCAAAAAGGTGGGGGTTGGGGTGAAGGGGAGAAAATGGAAGAAAGGCCAAAAGGAGAAGGTATTCCCATTGGCTCCCAGATGTGGCCTGTGTGTAGACTAGAAGGTTATGCAAAGGGAAAACCAGAAAACTCTCTTAAACAATTGTTTGAATTCCATGTGTATGTGTGACCTCCTAATAATAAATAATGGACTGTGACTTCACACCCTTGCAGGTGTTGTCTGTATAATCTGACTGTCACTTCCTTATACTTCTCTGAGCTCCTCTGCTTAGTGGATCCAAACCAAACTCACTGCTGTTGGATTGATTCCGACTCATAGCAACCCTATAGGACAGAGTAGAACTGCTCCATAGGGTTTCCAAGGGTGTAAATCTTTACAGAAGCCAAGCCGACTGCCATTTCTTTCTCCCACAGAGTGGAGTGGCTGGTGGGTCCAAACCACCAACTCTTCGGTTAGCAGCCAAGCACTTTAACTACTGCACCACCAGGGCTCCCTTAATGAATACTTAGCAGACACTCTTGCACAAATACATGAAATGATCTTGAACATTCCTATGCCATTTTTCAATTCCCAAAGACATCACATGGTCCCTATGTCACTTGGTCTTAATGCAAGTGCGAGAAAGCTCCACACTCACCCTTCCAGGTTCTCCTCTCCTCTGGGGCTTGAAATCTGCAAATCACACTTCTTTCTGTAGGTCTTGCCAATGCTCCCACAGAAGGAGACTGAAAGGAGGAAACAGGAAGCCACCTTTTCTGCCTTTTTTGCTTTGGTGGTGCCTCTGGCAACAGAGAGTGGGTAAGTGGGGCTGCGGGCAGCTGTGGCTCCAGCAGCACCAGTGGCAGCTTCGGTCGCAGCAGTGGGTGTGTGGTTCCTTGGTTCCTGATGGCTGTGTAGGTCCTGGAGCAGCAGGCAGAGTGGGCAGACACCAGCCCAAGTAGGCAGGCACCAGCCCCAGGGCTGCAGCGGCAACTTTCTGAACTTTGGAGACAATCCCCTTCTGCTTTTGCTCTGCCAGCCTTACCACACCTTTTCTCTTTTGTTCTTCCAGCCCTTCTACCACTTCTGTGACCAATTCCCTGCATTAAATCATTTTCTCTTTCAAACATCTAGAGCGGTCTCCATTTTCCTGAGTGAACACTGATAGATGCTGTTATCTTGATCAGGTCCAAGACCTCTCCCAACTGGGGGCTTAGACTTGCTTGCTTTTAAGTTTGGTTTGGTAGTCTGTGGAGACTGGTTTTTCCTTTGATGATTGTGAACCATTAACTTTATTATTTCAGAATCAGTTTTTATTTTTATTTTTTAAAGGGAAACTACCAAGAGTCTAATAGACATATCAATAAACTGTAGTGATAAAGGCAAGAAAGAAAGCACAGGGAACTGAATAGTGATAGAAACTTAAACCTGAACTCAGTTCTGACATTCCTCTGTTCCTATAATCACCAGCATGTGAGCTATTAGATAAGCTTTGTCAAAATGTGACTGAATCTGTCAGAAGACTTCATTGTATAATGAACTTGAGCCCTATCAATTTTCCTTAATCTACACTACATTTCAAATGCAAAGAGGGTAGGTGATATGAATTTGGTTTCTTTCTGAAGACTTAAGCAAGAGATGAGTGATTAAGTGGTATTTTTCAAATACATGTGTGTGCATGTATTATATGCATCAAATGGATTAAATGCGTGTATTATACATAATGCAGTTCTATATGTACATACCTAGAATTTTGAGTGTATGTTTTAGGTGATATGATTTTTATTATAAGTAAGAACAATAGCATAAAATGACTTAAACAAAAAAGGAGTTTATTGCACTCAGATGACTAGTAGTTCAGAGGCAGGATATGCTTCAGTGCTAGCGTAATCCAGTGGCTTCTGCCCCACTTTCCTGAGATGTTCTTGGCTCTGATGGCCTATGTGGATGGGCTTCTTCCTGAGCTTGTAGCTGGACCTTATGTTTGTACCTGGCAATGTCCAAAGACAAAGAGAAAAGGTTACTTTTGAAAGCCCAAGAAGTCTTCAGGACATCTTTTTTTTATGTCTCATAGGGCCAAATTCAGTCACGTGCCCTTTGGGAACCAATCACTGGAAAGGGGTGGGTGGGAGTGGTATTACCGTTAGAACAATCTGGAGTTAGAAATGAGGTCAGTTTTCCCACATGGGCTACAGGGAGGAAGGGTGTTTCCATGAAGGGAATCAGGATTCTGTTAGGGAGGAAGGAGAGGATGAACAGATACTTAAATAATTCAGACGTGGAATAGCAAAGTGGTGTGCACAGTCTATAACTGTTCTGACTCTAAAAACTTCTACATGTTGTTGATTTATCTGATGCTTTACTATTTTTATTCATTCAATAAGCACTTATTGAGCTGTTAAATATATGTTAGGTACTATACCAAATGCTAGAGATACAAAGAAGAATAAAAATATTGTTCCATCCCTTGTGTCTAGTGGAGGAGACATATAGATGAACAAAATTACTAGAGACTTATACAAAAAAGGTATAGAATAGAGATAAAGCAAAGTTTTATGGAAACTTGGGGGTAGGTGCAACTAAATGTATGGGGAAGAAGGTTGAGGAGGGGAGGTGGAAGTCTGGGAATATGGTGGAGCGTAACCCAGTCAGAGGGAACAACACGTGAAAAGATACAAAAGCATGGAAGAAGATGGAATAGTGTAAAAAATATGACTACCTGTGTGTGCATGAAGCATGGTGAGCATGTGGGGCATGGTGAAGGATGAAGCTTTAGTATCCAGGTCATGGAGAGACTTGGACATCATCCTGTATGTGATGGGGACTCAGGAAATTTAACAGGTAAGAGGTCCATGGGATAGGACTAGAAAGATTTTTCTGGCTTTAGTGTGGAGAGTGAATGGAGGAGGTAAGCCTGAAAACAGGGAGGTTAGTTCAGTCAATACCCAAGTGAAAGATAAAAAGTAGTGACAGCCTGAGTTAAGTCAGAGATGGAGGGACTGAGCAGAGGGGACAAATCAGAGGGAGATTTGGAAGGAAGAATCAGCAGGTTCTGGGGACTACCTGGATGCAAGGGTGGGATGGAGAACTAGGAGGGAGGTGAGAGGGAGGCAGGGGCTGAAGATGAGATGAGCCTAGAATGTCTGCTTGAGGATCCAGATAGTGATGATGCCAATAATTGAGAAGGGGCATCCAGGAGAAGGAGCAGCAGGTTTGGGGGGGAAATGACAAGTTCCGTTTTGGAAATGTTGAGAATGAAATGCCTATAGCACATCTAGGAGGCAATCCCAATGGCAACCAGAAATATGAGTCTGAAAGTCAAGGGAGGGCTCTGGTGGTGAGCAGCGGGGAGGTTTGATATTTGAAATCAGTGGTCAGGAAAGGCCATTCTGAGGAGGAAACATTTAAACAGACACTTGAAAGAAACGACAGAGCAACTCATACAAGTATTTCCCACAAGTAACTGGTCAGTTCTTCAAGTTACTTTTCCTAACAGCTATAGGGTTTCACTATGGATCCAAACGTCGGGAGGAAGATGCTCACTGACAGGTAAAGGCATAACTTCCTTGCTTTTCCTATGGTTCTGTGGGAGATTACTCTGTGAATTCCAGTGAGGCTACTGGCCCTAATGCTGAGTGTGCTGGGGACCACATGATTCCCCAATCTCCCAGTTATCTCCCCTCCTACCTTGATTGCCAGATAGGGTGTGAGAGCATTCCAGGTCTTCTCTAGAGTCTATCCATAGTCTAGATCTAGTATATTACTAGGTAGTCATGGACTGAGCCCCCACTTGGCTAATATTGCTCCTAAACACTGGGGGTTCTCCTGAGAACATGAATCAGCCTGGAGGAGGTCTAAGGAAAGTTGTCCTCTGACTATGGTTTCTTGTAAGAATGTGATACGAGGGATCAAAGCATTATACATCTTATTCAAGCCCAAATTATCCTTCTAATTTGGGCTCAAAAGCTACCTCATCTGATAAATTCAATGACTATGACAAGAAAAATCTCATAAAAGTCTCAATTCTCTACTTTGAGCTTGATATTGAACTATTTATTGAATGGATGAGTACTTATGCAAAATCCTAGGAGGATTTTAAAAACGAGATGGGACAGAACAGAGATAAGTGAAATGAAATAGTGAATAGAAAAACAATAGAGAGAATTAACAAAATCAGAAGTTGGTTTTTGGAAAAGCTCAAAAACAAAACAAAACAAAAAAACTTTAGCTAGACTGACAAAGAAAAAGAGAGAGAAAATGGACATATGTAAGATTAGATGGGACATTACAACTGACCCCACAGAAATAAAAAAGAATTCTAAGAGAATACTCTGAACAATTGTACATTGACAAATCAAATGACCTAGAAAAAAATGATCCAATTCCTAGATACACATAATCTTCTACATTGACTCCAGAAGAAATAGAAGATTTTAAGAGACCCATAACAAGTGAAGAGATTGAATCAGTAATTTAAAAAAAAAAAAAAAAAACTCCCCCAAAATAAAAGTCCTGGATCAGATGGCTTCACTGGGAATTTTACCAAACACTTACAGAAGAAGTGGCTCCATTCCTACTTAAACCTTTTAAAAAAAAATAGAGGGAATACTTCCTAACTCATTCTACAAGGCTATAGTTACCCTGATACCAGAGTCAAAGACACCACAAGAAAGAAAAGGCCAACATCCCTTGTAAATATCGATGCAGAAATCCTCAATAAAATGCTAGCAAACCAAACCCAAAAGCATATCAAAAGAATTATACACCATGATCATGTGGGACTTATCCCAGGAATGCAAGCATGGTTCAACATTAGAAAATCAATCAGTGTAATATGCCACATTAATAGAGCCAAGGAAAAGAACCACATGATCATTTCAATTGACACAGAAAAGGCATTTGACAAAATTCAACATCCTTTCATGATAAAAACACTCAACAAGCTAGGAACAGAAGGGAAATTCCTCAGTATAGTAAAGGTTATTTATGTAAAACCCACAGCTCACATCACACTCATTGGAGAAAGACAGAGCTTTCTCATTAAGATCAGGAACAAGACAGCTTACTTTCACCACTGTTATTCAACATTCTTCTGAAGACAATTAGGCTAAGGGATAAAAAGTATTCAAATTGGAAAGGAGGAAGTAAAACTATCACTTTTTGCAGATGACAAAATTCTATACATAGAGAACCCTAAAGATTCCACAAGAAAGCTATTAGAACTAATAAATGAATTCAGCAAAGTAGCAGGGTACAAGGTCAACACAAAAAAAATCAGTTAGGTTTCTACACATCAACCATGAACATTCTGAAAAGGAAATTAAGGAAGCAGTTGCATTTACAATAGCATTTAAAAGACTAAAATACAGCAAAACCTGTGAGAACCAGAATTCGACAGGACTGCCTTGTTTTTCTGGGTCTCACAAGTTTTCTGCCTCTGATGGTGCAGTCTTACCACTGTTCTATCATTTTAGTGGAAAATATTTGAGTTTTCCTTTTCTGACAGGTTTCTGCCGTACACAGGTTCCAGCTTTCGCAGATCTTACTATACCTAGGAATAAATATCACCAAGGAGGTGAAAGACATGTACACTGAAAAATATGAAACATTACTGAAATAAAGACCTACATAAATGGAAGAACATTTTGTGCTCATGGATTGAAAGACCTAATATTGTTAAGATGTCAATACTATTCAAAGCAATCTATAGATAGATTCAACACAGTCCCCATCAAAATGCTCTCAGCCTTCTTTGCAGAAATGGAAAACTCAATATTCAAATTTATATAGAACTGCAAGGGGCCTGAGTAGCCAAGGCATTTTTGAAAAAGAAGAACAAAGTAGGAAACCAATACTTCATGACTTCAAAACATGCTATAACGCTACCGTAATCAAAACAGTGTGGTACTGGTGTAATGATAGACGTATAGAACTATAGAATAGAATTGAGAGTCCAGAAATAAACCCATACATCTATGGTCAGTTGATTTTCGATAAAGGTACCGAGTCCAGTCAATGGGGAAAGAATAATCTCTTTAATAAATGGATCTGGATTTCCACACACAAAAGAATGAAAATGTTCCCATGCCTCACACTATAGATAAAAATTAACTCAAAATAGATCAAAGACCTAAATTTAAGAACTAAAACCATAAAACTCTTAGAAGAAAATATAAGAGTAATGCTTTGGGATCTAGTTTTTTTTTTTTTAACAATGGATTCTTAGATATGGCATCAAAAGTTTGAACAAACAAAAAAGGCAAAATAAATAAATTGGATCTCATCAAAATTAAAAACGTTTGTTCACCAAAGGACTTTATCAACAAAGTGAAAAGACAATCTACAGAGGGAGAAATTCTGGGGAACCATATATCGGATAAAGGTTTAATATACAGAGTATATAAAGAACTCCTACAACTTAACACAAGAGGATAAACAGCCCAATCAAAAATAGGCAAAGGATTTGAATAGATATTTCACCGAAGAAGATATACGAATGGCCAACAAACACATGAAAAGATGCTCAACATCATTAGTCAGTAAACAAGTTGTCATTGAGTCAGTTCCAACTCATGGCAACCTCATGTGTGGCAGAGTAGAACTGTGCTCCAAAGAGTTTTCAGTGGCTGATTCTTCAGAGGTAGATTGCCAGGTCTTTCTTCTGAGGCACCTTTGGGTGAACTTGGACCTCCAACATTTCGGTTAGCATCTGAGCACATTTACCATTTGCACCACGGAAGAACTCCTATTACTAGTCATTAGGGAAATGCAAATCAAAACCACAATGAGATACCATTTTGCCCCCACTATAGGGTCACTATGAATCAGAACTGACTCGATGACAATGGGTTTGGTTTTGGTTAGGACAGCTATGATCAGAAAAATGGAAAACAAGTGTTGCTTAGGATGTAGAGAAATTGGAACCCTTATCCATTGCTGGTGGAATTGTAAAATGGTAAAGCTATTGTGAAAACAGTGGCAGTTTCTCAAAAAGTTAAACATAGAATTACCATGGTGACCCAGCAATTCCACTCCTAGGTGGAATTTCAAAAAAATTGAAAGCAAGAGCGCAAACAGTTGCATGTACACCAATGTTCATAGCAGCACTATTCACAATAAGCAAAAGGTAGAAGGAACGTAGATGTCCATCAACAGACGAATGGATAAACAAAATGTGGTACATATATACAATGGAATATTACTCAGCCATAAAAAGAAATGAAGCTCTAATACCTGCTACAACGTGGATGAACTTTGAAAACATTATGCTAAGTGAAATAAGCCAGTCATAAAGGGATATTGTATGATCTCACTTACATGAAATATCTAGAATTGGCAAAAGTATAGAGACCAAAGTTTATTAATGGTTACCAGGGATGGAAGAGAAAGGGACAGAGGGATTGACTGCCTGGGAGGTACTGAGTTTCTGTGAAGGGTGTTGGAAAAATTTGGAATAGTGACAATAATGGCATAACATGATGAATGTAATTAATGTCATTTAATTATATGCAAAAAATGTTGAAATGACAAATGTTTGTTAAATGTATTTGTACCACACACACACAAAGGATGGAAACGGGAAGTAAAGCAATTGCTGTTATCCTATATTCTAGGCAAGTCCCATTTGAGCATTATTTTCTGTTTACTTGAAATGATCCTTGCTCTTGCCACTGCTGATTTGCAGAGAGACCTTCACCAGCTTCCTCATAATAAAGGCCTCATTGGAAAATGTGTCTCACAAACAGAATCTTGTGGCCATTTGAACACTGAGTTTTCAAAGACATATTGGCAAGTTCTTGTTACAGTAAAGCTTCACAGTCGTGGAATATGCTAGACCAGTAGGATGGAGTTTTCACCAGCTAGATTTGGACTGTATAA
Organism: Dugong dugon; assembly: GCA_030035585.1. Lineage (NCBI taxonomy): Eukaryota > Metazoa > Chordata > Mammalia > Sirenia > Dugongidae > Dugong > Dugong dugon. The sequence goes on from CM057460.1 coordinate 70,778,238, forward strand.
CAAAATACTAAACAATGGTAAGTACATTGGGAAAAAGGGAGAATGGCTACTAATTTTGGATAAAATACCATCTTTTTAAAGTCTTATTATTTCTAAAGAAAATATACTATTCATTCCTTGAATGAGGTTATCTTTAGTGCCATTGTCTCTTTAACATACTGCCTGCTAGAGCAGGCCTGTACCAGATAAATATGACTTGGATTAAACTGGTTGCTGTCCTGTCAATTCCATCTTATAGTGACCCTATAGGACAGAACAGAACTACTCTATAGGGTTTCCAAGGCTGTAATCTTTATAGAAGCTGATTGCCACATCTTTCCCCTTTGAAGCAACTGGTGAGTTTGAACTGCCGACTTTTCAGTTACCACTGCGACACCAGGGTTCCTTATGTCTTGGATTGTTGTTTTGTTGTTAGCTGCTGTGGAGTCAGTTCTGACTCATAGCGGCCCTATGTACTATGGAATCAAACACTGCCCAGTCCTGTGCCATCCTCACAGTCATTGCTATGTTTGAGCCCATTTGTTGCAGCCACTGTATCAGTCCATCTCGTTGAGGGTCTTCCTCTTTTTTGCTGACCCTCTACTTTTACCAGGCATGATGTCCTTCTCCAAGAAGATAACATGTCCAAAGTATGGGAGACGAAGTCTCACCTTCCTTGCGTCTAAAGAGCATTCTGGCTGTATTTCTTCCAAGGCAGATTTATTCGTTCTTCCGGCAGTTCATGGTATATTCAATATTCTTCGCCAACACCATAATTCAAAGGCATCAATTCTTCTTTGGTCTTCTTTATTCATTGTTCAGCTTTCACATGCATATGAGGCTATTGAAAATACCATGGCTTGGGTCAGGCGCACCTTAGTCCTCCAGGTGACATCTTGGCATTTTAACACTTGATAAGAGGTCTTTTGCAGCTGATTTGCCCAATGCAGTATGTCCTTTGATTTCTTGACTGCTTCTTCCATGAACATTGATGGATCTAAGTAAAATCAAATCCTTGACAACTTTAATTATTTCTCTGTTTATCATGATGTTGTTTATTGGTCCAATTGTGAAGATTTTTATTTTCTTTATGTTGAGGTGTAATCCATACTGAAGAATGTAATCTTGGATTATTGGACTACAAATGCCATAGTCTTGCTGCTACATTCATCTACTGTGTCTTAAGGAAGCAGGCTTATGTTAAACACCAATTTAAGTAAAAATGAACAATACGACAGGTCTGAAGACAGTTCTGTCCTTTTCTGTTACTGCCATTGTATGTGTGGTCCCAAGTCCTGGTCCATGGGAAAATGAAAAAGTATTCTCAGGCTAAAAGACAAGTTTGGCAAATTCATTGTGTTACCATCCTAAAAATAAAACTTAGGAAGGCGTTCATACCTGGCACCACTAGATGTCACTAAATAACAAGCTTCTTAGAACAATTGAGTTGGAGGAACTGACAACTACTAGGTCCCTTCTATTCATATTTGAAAACTGTGTTTGTACTCTATACATTTTCCACATCACCATTTTTTCTGAATCTTTTATGTTTAATGTGACATTAATTCCTAGGAACACAGCTTCATGTGATTTGACTGTAAGCCAGCTTAGTTTTTGGATAGGGAGAACTCCTCTAGCCTAGCCTCTATGTGGTAGTGAATTCAAATTTCATTTGTTATTAAAATATCCTGGAGAAGACGTGAATGATTCTGTTTTTTACAGTGGAGAGATACTGTTCTCTGGTGGGCTTGGGCAGATTCAGTGCAATTGTGAAAAACTGGGAGCTTCTCAAACTGTGGGGCTCTCACAGTGGTCAGTGTGGCCATCTGCACACCTTGAGACAGGACCACACTGTAAACCATCGGGGGCAGGTAAAAAGTCCATCCTGGTTTAAAGATCTTTATAGAAAAGATCTTTGCTAAAACAAAGCCCTTTTCTTTGATGCCCCTCAATCCCTTTATCTTTCCGCCTGGCTTCCTTGTATTTTCTCTGACAGCTCTCAGGGGACCAAGGCCAGCAGAATTTTCTATGCCTTGGGAATATGTTTCGCCATCAGTAATTCAGACAGTAGAAAGGAGAACTTGTCGTGTGCTCCCAGGGGACCCTTCAATTGTGCATTTGATGTTGATGGCTTTCTTTGTCATTATGAGTGGAATTCAGGGGTGCTTGGATCACAGTCTAATGATAAAACTTCAGAGTTATATCAGGCTTTACAATTTACAGATCACTTTCACATCTATCCCCTTACTTTGTTCCCACACGACCTGTTAAGGGAGGCAGGATGGATATTTTTTGTTTCACAGAAAAGGAAATGGAAGCTCAGGGAGGTTAAAGGCTTGCCCAAGGTCTTTGAGCAAGGTGGTGCTATATAACACTCGCTTGCCTCACCAGGCTTCTGGGCTCTCAGCACCACCCCTTGTGCCTCCATAACACCAAGTTGCCTCCTGCAGTGGAATTGTTAAGGGCAGCAAGAAATGGATGGACTTCTAGCAAGGCTGCTTCTACAAAGCTGGCAAAACCAGAGATTAGGTGTTGGAGAGTTCAGGGCGAGAGCAGAGGAGTCCCTGGTCCCTCTGCTGCCAATTGCCCACCCTCCCAAGGCCTCTGCCCAAGGTATGCTACCATTGGATGATTGCTTGGTTAGCACTTGTCATGGGTTGAATTATGTCCCCCCAAAAATGTGTGTATCAATTTGACTAGGCTATGATTGCCAGTATTCTGTGGTTGACCTCCATTTTGTGATTGTAATTTTACCTTAAAAAGGTTTAGGGTGGGATTGTAACACTACCCTTACCCAGGTCACATCCCTGATCCAGTGTAAAGGGAGTTTCCCTGGGGTGTGGCCTGCACCACCTTTTATCTCTCAAGAGATGAAAGGGAAGCAAGCAGAGAGTGGCGGACCTCATACCACCAAGAAAGCAGTGCTGGAAGCAGAGCGCGTCCTTTCGACCTGAGGTTCCTGCACTGAGATGCTCCCAGACCAAGGCAAGACTGATGCATCACAAGGACCTTTCTCCAGAGCTGACAGAGAGAGGAAGCCTCCCCCTGGAGCTGATGCCTTGGATTTGGACTTGTAGCCTACTAGACTGTGAGAGAATCAATTTCTCTTTGTTAAAGCCATCCACTTGTGGTATCTCTGTTACAGCAGCACTAGGTGACTAAGACAGCACTACTTGTCAAAACGGCTATTTAAGAGATGTAAAAAAGATGAGGATGACAGAGGAAGCCTATAAAAATACCTCAACAATTGCAGGGTACTTCCAGAAGAAACGGGATTCAGGATCTGCAGCTTGCTTCATTCAGGAAAGAAAGATTGAGAAGAGGAATTGGAATATTTTTGTCAAGTGGATAAACAGAACTTGCACTCTCCTTGGAGCGCGAGAGGAGGTGGAAACGTTGATGCCAAGCATTTGTGGGAGGAATTTACTGCCTTCCTGGACCATGGAGGCCAGAGGAAGACGTGGGAGAGGTGTTAGGAGACGGCTTTTTTGATATCAGGGACTGCTGCTTGACCAACTACATCTATAAAGCATTTTGCTAACTCGATGAAAAACACTAGCTAATCACTAAAAGAATCTGTCGAGTGAGATCCCTTTCTTGATGAATAGAGACTTTGAAAAAATACTGCTTAATCAATGGTGACAACAGAGCTAATTTTCAACTGCAGCCAATATCTGACTAAGAAGGGAGCTGAAACTTCCTACTTATAGACTATGGGCTGTTGGAACTAAAGGCAGCTGTCTTGTGTTATTTCTGAAAGAGGTCCTATCTGCAAAATCCATGTTTGAATTCCGAGGCAGCTTGGAAATACTGGACTTTTCATCGGATGCCTAATTATTTCTTAGGTCCAGCATGAGCACCAACTGAGAAATAGGCAGAAAGATTTGCCTTGGCTCTCCGGGGTTGCTTGCAAGACTAGCCCCTCAGTTCTCGTTAGAGCCAGTGGTTCTCAGCCTTGGCTGCACATTAGAATTTCTTGGAGAGCTTTTAAAAATTGCTGATACCTAGGCTCCACCCCCAGCCATTCAGATTTAATTAGCTTGGGTTGGGGCCTGGGCACTGGCATTTTTAATAAGCTCCCCAGAGGACTCTAATGTGCAGTCAGGATTGAGAACCACTGTGTTAGAGCATCTAAACTGGGTGAGCTGCTCTATTAGCTGTCCTGCTCACACGTGTGGGTAGACGGCAGCGCTTTCCAGCCCATTGTTTTTGTTTCAGTGAAAGAAACTTTATCCAAACACAAACGAAAGCTAAACACAGACATCCACTAATCAGTAATTTTTTTTAACTTAAAAGATGAATCATATTTGAGTATTAAATGGAAATAAATACCATCTCCTAGATATAAATTAGTACCACAATTTAATTCAGTGTTTTCACAAAGTATGTTTTTTGACCATTCATATCAGAATCATCTAGGGTGCTTGTTAACATGCACATTCCTGGGGACCATTCCAAACCTAATGAGCCAAATGCTCTGGGTGGAAACCCAGGAATCTGCACTATGACAGTTGTTCCAGAGGGTTTTGGTGAGAGTCAGCACTAAGTCTTAACAATTTTCAATTCATATTAATCCAGCTTGTCCTGAGGGCCTTAGTAAATCTTAATACTTAAAGTTTTTTCTTTTTCTTGCAATTGCAAGGCTTCTAGCCCTACAGCCCACCCCCCAACCCTTGTCACTTCTCCATCAGAATCAAAAACTGTGTTCTGCATAGGCTCTTGGCTAATGAGACAGATGGCTCGATTTAACCTTTCTGGCATTTCTGACCAACCAAAAAGTCCCTTGTATCATCCCTCAAATTGTCACAATGCAAAAATAAATAAATAAATAAATAAAGTGGCAGCATGATGTCACTGGTCTGCTTATGAACCCCATGATTGTCTGTTTCCAATTAGCAGTTTCCCTGCCAGCCAGCATCCAAGTCTCTCCAAGTGTGCCCTGGTATCAGGTATCCAGCTGCATTGTGTTTGCTTATTTATTTGCATCAAATAGTCACTTAATAATGGTCTCTGATAGGATCAAACAATTCTGCTTTTTGGCATAGTTTTCTCTCAAAAGCTTGGAGTCACAAAGCTAAGCTCTACCTGTGATATTTAAACTTGCTATTAGAGAACATAATGTAATTGTGAAATAGCAGATGAAGTATTTTGGAGTCATCCTTTGCTCTTATCCCTCTCTTGGTTCTGGCCTTTATAGCAGTAATCAGATTCTGGGTGCCTTCCTTATACTTTTACTATTGTACCTTTCCTAAACTAAAATCAAGTTACCTTGTTTTCTATTCCCATTTCCACTGAAGAATTAATGTGATGACTTACAAGACAAAAGCTCAGATTGAGGACATGCTAAGGAACTCCATTCCCACACCAAGCACACAGAAATGCCAGAAAAAAAATAAATTATTCCAAGTCAAGTGAAAAAGAACCAAGTAGAAATTTTAAAAATGAGAAACAGAATCACTGAAATAAAAAGCTCAATAGATAGATCGCAGTATAGTTTAGACACAGATGAAGAAGGAATTAGTGATTTAGAAGATAGGACTGGTACAGTTTTCCATATGTAGTACAGAGAGATCAAGAAATAGAAATATAATAGAGAAATTAGGAGACATAGAGGATATGATGAGAAACTTCAACTTACATCTAATAGTTCTGTAAGTAAAAAGCAGTGATAATGGCAGAAAGCCAATAGTCCAAGAAGTAATAGCTTAGTATTTTTTAAATATCAAGACATAAGATACTAGAAAAGAAAAAAGTCAGAATGACAAGAATGATTTAAAAAAAAAAAATTCTTTGGTTGATTCCATTGTGGTGGAATGGCAGAATATAAACTCCTAAAATCCACCAGAATTAGCTACAAGGGAATGGCAATCAGACTAATAGCAGAATTCTCATTAGCAGATGCCAGAAGGTAATATATATGACTTTGAAACATTCTGAACCCAGAATTTTCTATACAGCTATTAGGACCTAATCTAAGCCTATTCCAAAATTACCTTACTATTTTGGTAAATTTTGGGTGGCCTCATTGATTAGTGGTGAATGGTGTCCTCTTTCTCATAATCTTGCCACCAGGTGGGTTGTTATAATGAAAGCAAGTCTCAGACTGAATTCTGCCTCCCTGACAAAACATTTTTTGGTAAGCAGGCACAAAAAACAGTCATACCTATTCTTCTAAGGTCAATGAAGCTCTAGTTCTTCATCCTGTAGGTGTTTCTACCAACACCTTGCATAAAACATAGCCTACAGGCGGATGTGACAATATTCTAGCAGCAGGGTCAACTGACTTCATGTTGGATCCAGTGACACAGTGACACAGTCCTCTAATACATGATGGAACTTAGGTCAAAAGGGAGCTCACTGCTCTGCAGAGAGTTAGGCCGTTGGGCTGACTGAAATCTATGTGTTGCTCATACAGAAACAGAGATGGTGCCTGAGCAATATTTCTAACCAAACCAATCCACATATCTTGTTGTTAGTGGCCATGGAGCTGGGTCTAACTCACAGTGACCTCAGTACAACAGAACAAAATGTCGCCTTGTCCTGTGCCATCTCCACAATTGTCAGTATGTTTGAGTCCACTCTTGTGGCTATTATAGTGCCTTCCAAGCCAAGGGGTTCATTTTCCAGCACTATATCAGACAATGTTCTGTTGTGATCCATAGGGTTTTCGTTGGTTAATTTTTGGAAGTAGATTGCCAGGCTTTTCTTCCTAGTCTGTCTTAGTCTAGAAGCTCCCTGAAACCTGTCCACCATAAGTGACTTGCTTGTATTTGAAATATTGGTGGCATAGTTTTCAGCATCATGGCAACATGCAAGCAACCATAATATGACAAATAGATTGATGGTGGTGGCCACATATCTTGACCACCAATTATTTCAACAATGAAAAAAAAATTTCTAACATAATTATGCTAATTAAATACTGAAAGTCCAAGATTGTTCTTGCCATTCTCTGCTGTTGCCTTTTGTATCTGCTCCTCCTGAGGTACCTACCCAGCTCACCCCAAGTGGTTATAGCTCTTTTAGCTAATCTCAGAATGGCTGGTCTTCAAGTGTTTTCAAATCATTTGGGCCAACAGAACTTTATAAACCCCTCTACTGAGGACTATAGAACAGATTCTTGAGGCTGTGATGGAGAATATTTGAGAGACATATCCTCAAAAGTATGTCTGCCTTGAGCATTGTGCTTCTTTAAAGAATTATCTATGTGAAATCAAATCGACCACGGCAACTCAAAAGGGTAGATAAGAAGCTTAGGGGCAGTGAGTTTATGTTAATGGTGGTAGAATAATTTGGAAAAGGATAGTGAGAGTGGTTGCACCACTTGAAGAATGTAATCAATGTCACTGAATTGTACATGTAGAATTGTTGAAATGGTGTATCTTTTGATTTGTATATTTTCAAGCACAACAACAAAATTCAAAACAAAACAAAACCAAACAAAAAATCATTTCTCACCAGCACTGACCTGTTCCTGGGAGGAAGGTGCACATCCTTTACCTTAACCTACCTGGGGAGGAATTCCCTTGCACTTCTGGGTGTTTATAGTGGCCTTCGTCTCTCTTTGTAGAAATATATTTATCCCAGTGTCCTAGGGGACTGACCATCATTCCCATCACTCCCAAAGTGCCTTTTTCCATGAGTCCAACAGCCTCTTCTCTTCTAGAGGAAGAACTTTTCTACTGATTAAGAATGCCTTACAAAGAAAGGGAGCACAGTGATCCATGGGGTTGGCATGGGACTGGGCAGCATTTTGTTTTGTTGTGCGTGAGGCCGCCATGGTTTAGGGGCCAACTCAACGGCAGCTAACAACAACAACAATGTAAAGAAAGGGGCTACTTCAAGGAGTGAGCTTCAGGTCACTGTAGGTGGCCAAGCTGAAAGGCCACCTGTGGGAGACATGGTTGAGCTGGAAAGACTTTTAAGGTCCCTTCTAGCTCTGAGATTCAAGGATTCTGGGGTCATTGGTGCTAAGTTTAGAATCAGATGTAACTTGTAGAAAACTTGTTTTGTATGCTAATAAACCAAAAACCAAACCGGTTGCTGTTGAGTCATTTCCTACTCATAGTGGCCCTATAGGACAGGGTAGAACTGCCCCATAGGGTTTTTAAGGAGCAGCTGGTGGATTTGAACTGCTGACCTTTTGATTAGCAGCTGGACTCTTAACTACTGCACTACCAGGGCACCTGTATGTTAATCGTTGTTGTTGTTGTTAGGTGCCGTCGAGTAGGTTCTGACTCATAGTGACCCTGTGTACAACAGAATGAAACACTGCCCAGTCCTGTACCACTCTCAGAATCATTGCTGTGTTTGAGCCCATTGTTGCAGCCAGTGTGTCAATCCATCTCATTGAGGGTCTTCCTCTTTTTTGCTGACCCTCTGGTCTACCAAGCATGATGTCCTTCTCCAGGGACTGATCCCTCCTGATAACATGTCCAAAGTATGTGAGACGTAGTCTCACCATTCTTGCTTCTAAGGAGCATTCTGGTTGTACTTCTGCCAAGACAGATTTGTTGATTCTTTTGGCTGTCCATGGTATATTCAACATTCTTCACCAACTCCATAATTGAAAGCCATCAGTTCTTCTCTGGTCTTACTTATTCATCATCCAGCTTTCATATGTTAATAGGGGCCCTCTAATCAATGAGTAAATGCTTCATTTGTGGGGATTCTGAGGTACCCTGTCAGACTGGTGAAATATTTTCTGATGCCTCTGAGGGAAGTCCGTTATATACATCATATATTCTGTCTGTGAATAAAGCTCTAATGCTGATGCATTTGCAGAACCAGCCAGGGACTCCTCTGATGGAAAGCTATTTGCTTTGCAGTTAGAAAAGGGAATGGAATTCTTTCTCAAAATTTTTGATGGGATGTTCAGAAATTAGACTTATTCCACTGCCCCTTGTAATTTAAAGTCACATGGTATCCATTCAGTACTGCCCCTTTACTTTACGAGTTATTTTTATGTGCACAGTCTTGTTTCCTCAGTTTGCTAATAAACTTCTAGGGAGAGAAACTGTGTCTTATGCTTTGTATCACCCACAGTGTCTAGCAGAGTATTCTACACATATAGATGTTCAATGATTGTTCATTGAATCGTTGGCCAAAGCCAGTATAGAAATTTATAGAAATTATTAAGGTTAAGCTCTTTTTAAATATGAGTCAGTGTGTCTCCTTAAGAGTTCTGATTTTGTCTGCCACTGTTTCTTTGCTCCTGTATCTCTACAGTCTACTTCTACGCGTTTTCCTGTGTACTACACATATAGGATTGTATAAGCACTCCTACAAAAGTACAAAACGGGAAATATTCAAGAAGAAATTGTAGCAAAACAGCCCCAGACCAGCCAAGAAGACAAACACAAAGAGCGGAAAAATTCAAAGTAAAGCTAAAGATTCGAAATAATAGTCTCCCAAAGCAGACCCGAAGACAAGGATTTGAGTGCACATATTTTACCTGGGAAGTCACCCCAGGAAACATCATAGAAGAGTGGAGAAGTGAGACAGAGAAGGGTGCATGAAAGCCTGTCACCACTGAAGGTTCTCGGGGCTTAATCTTGCTGGGAAATATTGGGAGACAATGTGGGACTTTCCCAGAGTTATCCCAACCGGGAGGTGAGGGAACTGGTATTTATTCACCAACTCCCCATTCACCACTGGTTAAGGGCTTCTTCTGGGGGCATTAACTCCCTGGCTCTTCCAGCTTATCTTTTGTGCTGCTGAGCGTGCTCCCAAGATCAGTAAAAAACCTCCCTCAGTCACACAGCCACAGGGGTTCCCAGTAAGTAGCTGTGGCGTGTGGAAGTGAATGCCGAAGGGTCTGGAAATACACCAACAATGTCCACTACAGGTTTGGACAACACCAACAATGTCCACTACACTATGCTACCCCATGAGGAAATGCTAGTGAGGAGCCTGGGAGGTGACCGCTGTGCTTTTGGCCCACAGTCCACCTCGCCTTGGAAACCTATTTGTCCCAAAAGTCCTGACCTTAGGAAGTCAACTTGGGCCCAGAGTCCAGCTGCTCTGTGCCTTCTTCCTGAGCAGGTCAGGCTCTGCACCAGGTCAGGGCACCAGGCTCAGTTCCTGGGATGAGTCCACCCTACAGCCAGAGAGAGCCATTTTCTGGACTCAGCACATTGGGAGCAGCTGAGAGGAGAACAGTAGAAGGAAAGCTGTGTACCTGTCTGACAAGTTGTCACCTCTAGAAATTTGACCTCTGCTGAAGTGGTGCTTGCTGAGATACAGTTCCCAGAGGCATTTGCATTTTAATAGGTGACTCTCAGTCCCAGAAAAGTCTTCAGGATTCAAATGAGTGCATCTTTAAGGTTAGATTTAGGCACCCTGACAGTCCAGGAGCTGAGGAGGCATTTGTGGCAGGGGACTCAAGAATCATCATACACATGCAGTGGTCATTCATTGATTTACTCCCTGGTATTGCTGACCGAAGCTATCATGTTCTTGGAAAAGGGCACATTAGGAATCCTCATTCTCAGATCACATAGGTTTAACTATCCAGCGTCCCCCTCCCCCACCCTATAGACACTGCTACCCCTCTGCTGGGAGTAGGCTTCTGGGAGAGAGGGAGTTCCCTTCTTGTAGGAGCTAGGCTGAGTAGGAGACATATAGCCTAAAGGATCTCACACTACTTGGGTTTACATCCCTGCCCTACCACTTTTCAGCTGTGTGACCTTGGACAAGGTACATAAACTCGCGTTGTCTCAGTTTCTGCGTTTGTTAAATGGGGTTAACAATGGTACCTGCATCATAGGGTTTCTGTGAGGATGAAATAAGTTGTTTTATGAGAAGTGCTAAGAACTGCTATGAATTCCTGGCACAGTAAGTGCCTGTCAAATATATAGAATAGTAGCATGGAATTGAGTGCCAAGGGGATGGGGCTCCAATGAGTCGTGCAGCCAGATAGATGGGCATTCAAATTTGTACTCTGCTATAAGCTGTGTACCCTAGGATGAGCTGTTTACCCTCTTAGAGTCTCAGGTTCCTCATTTGTAAAATGGAAATTATAATACCTATATTATCATGGATTGAATTGTGTCCCCCAAAAATATGCATGTTAATTTGGCTAGGCCATAATTCCCAGTATTGTCCACTATTTTGTCATCTGATGTGATTTTCCTATGTGTTGTAAATCCTACCTCTATGATGTTAATGAGATAGGATAGGCGACAGTTATGTTAATGAGGCAGGACTCAATCTACAAGATTGGATTGTGTCTTGAGCCAATCTCTTTTGAGAGACGGGGGAACTCATACCACCAAGAAAGCAGCACCGGGAGCAGAGCTTGTCTTTTGGACCTGGGGTTCCTGCCTGAAGAGGCTCCTAGTCCAGGGGAAGATTGATGACAAGGACCTTCCTCCAGAGCTGACAGAGCAAGAAAGCCGTCCCCTGGAACTGATGCCCTGAATTTGGGACTTCTAGCCTACTTTTGTGAGGAAATACATTTTTCTCTGTTAAAGCCATCCACTTGTGGTGTTTCTGTTACAGCAGCCCTGGATAACCAAGACATATATCAAGTGGTTGTGAGAAAAAAATGAGATAGGGTGTAAAATATTGAGCACATTGGCATACATAATAAGCTGTTGATAAGTGTTATATTTGTAGTAAGATACCTCACTGAAGATTTAATCTGTGAATAATTTGCATGAGAGATGAAATCACTGGGAAACTGTGTCCTTTTGGGGTGGGGATGGTGAAGGGATGGGAGAGGATGGGGTAGGAACGGGGAACGGGTGGGGAGGGGATGGGACAGAAGAAGATAAGGATAGGCAAGGAACGGGAACAGGGATAGAAGGAGGGCTGGCAGATTAGGTGAGGAGTGGGGCATCTTGATAGTCAAGATGGCTGTCCTTTGAGGAATATCCTTTTGTTATGATATACATTGGATTTCAAAAGGCTAAAGGAAAAAATCTGCTTGCCCTCTGAGGGGTATAGATTGCAGGAAATTGAAAAGGGTCAGAAGGTTCTTGCTACTTGAACTAATTCTGATAGAGAGCACCTGACATCTGTAGGATAGCTGGGTACGGAGAGAAATAATATCAGCTAAGAATTACCATCCTGAAAACCTCTGTTGGGGGTGGACATCCTTAGCTAAACTTGGCATTGAACATGACCATCCTCCTTCAGAGGACCAAGGGTACTGGACCAGTGTCAGGTGGATGGGACATCTCAGGTTGTGGATGACCAGACCTCAATAGCTGCCCTGGTCGCAGCAAGAAACAACGGCAGGAGTGGACTGTTTGGAAATCAGTACTCTCAGTGCTGAGTGTGGAAGGCAAACTGACCATTACTTTGAGGCTTTGGTTATTAGGAAAAATATTAGACTTATTGCTTATATTGTAGGTGGATGATTGAGTAAATTTTATTTTTTGGCAGGGAGGGGGAAACGAGAGCTATGCCCTGAGCTAGTGGAGCAAGTCTGTCTTATGTTTTATTGGAGTAAAAATGGGAGCATTCTTTAGTGCTGTTCGAGTTGCCTCTTCCCTTGGGTTTTTGGTCAGGAAAGGTGACTGTTCTGTGACAAGGCATTTAGTTGCTGGACACTTGGCCCTCCTCACACAGGATGCCTACAACAGATATTTGTAACCAGTTTGAAATTCATACACTCCTTTGCCCATTTAATCCTCACAACAACCCTGCGAGTAGATAATCCTCTCCACTTTAGGGATGAGAAAGCTGAGACTGGAAACTGGCTCTAGGTCACATGGCAGAGTTGGTACTCTCTCACACAGGCTGTCTGATTTCAAAATCCACATTTTTTCCAGTATTCCATTCTCCAAGATTGCACAGTTCCTGTGTGAAATGCATTTAATGTTGGGATTGAATACAATGGCAGTTCCATTGTACTAATTCATTTTTCTTTATTGCCCGGAGTCTCGGCTTCTTTAAGTCCATAAATAATACATGAATTAGTATGTTGAGCTAGTTCCCCCCTTTTTTAACAGGCCTTCAATTCTTCCTGAGATCAATAAAGCTTAAAAGCAAAGAAAAAGCCAACTCAGCTTGTGTGTGGATCCTGGACCTTGCTCTAATACAGACCCCCTTACTGGAGTGTAAATGATGCTTGACAGCTCAGCTTTCTTGTCACTAATGAGTTGGGATGTGGTTGTGCATTCAAAATCTAAGTAAGTGCGGTTGGAGCCACATCATTGATTAAACACAGTTAAAAAGGAATTTCTTTTTGAGAGGCTGTAGAAGAGGAGAGGCAGAAAGAAGTGTGCAAGATTTCTTGTTTATGCAGTGCTTCCTCTTAACCATCAGAGGTGAAATGCCGCTGAGTGGAAATCACACAGATGAAATTAAGGGAAAAGCAACCAAAGAAAACAGCAACAACTCAGTGTAATCAGAGATACACAGCAACAATATATCCACCCGCTGACCCCAACTCAACAACAGAAAGAAACTACCCACTAAGAACCCAGCGCTGCTGCCAACCCAGGTGGCACCTTTGTGTGTTGTCTTAGTTCTTTAGTGCTGCTGTAATAGAAATACCAAAAGTGGGTGACTTGAAGGAACAGAAATTCGTTTTCTCATAGTTTTGCAGGCTTAAAAGTCCAAATCAAGGTCTTGACCACGTGGATTCCTTTCTTGTTGGTAGCCCCAGGCGTTCCTTGGTTCCTTGGCTTGTAGACAATCCTCACGTGGCAAATGTTTTCTACCGTGTGCATGTCTCTGTGTCTAATTCGCTCTTTATATAACTCAGAAGCGATTAGATTTACAACCCACTCTACTTGGTTATAATCTTTATCATTACTGTGACAAAGAAAACCATATTTCCAAACAACATCCTATCCACAGGTACAGGGGTTAGGATTCCAGCACATACTTTGGGGTATACAATTTAATCCATAATACGCATTTTGGAAAAAGGCACCCCCTCTGGGTCTACGCAGCTCTGTGTGGGCTGCATTTCAGGCTCCCTCACTCCTTAACCAGGTACCCTTATGTAGGGAACACCCTGGGAAGTTGTTCACGGTGCTTTGAGGGTCCACGTGTAATTGTATCATATTTCCAGCCATTCTTTTTCTCAGGTTTTCCTTTTTCTGAAAGGCTCAGTAGCCACTTTTTTTTTTAGGCCTACGATGCTGCAGCCTCTGACATGATACGTAGATAAAAGATGTCACAGGGATAAGAGCTAGAGAAATCTTTAATGAGAAGAGCTTAGACCGTTTTCAAAGCTCCTCACAGTGCACGGAGGGGCCCCTGAGCTGGCAGAGTGCTGGGTGACATGCTGTGTCAGTGGGCTCCTGCGCTCACTCAGGCCTCGCTCTGATGAGCCGGGCAATCCAGGGACTGTTTGAACAGACTAAAGAAAAATATCAAAAGGCAAATTGGAGTCAGGGAGAAAATGAATAGCCCATGATCTCCAAGGGAGATTAGGAGGTAATGACAAAGCAGTCGGGTGTTAAAAGGGGCTGTTATTCCAAGAAAGGTAATTTTGTTCAACTTTTTTTTTTTTTTTAAGTGGAAAAGAGGATGAAGAGATCAGCACCAGCTAAATCATCACTGTCAGGTAAAAGATAAATCTTTCATTAGGAAACATTTCTTTGCATGCCCTTTTGACATTGAAGACTATATTTGATGTAAGGATTTGGGGCCTTATCAAAATCGCAATATGCTAAAGTAAACAAAACCACAGTTTCATGTTTTATTGGAGAAGAACAGCTATAAAAAAAAAAAAAAAAAGAAAGGAAAGGAACTTACAAGATTAATAGCGTGTTTTCCCTGTTGGAGATTTGCTCTTTTTAATCGTTCTTAAGATCCGTACTTGGTGGATGTTTGCACATTCAGCAAACATAGGCTTAGGCAACGAGAGGCACTGCCTTGACCCCCTAGAGATTCAGGTACAAACTCCCACCCAGAGTCTTTCAATGCCAGCAAATCTTGGTTCCTTAAATAGATCTCTTGTCCCAGACCACTGCTGAGACCTTGCCTCTGCTCTTGGAGGTCTATTGACCATTCTTTTCCCTTTTGCCCCACTCCGCTCAGCCAGCTGCAGGCTACTGCTGCTCTTGATTCTGGGGCCAATGAGAAGGGATAAGAGAAACCCTCACCAAGAAGAGACCCTCATCAAGGCAATCGTTCTGCTAATCTTGCTGGGAACTGGTGTCCTGGTGCTTCCAGCTAGTCCCTGCCTGCCTTCTACAATCGAACCTCTCCTTGATCCTTTGTCCAACTAGGCCAGGCCTGTGAGCTTGCCAAGTCTCCTGTGACTGATGTTCTGCCCCACATCATGACTTCTGCCTTCTGACTCCCTAAGGCTGTCCTGAATCTCCTATGCAACCTGTTTCCGTCTCCCTGCTGAGAGTTCTGCCATTTGGCTAGATACCACCCATTTACCCTTGGTTGTAATTCCTGTGTTCACCACTTTTCATCAGCCACTGCCTCTCTGGATGCTGTCTTCTGGTTGGCTGGGTTTTCTCCTACTGCCTGCAACTGTGTTCATGCCTCAATATCTGTCCTACAATGATGGACAAATAGGTTCCCTGAGTTACCACCTGCTTAGTCAGAGTTCTCTAGAGAAACGGAACCAGTGAGAGATCTATCTATATCTGTCTACTCATCCATCTGTCCATCCTGGGTGGTGCAAATGGTTAAGCACTCAACTACTAGCCAGAAGGTTGGTGGTTCAAACCCACCCAAAGGCACTTTGGAAGACAGGCCTGGAAATCTCCTTCTGAAAGGTCACAGTCTTGAAAACCCTATAGAGCAGTTCTACGAGCTGCACACATGGGGTTACAACTTGACGGCAACTAACAACAACTACCACAACAATGTCTATCTGTCTATCAAAATATTTATTTTTAGTAATTAGCTCACATGATTGTGGGGACTAGCAAGTCCAAAATCTGGCCAGGCAGCAGGCTGGAGATTCCTGCAGTCTTGAGTTTCAAAATCTGTAGGTCAGGCAACAGGAAGGGTGAAGAGTGAGGGAGTTCTGGCAATATGTCTGTTTATAGTCTGGAGGCAGAACACACCCTAGGGAAAACTCTCTTTTTGATCTTAAGACATTCAACCGATTGAATGAGGCCAACCACTTTATGGAGGGTAATCTGCTTTACTTAAGGCCAACTGATGTAATTACACATCGGTACTTCATAACTGCATCTAGACTAGTGTATGACCAGACAGCTGAGTACCATAGCCCAGTCAAGTTGACACATAAAATTAAACATCACACCACCTCCCTGGTCTGGCTTATAAAACTTGGCCTAGGTAGGAAGAGTTCATGAATCTTAATTTTAGAAGTCTGCCATGAACAAGACTCAGAGACCCCTTCTCTGTGTGTCTTCACCATTCTCTGGTGACATAGGTTCCTCATCCTCCACTCTATATTTTTTTGTCTATCACAAGAGTCTCCATTATGCATAGTGTATGCTTTCTTATGACTTCAGTTTCTACATGGTCCATCTTAGCTCTCTTATTTTCTCCCTTATCTCTCTATATGTATGTTTACCTTTCAGCTTCCTTTGATAATTGCCTCATTGTCTGGTATTTCTGAGAAATTTGATTTACCCTGCTCACCTGTTTTGTAGGAGGCCAAAATAAAAAGTGAGTGAGGGTGGGGAGAGGGAGAGAACTGGTCTATGAATTGCTCACCCTGGGTCAGGTGCCTACCCTTGGCTCAATCAACTTTGGCCCATGGGTGGTATAGACAATGTCTGGCTAAAGTTGTCCCTCCACAGAATGGGCTGTGGATGTGACAATCTCTTGGGAAGGACTTAGGGTGAGGCAGGCCCCATTGCATGCTTAGTATTTACTATATTTTATGTACTAACAGAAGTTCTCATGGACACATACTCAAAGGGATCAGGCTATTCCAGATGGATTTGAGAGTGGGTCCAGATCCTTCTAGGTTATCATAGTTTACCAAGTTATCCAATCTTAGTTGTTGTTGTTGTTAGGTGCCATGGAGTCAGTTCCAACTCATAGCGACCCTGCATATAGCAGAACTAAACACTGCTCGGTCCTGCACCATCCTCACAATCGTTGCTATGTTTGAGCCCATTGTTGCAGCCACTGTGTCTACCCATCTGTGAGGGTCTTTCTCTTTTTTTGCTGATCCTCTACCACACATGATGTGCTTGTTCAGGGACATATCCCTCCTGATAGCATGTCCAAAGTACATGAGATGAAGTCTCACCATCCTTGCTTCTAAGGAGCATACTGGCTGTACTTTTCCCAAGACAGATTTGTTTGTTCTTCTGGCAGTCCCTGGTATATTCAATATTCTTCGCTAACACATAATTCAAAGGCATCAATATTTCTTTGGTCTTCCTTATTAATTGTCTAGCTTTTGAATGCATATGAGGTGATTGAAAATACCATGGCTTGTTTCAGGTGCACCTTAGTCCTCAAGGTGAGATCTTTGCTTTTTAACACCTCAGAGAGGTCTTTTACAGTAAATTTGCACAATGCAAATATATCATTTGATTTCTTGATTGCTGCTTCCTCAGGGAAATAAAATCAATGAAAAAAAAAATGGATGAAATTAGATGCTCTTCTAGAGAAAAGTTGATTCCTCCTATTGGGATCCCCATTTACTGGAGAAGCTAAATTCCAAAAACGAGAACAAACAAAAAACATGGACGAGCAAATTTGTGTAGTGTATCTTTGTGTAATGGAAACAGCATTGAATAAGGCCCAACAAACTTGAGTTATAATGATCTGTGTCACCTTGTACTAGTCATTTCTCTGGGGCTAAAGTAGATGCTGTGGCCGTGCCCAGATCCCCATTCCTCAGCCAGTGGATTTATCCCTGAGCTGCTGCAAGCATTGACAACGAACAGTTCACAGCTGCTCTTTTCTCCAGAGAATTACCCATTGCTGATAGGACGCAGCTCCCTCCTACCCCAGGGGAGGCCCTTCAGGCCAAGGCCAGCCTTTATCCGAGATCACATCTTTGCTCAGCACTTTCCTCTTCCTTATCCTGCTTCACTTACCCCCTCATATGTTTTTCCTGATGAGCAGCACCCACTTTGTAAACCATGAACACATGAATGAGGCTCTGCTTTTAGGAAACTTGACTTAAGACAAACCAAAAAACCAAACCCGTTGCTGTCAAGTCTATTCCAACTCATAGCGAGCCTATAGGACAGAGTAGAAACTACCCCATAGGGTTTCCAAGGAGTGGCTGGTGGATTCCAACTGCCGACCTTTTGGTTAGCAGCCAAGCTCTTTAACCACTGCGCCACCAGGGCTGCAACCTAAGACAGGGGCTCAGATTATTCTCTGTGAAGTGAGGAGACAGTTAACGAGCTCTGAGGTCTTTTCTTACTCTGGTATTTCTTGATTCTTTTGTTGTGTGTCATCTCATTTCTATTTCCAAAACAGAGAAAGCTTAGAAGAAAACTAATGATAATATTGGAATAGCTGTTTTTCTATGTAGCTTACTACATAACTGACATAAACTATGGGGTGTCTTAGCCAATCAGATCTCAACACTTCCCTTGATTACCCATGGCAATAGAATTTGGAGAAGTTCCTGTGGTGACCACCATGAAGTGATTTTATCAGTAGGTTTTCCTATGTGTACACAAAGTTCTTGTTTAATCCTGCAGATCTTTTTAGGGTGCCAAGTTCCTAGGATGTAGACATAGCTAGTCATTTATATCAGCTTAACTTGGTAATTGACAATGCCTTAGCCAACATTTGGAAGTCTGAAGAGCTGTTCTTGACATACAGCAATTTGTAAGTTTTTCAGAGCAGTAGTCAGACTGTGTTCCAAATTATTTGTACCAAGCAAATGTTGGTTACACATAATTGTATTATTAACTATTTTCAGTCTCGGCCTGCATTCATAGAAAAACTGAAAGTGAATTATATCATCAAAGTTAATGGCACAGAAAACCCTGTGAAAGAAAGGATCATTCCTATCCCCTAAATTAAAACCCTTACAACATATTTCCTACAGGAAGACTGTTCCAACAATCTGATGTCTCCATTTACTTCCTAAATGTTGATAACCCATGACCATTGACAAGTAGTGTTGGAATACTTTCACTTTGCAAACCTTTCTAATTCAACTATTGGGTATGTGGGTTTTGGTCTGAAACTCAAAACATGATCTCTCTTCTACTGACCTCAGATTGTTACCATAACAAGACTCAACACCCATGTGACCAAATGATCTTAGTCATCAATGGGAGATAATAGTTATTCCCAAAGGGTTCTGTAAGAATTGTTTAGAGAACACTTGGAAAGTGTTTGCCATACCTCCAGTAGGGTTCTAAGTCAGCTCATATATCCACTCACACACATCTAGCTGGGGATTATGTTGTGTTGTTGTTAGGTGCCATCGAGTTGGTTTTGACTTACAGCAGCCTTACCTACAACAGAACAAAATACTGCCTGGTCCTGTGCCATCCTCACAATCATTGTTATTTCTGAGCCCATTGTTGCAGCCACTGTGTCAATCCACCTCACAGAGTGTTTTCTTTCTTTTCGCTGACCCTCCACTTTACTAAGCATAATGTCCTCCTCCAGGGGCTGGTCCTTCCTGATAACATGTCCAAAGTATGTGAGACTAAGTCTTGCCATCCTTGCTTCTAAGAACCATTCTGGCTGTACTTCTTCCAAGACGGATTTGTTCATTCTTTTGACAGTTGATGTATATTCAGTATTCTTTGCCAACACCATAATTCAAAGGCATCAGTTCCTCTTCAGTCTTCCTTATTCATTGTTCAGCTTTCGCATGCGTATGAGATGATTGAATACCACGGCTTGGGTCAGTTGCACCTTATTCCTCAAGGTGACATCTTTGCATTTTAACACTTGAAAGAGATCTTTTGCAGCAGGTTTGCCCAATGCAATGCATCGTTTGATTTCTTGACTGCTGCTTTCATGGGCATTGGTTGGGGATCCAGTAAAATGAAATCCTTGGCAACTTCAATAGTTTCTCTGTTTATCATGATGTTGCTTATTGTTGCAGATGTGAGGATTTTTGTTTTATGTTAAGGTGTAATTCATGCTGAAGGCTGTAGTCTTTGATCTTCATCAGTAAGTGCTTCAAGTCCTCTTCATTTTCTGCAAGCAAGGTTGTGTCATCTGCATATTTCAGGTTGTTAATGACTGTTCCTCCAATCCTGATGGCTCTTTCTTCTTCATATAGTCCAGTTTTTCAGATTATTTGCTCAGCATGCAGATTGAATAAGTATGGTGAAAGGATACAACCCCGACACACACCTCTCCTGATTTTAAACCATGCAGTATCCCCTTATTCTGTTTGAACAACTGCCTCTTGGTCTGCGTACAGTTTCCGTGAAGGGGTTGAGGAAAAATGCCTCTTATAGTCACAGAATTGTGTCATTTTAGATATGGAAAAGCCACAAAAGTCACCTAGCCCAACCTCCTCATTGATGGGTGAAGAAATGGAGCCCAGAGAACCATTTCTCCCAACTCCCAAATCTGTGCTCGAAGTCATTCAGCAATGTAGCCAAGCACACCTGGTCAGGCCATCCAGGCCCTATAGTGCTGGCAACCTAGGGTTTAGTTTGAAAGTGGCCTTTAGGACCCTCTGGGCAGTTTCTGGCACCTAATTTTCACTCATTCCTTGTGACCAGTGTGGGTAGATTGGGTGTGTAAAAAGAAATCTAAATTTTTATGTTGTTGCTAAGTTCCTTACACACCTGAGGAGGTGAGGAGCTCAGTACTGCAGTACTCAACTGGGTTGGGGTGGCAGTGAGCACAGACACCCTAGGACACTTGGCAGTGTCTCAGAGCACAGAATGGTGAAGGTGGAGATGGGATGAGGAGTATAACACCAGGTTGGTGTTGGGGGGTCTTCTATAGGGGTGTTCTTCAGCATAATTCCTAGGGATACTGACTTTAAAGAGCTGTGAACCACTTCTTTGAAAGAGCTTGGCTACTACTAGGGAGGGACAGTATTATGAGCTGTCTTTCAGAGGTGGGCTGAAAGAAAAACACTTAATTGTTCTACCAGGATGGAAGTAGAGCCCAGGTACCCAAGGGAGAACCTTTCCAGAGCATTTATCGGGAACCACTCTGGGGTGTGAGACTGTGGAGAGAGAAGGAGAGAAAAACAGAGAGAGAGGAAAAAACAGAGAGACCCAGAGACAATCTTGCATAAACTTTAATACACAAGGTTTCCACCATCCCATTGTGAAAGCATCCCTTTAAGGGAGAAAGGGACTAACTCCCATTCACATCTGCACATCCCTAGGGGAAGACAGCAGAAAGAGTTTTCCGTCAATAAACCTGGGAGTTTAAAACCCCATAAATTCTAAGTGAGACATAGAGTAGACAAACACTTGAATTAGAGCTTCAGAGTCTCAGCAGAGGTGGGTGGGGTGAAGGATAAGCATGGTATGGATGCCTCACCTGAACAAATGAGTCATGGAAAAGACCTTAAATCATCTAGCCCCACCTCCCTTTAACCACAGGAATCCATCACACACAACTCAGACATATGATTATGCAGCTTCTTTTTCAAATTTTCCATTGACAGGAAACTTACTCATTCCACTTCTTAGCAATGATAGTCTTGAATATTCCATTGTGGGACAGACCTAATTGTTAGAAGCTGCTTCCTTGCATGAATTAAAACCTCTCCCATTGGTTGTAGTTCTCTTCTCTAGATCTAAGCAGTTCAAATATATTGGCTCTCAGCGTGTTGTTGTTAGGTGCTGTGGAGTCTATTTTGACTCATAGTGACCTCATGTGACAGAGCAGAACTGCCCCATAGGGTTTTCTAGGCTGTGATCTTATGGAAGCAGACAGTTTTTTTAATGGGAGCAGGACTTTCTCCCACAGAGCTGCTGGATGGATTCAAACCACCAACATTTCTGTTAGCAGCTGAGCATTTAACTGTTGCACCGTCAGGGTTCCTTACTGCTGTCATTCAAAGTTCCAAAGATGGCTGCTATTCAGCTCTCACCTTTACTCTTCTCCTAAGTGTTTTCTTTTTTAGGCCAAATATCTTTAGTTCATTCAATTGTTGATCACATAACACATTCTAGACTTCTTCCTGCTCCTCTGGGTGTTTTCTGATTTGTCAGTGTGGGCCATGGTCTGTCCCCTTTCTTTTCTCTGCAGTCCAGGAGGGTGGTGGTGGTGGTGTTAATTGCCATTGAGTTGGCTCTGACTCATGGTGACCTTACGTATAACAGAATGAAATGTTGCCTGATCTTGCACCATCTTCATGATTGTCATTATGTTTGGATCTATTGTTTCAGCTACTGTGCCAGTCCATCCCACTCAGGGCCCTCCTTGCCTTCACTGACCTTCCACTTTACCAACCATGATGTCCTTTTCTAGCAATTGGTCTTTTCTGATATCATGTCCAAAGTAAGCAAGTCAAATTCTTGCCGTCCTCACTTCTAAGGTGCATTTTAGTTGTATTTCTTCTAAGGTTGATTTCTTCTAAGGAAGGTGGTAGCACTGGGCTTTCCTGTATGTGGAGGTTAGAAGTCTTCTGAGCCTTCCAGAATAATTTTCTGGTGAGGTCTAGCATGCCCTGGGCCTAGTGACTGTCTGTGGCTGCTTGAAGGCTGGGGCTTTGCCCATTTGGGAATAGAGGCCTGTGAAGGTGGTTGTTTCCAAGGAGTGTGGAAAAACTAGATGGGTAAAGAATTGCCAATCCTCTTTGAGGATCTGCCTACTCCCAAGAATGGTCCACTCTCTTCATTTTCTCCCAGATCATGGCCCCACTACGCCTAGAGTCACAGCAAAGAATTAACTTTGGCCCTAAAGAAGAGTAGATAATGGTCTGGCACCCCTTTCCATCCATCCATCCATCCATCCATCCATCCATCCATCCAACTATCCATGCACCCGTCCACCCATCTACCCATCCACCCACCACCCACCCACCTATTCAATCATTTATCAGTGTATACTGAGCACTGACTATGTCATAGGCAAGGTGCTGGACACTGGAGATCCAAGAAGATTAAGGCAGCCTCAAGAGGATCACAATCTGAACTGAATTCATGAAAATTTTCAGTGAGGGTGCAAAATAGTACTTATACATTAAACAGCAGATTCTCAGGCATCGAGTGGCAATAGGGGTAGGGAAAACATGGGATAGGGAGAAGTGACAAGCTTAGTTCAAAAAGTATATGCTTAGATCACCATTGCTTTTATTTAATTGAAGCTGATATTCTTAATTTATATTTAATTCATACAACTATATAAAACAGTGAAAGATTTTTGCATTTATCACAAGTGGAATGGATTTTAAAAAATGCCAAGAACCCTTGACTTAGAGTTTATTTGGAAAGGTTACACTTCCCTCCACTATTTCTGTTCTCCCTTCTTCTTGAGATGGATGTAACTATTTTTAATCTCACTGCTTGTGGCTTACAGTTCACTGATTCTGATGAGTGGGGCGTCTTTTCTTGGCATACCCGATAGGTCAGCTTCCAGGACCCTTTCCGCTTTGAGTCTCTGGTGGCTTGCAGAAGGGTGGGGCGCAAGAGGAGAAGAGAGGTTAGTTAGCAGGAACCTGCATTTCACCCCTGAGCCCTCTACCCACTGTCTGGCCACTCTGTAGGCAGCTTCCTCCAAGATATCCTGAAATTCCTGCTGCTCTTGTGCCTGAAAACACCCAGGGATCTTCAGCCAACACGAACGCTTTTCCTTGGAGAAAACGAGTCCAGGCTCAAGGGGGGCAGATACTGCACCTCAACCCTATACCACAGTGCTGATATCCCGGAGGATTGTACCCATGGATGCAGAAGAACTAGTCAGAAATAGTGAAACTCATAGTGGGTAGGAAGCTTATTAAGAGTGTCCACTATGGACAGGGAAACATGACACGGTTTGCAGCATCTCATCCACCTGTCTCCCACCATCTTCTTGTTGTTATTAGGTGCCGTCGAGTTGGTTCCGACTCATAGTG
The DNA here is from genome assembly GCA_030035585.1 of Dugong dugon. Classification (NCBI taxonomy): domain Eukaryota; kingdom Metazoa; phylum Chordata; class Mammalia; order Sirenia; family Dugongidae; genus Dugong; species Dugong dugon. The sequence continues at coordinate 70,802,092 of CM057460.1, forward strand.
ACCCTACGTACAATAGAACAAAACACTACCCGGTCCTGCGCCATCCTTGCAGTTGTTGCTATGTATAAGCCCATTGTTGCAGCCACCGTGTCAATCCATCTTGTAGAAGGTCTTTTTCTTTTTCAGTGACCAAGCGTGATGTCCTTCTCCAGAGACTGGTCCCTCCTGATAACGTGTCCAAAGTATGTAAGACAGTCTCGCCATCCTCACTTCTAAGGAGAATTTTGGCTGTCCTTCCAAGACAGATTTGTTTGTTCTTCTGGCCGTCAATGGTATATTCAATATTCTTCGCCAATACCATAATTCAAATACATCAACTCTTCTTGTTCTCATTTCTACTTCCAGAATTTTCTCTTTCTTCCAGGCAAAAATTTCCCAGGTCAAATTGCCCAAAGATTTATCTTACTCTGGGTCCTGGAGGACATTGTTTCCTAGTAGCGGTTTCTTTAGCCAAGCACCTGTCAGTTGCAGGTGAGATTTATCTGTGGAAATCCCAGGAAGACAGGGTTCGGTCCATTCCAGCTCAGTGCTGGGCACATAGTAGGTGCTCAATAAATGCTGGTTGAATGAAAGGTGGACTGGGCCAGACACAAGGGTTATTCTTCACCAGGTAGCATTATTGATTCTGGTAATGGTTTTCATGGGAAACATTTGCTTGTGTATTAAGATTGAACACATTCAGTTAACTCATTCAGTTAATCCTCTGAGAAGCTGGGGTGGGTCATATGGATTAGGAAGTCTGGAGATTGAGACAGAAAACCTAGTGTGTCCAGAAACCTGCATTATCTGAGGGATGTCTGGGGTCTGACCAACTCAAGAAGCTTCTGAGGAAAGGGTGGGCTGCCTTGGGGGTATGGTTAATTAACAAAGCCTGAGTCTGTGCCCTGTTCCTCTCAGGCAAGTGTGAGGCAGGAGCAGGGCTAGCTACATAATTTGCAGGATCCAGTGCAAGATGAAAACATGGGGCCCCTTGTTCAACAATAAGGAAGAATTTTAAGACAATGACAACAGAGCATTAAACCAAGCGCAGGCTCTTCTAAGCACAGGGCGCTGTGTGAATGGGAGTCATTGCCTGTGCTTATTTCCATCTTAAAGTTGGAAGCCTGTGGAAAGGGAGGTGGTGGTGGTGGTGGTGGTGGGAGAGTGGTGGGTACTTGAGTCAGCATTCTTGTGATGCATTCCTTTTTTACTCTCTCCTTGGCCCATCAGCACTAAGCTCGCCTTCCTCTGGTTCCGGACCCACTGTGTTTGTTCAGTTTTTGGTCATTCTTCCTTGCTCCGTTAGCAGCTAGCAAGTCTGAAGTTCTCTACAGCTAATAATGATAAATGACGACTTATCAAAGTCTATCATGTCCCGACCAATGTGCTTTATTTACATTGTCTCTAGTCCTCTGGTAAGTATTTTTACCTCCATTTTATGATAAGAAAATGTATGCTCAGAGGCACAAAGTGATTTTGCTAATGCCACACAACTTATAAATGACAGAAACAAGATGGCTTCAAAAACCCATATGCTTTCCACTTGCCACCTAGTTTCTGAGGGCACAACTGTGTCTTGTTTTAATTTTTGCATCTTTTGCATAGCAGGCCCTCAACTTTTTTATTGAATGCTGGGGTTTGTGGCAGGAGAAGCAGTCAGAGGTAAAACTAGACAGAGAATTAGTGGACTTGACACCCAGGTAGTACTCTGCTTACTCGGCGATTATACCATCCATTTTTGAGACAGCTGCTATATGCTAGGGTATCCTGGATTCTGGGGCTCCATTGATGCTAGGGGTTTCCTGGCTTGGGTCAGATTTGCATACCTTCTTGCCTCTCAGAGATTCCTTAGTGGCTGCACTGAGTTCATTCCAGTCAAATGTATCCCCTGGGTGGGTCCTCTGACAAAACCTGATCTCCCTCCTACACCAGGGAGCTGGGCCATCAACAAAAAACCCTGTGTAACTTGCTCTCCCCTCTTTTCTCAAAGACTCAGTCAAAGGAGGTCCTGATCAACCCTCTTTTTGTTCCCTTCCCCTGGACTTCCCCCTTTCCCCTCATAGCCTCCCAGAAGGGCCTCCTCAAGCAAAAGACATCTCTCCAGGAAAGAGAGGGAAGAGCAAGTGGACGCACTGGCAAGGAGATTGTTTGTAAATGATGACCTTATTCCTCCTACCAGTGGTTCCACTCCTCACTCTGCCAGGTTCCTGGGAGGGAAATGGGGGGCGAGAGGATTCTAGGTGAGGCTGTTGTGTGTGGCTGATGCTTCATTTTACGCTTGATGTTCGTTTATCCAGAGCCCCTTCCTGGAGGTGGTAGGAATTTGGAAGGTTGAGTTTGGCTAACACTGTGGAGAATTTATGTAAAATGAAGCCTCATTGCCCTCCTGCTTGCTAAAGCAAGACTTGCATGCACACTTCACTGTGCTTCACATACACACACCCGGCCGTGGACAGGTAATGTGGCCTGAGAGTCTTTGCCTTGGAAGATCCTTGTTGTCTCCCAGGCCCACCGTCTGGACACTTCATTAGGCCTGGCTCTCTCTAACTTTGATCTGGTTGTTGCCCTGACTGGCTAAGTTCCCCGGAGGCGTTGTTTGCCCACTAATTTAAGAGTCCCCGGTTCATACTCTCCTCTTTGCTTTGTTTTTCTTTGGATGGGATTAGGTTAGTGCCTTTGTGCAGCCTGAGGTCTCACTTAGCTGAGTTCCTTTCCCGCTGGTTTATGATGAAGAATAAATTGAGAGGGCTGATAGGGATATTCTGCTGATTCTCACTGTTTGGGGAAAAGGGGGTTGTGTTGGCAAATCTCATTTTGAAGCTGTCACTTCCATGTCCAGAATATTCAACAGGACAGATTTTTACATAAATAATGTGGAAAATTGATTATATGTGCCTGCTGGGCCATAGGGGAGTTCCCCTTTGGAATCACAATTTAAGTGATGAGATTCCGAGAACACTGCAGCTAACCAGAGTTTCTATTTGGAAGATCCTATTCTCTTGAGTCCTTCTGCGTGCGCTGGTTCAGGTTTTCTGCTGTTTTGCTTATCTCTGTTCCTGTATTTAGTAGAACAGAGGGAGAAAAACACTCCTCTTCTGATGTTTATTTGACTATCGAGGCTGATTGTTCATTTGTTGAAAAGAACGAAATCAAAAATCAAGGGTCTCTAAAATATTGCTCAGTGTGTGTGTGTGTACGTGTGCACATATATAAATATTTTTATGTGTACATGAGTATACACTTCCGTGTGCGTGTTAGAAAGTGAGATGTGAGCACTAAGCTAACAATAAACACAAGAATATTTTATAAAGAATATTTCCCCCTTTTCTTTCTTTTCCCCCAAAGGTGCTGCCTTTCAGCTGTCATTAAGTACACCCTCTGTTTATCACTTGCTGAGAATCAGTTACACATGTCCGTGCATACTGTTGCATCATCATGCCTGCCTTTCCATATATAATTGTGGTAGAAAGATAAAAGGGAATGATCGGATTTCCGGGTAGGAAGGAAGACAGAAGCAAGCCGAAATTTGAGATCACAGCTCTCTATAAACGTCTGACTGGGGGAAGAGAATTCTATCCACTGGACTTGGTACTCAGACAATGCCTCAAAACACAGGGGCACTTCCGCAGGCCATTAGAAAAACCGTTTCCCGGGAATATGTGTCCATCTCGGGAGGACAAGAGAAGGTGGTAAAAGACTGCCTGAGATTGTAGCCACCAGAGACTGCTGATGAAAATTGTGCATAGCTGAAAGAGCAAATTGCTCTCATTTTTCAGTGATTGCACTGGATTTTGAAATTAAACCCAGTGGGGAGAACGTACCTGCCTGAGCTTTGAGAGCGGCGGTGGGCTTGTGGGTTTGTGAGCTGAAAGCATCTGTTTTTTCAAGCTCTGGAGCTTTGTGCGTGCCCTGTTGCAGCTTCCAAGTGACAGGTCTCAGGACTGGTGATCTCTTGTAGCCCTACTTTAAGCAGAAATGAAGCAGATTTTACTGGAGGTGCAGGGGGGGAGGAAGAGAAGGGGATGGTGGCTCAGGTAGTAAATCACAGCCTCCTCTTTCATTTTTTCTACATCTGGAGGCTTTAATCGAATTCCTCAGGTTAAGTTTAGGGGTATTCAAAGTAAAGACCAGCTCTCAGAGCCTTACCCATTGCTGTTGAGTGGGTTTTGATTCATAGCAACCCTACAGGACAGAGTAGAACTGCCCCATAGGGTTTCCAAGGCTGTAATCTTTATGGAAGCAGACTGCCACATCTTTCTCCTGCTGAGTAGCTGGTAGGTTCAAACATGCAACCTTTCGGTTAGCACCTGAGTGCTTAACCACTGTGCCACCATGGCTCCCAGAAAGCATCGAAGATCTCTAATTTGATTAGAATTTACTCAGTCCTAAACCTACAGAGGAGCTCTGTTGGCACAGTGGTTAAGAGCTCAGCTGCTAACCAAAAGATTGGCAGTTCGAATCCACCAGCTGCTCCTTGGAAACCCTATGGGGTAGTTCTACTCTGTCCTATAGCATCGCTATGAATTGGAATCAGCTTGATGGCAATGGGTTTGGTTTGGTTTGGAAACCTACAGAGGTGCTAGGGTGTCTCCTTCTTGGCAGCGGTTTGTTCTTAAGTCAGCAAGGAGGGTGAAAATTGCATGTAGTCAAAATTATGCTGGAAAATCCCTAAACTTGCCTGCAAAGTATGCTTCACCCTGCTGTGGGTAGTTGAGGAGTAGTTGGAGGGAAGCACACATGTCTTCCTCTCCTTTCCAGCTCATTTTTGAGGCACGTACTACTCTTGAAATGGTTAGCCCACCTGGCTGCTAACCATAAGGTTGGAGGTCCCAGTCCACCCAAAGGTAACTTGGAAGAAAGGTCTGGCTTTCTTACTTCTGAAAAATCAGCCACTGAAAACCCTTTGGAGCACAGTTCTACTCCGACACACATGTGGTCACTGTGAATCAGAATCAACCTGACAGCAATTGGTTTGGCTGTTTGACTGAATGGTGGACAGAACTGTCAGTACAGTCATCCTTCTGCATTTGTGAGGAATTGGTTCCAGGAACCCCTCAGATACCAACATCTGAGGATGCTGAAGTCTCTTGTATAAAATGGGATAGTGTTTGCATATAACCTATGTGCACCTTATTGTATACTTTAAATCATCTCCAGATTACTTGTGATACCCAATTCAATGTAAGTGTCATGTAAATAGTTATACAGTTCTGTATTGTTTAGGGAATAATGATAAGACAGTAGGCAAACAATGCTCAAACAATGAGTGCTGGAGACAGACTTAGGATCTGTGAAATGGCAGGAGGTTACAGCAGGGTATACCTATACATCGTTTCATTCCCATGGATCTTGGTGCACAGCAAATTCACTTTTTGCTTTTTGGAACTTTTTTTCTCAAATGTTTTTCATCTGCGAGTAGTCGAGTCCACGGATGTGGAACCCGCAGATATGGGGGGCTGACTGTGTTTAAATTGGTCTTCTTTCAGTCTCATGCATCCAGGTGGGTGTTGCTGGATGGAAACTGCAGGTTCTGCTTGGTGTGACTTGTTACAGCCAAGAAACAAGAGGCTGAGGTGGGCGAGAAGAAAGGAGCCTTTATTTTGTTGCACAAGGAAAGAAGCAATCGGGGCTGCTGCCTCCAAGACTACTCGTAGACAGCTTGAGGAAGTGGGCTTTTACAGCGAGCAGACAAGGAAATGCAAATTTACCATGAGTATTCAGGATGGACCTCATGCAGGCACTCAGGGCTTGGGGATGACTATGCGTTTTCTCTAGACAAGGGTTTGATCCCCCAGGATGGAGGAAGAGGTTGGTTTTCCTTCATTAGCATGTTAAGTCTCCACCCAGAGGCAGGGTGCTTATATGTACTTTGTACTTAAGGAGCTAATAGGTCACTTGAAGTATTGGATGGTGTGGAAAACCTGCTAAAGCCGGTCGAGGCCATCTATGGCCTGTTCTGCGGTTATCTTGTCAAGGAAAATTTCAGAAGAATGTGTGGCTCATTCTGCTCGGTGTAGGAGGATACGCCAGAACTGGTGTCTCTTAGAAGGGTTGGACTCTGAGGCTGCCTGCCTCATGGGCACTCCTGAATTTGCCCAAGTTAAGTCCATGTAGGATGTAGTTTCATTGCACCAATGGATGGTCCAAAAATTTTGCGTTTGCCTTGTCTGGAAGAGGAAAGAAAAAGGCAGAAAACCCGGGTCTTAATATACCTAGCCTGATCTCAGGGACCCTCTGGCTTCACTGTGACACCTTTACAAGTCCTCTAGCTGGTAATGATAGCTGACAGATAGCACTGAAAATACACTAGGCACTGGTCTAAGCACTTTACATACAGTAACCCACTGAATAATCACAATAACTCTGTGAGGTGAAACTTTATTATCCCATTTTATAGATGAGAAAACAAAGTCTTAGAACCCATTCAGTTTGTCCCTGTAGTAGCTTAAGCTGAAGACGGAGTATCAGAAGCTTATGGGCAGAGGCTACTGAGAAGAACTGGAATTTTCAGCTGCTGTCATGGGGGTGCAGTAGGCATGTTGCAAGGGGAGAACCTATACTGTATTCTCTGAGCCTCAACAATCCAGCTATATTCAGTTTCTTTGCTCCCTTTGTCTCTGGGCTTTTGTACAGCCTGTTCTCTCTGCCTAGTACACTGTTCTCCTCCTTTCATTACACTAACTTTTTTAAAAATGTAGTAAAAATATATATAACAAAAAATTTGCCATTTGAAGATTTTTTACATGTACAATTCAGTGACGTTAATGATGTTCTTCATTCTGTGCAATCATCACCATTATTCATTTCCAGATTTTATCATCACCCTTAACAGAAACTTAATGCCCCTTAAGCAATAATTCCCCTTTCCTCTCGCTCTCCTACCCCTGGCCTCTATACTTTTGCCTATATTAGAGGCACCTTGGAAGAAAGGCCTGGCGATCTGCTTCTGAAAAAATTAGTCATTGAAAACCCTATGGAGCACAGTTCTACTCTGACAAACATGGGGATGCCATGAGTCAAAATCAACTTGATGATACCTAATTGGTTAGATATTTCATATAAGTGGCATCATACACTTGTGTCTGACTGACTTCACTCAGCATAATGCATTACACTAACTCTTACCCATCCCTCTCTGGCTCCTATAGCTGGATTAGGGTTCCCACACTGTGATGGTTAAGATTGTATGTCAACTTGGCTAGACCATTATTCTCAGTGTTTTAGCAGTTGTATAATGTTGTGATCACCCCCATGATGGAATCTGCTGAGTGGTACTGGTGGAGGTGGGGCCTGTGGCAGCTCACCGCCCTCTCAGTTTCAACTCTCCGCCTTCCGCCGGTTACCTTCTATCTGCTTGCCTTGCCAAGGATTTTGGCTTGTTCCAGACTCAGCAGCTGCCTCTTGTTGTCTCACCTCTGGTTCGTGGGACTTGAGCTAGCAGCTTACCTGTTGATCTCGGAATTCGTAGAACTTCTCAGCCTGCAAGCAAGAGTCCGGTTCCCCAACCTGCCGACCTTGGGTTCGCCAGCCCCTGCAGCTACGTGAATCAGGAGAAATCTGATTGTCTTGTCTGCTGATCTTGGAATTCACTGACCTTCACAGCCTGTGAGCGGGAGCCCCTCTCCGACCTGCCGACCTTGGGTTCACCAGCTTCTGCGGCTACTGGGAGAGGCCTCTACCCTGATCTGTGGACTTGGGACATTTTAGCCTTTACAATTGTGTGAGCTATTTCCTTGATATAAATCTCTCTCTATATATATTTATACGCTTTACTGGTTTTGCTTCTCTAGAGAACCAAGCCTGAGACACACACCCATGCCATCTCAAGAATAGATTTGACACATTGAACACTAATGACCGAAGACCAGATGAGTTGTGGAATGACATCAAGGACATTATACATGAAGAAAGTGAGAAGTCATTAAAAAGGCAGGAAAGAAAGAAAAGACCAAAACTGATGTCAGAATAGACTCTGAAACTTGTTTTTGAACACTGAGTAGCTAAAGTGAAAGGAAGAAACGATGAAGTAAAAGAGCTGAACAGAAGATTTGAAAGGGTGACTCGAGAAGACAAAGTATTATAATGACAGCGCAAAGACCTAGAGTTAGAAAACCGAAAGGGAAGAACACGCTGGGCATTTCTCAAACTGAAAGAACTGAAAAACAAATTCAAGCCTCGAATTGCAAGATTGAAGGATTCTACGGGCAAAATATTGAACAATCCAAGAGGCATCAAAAGAAGATGGAAAGAATACAGAGTTACTGTACCAAAAAGAATTGGTCAACGTTTAGTCATTTTAGGAGGTAGCACATGTATCAAGAACCAATGGTACTGAAGGAAGAAGTCCAAGCTGCACTGAAGACACTGGCAAAAAACAAGGCTCCGAGAACTGAGGAGTACCAATTGAGATGGTTTCAACAAACGGATGCCGTGGTGGAGGCACTCACTCATCTATGCCAAGAAATTTGGAAGACAGCTACCTGGCCAACCGACTTGAAAAGATCCATATTTGTGCCCATTCCAAAGAAAGGTGATCCAACTGAATGTGGAAATTATTGAACAACGTCATTAATACCACACACAAGTAAAGTTTTGCTGAAGATCATCCAGAAGCAGTTGTAGCAGTACATCAACAGGGAACTGCCAGAAATTCAAGCTGGATTCAGAAGAGGATGTGAAACAAGGGATATCATTGCTGATGTCAGATGGATCCTGGCTGAAAGCAGAGAATACCAGAAAGATGTTTACCTGTGTTTCATTGACTATGCAAAAGCATTCGACTGTGTGGATCATAGAAAATTATGGGTAACATTGCAAAGAATGGGTATTCCAGAACACTTAACTGTGCTCGTGAGGAACCTGTACATGGATCAAGAGGAAGCTGTTCAGACTGAACAAGGGAATACTGCCTGGTTTCAAGTCAGGAAAGGTGTGTGTCAGGGTTGTATCCTTTCACCATACTTATTCAATATGTATGCTGAGCAAATAATCTGAGAAGCTGGACTATATGAAGAAGAATAGGGCATCAGGATTGGAAGACGACTTATTAACAACCTGTGCTCTGCAGATGACACAACCTTGCTTGCTGAAAGTGAAGACGACTTACTGATGAAGATCAAGGACCACAGCCTTAAACGGGCAGCTTCTGTCCAGAGGTGAGATGGGAGGGCAGAGAGGGTTAGGAGCTGGTTGAATGGACATAGGGAATCGGGTGGAAAGGAGGAGTGTGCTGTCACAGTACGCGGAGAGCAGTTAGAGTCACATAACAATGTATGTATAAATTTTTGCAAGGGAAGAAGTTTTAAAAAAGAGAGAAAAAGAAAAAAAAAAAAAAAGGACCAAAGCTTTCAGTATGGATTACACCTCAGCATAAAGAAAACAAAAATCTTCATAACCGGACCAATGAGCGACATCATGATAAACGGAGAAAAGACTGAAGTTGTCAAGGCTTTCATTTTACTTGGATCCACAATCAACACTCATGGAAGCAGCAGTCAAGAAATCAAACCACATACTGCATTGGTAAAAGACCTCTTTAAAGTGTTAAAAAGTAAAGATGTTACTTTAAGGACTAAGGTGCGCCCGACCCAAGCCGTGGTGTTTTCTGTTCCTTCATATGCACGCGAAAGCTGGACAGTGAATAAGAAGACTGAAGAAGAATTGATGCATTTGAATTATGGGGCTGGCAAAGAATATTAAATATGCTACGGACTGCCAAAAGAACTAACAAATCTGTCTTGGAAGAAGTACAGCCAGAATGCTCCTTAGAGGTAAGGACGGTGAGACTTTGTCTCACATACTTTGGACGTGTTATCAGGAGGGACCAGTCCCTGGAGAAGGACATCATCCTTGGCAAAGGAGAGGGTCAGCAAAAGAGAGAAAACCCTCAATGAGATGAATTGACCCAGTGGCTGCAACAATGGGCTCAAGCATAACAATGATTATGAGGATGGTGCAGAATCGGGCGGTGTTTGGTTGTGTTGTACATAGGATCGCTATGAGTCGGCACTAACTCGACAGCACCTAACAACAACACCCACCCCACGTCCTTCCTCAGCTCTCCCTGTCATCCACCTGACCAGACCCAGAGGTCCTTTAGGCGAGGGATGGTGTCTTTTTCACTGTTGCATCCGCAGCACCCAGCACAATGTTGGGTTCATCATTTTACTCAGTGAATGTTTGCTGAATGGTTGTTGAGTAAGTAAAGAGTACATCAGTCCCTATCCAGTTTCTAAAATACAGGCCTTCCCAATTAACATCAGTAATCTGCTTCTAAAAGTCAGATGTTCTGTGTGAAAATGCTAACCACAGAGCGTATTTCCTCTTACTTTAAATGGGAACCTCAACTCCTAGCCCCTGATCAGTATCCTAAAATGTAACTGAAACATAGTAAAACACTTATATGTAACAAAAAGACTCCCATATTAGGATGTAAAAATGTTTAAAATATCCATTTCTGGTCCCCAAACTATTAATGTGGTCATCAACAAACAACTACTTTGTGTGCAGTGAAATCTTTTCCAACATCATTGCTTCTCTCCTTGGCTTTACTTTGGTCTCAAAATTTTTCTTCAATACTTTCTCACATTTTGGGGGTCTCGTACAACACTAAGCAAAAATAAAGGCAAATTACACAAGTCTGTTGGAAATACGGAGCCCTGGCGGCACACTGGTTAAGAGCTCTTCTGCTAACTGAAAGGTCAGTAGTTTGAATCCACCAGCTAGCTGGTCCTTGGAAACCCTATGGGGCAGTTCTACTCTGTCCTGTAGGGTCACTATGAGTCAGAATTGATTTGATGGCAATCGGTTTGTTTTTCAGTTGGGAATATATTCAGGGCAAGCACACAACAGACAGAGAATGGTTCACATTGAGCATGACATCATGGTAACTAAATTTGGAAAGTAACTTAAACCTTTTCCACACACTGCTTTATTTTTGGAATATAACTATAATTTTTTTCCCTGAAAATCATACATCCCCTGAAAAATACTGTATCATAGCCAGTGCTTGCCTGTCTGTACTTTCCTTCCTTCCTCCCTCTCTCCCTCCTTCCTTCCATCCTTCCTTCTTGCAAGGTAATTGATTCTATAAAATTTTGGTATTACCAGGAAATGTTCTACTAGGAAAATGTAAACCAGGGATAATTATGCAGAGTGTATTTTTATCTTCAAACTTTAAAAAGGCCCAAATATGCCTGAACAGGTTAGATTATTGTATTTTTCTGAAGTTTTCATGACTGGTGATGATGTGGTTCAGCTGTCAATCCTCTAGGAGTCTTAACACCAACACCTAGCTCTGAGGCCACGGCTTTGAAGTGGGGTTTGATCCCAGTGGAGAACTCTGTTGGCTCTTTGGAGAACTCTCTGCTGTTGAGAATGGTTGCTGGCTCCTGGCCATCCCTCCCTCTCTCTCGTCTATGGACCCATGAACAAAAAACCAAACCCATTGCCCTCAAGTCAATTCTGACTCATAGTGACCCTACAGGACAGAGTAGAACTGCCTCCTAGGATTTCCAAGGAGCAGTTGGAACTGCATATTCGAACTGCTGACCTTTTGGTTAGTAGCCGTAGCTCTTAACCACTGCACCACCAAGGCTGTATGGCGGTGCCCCAAATTCTTGCCTTATCAATTCAATTAAGGCACCAAAGCTTGTGTTATAAAAGCAAATATCTTACGATAGCAGAGACATCCAACATTGGTTTTCCTCCTCTTTCACATGGTAATACCCAAACCCAAACCCATTGCCGTCAAGTTGGTTTCAACTGATGGCCACCCCACCATGTGTTACAGAGTAGAACCGCTCCATAGGGTTTTCTTGACTGTAATCTTTAAGGAAGCAAATTGCCAGGCTTTTCATTTGGGGCACCGAACTGCCAACTTTTAGGTTAGTAGCCAGGTGTAAACTGTGTACCACTCAGGGACCTTCACCTGGTACTAGAACCTCTGAATTTTAGCTGGGCACAGACTGGAAACTACATGTCCCAGCCTCCCTTGCAGCTATGTGTGGTTCTGTTGTTACCCAGCTCAAGTTCTGGGTTTGGGCCTGGTGCAGCTTTCACCAATAAAGACAAAATCAGGGTGAGGAACAAAGAGAGGATTTACTCCGAGCTTGTGCACAAACTGAAGCAGAGAAGAATGCAGTCTTCAGACCCTGACTGTCTTAGGTTACACAGGGCAGATCTTTTATACTCTGAGGAAGGAGGAAGTTCTTAACCAGTCACACAACTACAGGTTTCTACGTTTTCTAACATACTACGCAAGCGCAATACAGTACTAATCGCATTACGATGTTACCATGTCTCATTATCCCGTTAAGTTTCTACCTGGGGGAGTGATTTTTACTACGTTAATGAGCCCTTTTCTGACCTTTGGGCTCAAGGTTCTGGTGCAAGGGTTGATATTTGACAGGTAGCCTCTTGTGGTTATCGTTCTGAAAGTTTAACAGGGAACTGCTGTTTTGTTCTTCGCAAGCTTGATGTAAACTAGGCTCTTTCAGGACATACTGATGGTATCAGTATGACCAGTTCCCATCAATGGGATGTAAATGGAAGCTGTGTGAGTCATTTCTGGAGGGATATCTTTTGGAAGCCAGGAGGTCAGCAGAGATCCCCAACACTGGCATATGAGCAGTTTTCGCCAAGATGGGCCCTGTGCCAACTATCACAAGCAGCTCACTTTTAGTGAAAGCAGGAACATGTACACCACAGTGCCTGGTGCATAGTAAGTGCCCAGCAAATATATGTTAATGTATTGAGTGAATGAAGGGATGAAGACATGACGAACTATGTAGAAATGTAGGCGTTCATGCTAAACAGTGGTCATCTGTCATTACTCGACTTATGACCCAAAGATGGTCTTAGTTCAGCTTTCAGTAGCCACCCAGGCTGGCTCCTGCTGCCACCTGCACGTCTCCATTTCGCCGTATGAGACCTCTCCAGACTGGCCATGCTAACACTCTCCCTATTTCCTCATACGTGATTCCAGCCTTACCTCCTTCTAGTCCTTTAGGGAACTGTAGAGAAATGAGTTGAAACTAAGGCATACTACTTTGTGGATGTTTCTGAACAGTTCTGTATCATAGCTGATTTCTTTTAAAAAATTATTCACTGGAATCAAGCTTATGTTATCAAATAAAGTAACAGAAACTCATTCCTTGTATAGCAAGAGGTAAGTATAATGTCTTGTGGGGTGGGTAACAAACTTCCTCCCCACAGGAGAAACTAGGCAGAGGCCCATTTAAAACCTTCCAGGGCCTGGTTACCAAGAAGTGCTGGAGTCTCTGATGTTAATTTCCTTGCACCTGGTTCAGGGTGGCTTGAACTTTGCTCTTAATAGAATCAGGCCTTAGGGTGAACCAACCCTCTTGCACACTGGCCCCAGCCGAGGAGGGAGATAAGCCTGATGCTAGTTAACAGAGGCCTTCTAAGCAGCTTGTCTTCTTAGCACTCTGCCCTTGGATTTTTATCTTTTTGATTTGGGAAAAAAATATCACAAGGACATGGGGACCTAACAGCATTGATTGTCTTGATAGTTTGTTGATTAAGTCCAGGAGATGCTGGCATCTGCAAATACATCTTATTAGGTGTGATCAGGCAAGTAAGTTGTCCCTGCCCTCCAGCATGCTATAATAATTAACTCTAATGCTAACAACTTAGAGTTAATCACAGCACGTGCAAAGCCAGGCTATCTCTGTCTGCCTGCAAAACCTCTTTGCGACCATGGCTTCAAGGTGTTAATTTTGAGATTTGGAACAGGTTCTTTAAAAAAGAGCCTTTCCTTCCAGTAAAACCGTTCCACATATTATTATTTTAATTTAATTAGTTTTTGAAAAGGTTAACCATGACATTTTAATAGCTTAAGATCACATTAATATTCTGAGAACACTGTTTAGCCCAGCCACTTGTGATTCAGAAGGATGTTTTTTTTAGAGAAGGAATTGTCTTTTAGGACAATTACTGAAAAATAGCTTTCATTTGATTAAGATGGGTATCTTGCTGTTAAAAAACCATTCTTGAAATAAAATACATATAAGATGCTGAAGAATGTTAAAACCTTAGTTTGGTACAGTGTATCTAGGAGAAGGGGCAACTGGGAAGTGTGTTTATGGAGACTGTCCCAAAGGCAGCTAACGTCCTTCAGCAACGAGCAAATTAGCAGACTGCGCTAGTGACGTGCTATGTGTTGTCATCCTAATGTTTTATTTATTTGCCTGAGAGCTGCTATCTTCATTAGAGAGTTTAGAGAGCAAAGCAAGATGATATTTACTAGCCTGGCAAACTAATAAACCCTGCTCATGTTTCTTCTTTTGCTATCATGGCTAATCGATTTATTTTAAAAATAGCCATTCGATATGCTAATGGGTCCTGTGGGAAGAGGAGTACACCATAACTTCCTGTAAAGAGAGGCGGCAAGGAAAAATTCAGTCTTCTGTGTATGCCTACTTCGTGCCAAGCATAGTGCTAGTTTTGGAGGTACAGAGATGCTGAAGCCATGAGCCAACCCTCCAGGAACTCACAATTAGCTTGGAGGCTGGGATTGATTGATTATACAACTAGCTGTCATTATACAGTGTAATAGGTGCTATTCTCACCCCAAAGAAGCCCAGGGGACAAGTAATTGGTTAAGTCTGGTGGGAGTGGAGATGGCTGCAAAACACAGGGAGGGACTGGGGCTTGAAAGCCTAGAAAGGCATGCCAGGCAGACAGCTGCTTAAATCAGTGGTTCTCAAAGTGTAGTCTCCAACCAGCAGCATCAGCATCACCTGGAACTTGTTAGAAATTCAAATTGTCAGCCTTCACACCAACCAAAAACCAAACCCGTTGCCATAGAGTTGATTCTGTCTCACGTGACCCCATGTGTTACAGAGTAGAACTGCTCTAGGCGGTTTTTTTGGCTGTAATATTTATGGAAGCAGATCACCAGCCTTTGTGCCTTGATGCCATGGAGCAGGTTCAAACCACCAGTCTTTAAGACAGTCGTTGTTGGTTGCTGTCAATTCCGATTCATGGTGACCCCATGTGTGCAGAGTACTACTGCGCTCCATAGGATTTTCAAGGTTGTCACCTTTCAGAAACAGATCATCAGACCTGTCTTCCGAGGTGCCTGTGGGTGAGTCTGAATCGCCAACCTTTCGGATAGTAGTGGAACACTTAACCATTTGCACCAACCAGGAAGGTCTCACACAGGCCCTACTGAATCAGAAAGGAGGAGGTGTCTGTGTCCAGCAGTCTGTGTTTTAACCAGCTTTCCACGTGGTTCTGATGCTCACTGAAGTTTAAGAACACTGGTATTAAAAAAACAAAAACAAAAACCCTGCCCCTATGTATGAATTCTTGGCCCTTCTGGTCAACTAGAAGTTTGACTTGACCAGAGCTTTGAGGCTGATGGGGTTTGGGGGCCGGGTACCAGGCAGTGAGGCTGGAGAGGTCAATAGGGGTTGATTATGTAGGAAGGTAGGGGAGGATATTAATATTGATATTAGCTATCATTATGTGTTAGTGTATTTGTAATAAAGGACGATTCCAGTCCCTGGTAACAGAAACCAGCTCGAACTAGGTTCAGCAAAGAGGGGCTTTATTAAAAAGATACCAGGATATCTTGTGGCTATTCAAGGGAGAGTTTAACAACCAGGCCTCAGGAAGGTACCTTTTTTTCTCTTCTCTCTGTTTCACATTATTTCCTTAGGATAGATTCCCAGAAGCAAGATTACTGGGTCAGAGAGTGTGAACAATTTCATGGCTCTTAATGTGTATGGCCAAACAGCTTCTAAAAGGGTTATATGAGGCCACCAGTGTTGAACATAAACACCAGTGTTACTGCATCCTTATCAGTGTTAATTTTATTGTTTCTAATTTGGCAGGAGGAAATGGCACATCATTGTTGTTTGTAATTAACTGATTATTAATGAAGTCAAATATTTAAAAAGCTGTTTATTTATCAATTGGATATCTTACTTGCAAAAGACTTTTTGCCCTTCTTTTATCAGGAGGTGACCTACCTTCCAGGGCTTCAGGATTAAAGTAATTCTAGCAAAATAAAGAGAAAATGATATTGGTTTGGGCTGATACATGGCATCAGCTTAATAATGGGAATATCCTCATCACTGTCTTCAATAATGGCTGAAACATTCCAGGAATCAAGAGAACTTTTCCCAGATCCCAGCTCTTCCGACCTTGTGATTTGGTACAAGTTTCTGAACTCCTCTGAACCACAATTTTCTCATCTGGGAAATGGGAATAACCTGCCCTACTCGATATTTTGAAGATTGGAATGAGGTCCAGTACTTGAAAACACTTATAAACTATGTTGTTGTTGTTAGTTGCCATCAAGTTGGCTCCCAACTCATGGTGACTCCATGTGCAACAAACTAAATGTTGCCTGGTCCCGCACCCTCTTTGCGATTGCTGGTATGTGTGAGTCTATTGTTGTGACCACTGCGTATTTTGAGTTACCTCCTAACTTAGGGGATTCATCTTCTGGCACAGTATTCTGTTGTGCTCCATAGGGTTTTCATTGACTGGTTTTCAGAAATAGATCACCAGCCCTTTCCTCTTGGTCTGTTTTAGTCTGGAAGCTCTGCTGAAACCTGTCTACCATGGGTGACCCTGCTGATATTTGAAATACTGGTGACATAAGCTTCCAGCATCATAGAACATGCAGTGCTCCACAGTACGACAAACGGACAGACAGGTGGTGGTGATAAACTGTAAAGCACTATGAAATTGCAAGATATCACTATTGAGACATTAGCTTATCAAAATGTACAGTTTCCCTGAGGTATAGGAGGTCAGAATTGTTGCTGTTGACCTATAAGCAGAAATGTCCCTGGTCTAGGTCACGTTTCACACAAATGGGACTCAATTTATAGATGCAAATTCAAGAAAGACATAGGTGGTTTTCTGGCATTTTTACTCCCACCCAGCAGTTTACAAATATGTAGAAGGACCTGACATCAGGCACTCCTTGGAAACTCTATGGGGCAGTTCTACCCTGTCCTATAGGGTCGCTATGAACAGCAATGGAACAGGCGTGCATAATTTTGTTCGTTCATTCATTCATTCATTCATTTACATGCCGAGCACTGGAGATAAATGGTGAGCAAAACCCCACCCAGCCCCCACTTTCTATGTTTATTGAGAAAAGTACACCTCCTATATGTGTCTAGGTTTGACACGAGTCTTTTGTAATAGCCTTTGACTGAAGAGTTCCTTACAGTTTATAAGGCAAGTTTATAGAAATGAAGGCACTTGATTCTGCTAACTGTCATGAGATAGGCTGAAAGGCATAATCTTTTGGAGTCAGAGAGGTTAAGTGACTTGCCTAAGATCACGTGGCAGAGTAAGCTGTGGGACCGGCACCTGTGCTCGGACCCGGGCACCTGGCTCTGTGCCTTTTCCAAGGCACTGCACACATCAGTCCTTTTCATCCTCCACATTTTCAGTGGGTTAAACCTAGCTCAGAGTCCCTGGGTGGTACAAATGGTTAATGTGCCCAGCCGCTAACTGAAATGTTGGATGTTCAAGTCTACCCAGAGGGGCCTGGAAAGAAAGGCCTGGTGATCTATTTCTGAAAAATCAGCCCCTGAAAACCCTATGGAGCAGTTCTGCTCTAACACACATGGGGTCACCATGATTCGGAAACAACTGGATGACAACTGGATTTGGGTGGTGCAAATGGTTAACATGCTTGGCTGCTAACTGAAAGGTTGGAGGTTCGAGTCCACCCAGATGTGCCTAAGAAGAAAGGTGTGGTGATCTACGTCTGAAAAATCAACCACTGAAAACCCTATAGAGCGCAGTTCTGCTCTGATACACATGGAGTCACCATGAGTCGGAGTCAACTCCATGGCAACTGGTAAATGGAGCTCTGCATTGTTGAGGGAATCGGAATGATGGGATTCCCCTACAGAACCGTAACTCACCTACCCTTTAAAACTGGGTTGGCTTCTGTTGTGTGAAACGTAGTTCCAAATGTAATTAAGAAAAGAGAGCCTGGCAGCCAGGAATTAAAAGGCTCAAGAAAAAGACGTACCATCTGCAAAGTCCCAAGTGACCTAAAATGCCAGGCAGACGACTGTGGGTCGGGTCTAAGGAGGGGCCGTGGCATTGCAGCTCCTCAGCTCTGCTCTCTGATGGAAAAATATCTCTGCCAGTCAATGGAATTACTGGAGATGGTTCGGAGGGATAAAGAGAGATAAGTGAGCCAGATAGAAAAGCTTGTAGAAAATTGAACAAAACCAGGAGAAGATGAGATGGGCTAAAAAAAGAAGCTAGAGAACCCGCATAAGAGAAACAGCCTGCTTTTCTTCACCTCTTCGTTGAGGAGGGAGAAGAGTTGCTTATTGGTCCAGTTGTGAGGATTTTTGTTTTCTTTGTGTTGAGGTGTAATCCATACTGAAGGCTGTGGTCTTCGATCTTCATCAGTAAGTGCTTCAAGTCCTCTTTAAGCAAGCAAGGTTGTGTCATCTGCATAGCGCAGGTTGTTAATGAGTCATCCTCCAATCCTGATGCCCCATTCCTCTTCATATAGTCCAGCTTCTTGGATTATTTGCTCAGCATACAGACTGAATAAGTATAGTGAGAGGATACAACTCTGATGCACACCTTTCCTGACTTTAAAGCACACACTAACCCACTGTTCTGTTTGAACAACTGCCTGTTGATACATGTACAGGTTCTGCATGAGCACAATTAAGTGTTCTGGAATCCCCATTCTTTGCTATCATGGTTTGAATTATGTCCCCCCAAAAGTGTGTGTATCAATTTGACTAGGCCGTGATTCCCGGAATTGTGTGGTTGGCCTTCATTCTGTGATTGTAATTTTTATGTTAAAGAGGATTAGGGTGGGATTGTAACCCACCACCCTTATCCAGGTCACATCCCTGATCCAAGGTAAAGGGATTTTCCCTAGGGTGTGGCCCGCACCACCTTTTATCTCTCAAGAGATAAAACGAAAGGGAAGCAAGCAGAGAGTTAGGGACCTCATACCATCAAGAAAGGAGCACCAGGAGCAGAGCGCATCCTTTGGACCTGAAGTTCCTGCACAGAGAAGCTCCTAGTCCAGGGGAACATGGATGAGAAGGCTGGCAGAGAGGGAGCCTTCCCCTGAAGCTGACACCCTGAATTTGGACTTTTAGCCTACTTTACTGTGAGGAAATAAACTCCTCTTTGTTAAGGCCACCCACTTGTGGTATTCCTGTTAGAAGTGCACTAGATAACTAAGACATTCACAATGTTACCCATAACTTGTTATGATCCACACAGTTCAGTGCCTTTGCAAAGTCAGTCAAACATAAGTAAACATCTTCCTGGCATTCTCTGCTTCAGACAAGATCCATCTGACATCAGCCATGATATTCCTTGTTCTGCTTCCTCTTCTGACTCCTGCTTGAGCTTCTGGCAGTTCCCTGTCAATGTCCTGTTGCAATTGTTTTTGAATTATTTTCAGCAAAATTTTACTTGTGTGTGGTATTAATGATACTGTTCAATGATTTCTGCATTCTGTTGGATCACCTTTCTTTGGTTTAAAATATACTCACCAAAATTTTCTTCTAAACAAAAATTTTTTTATTGTGCTTTAGGTGAAAATTTACAGAGAAAATTAATTTCTCATTCAACAATTTGCACAGAAATTGTTCTGTGACATTTGTTGCAATCCCTGAGATGTGCCAACAGTCTCTTCTTCCACTCCTCCGATTCCCCGTTACCATCCGCCCATTTTTCCTGTCCTTTCCTGCCTTCTCGTCATTGCTTTCAGGCAGGTGTTACCTTTCTGGTCTCATATATGTGACTGAACTAAGAAGCATGTTCCTCATGTGTATTATTGTTTGTTTTATACACTTGTCTAATATTTGGCTGAATGGCGAACTTTGGGAGTGGCTTCAGTTCTGCGTTAAAAGGGTGTCTGGGGGCCGTAGTCTCGGGGCTTCTTCCAGTCTCTGTCATACCAGTAAGTCTGGTCTTTCTTTTTTGGTGAATTTGAATTTTGTTCTACATTTTTCTCCTGCTCTGTCCAGGACCCTCTATTGTGGTCCCTGGCAGAGTGGTTGATTGTGGTAGCTGGGCACCATCTACTTCTTCTGTGTTCAGGTTGGTGGAGGCTGTGATACTTGTGGTCCGTTAGTCCTTTGCACTATTATTTCCCTTGTGTCTTTGGTTTTCTTTATTCTCCTTTGCTCCAGATGTGATGGACCAGTATGTATCTTAGATGGCCACTTGCAAGCTTTTAAGACCCCTGACGCTACTTACCGAAGTCGGATGTAGAAAATTTTCTTTATGAGCTTTGTTATGCCAATTGACATAGATGACCCCCGAGACCATGGTCTGCAGCCCTAAGCCCCAGTAACTCAGTCCCTTAGGGTCTTCGGATGTGTCTGTGAAGCTTTTATGACTTTGCCTTGGTCAAGTTGTGCAGACGTCCCCAATATTGTGCACTGTCTTTCCCTTCACCAAAGTTGACACTTATCTGCTATCTAGGTAATGATTTCCCCTCCCCAACCCTCCCCTCCCTCGTAACCATCAAAGGTTGTTTTTTTCTGTGTGTAAACCTTTTCTTGAGTTTTTATAATAGTGATCTCATACAGTATTCATCCTTTTGTGATTGACTTATTTCACGAAACATAATGCCCTACAGATTCATCCATGTTGTGAGCTATTTCTTGGATTCATCATTTTTCTTTATAGTTGCATAGTGTTCCATTGTGTGTATGTCCCATAATTTGTTTATCCGTTCATCTGTTGAAGGGCACTTAGGTTGCTTCCATCTTTTTACTATTGTGAATAATGCTGCAACGAACATGGGTGTGCATATGTCTGTTTGTGTGATGACTCTTATTTCTCTAGGGTATATTCCTAAGAGTGGGATTGCTGGATCATATTCTATATCTATTTCTAGCTTTGTAAGGAAGCATCATATTGTTTTCCATAGTGGTTGGACCATTTTACATTCCCACCAACAGTGCATTAAGTTCCAATCTCTGCACAATCTCTCCAACACTTATTATTTTCTCTTTTTTTGATTAGTGCCAGAAACCTTTGGGTGAGATGGTATCTCATTGTAGTTTTGATTTGCATTTCTGTAATGACTAATGATCACGAGCATTTCCACATGTGTCATCCGCCTGACAGTCTTCTTTGGTGAAGTGTCTGTTCATATCCTTTGCCCATTTTTTAATTGCATTATATTTGTGTTTTTGTTGTTGAGGTGTTGCAGTAATTTGTAGATTTTAGAGATTAGGCCCTTGTCAGATATGTCATAGCCCCAAAATTTTCCCCAGTGTGTAGGTTCCCTTTTTACCCTTTTGAGAGAAGTCTTTTGATGAGTATATGTGTTTAATTTTTAGGAGTTCCCAGTTATCTAGTTTATCTTCTGGTGCTGTGCATTGTTAGTTATGGTTTGTATTCTATTTATGCTGTATATTAGGTCTCCTAGACTTGTCCAGGCAGTGTTTCATTCTGTGGCGCATAGGGTTGCTATGAGTCGGAATCGACTGGATGGCACCTAACAACAACATGAACAACAACGACCTCGTCCCTATTTTTTCTTCCATGGTTTTTATAGTTTTAGGTAGTATATTTAGGTCTTTGATCCATTTTGAGTTAATTTTTGTGTATGGGGTCAGGTAGGGGTCCTGTTTCTTTTTTTTTACACATCTGGTTTTGCCAGCACTGTTTGTTAAAGAGACTGTCTTTTTCCCCCATTGAATGAACTTTGGGCCTTTGTGAAAGATCACCTGACCATGTTGTTGTTGTTGTTAGGTGCTGTTAAGTCAGTTCCAACTCACAGTGACCCTACGTACAACAGAACAAGACACTGCCCGGTCCTGCACCATCCTCACAATCATTGTTATACTTGAGCCCATTGTTGCAGCCACTGTGTCAATCCATCTCATTGAGGGTCTTCCTCTTTTTTGCTGACCCTATACTTTACCAACCATAATATGCTTCTCCAGGGATTGATCCCTCCTGCTAACACATCCAAAGTATGTGAGACATAGTCTCATCGTCCTTGCTTCTAAGGAGAATTCTGGTTGTACTTCTTCCAAGACAGATTTGTTCGTTCTTTTGGTAGTCCATTGTATACTCAATATTCACCAACACCACAATTCAAAGGCGTCAGTTCTTCTTCATTCTTCCTTATTTATTGTCCAGCTTTGACGTGTATGGGGTGGTTGAAATCACCATGGCTTGGGTCAGGCCAACCGTAGTCTTCAAGGTGATATCTTTGCTTTTCAACACTTCAAAGCGGTCTTTTGCAGCACATTTGCCCAATGCAATGCATCTTTTGATTTCTTGACTGCTGCTGCCATGGGTGTTGATTGTGGATCCAAGTAAAATGACTGTAGGTGGATGGATTTACACCTGGGTCCTTGAATCCATGCCGTTGGTCTATGTGTCTGTTGTGTACCAGTACCAGGCTCTTTTGACTACTGTCACTGTATAGTAGGTTCTGAGATCAGTTAGTGTGAGGTCTCCTACTTTGTTCTTCCTTTTCAGTAATGCTTTACTTATCTGGGGCATCTTTTGTTTCCATTTAAATTAGTGATTAGTTTTTCCAGCTTGTAAAAGAATGCTGTTGGTATTTGGATCAGGATTGCATTATATCTGTAAATCACTTTGGGTAGAATTGACATTTTCACAATGTTGAGTCTTCCTGTCCATGAGCATGGTATGTTTTTCCATTTATTTAGGTCTCTTTTGGTTTCTGGCAGTAGTGTTCTGTAGTTTTCTTTGTATAAGTCTTTTACATCCCTGGTCAGTTTTATTCCTAAGTATTTTATTTTTTTAGGGGCTGTTATAAATGGTATTGTTTTCTTGATTTCCTTTTCAAGTTCTCTTTGTTGGTGTATAGAAATACAACTGATTTTTGTATGTTGATCTTGTATCCTGCTACTCTGCTGAATCCTTCTATTGGTTCCAGTTTTCTTGTGGAATCTGTGGGGTTCTCTGTGTATAGTATAGTATCACCTGCAAATAGGGATAGTTTTACTTCTTCCTTACCTATCTGAATGCCCGTTATTTCTTTTTCTTGCCTTATTGCTCTAGCTAGGATTTCCAGCACAATGTTAAATAAGAGTGGTGATAAAGGGCATCCTTGTCTTGTTCCCATTCACAGGCGGAATGCTTTCAGCCTCTTTCCATTGAGAATGATGTTAGCTGTTGGTTTTGTATAGATGCCATTTATTCTGTTGAGGAATTTACCTTCTATTCCTATTTTATTGAGAGTTTTTATTAGGAACGAGTGTTGGACTTTATCAAATATCTTCTGCGTCAGTTGAGATGATCATGTGATTCTTTTTTTCATTTTATTTATGTGGTGGATCATGTTGATTGATTTTCTAATGTTGAATCATCCTTTCATACCTGGTGTGAATCCTGCTTGGTTGTAGTGTATTATATTTTGATATGATGCTGAATTCTTTTGGTTAGAATTTTGTTAAGAGTGTTTGCATCTATATTCATGCGAGATATTGGTCTGTAATTTTCTTTTTTTTGTGATGTCTTTGCCTCACTTTGGTATCAGGGTTATCCTGGTTTCATAGAATGAATTAGGGAGCATTCCTTCCTTTTCTATGCTCTGAAATAGTTTAGTACTGGTGCAAAGCTCTTCCCTGAATGTTTGACAGAATTCTCCAGTGAAGCCATCCAGGCCAGGGCTTTTTTTTTTGGAAGTTTTTTTTTATTACCTCTTCAGTCTCTTCACTTGTTATGAGTCTATTCAGATTTGCTATCTCAGTTTGTTAGTTTAAGTAGGTAGTGTGTTTCTAGATATTTATCCATTTTCTCTAGGTTCTCAAGTTTGTTGAGTACAATTTTTCATAGTATTCTATTATGATCCTTTTTATTTCAACGGGGTTTGTTGTAATATCCCCCATCTCATTCTTATTTGGGTTATTTGCTTCCTCTCCTGTTTTTCTTTTGTCAGTTAGGTGAATGGTTTGCCAATTCTGTTGATCTTTTCAAGGAACCAACTTTTGGTCTAGTTGACTCTTCCTATTTTTTTCTGTTCTCTATTTCATTTATTTCTGCTCTAATCTTTATTATTTCCTTTCTTGTGGTGGCTATGGGCTTCTTTCGCTGTTCACTTTCTGTTTGTTCAAGTTGTAGGGCTAATGTTTTGATTTTGGCCTGTTCTTTTTTGATGTGTGCATTTATTGCTATAAGTTGACATTTGAGCATCACCTTTGCTGTGTCCCAAACGTTTTGGTATGATGTGTTTTCATTCTTGGTTGATTCTAGGAAATTTTTGATTCCGTCTTTGATTTCTTCTATTAGCTACTTGTTTTTAAGCAAGGTGTTATTCAGTTTTCATGTGTTTGATTTTTTTACTTGCTTTTCATGTTATTGATTTCTACTTTTATGATGTCATGATTAGAGATGATGCTTTGTATTCCTTTGATGTTTTGGATTTTATTAATGGTTGTTTTGTGGCCTAAAATGTGGTCTGTTCTGGAGAATGTTCCAGGTGCATTGGAAAAGAATACATACTTTGCTGCTGTTGGGTGGAGTATTCTATATATGTCTGTGAGGTCCAGTTGTTCAATTTTGGCCTTTAGATCATCTGTGTCTCTGTTGAGTTTCTTTCTAGATGTTCTGTCCTTTACTGAGAGTGATATGTTGATGTCTCCGTCTATTATTGTGGAACTGTCAATTTCTCTTTTCAGTGCTGTTAGAGTTTGTTTTATGTATTTTGGGGCCCTATTGTTGGGTGCATATATATTTATTAAGGTTATGTCTTCTTGATGAATTTTCCCTTTAATCATTATATAATGTCCTTTCTGGTCTTTTATTGTTGATTTTGCCTTAAAGTCTATTTTACCTGAGATTAGTATTGCCACTCCTGCCTTTTTATGGTTACCATTTGCTTGGTATATTTTTCTTCCATCCTTTGATTTTCAATAAATTTGTATCTTTGCGTCTAAGATGTGTCTCTTGTAGATAATATATTGATGGGGCGTGTTTTTTAAATCCATTCTGCCACTCTCTGTCTCTTTGTGGGTGCATTTAAACCATTTTCTTTCAGTGTGATTACTGACAGGTATAAGTTTATTTCTGTCATATTGTTGTGCTTTTTTTTGTGGTGCTGACATTTTCTTTGTTCCTCTTACTCTCCTGTGCTGAGTTCCTTTTGTTTGTGGATTTCTTTTTCTTTTCTTTTGTTATTACAGATTTCGTGTTTAATGAATATGTTTTTCTTCTTTTTTATGCTGATGAGTAGATTTGTTAACTTTCTTTGTGGTTACCTTGAAATTTACCCTTATATTTCTAAGTTTGAACCAGTCTATTATTACTTGATATTGCCTTGACTTCCTCTCCATTTGAAAGTTCTATACCTACACTGTTTATACACTTTTATTGTTTTGACGTTGTTGTCATTTACAGATTAACGTCTCTGTTTCCCCGTGTTAAGTCTTTTAGCTTTGTTTTGTTATTGAGAATTCTTTAGGTTGGTATCTGGTTGATGCTGTCCTTGGGTCCCAGTTGTTGTCTGATGTTGTTGGTTCTCTAACCAGAGGACTCCCTTAATATTTCTTGTATATTTGGTTTGGTTTTGGTGAATTCCCTTAATTTCTGTTTATCTGGAAATGTCCTAATTTTGCCATCATATTTGAGAGTTTTTCAGGATATATTATTCTTGGTTGGTAGTTTTTTCTTTCAAGGTTTTGTATATGTCATCCTACTGTCTTCTTGCTTGCATAATTTCTGCTGAGTAATCAGAGGTTAGTTTTATTGTTTCCCCTTTGTAAATGACTTTTTGTTTCTCTTGAGCTGCTCTCAGGATTCTTTCTTTGTCTTTGGTTTTGGCAAGTGTGATTACGGTGTGTCTTGATGACTTTCTTTTAGAGCCTATCCTATGTGGGGTTTGCTGAACTTTTTGGATGGTCAGCTTTTCATCCTTCATGATATTTGGGAAGTTTTCTGCCAGCAAATCTTCAACAATCTTTATGTTTTCCATTTTATCCTTCTGTTCTGGAACTTCAGTAACGTGCAGAGTTTTGCTCTTGGTTGTGTTCCACATAATTCTTAGGTTTTCATTTTTCTTCATTTGTTTCTCTGATTTTTCCTCAAAGTGTCATCCATGGATTTGTCTTCAATCTTGCTGATTATATCTTCCATTGTTTCAAATTTTCTCCTAAAACTTTCTGTTAAAAGTTTAGGCTAGGTGGAAGGTAGAAAGAAAAGAAAGAAAGTAAAAGAAAAAAAGAGAAGAAAAAAATAATATAAATGGTGGTGTGGTAGGGGCGGGGCAGACGCAGGGCAGCAGTGGGCTGGTGGCTCTCTAGCTGCAGTGGTGCAGTGGGGTATGGTGAGGGGGGATATGGTGTACAGGGCTTGTGCTGGGAGGGAAGGAAAAGGAAGAGAGAGAAAAAAAATAAAATAAAAACAAAAATAAATAATAATAAGAATTAAAAAACTGGCAGCGCCATGGGGGCCAGTGAGTGGTGGCAGGGCAGACACAAGGGCCAGTTGGAAGGGAAGGGATGTGATGTGTGGAGCTAGGTGGGAGGAAGAAAAAAAAGAAAGAAGAAACAAAAGACAAAAAAAGGAAAAGAAAAAATGCCACTGAGGGAGCCGCTGGTGGGGATGGGGTGGACCAGGGATGGTGATGAGCTGGTGTGAAGAAGAAGCAGAGGTGGCACACTGGGCTAGGTGGGAAGGAGAAGGAAAAGGAAGAAAAGGAAACAGAGAGAGAGAGGAAAAAAAAAACCAGCTACCCTGAGCGGGCTGGTCGGGGCAAGTGGACCCAAGGGCTGGTTGGAAAGGAGGGGTTGTGATATGTGGAGCTATGTGGGAGGGGGAAAGAAAAGAAAGAAGAAAGAGAAACAAAAGCGGTAAAAATGGTGAAAGAAAAGAAAGAAGAAAGAGAAACAAAAGCGATAAAAATGGTGATGCAGCAGGAGCCAGTGGGTAGGGGTGGGGCAGACCCGGGGAGGCCATATGCTGGTGGCTTTCTAGCCAAGTGGTGTGGCATGGCCCATTGAGAAGGCAGAGGTGGCGCATGGGGCTAGGTGGGCTGGAGAAAGAAAAGAAAGGAAGGGAAATAGAAGGAAAAAAATATATGGTGCTGAGGGAAACGGCCGTTGAGGGTGGGATGGAATGAAGTTGTTGGCGAGTTGGTGTCTCTCTTGCTGAGTGGCACTGTGCAGTCTGTCAGGAAGGGGCAGAGGCAGTGCACAGGGCTATGCAGGAGGGAGAAAGAAAAGGAAGGAGAGAGGAAAAAAAAAAAGGCTCAGCAGGAGCTGGCTGGAGGGAGCACAAGAACCCAAGAGCTCGTTGGAAAGGAGGGGGTGTGATGTATGGAGGTGGGTGGGAGGGGGAAAGAAAAGAAAAGAGAGAAACAAAAGCAAAAAAAAGGCGACGTGGCTGGAGCTGGTGGGTGGGGGTGGGGCAGACCTGGGGAGGCCGTGTGCCACTGGCTCTTTAGCTGAGTGGTATGGCACAGCCCCTTGAGAAGGGGCGGAGGCAGTGCAGGGGGCTAGGTTGGAGGGAAAAGTCAAAGGAAGAAATTAAAAAAACAAACAAACAAACCCATTGCTATCCAGTGGATTCAAGGAAGAAAGGAAAAGAGAAAGAAAATTGTGCTGAGGGAGTCAGCCGGTGGGGACAGGGCAGACCTGGGGCAGCAGGGAGCCAGTGTCTCTCTGGCCAAGGAACTGTAGCCTGTTGGGAAGTGGTGGAGGCAGTGTACAGGGCAGAAGGGTAAGGGGCGAGAAAGAATTTATCTCTGGTTTCTGAGTGCTCTGTCTTCTGTTGGAAGCTCCATGAAGTTGCCTTCCCATACTCCCTATCCGGGGTCATTGCTGGCTATGCTCCAAGATAGTGAAGCTGTGCAGCTTTAGCTGGCGAGGGACCTCCACTCCTTAGCTTGCCTCCTTCTCTGTTCTCTGTCAGTTTCTTCTTCCATTAGGTGCTTGATTTAGTTCTTTATCCCTTCATTTGATGCTTGTATCTGTTTTACTTAGTTTTTCAGGTCTTTGCTGCAGAGGGATGGCATGGTGCTTCTGTCTATAGTGCCATGTTGGCTCTGCTTCCTCTTTTAAATTTTAAATTAAAAAAGTTTTAATGTTTTGACATTTAAGACCTTAATTCATCTGGAGTTGATTTTTACATATGGGATCATTTAGAGATTCCCTTTTATCTCATTCCGTATGGACAATTATTTTAGTTTCTAGTTTTAGTTAGTTAACAGTGTCTCTTCTCTCCACTTACATGTCTTGCCAACCCTCACATATATCGATGATCCATATATGTGTTCACATAATGAGATATTATACAGCAGTTTAAAACAGATCACCTATAATTACGTGAGGCAATATGAACAAAGCTTTGCAATATGGTGGACTAGTGATCAGGGTGTTTTGAACCAAGTATTATGATAAGCCAGATTCTGTCCATCTGAAGTCCCAGGGGGAAAAAAAAAAACTCCAAACAAACCCAAAGTTGAAAAAAGTTAAAAGATTTTTCCAACCTCTCTTGGCTGGGAAAATGGTAGAACTGGTACTCATGATCTCAAAACATTTCCTCCAACTTCAAATACCAAGCTTTTCCATTAGTCCTGCACAGTCAATTCACAACCTTTCTAGAAACATGATGTTGTTGTTAGGTGCCGTTGAGTCAATTCTGACATATAGTGACACTGTGCACACCAGAACAAAACACTGCCTGGTCCTGTACCATCCTCACAACTGTTGTGCTTGAGCCCATTGTTGCGGCCACTGTGTCGATTCATCTTGTTGAGGGTCTTCCTCTTTTTTGCTGACTGTATACTTTACTAAGCATGAGGTCCTTCTCCAGGGACTGATCCCTCCTGATAACATGTCCGAAGTATGTGAGACGGAGTCTCGCCATCCTTGCTTCTGAGGAGCATTCTGGCTGTATTTCTTCCAGGAGAGACTTGTTCATTCTTTTGGCAGTCCATGGTATAGTCGATATTCTGTGCCAACACCATAATTCAAAGGCATCAATTCTTCTTTGGTCTTCCTTAGTCATTGTCCAGCTTTCACATGCATATGAGGCGATTGAAAACTCCATGGTTTGGGTTAGGCGCATCTTAGCCCTCAAGGTGACATCTTTGCTTTTTAACACTTGAAAGAGGTCTTTTGCAGCAGATTTGCGCAATGCAATGTGTAACTTGATTTCTTGATTGCTGCTTCCACAAGTACTGATTGTGGATCCAAGTAAAATGAAATCCTTGACAACTTCAATATTTTCTCCATTTATCATGATGTTGCTTATGGTCCAGTTATGAGGGTTTTTGTTTTCTTTATGTTGAGGTGTAATCCATACTGGAGGCTGTAGTCTTTGATCTTCATCAGTAAGTGCTTCAAGTCCTCTTCATTTTCAGCAAGCAAGGTCGTGTCATCTGCGTATCGCAGGTGGTTAATGAGTTTTCCTCCAATCATGATGCTGCATTCTTCTTCATATAGTCCAGCTTCTCGTATTATTTGCTCAGCATACAGATTGAATAAGTATGGTGAAAGGATACAACCCTGACACACACCTTTCCTGACTTTCAGCCACTGCAGTACCCCCTTGTTCTGTTCAAACAACTGCCTCTTGATCTATGTACAGGTTCTGCATGAGCACAATTAAGTGTTCTGGAATCCCCATTCTTCCCAATGTTATCCATAATTTGTTATGATCCACACAGTTGAATGCCTTTGCATAGTCAATAAAACTTATCTTTCTATGAAACATATCATTCTGTATTAAAGTGTTAGTACTTGAGATACATTTATAATATCTGCTGAGAAACAGAATATCACACAAAATTAGAAGACTCTAGATTCCTCTCACTTTATGGATCCTCTAGGTCCTCAATCCATTAGTTAACCATTCTCTCCCCAGTATATTCTACCTCTGCCTCCTCTAGGTTTCTTTCCATTAATATTTGAATATGATTGCATTTTTTCATCTTGATAAAAGAAGCACAAAAACCACTTTGATCACTTCTGCACCCTCTCTCAGCATTTGACATATCCTGTCATAGTTCTCACTTGTTTGTTTCCCTTTCAACTGTAACTTCTGTGGGAGCATGGTCAGCTGTCTTATTCACTGTTATACCTAGTTCCCAGCACAGTGACTGGCACATAGTAGGTGCTCAATAAATATTTGTTGCATGACTAAATAAAGGTGATATACTTACATGTTTCTTTTCCAATATGTCTAGCTTCCACCTCATCCCAGGCTCTCAGACAAGTCCTGTTGTGAGGTGAGAGAATTTAAAGACAGCCTAGATGGGTAGCTGATGATTTGATAAGCCAACATTGTTGCCAGGTACACTGCGACCATGTGTTTCAGTTCTGGTAACTGGGTTCTTGCTTCATTCCTGCCTCTTACCAGTTCCAATAAATAGGTCTTGACCCAGCACTTGCCTAGTAGCTCAGCTCTTCTGGCAGCCCTCCAGGAGACATGAGCCCTGTCCACAAGCCTTGGTCCTCTTGGCTGAGTCCCTGCCACCCCTGCCACATTCCCCTGATGCATTTCTGCCTCTAACCCTTTTCCTGGTTACCTGAGCCCAGACTTCCTGACACACCAACCTCATTCTTGTTCTGACCTCCTGCTGGGGCCTTCCAGACAGCTGCTGTGTCCCACAGATCTTCAGTGTCTGAGTGCTCTCACTCTTCTCCATGCCAGTGGAGCCTCAGAATATCCAGCCACCATCCAAGATGTCCTTAGAGTTGCCTTAGGCAGAGACACTGATCCTCAGATTATTGTGCTGTGTGAAGGATGGGAACGCTGGGGAATGGGTGGGAGGGTGGGAGGGTAGACAGGGAGCTGGGAGGGTAGCACAGAGTAGAGCCCCCAGGAAATTGACAGTGGTCGCAGTGTTGCTGTAGGTCCGATGCCCTGATGGGATAGGAGATTCTACCACAGTGGAAGAGGAGGGTGGTGCAAGCTGAGGTGTGTGTTTGTGTGTGTGTGTGTGTGTGTGTATATGTGTATGTGTAAGAGCGTATCTTATTTGTCTCCATACCCCCAGCACCTACCACAGAGCCTGAGATAAACAGGTATTCAGTAGATATTAGTGGAATGGCATGGCCCACACTGTGTCTCTAACACCCTGTGTGACGTTGGACTAGTCAATTCACTCATGAGCCTCAATGTTCCCATCTGTTAAGTGCAGATCAGAGTGACTCTCAAAGGGTGTTGCAAGGATGAAATGATTTTTTTTCTCATTCAAAAATTCATACACAAATTGTTTTGTGACATTGGTTACGATCCCCACGACGTTTCAGCACTCTCCCTGTTTCCATCTCGTGGAATTTCCCCATGTCCGTTCATCCAATTTTCCTGTCCCTTCCTGTCTTCTCGTCTTTGCTTTTGGGCAGGTGTTGCCCATTTGGTTTTGTATACTTGATTGAACTAAGAAGCACGTTCTTTACGTGTGTTATTGTTTGTTTTATAGGCCTGTCTGATCTTTGGCTGAAAGGTGGACTTTGGGAGTGGCTTCAGTTCTGAGTTAGCAGGGTGTCCAGGGACCATAGTCTCTGGGGTTCCTCCAGTCTCTTCCAGTCTAGTAAGTTTGGTCTTTTTTTTGTGAATTTGAATTTTGTTGTACATTTTTCTCCCTCTCTGTCTGGGACTTTTTATTGTGATCCCTGTCAGAGCAGAAGGATGAAATAATTTAATGCATGTGAATGCTTTTGTAAATGCTACATCAATATAGATCCCAATATGTATAAATTTATTTAAAAAATTATATACATGTTCTGTTGTATATTTATGGAAATTGATGTTTTAAAAGGATGAGGTAAAAATAAATAGAAGTTATAATATATTCTTCCTTTAACCCAAATGAATAATCTTGTGTACCCCTTCCTAGGGTGTGTTTATCTTATTTTAGACATCATGACTTTAAGTCTGATATACACATGAGGAGAAAAAGATAAGATGTCTATGAATTGCTGTTCAGATTAGCATTTTAGTGGCTAAAAAGTAATGTCTATATTCTCACTGATATTTGTCTGATCAATAAAGTATATATCATTTCAGTAGTAAGAATACACACCATTCCCCTTTCTATAGGATTCAGTAAAATTACTGTCATATTGAATTTTAAAATGCCGATCATAAGCATTTGTATTTTTCCTGAATTGGCTCTGAATCAGTAAAGGTTGCTTACCACTAGCTTAATGTCACTGGTAAACACATGTGTTTCTTGGAGATGTAAATTCGTGGGCTTGTTAAAGCAAAATGCTCCCCTACGGCCCTATAAACAGATGTTGTGGAGGCATTACCCACATCAGCAGTGAAAACTTCACTTTACTCTTCTTGCTCCATCAAATGAGTTACACTGGCAATGAGCTGGTGTTTACTCATTATTCGTTGAACAAATATTTATTGAGGACTGGGCACTGGGCTAGTCCCTGGAAATAAGATTAAACAAGAGTGACGTCATCCTTGTCTTCATGGAGTTTACTCCCTAGCTAGGGTAGAAGACAACAACAGTAACAAACGAAATAATTACAGATGAGGGAGTCTATAAGGGACATACTTTCAGTGATGTGGTAGAGAACTGTGGGGGCGAGGATGCTCATGGAAACTTTTCAAGGTCAAGGAAAACTTCTCTGGAGAGTTAACCTTTCAGCTCTACCTGAAGGAGGAGAAGCTTTATGCAGAGTCTCCTAGCAGTCATGAGGCAGTGTTGGCAAGTTTGAGAACTGGAAGAAGGCTAGTGTGGTTGGAGAGGTGAGCTAAGGGGAGAGGGGCGCAATGTGCAATAGGAGAAGAAGGTCAAGACCATACCGTGCAGGAAAATACAGAGCATAATGAATGGATTTTATTTTAAGTGCAATAGGAGGTCATTTACAGGGCAGGGGAGGGTCATGGTGTAGGGAATATGCTGTGTAGAATGGGTTGAATGGGACAAGCATGGAATTGGGAGCCTGTTAGACAGTATTGGAGTCCCTGGGTGGTGCAAATGGTTAATATACTCAGCTGCTAACTGAAAGGTTGGAGTTCAAGTCTACCCAGAGGTGCCTCAGAAGAAAGTCTTGGTGATCTATTTTTGAGAAAATCAGCCATTGAAAACCCTATGGAGCACAGTTCTACTCTGACACAATGCGATTGCCATGAGTTGGAGTTGACTCAATGACAGCTGGTGGTGGTGGTTAGAAGGTATAGTGGGTTTGAGTCAAACCTCACGTGTGCTGCAGAAATGTAACTTAAAATATTTTTCTACAAAATAGTTTAGCTTTCAAGTCCCCATTCTTCTTGGTAGTGGGAACCTCATTTAGAGTCTAGACTGCTTAGATTCTAGACAATTTAGAATTTGAAAGGCAGTCACTTCAGTGTTTTCTTTGTCATTTCAGGATTGTCCCCCTCCTCCTTCTCCTCCTCCCGTCTTCCCCAAGGATAGTCTAAGTTCTGGGTTTTATTTGCACACTCTCATGGCCCTGGGGAACTGGAGTCTTCTCCATGGGCATCATCAGCCCTGTATCTGGTGGCTTCCCTGAGATGAACAGTCCCTGTTGGACTTTGGTCACTTTTTTCTCACTCACAAGGCCAAGTTCTTGAAAATCAAAAGTACCTCGGCTGCCAAGATTATTAACTCTATCATGAATTTTTAAAAATCTGCTTTAAAACTCAGTTGAATTCTTCTTTTTTTATTGTACTTTAGATGAAGGTTTACAGAGCAAACTAGTTTCTCCTTAAACAATTAATACATATATTGTTTTGTGGCATTGGTTGCCAACCCCATGACATGTCAGTATTCTGCCCTTCTCGAACTTGGGTTCCGCATTACTAGCTTTGCTGTCCCCTCCTGCCTTCTTGTCCTTGCCCCTGGGCTGGTGTGCCCATTTAGTCTCATTTTGTTTTATGGGCCTATCTAATCTTTGGTTGAGGAGTGAACCTCAGGAGTGACTTCATTACTGAGCTTTAAGGGTCTCGGGGCCATACTGTCAGGGTTGAAACTCAGTTGAATTCTGCCTTCTTTCTTCACTGAGGGAGGTGCGAATACGTGTCACTCAGCAATGAATGAATGAATGCTGTTGGCCCTTTGGATGTGGGGGTGAGAAAGAAGAAAATTATGGGAGGCATACAACAAGAAGAAACATTGGCTAATAGGTCATGGGTGGTGCAGATGGTTAACATGCTTGGCTGCTAACTGAAAGGTTGGAGGTTCGAGTGCACTCAGAGGTGCCTTGGAAGAAAGGCCTGGAGAGCTATTGAAAATTCTATGGAGCACAGTTCTACTCTGACACATACGGGGTTGCCATTGTTTGGAGTCGATTCAATAGCAGCTGGGTTGGTTGGTGAATAATTCCAAAGTTTATCACTCTAAATTTTTGTTCTAGTAAAGCTTTGAATATCTTCTTATGCTTCCTCTCCCACTTTCCCTAACCTCCCACCCCCATTGTGTAGCAGTGGGAGCTGGAGCAGAGAAATAGTGAACACATTCTTTTTGTAGATATATTCTTTTCATGAAATGTTTCTCAGAGGCATCTGTTGTATCGGGGGGATTAGGACATTATAGTTGGAATGCAAAGAGAAGGAAGCTGCCCAGGTTCTGCTTTTGAGTATCAAAATAAGATCTTGAATATCAAGA
This sequence comes from Dugong dugon, assembly GCA_030035585.1. Taxonomy (NCBI): domain Eukaryota; kingdom Metazoa; phylum Chordata; class Mammalia; order Sirenia; family Dugongidae; genus Dugong; species Dugong dugon. The sequence continues at coordinate 70,836,623 of CM057460.1, forward strand.
CAATAACAATGTCTTCAGAGAAAAAGATATTTGAACATTTATGAGCTAAGGTCCTGGACTAAACAATAGGCAAAGAAGATGGGTCAGAACAAGCTTTCTCTACCCCTAGAGATTAGGTAAGTTTTTCCCAGGCTACAAGAGCAGCTGTGAAGAGAGGACCAGTGCCCAGGCCCCTTCAAAGAATATGATGAGTCATTCATTGGCTTCCAGAAGAAAGCAAGGGGAAGGAGCAAAGACTGAGGTCTGGTTTTCTGTCAGGGGAAATTATATTCCCTTTGCACACCCCCTCACACCCTGAGGTACTAGAGTGTGGGAGAAAGGACAGAATCCAGTTGAAAGGGAAAGGGGTGTCTTGGGACAGAGCTAGGTTTCAGTTAAAGCAAGAAGGCAGAGCAATTATTTAGTGAAAAGGGCAAGGATTGGAGGAGTTTGTATTATAAGAGGAGATTGGGTCAGGAGAAATGAAGCACAAAATAGGCTGAGAGGATAGATAATCAGAGGGACTTACACTTTGGACAGGGACCAAGACTACTGGACTGTGAGGCAAAGTGGGTTTGTGTGACAGGGAGGCTTCCACCTGCAGTAGCCTGGGAAGGACTTGGGGCTCCAAAAGAAGCCTTAATGAGTGAGTGGGTGATTCCTACCCGCAGCCTCCAGTGATTGAAGGAGCACTTATGAGATTGTGGCTCCTGGGAGGAAGGTAACTGTCACAGGCAACGTCAAGCTTGTATCTCTTAGAGAACCTTATGCTTGACCTAGCATCTACTAGCTACTTATAAAATGTGTAGTGAATGGATAAAAAAGTGACTACCCCATCTTTTATGGATTCCAGTTTATCAGATCACCCTGTCAATATGGCCTCTGAAATATGTTCCTATTTCAGGATTGTTAAAGTGACCCCCTTCTCTCCCTTCTACTTCTACTGCTCACTCCAGACTGCCATCAACTACTTACGTCACTTGAACTACTTACTACTATAGCCCAAATAGTTGGGTTCACGTTTCTCATGGGCAGAAATGTAGCTTTCTTTATTTTCCTTTAACTCTACTGAATTTCCATCTCCAGTTACCATGGTGACTGATGCAGGAAGCTTAATCTAGTCACTCCCAGGTTGTCTTAGTTATCTAGTGCTGCTATAACAGACATACCACACGTGGGTGACTTTAAAAAACAGAAATTTATTTTCTCACAGTTTAGGAAGCTAAAAGTCCAAATTCAGAGTGCTGCCGATAGGGAAAGGCTTCCTCTCTCTGACGGCGCTGGAGAAAGAGCCTTGTCTCTTCAGCTTCTGCTTCCTAGTTCCTTAGAGATCTCCGTTTGTGTTGGCATCTATCTTACCCCATCTCTGCTTCTCTCAATTACTTGTTTAATTTCTTCTACATCTCAAAAAAGATTGGCTCAAGACACACACTGTACTAATCTTGTCTCATTAACATAGCAAAGACAGCCCATTCCCAAATGGGATTATAACCACAGGCATAGAGGTTAGGAATTACAATACATATTTTTGGGGCATACAGTTCAATCCATAACACAGGTCAACTCAGTCAAATTCAGTGATTTCTCAGTATGTTTGGTTTTAAGCTTAGTCATAAGCAGGGATTTCTCCCTCCCTCACCTTGGAAGGGAAGGACTCTTCCTGTTGGGGGAGTGTCACGGTGCAGTGGCACTGAGGAGGCTTCTGGATCTGCAGTCCACCTGGGCTGGCATCCACAGTCAGTGGTCCTGTCTGGTCTTGGTCATTGGCTTTGGTGAAGATCCCCACCAATATTCACTAAAGCCACACTCGGGACCACACTGCCATCCACAGCTGTACCTCGTCCTCAAAACCACAGGACTACATCAGGCTCTTTCCCTGGAGCACGGAGAGTTTGGTTGCTCCCCTGCAGCTGCTGAGATGTCCAGGACTCTGGAAGGCTCCCCTGTGGCATAGGCCTGGACACTTTGAATAGTGATGGACTTGCTGTGGGTTTATCTGCAGGGTTTGCCAGTGTCCCAGAGCTCCAGGTGGAAATCAGCACAAGGCTTTTTTACTCCATGATTCCTCAAAATGTATTTGAGTGTTCAGTTGTCTGTTTTCACAGGCAGCACTGTTTATGGACTCTTACTGTCTCTCTTTACTAGGCTATAAGCTTCCTGTTCACCTTTATATGCCTCGTACCTAGGATACCAGGAGGTCCCCGGGTAGTGCAAATGGTTTGTGCTTGACTACTATAGGATCACTATGAGTCGGAACCAGCTCGACGGCACCTAACAACAACGCCTAACCTAAAGGTTGACAGTTCAGACTTGCTCAGTGGCTCTGCAGAAGAAAGGCCTTCTGATCTGCTTCCATAAAGATAGTACGCAAGAAAACTCTATGGAGAAGTTCTGCTCTGTAACACATTGGGGTCACCATGAGTCAGAATTGATTCAATGGCAACAGGTTTAGCATACCAATACCAGTTGCTGTCAGGTTGACCCGACTCACAGTGACCCCATGTTTGTCAGAGTAGAAGTAGATCACCAGGCGTTTCTTCTGAGGTGCCTCTGGGTAGATTCGAGCCTCCAAGTTTTGGTTAGAAGCTGAGCACAATAAACATTTGTACCACCCAGGGACTCTGACACAGTAGTTACTCAATGAAATGTCTATTGAATGAATGATTCTCCAGCTATCTTCTGGAGAGAACACATGACACCTACGGTAGATGATATACCCTAGGAATTACAATGCAGTGCATAAACTTGGGCTTTGGAGACAGAGTGATTCCTCATTCAGATATCTGCTTTGCCATTTGCTAACTTTGTCATCTTGGGCAAGTAATGTTTGCTCTATATGCCTTAGCTTTCTCAGGCATAGGTAGGAAACTACTACATGGGTTGAAACTTTGTATGTTGTTGATAGGTGCTGTCGAGTTGATTCCGACTCATAGCAATCCTAAGTACAACAGAATGAAATGTTGCCCAGTCCTGCACCATCCTCACAATCATTGTTATGCTTGAGACCATTGTTGCAGCCACTGTATCAATCCATCTTGATGAGAGTCTTCTCTTCTTTTTCCCTGACCCTCTACTACACCAAGCATGATGTCTTCTCCAGGGACTGGTCCCTCCTGATAACGTGTCCAACGTACATGAGACAAAGTTTCAACATCCTCACTTCTAAGAAACATTCTGGCTGTACTTCTTCCAAGACAGATTTATTCGTTCTTCTGGCAGTCCATGGTATATTGAGTATAAATTAGATAATGCATATAAAGCACTTAGCATGCCTCCTGCTGCTTAAGTAAGTGGCTTATGAATGACTGCTTTTATTATTACTGTGCTTTTTTTAGTTTCTGTGAACCCCTCAGAGCTTGCAGATAAAATGATTACTGTGAACTCTGAAGGCAGGGCCGGTGCTGCATCGCTTCATATCCACATTTGGCTGATAGTTGAGTTGGGTTAATCAGGCTGTGCCATAGCAAGCTCTAGAAAGGAGGATCTGAGAGCAGCCGTGGCTGACACCTCCACCACGGGTTGTCTGACAGCAACAGCCATCTTGGGTTCAACACTCGCTTGTCAGCTGGAAGGATGTATGATTCTGGCAGCTGTTCAGGTGCTCAGATAGAGGGAGGAAGAAGTTACCATGGTTGAAAAATGAAACCATTTTTTTTTTTCCTAGAACGTATAGAAGATGGAGCTGGGCTTCATTTAGACTTCCAGAAGCAGCAGAGATAGACTGGGAGATTCTAGACAATGGGGGAAGATAGGGGTGTATTTCCCTGGCGGGAGTTCCTTTTGGAATTTAGGGCATGAGCTACTCTATGAACACTGGTCATGTGCTCTAATCACTGTAATGTAACAGTGGGGTCTTGCTACCTCCTCCCCTCCCCTCCCTTCTATTCTTTTCTTCACCAACTATGTTCAGAAGGGCCAGGATGGGGTAGGAAGTGGTGACATCACTGTTTTCTGTCTGTAGGTTGAGTGGATGCGAAGTTGAAGGCCTGCTCCTGTTTTCCACAATTAGGCCTCACTTTGTTGGGGAACTTTTCCAGGGTGCTGTTCTATTCTGAGCATGCACTTTTATTTTTACAGAGGAAACAGAAAGGAGTCCAGCAAGTCTGAAATTCTAGGTGATTCAGAAAGGAATACTGACCTTCTTGTTTCTAAAACGCACCAGGGAAATATAAAATCACATGTGAGTAGTACCCACACACCAAAAACCAATCTTATGTTCAGAATGGAGTTTAATGGAATAAGCAGTAAAATAGAAGATTGAGTTCCAGACCCAACTCTAGCAACAACTTGCTGCCTTGGTTTTCTTGTTTGTGAAATGGAGACTGCAGTCCCAACCAAATCATCATTAGTTAATTCAGCTTCTAGTATCAATAATTGATAGCATTTTTTGAGCATGATGTGCTGGGTATTGTTCTTCACAGAAACCCTAGGAGGTGGGTTTTATTATTTCCATTTTACAGAGAGAGGAAACCGAGGCAAAAGAAAGTTAAGTAACTTGCCTCAGGTCACACAGACAGTAAGTGCAGGTCCAAGACTTGGACCCAGGCCATGTGACACCAGGCACCTGATCTTAACAATACATACTCTCAACTGGCACTAAAGTGAAATGAAGTGATTCTAGAAGAGTGAGTTTTCTTGATAAGGGAAGCTTTACTCTACATTAAAGATCTAAATTGAATTTTAGACATTTGATGAAGTATTTCCATAAACATATCTCTCTTTTCCTCTATTCTTAAACAGAGTGTACAAAAAAAACCCAGCATTTATAACCTAACCTAGTAACCATAACGTGTACTATGTGCCAAAGCTGTTCTAAGTGTTAATACATTGGGACATATATTATGGTATTTCAGTCTCCTACTAACCAATGAGACAGGCACTGTGATCAACTCCTGTTTCTGACTGTAAAACTGAGGCACGGAGAGGTTAAATAACTGGCCGTGGGTCACACAGCCAGGACTAAGCCTGGATTTGAACTCAGGCAGTCTGGCTCCAGCCTGTGCTCTTAATGACCAAGAGCTCTGAAATCATTACATAATGGAACATGCATGGCAACCTGATGACAATTATGTTTGCTGTTTATTGAGCCCTGACTCTGTGTCAAACACTATGCTAGGAGTTTTATAGGCCTTGTTTCACTCAATCCTGTCCATAAGCCTGTGTGTTGGGTGATGCTGTATAACCCTTTTTTTTTGCCCAGGAGGACGTAGCTAATAAGTGGCATAGTTGAGATTTCAATCCATGTCTGTAGCATTACAACTCATGCTCCCTCTACTGTACCACCCTACCTTTTTATACTGGTCTCAATGATAAAGACCTTCAAAGCTTGCTGGTGATTATTATGAGGTTGACCTCCAGGGGGACTGGGCTGAAGCACCTCTACTGCCATAGTCCTACTCAGCTGCTTCTGCCTTCCTCAGAGTCAAGAGTCTTGGCCTTTCTCTCATCTCAACTGAGGCTAGGCGGTGCTGGTGAGTGTTGGTTATATCCAGTTCAAATCAGGCTGAGTCTGCCATTGGGACGTGGTAAAACAACAGTGAGTGGAAGGATTGAATTAGAAGTTTGAAACTGGCACAAATGACCAGTCCAAAATGAGGCATCCGGCTGAAGTCCAAGGTCCAGGCATGTGGAGACCCAGAACCACCCAACAATCATCAGAGGCAGGAGTGTGGTGGATACTTCTAATTGCCCACACGCAGATATTCTGTCCTGCATTTTTCTTTCTGGCAAAGCCCTCTGTGATTGTTAAGGTTGCATGTCAGCTTGGCCGGGCCATGATTCTCAGTGGTTTAGCAGTTATGATGTGGTTTGGCAGTTATATAATGATGTAATCACTTCCATGTTGAGATCTGATATAATGTGATCGCCTGCATGATGGGATTTGCTGTGAGTAGCCAATCAGTTGAAAGAACATTTCCTTGGGGATGTGGCTTGCATCCAATATAGATGGGCCTTCTGACAAGGCTCGTGGACTTTCGCTGGCTCTGGATCCTGCAGCTGGCTCCTGTTCATCTGACCTCTGGTTCTTGGGACTTGAGCTAGCAGCTTACCTTCCATCTTGTTTGCTGATCTTAGGATTTGTCGGTCTCCTCAGCCTATGAGCCAGAGCCCTGCTGTCTGACCTGCAGATCTTGAGTTTGCCAGCCTCTGTAACTATGTGAGTTGGAAGAAGCCTCCAGCCTGACCCAGGGACTTGGGACTTTCCAGTCTCTACAACCGTGTGAGACATTTCCTTGATAAAAACCTCTCTATATATATTTATGGAAATCCTGGTGGTGTAGTGGTTAAGTGCTACAGCTGCTAACCAAAAGGTTGGCAGTTCGAATCCACCAGGTGCTCCTTAGAACCTCTATGGGGCAGTTCTACTCTGTCTTACAGGGTCGCTATAAGTAGGAATCAACTCGACGGCACTGGGTTTGGTTTTTTGGTTTACATATTTATATACTTTATCAGTTTTGCTTCTCTAGATAACCCAGCCTAAGACACTCTCCACTTATATAAAAGACTGAAAAAGCCAGAGGATCACTTTTCCAGGCTCCCTTGCAGCTAAAGGTAACTACAGGACACAGTCCCAGCAGGTGAAATGTTAGGGGAAGTCTGTTGGAAAGATTTTTCTCCCTGATAAAAAGAGGGAGATATGTGAGGACAGCTTTCTCCTCATCCGTTTCTTTCTGCTCTGGATTCTGTTGTTTAAGATCCTGATGCCTATAGCTATGATAGCAATCTCGTGACCATGACGGACAAGACTTGGAATAAAAGCTGAGCATGGCATCATGGAAGAACTGGTGACTTAACTGAGGTGCTGAAACAACACTAGAACCACCTACCTCTGGTTTTAGTGTTCTCTGGGGGAAAAAAATGTTCAAGCTACTTTTAGTCTGGTGTTCTGTTACTTGCAGCCAAAAGCATCCTAAATAACACACTACTCCAGATGGTTTCGCTGCATCACCTGTATTTGTTGTAACAGTCACTGGTACTGCTGGACCACTGGCACCACCATCCCACCCTAGAAGCAAAGGCCCTGTCAACACACACGTGGAACTAGAGCCATGCACCTAGACACCCAGATGGGGGGCTTGAGGTGAATGACTGGAAAATGGCATATCTGATATCTGGGGAGGAAAGATGGAGCCCCTGGGTGGCACAAAAGGTTAAGTACTGGACTACTAACCAAAAAGTTGGTGGTTTGAACCCATCAAGAGGGCCCCCAGAAGAAAGGCTTGGCAATCTGTTTCTGAAAAGTCACAGCATAGTTCTACTCTGCAACACATGGGGTAGCCATGCACTGGAATCAGCTTGACTATAATTGTGTAGAGTTTTTTTTTGAGGCAGGTGGGGAGAAGAGAACAGCTGGTCATGCTGTTGGCTTTTTCCTGCCTGAAGGCACTTAGAATTTTCCTTTTCTAATGAGTTGTGTTTTAAAAATTTTGGCTAAATCATATCTTTTCCTTTCTTGCAGCCTTAAAGGTGTGTCAGGCTTCAAAACAATTTGTCACTTTACAGCTTCCTTTGTTTTGTGGTAATGGGCATGTCTCACCACTGGGGAAAGGAAGCCTTGATGGTGCAATGGTTAAGCGCTTGGCTGCTAACCAAAAGGTCGGTTGTTCAAACCCACCAGTGGCTTCATGGAAGGAAAGACCTGGTGATCTGTTTCTATAAAGATTACAGCCTAGAAAACCTCATGGGGTAGTTCTACTGTCTTATATGGTCACTATGAGTCAGAATTGACTCAACAACGCACAACAAAAACCACTGGGGAGGTGGTCTTAATGTTAACTGACGTCAAGTAACCATTGCACGACTGCTGGTCATCAGTAACTGTGATGACTACATCACTTACAGGTTCCGCTCCTCTTTCCAGGGTCTAGTCCCAAAGGCCGAGGATCTGACAACTTCCATGAGCAGTATAGCTTCCCACTGGCTGCTGAAGGGCAGAATTTGCATTCAGTAATTTTGCAGGATGGCCTGAGACTCAGCCCCACCCCCGCCCTTTCTCTCTTTGGGGCAGCAATTGTTGTTCGAAAAAATCTCTTCAGAGCTGTTATTCAATAGCACAATTTACAGCTAAGGTGGGGACACCAAGAGTAGTTAAATGCTTCTTTGCACAGAAGTGCCAGTGTTACTGTTTCCACAAGGAGCAGGCTCAAAATCATGCTAACAGAAGGAACATGAATTCTTCATGTGGATCAGACAATGTTGTCTTTGGAGGAAAATTAGTCAGGCATGAGTCTCTGTGTTTACATTGAGGTGTTTGAGAAATAAAACTTTTAATTTTTATAATATAACTTAATTTCTACTTCTGAATCCTTTCTTCCTCCTATTTTCTGGCTCAGCCAAAACACTCTCCAGATATTCTCTCCTGGAGGATATGTTCCAAATCTGGGGAGTTACCCAGTACCAAGGTGTGAGCTCACTTGGTCCTTGGAGATTGGTCTACCCAGGTTTGGCTTGATGTGAGACACCTGTCATCCTGGTTGTCATGACCCTTAGACTTGGTGACTCTCTGTTGCTTCTGTGCTGTGTTTGGCACATGGACACCTTAAGCAAGGCTAGTCCAATCTGCCTGATACACCATGTAGTCATTTTTCCCTGGAATCTTTTTTGCCTTTCATTGTTGCTCCCAGGAATTGGCTCTTGTTCTTAGAGCCCTCAGAACAATTGATATCTCTCCTTTCCTTTTCTTCTTTCTTTTTCCCCTCCCTTCCTCCTCCTTTCATTTCTTCCCTCTCTTTTTCTTTCTCTCTCCCTTCCACCCCTCATCCTAAACCTGAAGGGAAATGTTTACTAGAATAGAGGAAATTATTTTTCTTTTACATGTCTTCCAGAAACTCTGTGCTTACCAAATACCCCGTCCCGAAGGGCTTAGGTGGAGACTTGGTGGCGCAGTGGGGAAGAGCTATGGTTGCTAACCAAAAGGTTGGCAGTTTGAATCTACCAGCTGCTCCGTGGAAACCCTATGGAGCAGTTCTACTCTGTTCTACCCTGTCCCAGGGTCACTATGAGTTGGAATTGACTTGACAGCAACAGGTTTGTTTGTTTGTTTAAAGGGCTTAGGCTTTTAAAAGGAAAGCAGAAATATTTGCAGGCTACTTCTGTTTTCCATTCTGCCACAAGTTTGCTACCAAGTATTTAAATGCAGAGAGAGGGAGATGGAGGGTAGGGGAAAAAAAATGCACAGAGAAAAAAAAAATCATAGAGTAATACCTTAGAATACTATACAGCAACATTCCCTTTGTTTAGGTGTGCTCCCTTAGCAGGTGACTAATAAACCACTAGGTTGCAGTTTTAGCTGCTGGGAAGACAGAACTATGTTCCCCCCTCCCAACCCCAGGACTTGAGCCTAGACTTCCCCCTTTCAGGCCTGCAAAATCTGAGGTACTGGAGTTTGCCAGAAGAACTGGCAGGCCGGGGCTTTTTTCTGACCTGGGGAGGTTACAATTTCCTGAGGGGAGTATGGGGCTTTCAATCTAAGGCGTTTCAAAGAAGGAGCTATGGCAGGTGGTTGAGATTGAGGAATTTGAAGGAGATGGTGACACAAAACTTTCCCAGAAGACACTTCCTGCTAAGGTCTAAGACTCTCATAGTGGAAGGAAGGAAAAGTCATAACTCTGGTCTTCATACATTGCATTGTTCTGAGATCTACATCCCTGGCATAGCTCATCGTATGTTTGGTTTCCAGAGAGGGTGGGGGGAACTCTGGGGATGGGGATAGTAACAGCTTCCTAGTCACCTTATGGGGCTCCAGCATGAGAGTTGGAAGGGCCCTGGTCACCAGTGGCCACCAGCAGGTGTGGAGGGATCTATGGCCCTGATGTGGTCAAGATGATTTCTCATCCCTTGAGAATACATTAAGAATGAGGTCCCTAATTTATCTTTCTCCCATAGACTGGCAAATACCCAAGGTACAGAACAGAGGGGGAAGCCCAGCCACACTTGAGTTACACATATATTCAGTCAATATCTATTGGGTAAATTCTACGTGGCAGCCAGAGAATTCCTTTTTCTTGTTATACAAAGATTAGTGAGGTAGTCTTTACCCTTGATAAGTTCAAAGTCTGGCAGAGGAGACAGAATTCTATACAGATGATTATAGTCCGTAGGGTGTGTGTGTGCTGACAGTTTTCTTACTTTTCTCATGTTTCTGCCCTAGTCTTCTCTAGAATATGGGAAATGTGGTTCTGCCCCTCCCCAACCGTACCTGTTTGCTGGAATAGGGAGAATCTGACATCCCGTTACCCTGTTGGGGGGAGTGATGTGTCAAATTGAAAGTAATTGTTCCCAATTGACCTGCCCCTTTTTCTTCTCTTTTAGAGCAGCCTTGTCTTAGCAGATGTGCATGTGAGCATTCTCCTCTGGGTGGTAAGAGATCTGCCCTTTTGGGGGAGGTCTGACGTTCTCGAGCTGCACAGTGTGGCCAGGTGGATGAGTCAGGTCAACTGGGCTGTGGGGGGTGGGGAGCATATTAGGAAGCCCATTTGATTGCAGGCCATTTGCTTTGTCCCAGCCAGACTGACCAGAAATGAAGCTGATATTGTGAGTTCCATCTCTTGGACTCATGTGTATTTTCAAATTCAGAGAGGAGGCGTATAATGTAGGATAAGCACTCTAATAGAAATATGAACAGAGGGCTGAGGGATCAACGAGGAAGGAGTACTAGTAATGGATGCCTTCAGAGAAGAGGTAACATTTGAGCTGGGACTTGAACGGAAAGGCACGTGCCAGGTGGAGACCCAGAGGCTTAGTAGCCTGATCTGATTGATCTTTGCACCCACCTCAGCCTTAGCACAGGGCAAGGTACCCAGCAGGGGCTCCATATCTGTGTGTGGGTTGGAGCACGCTCTCTGGGAAAGATGGAGGATGCCTTGAATACATGGGAGGACCGCTTCCTGCCACACTCACCTCCCACCTCCAATAGTACACAAGGGCCATGGGCATGTTGCAAGGCAAGAAGCTCAGGGCCTGGACTCATGACTGACCTGCATGTGAGCATGGGCATGCAGATAGTGCATGGGGAACTCAGAAGGCAGAGATGGGAGGGCTGGGTGTGAGGAAAATATAGGAGTTAGAGAGTTTAGAAGTGAAGAAGACTCAGGAGGTTAAAGTGAACAGCTTTTGAAGGAAGTTGTGTACTTGGAAGGAGCCCTGGTGGCACAATGGCTTAAGTGCTTGGCTGCTAACCGAAAGGTTGTTAGTTCAAACCCACCAGCCACTCCTCAGAAGAAGGATATGACAGTCTGCTTCCTTCAAGATTTACAGCCTAGGAAAAGCCCTGTGGGGCAGTTCTACTCTGTCCTATAGGTCGCTATGTGTTGGAATGGACTCGATGGCAATAGGTTTGGTTTTATGTACTTGGAAGAGAGACCAAGACAGCAATTCAGTTAGGTAATATGCAGTCAAGACTTTCTGTTATACAGAGTGCCAACTTTGCTACAGGATTTTTACTCTGAATTCAGGGTGGGTAAAAGCTTTAAAGGACCCAGGGGAAACCCATTGCACAGGCTGAAAACCAAAGTTAACTGAAAATAAAGAACTGTAAAATTATTATTGAAAAATTGTTTTTCTGAAGTTCATTCCACATCTGAGAGCTGAATTTTTTTCATTGATGTAATTAGTGATTACATTTTCTTGGGGACATTTTTCATGTCAAGCAGACAGTGGCTCCAAAGAAGAGGGAAGTGGAACTTCACAGCAAAGAGAAGGGAGTGTCATGCTGATATCGTGAAGGGGTGAAACTGGATTAGACAAAGGCACCCTTCTTATACCATCAGTAACCCCCAAAGCATCAGCAAGCATGAGCTGATCTGTGAAATGTAGTTGAAACTCTGAGACAACACATCCTTTGGGGTTTCCAAGTGACTTGACTGTGGTGGAGCTTTGCAAGTTTGATTCAGCTTCACTTGATCTCTTTCTCTCTCTCATCTGTCTTCTGAGCCTCTACTATGTATTAGAAATACTGGGTATTCGGAATACTCTGGAATCCCTGGGTGGTGCAAATGGTAATGTGCTTGGCTGCTAACTGAAAGGTCGGAGGTTCAAGTCTACCCAGAAGCACCTCTGAAGAAAGGCCTGGAAATATACTTCCAACAAATCAGTCATTAAAAACCTTAAGGCCACTGTTAAAAGTACCTATTTTTTCTTTGCCATAGTTTAAAATAAAAGAGCAATAGTACAATTCCAGAAGGCTTTCCATTAGGGTGGTTTTTCTAGAAGATTAGGATCCTTAAGACGCAGAGGCGTAACTAAGGCACAGCAGGTAGGGTGCCTGCCCTGCGTGCCGCTTGAAGGGGGCACTAATGAGTAGTTTCTATTGGTCATCACAGTTTCTATTGCCGGCTGTGAGAGATCATTCAGCATCTTAAAACTAATTGCCATACGTGGTATTTTCTGTAGATAGGCCCCTGTTAAGAAGGTACAGATTTTAAAAAATTCTTTGCTCAGAATAAGGGGTTGAAACAAATTTTCAGCTTACAAGATTAAGGAAATGATCATATAGCACCCCACTGGAAAAGGGAAGAAGCATTGTTCCCAGTTTAAATTATATTTATATATAACTTTATATTTTATGTATATATGTATTTTATGTATGAAAAACAAGTTTTCAAAGTGAACCACTTTTCTCCTGTCCCCAAACTCATGTGGTCTCTTTGGTAATTATTCTCACCTAGCAACTCCCCACTAGAACAGTATTACCACACTTAAGGGCAATAACATTCTCTTAAGTCCATTTATACAACAGGGAACATAAAGAAACAATAAAAAAAAACAGATGACTAAAGTAAGAAGTATTCTTTAAAAAACCCTATGGAGCACAGTTCTACTCTGACACACATAGGGTTGCCATCAGTTGGAGTTGACACGATGGCAAGCGGTTTAGGAATACTCAGAAGAATAAAACATTCTCCTTACAAGGAGAGAGGAAAGAAGTACAGGTAGTCCCCGTGTTATGGGTTACAAATGTCAGACTTACAGATAACTTGTACTTGCCCTTCAGATGTTGTGTAAATTTGCCCTCACTTTGAAATGATTAAACCAACCCCTACTTGCAACAAAGTCTTCATCACAATCATCTTCACTTGTGGCACTTGCAGCTTTTAAATCATTGAAAAGATTTGGAGCCTTTTCTTGCACTAAAGTAAGGCTAAATAAGAACCATATGCACCTGTTCTGATTTACCTACAAATTCTTAAAGACACACTTGGGGACGGATCTCGTTCATAACCCAGGGACTGCCTGTGTTCAATGCAGCATGGTAAGTGTTGTAAAGAAGGTAAGAATAGAATGCTAGAGTTAGTCACACATGGAAGAGCACCTAGCCAAGCCTGGGAGGCAGGTCATCCAAGTCTTCCAAAGTCTTCGGTGGTGTCTGAGATGAGTTTTACAAGAAGAGTTAACACAATTAATTCCTTGGAGCTAATGCTTTGAACCTGTTCTTCTCTTTATTGCACTCTTGTCCTTATGGCTCTCCTAATTCTTAACTTTTGACCACTTGCCTTACTCATCTCTTTGGAACTATCAGCAGTAGCAACATCCTGTCTCCTATCTACCTGCTTCCTCACCCCCGCTAGTCCCAGCTGACCCTCATGATGCCTGTGTGCCAATTGTGATACCAATTATTAATCAGGTATTCACTTAGGCCCACAGCCTAGCTCCCCTTGGGTCTCTGTTGTATTGATTAGGCTTATCCGGGTTTGAGGATCAGAGCCATGCATTGGAGTGGGGATGCATTGTGAAGGTCACTGGAAGTAAGGGGCCTGCAAGTCTCATCAGGTGCACAGCTAGGATTCCTGGAGATCTGAAACTTGATTCTGGAGTGAACAGCTTGGTGTTCTCTTATAATGGGAGTTTCTGGCTCCCAGCTCAAGTGACTCTCCTGTCCTGGACATTCAGCCTCTCTCAGTCTCCAAGTGTCTACTGCATCTCCTATTGCTGCTCTCTCCTGTCCCCTTCTTCCCCCTATCTCTTGCATTTGAACATCCTCAAGGGATTGCTTACTCAATTCTTATCTAGTTGGCATTTCTGGGGTAGGATCATTTTTGACACAGATATGACAGTGTATGTTCCAGGAGCCAGCCAGTGTCTGCTTTACCCAGAATGCGGGCCTGGGGCATGGCAGAAACATAGACCTCCACTGACCATCTGGTCCTGGGGATGAATTTCCATTTCTGACCATGCTCTTGGTCCTGGAACCCCCGAGTGCTCTGATCTTAGCTCCCAGGGTCTAACCTGGTGCTAGACCCACAAGAGTCTCTACTCTGTGCTCTCAGTCTTGATTCCATCCTCACGCTGAAATCACAGTTCAAGACATCAACATTTTACCTTCTCAAAGTATTATTGTTTTAAAATAACGTTGTCATGTCTTAGGATGGACCAAGAGGGGTATGGGGCTATGCCTAGGGTTAAGGGATTGACCATCCCCGCCCTACAGGCTCTCAGCCTGCCAGTACCCAACCTCAGCTTTGCCTCCTTGATGCTCAGAGCATTTGCTAACTCCTTAGTATTTTCTTTTGCTTGAGCAGACTTCATTCTACTCGTAGCACTCTACTTGTCACGATTCTAGACTGTATGCCTTTTAAAAATGTTCCTTTTGCTTAATATCACCAGTTTTCATTTTTATTAAGTGGGAAATAGGAAGCCCCTGGGTTAGAGGTCCAGTCCAAGGACTAGCACAGGCTCAAACTAGGCAGGGTTAGCTCCACGGAGGCCCAGAGCCCCTGATCTAGGCCCCTATCCTGTTCCTGGAAAGCCTCCTCGTTGCAAAGCCAGCTCTGAGAAAAGCCCACGATTCTTCCTGTTCCCAGTGACACATCTACGGACAACTCTGCAGAGTTGAAGGAGAAAGATTCTGTCTAGAGGGCAATAAGCCCAACCTCAAAAGTCACCCAGCAGAGCTACTGAATGTTGATGATATTTTAACGGCTGTTCACTCTACATGTCAGTATATTTACTGATCATCATATGATGTCTCTGACCTTCTGATATTGGCCAGGTCTGCAAAGGCAACATATATTATGAACTGAGAGGGATGTTGATGGTACTTTCCATTCTCACCACACAGCCATGTTGCCCTAACTGCAGTCTTGCATATGCTCATCTTCATCAATTTGACTCTACTTTATATCACTTGGACTGTTATTTACTTAACTTTTTATTTAAATCAACTAAAAAATTATAAATATCCATGTGAACCTTGTCCAAATCAATAGTATAGTATTGAAGTAATATTTTTGATGTAATTCTTTTTCTAATTCATTTGAAGTACATTCAGAATAATTGTAATAAGGCATTTGCCTGTGTACAGATTAAATCATCTTGTATACCTGCAGTGGGATACAGACCACACTTTGGAAAACACAACCATAGAGGAGCTTTAAGTGACTGGAATTCCTTTTACATCACTAGAATCCATTCTATTCAACAAATTCACCTTCACTCAAGATAGGACTTCCAAAGGATTCTCCTTGATGCAGTTATTCCTGATCTTTTTATCATTGTGGAAACCAAGGTCACTTTCACCAGGAACTTCAGTTCTTCATAAATGACAGAGACCCCAAGCCCCTTTCAATTCAACAAATATTTGAGAGCTTACTATATGTAAAGTGCCATGTGAGGTTCTATGGGTAGTGCACTCAAGGCTCTACATTTAAGCACCTCTCTTTCTCTGTGAAGTTAACAAGGAAGGTATAATTACAGAGGGCGTTGGCAAGAGAATGTGAATTTCCATTTACTATGTTATGGTATTGTGCCAGAAACCCCACTGAGGAAGTCTGTGGCTTGAGGCTGAAGGTTTAAAGGGAAGCTCTCCTTCCCCTGAAACCAAACCAACTGACTACTCATCAGCCACATCAGAGAAGAGAAAATTAAGCAGATGAGAGAGCATGAGGAAGAAGAGAAGCTAGAGAGCTGATGGCCAGACCTCAATCCATGCCCATTTATGTCTGCCACATCCAGAGAACAAAATTCATGTATAGGAACTTTGAACACACTGTGACCTCACCTGTCTTAATTATCTAGTGCTGTTATAACAGAGATGCCATAATGCCAGTTCTAGTGGAAGGCTTTCTCTGTCAAATATGGAGGAAGGTCCTTCTCTTCTGAGCTTCTGCTTTCTTCTGGGCAATCTTCATGTGGCTTGGCATCTCTCTTCCCCAATCTCTGCTTCCCAGCTTGGTTGTTTATTTTATATCTCAAAAGATGTTGACTAAAGACACACCCTACAGTATCCCTGCCTCATTAACATAACAAAGAAAACCCATTTTCAAATGGAATTATAACCCCAGGCATAGAGGTTATGATTTATAACACATATTTTGGGGGACACAATTCAATCTATAACATTCCACCTTTTGCCCCCCAAATTCATGTCCTTGCCACATGCAAAACACATTCACCCCATCACATCATCCCAAAAGTCTTAAATCCAAGTCCAAAGTCTCATCTTCTGAATCATCTAAATCAAATATGGGTGAGATTTTAGGCGTATTCCATCCTAGGAAAATTCCTTTTCATCTGTGAACCTGTGAAATCTAGACTACAAGTTACCTATTTTCAAAGTACGATGGTGGAACAGGCACAATGTAGACATTTCCATTACAGATGGGAGAAATTGGAGGGAAGGAAGGGATAATAGACACCCAGCAAGTCCAAAACCCAGCAGAACAATTTACATTAGTTATCAAGGCTTGAAAATAATCCTCTGTTCTCTGAGACCATCTGGGCAAGGGCCCCACCCTCCAGACTCGGAGTGTTGGCCATGCCCTCTGGATTCTGGGTGGAGGCCTGTTGGCCCTAGGCTTCAGCTCTTCCTTCCAGGCCCACTGGGATGGCAGCTCTGCTCCTTCGGCTTTGGGTGGCCCAGTTCTCCTAGTCCATCCGAGTGATGACCCTACCCTCTTGGCCCCAGCAGGCCCCGTTCTTCTGCCCCTTGGACATGGCAACCCCGCCCCCTCAACTTTGGGTGGCACCATCCTCCGCACACGTTAATGGCAGCCCCACACTCCAGAACCAAGTTGGCGAAAATCTGACTCTTCGAAACTTAGGAGGCTGTGGTCTTACCCTTTGAGATCCAGGAGACCGTGGCGCCACCTTTTGAAACCAAGAAGGCCTTCCTTCCTGTGCTCCTTCTAACAGTTCTGCTGATCTCCGACCTGCTCCAGGGATGGTCCTTTTCTTTTCTTGGAGGACAACAGATGTAGCTCCTTTGGCCTGTTTCCTGTCTGTAGAATTCCAAGAGGCAGACAGTTGCCCTGTCTCTGACCCTTTCAGTCAAAGCCAATGGGTTTTCTGCTGTGGGAGTTGGTGAGATCCATCAGTCACAGGCTTACTCTATTTAACAAAAGATTGTGTAGCCACGTCCTTTGTGAAAATTCTAGGACACGTTCCTTAGTTTGTACAACAGAATTTTCCATATCTTTAAGTTCTGTTTCCATTTTGCAGGGTTCATTTTTAAGTCCATCCCTTTAAGCAGCAAGGAGAAACCATGCAGCCCCTTTAAGATCTTGCTTAGAAATCTCTTCAGCCAGATGTCCAAGTTCATCACTTACAAGTTCTATCTTCTACCAAACATTTGAACATAATTCAGACAATTTCTTTGCCACTGCATAAAAGGCATCGCCCTTCCTCCATTGAACAATCACATATTCATCATTTTCTTTTAAAGCTTTACCAGAAGCACATTTAAAGTCCGCATTTGTAACATCTGTTGGTGGCACCGTATGTATTCTGTAAGATGATAGAGACTTTGTATATATAACTCTCCTCACTTCCTTCTGAGCCCTCACCAGAATTGCCTTTGATATCCATAATTTTACCGACAGTCTCTTCAAGGCAATCTAGGCTTTTATTCTTAGGTACTTAAAACTCTTCTAGCCTCTCCCCATTACCCAATTCCAAAACTATTTGCACATTTTAAGTATCTGTTAGAGCAACACTCTACTCTTGCAGTACCAAATTCTATCCCAGTTATCTAGTGCTGCTGTAACAGAAATGCCACAAGTGGATGGCTTTAACAAACAGAAATGGAATTTCTCATGGATTAGGAGACTAGAAGTCTGAATTCAGGGTGCTGGCTCTAGGGGAAGTCTTTCTCTCTCTGGTGTCTCTGGGCGGATGGCCCTTATCTCTTCAGCTTGTTTCCTGGTTCCTTGGAGATCTCCACGAGTCTTGGCATCTGTCTTAACCCTATCTCTGCTTCTCGCTTTCATTTAATCTCTATTATATCTCAGAAGAGATTGACTCAAGATACACCCCAGACTAAACCTGCCTCATTAACATAAAAAGACAACCCATTCTCAAATAGGATTATAACCATAGGCATAGATGTTAGGATTTACAACACGTATTTTTGAAGGACACAATTCAATCCATAGCATCACCCCTTAGTAAACATGGTCTAGTTATGTCCTCAGATCTCCTTTTCAGAGCTCCAGTGGTCCCTGCATGGGGAGATTTGTTTGGAGAAAGTGGCATCAAGACAGGTAGAGCCCTGAAGTATGAGAATGTTTCCCAATACATAAGTAAATTTAAAATTCATTTTTGGGGCAGAAGTTTTGGTTCTTTCTGCTCTTCTATGGCCAGCCTCCATTCATTCTGTATCCAAGTACAAATTAAGTCAATAAATACCCAAAATAGAAAATTACTCTCGTAAGTATATTAGTTTCCTAGGGCTGCAGTAGCGAAATATCACAAACTAGGTGGCTTATAACAACAGAAATTTGTTTTCTTACATTTCAGGAGGCTAGAAGTCTCAATTCAGGGTATGAACCAGACCATACTCTCTCTGAAGGCTATTGGGGATGACTTTTCCTTATCTTTCCCAGCTTCTAGTAGCCTCAGGCATTTCTTGGTTTACAGCAGCATCTCCAATCTCTGCCTACATTTTCAAATAGCATTCTTCCCTGTATGTCTCTCTGTCAGTATCTCTTCTTTTTTTTTTTTTTTTTTTATAAAAACACCAGTCATATTGAATTAGGACCCATTCTACTCCAGTATGACCTCATGTTAACTTCATTACATCTGCAAAGACTCTACACCTACTCCTTACTTATTGACTATCTCGTTATCTGCTATTTTGTATTTATGACAATAGTAAAAAAAATCTACTGTCAGACTATTTTGCACATTAATGATGTACATCTGGCAGTAATGAACACCAAGGTGTGAGCTGAGAGTAGGGCTGGCTGTGATGGTTTAGGTTATGTGTCAGTTTGGCTAGGCCATGTTTCTCAGTGATTTGGCACTATATAATGCTGTAATTTGGCAGTTACATAATGATGTAGTCATCCTCCATTTTGTGATCTGATGTGGTCATCTTCCATTTTCACATAATGCTAATTTTCATATAATGACCTGGTCTTCGGTAACTTAACCATGTCGATAAGTGAGGAGTGGGTATATTTCCAAACAAGGTCACAGTCACAGGTACCAGGGGTTAGGACTTCAACATATCTTTTTGAGGGACACAGTTCAACCCATTGCAATAAGGATGTCTGGAACAATCTCCCCCAGGGCCTGGTAACTACCAAGAAAATGTCACTTTGTGATAAGACTTTATTTGGTCACCGGTCTGTCCTGTAGAGTAATAAAAGAATATTTCCTTAGATAAGTCTGGCTGATGCACTGTGATTGGACTACAGAAGTTTGAATTTAAGCATCAATGCTGTGATGGACATATAACTGTCTGATTGTCTTCTAGCTGCATATTTTGTATGTTTTTTGGAAGTGTCACTCAGCAAGAGTCAGGGCCATTTCTAGCTGGTCCCACTGAGGATAAGCCCAATATCTATCCCTCTGGGACAGCCTAAAGTAACAGGAACTGCACTGGCTCCATGCCACCAATGTGTCACCTGCTGGAACCCTATAAAATATTGAGATGGCACCACTTGACCCTTTCTGCCATCAGGATCAGCAGAACTCTGCCTAGAGTGGTAAGAAACTGTAGCTGAAGTCCCAACTTCATCTAGAGACCCTTCTCTTTTCTCTGCACTCCGTCTGGGGAGAGTGGGAAGCAGAATTAAAGCTGACTTGGGTCTTATCTACACCGTAAATCTAGCTCTCTATGTAAAAACCTATTAGCATAGAAGAAAAAGAACCTACTTTAGTACTACCACAGGAATGAGTGAATTAGTTCTTAAATAGATGAATGCAGTATCGACTCTGCCACCAGCTTACCAGGTGTCTAAAGAGAATGGATGACTTTTCAGACAACAACAGAAAACACAGCACTTCATATACTTGTGAGAGACTCAGTTGGAAGTTGTCTGCAACCTAGCAATTGCTAAAGGCCACTTGAGACATCTGTCACTTGAAAGAGACAGTCTAAGGGACATGCTCCACATCGCTTTCACTATATCCTCTAAGCATCATGCATGTATTCATTCAGGCTTCCAGTAAACAGCACGCTCATGCTGTTGGGCTCCTTGAAGAAAGGTCTAGCAGGAGGTAAGAGAGCTTTGTCTTTGAAATTCCTAAGAGTTGATATAGCAAAGTGTCATTTTGTGTGCTTTTGTATTTTCATAAAACTATTTAGAATATTTGAATGTGTCACTTATTATACACTTCCTGTAACTCTTCCTGAAATTCATTGCTAGGAAGATGCTTCTCTGATCAGATCAGTTTATTAATTCTCCCAGAAAGTGTCTACAGCGAGCTAGGTACTGGAAATATGGTGAACTGGTATGTTTTCTTTTATTCGATATAAGCACTATATAACCCAAGGTGTATTTATTTTTGCTGTATCTGGCAGGAGCACCAAATTAAATTTTGTGTCCAAGTACGTCGACTACCTCTTTCCCGTCACGACTATCTTATGATCTTCTTATTTTTATTATTGATTTAAAGCTGTATTGTGAAAAGATATATTCTCATTTAAAATTTTTGACAGAAAAGTTTACAGTGAAAGTTTGTAAGTTCTCTGCTCTCCATAGATCCTCTAGTTTCACTAAATGCAACCAGAATTAACAGTGTGTTGTGTATCATTCCAGCTACTACACAACACACACACAAACACACATTTGTTGTGCTCCATTCCAGACACTTTACACACACACAGTCACATACCAGGGCAGGGAGATTGGAGTGATTCTACTCTAGATGCAGGTGATAAGGATGTACATACAAAACCTGTTGCCATCAAGTCAATTCTGACTCATAGCGACCCTATAGGACAGAGTAGAACTGACCCGTAGGGTTTCCAAGGAGCGCCTGGCGGATTCAAACTGCTGGCCCTTTTGTTAGCAGCCGTAGCACTTAACAGCTATGTCACTGGGGTTTCCAAGGATGTACATAGTTAGAAGAAAATTGTAAGAAATAATAAAACCTAAAAGTCAGTGTTACTATTTTTTTCATTAGCATCATGCACCAGCAATTCTAAACAATGTCAGGGATAAAATACTCCTCCTCATGGGATGGACTGCTCTCACCAGCCCCCTTCCCCAACATGTTACCCCACTGAAAACACCCACATTTATACCTAGGCGAATGCATATGTATCTGTGTATACAACATACATCCTTTGTAAAATACAAATGGGATAATATTATGCATTGTCCTTACAAAATTTTTCTATTAATCTGTTTGACACCTTTTTTGCTGCATGATTCCTTACATATCCAGTTCTTCTTTAGTGACTATCGAATATTCTATTATATGAATATACCATAAATTTTTTTATGTAGGCTCCCTGTTTTTCACTAGTAGTCTGGCAAAGAAAGGAGTCCTGGTGGTGCAGTGATTAAAGCACTCTGATGCTAACCAAAAAAGGTTGGCGGTTTGAACCCACCAGCCACTCCACAGGAGAAAGATGGTAGCAGTCTGCTTCGATAAAGATTTATAGCCTTGAAACCTTATGGGGCACTTCTAGTCTGTCCTGTAGCATTGCTGTGACTCGGAATTGACTAGACAGCAGTGGGTTTTGTTTTGGTTTTGGTTTAGTATGGCAAATAGATGGGTTCTGCTAATCAAGACTGAAACTCGTTTTTTTTTTAAGTAGGTAGGTTTCACTAATTTACATTTTTATGACATATATTTAGTACACTTAATTTTGCTACACTATTTATTTGGTTGTAATGTATTTATACCATGCCAGTTGCCATTGAGTTGATTCCGACTCATGGAGAACCCATGTGTGTCAGAGTGGAACTATGATCCACAGGGTTTTCAGTGGCTGGTTTTTCAGAAGTTAGTCGCTAGGCCTTTCCTTCAAGGTGCCTTTGGGTGAACTTGAACCTCCAACCTTTTGGTTAGCAGCCGAGCACTTCAACCTTTTGTACCACCCAGGGCAATTTAGTATATTTCAGTTTTCTGTTTAAACTATTTCTTTAATTTTTATTTTTTGCTATATGTCCTTTTATCCATGGCTTTCTCTTTCACCCGTGTTTTCATGACTTTGTTTATCTTTGGTTTGGCTAGGTTTTGTCAACAAGTGTTTTTATTTGTTAAGAAGGACATACAAGTGCTGTTTTACAGATTCCTTGCATTATTAGCTGTCTTTCTCTTGCCTTTAAACATGAAGTATATATTTCTTGGCCACACTTTTTTTCCCATCAGAATTCTTGAGATATTCTTCCACCAACTCCTTGCATTAAAGTTTACTATGGAGAATTTTGGAGCCCTTGGTGACATAGTGTTTAAGAGATCGGCTGCTAACCAAAAGGTTGGCAGTTTGAATCCAGCAGCTGCTCCTTGGAAACCCTATGGGGAAGTTCTACCCTGTCCTATAGGGTCACTATGAGTCAGAATTGACTTGAAGGCAACAAGTTAGGATTTTTTTTTTTTTTTTAATATATATTTTATTGTACTTCAGGTGAAAGCTTACAGAGCAAATAGTTTCTCATGAAATAGTAGTACACATGTTGTTCTATGACATTGGTTAACAACCCCACAACGTATTAAGCCTCTAAATTCTCAACCTCTTTTTTTTGATGAAAATTACAGATGGCCAAAGATACACCGTTTCAAAAATTTCTACATTCACAGTTCAGTGACATTGACTACGCTCTTACAACTGTGCTGTTATTCTCACTTAAGATGAAGGCTTACAGAACAAAATAGTTTTTCATTTAACAGTTACTACACATGTTGCCCTATGACAATGGTTAACAATCTCACAGCACATCAAGAATATCCTTACTCCACCTTGTGTTCCCTATCACCAGGGGGCTTCCTTGTCCCCTTCTGTCTTCTGGACCTTGTCAGTGGACTATTGTACCTCTTTAGTCTCATTTGTTTATTTATTTATTTATTTATTTTTATTTTATTTAAACACCATTTCAAAACTTTTTACTTACACATTTAAGTGATATTGACTATGCTCTTCCAATTTTGCTGCCATTCTCGCCCAAGATGAAGGCTTACAGGACAAAACAGCCTCCCATTTAATAGTTACTACAAATGTTGCCCGATAGCAGTGGTCAACAATCTCACAATACATCGACAGTGTCCTTATTCAATTTGTGTTCCTTATCATCAGTTTCCTACTCTCCCTCTGCCTTCTGGCCCTTGTCACCGGACTCCTGTACATCGTTAGTCCCATTTAGTTTTACTGGGGTGTCCATTCCCAGGCTTAACATCGAACCTTGAAGGTAACTTCACCTCTGAGCTGAAAGGGTGTCTGGGGGCCACACTCTCGAGGTTTCTCTAGTATTCTTTAGGCCAGTATATCTGGTCTTCTTTTTTTTTTTTTTTTTGGGAGTTAAAATTATGCTCTACATCCTACTCCAGCTCTGCCCAGAACCCTCTGTTGTGATCCTGGTCAGAGGAGTCATTGGTGGTAGCCGGGCACCATCCAGCTGTACTGGGCTCAGTCCCGTGGAGGCCTTGGTAGCTGTGGACCATTAGTCCTTCGGACTAATCTTTTCCTTGTATCCTGTTCTCTTCGTTCTCCCTTGTTCCCGAAGGGATGAGATCAGTGGAGTGTCTTAGATGGCCGCTCATAGGCTTTTAAGACCCCAGACACTACTCACCAAGGTAGAATGTAGAGCATTATCTTTATAAGTAGTGTCATGCCAATTGAGCTAGATGTTCCCGGAGATCATGGTCCCCAGAGCCCTGTGGGGAAGTTCTACCCTGTCCTATAGGGTCACTATGAGTCAGAATTGACTTGAAGGCAACAAGTTAGGATTTTTTTTTTTTTAATGGAGAATTTTGGGGAAAATCCTTTTAATTCTTTTCTATTCTTTGAAGAGTTGTCTTTGGGAATGGTTTTAGTTCTGGGTTAACAGAGAGTCTGGGGGCCATGTCTTCTGGGGTTACTCCAGTCTCAGACCATTAAGTCTGGTCTTTTAATTCTTGAATGCCCACAGAATTTGTTCTTTACACATGAAATTTAGGATCCCCGGTAAAATACGTCTCAAATTTGATACTGCAGCTTTCCTTGAATAAATATTCTGTGTTCTACAGATTTTAGTCAGTAGATTCAAATCTTCCTTTATTTCAAAAGTTTTCTTTTTATATGTCTTTTAATATTTGTGCTGTTCTCCACTTGAGGAAAATCAATGTGAAGAACCTCCCCTTCCCTATCTTTTCTACAATCATTATTTTTTTTTGTTTTTTCTTAAGCTAGAGCTCCATGTCCCTGTGTTTACAGTATTACTATTTGTCTTGCTGCCTCTAATGTGATTTTCATTTCTATAATGTTTTTAATGATATCTTAAATTTCTTCCAACACTAATCCAGTTCATATTTTACTTCATTTTCTTTTATTGTTTCAAACTCTATTCTTGATTCTCTGCTTGCTTTCTTTCCTTCTTTTTTTTTCCCCCTCTGTCCTTTTTTACCTTGAAGAGTCCAAGTCTTCTTTCTCTGAAAACAGTGTTTAGTATATGAGATTTTCTTCTCTTTTCTGAAGTGATTCTTTTTCAGAAGAGTTTTTTATTTTTTAAATCTGCTTATTGTTTAGTAGATTTATTCTTTATTATTTAGGAAATACCTTTACATGGGTCCCATTTTGTGTTCTTTCTGCTGATATTTGAAAGGGACACATCTATCTAGGTCAATTATTTGCTCAGAATAGAGTGAGGAGACGGGTACAGAGGACAGTGATCTAGGTCAGCCATAAACATCGATTTGGGGAAATGTCAGAACTCCTCCTACAATTTTCTTCCTCTGCCCTAAAGGCAAATCTCTCCTTTTTCTACTCTTCCCCATTCAGGGAGAGCAGATCATCCAGACAGGAGGTCACCCTGGCCTCCAGTTCACAATTGTTTGCTTAAGCATTCTTTATAACAAAAATGCAAGCAGCACAAAAGGATGTAGATTGAAAAATAAGTCTACCTCCCACCCAACCCCTTTCCCTGAGATAATCACTAATTCTAGTTTGTGTGTGTCCTTCTGGATCAAGAGCTTTTGTATATATAACTCTGTTATTCAAACAGTAGCATAGTATATATATAGTTGTCACTCTGTATATGAGGGGGATTGGTTCCAGGACCTCCTCCCTTCCTCCCCATACAAAAAATTAGTAGATGCTCAAGTCCCTTATATAAAATGGCATAGTATTTGCATATAACCTTCACACATCCTCCCTTATACTTTAAATCATCTCTAGATTACTTACAATACCTAATACAGTATAAATGATATATAAATAGTTGTTAATGCTTACATTTAACATTCAGTGCTTTCTCGGTCTTTGCAAGCTTTTTGGAACTTTCTTTTTTTTTTTTCCCCAAGTATTTTTTATCTGTGGTTGGTAGAATCCACAGATGCGAAACCCACGGATTTAGAGGGCGGACTATACGTGTTTGAATTTTCTCACTTATCAATATATGCTGGTAGTTGTTCCATATTAGCATATATAGGTCTACCGAAGCCTTGTCAATGGCTGCAGCGTGTTTTTTTTCTGAACTCACACTCTGGGCATACTATATACATTCAGACTTTCTCACCTAGCATGCTTTCTAACAATTATGAGGAGTAAATTTTTTTTTCCTTTTTGTTTCTTCCATAGGTGCCCTGGTGGCTCAGTGGTTAAGCATTTGGCTGCTAAACAAAGGGTTGGCAGCTTAAATCCACCAGCCGCTCCTTGGAAACCCTATGGGCAGTTCTGCTCTGTTCTATAGGGTCACTATGAGTTGGAATCAACTCAGTGGCAATAGGATTTGGTTCTTCCACATATTTTCCCACCTCATGGGATACTGAAGACCTACCTAGTAAGGGACGGGGGGTGGGGGGTAGGGGGTGGGGGAGTGGGGGACAGAGCCAGGAGTGCCTTGTTTGCTGAAGGTAAAAGGACAAGCAGTAATCCCAGCTCATACATATGTCTGTCCAACCTTAAAATGCTGGACTAAGAGGAACTTGACCATAGTAACTTGGTAGAACAGGTATTAAAATGGGAAAGAAGGTTATGTAAGTAAACATGATACTCTAGATGTCTTCATTTTCTCTCCAGTTTTCTTTCCTATGATGGGGGATGAAAGCCCAGAAGGCATAAAAATGGATTTTATTTTAGCCTATTGGAATGTTGGCTTATACAGCTGGTTTTATTCTGTACCTAAAATATTTTTCATAAAAACAATATAGCAGTATCTAGGATTGGGTCAAAAAATAAGTTAACAATTTCAGATAGATTAAATAAACAGACTCAAGAAAAGCTGCGATAAACCATTAGAAATTTCAACCTCAACGGGAGAGATTTTTTAAACATAAATCCTGAATCTGATCTCCCAACTTATATTTATTATCTTCAGTCATGAAGACAAACAGAAATTTTCGCAGGGGTGTATTTGAAATGCTTTTCCTGGTAAGGTTAGACTCTTCCCTGTGGTGTTTCGACTAGAGTAAAATTTAGTATAAACAGAGTCCTCATGCAAATCCTCTACATATCCAGGCTAACCGCTGTAGATGTGTTAGTTGTAGTAGGAATGGGGATGGGAGGATAGGGCACTCTTATTTAAAACCATTTTTAAAAATAATTTATAATATGTGCTTAATATGTGCTAAGCACTTTATATGCATTCTCATTTAAATTTTACAAGCAGCGGGATGCGGTAGTTAGAGACATCTGGGATTGAATTCTGACTGCCCGTTCTAATTTTTGGCAACACTGATAGTTTAACTTCTCTCTACCTTCGTTTTCTCATTTATAAGATGAAGATAGTACTAGCACCGAGTTCACAGGACTGTTGTGAGGTTAGATGAGGTTATGCATGCAAAGCACACAGAAGCGTGCCGGGCCCATAGTCAGCACTCGTAAGATGTCTGCTAATATCCATACTGTTACTCTTACTACCCCCATCTTACAAATGAAGAAACTGAGGTCCACAGAGGGGGTACTATTTGCCATGTTATCCAACCAGTAAAGTCGAGCTTGGGCCCCAACCTTGGTCTGTCTGTCTGCAGAGGCTGAGCTTTTCAGCATGACACTGTGTGGCTTCTTCAGCACACCTGACATCACCACTCTGGGGCTCAAAACTTTTTTGGGGATACTCTGTGCCCTAACAAGACAAAATGCCTTTGAACTTCCACAGATAATAGTTGTATTCATGAAATTGTATGCATGTTGAATCGTGTTTTTCTTTGGCTTTGTCATATGATTAGTTTGCATATGATTGTCTTGCTCAGTGTTTTTGTTCAAAGAATCATAAACACATTTGAATCTTAGTTTACTCTCTGGAATCTTTATTATTCTTCCAAAGTTTCCATCCATTCACTACAGAATTAAGCCTCAGCTAGAATTACTCACAGGAGGAGCTCAGGAGCCATTTGTTGAATGTCCCCAGGAATTGACTGTGTCCCTTCACCAACGAGTTATTGCATTCCTAAAAAAAAAAAAAAAAAAAAAAAAAAACTTTGCTTAGAAGAAAAGATTGTTTTATGTAAGACCAGGTGGGTATGTATGTGAGACCGTTGTTTTTTGCTTTGTAGAAGTGTGCAATTACATCTGGAGACAAATATACTGTTTTTCTTTTAAAATCTTTTTTAGAAGATACTGTTTAAAATAAATGGAAGTATTTTACTGTCAAAAATGCCTTTTTAAAAAACTCAGTTTTAACTCTAATTTGGAGACTTTGGTAGATTGATTGCATTAATGATCTCCATATTGATCACCCAGTATCAGGTCTTCTGCCATGTAACTCTTGGCCCCTCCCACTTTAATTCTAGGTTTGGCCATGTGACTTGGATTGGCCAATGGGATGCTAACAAACCTGGGGCAAGCAGAAGCTTGAGAAGCACATGTGCATTTCCTTCGGTCTCTTGGGACTTTACCAGAGCTATGAGAACATGCTGGCTAGCCTATAAGAGGGCTGTGAGAGACACGTGGAGGAGAGCAGAGCTGAATGGTACAAGGCTCTTCTAGACCAGACAGCACTGAGCCATCCCACTAGCTGATGACAGACGTATGAACAAGCTCAACTCAGCTCAGCCAAACTTGACTCAGATCAGCTGAATCACCCACCCAATCCATAACAACAAAAAAAACTAACCGTGTTGAACTGGAGTTGATTCTGACTTATGGCAACCCTATGTGTTAGAGAGTAGAACTGCTCCATAGGGTTTTCTTGGCTGTAATGTTTATAGACACAGATCACTAGACTGTTTTTACAAGGCACCACTGAATGGGTTCAAACCACAAGTGCAAACTCTTTGTGCCACTCAGGGACATAACCCAGTCCATAAAAAAAGAAAAACAAACCTGTTGACATTGAGTCGATTCTGATACTCACGGTGACTCGATTCATAGACCATAGAAATGATCAGTAGTTTTTGTTTTAAGCCACTACATTTTGGGGTGGTTTGTTATGTATCAATAACTAACGGATACAGGAACTAGAGCATCTCCAGTTTCAATTTGGGAACTTTGGCATTCTAGAGTTGCTGGAGGAGGATCAAGCAGCTACTGCAGATCATTGCCTGTGTCTCTCCATCATGCTGAAGGTGGTAAAGGAGATCAATCATTTCAACACAGGGCAGGTATCTTGGTTGTCTAGTGCTGCTAAAACAGAAAAACCACAAGTGGATGGCTTTAACATGGAGAAATTTATTTTCTCACAGTCTGGTAGGCTAGAAGTCCAAATTCAGGGCATCAGTTCCAGGGGAACGCTTTCTCTCTCTGTCGGCTCTGGAGGAAGATCCTTGTCATCAATCTTCCCCTGGTCTAGGAGCTTCTCCGTGCAGGAACCTCGGGTCCAAAGGATGTACTCTGCTCCAGGTGCTGCTTTCTTGGTGGTACGAGGTCCTACACTCTCTGCTCGCTTCCTTTTCCTTTTGTCTCTTGTAAGATAAAAGGTGGTGCTGGCCACACCCCAGGGAAACTCCTTTTACATTGGATCAGGGATGTGACCTTAGTAAGGGTGTTACAATCCCACCCTAATCCTCTAACATAATCTAATCTTGCCTCTTAACCACAGGCAGAGATTAGGATTTACAATACATAGGAAAATTACGATCATAAAATGAAGGACAACCGCACAATACTGGGAATCATGGCCTAACCAAGTTGACACAGATTTTTGGGGGACACAATTTAATCCATAATACCAAGGAAGATAGAAGAAAAATAGTAGTAAGGAAGGAAGGGCATCAGTTAGGAGTAGAAATGAGAATACTTTTTTTTACATCTAATCTCCCAGCTCTTGATGAGTAGCACCCCACTCTTTTAAATAGTAAAAACATGACCTATTTTTTTAAAAAATACTGCCACTGATAATGGTGTTTATTTATTTTTCACTGAAAAAAACAACAGAAAGAAAAGCAGCCAGAAAAAAGGAGGTGGGAGAGGTGGAAAGAAGGGAGTGAATTATGTACAGAAAATGACTTCCCTTGTTTCAGTCACAGAACATGAAGGGAAATTCACGAGGGACACAATACATCAATAACTACAGTATATTCCTGTGGAAAAGCTGTTGGCCCCAAGGCATAATAAAAGTTACACTTAAGAATACCATAAACCCTTTAAAAGTCACATTTTGAATCAAAATAATTTTTTTTATAAAATATTAATTCTCAAAATGAATTGTAAAATATGAACACAAAATGGCCTAGGCTATTTTTATTTCTGGCAATAAAGCTCAAATTTCTTAGAGAAAATGACAGCTACTAGAATGAGCTTCACAGAGTCAATGAGTGAAAATATCAGTCTGACATTCACTCAGATGCATTCTATTCAGTCCTTTGGGCCGCAGTTACTGAGCACATACGTGGCTCTCTGCTAGTCACAAGAGGGGTAGTTGGCCAGTTGAAGTTGTCAGAAGGAAATCTCAAAATATAGTTGGAGCTCAAAATGCAATTTCAAGGTATCATCATTCTGTGGTTGCTTAGAACTTATTTCCTGGACACTAGCTCTTAAAATGAGAAGGGAAACCTGAACTAAAGAAACAAATCAGAGGCAATTATTTAAAAATGTAGAAAAACAAACTTACATATTGAAGGACAGCTCGAAGTGGAATGGAAAATTCTGTAAAGTAATTAATTGAAAATTATAGATTTTTTTATACTAATGTGGTACTTTTCAGTTAATGTGAAAAGGATTATTTCACTGATGTAAATTTTATTGTTGGGATTTTTGGTACAGCAAATATCAGTATTATTATGTATTCCTGTAGTAGTATGGGTCTCTGAAGTCAGACTCCCTGGGTTCAGATCTTAACTTTACCACTTACAGAATCTGCAATTTAGGTCAAATTCTTAACCTTTCTGTGCCTCAGTTTTTTCACATGTAAATACAAATTCACCACCCATCTGTCATTTTGTCATACTATAGTGGCTTGTATGTTTCTTGCTGGAAGCTATGCCACTGGTATTTCAAATGCCAGCTGGGTCACCCATGGTAGACAAGTTTCAGCAGAGTTTCCAGATTAAGAAGGCTAGGAAGAAAGGCCTGGCAAACTACTTCCGAAGATTAGTCAATGAAAATCTATGAATCACAATAAAAATATTGTCTGATATAATTCTGGAAGATGAGCCCCCTAGGTTGGAAGGCACTATAATAGCTGCACCAATGGACTTGAGCATACCAACGATCGTGAAGGTGGTGCAGGACTGGGCAGCATTTTGTTTTGTTGTACGTGGGTTGCTGTGACTCAGAGCTGACTAGATGGCAACTAACAACAACAGTAACAAAATGAAGATAATAATATTACTTGCCTCATATGTTTTCTGTGTGAGATGATACATGTAAGTGGTAGCTCTATGTCAGTTATTAATAAATATACATTAGCATCAACTAAAAAACCAAGGCCTTCGTCTTATATTTCTCAAATTCATTCCTTGACGCACCCCTAGTGTTGGTTCCTGGTCCATCCACATTAACGCTCACTTCTTTTCCCTGATAGTAAATTAATTTCAGGTATTACTCTGAGAGTCCTCTCCCACCAGGTACACTGCCCTCCCAGTCAAATGTAAAATCAACACAATTTCTTCCAAATTCGGCTGACTACACCTAATGTAATAAGCCCTGATGTCATGGTAGTTAAAGTGCTTGGCTGCTAACCAAAAGGTCTGTGGTTCGAACCCACCAGTTGCTCCATGGGAGAAAGATGTGGCAGCCTGCTTCCGTAAAGATTACAGCCTTGGAAACTCTATGGGGCAGTTCTCCTCTGTCCTATAGGGTTGCTATGAGTTGGAATCTACTCAACAGCAACGGGGTACACCTAGTATAGCTCCTTTTTATAGAAGATTGAGGAAATGAGGACTAATTCCCCTCCAGACTCTTTGGAGAGCCCCATTCTCAGGCTGCTGCTGAACTCATAGTGCCACTCTCCTGTCCTCCAGAACTTCTGCCTATTGCTTCTTGCCTCAACTTCCCTGGTGCCCTGCCCTAACCTCAGAAATCCCTCTGGTTGCTAGGTCTGAGAAATCATACCCTGGTATGGATAGACCCTAGTTACAGTTACAGTTTTCTGAGCCTATTTAAAGTATTTTCTTTACATTTTTATTAGGTTTCTATGTGCTGTATCATAACAAAATATGGATAACATTGTGAAGAATGGGAATTCCAGAACACTTAATTGTGCTTACACAGAACCTGTACATAGACCAAGAGGCAGTCGTTTGAACAGAACAAGGGGATACCGAGTGGCTTGAAATCAGAAAAAGTATGCATCAGGGTTGAATCCTTTCATCATACTTATTCAATCTGTATGCTGAGCAAATAATCCAAGAAGCTGACTATATGAAGAACATGGCATCAGGATTGGAGGAAGACTTACTAACAACCTGTAATATACAGATGACACAACCTTGCTTGCTTAAAGTGAAGAGGACTTGATCAAAGACTACAGCCTTCAGTATGGATTACACCTCAATATAAAGAAAACGAAAATCCTCACAACTGGACCAATAAGCAACATCATGATAAACAGAGAAAGATTGAAGTTGTCAAGAATTTCATTTTACTTGGATGCACAATCAGTGCTCATGGAAACAGCAGTCAAGAAATCAAAGGATATATTGCACTGGGCAAATCTGCTGCAAAAGACTTCTTTAAAGTGTTAAAAACACAAAAATGTCACTTTGAGGACAAAGGTGCGACTTACCCAAGCCATGGTCTTTTCAGTTGCCTCATATTCATGCAAAACCTGGAAAATGAATAAGGAAGACCAAAGAAGAATTGATGCCATTGAATTCTGGCGTTGGCAAAGAATGTTAAGTATACTATAAACTGCCAGAAGAAAAAACAAATCTGTCTTGGAAGAAGTACAGCCAGAAAGCTCCTTAGAAGCCAGGATGGTGAGACTTCATCTCACATACTTTGGACATGTTATCAAGAGGGACCAGTCCCTAGAGAAGGACATCATACCTGGTAAAGTAAGAGGGCCAGCGAAAGAGAGGAAGACCCTCAGTAAGATGGATTGACACAGTGGCTGCAAGATGGGCTCAAGCATAGGAACGATTGTGAGGATGGTGCAGGACAGGGCAGTGTTTTCCTCTGTTGTACATAGGGTAGCACCTAACAACAATAATAACAATGTGCTGTATTTGAAAGTAACTAAAATATAATTCTTTACTAACTCGATCGTTCATATTTTCACTAAATTAAACTCATCTACTTGCTTACAGTTCCAAATATCTGGGGATTTCTTGCTAAGCCTCAGGAAATCCTATGCACGTGAAGGACTCTGAGGCTAAAATACACCTGAATAAACTGAATGTACATCTTGGTTTTCATCCTAACTCTTTTTCAAATCTATTTAAGTAAAATGCCAGTCTGGAGCCTCTGTCAATTCCCTATCAGATTTGCTGAGCCAAACCTCCTGACTGACTGCCAATAGATCAGTTCTCATCTTGCCCTGTTTATCTTGTATACTCACTCCACCTCCTGTTATACAAACAACACAAAATGTGGGGGATCAAGAAGGGTGAGAAATGATTTAGAGTCATACAATGAGGTCTGATTAGAAAGACCTGACTTAAGCTGACCCAGCCTCCAGCTAAAGGTCTGCATTGCCTTCCACATTGACCTTCATCAATCTTTCCTTTTCCAATTAGCCCCCTTCCCTAAAGAACAGTGACTCACCCACAGTTACATAGTATCCAGTACCAAAGTTAATTAGAAGTTAGGTCTCTGAGCAGTTCCTCCTTTCCTCAGGAAAGAATTCCTCCTATTTCCAGAAAATAGAGTTTAACACAAGCCAAACAAAAAATGCTGTGATAGAGGATAATGGTGCCTTTTGGTGAGATGGAATCCGAATATGCTTGTCAGCATGTTCGTCTGAGAAAGATTTAAAAAAAAAAAAAAAAGGAAGACTGAGGCAAACTATATAATTTTAATAATAAAAGCAACAACAACAATAATGGTTATCATTTATTAAGCATATACTGTATGCCACACATTGTGGCAAGAGCTTTCCATATTTTATCTCATTTTGATCCCCACAACAATGCTATTATTTATTTAACAGGTTTATACTGAGTGCTTTATAAATAAAAAAGACTATAGGTCGGACAGGGATGATATTTTTGAAATATTGAACTGTCATGGATTGAATTGTGTCCCCTGAAAATGTGTGTCAACTTGGCTAGGCCAGGATTCCCAGTATTGTGTGGGTGTCCACCATTTTGTGATCTAATATGATTATCTTACTGTTGTAATTCCTAACCTCCATGATGTTAGTAAGGCAGGATTAGAGGCAGTTATGTTAATGAGGCAGGACTCAATCTACAAGATTAGGTTGTATCTTGAGTCAATCTCTTTTGAGATATAAAAGAAAGAATGGAGCAGAGATGGGGGCACTTCCTACCACCAAGAAAGGAAAGCTGGGAGGAGAGCACATCCTTTGGACCCTGGGTCCCAGTGCTGAGAAACTCCTAGGCCCAGAGGGAGATTGATGTCAAGGACCTTCTCCAGAGCCGACAGAGAGAGAAAGCCTTGGCCTGGAGCTGGATCCCTGAATTTGGACTTCTAGCCTCCTTAATTGTGAGAGAGTAAATTTCTGTTTGTTAAAAGTCATCGACTTGTGGTATTTCTGTTACAGCAGCACTGGATAACTAAGATATGAATCAATGCATTTTTATTTTTCTCCCTCATAATCCCATTCTGCCATTTTATCCCTGTGAAAGGAGAGCAGGGTTGTGGGATGTGACATGGGAAGGTCAAGGATAGAAAGGAAAGGAAAATGGAAATCCTATTCTTTCCATCTCTGTGTGGGAAGAAGGGAATAAAATAGGGGTAAGAGGTGGTATTCTGTTCTTCCTTCCTCTAGCCAGAGTCCAGAGGGATGTGTGAATGTGTGCTTATGGTGGGGTGGAGGCCACTGTTAGGTTAAAGTACAACTCTGGAAGCAGAAGAGATCTTGGGTGATACATCCTGGTTGGGACTTACAGAGAAGACTGCCTTGCAGAATGAATAACCCAGGACAGCCATGCTCTGAGGCAGATAGAAAGCCCAAGTTAGAACTCTAGAACCATGAATGGTATGAAATGGATACAGAAGTTCCTGCAGCTCAGCAGTGATTGCTGGATACCTTCGTACTATTCATCCTTTCATCTTCCTAAGTCACAGATTTCCAATTTAGGGCAGTAATTCATTCCAGCTGAAAGATCACATTTCTGGTCTCCACTGCCGTTAGATATGGCCATAGAACTAAGTTATGGCCAATGAAATGCAAGCGAAAATTTGAGTGGAACTTCTGGGAAGGCCCCTAAAGCAAGCTGACCCAGCAGGGAGACATTCCTCCTCCTCCTTCTATTACTTGGAAGCTTGACAGAAGGGCTGGAGTTCCAGCTGCCATGTTGTAACATGAGATTACTTTGAGAATAGAAGCCATCCTACCCTGGGCAAGGTTTGCCCAGCAAAGCACACACATGTAGGAAGCCTGGATTTGTGATGACTTCATGAAGCCACCACACCAGCCCTGGAGTATATACCTTTAGAATTTTTAGAGTTAGAAAATAAAATCTCATGCTTTTAACCTATTACTATTTTAGTTTTTTGTTACCTATAGCTGAATGTAATCCTAAAGGATAAACAGAATCCACAGAGAGTCAGGTTGGAGAGATTATGGGGGCAGTGAGAATGAGGAGATGGGTTCACAATGATTTGGATGAAGTCCCATTGCAGCTAAGGGCTATAAGGGTGGTTTCTTAGTGTAGGGATTGAACAGGAGTCACGTTCAGATTCAGGGATTTACAGTTCTAGCAAGGGCTCACCTGGGGCCAAATCAGCAGAGAAGGTCCACCAGGCCCTGATTTAGTCAAGTGAACATACCACAACTTGAGATACAGATACCACTATTGGATGGCAGCAAGCCACTCAGGAACCCGGCAGAAAAGGGCCATCTCTGAGGAGACCAGAAGAGTCAGTACAGTAGAGGAGTCGGTAGAAGGATATGCCAAGGTGGATATTAGTTCCCCAGGAAGCTCCCCAAAAGCCAGCTTTCATCAAGGGGAGGCGAATCAGGAGGGAATGAAACACTAAGAGAATAGGCATTAACCTGACGGAGACTAAGGTAACTAAAGAAACTGCTTTAAGTGGACTGACTGGACTGATTCTCACTGGATTTAATTTTTTACCCCACTACCCAGTTAGCATAAAACATTTTGAGGAAAATTAGATCAGATGTAGGAAAGAAAGACACTCGTGTTGTTGTCATTAGGTGCCATCGAGTTGGTTTCCACTCACAGTGACCCTATGCACAACAGAACAAAACACTGCCTGGTCCTGCGTCATCCTCACAATTGTTGCTATGCTTGAGCCCATTGTTGCAGCCACTGTGTCAATCCAACTCATTGAGCGTCTTCCTCTTTCTTGCTGACCCTCTACTTTACCAAGCATGATGTCCTTCTCCAGGGACTGATCCCTCCTGATAACATATCCAAAGTATGTGAGACGTAGTCTTGCCAACCTTGCTTCTAAGGAGCATTCTGGTTGTATTTCTTCCAAGACAGATTTGTTTGTTCTTTTGGCAGTCCATGGTATAGTTAATATTCTTCGCCAACACCACAGTTGAAAGGCATCAATTTTTCTCTGGTCTTCCTTATTCATTGTCCAGCTTTCGCATGCATATGAGGTGATTGAAAACACTATGGCTTGGGTCAGGCACACCTTCGTTCTCAAGGTGACATCTTTGCTTTTTAACACTTTAAAGAGGTCTTTTGTAGCCAATTTGCCCAACGCAATGTGTCCTTTGATTTCTTGACTGCTGCTTCCATAGGTGTTGATTGAGGATCCAAGTAAAATGAAGTCCTTGGCAACCTCAATCTTTTCTCAGTTTATCATGATGTTGCTTATTAGTCTGGTTGTGAGGATTTTTGTTTTCTTTATATTGAGGTGTAATCCATACTGAAGGCTGTGGTCTTTGATCTTCATCAGAAGCTCCTCAAGTCCTCTTCACTTTCAGCAAGCAAAGTTGTGTCATCTGTGTATCTTAGGCTGTTGATGAGTCTTCCTCCAATCCTGACGCCCCATTCTTCTTCATACAGAAAAAGATACTAGGTGCTTTTGTTGTGCAGATATGAGTATAGTGCTTGAATTTAGTTCACCATGACTTGGGTACTTTTACCCCATTTCACAGATGAGAAAACTGAAGCTTGGAGAATTTAGTAACTTTAAAGTCAATAGTTACTAATTGTATTTATAGTTCATATTTCTATTTCTAACAAATTTTATGTTGGGGTTCAATCAAGAAGCACCAGACAGTTGCCACAGCCGCAACCACAGTATACTTGTTCTGAATGTTCAGTGTTGGATAATGGATTGGGCAAGAACTCATTTTCAGATCCTCTCAAAATTCCCGACTCCTTTCTGCTAGATCATGCAATGTTTATGAACTGAATGATTTTGATTTGACTCCAAAACATACCAGCCAGCATATGAATGTTAGCCCATCATTCTCAGATGCTGAGACTGTCAACATAGAATTGATTTTTGAAATAAAAGCGAAGAGTCTATAGATTTAATCCACACACAAAGTGGTAAAACTGAGTCGAATGGATTTAAAAAATACTGTTATGGATTGAATTGTGTCCCCCAAAATATGCGTCGCAAATCCTAACCTCTGTGCCATTTGGGAATAGGTTGTTTTGTTACGTTAATGAGGCAGGGTTAGCGAAGGGTGTATCTTGAGTCAATCTCTTTTGAGATGTAAAAGAGATTAATGCAAGCTAGAAGCAGAGATGGAGTAAGATAGATGCCAAGACACATGGAAATCTCCAAGGAACCAGGAAACAGAAGCTCAGAGCAGACAGAGAGAGAAAGACTTCCCTTAGAGCCAGCACCCTGAATTCAGACTTATAGCCTCTAATCCATGAGAAAATAAATTTGTTTGTTAAAGCCATCCACTTGTGGTATTTCTGTTATAGCAGCACTAGATAATGAAGATAGATATTGATTGACCAGGGTAGAGCTAAAAGGAGAGAAGAATGGTAAAACCTGAAACACTG
The DNA here is from genome assembly GCA_030035585.1 of Dugong dugon. Classification (NCBI taxonomy): domain Eukaryota; kingdom Metazoa; phylum Chordata; class Mammalia; order Sirenia; family Dugongidae; genus Dugong; species Dugong dugon. The sequence goes on from CM057460.1 coordinate 70,874,414, forward strand.
GTCTTGGATCCTTGAGCAAGTCTCATGTTATGTTACTCATGCATTCATTCATCCATCCAATATTTTTTGAGTGCCTACATCATGCCAGGCACAGATCGAGTGGGGAAGATGGTAACTGAGAATAGCTGGGTGGAGGCTGATCTCTCAAAGCTCTATTATACTTATACAGCAAAACCTGTGAAAGAAGGAATCTGTGTAAGGCTGAAACCTGACAGAGAAGGAAAACTAAAATACTTTCCACCAGCAGAAAGTGCTAGAAAAGTGGTAAGACTGCACTCTGTCAAAGGCGGAAAACTGGGAGACCTGGGAAAACAAGGCAGTCCTATTGAGTTTTGGTTCTCACAGGTTTCACTGTATTAGTCTGTAATCTCTCCTACTTCAAATATTCCAATTATTTCAGAAAATTTTATTTAACCCCCCAAAATAGACATCATTTAAAACATGAACATCCTGTAAACTAAAATGTGTAAGGAAGTGAAAAGGTGCAAGTTGTGCATACATAGCACCTCCCAAAGGATTGAACTTTCACCTGTTAACCTCTAGAGTTCGGTTCTGTGAGCTATTGATAGTGTTTATACCCTACCTCACTTTGAGGACTAAGGTGCTCCTGACTCAAGCCATGGCATTTTCAATCGCCTCATATGCATGAGAAAGCTGGACAATGAATAAGGAAGATGGAAGGAGAACTGATGCCCTTACATTATGGTGTTGGTGAAGAACATTGAATATACCATGAACTGCCAGAGGGAAAAACAAGTCTGTCTTGGAAGAAGTACAGCCAGAGTGCTCCTTGGAAGCGAGGATGGCAAGACTTTGTCTTGCATAATTTGGACATGTTATCAGAAGGGGCCAGTCCCTGGAGAAGGGCATCATGCTTGGTAAAGTAGAGGGTAATCTACTTTACCAAGAGGAAAAAGAAGACTCTCAATGAGATGGATTGATACAATGGCTACAACAATGGGCTCAAACATAGCAACGACTTCGAGGATGGCACGGGACTGGGTAGTGTTTTGTTTTGTTGTATATAGGGTCGCTGTGAGTTGGAGCTGACTCAATGGCAGCTAATAACAACTTACATTTATCTATAGAAATATTAAATAAGCATCCCCTTTGACTTAGCAATTCCACTTACAAAAATTTATCCTTATAGATATACTTGAGCATGTGCTTAAAGACATATACATATAAGGATGTTCTCTGTAGCATTGTGTGAAGTAGTAAACAACCTAAATGCCCATGAACATGGAATTGATGGAGTAAATTATGGTATAGCTCCACAGCAGAATACTCAGCAGCCATTAACAAGGCTGAAGTAGGTTTATAGATCTATAGATCTAACAAGAAACAATTCCTGTGTACATGGTTGGGTGAGAAAAGTCAAGGGGCAGAAGTCTGTGTTATGATGCTAGTATTTGAATAGTAGTCCATGAGGTGGGAAATACAGAGAGGAAACAAAAAAGAAAATATTTCTTCCTCATAATTATTGGAAAGCATATGCTAGGTGAGAAACTAAATTTGTGCACTCTGCCCTGAGTGTGAGTCTAAAAGACAAACTGACTCCTTATAATAATGTAGATGTTTACATTCAACTCAAAGTTTTAATGGCCATGACTGGCTGAGATAAGCAATGGTTTAAATCAGGAGTCAGAGAGACTGTATGTTGCCTGCCATACATTGCCCTTGATCTTCCTCTGGATGAGGCAGAGGGGGATCTGAGGAAAGCAGAAAAAAACCAGTTGTAGTCAACTAGTTTCTGACTCATCATGACCCCATGTAGAGCAGAACTGGGCTCCATAGGGTTTTCAATGGCTGATTTTTCAGAAGTAGATCACCAGGCCTTTTTCTTCAGAGATGCCTCTGGGTGAATGCAAACCTCTAACCTTTCCGTTAGCAGCCAAGCATGTTAACCATTTACTCCACCCAGGGACTCCTTGAGGAAAGCAGAGGGAGTTTAAAATATAATGGAAACCACAGTGGGGAAGGGGGCCAGGAGGGGCAATAGAAAGCTGTGAGAGGAAGCATATGGACTCCATACGGCAGGGTGGAGAACAGTCTTATTTCTTTCTTGTGTCTTTCTCTGATATTATCAGTAGGGAGACCTCCCAGTCAGAAGTGCTGCCTGTCACCTGTATTTGGAGATGATGAGCTGAAGGATAGAAAAGAAGAGAAAGTTTCTTCCTCACTGAAGCTAAGCAGCTTCTCTGAGAGAACCGATCCCCCAGGTGTTACCACAGACCCAGCCGTCTTTGTGTGTCTGGCATTTAGGATTCATTAATTATTTAATGGGACAGATTCATGGTGAGCAAACAGCTCTGGGTCATCATTTCCCTTGTGAGCAGCGTGTGGACAGAATTAAATATTTGTAGAAGGTGAGCGACAGATGGGCTGTTTAGAACAGTCTCATTTATGATCATTAAATGAGACCTTTTGAAACAGAACACCTGGAAAGTTGAGGGTCTCTTTCCAGGACGGAGTTGTAAACCCCACACTAGCCAGTGGCTGTTTCTATAATTCTATAAAATTTCCCAGAATCCCTAGCAACTTTCCCACAATTCCCCCCACCCAAGTCCGTGGGTCTCCTCTCCTTACCATGGCTATCACCATGGATACTGCTTTCTTCCTTCCTTGTCTCAGCTGCCATCAGGGGACTCATCCCATACCACTGGGGTTCTTTACAGCAGAAGAGCAGTTTTCAGTTTCTGAGGAACACATACTGGGGGAATAGGATTCTTTTCTGAGATGGAGAAATGCATTGTCACATTCGCTTAAGCCTGGCTCGTTCTTGAATCTTCTACCCTTCCTAATTTTGTTTTGAAAAAGGTACTAAGGTGAAAATATTGGTATACATTTCATTTGCAAAACTAATAAACAGTATAATCAGCCTCGGAATGCCCCAAGGCCCAGAATTTGCATGCCAGACTAGAGAGGAAAATAGAGGTCTAACCCCTCCCTCGGCATGTGAGAATTGTATGTTCTGAGGTTACACAGCTTGTTGTCAACAAAGCTGAATTTGAAGACAGTGCTCTGGATTCTGCCAAGTGTGGCTGTTCCTGAGTTGCATAGACACAGTGAGTTGGTGTATCTCTCTCTGCTTTGCCTCCTCTGAGAATCTGGGCCTTCATCCTTGTCTAACAACTTCTAGACCAAGGACAGAACCATACCAGGAGAGGCTGCCATTAACACTGACAACCCTTATCAATTCAACACACTAGGACAGGGATCTGGCCCACTGCCTGAGTTTGAAAATAAAGTTATACTGGAACACAGCCATGCCTATTGGTTTATGTGTTGTCTATGCTGCTTTCATGCTGTAATGGCAGAGTTGAATAGTTGTGGCAGAGACCGTCTGCCCTGCAAAGCTTAAAATATTTGCTAACTGGCTTTTCTCAGAGAAAGTTTGCTGACTTTTCTGTTCTAGATATGGTTGTTCAATCTACCTCACCCAACTCATGTTTCTTCTCTTTTGTTTCTTTATTATCTGTCTCTAAAATGTGGTCTGTGTCCATCTCTGAACTTGTAGCCTGTAACTCGAAACTGTTTTCTGCCATGCCACCTATGAAGAGATGGGCTGTTTGTAAAACCATTTGCTGGGATGCCTAGAGTGCTTATTTATGCCACTCAACTCTAGATCACAATATAAGGAGACAGAGTAAGCTGGGAGTTTTAGATGAGATGTAAGAAATAACTTCTCAGTGATACTGGTACCCACAGGCACTGGTATCCTAAGTTTCTGGAACCCCACTCAGAGAGTCTTAAGAACAGCACAGGAGCAATCTATACAGTTTAGTTCAAGCGTGATTCTGTTCTGAGGTGGGAGGATAGATTAGATCTGTATTTTCCAGAATGTGGTATGGTATGTGTCCAATAAATAATGCCTGGCGCTATAACTTTAGAAAGAGCTAAATATAACTTTAGATGGTATGAGGATCAACATTTATTATTTTAATATTTACATCCTAATTTTAATGTGTATTAGGAAAAAAAGATACCAAGCACGTCTAAGCTCTGATTTGTGGCTATGATTGCCTAGGATGGGGCTAAATAAAAGCAAATCAATACACAGTTGAGTTAAAGAAAAATATTAAAGGAATAAAATTACAGGTATTAGGAAAAAACAGAAAAAGAATCACAAAGGTGACTCATGGATGCCAGAGGCTCGGGAGACTCTGGATTCCGTGACAGCTCCCACCCCTCATCTCTTGCTCTGATGACCTTTGTAACTGTTTCAATATAATTTGATCTTGGAGGTCTCTTTCCTTCACCCACAGTCAGTGTTTAAGGCATCGTGACAGGAGAGATTTTGCCTGGCTAATGCGATTTTCAGGTATTTGTTGAGGAGGACCCGATCTCGGTAATGAAGAGCTCTTTTCCCCGCAGCCGAGGCACGTTATCATCCGTGGTGCGGAAGGTGATGCGCGACCACTGATGAAGACAGAATGGCTGAGCCTGCAGTGTTATTAATGCCAGTGCCGGATCTGTGAGCATCTGCAAGTGAAACAAAGTGATATGCCCTTCACTTAAGCCCATGAGGACAGTGAAAGCGAGCGTGTAGCTTGGACGGGAGCCAGAATCGGGCCTGTTGTTAGAGTTAAGAAATTCATTAGAGGAGCTCTCATACCAAGGGCTGAAGAGAAAAAAAAAAAGAGGCGGCGGGTGTTGATGGAGCAACAGCACGTTAAAACTTTGTGCCTTGCTCCAGGATGCACTTAAGCCCCTACATCTGGAGCAGATTTATGATGCAGAGGCCTGAGAGAGTCTTTTGCATGGTGCCGAAGTCCTGTGACTGCGTAGCCCTGAGCCATTGGCCTAGGAAACGTTTCTTTTCTGGAGTCTGAAAAAGAGGATACCATGCATGATGTGTCTGTGCAGATGGAAGAATTCTAAATAGGAGGACGTGCTGCCAGCAGAGAATGAAGGGGTGTAAAGTCCAGTGCAAGTCCCTGGGTGGTGCAAATGGTTAATGCGCTCTGTGGCTAACAGAAAGGTTGGAGGTTTGAGTTTACCCGAAGGTGCCTCGGAAAACAGGCCTGGCTATCTGCTTCTGAAAAGTCACAGCCTTGAAAACGTTGTGGAGCACAGTTCTACTCTGACATACATGGGGTCGCCATGAGTTTAGGTCTACTTGTTGATAACTAGTTTAAAGTCCAGTGACAGGTAGTAAGACGATAGTATGGGATCCAGACATTAGTAAGATATCTGGTACAAAGTTTGCAAATTTAAAGGGGAAAGGCAGGTGTAAGTGGTAATAGGAAGTGGTGGAGACCATGTCAATCTGGAGGACCCACAGTGCTATTTAAAGGGAGAAATCCCTGCTTAGCACCAGCCAGTTGTTTTGATGAGGGAATCTAGGCCCTTGTTGCTAGATCTCCTGAGGTTTCAAGAGAAGCTAGACATGGAGATTTAAAAAGTATATAAAATCTCTCTATCTAAAAATATTTAGTTTTTTTTTTTTTCATATTTATAAAGAGGAAAGGGGCGGGGGGGGGGGGGACCCACCAGACTGATGAAACGGATCATGTCCATAGACTGGATTTGGCCTGTGGGGCTGTGGTAGGCAGAATAATGACCCCCCACCCCCACCCCATATGCCCTAATCCCCGGGACCTGTGAATGTGTTATGTCTTGTTACACAGCAAAGGGGAATTAAGGTTGTAAATAGAATTAACTTGGCTAATCAGCTGACCTTGAGCTGGGGAGATTATGCAGGATTATCCATGTGGGGTAAATGTAATCAGAAGGGTACTTAAAATTAAATGAGAGAGGCATAAGAGTCAGTGTCATAATGATGGCAATATGAGAAAAACTCAGTCTGACATTGTTGGCTTTGAGGGTGGAGGAAAAAGCCACAAGCCAAGGAGTGTGGGCAGCTTCTGGACACTGGGAAGGGCAAGGAAACAATTCTCTAGATTCTCCAGAAAGAACGCAGCCCTGTGAACACCTTGATTTTAACCCCGTGAGACTTAGTTTGGACTTCTCAACTACTGAACTGTAAGATAATGAATTTGTGTCGTATTAAGCCACGAAGTTTGTAGTTATTTGTTACAGCAGCAAGAGGAAATTTATAAAGCCTCTATTTTCAAACTCCATCTTAGAGATTGAGAGGGGGAAAGGTAACTATGGTGAAAATGGAGAACACTATAAACTCTATTTGCCTTTTATAATAATGAGGGAGAGATGGAGAGACAATGGATGCTAGGCTTGGCTACTTGAATTCTTTAGTGACTGTTTTGATAAAAACCTGCCCAGTTTAGCAGATGCATCTGATTTTTTTTTTTTTTTAAATAATTGTGCTTTAGGTGAAAGTTTACAGCTCAAGTTAGTTTCTCATATAAAAATTTATACACACATTGTTATATGACCCTAGTTGCTATCCCTATAATATGACAGCACACTCCTTTTCACCCCAGATTTCCAGTGTCCATCCAACCAGCTCCTATCTGTTTTTGCTTTCTCATCTTGCCTCTGGACAGGAGCTGTCCGTTTAGTCTCATCTATCTACTTAAACTAAGAAGCACACTCTTCATGAGTATCATTTTATGTCTTATAGTCCAGTCTAATCTTTGTCTGAAGAGTTGGCTTTGGGAATGGTTTTAGGTCTGGGTTAACAGAGAGTCCGGGGGCCATGTCTTCTGGGGTCCCTCCAGTCTCAGTCAGACCATTAAGCCTGGTCTTCTTACTAGAATTTGAGTTCTGCACCCCATCTTTCTCCTGCTCCATCAGGGACTCTCTGTTGTGTTCCCTGTCAGTGTGGTCATTGGTGGTAGCTGGGCACTATCTAGTTCTGGTCTCAGGCTGAAGGAGTCTTTGGTTTATGTGGCCCTTTTTGTCTCTTTGGCTAATATTTTCCTTGTGACTTTGGTGTTCTTCATTCTCCTTTGCTCCAGGTGGGTTGGGACCAATTGTGCATCTGATTTTTTTAATTCTGAGACCCCCAGCTCTGTCCTGAGGGAATTTTGGAGCAACGACCCAGAGGATCTCTAGGTCAATAGTACCTAGGTTACAGTGGCAGAGACCTTTGTGCTCACCTGTATATGTGGGTTCTGCTGTGTTTTTCAGCCTCCCTGGCAGTTGCGTTGGGGCCACATGTCCAGAGGATGTGGGTATAAGTGACATAGGTCCAGGACTGGCCCTTCAACAATCCCATACGATCTCGGGTTCCTCTCTCTCTGGCCATGGTGACCCTGGAGGCTTTGTGCTCCAGATGATTGAGCTATAAAAGGGAGAAGGACTGTCCCACCTGTGTCATGAGCAAGAAATAAACTTTTGTTGAACCATTACAATTTCAGAATTGTCTGTGGCAACAGCAACCTTACTTATCAATTTACCAGTTGCCAAGTTGAGTTGATTCTAACTCAATGGCAACCCCATGTCCATAGGAGTTTCAATGGCTGATTTTTCAGAAGTAGATCGCTAGGCCTTTCTTTGGAGACATGTCTGGGTAAACTCCAACCTTCAACTTTTTGGTTAGCAGCAGAGCATGTTAATCATTTGCACCACCCAGGGACTGAGTCCAAAAATGGACAAAACAAGATGGGAGAGCAAATGTGGCAGACAAGCAAGTTGGGAACCCAGGAGAGAAAAAATGTGTGTGGTGGTTCGGAGTAGGACCATGTTTTTCCAAGTGTGGTCTGTAAACCACTAGTGGAAACTATGAATATTTAGGTGGCAATCATAACATTTTAGAAATATGAATAGTTGTGCATTTATTTGACTGTATATTGGAAAAATTTTACCCAGCATTTATGTCCATCCTATAATGTCAGAGATAATTTTTGCTTAGGAGTTAATTCAAAGTAGACTTAAAAATATTAAATAACAAATATACACGTGACATACAGGTATGGAATAAAAATGTGAAGGTGGCATTTGAATAACTGAAATTTAGAGCCCATGAAAGTAGGCCACACGAAAATAAGGGAGGCTTGAAGTATGTCTCTGAAAAGAAGAACAGACAGCTGCCATGGGTTCTGCTAAGGGTAAGTCACATACTTGGCTCTGACATTCTGGGACTTAACGTGGACCTAAAATTACAGCTTCTTGTTGTCTTTATGATAATGTCCAATTTCCTTGGCCTGGCTTTCAAGACCTCCATATGTCTAGAATCTAACAGTAACTTAACTTGCCAATTTAAATTCTCTTGAGCTTTGTATGTGATTCCACCACTTAATTCCACTCAACTTTTTAGGCACAGCCCAAATCCCATTTCCTCCATGAAGCTTTATCATATTGCCCCTACATAAAAATGGTCTTATCTTCTTTAAATTTTTAAAGCATCTATTCCTGGTACCTGAGGTCTCTGGGTGATGCAAACAGTTTGTGCTTGTCTATTAAAGGCTGGCAGTTTGAACCCACCTCATGGCACTACATAAGAAAGCTGTGACAATCTGTTTCTGTAAGGATTACAACTAAGAAAACTGTAACACATGGGGTCATCATGAGTCGGAATCAAGTCAATGGCAATTTTTTTTTTGAGTATTCCTGGTACCACCCAGGCATACAGTGTTGTAGTAGAGTTATTTGGGTAAGCACCTTGCCTTCCCATTTAAATTGTAAGTTGCTAGACAAGATTGTATCTTGTTTTTTGCAATATTTCTTTGTATCTGCCATACTTCCTGGTAATTTTCAGTAGCATACGTTCAACAAATATTTGTTGATTAACTTTTTGTTGTTAAACATCTGTCTCTCATGCTTCAGAGCTTTTCAAAGCACAAGTCAAGAATTGTTGAGTACAGTAGAATCGAGCTGTTCTATGATATGAAGATAAATTAATGAGCTTTCTGTTTGAAGAAAATTCTGGACTCTAATGAAGATGGCTATTGGGAGTGTCATGGGGTTTGCTGTTACCTGGTTCATTAAGATGGTCATTGGTAAAATGTTTTCAGGCAGGATGTCTTAGCTGAAATAATGCTAGCTGCTGATACAAATTGACCTTGAAACTAAATAATAGAATTTTATTTCTTACTTATGTAATAGTTAAGACAAGTATTCACGGTTGATAGATTTCCTCAATGTGGTGATGCAGAGACCCAGGATCCTTCCATCTTACGGATCAGGCTTTCTGTAAGACCTTGTCATCATCAGAATCCAGCTAGCAGAAAATAAAAGAGAATGTGAAGATGGTACCTCTATGTTATAGATTGAATTGTGTCCCCGCAAAAGATATGTTGAAGTCCTAACCCCTCTAACTGTGAATCCGACCTAGTTTGGAAATAGGGTTTTTGAAGATGTTAAGATCAGTTAACATAGGTCATAACGGAGTAGGGTGGGTTCTAATTTCACCTGAATGGCATCCTTCTAAAAGAGAAGACGATACATAGACAAGACAGGGAGACAGAGGAAGGGCACTGTGCAAAGATACATCTACAGGTCAAACAACGTCGAGCTACCAGAAGCTGAGAGAGAGGCACGGAACAGATTTCTCCCTCAAAGCCTTAGAAAGAATGAACACAGCTGACACCCTGATCTCACACTCCCAGCCTCTAGAACTGTGAGACAATAAATTTTTGTTCTTATAAGCCACCTGCTTTGTAGTACTTTGTTATGGCAGTTCTAGGAAATGAACACATCCCACTGCTAAAAAGCCCTTGTCAGGACATGACATATGATTCCAACTCATAGTCCATAGGTGAGAACTAGTTACATGGCCACATCTAGATGCCAGGGGGCTGGGAAATGTAATGTCTAGGTTCTTCCCATCAGTTTTTCATTTTGCACTGGAGAGCATGCATTTTGGGTGGATGGCTAACTACTTCAGTAACATAGCTAGGGCCAGCCCACCAGTTGTGTGCCAAGTTTCACCATCACTCAAGCTGATTTGCAAGGAAATGTCAAGGAGTTTGGGAAATAATTGGAGCAACAGAAGAAAATACAGTAGAACAAGATGACCTGACAAATAAGTGAAATATAACCAAAACTCGTCTGGGCCCTGCAATTACTCTTTTTAGATTTTTTTGGAGATGAAGAGAGGCCTGGCACAGGTACTGGAGCCAAAGTATGCTGAATTCTGGAACAGGGGAAGCATGGATGGAGCATGGTTCTGCTAATCTCTGTGCTTCTAAGAAGAGTCATGTTAAGATTCTGGCCAAGTAGACGTAAGGTTGCTGGGCACTTCTGTCTGAACTCTGGCTAGGTTATACTGCTTCTTCGTGATTGTGATTACTAGATCTGGGAGGGAAGAACTAATAGCAGCAGCTCTTAGGTGTTGCTATTGTTTGTTGCTGTCAAGTTGATTCTGACTCATAGTGACCTCATATGCAGAGTAGAACTATGCTCCACAGGGTCTTCAAGGGCGTGACCTTTCAGAAGCAGATCGCCGGGCCTGTCTTCAGGGGTGACTGAGTGCATTCAAACCCCAACCTTTCAGCTAGTAGTCGAGTACTTAACCGTTTATGCTTCCCAGGGACTGCTTCTCTGTGATTGTAATTACTAGATTTTAGAGACAAGAGCCAACAGCACCAGCTATATTTTTTCAATGCATTTTCACCTGTTCTCTTATTTGCACTTTATAATAATTTGGTGAATTAGGGAATATTATCACTTAACAGACTAGGAAAGTGAGGGAAGGAAGTAACCCAAGGAAGTTACCCAAGACCTTACATGAGTCTCTGAACCAGGACTAGAATCTAAATCTCCTGACTGTACGTCAAGGCCCGTTTACTACAACACAATTTCCCCTATAGGAAACAGTTGATTTTAGATAAAAATAGTGGGCCAATTCTGTTCTCTTTTCTTTGATTTTTTAGTCTCTCAGATACCAGTTGCCTAATTTCAATCAAAACCTGATCTCATCTCCTTAGTTGTATTCAGTATCACTTTTCCTAGTTGTGCTCACTTAGTATCACTTTTCATAGTTGTTATTGTTGTTATGTGCTGTCAAGTCAATTCTGACTTATAGCGACCCTATAAGACAGAGCAGAACTGCCCCAGAGTGTTTCCAAGGAGCGGCCGGTGGATTGGAACTGCTGACCTTTTGGTTAGCAGCTGAGCTCTTAACCACTGCGCCACCGGGGCTCCTAGAGGCATTGACATTTATTTCTAGGCTAAATCTAAAGAGACGAGGCTCTATAGTGGGCATTCTGTGGAAGGTTATTGGTGAGTATGAGGGCCTGTTCCAGCATTTGCGAAATCATAACAATTAAACTATTACGTGCTCCACAAAAGCCAGTTCTGGCTTCAGCAAGCATCGTTGTAACCATCATATCTTCCCAGAGCATAAATCACACAAGTCAAACTTTACAGCTGCAAAGGAGTTTAGAAATCACCCAATGTAGCTATTTATGTTTGGGTAATAAATACGTAAGTACTTGAAAAGATGTTCAAACCCACTGGTGGTCAAGGTAATGTAGTTTAAACAATGAGACAAAGTTTTTTCCCTTTCAGATTGGCAAAAAATTAAAACACATCCAGTGTTAGCAGGAATATGGGAAAATTGGCTCTTTCATACACCATTGTATGAGTGTAGCTTAGTAACAATTTTTTTGAGGGGGCACTTTGGCACATTTTTAAGCAAAAAATTAAGCATCCTTTGACATAGTTATTTCACTTTCAAGAATCCCTTCCACAGATAAACCTAATGGAGGTGCACAGAGATATGTGTTCATAGTGATCATGATTAATTATAATCATGAAAAAAAATGGAGAAAACCTAAATGTATTTCAATAGAGGCAGTGTTAAAGTAATTAAAGAACATCCATATTGCCATATTGTGGAATTTTGTGCAGTTATTAAAAAGAATGAGTTAGAAATATAAAATGGTGTAGTTGCTTTGGAAAACAGTTGACAGCTCCATGAAAAGTCAATCATAAAGTTACCATATGACCCAGCAAAATATAACCAGGAGAATTAAAAATGTATGTCCATATAAAAACTTACATAAATGTTCATACCTGCATTATTCATAATAGCCAAAAAGTGGAAACAACTCAAATGTTCATCAACTCATAAATGGACAAACAAAATGTGGTACAGCCATACAACTGAATATTATTCAGCCCTAAAGAGAAATGAGTACTAATGTATGCTACAACACGGAGAAACCTTGAAACTATTATGCTATGTGAAAGAAGTGAGACACAAAAGGCTACATATTGTGTGATGCTTCCATTTATATGAAATGTTCAGGAGAGGCAAATCCGTAGGGACATTGGTGGTTTCTAGGGGCTAAGGGAGGACAAGGAGGAACAGGGTGTGACTGCTAATGGGTACAAAGTTTTTTTGGTTTTGTTTTTTTTAGGATGATGAAAAATATTCAGAAATTAGACAGTTGTGGTAGTTTCACAACTTTGTGAATCATATACCAAAAAAACACTGAATTGTACACTTTTTTTAAAAGGGTGAATTTTAAAGTATATAAATATATCTCAATATAAAAAAGGACTTGGATCTATTTGTCTGAAATGGAAGGATGTCCCTGATATATAGCAGGGTTAAAGAACAAGTTGTAGAACAATATATACCATAATTCTATTTTTATAACATAACAAAAGGAATTATATCAGTCATGGTCCGAGCAGAAAAACAGAAATCCCTCTAAATATTTAACACAGAGAGAATTTAATGTAGGGAATTGACTACAAAGGTAAAAGCCACTATCACCCTTTCATTGGAGGGACAAACTGAGGAGATAATATTAGAGCTCAGGGACTAGGGTCACCTACTGTGAGCCCTGGTGTCACAATGGTTAAATGCTCGGCTGCTAACCCAGAGGTTGGCAGTTCAAACTTACTCAGTAGCTTCATGGAAGAAAAGACCTGGTAGTCTGTTCTCATGAAGATTACAGCCTAGAAAATCCTACTGGGGCAGTAATACTCTGTCACATGGGAGTGTTATCAGTCAAAAATCAACTTGATGGCACCTAACAACAACAACAGCTGGGAGTAGGAACCATGGAGGGTTTGTCAGATGGGAGCTGAGCCATGGAGGAATTGCTAAAGATTACAGCCTGGGAACCCCTGTGGGGGCAGTTCTCCTCTGTCATATAGGAATTCTGTGAGTCAGAATCGACTCAACAGCACACAACAGCAACAACAACCAGAGACACTGCAGGAAGCAGAATGAAAGGGAGAAATACGTTTAGCTTCTCCTCTCTTTCCACCCTCCAATCTTCCCTCATCACCTTCCATTGGTCTTATCTACTTAGAAGACAGAGGGAAAGACAGCCTGAAAAAAGTAGCTCTCTGAAGAACCTTGGGGACAACTCCAAGATTGCAAGGGCAGGAAGCAAATCTCTGAGAGTGGGTATAACAGTGAATGGGGGCAGTCCTCACTCCTTGCTTTCCAGGCCCATTGTTCTGGCTACAGAGGGAAAAAACACCAACCATTGACTGCAGTTCAGAACATATACTGCATCCTTAGAACAGCACCCCAGCTTCACAGGGTGTTGTGTTTCAGCTGCACTATAACTGAGTCTGCAACAAGCCATTCTATCAGGCCAGCTTCTTCTGGACAATTGGGGTATATGGTAAGGCCAGTGAATTCCATGGATGTGAAGCCATTGCTGCACTTCATTCACTGTAAAGTGTATTACTTTCTCAGCATGGTGTGTAAGATACTATGATGGTAAATGAGGCATTCTCTAAGTTGTGTTGACAGAAGTATGCAAAGCTCTTTACACAGGAAAAGTTTTGGCATCTTGATGTAATTGAATGTATCTAATGTTCAGTCAACCAATCAAGGAAACTGTTGGAGCTATTTCCAGCAGCTTGAGCTAGAACACGAAGTCCAGAATCTTGAGTAAGTGTACTTTATTGTTAAATTCAGCCTCATCTAATGTTATTTTCTGTTTTCCTTAGTCTGACACCCTTAGAATCCACTCACACATCTGTTCTCCAGGTTCCTGCTCATATGAATTAGCAAGAGCTTACATTCTCTTTGGTGTATAAGGTATTTCTTTTCAGAATACACCTTGTAGTTCTCCAGTAGGGTACAATATGATATGATTCTATGTATGGGTCTAGCAGCAACGAGAACTTGTAGAATGGGTGTGGAGGAGCATTGTATCCTGTTCCAAGAAAATAGCCTAAGGTAAGATCATTATAGAGACTTTAAGCAAGTGAAAGTTAGTTTCCTCATACAGGTGAGGGACGATGGGCTGCCTCCACAGAAAGAGGGCTCAGAGGAATTTTCTAGCTTAAGGTTCTAAACTTTGTCCAGCCATCAAAATGTCCCCATCTCAAGCGTCAGGATTCCACTTCTCAAAAATTGCCCTAATCTTAACACATGAGACATGGCTAGGTTTTGTGTTCAGTTTACATTATAATTCTACAATTGCCCAATGAGATTTTAGGCCTAATCTTCTGCTACATCTATCTTGTGGCTCCTGGAAATAAAAGAATCTTTTAAAGATACCAAAGATGCTCAATGGTTCTGTACCTGTGTCTGAGCTTATCAGTTTCTTTTCTGTAAATGCCCCAGCACCTTTAGAAACAGCAAGCCACTGAACAGCTTATGTCAGTTGAGTGCAGGAGCTATTCGATTTCCCAAAGCCTTGTCTTTAACTGGCAGGTTATCACAAGAAACCTACAGGTGATAATTTAAATAATTATGTTGCCACTGCATGACACATATTACTTCCATTTGCAAGGAGATCATCACTGCATACATGCTCAAACAAGTGAACAACCCAACCCAGCATTCTATCCACTCCAAGAACTATAAAAACCAGGAAAATAGAAATTTCTCTAGTATTTAAAAGAGTGAATCTAGTACAGGGAATTGGTTTTATGAGATGGAAGAACAGAGAAGCAAATAGGAGACTGAGGCCATCAAGTGATAAGCAACAGCAGGAAGCTGCTACCATCCCTCTGCTAGAGGGAAAAGGGAGAAGAAGGTGTTGCTGGAGTTTCAGAATCAGGATCCTTCTCTGGGAGCTGGAACCTGATAGGCTGGTGAAGTGGGATCTGAAGCTATAGAGGAGATGACCGTGAACATAGAGAAAGATTTCTTCCTGCCTCCCATCCATCCTCCAATCTTCTTCCAGTACCTCCCATTGACAGAATTTACCATGAGCCAGAAGATACACAAGCAGAGCAGAAGGGCAAACAGACAATTGACCTCTACACAAATCTCTTTGTAGGTATGTAGATTTTGGAAAGGAAGGTGAGTAAGTAACCAAGTCTGAGTGTGCTCACCAGTTAGTTGATTGGTCCAGGCATCTACTGGTGATAATGGAGGTAAACTGCAGAGAAAAGGAGCCTAGTCCTTTCGTTCCAAGTCAACACATACAAGCAATCCCAAAGATCCAAATCTGTTCTATAGGTTTCAGTGATGTCATCCAAACTACATAAAAGTACAAAGGGCAGCAGGGAATTGGAAGCAGGGTCTGTAAGCTTTTTAATTTATTACAGTCTGCCTAGTTTCTTGATGTAGCCCAAATCACCATTTTCTAAACCAGGAAACAGTGCCAATTCTGCTCTTCCCCTTCTATTCACTCTTTTCCCTTTTCTATGAACCCTAGTCCTTATTTAATCTTTATTCCCCTAAACTCTCCATGCCTCCCCACCCCAAAGTTCCTGCTACCTTGTGTATCAGAGCCCTTGATATAAACTTTCTTCATTATCCTCCACTCTGCCTTGGACTGCTACCTGAGAGGGGAGGAAAAGGCTTTGGATCCTAACATATGATGGTGGTGGTGGTGGTAGGGGTGATTAAGAAGAGGCAATCACAGTGATATTTCAAAGTATTTTAAAATATCATTCACTGAAGGATAATCTGTGCGTTATTTTGCTAGAAGAATGTCGATCTCTAGGAATTTTGCCAAAGGATGGAATATGCCTAAAGTCTCACTTATATTTGATTTAGATGATTCAGAAGATGAGATTTTGGACTTCAAATTGATTTTAAGACTTTTGGGATGATGTGATGGGGTGAATGTGTTTTGCCTACAGAAAGGACATGAGTTTTGGGGGGCCAAAGGGTGGAATGTTATGAATTGAATTATGTGTGCTATAAATCCTAGCTTCTATGCCTGTGGTTATAATCCCATTTTGGAATGGTTTGTCTTTTTATGTTAAATGCTGCCAGATTAGCATAGGGTGTTATCTTGAGTCAATCTCTTTTGAGATATAACAGAGATTAAACAAGTGATAAAAGCAGAGATGAGGGAAGAGAGATGCCAAGACACTTGAAGATTGCCCAGGAGCAGAAGCTAAAAGAGACAAGGACCTTCCTCCAGAGCCAACAGATAGAGAAAGCCCTCCCCTAGAGCTGGCACCCTGAATTCATGCTTCTAGCCCCCTAAATTGTGAGAAAATATATTTGTGTTTGTTAAAGCCATCTACTTGTGATATTTCTGTTACAGCAGCACTAGATAACTAAGACAAAGATATAATATCCAAGGATTTTCCTGAATTGAAGAAAGACATGACTATTTTGATTGAAAATACAAGTACACCCTGAGAAATAAGCATGGTAAACTTAAAAAGAAAATGATACTGAGACACATTGAGGTGAAATTTGAAAAATACCAAGGGTAAAGCAAAAAATCTTCGATTCTATCAGACACGTTATACCCTTTATCTAGAAAGAGAATGCTGTAAGACTGATGACAGACTTCTTATAAGCAACAATAGATGTTAGAGGGTAGTAGATTAATCTCTTCAGGGTACTGGGGGTGGGGGGTGGGGAAGTAACAGTCAACCTAGAATTTTATAGCTATTTAAACTATCATTCAAGAGTGAGACCAAAATAAAGAAATTATTAGAGACTCAGTCTAAAAGAACCTATTATTCTCAGAAATAAATTGTTAAAAAATATTTTCTGCAAGATGAAAAGTAAACCTAGAGGGAAAGCTGAGCTACAAAAAAAAAAAAAAAAAAAAAATTGGGAGCATGCAGATGGACTTTTTAAAAAGTCAGCAAATTTAATAAATTGCTGAAAATAAAATTATTTTTTTTGTGTTGAAAAAAGATAGATCTATAAGTTCATGGCTAAAAAAGGATAACTAACAAGATGAGGAAGGAGGTTGTAAATGTTTTAAGTCCTTTTCTGGAGGAAAATAGGCATACTAAAATTGTGGCTTTGTTAGAAAGTTTATGGTTAAGTGTTTATGTTAAAAATTTAAAGATAACCACCAAAAGAAGATAAAACACAATTTATAGATTGCAAGCCAGCAGAGGCAGGAAAAAAAGAAACACAGAAAAATGTTATCAATCCAACCGAAGATAGTAAAAGACATAAAAAGAAACAAAGATAAAGGATGATAACCAGAAACCACAAAATGTAGTGGCAAAAATGAGTCCAGCTATATCAGTAACCAAAATAAATGTAAAAAGATTAAATTCACCTATTAAAAGATAGATTATCTGATAAGATGTTAAAAACACAAAAACAGTTACATATAAGAGCTGCACTTAAAAAAAAATGTACAAAGGCTGAAAATAAAGGAATGGGGGAAAAAAGACTGCTCAAAAGAAAATTGGTGATTTCAGACCAGACTGAATTTAAGGTGAATACAGATGATTCTTCAATCTGTTTTTATGTCTGCCCTCTCTTGTAGGTTCTAGGCTGACCTGCTGCACATCTCTATCCAGTGTTCCACAGGCATCTCCAACTCAGCTTTGCAAAACTGAAATTGTAATCTTCCTTTCTAGACTCCGGAGCCCTGTTGGTGCAGTCGTTAAGAGATCGGCTGCTAACCAAAAGGTCAGCAGTTCAAATCTACCAGCCGCTCCTTGGAAACCCTATGGGGCAGTTCTACTCATAGGGTCTCTATGAGTCAGAATTGACTCGATGGTGAAGGGTTTTCCCCCCCACATAGAAGTCGATCCCAAAGCCTGTCACTTTTTTTAGTTGAGCTTATTTTTAGTATCAGGGTAACCAAATCATAGACTGTATCTCTCAAGAGGGTCCAGAGCTGTTTGGTCTCGTCTCTGCCAGAGGCGAGATGATGAAGGAACTGTCAGCATTTGCAAAATGTCACAATAAGACACACATGTTATGGTGCTGCTGTGGCTCTAAGTCCTTCAGAAGTCATCTGTGGAAAATGTGGCTACCCTGCCAAGGGCAATAGAAAGTATAACTAGAGTGCCAAAGCTAAAAGCCTAAATACTCCAGTACTGGTCCAGTGGGACACCGAAATATCGTACACTGTGGATTCAGGCATGGATTCCATGTAGGAACTACACCCAAATCCAAGAGGGTGGCTTTGCAGCATCCAGTTCATCTTAAGGATTTCAAGAACAACTTGATGAACAAACATTCTGGTTTTAAAAAATAAAAAAAGAGGGCCCAGAGAGTTCCTGAGAGCCCTGTGCCCTGCAGTAGTTGATACTTTACAAGAGAGCATCCCACTAGTGCTGACAGCAGAGACAGGCTACCTGCAGGCAGATGGCGTCAGCCAAAAATAAAAAAGTGAGTGGGGACTGAAAATTAGTCTGGCACAACCCTGCCATCTCTAATCTAGCTCTGCTCAAAAAGGAGCAGAGTAGAGTAGCAATGCTGGTGAGGCCAAGAGCAGAAAAGAAAGCTGGGGTCTGCTGAGGGGTGAGGAGTGGCTTTATGGGAGCAGAGGCTGGGAGAACCAAGGAGCGCTGAGTTCTGCAAGGGGTCTGGGTAGGTGGAAGGGAAGGGAACTATTGGATACAGACCCTCCACTGTCAGTATGTCAAATCCCAGCCAATCCGTACACCTCCGGAGAAGACAGAAAGACCGGGAGACCGGGGGTGTAAAAAGCTGGCAGTCAGCTTTTTACAGCCGCACACATCAAATATTCTGTTGGGTCGATGCAGAGCAGTCATTAACTGACCTGCCTGGGGAATTGGATACATCATTGTCATCAAACGTGCTTTCCTGTCAAGCAGGCACAAGTCCTGCTGTAAAGGCATAGTTATTTCATGACCCAGACTCAACCACAGGAACAGTGCAGAGGCACCTGAAAACCCAGTCTTGTTCTGCATAGATGAGCACTTTGCCTTAATTGAATTACATAAATATTCATTTTTTTTAAATAATGAGGCAATTGCTTCAAAAAATACATGGTTTTTGTCACTCTTTCTCCTCTGTATTTAAGGGGCCAAGAGCAAGGCAATTCTCAAATACCTGGCAATCCTGGGAGTGTCCAGAATAAGGAAGGTGTCTAAAGAGGAGGGAGGAAGCTCATCGCTTTGACAGCTTTGTGGGATCCCTACAGGGGTTTAATTGCTCGTCATCTTCTGTTGCTGGCCAGGAATCACATTCCATTCTAGCCCCAGTTGGCAGAAGAAGCGGCTGGGCCCTGGGCAGATGAGGTGAGGCACAGCCCAGCCTCCCCAAGCCACTGAGGCCTTCCCATCTGCCACGCTGCCTTGGTTTTAATGAAAACTGTCCATGTGCTGCTACTCACTCCTAATTATCTGTGCTTTGGCAGGCTGACATTTTTATTTTGTGGCTGCCAGGCTGATGGGGATGGTTCTTTCATAAGGAATCGCACCCCTTTCAAGTTGAGTTTTCTTTTTGCCCATCATTTGTTTTTGCAAACATTTCAGGATTAATTGAACACTCTTCCCCCTTCCAACCAAAACACATGCTTCCCTTCCCTGTGCAATATGGCAATCTTGGCATTTGATCATCTCTGTACTCTTTCATTTCTAAGTCCCCAGTGTTGACAAAAGACTGGTCCCAAGTAACCTCAGGCCACTGTGTGGGAGAAAATCGAGTTTCATTTCAGATTAGCCTCTTCAGTTTCTGCCTCTGAAAAGCTCATTTTCTATAAATCTAGGGTTGGATATCTTCAGGCTCACCCTGAGCATGCGACTGCATATCTTCTGCTTGTCTTTTTAATTATAACTATGGATTTGGAAGCTTTGTACAATATGTCATGTTTTGAGTAGGAAAGAAGAGGGGAAAGAGTCAGCTCTGGGCAGACTTTAAAAAGGGTCAAATAAAAATTGTTCTTTTCTAACGTAATCTCACTATTAAGACTCCCCTGGAAAAAAACAATAGCTAGGAATTGAAATGATTGTCTTCATTTCCACTACTGCATGTCCTATCTTTTAAGACAAAACAAAACCAAAAAAATCTCCATCAACCTCATTATCACCCTCTCTCTCATCTAGTGTTGCTTAATCCTAGCTGCTCAGAAGAAGCACCTGGGAAGTTTAACAATTTACTCATGTGTGGTGGACAGAACAAAGATGTCCACATCCTAATATCCAGAATATGTGAATATGTTCTCTTACATGGCAAAAGGGATTTGCAGGTATAATTAAGTTAAGGATCTGAGGTGGGGAGATTATCCTGGAATATCCAAGTGCGTCCAATGTAATCACAAGGGTCCTTAAAAGTGGAAGGGGGAGACAGAAGACAGTCAGATGAAGCTGTGACTATGGAAGAAAGGCACAGAGAAATGGAATGTTGTTGATTTTGAAGATGGCAAAAGGGGGGGGGGTCTCTAAAAGCTGGAAGAGGCAAGGAAACAGATTCTCCCCTAGAGCCTCTAGAAAGAAACTCAGCCCTGCTAGCACCTTGACTTTAGCCCAGTGAGATCCGTGTGGGACCTCTGACCTACAGTGCTGTAAGGTAATTTGTGTTGTTTTAAGCCACTAGGTTTGTGGTGCATGGCACAGGACTGGGCAGTGTTTCATTCCGTGGTGCAGAGGGTCACTATGAGTCAGAACTGACTTGACGGCACTTAACAACAACAAGGTTTGTGGTAATTTGTTACAGCAGCAATATGAAACTAATACACCATGTAAATTTACTTCACTCCAATTAAATCTGAATTTTGAAAGGTGAGGCCCAGGCAACAGTAATTTTTTTAAAGCTCTGTAAAAACCTGTTCCGTCGAGTTGATTATGACTCATGACGACCGTATAGGACAGGGTAGGACTGCCCCAAAGAGTTTTCAAGGAGTGCCTGGTGGATTTGAACTGCCAACCTTTTGGTTAGCAGCTGTAGCTCTTAACCACTATGCCAGCAGGGTTTCCTAAAGCTCCGTAGGTGATTCTAATGTGCAGCAGAGTTGTATAACACTGGGCAGTACTGCCTTCAGGTTCTTACTACCTACTTGCTCCTCAGCCTATTGCAGTCTGGCGTCTGTTCCTACCACTCATCTGAAACTCTTCTTACACACCAGTCACTGCCTTGTTGATAAGTCCAGTGAACACTTTCTCCTCCTTATCATACTCAACAATTAACACTATTGGCCATTTCCTCATGCTTCAAATAGTTCTCAACTTTGGCTTCATGAAATCACCTGTTTCCCTCTTACTTCGCTGGTCATCCTTGTGATTCTCTTTGCTGCTTTTCCTCAGTTCAACACTTAAGTGTTGGTGCTGTTGGAGTTCCATCTTAGGGTCTCGGTTCTTCTCACTCTGTATCTTTGTCCTGAGATGTTATCTATCCCTTTGGCTTCTATATAATGACGAATACCTAATCTAAATCTTTTGTCCAAATCGCTATCCTGATCTTCAAAACTGTATATTCAACAACCTACTTCACACTCAATATAGTCACCACCCTGAACCCAATTTCCCCACTGTAATTCCCTTCCTCTATGTATGGCATTCCCTGGGTGGCACAAATGGTTAAATACTTGGCTACTAACCGAAAGGTTGGGGGCTCAAATCCACCAGGAGGTGCCTTGGAAGAAAAGCCTGGGGACCAAAAGATCATAGCTTTTGAAAACCCTGTAGAGCACAGTGTTATTCTGACACACAGGGGTCGCCATGAGTTGGAATCGACTCGACAGCAACTTTTTCTTCCCCCTAATGTGTGGCATTATTATCCATACAGCAACTTAAGCCAAATACCTTGGAAACATCCTATCTCTTTCCTCTTCCTCACCTCCCTTCCCCAAATCTAACTCGTCACTTCTCTTCATCCTCTCTGTATCATCCCATTTCAGACTACCTTCATCTCCACCTGAATATTGAGATGAACTCATAATTGGTCTCCTTGATCCTAGACCTATTTCTAATCTATGATTCATATAACAACCAAAGTCCTCTCTCAGAAATAAAATTGTCATATTTCTACATAAAATCCTTTAACATCTCATCCTCAGGAATAAACTCCAAGCTTTTCACTTGTCTTACAAGACACAGTGTCATCTTGTTCTTGTGTTTTTGTCCAGAATCATCTCCTCCCATTCTGGGCTTCTTTATTCCCATCCCATCCCCTCTCCAGCTCTATGCTCCAGCCATTCTGAACCAATTTTAGTTGTCTAAATTCACCAGGCTTCTTCTTGTGTCCAGACCTTTGTATACTCTGGCCCCTTTTTTTCAAACATACTCTCTTCTCACTCTTGGACTAGCTAAGTCTTTCCCATGCATCAGTCTCAGCTTAGCTGTTGCCATGGATCTCTGTCAATGTTTGGCTATGTAGCATCCATTCATCCTTCTTTCAGTATCCTGAGTTCCTTCTGAGAAATTAACTCTATTTCCTTTGTGTATCCTTGGTTAGATGGTAAATCCAAGAACCTGTCCCTGTCACAGAAGCTAAAGGCAGTTAGCTCCTTTCTCCCATTGCCCTGTTAAAATCTAGTAGATGATCTGTGACCTAAGCTGGTCAAACAAATGATTTCTTCCAGGATTTAGAATCTTGTACAAATAGTGCAAGAAGGAAAAGTGAAATTCCTTCATGCCAGTGGCAGGGCTCTGACAAGACTATTCTGGTTCAGAGACCTTGCCTGGGCTGTTGCTTTCCAGCTCTGCAAAACTGCTTTGATTTCTGCCCCTTTGCAAGCCTGCTTCTCCAGCTGTTCTATTGATTCTGTTTGTACTCAGTACGCTTCCAGTAAATTTCTTTAATATTAAGTTAAAAAGAGTTGGATTCCTTTGGTTTCTCGTTTATAAATCCTTCTGTGATCCCCTAGCTTACACTAAAAGCCCCTCTCCCCGGCCAGGCTGGGCTCCCATATCGCTATCCTTATCATAGTGTCATGGGTTGAACTGTGTCTCCCAAAAATATGTGTATCAATTTGGCTAGGCCATGATTCCCAGCATTGTATGACTGTCCACCATTTTGTCATCTGATGTAATTTTCCTGTGTGTTGTAAATCTTATCTCTATGATGTTAATGAGATGGGATTAGTGGCAGTTATGTTAATGAGGCAGGACTCAGTCTACAAGATTAAGTTGTATCTTGAACTAATCTCTTTTGAGATATAAAAGAGAGAAGTGAGTAGAGAAACATGGGGACCTCATACCACCAAGAAAGCAGCACCAAGAGCATAGCGTGTCCTTTGGACCCGGGGTTCCTGTGGTGAGAAGCACCTAGACAAGAGGAAGATTGATGACAAGGACCTTCCCCCAGAACCAGCAGAGAGAGAGCCTTCCATTGGAGCTAACACCCTGAATTTGGACTTGTAGCCTCCTAGACTGTGAGAGAATAAACTTCTCTTTGTTAAAGCCATTCACTTGTGGTGTTTCTGTTACAGCACCATTAGCTACCCAAGACACATAGTAATAACCATAATATATTAAAATGTCACTTTACTACTCCATCTCTCCTACTAGACCATAAACTTCTTGAGGGTAAGGACATTAGTTTGTTCATTATTGTACACCCAGAGCCAAACATTAAAAACAAAACAGAACAAAACCCACTGCCGTTGAGTCGATTCCAACCCATAGAGACCCTATAGCACAGTGGCTTGTATGTAGTAAGCCCCCAATGAGCATGTGAGGCATGTGAATGCAGTTTCATTCTTTAAAATGAATGGAGCGATGTGGAAAATGCTCATAGTCTACTGGTTTCAGTGTTTCCCAAACAGGCTATTGCCAGCTTATATAAATCATCACCATAAAATTTCATTAAAGGAAATGGGAGAAGACAAAGGAGAGAGAAAGAAGAGGCAAATAACTAAAATAAAAAACGAAAGCGGGAACTTACAACTGACCTTACAGAAATAGAAAGGATCATAAGAGAAGACTATGAGTAACTGTATGTCAACAATTTTGCTAATTTAGATGAAATGGACAAATTCCTAGAAACACATAAACTGACTCAAGATGAAATAGAAAATCTTAACAGACCCATAACAAGTGAAGAGATTGAATTATTAATCAAAAACTTTCCAACAAAAAAAAGTCCTGGATCAGATGGCTTCACTGGTGAATTCTGTCAAACATTTAAAGAAGAAATAACACAAATCCTTCTCAAACTCTTGCAAAAAATAGAAGAGAAAGGAACTCTTCCTAACTCATTCTATAAGGCCAGTATTATACCAAAGCTAGACAAAGACACCACAAGAAAAGAAAACTAAGACCAATGTCCCTCTGAATATAGATGCAAAAATCCTTAACAAAATATTAGTAAATAAAATCCACGAATGTACCAAGTTAGGTTTTTTCTGGGGATGTGAAACTGCTTAAATATTTGAAAATCAATCAATGTAAGCCACCATATTAATAGGCTAAAGAGAAAAAAAAATCACATGATCATATGTGTGGAAGAGACCCAAAGAAGTCTAGCAAAGGCTTTGAGTATTGAATTAAGATTTAAACCACCACCCAAGTTTCAAATTAGTATCTAAATTGTGCATGTGCAGGACAGACCTAAAGTAGTATAGCAAAGGCTTTGAAAACTGAGCTAAGATTAGAATCACCACCCACAGAAAGACAGAACTTGCAGGATGAACCTAACCAGGTTGCTTGCCTACTAAAATAACAACAGCAAAATCAACATTCTACAAAGATTTTACTAGACCTAGAGTGTACACAATATAATATACACAATGTCAGAATAAAATCCCAAATTACTCAATAGATAAAGAACCAGTTCTCAAGGGAAAAAATAGATACCAACCAAGAAGAGCGAGATGTTGGAATTATCAAAGACTTTAAAATAGTTAATATGACTATGCTGTGTGAGGAAAAAGTAAACACACTCGAAATGAATAGGAAGACAGACATCTTCAGCAGATAAATAGGAACTATAAAAAGTGAAATGGAGGTTTTAGTAGTGAAAAATACAATATCTGAAATTAAAAATTTACTGGATTGGTTCAGTAACAAAATGGAGATGACAGAAGAGTCAGTAAATTTAAAGATAAATCTATAGAGATTATCCAATCTGAATAACGAAGGAAAAAAAGTTCTCTTTAGCTCTTTAAAATGTGTATGACTGTGGAAATAAAAAATTATAAAATTGTCTGGTGGGGTTCTCCGTGCATGTAGATGTAATACATATGTATGTAAGACATATGCCAACTATAACATAAAGGTCAGTGATAAAGGGTAAAAGGATTTATATGATTGTAAGGTTTCTACATAATTCAAAGTAGATAGTGAAAGGTTAGACATGTATATTGTAATCCCTAGAGTAACCACTGAAACAATACAAAACAAAAAAAAACCTAATCATTCAAAGAGATATGTCCAAATAGCCAGTAGATAAAAAGGAATACTAAAAATACTCAAATAATCCAAAATAAGGCAGGAAAAGAGGAACAGAGGAACAAAAAGGGGATAAGCAGAAAACAAATAATAAAATGTTAGACCTAAAATAACCATATCATTAATTATGTAAAGTACAAATTATCTAAACACACCAAGAAACCCACTTTAAATATAAAGGCATAGATTAAAAGGAGATGGAAAAAGATGCACTGTGTAAGCAATAATCAAAAGAAAGCTGAAGTGGATATATTAATATCAGACAAAGTAGACTTGAGAACAAGGAATATTACCAAGGGTAAACAGGAACATTAAATAATGATAAAACTCTCAATTCACCAAAATGGTGTAACAATTTTAAACATGCATTCAGAATTTTTTAAAGTTTGATGAAAGTATTTGGATAGTTTTTTTTTTTTTCTTGTTTGTTTTTAATAGCTTACTTTGGCATTCTAGGCAGAGCCTGAAAGAATGAGTGCAGTCTTTGTCACAAATAAAAATGTCGTATTTATTGTATTCCGTAAAAAACACTTTCAGAGTTCCAGCAAAATGGCACTTTAGGAAGCAGCACCACGCTGTCCCTCCATAGCAAAGATCCAAAAAATTAAGCCCAACAGAGAACACAACAATCCTGAAACCCTAAAACATCAAATGAAGAGATAAAGAACTCAGCCAAGCACCAAATGGAGTGAGAAAACTGACAGAGAACGGAGAGCGAGGAGAGATTCATGCAGAGGTCCCCTACCAGCTAATGCAGTGCGGATCCGCCATCTTGGACTCCTATCGGAGACCAGCAAATGGGGTACGAGAAAGCAGCTTCACGGAGCTTCCAGCGGGAGACAAAACAACCAGTAATTGGCGATATACACTTTCCCACCCCCCACCCTTCTTCACCCCGACTCGGCCTCCTCTGCTTCCCGCAGCCACAGTCTCTTGACCAGGAAACAGCAGCTGCTTGGATTCCAAACACCCAAACGGGTGGCCCTCTGAGTGCCATTTGTTGGCTGCTGGTGTTTTTTTCTGCTGCTTTTTATTTCTTCCTTGCCTCTCCCCACCACCCCCTCCTTTCGCTCGAGTACCTCGCTCTGTGCGCCATCTTTGCTTCTTCCTGAGGGGCTGCAGAGCTCTGGTAATTTGTGATATACGCTTTCCCACTCTCTACCCTTCTTCACCCACAATCAGCCCCCTCTGCTTCCCACGGACACAGAAACACCAGCCTGCACTAGCTGGCTCTCTGAGTGCCATTTGTTGGCTGCTAGTTGCTTTTTTTTTCTGCTTCTTTTGATTTCTTACTTGCCTCTCGCCACCTCCCCCTCCCTTTGCTCAAGTACCTGGCTCTGTGCACCATCTTTGCTTCTTCCTGAGGGGCTGGAGCTCCGTTCGAGTATGGAGCTGCTTCCCGGTTTGGGCTGCCGCGCTGGTGGGATCTCGGGGCTTTTGTTTTGAATTGTTTGTTTGTTTTCTTTTCCTTTTCTTGAGTTGGGAGCCCTTTCTGGCCAGGCTGAGCTGCGTGGCAGGGAGACTTCTCTTCGGCTTCCACAGACGTGCAGAGGGATCCCTGAAGGCATTTCTTTTTATGTTGGTTTTTTTTTTTCCCCGTTTCTTTGGGGCCTTTCTTGTTTGTTTTTTTTTTTAAATTTGTTTTGTTTTCTTTTTCCTCTTTTTCCCTTTTTGTCTTTCTTCATTGCTCAGTTTCTTGTCTCTCTACATCTTACTTCTCTTTCTGTTCCCTGAATACCTGGTGTTGTATACCTCTACGCCTTCTAGCCAGGCTGTACTGCAACACCTGAAAGCGACTTCCCTAGACCTCATAGCTGCACTGGTGGGATCACTGGGATCTTTGCGGTTCTTTAACCTTTCTGATTCTTATTTATTCATTCTTTTCTTCCGCCTCCCCTTTCTGTTTTTCTCCATTTCATAGTCTCTCATCTCTCCACTCCAACAGCAAGCTCCCCTAGCATTCTTTTTTGTTTGTTTGTATGTTTTTGGCTCCTGTTCCTCTCTCCTCTCTCCAATATCCATCTTAGCTCCACACATAACAATCTCCCCGCTGCATCCTGCATAGCTGCACCATGCGCTTGACATCACACCACCAAGCAGCACAGGCACAGCCTACTAGAACCTGCCCTGCACTGATTACCGACCCGCTCCGGTGGCTGTAGTAAGTGCCACAAACAACCCATCCTAGTAACTCCTTTTCAGCTAGACCTGCCCTGCGGTTCTGTATCTGAGTGACTGACCCTGCCAGTTGAAGAAGGAGGTGAAAAGTATTGTGCCCAAAGATGAGCAAACAACAAAGAACACACAGTCTGCCTGCTCAGACATAGTCATTTTTTTTAAAAAAAGGGGGCAAAACAAACAAATCTACAATCAATAAACGAGAAAAATTACTGAATGCCCTGAAGACAGCAGACAATAACAAAGCATTTACAAAAACAGGACAGGATGGTTCCAGTAGGCATCCAAAATAAAACACCAGATGACTCTACTCTGGAAGAACATGCACTAGAACTACCTGATAGGGAATTCAAATCTCTAATACTCAGAATTCTCCAAGAACTGAGGCAAAAAGCTGACAAAAATAAAAAAATAGACATATTGATGGAAAATACGGACAAAAAATTGGAAGAATTCAGGAAAATAATGCAGGAACAAAATGCCAAAATAAATTCACCACTAGAAATTATACAAAGACAACAATTAGAAATCCAAAAGATAAACAACAAGATTTCAGAAATGGATGATGTCATAGAAGGGCTGAGAAGCAGATTTGAACTGGTGGAAGACAGGATCAGTGGAATTGAAGACAAACACTTGGATACAACTCTGTTTCAGGAAAACTCAGAAAAAAGAACAAAGAAAAATGAAGAAACCGTGAGAGTTATTTGGGACACAATCAAAAGCAAAAATCTGTGAGTGATTGGCATTCCAGAACAGAGGGAGAAAACAGAAAACACAGAGTGGATCATTGAGGAACTGCTGACACAAAACTTTCCCAATATCATGAAAGATGAAAAGCTGGCCATCCAAGAAGCTCAACGAACCCCATATAGAGAGACCCCAAAAGAAAATCACCAAGGCATATCATATTCACACTAGCCAAAACCAAAGACAAACAAAGAATCCTGAGAGCAGCTCGTGAAAAACAAGAAGTCACATACAGAGGAGAAACAATAAGACTAAGCTCAGATTATTCGGCAGAAACCATGCAGGCAAGAAGGCAATGGGATGACATATATCAAATCTTGAAAGAAAAAAATTGCCAGCCAAGAATAATATATCCTGCAAAACTCTCGTTCAAATTTGATGGTGAAATTACATCATTTCCAGATAAACAGAAATTAAGGGAATAAGTAAATGTCAAACCAAACTTACAAGAATTATTAAAGCAAGTTCTTCGATCTGAGGACAAACAGCTTCAGCTCACAGGCAGAACCTAGGATGCAGGATCGTACGAGCCAGATACCAATCTAGGAAATGAACTCTCGAGGACTATCCAAAACCAAAAGAAATACAACAGGGCATCAGAGCAGTTAATCAGTAAATGACAACAACATCAAAACAATAAAAGAGGGAATAAACGGCATAGGTATAGAACCTTCTAATGGAGAGGAAGGCAAGGCAATACCAAGTAATGGTAGACTGCTTCAAACTTAGAAAGATAAGGGTAAAATTCATGGTAACCACAAAGAAAGTTAACAAACATAAAAAAAGAGGAAAAACATAAAGTCTCAGCAAAAACAAAACCTACAAAAACAAAAGAAATGAAAAAAAAATCCATAAACAAAAGTAACTCAGCACAACAGAGTAAGAAGAACAAAGAAAATGTCAGCACCACAAAAAAAAAAGCACTACAAAATGACAGCAACAAACCCACATCTATCAATAATTACACTGAATGTAAATAAAGAGACGGAGAGTGACAGAATCGATAAGGAAAAAGGATCCATCAATATGCTGTCTACAGGAGACACACCTTAGAAACAAAGATTTGAATTTATTAAAAGTCAAAGGAAAAAAATATATCAAGCTAACAACTACCAAAGAAGAGCAGGAGTGGCAATTCTAATCTCAGATAAAATAGATTTTAAAACGAAATCTACCATAAAAGACAAAGAAGGACACTATATAATGATTAAGGGGATGATCCATCACAAAAACGTAACCATAATAAACATCTACGCACCCAATGACAGGGCTCCACAATACATAAAACAAACTCCAACAACACTGAAAAGAGAAATTGACAGTTCCACAGTAATAGTAGGAGCCTTCAACACACCACTCTCAGTAAAGGACAGAACAACTAAGAAGAAACTCAGCAAAGATACAGAAGACCTAAACGGCACAATCAGCCAACTTGACCTCATAGACATGTATAGAACACTCCATCCAACCGCTGCAAAGTACACATTCTTTTCCAATGCACATGGAACGTTCTCCAGAATAGACCACATCTTAGGCCACAGAGCAATCCTCAACAAGATCAAAAACGTTGAGATAATTCAAAGTATCTTCTCTGAACACAATACCATCAAGGTAGAAATTAACAATAGAAAGAGCAAGGAAAAAAAATCAACTGCATGGAAACTGAATAATACCCTGCTTACACATCAATGGGTAATAGAAGAAATTACAGATGGAATCAAAAATTCCTAGAATCAAATGAGAATGAAAACACATCATACCAAAACCTTTGGGACACAGCAAAGGCAATCCTCAGAGGACAATTTATAGCAATAGATGCACATATCAAAAAAGAAGAAAGGGACAAAATCAAAACATTAACTACAGAACTCAAACAAATAGAAAGAGAAGAGCAAAAAAAGCCCACAACCACTGGAAGAAAGGAAATAGTAAAGATCAGAGCAGAAATAAATGAAATAGAGAACAGAAAAACAATAGAAAGAATCAACTAAACCAAAAGTTGGTTCTTTGAAACAATCAACAAAATCAACAAACCACTGGCCAGACTGACAAAAGAGAAACAGGAGAGGACACAAATAACCAAAATAAGAAATGAAACGGGGGACATTACAACAGACCCAACTGAAATAAAAAGGATTATAACAGAATATTATGAAAAACTATACTCCAACATTTTTGAAAACCTAGAGGAAATGGATAAATTTCTAGAAACACACGGCCTACCCAAACTACAACAAAGTGATGTCCAAAATCTGAACAGACCCATAACAAGAGAAGAGATTGAAAAGGTAATTAAAAAACTCCCAACCAAAATAAGCCCTAGCCCAGATGGCTTCACTGGAGAATTCTACAAAACATTTACAGAAGAGCTTGTACCAGTACTACTCAAGCTATTTCAGAGCATAGAAGAGGAAGCAACACTTCCAAATTCATTCTATGAAACCAGCATAACGCTGATACCAAAACCAGAAAAGATGTCACAAAAAAAGAAAATTCCAGACCAATATCTCTCATGAATATAGATGCAAAAATTCTCAACAAAATTCTAGCCAATAGAATTCAGCATCATATCAAAAAAATAACACACCACGCATGACCAAGTAGGATTCATACCAGGTATGCAAGGATGGTTCAACATTAGAAAATCTATCAACGTAATCCACCACATAAATAAAAGGACAGAAAAGAATCACATGATCATCTCAATTGATGCAGAAAAGGCATTTGACAAAGTCCAACACCCATTCCTGATAAAAACTCTCAATAAAATAGGTATAGAAGGGAAATTTCTCAACATAATAAAGGGCATCTATGCAAAACCAACAGCCAACATCATTCTTAATGGAGAGAGGCTGAAAACATTCCCCTTGAAAACAGGAACAAGACAAGGATGCCCTTTATCACCATTCCTATTTAACATTGTGCTGGAAGTTCTAGCTAGAGCAATAAGGCAAGAAAAAGAAATAAAGGGCATCCAAATTGGTAATGAAGAAGTTAAACTGTCCCTGTTTGCAGATGATATGATACGATACACAGAAAACCTAAAGACTCCATGAGAAATCTACCGGAACTAATAGAAAGATTCAGCAGAGTAGCAGGATACAAGATAAACATTCAAAAATCAGTTGCATTCCTATACACCAATAAGGAGAACGATGAAAAGGAAATCAGGAAAACAATACCATTTTCAATAACCCCTAAAAAGATCAAATACTTAGGAATACATCTGACCAGGGATCTAAAAGACCTATACAAAGAAAACTACAAAAACCTACTGCAAGAAACCCAAAGGGATCTACATAAATGGGAAAACATACCATGCTCATGGATAGGCAGACTCAACATTGTGAAAATGACAATTCTACCCAAAGCAATTTACAAATACAACGCAATCCCAATCCAAATACCAACAACATTCTTCAAAGAGATGGAAAAACTAACCATTAACTTTATATGCAAAGGGAAGAAGCCCCGAATAAGTAAAGCACTACTGAAGAAGAAGAATAAAGTTGGAGGACTCACACTACCTGACTTCAGAACCTACTATACAGCTACAGTAGTCAAAACAGCCTGGTACTGGTAGAACAACAGATACATTGACCAATGGAACAGAATTGAGAAACCAGATGTAAATCCATCTACCTACGGTCACCTGATCTTTGACAAGGGCCCAAAGTCCATCAAACGGGGAAAAGACAGTCTTTTTAACAAACGGTGCCGACAAAACTGGATATCCATCTGCAAAAAAATGAAACAGGACCCATACATACTTCATGCCGTATACAGAAACTACTTCAAAATGGATCAAAGACCTGAATATAAAGCCTAAAACTATTAAGTTCATAGAAGAAAAAATAGGACCAACACTTCAGGCCTTAATACATGGCATTAACAGGATACAAACCATAACCATCAACGCACAAAACCCAATAGATAAGCTAGATGACTGGGATCTTCTAAAAATCAAACACTTATGCTCTTCAAAAGACTTCACCAAAAGAGTAAAAAGGGAACCTACAGGCTGGGAAAAGATTTTTGGACAGTACAAGTCAGACAAAGGTCTAATCTCCATAATCTACAAGAAAATCCAACACCTCTACAACAAAAAGACAAATAATCCTATTAAAAAATGGGCAAAGGAAATGAACTGACACTTCACCAAAGAAGACATTCAAATGGCCAACAGACACATGAGGAAATGCTCACGATCACTAGCCATTAGAGAAATGCAAATTAAAACCACAATGAGATACCATCTCACCCCAGCATTACTGGCACGAATCAAAAACACTGGAAATAACAAATGTTGGAGGGGCTGTGGGGAGATCGGAACACTTATGCACTGTTGGTGGGAATGCAAAATGATACAACCATTTTGGAAAATGATATGGCGCTTCCTCAGAAAGCTAGAAATAGACATACCATTCGATCCAGCAATCCCACTCCTAGCAATATATCCTAGGGAAATAAGAGTCGTCACTCAAATAGACATATGCACACCTATGTTCATAGCAGCATTGTTCACAATAGCAAAACGATGGAAACAACCTAGATGCCCATCAACAGATAAATGGATAAACAAACTATGGTACATACACACAATGGAGTACTATGCAACGAGAAAGAACATCAGTGAATCTGTGAACTATCTTGTAACATGGATGAAACTGGAGGACATTATGCTGAGTGAAATAAGTCAATCACAAAAGGACAAATATTGTATGAGACCTCTATTGTAAAAACCCATGAAAAAGTTCACACAGAAAATATAACAATCTTTGTTGGTTTCCAGGAATGGGAGGGGTGGGGGTGGGGGGGAAATACTAAATAGATAATAGATAAGTTGTATCTTGGGTGAATGGTGAGACAGTACACAATACAGGAGAAACTAGCACAACTTGTACAAGGAAAGGTCATGGAAGCCCCACAGACACATCCAAACTCCCTGAGGGACTGAATTGCTGGGTGGAGGGCTCTGGGGACCATGGTCTCGGGGAACATCTAGCTCAATTTGCATGACACAGCTTATAAAGACAATGCTCTACATTCTACCTTGGTGAGTAGTGTCTGGGGTCTTAAAAGCCTGTGAGCGGCCATCTAAGATACTCCACTGGTCTCATCCCTTCAGGAGCAAGGGAGAATGAAGAGAACAAGATACAAGGAAAAGATTAGTCCGAAGGACTAATTGTCCACAGCTACCAAGGCCTCCACCGGACTGAGTCCAGTACAGCTAGATAGGGCCCAGCTACCACCACTGACTGCTCTGACCAGGATCTCAACAGAGGGTTCTGGACAGAGCTGGAGAAGGATGTAGAGCATAATTCTAACTCACAAAAAAAAGACCAGATTTACTGGCCTAAAGGAGACTGGAGAAACCCCGAGAGTATGGCCCCCAGACACCCTTTTAGCTCAGTGGTGAAGCTACGTCCGAGGTTCACGGTTCAGCCTGGGAGAGGACAGCCCTGTAAAAGCAAATGGGACTAATGAGGTACAGGAGTCCAGTGACAAGGGCCAGAAAGCAGAAGGGGACAAGGAAGCTGGTGATAGGGAACCCAAGGTTGAGTAAGGATATTGTTGATGTGTTGTGAGAATGTTAACCATTGTCATAGGGCAACATTTGTAGTAAGTGTTAAATGGAAACTATTTTGTTCTGTAAGCCTTCATCTTAAGTGAGAATAACAGCACAATTGGAAGAGCATAGTCAATGTCACTGAACTGTGCATGTAGAAATTTTTGAAATGGTGTATCTCTGGCTATGTGTATTTTCACCAGAAAAAAAAAAAGAGGTTGATAAGTTAGAGGGTTGATATGTTGTGGGGTTGTTAACCAATGTCATAAAACAACATGTGTACTTCTGTTTCATGAGAAACTATTTATTCTGTAAGCCTTACCTGAAGTACAATAAATAAATAAATAAATAAATCACAAAAAACCAAAAAACCACTTTCAAAACTCCCTTTAGTTATCTTACAGTCAACCCAACATCCCTTGGAAGTGTGTAATCTTCTAACATCATAGAGGACCTGAGACTTGAGCCAATATGGCAAATAGCTTCCAACAGGCTGGTGCCTAATTTTTGACCCTAAAACGTATGAGTGTTTGAAGCTATTAACTTGGGCCTGGAGTATGTAATGACAAATAATTTCACATGCTAACAATAATACTTATCGGCGTCAGTGCTAACTCACAGGATGCTTTCTGCCTTCCAACTTAATGAAAAAGACTCCTCTGGAATGCAAAGCTATGGTCTTAGCGATCCTCTGAACTCAGCCTCCATGGGCCCCTCTTTATTGGCTGCAGGAGGCCTCGATGGGTGGGATCTGAGCCTAGTATGTCCCTAAGAGGTATTTTCCAAAAGAGTTTACTTCTTTCTCCAGATGGATAGTCATTACCTCATGCTAATTCCTTCTGCATGACCTCACAAGGTGAGGGAACTTAACCTACTGGCTTTTGGCCCATCTGCCAGCTGCTGCTTCAAGTCACAGAATAGAATCTATAGAAAGAAGTCAGGAGTCAAAAACATATTGGCAGATTTCTTTAATAAAATAAAACCATGAGGTAAAATTATTAAGAACAACTATCAAGCCCAGTGTTTATGGTTATAAGATCAATTTCATTGTTATCAGCATATAGGAGGCCACTGTAAAAAACCAGGAAGAAATTGAAAGTAAGGTCACCGCGAGTGAAGTCAGTAAAAATCAACATAAAATGGAAGAGGACACACATACATGCAAACCTGTAGACCAATCTCATTCATGATGATCAATGCAACAACCCTACATAAAATATGTGCAAACAGATAGCATATTAAAAGATTAATATTACACGAACAAAGGAATTTACTGCATGAGCGCAAGGATGTTTCAGTATTTGTACCTGTATTAATATACTTCCCACATTAATGGACTCAAATAGAGAAATCTCATGAGTGCTGAAAAGGCTTTTGAGAAAATTCAACCTCTATTCTTGGTTTTTAAAAAAGTCATAATAAAATATGAATCAATAGATATTACCCTATTATGCAAAACCCAGTATTATGCCTAACAGTAGAGCATTCCTATTAAAATCAAGAACTAGGAAAGGACATGCTATCACTAGTATTATTTATCACGTTCTGGCAATGTTTTTTCAGCACAATGAGAGAAGAGAAAGAAATGAGTAGTTTAAAAGTTGGAACACAGAACATAAAATTATAATTATTTATAATTAAAAGATTATTTGCCTCAAAACCTCAACAGAGTAAACCTGAATACTGTTACAAAGTCAAGGAATTCAGTAAGATAATCAAACAAAGGTTATACATGGACATCAACAGCCTTCATATATGCAAACCATAATCAGAAGAAAAGACCCCCTAAGAGCAGCTAGAAAATACATGAAATTCTGTGGAATAAATTTAACAAGACATGTGTAAGACCGACAGGAAGAAAACTTTAAAATACTAGTGAGGGTCACAAAAGGAGACTTGAACAAATTAAATGTATGCTGAATTATAAAATAGAAAATTATAACATTACAAAGATAGTAATACTCCCTTTTAACATAATTTCAATAAAATGCAAACTGGACATTTTTGTAGCTAGAAAAGCTAATTCTAAAATGTGTATGAAAAAATAAACAATCTAGGAAAGCTAGGAAAATTCTGAAAAGGAAAAATAGTGAGAGGGGACTAGATATGAAAACATAAGATTTAAAACAATGTGATACTGGTGCTTAAACAGATAAACAGACTAATGGGAAAAAAAAAAAAGAAAGTCTAGAAATAGACCCCCAAGCATGGAGGAATTTACTGTGTGATAAACATGGCTTTTCAAATCCGTAAGTGGGCTGATATTGTTGGCTCTCAGCTCCATTCCCAACCTTCCATGCTCTTTTCTGTTACAGAGGTACTGGCTGGAGGCCAGTGCACAACACTGCCACATTCTCTCCCCAGCTGCCTTTGGTTAGAGTCTGTGAATGGGAGAAAGGGGTTGGGATTGAGGGGTAAGAGGTAAGAAGGAGCGATTTGTTTTCCTCTGGCGCCTCTTTTGGCAGAAGCAGCAACATCAATGGCAGGCAGTTTGGACTCCACCAGCGTTAGATAGTGATAGCGGTTTTAGCAGCATTATTATAATGGGTTCTTGCTTGGTAGCCACAATGA
Organism: Dugong dugon; assembly: GCA_030035585.1. Classification (NCBI taxonomy): domain Eukaryota; kingdom Metazoa; phylum Chordata; class Mammalia; order Sirenia; family Dugongidae; genus Dugong; species Dugong dugon. The sequence goes on from CM057460.1 coordinate 70,910,796, forward strand.
GGTTCCAGAGTAAAAAGGTAATGGCCATGCTTTCAGTAGCTCAACAGTGAGTACAGACTGTTGATTTCCAGTCCAAGGCACTAGCAGCTTCCTGATCACTGAATAATATTCCTTTGTTTCTTTTGCTTATCTAGCCTTTCCATTGTCTTTGTGGCTAATTTCTTGCAGTAGGTTACTCTCTGCTTGAAATATCTAGACTGCTTTCAGATTTCCTGATAAGACAGTTATTGGTACAAGGAGGAAATAACAATTATTCAATAAAGAGAATGGTGCAACTAGGTAGTCAGCCTCTGGAAAAAATTGTTTGATTCCTTATACCAAAATACATTTTAGATGAATCAAAGATTTGAATATAAAAGAAAGTATGGAAGAAATACAGAAGAAAACATGGTCAATTTGTAAAATAATCTCAGTATAAAAGGTCTTTCTAAGATGCCACAAATAATAGGAACATTTGAAAAATTTTATTAAAAGAAGTTGGCATGACCAAAAAAAACTTCCACCACAAAAGAATTTAACAAATTGGAAAAACATTTTCAATGCGTATCCACAGACAAAAACCAAAGCCTCTGAGCACAGGCTGAACTTGGTGACTCGTTTCTAAGTCAAATACAGCAGACATGATGGTTTGTGACTTCTGAGACGAGGTCATGAAAGGCATTGTTGTTCCTACTTGTCCCCTCTATCAGATCATTTGCTCTGGCAAAAGCCAGTTTCTATGCCACGAGGAAACTCAAGGAGTCCTATGGAGAGGTCCATGTGGTGAGGAGCCAAGGTCTCCTGCCAACAGCCAGCACAGAACTAAGGCCTTCTGCCAATAGTCATGTGAGTGGATCCTCCAGCCCCAGTTAAGCCTTCAGATGACTATAGCACTGGTCACTCAGCTGAGCTGCTCTCAAATTCCTGACTCACAGAAACTGTGAAATAATAAAAGTTGTTTTAAATGGCTAAGTCTTTTGGTAATTTATTACACAGCAGTAGATAACTAATCCACTCACTCTGTGGAATGTGGGAAGAGGTACCCTCATAAAATTGTTGGTAGGAATATAAACTGGATCAAATGTTAAGGAGACATTACACAGTATCTATTACAGTAAAAATGTAATTTCACATCTAGAAACATACCCAAAGACATACTCACATGGGTATGAAATGTTAATTAAATAATGCTATTTATCACATCATTATTTGTACGTAATGGCGAAGGACTAGAAACAATCTAAATGCGCATTGTTACTGGGAATAGTTAAATTATGGTACATCCATACAGCAGAATTCTATGCAGCTGTTACAAAGAATAATGCAATTCTGTAAACAGAAAGCCAAATATGCCTAGCACACTACCACTTATGTAATGCAAAAGGAAAGAATATGTATAGATATCTTTAAGGGATACACAAGAGACTGGTAACAGTGGCAGAAATGGGAATCAAGAGTAGGAGGGAACTGATCACTATATACCTTTTTTTCTTTTTTTTTACCATGTTGTTTTTGTTGTCGTTGTTAGGTGCTGTCGAGTTGGTTCCGACTCATAGCGACCCTAAGTACAAAGGAATGAAACACTGCCTGGTCCTGCTCCATTCTCACAATCTTTGTAATGCTTGAGCCCATTGTTGCAGCCACTGTGTCAGTTCATCTTGTTCAGGGTCTTCCTTTTTTTTTGCTGACCCTTCACTTTACCAAGCACAGTGTCCTTCTCCAGGGACTGATCCCTCCTGACAACATGTCCAAAGTATGTGAGACGTCGTCTCTGCATCCTTGCTTCTAAGGAGCATTTTGGCTGTACTTCTTCCAAGACAGATTTGTTCGTTGTTTGAGCAGTCCATGGTATATTCAATATTCTTTGCCAACACCACAATTCAAAAGCATCAATTCTTCTTCAGTCTTCCTTATTCATTGTTCAGCTCTTGCATGCATATGAGGCAATTGAAAACACCATGGCTTGGGTCAGGCGCACCTTAGTCTTCAAGGTGACATCTTTCCTTTTGAACATTTTAAAGAGGTCTTTTGCAGTAGATTTGCCCTTTTTTTTTTTTTTTTTTTTTTTTTTTTACCATGAGCATGTATTATGTACTCAAAACACTAAATATTTAGAAAACTAAAAATAGATGAAAGGTCACTCATATTAAGATAGTTTCTAAATATGTTGCTGATATAAAATTGGAAAACCTCTACTGCACTCATGGTTGCTAGGAGAGTATCTTCAGATCTGGCGTGTAACTTAAAGTTATGTAATTTAAGCCATTGCATTTTCTTCTATCTAGAGAAAGAATAAATTTATAGAAGGTGGGTGATCTGCTTAGAGTCTAGATAAAGGGAAATTAGATAGTATTTGTCACTGTTTACCAAGGACTAAAGAAGAAAGGCAGTATTTAGCAGACATGAGTGTTTTGGTACTAAGGAGGTATATACTTTTGTTGTGTTGTTAGGTGCCTTTGAGTCAGTTCCAAATCATAGCAACCCTATGTACAAAAGAATGAAACACTGCCTGGTCCCGTGCCATCCTCACAAACATTATGCTTGAGCCTATTATTGCAGTTATTGTGTCAATCCATCTCATTGAGGGTCTTCCTCTTTTTCGCTGACCCTCTACTTTACCAAGCATGATGTCCTTCTCCAGGGACTGGTCCCTCCTGATAACGTGTCCAAAGTATGTAAGACGATGTCTCGCCATCCTTGCTTCTAAGGAACACTCCAGCTGTACTTCTTCTGGGATGGAGTTGTTCGTTCTTCTGGCAGTCCATGGTATATTAAATATTGTTTGCCAACACCGTAAATTCAGAAGCATCAATTCTTCTTCAATCTTCCTTATTCATTGTCCAACTTTCGAATGCATATGAGGCAACTGAAAACACCATGGCTTGGGTCAAGGACACCTTAGTCCTCAGAGTGACATCTTTGCTTTGAGTATTTTGAGTGCCTTCCAACCTTAGAGGCCCATCTTCTGGCACTATATTAGACAATGTTCCGCAGCTATTCATAAGGTTTTCTCTGGCCAATTTTTTTAGAAGTTAATCGCAAGGTCCTTCTTCCTAGTCTCTCTTAGTCTGGAAGCTCCACCGAAACCTATCTACCATAAGTGACCCTGCTGGTATTTTGAAATACCAGCATCACAGCAACATGCAAGCACCACAGTACAACAAACTGACAGACGAGTGGTGGATATATACTTCACGTGACTCAGAAACATTGTTTCCTTTGTTCAGATTCTGTGCTCAACCAAACAAATTTCAGTTACTAATTAAACTTCCCTAGGTTCTTATAACTACACAAGAGATCCTTGAATATTAGACACAAGTATCCTAGTCACTGTAAAAATATAATCTCCACTACGAATTTTATTAAAAGAGCATTTTAGTTTCTGCATCAATCTTTTAGGAGTTAGAGTTGTGTGAACCAGGCCCAGAAGCCTGAACAACAATGAGTGCTCTAAGACGGTGGAGTTTCTCGACTTAAAAAACTAAGGGAGCAAAGTCTGCTGAGGTGCTGTCTCCCTCTGAGGCCTAGTGGAGGTGCTGTCTCCCTCTGAGGCCTAGTGGAGTCGTCAGCCAATTTCTCTCTCTTGGACAGTTTAGTCGCCTCTTTAAATGGGATGAGCATAAGTAAAGGAAAAAAGGCGAGCATGCTAAATAGCAGTTCCTATGAAAAATCCCTGTGCAATTTGATGGTGTGATGCAACCAAGAGGGTGATGCAGGCTTAGGTTCCACAACTGTACAGGGACCAGATACTGGAAGATCACTATTTCCCTGGGTTCTTTGTTAGCCCATCTGGAAAATATTTCACCTTTATAACTTAAGAGGGATATGACCTAAGGTCTTTGCAAATTCCCAGAATTTCTGGTATATACATACCCACTGCCAAAGAGTCGATTCCAACTCATAACTACCCTATAGGACAGAGTAGAACTGCTGCATAGTGTTTCCAAGGCTGTAATCTTGGAAATCTGCCTCATCTTTCTCCCATGGAGCAGCTGGTGGGTTTGAACTGCCAACTTTTTGGTTAGCAGCTGAGTGCTTTAACCACTGTGCCAGCAGGTCTCCTTAGAATTTCTGGTACAACTATAGAATATCAATTGCAATATATAATCCATGCATAATAAAAAAACAGGTTGAGATTTGGATGTTGGAGGATCAGCTAGACTCACTACCTAGATGACTTGCCTGTCACATCAGCCTGGTGGCATCAACTCAGATTTTTTTTCTGTAACCAAACAAATTACTACATGATGTGGGCCTTTAGAGTTACTCGTGAATAATTGAAACTGTAAATGTTAACTTGGTGATTGTCAAAAGTCAACTGGACTGAGCCAGGTCTGTACATCTCACTTAAAGAGGATTGTTGACTAACTTGAGAGGGTGGGAAAGTTCATATCTATGCTCATCTTCTGCTTATCTATCCATCCACTTATTCATTTATTTAACTTACATTTATTGAATGTCTCCTAATGCCAAGAGCTGTGGTATGTTCTTGGGTAATCTGCTATGAGAAACAGCTGAGGAAACTTCAGATGTACCGCCAAAAAAAGAAGACTTAGGGAAGACATGACAGCTGTTTTCAAGTATGTGAAGAGGGAGTAGGCTTATCTGTGGTTTTTCCAGAGGGCGTAAGGAGGGAAAGTAGTAGATGATAAAGAGTGTCAGATTTGGGCATAAATTAGGGAATTTTGGCTTTGTAAGCTGACCAACAACGGAATGCACTGCCTTGCAAAACAGTGATCTTCCAGCAGGTCAAGGAAGCTGCCAGAACACAGATAAGGAAGCAGGGGCCCAAAAAGACTCAATGACCTGGCCAAGGGCACACAGCAAGTTAGTGGAGGGCCTGGGTTGACACCCAGAATGGGAGCCAGTCCAGATCAGTCAACCCTTGGCATATCATGATTTAACTTTTTGCTCCATGATGTGTTATACTTTTTAACTTTGATGAAGCACATGCTGCAGGGCTAATGTGTGGAAGTGAGTCCCTGAGCTAGCAAGTCTATATCCCCACCTCAAACAGACTCTAAAGTTCTGTACTTGTGGTATACACAGTCATTCTTGTGATGTATTACAATTTTTTTTCATTATTAAAAATAACCAATGCTTATGTCAATGACCAAAAAGTAAAGATATCTAAGAAAGTGAAAGTTCTAATCCAGATCATAATGTTTCAGATAAATTAGAGTGGCATATTAAATTCAGTGATGACATGGTTATGTGATATGAAGTTGTTCCATTGAGTGTTCAGCAATCTGTTGTAGAGATGTTTTAGGGAATGTTCAAGAAAAACAAGAGTATTCTGTACTCATTCAACCACATTCCACAGTCTCCTTTGGTCTTTTGTCCTAAATAATTTGAACAACATTGGTTAGGAGGAAGGAGGAAGAATCCCCAAGCACATCTTACCATTCAGGTAAGAAGTGTGGGGAAGAAATTGCACAAATGTGTCTGATGAGGTATGACTTTCCTGCAGGTCTCTGCAGCCAGTGGGAGAGCCTGGCTCCATTTGACTTGTTAGATGTTCCAAGTTGGTGTGATTCCAAATATAGTCCCACAGTACAGGCACCACGTTATTTTTGCCTTTCCGTTTAAGGAATATGCTTATTTGTGGCAGCTTTAGGCCGGAGGGCATTGTTTCAGAATCAACCACTCTTTAAATTTTCTCTTACGTACCAGGGCAGTTTAGACTTAAATATTGAAGCCATAACAGGATTCTCATGGAACTTCCCCAGCTCCCCCAAGTTTCTTTAACATGTTGTTGTTGGGTACCAGCTAGTTGGTTATGACTCACAGCGACCCTATGTGACAGAGTAGAACTGCCCCATAAGGTTTCCTTGGCTGTAATCTTTACAGAAGCAGATCACCAGACCTTTCTCTTGTGGAGCTGCTGGGTGGGTTTCCAACTGCCCAGCCTTTCTCAGTTAGCAGTTGAGGTTAACCATTGCGCCACCAGTACTCTGATCTCTAGACCAGCAGCACAGCATCTCTCAGAAACTTTAGAAATGAAAATTTTCAGTCCCCCCCACCCCAATGAATTGTGAACTCTAAATGGGTGGGGGAGGGAGGTCCCAGGGCGGTACAAACGGCTAACTTGGTTAACTCGTTCACCTGCTAACTGAAAGATTGTAAGTTTGAGTCCACCCTGAGTGAATTACAAGAAAGGACTCATGACCTATTTCTGAAAAATCAGCTATTGAAAGCTCCGTGGAGCTCAGTTTCACACTGACACACACAGGTTGCCATGAGTCGGAATCTGCTCCACGGCAACTGGTTTAAGGGGGCTGGAGCTCAACAATTCGTTTTTAACAAGCCCTCCAAGTGATACGGATGCAAGCTAGAGTCTGATCACTGCTGTTTGAAAATATTCAGGAGCAGGAAGAGTGGCTTGGTTTTAATGGTTGATTTGATATCCAACCTCTACCTCTCAGCCTCCCTCTCCCCCAAAGAGGAGAGTGCTAATGGAAGCCAACAGTGATCCAGATGATCTCCATTTGCATCAAGAATCTACCTGGCTTGTCTGGGATTTCATGGAACACAGAGAAGTAAGTAGAAAATGCTGTTAGATGCTTTCTGTTTGGCAAGGTTTACGTGGCACCCAGATTTTTCATAAATGGGAATAGAGATGTCAGCACACCCATCATGGACCACGAACAGTGATTCAGTTTGCAGAAACCGTGCCGAGACCCCCAAACCAGCTGCTTTTTGTATGTTTCTACCTACAAAGCTGTCAACACAGCACTTTTGCCAGCTCCAATTTTACTTGAGAAAGCCAAAGCCCAATCATTTCTGATTCATATCTTCTATTACTAGAACTTTACCAAATTGGATGTTTAATAACTGAAATAACAAAATCTGAGAGAGAGAGAGAGAGGAAAGAGAGAGAGGAGAGAGAGAGAGAGAGAGAGAGAGAGAGAGAGAGAGAGAGAGAGAGAGAGAGGAGAGAGAGAGAGAGAGAGTGTGTGTGTGTGTGTGTGTGTGTGTGTGTGTGTGTGTGTGTGTGTGTGTGTGTGTGTGTGCGCGCGCGCGCGCGCACACGCCAGTAACCTAGTAAATATTTCAATCTCGGTCATTTCCCCCCTCCCTTTATCACTGGTGTTTTGTTTTTCTTCTTTATGTCTGGCTGTGTTTACGTGAGAGCTGTTTTACATGGATATAAGCATGCACCCCACTCCAACTAAATAAATGTCAGGAGAACAGCAGGAAGCCTATTTCTTCCTGTTACGTCCGATCCCTGCTATCCATGTGTGTGCCCACTAATGACAAGCAACATTTGCAGGGTCCACACCTGGCAGCTAAGAGGCGGCCCACATTCCAAAGAAGGCTCAGGGGTGAGGGGGGCCTGAATTTTAAACCTAGAGTGGACTTTCCATGGCAGCATTTGAGCCCACTCAGTTATTTATAGTATCAGTGTATTTCCAGAGGCCAGGGTAAACATGGACTGCGGAGAGAGGAAGAGATGCTGAGGAACGGCGTGGGAGAAGGGAAGGGCCTGCACTGGCATCAGCAATCCTACAGCAGCACCTCCATAACTGACTGGTTTGTGATTTGGGGAGGAGTCAATCATACTCCAGATCTCACCTGTTTAAAAACGTAGACTGTCAGCTCTGAAGTTTCATATTCCCAGGTGGTGGTCTGGTAAGCAGACGGTTAACTGCTTAATAAAGTCTGTTTCTCTTTTCATCGATGGCAGCTGATTTCAGACCTGCATGCTGAAAGTTCTGCTCGTCTTCCCATGGTCTGAAGGAAGGAAAAAAAAAAACACCATAGTTTCAATATCATGTTCAGAAATTCTAATCATGGAGTCTGGAATACATGTTCTCACTGCAGATTAACTTGAAATTTTGAGATGTGATGCCTTCCAATTGGAAAGGGGCCAAGGGGGCGCTCTTCTTTGTTTCCTTCTCTTCTGGTTTTGGAGCAGGGCCAAATGGGGAACGGGCCCGCGCTCCACTACATAATTGATACCTGTCGAGAACCTTTACAAATTCTGGATTTATGGATGAAAGCAGGCCTTTTTCTATAAACCTCTCCCTGGTAGTTAAAGAAAGGGCAATCTTTTATGAATAGCCCAATCTGGATTGGCCTTTACCTGCTTGGCAGAATTCATTCTGGTAGCCGGTGTGTTTTTATACAAAACCTCTGTGTGCTAAATAAAGGTCACTGGAACAGCAGGCAGCCTGTTTCATCCCATTATGTCCCTGTCTCGTCACAAACCAGTTTAGCCTCCAAACCCTCCTAACAATACCAGGCTTTGAGGGTGGCTCTGCCACAGAGCGCTTGGTGGTAGGGCCGTCCCTCTGTTCTATGTACAGCTTTTTCGTGAAACGGTCCTGGTGGGAGCTGGGGTGGCTGGGATTATAGCTAAGTCATGGGACAGAGGCTGACTCAAGCTCTTGGAGGGTCTTGTGCCCCCACAGTCATTCCTGACATGGAAACTGTCCCCCCAAACAAAATTTGGGGTTTGAGAGGTTGGCAGGGGGTTGATTGAGAGGAAAGATACACAATATGTGGGGTATGAAAGGGAGGGCATCCCTGAGGAAATGGGGGCCCCAGAGCAAATCAGTGTGTTATCGCCCAAATAGCTTACCATGTAAAGGCACATTCGGATTAATTGCAAGGGGGCACCTAAAGATCAGATGTATTGAACACTTGCCGCCTGCTAGGCGTTGTTCATAGTATGCTGTGTGAATTGTTTCTTTTAGTCCTTAATACAATGGATTCTCTCATTTAATCCTCATAATAATCCCCTGGTGTAGACACTTGTATTGTCCTCAATTTCACAGATGAGTGAATGGAGGTTAAGTAACTTGCCTGGGGTTACACAGGTGGTTTAAGTAGGGTGCTAGGAATCCAGCCTCTACACTTAACTGCTGCACAAAGTGAGTCTCAAACTTTAATGTGCATACAGATCACCCAGAAATCTTAATAGCAGAAACTGATTTCACAGTTCTGGGTAGGGCCTAGGAGTCTGTATTTCTAACAGGCCCCCAGGTGATGCTGGTGGTGTTGGTCCATGGAATATACTTTAAGGAGTAAGACCCTACACACTAGGAAGGTTAGGGGCTGCTCTGGGCTCTAGCTTCCTCCAGGCAGGAGGTAAATGATTTGCCTCATAAGCAAGGGCTTGGTCTCCTACCTGCAAGCAATGAGCTTCACACTGCACCACCTGACCTTCTTAAGATGGTTGGACCAGAGTTAAGTCTGCTCTGGCCGCCCTTCCCCCAAGTTAACCCAGGAAAGAGATAGGGGAAGAGATTTCTGGGATTTCAACCGTGACACTTACTCCCGGGCTGCAGTGAAGGCCTTTCAGAAATTCCAGGCATCCCCCCATGGCCTGCACCCCAGCCCCTTCCTGCCTTCATGACTCTAGGGCCCAGGGGTGCGCAGCAGCAAGAACACCAAAGCCTAGCTGCTCAAGGCTGTTGACTTCATACTCCCATCCCTCACCCTCTCATCTCATCCTCATCTTTTAGATCACATTTTATAGCCACAAGGAGACATTTTTTGTGCATCTCTCCTTTATACTACCGTAATGGAAATAGTCCTGGATTAGAAGTCGAGGACTTGCGTTCCATCCCCATTTTACTCCTTCATTTGTTCAGTAACCAGAAACTAGAAGCTTCATCTCTCTAGACCTTAGTTTTCTCTATCTCTAAAGAGAGCTACTAAAACTAATCCCCAATCTGTAGCTTAAGGATGCTCTAAGGATCAAAGAACTTGCATTTATAAAACAATTTGAGTTCCCTTGGAAATAAGTCCTTACTGTGGAAATGTATAAGTAATAATACAATTACAGCCAAAGTCTGTGAATGCCTTGTATGGCATTCAGCAAGTCATTAGGCTTAATGACCAGCTCTCCTCTTGGAATTTAAAAACCTCTCCTCATTACAGCATTTCCTTGAAGTAGTCAAAGGCAAGGGTCTACTTGAAATGCACGCTCAATTTCTCCATTGGTCAAACTCCACTTACCTGCCAAGACCCTGTCATCTGCATTTCTAGAGAGAGAATTCCATATCACCAACCCAGCCAGTAGTGTGTGGCTGGGCTTCTGGACAGAAAAGGTAAAAAACAGAACCACTCCACCAGATGCACTAGATCTTCTTTTATGTCCTAAGAATAGCCAGTGCTTTGGTGGGTGAGTTCCAGGCAGGTTCACATCCCCACTGCCAGTGTAGGGGGCTGGATTAGTTGGAACCACAAGAAAGAATTCTCCCGGTGGGTGTCCAGAGCCCCGGAAAGCTGACAGGCTGGAAGCACGAGTCTGACAGGCACTTCCAATTCCTTATCCAAAGTGCTACTTCTCAACTTCCTCTGCAATATGCAGGGAAATTGTTCTTGTCTTAGGGCAAGATTGCTTTCTTCAGAAAAGGAGAAGTTCACCTGGTGGTATTGTCTGCCAGGGAATCAGGCAATCATGTTGCTGAGACGATGATTTATCTTGTACATGGGATGTCTTAACAATCTTTCAATCACTTCATTATAAGGTTATGTTTTTGCTTCCCCTGTCTCTTGACAACCAGCATGGAGTTGTCCTGCCTTTTCCCATTTGATTTTCGTTTGTTACCTTGCTGCACGCATTACAGAGTTATGGACTCACATTGCTTGTGACAAGGCTGTGGACTCAGAAATCATTTATAAGCAGCTAGGGCAGGGCTGCACAAATCCAAATGCACAAAGAGACTTAGAAGAGGGGTTTTATGTTTGTTTCCTGCCAAATCATCTTTCATTTTCATGTAAAGAGATGAAATGGCAGACAGGGTTCAGGATTCTCCAAATGGCCCTCAGTGTAATGATTTGCCCCTCACATGGACCATGCCCCTGAGGCTGGCATGTCTGGTCGCTCTGGTCTCATTTGTGGTTTTAGGTCCCTCCACTTTTCTCTCTTCAAAGTCCATACTTTGTATCTGGGATAGTCTCCCACTGTCCTTGACACCATACTCAACATTCTGATATCCAGGTTGTTTGGAAGTTAATCTGACCAAATAAAGCTAGATGTAATCCACTATGTAATCCCAGCGTGACCACCTCAATTTCCCTTTTTCTACCAGTTTCCAAATAAATATTGTTAAAAGTTAGAATTGACTATTACCTCTCTTGGTAGATTTGAATCCACCATACCAATTGCTGTCCAGTTGAATCTGACTCATGGCGACCCCATGTGTTGCAGAGTAGAACTGTGTTCCCTCCATAGGGTTTTCATAGCTGTGACCTTTCAGAAACAGATTGCCAGGCCTTTCTTCTGAGGTGCCTCTGGGTTTGAACCGCAAACCTTTTGTTTAGTACCATATTTTTACACAAATAATGCATGCCTTTTACGTTTGTTTGCCAACTGCTCCCTCCCCCCGTGAAGTGTTTTTGTAAGCGCTGTTATGCCAATTTTTGTTTGTTTGTTTTTTTACAGTAGCGGAGCTTACAAAAATACATCGCAGGGGCAGGGAGTGGTTGGCAAACAAATGCAGAAAGTGCCCATTATTTGCGTAAAAATGTGGTAGTTGTGCGCTTAACCATTTGCGCCACCCAGGGACTCCTGAATCCACCATAATGCCCCAAATATGAAAATATGTCTACAGATGATTTGGAAATGAAACAAAACACCTTACTGAGTGCACAAGTATCACCTGTGCCCAGATGGTGTTCCGGTTCTGCCTAAACTGACTAGTGCCCTGGTGGTGCATTGGTTAAGTGATACAGCTGCTAACCAGAAGGTCAGCAGTTCAAATCTACCAGGTGCTCCTTGGAAACCCTATAGAGCAGTTCTACTCTGTCATCTAGGGTTGCTGTGGATCAGAATCGACTTGGTGGCAGCCAGTTTGGGTTTTTTGGTTTGGTTTTATCTTCTCTCTTGTTCTCTCCTTGCCCTCTCCAGGGAGCAAGGGATTTAAGGGTGCAGCAGGACTGGTTTACTCCAGAGTTCAGTTGGTCCATCCTTTACGTGAGGCCAGAATTTGACTCCTTCTCAAGAGGTCATCTCAAGGTGCCAGCTACTGCATAGGAGCATGGCTTTACCGTGCTCTACCTCTTAATGGCTATTTGAACTTGAGCTTCCATATCCCTATCTATAAAACAGGAATGATAATATCTACTACCACTTGGGATTGTTGTGAGGCTAAAATGAAATAATTTATGTAAAATATTTAGCACTGCACCTGGTATATATTATGGAAATGGTAATTTCTTAATTCTTTCATCCATCAAATACTTATAAAACATGGAAAAGAGTTCCATTCATGGCATAAAAATCCTTTTACTCCCCTCCCCCTCCCTCACAGCCCTGCATCACTCTACAGTGAATGATTTGAACCGGTCAATTCACAAATCAATTCTCCCTTCCCCACCCCCAACTTTTAGTTTTGGTCCTGGATGCTGATATTTTCCAGCATGCTGCACAGAGCTGGCGTTGATTCTACACAATGTAACTGTTGAAAGAAAATACCTTTTTTTTCCTCAAAAAATTTTTCCTCCCTGTTAAGAACCATAATCATCATCATTGTTATGTTATGAACAAAAGCCCCCTCGTGGCTTTTGGGGAAGGCTTTGCTTTGGAATAGCGACCCTATAGGACAGAGTAGAACAGCCCTATAAGGTTTCCGAGGCTGTAATCTTTACGGAAGCAGACTGCCACATCTTTCTCCTGCAGAGCCGCTGGTGGGTTCGAACTGCCAATCTTTTGGTTAGCAGCCAAACGCTTAACCACTGTGATGGCAATGTTTTTGGTTTTTGGTTTGCTCTGTTTTTACATTCATAACCACAGAGAGCTGACATCAAGCAAATAAAATAGCTCACCATTTCTTCATGTTAAAAGATCTACGCTCACTTACCTAACTCAGCGCTTTTGGTAAAATATATTTTTGAGAAAAGTTTTCCAACGATGGAGCCAGCTGCTAGATAGTTTATATTTTTTCCTAATAAAAACACTCAAGACATTGCCCTAGTCCTTCGATTTATATGTTCCTGCCAGGAATATACTTTGGAGGCCCCATTTTATTTTCATTTTAAGTGCCCTGAGTTTTAGGGAATTGAGTTTTATTTTGTTCTGATTTGTTTTAGGAGTGGGCATTTGTAGGTGTGTGTTTTAATACCTGCCAACCAGTCTTCCGTCTTCCCTCCCTTCCTCCTTCCGTCTTCCCTCTTTTCTTTCTATATTTTCTTAAGGCTCATTTCCCAAATGAATGAACGATGTCTAGATGCTTCTCAAGCACTCGGTAAGAATCAGCACCTTTTCAACTCTAGAGAGTCTTTCTTAGTAATTTAAAATAAGGGGGCAGGGAGTGGGGTCCAGTGTCATGAGCCCTGTCCAAGCTCTCAGTCTGTTGATTGAACAGTCAATATACTGACCACATGGAAGTCAATTGCTCCATAACAGCTAAGCCCTTGATTTGATTTGCACTTATCTAGATCGACCATTCTGCTTCAACACCTTAATTGTTCTGCAATATAATATATTGTTTTTCTGTTACTAGCTGTGAATGTCTAAGTAACCAATTAGAGTAAAAAAGTATTGAATAGGTATACCTGAGAGATACTTTTAATTCTCTCTGTAAAAATTACAGTCTGAATGAGTCTACACTAAACCTCTTTGTATGAAATTCCTGGGTTGATGATTTTTGATTGATTTGGCCAGTTAATTTGGTCAAATTTCTATCAATTAGATCAGGTGACCAATTTGACTGATAATGTGTATATGACACGGAATTTACCCAAAGGTTTACTCAAAATGGTCAGTACAACAACTGCATTCATTGATTCATTTATTCATTCATTCAACACATATTAACTGAGCATCCTGTATTCTAGGTGTTCTGGGAACTGGGGATACAATAAAGGACAAAACAGACCAAGTCTCTGCCCTCATGGAGCCCCATTCTAGTGGAGAAATAGACAATAAGCAAGAAAGCAAATAATCCATCTAATAATTTCTGGCAGAGAAAAGAGCTCTAAAGAATAAGAAAATAAGGAGTTTGAGAACAACAAGGGGGATCATTTTATGTTGGGTGATGAGGGAGGGCCTGTTTGTGAAGGTGACACTGGAGGCACCCAACTTTAAGTGTGGTGAACCCACTATATGGGTCTCTCTCTCTCTATCTGCCCACCTTTTTTGGGTTGAAGCCTTGAAATTTTTAAATTAATTTCTCTACAATTTGAAAGTGACCACCTTTAAGCTGGCACATCACTGCTGTTTCTCAGGGCTTTTACTTTTGCGGGTTTTGACAAATTGAAGTAGCTGGTATAAATGAGCAGATTTTTCTGAAAACCATGGAAAACATTTTATGTCTTCTTCAATTTTTTCTTTTGTTTGTGATTTAGGAACTCCTTTTATTTTCCCACAAAATATGGCCATTGTAAACAGAATGTAAGCAAGCACTCAGGCAAAAGTCCATTTCAAGATACAGAGATAAAAAAATAGTACCAGAAATAGTTTCTTCCTTCCAAATCGACTTCTCAAATAACATTTTTGTCAAATTCCTGAAATCTTGCTCCAAAAAAGCAAATGTCTTTGAAATTCTTGGAGTTCCAACCATGAAATGTGTCTGCTGTGAGTTTTTAGTTTCTTTTCAAAGGTCCTCCCCTGCCTTACTGAAATCATCTAAAGTATCTGAAGTAGTTGGGATTTTTCCACAGTTTGTTTAGTTGAACTGAAGATGCTAACTGATTTCAGGAGTTTTTCCCAAAGAAGATCATGGTTGCATGAATGCATCATTGCCTGCCCATTTGAGAATTCAACATGACTAAAGGAACAAGTCTCAGTTCTGTGTGTATATCAAGGCAGCTTTTCCCAAGACCTAAGCCCTTTTTCAGAAGTAATAATAATATTTATTAGTGCTCTTCACGTGCCAGGCATTATTATAAAAACTTTATATTTTTTTAACTTCTTTTTAACAGCATCTATGCAGTTATCCTCATTCTGCAGATAAAGAAACAGAGGCACAGAGAAGTTCAGTAAACATCCCAAGATGACAGCTCAAATGTGGCAAAACCAGCATTAAAACCCAGGTAGACTGGATCTAGAACCCACCCTCTTATGCTTTACCTTATACTGTCCCTCTGTAGTAATCAATGAGGGGTTGGAAGGGGGGGGTATAGTCAGCCATAATGCACAGGGGTGGCCTCAAAGGAAGTTTATGCCCAACATCTCTCCTGATGATTTGGTGGCCCATTCTGATTGGTGGGCACCCATGATATACTGATTGTTAAATATTTTGTTTATATTGTAGCTTTAAAGCATTTCCTTCATCTCCAAGCTCTGCTTCCATGGCCTGTATCTCATTCACTGCTCCTCAGTTGTGGCAGATGTAGAGTACAGGAAGCTGAGAGTGTTCTTTGCATTATTTGAAGATTAACTATTTCAACCTACTCATTTGATAGATGAGGAAACTGAAGGTTATAAATGTAAGAAGAAGTCCCCCAAGGACTCAGCCTCGTCCTTGGTATAGAACCCAGCTTTCCTGATGAGTAGTCCTCCTGGTGTGCACACTTTCTTCCCTTCGACCCCTTCCATGGACTGTGGCATCAGGGCAGCCCAGAAGCATAGATAGAAAGAGAACTTTTTACTGAATTGTATCTCATCAAAACATCTTGCGATATTGCCAAAATGGTTGATTTCCATGAAACTGCTCTCCCTGGTCCTACTGATCACCCCTATCTGGTTTCCTTCATTTGACCCAAATTATCCAACTTCATTTCCTTTTCTGGTATGTGTGTGTATATACATATGTATAATTACAAACACACACACACACATACACATTCACATTCTTATATATTGATGCCCTTCAGGGATGCAACCTCTGCTCACTTCTCTTCTCAAAGAATACCTTCTTCCGGCTAATTTTCAACTGACATCGCTTCGTTTACTGCCGACACATCAATGATCTATATATATTTCCAGCCTCCTCTTCTCTTTCAAGATACAAAGCACCATTTCAAGCTATCTATTGTCTCAAAGGCTCAAGCGCAACATATCCAAAAAGAAAATCCATTACCTTTCTCCCAAATCTACTTTTCCTTCAGTATCCCTCCTTCATAAACCCTGTCTTGGTTAATGCCAACACTATCAGCCTGGCATCCCAAACACTGACTCTTGTCTCCCTTATTCACATTCCATTAATCGTTAAGTTCTACTGATCTCCATCTATCAAATCTGACTTCTCCACTCTGTCCCTGCATTAATGAAGCCCTCCTTATCTCTCTCCTGAATTTGACAGAAATGTTTAAGTGCAGTATAATAATCAAATAAAGTGCATAAATCATAAGTACGCAACTGAGCGCGCCATGTGACCAACACACAAACCAAGAAACACAGTATTACTGGAACCATATCAAAGCTTGCCTCCTCAGTGGCTGGTGTCTGAAATTCCACTGCTGACGTTTAATGACTTTTTTAAGGTCCTGATCCTTATCAGAATTAACTATCCAAGGTAGCATAGCATCTTAAGTCATTGCCAGCTCTGTATAGCTGAATATATGTGAAGGATTTAAGAGGAAAATTCAACAAAGATGAGGAGGAACAACTGAGAAGTGAAGATGCCAACCTTGAATACCAAAAACAAACTGCCTGTTCGACTGTTTTGGTGAGGACGGGCTCTTATGGTTCTTAATAGGGTAGTATGATTCCCCTAAAAGATTCCCTATTTGGATTTAGTTAATTGTTGTCAAACTTAAAGGAGTCAGAAATAATAACAATAGAAATAAAAGCCATAGTGAAACTCATGAGGCTTTAGAAGTGAGAGTAGGTGAGAGAAAAGAATTGAAAATTCATTGACGTGAATTTACCCTAATACATGTTATATCAAATTCATTCTCAGACTCATGATATATCACAGTAAAATTCTCTGTATTGAACTGCATTTGAGGAGGAATCCTGAACAGCACATTCCATGTCCATAATTGGGTCTACAGGAAACAGAACATCATAGCAAATATTGTATAAGTTCATCGTTCTTCTTCTGGAGGAAACTCAGCATTGCAATTTGTATTCCCAAACTATATTTATGCTTTTGGGCACTATTGCCACCAGTAAAACCAGCTGCCATCAATTCCAACTCATGGCAACCCCATGTGTGTCAGAGTAGAACTACACTCCACAGGGTTTTCAATGGCTGTGATCTTATGGAAATAGAACTCCGGGTCTTTCTTCTGTGGCACCTCTGGGTGGGTTCCAATCACCAACTTTTCGATTAGTAGCTGAGCACTTAACTGTTTGCACCACCCATAGACTACTGCTACAGGCCCACCTATTTAAAAAACTATTTGTATAGAGAAAACTCTCTGGCTTTCTTTATAGCCTTGAGAAGAATATTCAGATTTTTTTTTGATGACTAGAAAATAGATTAACATTACTGGTCAAAATATTTTTAAAACAGCCTCCCCGGGGTTGGCTTTTATGTAGAGGGAAATTGTTGCATGCCACAGAGTTATAAGAAACTTTAAGCCCAATTGAATAGTGAGAAAGAATTTTCAAATGCAACTGAGTTGCTCCCAGCTCCGTCTGGCACTATTCCATTGTCCCTGAAGATATCAACAAGCAACTCGATTCCATCCATTTTCTTCAGGAACAATTGGATTGCTTCTGAGTAACTCAGCTGACTCTCACTTTCTCAGACAAAGCTCAGCTGTATAAAAAAATGAAAGACATGTGCTTAAAGGAAAACTCACTGGATGTCAGTTAAGAATCCATTAGATACCTTCCTGCTCTAGAAAAATTGCTATACTGGAGTTAGGAAAGGAAACACTGATCATTCAATAGTGGTGGTTCAGTCATAGAATTCTTGCCTTTCATCCAGGAGACATGGGTTTGATTCCCAGCCAATGCATCTGATGTGCAGCCACCATATTTGTCAGTGGAGGCTTGCCCATTGCTATGATGCTGAACAGGTTTCAACAGAGCTTCTAGATTAAGATGGGTTAGGAAGAAAGGTCTGGCAATCTACTTCGGAAAACCAACCAATGAAAGTCCTGTGGATCACAATGGTTTGATCCCATTGTGCAAGGGGTTGCTATGAGTTAGGGCTGACTCCACAACAGCTAACGACAACAAGAAGATAAACCAAACCCGTTGCCATCGAGTCAATTCTGACTCAGCGACCCTATAGGACAGAGTATAACTGCCCCATAGGGTTTCCAAAGAGCATCTGGTGGATTTGAACTACTGACCTTTTGGTTAACAGCCAAGCTCTTAACCACTGTGCCACCAGCTCCTATAACAACAAGATGTTCCTCTATGAAATCAGTTTCTATTTAGTATAGCTAGAATAATTTGTTTTCTGCTATCGAACCCTGATTAATACAATCACCATGATCACAAAGCATTTATGAAGAAAGGCCCTAGTTTTGAGCGCTATGAAAAGAGAATCACAAAACTCTTTTCCTTCCTTTGAGGAGCTTACTGTCTAAGATAAAAGATATGTACACATGTATCTAGGGTGAAGAGCAAAGTTGAAATACAATGTACAGGTCAAGGAGGTAGAGAATCAGTGGGGGTGGCAAAAGACTACAGAAAGTGATTAAGTTTGATGCCTAAACTGAAGAGAAATAATTAACACCAGGAAAAATCTAGGAGATGAGCTTTCACTAGGAAATACTGAAAGAGGCCAATGCCTTGGTAGAACACAGAGAAAGGAAGATTTAAGAGACAAAAACCAAACTAGTGGGAGAGATTCTTGAGCAGCTTGTAGAATGCATCTCATTATTTTAGAGTCACCTTGTTTGTTTGGGTAACAGTATCTCTAAACTTTTAGAAGATCAATACAAGTACACATTGCAATTAGTATTAATTTTGTTTTTAAGTGAGGAGTACACTTATACAATGGTGATGAAGTATGTTACACTCAAGGCAGAATATCATAAATTAGATATGTCCACATTTTAATCTCAGGCTTAATTCCACAGTAGGACATTTTAATACATTTTACAGTGTAAAATAATAATACTACTAATATCACTTGAAAACTGGCATGGAGTAATTATCCAGTTTAACTTGTAATGGTAAACCGTGTATTTTATTACTCTAACTTTTCTCTGTGACATTATTGTGACAATCAGATTCAATTATGGAAGATAATCTGTTGGGAGGAAGTGCCAATGATGTCTTTAAAAGGGGCTGTGAGTTCAGGGATACTTTGATTTCAAAGTAATTAATTCCTAGGGGAACCTTTCTGAGATGAAATAGTGATGTTATTTGGCCACGAGAGCTTTCGTGGTCATGAAGGAAAAAGGAGGCACAATTCTTTTATTAAATTGACGTTGGATCAGGAAAAAGAGCTATGAATGATTGATTGCAAATATAATGTAGGGGATAGAAGCATCTGGCTTGGGAATAAGCAACAAAGCCTCTTCAACATATGGCTAATTTGCGTTTATGCCTATGTAAACTCACCTTTTTAAATTGCTGTGCCTTGCTCAAGATGGGCTGCTCTGCATATCAGTGTGGAGCAAACAGCACAGGAGAGAATGAGTATCTTCGCTGGCCAGTTTCTGTAAGATAAAGGTGTTCAGTATTAATAGGGGCTGTAGCAGATGTATGTCTCTGACTCCAATTCATCCACAGTCACAACTGCAAACCAGAGAGAGAGATGGCTTTAAGTCTAGTGGCCTTCATTAGAAATGGGTCTCCACCAGCTACCACGAATAACTGCCCTGACAGGGAATACAACAGAGAGTCTCTGATGGAGCAGCAGAAAGATGGGGTGCAGAACTCAAATTCTAGTAAGAAGATGAGACTTAATGGTCTGACTGAGACTGGAGGAACCCCAGAAAGCATGGCCCCTGGATTCGCTATCAACCCAGAACTAAAACAGTTTCCAAGGCCAACTCTCAGACAGGGATTGGACTGGACTGTGGGACATAAAGTGATACTCGTGAGGAGTGTGCCTCTTAGCTCAAGTAGATACAAGAGACCAAAGGGGCAGCTTCTGTCCAGAGGTGAGATGGGGAGGCAGAGAGAGTTAGGAGCTGGTTGAACGGACATGGGGATTGGGGATGGAAAGGAGGAATGTGCTGTTGCAGGATGGAGTGAGCCATTAGGGTCACATAACGATGTATGTATAACATTTTGTATGGGAGACTAACTTGAAATGTAAACTTCATTTAAACTACAACAATTAAAAAAAAAAAAGGAAGAAAGAAAGAAAGAAATGGGTCTCCCAGTGTCCAGGCAGAAGAGTTTGAAAGGTTTAATTGAGGCTTAAATTCTCCCTATTTCTAATGCAAAACTGAAAAACCAGCTCTGACAATGCACAAAAATGATGAGATTGTTTTTAGGCCTGACTCTCCATACCAAAGGGAGCCCGATTCTGTTTAGCTTTAACAAAACTGTAGGAACGAAACAACCCCTTCAAGGTTCATGGCATCAAATGAATCCTCCTTTCATTGGAAGAAGAGTTGCAGCAGTATTTCTTTCAATCCTTCCTTACACTGTGGGACGTCCCTGCCGTTAGTCATTCTCAAACCTCACTACCTTCCCTACCGCTACCCTCTCTTTTTACACTCCCACCCACCTTAAACAAGAGGCGTTGAGTCTTTGCCCTGTGCTCCAAACAATTCACAGAAGAAAGGAGGAGAAACACTTTAGCAGAGAGGACTAGGTGCCCAATATACCTGGGATGATAAAAGGTAATGTTTCTTTTGGATTTAACTATTGGGAAAAACGTCCACTCCCTCTTTCAAGAAATACCACATTTAAATCCGTGCCCTCTCAATTGGCAAGAGTTTTAACTCAGGGCACAGTCTACAGTGCCTCACTCTCCTCCCCACTCTGACTCAAGGCAGCTCAGTGATTCAGCCCAACGCCAGCTGCAGCTGTGACCTTGTGCATAATTTCAGGTTACATTCTTGTTGATCTTTGAGAATAACAAGTCCTGTTCTTACAAACAACATCTTGTCTTCTCCTGGGAGGAACTGCTCAACTCTTCATGATCCTTGCTCATAAAGCTAATTTTTAAATTAAATTTTTCTTAAAACCAAACAAGTCGTTCTCTCAGCTGACTGGTTTCTGATCCCCTCTAGCCAGCTACCTACTACTACTACCTGAGGCAGAAGTCTGACATGAAGTCCCAAGTGTCCAGGGTTAAATATGAAGCTTGATACTGTTTAATATAGGCGATTTCTAACTTTTATAATGAATATTTGTCTTTTCATTTTTTAGCTTCATCACTGACACCTCTGAATTTTCCTGACAATGAGTCCAAGTCTTATCTCTTTGCTAGGACTGGAATCTCTAGTTCATGTTCTGACCTATGGAAATACAAGCAACTGACTTAATAGAAACTTTCTCCCTTAGAAATGGCTTAAGTGAGTGGGTGTTTTGAGGCTATAGACATGGCATATAGTTCTTCCGTTTTTTTCCATACTTGAAAAATTTTGTAATCGGTGCCTAATTTTATAGTACTGATTTCAGCTCAGATTTTCAAATTATGAAGCTCATTCCTCTATTCTAAATTTATCTTTCCAAGATTTGTAATCTCCATGAAAATCTGATTAGTGTGTTCACTCCATCAATCCAATAGTGGATAAAAAAAATTAAGCTTTGGATCTTCAGTAATTCCCTGCTGCAAGGAATGCAAACAGCCAACTGAAATGCAAACGAGCAGCACTCTTATGTCAAATGCATTTTTGCCTGTAAATGTGATGCTTGCTAAAACGATTTCATTTCTGCAGGAAACTGTCCTTCTCAAAGACCTCATCCCAATAGGCTGAGGACAAGAGATAATTTAGAAGATATAAAATGAATTAAGGGGTGTCTGTGTTATTTAGACTTTGTGTGACTATTCCTATCCTGGAAACTGAATTATATTTACCCAGACCGAAAAACATTGGTTGTTTGCACACATCTCAGGCAAAATTTTGGAAATGCCAAGCTACAGCAGTTAGGACTTAAGACTTCTGCAGGTTGAAAACGCAAGCGGTCAAATGTATTTGGTAAACAGAATGGTTACTTACTTGTTTTCACCATGGCGGCAACCGCTCTGGAGAAATCTGCAGGGCTGAAGAAGATGAAAGTCTCATAGCTCTTAGTGCCTTCCGGAATGGAGTCGTGGCTCTGTGTGATAGTTTAGAAAGCCAGAAGCAGCTTCCAGCTTGGGCAGAGTAGAAAAGTACATAAAATAAATGAAGTCTTGAGCTTCTCTCAGTACTATTATGTGTATTTCATTTGCGTGCTAAATCTTTGATTAAACCTAATGGAATTCTCTTAAAAATAAACCTCTATGTTTTAGCAAGAGTTATAAAGCTTACCCATACCAATGATGGTTATTCATGTATTTTAGGAAACTTTAGATGTTTACTAGATATACCAGCACCAGTTACTGTCGACTCTGACTTGTGGCAACCCCATATGTGTCAGAGTAGAATTGAAACTATAGGGTTTTCAATGGCTGGTTTTTCATAAGCAGATTGCCAGGCCTTTCTTCTGAGGCACCTCCAGGTGGACTTGAACCTCCAACCTCTCTGTTAGCAGCTGAGAGTGTTAATTGTTTGCACCACCCAGGGACTCCCTTACTAGATGTAGGAGATCAAAACTGAGAAGGTGCCTTTGCTTTTGCAAGGTGTTTAATTCTTTTTATTACTGTTTATCATTTTCACCTTATCATTATGAAAAAGAGGCACTATGCCAGAAGTGAGCTAATGTGAACAAAGATCTAGGTATAATTTGTATAGAGACAGCCTGAAAATATGGGAAATACAGGTAATCGAGTTAAAGCACTGCTTACATAAATATTCAATAACGTATGAACTATGTGGGAACCTTCTGTTCATTCCCTTCTAAACCACCTTTTGCTTTTCTGCCCCTTTTCCATTCCTCCCAGATTGTCTTTTCTCCATGTCTCTACCTGTTAATATTACACCTATCATTTGAGGCCCTGCTCAAAACATGACCCTGCATGAGGCCAGATGTGACCTCCCCCTCTGACGTCTGTAGAACTTAATTTCTGTCCCAGGCGTTGGACACTCATCTGGCAATGGCTTGCATCAGATTTCACATGATAATCAATGGTCCTGACTTGACTGGGGCAGTCCAAATTTACCTCTTTCTCTGACTTCCTATGTTATTTTGCATTTGTCCCAGATTTTTTGTTTGTTTCTTAACAAACTATCATTATTAACAATAACATTAAAATAAGTCAGCATGGGTTGGTAGACTTCCACTTTGCACTTCCACCTTCTGCCACAGTCTCATTTAGTATGTGAGATACATGTGCACTGAAGAGATTTCTCATTTTAGCCCATAGTTAAATATAAAGGGTGACCAGCAATAGCCTGTCTTTTCCAGATCTTTTTTAGATGCTATGTCACCAGAACTTCCCTTCTAAGGACAGCAAGCAGGACATTCACTGTAAAACCAAGTGCACAGGAACACAAGTAGTGAAGGGCAGCTTGCTCCTGCCATCCTCAGGGCGGTGGTGAGAGAAGTGAGCAACACTGGTGTAGCAGCCGGTGGTGACAGCGTCTGTGTCACAGACTGCAAAAGAAGGGAGTCCTCCATGCCACCTGTCCCAAGGGTCAGTTGGAAATTGTAAGTTCGTACGTGGGATATGTCTGGAAAAGACAGGCTAAGCAGTCCTGCCGTAGTACAGGGACAGATGACTGTCAGGACTGTTTGCAGTGGCTGTTCTGTCATTTGTCATGGTGAACACCAACACTGATTTATTTTATTATTTGGTAACACTTCTTCTATTTTTCACAAAAGAAAGCTTTCATTTATGTATTATTATTTAGATAAAATTCTCGTTAACATAAAATCCAGCATTTTAACCATTTGGAAGTATACAATTCAGTGTTTTTTAGTAATTCACAATGCTGTGCAACCACCACGACTATCCGTGTCTATTGCAACGATCATGTGGTTTTTGTCCTTTATTAACATGGTGTATTACACTGATTGATTTTTGTATGTCCAACCCACCTTGCAGTCCTGGAGGAAATTCTACTTGGTCATGATGTGTAATTCTTTTAATATGCTGCTGCTAGTATTTTGTGAAGGACTTTTGCTTCTATACTCGTAAGAGCTATTGGTCGGTAGTTTTCTTTCTTGTGATGTCTTTGGTATCAGGGTAATGCTAGCCTCATAGAGTAAATTAGGAAGTATTTCTCCCCTCACCTTTTTTTTTTTTTTGCAAGAGTTTCAGAAGGATTGGTGTTAATTCTTCTTCAAATTTTGGTGGAAGTCACCAGTGAAGCTATCTGCTCCTAGGTTTTTCTTTGTTGGAAGTTTTTGATTACTAGCTCAACCTCCTTACTAAATATTTCAAATTATCTATTTCTTCTTGGGTTGGTTTTGGTAGTTTGTGTGTTTCTAGGCATTTTCCATTTTATTTAGGTTATCTGATTTCTTGACATACAATTATTAATGGCATTCTCTTATAATCCCTCATCTAGAAAGTTTACAACCCTGCCTTATCCTTTATTTTCTATTTTTGCAGAGCCTACAAGTCAGCCAGAGGTGAGAGCTTAGGGTCTTCTCAGGTCTTTCCTGATATGCACCAGCCCTGGATATATACACGGCCTGCTAGAGTCCCAGAAAATGTTGGAGATTTTCAAAGCCCTTATTCCCTAAATCATCTCACTCCCCAGCCTTTCTTCTCAAGCTTTTTGGCTCTAGTGATATAATGGTTAAGCAATCAGCTGTTAACCGAAGGTTGACGGTTTGAACCCACCCAGTGGCTCTGCTGGAGAAAGACCTGGCAATATGCTCCCATGTAAAGATTACAGCCTAGAAAACCCTATGGGGCAGTTCTACTCTGTTGCTGTGAATTGAAATTGACTTGATGGCACCTAACAACAACACTGTTTGCCCCAACTATTATCTGTTGCCTCAGGCAGCAGCTACTAAAACATTTGCTTGTAAAGGTCACCAGCACAAGGTATTAGTTTCAGTCAGGTGAGACAAAGTCAAGCCATTTGAGCAGGTCTTCTAGCAAGCCACCAGACAGATGAACTAAGACAATATGAGAATGGACTTTGTTCTGCTCCCTCCTTCTACTGGTACTGGGAATGCAGGCTGCTATTTTAAAGGCTATTGGTGAGCTTGGGACGGTGTGGGGTGGGGGGTGGGGGAGGGCTAGGGTATATTAAAATGCCACAAAGCTCATTGTTCTTAACAAGATTCAGTTATTTAAGTCATTGAATAAGTGCTCCCTACGTTGCTGAAAGCTTTTGGTTAGTTTCCAGAATTTTGAAAGAGTTGATTCTGACTGTTTTTGCCAGGTTTTTTTAAAAACTGTTTTTATGGAGGGGTGGGTTTTTGGAGTTCCATATTCCCCTATTTTCTTTCTGAAAGCACACGTTTAATGAAAAACTAAGAATTGAATCTCATTTCTCAAGAAAATCAGTGGTGAACGTGTAATCTGAACAAAATAATTTTCAAGTTTATCATTTAACACGGAAGCAATGGTGACATCCTTGATTACTTGAAAATAGGAGACACAAATTTTCTGAAGAAGTATCAAAATCTACTTTAAAAGGTAGTAGTGGTGGTGGGGCCAAGATGGCGGAATAGTCAGACTCTTCTTGTCGTCCCTCTTAGTACAAAGACCTGAAAAAACAAATGAATTGATTATATATGACAATCTAGGAACCCTAATCATCAAAGACAAAGCTGAAGAATCAGACCGAGCAGCAGGGGGAAGGAGAGAAATTCAAAAGCAGTGGAGAAGTACGAGTCACGAGGTTACCAGCACCCTGCTGGCTAGGTCTGTGCAGCGCGCAGGCTGAGGCTAGCAGCAGGGTTTAGGGATAAGTCTCACCAAATCGGGTGTGGCCAGGTGGCGGTGAGTCTATGCACACTTCGGGAGCCAGGTGGGAGTGGCGCTGGACCAGCACAAGGAAAGTGCAAGCTTCTGACCTACCATCCCAGGGTAAAATAGCTCCTCCCCTTCCCAGCGTTTCACAGCAGAGAAGTGCTTCCTTCCCCTGACTCACCCCCTAGCCGGCTCTGCTCCAACACCAGTGTTGCAATATTAAAAACACCACACCCCCTAAGCTGGAAACT
The DNA here is from genome assembly GCA_030035585.1 of Dugong dugon. Lineage (NCBI taxonomy): Eukaryota > Metazoa > Chordata > Mammalia > Sirenia > Dugongidae > Dugong > Dugong dugon. The sequence continues at coordinate 70,936,753 of CM057460.1, forward strand.
CAGGGCTCTCAGCTTCCACACCCGTCTCACAGCCACTTCACCCCGCAACTGGCATAAGGGGTCTACGGACTTGCAGCGCCCTTCTCCCCTGCCCAGACCTGTATGGACCAATTCAACACCTTATGCTCTCATTAGCATAAAACAGCAGGGCATATACCTGTAGCTCATTTTCAACTACAGCAGCCAACGGGGAGATGCAGATTTGTGACATTTGACACCACCCTGTCCCCTAAACAGGGGCCTGACCCACCCACACCAGGGGCCTGAGGGCTGGTGGTACCACTCACTCCATCTAGCCACCCATGACAGGGGTCAGAATAAGTAGTGCCTCCTAGACCCTCCAGCAAATAGCATCAGGTGCCCAAGTTGCAATACCCCCACCCCAATACGTGCTCTAGGGGACAGGGACATGCCCTCCACCCAGGCATCGGGGGCAGCTGTCAGTTGCCTGCCTTGCTCCACGCATAGTCCCCTACTGCAGCCAGATTCCTGTGCCTGCTCCAAACACCCCTACACAGCCCTGCCTGTCTAAGACTGCACGTGAGAGTCTGCACCATACGCTCTGTGACCAACGACCTAGACACTTGTGCCGCATCCTCACAAGAAAAGTGAACAGATTCCTGGGCTCACACACGTAGTAGCTGCTCTGATCACCTGGAGACAGGACGTGAGAGCCTCAAAGATGCCAAAAACCAAAGTAGCTCACACATCCAGCCTACTAAGGCATATAAAAACAAAATGAAACAAAAAGGACACAGTAAATAAACATACAATAAATAAATAAAATATAAATGCCTCAGAGACAACAGTCAGTATCAAATCACATAAAGAAGCAGGTCAAGATGGCTCCAGCAAGTGACCAAATTAAAGTACCAGGAAATCTTCTGGAGGAAGATAAGGTAACGGAACTACTTGAGAAAGAATTCAACAGATTAATATACAGAGCTGTCCAAGATATCAGGAAGGAGATCAGACAAAACTCAGACCAAGCCAAGGAACACACAGACAAAGCAATAGAGGAATTCAGGAAAATAATACAAGAACAAAACAAAGCATGCTCATGGATAGGAAGACTCAATATTGTGCAAATGTCAATTTTATCCAAAGGAATCTACAGATACAATGCAATATCCATCCAAATTCCAACGGCATTTTTTTAATGAAATGGAGAAACAAATCACCAACTTTATATGGAAATGGTAGAGACCCTGAATAAGTAAAGCATTACTAAAGAAGAACAAAGTGGGAGGTCTTACACTACCTGATTTTATAAACTATTATACTGCCATGGTAGTCAAAACAGCCTGGTACTGGTATAAACAACAGACACATAGACTAATGGAACAGAATTGAGAACCCAGATGTAAATCCATCCATCTATGAGCAGCTAACATTTGACAAAGGCTCAAAGTCCGTTAAACGGGGAAAAGACAGTCTCTTTAACAAATGGGTCCTGGCATAACTGGATATCCATCTGTAAAAAAATGAAACATGACCCATACATCACACCATACACAGAAACTAACTCAAAACGGATCAAAGGCCTTAATATAAAATTTAAAATGATAAAGATCATGGAAGAAAAGATAGAGACAATGTTAGGGGCCCTAATACATGGCTTAAACAGTATACAAACCAAAACTAACAATGCACAAACACCAGAAGAGAAACTAGATAACTGGGAGCTCCTAAAAATCAAACACTTACGCTCATCAGAAGATTTCACCAAAAGAGTTAAAAGAGAACTTACAGACTGGGAAAATTTTTTTGGCTACAACATATCCCATAAGGGTCTAATCTCTAAAATCTACAAGATACCACAACATCTCAACAACAAAAAGACAAATAATCCAATTAAAAAATGGGCAAAAGACACTTCACCAAAGAAGACATTCAGGTGGCTAACAGACACATGAGGAAATGTTCGTGATAGTTAGCCATTAGAGAAATGCAAATCAAAACTACAATGAGATACCATCTCACCCCAACAAGGCTGGCACTAACCCAAAAAAACACAAAATAACAAATGTCGGCGAGGTTGTGGAGAGATTGGAATTCTTATGCACTGCTGGTGGTAATGTAAAATGGTACAACCATTTTGGAAGATGATATGGTGCTTCCTTAAATAGCTGGAAGTAGAAATATTGTACGATCCAGCAATCCCACTCCGAGGAATATACCCAAGAAAATAAGAACCTTCTAACAAATAGACATATACACACCTGTGTTCACTGCAGCACTGTTCACAATAGCAAAAAGATAGAAACAACCTAAATGCCCATCAACAGATGAATGGATACAAATTATGGTACATACAATGGAATACTATGCCACAATAAAGAACAATGATGAATCCATGAAACACCTCATAACATGGATGAATCTGGAAGGCATTATGCTGAGTGAAATGAGTCAGTCACAAAAGGACAAATACTGTATGAGATCACTATTATAAGAACTCAAGAAAAGGTTTAAATACAGAAAAAAACATTCTTTGATGGTTACGAGGTGGGGAGGATGGGAAGGGGAAATCACTAACTAGATCGTAGAGGAAGATCAATTTTGGTGAAAGGAAGGACAACACAATACAGGGGAAGTCAGCATAAGTGGACCAAAGCAAAAGCAAAGATGTTTCCTGGACACATCCAAACACTCTGAGGGACACAGTAGCTGGGGCTGGGGCCTGGGGACCATAGTTTCAGGGGACATCTAGGTCAACTGGCATAACATAGTTTATTAAGAAAATGTTCTACGTCTCACTTTGGTGAGTGGCGTCTAGGGTCTTAAAAGCTTGTGAGGGGCCATTTAAGATGCATCAATTTGTCCCATCCCACTCAGAGCAAAGGAGAATAAAGAAAACCAAAGACACAAGGGAAGTACTAGCCCAAAGGACTAAAGGACCAAATAACCAGAGACTCCACCAGCCTGAGAACAGAACTAGATGGTGCTTGGCTACCACCAATGACCGCCCTGACAGGGAACACAACAGAGAGTCCCGGACAGAGCAGGAGAAATATGTAGAATAGAATTCAAATTCATCTAAAAAGACCAGCCCTAATGGTCTGACAGAGACTGGAGGAACCCCTGAGACTATGGACCCTGGACGCATTGTTAACCCAGAACTGAAAACATTCCTGAAGCCCCCTCTTCAGACAAAGATTAGGCAGGACTATAAGGCAAAAAATAACACACGTGAGGAACGTGCTTCTTAGTTCAAACAGATACATGAGACCAAATAGGCAGCTCCTGTCCAAAAGCAGGATGAGAAGACAGGAAGGGACAGGAACTGGTCGAATAGGCACAGGGAACCTGGGGTGGAAAGGGAGAGTGTGCTGTCACATTGTGAGGATTGCAACTAATGTCACAAAATAATATGTGTATAAATTTTTGATTGAGAAATTAACTTGAGCTGTAAATTTTCACCTAAAGCACAATTTTTTTTAAAGAAAGGTAGTAGTTATTTTTTGAAGACTGTATCGAAAGAAAATTTAGCACGTACAGCTGCAGAAAAGTTGATTTACACACCATTCTGTGAAGTATGACTCTTCTTTGGAGCATATGTCTATTGTTCTAAATTAATTTCTATTATTTTTAATCTGAAGTTTCCTTGTGCATGTAAGAAAAAATGAAGTGATAACTGTCAACGTGTTGGCTCTGTTAATAGAGGAAGAAATTTGCAAACAGATAAATGATGTCTGTTTTATATCTGTGACATCAGATGTTTCAAACGAAAATTAACCAAGCTAATACCAATAATGGTTCATTTATTCCATCAAATTCATGATGTCAGAATAAAGATTTTGGGAGTTCACCGTGTGAATTTGAAACATCTGACATTATTGTGAATTGTAAATACAGTTCAGAAGTTCGATATTGAAGATTCAATGTTTGGTTTTTGTAGTGACAATAGAAATACATATTTTGGTGAGACAGCATCACAGAATGGCTATGTTCTTACTAAATTAGGAAAGTATGGAGCAGAAATGTATCTGGAATTTGTTGTACTCACATATAATTTATAATTTTGTGCTCAATCTGCAGTACTCTACAAATCAAAACAGAAGTTGTAGTTAAGATTTCCAAATATTTTTATATATGCACAGAATAACTGAACTACAGAATTTTTGTGCAAAACTGATAGTGAATACAAAAAGATGTTTTAGCTTGGTCGTACACGTTTTCTGTCTTCATTATCCATCATCAACTGGCATTTAGAAAATGTTGAGCCTTCAGAGAATCACTTTGTAAATCCACCTGTGTGTCTTGTGCTGGTATTATGTTCTTTTATAAATGTGTTCTTTAAATTTTGGTTGCATTTTTTTCAAAATACAGCATTTGATAATAAACAGAGAGAGCATACTTGATGAGTTTTGTCCTATAACAATAATTATCAAACAGAAGTACCCTGAATAAAGGAAAAAAGACAGTAGTTGTGAAAATATTGGGCTGAAATATTTATACATTTTAATTAAAGAAAACAGAATGAGAATATCCTCCATTCAGCCAGATTTACTTTGAGCTCCATGTACCTCAGCCCTGTACACAGTGTATTTTCTCAATTTAGAATATTATTGTCCACAGAGAAATTCAGTTGAAGGTGTCAACAGTTTTAAATTTAGTAACAATAAAATGCAACTTTGGGGAATATTACAGGAAATTTTATGAAATTGTACTGAAAATGTATATTGTTCAGAAAAATAACAGTTATACACTGTTAGAAACAAACATGACTAAGAAGCTGATTAAAGTACCTGGATATGTTCTAAGAACAATTACTCTGTTCTCTTTTAATGTTCAGATAATCAACATAAGGAATTTTTGGCAATGTTAGATATGTAACAGTGATAGAATAGATATGCTAGGCTTCTCCTTCAGAGAAGGGGGTCTGGAACAGTGATCTGCCCAGTAGAACTTTCTGTGATGATGGAAATCTCCTGTGCTGTCCATTATCTTAGCCACTCTGTTCCTATTGAATAAACAAAATATGGTTAGTGAGATCAAGGAATCGAATTTTTAATTTAATTTAATTTTAATTCATTTAAATTTACATTTTAATAACCACTCGTGGCTAGTGGCTATCATGTAGGACAATGCAGATCTAGAAAGAAGCTGTAAATTTTTTCTGGTTCAAAGAGTTACTGATATAACGTTTTAGGATTTTCTGTACCTGTTATTTCCTCCCCTTTAGGAACTAATAAAAAGAACCCTGAACTACAAGGCCTGAATGATTATTTTACGCAGAATGGGAAGAAGGAAAATTAGAGATAGACTTTGGGAGTGGAAGTATTTAAGTGAGTAGGCTGTGGTAGCAGCCAGAAATAAGAAAGGCAATAGTATTAGCTGTCATTGGAAGATGAGCAAGAGAGAAAGAGAAAGTCAGCTCAGAAAATGGGTCAGGGATGAATCACTGAGCCTGGGGACTGACAGGAGATATGGAGGTTCTCTGTCCACTGCTAGGACAACCTAGTCTACTGAGAGATCACATTACAACTAGTGTGAACTCAATTCTTTCTATTCATTTTACCAGAATTATCTACTTATTTATTTTAAGTATCTTCTCCTTTAAACATTTAAAGTACCGTAACTAAATGAAAATGTATTTCCACTTGGTTAGCATAATCAAGGCTATCATTCCTTTAAAAATTAATAGATGAAGTCTAATATATGCTATTTAAACACCAAAACATAGACACCATTGCACACATGTGCACGCACACTGCTAATGTTACCTTACACATTTTCTGCAAATTACCTAAACCCTCCCTTAATTTATTGACTGAAAAAATATGACAAAGATCTCAAGGAACTTCCTGTCTTTTCTCGAGATTGCATGATGTGCTTCCCTCAGCTTTGTAGTAAGAATCCCTAACCGACATTGAATACCTTGAACACTATGATGCAGAAAAAGAAATGCTCTGCTTAGTTTTTTCATGAATCTTTGGGTAAATGAATAGATGACTTGAATCATCTGGAGGATTACTTTCTCTCACAAGAACTACCAAATTTTTTCGGTTTAGATTTGGCTGAATGCCTTTTATCTTCAGAAAAATATGAACATTTATTCTAAATTATCATAATATTAAAGTACAGGACCTGAATGGATACTCCCTTTAGAAAGTAAAAAGCAATAAAAATTTAAATAATTCAAATTTTGATTCACGACATTATTACTAGGGCTCATTGCCTCAGAGAAACCATTACTAGTTCATAGGGGACTGTGACGAGAATTAGTGAAACCTCTGTAGGTTGATGAAAAAACAGGAACTCAATGGTGTTTATTTACAATGAACACAAAATAGCTATAACAATCCTCAGAGCAGTGTACTGTAATATTTAGGACTTTAATTTGGGCTCTGAAACCCGTCTTTCAAAAGTCAAAACTTGCTCAATAAATATTTAAAAAGCTCAAGAGATTAGCAGGTTAGCAAATTCCAGCAGATTAGCAAAAAAAAACAGCACCATTCAGAAAAGAAAAGCAGACATTTTGGAGAAAATGTTCTTCAGAGAGGCTAGAAATTTTATCATCTTGTCTTTCTCAGCTTCTTCAGTTCTAGCACTAGAAAATGACACGGGCACAAGTACATCGACAGGCACATACGTTGTCAGTCAGTGGCATTTACTGGGTCTGTACTCTGCAGAAATGTGAACTGGCATGGTGGGAGAGTTTCAAAAGAACTGCAAGACCCATCTATGCCCCTCAAGAAACTGCACATGAAAAGAAATGAAAAGCATATTCATAGACTAGTGTAACGAGAGCGTATGAATTGAGTAAAATCTCTTGGTACGTAATTAATGAAAGCTCATTGAGAAGAAGAAATAAGAGAATTAGGTCAAGTAAATCAAGGAAAGTTCTTAAGGAGTGATTTTTAAGCCAGGTTTGAAAGGTGGGAGAGAGTTTAATTCTGAGAGGATACCTCCCTCATTGCTTGCCCATCCCGACTTGAGGGTGGGTGTAATTTGGGGCTTGCATAGCCAATGTTGCTTGTCATTATTGGTTAACAGGATGACTGAAGCAAGCCAGCATTACATTGTAGATGCTGTTAAAGTGTTTTGCTACAAGGAGGCAGAGGACTAAGAGGTGTTCTATGAGCCTCCTTTTTGAATGCCAAGTTCCAAGCCAGTCTTCCAGACTCACCTGTGAGCCGTCCTCTTATCAGACCAGATGATGGTAGAGATACTTCTTAAGAAAACGAGGTAATTGAGGGCAAGGAAAGCATGCCATCTATTTTGAAACAAGTATGTTGCTTAAGAGCCTAACTAATTTTGGAGTCCCTGGGTGATGCAAACAGTTAAGCAATGACTACTAACTGAAATGTTGGCAGTTCAAACCCAGCCGGAGTTGCCTTGGAAGACAGGCCTGGTGATTTGCATCCAAAAGGTTGCAGCCTTAAAACCCCTATGGAGCAGTTCTACTTTGTACACATGGGGTCGCCATGAGTCGGAATCAACTCGATGCAGGGAAGGAAGGTCCTTTGGAAGCGTGAATACCTACCATGGGTGGATACCTGGTTCTGTATAGGTCCTTTCTCTCAAGGAGTGGAGGTGGGGTGAGGGTGGTGGGTGATGGAGAGACTAATGTGTTCAGGCAATCATGATACATCCTGACAGTGACATGTTTGGCCTGGAGGACACTGGGAAGATTTTGATGAGCGACATTTGACTTTTGAATTGGGCCTTGCAGATTTAGTAGCAGTTTTCTAGGTAGAGAAGGCGGGGAGGGAACTTCAGTTAGCAGGACAAGCTTGTAAGAAAATACAGAATCATAAAACAGGTGAGGTATCTAGAGAGGCTGAACCTTGGAGGAAAGACCCCTACTTTCTGGGCAGGAGAGAGAGAAGGAGGTATTTTTTTGCCATCAGACTTGTTGAAAGTCATGTGGTATAATGAATCCAGCTGCTTTGTTGTTAATTGCTATCGACTGGGCTCCAATTCATGGTGACCTTATGTGTAATAGAATGAAACATTGCCCAGTCCCGCACCATCTTCATGATTGCTGGTATGTTTGAGTCCCTGGTTGTGGCTATTGTGTCAATCCATCTCAGTAAGAGTTTTCCTTGTTTCTGCTGACCCCCTAGCAAACATGAAGTCCTTTTCTAGTGGTCTTTCCTGAAGACGGGTCCAAAGGAAGTGAACCAAATTCTTGCCATCCTTGTTTCTAAGGAGCATTCTAGTTGTACTTCTTCTAAGACTGATTTGTTCATTCTTCTGACAGTCGACAATATATTCAATATTCTTCAACAACACCATAATTCGAATGCATCAATTCTTTTTCTGTCTTCCTTTTTCATTGTCCACTTTGCATATACATACGAGGTGATTGAAAAGGTCATGGCTTGGATCTTTTGGCATACCTTAGTCATCAATATGTAGGAAATCACAAGGGCAGGAGAACATATTGGTCTGTATCCTGAGTGTGCGCCATCAGAAAAATCCAGATGGTGGCAAATTTCACCAGTTAAACATCTTGGGTTCTTCAACAAATAAATTTTAAGGAAAACGATTGAGGGAGTATCTGTAAGTTAAAAGAAACTTAAAACATGAATTTCTTAAGAAAATGTGTAAGACTAAGCTATAGTTGTTACCACTTGGGTGAAAAAAAAACATAGAAACACAAGAAAGAGGCTTCCAAAAAAAGTCAAAATAGTAATTACTTCTAGGGGAGGGCTTGTAACTGGGGTACATGTGAGGTTTCTGGCAAAGTTCTGTTTCTTGACCTGATTGATGGTTATGAGGGTGTTTGCCTTAATCGTTCATTCTTTGTTTTAACAAGTTTTCTTCATTCTTTACAGGAAGTTTTAAAAATAACTAGTAAAGATTTCATGCAGAGACAGATGTTGACATGCACAGAGATCTGACTGGAGCCAATCCCAGCACCTTCTTAGCTGAGCCAGAGTGACACGGACAGGAAAGATAGAACACACTGACAATGGCAGAGATCAGCTCTGCCTCATCCTGGCTGCTTGGAGCACCGGAGCTGCAGGCACAGTGTGACCTGCCTAGTGAACCAGCAGCTTCCTCAACCTGCCTTTCCAAAAGCAGCAGCTTGTATCAAAATACAAAGGAATAAACCAACCAGCTATACCCACTCCACCAGGTTCTCCTTGCTAGAAAGCCTCAGGCCTTAACATCCTAGTTTGGTTGGGTAACTTTTAATTTTAGGTAATTTGGCCTAAAGTACATTCACTAACTCTTCAGTTTGCCTTTTAAGATGAGAATCAATGTGGTCCTGGGAGGGGGCGGGGGAAGCATGTGCAGGAAGACCCCCATGCCTTTTCTCTTCCCAATAATCTATGCATCGCACAGACCAAGTATTGAGTTTCAGATCACATCTCCCAGTTCCTGAGACAGTTGCACATGTTTGTTTTGTAGTAAGGAGTTAAGCATCTCAAATTGTGGGTTCCAGCCAACAAGTGTACACCAGTGCATCCAGACATTAAGCAGGAATAATAATAAAGCAATAAGTAATACAGTTAAACAAATATGTTTCAAATTCCCCTTGTCTTCTTCAAACATGTAATGCAGATGTCTCTGTCCTTATTAGCCAAGCCCTTTGTTTCCCGTGGGCTCTTCCCCTGGCAGTAGGGAAAGCAATGTGTCTGCAAAAGTGCTTTCCCATAGAGAAGGCTGTCAGCCTCTTTTAAATATAAATAAGTCAGAGTAACTAAGGACTATTTTCTGTGTGCGATGCTTTAGATACTGGTCCCAGTAGTCATTCTGGCCTGCTCGTTCTAATGAGTCAGGTTTGGACCTTGCTGTCTTTGTATGTATATTGACGCTTCACACAAAGGCAGGGAGGATACAGTGTGAATAACAAACCAAGAATCAGATGCTTCAGTTCAACAGGGCATTCACAAATGAACACTGTTCAATGTGACAGCCAAGGTCAATTGAAATTGTAATACCATTTGGCAGTGGAAGAAAAGACAGAGAAAGAGCCTTGAAAGTTCAGAGAGGGTTAGCCAGCAAGAGTTAGCCAGCATGTGTTAGCTATTCTTATAAAAGACAGCTCACTTTGAATAGTTTTCATGCTGAATTCTTACATAGAATTTGTGAGAGACTAAAACCTCAGCTTTCTAGTTCCACTGAGGAAGGGGTCCTTCAAGATAGCCAAGCATTCTGAATAGTCAGACATTCATCTAATTAAATGCCAGATATTTTAAAAATCATGTTGGGTGAAAAACTTTCTGGACAATGTTTTACAAAGTCCCCTAAATAGCCAATAGCAAGAGTGCAGACTTTGGAGGCCAGGAGAGTTGAAATACTCACAGCCTCATTTGTTAACTGAGTGTCCTTGGATGAGTTAATTATCTTTACACAGCCTCTGTTTGGTTTCTTAACTTGTAAAACCAGCAAAAAATGCACCAGTAAGTATTGGTTTGTTGTACCACATAGTAATACTCTTCACTACTGGCTTCTCTTAGGCCACCAGTCTGGCTCCAGTCTTCCAATCCTAGATAGATATGATCAGTGGAAATACCAAGTTTCCACTTGGAAGAAGGCACAGAGAGGGTAGAAGGATACATGTGGCGCAAAGAAGAAAAAACTGACTAAATTGGAAGGATCCATGGTTTGAGGAGTGCGAGAGTGAATTGGTGGTGTAAATGGTTAATGCGCTGGCAGCTAACCAAAAGGTTGGAGGTTCTAGTCCACCCAGAGGCACAGGAAGAGAGGCCTGGCAATCTACTTCTGGAAAGCCTGTCACTGAAAACCCTATGGAGCACAGTTCTACCCTGATACGCATGGAGTTGTCATGAGTTGGAGTAAACTTGACAGTAACTGGTAATGGTAGAGGGAATTGGGGTGGATTTGGGTAGGGCTAGCATCTATGTGGAGCCCTGGTGGTACAGTGGTTAAGAGCTACAGCTGCTAACCAAAAGGTTGGCAGTTTGAATCCACCAGCTGCTCCTTGGAAACAATGGGGCAGTTCTACTCTGTCCTATAGTGTCGCTATGAACCAAAATCAACTCAATGGCAACAGGTTTTTTGGTTTTTTAGCATCTATGTAATGTGGTTTGAGAAGAACTGAAAGGTTCCATCACCATCAGGATGTTCCCTTTAGGGTCAGAAATTGGTTTTCTAGAAATTTCCAACTATATAGTAAACCTGAAGGACGCGGCAGACATAGAAAGACACCACTTACATCCTTTTTCAAGGAAAGAGTTACTGCTGAGATGGGAGAAGTGTCATTAATTGGCAGCCTCCAGCTGTTCCTTCAGGGCCTGCTCAGCTTTCAAGCCAATATCATACTCTTCTTGGGGCCATCCCACAGCCAATGCCTGAACAAGGGGATGGTAGCTGAGGGCACACTCTTTTCTGGATGTTCACTAGCCAATGAATGAGCAAAATGGTGGTACAAGGACATAGCCATTTCTGCCCAACACTGGAGTCCTTGAATGGGAAATCTCTGCTTTGTAGTTCCCTGTTGGGATGGCAGAGAGTTTGTCAGGTCTGTATCGCAGTCTGGGGGTTTCCCCTGACCTATTTCTTTCCTTTTCCTTTCATAGGTGTTACTTGCCATTTAACTTTCTCTACTCCTAACTCTGTCTCAGTGGCTGTCCACTTCTTGTCACTGAGGAGGTCACAAGTCAGCTGGGAGGATGGGGCATTAACACAGTGTAGACTAGTGAGTCAGTGACCAAGAATGGGGCAGAGAGCTCCGCACAGTTTAATGAGAATAAGAAAGGTTGTGAGGGCACTTTAGGAGGAGAGTTCCAGGCAGCTTGGGGATAGCTCCAAGTCGGGGTTGAGGAGGAGAGCAGGGAAGATGAACACTGTCTCCTTCACCACGGGCTGAGGCTAAGAATTGGAGGAGATCCACTTGAGGTCACAGTTATCAGGCAGAAACAGACGGACACGTGGGAGGCTGGGCAGTAGCTGAATAGTCCCTTACATACGTGATCTCCAACCTCACAGCGACTCTGCAAGTGAACTACAAACGAGAAAAAATGAGATGCAAAGGTGTTAGATAACTTGCCCAAGCTAGTAAATGGTGAGGGTCTCATTATCGATCTCTTGCACTGAGATGCCTCTAGAAAAAATGAGATAAATATTTATTACTTTTTTGTCTGCTTAGCATCTTTTGCCTTCGGGCAATGGCCTGTCAATCATGTACCCCTTCCTTTCCCATCATGGGGGCGGGGGGTGGCAGGACTCGAGCTGGCCAATCAAAATGCTCAAAATCCCTGGACTTAGTGATTTGTCTGGGAAGAGCATGTGATCCCAGGGGGCCAATCAGAGTACTTTCAGGGATTGATATGGAGGCTGGAAGAGAAGGGTTCTCTTTCTTCTTACTGAGACTGGAAGCCAAAAGATGGTATAAGCCTGGAACTACTGGGTATACCTTTCCCACTATTTGGAAAGAGCCTATCTGAAGATGAAGCTATTGTAATGGCATAATTTGAAGACATTCTAGATACATGAGAAATGTATTCCTTTTTCGTTTCCCTGAGTTCTTTTGATTTGGGTTCCTGGTATTTGAAATCTATATGTATTTTGACTAACAATACTAATTGCCCAAATTTATCCTGGTGCTAAAATTGATACTGTCTCTGAAAAGTATTCAGCTATAATAAAAAAACTAAAATTATTTTTTATAAAATAAAAGATAAAACTGTTTCTAATACCAAAATCAAACCAAACCCACTGCCATCGAGTCAGTTCTTACTCATAGCAACCCTACAGGGCAGAGTAGAACTGCCCCATAGGGTTTCCAAGGCTGTATATCTTTACGGAAGCAGACTGCCACATCTTTCCCCTGCAGAGCTGCTGGTACAAACCTCCAACCTTTTGGATAGCAGCAGAGTGCTTAACCACTGTGCCACCAGAGCTCCCTGTTTCTAATAGGGATGGTCAAATATTGCCTACTCAAGGTTTCTTAACAAGAGCTCAATTATAATCTTCTATGTGGAAAACAAAAAACAAAAAACCCCTTATTTTAGATAGGTCCAATTCCATATTACCTTACTCAGAAATAATAGTGTTAGGGCATTCTATCAGGGAAATACCTAACTTTTGTAAAAAGTTGAGCATTACAGGAAAATAATTAAAATGTCACAATTGGCCCTTGGACAGTAACACTGAACTAGTTTCTCAGGGTCTGACAGAAGATGAAAATGAAACGTTTTAGAACCTAAACCTCTAGGACTTTACAATCCAAAATGGTGTACTTCTTTCTGACAAGCCAAAAACCAACCCATTGCTGTCCAGTAGATTTTGACTCATAGCGACCCTACAGGACAGAGTAGAACTGCCCCATAAGGTTTCCAGGGAGTGGCCAGTGGATTCAAACATCAGAGCTCTTAACCATTGTGCCACCAGGGCTCCAAGGTTAAAAAAAAAAAAAAAAGTCACCCTTTGAAATGCACATTAAAAATGGATGTGAGTAGATATCTGGGGAGGTCATCCCAGGAGTTATAATGACACATTATGGAATATTAAAAAGGGTGGGTTGTTGAGCATTAACTCAGACCTAGTTTAACACACCTCTCCAGTCTTCCTTCCGAAGGCTCGGTTGAACTCCACCACTGAGCTGCCGCTTCTTGTTTTGTTGGTTTTATAAAGCACTTTCATTAGCTGGTGGTTACATGGTTCCACCCTCAGGTAAAATGCTGCTTCTTTCCCTCTGGTTTTAAGCTGAGAAGTCTGACAATGTCCTCCAAAGTGTCTCCCAGCATTTCTTGTTTCAAAGATTGTGACTCCTTTGTACACAGCTACCACCCTTCCAACCCTGCCACCAACTTCCCTGATTGGTTAAGGAGATGCATTCATTCCTCAGCATATTTGCAAAAAGAAGATGCTTAAAATACCTTGACCTCAGTAAATGGTTGAGCCCATGTCCCTCCACTGCTGACTTGCTCATTTCTCCAAGCCCTCCCTTCTGCTATGCTGTCAGCTGCTCTATGGAAAGGCCCACATGGAAAGAAACTGAGGGCAACCTCTGGCTGACAGCTAGCAAGGAACTGAGGCCCTCAGTCCAATGACCTGTGAGGAACTGAATTCTGCCAACAAACACGTAGGCTTGGAAGCAGATTCTTCCCCAGTCGAGCCTAGAGATGAGACTGCAGTCCTGGATGTCACTTTGATTGCAGTCATGTGACAGATCCTAAAGCAGAGCATCCAGCTAAGCCATGCCCAGATTCCTGCCCCACAGAAACTATGGGATAATAATTATGTGTTATTTTAAGATGCTTACTTGTAGTAATTTGTATACAACAATAGGTAACTAATACAGAGGTAATATGTGTAAAATGCTTAAAACAGTGCCTGGCCTATAGTAGATGATCAATAAATATTTGTTAAACTAATTGAATTTGACTTCCTTAATTTCTCAGGTAAGGCAATACAGGTGGGGATTGCATGAAAATAAGTACACTTGTGCAAATCACAGTACACTGTTGTATTTTATTCTTGCTTGTACGTTATTTATTAGTTTCTGAGCACTCAATTACCCCTTCTTGAACTAAAAAAAAAAAAAACCTTGAAACTCTTAACAGTTCCAACAACAGACCCTATAAAGACACTACCAACTAGTAAGATCTTTCTGAAATAATTAACCCTTTCCGTGTCCTGGTAATTCTATCTAATTTTGCTTTGCATATATTGGGGCTATGTTGTTAGAAGCATAGGCTCAAAGTTGTTTAAAAAAAAAAAAAAACTTTTATTTTTTCTTTTTATCAGTACATATTTTTATGCCAAATATTATTGCCTTAAAGTTTATGTTGTCTGACATTAATATTGTCACAAATCTTTTTTTTTTTTTTTTTATTGTAGTTCAGGTGAAGGCTTACAGAACAAATAGTTTCTCATGAAACAGTAGTACACATATTGTTTTATGACACTGGTTAACAACCCCACAACATGTCAACCCTCTCCCTTCTCAACCTCTCCCTTCTCAACCTTATTTTTTTTTGGTGAAAATACACATAGCCAAAGATACACCATTTCAAAAATTTCTACTTGCACAGTTCAGTGACATTGAGTACGCTCTTCCAATTGTGCTGCTATTCTCACTTAAGATGAAGGCTTACAGAACAAAATAGTTTCCATTTAACACTTATTACAAATGTTGCCCTATGACAATAGTTAACAATCTCACAACACATCAGCAATATCCTTACTCAACCTTGGGTTCCCTATCACCAGCTTCCTTCTCCCCTTCTGCTTTCTGGCCCTTGTCACTGGACTCCTGTACCTCGTTAGTCTCATCTGGTTTTACGGGGCTGTCCACTCCCAGGCTGAACAGTGAACCTCAGAGGTAACTTCACCGCTGAGCTAAAAGGGTGTCTGGGGGGCCATACTCTCGGGGGGTTCTCTAGTCTCCTTTAGGCCAGTAAATCTGGTCTTTTTTTTGTGGGTTAGAATTATGCTCTACATCCTTCTCCAGCTCTGTCCAGAACCCTCTGTTGTGTCACAAATCTTTTTGATTACTGTTTTCTTGGTATATCATTTCCATCCTTTTACTTTTTAAACCAAGGAGTTCTGGTGGCACAGTGGTTATGCACTCGGCTGCTAATGGAAAAGTCGGTGATTCGAACCTACCAGCTGCACCTCGGGAGGAAGATGTGGCAGCCTGCTTCTGTAAAGATTTACAGCCTTGGAAACCCTTTGGGGCAGTTCTACTCTGTCCTATAGGGTCGCTGTGAGTTGGAATCAACTTGAGGCAAGGAGCTTTTTATCTGTGTTGTTAAGTTTTAGGTGTGACTCTTGTAAGTAGCTTATAACTGGGTTTAGTTGTTATAACTTCAAAAACATAATTTGAGAACACTTGTCTTTTAAAAGGGTAGTTTAATATATCTACGTTTGATGTGATTTATGCTATATTTAAATTTATTTCTGCCTTTTATGTTTTCTTTTCCATGTATTAGTCTTTTACTTTTTTCTTTTCTTTCTTTTTCTGACTTCTAGTGGATTTAATGATTTTTTTTTTAAATTATCTTTTAATACTTTTACTGGTTTGGAAGTTACACATTTTATTTCTGTTCTTTTCAGGGGCTTTTCTTTAAAATTTCAACATGCTCACCTGACTTAACAAAGTATAAGTTGTTGTTGCCTAGTATTTTAGTTCCATCCTATTTTAAAATTTTCAAAATTAGTTATTATTATTATGCTTATTTAATTTACCCACAGAAGTATCTCTTTGCTCATATTGCTCCCAACTCCTTCCATTTGGTTTCAATGTTTTTCTTTCTGAAACATATCTTATTCTAGTCCTTTCAGTGAGGGTATGTGAGTTGTAAACTCTTTCAGTATTTGTCTCAAAATGCCTTTATTTTGACCTCATCCTTGAATGACAGTTTTGCAGAGTATGGAAGTGTAGGCTGCTTGTTATTTTCCCTCAGCCCTGTGAAGATTGGCTCTATTATTTTTCAGACTGTACTTGTTGCTGATAAGAAATGTGCTATCAGCCACTTCTTTGTAGATGCTCTGTTCTCTTTGGTTGCCTATAAAATTATTCTCTTGATCCTTGTGTTCTGAAGTTTCGCCACAGTATTACTCCTTTGGATCTGGGGCTCAGCATAAACCTTCAACCTAAAGATTAAATATTTTAAAATCCAGGAAAATTCTCTGCCATTTTCTCAAATATTATCTTTCCCCCATTATCTCTACACCAGGGGTCAGTGAACCATACCAAATCCAGCCACTATTTTTACAAATAAAGTTTTATTGGAACACAGCCACACCCATTTGTTTATGTATTGCCTATGGTTACTTTTGTACTACAGCTGCAGAGTTGAGTAATTGTGACAGAATGTATAGCCTGCAAAGCCTGAAACATTTACTCTGTTTTTCTTTACAGAAAAAGTTTGCTGATCTCTGCTCTAGACTCTCAGACTGGAATTTCTATTAGATATAAGTGGACTGCTCACTCTATCCTTTGTATCTATTGATTTCTAGTTCTAATTTCCTATATTTTTTACTCTTTGAGCTGCTTTCTTGGTAGTTTTCTTGGGAATATTTTTTAGTTAGTAAATTATCTCCATAATTATGTATAATTTAATACTGAATCCACTTACAGAATTTTTATTTCAATTATATTTTTCATTTTTTGAAGGATTTTATTTTGAAATCTATATCTTCTTCTTTCATCATGCCTTCTATTCTCTATAATGTCATGGTTTGAATTATGTCCCCCCAAAAATGTGTGTAGCAATTTGGCTAGGCCATGGTTCCTGGTACTGTGTGATTTTCCTGTATGTTGTAAACCTGCCTCTATGATGTTAATGAGGGAGGATGGGTGGCAGTTGTGTTAGTAAGGCAGGACCTGATCTACAAGACTGGATTGTGTCCTGAGGCAATCTCTTGAGATATAAAAGACAGAAGTGAGCAGAAGAAAAGACAGAAGGGACCTCATACCATCAAGAAAGCAGTGCTGGGAGCAGAGCGCATCCTTTAGACTGGGGTTCCTGCACAGAGAAGCTCCTAGTCCGGGGGAACACTGAAGAGAAGAAGGCTGACAGAGAGAAAAAGCCTTCCCCTGGAGCTGACACCCTGAATTTGGACTTTTAGCCTACGTTAACTGTGAGGAAATAAACTTCTCTTCGTTAAAACCATCCACTTGTGGTATTTCTCTTACAGCAGCAAATAATTATTTTATAATTATTTGTTTCAAAAGTTTCCACCACCTCCAATTGTTATGGTAGTTAGACTCCTATTTGTGTGTCTGCTGACTCTTTTTATGGTACATCATTTCCTTTAGTGATTTGTTATTTTTGATTGTGAGCTCATATTCAGTGAAGATTAATTATTCTCCCTGTAGTATTTTGGTGTGTCCTAGGTTCTGAAAATGTCCCAATAGGAAAGTTTTTATGTTTGCTTTTTCTAGACACCTCAGGGATTCACTGTTCTAGGACCAGTTTTTACATTAACTTCTTGGCTTAATGATTTATTCACTTGTCTTCTAGGATATCACTCCTCTTGTTTTTCTTCGTACCTTAGGTTTTTTTTTTTTTTTTTTTACAAGCTCCTTTGCTAGAAATGAAAATTTGGACTGCACACTGGTACATGGTATAGGCTTGGGATTTTTTTTTTTTTTTTTTTTTTTACTAGAGATCTTTATTTTTCTACCTAGAGCCCTCAGCAGAGACAAGCTTCCTTTTATTTTCCTGAGCCTGTGGCAAGAAGCTTAGAGGTGTTGGGGTCACTTTTTCACCAAGGAGGCCACCCTCCCAGGACTCTTGCTTGAGTTGAAATCTCATTTCCATCTTCTACCTTGGAGAGCCTAAGGCCAGATTTCCTGTTCTCAAGTCTGACCTCTGGCTTGGGATAACTAATGCTCATCCTATTCCACCCACCACCCTGTCAATTCATAAGCACAGTATTTTGGCTGTGCTTCAGTTCCTCATCATTTCCTTTGTTTTAAATTAACATATAGTAAGATTGACTTTTTGGCGTACAGTTCTATGAATTTTAACACATGTGTAGGTCTGTGAAACCACTACCCAATAAGGATATGGAACTGTTCCATCATCCCAAAGTTCCTCATCATATCTCATAGCTGGAGATTTTCTTTGTTTGTTTTTATGTTCACCAATATATTAACTTTTTCTGTTATATTTTGTGTAGCATTTCTATGTATGTATATAAAAATAGTTCAGACTGCCATGTTGCCAGAACCAGAAATTTGCCTAACCCTTTTACTGCACCGTCCTATCCAAAACCCCCATGACAGCCATCAACAAGTAATCTGTCACTTTCTTTTTCCTGGCACACAACCATTCTGAGTCACCCCTTCTTTCTGAAGCTGTATATAAACATAAATACAGCTGACTGACTCATTGAAGGTACCAGAAATAAATGGAACTACAGAAAGTCCATGAAAGAATTAACAGTACTTAAAATCCAGGACAAATGTAATAAACCTTATATAACACCACTGAATCCACAAAATTATTAAAGTGTTCACATTCCTGAAATCTACCTGAGCTACAGAAATGATTGAGTAAAATCTGTACAAATATATGCTTGTTTCTCCTTGTACTAAGTGTAACACCTTCTAGAAAAAAACAGAAGCCACCATATTTTAAGCTAAAACACACACTACTCTTAGCAAAAAACACAGTCATTGAAAGCAGCTAATTAAAAAGCCACTTAAGCAATTACAGTGGGTAACAGAATCATAAAATCATTAACAAAGTAGAAGCTTATCACTCAAGCATCTGTATGATCTTATAGACTGGAAGTACACTGGTCAGGCTTCATAGACATCAGATAAGTGAAGGCACCAAACTTCATTAAGTCCTCAAATTTCAACGTTCCAGTTTTTTTCTGAGTGGCACTAAAGCAAAAAAGGAAGCAATGGTAAGGGAAATATACCATGACCTATGGTAGGGATTGAGGAGCCCTATGGTGTAGTGGTTAAAGCAATTAACTGCTAACCAAAAGGTCAATGGTTTTTGAAACCACCAACAGCTCTGCGGGAGAAAGATGTAGCAGTCTGCTTCCATAGAGATTTATAGCCTTGGAAACTCTATAGGATCACTATATGTCAGAATTGACTCAATGGAAGTGGTTTTTTTGGTATGGTAGGGATTGGTCTGAAATAGTGTCATATATATATATATATATATATATGCCATCTAGGTCAAGTATCTACTGAATACTTATATATGCTAGTACTTTGCTGGGTGCTGTGAGGAAGGACAAAAAAGGTACTAAATGCTATGAGATGCTTCAACCTAGTTGAAAAGGAAAAGACTTAGACATAGAACAATTAAAGCACAAGACTGTGTTTATTATAGTGTTAAATTATGCAGTACCTACTGTAACATACACTATCTTGGGCTTTGTCATATGTCTAAGTCTTTTTTTTTTCAGTAACACTCTTCCACCAGATATACAAATGGCTAAATCCATCAATTCCTTCAAGATTTTGCTTAAATGTCCCCTTCTCAAAGGCCTGTCCTGACCATCTTCTTTCAGATTGCACATGGCTCTTCCCATAATCAAGGTTTCTTCCCCAGTGCTCCCCATTCTGCTTCTCTAGTCTACATTTTCTTTTTTCCTCAACTCATCTCTAAACATAATGTATAATTTATCTACTTCTTTATTATGTTTATTGTTTATTGTCAGTCTTTCCTCCTCCTACCCATCACTTATTTACAAGATAAACCTACTAGGGCAGAGATTATTGCCTGTTTTGTTCCCTGGAACAGTGCCTGGTATTTGATAGGCATCCATGACTATTTGTTGAATTCATGAATGGTAAATGTAGCATGCACTCTGGAGACAAGGAGTAAGCTGATTGGTCAGCATAGCATGTCTAGTGACTGATAAGCTTGAAGGCAGACAGGGCCTTGAATGGCAAGTTAAGGAGTTTGGACCTTATCTCACAGTAATGAAGAGACATTTTGGAATTTTGAACTGGATATTTAATGTGATGCTTCAATATGGCAATAGTGTGCAGGGTGGATTAAAAGCAAGGTGTGAACCAGGCTTGTTTTTAGCTTCAGAAGGCATGGAGCAGTCATGGACTCTCTTTAAGACTCTGAAAAAACGCTTCAGATCTTCTCCCCAGGAAAATATGCACACTTTTAGAATATGACATTTTGCATACAATTTTAGGAAATTCACAGACACCCTTAGAGATGGGTTCATAATCCTAGAATTAGGGGCAGTAGGACTCGTTAGGAGACAGGAAGTGATACTAATGGCAATGAGAAAGGAGAGGAGAGGAGAGGAATGAAAGAGGGGTGTTTCCAAGGTGGACTGTGTAGGACTTGGCAATGGTGAGGCAGGAATCTGAGAAGGCTTGAAGGTTTCAGGCTTGGGTAACCAGAATAGTGTTCACACTGGAAGAAACAGGGAAGAATGAAGGTGTGAGAGGGAAGGTGATCAGCTTCTTCTTAGACATGCTGAGAGACACTAACAGCCATTCAGTTGACAAGTGATAAAAATGGGTGCCATGCATGTGAGTGAGTGTGGAGAAAGAAGAGAAGACTAGAGGGGCAGTACCTTAAGGAATTTCTGTATTTAGAGGGCATCAGGAGGAAGAACAGGTATGTTACATTTGTAGGAGGGGAACGAGGAAGCCAAGCATCATAAAAACATATCCTTTTCTATAAAGAACCGAAGAAACCTTAGACTGAGAGAGAGATACAATCACAGCAGAGGGAAAATAGAGTAATATACCCAGAACCTTCTAACTTTTCAATAAAGGAGATATTTTCTGCTTCCCCTGGACTTCAGTGCTACCGTGCCTTGTGGTTTTCCTTTTAACTCATTGACCATGCATTATCAATATCCTCTGTGGGCTCTGCTCATCCTTTAAATGTGGCTGTTCCTCAGGGTCCTACCTTCAGATCACTTCTCTTTGCACCCTCACACCCTATTCAAGAGCAATTTCACTCATCCCTATGACTTCAACCTCCATCTCTTTTCTGATTAATCCCTAATCCTTCTACCAGGTTTCAGAGTCTGAACTGGTCAGGAATCTCAGTTGTAAGCCACAGAGGCTAACTGGAGCAGAAAAAGAAATTATGAAACAGGTATTGTATAGCTCCCAACATTGCTGGAAAACTGAAGAACAAGACTCAGAAAATGAATTGGAAGAGAGTCCAAAGCTAAGCCACAACATTAGTCCAGAGAGATCCCTGCATCTCAAACACTAGACACTGTAGTTTGCATTATCAGTGTTGCTCCTTGGAAAATGAGTATTGTTGCCATCTCCAGGATGAATTCTCCACCATCCTTCCTTCTTTGAGTCACTCATTCAAAGTCTCACAGGTTTTCAATTCAAAGTCTCAGGTGGGTACATCTAATCGGCGAAACCTAGGTCATGTGTACATGTCTTAGCTGCAAATGGTGCTAGAAAAGCAAACGTTTGGCCTTTTAAGATTTTACAGTGGGAAATGAGCTCTGTCTGTCACCAAGATTATACAGTGGGAATTTCCCACCTGTAGAAAATGAGAGACACTGAGCAATAGAAATAAAGGAGAAAGAAAGGAAAAAACAAACAAATATCCACCATGGATTCATTTATCCAATTTTCCACTGTACAACTTCACTTAGATCGCCTAAAAACATCGCAAACATTGTGAACTCAAAAGTGAACTCTTCATGTTTTACCCTAAACTCCCTTCTCCTCCTCTATTTCCTTTCTTAATATCTAATTGGGATCCTCATTCAGGCAGTCATTGAAGCCTCCAAATTGGGAGTTGTTCTACCTCCTTTCTTAAAGCAAGCATATCAAATACTGTAAGATTATAGCCTATAAATGTTTCTCAAATATATCTCCTTTCTGATAGTCCACTGCCATTACCTTCAGATCAAAAACTCATCAGTTCTTTCCTAGATTACCACAGTAGCTTTCTAACTGTTCTTTCAGCCTCCAACATTGCTCCATGGCACTTGTCAGAGTTGTCATTACATCTGTGATGGGATTATTTTACTGTATGCCCCTCCTCATCCTCTTGTTCCACTTTCTTCTGCTCTCTTAATGCCATATTTTCAGGCTATCTAAAAATAGATCTGTGGGAGAACCATCTTGGAGTAAATGGCATTAAGTTGTATCATCACAGTCTCAGATGACCACCTCTGCCTTTTCTCACCCTGTGATCAGGAATGCTAAGGAGTCAGTGCTTCCCTATAAAACCAACTCTTAGAAAAGAGTAAACTGAAAAGAAATATAAGAGTACGCCAAAGTTCTTATCAGGTTGTCCAAACTTCTCTAAATCTTGAACATGGCACAGTGCTCATTCTAATGGTTGAGTTAGGGGTGTGGTAGCTGATCTCCTAAGGTGGTGTCCAATTGGCACACCTCCCATAACCCCATTAAACCCGTTGCCGTTGAGTCGATTCCAACTCACAGCGACCCTATAGACAGATTAGAACTGCCCCATAGAGTTTCCAAGGAGCAGCTGGTGAATTCAAACTGCTGACCTTTTGGTTAGTAGCCAAGCTCTTAACCACTGCACCACCAGGGCTCCACACCTCCCAGTGTATATGTGTTTTATGTTTCATCCCACATTGAACCTGGGCTGGCCCTGTGACTCTCTCTAACCAATAGAATTTGGCAGAAATAGCCCTGTGCTAGACCTGGAACTAAGCCCTGAGAAGAGACTTGGAAGCGTCTTCCATTTTTGTGCTTTCAGGAATCTGAGCTGCCATATTAGAAGTACGGCTACCCTGCTGGAAAGACCACATGAAGAGACTGAATGGAGAAGCTATATGGAAAGAAAGAAGATTTGAGAATACATGGGGGAGAGAGAGAGACCCAACTGTCCCAGGGTCCCAGCTATACCCAGTCTTCCAGCTGTCTCCACCAAGGCACTAGACATATGAATGAACCAACTCAAATGTTCCAGTTTAGTCAAGCCTCCAGATGACTGCAGCCCCAAATAATATCGCGTAGAGCAGAACTACCTAGATGAGGCCATTCAGTCCACTGAATCATGAAGATCATAAAATGGTTGATGTTTAAGGCCACTAAGCCACTAAATTTTGAAGTGGTTTGTTACACAGCAATAGGTAACCGAAATAGACATTATTGATTATGTGTGTGTATGGTCTTGTTTAGTTATTCATTTAACTGAATTCCACTTCCAGGCATTTAGTATGTTTTTCTGTGGGGTTTTCTAGTTCACAATTGGCATAGTGCTTTGATTTTTTTTTTAAAGGATGAACTCATTTGATCACCCTTACCAATATTTGAAGCCCAGAAAAAGTATGCACATAACAAAACCACAAGCTTCAGGCTATAAACTCAATTAGTCAGATTCTTCCTCCTTCAGACTTAACACAGCACAATTACCTTGCCCTATGAAGATAGTTGTTTAGGGCCCTGAAACAGATTGATCTGAAATTCCCTTGGCAAGAAATAAGGGCAATGACTAGGTAGGAGAACATGAATGAAGGTCTAATTTGGTGGAATTTTATGAAATAAAAAGCAAAAATAAAAGAAGGCAACACAAATAATGTTGGGCATACATTTAAAGATGCTATCATTTGACTCACTGGCACCTGCATTATATTGACATTGTATTCCCTCTTACACAGAATAGAGTTGTCATTGGAAAGCAGCTGCCCAGCGAAGGACTATATCTCCCAGTCCCTTCTGCATCTAGGTGTGGCCACATGACTAGTTCTTACCAATGGAATGTCAGCGACAGTGATATGTCCAAGGCTTTTAAGAAGTAGCTGTGCCTTTTCCAAACTCTCTTTCCCCATATGTTGTTATTGTTGTTGTTAGCTGCTGTTGAGTCAGTCGCCAATGATGGTGACCCCATGCACAACAGGATTGGACTGTTGTGATCTATAGGGTTTTCACTGGCTGATTTTTCGGAAGTAGATAGCCAGACCTTTCTTCCTAGTCTGTCTTAGTCTGGAAGCTCTGCTGAAACCTATTCAGCATCACAGCAACACAAAATACTCCAGTGACAGATGAATGTTGACTGCACATGAGCCGTGTTGGCCAGGAGTCAAACCTGGGTCTCCCACATGGAATGTGAGAATTCTACCCTAAACCTATTATTAACTCTCTCCCCTCATGTTAAGTGGATATAAATGATTTCAAGGCCCTAAGGTGTGGCAGAACTCCCAGATGGAAGAAAGCTAGATGTCTGAATCATGGCAGGGAGGAGAGCCATTCACCAACTAAGAACATCCACCTTGAAATGTTCCGTGGGAGAAATCAACTTCTGTTATGTTAGAGCCTTTAAAAACTCGAGGTGTGTTTGTTCAGCAGTTAGTGTTTCCCAAATGAATATAAATGTTTATTCATTTGCAAATTCACTTAGTTTTTTTCTTTTCATAGATAAGATCATTAATAGAAACTATGGGTAAGTTCATTCATTTTCTTTAGTCTGTTTTCACATCTATAAAATGGAGCCAATGCTATGTACCTCATAGGGTTGTCATCAGTACTAAATGAGATATTATAGTATCTCATTTATTGAGCATTACCATGTGCCAGACTCTGTGCTAAGCACTTGACATACATTATCTTATCTAATCGTCTCAATAATCCTATAAAGTAAGTTCTATTAGTATCCCTGTGTCACAGATGAGCAAACTGAAACTTAGAGAGGTTAAGTTACTTGTCTAACATTACATATCTAGTAATGACAGAACCAGGATTTGAACCCAGGCAGTCAGACTCCAGAGGCTACACACCTAAGAGCTAGGACTATACAGAACACCCGATACACAGCCTGACACATTATAAACACATAATAAGCATGAATTTTATTTTTCCCCACTTTGTGGAAAGAAGCAATACTAAACGTAAGTATAAATAACTGCCTTTTGCCTAAGTACATAAAACACACATATACACACACATAAACGTTATACAACCTTCCTTTTATTCACATTCATATTCAGCTTGGTATGTTTGAACTAGCAGTGAAGTAGAATTTACTCATATCCACTTGCTAGTGCATCTATACAGCATACATAGGTCATCTCAACCTAGAATGTGATTATTTTGTGCTCATAGCCCAACTGCAGCTGCATGACCAAAAGGAGCAACAAGAACACTGAAGAAATGAATCCCAAAATGACCAATGCATTTTAAAGTTCCTTGTGAAACTTTCATGTTATTGACCTACTGGAGGGAAATTGACAGAAAACCTGGCTCAGGATGGACATTACTACAGGAAGTACAGGAATACTGGGTCCCTAAAATCTCTCCTTTCTTTTAATATACCACATATTTCTTGAGGTAAACTGGTTTAAACATCCTGTCTGAGGTATATCTTAGAAATAGACTGAACTTTATAGTTTTGG
Source organism: Dugong dugon (assembly GCA_030035585.1). Taxonomy (NCBI): domain Eukaryota; kingdom Metazoa; phylum Chordata; class Mammalia; order Sirenia; family Dugongidae; genus Dugong; species Dugong dugon. The sequence continues at coordinate 70,962,475 of CM057460.1, forward strand.
TCATGCAGTGTTTTATATACCTGAAATACTTTTTTAAAAATTACAAAACTATAATGTTAATGCTAGTGCTTTCTCTCAAGTCATATCAGCTATTATTAGCTCATCTACAGAACAGAACTCATATGACTTTTTCAAAGAAGGTGCAGCAGTTTTCCCCATTCTAATTGCTATACCTAGAGTAATTTGTCTTCTGGGCTTTGGAGCTGCTGAACCACTTACTTCTTTTCCCTGAAGTTTCATCTCATCAAGGCAATATGCTTAATCAATGTTTGCTGATGTCTACGGTCTAATGCTTACCGACAGCAGGTGCAAAAAAAAAGAAAGAAAGAAAGAAAAAGTAAATCCCCATCTGCATAAAAATCTGCCTTAAATTCACCAGCAGGCTGCTTTGCTGTAATTTTAGCAGACAGGTGATTTTTCATGGCACCTTCATGAGTTGTTTCCCCCCCGTAGCTGGCTACATTTCCCTACCTGCTGTTCCCAGAAGCTGTGGCCTTATTTGCACCACTGCATGGTAGCTCCTTTCAACCTATCTACTCGGTTTTGGGATGAACTCTCCTTAGTGTTTGACATACTGGTCCAGGAAATGGACTCCATCCTTGAGTAATTTAGAAGATTTGCTAGCCTGTCAGTTAAGCCAAGTCAGAGATGGGCTATGGGATTGTACCATTTGGATAACAGCAGGGACCCTGAAATAGCTTCATTGACCCAGGGGATCTATTTCCAATACTATGCAATGGAAGAGAATTTAACCATGGGAAGTCTATTAACCTTAATGATAGTCACTGGCCTAATTACCAGTCAAGGCCTTGGAAATGTGCCTCTAACTACAGCTTCCTCATCATCATTATTTTTTTTACTGAAGCAAGGGAGGTGGCTCACCTTTCTGCTCCCCCTTAGGGAAGGGTAGTTTGTAAACAGAAGACAGTGGACCATGCTTCAGGCAGGCATTTTTTCACCTTGGCTTCTTCATTTCAGTTGGCCTGAGATTCCTTTTGCCTAAAGGGATAGTTTATCAACGATTTCTGCTGAGGGGGTGAAAAAAAAAAGAGAGCTTGGCCTTCTGAAGGAGCCGGTATTGGCTTCTCTGGGTTATCAGCGTTTCCATGTCTATTTCTGTCCTGCTAATATGCACGGTTGTGCTAAGAGTCATGTAAGCTCTAATGTTAAACTTAAACTTTAAAGTATTATGCAAAACTCAAGGCACTCTTTTCCTCTGTAGAGTGTCCCTATCTTCTTAAATGTGTAGCAGCACCACGCACTGAAAGCAGGCTTCTTTGAATCTCAGTAGCTACAATCAAGGCAGCAGACGTAAATCACAACGTTAAGTGACTGTTTAGCTTGCTTATTCTTAAGATGTGGAAAATACACTGTCTTCAGCAGAAGTACTCTTGAAGACTCCCTGAGGAGATGATGCACATTTTAATCCTAACTGAGCTGTGAATACACCATTGCTTCTTTACCAATGCGGCTTTCCCCTCTACCACACATTATTTCTAAAACACTGTATGAAGATCTTGCTAAATCAGCTTTAAAAGATAAGACGAAAGCAAAGAAAAAAGAAGATGGGGCTGGAAGTCCAGCCCCTCAGGGGGTTCAAAGGACAGACATAAAAACAACAAGCAAAAGAGAATTAAACAAAGCCATGTGAGAGAAATCTCAAAACAAGATGCATCAGAACCAATAGAAATTCAAGATCAATTGTGTCAGCAGATCAAAGACAAGACCTAGCATAGTGGAGAGTATTAACGATCATTAGGGGAGACACATCCTACTTACTAGAATGAAATAGAAAGTTTGCTTCTCTGTGTTGAACAGACTTGCTTTTGAGTAAAGATCAACCAAACTGAGGAAAGCAGTTAACATTTACCCAGAAAATAGGGGTTAGGAATTAAGGAAAAGGTAAATTAGCTTTTTAAAAAGTGTTCTAAGATAGTTTAGACACTAGAAATTTTAGAGATTAGACTTCAGCTTCCCTGTTAGAGGAGCTATTCCACCTAAACAGGTTGTACATCCCATTGGCAGGTATTCCTTAGGAAGATTCCCACTGACTGTGCTTCATTGAGTAACCCTTGCTGTTTATCTGGCAGATAGGTAAAGAGTCTGTTCCTCAATTTTAATTCAGCAGACTTAAATGTATTGTTGGCTGAGGATCAGGATCATGGCGTGATGGTAACAGTCATGATAGAAATGACTTGGCAGGAGAAACTGCACAGATTTGTCCAGACTCTACTTAGAGACCTGCATGAGATGGAAGGTGATGGACTGCCAGTATTCTGTCTAGCTACCCTAGCCACTGCCCTCGAGTTGATTCCGACTCATAGCAACCCTATAGGAGTATTGTAGAACTGCCCCATAGGGTTTCTATAAATCTTTACGGAAGCAGACTGCTACATCTTTCTCCTGTGGAGCAGCTGGTGGGTTCAAACTGCTGACCTTCTGATTAGCAGCTAAACTCTTTAACCACTATGCCACCAGGGCTTCTTACTCTATCTACTAGGAAGCTATATTCATCTCAGTAATAGAACACTTGAAACAATACGAAAATGAACCAAACTGTTAATATAGTACAAGTGATATGCATACGTAGAAAAGTAAAAGGTTACCAAGTATGACTGTAAAATTGAAGTCTTCTGAATGTTTACCTTTTGGTTAAGATCAGAAGGGATGTTCTTTTACCAGGAAAAGAAACCATATTCCTATACCCACAGTTAATAGTAAAAAATAAACCTTGATCCCTAGGGAACAGAATGGTGTAAATAGAACTGAAGCATCATGAACAACAAATATGATTAAGTAGATGATTCAAGATGCAATTTAACTGTCATATAATTGCTATCAGAGCCCTGGTGGTGTGCTGGTTAAGAGCTCAACAGCTAACCAAAAGGTCGGCAGTTCATATCCACCAGTCACTCCTTGGAAACCCTATGGAGCATTTCTACTCTGTCCTATAGGGTCACTATGAGTCAGAACTGACTTGACGGCACACAACAACAACAACAATAGCTGTTATCAACTACTAGAATAGAGGAAAATGGAAAAATAGGACAGTTTGGTTGTTAATTGAATATCTGTGTAAGCTTTGTGATGATTGCCTTTGGGAAGCAAATTGTTATCCCATGGAATACATGAGAAAACTGAACCTTGCAGGAGTAAGAGTTCAGCCTATCTGCTCTATGAGGTGGGCTATTGTGCCTTGAATGATAATCCAGGTTCTGATCTGTTTATTACATTTGCTATAAAGGTACATTTGCTACAAAGGAGAAATTAAATGAATAATGAACAAATTTATTTATCCTCAAAGTATTTGAAAATCTCCCACTCTGATTGTGGATGCATCTACTGCTCTTCTATGGCTCCTTGAAGTTCTTTCAATTTTTGCTGTATGTATTTTAAGACAAGGAGCCATGGTGGTGCAGTGGTTAAGCACTCAGCTGCGAACTGAAAGATCAGCCGTTCAAACCCACCAGCCACTCTGCAGGAGAAAGATGTGGCAGTCTGCTTCCCTAAAGATTACAGCCTTGGAAACCCCATGGGGCAGTTCTACTCTGCCCCATAAGGTCACTGAGTCAGAATAGACTTGACGGCAATGGGTTTGGGTTTTTGGTATATCTCAAAGTTATATTATTATATCTATATACAACTTTCACATAGTGTTTTCCTTCTGGTGAATTAAACATTTTATCATTATAAAATGGCTCTCTTTATTTCTAATAACGCTTTTTGCCTCACATTTTATTTTGATATTAAAATAGTCACATTGGTTTTCTTTTGGTTAGTCTTTGGATAGTATATCTTTTCCCATTGTTTTACTTTCAATTTTTCTGTATCCTTATATTTTGGATGTGTTTCTTATAAACATCATACAGTTGTGGGGTTTTTCTTTGTTTATTTTTTTAATCCAGGCTAATGATCTTTGTCTTTTAACTGAAACATTTGGACCATTTAATGCAACTGCTGGCGTAAACCAAAAACCAAACCCGTTGCCGTTGAGTAGATTTTAACTCATAGCAACCCTAGGTATTTTGGGATTCAAATCTAACATCTTACTATATACCTTCTATTTCCACCTTTTTTTTTTTTTTACCATCTTTTGGATTGACTAGCGTAATCTTTATTATTCCATTTCCCACCCAGTCCCCCAGCATTAGTGTGGTAGCAGTTTTGATTATCTTTTTTTGTATAACAAACCACCCAAAGACTTAATAGCTTATAACAACCATTTTATTTTGCTCATGATTTTGCAAGTCAGGAACTCAGGAAGGATTTGGATGGGTAGTTCATTTCTGATCCACATGGCATGGCTGAAGGATCAGTTTATAAGATGCCCTCTTTAGTCTTAAGTCTGGTATCTTGATGCTCCTTGGCCTCTCTCTTTCCACACAGTGGTTCATCCTGCAGAGCCTATCCACTTGGCCCACCTCAATTCAAAGGAGTTGGGAGAAAGAATCCACTTCTGAGGGAGTGGCAAGACCACGCTGCCAAAAACCATGTGGGAAGAGAGATTATTGTGACCATCTTTGGAAAACACAATCTGCCACGGTAGTTATATATTCATTTACTACTTTTGTTTGTTTTAGTGATTACCTAGAGATGAAAACATGTATACTGACTTACTATGATTTAATAGAAATCCATATGTTTACCGCTTCTTGGTCAATGCAGAGAACCTGAAACACTTTAACTCCCTCCGTTCGTTATTCCATTCTCATATATACACTATTGTCATGTGTTTTAATTTTATATCTAGTTTAAGTCACACTAGACATTATTATTATTGTTTTATACAGTCAGTATTCATTTAGATTTTCTTTTCTTTCTTTCTTTTTTTTTTTTTACATGTTTACCCTTTGATTGCTTTTCATTTCTTCTTGTATCTTCAAGCTTCCCACTGGGATCATTTTCACTGTGTGTCCTTTAGTGTTTCCTATTGTATAAGTCTGATAGTAACAAACAGTCTTTTATAACTTTGTACTAAATAGTTTATATTTCAGTTTTATTCTTGAAGGATTTTTCCCCCCAAATATAGTGTTCTATTTTGGCAGGTATTTTATTTGAAAATATCACTCTACTGTCTTTTAATTCCATTGTTTCTGGAGAAAAGAACAATGCTGCTCCTCTGAGGATCATATGACTCATTTTGCTGCCTGCTTTTTTGTTTTCAACAGTTTTAATGTGATATGCCTTGTTGTGGTTTTCTATTGAATCATTCTGACTGACATTTTTGGGGTTCTTAAAAAGGTAGCTTGATGACTTTGATCTTTTTGTTTTTTTTTTGAAAAAGTCCTCAGTCATTATCTCCTTAGATATTGTTTGTGCCCTTTTTTCTGTCTTCTTTTCCTGGCCATCCAATTATCTTAGACCTTTTTTACTGATCTCCTGTGTTTTTACAGTCTTTCCTTGCATTTTCTATCCTTTTGTCTTTTGCATTTCATTTTGGACATTTTCTTCTTCTAGTTCACTAATTCTCTCTTTAACTGTGTCTTATATGCTACTACATATGTAATTGAGTTCTTAATTTCAGTTATTACATTTTTTTCAGTTCTAGAATTTCCATTCTGTTCTTTTAAAATATCATTCCCAGATTCTACATGGCCTATTATAATGCCTGTTATTTCTCTTGGTTTCAAATTACATTGTCTTATCTGTTCATTTACTGGTCATTAAATATTAAAAAAATGTAGAAATAATTTGAAGCATACATTTGTTTTGTTGTAGGCAACTAGGGGCATGGCCAGCCCAGATTACTTTGCTCTTAATATAAGGATTGAGATTATTTGAAGCTAGTCTTTAATCCCAGTGAAGGCCAGACTATTTCTAAACCCATTGCCATCTAATTGATTCTGACTTACAGCAACCTTACAGAACGGAGTAGAACTGCCCCATAGGGGTTCCAAGGCTGTAATCTTTATGGAAGCAGATTGCCACATAGTTCTTCTGTGGAGCAGCTGGTGGTTTTGAACCACTGACCTTTCATTTAGCAGCTGAACGTTTAACCACTGTGCCACCAGGGCTCCTTTAGACTATCTCTAGTTCACTCTTATTCCCAAGGTATAGTACTTATGGGTTTCTACCAAAAGCATGGAAGTTTATAAGGGCTTCTCTTCTTGATGGGTCCTGAGCTCAATTTGTATACCCTTAGTGAAGCTGATAAAATCTCTGTTCAACCTCTCAGTCTCTCAGCTAATGCTTTTAAAATTGTCAGTTGTTCCTAGGAGAAAAGCAAATTTCAATGCTGAGGTTACCCTTTTGATCTTTCCTTCTTCTTCTGTATCTTACCTCATAATTCTTTACTGCCTTGTAAGTTCCCATATGCTTTTTTATTTTATTTTTTTCCTTTCATGATTTTTTTTATTGTACTTTAGATGAAGGTTTACAGAACAAATAGTTTCTCATTAGACAGTCAGTACACATATTGTTTTATGACATTGGTTAACAACCCCATGACATGTCAAGACTCTCCCTTCTTGACCTTGGAGGAACTTTTTTTTTGGTGAAACTATACATAGCCAAAGATACACCATTTCAAAAATTTCTACATGTACAATTGAGTGACCTCAATCACATTCTTCCAGTTGTGCTGCCATTCTCACTATCCCTTTCCAAATTATTCCATCACCGTTATCTTTAACTCACTGCCCCTTAGGCTTCCCATCAAAACCCCTGAGTTGCTGTTGTTAATTTGATCTCACATATATAATTCTTTTTTTTTTTTTTTGTACTTTAGATGAAAGTTTACAGAAAAAATAGTTTCTCATTAAACAGTTAGTACACATATTACTTCACCAAAGAAGACATTCAAGTGGCCAACAGACACATGAGGAAATGCTTGGGTTCACTAGCCATTAGAGAAATGCAAATTAAAACCACAATGAGATACCATCTCACCCCAGCATTACTGGCACGAATCAAAAACACTGGAAATAACAAATGTTGGAGAGGCTACAGGGGAAATCGGAACTCTTATGCACTGCTGGTGGGAATGCAAAATGATACAACCATTTTGTAAAATGATATGGTGCTTCCTTAGAAAGCTTGAAATAGACATACCATATGATCCAGCAATCCCACTCCTAGGAATATATCCTAGAGAAATAAGAGCCGTCACACGAATAGACATATGCACACCCATGTTCATGGCAGCATTGTTCACAACAGCAAAAAGATGGAAACAACCTGGATGCCTATCAACAGATGAATGGATAAACAAACTATGGTACATACACACAATGGAGTACTACACAACGATAAAGAACAATGATGAATCTGTGAAGCATCTCATAACATAGATGAAACTGGAGGACATTATGCTGAGTGAAATAAGTCAATTACAAAAGGACAAATATTGTATGAGACCTCTATCGTAAAAACTCATGAAAAAGTTTACACACAAAAAGTAACAATCTTTGTTGGTTAGGAGGGATGGGAGGGATGGGAGGGGTGGGGGGGAAATACTAAATAGACAATAGATAAGTGGTATCTCTGGTGAAGGGTGAGACAGTACACAGTACTGGGGAAGCCAGCACAACTTGTACAAGGAAAGGTCATGGAAGCTCCATAGACACATCCAAACTCCCTGAGGGACTGAATTGCTGGAGGGCTGTGGGGACGATGGTCTCAGGGAATATCTAGCTCAATTGGCATAACACAGTTTATAAAGACAATGTTCTACATTCTACCTTGGTGAGTAGTGTCTGGGGTCTTAAAAGCCTGTGAACAGCCATCTAAGATACTCCACTGGTCTCATCGCTTCGTGAGCAAGGGAGAATGAAGAGAACAGGATACAAGAAGAAGATTAGTCTGAAGGACTAATGGACCACAGCTACCAGAGTCTCCACCAGACTGAGTCCAGTACAGCTAGATGGTGCCCGGCTACCACCACTGACTGCTCTGACCGGGATCACAACAGAGGGTTCTAGACAGAGCTGGAGAAGGATGTAGCACAAAATTCTAACACACACAAAAAAGATCAGATTTACTGGCCTGAAAGAGACTGGAGAAACCCCAAGAGTATGGCCCCTGGACACCCTTTTAGCTCAGTGGTGAAGTCACTCCCAAGGTTCACCGTTCAGTCGGGGATTGGACAGCCCCATTAAACAAAACAGGACTAATGAGACACAGCAGTCCAGGGACAAGGACTAAAAGGCAGAAAGGGTCAGGAAAGCCGGTGATAGGGAACCCAAGATTGAGAAAGGACAGTGTTGATACGTAGTGGGGTTGTTAACCATTGTCATAGGGCAATGTGTACTAACTGTTTAATGAGAAACTATTTTGTTCTATAAACCTTCATCTAAAGTGAGAATAGCAGCACAGCTGGAAGAATGTAATCAATGTCACTGAATTGTGCAGGTAGAAATTTTTGAAATGGTGTATCGCTGGCTATGCATATTTTCACCAAAAAAAAAAAAAAAAAAAAAAAGGTCAAGAAGGGAGAGTGTCGACATGTCGTGGGGTTGTTAACCAATGTCATAAAACAATATGTGTACTGAATGTTTAATGAGAAACTATCTGTTCTGTAAACCTTCACCTAAAGTACAATAAAAAAAAAGAGTATAATCATAAAAAAAAAAAAGTACACATATTGCCCTATAACAATGGTTAACAACCTCACGACATGTCAAAGCAGGAGTCCTACTCTCAAAGTATTTATTTTAATACTTGTAAAATACACCTTGGCTCTTATCCTCGCTAGAACAAGAATTGACTCATAAAAAATGCTAAGAATAATGAATTAGTTGCCAGTTTCAAATTATTTTTCAAACAATTGACTCATAAAAAATGCTAAGAATAATGAATTAGTTGCCAGTTTCAAATTATTTTTCAAACATGATGAGTGAGTCTTAATTTTCCAAAAGTTCAAGGCAATCAGAAACTATTATATAATAAATGAACTGACCCATTTTATATTTGTACACCATTATCACTCATCCCTGTAAAATATTCTGCTTCACATGACAAAATAAACTTATATTTCAACTTATATTTATGCTTGAATATAGAAGTAGCAAATAAGTTTCCCAATCCAGAAGAGGTAAATTCAGCATCACAAATGGAAAGAACAATAAATAATAACTGTTTATGATGCTCACAGCCCCAGTGAAGAGCAAGATCTGAAGATCTACGTAAATTTAAAAATATTTATTGAGCAGCTACTAGCTATAAGACTGTATTCTATATTTGAATAGGGAACATAAAGATGAGTAAATCAGAGGTCTCTCTTTAGACAATGTTTTTCCAAACTTTATTATCTTCTATTCAAAGAAATCTATGATCATCTCAATAGATGAAGAGAAAAGTTGAAAAGTGTATCACCTATTTATGACTTTAATTAGCTATTTTAAAACTAGGACTATAATGGAACATCCTTGACTTGATAAAGGCTACCAAACATCATACTTGATGGAGAAAATGTGTGTGCTTTCTTTTTAGTGAGGAAAAAACAAGAAAGAAACTGTTGCTCCTTCTGTTTAACATAGTACAGGAAATCCTGAGCAATGCAGTGGTTAAGAAAAAGAAATGGAAGCCCTGAGGATATGAAGGAAAGATATAAAACTGCCATTATTTACATATAATATGTTTGTTTACATAGAAACTCCAAGAAATTAAATTAGTAAGCTAATAAAACCAATAAGAGAATTCAGCAAAGTTGTTGGAAAATAGCAAAATCATTAGCATTATTTTAGTAGCAATAACCAACTCAAAAATAATAGAAGATAGGATGTTTTTTTAAAAAAAAAAAAAAAAGAAGTGTCAGGAGTTTATTAGATTAAATGCACAAGACCTTTACAGAGAATAATTTTAATATTAAAGAACCCAAAAGAAGGCTTGGATAAAGATATATACCATTTTCATAGTAGGATGACTTAATAATGTAAAGATGTGCATTCTTCCCAAGTAATATTTTAGTTAAATTACAAACAAAATCTGAGCAGAATTTTTTAAAGAACTTAACACTCTAATTCTAACATTTATATGGAGGTTCACAATTAGCTAAGACAATATTGAAAAAGAAAAGCACAGGGTGGGGGATGGTGTGTGTCCTATCTGATATCAAGCTATATATTGCAAGCTGAAGTACAATAAGACAAAGTGGGGTACTTGTCATCACGAACAGACAAATGACCCAATAAAACAAAAAAGAAAGCCCATTAAAAGACTTGTGAGTACTGCAAACTTCGTATATAATGAGGTGACATCCAAATCAATGTAGAAAGAAAGGGCTAGTTAATAAATCACGCTGGGACAAATGGTTTTCCACATGAAAAATAAAATTGGTCCTCTACATCAAGCGGAGTAAGGACCTAAATGTAAAAGGTAAAATTGTAAAGCTAATGGAAGAAAATGGAGAATATCCTTATTACTTGAATAAGAATTTCCTAAACAAGACTCAAAATAGTATAAACAATAAAGGGAAAAATTGATGGGTATGACTGCATCAATATTAGAGATTTCTGAATAACAAAGGGAACCATAAAGTTAACAGATGAGAGACCTGCTAAAAACAACAATATTTACAGCGTCTAAAATGAACAAAGGATTAAAACACAGCATATACAAGCCACTCATCATTCAGGTCTCTACTCAAATATCATAAAGATTGCAGCCAAGAAAACCTCAGAGAAGACTTCCCTGATCTTCTATCCTAAATACCACTCCCTCATCACTATCTATCCTGATCACTTACTTTATTTTTCTTCATGGCACCTGTAAAAACCTAACATTATTTTGTATGATAATTTGTTTATGACCCTTTTCCACTAAATTATAAGCACTATGAGGAAAGTACTTTTTGTCTGTTTTGTTCACTTTATTGTCTTAGCCCCTATAACAGTGCCTTGCACATAGTAGAAGCTCCATAAAAATTTATTAAGTGAATGAGTGAACAAACTCCTGAAAATAGACATGAAAAATAGAGGAATCTGAGGAGAAGCCCAAGATGGCAATTTAGACTGATGCACCAAACGTCCTCTACATCGAAGACTCCAGAAACCAAGCGAAATAGAGGTAGATGACAACCTCAGAACACTGAACATCAAATGGAAGGATGAAGAATTCGTCCAAGCTCTGAGTGGAAAGAGAGACAGGAAAAAAAAAAAAAACAAAAAAAAAACCCAGATGCAGAGATATATGGATCCTTGGTGCCTTGTAAGCCAGCCTGGCACAGTGTGGCCATCTTGGAACAAAGCGGGCAGCATTCCTGGATGAGGAGAACAGAAAGACAACTACACAGAACAGGAGAAAAAGATACTGTGTAAACAAACCTGGAATGAAACGAGGTGAGCAGGACACAAGCCAGGGCTAAAAAGTGAAAGTACAGGAAGATTGAGAAAGAGCTCCAGTGATAGTGCCTACCATAAAGAAGGGAGCGAGCCAGGAACTGGGGAAAGGTGTACTCACCAGTGGCAGTCCCTGCCCATTTGGCCAGGAAACACCCACTGAATAGTAAAACCGCAGAGTAGCAACTAGAGGCCCCCCCACCAGCAAGCCCCTGTGTGCCACCCCCCCCCCCATTTAAATGAGCCATCCAAGTGGGAGCACCCTTGTACCCATGTCCAGCAACCAGTGGCAGCAACCCTGCACCAGTTGCCTGGAGACTGGCAGGAGCATGCCCGCTGCCTGGCAACTGGCAGGAGTTCATTCACAGCCCAGAGACTGGCAAGGGCATACCCATAGCTGGGACACCAGTGGGAGTGTGTGCCTGCAGCCCAGCAACTGGCAGGAGTGCACCCATGTCTGCTGCCCGGTAGCTGGCATGGTCCTCCCAAACCCACACAGTAACCGGAAATGCACTCAGCACCATAGCCCAGCAACTGGCAGGTGTGCCCAATGCCCTAGCCCAATGTCTACCAGACACAATTCTGTGCACTTTTCCAACAACCACCTGGTACACCTGGGCAAGCACACTCATCACCAGTGACTGCCAGGCACATCCCAACTCCAATGACAAGCAGGCACTCCTTGCACAAAGGGCCTACCGCATCCATTTGGGTAGCATTGCTACCCTGTGGCTACAAAGATGGCCCGTCCTGCCCTCCAGCAGATGCACTAACTGCTAGCACCAGCCTGGAAGGACCCCACGGTCCTACAAGGGCTGTGGAGGGACCCAGACAATCCAACACTTGTCAGCCAATATGAAGGAAACAACCTGCTATACCATCTACACTCAATCCAGCAAGGGAAGACATAAAAGCCTAACCACAGAGGACTAGCAAGTGGATGTGACGTACCATATCCACTAGTGAGAGGAAATCACACTCAGCCAACAGACGTCACCAAAGTCACACATAGACAAGAACCACAAACCAATACGAAGAAGTCCTGCCCTGATCTCCAGAAAAGGCACTAACTGCTAGTACCAACCTGGCATCTTATTGCCTCGGATACAGCAGACAATACCAAATCAAACAAAACCAAGGAAAACACAGACAAAACTCCAGAAAATTTCAGGAAAACAATACAAGAACAGAATGACAAAATAAAATAGACAATTAGAAACCATACAAAAACAGCAACTAGAAATCCAGAAGATTAACAATAACATATCAAAAGAGATAACTCAATGGATGGATATAGAAGTAGAATTGAATCAATGGAAGACAGAATCAGCAAAATAGAGGAGAAATGCCTTGATTTTTTTTTTTTTTAATCTGTTTGAGGAACAATCAGAAAAAAGAATGAAGAAAAATAAAGAAAGCCTAAGAGTTATGTGGGACTCTCTCAAGAGGAATAATTTATATGTGACTGGAATTCCAGAACAGGAAGAAACAAAAAAAAGCACAGAATTTTTGAAGATTTGCTGTCATAAAAGATGAGAAGTTCACTATCTAAGAGGCACAATGAACCCCATACAGGATAGACCCCATAAGAAAGTCACCAAGACGTATCATAATCAAACTTTCCAAAACCAAACACAAAGAATTCTGGGAGCAGCTCAGAAAAAACCAAATATCATTTACAAAGGGGCATCAATAAGAGTAAGCTCTGATTTCTCAACAGAAACCATGTAGACAAGAAGGCAATGGGGTGACATGTATAAAACCCTGAAAGAAAAGGATTTCCAACCAGGAACCAATATCCAGCAAAAGTATCTCTCAAATACAATGGTGAAACTAGGACATCCTCAGATAAACAGAAGTTAAAGGAATTTGTAAAAACCAGATCCACCTTACAAGAAATATTAAAGGGAGACCTTCAGACCTTCAACATTTAGACAAAAATCTGAGATTAAGACAGATGGCAGCATAACCCAGATACCAGTCCAGATAAAGTAATCTCAAAAGTAAAATAAAGCTACAAAACTGAATACAGGGAACCATAGATGTCAATTTGGAAACAATGACAACCTCAGAACAAAAGAAGGGAATGAATGGTGTAGTTACAGAACTTCCATAACGGGAGGAAGTCAAGGCAATATCAAGAAATAATGGACTGTTTTAAACTTAGGCAGATAAAGGTTAATTTCAGAGTAGCCACAAAGAAAATTAATAAACCTACTCACCAAAATAAAAAATAAAAAAGTCATAAAGACCCAATAAACGCAAAATCAACAACAATGAAGGAAATGAAAATTCACAAATAAAAAGAACTCAGCACAGAAATTTAAGCACAACAAAGAAACCATCAACACCACAAACACACACACACAAAACCACCACAAAATGACAGCAGTCAATTCATAACTATCAATAATCACACTGAGTATAAGTAGTTTAAATGCACCAGTCAATAGAGAGTGGCAGAATGGATAAGAAAAAAAAAAAAAAGGACCCATCAATATTCTACCTACAAGAGACACACCTTAGACAAGACATAAATAGATTAAAAATCAAAGGATGGAAAAAAATATATATCAAACAAACAGTAAGCAAACAAGAGCAGGAGTAGCAATACTAATCTCTGATAAAATAGACTTTAAGTCAAAATCCATCATAAGAGACAAGGAAGGGCATTATATAATGATTAGAGTCAATCCACCAAGAAGACATAACCATAATAAATAGTTATGCACTCAACGACAGAGCTCCAAAATAGATAAAACAAACTCTAACAATATTGAAAACAGAAATAGATAGTTCCACAATAATAGTAAGAGACTTTAACACACCACTTTCAATGAGGGACAGAACAACTAGAAAGAAACCCAACAAAGATACAGACGATTTAATGACACAATCAATCAACTTGACCTCATTGACTTATACAGAACACACCACTCAACAGCAGCACAGTACACATTCTTCTCCAAAGCACATGGATCATTCTCCAGAATAGACCATATTTTAGGATACAAAGTAAGCTTCAATAAATTTAAAAAACGTTGAAATAACACAAAGCATCATTTCTGATCACTACTCTGTAAGACAAGAAATCAATAACAGGAAAAACAATGAAAAAAAAAAGAAATTGAATAACACCTTACTTAAAACCATTGGGTAATAGAAGAAACAAAAAATGAAATAAAAAATTCCTAAAATCAAATGAGAATGAAAACGCAATGCACCAAAACCTTTGGGACACAGCAAAAAAGTGTTCAGAAGAGAATTTATATCAATAAATGCACATATCAAAAAAGAAGAAAGGACCAAAATCAATAGCTTAACCCTACAACTCAAACAGAAAAAGAGCAGCAAAAGAAGCCCACAGTCACCAGAAGAAAGGAAATAAGAAAAATCAGAGCAGAACAGAAATAAATGAAACAGAAAAACAATACAATCAATGAGATTAGAAGTAGGTTCTTTGAAAGGATCAATAAAATTGAGAAACTACTAGCTAAATTGACAAAGGAAAAGAATGAGAAGATGCAAATAACCAAAATAAAAAATGAGATGGGTGGCATTGCCACAGAACCAACTGAAATAAAAGGATCATAACAGGGATATTATGAAAAAATTGTACTCCAACAAATATGAAAACCCAGAAGAAACAGACAAATTTCTAGAAATACACTACCTACCTAAACTAGCACAAACTGAGGTAGAAAATTTGAACAGACTCATAACAAAAGAAGAAATTGAAGAAGTCATAGAAAACTCCCAACAAAAAAAAGCCCTGGCCCAGATAGCTTCACTGGAGAATTCTACAAAATATTCAGAGAAGAGTTGACACCAATTCTACTCAAACTATTCCAAAACATAGAAAAGGAAGGAATACTCCCTAATTCATTCTATGAAGCCAGCATAACACTGATATCAAAGCCAGGTAAAGACACCACTAAAAAAGAAAACTACAGGCCAATATCCCTCATGAATATAGATGCAAAAATTCTCAACAAAATTCTAGCCAACAGAATGCAAAAGCATATTAAAAAAATAATAATACAGCATGATCAAGTGGGGTTGATACCAGGGATGCAAGGATGTTTCAACATTAGAAAATCAAACCGCACAATTCACTACATAAATAAAACTAAGGAAAAGAATCACATGAACATCTCGACTGATGCAGAAAAGGACTTTGATAAAAATTCAACACCCTTTCCTGATAAAAACTCTCAACAAAATAGGGAAATTCCTCAACATAATAAAGGGCATATGTTCCAAACCAACAGCCAACATTATTCTCAACAGAGAGAGACTAAAAGCATTCCCCTTCAGAATGGGAACCAGACAAGGACGCCCTTTATCACCATTGTTATTCAACGTTGTGCTGGAGGTTCTAGCCAGAGCAATAAGGAAAAAAGGGAAATAAAGGGCATCCAAATTGGCAAGGAAGAATTAAAACTCCCGAGTCATAGATGACATGATCCTATACATAGAAAACCCAGATACTCCAAAAGAAAGTTACTGGAACTAACAGAAGGTTTCAGCAAAGTGTAAGGGTACAAGATCAACATACAGAAATCAGTTGAAATCCTCTACACTAATGAAGAGAACTACAAAAAGGAAATGAGGAAAACAATACCATTTACAATAGCCCCAAAAAGGATAAAATGCTTAGGGATAAGTCTAACTAGGGATGTAAAAGACATACAAAGAAAACTACAAAACGTTACTGCAAGAAACCAAAAGAGATCTACATAAATGGAAAAACATACCATGCTCATGGAGAGGATGACTTAAGATTGTGAAAATGTCAATACTACCCAAAGTAATATATAGAGATATAATGAAATTCTGATCCAAATGCCAATAACATTCTTAAATGAAATGGAAAAATGAATCTCCAACTTTATATGGAAAGGAAAGAGGCCCTGGATAGCTAAAGCATTATCGAAGAAGAACAAAGTAGGAGGCCTTACACTTCTGGATTTCAGAACCTACTCTACAGCCATTGTAGTCAAAACAGCCTGGTACTGGTACAGTGACCAACACACAGACCAATGAAACTGAGTTGAGAATTCAAAAATAAATCCATCCAGCTATGGACAGCTGATCTTTGACAAAGAGTTGAAATCCATTAAATGTGGAAGAGATAGTCTCTTTAACAAATGGTGCTGGCAAAACTGGATATCCATTTGTAAAAAAAATGAAACAGGATCCATACCTTCACTTTACACAAAAAATAACTCAAAATAGATCAAAGACCTATATGTTAAACCTAAAACTATAAAGTTCATGGAAGAAAATATAGGGACAAAGTTAGGGGTCCTAATTTACAACATAAATAGACTATCAAACACAATTAAAAAATACACAAACAGCAGAAGATAAACTAGATAACTGGTACTTCCTAAAAATTAAATGCTTATGCTTATCAAAATACTTCACCAAAAGAGTAAAAGAGGGCCTACAGACTGGGAAAAAAAAATTGGCAATAACATATCTGACAAGGGTCTAATTTCTAAAGTATATAGAAAACTTCAACACTTCAACAACAAAAAACCAAATAATCCAATCAAAAAATGGGCAAAGGACTTGAATGGACACATCACCAAAGAAGACATTCAGGTGGCTAACAAACACATGAAGATGTTCATGATCATTAGCCATTAACGCAAATTAAAACTACAATGAGATACCATCTCACCCTGGCAATAATGGCCCTGATTAAAAAAACAACAACAACAACAAATGCTGTCGAGGATGTGAGGAGATTGGAACTCTTATACACTGCAGGTGGGACTGTAAAATGGTACAACCATTATGGAAAATGGTATGATGCTTCCTTAAAAAGCTAGAAATACCATACGATCCAGCAGTCCCACTCCTAGGTATATATCCTAGAGAAATAAGAGCTGTGACATGAATAGATATTTGCACACTCATGTTCATTGCAACATTATTCACAATAGCAAAAAATGGAAACAATCTAAATGTCCATCAATGGATAAATGGATAAACAAATTGTGGTACATACATACAATGAAATACTATGAAACGATAAAGAATAATGATGAATCCAAGAAACATCAGACAACATGGATGAATCTGGAGGGCATTATGCTGAGTGAAGTAAGTCAATCACAAAAGGACAAATATTGTATGAGACTTCTATTATAAAAAGTCGAGAATAGGTTTACACACAGACAGAAACATTCTTTGATGGTTACCAGGAGTGGGAGGGTGAGGGAGGGAGAATCACTAAATAGATAGTAGACACATGTTAATTCTGGTAAAGGGAAAGGCAATACAGAATAAGGGGGAAGTCAGCACAACATGACCAAGGCAAAGGAAGACACTGAGAGGGCAACTATGATAAATACTACAACATATACAATTCTGCAACAACAGTAATAAAAAACAATAATTTGTGAGTAGATACATAGGTAGATATGTATGCTAAATAGGTGTGGGAGGTTATACAGGAGTACACTTGCATGCTTATCTAGCTATGGTTGTGGATATTTCTACATACATATTTGTAAGTACTGCATGTATATTTATATATATAATACAGCACATAGGGGCCACAGCTATCGAAACTTTTTAGACATCACCAAACACCTTGTGGGACTGAGCTACTGGGCTTGAAGGCTAAGTACCGTGGTCTCGGGGGACATATAGGTCAATTGGCATAACATAGTTTGTAAAGATCATGTTCTACATTGAAGATTGGTGCGTAGCATCTGGGATCTTAAAAGTTTGCAAGTGGCCATCTAAGATATAACTATTGGTCTCTTCCTGGCTGAAGCAAAGGAGAGTGAAGAAAAACAAAGACTCAAGAAACCAATTAGTCCAAAGGACTAATGGCCCACATGAACTATAGCCTCCTCTAACCTGAGGTCAGAAGGACTAGATGGTGCCTGGCTAACAGTATCAACTGCTCTGACCAGGAACACAATAGAAGGTCCCAGTTAGAATGAGTGAAAAGTGTAGACAAAAATTCAAATTCATAAAAAAGACCAGACTTACTGGTCTGATAGAGACTGGAGGAACCCCTGAGACTATTGCCCTAAGACACCCTTCAAACTTGGAACTGAGGCTACTCCCAGAGGCCACCTTTCAGTCAAATAACCGACTGGTCTATAAAATAAACAGTAACACCCATGAGGAATGTGCTGCATTGAACAATTAACTACATGAGACCAAAAGGGCAACATTTGCCCAAAAGCAAAGAAGAGAAGGCAGGCAGGAGCAGGGAAATAGGATGAAGGGAAATGGGGAAACTGGGGTGGAAAAGGGGAGAATGCTGACACATTGTGGGGATTGCAATCAATATTATGGAACAATTTGTGTATGAATTATTGAATGGAAAACTAATCTGCTGTGTAAACTTTCATCTAAAGCATACACACACACACACATACACACACACAAAAGGAATTCCATAGATATACAGGCAAAGGACATGAGTAGGCAGCTTCCAGAAGAGAAAATCTTAATAGCTAATAAACATATAAAGAGATGATTAATCTAATATCAGAAAAATGCAAATAAAAAGAAGCATGGCTATGATTCTACATCCACCAGATTGGCAAAAATTCAAAAGTTAGAAAATACAAAGGAAGTGGGGAAATGGAAACCTCCAAGCATTGCTTGCTGGTGGGAGTGTAAATAGCTGTAGTCATTCTGAAGAGCCATCTGAAAGTACTCAGTGAAATTAAGGGTGCAAACCCAGTGATCCCGCCCCTGGATGTATATCCAGAATAACTTTCACACAGATCCAAGAGAGAATGTGTATGCAGATGTCCATGGAAGAGTTGTTTGTGGTAGCAAGAGTAGGAAACAGTTTGCATGTCCTTTAACAGAGAACTGGAGCACCATATCATGTCACATGCATACAATGGAATATTATGCAGCAGTCAGAAGAATGAACTAAATTTACCTACAGCAACACAGAAAGAACTTTCAATTCTCTTTTACTAGTTAAAGTAATATAATATTTTAAATACAACTTATTATCTAAAAGCAAGTAGACAAAATAAGTGGCTCTCTGTTGATTACCTATTTCCTCCGAGTCTGTGGCCATTGCTAGGAAAAAAACCTATAACTTATAAAGGATTTCTTGCCTTAGCAATTTTGGAATCCTAAAATCCCCCTGTCCTAGTTAGTTTACATACTTATTTCATTTTCAGAGGTCTCATTTTCATCTGCAATCTATAGTCATTTTTGAAGTTCTATTTCATATCTACCTTGGGGAGTTACAGGATATCAAAGTTGTTCCTGGGTCATAATTTGCATCATAGCTTTGAAATTCGATGAAATTCATTATGTCAGGTCTTCTCCAACTGGAATCTGGTTAAAATGCAAATACAGTAGGACTGGGGAGCACCGGAAACTCTGCATTTTTCATAAGGTCCCAGGTGCGGACAACACTTTGAGTAGCAAGGTTCAGACGTAGCCAGGTGGGAATAAGAGGCTGTTTTGCAGGAGCACCTTGTGGAATGGGTTATTCAAGAATACTGAGAAGGCAGCAAGGGGAAGAGCGCTGTATGCTATTACAAGAGCTTTCTACTCGTGCCACTCTAGAGAAAGCTGAACATGTTCCTCCAAAGAGCTCCAGTGCAATGGTAGGCTGGATCTTGCTCACACCTGAGCTGAGAGCACGCATCTCTCTCCACCTCCATGTTTAGTGATATCATGTTGGTAGCTTCGGATCAGCTATGGTGGGAATATTTACACCACAGAAATCGGCAAATACTACAAATCAGGGCTTCCCCCCACCCTAGAGCCAGTTAACCCGTACACCATTCTGACTATAGTGTTTTTCAAGGAAACTGCTGCAGACTGACTTGGTGTGACCCCAAGCAGCAGAGGTGGGAACAATAAGTTCCCATCATGGTTTCTGGTCAGGACAGGAGTCCAATTTTAGAAGAATCAAATAGTAACTGGGTCCGCTAGAAGGGTATGGCAGAGAGAAAACAGGAATTAGGGCTTTAAAAATAAAGCTCATTTTCCCTACGTTCATGTTCCTCACTCTAATCACATATAGGCCAACATTAAAAGAAAGAACATTATGCTTACAATGAGGGGTCTGTAGCAAGAGCTGATGAACTCTTAAAAACAAATATATCATCTTAACTATTTATAAAGATTAAAATCTAGGAAAGAGAGAAAATACATTATTTAGAACAGGAACACTTTCATTAAAGAATTCCTAAGTCTTTAGTGTTAGGTACGAACACAGAGGAATTGGTGTGGTAAGTGGGGAGTTGAGCTCCTATTTAAGAGACCACTACATCAGCTTATTTAATGGCTCTGGACAAGTTCTGTATATTTTTTGCCACAATTTCCTAATTTGTAAAATAATAGTAAAAATAGCTTTTACTTGCCTCACTTCCTCACAAGTTTCATAACATGTTGGGATAATAAATTAGTTGAAATAGGAGTTAGCAAATATTTGTGAATTACTTTGATCTAAAAGGAAATGCCTATGTGTAGCTTATTGGCATCCGCAGTCAGAGATCTACATCTTTTTTGTGTAGATTTAATTCCAATAAAGCCCAATTTGAAAGCATAGTAAGTATATGTAAAAAGTACATGCTATGGAAAAGGTCATTGAACTACCACCACAGATGGAATGAGCAATGGGCTCTCCTCATTGCTACAGTCCTATATTAACTGGGAAACACTTATATCATCTACCTGTGTAATATCTGTTCTGTGGCCACATCAGACTTTCATTGCTTCTTCTAGGCATTCATTAAATTAACATTTGAAAACATATTTTAGGAGGTAGAATTTTGAGTAGCCTTTTCAAGGAACCAGTAACATCACATATAATTTCTATTCTGGTTCAAAACAATAAAAACACAGCCAGTTACATAGAAATACATGAAATATAATCTTAATTTTGTTAAAAACTGTGAGCATATGTGCCTTCAAAAATATGGGAGGCTATTTACCAATTTATTTCTATTGATTATCTCACTGCAGTAAGATTATGGGTTGTGATGATGTGGTAACTTGGCTGGGCCATTATTCTCAGTGATTTGGCAGTTATGATGTGATTTGGCAGTTATTTAATGATGTAATCACCTCTATGATGAGATCTGTTATGAGCAGACAATCAGTTGAAAAGGAGTTTCCTTGGGGATGTGGCCTGCATCATCCAATCTATATGGACTTTCTGGCAAAGCTCACTGGATTTTCCTTGCTCTGGATCCTGCATCTGGCTCGTCATTATCTGACCTCTGTTTCTTGAGACTTGAGCCAGTGGCATTCCATATTGCCTGCTGATTTTGGGATTCGTCAGTCTCCACAGCCCGTGAGCCAGCAGCCTGCCGTCTGACCTGCCGATCTTGGATTTGTCAGCCCCTGCAGCTACGTGAGTCAGGAGAAGCCTCCATCCTGACTCCTGACCCATGGACTTGGGACTTTCCAGCCTCTACAACCGCGTGAGCCATTTCCTTGATAGAAATCTCTTTATATATATATACACATACATATACATATACATACATACTTATATATGTATATACATACATACACATATATATATGCTTCACTGGTTTTGGTTTTGCTTCTCTAGAGAACCCAGCCTAAGACATTTGGTACCAAGAATAGTTCTAGAAAAACTAAATTGTAAGTACGAGTTTTCTAAATTGGTTCTAAAGTTTGGTTTAGTCTTAAAGATGTTGATGACTGCTTCCAGTAGTAAAGATAGCACTGCTAATCCATGGTGTGAGGTGGCAATAGAAATACACAAAATATCACCACCAATGGATCAAGTATTGGTGAGAGGTGAGGCTCTGGGTGATCACGTGTTTGATACTTTTCTAAAGTTTTGTCAGAATTAGAACTATAAGGAAGCTGGTTGGTTGGTCCTACTTTCACTAGACAAAGTGGTGAAAGAAAGAGATGAGCTCAGTGCTTCAGAGTCAGAGCTCAAATGCCACATAAATGACCTCACAGTTGCCACTTGTGCCCTGAAATAAAACCCTATTTCTTGTAGTAACAGAGTTGATATTGCTGAAAACCAAACCCAGGGTCTTATTGTAAGAGTGGCTGAATTACAGCATCAATTGAATTCCCAACCTTGAATGGTGTCTGAAGTTAAAGTGAGGCATTGATTGGGAAGAAACAGGATCCTGAAACTTGAGATGGGGACATATGGGCAGATAATCAGGAAGCTGGGGACACTGAGCCCCTAAATTCTGTTGAATCATTCCTGCTAGCAAAACCATTACCCCTCCACCCCCATCTGATGAGATTAACCCAACTGTGTCTAAAGAGACTTTGTCTAAGATATCACCTGGGGCATGGCCTGAGGAAGATGCCTTACAAGTCATTGCTGAATGGCCTTCTAAAAACACAATTATAGCACCAGCTAAGTGGTAGGGTTGGGATAATGTTCTCCAGGAGGCTGTATATGCTGTAAACCAGCATCCAATATATGATGCTGTTTCTCTCACAGTCAGGATTCATGGGTCCCAGAATCAAGGGGTAGAAATGGGAGTGGCACCACTCACTATTACCCATAGTGACCGACTGTCAAATTTTTGCTTCCTTTCCTCATGACCCTATGCTCTGCAGGTCTAGAGGTCTTAGTTACAAAGAGAAGAATGCTCCCACCAGGAGACACATCACTGATTCCACTGAACTGGAAGTTAAGAATGCCACCTGGCCACTTTGGGCTCCTCATTGCCTCTGGAACAGGCAAAGAAGGGAGTTACCATGTTGGCAGGTATGATTGATCCTGATTACCAAGAGGAAATTGGATTGATATTACATAATAGAGGTAAAGAAGAATATGTCTGGAATACAGGATATCCCTTAAGGCATCTCTTAGTACTACCATACCCTGTGATTAAAAGTCAATGGAAAACTACAGTAACCCAATTCCAACATGACTACTAATGGCCCAGATCTTTCAAGAGTGAAAATATGTGTCACCCCACCAGGCAAAGAAGCATGACCAGGTGAGGTGCTTGCTGAAGGTAAAGGGAATATGGAATGTAGTGGAAGAATGTAGTTCTAAATACCAGCCACAACCACCTGACTAGTTGCAGAAACAAGGACTGTAGTTGTTATTTCTTCCTTGTATGTGTGCATCAAATTTTTTTTTCACTTATAAAATGTAAGATATAATCAGGGCTGGTGTGTTTTTGTTTGTAAGAGTGTTAGTTGTATCTTTTTAGGCACAAGTATGACTTTGTAATTGTCTTTATTTAAAGATTATGTGGTTTAAGGAGATGTGTGCAGGAGCCAAGTTGACAAAGGGTGGAGTGTGATGATTCAGGTTGTGTGTCAACTTGGGTGGGCCATGATTTTCAGTAGTTTGGCAGTTATGATGCAGTTTGGAAATTATATAATGATATAATCACCTCCATAAGGAGATCTGATATAATGCAGTCACCTCCATGATGAGATCTGCTATGAGCAACAAATCATTTGAAAGGGAGTTTCCTTGGGAGTGTGGCCTGCTTCCAATATATATGGATTTCTGACAAAACTCACTGGCTTTTGCTCACTCTGGATCCTGCATTTGGCTCGTTATCATCTGACCTTCAGTTCTTGGGACTTCAGCCAGTGGCTTGCCATGTTGCCTGCCACCAATCTTGGGATTTATTGGCCTCTGCAGCCTGTGAGTCAGCAGCCTGTCATCTGACCCGCAGATCTTGGATTCATCAGCCCTGCAGCTACATGAGTCAGGAGAAGCCTCCATCCTGACACCTAACTGATGGACTTGGCACTTTTCAGCCTCTACAACCCATGAGGCATTTCCTTGATATAAACCTCTCTCTCCTCTCTCTTTCTTTATAGTTGTTAGGTGCCATCGGGTCAGATCCAACTCATAGCAACCCTATGTACAACAGAACAAAACACTGCCTGGTCCTGAGCCATCCTCAAAAGAGTTGTTATGTTTGAGCCCATTGTTGCAGCCACTGTGTCAGTCCATTTCATTGAGGGTCTTCCTCTTTCTCGCTGACCCTCTACTTTACCAAGCATGATGTCCTTCTCAAGGGACTGCTTCCTCCTGATAACATGTCCGAAGTATGTGAGACCAAGTCTTACCATCCTTGCTTCTCAGGAGCATTCTGGCTGTACTTCTTCCAAGACAAATTTGTTCCTTCTGCCATTCCATGGTATATTCAATGTTCTTCACCAACACCATAATTCGAAGATGTCAGTTCTCTTCGGTCTTCCTTATTCATTGTCCAGCTTTTGCATGTGTATGAGGCGATTGAAAACACTGTTTCTTAAATCAGACACACCTTAGTTCTTAAAGTGACATCTTTGCTCTTTAACACTTTAAAGAGGTGTTTTGCATCAGATTTGCCCAATGCAATGTGTCGTTTGATTTCTTGACTGCTGCTTCCATGGGTGTTGATTATGGATCCAAGAAAAATGAAATCCTTGACAACATCAATATTTTCTCCATTTATCATGATGTTGCTTGTTGGTCCAGTTGTGAGGAATTTTGTTTTCTTTATGTTGAAGTGTAATCCATACTGAAGGCTGTGGTCTCTGATCTTCATCAGTAAGTGCTTCAAGTCCTCTTCACTTTCAGCAAGCAAGGTTGTGTCATCTGCATAATGCAAGGTGTTAATGAGTCTTCCTCCAATCCTGATGCCCCATTCCTCTTCATAGAGTCCAGCTTCTTTGATTATTTGCTCAGTGTACAGATTGAGTAAGTGTAGTGAAACGATATAATGCTAAGACACACCTTTCCTGACAAAAACCATGCAGTATCCCCTTGTTCTGTTGGAACGACTGCCTCTTGTTTCATGTACAGATTCCTCATGAGCACAATTAAGTGTTCTGGAATTCCTGTTCTTTGCAATGTTATCCATAATTTGTTATTATTCACACAGTTGAATGCCTTTGCATAGTCAATAATACACAGGTAAACAACTTTCTGGTATTCTCTGCTTTCAGCCAGGATCCAACTGCTATTAGGAATGATATTCCTGGTTCCACGTCCTGTTCTGAATCCAGCTTCAATTTCTGGCATTTCCCTGTTGATGTACTGCTGCAACCGCTTTTGAATTATCTTAAGCAAATTTTACTTGTGTGTGATAGTAATGATATTGTTAGAAAATTTCTGCATTCTGTTGGATCACCTTTCTTTGGGATAGGCATAAATATGGATCTCTTCCAGTCACTGGCCAGGTAGCTGTCTTCTAAACTTCTTGGCATAGATGTGTGAGCACTTCCAGTGCTTCATCCATTTGCTGAAACATCTCCTTTGGTATTCCATCAATTCCTGGAGCCTTGTTTTTCTCCAATGTCTTCAGTGCAGCTTGAACTTCTTCCTTCAGTACCATCGGTTCTTGATCTTATACTACCTCCTGATATGGTTGAACATCAACCAATTCTTTTTGGTACAGTGACTCTATGTATTCTTTCCAACTTCTTTTGATGCTTTCTGATCATTCAATATTTTGCCCATAGAATCCTTCAATATTGCAACTTGAGGCTTGAATTTTTTCTTCGGTTATTTCAGCTTGAGAAACGCCCGAGCATGTTCTCCCCTTTTCATTTTCTATCTCCAGCTCTTTGCACATGTCATTACAATATTTCACTTTGTTTTCTTGAGCCACCCTTTGAAATCTTCTGTTTAACTCTTTTACTTCATCATTTCTTTCTTTCGCTTTAGCTACTCAACATTCAAGAGCAAGTTTCAGAGTCTCTTTTGGCATCCATTTTGGTCTTTCTTTCTCTCCTGTCTTTTTAATGACCTCTTGCTTTCTTCGTGTATGACGTCCTTGATGTCATTCCACAACTTGTTTCATCTTCGATCATTAGTGTTCAACGTGTCAAATCTATTCTTGAGATGATCTCTAAATTCAGGTGGGATATACTCAAGGTTGTACTTTGGCTCTCCTGGACTTGTTCTAATTTTCTTCAGCTTCAACTTGAGCTTGCATATGAGCAGTTGATGGTCTGTTCCACAGTCAGCTCCTGGTCTTGTTCTGACTGATGATACTGAGCTTTTCCATTGTCTCTTTCCACAGATGTAGTCAATTTGATTCCTATGTATTCCATCTGGCACGGTCCATGTGTGTAGTTGCTGTTTATGTTGTTGAAAAAAGGTATTTGCAATGAAGAAGTTGTTGTCCTTACAAAATTCTATCATGTGATCTCTTGCATTGTTTTTATCGCCAAGGTCATATTTTCCAGCTACCAACCCTTCTTTGTTTCCAACTTTCGCATTCCAATCGTCAGTAATTATCAATGTATCTTGATTGCATGTTTGATAAATTTCAGACTGCAGAAGTTAGTAAAAATCTTCAATTTCATCATCTTTGGCCTTAGTGGTTGGTGCGTAAATTTGAATAATAGTTGTATTAACTGATGGTCCTTGCAGGTGTATGGATATTGATATTATCTTATTACTGACAGCGTTGTACTTCAGGATAGGTCTTGAAATGTTCTTTTTGACAATGAATGCAACATCATTCCTCTTCAATTTGTCATTCCCATCATAGTGACTATATGGTTGTCAGATTCAAAATGACCAATACCAGTCCATTTCAGCTCACTAATGCCTAGGAATTCCATTAATTTTTTACTACTTTTAATTTTCCTAGATTCATATTTTGTACAGTCCACTATCCTATTATTAATGGATGTTTACAACTGTTTCTTCTCATTTTGAGTCGTGCCACATCAGCAAATCAAGGTCCCAAAAGCTTGACTCCATCCATGTCATTAAGATCGACTCTGCTTGAGGAGGCAGCTCTTGCACAGTTGTCTTTTGAGTGCCTTCCAATCTGAGCGGCTCATCTTCTGGCACTATATCAGACAATGTTCTGCTGCTATTTGTAAGGTTTTCACTGGCTAATATTTTTCAAAAGTAGACCATCGGGTCCTTCTTCATAGTTTGTCTTAGTCTGTAAGCTCTGCAGAAACCTGTCTACTACTGGTAACCCGGCTGGTATTTGAATACTGGTGGCATAGCTTCTAGCATCACAGCAACACGCAAGGCACCACAGTAAGACAAACTGATAGACACATGGGCATATATATATATATATATATATATATATACTTCATTGGTTTTGCTTCTCTAGAGAACACAGCCTAAGACATGAATGATACTAATCTCCTTTTATATATTTTTCTACCCTTTTTAAATTTTCAAAAATGAAGATTTATTTTCAGAAAAGAATAACAAATATTCTTTTCTGGGTCATTTTTTAAATTTAAGACTGCCACTTTCAACAACACATAGACCTCAGATTCATAAGGCAGCACATTCAAAAAGGAGAGTTAGAGGATGTAATTGTATTGTTCTTCAGTACTGCCACAGAATTTCCTACCTGAAATGCATTTTGAAAGCATCTACTAAATAAGACTCCCTACAGCTTGAGAAGAGGCTTTCACTTAGATAATGAATTGATGTTTTAGGATAAGCTGATTCGTCGAGTCTTGATGAAAGTGGAATTTTCCTGTCTCACTGTCCTGTACTCCATCTTTGAGTTCATACTGCTTCATTCAGTCCTCAAAATCCTATAACTTGCACAGACACGGCTTACCAGCTGGAACTAGTTATTGCAAACTAAGTATTGACATTATCTGGCCAAATGCAGAGCCAAGGAAATGAACATGCCTGATATATATGTGTCCTGATTTACTCTAGAATGTCGTTGGGTTGATATGAGTCAGAACTGACTTGACGGCAATGGGTACAGGTAGCACAGTGGTTAAAGAACTCAGCTGCTGACAAAAGGGTCAGTGGTTTGAACCCACCAATCGCTCCATGGGAGAAAGTTGTGGTAGTCTGCTTCCATAAAGATTTCAGCCTCAGAAACTCTACGGTTCAGTTCTACTCTCTCCTATAAGGGTCACTAATGAGTCAGAATCAACTAGACAGCAACGGGGTTTTTGTTTTGTTTTGTTTTGGTTTGGTTTAGCCTTTACAGAAGCAGACTGCCACATGTTTCTGCCACAGAGCAGCTGGTGGGTTCAAACTGCTGATGTTTTGGTTAGCAGCAAAGCACTTAACTACTGCACCACCAGGCTCCTTCTCTATCCCTTTACCCAGCATTATTTTTCTGATTTGTTCTTATTGCTTATTGTATCTTCCCCGACTAGAGTGTAACTTCCTCAAAGGCAGGGAATTTTTCCTCTTTTGCTCATTGATGCATCCTCAGTGCCTAGAAAAGAACCTGGTTCATAGGAGACCCTCAATACATATTCACTGAAGGAAATTACTAATGCTTACAGGAGGAACTCAGTAAATGCATGGACATATATTTTTGTTGTTATTGATTGTTGGAAGCTTGTTCTCCAGTTACTTTGTTCTGATGCTCCCCCCTTTTCTTCTCTGCTACTGACCAAGCAAAAGATCAAAATCGATGGCTTTCAGGTTTATGGAGATGATGGTCCCATTTTAAATGGAGAATATATGAAAGAGGGCAGAGAAAAATCAGCTTAATTTTATATTTTGATAAGATATGTTTCCTGGCATTGAAGAGGGTGTTTCACATCCAATGACTTAGAAAAATGTACTGCCTAACAGAGAGGTAAGGAGGCCTGGTGGCATAAATGGTTAAGCGCTTGGCTGCTAACCAAAGGGTTGGTGGTTTGAACCAGCAGCCCCACAGAAGAAAGACCTGGTGATTTGCTTCCATAGACTACAGCAAAGAAAACCCCATGGGACAGTTGTACTCTGTCACATGGGGTTGCTGAGTCAGAATCAACTCCATGGCATCTAACAACAATAGAGGGGCCAGGGGAAGGGTCACTGAAAGGATGTAGGTGCAAGTACTTTGCATTTACAATGGAACAAAACACTGCCTGGTCCTGCACCATCCCCATGATCAGCTAGGAATCATATCATTGTGATCCATAAGGTTTTCATTAACTGATTTTTGGAAGTAGATGGCCAGGCCTTTCTTTCTAGTCCATCTTAGTCTGGGAAGCTCTGCTGAAACCTGTTCAACATCATAGCAACACTCAATCCACCATTGACAGATGGTTGGTGGCTGCTCCTGTAGTGCTTTGGCCAGGATTTGAACTGAGTCTTCCATGTGAAAGGTGAGAATTCTACCACTGAACCACCAGTGTCTCACTGCACTTTCTTAGCCCCAAGGAATTTCACACAAGCATACTGTAGGTGAGGAAACTGGAACACAAAGAGATGAAGTAGTTTACTCAGATTCACACAGCTAGATAGTGTCTGAGCTGACTTCTAGTCAGTGTGGTACACTAAATGATCTTTAAGAATTATTTATTTTTAAAAAAGTCTATTGGGACTTCATACCCAGTATGTTTCCATGGGATCTCAGAATCCAAAAAGTATTTTCATTATTTTTAAAGTCATTGCTCATGTAGACTCAAGTGCAGCATTTTGTACAGCTTCTGGTTGTATCAGCTGAATCCTGCTTGCACCTTGGTTTAGATAAGTGAGGCAAACTTTACAGAAAGACAGAAGTTCCTAATTTTACCAAGTACGTAAGCATTAATCAATGTGTTCCAGGAGATTCTTAGAATTGCTTTGGGCTTGCGAGTACACTGAGAACCACCATGGCAGGGATGCTGTCCAGGGGCCCACGCATTGCGGCTCTCTTTTGAAAAGCTGAGCAGGGATAGAATCAGGTGTTTGCTACCAGGCTGACAGCTTGAGTGCTGCTTATTGATAAGGAACAGGGTAGATAGGTTGCCCATTTCACCTGTGTGGGCTTTAAACTCAGGGCAATGCTCTCGTTCTCTATGCACAGCTCATGGTAACCTGTCCTTAGGATGGCTTTCGGGTCTCCTTTCCTCTTACTTGTGCATGTGGTAAGAACACAATGCTGGAGTGAATCCAAGCGGTTCAGAAACAAATGAAAACCCTTCTTTCAACCACTTGAACCAAAGCAATATTCTTTGTGGTTTCTGTATGATAGAAATATTGACTTTGGTAATTGGGGTTCATTTGGGAGTAGACTACCTAGAAATCTTTCTGTGAAACAGTAGTTAGCAGCAAGGCACTGCTCATTGCCACCTATACTGTATTCTTTGTCTCTAATTTCCACGTTCCCTCTTTTATCTAACCTTTTCTCTCGAAACCTCCCTCCTGACCTCCTTCGATCACCCTTCCTTTACTCCCTTTCTTCCTCCCTCCTTCTCTCTTTCCCTCCCTTCCTTCTGCCCTCCTTTCTTCCTTCCTTCCCTCCCTCCCTTCCTCTCTTTTCTTTTCTCCTACCTGGGTCTTAGGCCTCCAGTGACACTTAGAGTCATTTCTTCGTTCTCTCACTAGCAGGGAGGACTTAAAGGGGTTGGTCTCTCCACTAGCATAGTTCTCAGGATGTTCTTCAATATACTAACTTCTCTTTACTCCAAGAGAGAATATTCAAGGCTGTTGGATTAGTTTCCTATTGCTGTTGTACCAAATTACCACAAACTCCGTGGCTGAAAATAAAACATATTTATTATTTTATAGTTCTGGAGGTCAGAATTCTTAAAATCAAGATGTTGGCAGGGCTGCATTTCTTCTGGCAAATTGTTTTGCCTTTTTCCAGATTCTAGAAGCTACCCGCATTCCTTTGCCTGTGTTCACTTTCTCCATATTCAAAGCCAGCAGCATAGCATCTTCAAATCTCTTTTTCTTTCTGAACTTTTCTTCCATCTGCGTGTTTTCTTTAACTCCGACCTTCCTACTTCCCTCTTACAAGGATCCTTGTGATTACATTGGGCTCATCTGGATAATCCAGGATAATCTCCCCATCTGAAGATCCTTAATTTATTTACTTCTGAAAAGTCCTGTTTGCCATGCCACTTGGACATCTTTGGGGGACCATTATTCTGTCTTCATAAACTGTGCAGTTACGAAGGCCAGTGACCGATCCTAGAAGCAAGTTGCTGGCTTGAACATCTTCATTTACAGAATAAACAACCTTAAGTCCCCTTGTGGGAATAAGCTCAGTTTCCAAAAGCAAAACTAATAAACATATGGGCAGGGTCTTGCATCAAGGTAGGACTATAGTAGCTTATGGGAAGATTTAAGTCCAAAAATGGTATGGTTTGGGAGAAGCTGAAGCACTAGCACATCAAGCAGAACTATGAAAGAAACAAGATTCAAGGTTTGAAGCCCAACTCTGGTACTTGCTATGGGACCTTGAGTACTTAACTATAAGCAAACCTGTTTGCTTAACTATAAAATGAGGATATTAATTCTTCCCTCCTACAGTTGTAGGATTAAATATAATCATGTATATAATATGCCTAGTATGGTACCGTGCACATAAAGGATTCTCCACTGAAGTTATTTCTTTTACCTCCTTCCTTAGTGATTAGCATAAAGGTCAAGAATGTAATTACAGTGTGGCCGAAAGCAATTAGGTTGAGAGTAATCAAATGAATATTGAGCAATGGAATCTTAAAATAAGCTCAGAGGATACACCCATACAATCCAATGGGAATTGACAAAATCTATTTCTTCTCATCTAGCTTTAGTCGAATTACATTTTAGCCTTTAAATTGAATGAGAATGTGTAAGGGAAGACTTGACCTGCTTCAAGCCTGAGGAATTGTAGAAACCAAATGGAATTTCTTCCATTCTCTAATAGAGAATTTTTTATAGAAATATAAAATCTTATGATTCAATAGGTCACTAGATACCATTCAGAGCCCTTCCCAGCAAAAGTCAGCACTCTTTTTACTTTGTCTTTGCTTGAACACTTTCCACAATGAAAAGTTCACTACCTTTGAAGTAATTCATTGCATCGTTGGCCAGTTCTTATCAGAAAGTTCCTCCTTATGTTTAGCCAAAAACAACTTTCCTAAAGCTTCTATCTTTTGATCCTAATTATGTCCTCTAAACTTATGAAAACCTAATACTGTTTTCATACAACAATCCTACAGATCCATCCTAGTCTTTTCTTCTCTACATTGGAATTCCACAGTTTCTTCAACCAATTATCATTTCAGTGGCGCAGTGGTTAAGAGCTCAGCTGCTAACCGAAAGTTTGGCAGTTCAAATCCACTGGCTGCTCCTTGGAAACCGTATGGGGGCAGTTCTACTCTGTCCTATAGGGTCACTATGAGTCGGAATCGACTCGACAGCAATGAGTTATTGTTTTAAGATTTTTCCAATTCTTCTAGTTGTCCTTCTCTTCTTACTGTACTTGAGTTCATTAATGTCCATATAAAATTGGGCCATCCTGAGTTTAACAGAATACTTCCGATGGGATTGGATTAGTGCATAGTGTGCTGGGACTGTTAGCCTCTGTTATTTAACGTCTGTTAGATAACACTTTATTTCCATTGATGAGTTTGATTACATCAGGTTTTGTTTGTTTGTTTTTACTTGTGCTTTAGATGAAGGTTTACAGAGCAAATCAGTTTCTCATTAAATAATTAATACCCATATTGTTTTGTGACACTGGTTGCCAACCCCACTACATGTCAACACTCTCCCCTTCTTGACCTTGGGTTCCCCACTGCCAGCTTTCCAGTCCCCTCCTGCCTTCTCATCCTTGCCCCTGGGCTGGTGTGTCCATTTAGTCTCGTGTTGTTTTATGGGCCTGTATAATGTTTGACTGAAGTGTGAACCTCAGGAGTGACTTCAGTATTGAGTTAAAAGGGTGTATGGGAGCCATACTCTTGGGGTTTCTCCGGTCTCTGTCAGACCAGTAAGTCTGGTCTTTTTTTGTGTGTGTGAGTTAGAATTTTGTAACATTTTTTGTTAGCTCTGTCTGGGACCTTCTGTTGTGATCCCTGTCAGAGCAGTCAGTGGTTGATGGGCACCCTCTAGTTGTACTGGACTCAGTCTGGTAGAGGCTGTGGTAGTTGTGGTTCAAAAGTCCTCTGGACTAATCTTTTCCTTGTGTCTTTAGTTTTCTTCATTCTCCCTTGCTCTAGACAGGGTGAGACCAGTGCAGTATCTTAGATGGCCGCTCACAAGCTTTTAAGATCCCAGATGCTACTCACCAAAGTAGAATGTAGAACATTTTCTTTATAAACTATGTTATGCCAATTGAGCTAGATGTTCCAGAGACAGTGGTCCCCAACCCTCACCCCAGTAATTCGATCCCTCAGGGAGTTTGGATGTATCTATGGAGCTTCCACACCTTGGTCAAGTTGTGCTGGCTTCCCCAGTATTGTGTACTGTCTTGCCCTTCACCAAAGTTACCACTTTATCTGTTGTCTATTTAGTGTTTCCCACCGTCACCACTCCCCTCCCTTGTAACCATCAAAGATTGTTTCTTTTTGTATATAAACATTTTTATGAGTTTTTATAATAGTGGACTCATGCAATATTTGTCCTTTTGTGATTGACTTATTTCACTCAGCATAATGCGCTCCAGATTCATACATGTTATGATACATAAAGTATTTTTTTAAAAAGTATTTGAATGACACTGTAATTAACGAGGCTTGGTGGCACAACGCTAAGTGCTTGGCTGCTAACTGAAAGATTGGCTATTTGAACCCACCTGGCAGCTCCAAGGGAGGAAGACCTGGCAATCTTCTTCCCTTAAGACTGTTGTTGTTGTGTCCTGTTGAGTTGATTCTGACTCATAGGGACCCTTATAGCAACTCTATAGGACAGAGTAGAACTACCCCATAGGCTTTCCTAGGCTATTATCTTTACAGGAACAGCTCTCCAAGTCTCTTCTCCTGCAGAGCCACTGGTAGGTTAGCACTTAACCGTTGTGTCACTAGGCCTCTTTTCCATAAAGATTACAGCCTAGAAAATTCTATGGGGAAGTTCTACTCTGTCACATGGGGTCGCTACGAGTTGCAATCGACTCAACGGCACCTAACAACGACAACAGCACTATAATCGGGCTTATTCTGACCTTGCAGACAACCAAATCCC
Organism: Dugong dugon; assembly: GCA_030035585.1. Classification (NCBI taxonomy): domain Eukaryota; kingdom Metazoa; phylum Chordata; class Mammalia; order Sirenia; family Dugongidae; genus Dugong; species Dugong dugon. The sequence continues at coordinate 70,996,549 of CM057460.1, forward strand.
CAGGTTTTTTGTAAATAAGCATTTGTCTTCCCCCATCCTTACCTGTCCACTTGATTTATTACAATGTTTATTGCCAAAAGAATATTGTAAAAAGATAGATAAAAATGAAATAAGTGACCCAGAACCTTACTGACATCAGCAATTTTCAATTGTCCGTGTTCTTTTCTAGTCCTTGCTTATATGCATGTATAAAATGTATATAGTTTTCATCACAACCTAGATAACCTTTCATATCCTGACTTTAAGGCTAACATATTGACATTTTCCCAAGTTACTACATTATTTTTGATAATTACACTTTATTTATCTTTTTTATTGTTGTAGTTTAGATGAAGTTTACATTTCAAGTTAGTCTCCCATACAAAAATTTATACATACATTGTTATGTGACCCTAATTGCTCTCTCCATACTGTGACAGCACACTCCTCCTTTCCACCCCTGATTTCCCATGTCCATTCAACCAGCTCCTAACCCTCTCTGCCTTCCCATCTCACCTCCAGAGAGATGCTGCCCATTTAGTCTCTTGTGTCTACTTGAGCTAAGAGGCACACTCCTCATGAGTAGCACTCTATGTCCCACAATCTGGTCAAATCCCTGTCTGAAGAGTTGGCCTCGGAAATTGTTTTAGTTCTGGGATGATAGAGAATCTGGGGGCCATGCTTTCCGGGGTTCCTCCAGTCTCAGTCAGACCATTAAGGCTGGTCTTCTTACTAGAATTTGAGTTCTGCATCCCACCTTTCTCCTGCTCCATCCAGGACTCTCTGTTGTGTTCTCTGTCAGGGTGGTCATTGGTGGTAGCCGGGCACCATCTAGTTCTTCTGGTCTCAGGCTGATGAAGTCTCTGGTTTATGTGGCCCTTTCTGTCTCTTGCGCTAATACTTTCCTTGTGACTTTGGTGTTCTTCATTCTTTACTCCAGGTGGTTGGGACCAATTGATGCATCTTAGATGGCCACTTGCAAGCTTTTAAGACCCCAGACACCACTCACCAAAGTAGGATGCAGAACGTTTTCTTAATAAGCTTTGTTATGCCAGTTGACCTAGATGTCCCCTGAAAGCATGGTCCCCAGATCCCTACCACTGCTACTCTGTCCCTCAAAGTGTTTGACTGTATTCAGGGAACTTCTTAGCTTTGGTTTAGTCCAGTTGTGCTGACTTCCCCTGTAGTATGTGCTGTCCTTCCCTTCACTTAAGATAATACTTGTCACTATCTAGCTAGTGAATAACCCTCACCCTCCCTCTCCACCCTCATATACATCAAAGAACGTTGTCTTTTATGTTTACACCTTTGATTGAGTTCTTATAATAGTGGTCTCATACAATATGTGTCCTTCTGTGACTGACTAAATTCACTCAGCATAATGCCCTCCAGATTCCTCCATGTTATAAGATGTTTCACAGCTTCTCATTGTTCTTTACCATTGCATAGGATTCCATTATGTGGCTCTACCATAGTTTGTTTATCCATTCATCCGTTGATGGGCACCTAGCTTGTTTCCATCTTTTTGCTATTGTGAACAGTGCTGCAATGAACATGGGTGTGCATATATCTATTTGTGTGATGGCTCTGATTTCTCTAGGATATATTCCAAGCAGCAGGAAAGCTGGATCATATGGTACCTCTATTTCTAGCTTTTTAAGGAAGTGCCAAATCGATTTCCAAAGTGGTTGTACCATTTTACGTTCCCACCAACAGTGTATAAGTGTTCCAGTCTCTCCATAACCTCTTCAGCATTTATTATTTTGTATTTTTTGGATTAATGCTAGCCTTGCTGGGGTGGGATGATATCTCATTGTATTTTTGATTCCCATTTCTCTAATGCCAATAATCGTGAGCATTGCTTCATGTGTCTGTTAGCCGCCTGAATATCTTCTTTGGTGAAGTGCCTGTTCATATCCTTGGCCCATTTTTCAATTGGGTTATTTGTCTTTTTGTTGTTGAGGTTTTGCAGTATCTTGTAGATTTTAGAGATTAGATGCTGATCGGATTTGTCCTAGCTAAAAATTTTTTCCCCGTCTGTAGTTCATCTTTTTACACTTTTGGTGAAGCCTTTTGATGAGCATAAGTGTTTGATTTTTAGACGCTTCCAGTTATCTAGTCCCTCTTCTAGTGCTTGTGCATTGTTACTTATGGTTCATATTGTGTTTATGCCATGTATTAGGGCTCCTAGCGTTGATCCTATTTTTTCTTCCATTATCTTTATCGTTTTCAATTTTATATTTAAGTCTTTGATCCATTTTGAGTTAGTTTTTGTGCATGGTGTGAGGTATGGGTCTTATTTCAGTTTTTTGCAGATGGATATTCAGTTATGCCAGCACCATTTGTTAAAGAGACTGTCTTTTCCCCAGTTAACGGACTTTGGGCCTTTGTCAAATATCAGCTGCTCATAGGTGGATAAACTTATGTCTGGATTCTCAATTCTGTTCTGTTGGTCTATGTATCTGTTGTTATACCAGTACCAGGCTGTTTTTTGACTACTGTGGCAGTATAATAGTTTCTAAAATCAGGTAGTGTGAGGCCTCCCACTTTCTTCTTCTTCTTGAGTAATGCTTTACTTATTCGGGGCCTCTTCTGATAATTACACATTAAAATAGCTGCATTATATTCCATAGTAAGACATACCATGTTTATCTCACCATTCCCATTCTCAAACATTGCATAATTTTTTTTTTTCCTTTTGGGGGATTCTAATATGATTCTTGAAGTCAAATAAGTTTTTGAATCAAAACCTGGATTTCACATCTCTCTATTTTAAATTTCTTCCTTTTTAGTTTTATTCCTGGATCATTATTTGTTCCTGGATCATTTTATTCCTGGAGAATTATGTGAACAATTATCCAATATCCCAGCCCCTTCACTCTTAACATCATCTTTAAATTAGGAACAAATATAATAAAGAGACAAGTGAGCAAAACTTTGAGACTTCAAGCTTTAGTATCCATATTAATCCCTACAAAGAGCCCATAACTGCCTCACCCTACTACAGCAACTCTGTCAATGCCAGCCTAAGAATTCCTATTTCAAGGGCAGTTAGGTAGGCCGCCCTCACCTCAAATACTCTTTTCCTCCTGGCTAGTTGGTGCCTCAAAGAGCCCTGGTGGCACAAGGTTTAAGCACTCACCTGTTAACCAAAAGTTGGTGATTTGAGCCCACTCAGTGGCTCTGTGGGAGAAAGACTTGATGATCTGCTTTCATAAAGATTATAGCCCAGAAAATCCTATGGGACAGTTCTTCTCTGTCACACTCTGAGTCAGAATCAACTCAATAGCACCCGACAAACAACAGTTGATGCCTCAGGACTCACTGGGTGTCACAAATCGTTAAGTGCTCAAACCCACCCAGAGGTGCCTTGAAAGACAGACCTGGTGATCTACTTCTGAAAGGTCACAGCCTTGAAAACCCCAGGCAGCACAGTTCTACTTGGATATACATGGGTTTGCTATAAGTTGGAGCCGACTCAAGGCAACTAACAACAACAGCAACATCTGAAGCCTGCAACTAGTGGAAGCCAAAATTTGTAAATTCCTTGAAGGCAGGTTCTGTGTCACTTTCACTTACTGTATTCCCAACTTAGTAGATAGAAGGCTCTCAGTGTTTATTTATTAGTAGACAGAATGAAGGAATGTAATTAAAGACTTAACGGTTTAAATCAGCCTGGGGGAGATACCACTCCATACACTAATGAGTAAATTGCTGGTATTAGGTATTTCCCTGGGAATAGGTTTTACTATGAAGAAAAGGGGGTGAAAAGCATTCCAGTCCTATTTGAGAGGAGATAGTGGTGGGTTTGGGATGCCTAAAATAAGTACGACATATATTATAATTTTGCCCAGGACCAGCCTTGTGCTTTATAAAACCAGACTATTAGTGATACAGCTAATCAGAGACTAGGAAGTTGTAGGGCTCATAGAGTCTGTACTAAAATGCATGAGATGCTTCTTGCGGTCTTATAATTTCTGACTGGCCTCTAACTTGGGTTGGTGCTATCAAACAACAGAACTTACCTTTGATGTTACTAAAGAAATGTCTATGGGGGGGGAACAATGATAAATAATAAAGACTTGATGGAGGGAGAAGGAGGAGTGCTAACCTCTTGAGTAAATTCTGACTCATGGAGGCCCCATGTGTGTAAGAGTAGAACTGCACTCCATAAAGTTTTCAATGGCTGGAAAGGCCCCCTGAGCGGCACAAATGATTTGTGCTCAATTACTAACCTAAAGGTGGGTGGTTCGAACCCACCCAGCAGCACCACAGAAGAGAGCCCTGACAATCTGCTTCTATAAAAGATTACAGTAAAAAAACAAAAACAAAAAAAACCCTATTGAGCAGCTCTACTCTGTAACACATGGGTTGCCATGAGTCAGAATGGACTCGATGGCAATGGGTTTTTTTTTTTTTTAATCTTATGGAAGTAGATCACTAGGCCTTTTTTTCGTGAAGGGCCACTGAGTGGATTTGAATCTTCAGCCTTCTGGTTAGTAGCTGACCACAAACCATTTGCGCCACCCAGGGACATTAAAGCCTCGATGATGTTGTTGTTAGGTGCCACGTCTAGTCAATTTTGACTGAAGCAATCCCATGTGACAAAGTAGAACTGCCCCATAGGGTTTTCTAGACTGTAAATCTTTATGGGAGCAGATTGTTAGGTTATTTCTCTTACAGAGCCACTGGTAGGTTCAAACTGTGATGCTTTCAGTTAACCATTGCATATACATATATTAACCTCTACTCTTTCTTTGCTAAAGAACTAGCAGGGTACAGTTGGTAGATGGATATCCCCTCCTGGTATCCTCCACTCAAGTCAGGGCCTGACCTAGGTAGGAAAGAAAATTAGGGTGACCAACCATTGCAGTTTGCCCAAGATTGTCCTGGTTTTAGCAGTGAAAGTCCCATGTCCCAAGAACCCCTCAGTCATGGGCCACCAGGACAGCTGATCACCCTAGTCCAGGAGTTACCTTGAGTAGAGCTTCTGAGAATTAAACAGAAAAGGGGCAAAATAGCCTCCAGTTCCCTGAACCTCTCTCCTCCTTCTGGCCATGGCCCTTGGTAATGGCCTGTGAAGGGTGAAAGGAAGTTTTTCTACCTACCTCCCTGATTCCAGCTGGTCCTCTATAAAGACTGAGTCAAAGTCCTATATGGTGTGACATTAGCAGTTGTGCCAAAAGAACTCCACTATACAAACTTCTCTTGACTTGATGTGATGAATTTTCGTGGCCCTTCTACCTGCGGATGTGATTTTGTTTGGAAATAGGGTTTTGCTTTTATTACGTTATTGAAGCCATACCAGTATAGGATGGATACTAAACCTAATCACTCCTGAGTTATAAAAAGACCAGAATAGACACACACACACAGGGAAGATATATGTCATGTGAGGCTTGTCTACAAGTCAAGGAATATCAAGAAACCAAGGAATGCCTAGGGCTACTGACAAGGAAGGAATCAAAACATCTGAGACCCTGCATTGGACTTTTAGTCTCCAGAACTGTGTGCAAATATTTTTTTTTTAAAGCCACCCATTTGTGGTATTTGTATTACAGCAGCACTAGCAAATGAATACACCTGTTAATGTGGTCAAAATGGAGCCCTGCATCTATGCAAAACCAACGGCCAACATCATTCTTAATGGAGAGAGGCTGAAAACATTCCTCTTGAAAACAGGAACAAGACAAGGATACCCTTTATCACCACTCCTATTTAACATTGTGCTGGAAGTTCTAGCTAGAGCAATAAGGCAAGAAAAAGAAATAAAGGGCATCCAAATTGGTAATGAAGAAGTTAAACTGTCCCTGTTTGAAGATGATATGATACTATACACAGAAAACTCTAAAGACTCCACGAGAAATCTACTGGAAGTAATAGAAAGATTCAGCAGAGTAGCAGGATACAAGATAAACATACAAAAATCAGTTGCATTCCTATACACCAATAAGGAGAACGATGAAAAGGAAATCAGGAAAATAATACCATTTTCAATAGCCCCTAAAAAGATAAAATACTTAGGAATACATCCGACCAGGGATGTAAAAGACCTATACAAAGAAAACTACAAAACACTACTGCAAGAAACCCAAAGGGATCTACATAAATGGAAAAACATACCATGCCCATGGATAGGCAGACTCAACTTTGTGAAAATGACAATTCTACCCAAAGCAATTTACAAATACAACGCAATCCCGATCCAAATACCAACAACATTCTTCAAAGAGATGGAAAAACTAATCATTAACTTTATATGGAAAGGGAAGAAGCCCCGAATAAGTAAAGCACTACTGAAGAAGAAGAATAAAGTTGGAGGACTCACATTACCTGACTTGAGAACCTACTACACAGCTACACTAGTCAAAACAGCCTGGTACTGGTAGAACAACAGATACATTGACCAATGGAACAGAATTGAGAACCCAGATGTAAATCCATCTACCTACAGTCACCTGATCTTCGACAAGGGCCCGAAGTCCATCAAACAGGGAAAAGACAGTCTTTTTAACAAATGGTGCCAGCAAAACTGGATATCCATCTGCAAAAAAATGAAACAGGACCCATACCTCATGCTGTATACAAAAACTACTTCAAAATGGATCAAAGACCTGAATATAAAACCTAAAACTATTAAGTTCATAGAAGAAAAAATAGGACCAACACTTCAGGCCTTAATACATGGCATTAACAGGATACAAACCATAACCATCAATGCACAGAACCCAACAGATAAGCTAGATAACTGGGATCTTCTAAAAATCAAACACTTATGCTCTTCAAAAGACTTCACCAAAAGAGTCAAAAGAGAACCTACAGACTGGGAAAAAATTTTTGGACAGTACAAGTCAGACAAAAGTCTAATCTCCATAATCTACAAGAAAATCCAACACCTCTACAACAAAAAGACAAATAATCCTATTAAAAAATGGGCAAAGGAAATGAACAGACACTTCACCAAAGAAGACATTCAAATGGCCAAAAGACACATGAGAAATGCTCGCGATCACTAGCCATTAGAGAAATGCAAATTAAAACCACAATGAGATACCATCTCACCCCGGCATTACTGGCATGAATCAAAAACACCGGAAATAACAAATGTTGGAGGGGCTGCGGGGAGGTCGGAACTCTTATGCACTGCTGGTGGGAATGCAAAATGATACAACCATTTTGGAAAATGATATGGCGCTTCCTCAGAAAGCTAGAAAGAGACATACCATTCGATCCAGCAATCCCACTCCTAGGAATATATCCTAGAGAAATAAGAGTCGTCACTCGAATAGACATATGCACGCCTATGTTCATGGCAGCATTGTTCACAATAACAAAAAGATGGAAACAACCTAGATGCCCATCAACAGATGAATGGATAAACAAACTATGGTACATACACACAATGGAGTACTATGCAACGAGAAAGAACAACAGTGAATCTGTGAACTATCTTGTAACATGGATGAAACTGGAGGACATTATGCTGAGTGAAATAAGTCAATCACAAAAGGACAAATATTGTATGAGACCTCTGTTGTAAAAACCCATGAAAAAGTTCACACACAAAATGTAACAATCTTTGTTGGTTACCAGGGATGGGAGGGATGGGGTGGGGGAATATTAAATAGACAATAGATAAGTGGTATCTTTGGTGAAGAGTGAGACAGTACACAGTACAGGAGAAACTAGCACAACTTGTACAAGGAAATGTCATGGAAGCCCCATAGACACATCCAAACTCCCTGAGGGACTGAATTGCTGGGTGGAGGGCTCTGGGGACCATGGTCTCGGGGAACATCTAGCTCAATTGGCATGACGCAGCTTATAAAGACAATGCTCTACATTCTACCTTGGTGAGTAGTGTCTGGGGTCTTAAAAGCCTGTGAGCGGCCATCTAAGATACTCCACTAGTCTCATCCCTTCGGGAGCAAGGGAGAATGAAGAGAACAGGATACAAGGAAAAGATTAGTCCGAAGGACTAATTGTCCACAGCTACCAAGGCCTCCACCGGACTGAGTCCAGTACAGCTAGATAGTGCCCGGCTACCACCACTGACTGTTCCGACCAGGATCACAACAGAGGGTTCTGGACAGAGCTGGAGAAGGATATAGAGCATAATTTTAACCCACAAAAAAAAGACCAGATTTACTGGCCTAAAGGAGACTAGAGAACCCCCGAGAGTATGGCCCCCAGACACCCTTTTAGCTCAGTGGTGAAGTTACCTCTGAGGTTCACTGTTCAGCCTGGGAGTGGACAGCCCCGTAAAACCAGATGAGACTAACGAGGTACAGGAGTCCAGTGACAAGGGCCAGAAAGCAGAAGCAGAGAAGGAAGCTGGTGATAGGGAACCCAAGGTTGAGTAAGGATATTGTCAATGTGTTGTGAGATTGTTAACCATTGTCATAGGGCAACATTTGTAGTAACTGTTAAATGAGAAACTATTTTGTTCCGTAAGCCTTCATCTTAAGTGAGAATAACAGCACAATTGGAAGAGCGTAGTCAATGTCACTGAACTGTGTATGTAGAAATTTTTGAAATGGTGTATCTTTGGCTATGTGTATTTTCACGAGAAAAAAAAAAAGGTTGAGAAGTTAGAGGGTTGATATGTTGTGGGGTTGTTAACCAATGTCATAAAACAACATGTGTACTTCTGTTTCATGAGAAACTATTTGTTCTGTAAGCCTTCACCTGAAGTACAATAAGAAAAAAAAGAAAAAAAAAAAATGGAGCCCTGGTGGCGCAGTAGTTAAGAGCTTGGCTGCAAACCAGAAGGTTGGCAGTTTGAATCCCTTAGCTGCTCCTTGGAAACCCTATGGGGCAATTCTACTCTATCCTATAGGGTAGCTATGAATCAGAATTGACTGGACGGCAATGGGTTTGGTTTGGTTTTTTGGGTGGCCAAAACACTTTTGGAGCCAAAATGATTATTTCTAGAAATCATCTTTTAATGTAAATGTTACTGCAGATTAACTCATTAACATTTCTGTTCACATTTGAATGGGTAAATTTACCAAACCATCACTTAGACCAGGGTTTTGAAGTTAAAGGACAGCAGATAGTAATATTTTGATGAGGCTAACCATAAGTAAATGTCTGGGAGTGGTGCCCTAGTGGGTACATCATGGCACATTTTGGCCAGCCAGGGCTGTCAGAGGAACGGGTCCCTTGGAACAGAGTGGAAAGCAACTTTAATTTTTGTTGTTGAAAATATACACAACAAAACATACACGAATTCAGCAATTTCTACATGTACAATTCATGGACATTTATTATATTCTTCAAGTTGTGCAACCATTCTCACTCTTCTTTTCCGAATTGTTCCTCCACCATTAGCATAAATTCACTGCCCCCTAAGTTTTCTGTCTAACCTTTCAATTCCCTGTTGTCAGTTTGATCCCATATAGGTAGTTCTTTAAAACGGCACAATGCTTAAGGCAGATGTTCTTTACTGATTAAGCTAAACTATTGTTTATTTGCATATTGCATTGGGCAAATCTGCTGCAAAAGACTTCTTTAAAGTGTTGAAAAGCAAAGATGTCACCCTGACGACTACGGTGTGCCTGACGCAAATCATGGTATTTTCAATGGCATCATATGCATGCGAAAGCCAGACAATGAATAAGGAAGACTGAAGAAGAACTGAAGCCTTTGAATTATGGTGTTGGTGAAGAATATTGAATATACCACGGACTACCAAAAGAACGAACAAATCTGTCTTGGAAGAAGTACACTAGAACTCTCCTTAGAAGCAAGGGTGGTGAGACTTTGTCTTACATATTTTGGACATATTGTCAGGTGGGATCAGTCCCTGGAGAAGGACATCATGCTTGGTAAAGTATAGGGTCAGCAAAAAAGAGGAAGACCCTCAATGAGATGGATTGACACAGTGGCTACAACAGTGGGCTCAAGCATAACAACGGTTGTGAGGATGGTGCAGGCCTGGGCAGTGTTTTGTTCTGTAGTACATAGGGTCACTATGAGTTGGAACCTATTTGATGGCACCTAACAACAACAACAACAATTGCTTGTTTAAAGAAGACTTCAGGGAACATTTTTGGCTTAAGGTTTAAAGATTATCTCAAAACAATAGTTTCAGGGGTTCATCCAGCCTAAGTGTCTCCAAAAAGTTTGGAGTCTATGAGATTTTAAATTCTGTTCTATATTTTCACCCCTTTTGATCAGGATTCTTCTATAGAATCTCTGATCAAAATGGAACAAATTATTTATCATCCAATTTATGGTTTATGTTACCTCTTCTTTAGTTTCCATAATAGAGACTCTCTCCATGTTACCAACTGAGACTCTGAAAAGTCAATTGTTAGTTGGACATTGTTTTTCCTTTTGCCACACAGAGCTACACTGCCCCAGCATTTGGCTCCCTTTTAATAGCTTACCAACACCAAACTGTGCTGGGTTGTAAACATCTCCTGGTGACAGACTTATGTCTTTATAGTTTCTTTTTCCCTTCTGCTTTTATGATTTGCAGAGCAATTAATTCCCTATTTATATACACAAGTTCTTGGCAATTTCCTTCCCCTTTTCTCCATTTTTCTAGTTATCTCAGAAAAAAGTCTTTTTTTCTTTTAACCATATTATTCTCTTTCCCTTCCTGTGTTTCATTTATAACTACATACATTCACATGTGGGTGTGTATACAAATGCATGTGTGTGTGCATGTGTGTATATGTCTGTGAATTTGAAGTTAAATATAATAGAGAATCAGAACATTCAATGTCTAGAGTTCTTGAAAGTGCCCAGGTTTCTTTCACAATCTTTACAAAAATATTCATCTACATCTTTATCCTCCACTAAGTTAACCAGCTTTTTCTCAAGCACTAGTTCTAACACAAACAGAAGAAAATAATTTCCTGCTCATTTTTTCTTGTTTTCTTTTTTTTTAAAAAATGATGGCTAGCATTGTAGAAGCACTCTTTTCTATGTTTTCTTTGCAAACCTAAGGCGTATGCAGCAATATTATGTGTTAAATAAGGTTTTGTGGACTAGGTAAAAATGTAAAGTACCAGTTTATTGGGAATGATCAGAAACAGAGGGAAAGTAGGTGGTGAAGTGGTTTATAGAATGAGGCTAGCGGTTTGGGGCAATAAAAGACAGAGAGGCAAAGCACATTAGGCTTTTGAGTTGCCGTCCTTTATGTTATAAGAGGGGCCTCAGAAATCTTTAAGAGAGACCTGAAATCTAGCATGTGATTGAAAATGGAGCAGTATGTCCCAACAAGTCCTATTATATTCCAGTGGCTTTTGGCCTGACAGCGTGAGCAAGAACAGATCAGAACTGTGTCCGTGTGCAAGAGCAATGTCTCACTGACCATAGGAAGGAGAGGACATTTGCCTTGTCCTTCCAAGGGGATCTGCTTTTCTGGGGCCCTAACTGCTGGAATGGGGAGGGTGGCTCTAGGCCCTCTGAGTTCCAAACACCTGACTTAAATTGCATTTGTATACTGGAGACTTGTTCTGTCTTACAAAAGTCTTTTTATTAATTCACATGGCAAACCTACGAAACGGCTGTTATCACTATTTTATAGATGCTAAGTAATTTGCCCAAGCTAATAGTATATTGGACTTGTCTCTCTCCCTCAGCTCCAAAGAATCAAAGTCCTTCAATATGTTACTTGCTCTCATTGTTCCCTTTTCAGTCCCACTGCTACCAACCCTTTTCCAGGCTGTATCACTTCATGCCTGTTGTTGTTAGCTGCCATCGCATAGGCTCCCGATTAGCCACCTAACCACCCTCTTGTCTCCAGCCTGCCTCAACTTCAGGATATCCATATATCCCCCTATTGCTTCTAGGGCTCAAATGTCAGATTTATTGTCACAAAACTACATTAGCCATGTCACTCCCCTGTTCAAATCGTTCAGTAACACCCCCCTCACTCTAGGATAACAACCAAACTTTCAGCCTGACGTTTAAGATCTTCCATGGTATTTCCTCAGCCTCCTTTTTCAGCCTTAGTTCCCCTCTTCCTGCATGACAGTCAAACTCTTAACATTCTTTGCACCTTGAACAACACCTGCACTTCATGTCCACACTTCTGCTTATTTGGTTTCCCCACCTAAAATGCCACCTCTCCTCCCCTCTATCCATCTAAATGTACACAGCTCAGATCTCACCTCTCTGTGAGAAGCCACACTTAGGGTCCATACCAGCTCTGGGCTATTAATCATGTATAGCCTGTTGACACATCTTTCATTTCTGTTTAATATTGTTACTTCACTCTTTATGGTTATTAACTTTTCATGAATTTCCCCATTTTTCATGTTTCCCCAGTTATATAGGCTGCTTGGAGGCAAGAACCATGTTTTCTAGTATTTTGATGTAGCAAGATAATATCTTGAAACATTAATCTTTGTGCTTTTGTTTTCCTCTTGTCCTTGTAAGTGACTCCCCCCCTTATTCAGGCAGAGGTATCCACATTGCCTCAGGGAGAAAAGTGGGAGCATGAGAAAAGCAAGAAACTGCCAATGTTCCAGTTTGTTTGGTTTTTTAACTTCCAAAACAGATTTTTGAGAATCAGAAAGGGAAAGTCTGAGGGCAGCAGACATCAGAGTTTATACTACAAAAACGGAATGGGAAAGACAATGTGGCCTACCCAGCCAAAGGATGCCTGTATCTGCCTCAAGATTTTCCTGAGATCTATTCAAATTTTTCCCTGTAGGCCAAAAAAAAAAAAAACAAAAACGAAAACAAAACAAAAACAAAAACTGTTCCCAAGTCAGTTCTGACTCATGGTGAGTCCATGTGTTATAGAGCAGAACTGAGCAGAATAAGGTTTTCTTGGCTGCAATCTTGGAAGCAGATCACCAGGCCTTTCTTCCACAGCCCCACTGGCTAGGTTTGAACCATCAGCTTCTCGATTAGTAGTCTACCGTAAACCATTTGCGCTGCCCAGGGAGTTTGCTCCCTGTAGATATCTCCTGCTAATCCCATGGTACAGAACATTCATAACAATACCTGCTCCTAAAGAGGGTGGAAGGCTTTGATACACTGAGGGAGATGGAGGTGGGAAAGGAAAAGCCCCAGCACTAACACTTGGGCAGGACAAATGATGAGAAATTCCCCTCTTTACTTGTATCCTTGCATCTGTCCTGGCCAATATGGTAGCCACTAGCTACATGTGACTCCTGAACACTTGAAACGTAGCCAGTTATGATCAAAGAATTGAATTTAAGTAGCCACACATGGCTGGTGGCTACGGTACTGGACAGAACAGCTCTAGAGTGCCTGACCACAGCCTGTCTGATTCGATTGACTCCAGCGGCTAGCACAATTCTGACACATAGTGGTCATTTGATAAATATTTAGGGAATGAATTAATGGCTTACACATTATAAAAGGAATAAATATATGTTGACCACTGGTTCAAGATAGACCTTAAGCCTCTTAGCTTCAGTGTTCTCTGTTCTACTGACCATATAGAAGATACTGCAGCTTTCTCCATTTAAAAAACTTTATAGGAATTGATTTTTCTAAGGGTGCATAATTGCCAAGCCATCAGTATCAACAGATAGCTAGCTATTGAGTCTGACAATTACTGTACTTCTTTGAATCTGAAAGCACCTAGACCAGGCTTACCAAATCTTTAGACTTCTCTTTCTGAAACACCTGAAGGGAACTCAGGTAATATGCGTTTTTACCTGCCCTGGTTTAGTTTAGTGTTATTTTATATTTTACTCATAACCTGATTGTCCCAGGCCTTACCAATTGGTGGATAAAGAGATAAGGTCATATTGATATTCAGATCAAACAGCTACAGTACATCAGTCCCTCTCTAAATTTCCCAGGTATTCTTACCTTAATTTTACTGCTAGTGCTTCATATAAAGGAGCCCTGGTGGTGAGGTGGTTAAAGCACTTGGCTGCTAACTGAAAGGTCAGGGGTTCGAACCCACCAGCTGCTCCAGCAGAGAAAGATGTGGCAATCTGCTTCGGTAAAGATTTATAGACTTGGAAACCTATGGGGCAGTTCTACTGTGCCCTGTAGGGTTGCTGTAAGTCAGAATCCACTCAATGGCAATGGGTGGAGCTTTGTATAAGGAGTCCCTGGGTGGCGTAAAGGGGTAAGCGCTCAACTACTAGATGAGAGGTTGGCAGTCAGAACCCACTCAGAGATGCCTCAAGAGATAGGCCTGGCTATCTGCTTCTGAAAGGTCACAGTCTTGAAAACACTGTGGAGCACAGGTCTACTCTGATAAGTGGGGTCTCCATGAGTAGGAATCGGCTTGACAGCAACTAACAACAACAACAATAGTGCTTTGTATAAGAACACTTCCCCACTAGGCACAGTCCCTTCCCCTGGGAGCTTGGGAGCTGCCCCAAGCCTTTCGAGTGCCCAAGTTTTAGTGTGGTCTTTAGTGGGTGTATGGGGCAGTTCACTCTGTCCTATAGGGTTGCTATGAGTAGGAATTGACTCAACGGCAATGGGTTTCTTTTCGTGGGTGTGGAGAAGAACACCATCTCCCCAGTGCTGAGTTCTGCTTTGCTACATGGGCCCTGAATCAGTTGCTTCGGCTCCAAATCTCCTTATGGGATTTTTGTTTTGTTTTGTTTTAATGACCATACACCTTTCAGCTGTTTTGGTCCTCCCTCTTCCTTTGAAGATCAAAGACAGTTGACCAGGCAGAAGAAGTAGGCTGAATGGAATAATCAACAAACACTTGTGGGTTCTATTACGTGTAAAGTTTCCGTTTTTTCCATTAATATATATTGAATACACAGCATAATGCTTAATGTCTAGACATCTTGTCACATTCCCATCTTCATGGTCCCTTTCCATCATTTAGAAAACCTGAAACTCCTGTGCAACTCAGTTCATGCAAATGGAGACCCATCAGGATCACCAGCTACACAAGCAGCCAGACACTGAAACCCAGGTTGGGTTCAGCTGGGAAAAATTACAAATCATACCTTTAACCCAGAGGTTGTCAAACGTTAGTGTGTATCAGAATCACCTGGAGCGTTGGTTAAAACACAGATTGCTGAGCCCACAGAGTGTCTGATTCAGTAGGTCTTGGGTAAGGCACAAGAATTTGCAGTTCCAAGAAGTTTCCAGGTGATGCTGATGCTGGTTTGGGAAACACATTGGAGAACCACTCCCTTATATCATTTGGTGACTAGCTTCCAGGGAAAACAGGTTATGGATGTATGAGTGTTCTCCAACTTCACTTTCATCTGAGTTTTCACACGCCCTAAAACATTAGTCAGTGAAGGCTTTTCTTGCTTGAATCCAAGAAGGCAACATGACTTTTTGTTTCTTAAAGACGATCCAAGCTTTAAATAGGATGAGAATTCTCAATATTTTCATTCTTAGTTCCGAAAAATTATCAGTTTGTTTAGGGTATTTATAAACTCTTGGGCAACATGGTTTATAAGTGGTCAAAAGCCATGATTCACTGGGGAGTCAAGCCACTGAGTACCTGTAATTGATGTAAAGCTTACTATAAACTCACTGTAAAGGCTTAAGTAATTAGGAATGGATCCACTGTTGAATGGAGATTGTTATCTAATTATATAAATTACCCCAAAACAAGGTAAGACAACATGACTTGTTTTTCATTATTTAGGTGGAATTTCCCAAAAGCCAGTAAACGTTTACTCAGTTCAGTTAATCTATTAAAAAATTCAGTTATCATACAGATGTCTTATCCACATCACTTTGAACAGTCAGCTGGATGAAATTTTCAGTCTCTCACCAGATGTTTTGCTCTCAGGAAAGCACAGCTTCAACAGCTTCACTTGAAATGTTTTAGGAACCTGGATTTTAGTCTGTGCTTAATCGCCCTTGTGGTCAATAAATTCAACTTTCAGTGTAACCAAACTTCACTCTTTCATTTTAAACTGTTTTTTTTCTTTTCCTTTCTATCTCATATAGAGGGAATGAACAACACTGTTAATTAACTATTTGTAATTAGTTTTAATTTATTTGAAGACAGCTAGCAACTCTTTTTCTTTTTCATGCAAAATTATCTCCAATGCCTTTTAAAGTTTCCATCATAGTCCTAATTCAATCTCTTTAATTTGTTTATAACTGTTCTTAGACCCTATTTTTTCTAGGCCCTTCTTTAAAAGCCCAGACCATAACTGTGAATCCCTAGCTCATGACTGATACGCATAGCAGGGGCAGAGGCCCTCCAGGTCCTGGGTTCTGAGCAGTGAGGGCTCCTAATCCAGGCTCTTTGAGGAACTCCCGTGACTCCTGGATCCCTAGCTCTGTTACACTAAGTCCCCATCCTCTATAGTGGTGAACATCACATCTTCATCTCACCAGCTTTGAGGAACATGCTAATGTTGCAGAGCTTTGTTTTTAATAATTAATTGTTAAAAATATACAAATTTAAAGAAGCCATTAGATTTATACAAATTGATTTAGTTCACAGTTAAACAATATTAATCTTTGACTTCAATTAATGAATGCAAATCTATTTGGTTTACTTTGATTTTTTTTAAAGGTGGATTTTACATAAACAAAAGTTAAGACAGCTCTCATAGCTATCTGGTGAAAATAATTATGTTTTTAAATTGTGAGAAACCTGTTACTCTAGGCTTCTTCTAGGAAAAAAATCAAGACGTAGATAACAATTGCAGTGCCCTTCACTCTAATCTTCCCCTACGCCCCTTAGTTACTGAGGCCTGGGATCCTCCAACCTCCCTTCTTCCAGTGGGTTCTAAGTGGCTCAAATTCCTTCATAGCAGTTACCTTTTTTTCATTGTTCTCCTAGTTATGGTAGAATAGAATGATGTCATGGTTTGAATTATGTCCCCCAAAAAATGTGTGTATCAGTTTGGCTGGGCCATGATTCCTGGTACTGTGTGATTTTCCTGTATGTTGTAAACCTGCCTCTATGATGTTAATGGGGGAGGATGGGTGGCAGTTGTGTTCGTAAGGCAGGACCTGATCTATAAGACTGGATTGTGTCCTGAGGCAATCTCTTGAGATGTAAAAGACAGAAGTGAGCAGTGAGACAGGGGGACCTTATACCATCAAGAAAGCAGTGCCAGGAGCAGAGCACGTCCTTTGGACTGGGGTCCCTGTGCTGAGAAGCTCCTAGTCTGGGGAACACTGATGAGAAGGCCAACAGAGAAAGCCTTCCCCTGGAGCTGACACCTTGAATTTGGACTTTTAGCCTACTTTACTGTAAGGAAATAAACTTCTCTTCCTTAAAACCATCCACTTGTGGTATTTCTGGTATGGCAGCACTCGATGACTAAGACAGATGAGGAAGAGGTTTCTTCTCACTAATTATACTTTTTGTTGTTAGTTGCCATTCAGTCGACTCTGAGTCATGGAGGTCTATGTACAACAGAACAAAACACTGCCATGTCCTGTGTCATCCTCATAATCACCAGCACATTCAAGTCCATCGTTGCAGCTATTAATTTACACTTAAATCAGTGGTTATCAACCTTGGCTATTATATTGGTTATTTATTGCTGCATAACAGATTACTCCAAAATTTAGTCCCTTTAAGAAAACATTTATTATCTCGAGTTTCTGTGGGCTAAGAATCTGGGCATGGCTTGGCTGGGTCCTCTGCTCTGGGTCTCTCACAAGGCTGCAGTCATCTCAAGATTCCACTGCAAAGGATCCACTTTCCAGATCGTTCACAGAATTATTGGCAGAATTCAATTCTAATGGGTTGTTGAACTGAGGTTTCAATTCTTTCCAACCTTTTGGCTAGGGGCCTCCCTTAGTTCCTTACCACATGGACCTCTCCGTAGACCATCTCACAATATGGTAGCTTGCTTCATGAGCAAGCAAGGGAGAGAGTGAAAGACAAGCATACCAGCCAGAAGGAAGTTACAACCTTTTATAACTTATTTATTGAACTGTTGTTTTTAGGTGCTGTCAAGTCAGTTCCAACTCATAGTAACTCTATGTACAACAGAACGAAACACTGCCCAGTCCATCCTCACAATTATTGTTATGCTTGAGCCCATTGTTGCAGTCAGTCCATCTCCTCTAGGGTCTTCCTCTTTTTTGCTGACCCTCTACTTTACCAAGCATGATGTCCTTCTCCAGGGACTGATCCCTCCTGATAACACGTCCAAAGTATGTAATGTGTAGTCTCGCCATCCTTGCTTCTAAGGAGCATTCTGGCTGTACTTCTTCCAAGACAGATTTGTTCATTGTTTTGGTAGTCTATGGTATATTCAACATTCTTTGCCAACACCACAGTTCAAAGGCGTGAACAATCCATTATTATTGCCATTTTCTACTGGTTAGAAGAATTTCACTAGGTCCAGTCCACGCTCAAAGACGGGGTAAGTATACAGAGTGTGAATACCCGGAGCAGGATTCTTGGGGGGAACTTCTTAGAAATCTGCCTACCACAGTCTCACACTGGACTCACCTGAGGAGCTTCTAAAAACTCCAATGCCTAGGCTGCACACCAGACCATTCAAATTAATTTTATCACTTAATAAGGTATAATTTATATACAGTGAAAAAAGTACACAGTAGTTTAGTTACCACCATAGTCATGACATAGATTATTTTCATCAACCCTAAAAGTTCCCTGGTGCCCTTTTACAGTCAATTCCCTTCCTTCAGTCCAATCCCTGGTATCTACTGTAGTTTTGCCTTTTCTAGAATTTCATATAAATAGAATCAATCAGTTTATACTCATGTGTGTGTGTGTATGTATGTTTTACTTAACATAATACTTTTGAAATTCTATTTTGTTTCATGTATCAGTAGTTTGTTCCTTTTTTATTGCTTTTTATTTTATGAATGTACCTCAATTTATTTTTTTGTAAACCTGTTGATGGACATTTGGATTATTTGTAGTTTTTGGCTATTATGGCTATTACGAACACTGCTGCTGTGAACATTTGTATACAAGTCTTTATGTGAACATACGTTTGCATTTCTCTCGGATAAATACCTAGGGGTGGGATTATAGGGTCATATAGTTAGCGTATGTTTGGCTTCCAATTAAACTACCAAACTGTCCCAAATGGCTATACCATTTTGCATTCTGACCAGCAAGATATGAATTACAGTTGCCCCACAATCTTGTCAACACTTGGCAGACTTTTTACATTTTAGCCATTCTAATGAGTGTGCAATGATATGTCATTGTGGTATTAACTTGCATTTCCCTAATGACTATATTGAGTATCTGTTCCTGTGGCTTCTTTTTTTTTTTTTTTTTTGGTCGTTTATACATCTGCTTTGGTGAAGTGTATATTCAAACCTTTTTTTTGTCCATTCTTAAAAATTGTATTGTTTGTCTTCTTATTATTGAGTTGTAAGAGTTCTTTATATATTCTGGATACACGTCCTTTAATAGATTTGTTTTGCATACATATTCTCCAAGTCTGTGACCTGCCTTCTCATTTACTTAATATCTTTCAGAGAGCAGTTTTTAATTTTAATGAAGTTTAATTTATCATTTTTTTTTTCTGTTATGGTTTGTGCTTTTGTGTCCTAAGAAATGCTTGCCTACCTTAAAGTCACAAGTATTTTCTTTTATGCTTTCTTCTAGAAGTTTTATAGTTTAAGCTCTTACATTAATATTTATGATCTATTTTGAGTATGTATAAACTTTTATGTATGTATGTGGGGTAAGGGTCAAAGTTCATTTCTTTGTTTATGGATAACCAATTGTTCTAGCACCATTTGTTGGAAATTATTGCTTCTTTGCTGAATTACCTTGGTACTTTATTGAAAGCCAATTGATAAATGACTGAGTTTATTTATAGACTCTTCCATTGATTTAAATGCCTATTCTTACATAAATGTCATGCTTTCTTGATTATTGTAGCTTTACAGTAAGTCTTGAAATCATGTAATGTAAGTCCTCTTTGTTCTTCTTTTACAAAATATTTTGGCTATTACAGGTCATTTGTGTTTCCTTATAAATTTTAGAAAGCTTGTAAATTTCTACAAAAAAGTCTGCTGGGATATTGATTGGAATTATATTGCATCTATAGAACTATTTGGGGAGAACTGACAATAAAATTAAGGTTCCGGTGCATGAACATGGTATTTCTTTCGTATCTACTATATGCTAATCCCTTTGCTACACAAATGAGACATAGCCCCTCATTCTCTACAGCCGACGCCATTCTCAGTCTAATGGAAGAAGCAGGTGTGAGCAAGTACATTATTACATAGGGTGGTGAGTACAAAAATAGAAGAGCAGATTAACCACAAACTCTGTTCATGAGTTGGCAGGGAGCAGCGGTCAGGAAGGCTTTTAGAAGAGGTAATGTTTGAGTTAAGTTTAGAGATATGTGTAAATGGGAGAGCACCCATTCTGAGAGAGTGAATATGAAACATATACCTCTACTTCCTCTCACTGCTGGAGACCCTTCATCCTCCTGTCTCAGGCCTAGACTTTGAGGCCCCAGGCCCAGACTACTGTTTGCTCTCATGCAAATTGAACTCTTGGTGGTCTGCCCTAAAGTCTCACTATCTTAAAGCAGATATGCAGATTAGATCCCCAATATACTCCTCACTGTCTTCATCCTCTGTGTTTAAAGCAAACAAATTTAAGGAATATCTTTTTAAATTTAACTTCAATTTAATTTTATTACAGAAAAGTTAAAAATTACTGTCTTTCATTTTTATTGCTGCTTGTTTCTCAGAAAGGGGAGACAGCAGATAGACAATGGTATGTTTCATATTTTTTTTTTATACAGAGTTCCTAGTTTCCACAGTTACATGTTGTGAGATCCTTTTCAACAACCTCCCAAACCATTTCAGATTAACGTGTGAAAGTAACAACTCTGACACACACCTTTCCCGACTTTAAACAACACAGTATCCCCTCGTTCTGTTCCAATGACAGTGTTTCGTTCTGTTGTGCATGGGGTCGCTATGAGTCGGAATCAACTCAATAGCACCTAACAACAACAGCAGCAATGAAAGTAATGGATGAACTTAACTATGTAGAAAACCAAAGTAGAAAATTTTAAGCTTTTACTCTGTTGGATCATAGGTAAGACACTGTTTCTTTTGTAGAGCAGCTAGTGCAATACAGGCTTATGAACTGACAATAAACTGAAGTCTTCCCCCTTTTGGAAGAAAAACCAGCCCCTCGATACATTTCTACAATTTCCTAACAAAGATTGAAGAGAGGAACAAGACTGATCCTCCCCATAGTTAGAACATGAGGCTCCTTTGCTGTTAACTACACATCTGACCCTAAACCCAACTCAGCATCCACAAAAAGGGTGTGCTTAGAAAGACAAGAAAGCTGCTAAGTAGTCTAGTAAAGTCCTTTCCCCTAGCCACAAACTGCAAGAAAACTGGGTTCTTAGAATTAAGTAGCAAGAATTTTGGCATCCAGGTTTGGGAGATTATTTTCTTAGAATTGTAAAGACACACTGGTTTACCCTCCCAGAGTCTAAGGAAAGAATCCAATTGAATAATTGCTATTTGAGATTCATAATCCTGACTATGATAATGATGAAAAGAGTAAGTAGGGGGTAGTGTATGAATTGACTTTTGCTGTGTAGCAAACCATGCCAAAATTGAGTGGCTTAATACAATAAGCATATATTATTCCTCACAATTCTGTGGATTTGATGGGCACTGCTTATCAAGACCAGTTTAGCTGAGACTGCATGATTTAGGATGGTGTCACACATATCTCTGGATGATTTAGGAATGGCTGACCTTTCTGTATGATGTCTCTCATGCTCCAGAAGGCTAGCCTGGGCTTCTTCACACAGTGGTGGAAGAGATCCCAGAGAGCAGCAAGAGATGGCAAACCCAACGTGAAAGCACTTTTCAAGCTGCCATTTGGGACATTTGCTAATATCCCATTGGCCAAAACTATATACATTGCCAAGCCCATATTCAAGTGATAGAAAAACAGACTCCACCTCTTGTTAGGAAGAGCAGCAAAATGATGTTAAAAAAGGGCGTACGTATGTTGTTGTTGTAAGGTGCCAAATAGCCACCCTATGTACAACAGAACGAAACACTGCCTGGTCCTGCTCTATCCTCACAATCTTTGCTATGTCTAAGCCGATTGTTGCAGCCACTGTATCAACCCTTCTCATTGAGGGTGTTCCTCTTTTTCACTGGCCATCTGCTTTACCAAGCATAATGTCCTTCTCCAGGGACTTGTACCCCCGATATCATGTCCAAAGTACATGAGAGCAAGTTTCAGAGTTTCTTCTGACTTCCATTTTGGTTTATTTTTCTTTTCCGTCTTTTTAATGACCTTTTGTTTTCTTCATGTATGATGTCCTTGATGTCATCCCATAACTTATCTGGTCTTCGGTCATTAGTGTTCAATGCATCAAATTATTCTCGAGATGGTATCTAAATTCAGGTGGGACTCGAGGTTGTATTTGGGCTCTCAAAGACTTGTTTTAATTTTCTTCAGCTTCAACTGGAACTTGCATATGAACAATTGATGGTGTGTTTCGCTGTCAACCCCTGGCCTTGTTCTGACTAATAATATTGAGCTTCTCTATCATCTCTTTTCTCAGATGTTGTCAGTTTGATTCCTATGTATTCCATTCGGTGAGATCCACATGTATAGTCGCTGTTTATGTTGTTGACAAAAGGTATTTGCAATGAATAAGTCATTGGTCTTGCACAATTCTCTCATGCAATCTCTCACATCCTTTCTGTGACCAAGGTCATATTTTCCAACTACTAATCCTTCTTTGTTTCCAATTTTTGTATTCCAATCACCTGTAATTATCAATACATCTTGATTGCATGTTTGATCAATTTCAGACTGCAGAAGTTGGTAAAAATCTTTAATTTCTTCATCTTTGGCATTAGAGGTTGGTGTGTAAATTTGAATAGTAGTCGTATTAACTGGTCTTCTTTGTAGGTGTATTGATATCCTACCACTCACAGAGCTGTATTTCAGGCTAGATCTTGAAATGTTCTTTTTGACGATGAATGCAATGCTGTTCCTCTTCAATTTGTCGTTCCCAGCATAGTACCCCCCCCAAAAAAAAACAAACCCATTGCCGTTGAGTCAATTCCAACTCACAGTGACCCTATAGTACAGAGCTGAACTGCCCCATAGAGTTTCCAAGGAGCACCAGGTGGATTTGATCATATGATTTTCTGATTCAAAATTGCCAATACCAGTTCGTTTCAGTGCACTAATGCCTAGGATATCGACCTTAAAGCATTCCATTTCATTTTTGATAACTTCCAATTTTCCTAGATTCATACTTTGTACATTCCACTTTCCGACTATTAATGGATTTTTGCAGCTGTTTCTTCTCAGTTTGAGTCGTGCCACATCAGCAAATGAAAGTTCCGAATGCTTTACTCCATCCATGTCATTAAGGTCAACTCTACTTGAGGAGGCAGCTCTCCCCAGTCATATTTTGAATGCCTATATCTGGCACTATATCAGACAATGTTCCACTGCTATTCATAAGGTTTTCACTGGCCAGTTTTTTCAGAAGTAGATCACCAGGTCCTTCTTCCCAGCCTGTCTTAGTCTGGAAGCTCTGCTGAAACCTGTCCACCATGGGTGACCCTGCTGGTATTTGAAATACTGGTGGTATAGCTTCCAGCATCACAGCAACGGGAAGCCACCACAGTATGACAAACTGACAAACTAGTAGTTGAAAAGGGCACGTTGCAAGAGGGCATGCATATAAGGAATTGCAATCGTTATATGTATAGGATTGACGTCCACATTTTGCTTCTCCCATTTCAATACCCAGGTTCATACATCAGTTTTTCTGGTCTAGCCAACTAAGTACAGGCTGGTTGCTGATGTTAATTTTCAGAATTACTTTCTTTCAGCATCCAACCACATACCACTAGGTGTCAGCTACACCTAAATTACTCGTCATTTATCAAAACGCCTTACATATGGTAGTTTCTTCAGGCTGAAAGGCCTTTCTGCAGTTTATTGGTCTAATGAACTCCCACTTACATGCTAATCCCTAGCTCATATAGCACTCCTGTGAAATCCTTTCATGACCTCCTCAGGTGAATCTAGATGAGCTCTCACCTCTTCGTTCATAATTGTCCCAGATCACAGCATTTATAACGCTGTGCATCAAAATCATTTATGTGTTGCTCCCATTGGTCTAGAAATCTCTAACGACATAGAAGTCATTTTGTCTTATTCATCCTTGTCTTCCTGGTGCCTACCCAGCATCTGGCTCACAGTAGATGCCTAGTAATTGTTGATTGACTATATGATACATAGATGAATAAGATATAAATAATGCTTGTGGTTCATTTGGAAAGACAATCCTTTCACTTGTGAAACGTCTAGAGAACAATGTAAATTATTTCTATAGAAATAAAGAGAAGGGAAAAATACTTCCTAATTCAGACAATAGTATCTCATCCACCGTAATTTCCTCCTTTTCCATCATTTTATCTCCTTCCATCTCCAAATCTAATTTGCCATCATTTTCCATGCCTCCGGAAATAGAACCTTTGGGTTGCAGGTCACTTGCTGATCTCGTACAAGTTACTTAACCTCTGAAAGTCTCCATTTCCTCACCTGTTTTCTGAGGCTCTGTGAGAAGTAAATAAATTAAGCCACCTAAAAACTCTTGGCACAGTGCTTGACTCCTAGGAGTGTTCAGTAAGTGTTAGTTTTTTACTGATGTTCATAATATCATTATTGTTATTACATTTCCATCTCTACCCCCACTGCTTTTGTTCCAGCCCTTGTCATTTCTTGATGATTACAATCACCTCAGGACTTTTTTCCCCCAACCCATGTGAAAGCTGGACAATGAATAAGGAAGACTGAAGAACTGATGAATCTGAATTACGGTGTCGGCCAAGAGTATTGAGTACACCAGGGACTGCCAGAAGAACAAAATAATCTGTATCGGAAGAAGTACAGCCAGAATGCTCCGTAGAAGAAAGGACGGTGAGACACGTTAACAGGAGGGACCAGTCCCTGGAGAAGAGCGTCATGGTTGTTAAAATAGAGGGTTAGCTAAAAAGAGGAATGCCCTCAGTGAGACTGATTGACACAGTGGCTGCAACAATGGGCTCAAACAAAGATTGTGAGGATAACGCAGGACTCAGCAGCATTTCATTCTTTTGTACTTAGGGTCGGTATGAGTGGGAAGCAACTCAACGGCCCCTAACAACACATTCTGCAACACTACCTGAGTGCCTTTTCACAAAGACAAATCTAATCATCTCTTTTACATGCTTCAAAACCATTTTTTTTTTTTTTTTGGCTTCCCATTGCCTGCAGAATCAAGTTCAAACTTCGCAGCCTTCCTCCAGCAATACTACACAATTCGCAATTCCCTGAATATGCCCTGCTATTTTAAACAGCCTCACTTCTCACAGAGGCAGATAACCGAAAGGTTGGCAGTTTGAGTCTACCCAGAGGTGCCTCAGAAGAAAGGTCTGGTAATCTACTTCCAAAAAAGCAGCCATCGAAAATCCTGTGGAGAGATCACAGTTCTAACCTGACACACATGAAGTTGCCATGAGTCATGATCGACTCAACGGGAATTGGTTGGCATGATGCTTATGCGTCAGGGCTCCTTGTTTTCACATATATGTCCAATGACAAAGCTGTGAAAGCAAAAAATACTTCTAAGACCATCAATAACATAAAATAGATTTCGCTTACTCATGCCAGAGGAAAAACTGAATTGTCTTTCCAGTCTGTCACTAGAAAATGATATTACAAAATCATTGTCACATGAAGAGGCAATCAAAGCAGTGGAGGCCAAAATGTAGAAGAAAGAAGTATCATAGAGGTGGTTCAGGCAGTTAATTCACTAGCAATAATAATGATAACAATAAAAACAAAATAATGTTACTTTTCTGGAATGTGAGATGCTTGTGGCATTTATCAGCTTTGAAAATTTACAGTTTTACCTAACATTGTTTGTAATGGTGCATTCTTTTCTAATAAAAGACCAAACCTAAATCTGCCTCTGCATCATACACGCTGCTCCCTGTTTGCAGGACAGGCCTTTCCTCTGAATACAAAATTTAAACGTTGTCTCTTCTGAAGCCTTTTCTGATGTCCCCCTGCCTGTCCTGACAGGACTGACCTTCCCTTTCCTGGGCTATCACTGTTCCTCATGCATGTACTGTTCCTGCTGCACATAGCATTTAGATAAAAAATCGCCTATCACCACCCTCTGTGGACTTCTTTATAAAAGGAGGCTGTTTTGACCTATTGCTGTATCCCCAATATCTAAAATTGTGTTTGTGACATAATAAGTGCTTGATAAATGTTTCTTGAATACATGAATGAAGAAATGAATGGATGAATAGCTGGATAGACCAGACAGTGAATGGGTATAACCAGAGAAAGTTCCACAGAGATGTGGAATTTGCATGGTATCTTGGAAGATGATTACTATTTCACTTGAAAGGGAAAGGGTATATGGACATTCTAGGTAGTAAGATCAGAATAAAGAAAAGATGGGTCAGGTTGCCAAGGATTATGGGTGGGGGAAGATGTGATTATAAAAGGATAGCATGTGAAGAGAGTTTTTTTGGGGTGATGAAACTGTTCTGTATCTTAATTATGGTAGTAGTTACAAAAAACTATAATGTGTTAACATCTATAGGACTGGGCACCAAAAGAAAAAAAGTCAATTTATGGTATGATAATTTAAGAAATAAAATTTAAATAAAAATAACCAGGGTTAGACAAATGCTCACATTTGTGACAGACAGTAAGAAAATTCGTTTGATGAAAAGTAAAGGATTATACATTATTACTTGAGTAATACAATTTTTAAAAATTAAATAAAGCAAATACCATATTGGAAAATGGTGAAACATAAAACTGAGTAGGCCAAATAATTTAGCATTAAATCAAGATTGAAATTTGACTTTCCTCCCATATGTAACAGGTTGATTTACCTTAGGAAGGCATGCAGTTAGGAGGCTGATGAGAGATGGTGGGCTCAGATTACTGGGATGGCAATAGTAATATAATGAAAGTACTAGAGCACAGAGAGATTCAAAGGAATAGTTGGCAAGAATTAGAGACTTTTTTTGGATATAGGGGATGGAGAGAAAGTCAGGGATAACTTCAAGATTTTGAATCTGTCATATAGGAACAGTGAGGCTGCCACTAAGAGCAATGATGAGATTTGAAAGAGAAGGTGATTTGTAGAACAGAAGGAAGCTGTTGGGGAGCACAATTTATTGTTCCCCCCAGATGAAGGGCAGGATTTGATAGAGACTGTATCTCCTGGAGCAAAAGAGTTACTGGTAGGAAGCAACTCACCTGGCCGTGATATTCCCAGCTCCAGTGAAAGAGAACTGCCACTCAGGAGAGCTCATTTACTGAGTATTTACCACATGCCAGGAGTCTCTGTGTGGCACAAATGGTTAAGCACTTGACTACTAGATGAAAGATTGGTGATTCGAACCCACCCAGAGGAACCTTGGAAGAAAAGCATAGAGATCTTCCAAAAGGTCACAATCTTGAAAATCCTATGCAACGGTTCTACCCTGCACACACGGGGTCACCATGAGTCGGAATTGACTTGGCAGCAACAAACAACAACAACTGTATGCTGGGCACCAGGCTAAGCATTTTACTTGTATTATGCCTTTTTCAATTTTCTCAATAACCCTATGATGCAAATACCATTGTTATTAATGAGGAAACTGAGACTTAGAAAACTTAAGTAATTTGCCCAAAGTTGCAGTTACAAAGAAGTGGTATTGGGGTTTGAAACCCTTGAATTTGACCAGTATGTTATATTGCGTCTCTGTAATAACTAAAACAACTTTTAGTTCTATTTATTTTAAGATGTCATTAAGGAAAAAAAAAAAAGGCAACAATAGTATTTAATGCTTAAAAACATCATAATTTCTAACAAAATGCAGAGAGCTTTTGTTCACTCTAGCTACTTCATTTTATGCCAAGATCTACAACAAGCTAAATTTTATTGTCTTTTGTACACGTATCAGAGCACAGTTACATCTTGGCATTTGGTGGAGACTTTTCCTGAACACTTAGTTGCTTACAATTTAAATCTCTGTAGAACTGTTCATTTTTGTCCGGTAGATCCGTGTCCCCAGAGTTTTCTGTAGCTGGCTTTGAGAATGCTGAGCATGCAGGCTCTGTCCAAAGTGTGAACGTGCACCCCGTCTCTGGCCAAATGATGCTTACCCATAACTATCTCTTACGTGGTTTCATTTCCTCAGGTATGTGCTCTCTGCCCTCACCAAACCCAAGACGAGTAAAGCAGTGACTCTTAATGTGTTTCCCTTCTTTTAGTTGGTCTTTCTTATGTAGAACAAGAGATCAGAGTAAAGGGGTGGGGTCAAGTGGAAGGGGAAAAGGTCTATTTTGCTACTTGAAGTGAATCACTTGGAAATGACTAACAATGGCCACAGGCAGAAAAAGGGGTATGTCAGGTGGGTGTGTGGTTTTTCCAACCCTAAAGTATTTGCTTTCTGTGCACTTAGCAGGATTATAATTATAAGGTGTTAAACTTTTGGAAGTGTCATGCCTATTCAGCACTCCACTTGTTGATCATTTTTTAACGTAATAGCTTTAGTGAGATATAATTCACATACCATAAAACCCACCCTTTTAAAGTGTACAATTCACTGGGTTTTAGTATATTCACAAAGTTGGGCAACCATCACCACTAATTTCAAAACATTTTCATCATCCCAATAAGAAACCCTGTATATATTAGCTGTGGCTCCCCATCTTCTCCTCCCTTGACCTCCGGCAACCACTGATGTACTTTTTGTCTCTACAGATTTGCCTATTCTGGACATTTTACAGAAATGGAATCATGCAATATGTGGCCTTTCGTGACTGGCTTCTTTTACTTGGCATAATGTTTTTAAGGTACATCCATGCTGTAGCATGTGTCAGTACTTCATTCCTTTTTATTGCTGAATAATGTTCCATTGTATGGATATACCACATTGTATTTATCCATCCTTCAGTTGATGAACATCTGGGTTGTTTCCACTTTTTGTCTATTATGAATAATGCTGCAATGAACATTCATGCATAGGTTTCTGTGTGGAAATACATTTTGATTTTTCTTAGGTATATACCTAGATAATAATAAGTATTGGGGAGGGTGGGGAGAAATTAGAATCCTCATTCCACTGCAGCCACTTTGGAAAACATTCTGCCAGTTCATCAAACAATTAAACATAGAGTTACTATCTGACCTATCTTGTTTTGATGCTTCATGTGTCGTTCCACATTTTGCCCACAGAATCCTTCAATATTGCAATTCGAGGCTTGAATTTTTTTCTGCAGTTCTTTCAGCTTGAGAAATGCTGAGTGTGTTCTTTTTTTGTTTTCTAAGTCCGGGTCTTTGTATATTTCATCATATTACTTTGTCTTCTCGAGCTGCCCTTTGAAATCTTCTGTTTAGCGCTTTTATTTCATCATTTCTTCCATTCGCTTTAGCTGCTCTACATTCAAGAGCAAGTTTTAGAGCCTCTTCTGACATCCATTTTGGTCTTTTCTGTCTTTTTAATGACCTTTTGTTTTGTTCATGTATGATGTCTTTGGTGTCATCCCACAACTCGTCTGGTCTTCCATCATTAGTGTTTAATGTATAAAATTTATTCTGGAAACGGTCTCTGAGTTCAGGTAGGATATACTCAAGGTCGTACTTTGGCTCTCATGGACCTGTTTTAATTTTCTTCATCTTCAACTTGAACTTTCATACGGGCAATTGATGGTCTGTTCCACAGTCGGCGCCTGGCCTTGTTGTGACTGATGACATTGAGCCTCTCCATTGTCTCTTTCCATACATGTAGTCAATTTGATTCCTGTGTATTCCATCTGGTGAGGTTCATGTGTGTAGTCATGATTTATGTTGTTGAAAAAGGTATTTGCAATGAAGAAGTCGTTGGTCTTGCAAAATTCTATCATGGGATATCTGGCATGGTTTCTATCACCAAGGCCATGTTTTCCAACTGCCAATCTTTCTTCATTTCCAACTTTCGCATTCCAATCAGTAGTAATTATCAATGCATCTTGACTGCATGTTTGATCAATTTCAGACTGCAGATTAGTAACTATTACTTTTTCATTTTTGACGTCCTCATCTTGGCTTGAGGTATCTTCTAGTCTTTGCCGCACATGTTTGCCTCTTTATTACCAGGCCAATGTAGAGAATTTAGTGTCAACATAAATCTAATTTTAATTTTCTCCAATAAGAACTTAAAAATATGTCTAATTATTAAGGATGCTATAGACTACAATGGGCAAATATTCAATTCCTGCTAATAACCCTGACAAGTCTGAAGTCATGTTTTATTTTTGGAATTACTATAGTGCACTTTGAGCTGGCAGGGCTATTCTTCAGGGAAGCAGCTGTGAAATAATGGAAAGAACCATATGCTAAGGTCATGAGTTCTGGGTTTTTGTTCTCCTTCTACAGTTAGCTAGCTGTGTGGCCTTGGTAAGGGAAGTCACCTGAGATCTCTGGACTTGAAATGAAGGAGTTGGACTAAAGAGTCTCTTCAAGTTGT
This sequence comes from Dugong dugon, assembly GCA_030035585.1. Lineage (NCBI taxonomy): Eukaryota > Metazoa > Chordata > Mammalia > Sirenia > Dugongidae > Dugong > Dugong dugon. The sequence goes on from CM057460.1 coordinate 71,026,960, forward strand.
GATACTTTGTGAATGAGAAGTAGTGTATGTAAGATAAGTATCATCACCGCAAGAAATGTGTAGCTTTCAAAAAGCACTCAGTAGATGCAATGTAGTCACAGGCACCAGGGCAGCAGATTCTCTTGAAGGAGGACACACACATGAGGCTAGATTTAAAATTCTGTGGCCAGCTTGTTTAGGTAGCTCCTTCATCCAAAGTTCATGTGACAAGTTGTGGTATTTGGAGTTTGTGTTCTAGATGGGATTGGTTTTTCAGATAATTCTTATGAACAGAAAGCAATGTAAACTCAGTCTCCTGAGGACTGTTAAAGTACAACCCAGCGAGTTTCTTCTTTGACTCTCCTCCCTCCCCAGCCTAATGAGCACCCTGAAGTAGGGGCTGATGGGCCAAGTAAAGGCCCTGAAAAGAGTCATAACTATGGTCTAAGCAGGTGGCTTCACGTACCAGTTTGCCTGAGACAGAGTCTGTTTATACTTATTGTCCCAGAATAATTATTAATAGGTCCTTTTTTCTTATCTGAAGTCTCCTAGTTTAGATAATAAAGTATTTGATCACCATAAGAACATACTTATCCATAGGTCCATTTACTTAGTGTTTTTTGAGTAGTAAAATAATTTAAAATGTTGTTCAATTAAATCTCATCAGTTTCATTTGCTTGCCTTAATAACAGTACTAACACTAAATTAAAAAAAAAAAAAAAGCAAACCCATTGCCTTCAAGTCAATTCCAACTCATAGCGACCCTATAGGACAGAGCAGAACTGCCCCATAGGGTTTCCAAGGAGTGGCTGGTGGGTTTGAACTGCCAGCCTTTTGGTTTGCAGCTGTAGCTCTTAACCACTGTGCCACCAGAGCTCCAGTTAACACTAGCTTCCACTTATTCTGCACCCACTTACAGCACACTCTGGGCCAAGGTTTCATATATAAAATTTTATTCATAGCACCTTGTCAAGATGAATACATTAGCCCCCTTTACAGGTGAGGAAACTGAGGCTCTGAGAAACGAAGTAGCAGATCCAGAATTTGAACTTAAGTTTGTTGGTATCAGAAGTCGTTTGCCATTATGTCTCTCCTTGTTAAAAAAAATTATGTATGTATATGTATATGTGTATATATATATATATATATACGTATATATATATATACACACACACATACATGGATATATAAAATTCAAACAAGTCTATGAGAGCCAAAATACAACCTTGAGTATATCCCTCCTGAATTTGGAGACCATCTCAAAAATAGATTGGACACATTGAACACTAATGACGGAAGACCAGAGGAGTTGTGGGATGACATCAAGGACATTACACATGAAGAAAGCAAAAGGTCATTAAAAAGACAGGAAAGAAATAAAAGACCAAATGGATGTCAGGAGAGACTCTGAAACTTGCTCTTGAATGTAAAGTAGCTAAAACAAAAGAAGAGAGGATGGATTAAAAGAGATGAATAGAAGATTTCAAAGGGCAGCTAGAGTAGACAAAGTAAAGTATTATAATGAAGTGTGCAAAGACCTGGAGTTAGAAAACCAAAAGGGAAAAATACACTTGGCATTTCTCCAGCTGAAAGAACTGAAGAAAAAATTCAAGCCTGAGTTGCAATTTTGAAGTATCCTATTGGCCAAATATTGAACGACACAGGAAGCATCAAAACAAAATGGAAGGAATCCACAGAGTCAGTGTACCAAAAAGAACTGGTCGACATTTGACCATTTTAGGAGGCAGCATATGATCAAGAACTGAAGGAAGAAGTCCAGGCACTGGTGAAAAACAAGGCTCCAGGAATTGACAGAATATCAGTTAAGATGTTTCAACAAACAGATGCAGTGCTGGAGGTACTCACTCATCTATGCCAAGAAATTTGGAAGACAGCTACCTGGCCAGCTGACTTGAAGAGATATTTGTGCCCATTCCAAAGAAAAGTGATCCAACAGAATGTGGAAATTATCTAACAATATCATTAATATCACCTGCAAGTAAAATTTTGCTGAAGATAATGCAAAAGCAGTTGCAGCAGTGCATTGACAAGGAATTGCCAGAAGTTCAAGCCAGATGCAGAAGAGGACGTGGAATTGAGGGATATCATTGCTGATATCAGATGGACTTTGACTGAAAGCAGAGACTACCAGAAAGATATTTACATGTGTTTTATTGACTTTGCAAAGGCATTCGACTATGTGGATCATAACAAATTATGGATAACATTGTGAAGAATGGAAATTCCATGCTCATGGAAACAAGTACATAGACCAATAGGCAGGGCAGTCATTCAAACAGAACAAGGGAATACTTCATGGTTTAAAATTAGGAAAGATGTGTCAGTGTTGTATCCTTTCACCACACTTATCCAATCTGTATGCTGAGCAAATCATCTGAAAAATTGGACTATATGAAGAAGAAGGTGGCATCAAGATTGGTGGAATACTCATTAACACCCTGAGACATGGAGATGATGCAAACTTACTTGCTGAAAGCAAAGAGGATGAAGTACTTACTGATGAAGATCAAAGACTACAGCCCTCAGTATGGATCACACCTCAACATAAAGAAAGCAAAAATCCTCACAACTGGACCAGTAAGGAACATCATGATAAACGGAGAAAATATTGAATTTGTCAAGGATTTTATTTTGCTTGGATCCACAATCAACGCCTGTGAAAGCAGTAGTCAAGAAATCAAAGCACATATTGCACTGGGCAAATCTGCTGCAAAAGACTTCTTTAAAGTGTTAAAAAGCAAAGATGCCTCTTTGAAGACTAAGGTGTGCCTGACCCAAGCCATGGTATTTTCATCCTCATATGCATGTGAAAGCTGGACAATGAATAAGGAACACTGAAGGAGAATTGATGCCATAGCATGTAGCGTTGGCGAAGAATATCAAATATACCATGGAATGCCAGAAGAACAAACAGATCTGTCTTGGAAGAAGTACAACCAGAGTGCTCTTTGGAAGAGAGGATGGTGCAAATTTGTCTTTGGATGTGTTATCAGGAGGGACCCATCCCTGGAGAAGGACATCGTGCTTGGTAAAGCAGAGGGTCAGCAAAAAGGAGGAAAGGCCTCAATGAGATGGATTGACACAGTGGCTGCAACAATGGGCTCAGGCACAGCAACAATTGTGAGGATGGCGCAGAACCAGCAGTGTTTCATTTTGTTATACATAGGGTCACTAGGAGTCAACTGTATCTAACCACAAAACAATATAAAACCTTCAGGTAATATAAATTGCCTCTTTTGCATATTTAGATTCTCCATGACGATACTAAAATTAATGAAACACTTTAAATCTTGGCACCAATATCCATTGTGCATTATCTCTGTGCTTCTTTTTCCTCTTCAGGAAAATGGGGCTAACAATAGTTCCTACCCCACAATTGGAGCCCTTGGTCGCACAGTGTTTAAGCACTAGACTGCTTAAAGTTCAGTGGTTTGATCCCACCAGCTGCTTCATAGAAGAAAGATGTGACAGTCTGCTTCTGTAAAGATTATAGCCTTGGAAACCCTATGCGGCAACTCTACTCTGACCTATAGGGTCTCTATGAGTTGGAATCAACTCGTCTACAACAAGTTTGGTACCCCAAAGTTGTGGTGAAGATTAAGAGCTGATATAACTAAAGTGCTTAGAACGGTGCCTGGCACATTGTAAGCACTCAATAAATGTTAGCTACTGTCATCAGTCATCACCACTATCATCACCACCACCCCAATCGCCATCATTTATAGTTGAATGAAATGTCATGAATGTGCATGGCTTGCTGATAAAGCTACTGCTCCCCTGCTCTCTGCCATCACCAACTTTTCCAATGTCCTACCTTATCATGCCTGGCAGTTTCCACTTACCTTGCCATCTGTCTCTGGTTATATTGTTTTCTCATTAACACCTTTTTTGCTGTTATGATTTCATTTAGTACAAAATATATAAGAATTTTATGTTTTTACTGTAGAAACATCTGTTTTTCCTCTTGCTACCAACTAATTTATCCAACTTTGAAAAACCAAACGATTCTGTGGTAACACTTGAAACATTCTAACTTGAAAAGGAGAGAAGACTTTCTGAGGGGTGTGTGACTATTTCTCATTTTTGCAGTAACTCAGTATCATTTACCCCTCGGTTTTTCTATCTCTAAAATGGATAGTCGAGCAGTACGATTATATAATATATGACATATATGAGAATATATGAATTACAATGATATGAATTATATGATATATATAGGAAAATTACAGTCTTAAGGTGGAGTTGGTAGTTAACTAATGGCTTGATTTAGGTATCATACTTGTTGAAAAACTTGAAATGTTATTGAGAATTATGTAGAAAACACATTTTTAAAGTTAAAATTAACCTTTTTCTTTTTACCCAAAAGAATAATATGTTCATTGTTGTATATACTCTTTTTTTGTGTGTGTATATACAGGCATACTTCAGTTTATTGCACTTTGCAGATATTGCATATTTTTACAAATTTAAGTTTTGTGGCAACCCCGCGTTGAGCAAGTCTTAAATTGGCACCATTTTTCCAACAGCATATGCTCACTTCATGTCTCTGTGTTACCTTTTGGTAACTCTTGCAATATTTCAAACTTTTTCATTATTATTATATCTATTATGGTGATCTGTGATCAGTGATCTTTGATATTGCTATTGTAATTGTTTTGGGGTGCCACAAACCACACCCACATAAGACAGCAAACTTAATAAATGTTGTGTGTGTTCTAACTGCTCCATCTACAGGCTGTTTCCCTGTCTTTCTCCCTGTCCTTGGGCCTCCCTATTCCCTGAGGCACAACAATATTGAAATTAGGCCAATTAATAAATCTACAATGGCCTCACAGTGCTTAAGTGAAAGGAAGAGTCTCATGTCTCTCACTTCAAATCAAAAGCTAGAAATGATTAAGCTTAGTGAGGAAAGCATGTCAAAAGCCAAGACAGGCTGAAAGCTAGGCTTCTTGCACCAAACAGTTAACCAAGTTGTGAATGCAAAGGAAAAGTTCTTGAAGGAAATTAAAAGTGCTACTCCAGTGAAGACACGGGTGATAAGAAAGAGAAAAGCTTTATTGCCGAGATGGAGAAAGTTTTAGTGGTCTGGGTAGAAGATCAAACCAGGCACAACATTCCCTTAGACCAAGGCCTGATCCAGAGCAAGGCCCTAACCCTTTTCCATTCTATGAAGGCTAAGAGAGGTTAGGAAGCTGCAGAAGAAAAGTTTGAGGCTGGTTGATGAGGTTTAAGGAAAGACGCCATCTCCGTAACATGAAAGTGCACGGTGAAGCAGCAAGTGCTGATGTAGAAACCACAGCAAGTTATCCAGCAGATCTAACTAAGATAATTGATGAAGGTGGCTACACTAAACAACAGATTTTCAGTCTAGACAAAACAGCCTTATATTGGAAGAAGATGCCATCTAAGACTTTCATAGCTAGAGAGGAGAAGTCAATGCCCAGCTTCAAAGCTTCGAAAGACAGGCTTACTCTCTTGTTACGGGCTAATGAAGCAATGACTTTAAGTTGAAGCCAATGCTCATTTACCATTCCCAAAATCCTAGGGCCCTTAAAATTATGCAAAATCTACTCTACCTGTGCTCTGTAAATGGAACAACAAAGCCTGGATGACAGCACATCTGTTTACAACAGGGTTTAGTGAGTATTTTAAGCCCGCTGTTGAGACCTACTGCTCAGAAAAAAAGATTTCTTTCAAAATATTACTGCTTATTGACAATGCACTTGGTCACCCAAGAGCTCTGATGGAGATGTACAAGGAGATTAATGTCATTTTCATACCTACCTACACACAATGTATTCTGCAGCCCATGGATCAAGGAGTAATTTCAACTTTCAAGTCTTATTATTTAAGAAATACATTTTGTAAGGCTATAGCTGCCATACATAGTGATTTCTCTGATGGATCTGGGCAAAGTAACTCAAAAACTTTCTGGAAAGGATTCACCATTCTAGCTGCCATTAAGAACATTTGTGATTCATGGGAGGAGGTCAAAATATCAACATTAACAGGAGTTTGGAAGAAGTTGATTCCAATCCTCATAGATAACTTTGAGGGGTTCAAGACTTCAGTGGAGGAAGTAAGTGCGATGTGGTGGAAATAGCAAGAGAACTAGAATTAGAAGTGGAAACTGAAGATGTGACTGAATTGCTGCCATCTCATGATAAAACTTTAATGGATGAAGAGATTTTTCTTATGGATGAGCAAAGAAAGTGGTTTCTTGAGATGAAAACTACTGCTAGTGAAGATGCTGTGTATTTGTTGAAATGACAACAAAGGATTAAGAATATTACATAAACTTAGTTGATAAAGCATCAGCAGGGTTTGAGAGGATTGACTCCAGTTTTGAAAGAAGTTCTACTGTGGGTAAAATGCTGTCAAACAGCATCACATGCTACAGAGAAATCTTTCGTGAAAGGAAAAGTCAATCAATGCTGCAAACTTCATTGTTGTCTTACTTTAAGAAATTGCCACCGCCACCCGAACCTTCCACCACCCCGATCAGTCAGCAGCCATCAACATTAAGGCAAGACCAGCAAAAAGATTACAGCTTGCTGAAGGTTCAGATGATGGTTAGCATTTTTTAGCAATAAAGTATTTTTCAGTTAAGGTATGTATGTAGTTTTTTAAAACATAATGCTATTGCACACTTAATAGACTACAGTATAGTGTAAACATAACTTTTATATGCACTGGGAAACCAAAAAATTCATGTGACTAGTATTTTTGTGATATTCGCTTTGTTGCAGTGGTCTGGAACCAAACCCTTAATATCTCCAAGGTGTGCTTGTATATATATACAAGTATATATTATTCATTCTGTATATATGTCACTTTGTTGTGATATATAATATACATACTTATAAATACAAAAAGTGAGATCAAACTGAAGTACTATTTTTCAGTCTTCTTTTTTGCACTTCACAAACTCTTGTAAACATCTTTCCATTTCAATAATAACCAGTTCCTTTCCAACTCTTTTTGGCAGCAGAACTATTTTCCAGAAGGAACCACCCTACATAAAACTGGTAAAACTGGAGCTTTTGAAGTCAAAGCAGGAAGGTGAGACCAAAGCCTTACCTGCTCAAGTCCCCATTGTCCCTCTGTCTTCCTCACCCTTTACTCAGTGGCCTCTGAGGTACCACCAGAGAACCTTATGGCTCCAAGGATCATTAGAGCTGTACCACAATATATTTAACCAATCTCTCTTCACTTAGGTTGTTTCTAAAGTTTTCCTGAAATAAACAACACTGCAGTGGACATCCTTACAGCAAATCTTGGTATACATATTTATTTATATATTGGTGTTTATTTCTTTAGGATACTTTTTAGAAACAGAATTTCTGGGTCAAAAACCAAAGAAAACAAAAAAACAAAAAACAAAAAACAAACCAAACCCAGTGCCATCAAGTCAATTCCAACTCATAGCAACTCTATAGGACAGAGCAGAACGGCCCCCTAGGATTTCCAAGCCTGTAATCAAGCTATGACTGCTAACTAAAAAAGGTCAGCGGTTGGAATCCACCAGTTGCTCCTCCCCGCCCCCAAAGCATTTGTTCTCTAATGCTTGCAGAGAACTTGAAAGCAAAGGCTCTTCCCTCAAGGAGCTTGTATTTTAAGGTAAAAAAGATAATAAAATGTGGAGAAAAGCTTACTCAGTCCTGTGAACTGGGCTTATTTTATGACAGAGTCTAACATAGCAAACACTTTAGAAACAGGAATTCACAAGAGTCAAACTGGCACCTAGCAATGCTGGTACTTCTGCGGAGCATTGCTAGTAAGCACAGATAGATCTGGCCATACAGTATAGCTTCATGCACCATGATGGCCACACATTTGGCCAACTGGACACTGGCTTCATCAGTTTAGTGGTCTCACTTCCATGTAAGGGAGCATGCTTGAAAAAGTCAGCTAGGAGAGCCTCTTATGACGTCACTTCTGGCTACCTAAGCGTACTGCAGGTTTCTGTTTGGTGAATCAGTAGCGGTGATGGTTGCACAACATTGTGAACGCAATTAATGCCACTGAAATGTACACTTAAAAATAGATAGAATGACACATTTTGTGTCATATGTATTCCACCACAATAAAATAAAATTAAAAAAAAGGGAGTACATACTATATGATTCCATTTATATAAAACTCTAGGAGAAAAAATCCTAGGTTCTAATTCTATTTCTCGCTAGCGGTGAGACTCTGGACCAGTCACCTCACAGCTTTGAGTTTCTGTTTTGTCATTCTTCAAGTCCTGCCATGCTCCTGGTCCTCTGTCACATCACCAGCCCTCTGACTCTGAATTGCTATGGTGTCAATAAAGTCACACAGGGTGGGGGAGGAACAGACATCAGTGACGTAGCACTGCAGTATCATCGCCTTCAAGTTGGGAAGGATTTTTCTTTTCTGTTTTTCCTCTTAAAGAAAAAACAATTGGCTTAATTTACCCAGAAGGTTCTTGTGCTCTGTGCACTGAGTACCTCTGAAGTCAGTGAGATCTCTATAGATCTCTCTACAGAAGGGAACTAACCTGACAAAAAAGATGGTGGTGGGAACCTTGGCATATTGCAATGCTTTACTTTTTCACTTGATTTCTCCTGTTTTGGTAGGTCTCTCAGGATCCCTAAGCTGGCATCGTGCAGGAATTTGAAACATCTTTTAAATTGAACATAGTTCCATAGATTATTTCCTCACATACAAGTCATCCTTCATCTTCTTGTATGCCACAAGTTACTAGAGACTCCCATCTGCAGATGGTAGACCCAGTTTTGTACCTGGGCAGAGGTACTGATCTAACTGCCTTTTTGAAAACTCAGAGCACACTTTTGATCAACTTGATTCAACCTACCCAAAGAGTCTCAACTTTGGCTGCACATTGAAATCACTTGGATAGCTGCAAAAACAAAAATGCCTGAGATTCTACAGAAAGAACCTACAGAAAGAAGAGGTATGCTCTTTTAACAAAGATGCCCCAGAGATTCTGATGTAAATTGGTCTGGCGTGGGGCCTGGTATCTGATCATTTTAAGAGCACCCCAAATGATTCCAATGTGCAGCCAAGATTGAGAATCGTGGGCTTAAGCCAATACTTCTCTGACTACATATTTTTGTCCAAGAATTGGGTTGAACATCAAATAGTCACTTTAAGAAGTTAGAAAAAAATAAAGACAGGGACTGCAAGAGAAATAAAGTCTCTATTTTAAAAATGCCCATTTTATGCTCCTATAATTAAACATTAGGATAAGATCAGGGTGCTTTTTTATTAACTCACCTGGAGGGAGGCTGAGGATTGGGGAAAGGACTTGGTGGTGTGAGAGGAGACAATATGAAATTAAAATCATTTTAATGTAAGTAATGCCTTCTTAGAGCTTCATTACTAAATGGCCAGAGTGGTTAAGAGAAATCATTCCAAGCTAAATTCCTGGCACTCAGATGAAGAAGGCCACACTTTTTCCTCAGGATCAAGCACTTAATTACTTAATTTGTCTAGGATCTCACTGTGGAACTCATTACTAAATCAATCAGGACCCAGAGTGGTGTCAGGATGATTTAGCAGTCTTATAAATTTCTCTATATTCTCTAGTAACTCTCATCATACATTAAATGCTTCGGAATGACAGGAAGAAGTAACTTAACAAAATGACTGAGGATGACTTTGAAAACAATTTTTTTTTTTTTAAGGAGAAAAGAGCAACTGTGGAAAGAGTTTTTAAATTCCCAAATATTTAACTAAGTTAGCACTAAACTTGTTCTCATTCAAGCCATTGATTGCTTTATTGGAAGTAATTGTGTATCTCAGTTTAAGAAGATTGATGAAGACAGGTTACTCACTTTCATGTCTCATTCATATGAAGTTTATATTAAGTATTTTAAATACTTAATATAAAAGAATTGTTAACTTTTAAAGATTTTCAAATTAGACAGGAACCTACAGAAAGAAGAGGTGTGCTCTTTCAACATCAGTATATTACTCCTATTTAAAATATCATTCCCACTAATGTCAAATGGTCTTTTGGTACCTAATGATCTTGACAAGAACAAATATAACCTTGTGGATTTTGAATCAGGAGAGAATAGGGTCATTTATCTGTGGTGCTGTGGGATAGACATTTTCTTTTTCAATTTTCTTCCTCCATTTTCTTATTACAATTACTGTTTGGGTTCATTATGACAACTCCCATCATTATGACTTTTCCAGCCCACAAGCTGCAGAAAGATTAATGGTAGAAGAAAATACAGTTTTTAGCATTAGAGCTACATCTAGCTGTTAATATAACAGAGCAGAAGTACAGGAAATCCATTTATAAGATTTATGCTTTGGTGGAAAAAGTGGTACAAGGTATAAAATGTTAAGACGTAGCACCTGAAATTTTGGCAGGTGGCAGGTGAATTTTAATTATTCATTCAGTCAACAAATCTTGAGCACCTATTAAGTGTAAATGTATACACTGAGATAGACATAAATCCTATTTATCCCATTCTGAAAGCGGTATGAGTGGGAAGAATACACAGACCGAGGTGGAAGGGCTATTTACCTGGTTTTGCCCATTCTGACAACTAGTATTTTGATTCTAATTACCTGGTAGGAACCCCTGAGTCTGGGTGTGTTTAATAATGATAACTTGAGGTTCTTGAACACAAAGCTTTGTTGAGAAGAACTGAATCTACAAATGAGAACTATGTACTTACTAATTCATTCTGTAGAACACAATCAATAAAGGTCCACAGTGATTCTGATAGTATGTCTCTAATTCCTCTTTGCCAAAGAAATTGGTAATCATTCTTTAAGTACTGTAACAAGGAGAAATACTCTGGTCCACACTGGGTTATCTTCTTCCAATGTAGTTGTATACCCAAGTTGTTTTCTCCCATGATGTGTTTGGAGATGCCCCTTCTTGCTGCAGATTCTTTATTACTAGCTTCAGAGAGAGATTACACTTTGTTTCTTAACTTTCGGAAGGACTGCTCTAGGTCTTGTTTCCCAGAGCTCTCCAAATGTTTTATCTGTAGAAGTTACCATCTCAGCCTTATGGATTTGGGTGGGGCATTCTAAACATCCTTTGAAGCGAAAGAGTCATTTCCTGCTTGGATGTCTAACAGTAACGGCCTTTGTCATTGCTGGGAAATAGGGATACCATGAAAACTGTGTAATACCATCGAACACCCTCCCAGGTTAAAGTAGGTTAGGAGTATCTCAGGGGTGTTGTCCCTCCGTTCTTCCACAAAAGCAAGCAGCATGCTTTACGTATCATTTTCTACCTTTTTTGTGTGTCTGTGTGTGTTTTTTTTGTTTTTTGCTTTCTGCTTGCTTTGTTTTGTTTTTTTACCTATTTATATATCCTGGATAGCATTGTATATTAATACATAGATAGGTGCTTCCTCAGTTTTTTTATAGCTGTGTAGTATTCTATGGCATGGGTGTGTCATATTTTATTAAGCTAGTTTCCTGTTGTGGACACTTGCATTGTTTCCAGTCTTTTATGAAAAATGTTACAAGAAATAAGCTTACATATTTGTTTTTTTAATGTGTGCATGTGTTTATAGAAATGGAATTGATTTCTCAAAGGGAAAAAAAATCTGATACATAGCATGTTTTTTAAAAAGTTGATCACTCTAAAATAATCTGGAAACTTTCTACAAGATATTCTAAAAATACACGATTTAAAATATAAACAGGCAAATTTTTTATTTTGTTTGGCATGTTGTTGTTGTTAGGTGCCATCGAGTCAGTTCCGACTCATAGCAACCCTATGTACAATAGAATGAAAAACTGCCCAGTCCTGCACCATCCTCAGAATCATTGCTGTGTTTGAGCCCATTGTTTCAGCCACTGTGTCAATCCATCTCATTGAGGGTCTTCCTCTTTTTTGCTGACCCTCTACTTTACCAAGCATGATGTCCTTCTCCAGTGACTGATCCCCCCTGATAACATGTCCAAAGAACGTGAGATGAAGTCTTGCCATCTTCGCTTCTAAGGAGCATTCTGGCTGTGCTTCTTCCAAGACAGATTTGTTCATTCTTCTGGCAGTCTTTGGTATATTCAATATTCTTCACCAACTCCATAATTCAAAGGCATCAATTCTTCCATCTTCCTTATGCATTGTCCAGCTTTTGCATACAAGTGAAGTCATTAAAAATACCATGGCTTGGGTTAGGTGCACCTTAGTCCTCAAAGTGATGTCTTTTTTGCTTCAGAACACTGTAAAGAGGTCTTTTGCAGCAGATATGCCCAATGAAATACATTGTTTGAGTTCTCGACTGCTGCTTCCATGGACGTTGATTGTGGATCCAAGTAAAATGAAATCCTCGATGACTTCAATCTTTTCTCCGTTGATCATGATCTTGTTTGTTGGTCTAGTTGTGGGGATTCTTGTTTCCTTCATAGTGATGTGTAATCCATACGGAAGGTCTTTGATCTTCATCAGTAAGTGCTTCAAGTCCTATTCCCTTTCAGCAAGCAAGGTTGTGTCATCTGCATATCACAAGTTGTTAATGAGTCTTCCTCCAATCCTTATGCTGTATTCTTCTTCATATAGTCCAGCTTCTTGGAATATTTGCTCAGCATAGAGATTGAATAAGTATGGTGAACAGATAAAACCCTGACTCACCTTTCCTGATTTTTTTTAATAGCTTTTTTTTGGTACTTTAGGTGAACATTTACAGAGGAAATTAGTTTCTCATTAAACAATACACGTATTGTTTTGTGACATTGGTTGTCAACCCCATGACATGCCAACACTCTCCTCTTCTCGACCTTGGGTTCCCCATTTCTAGCTTTCCTGTTCCCTCCTGCCTTCTCATCCTTGCCCCTGAGCTGGTATGTCCATTTAGTCTCATTTTGTTTCATGGGACTGTCTAATTTTTGGCCGAAGGGTGAACCTTAGGAGTGACTTCAGTACTAAGCTGTATGGGCATCCAAGGGCCATAGTCTTGGGGTTTCTCCAGTCTCTGTCAGGCCAGTAAGACTGGGTTTTTTTGTGTGTGTGAGTTAGAATTTTGTATTACATTTTTCTCCAGCTCTGTCTGGGACCCACTATTGTGATCTCTGTCAGAGCAGTTGGTGGTGGTAGCTGGGCACCATCTAGTTGTGCTGGATTCAGTCTGGTGGAGGCTGTAGTAGTTGTGGTCCATTAGTCCTTTGGACTAATCTTTCCCTTGTGTCTTTGGTTTTCTTCTTTCTCCCTTGCTCCAGATAGGGTGAGACCAGTGGAGTATCTTAGATGCTTCTCACCGAAGTAGGATATAGAACATTTTCTTTATAAACTATGTTATGACAATTGAGCTAGATGTCCCCTGAGACCCTTTCCTGATTTTAAACCATGCAGTATCCCCTTGTTTTGTTCAAACAACTGCCTCTTGGTCTATGTACAGGTTCCACATGAGCACAATTAAGTGCTCTAGAATTCCCATTCTTCACAGTCATATCCATAATTTGTTATAATCCACACAGTTGAATGCCTTTCATAGTCACTAAACACAGGTAAACATCTTTCTGGTATTCTCTACTTTCAGCCAGTATCCATCTGACATCAGCAACGATATCCCTCATTCCATGTCCTCTTTTGACTCTGGCTTGAATTTCTGGCAGCTCCCTGTTGATGTACTGCTGCAAACATTTTTGAATAATCTTCAGCAAAATTTTACTTGCAGGTGATATTAATGATATTGTTAGATAATTTCCACATTCTGTTGGATCACCTTTTTTTGGAATGGGCATGAATATGGATCTCTTCCACTCGGTTGGCCAGGTAGCTCTCTTCCAAATTTCTTGGCATATACGAGTGTGCACCTCCAGCACTGCATCCCAAGATCCATAGATCAGGTGATGAAAAGAGTACAGAGTGAAAAGAGAGAAAGAGAGTTCTGACAAAACATCTATTTATAGTCTGCAGGCAGAACACACAGTAAAGAAACTCCCTTTTCAACTGATTAATTGATTACTTTACATTAAATTACATTATGGAACAGCAACTAGACTAGTGTTTGGCCAAACCACTGGGAACCATAGCCTAGCCAAGTTGACACATAAAATTAGCTATCATACCACACCCTTGGTGAAAGGGGACAACCTGCTCTGATATGGAAACCAGGATTTGTTAGTCAATAGCAGGGGGATGTATATTATCTAAAAATTAAATATGTCTTCAACCAATACTTTTACACAAGGAAAACTGCTGTTGCTATTTCACAAATAGAAAAACAGAAATAAAAAGAGAACAGGTGACTTCTCTAGGTGTAACTAGCACATCCCTAACAGAGTCACAATGAGCATTTACTTTCCTGAAGTTTTCGATCATGATTTAAGATACTTCGAAACATCTGTTTTATACCAAGAACTAGATTCTGCATCAAACATGAAAAAGACATAACCTTTGATTTATTGTTAAAACACTAAAGCACATTACCTGGCTGATTCCCATTGCAAATATTTGAATTAATAAGTATAGTTTTATAGCACACTGTTTTGAATAATCTTTCGATTCCCAGCTTTACTGCAACAGAGATGAAAATAAAAAATGATTGTGTGATACTAAAGTGACCCAAGGAGAAAAAGTCTCATATCAGAGAATCTTGTGCCAGGAGTGATTAAACAGTCTATGCTGCATGTTTTCCCAAATTTATATTTCAGCTGAAATACAATGGTTAGATGGATAAGAAGTAATCAGTACACTGAGAAAAGAAATTAATACCGACTTACGTATCTTCTCTCCAAACTACAAAGTGTATTTTTTATATACAATCTCAGAATGCTAATAAAATGATCTAACTTCCATTTGACTGAATTTACAATGACTAGTTTTGCTTTATGGATGCCTATTTTAGAGTTATCAGACTGCCTTGGACCTTTAGGGAACTTCTGTATCAAGTGAGCCAACCAACAAACAAGCATCAACATACACATAAAAAATCATAAAGGGCTGAGTTAGAAGCAACCTGCGAGAGACGATCAGCGGTTCTCAGTGTGATCCCTAAACCAACAATATCAGAATCACCTTGGAATGGTCAAAAATGCAATTCTTCAAGGCCTAATTCAGACCTATTGGATCAGAAACTCTAGAAGTGGGGCCCTGCATGAATTGTGTCCCCCCAAAATATGTATTGAAATCCTGGCTGTATACTGTTTATGACTTAATCATGTGATTGATTCAGTTGACCTTGAGTAGAGCAGATTACTTTCCATAATGTAATGTAATGCAATGCAATGCAATCACTTTCCATAATGAACTCTAATATGATGTAATCAATCAGTCGAGGTCATACCAATGTAGGGTGGATCCTAAAGCTGATCACTTATAAAAAAGAGCAGACTACACACAGAGCCATGCACAAATTGGGGAAGACAGATGATATGTGAGGATTGTCTATAAGCCAAGGAATCAAGGAATACCCAGGGCTACCAACAAGGAAGGAAGTGACATGGCCAAGACACTGATTTAGATTTTTAGTCTAAATCAGAACTGTGAGAAAGAATATTTCTGTTCTTTCAAGCCCCCTACTTGTGATATTTGTTTTATAGCAGCACTAGGTACAAGGCCTATTTCAGACCTATTGAATCCAAAACTCAGATGGGGCCCAGTAATCTGTGTCTTAACAAGCCCTCCAGGTGATTCTGATGCAAGCTAAAATTTAAGAATTACTGATCTATAGTGACGTCTTCCTTTTATAGATGAGGAAACTAAAACCCAGAGATGTTAAGTATCATGCCAAGTATCATCACAAGAGAAGTTAATGGCATAGCATAGCAAGACGAGACCCCCTAGCCTCTAGACAAGTTCAATAGTCTTTCTGTAACAAGTAGATTCTCTGACCTGTCCAGTGAAGATAAAAACGTGTTTGGAATCCTCTGCCAAAGCAGTCAAGCAAGTTATGGAGTAATATTCCAGAAAGGAAGGTTTAGTGCTACAAGAAGCAATCTATACAAAGTTCAGCCACTAAGGAAGTTCACCTGTGTGGAACATCCCAGACATCAATAAACTGGATGAATGAGCTATTATTATACCTCTGGATTGTTGATATTTTAATCACAAGCTTTAGGGAAAGTTCTATATTAAGATGACAAAAGCTCTCACAGAATTCTGTATGAGACTCTTCCCAGTATTGGTCATATAAAAATCTGTATAGTCCTACCCATTTGAGGGAATTACCTTGTTTAAATTACCTTATTGGGGGCAGGGAAAAAAAGGGAGCAGATTTCACTGAGTTGTATCTCCACAGTTTATTTCTGTGATCTCTAACCAAAATAAAAATGTTTTCATTTATAAAGGGAAATTCTTGCCACAATAGCAATTGGAAGAGAACTTGATATAACTAATTTTTGTGGTATATTAAGAATACCACAGATGATAAAGAAAATAAAAATAAAGTCATATCTAACTCATATTATGACCTTATTAAGTAATTAATTTTCTCTTTATTTAATCAAGTTGTATTTCACCAGATGGAAGAAGGGAATTATTTAATGGAATTTTTTTCATAGTCATCAAGGACACCTTGTATAGTTTTACAAAGTAGTTTCCCAGTATAGAAAGGATCAAATGATCCATGTGGTGTTATCTTTGCTAAAACGTTAAGTCTATCAGCAAAAAATAAACACATAACCAAAATATGCAAGACATTGGAACTTTTCTTTTAAGTTGTGGACGTTATCTATGCCTATTCCTTAAGAAAGTCTTGTAGCAAATACTTACAGAATTTTCATACAAATTCAAGTTCCTCTGCAGGGGGTCCTGATTGTGCCGCAGTGACATTTCTGGAAAACCAGGATAAGACTGTGGGCAGAATGCTGTGGTGTAGACCAGGGCCACCCAATAGAAATATGGGAGTCACACAGTATAATTTTACATTTTCTAGTAGCCCTGTTAAAAAAAGTAAAAAGAAAACAGGTGAAATTAATTTTAACAATGGTTTCATTTAACCCAATTTATCTAAAATACTATTATTTCAACATGTAATCAATATAAAAATTACTAATGGGAATTTTGCATTTTTTTTTTTGGTAGTAAGTCTTTGAAATCTTGTGTGTATTTCATACTTAATGGCACATCTCAATTCAGACGAACTACATTTCAAGTGCTTGATAGACATAGGTGGCTAATGACTATTATGATATTGGACAGCATGGGTATATATGACTCACTAGTCAATGGAATATATTTCTAGATGCTTTCCTTAGCTCACCTTTGCCACAATTCTCATTTTCGTATTGTCAGTCCTACAGTCTGATCTCTGTAAGTAACCCTTTCATAGTGCCTCCAATGGTCCATTCTCTACCTGGCTCTTTCTTTTCTTCTACATTCTTTCCCTATGTCCTAAGACTTTAAATATCACACAAATGCTGATGACTCTCAAATTTATATCTCCAGCTCAGATCTCTCATCTGAGCTCCATATCCTTATATCCCTTACATCCAACTACATACTTAGCATTTACTCTTGGATGTGTAAAAAACACCTAAATTGTTATGTGAAAAATAGGTATTGATTGCCAACACTGGTGTGATAGTTAAGGTTGTGTGCCAGCTTGGCTGGGCTATGATTCCCAGTGGTTTGGTAGTTATGATGTAGTTTGGCAGTTGTAGAATGATGTAACCACCTCTATGATGAGATCTAATATAATGTGATCACCCTATGATGAGATCTGCTGTCGGTAGCCAGTCAGTTGAAGAGGAGTTTCCTTGGGGATGTGGCCTGTATCTAATATAGGTGGACTTTCTGGCAAGGCTCATGGGCTTTTGCTCGCTCTGGATCCTGCAGCTGGCTCCTGTGCGTCTGACCTCCAGTTCTTGGGACTTGAGCTAGCAGCTTATCTGCCATCTTACCTACCAATCTTGGGATATGTCGATCTTCTTAGCCTGTGAGCAAGAGCCTTGCTGTCTGACCTGCCTATCTTGAAATCACCAGCCCCTACAGCTATGTGAGTTAGGAGAAGCCTCTATCCTGACCCACACACTTGGGACTTTCCAGCCTTTACAACCGCATGAGCCATTTCCTTGATATAAATCTCTCTCTATATATATATATTTATACGCTTTACTGGTTTTGTTTCTCTAGAGAACCCAGCCTAAGACACCACCATGGCATCTGTTCCCCCATGTCTCTCCCATCACCATATATGTCACCAGTATCTACCCAGCCTCTCTTGTTCCACACATCCCACACCCCACATTCATCAGCCAATTCTGTTGGCTCTACCTCTATAATGTATCCCTATTCAAACTCCTCTCACCACCTCCACTGTTATAGCCCTAGTCCAAGACATCATCATCTCTCTCTGGATTATTGCAATTGTCTCCTACCTAGTCTCTTGCCTACAGTCTATTAGCTATTCTACACCCAGATTGGTCTTTATAGAATAAAACCATATTATATCTCTCCCTGATTACAATTCTTCCAATGCCAGTAAGCACATGAAAGGATGCACAACATCATAGTCGTCAGGAAATTGCAAATTAAATCCACCATGAAATACGATTTCACACTGACTAGAATGGCTATCAAAAAGAAGATAGATAATAACAAATGTTTGCAAGGATATGGAGAAATCAGAACCCTTATACATTGGTAATGAGAATGTAAAATGGGGCAGCCACTTTGGAAAAACAGTTTGGCAGTTTCTCAAAAAGTTGAAGATACAACTACCATACAACTAAGCAATTCCATTCCTAGTTATTTACCCAAGAAGAATGAAAACATATGTCCACACAAAGCCTTGCATCCAAATATTAATGGCAGCATTAATCATAATGGCTAAAAACTGGAAACAACATCTATCAACAGGTGAATGGCTAAACACATTGTGATGCATCAACACAATGCAATACTACTCATCAATTAAAAGGGATGAACTACTGGTACATGTTACGCATCATGGATGAACCTCAA
This sequence comes from Dugong dugon, assembly GCA_030035585.1. Classification (NCBI taxonomy): domain Eukaryota; kingdom Metazoa; phylum Chordata; class Mammalia; order Sirenia; family Dugongidae; genus Dugong; species Dugong dugon. Next base: position 71,045,834 of record CM057460.1, read on the forward strand.
AAACATTATGTGAAGTGAAAGAAACAAGACATAAGAGACTACATATTGTACGATTCAATTTATATGAAATGTCCAGATAAGTCCAATTTATAGAGGCGTAAAATAGGTTAGTAGTTGCCTGCGGCTGGGAGTAGGAACTGGGAATTACTGTAAGTGGGCATGAGGGATCTTATTGGAAGGATAAAAATAGTCTGAAACTATTTTATAATGAAGATTGCACCCTTCAGTAAAGCTATTAAAAATCATTGAATTGCACACTTGAAATGGATGAATTTAATGATATGTCAAATCCACCCCAATAAAGTTACTTAGGAAGAAAGGCCTGGGGATCCACTTCCAAAAATCAGCCAATGGAAACCCTATGGATCATAAAGTTCTGCTATACAACTAATCATGGGGATGGCACAGAGCAGACAGTGTTTTATTCTGTTGTGCTTGTGGCTGACTTGACCGCCATGAACAACAACGTTACTTAAAAAAGAAAAACAAACCTCTCATTACACTGAAAATAAGTCCAAACTCCTCATCAAAGCCATCAAATCCCTCAATATTGACCCCTACCTGTCTTTTACCAGTCTCCTCTTTGTTCACTGTACCCCAGTTATGTTGGCTTTTATTTTTACCCCTCTAACATGCCAAGTTTATGCCTCTCTTAAGGGTTTTTTTGTCCTTTGCTGGCAATTACCAGTAGCCAGAGTTATCTTATGTCTCTCAGAAATATGTGTTGTAAATAAAAGACTTCTTTAAAGTGTTAAAAAAGCAAAGATATCACCTTGAAGACTAAGGCACCCCGACCCAAGTCAGGGTGTTTTCAATCGCCTTGTATGCATGTGAAAGCTGGACGATGAGTAAGGAAGACCAAAGAAGACATGACGCGTTTGAATTGTGGTGTTGGCGAAGAATATTGAATACACCATTGACTGCCAAAAGAACAGACAAATCTGTCTTGGAAGAAGTACAGCCAGAATGCTCATTAGAAGCAAGGAAGGCAAGATTACCTCTCACATACTTTGGACATGTTATCAGGAGGGATCAGTCCCTAGAAAACGACATCATGCTTGGTAAAGTAGAGGGTCATCGAAAAAGAGGAAGACTCTCAACGAGATGGATTGACACAGTGGCTGCAACAATGGGCTCAAGCATAACAATGATTGTGAGGATAGTGCAGAACCAGGCAGCGTTTCCTTCTGTTGTACATAGGGTTGCTATGAGTCGGAACTGACTCAAGGGTACCTAACAATAGCAACATGCCTGTGGTTATAATCTCATTTGGAAATGGATTGTTTTTGTTATGTTAATGAGGCAGGATTAGTGTAGAGTGTATCTTGAGTCAATCTCTTTTGAAATATAAAGGAGATTAAACAAGCGAGCAGAGGAGAGATGGGGTAAAATGTCAAGACACATTAAGATCTCCAAGGAATCAGAAAGCAGAAGCTGAAGAGACAAAAGACCTTTCTCCAGAGCTGACAGAGATAAAGCCTTCCCCTAGAGCTGACACTCTGCATTTGGACTTCTAGCCTCCTAAACTGTGAGAAAATAAATTTCTATTTGTTAAATCCATCCACTTGTGGTATTTCTGTTAAAGCAGCACTAGATAACTGAGACAGAATTTGGTACCAGGAGTAGGATGCTACTCTAATAATACTTAAAATGTAGAAGTAGCTTTGGAATTGGGTAATGAGCAGAGGCTGGAAGAGTTTTAATGTGCATAATAGTAAAAGCCTAGATTGCCTTGAAGAGACCATTGGTAGAATTATGGATATCAAAGGCAATTCTGGTGAGGACTCAGAAGGAAGTGGTGAGAGCTATAGAGAAAGTCTCTGTCCTCTTAGAGAATACATATGGCACCAGCAACAGAATGTTGCTAGAAAGTGTGGATGTTAAGTGTGCTTCTAGTGAGGCTTTAAAAGAAAATGATGAACATGTGTTTGGACAATGGAGGAAGGGTGATGCTTTTCATGCAGTGGCAAAGAACTTGTCTGAATTATGTTCAAATGTTTGGTGGTAGAACTCGTAAGTGATGAATTTGGATATCTGACTGATGAGATTTCTAAGAAAGATCTTAACGGGGCTGTGTGCTTTCTCCTTGCCACTTGGTAAAATTTGAGAGGAAAGAGATAGACTTAAAAATAAACTGTGCAAAATGAAAACAGAACTTAAAGATTTGGAAATTTTTCTTGTACAAACTAAGGACACAGGTCCTAGAATCTTAACTAAGGGCATGGCTACACAATCTTTTGTTAAAGAAATTAACCTGTGACTGATGGATCTAACCAACTACCGTAGCAGAAAACCCATCAGCTTAGAATGAAGGAGTCAGAGATAGGATAAAAGGAAAGAAAACTGTCTGCCTCTTGGAATTCTACCAGCAGGAAACAGGCAAAAGAGGCTACATCTGTTGTCGTCCAAGGAAAGAAAAAGATCATCCCTGGGGCAGCTCTGAGATCAGCAGAACTGTTGGAAGGAGCATGGGAAGCAGGGCCTTCTTTGTTTCAAAGGGTGGGGTCACAGCCTCCTGCATCTCAAAGGGTGGGGCCACAGCCTCCTTGGTTTCAAAGAGTCTGATCTTCACCAACTGGGTTCTGGAATATGGGGCTCCTGGTAAGGTGTGCCAGGGGATGGAGCCATCACCCAAAGCTGAGGGGGCAGGGCTGCCATGCCCAAGGGACAAAAAAACAGGGCCTGCCAGGGCTAAGGAGTAGGGTTGCCAATCAGATGGATTAGGAGAATAGGGCTGCCTAAAGCCAAGGGAGCAGAGTTGCTAACCCAGAGGGCCTGGAAAGCAAAGTTGAAGCCCAGGGCTGAGGGGTCTCCACCCAGAATCCAGAGGGCATGACCAACACCCAGAGTCTGAAGGACAAGGCCATTGCCCAGATGGTCTCAGAGAACAGAGGATTATTTTCAAGCCTTGGGAGCTAAAGTAATTTGTTCTACTGGGCTTTGGACTTGCTTGGTGCCTATTATCCCTTCTTTCCCTCCAATTTCTCCCATTTGTAATGGAAATGTCTACTCTGTGCCTGTTCCACCATTATATTTTGGAAACAGATAACTTGTATTCTAGATTTTATAGGTGCATAAATGAAAAGGAATTTTGCTGCAGGGTGGAATATGCCTAAAGTCTCACCTATATTTGATTTAGATGATTCAGAACATGAGATTTTGGACTTGGAGTTGATTTAAGACCTCTGGGATGATATGATGGAGTGAATGTGTTTTGCATATGGCAAGCACATGAATTTTGGGGAACCAAAGGGTGGAACGTTATGGATTGAATTATGTCCCCCCAAAATATGCATTGTATATCCTAACCTCTATGCCATTGGTTATAATTCCATTTGGGAATGGGTTGTCTTTATTATGTTAATGAGGAAGAATCAGTGTAGGGTGTATCTTGAGTCAATCTCTTTTGAGATATAAAAGAGATTAAACAGGCAAACAGAGGCAAGATGGGGTAAGATAGATGCCAATACACACGGAGATCTCCAAGCAGGAAGCAGAAGATAAAGAGACAAGGACCTTCCTCCAGGGTGGACAGAGAGAAAAAGCCTTTCCCTAGAGCTAGTGCTCTGAATTCAGACTTCAAGCTTCCTAAACTGTGAGAAAATACGTTTCTGTTTGTTAAAGCCATCCACTTGTGGTATTTCTGTTATAGCAGCACCAGATAACTAAGATATCTATGTAGGTTTACATATTTATCCCCTCTCTCCCCCTGCTAGCCCATAAGTTCCTTGTTGCAGGGACTTTTCTGCCTTTTTGCCAGTGTCTAGAACAATAAGTGCTGACACCCAAGAGATATTCACTAGTGCAGACTGGCTAACTTCCTGAATGTTCTTGGACATTTCATTTAATGCTCTGAGCCTCAACTTATTCTTCCATAAAGAAATAGATAATAATTATATCTGTCCTTCTCTCTTCACCGGCTGTTTGTGAGGCTTGAATCAGAATTATGTGAAAGCACTTCGTGAACACAGCTAGCTGTTTTTGTTTTTTTTTATCAGAGGATTGCCTCCTTTAAGACCATCCTCCTGCTTACATATTTCAGGGTCAGGAAAATGCTGTGAATGAATGACTGAGTTGTACACTTTGTATACACTGAGGTAAGGGAGATAAAGCATGCAACCAACCATTCAATGTGGTTATGAGAGGAAACCAATGCCACATTGTGGTATAGGACAAACAATTCCCTTATTCTGTAAGTGAAAGAGGACCACATACAGCCTCATAGGAAGCTCAGCTATTCTTCTGGTGACAGTGAGGAATCTGTAGGGAAGTAGATCTGTTTGTTTGCCCTTTGCCCTTGGTGTGGCAAAGAGAACAAGGATGGAGCACTTGCCGTTTTTGCTGAGAGTATAAAACTGAAATTCCCAGTAGAGTAAACTGGACTGAAATACTGGTTCACTTCACGTAAGTCACTAAACGGACATCAGAGGGTAAGAACTTTTGACTGCCACTTAACTGAGCTGCTGAATAAGAACTTGTACTTCAACTTTTTTTTTTTTTAATGCATATATTCACCTACTTAGCTGAATGACTTCTTGACAATTATTTCACAAGTAATTAAAATTCTCTTTTCTCTCAAACTAAAATACAATTTCCCAATGGCTCAGTATTTTTAAACTTTAACCCCCTTGTAATCTTTTTAATGGAACACAGGTTTCTAGCACTTGAAATTGTCATTTTCTGATTGCCCTCTAACTTGAATGTTAGCTTTTCTAGGAATAAAATAGTCTGTTCAAAAGACTTTCCCTCAAAACTTTGAACGGTTCCCCTAATGTATGCTGGCATCCAGCATTGTTGATGAGAAGTCTGATGCCAAATTGATTCTCATTCTTTTTTAAGTAATTGTTTTTTCCTCTCTATGGAAACTTTCTCTTTATCCTTGGTGTTCTGAAATTTCATCAAGTTGTATCTATTCCAACTTTCTTAGCATTCTGGACCCTTTCAATCTGAAAATATCTGCCATTATTCACCTCTGGGAATATCTTTTATGCTATGATTTTGATTTTTTTCCCCTGCAATTTTTAATATTCTCTCATTCTGGAGTTCCTCTTAAACCATTCCCACTCCTTTAGTAGCATTTCTTCAGTATAATTTGGGCTGTGGTTTCCTCTGTCAATGTGATCCCATCAACTTTGTATCTTTAAAAATTTCTTCAAAATTTCTGGTTGACTGATGACATGGTATTTCTTCTTTTCCTGAGCTGATATTATAAAGTGTGTGTGTGTGTGTGTGTGTGTGTGTGTGTGTGTGTGTGTTGGTTCTTGGGATCTGAGGCTAGCAGAGAGTTGAAACGCATGATTAATCTGCCACATTGATCCAGGTTTTCAAGTGGTCATTTCTGTAAATCTGGATCCTGTATGTCCCATACGTGGAAGTTCCATGTTTGGGATTTCACAATGCCTTTTTTTTTTTTTTTTAAATTGTGCTTTAGATGAAGGTTAACAGAACAAATAGTTTCTCATTAAACAGTTAGTACACATATTGTTTTATGACAATGGTTAACAACCCCACAACGTGTCAAAATCTCCCGTCTCAATCTTGGGTTCCCTATTACCAGCTTTCCTGTCCCCTCCTGCTTTCTAGTCCTTGTACCTGGACTGTTATGCCCCATTGTCTCATTTTCTTTATGGGGATGTCTAATCTTTGGCTGAATGGTGAACCTCAGGAGTGACTTCTTTACAGAGCTAAAAGGGTATCCAGGGGACATACTCTCAGGGTTTCTCCAGTCTCCGTCAGGCCAGTAAGTCTGGTCTTTTTTGTGAGTTAGAATTTTGTTCTACATTTTTCTCCAGCTCTGTCCAGGTCCCTCTGTTGTGATCCCAGTCAGAGCAGTCAGTGGTGGTAGCCAGGCACCATCTAGTTGTACTGGACTCAGTCTGGTGGAGGCCATGGTAGGTGTGGTCCATTAGTCCTTTGGACTTATTTTTCCCTTGTATCTTGTTTTCTTCATTCTTCCTTGCTCCAGATAGGGTGAGACCAGTGGAGCATCTGAGATGGCTGCTCACAGGCTTTTAAGACCCCAGACGCTACTCACCAAGGTAGAACGTAGAACACTTTCTTTATAAACTGTGTTATGCCAATTGAGCTAGCTGTTCCCTGAGACTATGGTCTCCATAGCCCTCCACCAGGCAATTCAGTCCCTCAGGGAATTTGGATGTGTCTGTGGAGCTTCCATAACCTTTCCTTGTACAAGTTGTGCTGGCTTCCCCAGTATTGTGTACTGTCTTACCCTTCACCAAAGTTACCACTTACCTATTGTCTATTTAGTATTCCCCCCCATCCCTTGTAACCAACAAAGATTGTTTTTTTTGTGTGTGTAAACTATTTCTTGAGTTTTTACAGTAGAGGTCTCATAAAATATTTGTCCTTTTGTGATTGACTTATTTCACTCAGCATAATGTTCTCCAATTCCATCCATGTTATGAGATGCTTCACGGATTCATCATTGTTCTTTATCGTTGCATAGTACTCCATCGTGTGTATGTACCATAGTTTGTTTATCCATTCATCTGTTGATGGGCATCTAGGTTGTTTCCATCTTTTTGCTATTGTGAACAATGCTGCAATGAACATGGGTGTACATATGTCTATTTGTGTGACGGCTCTTATTTCTCTGGGATGTATTTCTAGGAGTGGGATTGCTGGATCGTATGGTATGTCTATTTCTAGCTTTCTAAGGAAGCGCCATATCATTTTCCAAAATGGTTGTATCATTTTGCATTCCCACCAGCAGTGCATAAGAGTTCCTGTCTCCCCACAGCATCTCCAACATTTGTTATTTCCAATTTTTTTGGTTCGTGCCAGTAATGCTGGCATGAGATGGTATCTCATTGTGGTTTTAATCTGCATTTCTCTAATGGCTAATGATCGCGAGCATTTCCTCATGTGTCTGTTGGCCATTTGAATGTCTTCTTTGGTGAAGTGTCTGTTCATTTCCTTTGCCCATTTTTTAATTGGATTATTTGTCTTTTTGTTGTAGAGGTGTTGGATTTTCTTGTCGATTATAGAGATTAGAATTTTGTCTGACTTGCAAGGTCCAAAAATTTTTTTCCAGTCTGTAGGTTCTCTTTTTAGTCTTTTGGTGAAGTCTTTTGATGAGCATAAGAGTTTGATTTTTAGAAGATCTCAGTTATCGAGCTTATCTTCTGTAGCTTGTGTGTCATTGGTTATGGTTTGTATCCTGTTAATGCCATGTATTAGGGCCTTTAGTGTTGATCCTATTTTTTCTTCATGAACTTTATAGTTTTTGGCTTTAAATTTAGGTCTTTGATCCATTTCAAATTCGTTTTTGTATATAGTGTGACGTATGGGTCCTGTTTCATTGTTTTTGCAGATGGACATCCAGTTTTGCCAGCACAATTTGTTAAAAATACTGTCTTTTCCCCATTTGATGGACTTTGGGCCCTTGTCAAACATCAGGTGACTGTAGGTGGATGTATTTACATCTGGGTTCTCAATTCTGTTCCATTGGTCAATGTATGTGTCATTGTACCAGTACCAGGCTGTTCTGACTACCATAGCTGTATAGTATGTTCTGAGGTCAGGTAGTGAGAGTCCTTCAACTTTATTCTTCTTCAATAGTGCTTTATTATTTGGGGCTTCTTCCCTTTCCATATAAAGTTAATGACTAGTTTTTCAATCTTTTTAAAGAAGGTTTTTGGTATGTGGATCAGGATTGCTTTGTATTTGTAAATTGCTTTGGGTAGAATTGTCATTTTCACAGTGTTGTGTACCTATCCACGAGCATGGTATGTTTTTCCATTTATGTAGATCCCTTTGGGTTTCTTGCAGTAGTGGTTTGTAGTTTTCTTTGTGTAGGTCTTTTACATCCCTGGTTAGATTTATTCCTCAGTATTTTTTTTTAAGGGGCTATTATAAATGGTATTGTTTTCCTAATTTCCTTTTCATTGTCCTCTTTATTGGTATATAGGAATCCAACTGATTTTTGTATGTTTATCTTGTATCCTGCTACTCTGCTGAATCTTTCTGTTAGTTCCAGTAGTTTTCTCATGGAGTCTTTTGGGTTTTCTATGCACAGTATCATATCATCTGCAAACAGGGACAGTTTAACTTCTTCATTACCAATTTGGATGACGTTTATTTCTTTTTCTTGCCTTATTGCTCTAGCTAGAACTTCCAGCACAATGTTAAATAGGAGGGGTGATAAAGGGCATCCTTGTCTTGTTCCTGTTCTCAAGAGGAATGTTTTCATCCCGTCTCCATCAAGAACGATGTTGGCTGTTGGTTTTGCCTAGATGCCCTTTATTATGTTGAGAAATTTCCCTTCCATACCTATTTTATTGAGAGTTTTTATCAGGAATGGGTGTTGGATTTTGTCGAATTCCTTTTCTGCATCAGTTGAGATGATCATGTGATTCTTCTCTTTCCTTTTATTTATGTGGTGGTGTCTTAGTCATCTAGTGCTGCTGTAACAGAAATACCACAAGTGGATGACTTTAACAAAGAGAAGTTTATTTGCTCACAGTAAAGCAGGCTAAAAGTCCAAATTCAGGGCATCAGCACCAGGAGAAGCCTTTCTCTCTCAGTCAGCCTTCTTCTCATCAGTGTTCCCCCAGACTAGGAGCTTCTCTGTGCAGGGACCTGGGGTCCAAAGGACATGCTCTGCTCCTGGCACTGCTTTCTTGGTGGTATGAGGTCCCCCTGTCTCTCTGCTCACTTCTCTCTTTTATATCTCAAGAGATTACCTCAGGACACAATCCAATCTTGTAGACTGAGTCCTGCATACTAACACAACTGCCAACCATCCTCCCTCATTAACATCATAGAGGCTTGATTTACAACCTATAGGAAAATCACACAACACAAGGAATCATGGCCCAGCCAAACCGATACACATATTTTGGGGGGGACATAATTCAGTCCATGACAGGTGGATTACATTGATTTTCTAATGTTGAAACATCCTTACATACCTGGTATGAATCCTACTTGGTCATGGTAAATTATTTTTTTGATATGATGCTGAATTCTATTGGCTAGAACATTGTTCAGAATCTTTGCATCTATATTCATGAGAGATATTGGTCTGTACTTTTCTTTTTTGTGTGGCATCTTTGCCTGTTTGGTATCAGGGTTATACTGGCTTCATAAAATGAATTTGGAAGTGTTGCTTCCTTTTCTATGTTCTGAAACAGTTTGAGTAGTACTGGTATAAGCTCTTCTCTGAATGTTTGGTAGAATTCTCCAGTGAAGCCATCTGGGCCAGGGCTTTTTTTTGTTGTTGGGAGTTTTTTTTTCTTATTACCTTTTCAATCTCTTCTCTTGTTATGGGTCTGTTCAGATTTTCAACATCACTTTGTGATACTTCGGGTAGGTAGTGTGTTTCTAGAAATTTATCCATTTCCTCTAGGTTTTCAAATTTGTTGGAGTATACTGTTTCATAATACTCTGTTATGATCCTTTTTATTTCAGTTGGGTCTGTTGTAATGTCCCCCATTTCATTTCTTATTTGGGTTATTTGTGTCCTCTCCCCTTTTCCTTTTGTCAGTCTGGCCAGGGGTTTGTCGATTTTGTTGATTCTTTCAAAGAACCAACTTTTGGTTTTGTTGATTCTTTCTATTGTTTTTCTATTCTCTATTTCATTTATTTCTGCTCTGATCTTTATTATGTCCTTTGTTCTTGTGGGTGTGGACTTTTTTTGCTGTTCTCTTTCTATTTGTTTGAGTTCTTTAGTTAATGTTTTGATTTTGTCCCTTTTTTCTTTTTTAATGTGTGCATCTATTGCTGTAAATTGTTCTCTGAGGACTGCCATTGCTGTGTCCCAAAGGTTTTGGTATGATGTATTTTCATTCTCATTTGGTTCTAGGGATTTTTGATTCCATCTCTGATTTCTTCTATTACCCAGTGGTTTGTGAGCAGGCTGTTATTCAGTTTCCATGTAATTAACTTTTTTTCCTTGATCTTTCTGTTGTTAATTTCTACCTTAATGGCATTGTGGTCAGAGAAGATGCTTTGTATTATCTCAGCATTTTGGATCTTGTTGAGGATTGCTCTGTGGCCTAAGATGTGGTCTATTCTGGAGAACGTTCCATGAGCATTGGAAAAGAATGTGTACTTTGAAACTGTGTTCTATATATGTCTATGAGGTCAAGTTGGTTGATTGTGCCCTTTAGGTCTTCTGTATCTTTGTTAAGTTTCTTTTTAGATGTTCTGTCCTTTACTGAGAGTGGTGTGTTGAAGTCTCCTACTATTATTATGGAACTGTCAATTTCTCTTTTCAGTGTTGTTAGAGTTTGCTTTATGTATTTTGGAGCCCTGTCATTCGGTGCGTAGGTGTTTATTATGGTTATGTCTTCCTGATGGATCGTCCCCTTAATCATTATATAGTATGCTTCTTTGTCTTTTATGGAGGATTTTAAAGTCTATTTTACCTGAGATTAGTATTGCTACTCCTGCTGTTTTTTGATAGTTGTTTGCTTGATATATTTTTTCCATCCTTTAATTTTTTAATAAATTTACATCTTTGTTTCTAAGGTGTGTCTCTTGTAGACAGCATATTGATGAATCCTGGTTTTTCATCAATTCTGTCACTGTCCATCTCTTTATGGGTGCATTTAGGCCATTTACATTCAGTGTAATTATTGATAGGTGTTAGCTTATTGCTGTCATTTTGTAGTGCTTTTTATTTGTAGTCCTGACGTTTTCTTTGTTCCTGTTACTCTCCTGTGCTGACTTCCTTTTGTTTGTGGATTTTTTTCATTTCTTTTGTTTTTGTAGGTTTTCTTTTTACTGAGTCTTTATGTTTTTCCTCTTTATTTTGATGAGTAGGTTTGTTAACTTTCTTTGTGGTTACCTTGAAATTTACCCTTATCTTCCTAAGTTTGAAGCAGTCTATTATTACTTGGTATTGCCTTGTCTTCTTCTCCATTAGAAGGTTCTATACCTACACCATTTCTTCCCTCTTTTATTGTTCTGATGTTTTTGTCATTTACAGATAAATTTCTCTGATTCCCTGTTGTATTTCTTTTGGTTTTGGATAGTTGTTGGGAGTTCATTTCCTTGACTGGTATCTGGCTGTTATGATCCTGCATCCTAGATTCAGCCTATGAGCTGATATTGTTTGTTCTCAGATCAAAGGACTTCCTTTAATAATTCTTGTAAGTTTGTTTCAGTTTTTACATATTCCCTTAATTTCTGTTTATCTGGAAATGTCCTAATTTCACCATCATATCTGAATCAGAGTTTTGCAGGATATATTATTCTTGGTTGGCAAATTTTTTTCTTTCAAGGTTTTATATATGTCATCCCATTGCCTTCTTGCCTGCATGGTTTCTGCCAAATAATCTGAGCTTAGTCTTATTGTTTCTCCTCTGTATGTGACTATTTGTTTTTCTCAAGCTGCTCTCAGGATTCTTTGTCTTTGGTTTTGGCAGTGTGATTATGACATGCCTTGGTGATTTTCTTTTTTTTTTTTTTTTAATATATATTTTATTGTACTTCAGGTGAAAGCTTACAGAGCAAATAGTTTCTCATGAAATAGTAGTACACATGTTGTTTTTTGACATTGGTTAACAACCCCACAACGTATTAAGCCTCTAAATTCTCAACCTTTTTTTTTGATGAAAATTGGGGTCTATCCTATATGGTGTTCGTTGAGCTTCTTGGATGGCCAGCTTTTCGTCTTTCATGTTATTGGGGAAGTTTTCTGTGAGCAGTTCTTCAATGATCCTGTCTGTGTTTTCTGTTTTCTCCCCCTGTTCTGGAACTCTGATCACTTGCGAATTTTTGCTTTTGATTGTATCCCACAGAATTCTCAGGGTCTCTTTATTTTTCTTTGTTCTTTTTTCTGATTTTTCTTCAAACAGAGTTGTATCCAAGTGTTTGTCTTCAAATTCACTGATTCTGTCTTCCACTGTGATGGTTAAGATTGTATGTCAACTTGGCTGGGCCGTGATTCTCTGTGTTTTAATGTAATCATTCCCATGATTGAATATACTGTGAGTAGCCAATCAGATGAAAGGGAGTCTCCTTGGGGGTGTGGCCCGCATCTGTATATAAGCAGACGTTCTGGCTTTTTGCTCTCTCTGGATCCTGTGGCTGCTTCCTGTCATCTCGTCTCCCGTTCTTGGGACTTCAGCTGTCAGCTTATCTGCCGAACCTGGGATTCGTCGATCTGCACAGCCTGTGAGTGGGAGCCCTGTTCTCTGACCTTCCAATCTTGGGCTTGCCGGTTTCTGCAGCTGTGTGACTTGGGAGAGCCTCTACCCTGATCCACGGACTTGGGACTTTCGAGCCTCTACAATCGCGTGAGCTGTTTCCTTGATATACTCTCTCTCTATATATATATTTATACACTTTACTGGTTTTACTTCTCTAGAGAACCCAGCCTAAGACATTTGGTACTGGGAGTGGTTCTAGAGAAACAAAATTGTAAGGATGAGTTTTCTAAATTGGTTCTCAAGTCTGGTTAGTCATAAAAACGTTGATGACTCTGCTTCCAGCAGGAAAGAGGTCACTGCTAGTCCATGGAGAGAGGTGGCGATACAAATACACAAAATATCACCACTGGTAGATCAGGTATTGGTGAAAGCTGAGGCTCAGGGTGAACACATGTGTGACATCTTTCTACAGCTTTGTCAGAATGAGAAGTATAAGGAAGCTGGTTGGTTTGTCCTACTTTCACTAGACAAACTGATGAAGGAAAGAGATGCACTTAGGGCTTCAGAGTCAAGGCTCAAGTGCCACATACATGACCTCAAGCCTTCCACTTGTGCTTTGAAAGAAAGCCTTATTTCTTGTAGTAACAGAGCCGAAATTGCTGAAAACCAAACCCAGAGTCTTATTGTAAGAGTGGCTGAGTTACAACACCACCTCAATTGCAAACCTCGAGAGGTGTGTGAGGTTAAAGTAAGGGCATTGACTGGGAAGAGATGGGATCCTGAGACTTGGGATGGGGACATATGGGCAGATAATCAGGAAACTGGGGACACTGAGCCTGTAAATTCCATTGAATCACTCCTTCCAGCAGAACCAATCCCATCCGAAGAGATTACTTCATGTTTGTCTGCTAAACCACCCTGCCCAGAAAAACCAGGAGCCCCTCCACTCCCATCTGAGGAGATTAGCCCTAGCCCAGCTGCCTCTAAAGAGCACTTGCCTGAGTCATTGCCTTGAGCATCGCCTGAGGCAGATGTTTTGCAAGATAATGCTGAATGTTCTCAAAACAATTCCACACTACCGATTCTGGCTTCTAGACCTACAACTAGGCTTAAGTCCCAGCGAGCCCCAAAAGGTGAAGTACAAAGTGTGACCCAGGAGGAGGTACACTACACTCCGAAAGAGCTACTTGAGTTTTCTAATATGTACAAACAGAAACCTGGGGAATATGTGTGGGAATGGCTATTAAGGGTGTGAGATAATGGTGCAAGAACATAAAGATGGATCAGTCTGAGTTTATTCATATGGGTCCATTGAGCACAGACTGTTCCTTCAATGTTTCAGCTAGAGAAGTTAGGAAAGGATCTAATAGTTTATGTGGTTCGGTTGCTGAAGTGTGGATAATGAGGTGGCTGACACTAAATCAAGTTGAAGTACCAGACCTGCCTTGGTATACTGTAGAAGAAGGTATCCAAAGGCTTAGGGAAATTGGCATGCTAGAGTGGATTTATCAAGTTAAACCCACAGACCCACACATGGAGTGTCCAGAGGACACAACTTTTACCACAACTGTGAGGAACAAATTTGTGAAGGGAGCTCCAGCATCCTTGAAGACTGCTGTGATTGCTGTTCTAGGTAAGCCAGATTTGACAGTGGGAATTGCCCTAACTGAATTAAGACACCTAATTACAATGGGGCTGATTGGACCCCGTGGTAGTAGGGGCCAAGTGGCTGCACTCAATTGACAAAGACAAGGTGGGCATGGTTATAGTAATGGACAGAGGAGTCAAAGCAGTAATCAGAATAGTCTGACTCGTATGGACTTATGGCGTTGGCTACTTAGTCATGGTGTCCCTAGGAGTGAAATAGATAGGAAATCTACTACATATTTACTTGATCTATACAAACGGATGAATTCTAGGTCAGGTGAACAGCAGTCTAACTTGAATCGCCAGAATAGAGAGTCACAGTCCCTCAATCAATTCCCAGATGTGAGCGAGTTTAAAGACCCACAACCCCTTGAATGAAGGGGAGGCTGAATCCCCTTGAGGAAGGACTCCAATACACTGCCAAAAAATTTTGCTGTTAATCTTTCTCCCAGCCTTCCCCAAAGGGATCTACAGCCTTTTACGAGAGTGACTGTTCACTGGGTAAAAGGAAATAATCAGACTTTTTGGGGATTACTGGATACTGGCTCAGAGCTGACGCTAATTCCAGGAGACCCAAAAACGTCACTGTGGCCCACCAGTCAGAGTGGGGGCTTATGGATGTCAGGTTATTAATGGATTCTTGGCTCATGTCCGTCTCACAGTAGGTCCAGTGGGTCCCTGAACCCATCCTGTAGTTATTTCCCTAGTTCCAGAATGCATAATTGGAATAGATATATTCAGCAACTGGCAGAACCCCCACACTGGATCCCTGACAAATAGAGTAAGGGCTATTATGGTACGAAAAGCCAAGTGGAAGCCATTGGAACTGCCCCTACCTAGGAAAATAGTAAACTGAAAGCAATACCTCATTCCTGGAGGGACTGCAGAGATTACTGCCACCATTAAGGACTTGAAGGATGCAGGGGTGGTGATTCCCACCACATCCTCATTCAACTTGCCTATTCGGCCTGTGAAAAAAACAGATGGATCTCGGAGAATGACAAGTAGATTATAGAAAACTTAACCAGGTGGTGACTCCAATTGCAGCTGCTGTTCCAGATGTAATTTCACTGCTTGAGCAAATTAATACATCTCCTGCTACCTGGTATGCAGCTATTGATCTGGCTAATACCTTTTTATCCATACCTGTTTCAAAGGACCATCAGAAGCAGTTTGCCTTCAGCTGGCAAGGCCAGCAATACACCTTCACTTGCCTACCTCACGGCTACATTAACTCTCGAGCCCTATGTCATAATTTAGTCCGCAGGGAATTTGATCTCCTTTCCCTTCCACAAGACATTACACTGGTCCATTACATTGATGACATTATGCTGATTGGACCTAGTAAGGAAGAAGTGTCAATGACTCTGGACTTATTGGTAAAACACTTGTGTGCTAGAGGGTGGGAGATTAATCCCACAAAAATTCAGGCACCTTCCACTTCAGTGAAATTTCTAGGGGTCCAGTGGTGTGGGGCATGTTGAGACATTCCTTTTAAAGAGAAGGATAAGTTATTGTATCTTGCTGCTCCCACAACTAAAAAGGAGACACAATGCCTAGTGGGCCTCTTTGGATTTTGGAGGCAACATACTCCTCATTTGGGTGTGCTACTCTGGCCTATTTATCAAGTGACTCGAAAAGCTGCTAGTTTTGAGTGGGGACTAGAACAGGAGAAGGCTCTGCAACAGGTTCAGGCTGCTGTGCAAGCTGCTCTGCCACTTGGACCATATGATCCAGCTGATCCAATGGTGCTTGAAGTGTCAGTGGCAGATAGAGATACTGTATGGAGTCTTTGGCTGGCCCCTATTGGTGAATCACAGCACAGACCCTTAGGAGTTTGGAGCAAAGCTCTGCCATCCTCTGAAGATAACTACTCTCCTTTTGAGAAACAACTTTTGGCTTGTTACTGGGCCTTAGTAGAGACTAAATACTTAACCATGGGACACCAAGTCACCATAAGGCCCAAGCTGCCCATCATGAACTGGGAGTTGTCTGACCCACAGAACCATAAAGTTGGACATGCACAGCAGCACTCCATCATTAAATGGAAGTGGTATATTCGAGATCGGGCCTGAGCAGGACCCGAAGGCACAAGTTGCAAGAGGAAGTGGCCCAGATGCCCATGGTCTCCACTCCTGTCACATCACCTTCCATCTCCCAGTCTGCACCTATGGCCTCATGGGGAGTTCCTTATGATCAGTTGACTGAGGAAGAGAAAACTTGTGCCTGATGGTTCTGTGGGATATACAGGGGCCACTCGAAAGTGGACTGCAGCAGCACTAGAGCCCCTTTCTGGGACCTCCCTGAAGGACAGTGGTGAAGGGAAATCCTCTCAATGGGAAGAACTTCGAGCAGTGCACCTGGTTGTTCACTTTGCTTGGAAGGAGAAATGGCCAGGTGTGAGATTATATACTGATTTCATGGGCTGTGGCTAATGGTTTGGCTGGATGGTCAGGACTTGGAAGGAATATGATTGGAAAATTGGAGACAAGAATTTATGGGAAAGAGGTATGTGGATAGACCTCTCCGAATGGGCTAAAGACGTGAAGATGTTTGTGTCTCATGTGAATGCTCACCAAAGGGTGACCTCAGCAGAGGATGATTTTAACAATCAAGTTGATAGGATGATGTGTTCTGTGGAAACCACTCATCCTCTTTCCCCAACTACTCCTGCCGTTGCTCAATGGGCTCATGAACAAAGTGGCCATGGTAGCAGGGATGGAGGTTATGCATGGGCCCAGCAGCATGGACTTCCACTCACCAAGGCTGACATGGCCACAGCCTCTGCTGAGTGCCTAATCTGCCAGCAGCAGAGACCAACACTGAGTCCCCAATACGGCACCATTCCTTGAGGTGATCAGCCAGCAACCTGTTGGCAAGTGGATTACATTGGACCACTTCCATCAAGGAAAGGGCAGTGCTTTGTCCTTACTGGAATAGACACTTACTCTGGATATGGATTTGCCTTCCCTGCATGCAATGCTTCTGCCAAAACTACCATCTGTGGACTTACAGAATGCCTTATCCACTGTCATGGTATCCCACACAGTATTGCCCCAGATCAAGGGACTCACTTCACAGCAAATGAAGTGTGTCAGTGGGCCCATGCTCATGGAATTCACTGGTCTTACCATGTTCCCCATCATCCTGAAGCAGCTGGCTTGATAGAATGATGGAATGGCCTTCTAAAGACACAATCACAGTGCCAGCTAGGTGGCAATACCTTGCAGGGTTGGGGCAATGTTCTCCAGGAGGCTGTATATGCTTTAAACCAGCGTCCAATATATGGTGCTGTTTCTCCCTTAGCCAGGATTCACGAGTCCAGGAATCAAGGAGTGGAATTGGGAGTGGCACCACTCACTATTACCCCTTGTGGCCCACTTGCAAGATTTTTGATTCCTGTCCCCTTGACCTTATGCTCTGCGGGCCTAGAGGTCTTAGTTCCAAAAGGAGGAATGCTCCCACCTGGAGACACATCACTGATTTCACTGAACTGGAAGTTAAGAATGCCACCTGGCCACTTTGGGCTCCTTATGCCTCTGGCTCAACAGGCAAAGAAGGGAGTTACCATACTGACTGGTGTGATTGATCCTGATTACCAAGAGGAAATCAGATTGATACTACATAATGGAGGTAAAGAAGAGTATGTCTGGAATGCAGGAGATTCCTTGGGGCGTCTCTTAGTACTACCATGCCCTGTGATTAAAGTCAATGGAAAACTACAGCAACCTAATTCTGACATGACTACTAATGACACAGACCCTTCAGGAATGAAGGTTTGGGTCACCCCACCAGGCAAAGAACCAGCAGACCAGCAGAGGTGCTTGCTGAGGGCAAAGGAAATACAGAATGGGTGGTGGAAGAAGGTAGTTCTAAATACCAGTTATGGCCACGTGACCAGTTGCAGAAATGGGGACTGTAATTGTTATATTTGTACTTTGTGTGTGTGCATCAAATATTTTTGTTTCCTTCACTTATAAAATATAAGCTGTAAATGGGGCTAGTGTGTTTTCAATTGTACGCTTGTTAGTTGTGTCATGTTAGGCACAAGTATGACTTTCTCATTGTCTTTATTCAGAGATTATGTATGGTTTAAGGAGATGTGTACATGTGCCAGGTTGACAAGGGGTGGACTGTGATGGTTAAGATTGTGTGTCACCTTGGCTGGGCCATGATTCTCCATGTTTTAATGTAATCATTCCCATGATTGAATATACTGTGAGTAGCCAATCAGATGAAAGGGAGTCTCCTTGGGGGTGTGGCCCGCATCTGTATATAAGCAGACGTTCTGGCTTTTTGCTCTCTCTGGATCCTGCGGCTGCTTCCTGTCGTCTCGTCTCCCGTTCTTGGGACTTGAGCTGTCAGCTTATCTGCTGAACCTGGGATTCGTCGATCCGCACAGCCTGTGAGTGGGAGCCCTGCTCTCCGACCTTCTGATCTTGGGCTTGCCAGTTTCTGCAGCTGTGTGACTTGGGAGAGGCCTCTACCATGATCCACGGTCTTGGGATGTTCTAGCCTCTACAATCACCTGAGCTGTTTCCTTGACATAATCTCTCTCTACATATATATTTATACACTTTACTGGTTTTGCTTCTCTAGAGAACCCAGCCTAAGACATCCACCATTTCAAACCTGCTCCTCAGCCCTTCTGTGACACCGTCCATTTCTAAAATCTTGTTGTTTATCTTTTGGATTTCTAATTGTTGTTTTTGTATGATTTCTAGTTGTGAATTTATTTTCGCATTTTGTTCCTGCATTATTTTCCTGAATTTTTCCATTTTTTGGTCTGTATTTTCCATGAATTTGTCTGCCTTATCCATGAATTTGTCTATTTTTTCTCATTCTTATCTGCCTTTTGCTTCAACTCTTGCATAGCTCTGAATATTAGAGATGTGAATTCCCTATCAGGTAGTTCTAGTGCCTTTTCGTCTACTGGAAAGTCATTTGGTGTTTTATTTTGGACACCTACTGGAACCATCCTGTCCTGTTTTTGTAAATGTTTTGATATTGTCTGCTGTCTTTGGGGCATTCAGTAGTTATTTTCGTCATTTACTGATTGTAGATTTGTTTGTTTTGTCCTGCTTGTTTGTTTTATTTGTTTATGTCTGAGCAGGTGGGCTGTGTGTTCTTTGTTGTTTGCTCAGCTGTAGGCACGATACTTTTCACCTCCTTCTCCAATTGGCAGGGTCAGTTGCTCAGATATGGTACAGCAGGGCAGGTCTAGCTGAAGAGGAGTTGGTGGGATGGGTTGTTTGTAGCACGTACTAAGGCAGACAGGGTGGGCTGGTAATCAGTGCAGGGCAAGTTCCAGTAAGCTGCGCCTTTGCTGCTTGAGGGTGTGATGTTCAGTGCACGGTGCAGGTTGGCAGGATGGAGGGGCAAGATTCTGATGTGTGGAGCTAAGATGGGTGTGGGAAGCAGGAGAGAGGAACAGGAGCCAAAAACATACAAACAAGCAAAAAAGAGTGCTAAGGGAGCTTGCCGTTGGAGTGGAGAGATGAGAGACTGAGAAATGGAGAAAAGCAAAAAAGAGAAGAAGAAGAAAAAAAGAAAAGAAAAACTGAATAAGTAAAAATTAGAAAGGAAAAGGAAAAGTGAAGACCCCAGGGATCCCACTGGTGTGGCTGCAAGGTCTGGGGAAGTTGCTCCCAGGCTGTGAAGTAAAGCCTGGCAAAAGGGGTAGAGGTATCACTCAGCAGCAGGTATTCAGGAGACAGGAGCAGAACGTAAGTATAGAGAGACACGAAACTGAATAATGAAAGACAAAAAGGGAAAAAGAGAGAAAAGAAAACAAGACAAACCAATTTAAAAAAAAAAAGTACCCCCAAAAAACAGAAAAAAAAAAAAAAACAAGAGAAAAGAAATGTTCTCAGGGATCCCTCTGTGCGTCTGCACAAACTGAGGGGGTAGGTCCCAAGTTGCACGGTACTGCTTGGCTAGAATAGGCTCCCAATTCAAGAAAAGAAAAAGAAAACAAGCAAAGAAACAATTCAAAAGAAACAGAAACAAACAAACAAAAAAAGCCCCAGGATCCCACCAGTGCAGCAGCATGGGCCGGGAAGCAGTCCCACACTCGAGTGGCATTTCACAGCCTCTCAGGAAGAAGCAAAGATGGCACATGGAACCAAGTATTTGAGAGAAAGGAGAGGGAGCTGGTGAGAGGTATGGAAGAAATCAAAAGAAGTGAAAAAAGCAACAGCAGCAGCCAACAAATGGCACTTAGGGAGTCAGCCAGTAAGGGTAGGTGAAATCCAAGCAGCACTGGGGTGAAGCCCGTGCTTTCCGTCCAAGAGACTGTGGCTGCAGGAAACAGAGGAGGCTGAGTGGTGGTGAAGAAGGGTGGGGGTTGGGAATGTGTATATTGCTGGTTACAGGTTGTTCTGTCTCCTGCTGGAAGCTCCGTGAAGCTGCTTTCTCATACCCCTGTTCACTGATCTTCAATAGGAGTCCAAGATGGTGGATCTGTGTTGCGTTAGCTGATAGGGGACCTCTGCATGTATCTCTCCTTACTCTCTATTCTCTATCAGTTGCTTATTCCATTTGGTGCTTGGCTGAGTTCTTTATCTCTTCATTTGATGCTTAGGGTTTCAGGATTGACATTTTCTCTGTTTGGCTTAGTTTTTCAGACCTCTGCTGTGGAGGGACTGTGTGGTGCTTCTGTCTATAGCGTCATGTTGCCCGGAAGTCTCACAATGCCTTTTTCAGTCAAACTTTTGGAAGAAGTATCATTTTTCAAGATGGAGGATACAATTTTTTTTCCTTCATTACTCTAGTCCTGTGTAAGTCAACCTTTTCCATTCTACTCTTTTGCATTTCTTTTGGGATTTCTTATTCATAATTTTAATATCTGTTACTATTTGTGGACTGTCCTAATATTCCATATTTTATATGTAATGGAAATGTAGTTATTATAGAGTAAAGGTTCAAATTTCTATCCTGTATTTCTTGATGATCTTTAAAGAAGATGGTCCTCTTATGTGGTTCAGGGTTGTAGGTGGGGAAAGGGTTAAAAAAAAAGTTGCTTGGGCTCCTGGGAGTTAACCTTATGTCAGCAACACCTTTATAGCTTCTCAACATTTTAAGGGGGAAGAAAGATTATTAAAGAAAGAAAATGGTCATGCTCCTCAACTCCGTAGTCCTGGGAGCCAGTCAAAGGAATAATAATGTTTCAGCCAGAGTAATCAGAGCAGATATGGCTAATAGGTTTCAACTTGCATTGAAATAGATGATTGATAGGAGCTGCCTGGAGTACAGCTGTGTTGGAAAGGATTTTGAGGTCACATCTGGGTTCACAGGACAAAGTATGATTAATGATGCCCGCCATAGCTGTGAGAGGAGGTAGTTGTGGTAGCCATGCCATGTATTTTAATCCCCAAATAACAATCTTCTGATGAACAGAACTATTCATCCATGAGGTTGCCAGACTGCAGCCAGTTTATGGGCATATTCTGACAGCATGGAGATAAAATGCTAATGCCATTTGGACTGATTTCATTCAGAAGGATTTCCTGATTTGCTAGAGCCAGTAAGTTAGAGAATAAAGTATGTCCTATCTGTACTTCTACCACTTGGGCCAAACTTAAATACAGGACCAGAATGCATCTCAGTGCAGAAACAAGCAGGTTGTTACACAGAAAAACTGGTTATTAGACAGTTCAAATCATTATTCTAATAAAATATACTTGTGGACTAGAAGGTGGGGCGGATTCATTTTTACTTGTTTTATTTTATGCCTTGTTCAATCCATACAGAAAGGTACAAAGGAGAGAATGATATTTACCCATAATCCCCCTACTAGAGATAAATATTGCTATATTTTAGTGTACAAACTGCTAGGCTGTTTTCTGTGTCTATGTTTGCATCTGGTGGGATCATACCATGCATCTACCTTGTTTTTAGCCTAAATTTTAAAGAAAATCTAGACCTCTTTCTAAGTTAATAAATATGAATCTACATTATAGTATTTAAAGGATCATTAATATTCCACTGTGTGTATATTTATTGCTATTGTTAGTTGCCACTGAGTCAGCTCTAACTCATGGTGATTTTATGTACTATAAAAGAACAGGACATTGCCCGGTTCTGTGCCATCTTTATGATCATTGGTATGCTTGAATCCATTGTTGCAGCTATTGAGTCAATATGTCTCATTGAGGGTTTCCCTCTTTTTCATTGGCCCTCTGCTTCACCAAACCTGAGGTCCTTGTCTAGCAATTAGTCTTTCCTGTCCATAGTAAAAGAGCTGAAGTCTCATTATATGTCCAAAGTAAGACAGCTGAAATCTCATCATCCTCATTGCTAAAGAACATTCTGGTTGTATTTCTTCTAAGACTGATTTGTTCATTCTTTTGGCAGTCCACAGTATCTTCAGCATTCTTCACCAACTTGTGTGGATATACCATCATTTATTTAATCAAGTTTCATGTTGTTGGAAAGAGGTTATTTCTCTTACTTTGCAATTACACACAACATTCTGATGAACACTCTTGTACATAAATATTTGTGCACTGATTATTTCCTTAGAATAATTTTCTGGAAGAACATTTCTGGGTCAAAGTTATAAACTTTTTATTTTAAGACTTTTGATACCATCTTTCAAAAAGGTATTACCAATATAATTAATAAATCTTGAGAGTGACATATAAGGCACCATAAACTTGCAAGATCACTACTCTTTGTGAAGAGCCTCAACTACCCCACTCTCACACACTTGCACAGTCTCTTTCCCTACTTCATATTACATACCTCGAATGAAGAGACCATTACAATTCAAAATTGCAGCAGCCAACTCAGGAGCAGGCGTGTACATTTGGGGCTTATGGAGTAGAGCCAGATATGGTCACATGGGGCTGCTTCATTCTGTATACTAAACGGCTGCACAGTTCCAGCTCTCCCAAGACTCGACTCTGCCTTGTATGTCCTAGGATGTGCTGGGTTCATGTTGACAGATTACGCATATCTCCCAGTTCTATCCTATTGATTAATCTCTGAAGTGACCTGCAGGCCCGTGGAGTTTGGGAGGCCAAGGAATGGAGGGCTAGAGAAGACTAGAGGAAGGTTCAAACTGCCAGTGGGTCCAAAACCAAAAGACAAACCAGTTACTGCCAAGTCAACTCCAACTCACAGTGACCCCAAATGTTGCAGACTTGCTGAGTCAGGATTGACTCCATGGCAACTAACAACAACAGCAAGGTTGCAGAGTAGAATTGTGGTCCATAGAGTTTTCATGGCTGTGATCTGTGAAGCAGATCGTCAAGCCTTTCTTCCAAGGAACCTCTGGTGGGTTTGAACTGCCAACCTTTCAGTTAGTAGTCAAGTGCTTGACCGTTTGCACCACCCAGTGACTCTGTCAATGGGTTGGGATGGTGTTATTTTATCTAAATGTCTTTCCTCTTTTCATCCCAGGACAAATTTCTCTTTATTTTGTTCTTCTGTTTTCTTTTTTCCTTGAGGTATTTTTGGTCCCTCAGTCATTTGTGACACCTGAACAAATGTTCAGTGTTGTGCATAAATACCAAAATAAATAATTTATAGATATCAGTTAATAATATCTATAAAAGTAAGAAATTAAGCCTCAAGTTTCTGTATCTACACATTTTTTGGGAAAAACGTCGTCTTTGTTTCATTTTCAGATAATAATGGCATCAACAGTTAATTCCAGCATCAAAGGTCTCATTCTCTGTCATGGTTTGAATTATGTCCCCCCAAAAATGTGTGTACAAATTTGGTTAGGCCATGATTCCTGGTACTGTGTGATTTTCCTGTACGTTGTAAACCTGCCTCTATGATGTTAATGGGGGAGGATGGGTGGCAGTTGTGTTAGTAAGTCAGGACCTGATCTACAAGACTGGATTGTGTCCTGAGGCAATCTCTTGAGATATAAAAGACAGAAGTGAGCAGTAAGATGGGGGACCTCATACCATCAAGAAAGCGGTGCCGGGAGCAGAGCGCGTCGTTTGGACTGGGGTCCCTGCCCCGAGAAGCTCCTAGTCCAGGGGAACACTGATGAGAAGGCCAACAGAGAGAAAAAGACTTCCCCTGGAGCTGATGCCCTGAATTTGGACTTTTAGGCTACTTTGACTGTGAAGAAATAAACTTCTCTTCGTTAAAACCATCCACTTGTGGTATTTCTGTTATGGCAGCACTAGATAACTAAGACATTCTCCCTATAAATTATTATGTTGGTGCCCTTTTAAAACTGATAACCAGAGCAACTAGGTCAACTACTTCTGCACACTTAAATGAACAGTGAGCTAGAAGGCTCCATGGAAGACTGTTAGTTCACATGATGTACAGGGCAAGCTTCCAAACATACCCAGCTGGAGCCACTGGAATGAACCATCATTTCCAGTGATAACCAACTTTTGTTTCAGACCTAGAAAATCCTATGTAGTAAATACACACAGACACACACATACACACACACACATCTCCCAGGAGACTAGAAAAAAACCTCAATTTTTAGAAGTCCATTTGTTTTCTAAAAACATGTTAGTAGAAGAATTTTTTTTAGTAGAAATGTTAGTAGAAAACAATTTAAAACTATTGGGAAATTAGAAATATATTGAAGTTTATTTCTGGAAATCTTTCACCTTCAATTTTATATCAGGAATTTCTAAAATATTTTCTCTATTTATAAAATTATAAAAGGTCTTTGTACACAGCCCAGGAAAGGGGCTGACCACCCGAGATCTTCACCCATTTCTGATGATGGAGGCAGGCTCAGGACATTAAGCTCCAGGCCAGGTCTGTGGGTCCCTCCTGACAATCCTGGAGACAACCTTCAGGAAGGTGCCTCACTTAGGAGGAATGGTTGTGGGGGCCCTAGAAATGACTGGATATTTAGAGTCTGTCATCAAGATACTATAAGCCAAGAAACCTTGGCCTAGGACCAAAGGCTGGGTACAGGGACTGAGAAGGTTGTTTGGGGAATTCTTTATCTACCATAGCATTCAAGAGGGATTTTGCTCTGAAGCCTGAGTCAGGCTTTGATTGGCTTTGTGTGATTTAGAAAAGAGCTTAGAAATCATTAGGGAGCTGTAACTTTTTATCTGTGACTTAATCTTAACCTAAGGATAACTTTAACTCAGATAATTACCTTCTGTTTCAATTGTTTGTCCTATACTTAAAGATTTTAACTTCCTTATTACCAAACTAATAAATAGATTTGATACCTCTTTCACTCAACTTGCATTATACTATACAGTTTGGCATTGTACCATTTTACTTACTATCATTTTAGAAATATTTTCAAATTTCATTAAATATCTTTCAAAATGTGATTTTTAATGACTACATAGTATTCTACTATATAGGTATGTCTCATTTGTTTGACCAATTCCCAAGTTATCTATTTTTTATTATAATAAACTTTAATGAACATTTGTATATATAAATCTTCATGTAAATGTCTGATTATTTTCTTAGGATAAAAATTAGAATTAGAGCAGCCTGGGAAATTTTATTCCAAACATTTATATATTAACTAATTTTTTTAATGGATAATTCTGTACACACGGATTGCCACCTAGATTTTTTACTTAACAAATTATGTGTCATTAAGTCATTAAATATTCTTTGAAAACATTATCTATTTTTTTAGTGGCAACGTGGTAATGTACCTTTTGAATATGCCATCACTTATATTTTAAAAGCCATTCTCCTATTACTAAATAATCTACTTTTTTGGAAATCATGAACAGTCTATTTTTTGCTATGCTTGCACGTACATCTTACGTAATTAAAAAAACAAAAAACCTAAAACAGACTAGGATAATAAACTTTCATGAATCATCATCCACCTTCAACAATTACCCACACATGGCCAGTCTTGTCTTGCCTATAACTCCCAAATCCCCAATCCCCAGTGGATTATTTTGAAGCAAATGGCCCAGGACATTTTTTTATTCATGAGGTACAATAGGAAAATGACCATTTTAGACAGGTAGCAACATTACAGGATCTTTTTGTTGGATACAGCTGCACATTGTAATTCCGTGATCCTTAAAGCTATTAGAAGATTCACTAGAAGTAGAAAACAACATTATTAAAAAATGTGGTTTTCATGTAACTATATTGTTCTTAATTTTATTTTAGTAAATTTTAGGTTATGCCTGACTATTTGAAGGCAGAGAAGTCATATTTGGATGCCCTGGCCCCAAACTGTTTGAAATAGAGGGAATAAGTGCTGTCCTTCCTAGACAAACAAATGTCACTTTCCTTAATCTCCATAAACGGTAAAAAGAGAACACATTAGCAATAACTAGAAGACATGTTTACTTTAAAAATTACATGGAATTTTCTGTAACTTCATTTTATGCTTTTAGCACTAAAAGCAGAAGGAAAAACAAGTGAAGGCATGGTTGGCAGCAGGAGAAAAATTGTTCAATATGATCCTCTAGAAATGGAGTAACAGGATTCTTAAAGTGTGGTGTGCCACATACCCACCCACTATGAGCCTGTGAGGGAAACTAAAGCTATAAACACATCCCTACAATATTTAAGTATGTAATAGATCAGGTATCAGTAACAGGCACTCCCCATTCTTGTAATCCAGGAGTATTATCTCTGCACAGAAAATTGTCAGCTCTTTCCTCATCCACGTGGTTCAACTCTTCCACCAAACCTCCTTCCCCAGCTTTTATTAGTCAACAAATAGGTATTAATTGCTCACAGGGGACCCAGCAAATTATTACGCACTTTTAATTCCTTTCATTTGTCATAAATATTATAGCAAAATTATTTTTCCAACCATAGGACCAATATTTCCTTAGTTTTGTTTTTGAAACCATCCACGTGCTTCCTCTCTCCCTTCCTTGTGGAATTTAAGTACTTCAGTCTCTCCCAGAAGCAATCTTGTTTACTTTACCGCTTTTTGTTTTCTTATTCATTTTTCCCACCATTCTTTTATCTTATTGTCAACTTCGTCATTCTCCCAGTTTAGCTGTATTTTCCGGCTGTGACCTAACATTTGATTGGTTCTTACTTTCTTATCAGCTTCTCTACCTCATCTTCCATGTAAAAAAAACCAAAACAAACAAAAAACATTGTCAAGTCCATATATTCACACCTAGAATGACCGTCTTGCTTTTCTGCTAGTGAACAGCCAAACTGTGGCGACATTATTTTATATCTCTTTTTATGAAATTCTAAGCTCTAACCAGAAACGTAACTTTTGATAAGCTTTATTTTGTAACCCCAACCAATTTTGAAAGCAGTTTTGTACATGAAATCGTGATTCTGGATGGATTGCTAGAAGATGGGGGAGTCAGGTGTCCTCAAAAGAGAAAAAGAGAGAAATTGAGAGACAGTAAGATGAAGAAGAACTTGTCTCTAGTTTGGGAAGGAGATTTTCCCAGGGCACTCATGCTGGCATCGCTGAGGCACAACATGTCTACGTTGCTCTCCCTCAATTTCCACTAAGATTTTTGCATAGAAAAAAAGGATAAACTCTAAAAAAGAAGAGAGCTAAAACTCGTGGAGAATTGCTTTTGCGGTTGTTAGTTGTCATCGAGTCAGCTCTGGCTCATGGCAACCCCATCTACAACAGAATGAGAAGTTTCCAGGTCCTGTGCCATCTTCACAATTGCTGGTATGCTCAGATCCATTGTTGTGGACTTCTAACCAAGGCGGCTCACCTTCCAGCACTATACTGGATAATATTCTGTTGTGATCCATAGGGTTTTCATTGGCTAATTCTCAGAAGTAGATCACTAGGCCTTTCTTTCTAGTCTGTCTTGGTCTGGAAGCTCCACTGAATCCTATCCACCATGGGTGATCCTGCTGGTGTTTGAAATACCAATGGCATAGCTTCCAGCATAATATCAACACACAGGCCACCACAGTATGACAAACTGACAGACGAGTGGTGGGCTTTTGTAGTAGCCTGGAGGGATAAGCAGTTCCAGAAATATTTCTTAATCAGAAGTTGCCAAAGGTGTGTCAGTTGGGAAAAGTGGTCCAGAAATGAAAGGTTTGATTCTTGGGAAGATAAAGAGTAAGTTAATTCTATTTAAATACAGGGGAAAAACCACGATTAAATTAAGTAGTGATTAACAACAAAGATTATGAGAAAAGAAGATGTACTTGTATATAAATATAAAAAGGTTTACATTTATTTATATCATAACCTATTCATATGTCCTATTTAAACAGAGGAATTAGTAATATTAATAAATATTTGCTTGTCTGTTTTAATAAAGAGTTTTACTTTCATGTAAAAAAAAAAACAATCACAAGGGAAACATACTCATCTTTATTTCCTGTTCAATAATGCCTATAGCACATCATTTTTGGGTGCAGCAAAGCCATAACCACCACTAACACTATGACAGCTTACACAGTTTATAATTTAAATCTTTATAGTCTAAGTTCTGATAATGGAATAAAGAGTCCTTTAAAGGTTGACCTTGGAAATCCAAAATTACAAAATGATAGCAAAAGTCAGGCCAGTTAAGACATATATACCTTTCTAATTTCCCTTTCTCCTAACAAGTAATCATTAGCAAATAATAAATTATACAGTTTGAGAAACTACTATGTGCATAACCAGTATAATTGGATAATATTTTTGTATGGGTTATTCCTCTCCTGTTTTTCTTTTGTCAGTTTGGCCAGTGGTTTATCGATTTTGTTGATCTTTTCAAAGAACCAGCTTTTGGTTTTGTTAACTCAATTGTTTTCCTATTCTCTATTTCATTTAATTCTGCTTTAATTCTTATTATTTCCTTCCTTCTGGCACCTGAGGGCTTCTTTTGCTGCTGTCTTTCTACTTGTTCCAGTTGTAGGGTTAATGTTTTGATTTTGGCCCTTTCTTCTTTTTGGATGTGTGCATTTTTTGCTATAAACTGACCTCTGAGCACTGCTTTTGCTGTGTCCCAGAGGTTCTGGTAGGACATGTTTTCTTTCTCGTTTGATTCTATGAATTTCTTTATTCCATCCTTAATTTCTTCTATGACCCAGTAGCTTTTGGGCAAGGTGTTGTTCAGTTCCCATGTGTTTGATTTTCTTTTTCCTTGCTTTTTCTGTTATTGATTTCTACTTCTATAGCTTTATGGTCAGAAAAGATGCTTTGTAATATTTCGATGCTTTGGATTCTTGGATAATATTTTTGAAATACTTTTTGTTCCTGGAAAATCCTAGTCCTATTTTCTCTCCTTGTATAAATGGCATTTATTGGTTAGGAAAAATGGTGAATGTAGTCTAGAATAATGCAATTTTCACTTTCAAGAACGCTCTTAGCTGAAAGAATAGTCTGAAACTCAAAATATTTTTGATTTTCAAGAGCTAGGCTCTTAAGAGAGAATAAGTTTTGTAGGGGAGGGGATTCTGAAAACTTGACTTTGTATATAAAATTTTGTGCACTGAACTGGTACAAACTTCTAGATTTTATTCCATGAACTCTAAAGAAGCCCTATGTCCAATATGGCCTCTGGGTGGTAGAGGAGCAACAGCTGAGGGAAATATCCACGTGTGATGGTTAAGATTGCAGGTCAGCTTGGCTGGGCCATGATTCTCAGTGTTTATATGTGATCACTCCCATGATTGAATATGCTGTGAGTAGCCAATCAGGTGAAAGGGAGTTTCCTTGGGGGTGTGGCCTGCATCTGAATATAAGCAGACATTCTGGCTTTTTTCTCACTCTGGATCCTGCTGCTGCCTCCTGTCATCTCACCTCTGGTTCTTGGGACTTGAGCTGTCAGCTTGTCTGCCGAACTTGGGATTCGTTGATCTTCACAGCTTGTGAGCGGAGCTCTGCTCTCTGACCCGCCAGTCGTGGGTGCGCCAGCCCCTGCAGCTACGTGAATCAGCAGAAACTTTGTGGTCTTGCCTGCCGATCTTGGAATTTGTCAAGCTTCCCAGCCTGTGAGCGGGAGCGCTGCTCTCCGACCTGCCAATCTTGGGCTCACCAGCTTCTGCAACTGCGTCAATTGGGAGAGGCCTCTACCCTGATCCACAGACTTGGGACATTCTAGCCTCTACAATCACATGACCTGTTTCCTTGATATAAATCTCTCTATATATTTATATGCTTTACTGGTTTTGCTTCTCTAGAGAAACCAGCCTAAGACACCATGGTTCCCGGGATTCTGCCCACCATAGTGGAGGATAAGATGAGCAACTAAAAGGAAGGCAAGAAGGGAGTAACCAGTAGATCTTCAAAAGAACAGGTTTGACGTAGATTGTATAGGCTAGTATAGTCCCATGCATGCTTGTAGCATTCATGACCATCTTTGTGCTGTTGGATCCCAAATTTCAATCTCTAGTCCACTTTTCTCTCCATAACCCAAGATTCACATACTCAGTTGTCTCTAGGATAATTCTGCATCGATATCCGACAGCCTATAACACAGTATTTTTAATTTCATCTCACTGTGACACAGTACCTGGCACAAAATAGGTGCCCAAATACAGACTGTAGATTTAATGTATTATAATGGCCTGTTTTCTTGTCCATCTCTACCAGACTTTAAATATCTTATGAGCAGGGATAGTGTCTTTTTAAAACCTGTTGCTTCCTCAGCATCCAACTCAGTGACGGACTAAGCCTATCACTTAGTAGATGCTTCAATTAATGTATCCTGAATGAATGAGAGTAGAGAATACTTGCATTAGAATTTAGAGGAGTGAGAGGTGGCCCTAGGCTTGGAAGGTTATGAAGAGAATTTATGGGAGTGTTCCAATTACCATGGGCTCAAACATACCAATGACACTGAAAATGCAGGACTGGGCAACATTTCGTTCTGTTATACATGAGGTGGCCATGAGTCAAAGCTGACTCAATGACAGCTAACAACAACATCCAGTTACTATCATTGCATAACGAATAACCACAAACCTAGTGACTTAAAAAAATCATTTATTTTACTCATGATTTAGGGGCCAAAAACTTGAAAAAGGCTTGTCTGAGCATCTTTTCCTGAGATGTCATACGGGGTTTGCAATCATGTGAAGGCTCAACTGGGCTGAACATCCAAGATGCCTCCCTCCTTGATTTGTAGCTGCAGTTCAGTTGGGCTGTCAACCAGAGTGTCTCCAGCATGGTGGTCTCAGGGTAGTCAGACTTCTTACATGGCTCCTGGCTTCCCCAAGAGCAATCATCCCAAGAAAAGCAGGTGGAAGCTATGTGGCCTTTTCTGACGTAGCCTTAGAAGTTATCCAACGTGCCTGCTGCTGCATTCTATTAGATAAAAGCAAATCCCTAAATTCAACCCAGATCTAAGGCTATGGGACCTAGAGTGTGCCTCTCAATGGGAGGAGGGTCAAAGAATTGAAGGATATGTTTTATACCTGCCACTAGGGGGACTAGATTTTAGATGAGTTTTGACAATATACAGGATTTGAGTAGTTGTCAGATTTGAATGGGTAGAGAGAAGGAGTAGACAGGTTTCTAGGTACACAGAAACGTATGGAGGAAAGGGATGGAATACAACCTGATTTACAAAGAATGAATACCCAGTTTGGCAGGACTGTAAGGTTTGTGGAGGGAGGTCTGGAAGTTGAACTTGGAAAGATAGTGGGGCCCTGAATGCCAGTGTGAGAATTTTGGCCTTTGTTGGAAGTGGGTAGCATTTTACATGCTGGAGACTGGCATGAGCAAAGCAGTATTTCTGGAAGATTAATCTGGCACATGGGTACAAGATAAATTGAAAGAGATGGACTTTGAGCAAGAAAATCAGTTAGTGGGCCATTGCAGTAATCTTAGAGGTAATGAGGATCTGAGCTAGGGAAGTGGAATTTAACATGGAAAAAAAAGGATGAATGGGAGAGTTATGTGAAGGAAAAATCAACAAAACTGATGACTGACTGAAGGAATCATGAGAGCTGGAGTGTTATCTACCCTTCATAAAGTAACATCCTATGCAAACAAAAGAATGTAGCTCAGGTTTCCCTGTGGGTGGCAATCTGAAGAATTCTTCAACTATGAGGAAGTAGCACCTGCTCCTATATTAGGCATCTACTTGAATAAGTACAATTAATCTTCATCTAGGCAATATAATATGTAAGATTATGGTTTGAAATTAAGAACTACAATAGTTGAAAGAAACTTCAAGAAGAACCTGCCTTCAAAATTCCTCCTTTGGACAGGAAATCTGGTAATAGGGAACCCAAGGTTGAGAAGGGACAGTGTTGACATGTCATGGGGTTGTTAACCATTGTCATAAAACAATATGTGTACTAACTGTTTAATGAGAAACTATTTGTTCTGTAAATGTTCCTCTAAAGAACAATACAAATAAACAAAATTCCTCCCTTTGCCACCTGCTTAATAATTAATATATCAAATGTTGAATCCTTACTTTAGATACCATCATAATTGTGAATTTCTTCCTATTTTTCTTTATGAAAACCATTCAACAAAAGAACTGCACAACAATAACAGTAAGAACAACAACAACCAATAACTGAACCTCATACTGCCTTGCATTTTACGTATTAGGAAAGAGTTCTAGGCTCCCTCTGTTGACAGTCCATATTTCCATTGGTCTGAACAGGCTGAGCTACGGAAATCACTCACTGTTTTTATTTATGGTCTATTCCACAGCTTTGAAATTAAGTTTACATCCAGGTGTTAGTAGATATTCATTATGTTTCTAAAATGCCGTGTAAATAACTGATTGCTTAGGGACTAGATGGCAAAGAAGGGGACATCTCACACTCAAATGGCTGACCCTGTTCATAAAATGCACAATCAGAAATTCTCCTATATTTATGATGTATACTGCTACTTCTACTAGTAGACCAGGCTAGCTCTCCTTGGCTTCTTTGAATCTTTCCGTTTTATAACAATCTTTATCTTGTTTCTAGATTAAAGCTTTTGTGTTCTGTAAAATATTATGCATGTTGACAGCAAGACGTATTATAATGGACCATCTAAAGCAACACTCCAGCTAGCTAACACAATTTGAGAGGTGTATTTATACTGGAATTTTAAAAAACACAACAAATGAAAAGTGAGGGAGAAGCAACTCACTAGAGATGAAAAACTAAGAAATAAACAAGTGAGTCCATCACAAAGAACATCCTACGTATGGATGCCTATGAGGCTCAGAATCACACAGTCCTAGAAGTTGTAAGCAAAGTCTTCTCTGAAGCGCTTTTGCTTTTCCCCAAAGAAATCTCTCTCTCTCTCTCTATTTATCTTTTCTGTTGGGGAAATGAAAGTACTTTCAAAACAATCTAATAACATTGTGATGGAGGAAATGATGGCAGATTTTATATTACCCCCATCATACAGGTGATGGAAGCTCTGATAAATGAAGTCAGTGCAAAGTCACAAACAGATGCCAGGCCTTCTGATGTACAGCTAGGACTTCAGTGAATGAAAAATATCTTCCTGGTTTGCTTAGCCCTTTGTCATCTTGCAGAGGGAACTTTTCTCATTTGTTTTAACCCTTGCTCACTCCTGCATAGACAGGTATTCTTCCCACAGGAAATAGGGATCTTGGCTCAGAGTTTGAATTTGAATCTTATATTGCAAAATGATATTACAAACAACAAGTGCTAAGATTATAAAACTAAAATATTTTGTTAGGTGTACTGTAACAGCAACAGCTTTATGATCATAAAACAGATCGACTACAGCTTTGGGTATTGCAGTGGTTCGTCACTGTTTGGGGGTCATATACCCTCTGGAAATCTGATGAAAGTTGTAGATGATCTCCCCAGAAAGATGCACACCCAGAACTACATGGGCCCCTGAAGATATCACCCCTGTCAGTGGTTCCAGAAACGCCAAGGTTAAGAATCCAATATAGTAGAAAGAGCATGGACTTTGGAGATAGGCCTTGGTTTGAATCCCAGCCCCATCTTAATGTGTGACTTTGAGAAAATATTCTCCCATCTTGCCCTCATCAAATGGCTAGCTCTGTGTGGTTGGAAATGGGGGGGGGTTTGGTCTCACACTAAAAGCAGCAGCATCAATGCTACTTAATGGTCCATGGTGAGTGTCATGGGGGCCACACACTCAGAGCATGAACATAGTGTTAGACATTTTTTGGAATCTGGCTGCCCTATATTCATACTGCCTTCTTTTGGTAACAGTATTCCAGTTTCCTTTTAAGGGATCACTATTCCCATTTGAGCAATCTTGCCAATCTTGTCAGTCGAGAAGGGGCTATCCTTGGACTGAGTAACACAAGGACAGCAGTGTCTGAGAAGACTCAGTTAGCTCCCACTACCTAGACCCACAGCTGCCGTGATTGTAGTACTTTGTAGTTTCAAGTCTCATTCTCCAGTGTTCCCTTTGAACCTCTGAGCTACCAATAAAATTTTTTGATTGAATTAGCTAAAGTCAACCGTTGCTTCCACCAAGGAAGCCAAAGTAATATAGGTGTGTTGACCCAGACCCAGTGATCACCGAATCAAGGTGGGAATAGGATGCTATAAGGCCATCCTAAAGCTCTTATTGATAACTAGTTAAAAATAAATAAATAAAAGAGGACACTGGTGGAAACAAAGACTATTTCCAGTTATGGCAGAAACAGATAGTAGCACCATATTACATTGCAATGTTCTATCTGTTCTTCTATTAGTTATGAGAGTCTTGAGGGCAAGAGCATACTGTATCTTATACACCTAGCACCTTATTTATGATAACATTTGTCTGGCATATATATATATACACATATATATGTATCTATATATATGTATATATATATATATATATATACATATATAAAGCCAAAACTGTTGCAGTAGTTCCTAATAAATCCTTATTAAATGAATGGATGATACTATTGCTGCCATATGACTTTAAGTCAGGTTTTTAAAAACCACATTTATCAAAAAAAGTTAACTCAGTCTAAGGCTTGTAAAAGTTGTACAAAAGAACTCAAAATATTTTAGGAGGAAAAAAGTCTGTTTATATAGTAAGATGACTTCATTCTTGAAGTGTCCTTTATTTTAATTTAAGAAAAGATTTGCATATAAACCTTCTGTTCAAACCACTCTTAACTCTGTCGTAGGGCTTCAAACCAGTTGGTTCAGTTCAAACCCCTGCTAAGAATATGCATTTCCACCCCAGATATACTAAATCAGAATCTACATTTTAAGAAGATCCCCAGGTGATTCTTATGTGTAATAAATTTTGAGAACCACTGCTGTACTAGTAAGGAGCCCTGGTGGCACAGTGGTTAAAGCGTTTGACTGCTAACCTAAAGGTTGGTGGTTTGAAACCAACAGTGGCTCCACGGGAGAAAGATGTGGCAGTCAGCTTCCGTTAAAGATTTACAGCCTTGGAAACCCTATGGGGTTACTATGAGTTGGAGTTGGTTTGATGGCAGTGGGTTTGGTTTTTTGGTGGCACTACTAGCTGGTCTCAGAACTGGTCCCTAACAGCAGCATTAACTTGTTAGAAATGCAAATTCTCAGCAGGAGTTCGAACCGGAAAGAACTGGTTCGAAGCCCTGCTCTGTCTCCTGCTCACAGATGTTTCTTCCCAATTATTTTCTTTGTTTTCCTAAAACAGTCAAATTAATGAGAACTGCCTGCATGTGATGTGAATAGGGTGAAAGGATCATTTGAGAAGCTTTGTGCAAACAGTTTGCATCGACTACTAACCGAAAGTTAGGTGGTTTGAATCCACCCAGCAGCGCCGTAGAAGAAAGGCCTGGTTATCTGATTCCATAAAGATTACAGCCAAGAAAACCTTATGGAGCAGTTCTACTCTGTAACACATGGGGTCACCATAAGTCAGAATGAACTCAATGGCAGTGGGTTTGGTCTTTGTTTTTTTTGAGACTACTCGTCCAGTCTCTTGGCAAGGCAAGGAAGTCTATTGTAAGGTGCAAGAACTTCCCAAGGGCACCACCCAGGACCTTAGTAATGATAGGGAGGATCAGTGCCCCTTATTTATAGAAAGCCCTATTCCTATGTAAGCTCCATTCTTATATAAGACTATTAGGATCCTTATTACACCTAGGAGCCCATGGGTGGTACAAATGGTTAAGGCTCCTCACCGCTAAGCAAAGGTTGGAGGTTTGAGGCCACCCTGAGGCACCTTGGAAGAAAGTCCTGGGGATCTGCTTCTGAAAAAACAGCTATTGAAAACCTTGTGGAGCCTAGTTCTACTCGGGCACACATAAGGTCGCCATGAATTGAAGTTGACTCAACGGCAACTGGTAACTGGTGTGACACTTAGCCATGCTGCAAAATTAATGCAGGAGAATTGTTGCGGCAGGGAGAAAGATGAAATGGAATGGCAAGACATTCCAGCATCGTGAAAGTCAGGGTTCTTGGTTGCAAACCACAAAATCTATACTATCTGGTTTAAGTAGGAAGTGCTTTATTAAAAGATATTAGAAGGCTCACAGAGTCTTTGGAAGAACTGAAGAAACAGGCTCTGGACTAAGCTTCCAGAAACAATCCCCAGTCCCTCAAAGCAGAACTGGCCGGGA
Source organism: Dugong dugon (assembly GCA_030035585.1). NCBI lineage: Eukaryota > Metazoa > Chordata > Mammalia > Sirenia > Dugongidae > Dugong > Dugong dugon. The sequence continues at coordinate 71,081,997 of CM057460.1, forward strand.
AGGAAACTGCTGCTCTTGATTCCAGAACCACACTGCGTCTCCCACCATCTGTGCCTGCAGAATGAATGCCTTGCACCCGGCCTGCTTCCTCACATAAATCACTTTACATCTCTAATGTGTGCATCTGATTAGCAGAATCTAAGTCACATGACTGCACCCTGGAGGCAAAGGAAGCTGAGAAATGTTGGAGGTTTGCATTCTATCTTGGGAAGACGGGATTCACACCATGGGGAACCATCACAATGCAGAGAAGATGTCAAAAGATTTGGCCATCAGTGTAAACCAGAATGATTTTGACTTTAAAAGCTTTCAGCCTTTGATTAATTGTGCTAATCTGTCCCCAGCGTAGTGTTTTCAGCCATCCGGTAGATGTGGGCCTGAGCCTCAGCTTCAGGATGCCTGCTCCAAACACCAGAGTCATTTCTCAGCTGACTATCTCATAAGGAAAATGAATTGTCTTGTACTGAACACATTCTATATGCCAGACACTGTGCTCAATGCTTCATATCCATATGCATTTAACCCTTTCAATAACCCCAACTCAAGGGTATAATTCCTATTTTACCACAAAACGGCATTGTGCATCATATCAAGGGATTCAGGATACTGATATGTCTTATTACTAGAGAGGTTTATCTTGATCACTTGGTTAAGTTGGTATCTGCTGCTCAACTGTCAGGTTACTTTCACTTTGTATCCATATATATCTTGGGGGAAGTACTTTGAGACTACACAAATTCCCTTTTCTCCTTGAACTTTCACTCACTAAGTTTAGCACATGTTTTTGGATATTGTTTGCAACGATCATTGCTGTGGTGTATTTGCCTAATGGTGATTATCTATTTCCCCCTTTCTTTTTACCCTTATTGATTGGCATTATTGAGGAAGAAATGTCTCATCTCTCCTTTTTTACTTTATTTACTTGATTATTTATATCAGTATGGACTCATGGATATTTGTTTTATTCTATGAGTTAAAACCCAACATTATCATTGTTATTTCTCAAATTGTTCCATCTTTGGCCATTAGGAACTCCATTAAGTTGGCAGCTGTGTTCTTTTGACAATCCCGCATCTGTTTTTGAACATTTCCTTACTTTGTGGCACCAAAAGTTGTTACCGGCTCATCTTGTATTTTGCTTATCTCAGCCCTAACCTCAACCACTTCTCACGTAGGGAACTTATAAAATACTGATGTCCAGGCCCTACCCCAAACCAATTAAATCAGAATAACTCAGGTTGGGATCCAGGTGTCCATATTTTTTAAAGCACCACAGGTAATTCCAATGTGCAGCCATGTTTGAGAATCAGTAGGCTAACTGGTTTCAGGGTTTTTCTAACTTTAACGTGTCTATGAACCTCCCGGAAATCTTGTTAAGATTTTGATTGAGTAAGTCTGGAGCAGGGACTGAGATGCTGCATTTATAATAAGTTCCCAGTGTGTTTATTGGCAGACCACCCTTTGAGGGGAAAGGATCTAGAAGACACTATTTCCGTAAGTTTAAAAAGCCTTAGAAATTGCAAACTTGCTCATGGCTGTGGAAAGAGTCACTATTTGCTAGGTTACTGTTTAGCATTGTTTTATTTTCTAATTTCTGAGGGATTGGTGGTGAAAGGAACTATTTGCCATGCAGTGTAGACAGAGTCAAAGGAGATTGTCCTAAGAATTGAAAATGGAAAACTGAATCATTTGACCCTGAAAGCAAACCCCTATAATGAATAAAAACGAGTAAATGTGTTTGTCTTCCACTTCCTAAACAGACAAAGAGTACCGAATAAATCTTTTTGAAAAATGAAGGGTGACAATAAAGGAACATTTCATGCTGAAAGCATAACAAAAAAATCCCAGATGTGAATATCCATCTTGCAAAGACAAGTGCAAAAGATTGGAGTCTTCTGTGGCACGTAGGTCACCATTTTGAATTTTGTTTAAACAAAATCCCTCGGGAAACATTATCTTCAGTTCTTTTGGTGTATCAGCTCAGTTTTTCCAGCTGTTTTCGTAACCGTGCATAGTCCTGTCCAGCTGTTAAGCTGCCTTGGTCTCCCCAAGGTGGTAGGTCTTCAGAAGACTAAGAACAAAGGAGTCCAAAGAGACACAAACTGTAGGCCATCAAACACATGCCAGTCACCTTCAACACAACTATGACCATTTGCCCCATAAAATGATTCTTTGATCTCCAGTAATTTTCAAGCTTTAAGATACTTGATACTTGCTTGAGGTGGTGCTTAAAAATGTACATTTCTAGACCTTTGGATGGGGCCAGGGAACTAGCATGCCTGATCCCCTGGTGATCTGATGCCAAATGTCCCATATACCACACTTTGAGAAACACTGATCTAAGGGATCAGATCAGCATCCCCCTCCCCTTTGTTCAAGCTTGTTTTAATTTGCTAACAAAGCTTACTTTCATACCCTTCTCGACTTCTAGGTGAGAGAATGCAACAAATCACTTTATTATCCTTCCTCTACTGTCCTTTTCAACCATTAATTCTTCCTACTTATCTTATGTAACCTTGGACTCTAATCCTATTTTTCCCAGAACCTCAGACACAAACGAAAGCTTGAGGTATGAGGGCTTTCCTCCCAGAAGGACAGTCAGAAACAGCCATGGTCTGTCTGACACTCTACCACCTGCTATAAGAACCCCTATCTAGGCCATCTCAATAGCCACCTCTTCATCAGTTTTCACTCTTTCTCAAAATTGCACTCATTGGTCACTGAGAGAGCAGAATACAGCATTAATAATGACAATAATAACAAGCTATCAAAGGTGAATAATATCACTGTCTTCATAATATAATCTGATATTTAGGATTTCTTAATGTATTAAATGGTCAGGAACACATTTAAATGTAATTTTGCGAAAAGATGTTCATGCTGAGTTTACGATATTCTAATTTCATGTATATAAAAAAGGACTATCAATATCAATTTTATTAAACCCTAAACCTAATCCTTTCAAGAAAGCTCATGAAAGTGACTAAGGGTGGGACGGCTGGTTCTAGAACCTCCTCCATCCAACCGAGACAGAGTTTGACACTCATACCTGGCCCCATTACATAGCAGAGACTGACAGACAGCAGAGACTCCCATAGGCAATGTCTCCTCATTGCTTAGAACAACCCAGAAAACCAAGGCAAATGTTCAATTACAAAACACAGTGAATGTTTACTGAGCATCCATGGGTGCTTGTCCCTGAATAGATACTTTAGAGCCTGTCCAACAGAATATATCAACAGACTCTGATTACCTTAGAGGAAGGCTGACCTCATCCCTCACACTCTGTAGGCTAGTCTAGATCTGTCCTGTGAAGCTACACTATCGGTTTCACTGTGGGGCAGCCCAAGGCCCCAGGAATTGGGTTATGACTAAGTCATTTTTATTCTTCTGACTCTTGCTAACAGTGACACTGAAGAGAAAAAAGTTGTACTTTCAAACCCATTTCCATTTATGAGAAGTTCTCTTGGAAGGGGCATTTTCCTGGGCACCAAGAAAGATGTTTATAATTAAGAAAGTCAGGCTTCAAGATTTAGATAAATCAAAACTGATTTTGGTCCAATGGTTTGGCCATACCCCAGAATTTGTCCATGGATCTAATTGAGATTCCTCTGGGGAACTATCCTGACCCTCTGATCATTTTCTATTTATAGAGTCATCCTTTGTGTTTGCCCAGTTTTGGTCTGGAAACTCTTAGCCTGAACCACAATCATATTTCCCCCATGGATTGGGTGTGGGGATCATCAAGTGTACTGGTCTCAACTGCAGGTTTCAAAGTGGATTCTGAAATCCATTTAGTAGGTCACAACTAGTATTTTTATTTTCAATAAACATAGTAAAATTTCAGACTGTATTGTTTATGGGAAACCCATCGCCCTCGAGTTGATTCCTACTCATAGCCGCTCTATAGGACAGAGTAGAACTGCCGCATAGGGTTTCCAAGCAGTGGCTAGTGGATTTGAACTGCCAACCTTCTGGTTAGCAACTGAGCTCTTAACCACTGTGCCACCAGGACTCCACTTATGGGAAGGGCATTATTTAAATGAAACTTTATTTTTATATATGTATATGTGTCATTGAGTTGCAATTTAAAATGCATTTCTTATTTGGGGTTAAGGTTTTAAAAGTACAAAAAACATTGATCTAGTACTTTGATCTGTAGGGGTTAAAGGCATAGACACTAGGGCCAAACTGCCAGAGTTTGAATCCTGGCTTCATCACTTGCTAGCTGTGTCACTTGGGGCAAGTTATTTTCTTCTGTGTCACAGGCGTCAAATCATTTCACAGATGTAATACAAGAATAATAATAGTTCCAGCTATCTCATAGAGTTGATGTGAAGGCTAAGTAAATCAAAGCATAGAATAGTGTCTTGCACATAGTAAGTACCTCATAAGCATTTTTGGAAAGAAAAAACAGAATCTTTTCACCAAGCGTATCGTTTTACATACTGAAGCAAAACAACAAAGTTCTTGCCCTGTGGATTTTATGATCTAGTATATACATATGCGCTTGAAAAATTGTTTGGATTGGCATTATACTGGAATGTTTAAGAAAGAATGTCCTGGAGACAGGCTGCCTAAGTTCACTCACTGTGTGACATCAGCAAGTTTTGACTATGCAAATTCTAGGTTTCTTAATCTGTTAAGTGGAGCTGATAACAATCTGTTTTATAAGGTGGTTGCTAGGATTAAATGAGATCATCCATAGAAGATGCTTAGGGCTAACCAACCTATTATCATTCTTACTGTTAGTAATTCAGACCATGCCATTGCTGCTTCTTTCACCATGTACTAAAAAGCAACCCCTCCTCTTCTTTCATGTGAATGGCTTACTCAAGTCGTCATTTCACTTCCACTGTGGTGAATCAACCACATAGGGGCTCAGATAAAGACAAGTACTCCTGACTAGGAAGTAATTGTGCCGTCCAGGGTCAGATTCAGACCGCCCCACTGTGCTCTCTCTGCAGCCTCGCTCTTCACAGCTTAGCTAAGTCACTAGAATTGTCCTTTTCCTCAGCAGGTTTTCACATCCCTGCAGATCACTGTGAAGTGTCACAATGTAAGCCTGATAGCCAGTCGGTCGTGCAGCATGGCTGTCTATGGCAATGCGGTAGCATCGTGTTTCCCTCCCCTTCATCTTCGGGGTGGGGGGCGGGGGAGGCATCTGATCAGGACAAAGCTCACTGTCCAATACGATGAAGCACTTTGTATCATTTGTCAATACAGGGGTAGCATAAAAGCTTTCATTAGCTGAAGGGGCTTTCACTCAAGTCCTTCAGTTCTTAAGGACCTTTGGCAAAGCTGTTCTGACAAGGAGAAATCTAAAATTCTTGAGGACTCCTGAGCGTGAGAGCCTGCTACAGTTATTCTGTAACTCTCCTCTTTCTCGAAGGGCACATTGTTTCCTGTAGCACTTACCACAGCTTTTAAAAATTAACAGCGGAGCTATGTTACGCACTATCAATCTCTAAACTGACCATAAGCACCTGGAGGGCAGGGGGCCTGCCTTATTTATCTTTGAATCCCCCGCAAGCACCTGGCACGCATCTCAATCAACATCTGTGGAATCGAATCTGGTTGAATTTATATCCTAGGTCATAGTGCCAGAATGGGACTGGAGCTGAAGGCAAGTGAATCATTTATTTCCCACTGCTGAGCTGAGTGCTGGCTTCCCAGGAAATTCAAGTCACCTCATCATCCAGAAGGCTACCTCCTTCAGTCTAAGGGGTGGAGGGCCTTAAGGTGGTTCTATTGGTGCCTTTGGCTGTAAGTTCTTTCTCCCAGTTCTTAAAGATTTGGAAAACGAAATACCCGTTCCTGCATTTTTTTTGGTTTATTATCCCGGGCCAGGAAAAAGTAAACTGAAAAGGTGAACCGTTTTGATCCTCTACTCAAGAGGATGTTGAGAGACAACCAGTGTTTAGGGTGACAGAGCCCCTTTTAATTCAGCTTTGTGTGTCTAGCATCTGGCACCCGTGCTGGGCACATTCTTTGTCCCAATTAAACATAGGAGCATAAATTTGTTATTTTCCTCCGTGTCAAAAGTTCAACTCTGATTCAACTTTTTAGGTTATAAATAGAAATAAAGATAGAAAATAGTTTTGAAAACTCTCCAGGTGTCTAAGCCAGGCACGCTGCTGAAGCTTTTGTATTTTTGTTCTAATTCCGCCCATAGCCAGGCAAGACAGGTATTAATGTCTCCATTTACAGTTGAGGAAACTGAGGTCCAGGGAACTTATACGGAGAATCGAGGATTGTAAATCAGCTCCACCACGCCAGTGGGTGTTTGCGTGTGTCTTTTTTTTTCCCCCTAAAGCCTTGCTAGTTCTCGTCCTTTTGGTCAATTTCCTCTATTTTACTTTTTCGAGTTAAAGTCCAGTCCTTTTCCAAGGTCTCACGCCCCCTCGGCCGCCTCACTCTGACCCTAAGAATAGTCAGCCACTTTCCAGCTAAATTCAGAATCCCGGCCCTCGGCTCCAAATCCGAGCTCCACGCCCACCCTCCAAGTCCGCGTCCCACACGCGTCTCCCAGGCCCCTTGCGCTTCTGCGGGATCCCGTGGTCGGCCCCCTACCTGACGCCCACGCGGCTCGGGGCGGTGCAGCCTCCGCCCACTGGCGCGCCTGCCCTGCCATTGGCTCTCCGGGCTGCTTGTCTCCTCCGCCAGCACCGCTCCGTCCCCGAGGCAGGTTTTGCCCGAGAAACCGCAGTACCTACGGCTCCGGCGCAGCGCGGGAGGACGGTGGAGCTCTGGGAGCGGACCCAAGCCGGCATGTGCCGGCGCGCGGAAGCCCCCGTCGGCCCCCGGGCCCGGACTGCTGCTAACTTCGCGGCGCGCTCCTCTGGTCCCGCCGCGGCCATGTAGCCGCCGGCGGGGCTCCCCGCATCCTGGGAGCGAGAGCGAGAGCGAGCCGGAGCCGAGCAGCTTGCCCCTCCCTCCGGAGGTGCTGAGTGCGCGCTGCGCGCGGTCGCCCCTCGGGCAGCACTTTGGGCCAGAGAAGAAAATGGGGGAGAAAGTTTCTGAGGCACCGGAGCCGGTGCCCCGCAGCTGCAGCAGCCACGGCGCCCGGACTCCTGCTCCTGAGGCGGCCGCAGCATCTTCGCCGACCGTCTCCTCGGGCTCAGAAACTCTGTCTGAGGAAGGGGAGCCCGGCGGCTTCTCCCGCGAGCAGCCGCCGCCGCCGCCGGGTGGCGCCCTGGGCGCCGGGCCGCCCGCCGTGTGGGCTCCCGCGCTTGGCGGCGCGGAACGCGGAGCCACTGTGCGGCTGCCCCTGCCCCTGGGAGGAACCGCGCCACCCGCGCCCCGGGACAGCAGCGCATCCCAGGAGGAACAGGACGAGGAGGTGGGCTCCCTCTTCCCTCACTTTGCCCCCCTCAGGGTCCGGGCTGCCGGGCGCCCCCAACTCTCCATCCTGAGCGCGGGCAGTGGGGAGGGGCGCGTCCTGGCAAGGGGGTGGGGTGGGGCAGAGATCCCCGGAAGCGCTGCCACAGCCTGGAGTAGTGACAGGAGCCTCCCCGTGGGCCACTGACTTCTCCGTGGCTGTTATCTCCGTATGTGTGTCTACACGTGCTGCCTGATAGTGTGCTTTTTTAAAATGTCAAAACAGTAAACTCTTGTCTGTATCTGCCTCTGTCGATCTGTGAATGGATGTGATCTGCACATCTTGCATGTCCCAACTACGATCTTATTCTTCGAAGAGGGCGCCGCTTCCTACCAAAGCGCTTGGCGGGAGGAGGAGTGTGTTGGCGACGGGGTGCAGATGGGATTAGTATCCGCGAAGTTGCGCGTTGGGACGTCAGTGGCGCCGGCCCTTTGGGATTATTCATGGGTGGTTTTGGCGGGTCCTAGTGGTGTACATCCCACCCTCCCCACCTCCACCCTCCCATCCTCCTGCAGGAGGACTGCCGGAGCTCGGCAGGTGGAGCGAGTGTGCGCGCCTGCAGCTCCCATTCGGACTTTTTCCACGGTGTCCGGATGCGCATTCGTCGCCATACGGAATAGGGAATGTCCCACCTCTTTCGGGGGACTGTGTCGGTCCTGTTTTCCTGAAAGGATGTTCGTCCAAAACTGTGGGTCGCTTTGGTATTCTCTTGACTGCTTTCTGTGGCTTTTTTTCTGCCTCTGGAGGACAGTAAGGAGGCTCAAGGTTCCTCATGTTTTTAAGATTGTTTTGAACGCTTCTTGTAAGAAGTCTTGATCAGGTAAAGCCATTAATAAAACATCACCCTAACATAGCCTCCTCGTGAAGTTAATTCCTCAGCGCCAGAGTGGGGTTTTTCTCATTTCTGATGGGGTTAGCTTTAGTAAGAAATTGGCATTGTCCCTCAGAAGAAGCAAGCTGAGACCAGTGCCTGGCACTGGGGCCCTACCCTGGAGGCAAAGACTGCATCTGGCCACAGGGTGAGAGGAGGTGAGTCCTAGCATGGCAGCGATGGAACAAACCATAGCTGGTCGTACTTAAGCCTCTGACAGTAACCATGCCCCATTCCCCAATGCCTGGGAGGATGGCAGGATGCTGGACAGGTGTCTGGAGACCTTTATAGAACTGCCTCTGCTCTTGAGTTGTGAAACCTTAGGTGAGTCGTTATCACTCCTCAGGTTCAGTTTATATAATCTGTAAAATGAGGAGTTTGAACTAATTAATCTCAGGGTCAGGTTCTGTCCACTTTAGTACTCTGCTTTCTTTTTCTTTTTTTTTTATTACTGTGCTTTAGATGGTTTACAGAGCAAATTAGTTTCTCATTAAATAATTAATATGCATATAGTTTTTTTGACATTGGCTGCCAGCCTGTAACATGTCAACACTCTCCCCTTCTTGACCTTAGTTCCCAGTTTCCGTTCGTCCAGCTTTCCTGTCCCCTTCTGCCTTTTTGCCTCTAGACTGGTATGCCCATTTAGTCTAGTATAGGTGTTGAACTATGTGTATTATTGTTTGTTTTATGGCCTGTCTAATCTTTGGCTGAAGATTGAACCTCAGGAGTGACTTGAATACTGAGTTAAAAGGGTGTCAGGGGGTCATACTGTTGGGGTTTCTCCAGTCTCTGTCAGACCAGTAAGTCTGGTCTTTTTTTGTGAGTTTGAATTTTGTTCTACATTTTTCTCCAGCTCTGTCCAGACCCCTCCAGTCCCTATTTCTGATCTGAACTTGAGGATGGAGTCAGATTGATGCTGGAACTGTTATCTGAGCGGTGGGATGTTAGGGATTGGCTGATAACACCCACCATAAAGCTGTCAGCTGGCAGAGAAATGACCAAACCCTGTACAGTACTGGTGTTCCTGGCTGGTTACATCTCCCTTTGAAGGTGCCAGGCATGTGTGATGTCTGCCTCAGCTTTCATAGTTGAACACACATGTCACTGGGAGCTGGGGGTATACCCTAACTTATTGACTTACCACTAGATCCTAATTAAATGTTGTTATTGGTGGAGAAGATGATAGAGTCCGTTGCTCTGTGTTTTCTGTTTAGATAGGCGGTGCTTGTGCTTAAGTGATGTGCTCTTGGAGATCCTGGGATGTGGGGTGGGGGTGGAGGGGAGGAACGGGATCTTCTCACTTTTGATCCTAATTCTGTAGCCCATTTATTGCCTGGCCTCAGGGAGACAGTGTTTTGCTTTCTCTGAAGCAGATATAATAATAATAGCTTATTTCCCAGACAATGTGGTAAGGATTGGTTGATTGAAACACATTTTGGAGAGTGGAATGACTAAATAGCATTGGTCAATATTTGTGAAATCTCAAAATTAGATGTATACTGATATGGTATTGCAATTTATTGTATAACTTAACCTGTGGCAGGGAACACTGGATATTGGCTAGAAGTGGAAACCTTGACTTTCTCAGAGAATTTTAAGGTGAAAATAGAAATATGGAGGTTTTCCTCCCCCTCAGGAGGAGAGAAATAACAGTCTCAGTGAAAGTGGCTGAAGTCCATGGCCCATTTTCTGTTTTTTACACTAATGGTGGTATGGTGCAGTGGTTCTTAACCTTTTTGGGGGGATTCTGGGCCTCTTGGAGAATCTGATGAAAGCTGTGAATTCTCTCCTTAGAAAATGCACGCAATTACAAATACTGTTCCAGAAGGTCCAGGAACACTGCTAGGAACACTCAGTTTAGTGGAAAGACCTGGGTTTGATTCCTAGCTCTGCCAACTAAACTCCATGTGGGGTTGTGGATCATTCAACTTCTGGAAGCCCCAGTTTTCTCACCTCTTAAGTGGGAATAATAGCAATAGAGTTGTTAGGCATTTTACACACATTATCTAATTTAATCCTAACACATACAGCATTGAGCACTTAGTAAATATTAGTTTATTTGTGATAAAATTTTGTGAAATGGGAGTATAAGCTTGGTCTGGCCTATTATTTTTATACTCAGTGTCTTGCTGTAGGACAACTAACATTACACTAACAATGCGTTGCCATAATACAACCCGATACAAATGATAACTGTCTCCTAGCTGGTCAGTTTATTCCCACTTTATTAGTATAAACTAGGAGACAGTTGTTATTTGTATCACATTGTGTTATGGCAGTGAACTATTAGTGCAGTGTTAGTTGTCCTATAGCAAGACACTTTGTGTAAAGCATTAAAAGGTTTTAGTTCATACCATAAAATGGAAAGGGGTCCATTTAGATTTCAAAATTGTTAGGTCTGTCTGGGAGATTCATTATTTCCAAAGTTCTTTATAGTAACTTTTGCATCAGTTTTGAATAGCAGCAAATTTCAGGTTTCTAGGTATTATTCCAGTGCTAATTTTTTGGGAGGGGCAAGCTTGTTAAGCTGTTTTGTATATATCTAGTAATTTCAACAGTCTTTGGCCAGTTTCATGTTTCATCTTGTTAATATTTGTACAAACTTACAAAGTTCCCATACACTTAAATCAGCCCTTTAAGCTTTTGGTAGGACCTCTGGTCAGTGATTAAGTGCTCAGCTGTAAACTCGAAAGTTGGCGGGTTTGAACCCACCCAGACACTTCACAGGAGAAAGACCTGGAGATCTGCTCCTGTAAAGATACAGCCTAGAAGACCCTGTGGGGCAGCTCCACTCTGTTACATGGGGTCTCTGTGAGTCAAAATCAACTTTGACGGTACTTTTCAACCACCACCACCACGTTTGGTGTCTTGAAAACAATAGTTTAAGATGGCAGTGATTCTAGGTTTTATGTACTTCATGTCGAACAAGTGAGAGTTAGAGATGGTGTGTGACTTTTTGTTTAAATAAACAGCATCTGACCTCTGCCACTTCTTCTCAAATCCTGTGCATATTGAAGGGTAGCAGGCTGCCTTTCTGGTAGGCAAGATGATCCAGATTGGAGGACTATTCCCCAGACAACATTTCTGAGATTTGCCTTTAGGCATTCTGTTCTGTCCCTTCCTTGGGATGCCTCTAATAAAGTACACGTGTGTGTTTTGTAACTTGTCAGTGAATTCTTTGACGGCAGGAATTTTGTCTTGGTTTGCCTCACACAGTGCCTCAAATTTATTAATAGGGCCTCAGTAAATACGTTGAATGAATGAGAAAAAGTAACATCTATGAAAATAGCTGCACATTTGAAGGGTGACTATGTGTGTGTGTATTTATTCATTTTGTCTGTTGCAAATTAGGATACTGAAACTTTTAGATCTTTCATCAAGGAAAACCTCATGGATTATGGTGAAAAATGTTATGATCAGTTTTTCTCTGAAAAATTTGAACAAAATAAAATCACTAAGGTTCCACTCAGAACGCTTTTGAAGGGACATGTGTTATTAACTGTGCTTTTCATTGTGTATACTAGAACTTGAAGCTTTCAGGGATTCTTAAAGAGAATGGCAGAAAACGGCTTAGTAGTTGAAAGGATTTTCAACTCAACATAAGGGACTTGTTTTATTGGCATAAATTGGGAAACAGTTTATTTTATTAACAATAGCCACAATTATGGGATGTCTTTAAACTCTTCTATTAAGTGGTACATGAGTATGAGGACTGCTTTTAATATCATTTTGGGTGTGGGAGAATCCCCCATATGATGGTAGTGCCGTAGATGAATTTCTAGTATTCATTAGTTAAGAGAATAAATAGCAAAAAGCAACCATGAATTTAGTAGAGCTTTTCACTGAATTTATATTTTATTAATCACAGCAGCTACAATTTGAAAAAAAGTAAGTGCGTAGATCTCGGCATATTTATTATTTAGTCTGCTTTTCGATTCATAGCATCAATCAGTTCTCGAAGAAATACAATTAGAATGCTCCTTAGAAGCGAGGATGGAGATACTTCAGCTTGCTTACTTCAGACACATCATCAGGAAAGACCAACTGCTAGAAAAGGACATCATGTTTAGCAGAGGGTCAGTGAAAATGAGGAAAATCCTCAGTAAGATGAATTGACACAATAGCTGAAACAATGGACTCAAACATACCAATCATCATGAAGAAGATGGTGCAGGGCAGTCAGTTTTGTTCTGTACACATAAGGTCGCCATGAGATGGAGCCAACTTGATGGCAGCTAACAATAACAACACTTCAGTAAGGATCAGGAGGCCAGGAAGTCAGTCAGTCAACCAGCCAATATATACTGAGCTCGACTCTGTGTGAGACACTAACCTGAGCACTGAGGACATGAAGGTGGATGAAGCAGAGATAATTTTAATCTCATGGTGCGTATAGGCTAGTGAGGGAGATAGTCATTAAACACGTGATCATCAATTAGTTGGTTTCAAGTGTGGCAATAGGGTACTGGAGAAGAGGCTGTGAGGGAGTATATGACCGCATTGTATAACTAATTTAGTTTGGGAGTTAAGGACTGCCACGCTGAGGAAGTGATGTTTGAGCTGAGATTTAAAGGATGAACAGATGCTAGCTGGGGAAAAGGAAGGGATAAGAGTTGTCCTGGTAGAGGGAACTACTGGCATGGAGGCCCTGAAGTAGGAGAGAGCGTGATGGGTCTGTGGTGCTCAGAGAAATCCCAGTTATTTGGATTGGAAGGAGAGAAGCAACAAAGTGACATGAGCAGATTTGTATTTTGGGAAGGCTAGGCAACACAAGGAGCCCTGGTGGCACAATGTTTAAGAGCTATGCCTGCTCACCAAAAGATAGGCAGTTCGAATCCACCAGCTGCTCCTTGGAAACCCTATGGGGCAGTTCTGCTATGTCCTATAGGGTCGCTATGGGTTGGAATTGACTTAGCAGCAACAGATTTTTTTTTTCTTTTTTAAGGCAACATGAAAACATGAAAGCCACATGATGGGAACTGCTACACTAGTGTAGCCTGGGTTGTTTGAGGGTTGGAACTGATGACCCGAGAAGATAGCATCTTAAAAAATAGTGTGTAGATGACAGGGGTTGTGGGGGGGTTGTCGTTCCTGGAAGTTCAGATACTCCAGGTAAGTATGTATGAAATATAATAGGAAAATAATTTAGGTCTACTGAAAAGAAAATCTTAGTGTGAATACTGATACGAGTTTTCAGTGTGACGTCTTCTTACGCCTAGCGTTTTCTTGAAGGAACAACTTTATAACATGAATAGAAATTGACAGGAGGGCCTTGTGAATGCTCGTTTCTGCAGTAGACTTCAGGGAAACATTTACCTGAGGTGAATATGAGGGGAAATCGTCCTGAGATTGTGCTGCTTCTTTTGTAGGCAGTGTCGTGTTTGTGAGATAACACACATTAAGAAAGTGTAGCTCATCTGTTTGGGTTTTCCTAGAGAAGGAAGCGTCAGTATCAAAGGCTTTACCCTTTCTACTTCTAGTCTGAGGTAAGTCCAGGCATTGCCAAATATTTATATTCGGCCAGTGTTTAGAGCCAGTGACAAGGGCTATCCTCTACTCAGACTTGGTGGCTACAGTGCATATGTCCAGTTACCTTTCAATTTGTCCCTTGTAGGACATTTCTCAAAATGAGAAGAGTCCAGTAGGTAGCCTGGCATCAGAGACAGCTGAGTGGTGTGTGTGTACACCTACGTGCATATGTGCATCTTAGAGGAGAGGATTGTACTTTTTAGATAAAAGACACCTATGTCGTTTATAATCACGTTTTTACATTCCATAGTGTTTCCTGGAAAGGACTTGTGTGCCTTTCCTTTCATGCCTTCTGACCACAGCAGCTAATGTTTCCCCACTCTGGGGTCAGGATCTGTAGTGCCTAAGGGTCTAGACTTCTGATCCTGGTTTACTTACAGGTTGTGTAACTTGGGACAGGTTATTAATGCTGAGAATGTGTCCTTATCTGTAAAATGGGGATGCCAATACTTATTTCAGAAGGTTATTATGAGAATTGATGAGATTTTTAGCAGAGTACCCAACGTGATGCTTGGGACATAGTAAGCACTCCATACTGGTGTTGACTACTAATACTGAGTTTGAACAAGCTGGCTTATGCAAAATATCAGTGCCATAGCAGGAACAAGCTGAAGCCTTCAGGTCCCTTCCCTGGTGAATTATGCCACCAGCATATTTTACTGGTTCCTGGCAGGCCCTTTCATTCATGAGTAGATAGATGTGTAACAATAGTTATCACTTTTAATTTCATGGATAGAGCATTTCTTATGACGTACTAACAGCAAAGTTTTATGGTATATGGTTCGTTTACGCTTTTATTAATACGCTCTCTCTCTTTTGCTCATGGAACCTGTTCTTAGTGATCATTCATTAAATAATATCCTAAAAGACTCCACAAACAGCTTTGAAATTACTAGCTGTGCCCAGTGTTTTAGTGAGAAGGCAGTGTGTCAGCAGTGCGATGAGGCTGGTGACATGACTGTGCACTTCGTTTAAGCTTAGGTGATGGTTTAGGAGCTGATAAGGGAGTAAGAAGGAAATCAAGAGATTTTTCTGGATGCCAGCTTTTGTTTTTGGGGACTAGGGAAGTGTCCCAGGGGCCATCTCAACTTCTCAGAGGGGTTATGTTATAATTGTTAGAAATGGATAGAACTTTCAAAAAATGTTAAGAACTCATGCTTGTCAAATATCCGACAAAAAACTCTGTTTTGTCCTTTTCAAACAGTGGAGCCATTTCATTTTTTAAGACAAAGATACAAAGATAGGAGCACTTTTGGTATAACTCAGCCCTTGGCGTGGTAACTGCAGTTCACTTCCCTTCCACCTTACTGGTGCTCTGCCCTACGCACTTGTTCAGGTTGGCGTTTACACAGCTTAGCATCATTTAGTTCAAAGAGTTTTGTTCTGTTTTATGTGTCAGTTTGTCTGTGGTTTCTTATCTGGTAATGTTATTTTATGTTAGAACATAACATAAAATCTGATTAAGCAGAAGTCTCTTTCTCCAGCAAGTTTCCTGCACTTGTTTCCCTCTCTTTTCTCCCTTCACCTTCTGCACTGTCTCACCTGGCTCAGAATTGCTGGGACGATTGGACAGGAGTCACCTGTGCTTCCAGGATTAGGAGAGAAAACCATGCCCTAAGTGTGAGATAGGAACCCCGGTAGCACGGTGGTTAAACTAACGCTTGACTGCTACTGAAAGGGTGGTGGTTTGAACCCACCAGCCACTATGTGGGAGGAAGATGTGGCAGTATGCTTCTATAAAGATTTCCACTTTGGAAACCCTATGGAGCAGTTCTGCTCTGTCCTATAGGGTTGCTATGAGTTGGAATCGACTTGATGGCAACCATTTTTTTTTTTTTTTGGTGTAAGTGTGAAGTGTTGGTTTAGGACTGTGGTCAGCGGTTCACATGCATTGAAGCCGTATTTAAGTGTATAGAACTTGGGTGAAATTTCTGGTGGATCCTCCAGGTTCTCTTAATGAATAACATCCACTACTTATTTAATGATTGGAAGCCATAACTAGACATGTGTTTCCATGAGACAGCTTAGAAGTTTTGTACCCTGAGCCTGTACTCTTTTGCTAGCCCATCAATTCCTCTCTTGGACACAGTCGGTATAATTTTGATTATGGTACTTACTTCCACTGAACCTTTCAGTCTAAATGCTTTGCCCTGATATTGCGGGGGAGGCAGGAAGGAGGGGAGATGGAAGTACTGACAAATTGGCCCTCTTTTTAAACTAATTTCATAGGTTACCATGTGGAAAATGAAAATTTGATTTTAATGTTCTTGAATTGTAATTTAGATGTGTTTTCAGTACAAGGCATATTCAGAAGTACAACCAATTTAGTGTGGGTAGATGAGTGTATATTAACAAACAAATATCAGATGTAGGCCTTTTGGCCTCTGCCTTAGAACTTTGTCAGCTGCTTTTTTAATAAGCTGCAGTATTAGTTGTATAGTTCCCTCCTGGTCGATGATTTTGTCATTTTCTATGCTTGTTTTAAAAAAAAAATACCGTCATACTGAGGAATTTTTATCCTAACATTTGTCTTTTGAGGTATTTTTTAAATATGAGATAGATGGGGCCTTAGTGTCTCATCAGTGGTATGGAAACAAAGTTAAATTGGGTTAGAATTGGAGGTTAAAACCTTACGTTGCTGTACACTATCATTGAGATTTATATTTACAAAAGTCACAATTTTAGAATTGCCTCTTAGAGCAGTCATACTACATTAAGGAATTGAAATGGAATACAGTTGTGACAAAATCTACTTTGTATATTAAGGTTAAATGATTAAGTATGAATAAGTTGGTTCCATAGAAATATTTCCAGCTCCTACACACAGAAAGAACAAACACACAAAATTTGCTCTGTCCCTCACATAGTTTTAGCTGGAGTGGCTTAATTGAAATGACCTGAACCCTCACCCCAGGCTTCTCACTTAGATGTAGCCAGGAAGAGGGGAGAATTGCTCCAGAGAAAAGGGCAGTCCCAGAGATGTGATTCGGGAGGAAGAACCATTGGAAGGAGGTTTTACTTTAGAAGAATTTCAGCCTCATCCCAAATGAGTAGAGTAGATATCAGGAAAATCCAAGAAAATGCTCACCTCGTTCTTGTGGCTGTCATCAGAGAAGTTAAGTAGAAACGCCATGCTAAGTAGTGCGACCTTGATTTACAAACTGAGTGTGTGTGAGTGTGAGAGTCTGAGGGAAAACAAGAATTAGAGGAAATACTTGTCAAGACAGAAAAGACTGTCTTCTCTTTGTCTGACAATTCGGTGCTTTAAATTACTTATCTATTGTTTGAAATATTGCTTTTGTAAACTTTATTTAATGTACCACTTTATTTCCTGGTTATTTGTTCTTGAGGCGTTGTAAGTTACCCTGATAAGCTAACCCAGTTCACTGTTGGTTGAAAGAAAAGTTTAATCCAGAAAGTATAAGACCTTTTAGGACTAGCTTCAGTCCATGGTGATGTGTGAATCCTAGCCATGATACAAATCCACTATCTGAGAACAAAAGAGAAAACTGGAAATTACGACTTTCAACTCTTGATTTTCGTCATAAAAATGTCAGTACTGTTTTTGTTTTCAAATTTCCACTTTTGAATGAAAACGTTCCTACCTGGACAAAGCTTAGTTTACATGTGTGAGCTGCTTGAGGGCAACAGTTTTAAAATTACGGAATAACACTGAATGTGAAGAGGTATACCAATGAGTAACAATGAGTGAAATCATACTCCTTGGAAACCCTGTGGGGCAGTTTTACTCTGTCCTGTAGGGTTGCTATGAGTCGGAATCGACTCGATGGCAATTTTTTTTTTTTTTTTAAATCATACTGTTTTAAGTTCCTTTAAAATTATTTCTGGATCATCACTTTTTGTGTATTAGGTTATCTGTCATTCCTTGGTCTAATTCTTTTTTCTCCCCTTCCTTTCTATAGCTTGGTCATCAGAATTTTAAAAAGAACATGACAAACCAGCTGGAAGATTGTAGTAAAACCTTTGTTAAACGGAATGTTTGGGAAGAAAGGCCTTTTATGGTTACCTGCATTTTATGATTCACTGAAGATTAAATTGAAAGCTCTTTTAGTTCTCATCTTGTTGCTTACCCTTTTTTTTATAATGTCACGGCGCATTTTCCTGCCTTATTATTCTGTGCTGAACAAGCTAGATTTTTTTTTTTAATGATTAGACTTCCTTGTAGTGCTTTAGGGCTCTCACTTTGGGCATCAATCATCTTTGAAAATTGCTGAAGACGTCAAAGTGTGTAAGAAGAGGTAGAAAGTAAGGATAAAATTGTATATGTGCTGTTAATGAAAATAGTTATCTTGATTTTTTTTTTTCTTTCAACTTTAAAAGTTGAAGATAGTTGGTAAAACAAGTTCTGTTTTCTCTGGGTCTTACTGCATTAGCTTTGTTCCTGCAGTATGCAAAGTTTTGCATATAGTGTCAATATTTGTAGAGTCTTAACAGTTTATACAGCCTTTTCTCACATCATTTTATGTTTCCTTGTTCCCATTTTGTACACATTTCTTTTTGTAGTGTAGTTAGTAGTTTACGTGTTCTTTCTCTCCCACTAGATTGTGAGCTCATGATAAGGACAATGTCATATCAACTTGACATCCCTGCAACAGGGAGAGTGCATGGCATATGTTGCTGTTAGGTGCTGTCGAGTCAGTTCTGACTCATAGCGACACCATGTACAACAGAATGAAACACTGCCTGGCTCTCTGCCATCCTCACAGTCATTGCAATGCTTGAGCCCATTGTTGCAGCCACTGTGTCAGTCTATCTCGTTAAGGGTCTTCCTCTTTTTCGCTGACCCTCTACCAAGCATGATGTCCTTCTCCAGGGACTGGTCCCTTCTGATAACATGCCCAAAGTATGTGAGATGTAGTCTTACCAGCCTTGCTTCTAAGGAGCATTCTAACTTCTTCCAAGACAGATTTGTTCCTTCTTCTGGCAGTCCATAGGATATTCAATATTTTTTGCTAACACCATAATTCAAATGCATCAATTCTTCTTCGATCTTCCTTATTCATTGTCCAGCTTTTGCATGCATGTGAGGTAATTTAAAATACCATGGCTTGGGTCAGGAGGACCTTAGTCCTCAAAGTGACAGCTTAGCTTTTCAATACTTTAAAGAGGTCGTTTGCAGCAGATTTGCCCAGTGCATAGCATGTAGTGGATAATAATAATAACATAAAATTGCAAAAATATTGTGTGTCAGGATTCCATTCTGAGTGTTTTATATATATATGCTTATTTAATTTTTACCAAAGTAATTTGAAGTTAAATTGATAATTAAATTGGTCCAGACTAGCATGGTATTGTACAAGTGAGAAGGAGAATGGATGGTGAGAAGAGATCCGGGGAGAAGAGCAGGTTTGGGGAGATCATTGAGGTGCACTGTGCATTCCTTAAGATCCCAGCCTCTTGGTCATGTCTGCATCCCAGGACCTTGTATAAAGTGGTACACAATAAATGATTGCTGAATAAATGAGTGGTTGTTGAATGAATGAATGAGTGACTGCTGAAGGAATGAATGATTTTTGGTGAAAGAATGAATGATAGTTGAGCGAGTGAAATGTCAGTTAACTAATGGATCCCTGTGCATTTGGTGTAATAGTTAAGATTAAGTGTTCTGTCTGTGGAACTTTTGTTAAGGTAAGTGCCAAGATTTAAAGCTGTGAGCCTGGGTTTTAGGTCATCGGTTAATGGAATGAGCGGGTTCTCACAAACGAAGCGATTTGACTATAAATCAATTCTTATTTTCCTCTTGGCTTTGGGAAGCTGTATTCCACTAGGATCATTTTTGGTTATTCATTACAATCACACTTATATAACAGTAAGCCATTTTTGATCACACATTTAAGGGAATTATTTAAATTTTTAATGAAATATTGACAACTAGCGTTAAAATATTAACAGTGACACTGGACAGGATGCAAATGCTGAAAGTGGAAATGGGTTGCAGGGTTCCGGCAGTTTTATGAGTAGTGGAAGAGTGTTGGCATGGGAATTGGGAGGCTGAGCTTGTCTCCTTGCTAGATGAGTCATTAACCTCCCTGACCCTCATCTGTGATGAAATATGAGGCCCTTTTGAGCTCCAGCTCCAGTTTTTGTTTACCTCTCAGCTATAGCATATTAAGTAGTTTAAAAATTTAAAGTTCTCATCAGTGTATAACAGAACAGACTTGGGTTTGGAGTTTACTTGCTGCCCAGAGTCACTCTTTTGGCTACATGGAACAAGTCTGATATTCCTATGTCCTAGACCAACAGCTTCTGATTTCAAAAAGTCATTCTTTCATTTTAAAGATTTGTATGATCTCTATTCCCCCAGGCAGCCAGGGCCCTCCCTTACTGTTCTGTACTCTAGATGCCCAGCCCTTGAAGTGGGACTAAAGTCTGTTTTCAGAGTTAAACTAGAATCTATCAGTAGAAATTGCTTTTTTTACCAATGTGCTGTTAGCTGGCAGGAGTCCCTGACTGGTGCAGATGGTTAACGTGCTTGGCTGTTAACGGAAAGGTTGGAGGTTCAAGTCTACCTAGAGGTGCCATGGAAGAAAGGTCTGGTGATCTCCTTTCAAACAATCAGCCATTGAAAACCCTATGGAACATAGTCCTACTATGACACACATGGGCTTGTTGTGAGTCGGAATTGACTCCACAGCAATTGGTTTTTTAATTAGCTGGCACCTCCAGCCTAAGCTATCAGTGGGCTGTTTCATAAGTTTGTTTGGAGGTTAGTTGTTTGGAATTTAGAGTGTGTAGTCCCATAGAGATGTAATTTTAAGTGGAGCCCACAAAAGTCTGTTTATCCCCTACATGGGGTGATACAGTCTTGGAAATGGGATAATAGTGCTAGAAATGGTGAAGACAGTAGATGTTTTGATATGAAAGGTTAAAGGCTGCTTTACACCCTGTTTTACCCAAGAGATTAAGTATCTGGACTAGAAGTGGGGCCCAGGGCCCAGGCCTTTTCTTTTAGTTGCTCCGGCCATCCAGAATGGGTTGCATCTAACTTTTCTGCTTTTCTGATTCCATTTAGGGGCAGGTCTTTCTTCTCTGTAGTGTTGAGAGCAATACAGAAGCCCCTGCGGGGTATGGTGGAAGACTGTGGCATAGGTAATCCTTGTCTGTTAATTCTCAACATCTGCACATATATACGAGCAGGGCATTAGTCTCCCAGGTGCTACCATAGCCTCTCTCCTAGTTTTTGGTGTCTGCTGGTGATCCTTGGCATTCTTTGGAATCTGTCTTTGCCCCATGTGTGTGTCTCTGTGTCTATTCTGGTCTTTAATTCAGAAGTGATTAGGTTTAGGATCTACTCTACGTGGTATGGCCTCATTAACATAACAAAAGGAAACCCCTATTTTCAAATAGGATCACATCCACAGGTGCAAGGGCCAGGAATTCAACATATATATATGTGTGTGTGTGTGTGAGTATATATCTATATATATCTATATATATATTTTTTTCCTTTGGGGGAGGCACAATTCAGTTTATAGCACAGGGCAACTGCACACTCAGCCTCTGCTTCCAGCCACCAGGTAACTTACTTTGTCTGTAGAACACCTTCATGTATGCCCAAGAGTCCTCCTTCACATGAGGAAGCAAATGATTTTCACCCAAAACAAAATGTCCCTTGCCACTTTTTATTTCATTTTTAACAGGGTGGCCTATGAAAACTCAGAATTTTAAGGTAGAAGGTGTTCACTTCAGAAAATCCATCAGAATACCTTTTTAAATAAACCAAGTGCTTTTAACAGAAGTAATGTAAACTAAGACCTTTTTCCAAAACTCTTTTTCTTTATATAATAAAATTTCTCTTATAGAACAAACGATGTTCTAATTTTTATGGTCTATCTTCTCCCCAGCAAACATTAAATTCTCCCATGCTTTTTCTTTTAGTGTAACTCAGATAATAGGATTGATAGCTCCTGTAAATGAAGCTTTAACTAATTGCCACATGTCCTTGTTCCAGTGGGGACCTTACACTTAAATATGTGGTTTTAGGGGCATCGTTCTCTTCTGAACCCAATCTGTAGAGTTTGAAGGAGAATGGCCAGATCACTCCAATTAAAAGATGATTTTATTCAGTACGTAGTATGTCTTCTCTCTTCTTCCTCTCCATCCTTGCCCTCCCTCCCCCCATGTCTCTGCCTTCCTCTAAGGGGAGGGTTAAAGCCAAATTGTGGAATTAGTGCAGTTTGTTCTCTTAAAGAGATGGCGAAGGTCTCATCAAAATAGTTTATAGCCAAGTTCTAGCAGTGAGGATGGTTTTGTCAGAGCATCTCTCAATGTCCTGTTAGAGATTGTCTGTGGTAATTAAAAGGAAAGGGTAACGCAGATTTTTTTTAAAATGATAAATACAGGTTTAGCAAGTGATTGCCTAATGATGAGCGTAAGCCCTGCTGAGAAACATCGGGGTGCTCGCTTTGTACTCTCAAAAAACCTGTAATCTGATGGGCACTGTCTTGAATTGTTAAGATACCATTACCTGCAGTTTTTAGAAAATTATTTTGACACTTAAGGACATCTAAGGATGTAAATTTAATTACTGCTGCTGCTTTCCTTGTTGGCTTAGATGAAAACTGGCAGATTATATAAAAAAATTTCCACTATTTAAACTCAAGTTTCACAGGTGTTCAAAATTTTCTTTTCAGACTTGTAAGACAGATGAATGGCTTTTTAAGCATTACCATTAGGTCTTGGGCAATCAATAACTGGACTTTTTAAAGAGTAGCTTTCAGTTGGTTGTGGTTAAAACAGCTGCTTACCTAGGGTAGCCTAGACAGCTAGGGCTTTATTACAGTGGAATTTTGTGTCTGTGCCTCATTTTAACCTAAACTTGCTAGTAGGAGCTATAGCCACCACTATTAAAATACAGGGATAGTGAGTGAGCTGAACCAAGTTGCCTTCTTGTTGGGTTTTTTTTTTTTGCAATGCTCCTTTTTCTTCCCAATGCCAATTGACTTGTGTTTTTGAAGGACAGAAAGGGAGGAAATATTAGAGGGTGAATACAAACCAATTGGCATCCCTGGGTGGCACAAATGGTTAAGTGCTCAGCTATTAACCAAAAGGTTGGCGGTTTGAGTTCACCTTTTGGAAGAAACGCCTGAGGATTTACTTGTGAAAAATCAGCCATTGCAAACCCTATGGAGCACAGTTCTGTTCTGACACACAGGGTCACCATGAGTTGGAATGAACTCAATGGCAACTGGAGAGTGACCCCATGTGTGTCAGAGAACTTTGCTCCATAGGGTTCTCGGTAGCTGATTTTTCACAAGTAGATTACCTGGCCTTTCTTCTGAGGTGCCTCTAGGTAGACTCGAATCTCCAACCTTTTGGTTAGCAGCTGAGTGTGTTAACCATTTGCACCACCTCAGAACTCCACAGAATGAAGACAGGGACTTGAAGAGTAAGGGTATTATTATCTTCGCACGTTGGGTTTCGCATTGTGCTTGTGAAGTTGTCCTTATTTGAGGCGAGGTTTAGGACTCATTCCCGGTACCCAGAGCTGTTGTTAACCTTCTTGCTGTGGGGGGCAGAGATGATATGAAAGTGCATGCTGT
Source organism: Dugong dugon (assembly GCA_030035585.1). Lineage (NCBI taxonomy): Eukaryota > Metazoa > Chordata > Mammalia > Sirenia > Dugongidae > Dugong > Dugong dugon. Next base: position 71,105,341 of record CM057460.1, read on the forward strand.
TTGTCTTTGTGAAGTCAGGAGTTGTTTATTGAACTTTGCTGCTTGAAAAAACGCCCTAAGAGTTGGGAGGTGGGGAGGGAGGGAAGATGTAAAAAAATAAAAGGTCTAGTCAGTGCCTAAAGCAACATAGGTTAGGAGAGAGAGCACACAGGAGTGATTTGACCTGAATATGCACAGCACACCAACAAGAAGTGCAACATGTGATTCAAGTTGAATGTGCATATGGGGAGGGAGCCAAGTAAAGAACAGCCAACTTGATGAGATTTGTCTGAAAGCAGATTTTCCATTGTGCCCTGAAGATGTAAGAAGGGAAAGAAGAAGAGGGGATTGTACCAGATTAAATGATTTGGTCCACCAGATATGGTTACAGTGTTAGGAAAGGCCTCTATTTTTATCTTTAAAAATAATAATATTTTGAAGGGATAGTAATTGACAGCTTGGTTTTCTATATGTTTATAGTTAACTCTGTGCCTATGTAAAATTATTGGTATAGAATATACTATTGGGATTATAGTATTTTCTGTAATTCCAGTTTTTTATGGTTTCATAACTTTCTAATCACAGTATTTTTTTTTAAGCTTTATATTTCCCCAGGTAATTAAACAACATTTACACCTAACACTTTTTTAGTCCTTGTCTTAAGGAACTTTGTTTTTGCTTGTCATGGAGACAAAGTTTAGGGAAAAAGTGTGTTTGATAAGAATTTACCAGGTAAACCATTTTTTAGTGATACCTCTTTGGGATAGCACTTTCTTCCCTTGCTTTAGAATATCTTTTGGTTACTCAGTACTTGCAAATTGCCAAGTTTAGAGCAGTTGATATTTTTGGCCCACCTGGAGTTTCAAACATCCTCTATGTGTTTTTCCTCCTCTTCAAAGTGCGCTTGAAAAACTTCTTGAAGGGGAAACTCTCATGCTCTGTGTCTTTGGCAGGATTCATGGTCCCCATCACAGCAGAGCCCTATATGACTGAGGATTTGATGCTCCTGTGGCCAGCGCAGCCCCTGACACTGGGAGCTTTCTGAGACCTCTTGGCCATGTGCACTTGCTTGCCGTTCTCAGTAGCCACAGACTTACTGATCTTATGATACAGAACTTGTGGTTTATAAGGTAGTTTCTCCAGACCTCAAACCTGCCGGGGTAGCTAGTTCAGTGTTTTCAGGTGGGAAGGGAGTGAGTCTAGTAAAACCTAATCTCTAAAAATCAGACTTCATCTGTCTCCTTCACTATCCTGAAAGAATGGGGGAAAATTTCTTCACCAAAGAGTTAGCGAATACCAGTCGTGGTCTGGAGCACAGTTGTACTCTGACATACACGGGGTTGCCATGAGTTGGGATTGACTGGATGGCAACTCCATGATTGGTTGGTTATCATAATTTACTGTTGTGGGGGCATATATGACATGGTGGCTGCTTCTAAAAGCCACGGGAAATTACAAAACAAGGCAATAAGGAGGACTGATGAAAATTTTATGTCATGAGTAGGGTAAAATTAGAGGAAGTGGTCTGTTTATAAATGTCCAAGCCAAGGTGTAGCACTTAGGACAGTTCTGCTTTTATAATTAACATTAAGCTCCCAAATGAAATTACTTCTAGCCCCGCCCTCCGTTCCCGGCCTGAGACATCTCGTCTTTCACTGTTCACTCAGGAAAAATAACGAAGCAAGCAGTCTGTGCCCAGCATATGAGTATCCGGACAGTTCCACAACTTCTTCAAAGATGCTCTGTCCAGTTATTTTTATTATAATCACAGCATGTACTCTGGACTTTTGAAATTGGCAGTTGTTGTTGAGTGCGCTCTGACGTATGGCAGCCTTATGTATAACAGAACAAAACGTTGCCCGGTCCTGTGCCATCTTCATGACATTTGGAATATTTAAATCCATTGTTGTGGCTATTGTGTCAGTCCATCTTACTGAGGGTTTCCTTCGTTTTTGCTGACCCTCTACTTTACCAACCATGAGGCCCTTTTCTAGCAATTGGTCTTTCCTGCTGATGTGTCCAGACAACTATGCTATTAACCGGAACTCTGAGAACTAAACATTCACACTCTCCATATATGGTTTGCAGACCACCTGGTTAATGCACGTAAAAATACAGAGAGTGAGGCTGTTGCCTGGAAGACTTTAGCCTTCTGGCATGTGAAGACAAGGAGTTCCCTGGCCTTTATTGAAATGGTATTTGGGGTCTCTAGAATTCCTTGATTCTTAATGAGGGCATGGAGACCCTAGTCTTAGATTAAGCTTTGAAAAAAAATCTCATTGTAGGTTTTCAGTGTTGCAGAACAGACCATTCAAGGGACTCTAATTTTCCATTCTTTGAATAGCAAGTTCCTTCCTGTCCTTTGAACTGGGAGACTTGTATAATACCCAGAAGACACAGTACTTCCTACAGCTCCCAACATGAAGGGGATGGTAGGACAGTAGTTTGGGGGAGAGCAGGGACCTTATGGTACATATACAGAGAAAGGTCCCCTCATGTTTGGAGGTGGTGGGTGTCCTTCTACTGGAGGTGTATTTACCTCAACTAAAGGCATTCTTTCTGATGTTTTGTTTGGGTGGCACCTGTGACAGAATAAGAATAATCTTTTTTGAACTATCCACTTGTGTCTTGCACTTTGTTTGTTTCTCCTCTCTGATATTTCAAGCAGGAACTAGGACCCTTTTAATTCCTTGCCTTGGGGATATTCATGTGGCAGCAAAGCGAAGCAACTTGAAGTAGAGGCTCTTCCCAGTCTCTTTGTAAAATGTCTAAGTCTATAGAAGAGAGGATGCTGGGTGTACTGGGGCGGGGGGTGGTTTCCCTTTGAGAGCAGAGAGAGAGAGCAGAGTCCCCAGAGTGAGGAGAGGATCAAGGCTGGTGTGTCCTGAGGTATGTAGATTGGGACATTGTCAGCCTCTCAGTGGCAGAATGAGGGAAGGGGGAGGAGACTGGCCCTTGGTGGGCCTGGAGAGCCAGGGTTTCAAGCATCTGGGTTTCCTGTCTTGGCAAAGATTCTGGTGCCCTGTGTGGGACGTGGAGGCACAGAGGTGATGGATCTCAGGGAACTACGCTAGTTGACCATAGGGTTCTCAGTGAACGTGATAGGCTGAAGCCCCTTCCTTTTGTGTGACATTTCAGGAATGACTGTGAGGGATCAGTTTCCCCACCACGGGCCTTGGAATCAGAATTAATTTGATCTAAAGGAGAGTAGGGGCAGTGGTGGTTCAGTGGTAGCATTCTAACCTTCCATGCAGGAGACCTATGTTTGATTCCCAGCCAGTGTATCTCATGTGTCGCCACCTTCATCTGTCGGTGGAGGCTTGTGTGTTGCTATGCTGCTCAACAGGTTTCAGCAGAGCTTCCAGACTAAGATGAACTAGGAAAGGCCTGGCATCTAATTCTGAAAAATCAGCCAAGGAAACTCCAGTGGTTTGCAGTGGTTTGATCTGAAACCGATCGCTGGGATGGTGCAAGACTGGGCAGTGTTTTGTTTTGCATGGAGTTGCCATAAGTTGGGGCCAACTTGATGGCAGTGAACGACAAAGAAAAATGTGATATTTTTTGCATATCTGAGTTTGTGAGTTGAGTTTTTATATATTCTGTAGCCATGGTTAAAACTTAGGTGCCTGAAAACCCCTAGATGAGGTTCTGTATATAGCCCCATAAACATAAAGGCTTAGCCCTGCCAGTCCGTAATTTTACTAAAAATTAAAGTATTGGGATCCAGACAAATGGGAATAAGGCACTGAGAGGTCAGTTTGTCTTAGCTCAAAGGTCATGGACTTCCTTCCACCCCTCCCCTTTGACTGCCCCCAGCAAGTTAGTGGCTTCCTGCATTGCTTGTCCCCCAGAGGTCTGTTAATGCACTTCTCGAGTTGTGGCGTCTTCTCCTCTTGCCAGACTGTAAGCAGCACAAGGGCAGAGACTTTGTCTTACTCATCTTTGTATCCACAGCCGTTGCCTCCCAGTATGCAGTAAATCTTTGTTGAATAGATAAAATGCACCGAGGTAACTTTGCTCTGCAGCTTAAGGGAAGTTGAAGCCCTGAAATAGTGCTAGCCCCTGAAAGACTGATAAAAGCAGGACTCTAGGATACCATCCCCTCACTGTTCTGTGGGGACTGTGGGCTGGTGCAGGTCGTGAATTTTTCACGTTCGTTCTGTGTTCCCCTGTCGCATGAGCAGTTCAGTGTTAGATTCAAAGAAGAGATGATTGAAAAAAATTAATGTTAAGAGTTACATGTTGGAGTTATATGTAATAATCAGTTTCTAGAGGTTGGGCAGAGTCCCTAGGTGGCACAAACGGTTAACGTGCTCTGCTGCTAACTGAAAGGTTGGCAGTTTGAGTCCACCTAGAGGCATCTCAGAAGAAAGGCCTGGTGATCTACTTCTGAAAAATCAGCCATCGAAAACCCTGTGGAGCACAGTTCTACTCTGACACAATCGGTTCTGCAGCAACTGGGGATTAGAAGTCTGGCGCTGCTGGCTGGCCAGTTGTCACCAGTTGGCAGAAATGCCCAGAATAAAACTAGTTCAGACTGTCTGGGTTTCTGAATCAGATATCTTGGGGGTCCTGGTTCTCTTCCCCTAATTCTTCGCAGGGGCCCCTTGGGAGTGCTGGTCCAGAAGAGGGTGATGAGTGAGAATGTGGCTCCCTGGAGGTGAAGGGCTTCTTTTCTGGAGTAACAGGTTCTGGAAGGCACTGAGGAAACCAGGGCTTTGCTTTCTCAGGCTCCCAGGATGAGCAGCTGCAGGGACCTCGGTGAAGGGACAGCTAGGAGGGGATGTGGGTGCCACCTACTCTGTCATCTGAACAGGCAAACATTTAAAAATGTTTGCAAAAGCAAATTCTGGAGAAGATGACTATGACATCCTTGTGTAAATAGTTGGTAAGTACTGTTCTTTTCTTTTACTAATTAATTTCCCTGACAGCTTTGCTGACGGCTCTTCTCCACAATTGGTTGCTGAATTGCAATGCTCAATTATCTGTGTAATAACACGCTATAAAAACATATAAAGCCAGGAAAAAATGGTTTTAACCAAAGTGGATGAGCCTTGAAAATAGATATCTTGCACATCCACATCTGGACTGAAAGGAGCACATTAAATCTGTCATTAATGATTTAACTGACTGGATTTCTTCCCTAAAAGGTAAAAGAAAACATTAAAATTGAGTATGAGGCTCTTGAATTACCTTCAGATACAACCAGAAGCAGTGTGTCATTGAAGTATTTTGACTTTTGGATGCTGTTAATTACAAGTGATTCTCTGTGGCTATTTCACTTTGAAAATGTTGATAATGCATTTCAATATTGTAGCTACCATTTCTTGAAAGCCTACTCTGTACAGGCACTGTGCTAGTGTTTTATGAGTGTTATTTCATTTAGTTCTAGCTGTAGTCTTGCAAGGAAGGTGGGGAATATCCCCATTTCACAGTAAAGGAGAGTGAAGTTCACAGAGATTAAATAACTTGGTCAGAGTTTGTCAGATTTCTAAACCAATGCTTTCCCTCTGTATTTCATGGGTGGGTCAGTAAAAGCAGTGAGGGGATAATTTTTTTTTTTTTTAATGTTGCTCGTGAATGGATTCATCAGTTTATTATGATTATTACTTTGAAAAATAATGTAAAACAGAAGAATTGCTGAGCCCTGCCTAAATTCTTGACATACAGAATTGCTAAGGATAATTTTTTTAAGTCACTAAGTTTTGGGGTGGTCTGTAAAACACAATAGATAACCATATCACATACTCTTGGTTCTTTCTGTTTCTATTGCTTGGAATGCTGCTCCTCTCTCTGAGTACTACTTTGAGGGATCAAACCATATAGGCACAAATGCAGAAAGGCCAGTGACCATTAATGAAGTAAAACACCAAAGACAAAGTAAAAAGGAAAGCCAGAAACACAATAGGCAAAATATTTTGCCTACATTCCTGACATCTGGAGTTGAAATGAGAAATAGGTGCTAGGGCAATGTTTTTGGCCTCAACTTGACCTACATTTGAATCACCTATGGGGCTTTGACAATGTACACACATCAGGGTTTGACTGGGAGATTCTGATTCTGTGTGTGTGTGCATGTTAAAAGCCTGCCAGGTGATTCTGTGAGTGGCCAGGGTTGTAGAAGCGTTGGCCTTGCTCCTCTTGGCTTGTGGAGAAAGTTAATATTTATGCCCAGTGCCATTTACCAAGGGCCTTTTATGAGCAGGAGCTGTGCTAGGTGCTTTGCACATATCATCCCATGTTGTCCTCATGGCAAGTCTGTGGGGTGGCAGGTAGAAGCCTCAGAGAACTCGGTAGTTTGTACTGAGTCTTCCATTTAGTGACAGAGTGGTATGGATTGAATTAGGTCCCCCTAAAATATGTGTTATAAATCCTAACCTCTATGCCTCTGGTTATAATCCCATTTGGGAATGAGTTGTCTTTGTTATGTTAATGAGGAAGGATTAGTGTAGGGTGTATTTTGATTCAATCTCTTGATATATAAAAGTGGTTAAACAAGTGAGCAGGGCAGAGATAGGGGAAGAGAGATGCCAAGCCACGTGAAGATTGCCCAGGAGCAGAAGTTGAAGAGACAAGGACCTTCCTCAAGGGCCGACAGAGAGAAAGCCTTCCACTAGAGCTTGCACCCTGTATTTGGACTTCTAGCCTCCCAAACTGTGAGAAGATAAATTTGTTTGTTAGAGTCATCCACTTGTGGTATTTCTGTTATAGCAGCACTAGATAACTAAGGGAGCCCTGGTGGCACAGTAGTTAAGAGCTCGGCTGCTAGCCAGAAGGTTGGCAGTTTGAATCCACCAGCTGCTCCTTGGAAACCGTAAGGCAGTTCTACTTTGTCCTGTAGGGTTGCTTTGAGTCAGAATCAACTTGACTGGCAATGAGTAGATAACTGAGACACAGGGATAAGATTTAAATTCATTTGTTTACCTCTCAAGTGTGTGAGTTTTTTACATTCAGATTTTCCTGACTTTCACGTACCTGAGGTAAAGGGCACTGACTGGAGTATTTAGAATAACAAAGGGCTTTGCATACTTGGCTCTACTTGTGGCATTGTTGGTGAGTATTTTGTAACTTGTAGGAGCCCCGGTGGTGCAGTGGTTAAAGTGCTCGGCTGCTAACTAAAAGGTTGGCAGTTTGAACCTACCAGCTGCTCCTTGGGAGAAAAATGTGTCAGTCTGCTTCCGTAAAGATTTACAGCCTTGGAAACCCTAGGGGCAGTTCTTCTCTGTCCTGCAAGGTTGCTATGAGTCAGAATTGACTACAGTGGGTTTGGGTTTTAGAAGACTTCAAATTTGTGTGTGTGTGTGTTTGTAAGCACACTTCCTTACAAGTTTGTGTCCTCACCACAGCCTAACTTTTGGACGAACATGCATGTCACATTACAGAACTGAACACTTTTCTCAATATGGTGGAGTGACACTCTGGTTTAACAGACCTCAGATTAACTTGATGCCACTTGTGATGTTTACCCTGAACGTTTTTGAGTGTATCCTCAAATAGCAAGGCAGCTAGTAAGAAGTGTCATTCCCATTGGGAGTATTGTGCTTTTCATTTCCTTTAGTAGGCTGAGAATTGCTAGTACACGTTTTACAAAAAGAGAGGGATTTTTTTCCCTGACTTAATTTTGCTGAACTGATGGATAAGACATTTAGGGATGTGAGGAGAGAGGAAACAGAGAAGGAGGCCTGCCTCTCTCCCATTTCAGGGCATCACTGCCTTTCTGTGACTAGTAAAAGGGTGTTTTCCAACAGAAGTACCATTTATAAATGCAATATTGTCTTCATAGCAATGTTTCTAAATGCCGGCCTGTCACCCCAAAGAAGGAGTATCATCCCGGGGGAGGATGATATGAATAGTGAAAGTAAGTGGCAAGGAATCAACAGGTGAAGAGAATAACCCTTGTCTAATACATTTTAAGGAGCCCTGGTAGCGCAGTGGTTAAGTGCTCAGCTGTTAACCAAAAGGTTGGAGGTTCAAACTCACCAGCCACTCCGTGGGAGAAAGATGTGGCAGTCTGCTTCCTTAAAGATGACAGCCTTGAAAACCCTGGGGGGCAGTTCTACTCCATCCTGTAGGGTTGCTATGAGTCAGAATCAACTCAATGGCAGTGGGTTTTTTAAAATACTTTTTTGTCATTGTTAATGTTTTGATTCTCCAGTAGCAGTATGACCATATGAGAGAGTAACTTTTATAGGAATAACTATAGTAGATGGTCTTACTTTTGGGAGTTGGTGGGGTTCCTCTTCCTGAACCTTGGGGCCCTCAACACAGTGGGGGCTCAGCTGGGTGCTGAATTATGTCTGTGCCACCTGCAACACAGGACTCAGTAAGCAGGAGCCTGAGGGTATATGTATTTGGCTTACTTGAGTTGTCAGGTCTTATCAGCCTTTCATTAGGAATATTTTTTTCTCCCTGAAAACTCATAAAAATTCATGTTGTAATATCAATGCCTGCAGGATCCTGTAGAATTTTGTTGAGCTGCTTATACCCTTTTCTCCTAATAGATATATTGTTCTGCTTATATATATGAATACAAATGTGTGCATGTAAATCTGTATAGGAGGCTCATGTGTATGCCAAAGTAGGTTTGCTGAGGGAAATGAAATAAACTAATTTTTCCCCCCACTGGTTCAGTGTGACTCAGAAATGTCTTTCTATGCTCTTAGAAGACTCCATTCTGGGAAGTATTTTAAATTTCATTAACCTCATATATATTTTACCAGATGCCTTTTTAGCATATCTATTTTATTACCATAATAACACTTCGATTACTTGGGGATCTGGAAAGAAATAAAATTAATCACTGAATTTACTAATTGTATATAGCATGTTTACAATTATGTATTTTTAGCAAGATCACTTTATCTTAGAAGTAACAGGTTTGTACATTCTTACCAACACCCTTGTTTTCGTTCATTGCTGTTGAGTTGGCTCTGACTCGTGGTGAACTTATATATAATTCATCTGTTTGTTTGTCGTACTGTGGTGGCTGGTGTGTTTCTGTGAGGCTAGAAGCTGTGTCACCAGTATCTCACATAGCAGCAGGGTCACCCATGGTGGACAGGTTTCAGCAGAGCTTCCAGACTAAAACAGACTAGGAAGAAAGGCCTGACATTCTGCTTCCAAAAACTAGCCAATGAAAACCTCATGGATCACAACAGAATACTGCCTGATATGCTGCTGGAATATAAGTCAACTTCCTTGCGCTATTTTTTTTAAAACAAGTATGTTAGCCTGGTACATTGTACCAGAAATTTAGTATTTTAAATACAATTCTTAAAGTGGGTGAAAGATATAGGTTATTTATTTATTTTGCTTTTGATGGCGTGAGGAGAAGGTGATCTTTAAAAGCCACTGTTTCCCAGTAAAATACAGTGTACTATTACCAAGATACTCTACAGGGCAAATCATATCCCATTAAACTTAACTGTGTAAGATGAAACCTTGATATAGTACAAAGTGGATGCTTGACCTTTTCTCGTTTTATACAACAGTTATACTATATTCGTGTACATATGTTTGTGAATGAGGAAAATATGTGGAACTCTACAGTACTACTTAAGATTTTTCTCTCCACATTAAAACCATTTGGAAATAGGAGTTATGCCTGTAAACATATTTTAAAAGCTTTAGTACAATTTTGAATTTTGAATAAAGTTATGTAGTACTTTTTATTATTGTGAACAAAGGAGTTATCATTGTGTGAAATTAGTATGAGCAAATTATCTGTAATATTTGCTGTTATTGCTGTTATGGCAATAAACTCTAACTGATGGCCTTTAAAAAAAAAAAAAAAAACCAGACAGCTTTAGTACAGCAAAATACGATATACCATTTCTGGTGGTAGTGAAGAATTTGGCTCTGTGAACAGTAGTTTATGGATTTCCATAAAAATTTATGGAACTTTTATTATCTGTAAATAGTGACAACATTTCTATGAATTTTATAAGAAAATACTTTCTAGTACTAGCTTCTTGCATCTTTTTTCCCTGCCTCTTTGTCCATCCTTCTTCTCTCCCATGTTGTGTAGGGATAGTTCTGTTTTTACAGGTCCCGGGTTTTTTTCTTATGCCTCACCAGGAATGATAAGTCATTTTGTTAGAATGGTAGTGGTCTCAGAAGTGGAGGATTATGACTTCAGTCGGAGCTTAATCAGCCTGAGCAGGTGCATTCTAAGTAAGAGAGATACTGTTTTAATACAAATGTCCCCTCTCATTCTGAGGAAGGGAGACAAGTATAGGACATGACACAGCAGTTAAGTCAGAATTGTTTCTAAATTGTTTTTTCAGAATTCTCCAGGCTCCAGCAGCAGTGTCTCATTAATATGTGGAAGAGGAATATAAGGAAGAGAAGTTGAGGGTGACTGTCTTAATTTTTTCCTCTGAGGGGTCAGTAATGCTTAAGAAAAATGAAGTCCAAGACTTACATAAATACGTGAGAGCCTCAGTAGTCTAGTGTTCATTTTCGAGTGGAATTTGATTCTGGGGACCTCGAATAAGAGGGAATGGTTATTAAAATGCCCAAAGCCCTTATTGTAAGGCAATTTAACTAAAATGTCACATGCCTTAACAGGCTAGCATTACAGTTCTAGAATTTTTCTAGCTTCTAGAATTTTTCTAGCTTCTAGAATTTTTCTGTTCTTGCTTTGTCTTGAAGTGTGCTATTGTCTTGAGAAGCAATAAAATGTTTGTGTAGTGTGTCTAAGCACCAGAGAAAACTAGGGTGCTTCTGTTAGGTGAATAACATCTTCGTGCTAGGTATAATTCTACTTTGCTCTTTAGTTAATTTTGGATTTTATAGAAACACATTATTTTCACTTAAAAACCATTAACTATATGCTATTTCTTGCCTAGGGTGGTGGTTGCATAAGTGTTTATAATTAATTCCTTACATTGTACCTTTATGTTTCAGGTATTTTTCTGTATATTTCACAATAAAAACAGTTTAAAGAAAGAAAAGTCCTAGATCTTCCAACTCAACCATACTGATTTGTTATTTATTTCTTCATCCATTCAACAAATATTTATTGCGCACTTACTATGCACCAGACATTGTATTGGCACTGGGAATACGGTAGTGAACCTAAGAGGTAAGTTCCTGATCTCATGAGGGTTACATGCCATAGAGGGGAGATAAACAATGTGTTAGAGCAGTAGTCAGTAAATGTTTTCTGTAAAGGGCCAGCTGGTAAATGCTTTAGGCTTTGTGGGCCAGATGGTCTCTGATGGAACTACTCAGCTCTGTCATTGCAGGGTGAAAGAAGCCATAGATGATATGTACATGAATCAGCATGGCTCTGTTCCATCAGCACTTTATTTTCAAAATCAGGTGGGCTGGATTTGATATGCAGCCCATATTTTGCAGACCCTGGTGTTAGATGGTAGTACACCCATAGGAGAAAAGAAGATGAAAGGAGCTATGGAGTGTTGAGATTCAGGGAAAGATGTTACAGTTTTTGACCAGGTAGGTAGGGACAGCCTCGATAAGAAGGTGACATGTAGGGATCTGAACAAGGTGACGTGTTCAGCCATGTGTGCGTATGGGAAGATGATCCATACAGAGGGGAAAACAAGTGTAAAGGCCCTGAGACGTAACATATCTGGAGAATTCAAGGAGTGGCAAGAAGGTCAGGTTGTTGGGTGCAGAGTGAATGAGGAGGAGAGTGGTAGGAGACAGATCAGAGGCGAAAGCTGGGCATGGGGCAAGGCCAGATCATGTTGCCTTGTAAGTCCTTCAAGAACTTAGATTTTCTTTCTTTTTTACTTCTAAGTAAGTCAGATGAGTAGTCACTGGAGGGATTTGAGTAGAAGAGTGAGATGTTCTAATTTTTAACAGGACCACTGGCTTCTAGGTGGATAATCGACTGCAGCCAGGCAGCCTAGAGAATGAATTAAGAGGTTTATTGCAACAATTAGGTGAGAGCTAATGGTGCTTAGACCAGGCTGGTGGTGGAGGTGGAGGTGAAGGTGGTGAGATGTGACCAGGTTCTGGATGCATACTGATCGTAGACTCGACAAGGTTTGCTTCCAGAGTGAAGTGGGCTATGAGAACTAGAGGAATCAAAGATGATTCCATAGTTTTTGTCCAAATCACCTGCTGGGATGGAATGCTGTTTACTGAGTGGGGAAAATGGTAGGAGGAATAGATTAGGAATGAATATCAGGTGCTCTGTTTTGACACGTTAAGGTAGAGGTTCCTGGTCTTTAAGGTATGATGTGCTTTAAAGCACCTCAGCATGTGCTGCTGGCAGAACAGCCAGCACACCAAATTGCCCAAAGCCGCCTGCCCAGCTTGGCCCACTAAAGCACGCAGACTGAGACACAAGACTAAGCCAGGTCATATCATTGACTGGGCTTGTGTGTGCCCTGGTGGTCGTAAGTGCCCACTCCCTAAGATTGCAGTATTACAGCAAACCTGGCCATGTTGGAATTTGTTCCCAGCTCTGATCTGATGTGGAGGTGGGGACGTGCTTTCTTCTACTGTGTATCCCTGAGAGTCCTGAATGCTTGTGAGCTGGTGAGGATTCCACATACAGATTCTTTGAATGAATCCTTTTTGATCCATTCCATAAAGTTATCAAAAGAAATCTTGATACCCAGTGGATCACCAGGCATGTCCTCAAACACAGAAGGGTCTGTGGACTGACGTCTGGTAGCTGTGAGAGCCATGGCTGTATAATAATCACACATTCCACACACTATTGATGGTCCTCACTGTGCTGCTTGGAGGAGGTGTGATACCCTCCAGCTCTGTTGTTACTGTGCATATAAGTGACATGTGAAATTGAGCACCAATAAGCAATTTAGGACAGTCATGTCTACTTAAAGTGTTTGGTAAATTGTCTGGTAGGACATGGGCAGATTGTTTCACAAATGCCTTGCAGAATTTATGGCCATTTAAACACAATCATGATTTGAAGACTGTGAGTGGTGTTTCTTGTTTCTAATAAGGCAGATACTTTGGTTTTAGCTTTATCTTATGGGGGGGTTATATGTCAGTGCTTAAAATGCCTTGCTGTATGGTATAGATCATGAAGGTGGCGTAGGACTGGGCGATGTTTTGTTCTGTTGTACATAGTGTCACGATGAGTCAGAGCTGACTCTACAGCACCTAACGGCAACAACATGGTACAGAAACTATTAAATCCTTTCAAGGGGTGAGGGTTGAGATTTCTATTAGACAGCCAAGTGGAGATGTAAAGAAGATAAATTGGATAAATGAAGCTGGAGGTCAAGAAAGACATCCAGGATAGAGCAGTAAATTTGAGGAGGAGTCATGATATGTGAATACATGAGACTGATGAGATCAATAGAGTTAGAATAGATAGAAGATGACCAAACTCTGGGGCACCCTGCAGTTTTCAGGTTAGGGAGATGAGTAGCAACTAGCAAGGAGACTAGAATTAATGGCCAAAGCTGTGAGATTTAAGAGGAAAACCAGCGGTGTCCTGGAAGCCAAGTAAAGATGACAGTTTGAGGAGGTAGTTGTGGTCAGCCATGTTCAATGCTGCTGAAAGGTCAAGGAAGAGGAGACTGGGAATTGAGTCTTTATTAGCAAGTCATTGATGACCTTTGTTAGAGCTGTGTGGATGGTGATGTGTATGAAAGAATTTTTAGATCAATGGCTGTGAATAATTAAACTCAGCATATACAGTTTGGGCAGTTGTGACTTATATTAATCACTACCAACTTTCTTCTAACGATTTATCATTATTATTTTAGTATTACTAATCAAAACCAAACCCGCTACCATCAGGTCAATTCTGACTCATAGCAACTGCATAGGACAGAGTAGAACTGCCCCATAGGTTTTCCAAGGAGTGGCTGGTGGATTTGAACTGCTGACGTTTTGGTTAGCAGCCTGAGCTCTTAACTGCTGTACCACCAGGGCTCCTTAGTATTATTAGATAAAAACAGTTTTCTATAGTAAAATTCAGGGAGCTTGGGTGGTGCAAGCAGTCTGTGATTGGCTGCTGAGAGGTTGGTGGTTCAAACCTCCCTCCCCAGCAGCTCTGCAGAAGAAAAGGCCTGGCAATCTGCTTCTGTTAAGAGTACAACCAAGAAAACCCTAAGAACAGTTCTGCTTTGTAACACATGGGGTCATGAGTCAGGGGTCAACTCAATGGCAGCTAACAACAACAACATAATAAAATTCAAAGCTTGAAAAAGCTGAGATAGGAAGATATAAAGTTCTTTTACAAAATTTCCATTGGCCCTTGCCAGTAAGCCATGTGACTTGGGGGTCTTGCTTGTTGTCACCGCAGTTTCAGTGAGTTCACAGCTGTGTTCTATCAGATTTGCCAAAAATTTGGACTGATACTTTAAGTACTTAAATTCCTCTGGGTATTCCTTTTTTTTTTTTTTTCTTCAAAGTATGGCTTAGAGTTATTAAATGAGGAGGGTCCTTGTTAATGGACCAAAGGTGTAAGAGGAAATTGTTGCCCATTTATTTAACCAAAATAAATCATATACTGCTTATGTGTAATTATTTCACCTAACATAGGTTGAATTACTTCCTGTGAATTATAGAGGGAGTGTTTACTTGTGTTCAGAGGATAAGATTAGTAGATCAGGAAATTAGAGCAAAGGGGAAACTAAAGATAGAGGGGGGGAAAAATTTAAAAAGCCATGTTGAGGTTAGTGTATAAGAATGCATGAGAATAGGTCCTATGTAGCTGCTGGAAGAGGGCCAAAACTTGATTCTGAATTTCATAGCAGCCTTAGCTGAGGAGGAAACGTAATAGTTATGTGATTCAGTGTTCTGAAGGCAAAAACAAACCACTGAGTAACTACTTAGGAGAAACAGAGCTGTTTTTAGTATTGAGGCTTGAGAGATTTTTATCCAATATAGGAAATGTTGTATGATGATTGTACAGTGTCCTCAACAATGTCCCTGCAATAGATATTCCACAGTCTCTTAAAATTGTCTCTAACATTGAGGGATAATGCTAAAGCATAGTTATATTAAGGACCCAAACAATGCTTTTATTTTCTGGAGAAAGCCTGTACTACAGATACTTAGTGTTGTCAGTTCAAGGTCATATTTGTCTGTTTTGACAGTTGAGTTGAGTAGAGGGCAGGCTGAGGACTGTTTTTGGAAATTAAGAAGCCTGGTGAGGTTGTGAGGGCAGTGGTGGTTCAGTGGTAGAATTTTCACTTTCCATGCTGGAGACCTGTTTTCGATTCCCCTGGCCAGTGCATCTATGCTTGGCCACCACCTGTCTGTCAGTGGAGGCTTGCGTGTTGCTGTGATGCTGAACAGGCTTCAGTGGAGCTTCCAGACTAAGATGGACTAGGAAAAAATGCCTTAGGATCTACTTCTGAAAATCAGGCAGTGAAAACTGTATGGATCACAATGGCCCAGTCTGCAGCCAATCGTGGGGATGGTGCTGGACCAAGCAGCATTTTATTCTCCTGCATGGGATCACCATGTGTCAGTGGTGACTCAGTGGCAGCTAACAACTGTTGGGTTGTGTGCCCGAACAGATGACCACTTAACACCAGGAGAGGAGTCAAGGGAGGGCTCTGCTTCTTTCTGAGCGGAATCCCTTTAGATAAAGAAAAGCAGACTTGGCATATAAAAATATGCTCTTCCTGCTCTCACGTTCCTGAAGAAACCCCGGTGTGTATGCTGGTTTTGACACTAATGGCATTACTGAAAGCTAGAAGAGGTGAAGGTTTGAAGAAACCCATTTCCAGCAAAGTCCTGCATCCACTGCCTGTGCGGTTAGCTCAGCAGTGAGCCCGGCAGAGTTCTGACTTACACACTGACCTGTGGATTGACCTTTCCCTCTGTAGGCCTTTGTATGGCCAACCCCAGCTGTCTAATTCTGTTCAAGTTTTTGCAAATTACTTACAGCATTTCATATTTAATATTATGAACTATTTCCACCTGGGCCCGTATGTATCTCCATTTAAGTCAGTGAAAGAATTTCAAATAAAGCTTCAGTCCATTTTATAGCTTATGCAACAGCGGCTGTCTGCCAATCTCCCATTCTTTTTCTTTGGTAAAACTCATTATTTAATGGAGCACTTTGAGATATCATCAGACCGCAAAGTAGTGTCTGCAAGTTTGCCCCTGCCTGCAGGGGAGCTGGTACAAGAATGACTGAGAATGTGGACTACCACTAAATAACTTATTAAAAAAGCTGGTGCTTAATAATTTAATCAACTGTAAAGATTGGCTATGAGTCATTAATATTGTAATGTGGATAAGAATATCTTTTAATTTTGTAAATTGAAATATTTGCGCTAACTGTTAACTTACAGGTAACAAGGATAGCATGGTGGGCTTTTTCAGAATGAAGTAGAGGGTCTAACACTCATTTTTAACCCATCAGGTCTGATCTTTGTTGATGAGAAAGGACCACTCTACTCTAGGGTTGAGAATGGCTGTTGCGAACTCAGGCCATCAGAGTGAAGTGATATCCAACCATAACTGGTTGTGAAGAGTTGGTCTCTAAAGCTCAATCACTTTGGTTCTCCAGTGTTATCATCCTAAATCTGCATCCTGTTTTCTCGTATGTGCTTTGGAAAAGTATAACCACCCTACCGATGCAGTGGGTAATAGCAGTAATTTGGATCTTGTTATTTTGGGAGTTGGTTTGAGGAGTATCTAGGCTGAAGTTTATCCCTGTTATACCTTGCCACAGAGACTTTGTTGTAAGGTAAGCAGCATAAACAAGATTGTAAGGAGAGTTTAATATAGGCAATAAAGCAAATTTACAAGCACTTTAGAACATATATTGAAATTTAAACTATTCATGTATTAATTACATGTCATTTCCTCTGAAGGTTCTGAAAGACTCTGCCTGGCAAACTTCAGCTAGTTTTTATCACAGTATGTTGGAGTCCACTTGATAGACAAATTCAACTATAACCCACTGCTATCTGGGAACTCTTTGAGAAAAGGTTATACCAGTATATCAGTTTTCTCAAACAGCTGAGAGTTTACACGAGACATTTAAAAACAGGCAAACAAAAATTGATTCCATAGAGCAAGCTCTCTGAGTCTCTGCTGCCTTAAAAATTACTAAGGATAATTACACTATTTCATCCTGGCTGAGGGCTTGCGTTACACACATAATTACCTAGCTGGGCCATTCAGGAGCAACTGGGAAGGTGTGTTGGGCCTATTTGCCCTTTTCTGAGTGCTCAGACTGCTGTGCTTTGGAGTTTATCTTGTTTTCATGGTTTTTCTATAGCAGCCCCCACTCCCCCACCCCCTAAATTTGTTGCTTCTAATCTGCCATGGGCTTGGAGAGCAGGTGGTCAAATTAGTTAGAACTTTGGGTCAAATAAGAATAGACTGTCAGTAAGGGCCTCTTCTATGAATAAAATCTGCAGTTGCAGTGAATGGACTTAACTGACTGTCTCACCTCTAGTCCTTTAGTTACGTTCTAGAAAGGTGAGCTTGATGAGTAATTTCCAGATAGAGTGTAAGAAGTATGTAAAGAAGTGTAGTGGGACCTTAAATGAAAAACATCCTGGAATGTAGAGTTTCCATGTTTTAAATAAGCTTTTATATTTAAATCTGAATCTTGTATTTCACTGTATGAGCTTGCTGAGGAGATAAGACACACATACATGAATGAGAAAAACCTATGCTCTCAGGCTGTTCTATACTGCATTGAGAGATGCTTAAGAATGTTCTATGTATTAGTCACTTGATTCTGATTTTTATTACAAGCAAGGACGTACTGAATCTTTCCATGACAGTGTTCAGTTCCAAAATTCCGTATAGAATTTTCTTTTTGGTATTCTTTTCCTGGGAAATTCCCACAGGCAGAATCCTAGGTCAATATCTATCTATTCAATATCTATCAGAAGCTCCGACTGAGAGGCTGTAGTAGAGATGACTCTCATTTCCTCCTGGCCCATACTCCTTTCCTAGAAAACCTTCTCTTCTCACAGTCAGAAAGGGGTAGCATTGTTTATCCTGTGACCTTGCCTCACAGTTCATTGGACCAGGGCTGGACACCTAACCTGAGGCCAACGAATCAGATGGCCTCTTCACAGAATTTGGAATTGACATTTAGAGAGTTGTTAGGGAGCTGAGTTGAAAGGTCATGAGAACTCAGGGATTAAGGCCACCATTTGGGGGGCAGCCCCAGAGGAGCCACTTGCAATCAGGAATCTGAGCAGTCAGCAATGGGAGAAGAAGGAAGCAGGAGGGGAACAAAGATAGAGACCATGTGGCTCCAGAGTGTGCAAGAGGAATTTAGAGCTGATGTCTTGATCCTTGATGGTGTGCCAATTTTTTGGTTTAATTTCTTCTTGATGTCCAGCTGGCCCTTTTTGCTTTTGGATTTGGGACAATTCCTCTGTTTCCTTTTACTAAATGCCTCATAAGAGGAATCAAGTGGGTTTCTAGTAACCAAATGAACCCCAGACCAAAGCATGGCTATGATGTGTAGAAGGTTGCCTGAAGGACAGATAGTATATATGTTCCTCTAGAAACACTAAAACCTATTTCTGGGTTATCAAAGCCATTGAAGACCTGTGTATATGGACCATATCACACTGGTTTTCCTAGAATTGTGCTAACAGTCTTGTCTTTTTTTGCGATGGCCTCAGCATTCTTATGGCTCTGATATGTATTGCCAAACTGATTGTCTAAAAGGGTTTTATCAATTCATCCTACAAAGTTTGAGTATAACTGTTTTCACTGCAACCACCAGCAATGAGTAATACAGTTAAAAAAAACTAAGTATAAAATGAAGTGTATTATTTCAGTATATATTTCCTTTAGTACAAGCACTTTTAATTTTTCCTGTTTGCTAACCAACAGTTCATATTAATATTCTTTGTAGTCTGTTAACCATTTATCTTTTAAAAAATTTTTTTTTATTATACTTCAGGTAAAAGTTTACAGAGCAAATTAATTTCCCATTTGATAGTTTGTTTATAGTGTTCCATGACATTGGTTGCATTCCTCATAATGTGTGAGCACTCTCCCCATTTCTGTCATGGGTTCCCTGTTTCCTTTTGTCTGAATTTTCTACCCCTTCCTACCTTCTCATCTTTGCTTTTGGGCAAATGTTGTCCTTTTGATCTCATATAATTGATTGCTCTAAGGAACACATTTCTCTTGGGTGTTAGTTTATTTTATGGGCCTGTCTATTGTTTGCCTGGAAGGTGGTCTCTGGGAATGGCTTCAGTTTCAGATCAGAAGGGTGTCTTGGCGTTATAGTCTCCAGGGTTCCTTCAGTCTCTGCCAGACCAGTAAGTCCGGCCTTTTTTGTGAATTTGATTTTTTTTGTTCTGCATTTTTCTCCCGCTCTGTCTGGGGCCCTCTGTTGTGATCTTAGGCAGAGTGGTCAGTAGTGGTAGCTGGGAACCATTTAGTTCTTCTGATCTCGGGGTGTGTAGGCTGTGGTTCATGTGATCCATTAGTCCTTTGGTCTTTATCTTTTAATAGTTTAATATTTATCTTGCAAAATGTGGCTTTGACTTAGGAGATGCACAGAATCACTTTCCTAAGGCAATGATTGTCACTTCTATCCCAAGGATACATATAATTTCTGGTTGTCTTATATGAGGAATTGCATATTTTAAAAACTTATGTTTTCTGTTACCATAACCATAGGGGTTGGGGCAGACCAGGCTAGTGGCACGCCACAAATCAGGAAAAATAGGTGGGAATCTGTTTAGAGACTGTCCACCCAACCTGTTGGCCTGATCCTGGGAGCAACATGGTGACCTTCAGTCTCCTAATGGACAAGCCATTTTAAACCAGTGGTGCACACCTGGAGAGCATTTTCAAAATAAACATTCTGTACACCTCTCCTCCACTGCTCCCAGTCTTTGGATTTAGTCTCTTGGGGTGGATGTGATTTCCATAGCAGTTATATTCCTTCTGGGAAAGCGTGCATGCTGTGTCTGATTGGGTAGGTATATTACAGTTGGATTTTTAATTTTTATTCTGCATTCCTCATGCAGAGCCCACATAGAGTCAGAAATGATAGCAGGTCCTTTGTAACCTCCACCCTGGAGAGATTTACTACCCTGTTCTGTCTCAATTAGAGGTCTGATAGTTTACCGTCTGAAATGTGTGACAGGCGCCTTATTTTTAAGTTGTGAGCTTGGGCTTTTCAGACTCATGTTAGGGAGCAGACAGGTTTGAGGCACAGCTATGCTGCTATTGATAATTCTTCTACTGTTGGTCACCTTCTGCAGAAGGCTGTTGGAAGTAACATAGAATTATTCCTTAGTGTTTTCCATTTATTCATTTGTAAAGTAGGTCTATTGGGATGGTAGAGATCTTGGGAGGATTTTTTAAATACCAGCCCTAATGCTGCCATTAATATTATTTATATACATTACGGCAACATTATTGGGGGACAGTATAGTGGTTGAGCGGGGGCTTTGGAGCAAGCAGATCTGGGCTAAAATCCCCAACTGTGAAATGGGGATGATAATGCCTATCTTCCATGGTATTTGTGATTGTTCAGTAAATGGAGGTTATTATCCATTACACTCCCCTACGTTTATCCGTCTGATACCTAACACCCTTGTGCACATTTTTTGCAGCCTAGGGATCTATTTTCCAAACAATTTATCCAGGTAGTTCATTAACAAGTTCTATTGCTTGATTTATTTTGGTGAAGGGGAGGGTGTGTATGTGTGTTTGTTTAATGACTGAGAGAGTGCTTGGTAATACTCAGTATAAAATATTTTCCAGGCTGAAAATTTTTCTGGTCACGATCTGTGGAAGTGTTTCTTATACCATTCAGGTATTGTTGGTAATTTTAAGTGTAAAATAAAGTGTATTATTTTAAGAGTATATATAGATCTCTTTTAGTACCGGTGAATTTGAATTTTTTTTTTCTGTTTGTTAGCCGGTAGCTTATACTAATTTTCCTTGTAGTCTATTCCGGTATCCTGAATTGTAGTAATGATAAATGTTAATCCTGGGGATTTGGGAACATACTTCAAAGCAGCAGAATTTTCCTTGTAAACACTTATTTTAAGATCCATGTGCATTTTATATTTTATCGTGTGTGTGTGTGTGTGTGTGTGTGTGTGTGTGTGTGTGTAATTTTTTTAAATGACTACTTATTACTATAAAAGGGATGCTTTAGAAAGGTGTACCGTGGGTATCCTGTGGCTCGCATATGAATAGCACCTGCTGTGGATCACCTGGGATACAAATACCTCAGTTTGAGAAGCCTGGTTCTGGGACCCTGGTTACCACTTTGTCCTAGTTTTGGAAATCTTGCCGTGCCTAAAGCTATTTCCTCCACTGATTTCTCTACAAAGGTGAGACTACCTTTTGTTCAGGACTAGGTACTTTAGTGCTATTACACCCAGCATAGTTGACACTTGTAAGTTTCGATTTGTATTTAACTTGCAGATGAAGTATCTGCTCCACTAGGTACTTCATGAGGAGTGCAGCCAGGAATTCATGGCCACTTATTTATGTAACACGCTAGATCGGGAGCACAATAGTTATGGAGAATTGCCTGGAGGATATGCATTTGTATAAACAGTGTGGAAGCAGTGTCTGACCTCCTCTAATTTCACAAGGGGAAAGGAGAATCAAGGCCAACAGCCCAAGGCTGATTCCCAGGAGGTAGGGGTCAGACATGCCTCCTCTCTTCACCATCTTTGCCAACTCTGACACCAACCATCCCTTCCTACTGTACTTTCTACTTCTCTGCTAGGTTCTGTAATTCACTGCAATGGCCACACAGAACTCACAGACAATACTTAAAATTATGGGGTTTATTAGGGAAGTAACAGTTACAATTCAGGGTCAGGAACACTCAGGATATAGTTCTTCCATCAGGACAGCCTCTTCCCAGCCCTGCTTGCGGGCACATCTCTCCCTGGCCCTAGGCCTCAGCTCAAAGGCACTGAGCTTTCTCTCTCTGTGGGCTAGGAAGACCACTGCGCTGTCTCCTGCTGCCAGGCCTCTGCTGCCAGTTCTCTCCTGCCACTGCTTCTCACCACCTTCAAGGTTACAGCTCACTCTCTTTCAACCTCCTGGTTCCAGGAGCTTCTCAGTGCTGGGATCCTGGGTCCAAAGGACACACTCTCTGCTCCTGACTGTTCTTCCTTGGTAGTGGTGGGATCTTCTCTTTCCTGCCTCTGGGGTGGCTCATTTCAAGCCCAGCAGGGTGGCAAAACTGACCAGTCCTCTTGGTGGGCTACAATTACCCTATCACACAGACCCGCCTAATCACTTGGGTGGGAGTTACAAGACCATGGCTAGAAAGGCCACACACAAAAGTGTTCTATCACACTGCAGCAGTTAAATTCAATTTTTTTAAATTAATTTTTTAGCACTATACCTTCTTTGCAAATCTTTCCATCTAATTTATTATATACCCATTTGTATATGTACATTGTTCTCTGTCAGATGTTTCAAAGTTCTCACTGGTATCCTATTGGAATCCGATGCTGAGAATGTTACAGTTTTAGTAATTAAAAATTTAAAATATGGTTTCATAGAATTCAAACACTTTCATGAAATGTTTATTGGGAGATAAGCTTTTCCCCCCCACCCCCCAACCATGTTGCCTGCCTTTAATATATATGCTTAATATATGAAGGTCACCTAATTCTTTTAGATATTGTAAATCTCCTTGCTGGATTGGGTCAGCCCGTCAGTCAGCAGAGTTCCTGAAAACCTGGTTTTAGACCCTTTAGAGTTGGTTCTTCTTAACTGGTTTGGTTTGAGGTAGTCAGCTTATACTGAGACATACTCCTAAGAAAAATCCCTGTGAAACCCTTATTTACCTTAAGGATCACGTTACACTGTCACCTCATTATGAGGACACAGGGGAGAAACTTCTCCTGGTCTCAGTACTGAGAGTAGTTGTGCTTCCAGGGTAACTGGTTTGTTTTTCTTGGGAGCATTGTTTTTTATGTAACTGATCATGTTTCCTTCTTCATGCTGCTTACTAAAATGCTCAAAAGCCTAATATGTGGCCTGTCTGTAGCCAGTGTATAGAACTTCAAACCATGTATTTTGTTTATTAACCTCACTCTTGGCCTTGTCTTTTAAAATTAAAAAAAAAAAAATTTTTTTTTCTATCCTTTTTTTCCTTTAACTCTGATTTCTTCCCTTATGGAAAAAATACACACATTTGTGTGAGCTGCTTCAAATGCTTTTGGAGGCACAACAGGGAAAAATAATCATGATAGGCTCTCAATAAATGTTGAAGCAGATTAAATGTGCTCTTCTCAGCAATGATGGATGGATGCCGTTTGCCCCTTTGTTGTAGCTGCCTCACCCTGGGAGGCAGGTGTGAGTGCCTTGGAGCTGGGCCAGGGAATGGCCTGAGTGGTGGCACCATGCTCTACCAGGTTCTCCCATCCAGCTCAATCTGTGAATCTATATATATAACCTACAGAATCTTTGATCAAAATGTTCAATAATAATAGCTGGCACCATCCAGTTCTCCTAGCCTCATGGCAAAGGAGGCAGTTGTTCATGGATTTCTGTTTTCTTAATTAAATTTTTATGGACTTACTTTTTTTAAAAAAATCAGACTTTAAATTACAATTAGCTGTCTGATCACTTCCATGGATCTTCCACTGTTCCTTATTCTTACCCTATGTGGAAGCTCCTTCTCAGAGGTTTTTAACCTTCCTTGTGTTGTGAAACCATTTGGCTGTTTGCAGAGGTCTGTGGCAGTGGTGTTCCAAAGAAGAGGGCAGTAGGAGCGATCTGTGTTGGACACAGGCAAAATAGGGTGCGTGGTCTGGAGAGAATTTAAAAACAATACTAAAACAGTTGTTTTACATAACTATAAACCAAAGTTAAAAAATTTTAAATCCTGAAAAACCAAAAGCAAATTGAAACAAATGCACAATACTCTTTATCAAGGAAGTAGCATAACCATATCAAGTAGAACAATATCAACTGACTTTAAGCACAGTTTTGATGTATGTCCCTAATAGCTATATCCTAAGGACAAAAAACTGCCCAAAAAAGTTTCAAATGTTTTTAGTAATCATATTATTGGTAATAGTCTCAGTATATTATTTTGACACTGTTATGCATGCAACATGTAACCATCTTGGTATCATTCAGAACTAGGATTTTTCAGGATGTGCTTGTGAAAGGAGATGTAGTATAAGACTGATTGAAGTTAAGTAAAAACCCAGTAGTATTGAACTTGATTCAGAAATATCAGTATGAATTAACGATGTATTTTTTAAATATTTTTTCTCTTCCACTAGAAAGGTATAGAAACAATGACCAATCCAGTGGCAATGAGCATCTACAGTGCTCAGATTGTGGTTCCTGGGAGAAATAGCCGATTCTAGGTCTGGGTCAGGGAATTTATAAGATGATCTGAAACATCCTGTCATAAGAGAAAATAAGGAAGCTGTCAGAGACTAGATGGGGTTGTAGCAAAGGATTCAGGAGCAAACTTGAAGACTCTCTTGCTGGCCACAGATGAGGTGGTTTCAGGAAAAATAATAACAACGTCAAGTATGTTTAAGTCCATTAATTCACAAAGGTGCAAAAAATAGCAGAGTAACTTGTTACTTTAAAAAGTGATAAAGAGAAAAAACAATCACTTATCCTGCCTTTCCAATTGCAGTTACACCTCAGGATAACCAAATAACTCATAAGAAGTTTCTCTTTATAAAAGTTTTTAAGCTAATAAATGCAAAAGAAATGTTAGTTTAGAATGTTACCATTTTGCAAGTCATAATAAAATAGATTCAGGCAAGAAAATGAATGGCTGCTAATATGACACAAAGACGTTACGTTCCTCCTAATGAAAGTAGTACCACCTTGGAGGTGCTCTTATTAAAAAAAATTTGAATCTGCATCTTATTAAGTCTCCGGATTTGTCAATTTGAGGGAAACACAGGGAAAAGAGGAACATGTTAAATGATGTAATGGGGATGTAGTCAGCAAGATCTGGACTCTGTATGGGACAAGCCATTTAGTCTCTTCAACAGATAAATTGCAAGGAATAAGAACATGAAGGGTGAACCCAAAGATTAAAAGACTTCAGAAATGTATCAATAAATTGCAATATATGAACCTTATTTGCATCTCAATTCAAACAAACTAAAGAAAAATTGAGACAGTTGGAGAAATTGAACACTGGATATTTAGTATTAAGGAATTACTATTCAATTTTTTTAAGTGTGATAATGATAATGTGTTTTAAAAAGAGTTATCTTTTAGAATATATACAGAAACTTTTATGGATGTAATGAAATGAGTCTGGGAAGGTGGGGCAGTGGGCAGGGATAGATGAACCAAGAGTGGCCACAAGTTGGTAATAGAAGCTGGGTGATGGTTTTGTGGGAGTTCATTTTACTCTTCTCTCTTCTTTTGTCCAAGCTTGAAAATTTTTCCATTTCTTTTTAAAAGGACTCTTATTCTTACCATCATCCAGAATCACCATGTATAATTACAGTGTTATTACCCATAATTATATATGCTGAGAACTCTCAATTCTGAAAATACGCAAACAAAATCAATGCCTGAGTACTTTGTCAAATATCAGTTCTGAATATATTGCACTGTCTCTAACAACTTCTAGTGTTCTTTTCCTGAGAGTTTAGGCTGAGCATGGTATTAATAATACCTTGGAGTATCATTTGCTGTGATTTCTGCGTTGTTACTGCTCATGTAGCTAGGAAACTGGGAAAAAGAGGCACCATGTCCTTAATCTAAATTGAACCCGTAACTTTTGGACATAAACTATCATGTAAAATGTGAATTTGAGAACATGTGTCATTTAATTTATTTTTTAATGAACTGAATGATTATTTAAAAAAATATTTATGTCTGATTTAGGCTTGTGCTCAGGTCTGTATTCTAGGACAGAAATGGTTTTTGGTTGGGTCAGTTTATATCTGATATTATTGAATTAAATATGAAAAGTACTTGTAGGATAAAGTTAGAAAAAATCTGCTTGGCTATGTTTTTATTTGCTTCCTGTAAGATGTTGGGGAAGTATATTTATTAGGAGAAGTTGACTTACAGAAGCCTGTGCAAACCTTCCCTTATTATTGAGGTATTATCTTTTTAAGCTATTGACGCATCCCTTTGTATGTGGGAGTGTATATTATATTACAATACTCACCTGTATCTTCTATTTTTAAAAGATTTGTTTTACAGCATTAATTACATTCATGAATAAAGTTCAGGGTAGCAAAAGGGACTAAAAGGACTTAGAATCAAAACTGAAGCTAAATAAAATGGACATTTGAGGAGTTTTAGTAAGTAATGGTCTTGAGTAATTAATTGCATTCCTAAATTGTTGCTGTTGTTTCTGATTCTAAGGGATTTATTGGGAAGGAAAGAAGAGCCATGCTTGATTTTTATCACATTGCAGTGACCCAGATAGCTTTCAGAAATAGAAAATGAATTTTTACCAAGAGTTGTAATATTCATTTCTGCTATATGAGTTACTATATTCTGTATTGTAGAGTCCTTCATATAAAATAAAAGTGTTCAGTTATAAGTTTTTTGTTTTAAAAAACTATGCCATTTGATTTTTAGTACCCACAGGTTTTGGGTAGTTAATAAACTGTTGGGGAAAAATTAAGTTTTCTTTAATTTTTTATCTTTTTAGATTTAAAAGGAGGTATTACATTTCTATTAGATGTATGTATGAAAAATATCAATTACTTGTCACATCTTGGAATGATAGCAAATGGCTTTATGTAATAGGTGTCTACTGATCAGACCTTCATTTCCCTATGGATTGTATCTGAGGGATATTTACAAGATTAGTGGATGATTTATACTGCCAATTGCATTTAGGCAGAAGAAAGGATGAAAATAGTCATTACAGAAAAGTATTGTACCAATCAAAGTGTAGGTATTCTTTGTCCATGCCACCATTACACAGTCTTTTTTTTGTTTCTTAATTCAAATTCTTGAGAGGGAAATCTCATTGGCACAGCTCATTTTATGGTTTGGACCTCCTTGAGAGAGGTACCCATGCCTTGTGCGATTATTATTCTCACGGATGGATGCATTCCACTTGGTAGGGCTGGCTTTCATGGTCTGCAGATGGAGATGGCCAAGTGTATAGAAGCTAGAATCCAAACCAAGACTAAACAGTCTACCAGATAGGGCTCTGTAAGAGACGACCACCAGATCACAGCTCTAACGAGTTGTGATTCTTTGTTTTTAGAGAACTACATTTGAAGTAGTTAAATTTTATTTTAATTTAAATTGGATAATATATTTATGTATAGGATGTTCCTTAGCTCTTTGAAATATCCATTGTCAAAGCCAGGCTCTAACATTTTATCAATAGGTGAGCAATAATTTTGGGAGATAATTTATCAAGACACCAGATGACAGAGTCAGAGTTTTAGAACCAGGTAGATCGTAGAAATCCTCCAGTATGGGGATTCGAGGTAGGGTCCATGGCTGTGCTTCAGGGAGAGGGATAGTGGTCTACATCCCCACAATTACATATCGAGTTTATGTCTGTTTTTTGGGGGTGGGTATGGGGCGAGCATGAAATTTTCATCTGAATGTCACAGGGCCCCCATATCCAGGAAGGATTACAACCACTGTTAACCCAGCTCTTTCATTTTATAGATTCTGAAACCAAGGCCCAGAGAAATGAAGAGCTGTATTTTAAGTCATTTTTCGGAGTCATTGGAAAAATCCGAATTAGGATCTAAGTGTTAGTCTTTGTCCATTGTTTTTATAAGTGCACTAATTTTATAGACCATTATCTAAAATGTTGCATCCTACATTTAGTTCTTTCAGACTATAAAGTTGAAGGAAAAAAAGATATTCCAGTTTATTTCGCAGAATTACAAGCAAAGACTATGCGTAGCCCAGTGTTGTTTTAATAACACGATAAGGCTCAGCCCGAGACTTTGGGAGGGTGGTAGTGGTGTTGGAGAGTTTAGAGTTACATGATATTAATTTTTTTTTTTTTCAAATACGTATATTGGCTATTCCCAACCAGTGGAACATGGTTAGAGAAACTGTTTTTATGCTATAATTAACTTAGGAAATGCCTACAGTTAGAGACTTTAAGACAGTTTTTGCTTCCAAGTAGCTAAATGTCTTAAAGTTTCTTGTATTTGCTACCTGTCCTTTTATTATTAAAAAAAGTAAAGGTAAATTACATCGAAGTTATGTACTTTTGAAATATTATTTTGAACTGCTTGGAAATCTCTCGAGTTTACAGTGTTACTTTGAATTTTCAGTTTTTAAATGTTGCAAACTTTTGTCAAAATTCTAGTCCATTCCACAGACCTTCCTCTGTGCTCCTTCTTTTGGTAGACATTGTTGCCAGATTTGTAATTTTTTTCCATCTTTGGTTTTAAAATATTTTAGAAAGAAATATTTTCTTTATTTACATGTGGCTTAAAATAGTTGTGCCTTCCGTTCTGTATTACTGATGCTCTGATTTACTATAACAGATTAAAATTCAAGTGGCTAAATGTTCTGGAATTGAGATTGAGAGCATAGGAAATTATACGGCATTTGCTAACAATTGAAACAATGTGCCATTTTTTCTGAGTACATCTCACTCTGCATTCCCCCACCTCATTGTTTTGTATTCATTCTTTCTATAGCACACAGTGGGTAAATGTTATAAACCCTTCTTTTTGCCATTTAATCAGATAATCTGGATGAGGCATCTTTTTGGTCATTAAACATTGATAAAGGATATACTTTAAAAAATGTTTTATGATAAATCACTTTGAGTGTTTTAGAACCCAACACTTATAAGGGATGTCGCTAGTTATAGACACATCAGAAATTGAATTGTGACAGCAGTATATGTTTTAAATCCTAGTTATAGACTCTGATTTTAATCCTTTACTTCTTGCTGAAACCTTGAGCTTCTCTAAATGCTAAAAATTCTCTTCAATTGCTAGCTTCAAAAAAGTGACATTCTATTACTTCTTAACTTGTCATTTTAGCCTATGTAGAAATAACAGAAACACAGTGATGAACTATAAATCTGGTACTGTTTTTCCAGAATGCTAGTATTAGTATTCTAAGGAAGAAGATGGCATTTATTATCTCTATTCATAGAGCTGTTTTTAATTTCTTTATTAATCTGTTTTAACACCAATTCCTAGAAAATCATTGTACACTTTATTTTGCATTTAACTTTAATTCATGTTTCACGTATTCCTCAGCTTCAGTGGATGATGTCAGATGTGTCATGAGCACTTTATGAAACCATTTATCATGACTGTGATAACAGGCCAAATAACTCAGGAAGGCTATAGCCCCAGGCAACAACCCTAGCTGACAGAACCAAATGTCAGCTTCAGGATTGACTTCAAGTTTCTTTGTAATGCCTAGGCCTAAAGACTGTAACTTTTAAAGGCTTATTGTCACCAAAGAGATTGAAAATTTAAATGACTTTTAAAATAACCGTATAATAAGGTGTCCCACTTAGCTATTTATCTAAGTCATTCCTGTTAATTTCCAACTTGGAGATGCTCCCTCTGTTTCCAAATGTGGAATCACATCGATTGGGTTTCCCAGTGCAGAGACTTGCAATTATGTGTGTCAGTGCTTCGTAAACAAATTTCTAAATGACCTTCATATACTGAGTCCTTGGCCAAGTAAAGTGCCTGTTTGTAACCTGTGTCCCCATTCTCTTTGGATGTTTTTCAAAAGCTTGGTTCCAGGATCACTGATTGGGACATCATTTAAATGTTTTTTTTTACTTCCATAACACATGAGCTTGGTTTGATTGCTAAAAATCTGTCACGAAATGGTGAGTTGGAGGAACCATCTCCAAAAGCAGTTATTCAGACCTCTGATTCACTCTCCCCTCCCACTCCCCAGTGGCTGCCCTGTATCCTTGAGTACAGCATGTAAACATTTCTTCCTTTTAATTTGAAAATATCTAAGAGGTAGTTTGCAAATGATGTTGTATATTGAATTATATCGGAGCAAAAGCTTTGGTGGTTATTGTGTATTGAAAGGTGAACGTTATCATCCACTGATTTGTATAGGAAAACCAATTCTAACAATATTACCTAGAATTATTTGCATTATTTCAAATAAAAAAAAGAGAGAAGTTAAAATGTTCTGAATAATCTAATCTACCTGTGGCCCAAATGGTTTGTAGTGGGATTAAAGACTTAGTGTCCGTGTAATCAAACCAAATTCCTGTGGTGTAGGAATGATGGGTTTCAGGGTCCCTGAATGTAGTACCAGGAAGTAAAGACCTATAACATACCCACACATGGCTAGCTCCTCCATCTTTTGCCACTGGTGGGCCATAATTGCTTCTTGAGAATTTACTGGAACATTCAGTTTTCATGCCTTGACCTTTACTGTCTTAAACATAAACGAAAAAGGCTGAGTTTGAGTAGAACTTAAGAAATGTAGGGCTCAAGGTAAGAATTAGGTCTAACCCTAATAACCTGCACTTTAGTTACATCTGATAAGTCACTTATATACTGATGTTCTGCAACTTGAGGGAAATTCCTCACTTCGTTTGAGTGGTTTGTGTGTGTGTGTGTGTGTGTATGTGTATTTAGTATTAGCATTTAGTATTTCCATGCTATTTCAGGTTTTGTGGCAATGTGGTAACTTTGGCCATTACATAAAAAGATCTTAATTCTGAAGCTGCTGTAGATCTCAGTCGTTTTAAGGAAGCTTTACTCAGTTATTTTTACCAGGGTTCACTGTACTATGATTAGAACTAGAAGATTTGGGAAAGTTTAACTTGGCATGGTAGAGATGTAGTTGAGCAGAAAAAATATTTGGAGAAAAAGGAATCAAATGTACAGGATGTTCGGGAGAAAGGCTTTGCAGAAGCAGGAAAATGAAACAGGCTGCCTGTGTTATGTTTTGTCCACAGTTTATATTTTGGTTTTTATACCAGAAATGCCTTAGGTGTATATTGAATGGTAGCAGAGAATAACAGTAATGATTCAGTGTTTTAAGTTTTTTTTTCCTTAAATGATTCTGTCTTGTCTGTGTTATCCCCATTGAGTTTTTTTTTCACTCAAGTCTCTGAAGAAAATGGCCTTATTAATTTTAATATTTCATTGCAGGCTAATAATCTCAGAAGAATAGATTGGTGCTTGATTGAACTGTATCCTGAGATATTTCTAAATGAAAGTCTTGTCAAATATTTTATTTTCCTTCTGTCTTTCAATATTTGAATCGTTGTCTGTTGGAATGGCTTTAGTATGCTTGATTTAGCAGTGTGGCTAAGATGAATTTAGTTTTTACGTCATGTGCAGGGTGGTTATGCTTGTAGAATTAATTCTTGAAGCAAGAATCTTATGGTAAGATTTGCTGTTTTGTGATTATGAACATCCAGTATGTTGGGACTGCTTAAATAAAAAGGTTAATTAAAAACAATCTTAATTTCATTTTTTTCTACTTAAATTGCTGGTTTTACCTTAGTAGTTTGGACTTAACCTTTATAGGTGTAAGTAGTGGGTTTATGCTTTGGATTTTAAGAAGTACATAAAGATTATGGCCTTCTCCAAATGCCTTTTGTCTCTGTTGGTTGAGAGTATAGGGCATTCCTGCTTTTGTGATGCAATGTTTTCTGAAGCCACGGCCCAAACCCTGAACTAACCTATTTGGATATCTTTACCACTTATACACAGTACTTGTGCATAAATGCTCTTATGAAATGCTGACTAAACTTGAGCTGTTGAGTTTTGTTTCTGGAACTTATTTAAAGTTGTCTGGTGGGTAAATGGATAAAGCATCCAGTGAGAGGTAAGAACAACTGTAGTAATCAGTGTCTGAGCACACACCGTGGGTCAGCCTCTGTGCTTATGTCAGGGTCTACATAGATGAATAGGACCTCTTCCCATGAACAGCCTCCATCTGATGTAGGAGGAGCAGAGACAAACTGTGACCTCACCCAGTTGATGGTCCAAAGCTATCGATGGTGCGTTTTGTTCTAATCACTTGTCAAATTCTTGCCCATTTCCCCTGTAGAATCTCTGCTGTCTATGTTTATTCTAGCAGTCTTCTTTACTACCTAACCTTTAGTTATCTCTCACTGAACTTTTGGAATATTCTCAGCTCTGAAATCAATTCCAGTGGGATGCTGAGCCTGGTGCTTCTCCTCTGTGCATCCTGCCTTGCCTCATCTCCTGCCTCTTAGCATCCTGGGTTGTAGTTGCCTCTGTACTTATCTTTTTCTGCCACTAGTCTCTAAGCACCGTGACTGTGTCTCTGTTCGTCACTGTTGATTCCATGGTACTTGGTATGATGTCTGGCACATATTAAACCCACTGCCAGTGAGTCAATTCCGTCTCATAGGGACCCAATCTGACAGAGAGAACTGCCCCAAAGCGTTTCCAAAGAGTAGCTTGTGAATTCAAACTGCAGAGCTCTTGCTTAGCAGCCATAGCTCTTAACCACTGTGCCACCAGGGCTGCCACATATTAGGACTAAGTAAATTCTTGTTGAATTCCGTTTACAGGCCATGTTCTTTTAAAATCACAGTTAGTAGTTAATTCCACTACTTAACACCAGGACTTCTGAGGCCCAGGTTGAAGGGGCGGAGACTTCCAGGAAGCTTTTTTTTTTGGTATGTATGTGCTGATACCAGAAGTAGATCCAGCTCTCAAGGAAACAAAAAAAAAAAAAAAAAAAAAAAAACAAAAGTCCCAGATTTATAGTATTTACTCATTTCTGTGGTGTTAATACTACCCGTATGGCCTATTTCAAGCTACCAATATGACATCACTGGAAAGATGTGTAACAGCACACCATTATATACATTACATAGTATTTCTACCATACAGATACAATAAAAAACCCATTGCCACTGAGTCGATTCCAACTCATAGTGACCCTTTAGGGCAGAATAGAACTGCCCCATAGGGTTTCCAAGGCTGTAATCTTTATGGAAGCTGACTGCCACATCTTTCTCCTGTGGAGCAGCTGGTGGATTTGAATGACCAACTTTCTGGTTAGCAGCCACATGCTTAGCCACTGCACCACGACAGATACAACAGCCAATCTCATAAGCACAGATAATAGTAAAATGTAGTAAAACAGTTAGGAAGTTACGCGTCTTGAGTATTTATACTTTTGTTTTTAACGTTTATTTAAGCTTATGAATTTGATTTTTAGCAATGGACGTGTTTTAAAAACAGCTGTGTTTAAAAATGGCTGAAAATTTAGCAATCGTCTTTCATGAGGCTATACAAGCTGGCTCTAGCACACCACTGGGCGAGCCCAAATACATGATATGTCAGAAAGCCTAGGCACAGAACTGGCAGACTGTCACTTCTGCTCACACCCCCTTGGCCAAAGCAAGTCTCAAGACTGAGCTTAAAATAAAAGGATGAGGAGGGACACTCCCTTCAGAGGGAGGAATTACAGAGTCACACAGCAAAGGGTGTGGCTCCACAGAGGGGGAAGAATTGGGACCAGTAATTCAGTCTGTCACACGTATTACATACTTGCCATGTTACATACTTAGAGCAATCTCTGTATTATGTTATTCTTCAAAGACTCTTGTCTGATATTAATATAAATACAGAAGATTTCTTGGTTAGCATTTGCTCAACATCTTTTTCCATAACTTCAGCCTTCCTCTCCCATTAGGTTTTATGTCTTTCTGTCCTAAATAATACTACTTTATTTCCATAAAATTTGTCAAAATTCTCATTTTGGTGGTTGTTGATTAATCTCTAATTTAGGATAATGCTAATAGTGTTTGTTTCCATTCGTAAGTGGATGAAAAATAGAGTACATTTATTCAAGAGAAGGAAGATCTTAGAAAGGACTGTTTTTATTTTATCTTACCCTATTTATTGTTATTCCAGATAGAATACATAATTTCTTTTGTTGTTAGCTGCTGTTGAGTTGATTCCAATTCATGGTGACCGTACATAATAACAGGAGACAACATTGTCCGGTTCTGCCCCATTTCATGGTTGTTGGTATGTTTGAGCCCATTGTTGCTGCCATTGTGTCAGTCCCTCTCATTGAGGGTTTCCCTCCTTTTGGCTGATGCTCTACTTCACCAGCCATAACATCTCTTTCTAGCAATTGGTCTTTCCTGGTGATGTGTCCCAAGTAAGTGAGCCAAAGTCTTGCCATTTCACTTCTAAGGAACATTCTGTTTGTATTTCTTCTAAGACCGATTTGTTTGTTCTTCTGGTAGTCCATGGTATATTCAGTAATTGTCAACACCACAATTTGAATGTGTCAATTCTATTTTCTTTTTCATTGTCCAGCTTTTACATGCATATGAGGAGATTGAAAAGACCATGGCTTGGGTCAGGTGCACCTTAGATATCAAAGTGACATCTTTGCTTTTTAAAACTTCAAAGGGGTCTTTTGCAGCAGATTTTCTCAATGCAGTATGTCTTTCGATTTTTTGACCGCTGCTTCCATGGATATTGTCGATGCAAGTAGAATTAAATCATTGACAACTTTAATTTCTTCTTTAAAAACAAAAAACTCCAAAACTTTATACTAAAACAAACAAACAAACAAAAAAACCCATTGCCAGGTTTTGACTCATTGCGACCCTATAGGACAGAGTAGAACTGTACCATAGAGTTTCCAAGGAGCAGCTGGTGGATTCAAACTGCTGGCCTTTTGGTTAGCAGCCATAGCTCCTAACTACTGTGCCACCAGGGCTCCGTTATATTGTACAAATTACATTTACCTTACTGTATTAATTATACTACTATCTAACAGATTCATCCCAAATTTAACAGTTTAAAACAATAAGCGTGGATTATCTCATATTTTTTATGTTGGTCGAGAGTCTGGGCATGACTTAGTTGGGTGTGTTGGCCTTAAGGTCTTTCATAAGGCTGCAGTCAAGGTGTCAAGCCAGTCCTTCAGACTCATCTGATGGCTCAACTGGGGGAGTATTCATTTCCTAGATCATTCACATAATTGTTGGCAAGATTCCTTTTAATTGCTGGGCTGAGGGTCTCAGTTCTTCACTGGCTATTGACTGGAGGCCTCCCTCAATTCCTTACCACATGGACCTCTCCATAGGGCAAGTAAAATGAAAGACAGTCTTTCTGTAGCCTGTTATTGGAAGTGATATCCCATAACTTTGCCATGTTCTGTTTATTAGAAACAAGTCATTAGGTCTGGTTATACAAGGATATGAATACCAGGAGGTGGTGACTATTGGGGATATTTTAGGGGCTGTCTACCACAATTATATTGTTGCATATTGACTCCTTGTAAAATTATTCCTGTTTTACAGATTAGAAAGTAGGGATTGCAGAGGTTGAATTATTTGTTTCAAGGACAGGGTGTTAGTATATGATATAATTGGTTCTTCAGTTTGGAATCTTCTCTATTCCAGAAGACCACTTGATGAAACACTTAGGGCAAAGCAAACTCTAGACTCTAGGATGGAAGCTCCATGAAGGAAGTGTTCATTGTAACTTTATCACCCTGCACAGTGCTAGGAATGCAATAGGTATTCCATAAAGATGATGATAGTATTACTTTCTTAGCTGTAGCTATTCTTTCGGTTTTCTTTCTATTTATTTCTTGATTACAGACAAAGATGTAGCACAACATAATAAACACGTTTAAATATTTTTCAAGCCTGAAAAAATTTTCATCGAGATGCATTATTTATATTGCCCCAACCTGTTTGAATGTTCATTCCATGTTGCCTGAGTCTCAAGACTAAAGCAAAATAACAAATCTGTTGACAAAGCAGGTACAGTTAGAATTTTGTCTTTATTTCAGAATAAAGTATAAAGAACAATATGATAAATATCCATTTATCTTCCTAAATATCCATGTTGACTAACAGTAGAATTCTATCTTTAATGCAAGCTGGGAGATAATAACATGGTTTTCTTATTTTTTGACTGATAGTTCTTTGGTTATAGCAGGTTCTTAAGAATCCAGTTGCCTAACTGTTTTTCTTTTAATAATTTGCTTGACTGTGGGGATTATAGTAGAATTTGGGCATAAACTAATTTTACCTTTAATTTTCTTTAGGTTCCTTTTTTTATTTAAGGGGAAAAGAAAGTCCTATTCAGGCAAGTACTTTCATTCCTTCTCTCACTACGTACCAGTCTTGA
Source organism: Dugong dugon (assembly GCA_030035585.1). Lineage (NCBI taxonomy): Eukaryota > Metazoa > Chordata > Mammalia > Sirenia > Dugongidae > Dugong > Dugong dugon. The sequence goes on from CM057460.1 coordinate 71,141,304, forward strand.
ACATTTGAATTGGTGGGATTTTTGACCTTTGCCCTGTAATGTATATCCTGATACCTGTGAGAGGCCCTGACGTCACAGCTTGTTGGAAGGCGCAGGGCTGTGCTGGATCCATGATAGATTTTCAGTTGTTCCTCCTTGTGGTCAGTGTCATTTAACTAATTTTAAGAGTTTGTTCAGAAAATGTACCAGTTGGTATAAGGACTTAACACCCTTGCCATTAGTAGTAGCATGCTGTTCTCAACTCCCAGAGCATGTTGTGTACATTCATGTCAGGCAAAGAGTGTGTAATAATTCTTTTTTAAAAATACTTTATTGTGTTTTAGGTGAAAGTTTACACAGCAAATTAGATTCCCATTTAACAATTTTTATACAAATTGTTCTGTGACATTGGTTACATTTTTCACAAAGTGTCAGTATTCCCATTATTTCCATTTTGTTTGTTCTGTTTCCATTAATCTAGCTTCCCTGCCCCTCCTTACCTTCTCATCTTTGTTTTAGGGTAAATGTTGACTGTTTTGTCTCATATAGTTGATTATTTAAGGGAGCACAGCACTCACAGGTGATTGTTTATTGTAATAATTTGTATTCCCACTGAAATCATATCATTTTCTCCTTTCTGCTTTTCTTTTCCTTTCTAACCTAGAGGTGGCAGTTGCTGGAACTTCACAGTGTCTTTAGTATTTGTCATTTCTCCATTCCCACTATCATTACCCTAGTGATCACATCTTTGTAGATCTCCTTGCCTCTAGTCTTTTGTTACCTGATTGATCCTAACTGCTGTGTTAATCTTCTCCCAATACTAACTTGGTACTCCCCAGTGAACGCGTGGAGGCTTTCTTTTGATCGTGGAATAAAATGTAAACACTTCAGTCTGACATTCAAGGCTTTTCCTAATCTGACCCTTCATAATCTGTTTCTAGGCTGCTCAGCATGTCTCTCTGTTCAGCAAGTGAATCTTGCATCCATCACTTCTGCATGGACCACGCTTACTTGCATCTTTTTCCTTGACATACATTCTGCCAGCTTCCTCTCTTTGTGGAATGCCATCTGCACTATTCTCAGCCCTTATTTTATTCATTTACTGTCTTGGTTTCCTAGGGCTGCCATAACAAAATACCACAAAATGGTGGCTTTGAAAAACAGAAATTTATTTTCCCACAGTTCTGGAGGCTAAAAGCCCAAATTTAGGGTTTTGGCAGGGCTATGTTCTCTCTCTCTTGGCTCTCACGGAAGATCCTTCCTTGTCTCTTTCAGCTTGTGGTAGCCCTGGGCATTTTTTGGCATTCCTTGCCTTATAGATGATTGTCACATGCTGTCTTCCCCTGTCTGTTCTCCCTGTTATATGACACCACTCAGAAGAAACTAAGATTAGGGCCTATGCTACTCTGGTATGACTTAACTGATAACATCTGCACAGAAAAACTCTGCTTCCCCAAACATGGTCACGTTCGCAAGTACAGGGCTTAGGACTTCAGCATTTATTTTTGTGGGACACAGTTCAATCTATAACATCACCAAAGCCTAGCACAAGACCCACTTCCTCGTTGTAACCTTCTCTGATAACTGAGACCATTCATTCATTTCTTTCTACTCTGACCTCTTTCCTGTTGGATGCTTGTAATCTGTACCTGACCTCTTGTCACGTGTGCTTCTTTCTCTAGTTAGTGTATCTTGTTTCTCCAATAAAATTATAAGTTTTTTTATGGGAAGACCGTATCTATCACTTCTTTTCTTACAGAGTCTGGATCAGTGCTGAGCCCTATCAGCATCCCAGATTTCATTGATTTTTTCAGTAGCTATTTATGGAATCTTTGCTTTGTGTTTTATGAGACACTATACTAGACATTTGGCCTCCACTGATGAATGAATCAAATAAAATTCTGCCCTCATGGGGCTTACAGACTGATGAGGGAGGCAAATGTCAGTAAGTGCACGTCATGATAACTGCTATCAAGGGTATGGTGTGCTATGATGAAGAAGAATAGGGGACTTTAGATGGGATGGTCAGGGAAGATCTCTGATGCTAACTAAAGTTTTGTGTCTGGAAAATAAAAAGAAGTACAGGAAAAATTTCCACTGAGTATCCAGAAGGGACAGTGGTATTCATAAACATTCTTATACCCTTAATCTTTTCTATAAGGAAACCAGAGGTGGTTTGGTCCTGAAGGATTGCAGTTACTATGGAGTAGACAGATCTCTTGGGAGCTTCATGAAGGGACTGGGGACCTAGAAGAGAGCTTGAAGAGCTGTAAGATTTGCCACCTTGGGATTCTTAATTCAGAAAAGTTCAGGTGGACAGGGTAGATAGGAGAAAGTTGAAGATTACATTGTGCTGACTTTTTTTTGAGTACAAATTAAAGTATAAATGAGGTTTAGAGGAAATACTAATTTAATCATTGCATCAAAAACCCATTTTAATAGAACAAATGAACAAATTTTTCACTTTATTTGTAGGTGGCTTTACTCAGAATTATGTTCAGATTATTTTTTAAGCAGGAGACAAACAGAATTCAGCTCAAAGATGAGATAATCACCCAGAATTAAATGTGGAGATTCTGGTTGCTGGAACGTGCTGTCTCTGATTAGATGGTTATTCAGTGGCCAACAAGTTTATGCATCATGATTTCTTTTGCTTAGGGAATTTCTAAACAAAGTTCTATTATCTTAATTGAAATTGTGGGTTTTGATGAAAGCCTATAGAACTAATTCCAATTATGTTTATTTCAATATTAATAAACCAAAACCAAACCTGTTGCTGTCCAGTCAATTCCAATTCATGGTGATTCCTCGTGTTACAGAGTAGAAGTGCTCCGTAGGGTTTGCTTGGCTGTAATCTTCATGGAAGCAGATCGCTAGGCCTTTCTTCCATGGCACTGCTGGGTGGGTTTGAAACCCCAACCCTTAAGTTAGTAGTCGGGTACAAACCACTTGTACCACCCAGGGACAACTAATATTTATTAAGTGCTGTACTAAATGCCAGACACGAACTAAATACATTTGTTACTTGATTTAACGCTTATTAAAAGAGGAAAATTGTGAGGTGGGCACTGTTTTTAGCCCATTCAACCAGCTCAGACACCTAGAACTTTGGTGTTAGGTTTTATGACTGCTTTTAGCATTAGGGTATTGGCGCTTTCATGTTATAAGGTTGCTAAACATTAAACAAAATTGGTTTGGAATCATGAAATTTTCATAGCAGGGTAGACTGAAGCATTTTGTATCTGAGGGAGCTGAAGGACAGAAAAGTAAAAGTGATTTACTCATTACCTAGCTAGGTGGTGGCAGAACTGGAACCAGAACCTAGATATTTGTTTCCTAGTCAGCAATGAAAGAAGGCAAAGAGCCAATTTTAGAAACTGGGAGGTACTAGAAAAAGCGGTACTCTGAGTGTTAACAGATTACAGTTCTACAAGTGAATTTGCCAAAGACCGGTGATCTCAGTGCTAAGGAAGTCTTTTGTCCCAAGTTTCTTACAGAGGAAATCAGTTTTAGGGTGGGTCCAGCCTGCCTGCAGCAAATATGCAAACCTACTGTGCTCTGGGAGCCCTGCTGGCGCAATGGTTAAGAGCTCAGCTGCTAACCAAAAGGTCGCAGTTGGAATCCACCAGCTGATCCTTGGAAACCCTATGGGGCAGTTCTACTCTGTCGTGTAAGGTTGCTATGAGTCAGAATTGACTCGATAGCAATGGATTTTTTTAGTGTGCTCTGAAGAGAGAACACAAAGAACAAAACTCACGTTTCTCTTTCATAGAGTTTACACTACAGTATGGGAAACAAGATGTATTACTTTCTAATTACTGTCCACTTACTCATGTCTAATAATACAGTGTAAAGTGCTTGTGTGTTAACATTCATACTGTGGAAATTGGCTCTTTAATAAAGAGACAAACCCAGCTGAAGTGTGGTGGGTAATACCTAGCCTGAGTGCAAAGAATGGCATAGTTCAGAACTTTTATGTGTTAAAAAAAATGAAATCTACAAATGATTAGCAATAAGGTTCTCACCTCATACTTTCTTTGAACTTTGAAAATATTTGTGGAAAATTTAAGCCCTTAGGAATTTAGTGGGTTTTAAATATTTAGTAATGGTTTATATGAACAATCAGTCTTGGAGGAAGTACAGTAGACTGCTCCTTATATGCAAGGATGGCAAGCCCTCCTCTTGCTTATTTTGGACATGTCATCAGGCAAGACCAATTGCTAGAAAAGGACATCATGTTTGGTAAAGTGGAAGGTCAATGAAAACGAGGGAAATCCTTCATGAGATAGATTGATATGGTGGCTGCATCACTGGGCTCAAACATACCAATGTTTGTGAGAATGGAGCAGGACCAGGCAGCGTTTTGTTCTGTTATACATAAGGGTGTCGTGAGTTGGAGCTGACTTGATGGGAACTAACAACAACAATGGTTTGTAAAAGTTGGAAATGACATCTTGAAGCAGAGGAGCCAAGAACCTGGTAATGCAGAAAGCGGTGCCCATGACTTAACACAGACAAGAAAGGCAGTCTTGGAGGAGGTAGCATCATGGGAGGGGCCAAAGGCACAGAGGTGAGAACTCTGCAGAGGCACTGTGTGAGGGTAAAGACCTTTAGGCTTTGTGCTTGGCATAATAATGTTGTTGTTGTTGTTAGGTGCTGTCAAGTTGGTTCTGACACAGTGTACAACGGAGCGAAACGCTGCCCAGTCTTGCGCCATCCTCACAATTGTTGCTATGCTTGAGCCCATTGTTGCAGCCACTGTTTCAGTCTGTCTCGTCAAGGGTCTTCTTTTTTGCTGACCCTCTGCTTTACCAAGCATGATGTCTTTCACCAAGGACTGATCCCTCCTGATAACATGTATGTGAGATGAATTCTTGCCATGCTCACTTCTAAGGAGCATTCTGGCTGTGTTTCTTCCAAGACAGGTGTGTTTGTTCTTTTGGCAATCCATGATATATTCATTGTTCTTCACCAACATCATAATTCAAAGACATCAGTTCTTCTTTGATCTTCCTTATTCATTGTTTAGCTTTCGCATGCGTATGGGGTGATTGAAAATACCATGGCTTGGGTCCGGTGTACCTTAGTCCTCAAAATGACACCTTTTTTTTTTTTTTTGACACTTTAAAGAGGTCATTTGCCCGATGCAATATGTCCTTTGAGTTCTTGACTGCTGCTTCCATGGGTGTTCATTGTGAATCCAAGTAAAATGAAATCCTTGACAATTTCAGTCTTTTCTGCATTTATCATGATATTGCTTACTGGTCCAGTTGTGAGGTGTTTTTTTTTTTTTTTTAAATGTTGAGGTATAATCCATACTGAAGGCTGTAGTCTTTGATTTTCATCAGTAAGTGCTTCAAGTCCTCTTCACTTTTAGCAGGCAAGGTTTTGTCCTCTGCATATCACAGATTATTAATGAGTCTTCCTCCAGTACTGATGCCATGTTCTCTATATAGTCCAGCTTCTTGAATTATTTGCTCAGCCATACAGATTGAACAGGTACGGTGAAAGGATACAACCTTGACACAAACCTTTCCTGATTTTAAACCACGCAGTATCGCCTTGTTCTGTTTGAATGACTGCCTCTGGACCTGTGTACAGGTTCCACATGAGCACAATTAAGTGTTCTGGAATTCCCATTTTTTGCAGTGGTCTCCATAATTTGTTACAATCCATACAGTTGAATGCCTTTACATAGTCAGGAAAACACAGATAAACATCTTTCTGGTATTCTCTGCTTTCTTCCAAGATCTATCTGACATCAGCAAGGATATCCCTCATTCCATGGCCTTTTCTGAATTTGGCTTGAATTTCTGGCAGTTCCCTGTTGATGTACTGCTACAACCATTTTTGAATTATCTTCCTGAAAAGTTTATTTGCGTGTGATATCAATGATATTGTTCGATCATTTCCATATTCTGTTGGATCACCTTTCTTTTGAATAGGCACAAATATGGATCTCTTCCAGTCAATTGGCGTAATAGACCGCTGCATGTCAAATATTGCTCAGTTTTTTTAAAAACATATCCTTGAAATGTGAAAGCTCTGTCTGCAATAAAAAATTTGTCTTTTCTAGCATATTATCTTCAGAAATTGCCAGTTTGCTTGCTGATAAGGTTGGGAACTTTGTTAAATCCTGTTCTATTTAATTCCACATTTTACCCTTTGCCATTTATTCAGTAATTGAAATAGCTTCCCTGGATATGTTAACTCCATTTAACAGCAGAAAATAAACTTGTGTGTACCTCCCATCGGTCAAAGGACTATCTGGTCTTTTGTAATTGGGGAAGAGGAAGCTTTGAGGAATATTGATGAGAAGACAGTGTGGGTGGGGCTCTAGAGTTGATTAAAGAAACTCTGGTAACCTCACTTGATTAGGTTCACTGGTTTTTCTGTGAAATGGAGAGAGAGTTCTAAGGTACCTTTTAGCTTTATTGGCTAAAAGGATGCTTTTTGCATTGCAAGTGTACCCTCTTTCTTATATGACTTGACTTTATGAAATAAGAATACCTCCTGGTTTTGAAGTATTAGGCCCACATATATATTATAAATTGCTAACTGAAATGTTTTCTTTCTCTAGTGCCTTGGAAGGGAAAAAAGCTTTTGTTTATACCTCTGAGACATAATTCTTGGGTGTATAGTACATGTAAGTTCAACTATTGGGTATATTGGTTTCATTTTTCCCAAGCAAAATTGTGTTTGGAGAGCCTGTATGTCTTACTTTGCCCAGTAATATAAAATCTCTCTCTCTCTATTTATTTATTTATTTTCGGTTGTAGAGTACATATTCACCATATTTTTGAGAAGATTCAATAAAAATAAGAAATTTAAAAGAAAAATGTTTATTCCAGAGGTTATATAAATACTGTTTTATAGACTGATGGCTGACCAAATGTGCAGAGCATCTGACTTTGCCTTCTATTAATGACTGATTCTTTTCACCATTTATTGTTGTTTGGGTATTTGGATGTCCAGCCTCAATCAATAGTCTATCTAGTTTGCCGGGTGACAAGCAGAGATAAAAATTATCATTGTTTCAACAGAGGACACTGTCTTATCACCAAGGAGAATACCTTCAGAATCTCTAATAACTTAGCAATCTACAAACTGATCACAATTGGATAATGCCCAGAGACCCCTTAACATTCTAAGTGTGTCTTCATAAAATAAATATAATGCTATCCTAATATTGCTTGCAGAAGAAATTACATATTCTTTATTAATGTGCTGATATTCCATTATCCCTCCTCTCCCCTAAACCCTGATTCAGTAGCAATATTTTTATTTTAGTGTTTTACAACTGAAAGTGAAATTGGTATTTATAGCATATTTCCCAGTATGCATTTCCAGTTAATTGAATTTTGCTTTTGTAAATGTATGGTCCTGAATGAAAGATGCATGTGTGAGTGCTATACGCGAGGGAAGTTTAATTTCCATTCAGCTTATTTCTATATGCTCTTTTTTCCTACTTTGCTGCCTGTCATTTTCCTTATTAACCATGAAGATGACTAGAAAATGTGCCTTGGTTACTGATGGGTATTTAGGTTCTTTAGTTCTGTTCCCAAGTGCTAGAATATAGAAACTGAAAAAATGGAACACATCCACACAGAACATGGCAAAGCAAGTGAAGTAAAACAAGTACGGTAAAAAGTTGAAACACACTTTTTTAAAATCCTCAATAGTGCTCTTCTGTGGAGGAATATGTTTACATTAAACTACACAGAGAATGATTACATACCAATTTAGTGTGCGCATTTAACAGCATTCGTTTTATGGGCATTAGTTTGCTAATGGATGCTTGGTTTACATCTTCCAGTGTGAACTAGCTTTTGGTGCAGCCACTTCAGAATTGGCTGATCACATCTGATTTGTTGTTGTTAGTTGCCTTTAGGTTGCCCAGTCCTGCACCATCCTCATGATCATTGGTGTGTTTGAGTCCATTTTCATTTCTTGGAGGAGAAGCACTAATTGGAATATGTACAGTATACAGAGAGAGCCAAGAAACAGGAAGAGATGAATACAGGCTACATTATATTTTTCTTTTTTTGCATCATGAAAATACATAGGTTAAATACATAGTTGGTTTTCAGGTATATTTGTGAGAATAGCCTTTATTTTTCAGCTAAACATTTTAGGTTGGCCTTTGTGGTCTAAAAAGGAATACAGTCCCATTATAGAGAAATAAATTGTCACAAAGATCGGCCTATTTCCAGCCAATTTTCATATAAGCATAATTGTTAATTGTAGTGAACTATGGAATAGTAGAATGTGTTTTGGGATTTTTTCCCCTCTTTTCTGTTAAATCATTACCAAATTAAACCTAAGAAAGTGGAATTGTCAAGGCAGTAACTGGCATTTAGTCTTTCAAGGACAACACTGTGCTGAGAAGAGAACTAGTAACCGACATTGTTAAAATGAACTTGAAGAAAAATAGCATTTTGTAATGTAAGCGTTATGAGTCTGCAGGGTGTAGTGGGAAATGGGCTGGTCTTTGAGTCTAAATACTGGCTCTTCACTGGCTCATTCATTCAGTGCCATTTGCATGCCCCCTAGGGCCAGACACCATGCTCTGGATCAGGGGTGCAGAAACAAGAAATGTAATCCTCACAACAGCCTGTTATGTAGGTGAGAAAGCAGTTACTGTTTGATAACTGGGAAGTATTAGGGCTGGGACTTGAACTGGGATCTCTCGATGATTCCTAATCTATTATCTCTGATATATAACATATAATGTTCACCTCAACTGGGTGCTGTGTGTTAATGAGACAGGGTATGTGACAATAAACACTGAAGTGTTTTTTGTATGTAAGGTGGCCTTGATATCCTAGATTAAGAGATTTTTAGGCGAAATGGTGAGCAGAACAACCCTTTGTTTTCCTTTAAAGATTCTATTTAAAAGCATTTAGCTTTATGTATACCTGTGAATCACAATTAAAACTCTGATAAATTTTCCTATGATATTGGCAATAGTGAATGCCATCATGTATGCGTTGACTCATTCATAGTCATTCAGCAAATGTTGAGTGATATTTTTCCGGGTCTTTCATAGACAGCATCTGGTGGTCTAGGCATGCAAACATGCAGAAAGCATGGTCTTCATGAGCGATTTATAGCCAAATAAGAGAGCAAGAGATGTATAAACAGATAATAATAACAATACTGTGTAGAACATGCTGTACATATGGTCTACAATGCTTGGAATGACAACTTGAAAAGGAATGGCATTGCATTCATCATCAAAGGAACATTTCAAGATCTATCCTGAAGTACGATGCTGTTAGTGATAGGATAATATCCATATGCCTACAAGGAAGACCAGTTAATACGGCTATTATTCAAATTTACGCACCAACCACCAAGGCCAAAGATGAAGAAATTGAAGATTTTTTTACCAACTTCTGCAGTCTGAAATTGATCGAATTTGCAATCAGGATGCATTGAAAATTACTGGTGATTGGAATGTGAAAGTTTGAGACAAAGAAGAAGGACTGGTAGTTGGAAAATATGGCCTTGGTGATAGAAACAATGCTGAGGATTACATGATAGAATTTTGCAAGACCAGCAACTTCTTCTTTGCAAATACCTGTTTTCCACAACATAAATGACGTCTGTACATAGGGACCTTGCCAGATGGAATACACAGGAATCAAATCGACTACATCTGTGGAAGGAGATGATAGAAAAGCCCGATATTGTCAGTCAGAACAATGCCAGGGGCTAACTGCAGAACAGACCATCAATTACTCATATGCAAGTTCAAGTTGAAACTGAAGAAAATTAGAACAACCCCAGGGAGCTAAAGTACAACCTTGAGTATATCTCACCTGAATTTAGAGACCATCTCAGGAATAAATTTGATGCATTGAACACTATCGACCAAAGACCAGGCGAGTTGTAGAATGGCATCAAGGACATCACACATGAAGAAAGCAAGAGGTCATTAAAAAGGCAGGAAAGAAAGAAAAGATCAAAATGGATGTCAACAGAGACTGTGGACTTGCTCTTGACTGTCGAGTAGCTAAAGCGAAAAGAAGAAATGATGAAGATTTCAAACAGGGGCTCAAGAAGACAAAGTAAAGTTTTATAATGACATGTGCAAACAGCTGGAGATAGAAAACCAAAGGGGAAGAACACGCTTAGCATTTCTCAAGCTGAAAGAACTGAAGAAAAAATTCAAGCCTTGAGTTGCAATTTTGAAGGATTCTGTGGGGAAAATATTAAACGACCCAGGAAGCATCAAAAGAAGATGGAAAGAATACAGAGTCACTATACTAAAAAGAATTGGTTGATGTTCAATCATTTCAGGAGGTAACATATGATCAGGAACCGATGGTACTGAAGAAAGAAGTCCAAGCTGCACTGAAGTCATTGGTGAAGGACAAGGCTTCAGGAATCGATGCAATACCAATTGAGGTGCTTCAGCAAATAGATGCAGTGCTGGAAGTGTTCACTCACCTATGTCAAGAAGTTTGGAAGACAGCTACCTGGCCAACTGACTGGAAGAGATCCATATTTATCCTTATTCCCAAGAAAGGTGATCCATCCAAATGCGGAAATTATTGAAAAATATCATTAATATCACATGCAAGTAAAATTTTGCTAAAGATCATTCAAAAGTGGCTGCAGCAGTATATTGACAGAGAAGTGCCAGAAATTCAAGCCAGATTCAGAAGAGGACGTGGAACGAATGGGAATTCCGAAATGCTAAATTGTGCTCATGGGAAACCTGTACATAGATAAAGAGGTAGTTGTTCGAATAGGACAAGGGAATACCGCGTGGCTTAAAATCAGGAAAGGTGTGTATCAGGGTTGTATCCTTTCACCATACCTATTCAATCTGTATGCTGAGCAAATAATTGGAGAAGCTGGATTATATGAAGAAGGCGGCATCAGGATTGGAGGAAGACTCATTAACAACCTGCGATATGCAGATGACACAGCCTTGCTTGCTGAAAGAGGACTTGAAACACTTACTGATGAAGATCAAAGACTACAGCCTTCAGTATGGATTACACTTCAACATAAAGAAAACGAAAGTCCTCTCAACTGGGCCAGTAAGCAACATCATGATAAATGGAGAGAAGATTGAAGTTGTCAAAGATTTCATTTTACTTGACTCCACAGTCAACACCCATGGAAGCAGCAGTCGAGAAATCAAAAGATACATTGCATTGGGCAAATCTGCTGCAAAAGACCTCTTTAAAGTGTTGGAAAGCAAAGATGTCACCCTGAAGGCTATGATGTGCCTGACCCGAGCCATATTTTCAGTTGCATCATATGCATGCGAAAGCTGGACAATGAAGAAGGAAGACCTAAGAAAAATTGATGCCTTTGAATTGCGGTGCTAGTGAAGAATATTGAATATACCATGGACTGCCAAAAGAATGAACAAATCTGTCTTGGAAGAAGTTCAACCAGAATGTTCCTTAGAAGCAAGGATGGCGAGACTACACCTCACATACTTTGAACATGTTATCAGGAGGGACTAGTCTCTGGAGGACATCATGCTTGGTAGAGGGTCAGGGAAAAAGAGGAAGACCCTCAACGAGATAAACTGACACAGTGGCTACAACAGTAGGCTCAAACATAACAAGGATTGTGAGAATGGTACAGGACCAGGCAGTGTTTTGCTCTGTTGTACATAGGATTGCTATGAGTCAGAACCGACCTGATGGCACCTTACAATGACAACAACAGAACATGCTACAATAAAGGTGTGAACACCCATTGCCACTAAGTCAATTCCAACTCTTGGCGACCTCATGTGTTACAGAGTAGAACTGCTCCATAGGGTTTTCTTGGCTCTAATCTTTACAGGGAAACCCTGGTGGCACAGTGGTTAAGAACTACTGCTGCTAACCAAAAGGTCAGCAGTTTGAATCCCCCAGGCGCTCCTTGGAAACCCTGTGGGGCAGTTCTCCTCTGTCCTTTAGGGTCGCTATGAGTCAGGATCAACTCGACAGCAACGGGTTTGGTTTTTTTGAATCTTCATGGAAGGAGCCCTGGTGGCACAATAGTTAAGCACGTGGCTGCTAACTGAGAGGTTGGTGGTTCAGACCTACCCAGCGGTTCCACGGGAGAAAGACCTGGCCATCTACTTTCATAAAAATTACAGCAAAGAAAACCCTGTGGGGTAGTTCTTCTCTGTCACATGTTGTTGCTCAGAATAGAAAATCGACTTGAGGACACCCAACAACAATGACAGATTACTAGGCCTTTCTTCCACAGTGCCACTAGGTAGGTTTGAACTGCCAAACTTTAGGTTAGTCGTCGAGCGTAAACCATTTGCACCACCCAGGGACCTAAAGGTGTTTATAAGAATAGTAAATGTACCTAGGGGACAACCTTCGCAAAGAGGACGAGGTGTTTCTTCTGTGTCTTCTAGGATCAGTAGTTTGGTGGGTGGGAAAGGGTGCAAGGACTTCCTTGTCCTATGGAACAGTGTTTGTGATGACAGAGATGTGCTTCACCACGGACATCACTCAGGGTTTGGGAATCAGTGAGAAACGTGATGTGCACCATGAGAAGTAACCTTTAATTTTCCCAAACCAGAGAGATATAAAGTTGTAAAAGTCAAACCTCACTTCATCTCCAACCTAACAATGACAAGGGATTACTTCAAGGACATCTGTGAATATTTAGTAAAACTTCATTACGTTATCTGCAGTAACTTGAAATTTGTGATAAATAGAGTAAGGCTGGTCTGAATTGCTTGACCATGGAATAGGAAACATTTTTATATTGGAAGTCAGTGGTTTTTGCAAGCTTTGGGAGGAATTTTAATTTTTGAGATTAAACTATTTTCTGATGGTGGCAAATATTCTAGAAACATTTATATGCAGATAATTATCTTGCTGTTTACCAAGATAAAAGTAATACAGTTAAATTCTATAATTCAGGCTTTTTCATTAATAGTGCTTGGATTTCCAAACCCTATATGAATTTTTTTAGTTAATTCTATTTAATAGAAGAGAATGTGCCTTCTTAAAAGTTTAATCTTAGCACTAGATAACTAAAATCAGACTCTCAATACTATTGCCTTACTAAAATATGGAAAATTATATATTAGCACATAGTTTGTTTTTATTTTTATACATTTGCTAAGTTAATGCATTTAGGGAAAGCACTACCGAAACCTGTTAGTTCCTTGGATCCTCTAGTCGTCACTAATATCTGTATCAGTCAGGATTTGATTTGGCTGCTAGAAACACAAACTGGTGACAGTGGCTTTAACCTAGTAGAAGTTCTGTTTTTCTCTGTGAATGAGTCCATGGCTGGTACAGCGGCTCCAGTGATCCCCTGGGGACCCAGGCCCTTGCCTCCTTACGTCTGCCTTCCTTGGCATGTGCTTATTGTCTGCCTCATGGTCTTAAGACGACTGCTCTATTTCTAATATTACATCTGCATTCCACACTGGTTGAAGGGGAAAGGCAAAACACATGTTTCTGTTGTCTGCCTGACCAGAACCCCACCTGGCTACTTGTTTATTCACATCTCTGGCCAGAAACTGTTACGTGGCCATTCCTAGGTGCAAAGGAGCCCAGGGAATGTAGGTTTTTTTGTTTTTGTTTTTTTAATTTGGACACATTGCTGCTCTGAAATAAATCTGGAATCTGTGAACTGGCTACTAAAAAACATTCACAGCACTCTTTTTCTTGTCACCCCTAACATAAACCAAACCCATTGCCGTTGAGTCGATTTCAACTCATGGTGACCCCATGTGTTACAGAGTAGAACTGTTTCACAGTGTTTTCTTGGCTGTAATCTTTATGACAGTAGATCTCCAGGCCTTTCTTTCATGGTGCTGCTGGGTAGGTTCAAACCATCAACCTCAAGGTTAGTAGTCGAGATCAAACCGTTTGCACCACGTAGGGACCACCCCTAACGTAACCAAAACTAAATCCGTTGCCATCGAGTCGATTCCAACTCATAGTGACCCTACAGGACAGAGTAGAACTGCCCCATAGGGTTTCCAAGGAAAGGCTGGTGGATTTGAACTGCTCACCTTTTGGTTAGCAGCTGTAGCTCTTAACCACTACTCCACCAGGGCTGAGCTCTTAACCACTACGCCACCAGGGCTCCACCCCTAATATAAAGATTGAAAAGCTCCCAGACGCTCTAGCAGGTAGGGGTAAGTAAGCATGGAACCCCAGTTCTGACCAATGAGACATTTGCAGAAGTTGCTTAGATGAGTCTTAGGAAAAAATTTCTGCAACAGGACAGATTTAGCTGGCAGGATTCCTTTTGCTCTTAGACCTTCCCCCACCTTCCACTGGAATATAGGTGTGATACCTGGAAATGAAGCAGGAGGACAAAACTATACCACAAAGAGGTTAAATCTGCTAGTGAGAAAGAAGTAGAGAGGAATTGTTGGTAGACAACTATAGTGTCTGTTGCAATACCCAGTCTAAAGGTCTTCAGATATTCCTGTTCAGAACCTGGATTTTCCATGCATTTGCTACATTGCCTCTTGGTGATGGGATATTAGCAACAGAAAAACTGAAAAAGAAAATCCAAATAAAGCCCAACTAAGCTCCTGTAGTTGCCCTTAATAAACTGGGGGAAAAATAGGCAATAAAAATAAACTTTTAATACTTTTAATTGAAGGATGTATTCTCTAAGAGCTATGGTGAATTTTGTTCAGCTTAGTTTTTATTTTGAAAGAAACAGCGATACGTAATAACATTCTGTTATAAGCTTGCTTTTTTTTTTTCTTAAAATATACTTTTGGGATGCTAACCAAACCAAAAAGAAGCCATACATTTTATACATACATATATATATATATGTAATTAAGTGAAATTTACATTTCAAGTTAGTCTCCCATACAGAATTTTTTTTTAACATACCTTGTTATGAGACCCCAACCACTCACCCCACTCTGCAACAGCACACTCCTCCCTTCCGCCCCTGATTCCCCATGAACATTCAACCAACTCCTAATTTTCTCTGCCTTCCCCTCTCACCTCTGGACAGAAGCTGCCCCTTTGGTGTCTTATATCTACTTGTCTAAGAGGCACATTCTTCACGAGTATCACTTTATGTCCCACAGTCCAGTCCAATCCCTGTCTGAAGAGTTGGCCTCGGGAATTGTTTTAGTTCTGAGGTGATGGAGAGACCAGGGGCTGTGCCTTCTGGGGTGCCTCCAGTCTTAGACCATTAAGTCTGGTCTTCTTACTAGTATTTGAGTTCTGCATCCCATTGTTCTACTGCTCCATCGGGGACCCTCTGTTGTGTTCCCTGTCAGGACGTTCATTGGTGGTAGCCGGGCCCCATCTAGTTCTTCTGGTCTCAGGCTGATGAAGTCTCTGGTTTATGTGGCCCATTCTATCTCTTGGGCCAATACTTTCCTTGTGTCTTTGGTGTTCTTTGTTCTTCTTTACTCCAAGTGGTTGGGACTAATTGATGCATCTTAGATGGCTGCTTGCAAGCTTTTAAGACCCCAGATGCCACTCACCAAAGTAGGATGCAGAACATTTTCTTAGTAAGGTTTGTTATGCCAATTGACATAGATGTCCCCTGAAAGCATGGTCCCCAGACCCCACATCCCTGCTACTCTCTCTCAAAGTATTTGATTGTATTGAGGAAAGGAAGCCATACATTTTAGATGACTTTTTTTTTTTAGTGGTGGCAGTAATAAAAACAGGTAGGTGTGGCCTGTACCATCCCCAAGATTCTGTGTAGTATTTAATCTTTCAAATCTCTATGGATACCTAATGTATATCAGGCAGTATTCTAGACTCCTGGGATATAGCAGTAAAGAAAACAGACAAAAATCACTGCCCTCCTAGAATTTACAATCTAGAGTGTTAAACAAATTCTTCATAATCTAACAATTGTGGTTATTAAAAAAAAAAAAAACTTTCTTGATTATTCTTATTACCGTTCCATTTTGCTTTTCTGTCTTTGAAATGTTTGTTGCCTATATGTGAGATATAATGGTAAATTAATTAAGCTATAGTCTTCAGTTTCAGAGAGGCAAAACACAGGCAATCAAAAGTTGTGAGTAGGAAGACTTCTCTTTAGAGCCTGTCAAATTATTTCATTTTAAGCTCTTTATTTCACATTTCTATCTTGTAAAGTACCTTAATTGCAGAATCCTTTTCTTTTCCTAATTAAATATGGTATTACAGTCAAAGATTTTAGTTCTTTAGGCACATCTTAATGTGTTCAAGATCTCTTAATATTCTGAACTTTGAGCATGTGAACAGTTTATTTTAAAGTTAAAGGGACAGTGATATTTTAAAAGAGCAATAGTCTGGTAATTAGAACGCTGAGCATGCTGGATTCCTTTTATTGCTTCCATCTGTTTAAAGATAATGAGAAGACGAAATTGGAAAAAAAATCCTCTAGGATACTGGAGATTGTTAACTGCAGAATATACCTTTCTTAAAAGAAATATTTGGTGATCTCTTAAACATATTTATTCAGTTACAGATTTTTTGATAACTTTGCTCTGTCATTGCTGAACCCTCAATATATGTGCCTTATGCTCTATGCCACTTTGGGGGGGGGGTTGTGCATTTTTTAGTATGTTAAACAAATTATAGATCTAAGAAAGAGGCACCTTTTTAGGAGTAGTTTTCATTTGCTCAGGTAAGTTAGACAGGTATAGATGAATCAGTTAAGTGGTTCTTCATCATTCATTCCTTCCTTCCTTTGACAATTGTTTGAGTACCTACCATGTGCCAGGCATTTAGTTCTCAGCAGTGAACAAAATAGACAAAATTCCAGCCCTCATGGAGCTTGAATTCTAGAAGGAGGATACAGTTAAAATTAATAAAACAGATGGTTAATGCCAAGTAGTGATATCTGCTATGGAAAAAAATAAAGCAGAATAAGGGAGATAGGAAGTGATGGGAGGAATTTCTATTTTTTATTGGTCAGTTATGGAAAGAGTCCTTGAGAAGGTGACATTTGAATAAAGACCTGATGGAAGTGAGGAAGCAAGTCACATGTCTGTGTGGGGAAAGGATACTTGAGACAGAAATTTGGAAGAGAAAATGCAAAGGCCTGAATTCAGCATGTATCTGATTGTTCAGAAAACAGCAAAGAGGCCAGTATAGCTGGAGTGGAGTAAACAAAGGATCAAGGAAGTAGGAGATCATGTAGGGCCCAATGAGTCATTATAAGGACTTTGCTATACTGGCTAAGACGAAATACTACTGAAAAGTTTTGAGCAAAGAAGTCAATGATACTTTTTAGGTTTTAACAGGATCCCAGAGTGGTGCAAACGACTCATGCACATGGCTGCTAATCAAAGGGCTGGAGGTTAGATTCCACCCAGAGGTACCTTGGAGGAAAGGTCTGGTGATCTAATTCTGAAAAATCAGCCGTTGAAGACTCTGTGGCACACAGTTCTACTCTGACATACATGGGGTCACCATGAGTCAGAATCAACTCCATGGCACATGGTTTTTGGGTGGTTAACATGATCATTCTGGCTTCTGTGTTGAGAATAGATTGTGGGGCCAAGGGTGGAAGTAGGAGATGACCAGTTGGGAAGTTATTGCAGTAATACAAATGAGAGGGGAGGGTGCTTGGGCCAGGTCGGTGGAGTAGAGGTAGTAATAATGGTTGTATTCTAAATACATTTTGAAGATAGATATAAAAATTTGCTGGTGGCTAGAATGTAGGGCATAAGGAAAAGAGGAAATAAGGATGACTTCAAAGTTTTTGCCTGAGGAATGTGAAGAATAGAATTGACATTTATCAAGATGGGGAAGATTATTGGAGGAGAACCCAAAAAACCCATTGTAGTTGAGTCAATTCTGACTCATAACGACCCAACAGGACAGAGTAGAACTGCCCCATAGAATTTCCAAGGCTGTAATCTTCATAGGACCAGACTGCCACATCTTTTTCTGGCAGAGTGGCTGGTGGGGTTGAACTGCCAATCTTTTGGTTAACAGTTGAGCGCTTAACCACTCTGCCATCAGGGCTCTGATAATCAGGAGTTTGGTTTTGGACATACTAAGTTTGACAATATGCTTATGATACAGCTAATGTAGAAAAAAAAGAAAAAAACCCTTGTCGTCCAGTTGATTCCAACTCATAGTGACCCTCTAGGACAGATTACAACTGCCCCATGGGGTTTTCAAGGAGTGGCTGGTGGATTTGAACTGTTGACCTTTTGGTTGGCAGCCAAGTTCTTAACCGTGGCACTACCAGGGCTCATATATCTAGATGTCTGAAATTCTGAAGCTAAGGGGAGGGATCAAGGCTGGAAATACTAATTTGGGAATCATCAGCATATAGGAAGTGATTACAGTCATGAGACTGGATGAGATCACAAAGGGAATGAGTGTAGTTAGGGGAGAGAGGAAGAACAAAGATTCAGCCCTTTGGTGCTTGCAAGTTTCCTGGTTGGAGAGATGATGAGAAATCAGCAAAGGAGACTGAGGAGTGGCGGCTGTGAGGTGGTAGGAGAACTCAGAGTATATTGTTCTGGAAATCAAGAGAAAAAAATGTTTCAAGGATGTGGGAGCAATCAGCTCTGTGAACTGGTGCTGATAAGTAAAATAAAGACTGAGAATTGACTTTCGTATTTAGCAGTTCTAAGATTATAGATGACTTTAATAAGCAGTTCCACTGACCTGGGGTGAAAACCTGAGTGGACTGTGGTCAGGAAAGAATGGAAGAGGCAATGGTGCACAAGATTTTTTCTCCTCAGTCCTTCCACTGAGAACAACTAGAAAAGTTGGTCAAAATATTCTTAAAAATGTGTTTGAATGCAGCAAAGAGATATCATTACAGTGAGGAATTATGAGGCTGGAGGTCTTGAAGAGGAGGAATCCCAGAAAGGTGAGCCTAGAATTTGGGACCACCTTTTCCCTCTTTTTCTGATTCTGAAGTCATAGCTAAGAAACTGATGAAATCTTTATATAGACTAGTTGTGTTAGGGCAATAAAATTTGGAGTTCAAGACCTGCCAAAAAGGATCCTGGTATACCCCAGTACTTTAGATGAAACCCCAAAGAACCAAGCCATAGGAGTACAGGTGAGCTGGAACTAGACTAGCCCTCACAGATACCGAAGGCTAGTTTCTAGTCATGTCAGTTCCTGATTGGGTTATGGTGATTTGAGTACTAGTGACCCTAGACTAGCTGCCTGTCAGAAGCAAAAATAAACCCTCTTTTAGAGAAAGTTAAAATCACCCAGAGCCGCAAATTATCTTTACAGTTTATCTCAGTCCAAAGCAATGAGACTTACAAGAGATAAGATTTGTACAAAACCCAAGAGAAACTAAAAAACAAACAAACAAAACAACAATAGCAACAAAAAAGAGAATAGAAACAGGCTCTTAGGAAATTTAAAAATTGGATACAAACATTAAAATAACTATCAGTATGTTCAAGGAATTAAAAGATGAGATTGAGAATTTTGTCAGAGAACTGGAGACTATAAAAATGAATGAAAATGTTATAATTGGAAAATGCAATAACTAAAATAAAGAACTTAATGGATGAGTTTAATGGAAGATTAGACTTACTGGAAGAGAGAATTAGATAACTGGAAGATAAGTCAGATGGAAATCTTCAGATTGAACCCAGTAAAGCGCTGATGATATATAGGAGATATGGTAGAAAGGTCTAACATGTAAGTAAAGTCCGAATGAAGAGAAAAGGGAGAAAAAAACAGAAGCAATACTAGAAGAGATAGTGAGGGAGGATTTTCCAAAACAGATAAGAGGGAATGGAAGAAGAGTTGGATATATAATACATAGAGAGAATTACCTTTAGATATTTTGTGTAAAGGGGAGCACAGATGATGAGGTGATAGCTAACGGGGTGTGAGGATAAGAAATATTAGATATTAGTGCATGGTTGTGATTGTGGAGAGAGACATGGTATAGGAGAGAGAGGGAACAGTTGTTGAGCTGTGTCCTTAGTAGGTGACATGAGATGGAATCTGGTGGCAAAAATAATACCAAAACTTTCTCATAACTGCCCTCAAATCCATATTTGTCTTTGAATTGTATAATTAATGAGCAAGAAGATCTGCTATAAAAATACTTTTTGAGAAGAAGTGTTTTAAATTGTATAATCCTCAGTTTCATTGATTTGCTCTTATTAATAACATATTTAAGTGACATCCCTTTCATACCCTCATTCTGGTGGTTTGCCTCACTCTCCACTCGTAAAGACCCGTTAAAATTGGAGATATGTACTTAAGACCCCTGGGGATGTTCTTTAGTAGAAGTATTTGAACTATAGAGTTAATGGTTAAATGAGCAGACTTTGGAGCCAGACTGCTGAGATTTGAATCACATTCCCTTCACTTATTGGGTGTGGAACTTTTGGCAAGTTTCTTAACCTCTCTCAGCCTCAGTTTCCTCATTGGTAAAATGTGATGTGATGGTATATTAGTAATACGTCATGAAGTCATTTTGAGTATCAAATGAGTTAATACATATACATTCCTAGAATAGCACCTACCACCTAGAAAACACTTAGTAATGCGCCTCGCTACTTTCACTGATTCTGGGACATCCTATTGATAGTAGAAGAGTAGTTCTCCTGTAGGCTGTGTGTTAGAGCCCTGTGGGGGCTCTTAAATGACCAATATCTGGACCCTATGTCTTAAGGTTCTAATTCGATAAGTCTATGGTCAGTCAAGGAGACCTGATGGCTCAACAGTTAAGTGCTTGCTTGCTAACCAAAAGATCTGCAATTCGAACCTACCAGTGGATCTGTGGGAGAAAAGACCTGGTGATCTGCTCCCATAAAGATTACAGCCTAGGAAACCCTGTGGGGGCAGTTCTACCCCGTCATATTGGGTCACTATGAGTTGGAATCGACTTGATGGCACGCAACAACACAACAACAGGGTCAAATTCGGCCATTAGTACTTTTTAGTTTATTTTTTATTGTGCTTTAGGTGAAAGTTTACAGAGCAAATTAGTTTTTCTTTCGATGATTTGTACACAGATTGTTTTGTTACATTGTACTGTGCTTTATAAAAAACAAAAATACTTCAGTGATTCTAATTTGTAGCCAGGGTTGCACTGGCCTAAATTCATTCAGTCATTCAGCATATCCCTGCCCTCAAGGAACTTTTTGTTTTTTTTTTTTAGTCTTAAAGTTTGTAAAGACCATGTTTACAAATATGTTTTTTGTTGAGTCTTTAAAACTTGGCTCATATTTTTGTTCCAGATGACTTTGAAATGTCTGTGATGGTAGTGATATTTATCTCTACCAGTCTCCAAACCAACTCAAAAAACCGTCATTCTTGTTTCCTATGTATATCTGGTAATCTGGATTCTGCTGTATGATTCTCTCTTATGGAACCTTGTAGTTTGGGAGATACTGCACAAATCACACCAGATGAATTGTATAGCATGCCAAAAATAAAATGGAATATTTATTTCTGCACATTTGCTTTTTATATGACTTAAAACGTACAGCCTTTGGGACAGTTGTTATCATATTCACTGCATTATGGCAAGGAAAGCTAATTTAGTAGAGAAATTGGCTAGAGTGTCTTGTCTAATAGAAATAAACACAAAACCACTTTAGTGTCTCTTCTTTCGAAGGACTGCTGTTTTTTTCATGAAATTTACAAGCCTACAGATTAATACAGAAGCCCCTGTAACTCATGAGGCTGTGACTTTATAATCTTAAATATTTTCCTGTAAATTAGTAGTACTGAGAAATGTGAGGCCATTTTAAAATCAGAGCATGCAGATGAAATTTAGAAGTAAACTTTGGACATAGCTAGTGAAGGGGACAGATGAGTAAACAGACATGTATAATGCAGTGTAGCAAGTGCTGGGGTAAGGAGAAGTACTGGGTGGCCTGAAAGCACATACCATACTTTTTGCAAATAACGTGCCCATGTACATAATGCCAACACATACATAGTGTGCCTAAGAAAATAATGCATGAGGGGCTTGTGCAGTTGGCAATATATATATATATACACACATATATATGTGTGTGTGTGTGTGTGTGTGTGTATGTGTATATATATATAGCGTGCATGTTATTTGCATAAAAATACTATATTAGGGCATTTCACCCAGTCTTGCAGGGTGGCTCAGGGAAGGAGACAGTATCTACACTGACAGCTGGAGGAAGAGTAGGAATGCTCAGTTGCAAGGAGGTGAGGGGGTTTAGGTAAGAGGGGAGCACCATGTTTTGGGCTAAGGGGAAGGGAATATGCTGGGGGCATGAACTGGTGTGGCCCATGGGAGTTGATTGTGACTTTTTATGTCTGCTATCTTGTATAATTATTAATAATGCCCCTTTTGGCTGGCAAAAGTGAACTGATTTGGGTAGAAAGTTATGTATATAGTTCTCCTACCTATGTTTAAGACTTGTACAAAGGAATGATACAAGAAAGTGTATAAAAGTTGGATTCATTAGTTGCTCTCCTTTCAGGTGGTTTATCATTCACATCTAACATATTAGTCCATTTAGAAGTAGTGGGTTATACTCAATATACTACTGTAATATTACCGCTAGTGTCTTGTTTCTCTAGGGAAACATTGCTTTGTAAAAATTATTTTCCATAAAATCCAATTCCGTCTTAGGATGTATGATAATCTTTGCTTCTTATATTTCTGTTGGCCCTTGCCTCTCTTGTTTCCCCTCATCTTCTCATGTGGCTCGGTCTTGATCTCCAAATGTTGCTGGCAGCATTATCCAATGCAGTAGCCCCCAGTTAGCAGCCATAAATTCATGATTTAGCTCAAATTTTCACCCAGTTGTTGTTTGTCTTTGCTAATGCTAAGTTTCCACCCCACCACTCATCACCCATCAGTGAATTTTCTTCTGGTTTTCATTTGATGGTGAACAGACAAAAATCTTGGGGATACCACCTATTTGCCTGAAATTTCAGTGTGTGAAATGGGGCTGCTACTACTAATAACATCTCCAAGAAATGATAATTGAGGTTAAATGATGATTGAATTTGATGTTCACATTGTCAAAATGCAGTTGATATTCACCTAATTCATTGTAAATTAAAAGTATTAAGGGCTGCTCCATTATTTATCAACAATGAGTTTTTAAAAAATAGCATTTTAGAGTTTGCTTCAACAGTTGATAATTTAATTTTTCCGCATGCATTGAACTTTATATTGCTTTAATTTATTGAACCACTCCCTGTTCACTGTACTTGAAGAAAAATTTCCCACTTGAATTCTAACAAGGAGGAAGTGATGCCACGGGATCATTGAGTTGGCATATGGCTTTGTACCAAATGCCAGACAACTCAGTGCAAAGTTGTGCTAATTTAGAACAGTTTTATTTCCTAACAATCACAATTTGAGATACAAAGAAAGAATCAGAGTTATAGTTTCTCTCTTTAGCTTTATATTCTATAATTAGACATCAGTACTCAAGGTCAGGAAACTTAACGTAGTTAACCAAGTTTTGAGTCTTTTTTTTCTTAACCTGAGAAAGTCTTGCTTTCAGCCTTTTTGAGAGTTAGTATCTATCTCCTCTGCTTAATTACTTGCTTTGACATTTTAGTTCCCTTGCTTGTAGCAAGTACAGAAGGTCTTTGAAACCCAATCTCCGAGCTTTTCTTTCTCCCTTTGTAGAAAAGGGTTGAAAGATGGTGTTTCTGCTTAGGTTGGTGATTTGTACCAATTTAAGAAAAATTGGAGTAGGTTGTGGGGAGATGCTGAGCCAGGGCATCTCTTAGGGGAAACTGAGCAGCTTTCCCACCCCTCCTAATCGGGTCCCCAAGAGGAAGAGCTTCCTTATTTGTAAAATGGGGATAATAATAATAGCAGCCTCACAAGGTGGTTGTGAGTCTGAATGCTAATTCATGTAAAGGGCTTAAAATAGTGCCTGACACACAGTAAGTGCTTATGTGTTAACTCTTACTGGTTTGGTATAATTTTGCTTAAGAGAATCCTCAGGACATCTGAATTACTGTCTCAAGAGGACTGTGCAGGTTTGTAAAATATGATTTGTTTAATATTCAGAGGTACTAAAAGAAAGAGGCCAGGGGTGGGAGGAAACTTAGCTGAATTTGGTTGACGACTGCTAGGTGCCCAGAGACTAGGAACAGTGAATTCAGCAGAGCTGTTGTGGCAGAAAGGAATACCTGGATGGCACAAACAGTTAAGCAATTGGCTATTAACCTAAAGGCTGGCTGTTTGAATCTACCCAGAGATACCTCAGAAGAAAGCCCTGGCCATCTGCTTCTAAAAGATCACAGCCATTGAAAATCATATGGAACACTGTTCCACTGTATTCTAAAACACCTGGGGTCTCCATGAGTTGAAACTGACTTGATGGCAACTGGAGGTGGTGGTTGTGGCAGAGATTGGAGGAATCCAGGAGAGAGAAATCTGAAAAGTACCATAGACTTGTTGAGGAGAGAAAGAACTCAGGAGGTCTCCAAAAGCTCTGAGAATAAGGAGCTTTGTGGATATAGTGAGAACACAGCATCCATACAAAGCCCCAGATTCTACTACATGTTCTTTTTCTAATTCCCTGTCTAGCGCCTGTATGAGAATTCAGTTAGAGAAAAAGTAAAACAAGCCTGAGAGCATTTTTTCCTCATCCAGCATCTACCACAGCTCAGGCTTAGTTTTCAGGGCAGTCAGTCCTAAAGAGACACAAGGTAGACTTCTCAAATAACTCTCTAGCTTGATGTGTTCCAGATGCATAATTGGGGGGCAGGGGAGGGACAGAGAGGGGCATTTGCTCCTAAGTACAAGTCCAAGAGGACACCCGAAGAGGCGCAGAATGACATTCTGAGGTGCTACAAATATGAAAAGCACCTGACTGATGGAGGCTGACGGGGGGTGGGGGGGGGATGGTGTTTCTGCTGATGGGTCACCGCAATCAATGTCTATTCAGCTTGAAATTGAGGGGGAGCAACTTAGAGATTGCCCCTGGATGTGCCTTACTCCTGCTAAGCCCCCAGTGTGCTTTGGGGCTAGGATACTGCCTGGATATTTGCAATGTTGAAGTGTATGGTACAGCTTCTACAGAGTGGGTGCTATTGGCAAAAAGAGGGGTGTACCAAATATCATTTATATAAAATGGGAAGAAATCAATTCAGTGAAGTTTTTATGTCACTCTTTTTTTTTTTGTAAGATTGTATGGCTAAAGCACATCAGGGTCTGTTGGGTGTGAGGTCCTAAGTTGGAAATGGTTGCTGTGGGAGAGAGCTGGTGAGGTCACATACAAAGGATTGTATCCTGTTCCAGAGGTTTGGAGATTCGGCCACAGTAGGGGTGGTGGGGAGCAAAGACCAGGAAGCAGAGTAGAACAAAGGCTGGAATCTCCCTGGATTGGGCGGTCAGAAAGATGAGGAGAGCGTAGACCTGAAGCTTACTGACTAAAGAGGGTGTTTGAAGTGATTCTCCACAGTGCCCAGACTGGAGAAAAGGAAATTCTTTAGAACCTGCAGAGCTCTGGAATGAGAGCGCTAGAAGTACAGAGGGGAGCTTGGAGGAAGGAATAATGCTTTTGGCCCAGGTCACAGGGTGTAGGCATTTGAAAGAAGGTGGCATTTGACTTGAGCCTTGTATAAGGAATAGAAGTTTGCCTGGAGAAAAGGGCAGAATCTTTTAAGCACGAACTTGAATGTCTGTCTAGTATTTAAGGAGTAGGGAAAAGTGGCAAGAGATGCACCTGAGAAGCCAAGTTGATGCTGGAACATGCAGGGCTTTGCAATGCCTTGCTGAGGAGTTGGTAGTTTACACTGCAGAATCGGGGTGATTCCCAGTGAAGGTGTGGCAATTAACCTTATGCACTACATGGTTATAATTTTTGTACGGCTGTTACAGAAAGTGACAGTGCTGTATGTCCTCATCTTATTCGAAAGTAAGTATAAGAACAAACACTCCAAGGTCAAATATAAATGGCTCTTGGAGTTACTGTTATTTTGGATTAGTTATACCTCTATAGACTCTTATCCAGTGGTACAAATAACCACTGCTTGGTTGCGTGTGGGTTTCAGTTATTTAAAAAAACCCAAAACCAGATAATTAAAATAATTTTAACACAATCGCAGTAATTTGTAATAATTCACCAAAGCTTTATATTTGAATTCCTTTTCTCTTGAGCAAATCTACTCCTTCCAGGATTCTGGAAGCCATTTGGTAAGTATGCTACCTGGTGAATGTGAACTGGATTATCATATTTGGGAAAAATATGCTAGTTTACAATCAAGTCTTGGCTGGAGAAATTCTCAGAAAGAACATTTTTAATTGGAGGATAGAAAAATATTAAGCAAGAGATTTTCTTTTCATTGAACATTCAGGGCAGTGTATCTCACTAGAACTATTTTGCAGTGAATTTCTTCTAAGAACTAGCACAGAATACATTCCAAAGAAGATGAAAGGCTAGGATTGGGAGGTCTGATAGAGAATGTAGGCATGCAATTTTTGCTCTTTTGTAATTGGAAAGGTGAGATAAAGATGTTACTTGAACATTTGAGAACAAACTAAAAACATTATTCACCTATTGCAGCCTGCCTGGAACTGTCCCCGTTTACACTTGTCTGAGCACAATTGTTAATAGCACCCCTTCTCTCTCTGAAGTGTCTCGGTTTGGAAAGATAAATTATATTGCCACTTTACCCATACACGGGCCTACCTCCCTAGCATAACTGTTTTTACTTCGTATGTTGCTACCTAATCTTGGACCAAATGCATTAGTTCTTTTTACATGTTGTTGTTAGGTGCTGTCGAGTCAGTTCCAACTGGTAGCGACCCTGTGTACAACAGAACGAAACACTGCCAGGTCCTGCACGATCTTCATAGTCGTTGTTATGCTTCAGCCCATTGTTGTAGCCACTGTGTCAGTCCGTCTCACTTAGGGTCTTCCTCTTTTTTTGCTAACCCTCTACTTTACCAAGCATGATGTCCTTCTCCAGGGACTGGTCCCTCCTGATAACATGTCCAAAGTATGTGAGGCATGGTCTCACCATCCTTGCTTCTAAGGAACATTGTGGTTTTACTTTTTCCAAGACAGACTTGTTTGTTCTTTTGGCAGTCTCTGGTATATTCAGTATTCTTTGTCAACACCACCTTTCAAAGACATCAATTCTTCTTCGGTCTTCCTTATTCACTGTCCAGCTTCCGCATGCGTATGAGACGATTGAACACAACATGGCTTGGGTCAGCCTCACCTTAGTTCTCAAGGTGACATCTTTGCTTTTAACACTTTAAAGAGGTTTTCTTGCAGCAGATTTGCCCAGTGCAGTGCATCCTTTGATTTCTTGATTGTTGCTTCCCTGGGTGTTGATTTTTGATCCAAATTAAATGAAATCCTTGACAACTTCAGTCTTTTCTCCATTTATCATGATGTTACTTATTGGTCCAGTTGTGAGGATTTTTGTTTTCTTTATGTTGAGGTGTAATTCACACTGAAGGCTGTGATCTTTGATTTTCATCAGTAAGTGCTTCAACTCCTCATCACTTCCAGCAAGCAAAGTTGTGTCATCTGTATAACGCAGGTTGTTAATGAGTCTTCCTCCAATCTTGATGCCCCATTCTTCTTCATATAGTCCAGCTTCTCGGATTATGTACTCAGCACACAGATTGAATAAGTATGGTGAAAGGCTACAACACTGTCACACACCTTTCCTAACTTTAAACCACGCAGTATTCCCTTGTGCTGTTCAAACGACTGCCTCTTGATCTATGTACAGGTTCCTTATGAGCACAATGAAGTGTTTTGGAATCCCCATTCTTCACAATGTTATCCATAATTTGTTATGATCCACACAGTTGGATGCCTTTGCATAGGCAAAACACAGGTAAACATCTTTCTGTATTCTCTGATTTCAGCCAGGATCCATCTGACATCAGCAGTGATATCCCTTTGTTTCACGTCCTCTTCTGAAGCCAGCTTGAACTTCTGGCAGTTCCCTGTCTACATACTGCTGCAGCTGCTTTTGAATGATCTTCAGCAAAATTTTACTTGCATACGATATTGTTCGATAATTCCACATTTGGTTGGATCACCTTTCTTGGGAATAGGCCTAAATATGGATCTCTTCCAGTCGGTTGGCCAAGTAGCTGTTTTCCAAATTTCTTGGCAAAGGCAAGTGAGCACTTCAGCGTTGCATCCTTTTGTTGAAACATCTTAATTGGTATTCTGTCAATTCCTGGAGCCTTGTTTTTTGCCAGTGACTTCAGTGCAGTTTGGACTTCTTTCTTCAGTACTATTTGTTCCTGATCATATGCTACCTCCTGAAATGGGTGAATGTCGACCAGTTCCTTTTGGTTTAGTGACTCTGTGTATTCCTTCCATCTTCTTTTGATGCTTCTTGTCATTTAATATTTTCCTTGTAGAATCCTTCAATACTGTAACTTAAGGCTTGAATTTTTACATAGTTGCTATAATAGTGTACGTGCCATTTTGTTTTCCTTTTCACTTTTATATTTTTTATAAATATTTTTCTTTGTTGCTGCATAGTTTTTGTATTTTTTTAAGTTGCTGCTGCATCAATTAAGAATTCATTTGACTAAAACTCAATTAACAATGGTTTAAACAATAAGAGGTTTGTTTATTTCATTTAACAAGAAGTCTACAAGTAGGTGGTTCAGAGTCAGTGTGACTGCTCAAGGATGTTATCCTGGATCTAGATCCTGTCTTCCTGTTCTACCTCTTAGGGGTATCTTTTTTTCCTCCTGCTGTACTTCCAGGCATTGTATCTACATTCCAGCAGAAAGATGGGGGAAGGACTAAGGGCAAAAGACATTCTGCCAGCTCAATCTGTCTCTTTGTAGAAATTTTTTCTAAGACCCATCTTGCAACTTCTGCAAATGTCTCATTGGTTAGAATTGGGTCCCAAGCTTACCCCTTGCTGCTAGACTAGGGTTAAGAGTGTCTGGGAAATTTTCAGTCTCTGTGTTAGAGGAAGGAGCCTTGGTGGCTTAGTGGTTAAAAGCTTGACTGCTACCCAAAAGGTCAGCAGTTCGAATCCATCAGCTGCTCCTTGGAAGCCCTATGGGGCGGTTGCTCTGTCCTGTAGGGTCGCTATCAGTTAGAATTAACTCAGTGACAGTGGGTTTGGTTTTTGTTTGTTTTATGTTAGAGGAAGGAGCCCTGGGTGGGGAAAATGGTTAAGCACTTGACTACTCACCAAAAGGTTGGTCCTTTGAACCCACCCAGAGGCATCTTAGAAAAAAGGACTGTAGATCTGCTTCCAAAAGGTCAAGGTCAAAGCCTTGAAAAACCTGTGGAGTGCAGTTCTACCCTGCACACATGGCATTGCCATGAGTCAGAATTGACTAGATGACAACTGGTTTGGTTTTGTGTTAAAGGATGACAAGGAAGAAAGTGCTATGAATGACTTTTTGGTAGCCAGTCCACAGAGTCAGCCACAGCCGTAAAGTGTTCTTTTGTTTAATGCAGGAAGTATGGTTTTTGGAACAATAAATTTTTTTTCCCCAAGTGTTGACCACTGCCACCATCACAGCAAAGCCTCATAACATCCCTGACTGAGCAAGAATTATGAGAGGTTAAACTGAGCTCCTTCAAGTGAAGTGCAGTGGGTCTTACACAATGCCCAAGTTAAATTTTGACCTAATTTAATTCTGTAAAATAAAGTAACTGATTCACCAATTGTTTCAGGAGTGTGTGTTTCATTAGTTTAGATTATGTTAAGCATGACCAACTCTGCAAGGTACTTAATGTCATTAAAAGTTTGAAAAAAATGTGTTTGATTTTTTAAAAGCATGTTGTACTGTCAACTATCTTACAGTGGCAAACAACTTTAATTTCTCCCATTTTTAGCTGAGTTAGAAATACCAGAGGTTTTTAGCTGAGTTAGAAATACCAGAGGTATGCCTAGATATTCTAGTTGTTCTTTCAAATCCTTGTTTAAGTGCCTTAGTTTGGTTTAATTTAAAATGCAGTGTATGTTATGTAATGTCTGGTGCTCCTGTGAATCCAAACCGTGTTCAGTCAGTGTTGGATACTGGTGATGAAATATAATTGACTTATACGCATAAGCACATGTTTTAGCCTGCTAGATTTACCCAGCTCGTGTATGCACATGTGCATAGGCGTCCCTTTCCCATCCCCAAAGAAAAACTGACTGTAACCATTGATACCTGGGAAATACGATCTTTTTGTAAGTTAAAACGTAAGGTGATGTGTCTTTCTTTTCTCTCCTCCCTCCCGTTATCCCTCCCGTTATCCCTATAGTCAATTATTAATCTCTCCCATCCCCCATAGGCAATCACTTCAGTGTACATCTTTTGATTTCAGTGAGCTATTGGAAATTAAGTATTGTTTGTTTGAATGTATTTATATATATTATGTTTCAATATTATATTATTGTTATATTGTATGTATTTATATTATTTGCATTTTTAAATATTACGTATCCTCAAGGATGGTAGAAGAAAACAGGAAAAGGGAATTGATACATAATATTTAAAAATACATGTAATATAAATCCTTTCTGCTTTTTTCCACTCCACACAATGTTTTTCATGTCTATTTGATGTTGCTTTGTGTATGTTTGGGACCCTGGTGGCACTGTAGTTAAGAGCTCAGCTGCTAACCAAAAGGTTGGCTGTCGAATCCATCAAGCCACTCCTTGGAAACACTATATGGTAGTTTTACTCTGTCCTATAGGGTCGCTATGAGTTGGAGTCGACTTGGAGGCAACAGCTTAGGTTTTTTTTTTTTTTTTGGTGTGTATGTGTAATCCATGTGTCTCCTGCCTGGTGTGCATCCACCACATTTTACTTATTCATTCTCTTGTTAATGGACGCTGAGGTCACCTTTAACTTCCTGCCACCACAAACAGGGCTCCACATGTTTTATGCACCTATATGGAGTTTCCCAGGAGCAGAACTGTTGGGTCATGAGATAATCCTATATGTCATTTTACTAAGTAGTGTCAGATTGCTGTCTGTGATCGTCACACCAGGTCCATTTCCCCCAGCAGTTTCATGATGGTTCCTCTGTCCCCATCCTGGCCAGCACTTGGTACCTTTTAGCTTCCTGCTGTTTGCCAATCTGATTGGTGTAAAGTGGCAACTCTTGGTATTAATTAGCTTTCCTGTGATTATCAATGTGTTTGAGTGTGTCACAAATGCTTGCTATTTTTTTGTGTGTTTCTGTGTTTTTGTCTTCAGTAAGTTACCTATTCATATCCTTTGATCATTTTTCTATGGAAGTAGTAATCTTTTGTTCATTTATGGGGGTTTCTTATATATTCTAAAAATTAATCCTTTATTAGTTTTATACATTTTAAATATCTAACCACGTTTTCTCAGCTATTTATTAACTTTTCTATGGTGACCTTCTTTAAAAAGAAGTTCTAGATTTTGTGTATTGTTTTGTTGGGATTTTTGTTTGTTTTTACATATTTCTAGGCTATTAATCTAGCTCATTTCTTTTTTTGGTGTTAGATTTTCTAAAAGCATTTGTTGTGTCTTAATTTTGAAGGAACTTCATTTCTATTTAACATCTTGTGAAATCACTATGCTTTTCTGAAGCAGGAATTGCTATATTTTTATCTATTGGAACTATAGTAGTCTGCATTTTAAAAAATCTGTAGGCAGAGTAGTTTAACCATTGCTGTCAAGTCAGTTATGACTCATGGCAACCCCATGTGTGTCAGAGTAGAACTGTGCTACATGGGGTTTTCAGTAGCTAATTGTTTGGAATCAGATCAACAGGCTTTTCTTTTGAGGCCTCTCTGGGTGGACTTGAACCTTCAACCTTTCAGTTAGTAGCCTAACACCTTAACTGCTAGTACCATTACCCCAGTAGAAGTAGAAGTTGAAAATTTTTCTTTCTTTCATGGCTCCTGAGCCTTCATCATTCATTAGCATAACAAAGTTGTCATCTACATAAAACTGTACCTTGTCTTTTTGCTTAGTTAAAAATTAAAAAAAAAAAAAAAGCCTTATATAAGACTCTCAAGATTACACAAAGTCTGAAAAAGGCATGAGATGGAAAAGGCTATTTATGCAGCTTTGTTTCCCCAGAAAAGAACTTAGATATATATATATAATGTGAAAGTTAAAACCTGACAAGAATGTGGCTCATCATCAAGTCAGAGAATCTGATGTTTC
This sequence comes from Dugong dugon, assembly GCA_030035585.1. Classification (NCBI taxonomy): domain Eukaryota; kingdom Metazoa; phylum Chordata; class Mammalia; order Sirenia; family Dugongidae; genus Dugong; species Dugong dugon. The sequence continues at coordinate 71,173,299 of CM057460.1, forward strand.
CTTAAAACTAAGAATGAATATACCGCATGGGGATTTTGAAAGTCTAAACGTGGAAAGGATGACTTGGGAATTCAATGTCATATTGACCTGTGCTGGAACAAAGCATAATGACTAATTTTTTTCAGGGCAGGGGAAGGTAGTAGCTCTTGGTAGAGTAATGCTTTCTGCTTAAATATATTCAGAGGCCACCTGCCTGCTAAGTTTGTTATGAGAGAGAATCTGGGCCCTTGTCGCCAAAGAGACCACATAGCTATTTAGAGAAAAAACAAGGAGATGCAAGAATACTTCTTGGATTATCTGGATGGATTACAGAAAAGCAAAAATACTGCATTTCTGTTTTGCTTTTGCTTTCTTGTTACAGAGAATGGTAAAATGACTGGAAAGGGTGAGAAGAAGCCTTGGTAAGAATGATTAGAAACCCAAGACAGGTGAGAAGACTGAACAAAAGAACCTTTTGGTCAAAATGATTTGAGATTCTCTGTTTTGGATGAAGTACATCCCACTGTCCTGAGAAAACCTGCACAAGGAATTGCTGAACTTCCGCCTAACCCATCTTTCAGAACTCATGGAGCGTGAGAACAGGGCCAGAAGTGGAGATAGTTGTGTCTAGCTTTCAAAAGGTATAAGAGGTGAATTCCACCATGTCGACATGGACTCTAGACAGAATCCTGGACTGATTAATCAACAGGATGTGAGGCCATTATCAGTCAGTCCTTGTTTGCAGACAATAGAAACCAACTCTCAATAACTTAAATACCAATGGATCTTGTTAGAAGGATATTAGCTTTCTTGATGGGAAAACTAGAGACCCAGTCTCAGAAAATGGCAGACACCAGGAGAGGGCAGACAGTTAAGAACACAGCCAGGGAATGCTTAGGGAATGGAATGGTTAGAAAGCTGCCACTGTGGCCCTTCCCACTGGGCGTCATTGCTGCCTGCTGGACTCTTGGCTATGCCACTGGAATACATTCAGAACTGCCCTGCTTTTCTATGCCATTTACTCAGACTTAGAGTCCTAGATAGACACAGCTGTTTGCTGAGCTAGGTCAGTTACCCATACCCTCCCTGCATGAGTTCTGGGAGACTTAAGGTGCTTGACTGTTAATCAAAAGGTTGTAGGCTTGAGTCTAGCCAGTGGTGCCTCAGAAGAAAGGCTGAAGCACAGTTCTACTCTGACACCCTTGGGGTCACCATGAGTTGGAGTTGACTTGATGACAACTGGTTATGCATATATTTAGCTTCCTTTTCAGCTTTTTTTAGTGGAAGGTGAAGTATTCCTATGCCCACCATGGCTCTTTCACTGGCACCCTGAAACATGTGAAGGATGCTCAGAAATTGGAAAGCTAAAAGGAATGACAAATGTTCAGTACAGTAGTCTGAGGAAAAGAAAGCATGGTTTAATTATGGACCATTCATATCAGATTAAACTCATCATTTTTTTTTTTAAATTATACTTTAGGTGAAGTTTTACAGAACAAATAGTTTCTCATTAAACAGTACACATATTGTTTTATGACATTGATTAACAACCCCACGAGGTGCCAACATTCTCCCTTCTCGACCTTGAGGACCTTTTTTTGGTGAAAATATACATAGCCAAAGATACACCATTTCAAAAATTTCTACATGCACAGTTCAGTGACATTGATTACGTTCTTCCAGTTGTGCTGCTATTCTCACTTTAGATGAAGGTTTACAGAACAAAGTAGTTTCTCATTAAACAGTTAGTACCCATGTTGCCCTGTGACAGTAGTTAACAACCCCACTACATGTCAACACTGTCCTTACTCAACTTTGGGTTCCCTATCACCAGCTTTCCTGTCCCCTTCTGCCTTCTAGTCCTTGTACCTGGACTGCTGTGCCTCATTAGTCCCGTTTTGTTTTATGGGGCTGTCCAGTCCCCGGCTGAACAGTAAACCTCGGAAGTGACTTCACCACTGAGCTAAAAGGGTGTCTGGGGGCCATACTCTTGGGGTTTCTCCAGTCTCTTTCAGGCTAGTACATCTGGTCTTTTCTGCGTGTGTTAGAATTTTGTTCTATGTCCTTCTCCAGCTCTGTTCAGAACCCTCTATTGTGATCCCGGTCAGAGCAGTCAGTGGTGGTAGTCGGGCACCATCTAGCTGTGCTGGACTCAGTATGGTGGAGGCCTTGGTAGCTGTAGTCCATTAGTTCTTTGGACTAATCTTTTCCTTATATCCTGTTCTCTTCATTGTCCCTTGCTCCCAAAGCAGTGAGACCAGTGGAGTATCTTAGATGGCTGCTCACAGGCTTAAACTCATCATTTTTGATGGAGTTTCTCAATTAGAGTGGTGCAAAAACAGTTGTTCTGAATTTTAGAGAGGTCTTTGCTAAACTTCCTGCAAAAGCCTCATGTCCAAGCTGGGGTCATAACTGATTGAATGCTTGAACCAAAGGAATGTTGGGTAATGTGATTGATGTCTTCAGGAATCTCAAGGGGGTGTGCCTAGGCTCCTTAATGACTTGGCTGTGACCATCGGGGGATGCTTATCAAATCTGCTTTTGAAATTAAGCTGGAAGGGCTAGTGTGTGCACTGATGAACAGAATTAGTATCCAAAAAGACCCCTGTGAGCTGGAACAAAGGGCTGAATCTAACAAGATGAAATTTAATGGGGAGTAAATATTATATCTTGTTCTGATGTTCAGAAAACCAGCTGCATATATGTAGTGAATAAAGAAATCACTACAGCATCACATGTAAAATGCCTTTAACATTAAAATTGAGTGGGAGAACTGTATGAGTCAATAGTTGGATCATTAAAAACAAACAAACAAAAAATCCCCAACTTCTAAGGTGGTGTTACATACAGTGTGTTAGTGGAAATGCAACGTCCATCACAAGGGAGATATTTACCTTCTTCTGTTCTGTGTGGATTAGATCATATATGAGGTATTTATTGGTTCTGGACACAACTCAAAATGCAAGAGGATGTAAAAGCATCGCATGTGAAGGGCAGTTAAAGGAATGAGTTTTTACCCTTGTCTTAGTCATCTGTTGCTGCTTTAACAGAAGTACCACAAGTGGATGGCTTTAACAAAGAGAAATTTATTCTCTCACAGTCTAGTAGGGTACAAGTCCAATTCAGGGCGTCAGCTCCAGGGGAAGCCTTTCTCTCTTTCGACTCTGGAGGAAGTTCCGTGTCATCAATCGTCCCCTGGTCTAGGAGCTTTTCAGGCACAGGGACCCTGGGTCCAAAGGACATACTGTTCTCCTGGCTCTTGTTTCTCGGTGGTATGAGGTCCCCCTGTCTCTCTGCTTGCTTCTCTCTTTTATATCTCAAAAGAGATTGACTCAAGACACAATCTAATCTTGTAAATTGAGTCCTGCCTCATTTACATAACTGCCACTAACCCCATCTCATTAACATTCATAGAGATAGGATTTGCAACACATAGGAAAATCACAACAGATGACAAAATGGTGGACAGTCACACAATACTGGGAATCGTGGCCTAGCCAAGTTGACATATATTTTTGGGAGGCACAGTTCAATCCATGATAACCCTCAAGACCTAGGAAGTGATGTTGTTGTTGTAGTTGCTGTTGAGTCAGCCCCCGACTCATGATGACCCTATGCACAACTGAATGAAATGTGCCTAGTCTTGTACCATCCCCAAAATGGGTTGCAGATCAGACCATTGTGATCCATAGGTTTTCACTGACTGATTTTCAGAAGCAGATCACCAGGTCTTTTTTCATAGTCTGTCTTAGTCTGGACACTCCAAAGAAACCTGTTCAGTATCACAGCAACATGCAAGCCTCCACTGACAGATGGGTGAGGTGCATTGGCTGGGAATTGAACCCGGATCTCTGCATCAAAGGTGAGAATTCTACCACTGAACTGGTAGCTATCTACAAATAACTGGCAGATATCTGGAAGCAGGAGTAAATTGTGTGACCATAGAGCTAGAACCATCCGATGTCAGTTATGAAGAGGGAGGTTTCTAATCCAAAGAGCTGCCTATACCTTGAACGGAAGTTGTTGTTTTTAGGTACCGTTGAGTCAGTTCTGACTCATAGCGACCCAGTATACAACAGAACGAAACACTGCCTAGTCCGGCACCATCCTCACAGTTGTTGCTGTGTCAGAGCCCATTATTGCAGCCACTGTGTCAGTCCATCTTGTTGAGGGTCTTCCCCTTTTTCGCTGACTGTCTGCCTTACCAAGCATGATGCCCTTCTCCATGAGCTGGTCCCTCCTGATAACATGTCCAAAGTACGTGAGATGAAGCCTCGCCATCCTCACTTCTTTTTTTTTTTTTTTTCCAATCAAATCTATTCTTTTCTTTTTGCTTTTCAACACTTCATTTATTCTTTTCAATGTAGTTTAAGTGAAAGTTTACAATTCAAGTTAGTGTCTCATACAAAAATTTATGCATACATTGTTATGTGTCCTTAATTTCTTTCCCTATACTGTGACAGCACATCCCTGCTTTCCACCCCTGATTTCCCGTGTCCATTCAACCAGCTCCTGACCCTCTCTACCTTGTCATCTCACCTCCGGACAGGAGCTGCCCATTTAGTCTCATGTATCTACGTGAGCTAAGAAGCACACTCTTTATGAGTATCATTTTATGTTCCATAGTCCAGTCTAATCTTTGTCTGAAGAGTTGGCCTCGGGAATAGTTTTAGTTCTGGGTTATCAGAGAGTCCAGGGGCCATGATTTCCGGGGATCCTCCAGTTTCAATCAGACCATTAAGTCTGGTCTTTTTACTAGAATTTGAGTTCTGCACCCGAGTTTCCTCATGCTCCATCAGGGACTCTCTGTTGTGTTCCCTATCAGGGCGGTCATTGGTAGTAGCTGGGCACAGTCTAGTTCTTGTGGTCTCAGGCTGATACAGTCTCTGGTTTATGATGGCCCTTCCTGTCTTTTGGGCTAATACTTTCTTTGTGACTTTGGTGTTCTTCATTCTCCTTTACTCCAGGTGAGTTGGGACCAGTTGATGCATCTTAGATGGCTGCTCGCTAGCTTTTAAGACCCCAGACGCCACTCACCAAAGTAGGCCGTCCTTACTTCTAAGGAGCATTCTGGCTGTACTTCTTCCAAGACAGATTTGTTTGTTCTTCTGGCAATCCATGGTATATTCAGTGGTTTGCCAACACGATAATTCAAATACATCAATTCTTCTTTGGTCTTCCTTATTCACTGTCCAGTTTTCACTTGCATATGAGGTGATTGAAAACACCATGACTTGGGTCAGGCGCACCTTAGTTCTCAAAGTGACATCTTTGCTTTTTAACACTTTTGCAACATATTTGCCCAATGTAATATGTTGTTTTATTTCTTGACTGCTGCTTCCGTGGGTGTTGATTGTGGCTCCAAGTAAAATGAAATCCTTGACAATTTCAATCTTTTCTCTGTTTATTATGATGTTGCTTATTGGTCCAGTTGTGAGGATTTTTGTTTTCTTTATATTAAGGTGGAATCCATACTGAAGGCTGTAGTCTTTGATCAACATGGAAGTAGTAAGTTGTGTATCACTTGCGACCACTAGTTGTAATTAACCAGGCTATTGGGGGAAATTCAAACATTTCACAAGTGGTATTTGACCATATTATTCTCACAGGCCTTATGATTCCCCTGATTGTTGAAGTTCCCTAAAGCTCTTTTGCCTACAAGGCTATTGAAAATTTAATATCTGCAAGAGATTAGTGGAAGACTCATAATAGCTGTAAGACCTGGGAATATTAATTCATCATAAAGGTGGAAGGGAAGATCTTAATAAAGAGCAACATGAGACGATAAATATTTGATTTGAAAGATGGGATCATAAAACCAATCAGCAGAGCATTTGCTGAAGAGGAAGTTTTTTCCTAATTGGCACCAGGCTGCCATAACATAAGTGGCCACTGTGTAGGGGCTTTGTAGTTTGCACTTTATTTTAAACTTATTTTCATCCCTAAGATGTCGGTATATTAGAATTGCCTGGCTGATCAAGTAAATACTACAGGTAATTGTTATGGGAGTTTAACCTACAGAATTCTCTTTCATACTGTAAAAAATGTAAACAAGTTGCAAAATAACGGTTCTGTCAAGAAAATTACGTATTGATTCATCATCCAGTATTGGGAGTTGGGCTAAAGTTTGTTCATAAAACATCTCCTTTTTTAAAGGTCATTTAGTGGAGGGGTGGCTTTCAGGGTTTTGTATACCTTTAGGGTTTTGTATCCTGCATTGATCACCATCCTCCTTGGTAGACATTTATTGAGTGCCTCCTGCAGTCATTATTGCAGCACGGGAAAGTTCCAGCACAAATACACAGATGGAAATTCAAAGTGTAAAAAGTGGCATTTTCAAGGTTTTTGGTGTTTACAGTGCAAACAAGTTCATGTGTCTTCTCCAGCAGTAGTATTTATTGAGAGAGATTAGCATAAAAGTAGTTAGCTTGCAGCATGATTTGAAAATTACAGCCTTGTAAAGGATCCCGAAGCACAATGGCTAGAAATGCTCAGTCACCAGAAACTGTATTCTAAAGTCTGTACTGGTCCCTGGACTAATTTCATTCCTTTGGCATTTCTCCTCCCACCCTCTGACTAAGCTCTCTTTTAGTTTATTGTTCTTTGATAATGGTAGACTCTCTGTACATAAATGCAGCCAGCTAATTCATTTTGGATTTGTCCAAAGTTTATGTATTTGCTTGTTTATTCAAAATTTGGTTAGTAACTTTTGTTGAATGCCTACTATGTGCCAAGGGGCCCCTGGGTGGTGCAAATGGTTAAGCACACGACTACTAACGAAAAGGTTGGAGGTTTGAACACATCCATAGGCGCCTCAGATGATAAGCCTAGCGATTAGCTTCTGAAAGATCATAGTCATGAAAACCATGTGGAGCAGTTCTACTCTGCACAACTGGGGTTGCCACGAGTTGGAATTGACTCAGGGGCAACTGGTGGTTGGTTACTATGTACTGGGGTTGGGAGTGGTAATTAAAAAGGAAAAAGAGGATATCTCTCTTGCAGCTGAGAGGTTAGTAGGAGAGATAGTAAAGGAAGTCCAGTTTCTATCATACCTACTATGCATAGAGATGTTGGGATGCCCAGAGGAAGGATGTGTGTCTCAGGAGGTGTTCCCAAAGAATTGATGTTTGAGCCAAGTCTGGAGAGGTGGATAGAAATTAGTCAGGCACGTTGACATAAGGATGACTCATATAGGGAAATCAGAATATTATCTGCAAAGGTATGGAGGAAGGAGAAGGGCTAGGAGATGTGACTGGGAAGGTTGGGGTTTAGACTTCAGGGTAGGGTTTCTTGTGATGTGGTTCTACCATAATCACCTGAAGAACATGTTGAAAATGCAGATTCCTGGGCCCATCCCAGTCCCCTTTAGGAGTCCCTTGGTGGTGCAAACAGTTAAATACTTGATTACTAGCTAAAAGATTGGCAGTTTGCGCCTACCCAGAGGCACCTCTAAAGACAGACCTAGCGATCTGCTTCCGGAAGGTCACAGCCATGGAAACCCTGTGGAGCACAATTCCACTTTGCACACGTGGGGTCACCATGAGTTGGAATTGACTCAACGGCAGCTAACAACAACAACCCAACTCCTGTTCCTCGCTCTGACAAGGTGCTCTGGAGATGAGACCAGGTATCTGTGGTTGTGATGCCTGGCAGAGCTTGAGAACCCACTTGGTGGGAATTGGGAGCCTTGAAGAGTGTACAGCTGGTAAATGGCACGATCAGATTAGGTTGTAGAAGGATTACTTTGGCAGTGAAAACAGATGAAAATGAGATGAGAATAGAGGCAGCAGGCTATTGTGATCATTCAGGTCAGAGATAAGGATAGGGCTTAAAACTCTTGAGGAAGGGACAGATCTGAATTATCTTTGTTGTTGTTGTTAGGCACTGTCGAGTCAGTTCCGACTCATAGCGACACCATGCACAACACAACAAAACACTGCCTGGTCCTGTGCCATCCTCATAATTATTGCTATGCTTGAGCCCATTGTTGCAGCCACTGTGTCAGTTCATCTTGTTAAGGATCTTCCTGTTTTTCACTGACCCTCTACTCTACCAAGCATGATGTCCTTCTCCAGGGACTGATCCCTCCTGATAACATGTTCAAAGCATGTGAGAGGTAGTTTCGCCATCCTTGCTTCTAAGGAGCGTTCTGGTTTTACTTCTTCCAAGACAGATTTGTTCATTCTTTTGGCAATCCATGGTATATTCAATATGCTTCACCAACACCACAATTCAGAGGCATCAGTTCTTCTTCGGTCTTCCTTATTCACTGTCCAGCTTCTGCATGCATATGAGACGATTGAAAACAACATGGCTTGGGTCAGGCTGACCTTAGTCCTCAAGGTGACATCTTTGCTTTTTAACACTTTAAAGAGGTCTTTTGCAGCCGATTTGCCCAATGCAATGCGTGTTTTGATTTCTTGACTGATGCTTCCATGGGTGTTGATTGTGGATCTAAGAAAAATTAAATCATTGACAACCTCAGTCTTTTCTCTGTTTATCATGATGTTGCTTATTGGTCCAGTTGTGAGGATTTTTGTTTTATTTATATTGAGGTGTAATCCGTATTGAAGGCTGTGATCTTTGATCTTCATCAGTAAATGCTTCAAGTCGTCTTCACTTTCAGCAAGCAAGGTTTTGTCATCTGCATAACGCAGGTTGTTAATGAGTCTTCCTCCAATTCTGATGCCCCATTCTTCTTCATATAATCTAGCATCTTGGATTATTTGCACAGCATACAGATTGAATAGGTATGGGGAAAGGATACAACCCTGCTGCACATCTTTCCTCACTTTAAACCATGCAGTATTCCCTTGTTCTGTTTGAACGACTGCCTCTTGTTCCATGTACAGATTCCTCATGAGCACAATTAAGTGTTGTGGAATTCCTGTTCTTCTCGATGTTATCCATAATTTGTTATGATCCACATAGTTGAATGCCTTAGCATAGTCAGTAAAACACAGGTAAACATCTTTCTGGTATTCTCTGCTTTCAGCCAGGATCCATCTGATATCAGGAATGATATCCCTGGTTTCACATCCTCTTCTGAATCCAGCTTGAATTTCTGGCAGTTCCCTATATACATACCGCTGCAGCTGCTTTTGAATGATCTTCAGGAAAATTTTGCTTGCATGTGATATTAATGATATTGTTCGATAATTTCCGCATTCTGTTGGATCACCTTTCTTGGGAATAGGCATAAATATTGATCGCTTCCAGTCAGTTGACCAGGTAGCTGTCTTCCAAATTTCTTGACATAGATGAGTAAGCACTTCCTGAGCTGCATTTGTTGGTTGAAACATGTCAGTTGGTATTCCGTCAATTCCCAGAGACTTGTTTTTCACCAGTGCCTTCAGTGCAACTTGGACTTCTTCCTTCTATACCATTGGTTCCTGATCATATGTTACCTCGTGAAATGGTTGAACATTGACCAATTCTTTTTGGTATAGTGACTCTGTGTATTCCTTCCATCTTCTTTTGATGCTTCCTGCGTCGTTTAATATTTTCCCCTTGGAATCCTTCACTGTTGAAACTTGAGGCTTGAGTTTTTTCTTCAGTTCTTTCAGCTTGAGAAATGCTGAGGGTATTCTTCCCTTTTGGTTTTCTATCTCCAGATCTTTGCATATGTCATTGTAATACTTTGTCTTCTGGAGCTGCCCTTTGAAATCTTCTGTTCAGCTCTTTTACTTCATCATTTTTTCCTTTTGCTTTAGCTACTTGGTGTTCAAGAGCAAGTTTCAGAGTCTCTTCTGACATCCGTTTAAGTCTTTTCTTTCTCTCCTGTCTTTTTAATGACATCTTGCTTTCTTTGTGTATGATGTCCTTGATGTCATTTCACAAAGCGTCTGGTCTTCGGTCATTAGTGTTCAATGTGTCAAATCTATTCTTGAGATGGTCTCTAAATTCAGGTGGGATATACTCAAGGTCGTACTTTGGATCTCGTGGACTTTTTCTCATTTTCTTCAGTTTCAGCTTGAACTTGCATGGGAGTAATTGATGGCCTGATCCCCAGTCGACCCCTGGAGTTGTTCTGACTGATGATATTGAACTTTACCATTGTGTCCTTCCACAGATGTAGTCGATTTGATTCCTGTGTATTCTATCTGGGTGAGGTCCGCGTTTAGAGTTGCTGTTTTTGTTGGTGAAAAAAGGTATTTTTAGTGAAGAAGTCGTTGGTCTTGCAAAATTCAGTCATTCGATATCTGGCATCATTTCTATCACCAAGGCCATATTTTCCAACTACCAATCCTTCTTCTTTGTTTCCAACTTTCACGTTCCAATTACCAGTAATTATCAGTGCATCCTGATTGCATGTTTGATCAATTTCAGACTGCAAAAGTTGGTAAAAATCTTGAATTTCTTCATCTTTGGCCTTAGTGGTTGGTGCATAAATTTGAATAATAGTCGTATTAACTAGCCTTCCTTGTAGGCATATGGATATTATCCTATCACTGACAGCGTTGCACTTCAGGATAGATCTTGAAATGTTCTTTTTGACGATGAATGCAGTGCCATTCCTCTTCAAGTTGTTATTCCTGGCATAGTAGACCATATGATCGTCTGATTTAGAATGACCAGTACCAGTCCATTTCAGCTCACAAATGCCTAAGATATTGATCTTTATGTGTTCCATTTCATTTTTGATGATTTCCAGTTTTCTAGATTTATACCTCATACATTCCAAGTTCCAGTTATTAATGGATGTTTGCAGCTGTTTCTTCTCATTTTGAGTCGTGCTACATCAGAAAATGAAGGTTGCAAAAACTTGACTCCATCCACATCATTAAGATTGACTCTGCTTTGAGGAGGCAGTTGTATTTTGAGTGCCGTCCAATCTGAGGGGCTCATCTTCCGGCACTATGTCAGACAGTGTTCCGCTAGTATTCGTAAGGTTTTCACTGACTAATTCTTTTTAGAAGTAGACTGCTGGGTCCTTCTTCCTAGTCTGTCTTAGTCTGGAAGCTCAGCTGAAACCTGTCTGCCATGGGTGACCTTGCTGATATTTGAATTCTGGTGCCATAGCTTCCAGCATCACAGCAACACACAAGCTCCCACGGTACGACAAACTGACAGATGCGTGGCGGGGAAAGAAATAGCCGGTGAAAACCTTATGAATAGCAGTGGAACATTGTCTGATGTAGTGCCGGAAGATGAGCCCCTCAGGTTGGAAGGCACTCAAAATACAACTGGGGAAGAGTAGCTAAAGCAAAAGGAAAAAAAAAATATATATATATTTAGGAGATAGAATTGGCCAGATTTAGCAGTCAATTGGATGTGACTGGGTGGGGAAAACTCCTGGGTTTCTGGTAGAAATCAAGAGCCCTTTGTGTTCCGGAAGGTGGATGTGTCAAGAGTACTGCTCTGGAACCTGCCTTAGTGGCAGACATCGGCTTAGAGCAGCTTTGTATTTTGTCTCAGTGTCAGGTATTGGCATAGGCCTAGGTAATGTCCCACTCAGTGTTTTGCCATATCTGGTTTCCTAACTGATTGTTTGGGGGCAGTGGTAGTTTAGTGGTAGAATTCTCCCTTTCCATGTGAGAGACCTGGGTTCAATTCCTGGCCAGTGCACCTCATATGCAGCCATCACCCATCTGTTGGTGGAGGCTTGCATGTTCCAATGATGCTGAACAGGTTTCAGTGGAGCTTCCAGATTAAGACAGACTAGGAAGAAAGGCCTGGCATTCTACTTCTGAAAATCAGCCAGTGAAAACCCTATGGATCACAATGGTCCAATCCACAACCAATTGTGGGGATGGCAGCTAGGGATGGCAGCTAACAACAACAAAAACTGATTGTTTAAACTTCAGAGAAGATGGTTAGAAGCCCTAGGTGTTAGATCCCACTGGAGAGGAGGCCTGGTAAGATTTTCTCTTCCTAAGTACCATCACCTTTTACTCCTCTTCCTTCACCACTGCTTCTTGTTGTTAGGTGCTGTTGTGTTGCTTTCGACTCAGTACAACAGAACGAAACATGCCTGGTCCTGTGCCATTCTCACAGTGTTGCTATATTTGTGACCTTTGTTGCAGCCACTGTATCAGTCGATCTCCTTAAGAGTCTTCCTCTTTTTTGCAGACCCTTTACTTTACCAAGCATGATGTCCTTCTCTAGGGACTGGTCCCTTCTGATAACATGTTCAAAGTACATGATATGAAGTCTCACCATCTTTGCTTCTAAGGAGCATTCAGGCTGTACTTCTTCCAGGACGAACTTGGCTATCCCAGAGATGTATGAAAAGTGTTCATAATTACACCATTCCAGTGATTCTAAAAAGGTGGAAGCTGTAGACTTCTCAGTGGGATTGCAGGGCTGTCCAGTGTCTGGGAGGCATACGACTATGGTCCTCTGAGCATAGACACTTTCTTTATGTCCTCTGCACCAGGTGCTTAGGTGTGCCCTGCATAGGACTCTTATTTGGTTCCAACCTTGGTCATTGGGCAGAAGGCAGAATCCATCATACCCTGAAGCCCATATTCTGAACCACATGGCTCCATTTAGATTTTTTATGCTATAATTGATAAAATAAAAAAACCAACCTTATTGCCATCAATTCAATTTCAACTCATGATGACCCCATGTGTTACAGAGTAGAACTGCTCTATAGGGTTTTCAAGGCTACGGTCTTTACAAAAGCAGATTGCCAAGCCCTTCTCTTGCGGCATCGCTTGGTGGGTTTGAACCGCCAAACTTAAGGTTAGAAGTTGAGTGCAAACCATTGTGCTATCCAGGAAGTTACAGTTGATATTATTAGAAATTATTTTTCTATTACCCATAAAATTGTGAATTCCCTGGCTGTAAGTTAGGTCCAAACTTCTTTGGGTGAAGACTCATCATGTTGTCCTTGAGGAAGGAAGGAGAACCTTGTATTCTTCACAGAAAACCCAGTTTTAATAGTTTGAGTTGGGTCTCTGGTGTAAATCTGAAATGGTACATCTACATTAGAGGGCAAGCTGGGGAAAGGCAGGGAGTACACTTTGTTCTAAGCCTGGGTCATTCTCAGCTTATTAGTTCCTGGCTCCTTTCATACTAGGAAGGTGTACTAAATTGAGGCAGGGTTCTGTTGACTTTCTTCTTTATAAGATTCAATGCTTTGTAATCTAATTTATTTAGTCGTCTTAGAAGAAAATAAGGAAAAAGCCAGCAGCAGTTGCTAAACCTGTGTCTGTGCTGTCATTCACTCTGATTCCCTTTGTCCTTCAGGGTACCTCCTAACCTCATTGACAGTCCCCTCTGTGCCTGCTATCAGCGCACCCTCCCTTAATAATTAAAGAGGGAATGAGAATGTCAGTTCAACTTCTCACTTAGAGTTGGTGCTAACCACAGATCTTATTTTAGGGCAAGGCCTTTCCCCTTTAGCTTCTTTAAATCCCCTATTAATTCAGACACTTTATTTACTGAACAAACAAGCTGTGATTTCACAGAGAACTGTGAACAAGTGCTATACTTCTGGAAAATAAAATAAAGCTCTTTGTGCTGTTATGCTTATGTGAAAGTGTGAGAAGGGTTTTCCTTCCTTCTATGTGGTGTCATTCCCAAAGGCAACCTTGAAGTAGAATAATCCAGACTGCATCCAGATGTGCTGGTGATTCTGATAAAAGTTCTTTTCTCTGGGAAGATTTTTCAGGAGCTTTGTCTAGAGGAGTCACCTTGACTGGGAGCAAGTGCCTGTGAAGGTGGCGGTTCAGTCTGAGGAGACCAAGGGCATGGTCCTCCCTGCCACTTGAGTCAGTTGTTAGCATCCTTCTGTGAGGCATCCTGCACCTCTGACCTCCCAGTCACTGTGACACATGCCTTTGACTGCAGGGGAGACCACGGCAGAGTGTGTACTTGAGTCCATGAGGTATCATCGACGTGATATTGTTGCTGTTGTTAGCTGCTATCTTGTTGGGCCCTGACTCATGGTGATCCCATGCACAATGGGATTGCACTGTTGTGATCCATAGGGTTTTCAGTAGCTGATTTTTCAGAAGTAGATTGACAGGCCTTTCTTCCACCAACGTGATAAACCAGTTGCTGTCAAGTTGATTTTGGCTCATAGCAACGCTATGTGTGTCCTAGTAGAACTCTGCTCTATAGGTTTTCAGTGGCTAATTTTTCAGAAGCATATTGCTAGACCTTTCTTCTGAGGTATCTCTCAGTGGACTTGAACTGCCAAACTTTTGGTGAGCAGCAGAGCACATTAACCATTTGCACCACCCAGGGACTCCCTACCAACATGATATTACTCTCAAATCCAACTTTATTTTACTTCTCATACTTGGGCCCATACATATGCATACCAAAGGTGCAACCTGAGAATTCATGAAGCAAAAATATACTGGGCTATGAGGTTTATTATCAAAAGCACTTCTCAGAGTAAGAGTATTTCAGAGCTAGAAGGGACTCAGAGAGCATTTTTAGTACCAAGAAACAGACCCAAAGAGTTTAAATAACTCTCGCCAAGACCTGTAGTGTCTAAGCAACAGAATCAGGACTTGAATTCAGTTCTCCTAACTCTGAGTCTAGAATTGCTTCCCAAGCTGACAGGCAGGTGTGACTTAAGTCAGTGTTTGGTCTGGTGTGGCCCAAGCCACCTGCATCACTTAGATCACCTTGGGCTTGTTGAAAATGCAGATTCCTGGGCCCCACTCCAGAATTTCTGAACTGGTATCCAGGAAGGGTGAGACTCAGTGATATTCGTTTGAAACAAGCTTCCCAGGTGACTCTCAATTGCTAGACTGATGTTTAAAAACTGCTGACAGAACTCAGAATTTTACTTTAGCTCTTCCCTTGTTCAACCACAGGCTTAATCCTGAATGTGCTTCCTTGACCCTCATTGCTTTATATCTGTGCTTTTTGTACCAAGGACACAGCTTGGCTGACAAGCAGGAATTACAGGGAAGATCTGGGCTCAGAACTGAGCTGTGGTGGTGGTAGTACTGTTAGTTAGTGCTGACCCTTCTGTAACTCTGCCATCTTCTCTGTTGTCTCAGACTGCCTCTTCATTAAACAACAGCCCCAGGAATCTTATTTCCAGTTGTTAGAGCTCTCCCACATATCTCTCCTCTCAGTAGCATCCCCTCTGCCCCAAACAGCTTTACTAACACCAACTTTCCAGTTTAGGTTCTTTTTAGGGGATGGGTGATAATGACTGGAGCATTAGTTAAGATGACCGGTTATTCAGGTTTAGGTAGTGTTTTGTGTGTGTGTGTGTGTGTTTGCATGCACATGCATTTTTAGTGCTTCAGCGTGTAGACAGGCATCCAGGCTTTATTTCAGGTCATAAACATCCCTGTTCTCTGACCTGTGTGAAGGTACCTAGGTTGGACGAGCATACTGACACCCGCTGTGCTGAAACTTCTGCATGGACACAAGTTATAAGGCTGCCCCTTAGGTGGAGGCCCAGGAGCACTTGTGGATGGACATCCCCACAGAGAAGGATTAGACTGTGTCAGGGCATGCCTAATGGTGGGAGCACCAAGGTTAATTTAATCAGCGTTTTCATTAATCCCAGTTACAGTTTAAATGCCTTCATATACTTGTGAGTTTCCAAAGGGGAATGTGAGGAATCACCTAGACTTTAAATGTTTTCACATATGAAAGATGTTATGTCAGTGCCGATAGCAGTAAATGGCATTAAGAGATCAGCTAAAAATAAAAGAGGGTCCGGTTTAGTTAGGGCTCTGGAGTCAGACCTGGTTTGAATGCTAGACCTACCATTTGGCTAGCTTAGTAACTGGCAAAACAGGATGATAGTAGGGACTGTCTCTTAGAATTGTTAAATTAGCGTATGAAAGCATTTAGCCATGTTGTTGTTGACTCCTAGCGACCCTATGTATGACAGAATGAAACACTGCCAGGTCCTGAGCCATCCTCATAATCATTATGCTTGAGCCCATTGTTGCAGCAACTTTGTCAGTCCATCTCCTTGAAAGTCTTCCTCTTTTTCACTGACTCTCTATTCTCCCAAGCATGATGTCCTTCTCCAGGGAGTGATCCCTTCTGATAACATGTCCAAAGTATGTGAGACGAATTCTCACCATCCTGGCTTCTAAGGAGCATTCTGACTGTACTTCTTCCAAGACAAGTGTTTGTTCTTCTGGCAGTCCATGGCCAGCACCATAACTCAAAGGCATCAATTCTTCTTTGGTCTTCCTTATTCATTGTCCAGCTTTCACATGTGTATGAGATGCTTGAAAACACCATGTCTTGGGTCAGGCGCACCTTAGTCCTCAAAGTGACATCTTTGCTTTTTACCACTTTAAAGACATCTTTTGAAGCAGATTTGCCAGCGCGGTGTGTCTTTTGATATCTTGACTGCTGCTTCCGTGGGTGTTGATCGTGGATCTAAGTAAAATGAAATCTTTGACAACTTCATTATTTTCTCTGTTTATCATGATGTTGTTTATTGGTCCAGTTATGAGGATTTTTGTCTTTTTTATGTTGAGGTATAATCCGCACTGAAGGCTGTGATCTTTGATCATCAGTAAATGCTTCAAATCCTCTTCACTTTCAGCAAGCAAGGTTATGTCATCTGCATATTGCAGGTTGTTAATGAGTCTTCCTTCAATCCTGATGCAGCGTTCTTCTTCATATAGTCCAGCTTCTCGGATTATTTGCACAGCATACAGATTGAATAGGTATGGTGAAAGGATATGACCCCGATGCACACCTTTCTTGACTTTAAACCACACAGCATCCCCTTGTTCTGTTCAAATAACTGCCTCTTGCTCTAAGTACAGGTTCCTCATGAGCCCAATTAAGTGTTCTGGAATTCCCATTCTTCGCAATGTTCTCCATAATTTGTTATGATCCACACAGTCGAATGCCTTTACCTAGTCAGTAAAACACAGGTAAACATCTTTCTGGTATTCTCTGCTTTCAGCCAGGATCCATCTGACATCAGCAATGATATCCCTTATTCCACGTCCTCTTCTGAATTTGTCTTGAATTTCTGGCAGTTGTCTGTCGATGTACTGCTGCAACCACTTTTGAATGATCTTTAGCAAAATTTTACTTGCATGTGGTATTAATGATACTATTGGATAATTTCCACATTCTGTTGGACTACCTTTCTTTGGAATGAGTACAAATATGGATCTCTTCCAGTGGGTTGGCCAGGTAGCCATCTTCCAGATTTGGCAAAGATGAGTGAGCACTTCAGCGCTGCATCTGTTAGTTGAAACATCTCAACTGGTATTCCATCAATTCCTGGAGCCTTGTTTTTCACCATTGCTTTCAGTGCAGCTTGGACCTCTTCCTTCCATACCATTGGTTCTTGATCATATGCTGCCTCCTGAAATGGTTGAATGTCGACCAGTTCTTTTTGGTACAGTGACTCTGTGTATTCCTTCCATCTTCTTTTGATGCTTCCTGCATCATTTAATATTTTCCCTGTAGAATCCTTCAATACTGCAACTTGAGGCTTGAATTTTTTCTTCATTTCTTTCATCTTGAGAAATGCTGAGCTTGTTCTTCCCTTTTGGTTTTCCATCTCCACATCTTTGCACATTTCATTATAATGCTTTATTTTGTCTTTTCGAGCCGCCCTTTGAAATCTTCTGTTCAGCTCTTTTACTTCATTATTTCTTCTTTCGCTTTAGCTGCTCTACATTCAAGAACAACTTTCAGAATCTCTTCTGACATTCATTTTGGTCTTTTCTTTCTTTCCTGTCTTTTTAATGATGTCTTACTTTCTTCATGTATGATGTCCTTGATGTCATTCCACAACTCGTCTGGTCTTTAGTCATTAGTGCGTCAAATCTGTTCTTGAGATGATCTCTAAATTCACTTAGGGTTGTACTTTGACTCTCATGGACTTGTTCTAATCTTCTTCAACTTCAGCGTGAACTTGCATGTGAGCAGTTGATGGTCTGTTCCGAAGTCGGCCCCTGGCCTTGTTCTGACTGATGATATAGAGCTTTTCCATTGTCTCTGTCTACAGATGTAGTTGATTTGACTCCTGTGTATTCTATCTGGTGAGGTCTACGTGACTATAGTCACCGTTTATGTTGGTGAAAAAAGGTATTTGCAATGAAGAAGTCGTTGGTGTTGCAAAATTCAGTCATGTGATCTCAGGCATTGTTTCTGTCACCAAGACCATATTTTCCAACTACGAATCCTTCTTCTTTGTTTCCAATTTTGGCATTCCAGTCACCAGTAATTATCAGTGCATCTTAATTGCATGTTTTATTATTTTCAGACTGCAGAAGTTGGTAAAAATCTTCAATTTCTTCATCTTTGACGTTAGTAGTTGGTGTATAGATTTGAATAATCTTCCTTGTAGGCATATGGATATTATCCTATCACTGACAGCGTTGTACTTCAGGATAGATCTTGAAATGTTCTTTTTATGATGAATACGATGCTGTTCCTCTTCAAATTGTCATTCCTAGCATAGTCCATATGATTGTCTGATTCAAAATGGCCCATACCAGTCCATTTCAATTCAATAATGCCTAGGATATCGATGTTTATGCGTTCTGTTTCATTTTTGACTATTTCCAATTTTCCTAAATTCATACTTCCTACATTCCATGTTCCAATTATTAATGGATGTTTGCAGCTATTTCTTCCCATTTTGTGTCATGCCATATCAGCAAGGAAAGGTCCCGAGAGCTTGACTCCATCCACATCAGTAAGGTGGACTTTACTTTGAGGAGGCAGCTCTTTCCCAGTCGTATTTTGAGTGCCTTCCAACCTGAGGGGCTCGTCTTCTGGAACTATATCAAACAGTGTTCTGCTAGTACTCATAAAGCTTTCATTAGCTAATTTTTTTCAGAAAGACCACCAGATCCTTCTTCCTAGTTAGTCTTAGTTTCAAAGCTCAGCTGCAACCTGTGCACCATGGGTGACCCTGCTAGTGTTTGAATACTGTTGACATAGCTTCTAGCATCACAGCAACACGCAAGCCCCCATAGCACAACAAACTGACATACGTTTGGGAATAGATATGTATTATTGTTCTTGCCCGAGAGAGAGTGCCATTGGTAACACCCTAATTATATGAAGAGGTGAGTGGGGCTCAGGTAATTGCATAAATAAGTGAAGAAAACTGTCTAGTTCTTTATTCCTTACCTTTGAAGAGGTTGTGTATTTGTTGTAATTTGGATTGGTCTTTCGTAATAGGCAGCTGTGTGGAAGGAATGGAAGACGGGAAGAGATGGTGGGGACGTTAGAGGGAAAGAGGACCCACTAGAGGAGACCCAGCATCCAGGGCTCACCTTGATCAGAAAATAAGGTCCTGAATTTTATTAATGGGAATTCTCTTCTCTCTGGTTGGTGAGAAGTTATCTCATTGTCCTAAAATATAATCTCTTCTTTTTCCATGACTTTACCAGCATCATGTTGGCTGCCATTTAAAAAATTAAACTCCTTCATTTACCCTCATAAGGACATTGGTAGTTTAGTGGTAGAATTCTTGCCTTCCATGCAGGAGACCCGTGTTCAATTCCTGTCCACTGTGCCTTATGTAAAGCCAACACTGTCAGTGGTGACTTACATGTTGCTATGATGTGTACCTTCCAGACAAAGAAGAACTAGGAATAAAGGCCTGGTGATCTGCTTCTAAAATTCAGCCAGTGAAAACTGTATGGAGTACAATGGTGAGATCCACAGCTGATTTTGGGATGATGCAGGAGTGGGCAACACTTAGTTCTGTTGTTCATGTGGTCACCATGAAACCAAGGGCCTACTCAGCAGCAGCTAGCAGTAACAATTAGCTCCTAACACTAGATATGGAAGTTAGCCCTCTGGCATCATCTAGGTTGACTCAAGAATACCATCATGAGAAGAACTAATTTGTAGATGCCCCTTTACAATTTATTTCCTTTGACCATTACTTTGGTTCTTTGGAACATTATATGCTTTCTGCTGGCTGATGACCGCTTGTATATAAAAGGTACATAAAGTTGTAGTAGTAGTTCCACATTAACCTAGCATTTAGTGACTGACCTGATGCTATCTTCACAGTGCTGTTCTTACATGTACTATCATGTACTATCTTGGTTGACCAGCCTTCAAGCCTTTCAGCTAGATCAGGGCTGATGGTTCACCATTACTGATGGAGGAAGAAGGTTCCAAAAGGTGACTTAGTTGGAATGCTGGCACCTTTGGAGCAGATTTCCCTGGTCTGTGGGTCACACATAAAAACTGTATTCCAGATTCTGCTGATGGTCTGCCCAGGGTGGTCATTAATGGTTGTATGTTCCCAGAGGGTCATCGGGGATTGGGAGGGTAAGCTGGACCCCAGGACACATCTTCTAGTTTCCTTTCCTAGTTCTGAGATAACCAGTGGGCCAAGGTTAAATTGCTGTGTTCCCCATGGCAGTGTGTGGTGGGCCAACATAGTTGTAGAAACTGGTATTCAAATTTGCCTGGCACCCAACCATACTATTTCTGATGAAAGAAAAATTGGAATGTAGGACAGGGTTTGTGCTGTGAAGGCAACTCTTGTTGCTTAAGCATTACGGATTGGAGCACATGCCTCTTATTTTTCACCCCACTCTCTTAGATTTGCTCCTTTTAGTACTAATGTGGCAGCCAGTTTTAAAAGGCTCAGAGGGGTGAATGGATATTTAAGGAAGGTGACTGGCTTCTGATCCACATTTTTGATGGAAACCAAGGCAGGGCTTGCTCTGCAAAGCCTGTTTCAACATCTTTCCATTCAACTAGGGCGGAGGTCCAAGTGGCACCCTCCCTCATGGCTATCCAGCCATGCCTGCCAGCAACACTTGAAGTCTGACAATGAAACTGGAGGAAAGGGAGGGAGCTGGCTGTACAACCACCCAGGGAAAACAGATTAGTGTCTTATCTCTCAGCTATACCAGGAGCTTTTTTCTCTTTTTCACGTTCTATTCTCAAAGACCACTAGTTAATAATTCACATGTGGTTACCAATTAAGTAGAAATTTCATTTGAAGCAACAATTAAATGTGTTTGGAAATCAGGTGCATAAATTGCTCAGGAAGGAATTTGGATATTTATATATATGCGTGTGAATGTGGGTGTAGGTGCATGTGTATGTTTTATACATAAACATTTGGCTAAAAGTCAGGGTTGAAAAATTGCCTGAAGGGCTAGTTGCCAGTCACATATCTAATTAGTCACGCATTTGAAATGTGACAATTGCTGTGTTGGTTATAAGCAGAAGGGATTTTCATTTTCATCCCCATGTCCCTGGAAAGAGTAAGGGCTAGTAATTTGTGAGGGTTTAGAGTAGAAGAGTGGGAGGATATGTTATGAAGCGGGGTCATTTTCTTGATGATTTAGAAATGCTACAGAGAGCCAGCAGCTGACAGTACTTAGTCTGCACCAGCTGCTCAGAGGCCATCCTGAGCACTTGTGGGAGATAAGAAGGGCACAGTCTCAGGAGTCCTTGGGTGGTGCAAATGGTTAATGCACTCGGCTGGTAACGAAAGGTTGGCGGTTCGAGTCCACTCAGAGGCACCTCAGAAGAAAGGCCTGGTGCTCTACTTCCAGATAATCAGCTATTGCAAACCCAATGGAACACAGTTCTACTCTGACACACATGGGGTCACCAAGAGTTGGAATCGACTTGATGGCAACTGTTTTTTTCTTTTTTTGGTACATGGAAGGCATTTATATAAAATTAAAATTTAGAAGTATAGCCATTAGATCTTAGCCTTATTTAATTTGACTTTTTCCTTTATTTCTAAGGGTTTTGAATTGGTCGCCATTTGTAAGACTGAAAGTCAAGCGAGCAAAGAATGTTCTTTCATTAAAAAAATTATTTTTGTTTGTTTGTTTGTAGTGAACTGGTAGAAATCTACCTACCTGTAGTTGTTTGGTTTTCTGGTTGCTTGTTTCTAGCCACTATTTCTTTTAAAGCATGGTGTTGACTTTAAAAAAGACATTGATCTAAGTTCAGTGGATGTTTTCTGTCATGTTTGAAGATGATGCAGCAGTTTTCCTGGTGTGTGGGTGTGGCACAAAGCATTAGCTCGTGGTTATACTATATAAGTAGTTAGACTATCCCTATGTCCATATCTTATATCCATGAGAATTGTCAAATGTTTTCACTGTGGGGTAAACGTTTGCCTTGGCTTGGTTATTAATGTGGCATAACTGTTATCCATCTACAGTCATTCTAGCTTTTAGATTTGTTTTTTTTGGTACACTTCCCACTAGCTTCAGGTGCCTCTGCCTTAGATCACATCTATGCCAAGTAGACTAAAGTGGATGACCTATTTTCCAGTACTGCTCTACTCCATTGGTTATACTGGGCGCATCAGTAAGATTGCCTGCAGTTTTGACATGCCCATTCAAGTGGGTATGAAGTAACTAACCTTAGGAATGCTCTGGCATTCATACTTCCTAATGTGCTGTCTGGATCTAATTCTGTTCATGGTTTCTGACTTAGTTTGGATGAGCTGAACCTCACTGTCTAATTCCCGCCATTGCCACTCTGTAGGGTTGAATTCATTAGAGATTGAACCAGCAGAGATGGCTGGAACCCTGTGCTGCACTAAGAGGATAATAATGAAAAGGAGTTGCTGTGTCTTTATACTTCTTATTCTGTTTCCTCTGACAAAGAAAGTACTTGTCTTTCCGAAGAATCTCTTAGGTGCTGGTGAGTAGAGTGGTATCTTTTCTAGTACTTCTGGCATGAGACAACTAGGACAGCATGATTGTGATATTATACAGGATTAATTTATAGGGAAGTGATTTTGGTTATAGCTTCTGTGATTTCAGGGTCTGAGAACTTAGGCTGACTTTGGACTCTTACCTAGGCTGTGGGAGAGGTAGGGGAAGGACCTTCATTGGACCACAACTGGTCACTAAGGCTAGCAATACAGATCCAGTGAGGGCCTTCCTATGATAGCCTTATAGTACTGGGGGCCAGAAATGCAGTTAATTAAAGAGGAGCAATTTGTGAAATTTTGTTTAAAGACCCTAAATTTAAATTTATGTCCTTAATCTCGCCTCATCAGAATAGAACCACGAAAGGGCCTCTTTCAGGCATTTCAACATTTATC
Organism: Dugong dugon; assembly: GCA_030035585.1. NCBI lineage: Eukaryota > Metazoa > Chordata > Mammalia > Sirenia > Dugongidae > Dugong > Dugong dugon. The sequence goes on from CM057460.1 coordinate 71,196,250, forward strand.
CTGTTCTTGGAAAAAAATTTTTAAAGTAGGATCTGAGGGTATCTTAGTAACAATGTCTTAAGTGTCAGTAACTGTTCTTCTCTTTTTGCAATTAAGCTTTAGTGAAAATGAAGACAGTTGGTTACTTTGATCTTTATAAAAATCCTTCGTATTTGTGAAGACCATTAATTGTGACTTACGTTTCTTTCTTCAGGCTATCTGATCGCATGTTGATTTATCATTTTATCTTAGGTCTCTTCTGAAATGTGAGCGCTTAGAAGAGAGAGACCCAGGGCCAGGCCCAATCTGTATCGTACCCTAATTAGAATTTCTCTAGTCCCAAGGAGAGAAAAAGGAACCCTCGTGGTGCAATGATTAAAGTGCTTGGCCGCTATCCAAACGATCAGCAGTTTGAACCCACCAGCCGCTTCATGGGAGAAAGATGTGGCAGTCTGCTTCCATACAGATTACAGCCTTGGAAACCCTATGGGCAGTTCTACTCTGTCCTGTAGGGTCACTGTGAGTTGGAATCAACTCAACCGCGATGGGTTGGTAAGGAGAGAAGATCATTGTCCTGCAAGTCCTTACTTTAACTGAGCCCTGGTGACAGTTCTGTGCTTTTGTCCAGCTCTTGTCTCTCCTGTATACTGACTCTGCTTATTCTTTTCAATTGAACTTTTCCCTTCCCACATGCTTCTCTTTCTTTTGTTGTTGGTTGTTAGGTACTGTCGAGTTGGTTCTGATTCATAGCGATCCTATGTACAACAGAATGAAACACTGCCCAGTCCTGCACTATACTCAAAATATTTGTTTCTCTTGTTCCTCACGATCTCTTTCTCTTACTTCTGTAATTTGTTTTCCCTCCTAATCCTACTGCTGCTTTATCTTCCCTGTTAAACTTCAGCCTAGTACCTTATTGTTTATTTGACCTGCCTTGATCTTGAAAATCCAGTGGCTTCAAGGTCAGTTGGAATTCTGAGCCTGTCCAGTGTGTACTGATTACCTTCAGGTGTTTGTTCCTGAAGTTGATGAATAACATCTCCAGTGACTATGTAACTTTAGCTCCGTGTTTCTGATTAAACAATTCTTTTGTCATCCTAACCATCATTAAAATGTACATTGCCTGGTATTATCGTATATTATACAGTATTATCCTTATGGAAAGGAGCTCTGGTGGCACAGTGGTTAAAGCAATCGACTGCTAACCGAAAGGTCGATGGTACAAAACCACCAGTGGCTCAGTGTGAGAAAGATTTAGCAGTCTGCTTCCATAGAGATTTACTGCCTTGGAAACCCTATGGGGTCACTATGAGTTGGAATCGACTTGATGGCAGTAGGTTTTTTGTTTTTTTTTTTTTTAATCCTTATGGAAAGGAGCCCTGGTGGCACAGTGGTTAAGTGCTTGGCCATTAACTGAAAGGTGAGCAGTTCGAACCCACCAGTGACCTCATTGGAGAAAGATGTGACAATCTGCTTCATAAAGATTTACAGCCTTGGAAGCGCTGTGAAACAGTTCTGCTCTGTCCTATAGGGTCACTATGAATCGGAGTCCACTCGATGACAATGGGTTTTGATCGTTATAGAAAGCAGTATTGCAAGGTGGTAATGAGATCTCAAATTATATTTTCTAAATCCTTCTGTATAATAATGCTGATCTGTTAGGTTTTTGTATTTTCATGTTATTTGGGTATACCTAGAATTGGCCTCTTCTATTGGAAAGCTATTACTGTATTATAGGCATGTGATGTGAAAACTTTTTGGAGCAATTAGAATTCTTGCAGCTGCATTAATCATCATAAATAATAATTAATCTGTGCAGGGTGATGGAAAAAGCTGTAACTTAGGAAAATTCTGTTCCTGCTCCACCACTTACTGGACATGTGACCTTGAACAGGTCGATTAGCCTTGTATGTCTCAGTTGTATCATTTGTAAAATGGGGACCACAATACCTGCCTTGTCTCCCTCACGGGATCGCTAATTTGAGGATCAGATAATGAATATAAAAGCATCTGGAGAACTTTGCAATATTTTGCTAGTGTTAGATATTTAGTGTTGCTGTTCAGCATTAATTTATAGGAATTTGAAGTCTGCTAAGGAGGTTAATTTTTTATTTTTCTCTTATTTTTTTTAAAGCCACATAACCCTTGAGCAATCATATAAATTTGTGTTCATTCATTGTCCAGAATTGCAAAGTATTTAATGTATTTTTCTGCCAGTTATTGCTGCTCAACTTGAAGCTAGACGTTCATATATCATCAGCTATCAATTATCAGAAGATTTTCAACCTTCTTTTTTTCCCTTCAAACATTAGATATTCCAATTCCTCTCTCCCTGGCCTTGATTATGGTTACATCACCCAAGCAGTTACCCTTTATAGGCCTTCTTCGTGTACTTGCTGGAGTTCTTAGAGAAGGAAAATGCACAAAATCATTTGCTGAAGAAAACACAGTTAGAGAGCTTCTTATCTAGGACTGTTGAAAGTTTGAAGAGGTGACTTAAAAGAGCCAGAGCAGCGGGACTTGGTGAAGATGTCGTCTCTAATAATCTTATTTCTGCAATTCCGGAAGTATGAATGTGTTCACTGGTGGTTCTGCTGATGATACTTTAATGTGGATGGCTCCTCTTTCTCTGGTATTGTGAGGCCTTTGGGCATCTTGAAGTAGATTGATAGCTGCTTCCAATTTAGACTAGCAAATAAGAATTGGGCATTTTTATTTCAGCATACTGTGTGACTGTTAGTACACTAAGCTAAGTGACTTACATAACATTACCTCATTGAACTTTATTTTATCCTCCCAGTAACTCATTTATAGTGAAAGTAACTTAGAAAGTAATTTAGGATAGCAACTTGCCTAGGTTACAAAACCAGGTGGAGTTGAGACGATCGTTGTTGCTGTTGTTGTTAAGCATTAGTATTAGGTTGGTTTCCTCTTACCACAGATTTTTTATACTAAGAAATTTTGAAGAAATAAGAGAAATTTTATTGGGAAAACAGAATTTCAGATCCTTTGCTGGAGATGGTTTATTAAGAATTCAATACCTTGTTGTACCATTATTTGTGCTGACTTAATTTTAAGTTATTGCATTTTCAAGCGTGTTAAGCCCCCTAGGGTTCTTGCTGACTCCAGAGAAATTCTTCATGTGATATCAAGGTCATTTTTAATGTGCAAAGATAAAATGGAGTAGAAAAAAATTTCAGAATAGGTGAATTACAGTAAGTAAAAACAAAAGGCTACAAAGAAAATTTAGAAAATGTACTTGGTGACAGCCATCTCAGTTGTTTATGGGAATGCTGTGAGTGGCAAAGACGGAAGGCTTATTAATAATGTACAATGAATTGTACCCAATTTTATTTTGACTCACATCCTGGGAGGACTTGTGTGTATATCTGTGTGTGTATCTCTGTATATAGATCTATATCTGTATCTATAAAATATAAATTATAGGAATCCAAGGCATATATACAGAATATTCCTAGTGAAAGTATTGTTTTTATGTAACCATGAAAGATGCTAAATGTTATGATATAACCCTAACTATACTATATAAAAGATAGTTTTCTCTCCTCTTTGCATATACATATATTTTTTTATCTCTGTTTCTATTTATTTTTCTATCTCCATATCTATCTCTATTCTCTCTCTCTGTTTAGAACTCAATCTCAGGATAAGAGAAACTTCCCAAAGACAAGAAAATTTAACCTTAATTTTAACTTAACTGTAACTGCACCTGAAATGAGACACACTTATTCTTCTCATTGCGTTTCCATATCCTCTCTCTCCCTACATAAACTCTTTCGTGCTTATATTCTGCTCTTTGTTAAAGCCCACCTCTTTTAATGAGTCTCTTTTTTGGCCTTATTCCATAGGCTAGACCTGGCTTGCAGAGCAGCACACATTCCCCTTTGACCCTGATAGGTGTTCTTTTGTGTATTAGAGGCAGTAGGTGTTCTACCATCAGAACACTTGAAGCAGGTCTTTTACAGACTGTGTCCAGGTAGTGGATGCATGAAACCATTTTCCTAGAGGTTCTAATATTTAAAACAATCAACTTGTTTGCATTTCATTCATCACCTTTTGATTCCATTGCCAGTTTCCAGTAAGTATCCTAATGTGCTTTGAAATAAGTCTGTGGTTACTGTCAGCCAGTTAAGACAAAAAGAGAAGGGGTATGATAAGACAGTCTTGCCTGTGAATTGAATAATGAAAATCTGTAGCCCACATGAATGCAAGAATATATTTCTTGGATTCTAAAGTTTGACTGTTTTGTGTTTTGCTGCATGAAGAAACTCTTGATGAATTGTAACAATGAGCAACCACAATAGTACACAGGTTACACGATTTCACAAGATTTGTTTCTAGAGACAGCATCTCTTGCTCCGTTTAAGATGTTCTTAGAACTGAAAGTTTGAAAGTCTCTTGTGAATTCAACAACTAACCACCTGGGACCTCTTTACTAATGTTTCTTGTCCTGTGTTTTGCCTTGCTTTCAACAAGTCTTTAAAGATCCATGTTGCCATCATATGAATTATAAAGGCTTTCAAATGTTGACTGCATATTATTTTATAATTGTAAGGCACCTAAAAACAGTCCAAGATCGAAATATTTTAATACATATGAAAGATTTATAGGTAATGAAAGCTATAAAATAAATCCTTTATTATTCATTTTCATATTCTTTAAGTAAACTCTTTTAGGAGTAAGTTAAGCTGTTTCAGGAAAACCCTGATTTGGAAATGAAATTATTGAACAACCAAATATGTGTTTTACTTTATTTTATTTTCAGTCTATCACAAGAGCAGGAATGAAATGCAATAGCCACAATCATTAACAATACGAGCAAAATGTGATTTTTTGTAAGAATTTTTAAATGCCTAAAGCAAAAACCAAACCCGTTGCGATCGAGTCGATTCTGACTCGTAAGGACTCCACAGGACAGAATAGAACTGCCCCATAAGGTTTCCAAGCAGCGGCTGACAGATTCCAATTGCTGACCTTTTGGTTGGTAGCCCAGATCAGTGGTTAAGAGCTACAGCGGCTAACCGAAAGATTGGCAGTTCGAATCCATTAGCTGCTCCTTGGAAACCCTATGGGACAGTTCTACTCTGTCCTATAGGTTCCCTATGAGTCGGAATCAACTTGATGGCAATGGGTTCGTTTTTTGTTTTTTTAAATGTAAAACATTGAAATCCCTGGGTGACACAAACAAGCGTAGCCAAAAGGTTGATGGTTTGAACTCACCCAGAGGCACCTCAGAAGACAGGCCTGGCAGTCTGATTTGGAAAGGTCACAGCCTTGAAAAAACCTGTAGAGCACATGGTCTATTCTGACACACGTGGGGTCTCTATTAGTCAGAACTGACACCACAGCAACTAACAATAGCATTGTAAAATACAGTTCTAGATGCCATTAAATATCTTAAAATATGCTTTCACTTCTTTCCGGGAGCTTGCAGTCTGTATGGGAGTGAGGGACCTTGGGGCTCTAAACCATTTAGAAATAGCATAAAAACATAGATGTGTAACTATGAGAAGAGACACAAGCTAACAACTACTTTGGAGGGGAGGAAGCTCTCACCCAAGGTTGTGATGATCACAAAAAGCTTTAAACAAGGGGACAGATTTGCACCATTCTTGAAGTATGGATAATATTTAGATAGATGGGGATAGAATATTCTAGGTGAGGGCAATGGTACGGGCACCTACTTGAGGGAAAACTCATGCTATGTTTAAGTTGGCTAGAGTGGAGGCTTTACACAGATGAGATTAAGTTCAAATTGAGGGGTATCTCGGGCTTAGGACTTTGGCATTGGTGCCACTGGCCAGTGGTTTTCAACATGCAATAAGCACCGAAGTCATCAGGGAAAGCATTCAAAGGATAAGAAGCCCAGGATCCACCCCAGACATCTTGAATTTGAATTTCTTAGAATGACACCTCAAAAGCTTCCTAGGTGATTCAGATGTGTGGGATGGTCTGAGAACCATGCCATAGGCATGAGAAGCCAATGAGGGTGTGCCAAAGGGTGGCTTTTGGTAACCAGCGGTCCTGCCCCTTCACTTCATATGTATTAGAATTTGGAAGTAGGGAAGGTGTGGGCCCTGCAGCGCAAGGCCACTTTCAAGCTGTTGTTACGTCTTTCTCCTTTAAAAATTTGCATTTCTCAGAAGCATATGCCATCAGGTTTTAGCACCCCCTACAAGCTTTAGCATCAACCTCCTATTCACACCCACTCATTCATAAATGTCAGCACTTCCTGGCTTTTTTTTTTTTTTCCCCTCTTTCCCATAATACTGCTATGAGCTCTTGTTCTTCCTTTGTTAATAACCAGTTCTCATCTCAGAATCTTTGAAATTGCTGTTATTTCTTCCTTAAATGCTCTCTGCCTTAGATCTTGTGGTTGCACCTTCTCATCATTTTACTTCTCAGCTCAGATGGTAGCTTCCTAAGAAAATTCTCCTGACTGTTCTAACTAAAAAGCAGCATGATCTGCTCCCCAAACTGCATTCTTCAGCACAGTGCCCCACTTCATTTTCTTCAGAAAACACCATGCCCTCTGAGATGGAACTCTTTTGTTGATGTGCATCCATCTCACTTTACTTGAACATAAGCTTCGTGAGGGCAGAGCTTTGCCTTCGTCACCACTGCATCTGTCTTGCTTGGCACATAGTAGATGGTCAGCACATTTTTTTAATGAACACATCAGTTATCAGCAGTGTGGCTGTGGTTGTGAAACTGGATATATGATAGATGTTGCCCTGTTGCTGTAGCAGTAGTTTTTTGGTGTTACCACCTATAGCCTGGTTTCTTCCTCCCCTGTGGCCTGACAGCTATTTTCTTCCCTTCCTTCCTGTAGCATAAGGATGTCAGGGCAAAAACTGAAGGATAATTTTATGTTTGCTCTATTGGGAACAAAGAGGATAATTGCTTGTAGTTTGAAAAGCAGAATTATATTTCTGTTGCATTTCTTAACATTAAGATACTCTTGCTGCTCATTCATGATAGAACATTCTGACGATTTTTCTGTCCATCCTAACCCCATACAAAATTTTATTCCCTTTTTTTAGTATTCAGATTGTGTTTTATCTAGGTAAAATCCCTTAAGCCTTAGATTTTGATATGATATGCATAAATGTTTTGGGTTTTGTGTTAATCTTGTTAGATTTGTTAAAATAGGGCAGCCTATCAGGATTTTATAGGCTAGAAAATCACACAGAAGCAGAAATGATTGGTTATTGGAAAGCTTCATCAATAATTAAAATATTTGTTACTTTTTCTTTTTAAACTTCTCAAGGCAATGCTTTTATAGACTATTTAGCAACAGAAATATGCCTTTCTAGTTGGTTCTTCCTGGGTTAAAATTTCTCCTGCGTGGAAGTGTATCTTCTCCAAGTTGCCTTTTGTCTCTGAATATTCATCTCTTCTGGTACAAGTTGAAACTGACTGTGAGCGAATGCTTTCCTTGTATGAAACTGAGGTTATTTAATTTTAAAAAATTGCCTTTATGTATATGTGTGTGTATGTGTTATTGCTGTAAAAGAATTTCTGGATAACATGTTCAAGTGTTCTTTTGTTTGTATAAATGGATTACTTAATTTATGGCTCTTGATGTCTTTAACATCCTGAGAAGTAGACCTTGAGAATGATTTAAGGCTATGATTAGCAAATACGTTTTTAATCTTTTGGTTGCATAGTAAATGCTATTTACATTTATTTATAATATAATAAAGGACAGTTATATTAATCATTAATAAAATTAATTTAATCAAGTAATAATTATTGGAATAATTATTACCATTAATGATAATTAATATTATTCTATTAAAATCACTACTAGTGCATATTTTGAACATACTTGTTTCAACAAATGACCATTGACTTAAGCCTTGAATTTTAGTAACTGACCAAAACTTGGCTGTTTCAGTATAGATTGAATGTGCGTATAATGATTCTTACTACCTTTCACATAAAGCTTGCTTTTCTATTAATTTATCTTAAATGTAACACTGATGCTTGTTGTGTCGTACTACTTAGCTCTGTTTCTTTTGTTAGTCTGACTTTTCTGTTTTATAATTAGTAAGGTGCATCCAGTATCTCTCCTTGCAGAGGGCTGTACCTCTTATGTCTAATTTTGTTTCACTAAATGATTTTTCCTGTATCTCGTGCTAGACAAGCCTACGTGTATTTACCTGTCCAATCTTGTGGTACACTAGGCCTTGGTTTTCTGAGCTAGCACCTTTAGTTTTCTAAGGACTCAAGGTTACCACTATTTGAATTTAGATGTTTCTCTAGTTAGGCCCGCATTTCAAAGAACATTTAAAATGATACCTTTTAAAAAAAGACAACAAAAAAAAAGTCATGGTAGTATTGACGGTTTTATACAATATCTGAAAGGAAGATGCTCATTCTCATAAAATTCCTTTATATGTTGAGTAAAACCTAAATTCATTGGTGGCAGTGGGGGTTTGTTGTTGTTAGGTGCTGTTAAGTCAATTCTGACTCATAGCAACCCTATAGGACAGAGTAGAACTGCCCCATAGGGTTTCCAAGGAGCAGCTGGTAGATTCGAACTCCTGACTTTTGGGTTTGGTTAGCAGGCAAGCTCTTAGCCATTACAACACAAGGAATGCAAGTGGGGGTTTAGGAGTAAGGAAATGGGAACAGTAAATTCAGAACTTTTTTTCCAGCCAGTGGTGCTGCCTCCTCAGTGAACTCTACAGCTATTTAGCAATGGAGTGTTTTTTTATTTATTAATTTTTTTTTTTACTGAGGTATAATTTGTATACCACGAATCCACACATTTTTATGTACAATGATTTTTAGTACATACAGAGGGTTGTGCAACCATCACCACAGTGTAATTTATAAAATTTTCATCACCCCAAAGAAATCCTTTGTGCTCATTTGCCATCACTCCCTGTTCCCTGGAGTTGTTGTTATTAGGAATGTGCATGCTTCAGAAATAATTTCAGAAATGTACAAAAGATCAAATCAGAAAAGAAAAAAAATTGTGTTTATCCACGCTTTAGTTTGAACTTGTTAGGTGGTCAGAAAATGTGAGCAGTTGTGAAAACACAAAGGTCATAATATTCTATAGGAGTCTGAAGTATTAACAAATGCAAACACCTTCGGCTTGTCTGCAATTCATATAAACGCACCAGAATGTTGCAGGCTGACAAGGTTGGTCGGTGTGTTTTTAGTTTGCCAGGGTAGAAGAAGGCCAGAAAGGCTCAAATAGGCTAATTTTCTTCAACATTATAATTTTCTTTCTGAGTTAGTGTGTTCTGGAGTTTTATGATTAAGACACAGACTTATCAAGTACTTTGATTTTTTTCCCTAACCATTTGTATCTTGTTTTCTTATGCATGCTTGTTTGGCACGCTAAGGTTATCCTTCTGAAAGTATGCTCAGATGAGTTGAGTCATTTCTTGATCAGAAAAATTGAAGTAGTTATTGAGTACTTAGGAAGTGTCAGGGGCTCAGCCTCAGTTTCCTTATCCGTGAAATGGGGATCCTAATACATACCTAATGGGTTGTTATAAAGACTATATAAGATAATGTATACAAAGCACTTAGTATCGTGGCAATAAAAAAAATAACTATTCAGTAATTGGTGGCTGTTATAATTAATAACTGTATAGTCCCTGGGTGGTGCAAACGGTTAACATGCTTGCATGCTAACCAAAAGGTTGGTGGTTGAGTATACCAAGAGGCATCTTGGAAGAAAGGCCTGATGATCTACTTCCAAAAAATCAGCCTCTGAAAACCCTATGGAGCACAGTTCTTACTCTGACACAGATGGAATTACCTTGAGTTGGAGTTGACTCTATGGCAGCTGGTGTTTTTTTCCTGTATGTAATTTGTGCCTAGGTTTGAGTTACGTTCTAGACTTTGTTGACTCTGGAGTTGCTGTGCCAACCTTCAACCCTCCTGAGAGCTCCTTTCTTCTCCATCCTGTCTGATGCTCACCACTCACCTTGCTCATTATTAATTAAGAGCCTGCTGCTGATGGCTGGAGGAGTAGTTCCTGCCCCTCTACTCTTCTTCTTTCTTGTCTTTTGTGTCTTCTCTTCCACACGAAAGAATCCCAAGCTCACCATCTCTCCGGGGAGCAATCAGTTTTATATAGTTTAGGAAGTGCCCTGATGGAGGGCACTGGATGCTGAGGGAGGGGTCACAACCCAGCACCAGGGTTCTGGAGCTTCCTGGTCTGGGCTCAACCTGCGAATGCTCAGGGCCCACCAAGCACAGAAATTGCCACCCCGCAGTCATCCGTTGTTCCTCTGGGACATCGTTCTTGGATGGGGATCCATTCTAGAAATGTTCCAGAAGCAGTATCTGGAAAGCGGAAATTTGAGGGGCGAGTTCTCTGCTTTTTATTTACATGGCAGTGATTTGGAATTCTGCTTGCACAAATCCATTTGAGATCATCTAAAGATTAAACTTACTGTGTGCTGTCTGCATTTCCTTGTAGTTTCCTTTTTCTGTTTTTAATAGGTATAGCATGAGCATGTTCAGAATGCTAATACCAGAAACCTCACCATAATTAAATACATGTGCTGCTTCACTTCTGCAGAAATCCCAGGTGTGTTTCTAATCTCTGCATTACTATACATAGGGATTGTTTTTACAGATAAAAACAAAAGATATAAATGGTAAAAACAAAAAATCTGAGCCAAGTACATAATTATACAGATGGACACAGTGGTGTTACATTGGACATCAAAGTCAAATAATGTTTCACAGGAACAGTTTCAGGTTCCCACGAGTCTGCTTTGACACCTCCATTTGAGATGCTGTGAAATGAAAACCTAGTGACTATAGAACTTGCATTTCCAGCATGTGTTCTTGTCACCATATGCCTGGTATTTACCATTAGTTATTATTGAGAATCTGAGCATTCAAAGCTTCATGATGTTTAATCAGAAGACATGGTTCCGTGGTTCCTTAGAATAGATTCCTTTTGCTATAATGAAGGATTAATCAGTCACTCAACCAAAATTAACCAATACATTCAAAGTCCTTTTGCATATGGTAATAAGAATAGCCAACATTTTGGAATACTTGCTGCATGTTGGGCAGTGTGTTGAAAGTTTTGTGTGCATCATTTTGAGTCATCCCCCCAAAACCTTTTGGAGGTAGTTACTATTATCCCTAATATATAGGTGGGGAATCGAGGGGCTTAGTAAGGTGAAGTAACTTTCACACAAGCTGCAAATAGTAGTGGCATCAGCAGACACCCTATGTTGTTTTGGGTCTCAAAATGTACTCAGTATAACAATCAATTGGGGAGTTTGATTAACATGAAGATTCCTGGGCCCTGTCCTGAGATTGAATTAGTAACTCTAGGGGTAGCCCAGGAATCTGTATTTTTAACATTCCCAACCCCCCCACCCCCCACCTCCCCAGGTGGTTCTAGTTAAATTGATCCAGGGATTTATCTTTGAGAAATATTGCTCTACTGCCCCCCGGGTCTCTTACATCCTCAACAGCACAAAGAACTTTAGGGGAAAACAGCCCTTGGATGATCTAATCCATGCGTGTGATGATGACTGTGATCCACGTCCGGGGCAGGGGGGGCTCAGTAACCCTCACAAGGTGAGCTGGAGGACAGAGCCAGGTCCAAAGCCCACAGCTTATTCATAATGCCATGTGAAATAAGGAGGGTGCCTTATTATTTGAAATTTAAATTCATGAAAAGTGGGAATACCATTTGAGTTTAATAGGATATGTTATGCTGTATGTTTAAGGATATATGTATACTCTTTCAAGGAATGTTTATTGTTAGAATGAATGTTCTTTATAAATTCCTTTAGCTGAATGATACTTCACAAATATATAGAATTTTCCAGGAAAATTTGTGTTCTATCTGATCAGTGATGAAAGACAGCAATAGTAATTTTTTGTTCTTTAAAACGATCAAGTAAAACCCTCAAACTAATGATTCATCAACATTCTTTATCTTCAGTTAGTCTATTTCATTCTTTAGACCTGGCATTTTTAAATGATTGCCATTATGTAAAAAAGGGATTTAGCTCTCTGGTGATGATCCAGCAGAGTTTGACTTAGACTTATAAATAGCTGTGACTGAATTAGTCATTCCTGACTAATAAGTGTTTGATTGTAAGAAACTTTGCCCCTTGGCCTCACTGGAATGCATCGTCATCACCATCACCATCACCATCATCATCATCAACATCATCATCATCGTATCTCCATTCATATAGATATAATGCTGTCTTTTCAAAATTCTTGTAATAGTGACTAGTAATTTTACCTACAGTAACTTTGAAAACTTTATGTCGGACATTCACACAGTGAGATTCCATCTTCTGCACCTTAATTTGCTTCCCTATAGTGAGGCCCTTCAACTGAAGACAGCCTAGTCTGTCTTAATAAGATAGCAATAAGAGGCCATGCTTCTCCTGCTCCTGAATTCTAGTTGGTCCTCATGGAGTCCCATTAACTAGCCACTGAGAAGGAATCCTGGTGATGCAGTGGTTAAACATTTGGCTCCAACCAAAAGGTTGGAGGTTGGAACTCACCAGCTGCTCCATGGGAGAGAGATGTGACAGTCTGCTCCCACAAAGATTACAGCCTAGAAAACCTTATGGGTGCAGTTCTACTCTGTCCTATAGAGTTGCTGTGAGTTGGAGTTGACTTGACAGCAACAGATATTTTTTAATGTTGAAAGTGCTGGGAAGTGTTGGTCCTTTTTAAAAAAAACTTTATTTATTTTGTTATTGTTGTTGAGAATACACACAGCAAAACATAAACCAACAGTTTCTACATGTACAACTCAGTGACATTGATTACTTTCTTTGAGTTGTACAACCATTCTCCCTCTCTTTTTCTGAGTTATTTTTCCCCCATTAAAATATGCTCGCTGCCCACTAGGGTTCCTGTCTAATCTTTTCAGTTCCTGTTGTCAATTTGATCCCATATAGATAGTTCTTAAAAGAGCATAATGCTCAAGGCAGATGTTTTTTTACTAGTTAAGCTAAACTTGTTTGGTTTTAAGAAGACTTGAGTGGATATTTTTGGTTTAAGGTTTAGAGATTATCTCAGGGCAGTAGTTTCAGGGGTTCATCCAAACTTCATGGCTCCAGGAAGTCTGAATTCCATAAGAATTTGAAATTCTGTATTTTTCCCCTTTTGATCAGGATTCTTCTATAGAATATATATATTTTTTTTCTTCCCTAGTTTCACTGAGCTTTAATTGCTTGCTTTTTCTCATACCTTGTCTCATACATTAAAGCTGTGGGCTATTCTAAGAATTCACATATAAACAGATGTAGGAAATAGATTGAAGGGATAGAATGAAGAAATAATAATACTCTAAATTTGCATACTGTTGTTATTAGGTGCCGTTGAGTCAGTTCTGACTCATAGCAACACTGTGTACAACAGACCATAACACTGCCTGGTCCTGTGCTATCCTCACTATCGTTGCTATGTTTGAGCCCATTTTTGCAGCCACTGTGTCAATCCATCTCGTTGAAGGTCTTCCTCTTTTTCGCTGACCCTCTGTTTACCAGGCATGATGTCCTTCTCCAGGGACTGGAGAAGTGCTAGTAGCCCAGATATCAGTGAATCATATATACTCATCTTAAGAGACTGCAAAGTCTAAAAAAAAATCAGGAGCCTCCATCCTTCCTTTGTCATGCCCACTCATAGCATTCTTCTTCTCAACCTTATAATAGAAGAAACTCCGTTTAAAATGATTCCTTTATTGTGCTTTTCATATTGCAGTTTTCTTAAAGTATAGGAAGAGTTGCTGTACGCCTCAAGATGTCCTCTCCTTTCTCTTTCTTTCCTCATTGACAATCTTCCTTCTAACTTGTTGTGATAGAGTCGATTCCGACTCATGGTGACCCAGTGCGTTACAGAGTAAAACTGCTCCGTAGGGTTTTCTTCTTCTTTTTTTTTTTTTAAATTGTATTTTAGATGAAGGCTTACAGAGCAAACTAGTTTCAGGTTAAACAATTAATACACATATTGTTTTGTGACATTGGTTGCTAACCCCACGACATGTCAACACTCTCCCCTTCTCTATCTTGGGTTCTCCATTACCAGCTTTCCTGTCTACTCCTGCCTTCTCATCCTTGCCCCTGGGTTGGTGTGCCCATTTAGTCTCATTTTGTTTTATGGGCCTGTCTAATCTTTGGCTGAAGGGTGAATCTCGGGAGTGACTTCATTACTGAGCTAAAAAAGAGTGTCTGGGGGCCATACTCTCAGAGTTTCTTCAGTGTCTGTCAGACCAGTAAGTCTGGTTTTTTTTTTTTTTTTTGAGTTAGAATTTTGTTCTATATTTTTTTCCAGCTCTGTCCAGGACCCTCTATTGTGATCCCTGTCAGAATAGTCGGTGGTGGTAGCCGGATACCATTTAGTTATGCTGGATCAGTCTGGTGTAGGCTGTGGTAGTTGTGCTCCATTAGTCCTTTGGACTAATCTTTCCCTTGTGTCTTTGATTTTCTTCATTTCCCTTGCCCCAGATGGGGTGAGACCAGTGGAGTATCTTAGGTGGCCGCTCACAAGCTTTTAATATGCCAAACACTACTCATCACAGCAGAATATAGAACATTTTCTTTATAAATTATCTTATGTCAGTTGAGCTAGATGTTCCACAATACCATGGTCCCCTCAACCCTCAGTCTGTAATTTGGTACCTGAGGGACTATGGATGTGTCTGTGGAGCTTCCATGACCTTGCCTTGGACAAATTGTGCTGGCTTCCCCAGTATTGTGTACTGTCTTACACTTCACCAAAGTTACCACTTATCTATTGTCTATTTAATGTTTTTCCATTCCTAACCCTCCCCTCCCTTATAACCATGAAAGATTGTTTCTTTTTGTGTGTAAATTGTTTCATGAGTTTTTATAGTAGTGGTCTCATACAATATTTATCCTTTTGTGATTGACTTATTTCACTAAGCATATTGCCCTCCAGATTTGTCCATGTTGTGAGATACTTCACAGATTCATCATTGTTCTTTACTGTTGCATAGTATTCCATTGTGTGTATGTACCATAGTTTGCTTATCCATTCATCTGTTGATGGACACCTACATTGTTTCTGTCTTTTTGCTATTGTGACAGTACTGCTGTGAACATGGATGTGCGTAGGTCTATTCATGTGACAGCTCTTATTTCTCTAGGATATATTCCTAGGAGTGGGATTGCTGGATCATATGGTATTTTCTGTTTCTGGCTTTTTAAGGAAGAGCCATATTGTTTTCCAGAATGGTTGTACCATTTTGCATTCCCATCAGCAGTGTATAAGAGTTCCAGTCTCCCTGCAGCCTCGCCAACATTTGTTATTTCCAGTTTTTTTGATTCGTGCCAGTGATGTTGGGGTGCAGTGGTATCTTATTGTGATTTTGATTTGCATTTCTCTAATGGCTAGTGATCATGAGCATTTCCTAATCAGCATACTTCTATAGAAACTTTGATCAAAATGTTCAGTAATGGTAGTCAATCACCATCTACTTCTTTTGGTCTCATGGCAAAGGAGGCAGTTTATGGAGGCAATTAGCCACACATTCCATATTCTCCTTCTATTCCTGACTCTCCTTGTTCCTTTGTTGTTCCAGGAACAGAAACTAATTATTGTGCCTTGGACAGCCACTTGCAAGCTTTTAAGACCCCAGGCGCTACGCAACAAACTAGGAGGTAGAACAGAAGCAGTAAACACATTGTTAGGTCAGTTAACTGAAATATCCCATGAAACCATGACTCTAAACCTTCAAACCAAGAAACCAAATTCCATAGCGTTTTTGGTTGTACATAAGCAGGCTCAGCAGTTACTCTCTCTCTTTCTTTTTTATTTTTTTGTCAATGTTGTAAATATACCTATCACACAACTTTTGCCAGTTCAACTTTTTAAAGGTATACAACTTTATTGATAGCAATTGCAGTAATCGGTTGTGCATCCTTACCTTTATTCAATATGATACTTCCATCACCATTAACCCTCCCTTTTCCCCCTCCCTCCACCCCTTCTAACCACTAATACACTTTGTTCTCTATGTATTTGCCTTTTCTTATCTTTTTATATAAATGAAGTTATACAATATTTGTCCTTTTGTGATTGACTTATTTCACTCTACATAATGTCTTACGGTTCCATCCATATTGTAGCATGTATGAAGACTATTTCTCCTACTGGCTGAGTAGTATTCCATTGTATGTATGTACCACATTTTGTATAGCCATTCATCTGTTGATAGGTGTTAAATTGTTTCCACTTTTTGGCTATTGTGAATAATGCTGCAGTGAACATTGGTGTACAAGTCTGTGTTTGAGTCTCTGCTTTCAAGTTTTTTAGGTATATACCTAGGAGTGGAATTGCTGGGTCATATGATAGTTCTATTTTTAGTTTTTTGAGGAACTGCCACGTTGTTTTCCACAATGGCTGTACCATTTTGCATTCCCACTAGCAATGGGTAAGAGTTACAATTTGCCTACATCTTGCCAACATTTGTCATTATTATTATTATTTTTATCTTAGCCATCCTAGTAGTAGTGAAGTGACATCTCATTGTGGTTTTGATTTGCATCTCTCTAATGGCTAGTGATGCTGAGCATCTTTTCATGTTTTTGGTGGCTATTTGAATGTCCTCTTTGCAGAAAGATGTTGGTCCTTTTGTGGAAGTATTTGAATGACTGGTACAAGCAGACTCCAGATTGCCAGTTATTTGTGAGCATCTGGCTCTTAGTCCAGTACTTTTCTGGCACCCCGTGCAGTGATGGTGGAGCCACAGCTGTGCTCCTCATACCTGAGTTTGGCAAGTGGGGAGAAGATGTCACTTGTTGGAAAAACATTAATTCCTGCAGTGATGGAGACCGAGAGTATATGCTATGGTAGCAGAGTTGTTGGGGGCCCAAGAGCAGTAGCTTTCAGACTGTCTAAGCAGTAGAATCCTTTTATGCTGACTTCATATGTTATATAATATATATTATGTTTTGATATATATATCCTTTTTATTTATGTTTTTACATATAAAATGTATAAAATATATTTATACAATGTAAATATATTTATATACTTATATGTATTTGTATTTATATATATTTGAGGGAGGTGCATATAGTTAGTAGTGTTTTGTGAAAGAACTATGTTTTCATTGATAATAATTAATAGCAGCTACCATTCGAATAGGCCTCTGGGTGGCACAAGCAGTTTGTAATTGGCTGCTAACCTAAAGGTTGGTGGTTCGAATCCACTCAGTGGTGCTGTGGTAGAAAAGCCTGGTGATCTGCTTCTGTAAAGAGTACCGTATTTTTACACAAATAATGCGTGCCTTCTATGTTTGCTTCCCAACTGTGCCCTCCCTGCTGAGGTATTTTGTAATCACACTGTACTGATTTTTTTTTGTTTTTAACAGCAACATGTAAAAAAAAATTGGCATAGCAGCACTTATGAAAATACTTCGCAGAGGGGAGGGCACAATTGGCAAGCAAACGTAGAAGGTGTGCGTTATTTGTATAAAATATAGTACATCCAAGAAGACCCTGTGAATCAGTTCTACTCTGTAACACATGGGGTCTCCGTGAGTTGGAATTGACTCGATGGTAACCGGTTTGAGTTTTTGGATTTACCATTTTAGTACTCATATGTACCAGACCCTTTACACATTGACTCTTGTCTGTATAGGGAAGATGATGGTGCTGAGAGATCCATTTTACAGATGAGAAAATAGAAATTCAAAGAAATTGAAGGGACTTTTCTGATTTCACACAACCACCAAGTGAGATTCAAACCCAGCTCTGCAAAGCCTGTCCTACTTTTACTATCCCTCTACAGCACACTTCTTTTTATTATTTGTGGAAATTACAGGACTTGGGGCTGGAAGATGAGGTTAATGTCTTGGCTTTGCCACTAAGGTTTGACTTGTTAGTTGCCTTGGAGGCTGTTTGACTCATAGTGAGCCCATGTGTGCAGAGTAGAAGTGCTCTATAGGATTTAAGGCTTACTGCCTGAACTTCAGTTCTTCGATCTATCAAGTGGTATTGGTGATAATATCTGTATCACCAGATGATGTAAGGATCAAATGGGAGTGTGAATGGGCCTCTCAAAATCTCAGCAAGCTCTCAGTCATGTTGAATTTCGTTTATAAAGGCAGAATTGCATAATTACGAAAAGAATCTGCCCATCGCACCTAATAGACTTTGAATGAGCCACTTAAACTCTGAGCTTTAGTTGCCTATTCTAAAAAAGGGAAAGCAGTACCTGGCATGAAGTAGCCAATGTAGACTGTTCTGACCTCCTTATCAGGATTGTGTTTACTGTTGGCTTTATGCTTTTATCTAAACTTGGCTTTCCATTTTCTGTTGTTATGAATGCGAACCATTTCTTTTCCCCTGGTGATAGTGAGCTGTACATTTGGCTGTTGTTAAGGTTTTAGATGGGCAGCCTGTTGCAAGCCCTTTCATTAGCTATTAATCATTTAAAACAACAACACATCCAAAAGTTGAGTTGTAGTTTCTCATGCCTTTCCTTTGACAATAAGTGAATTTATTTCCTGGGGTGGTGGCAGTGTTTCAGAAAATAAAAATGATCAGGGAAAAGACACAGAATTAATAAATGTGGAAATTCCAAAATAATGAGAAGACAGGACAGATAATAATAAAAATTTACACTGAGAGAGAATTATGGGCTGTGGTGAGCAGAAAGCATGTATAATTTTCTTTAGTGGGGTTTTAAGTGTTTCTCAAACTTAGGGTCCTCCTTCTTTCATGTCCCTTACTTCTTTATTCCAAAGGCTCCCAAAACATTGTGGCAGGTGGCAGTTTTATAGAAATTTTCCGTGATATTCTTTAATTTTTCCTTCTTTTAAAATTATGAAATATTTCACATTTCCAGAGTAGCACCAAGAATATCACAGGCACCACCCAGATTTAGCTATTGTTGACATTTTGCACTGTTTCAGATTTTTGTCTTTTTAATTCTTAGTTTTTTAAAACTTAAAAATCCCTCACTGCTCTACATTATAGCCATCAGAGGATGTATGTTTTGGGCTTGGCTGTGTTACATTCAGAGACATTGAAGCATCAAAACGAATTTTTAAGGCCAAATTAACATTCTGGCTATTTATCTCTCCTCTTCCCTTTATCATTATTATAAAATTTATTTTACATTTATTCATTTTTATGAATTCAATTCAATTCAATTTTATGAAGTTTATGTCTGAATTTTGTGTTTGAGTGCAATATTAAGCCCAGTCCCAGATTTACTTATTGGTATTGGTGCTGTTTCACCAGAGGGGAAATGTAGAGGAAAGAATCACTAGACTGTTTGCATCCCATTTTATGACTTACTAGCTTTGTGATTTCTGACCTCTCTCAGTCTCCATTGGCACTTGTGGATATAGCAGTAGGGAGATTTTAAGCTTTAGAAAAAAGTGTGGCACCAAAATTTGGTGCATAGAGGCATGTGGACTGTGAACTGTTTCAACCTTAGGACTGTCTCCTTTTAAGTTGGCTTTTTCAAATTGCCCACCATATAGTTTCATATCCTTGGATTTAGTAATTAAAGGGAAGAAAAGTGTTGATCTCTGCTCTTTCCATACTTTTCTGAAAGTCAGGACTTGAGATCTGTGGAGATGGTGTAATCCATCTCTGCTTTGGTCCTGCTGATAGTGCCTTCAGATTCATTCTGAGCTTACAGAGGAACCAATGTTTGATTTTCCTGACAGAGAAATATGTCTAAAAGCATATTGTTTTATGTATTTGTTTGTTTTAAACTATACCTATCATATGTGATATTGTGTTTTATATTATATACCATGTCAAGATCAAAGTACTAATACACTTTATACACTTTTTCTTTTCTTACTTGATGAGAAGGCAAAAGGATATAGTAGTAGCATCTTGACTGTGTTCTATGGGCAGGGCAATTCTCACGGGTCATTTTCTTTCCTCTTTATCTCTCTTCCTCAGATGTGGATATACAGACACATGTGTGCCAAATTCTTACTCTGTTTTTGTTAGTATAAAATAATAAGTTGAGTTTTTTGCAAAAAGGAGCTCTAGGTTATGAATTTTTTTTTTTTAATTTTCAAAAACTTCTGTTAGATGCATTGGTTTATTTTTGTTTACCAGAGATCTAATTCTTCATCTTTTCCTATCCACTGACTGGGTGTAGCCAGTGGCTTCTTATCTTTGTTTCTTTTCTCCTCACTGTGTGAGAACCTCCAGGCTCTGGGAACGCTCCCAGGCATTGCTTCCCCAACTGGGATTTATTTTATGATTCATTTAGGTCTGATGATTAAAAAGAAAAAAAAAAATTTAGTTTAAAAAAAAAAGAAAACTTCTTATTGATGTGTAATGTATAGAGAGAAAAGTATACACATTATATGTGTACAATTTGATGAATTTTCTTGCAGTGGGTATACCAGCACCCATGTTAAGAAAGAGAATATTACTCCAGGATTTCCTTCATTCCGTTTCTAGTCAGTTCCTCTTCCCAGAGATCACCACTGTCCCAACCTCTAACCCTATGGACTAATTTGTCCTGTTTTTGAACTTTATATAAATGTCATCGTAGAGTTTACTCAGTTGTGTTTTGCTTCATTTACCAAACACTGTGTCTGTGAGAATCATTCTTCTTGTTGTGGTTAGTAATCATTTGTTCTTTCTTGTTTCTGTATAGATTCCCATCGTATTAATTTTCTATTGGTGCTGTAACAAATTACCACAAATTTAATACCTTAAAACAACCTAAATTAATTATCTCACAGTCCTGGAGGTCAGAAGTCCAAAATCAGTTTCACTGGACTAAAGTCAAGGTATTGGCAGGCTGCTTCCTTCCTGAGTGTCTGAGGAAAGGATCCACTTTCTTCCCTTTTCCAGCTTCCAGTAACTGGCTGTATTGCTTGACTTGTGCCCCTTTCTCCATCTTCAAAGCTCATTACTCCAATCTCTGCTTCCCTTTTGTAAATATACTTCTGATTAACATTTAGTACACAAGGGATAATCCAGGATGATCGCCCCCATCTCAAGATTCTTAGTCACATCTGCACAGTCCCTTTTGTCATATAAGATGGTATTTACTGGTTCCAGGGATTAGGATGTAGATATCTTTGGGGACCATTATTCAGCCTACCGTACCCATTGTGTGAAGATACATCATTTATGTATCCATTCTACTGTTGATGGACATTTGTGTTGTTTTCAGTTTGGAGCTATTATGAATCATGCTACCATGAGCATTCTTGGGCATGTCTTTTTGTGACTATTATACCCCACACTCACATACACAAACACATTTCCATTGGCTCTATACCTAGGAGTTAGTCATAGGGTAGGTGTAAGTTTAGCCTTAGGAGATAGTGCCAAACAATTTTCCAAAGTCGTTGTACTGACTTATACCCTACTATAGCAGTGTATGAGAGTGCCATATACTGCTTCGTAGTCTAACCTGCACCTGGTGGTATTTATTTTTTTCATTTGGGCCATTCTGGTGGGAGTTTGGAAACCCTGGTTGCGTAGTGGTTAAGAGCTGCAGCTGCTAACCAAAAAGTTGGCCGTTTGCATCCACCAGGAGCTCCTTGAAAACTCCATGGGGCAGTTCTGCTCTGTCCTATAGGGTCACTATGAGTCTGAATCGACTCGACGGCAATGGGTTTGGTTTTTGTTTGGTTTGGTGGGAGTTTAGGGATATGACATTGTTATGACTAATGGAGTCGAGCACCTTATCCTGTGTAACAACATAGTTTTAATTGGTAGTTTGTATTTCAAAAACAAAACAACCAAACAAAAATTCCTGTACCCTCATTTCTAGCTCCATTAGGCTTTTCAAGGGAACACTCAAATAAATAAGCTGTTTGAATTGAGAAGACTAGCACAGTTTTTCTCTTTTCTTGCCCCGCCTTCATGTCTATGTCACTGAATCTCTCTTGTTTAATAGTTACAGGATGGTTTTGCTTGATTTCTTGTTGAGCATACTCAGTAAGCCCTAACTATGCATATACTAACTAAACATAGAAAACACTGTTTATCATCGTTTATTTCTCATCTCACAAAAGAGGTCCTTACCAGTCTTAAGTCACAGTATGGCTTTTAGAATCCTAACAAAGAACAAAATTAAGAAAAATAATTTACTTTTCAGTCTGTCTTGTTGAAGATGGACCTAAAGCCAGTTTTTAAAAATTCCAGTTGTGTTCACTATTAGCTCTATATTGTTCTGCAATTATAATAATGTATACATTATTGTTGATGTCAGATGGATCTTGGCTGAAAGCAGAGAGTACCAGAAAGATGTTTACCTGTGTTTCATTGACTATGCAAAGGCATTCTACTGTGTGGATCATAACAAATTATGGATAACATTGCAAAGAATGGGAATTCAAGAACACTTAATTGTGCTCACGAGGAACCGTACATAGACCAAGAGGCAGTTGTTCAAACGGAACAAGGGGATACTGCATGGTTTAAAATCGGGAAAGGTGTGCATCAGGGTTGTATCCTTTCACCATACTTATTCAATCTGTATGCTATGCAATAATCTGAGAAGCTGAGCTGTATGAAGAAGAACGCAGCATCAGAGTTGGAGGAAGACTCATTAACAACCTGAGATATGCAGATGACACAGCCTGGCTTGCTGAAAGCGAGGAGGACTTGAAGCACTTATTGATGAAGATCAAAGACTACAGCCTTCGGTATGGATTACACCTCAAAATAAAGAAAACAGAAATTTTTGACAACCGGACCAATAATCCACATCATGGTAAATGGAGAAAATATTGAAGTTGTCAATGATTTCATTTTACTTGGATCCAGAAGCAACACTCATGGAAGCAGTAATCAAGAAATCAAACGACGCATTGCATTGGGTAAATCTGCTGCAAAAGACCTCTTTTAAGTATTAAAAAGCAAAGAGATCGCTTTAAGCAATAAGGTCACCTGACCCAAGCCATGATATTTTCAGTCACCTCATATGCATGCAAAATCTGGACAGTGAATAAGGAAGATTGAAGAAGAATTGATGCCTTTGAGTTATGGTGTTGGTGAAGAATATTGATTATACCATGGACTGCCAGAAGAATGAACAAATCTGCCCTGGAAGAAATACAGCCAGAGTACTCCTTAGAAACGAGGATGGTGAGACTTCGTCTCACATACTTTGGACATGTTACCAATCCCTGGAGAAGGACATCATGCTTGGTAAAGTTGAAGTTCAGTGAATAAGAGTAGGACCCTCAACAGGATGGATTGGCACAATGGCTGCAACAGTGGGTTCTACAGCAATGATTGTGAGGATGATGCAGGGACCAGGCAGTGTTTCATTCTGTTGTACATAGGGTCGCTATGAGTTAGAACTGACTCAATGGCACCTAACAACAACAACATCTAAAAGAAGGAGCCCTGCTGGCGCAGTGGTGAAGCGCTTGGGTGCTAACCAAAAGGTTAGCAGTTTGAACCTACCAGCCACTCCGTGGGAGAAAGATGTGGCAGTCTGCTTCCATGAAGATTTATAGCCTTGGAAACCCTATAGGGTAGTTCTACTCTGTCTTATAGGGTCACTGTGAGTCAGAATCAACTTAACTGTGATGGGTAACATCTCAAAGAAACAGTTACATGGAATACACTTTGAAAATTCTGGAATAAATCATAACTAAGGATAATTTTTTTTTTTGGAAAGGTGATGAGAAGTTGTTACTGTTTACATATATAAGCAAAAAATACTAGTTATGTCTTTGAATATTTTCTCCATAATGTAAAGGCTTGTCTATGGAGAATTAAAATCCATCAGAAAATAGCATGAATTTGCTTCTGTTTAACTTCCCTTTAGTGAGGCCTGTGCTTTTGGGAAAATTGATTTGTATTGCTTGTGATCTTAAGTTTTACACTAAGCAGCCTAGTAAAAACAAAGTAATTTATGGGTGGGGTTAATCCAAAAGCCTGTGCCATGATGTGCTTTTTCTTCATCTAGGTTGCTCCATACAGTCCATCCCCTCCTTTTTAGCTTTTTAGACCTACCTGGAACACAGAGAGCCTTCTATTTTCCATTTCTTTTTTCTCTTTGTCTGTTTTTTCTATCTTGTATTTTTTGCATCACCAGATGGCTCTCCTTGTACCATCACAAAGACCCGACTCCTACTCTGGGCATTTAGGCCACCCAGAAGCTTCCAGCTCTTCTGCCTCAAACAGCCCTGCACCTTTCCTGGGTTATACATTGTGATGGTTAAGATTGTGTGTCAACCTGGCTGGGCCATGATTCTCAGTGTTTTAATGTAATCTCTCCCATGATTGAATATACTGTGAGTAGCCAATCAGATGAAAGGGAGTCTCGTTGGGGGTGTGGCCTGCATCTGTATATAAGCAGATGTTCTGGCTTTTTGCTTTCTCTGGATCCTGCAGCTGTTTCCTGTCGTCTCATCTCCCATTCTTGGGACTTGAGCTGTCAGCTTATCTGCCAAACCCGGGATTCGTTGATCTGCACAGCCTCTGAGTGGGAGCCCTGCTCTCCGACCTTCCGATCTTGGGCTTGCCAGCTTCTGCAGCTGTTTGACTTGGGAGTGGCCTCTACCTTGATCCACGGACTTGGGACATTCTAGCCTCTACAATCACTTGATATAATCTCTCTCTCTATATATATATTTATACACTTTACTGGTTTTGCTTCTCTGGAGAACCCAGCCTAAGACACACATTAATCTGTTGGTGTTCTAAGCATGGCTGTCCCAGGTAGGGAGGATCGAGTCTCCCCTTAAGAAGCTCTCTCTGTAGGAGAAGACAAACCATTCTGATAGCAGGAGACGAGCACTAAGTTGGAAGAAAGCAAAGGTTTCCATGGCAGCGTTGGACCCTGAAGAGAAGGGTTTCCTCCAGGAGCTTGGACTTGGGCCTAAGCTGAAGCCTGGAGGATGAGGACCAGGACTCTTTAGTCAGGTGAGGTAGGAGGCTACTTGGTGCTCTGTGTGGTTTGGAGATTAGAGAGGAAGGAATTGCTTCTGGGAAAAATACTACTATTAAGATAGAAAGACTGCCAGTGTTCCTTCCCTTCCTTCCCTCTCCCCAGAAAAGCAAGAAACAAATCAGATGCTTATTATTATGGTCTTTTAAAAATTTCTTCTTTAAATAATTTTCTCATATAGGCAAAGGGAAAAGTAGATATTTAATATTATAAAGTTGTTATGTTCCTATCCATAAGAAAAAACTCCTTTGGCACTTTTAGTTTTGACTATTTTCTAGCAAATTGTGGGTGAATAGCATATCCAGTGTATTAATTTTGACAAATGGTTACACCCAGTGCGGCCTCAGCCAAGCAGTCTCTTGGGATTACAACGGCATAGAATTAAATTTCTCAGGTTGGAAAGGAGGCTTTCAGAAATGAATTTCTTTCTCCACCCTGAGTGACTTTGCTACTATTTCCTGGGGGAGGTTGCTAGGCATTTAATAGATCTCCATGTTAGGAACATTCTTTCTAGCATTTCAGTCTAAAGGTGTTTTTCTCCACCTTTGCCTCAGTTTTGTGTTGTAAAGGTTGCATCTAATCTCCTTTGTGCTCATAAAATATTTCTAGATGAACATCTCTTTCCATTATCTTTTGGACAGTCCTCATGCGTTAGTTGTCTTAGTCATTTCCAGTTAGGTAGATCCCTTCTAACCCCTGAAAGACGAAGGAGGCCATGTGACCTCTGGGCTTGGGCCTGGTTCCCACCACCTCAGTACAGCTGTTAGCCTTCCTCCATCCCTGAGCACTCTAGCTGGGACATGAGGGACTTCATTTCTGCTTTTGACAATGTTTTGTTGCTATTGGCCACTGCACAGAAGCTGACATCCTGTGTGCTTTTAATAAACACCCTTCTTTCAAAGACTTCAATATCTATGGGGGTGTCATGGATTGACTTATATCCCCCCAAAATGTATGTCAACTTCGTTAGACCATAATTCCCAGTATTGTGTAGTTGCCCTCCATTTTGTGATTGACATAATTTTCCTTTATGTTGTAAATCCTAGTCTCCACCTGTGGTTAATGAGGCAAGATTAGATTATGTTGAAGAGGATTAGGATGGGCTGTAACACCCTTGCTCAGGTCACATTCCTGATCCAATGTAAAGGGAGTTTCCCTGAGGTGTGGCCTGCACCATCTTTTATCTTACAAGAGATAAAAGGAAAGGGAAGCAGAGAGTAGGGGAACTTCATACCACCAAGAAAGTAGGGTCATCGGGAGTAGAGCATGTCCTTTGGACCTGGGGTTCCTGCACAGAGAAGCTCCCAGACCAAGGAAGATTGATGACAAGGAACTTCCTCTAGCGCCAACAGAAAGAGAAAGCCTTCCCCTGGTGCTGGCACCCTGAATTCGGACTTCTAGCCTACTACACTGTGAGAGAATAAACTTCTCTTTGTTAAAGCCCTCCACTTGTGGTATTTCTGTTATAGTAGCACTAGATGATTAAGACGGGAGGTTTATATGGTGAGATACACACAGAGACAGAATATATATACATATATATATATGTATGTATATATATATTTAAAAACCAGTGTTTTGTTAGCTTTGCTAAGGAAATAAAACAGAAGATATTTGAAGATATCATTTTTAAAAGCTCCCTTTAAAACCTTCCTTTAAGTTATTAAGTTATAGTGTCTTCTTAGTTATTAAATCAGATACATGGCCTCTGCTGTGTGCTGGTATTTTGTTAGTCAAGTAGGGACTTTCGTGGATAACTTCATGAATAAGAATCAGCATGAATACAATATCCAAAATGTAAAGATTGATTTAGTCCCCAGTTTCCCACTTCTCAATAATTTGACACCAGTCGCCCATGCGGCACACTATCTCTGACCCTAGCCACAAGAACTAGGTTAAAAGGACATTGTCCTTTAGACTGCCAAAAAGGCAGATGCCAACTGCAAGTTTGGGGATCCACTTGACACCCTCACTTTCACCTGGTGGCTTCCCCTTCTCCTTTGGGTTCAGTAATTCCCTGGAACAACTCACAGAACTGACAGAAAGTACTGTACGTATGATTATGGACTTATTATAGCAAAAAGATATAAATCAGGATCATCATAAGGAAAAGATACATGGGCAGGGTCTGGGAGGGTCCCCAGCGTGGAGATTCCATATCCCAAAGAGAAACATGCTGCACTTCTACCAGCATTTATGTCTTTCACCAACCAGGAAGCTCTCTGAGCCTTCATGTTCAGGGGATTTTATCAGCTAGTCATAATTGAGCCCTCATTGCATATACATGATATGCCAAATCATGCCTCCTGAGGTTAGGACATTGGCCTATGGAGTGAGTCTTTTCTGATCTGGCCAGAACCCACTTGTTAGCTCACATCCTCAGGTGTGGTCTGTATGTTTCAGATAAAGGCACTTTAGTTACTCCCAGGGTTACTTCACAGGAACTAAGAATAAAGGCCAAAATTGTTTTCCAGTACTTCACAGGACTTTTCTTATTGAACGCTCTTTTGCAATATACTGAACCTGTGGTCCTCATGAGGGCCTGGGATCAGTTCAAGTGCTCAGCAGAGGCTGACAAATGAGAGAGTGAGTGTGATTGACTCTGTTTGTGGAGGCATCCACCCGAGGACCACTCAGCTCTGGCAAAGTCATACAGTGCAAACATGGCTGCGGTGCCTACCAAGGCTGGCAGTTTTCAGAAAAAGGGGCTCAGGGCTTGGTGAACAACCTTAAAGGTATCTACTACGGGGTTGTTTTGTGTGTTTGAACATAACACAACTTAATTCTTTCAATAAATGTCAACCTTTGAATTTTTCACCAATTCATTATCTCCCCAAGTTTATCTGGATTGTGCCATGTTACTATACTGTTTTCTTACCTCCTTTAATCTTCCTTCCAAAATGTATCCTGCATTTTAGGTCTTCCAGACAGGTTCTTCAATAAAATTTTACATTTCCAAAAAGTGACTTTACATCCTTCTTATTAATTCTTTTGTGTATTCACATGCTTAACTGTCTAGACTTTGAACCTTCTCTTTTCTCTTGGTCTTTAACACCAAGTAGAGTTATACCTAGCATTTACGAAGAAACATCAGAATTCCTGAATTCTTTAGAGGAGAGGTAGCAGGTCTTTGAAACGCAGAATGGTTAAAGTGAGTTACTGAAGTGAACTGCATTTGTTTGGGAATCATTTTTCTCCAGGAACCTAAAAATCCAACTACAGTGGACCTCCATGAAGTTGCTCTGCACCAGGGCTATCCACTACCAAGAAGGCACCCCTTTGGATACATCCTTTTGCTTGGGGATTTTAACAGCTTTCTGAAACCTAAAGAGTTGCGAGTAAGGATGTAACAAATTCTTGTTGGGGGAAATATAAACCAACCAGTTCAACTCCTAATGAGCCTTCTTCCCAATGGGAAATCACAGTGAAATAAAGCTGGAAACAAGAAAACAAGAGTTTTTAAAGTTTTCTTTACCTCTTTAAGCTGAAGGATTTTCTATGTTGTAAACTATCAGCTGAGTAAACATTAAGACCAAATGTTTAATGGGTTATACGTTACCCAAAATTGTTTACAAAATGAGATGAAATAAAATATTCTAGACTCAACTGCTTGGTGCTTTACAGATTGGCTTTTCTTAACTCACTGGAATTTGGGCAAACACCAAGATCCACTACATTGTTAAAACAAAATGCAGTTAAGACATAGACTTTTTTTTTTCCTTCGAGTGCTTGTATTTTGTGTTATATTTCAGAAATGTTTAGGATAAACATTCCTGAATTTATGCTCAAGTGTTTTCAAGCATTGGCCATAGTCATTGGATCATTACCTCTCCTGAGAACAGGAGTTACCTTTATAGAAATGTTAAATATCAGTGGTAGGAATAAATGCCCTTGTTTTAATGTAGTAATAGTGGTAACAATATAGCAGCTCACATTTATTGAGTACTTGCTGTGTGTTTCCAGCCTTTACTAGTTCACTGTGAAATAAGATCCCAGATTTTGGATAGTTATAGATATTGTTGAATGTGAGCTAACTGAAGTTTCTATCAGGAATGATTTTTTGATATTTTTGTCAAACTCAGTTTTGACATCCAACAGGATGATCACATTGCAGTTGTTCATGTTTTGATAATACTTTTAGAAGTTTAGCATCAATCTTTATTAATAAGATGGATTTCTATTTCTTATACTATCTTTTGAAGTTTTGATATCAAGGTTCTTTTATAAAATTAAATAGGAAGCTTTCCTTCATTTTCTATGCCAAGTAATACTTTAAATAGCAAAAAATTCTATTTCTTAAGGTCTTAATAGTGCTCCCCTGTAAATTCATCGTCAATGTTGTCTATTTCCATATAGTTATTGAATTGTTTAGAGTCTACTTCTTGAGTCAATTTTGATAATTTGTATCTTCCTAGGAATCATCTCTTTCATCTACTACTTCATAGTTCTCAGCATAAAATTATATATATTCCCTTATACTTGTATTAAATCTCCTTTGTCTCCTTAGCTATATCCATTTTCTTATTTCCGATGTTGTATAATTATATTTTCTCTTTCTTGATGAGCTTTGCAAGAGGTTTGTATATTTTATTGATCTTTTCAAAGAACCAGCAGTTCTACTGTTTGTATTCTAATCCTTTAATTTCTGCTTTTATCTTTTTGATGATTCTTTCTTTTGCTTCCCTTACATTTATTCATTGTTGTTTTCTTAAGCTTGTTGAGTTGAATCATTTAATATTCTGTTTTCTTGTTTAAAAATGACAGCACTTGTTTTAGATGACTTTTTTCTCATCCTCTCCTCTCTCCTTAAACTTTAAATATTTATCCCTCCTTCTCCTGTCTCAGCTGATGAACTTGATTCCTGTCTTGCTGAGAATATTCAAATAGTCAGAAGAGAGCTTCCAGAGACTCTCCCAGCTCATCTCCCCTCTGCCAGCATCTCTACTTACGTCCTGTCTCTCCCTGCTTGTTGCCATAAGTAACTGTTCATGCTGTAGTCCAAAGCCAGCCCTACACTTGTGCCTTCATCTTGTCTTCTCTCACCTAGTGAAGAGAAATCAGCCTAGCAATTCTTCCCCCTCTCTTACATCATTAAGGTTTTTTCTCTCTCCTGGTTCATTGCTGTCCACAGAAAATTGTGCTGTTATAGCTTCGTCTTCCATAAACCTTCTCTTGCCCTCACTTTTTCAGCAGGTGTTCAAATTCATTGCCCTGCTTTGCAGTTAAATTCTTCTAACGAGCTATTTCTACTCAGTCTCAAGTTCATCTCCCTCGAGTCTCTCTTGAACTCAGTCTGTAAGAGTTTCATCTCCAGTCCATAGAGATGACTCTTGGCAAGGTCATTAGTGACCTCCATTGATCATTGATCTCCTCCAGTGATCAATTCTCTTGTGTGGTATAGTTGATCCTCCCTCTTCCTTCACATATGGTCCTCACTTGGCTTTTAGGAACCTCAGACTCTTGGTTGTCTTCCTACTTCACTGGCTGTTCCTTCTCACTCTCTTTTGCTGGTTCCTCCTTTTCTTTTTGATCTCGTAATGTTGGAGTTTCCCAGAGTGTAGTGTTAGCTTCTTCTCATGTTTATTTTTACCCTCTCCTTTGTGATCTCATTTAGTACCATGGTTTTAAATACCACCTATATACTCATAGCTCTCAAATGTATATCTCCAGCTCAGACCTCTCTCCAGAACTCCAGACTAATATATCCAGCTGCCTACTCAGTATCTCTTACTTGGATGTCTAACAGGCATCTCCAGCTTAATGTATCCCAAGCTGAACTTCTCATCTGCCTCCCAATACTGTTCTACTAATTTCCTCTATCTCAGTGAATGGCCACTTCATCTCTCCAGTTCCTCAGGCTGTGTTAGAATCATCCTTGATGCTGTTATCCAGGCCATTGGATAATTCTCTTGACTGTACCTTAAAGCATATCCAGAATCTGATCAATTCTCACCTTCTCCACTGCAAGTACCATGGTCTGTATCACCACCATCTCTTATCTCAAGTACTGCTAGTCTCCTAAGTTGTCTCCACCACGACCCCTATAGTCTGTGTTCAACAGAGCAGCCAGAATGTTCCTTTCAAAATGTCAGCCAGATCAACCCACACTTCTGCTCAGAACTCTGCAGTAACTATACTTTTTACTCAGTAAAAACCAAAGTCTTTATACTTGATTTGATCCCTAGTACTCTTGAGACCTTACCAACTCCTTTCCCCCCTCATTCCACTCAGCCATGTGACTTCCTTGCTGTTATATGGATGTGCCAGATGTGCTGTTGCATCAGGGACTCTGCTGTGGTTGCTTCCTTTGTTTAGGAATTCTTCCTCTAGATACTCTCAGCTCCTTTAAGTCTTCATTAAATGTGATGTAAATGAGGCTTACACTGACCACCCTACTTAAAACTGTAACCCCTTTTCTCAGTTCCTCATCCCATTTACCTTGCTCTAATTTTTTTTTACAATAGCACTTTGTCTTAATGAATTATATAATTTATTGTATTCATTGTTTATTATATGACCCCACATTACAGTGTAAGTTCCAGGAGGGCACGGATCTTTGTCTCTGGTTTTCACTAATGTGTCCCAAGCACTTAGAACAACATCTGGCACAGAGAGGGAGTGCAACAACTATTTGTCAAATGAGTGAGTGACAGAAAGCTATGATTTCTTCTATTGTGGGAAATATTGACTGCAGCTCATGAATTTTGATGTTTAGCATTCTCATTGTCCTTAGTTTCTAAATAGACTCCTGGGGTTTGTAGTCTCTTCTGAATGTAGAAAGATGACCATCTAGGGGAGGGAGGAGTCATAGTTGCGGTAGCAAGGGAGCAGAGTTTGGGGAGCAGTGTCCTCTTAACTTCCCAGATCAGTGTCTGAGGTGGAAAATGAGACAGTTGCTAAATCTTTTGGTGGAAATGAGATGGCCCTGAGTCAGGGAAGGTGCTGGAGGAATTATGAAGCAGTTTTCCGCCTTTTTAAATAAAACCTATTAATGAAGTGAAGCAAAGGTGTGCTGTGAGTAAAAACATGGGCATATTTCTGCCATATGATTATAGTTGGTTCTTTCTAGATTCTGGCATTAGTTTGTGGTTTTGGCAGGCTTGGTTTTTTTTTTGTTTTTGGTTGTAATATGAATATTCACTCCGTTCTACATTTTCAGGGATGGTTTAGTGAGAAATTAGGAGGAGCAGCACCAGGAACTTACAGGCGGATGCTGTTTTTAATTAGAAATCTCTTATTTTAAGATGTGAGTTCCAGAAACCTTGTCCAGAATGCTGGTTGAACATTTCTGAGTTCTAAAAAGTTCTTTTTTTCTATTGGTTATTCAAATGATTCTTCTTAAACACAATGAGATCTATTTTAGAATTTTTGACTCTAGCTCTCCTATTAAACCTGATTTATTAAGTGGCCTGAGACACAGCCCAGAACCCAAGTTTGTTCCACAGCAACAGAAGTGGCAGTGCTGTAGACTAAAATTGCTAAAAGGAGGGTCAGTTATGGTACTACTGACTTTGCCCTTTCATAGAATTTCCTTCTAGAATTTTTTAATAATGATGTAGAACTTTAATGATTAGAAAAATGTTATTTATTTTTCATTTTGAGACTGCATAGAGGTAAAAAGAATTCGATGAATTAAGGAAAAGTGATTTTTCCCTTATGAAAAATTTAAGCTTTCTTTGGCTTTGTGAATCGAAGACAATGGAAATCTTTGGACATGGTATTTGTATGCTTTTCCAGGAATGATCTCAAAGTGTTTCCTGTTTCCTTTTAAATCAGAGAATATTACATAATATTTTTCTCACTACCAGATCATTTAAGAGAAAAGACTAAATTGTTTAAAAGCAAATCACATTTTTATTAAAATGTTATGCTTTATGAAGCTGACTTCTTTTGTCTATTTAAAAAAAAAAAAAAACCAGTATGAAACTGACTTCTTGTAGTTTGTCTATTAAAAAAAAAACAACCAAATAGTTTTGAAAGAACATTTACTGATGGTGAAATTTTTAACAGGCAAATTCTCTGTAAGAAGTCACAGGAACACCTCCCCCTCTCTTGCTTTGCCAAATACGTGGCCAGAATATTTCTGGGGATGGGGGGCTGAAGGGAACCAAGGAAGATATTTTGAAAATTTGACTCAAGGATATAAAATATAAGATCATCATTTTTAGTGGAATTATTCTTATTTTACTTCCAAGAAAACATTGTAATTCCACACTGGCCCATCTTACTCAGCAAAATGTTAATTTTCCTCCCGGCAGTGGAAACAGCTCTGTTCTTGTTTACTCCTTTCTCTTTACTTTACATCACTTAACACTGTTTAAGTCTTGATATTTTGGTTGTTGATTTAAAAAAATACACTTACAAGCTGTGGCACACGGAGAAATTCAGGGCAGGATTTTGTGTATTGAATTGTCACCCGGTGAACCAAGATGTCACAAGTTAGATCAAGTTGTAAATTCAAAGAGTAAATTACACAGCTGGGATTCTGGCTGCGGGTAATGAGTTATGGATTTGGGTTATTCTTGCCCTAAATTGGTTACTGGAGAGTGTACTTATATATTATAAAAATTTTGGACTCTTTCAAATAGTATCATCTTAGAGTGTGAGGTCATTTATGAGCCTTTCCAGAAGTTTTGCTGATAGAATTTTACTAGTTGTTGTCTTTAAATAATAGGTTCCATCTTTTGGCCATAAT
The DNA here is from genome assembly GCA_030035585.1 of Dugong dugon. NCBI lineage: Eukaryota > Metazoa > Chordata > Mammalia > Sirenia > Dugongidae > Dugong > Dugong dugon. Next base: position 71,229,839 of record CM057460.1, read on the forward strand.
TGTCCATTTGTTTCTCTTTAAATGTTTCATTTTTTCCTTTCTGAGAACATGCAAAAATGGTTGTTTTCATTTTTTTCAGCTAAGTCTGCCTGGCTCTTAATGGAATATTATGTCTATTTTAAATAAATACTCCTATTTTCCTAGTCATATGATTTTTATGCTTTTTTTTTTCCTTTATAAGTTTCTGCCAATTTTGTTTAATTTATATCTTAATGACAAAGTGATACACTTTCTTATTAGAACAGCTTTATTAATCTTTTACTTGATGAGAAGGAAAATTTAAAAAATGGCTTCACATTCTCTTCCAGTTTCAAGAATTGTTCATGGATTTGTTTTAATAGAAATTGCTAAAGTACATGTGTGAGATTTAGTCTTAAAGCTGTAAGCTCATATGCATATTTTATCATTCTCCTTACATTCTTAATCTAATTTTAAAAATGATTATAAATATTGGATGTGCCAATGACTTATTACCACATATAAGCCTCTTTCTCCCAAAAGAATAAGATGCCTGGTGGTTCATTTGCTTCAACTGCCTCAGAGCTTTAATGGTTTTATTATCAACAAATATGAATGCTGAAAATATGGATATTAAAAGCTCTTAACCTTTATAACTTCCTGCCAAGTGAGGGAATATCTTTTTTCTAGTATTTACTTCCAACAGGCACCAAAACCAAAAACCCGTTGCTGTCGAATCAATTCCAACTCATAGTGACCCTAAAGGACAGAATAGAACTGCTCCATAGCGTTTCCAAGGAGCATGTGGTGGATTTGAACTGCCTAGCTTTTGGTTAGCAGCTGAGCTCTTAACCACTGTGCTGCCAGTGCTCCCAAAAGGCACCAGATGCCTAAAGAGCTACAGCTGCTAACCAGAAGGTCGGCAGTTCGAATCTACCAGGCCCTCCTTGGAAACCCTATGGGCAGTTCTACTCTGTACTGTAGGGTCACTATGAGTCAGAATTGACTCAATGACAAAGGGTTTGGTTTGGTTTTTGAAGACTCAGGGTTGAATTAGTTGTGGTCTCTGATCTTAATGGTATTCGGTCATTTATTTGTTGATCAAATATTTATTAAATGCCTCTTATGTGCCAGGCATTAGGATATATTATTAATAAAACAGACAAATATTTGAGCAGCTGGCATTCCTAGTTGTGAAGACAGACACAAAACAAGATAAGTAAATTAAATATAGGTACACCTATATAAACCAACACTTTATATATGTGTTCACACACACACAGGTTAGATAGTGGTAATTGGTAAGGAAAAAAGATCAGGGAAAGGAGCTGGGAAGGCAGAAGGGGTGGTGACACTATGTTGAAATTTTAGATAGTGGCCAGGGAGGGCAGGGAAGTCTCACTGAGAAGGTGACGTTTGAATGAAGCCATGGAGGAAGTAAATAAAAATCTTGTTTAGTGGAGGAGGTGGGCACAGAGGTAGTCTAATTTTCCTGGGGTAATGGATCACATAGAAGGTGTTACAAGGTACACTGGGAGCCCAGGGCAGATTCACTTAACCACATCCAGAGGTTCTGGGAAAACCCTCTGGAGGAAAAGACTCCTGAGTCTCAAAGGAAAAGCAAGAGGAATAGGGTGAGCCGAGGGGTTGAGGTGAGCAGCAGCTAGGTTATTATGCAGGACACCATAGCTGCTTGCTGTTAACTCCTGGGTAGTGATCGAGGCTGAAATTGCAGGAGAGGAATTTGGAAGGGATCTGGGATTGGCTGGTGGAGGGCCTTGTATTCCATGCTAAGGGAGGCACTGAAGAAGTTTAAGTTGGGGATTGACGGGTCAGATCTGCATTTTGAAGAGGTCATTCTGGCAAAAGGGTGGGGGTTGACTTGAGAACGTGACAGTATAAGAGAGACCTGTTCAGAGGCTGTTCTAATGGGCCCAGTTACAGGTGTTGACCTTAATTAGGGAAATGGTATCCATAGGGACAGGGGCATGGATGTCAGGGTATGTTTTGGAAGTAAACTCAGTGGAACGGGTGTTTGTATGGGAGGGTTGAAGGTGTGATGGTGTGAGGAGTAAAGGAACTTTTTAAAACTTACAGTAAGACATACATTTTATACGACTACCTAGTACACATGGAGCCCTGGTGGCGCAGTGGTTAAGAGCTCAACTGCTAAGCAAAAGGTCAGCAGTTTAAATCTACCAGCCGCTCCTTGGAAACCCTATGGGGCAGTTCTACTCTGTCCTGTAGGGTTGCTATGAGTCAGAATTAACTTGACAATGGATATGGGTACCTAGTACACATACTCCACATACCTGATTATGAAGTATGTTACTGAAACAAGTTTCATAAAATGATATTTTACTTTACTATATGTAAAACACTCTGATATTTTCTATTCCATTTATTTAGCTTTCTTCAAAACGCTGGTCTTGACTCACTAACTTGATTCCATTAACAGGTCATGATGCAAAGTTTGGAAAACACCTACACAGCCTTCTTCAGGTTTTCCTCTAATGGATAGAATGCTTCCCCATCCCTGATTTTTTTTTTGGCTCCATGTGGAGGGGGAGGAGGGGAAGGACAATAAAAAGTATTGTTTCCAAGTTCAGCGCATTATAGAAACATTCCTTTGAGGCAGTATTGTGCTGACCTCTTGGTAAGCCAGGTGATGGCCTCTGGATAGGTAATTTAAAGAGCTGCAGACAATGTAATTTCCTAGATAAAGCGTCTCTGCCAGAGTGGCTAGTTGTGTTGGAAACATTGTCTATGTGGTTTTTTCCAGGGCGACCAAGAGGGACATGTCATCTTTTTTGTATTCTCTTTGCTCCTAAAATGCCTATCCTCATTAGAATACAGAATTGCAGAGTTTCGGGGCCTGGAAGGGCCTTAGCGATCACAGAGTCCACAGCTTCTTATCAAATACTAGTGACTATGTAGTGTTGCTTGAGAGCATCATAAGCCATTCTCAAATTCTTACTACTCACTTGGGTCACTTTTTATTGAGTTACCTGTGGGAAAATCCACAACAATCATCCCCTACAGTTGTTATCTGCGGGACTCTGAGTGGGGCCCATATTTGCAACCATTGTTGGTTTTCTCTGACCAAACGTCTCAGATTTTCCAGCTAAAAACTAGGAATAATACCACCTACTTGGTTTGGTTGTTTTATGAGGATTAAACAACAAAAAAACATGTAGAAAGTACACTATGTGAAACCTGAAGCATAGAAAGTATTTAAATTAAATAAGCACTATAATTTTCTTTATGTAACTAAATTCTTACTGAAATTGGACCACATTGCTCATTTGTATTATCACTCAGAGAAAGGAGGACTCTTCCTGAGTTTCATATATAGAATGAATTAAAGTTCTTCTGTTGGTGTGTGCTACAATTTTTAACAGAATATAGAAACTTCTATTAAAAATATGTATTTGAATTCTGGAAGGAAAAAATGTTAAGATTCATCCAAGTTGATTTGGTTCTATAGGTGCTTTCTGATGGACCATGGCTCTTTGGAATAGCATACCCTGAATTTGTTTAGGGTGAACAAAGTTGTTAAACAGTGCCAGCTTTATGCCCTTTAAATGAAATATAAATATATATAATTTTGAGTATTTTCATGTGTCTTTGCTGAGGCCCTTTGCATGGTAGTTTTCTAGTGCATTTCAGATTATTAAGCTTAATTTTTTTTCGATTATGAGATATTTTTGAATGATGGGAAGTCATAGCTGTAAGAGATTGATTTCTGTTGAACAGTGAAAGTTACAGTTTAGTTCAAAGAATGAAGGAAGTCACTGGTACAAGTCTATGGAAATAGGTAACAAGCAGAAGATATTTCCATAAGAAGAATTTTGTTGTTGTTGTTAAGTGCCATCGAGTCAGTTCCAACTCCTAGCGACCCTGTGTACAACAGAATGAAACATTGCACCATGGTTCTGCCATCCTCACAATCGTTTTTGCAGCCTCTGTGTCAGTCCATCTCATTGAGGGTCTTTCTCTTTTTCACTGACCCTCTACTTTACCAAGCATGATGTCCTTCTCCAGGGAATGATCCTTCCTGATAACATGTCCAAAGAAAGTGGACATACTCCATCCTTGCTTCTAAGGAGCGTTCTGGCTGCATTTCTTCCAAGACAGATTTGTTCATTCTTTTGGCAGTCTATGGTATATTCAATATTCTTTGCCAACACCACAATTTAAAGACATCAATTATTCTTGGGTCTTCCTTATTCTTTGTCCAGCTTTCACATGCATATGAGGTGATTGAAAACACCATGGCTTGGGTTAGGTGCACCTTAGTCTTCAAGGTGACATCTTTGCATTTCAATACTTTAAAGAGGTCTTTTGCAGCCGATTTGACCAATGTCATGTTTTCTTTGATTTTTTTTTTTGGTCATTTTATTCTATATATATATATATATAGTACTTCAGATGAAAGTTTACAGAACAAATAGTTTCTCCTTAAGCAGTCAGTACAGATATTGTTTTCTGACATTGGTTGTTCAGACATGTCAGCACTCTCCCTTCTCGACCTTGGAGGACTTTTTTTTTTTTTTTTGGAGAAAATATACCTAGCCTAAGTTACACCATTTAAAAAGTTTCTGCATGTACCGTTCAGTGACGTGGATTACATTCTTCCAGTTGTGCTGCTATTCTCACTGTCCTTTTCCAAATTATTCCATCACCATTATCTTCAACTCACTGCCCCCTAGGCTTCTTCCCATCAAACCTTTTGAGTTGCTGTTGTCAGTATGATCTCACATAGATAATTCTTTTTTTTTTTTTTGGTACCTTAGATGAAGATTTGCAGAACAAATAGTTTCTCATTAAACAGTTTGTACACATATTGCCCTATGACAGTGGTTAACAACCCCATGACATGCCAACACTGTCCCTTCTCAAACTTGGGTTCCCTATCACCAGCTTTCTTGTCCCCTTCTGCCTGCTAGTCCTTGTCCCTGGACTGCTGTGCCTCATTAGTCTCATTTTGTTTTATGAGGCTGTCCAATCCCTGGCTGAACGGTGAACTTTGGGAGTGACTTTACCACTAAGCTAAAATGGTGTCCGGGGGCCATACTCTTGGGGTTTCTCCAGTCTCTTTCAGGCCAGTAAATCTGGTCTCTTTCTTGTGAGTTAGAATTTTGTTCTACATCCTTCTTCAGCTCTGTCCAGAACCCTCTGTTGTGATCCCGGCCAGAGCAGTCAGTGGTGGTAGCCACGCACCATCTAGCTGTACTGGACTTAGTCTGGTGGAGGCCTCGGTAGCTGTGGTCCATTAGTCCTTTGGACTAATCTTTTCCTTGTATCTTGTTCTCTTCATTCTCCCTTGCTCTGGAAGGGGTGAGACCAGTGGAGTATCTTAGATGGCTACTCATAGGATTTTAAGACCCCAGATGCTACTCATCAAGGTAGAATGTAGAACATTGTCTTTATAAACTATGTCATGCCAGTTGAGCTAGATGTTCCCCAAGACCATGGTCCCTACAGCCCTTGGCCCAGCAGTTCAGTCCCTCAGGGAGTTTGGATGTGTCTATGGAGCTTCCATGACCTTTCCTTGTACAAGTTGTGCTGGCTTCCCCAATATTGTGTACTGTCTTACCCTTCACCAAAGTTACCATTTATCTATTGTCTATTTAGTTCCCCCCCACCCCTCCCACCCCTCGTAACCAACAAAGATTGTTTATTTTTGTGAGTAAACTTTTACATGGGTTTTTACAGTAGAGGTCTCATACAATATTTGTCCTTTTGTGATTGGCTTATTTCACTCAGCATAGTGTTCTCCAGTTTCATCCCTGTTAGGAGATGCTTCACAGATTCATCATTTTTCTTTATTGTTGCATAATACTCCATTGTGTGTATGTACTATAGTTTATCCATTTGTCTGTTGATGGACATCTAGGTTGTTTCCATCTTTTTGCTATTGTGAACAGTGGTGCGACGAAATGGATGTGCATATGTCTATTCGTGTGACAGCTCTTATTTCTCTAGGATATATTGCTAGGAGTGGGATTGATGGATCGTATGGTATTTCTGGCTTTCCAAAGAAGTGCCATATCATTTTCCAAAATGGTTGTATCATTTTTCATTCCCACCAGCAGTGCATAAGTGTTCCGATCTCCCCGCAGCCCCTCCAACATTTGTTATTTCCAGTGTTTTTGATTCGTGCCAGTAATGCCAGGGTGAGATGGTATCTCATTGTGGTTCTTGTTTGCATTTCTCTAATGGCTTGTGATTGCAAGCGTTTCCTCATGTGCCTGTTGGTGGCTTGAATGTCTTCTTTGGTGAAGTGTCTGTTCATTTCCTTTGCCCATATTTAGTTGGATTATTTGTCTTTTTGTTGTAGAGGTGTTGGATTTTCTTGTAGATTTTAGAGATTAGACCTTTGTTTGACTTGTACTGTCCAAAATCTTTTTGCCAGTCTGTAGATTCTCTTTTTACTCTTTTGGTGAAGTCTTTTGATGAGCATAAGTGTTTAATTTTTAGAAGATCTCAGTAATCTAGCTTATCTTCTTGGGTTTGTGTTTTGTTGGTTATGGTCTGAATCCTGTTAATGCCATGCATTAGGGCCTGTAGGGTTGGTTCTGTTTTTTCTTCTATGAACTTTATACTTTTTGGCCTTATATTTAGGTCTTTGATACATTTTGAATTAGTTTTTGTATATGGTGTGAGGTGTGGGTACTGTTTCATTTTATTTGCAGATGGACATCCAGTTTTGCCAGCACCATGTGTTAAAAAGACTGTCTTCTCCCCATTTGATGGACTTTGGGCCCTTGTCGAACATCAGGTGACCATAGATGGATGGGTTTACATCTGGGTTCTCAATTCTGTTCCATTGGTCAGTGTATCTGTCGTTGTACCGGTACCAGCCTGTTCTGGCTACCGTAGCTGTATAGTAGGTTCTGAAGTCAGGTAGTGCAAGTCCTCCTACTTTCTTCTTCTTCTTCTTCAGTAGAGCTTTACTTATCCAGGGATTCTTCCCTTTCCATATAAAGTTAATGATTAGTTCTTCTATCTCTTTAAAGAATGTTGTTGATATTTGGATTGGGATTGCATTGTATTTGTAAATTGCTTTCGGTAGAATTGTCATTTTCACTATGTTGAGTCTACCTATCCATGAGCATGGTATGTTTTTCCATTTATGTAAATCCCTTTGGGTTTCTTGCAGTAGTGTTTTGTAGTTTTGTTTGTATAGGTCTTTTACATCCCTGGTTAGATTTATTCCTAAGTATTTTATTTTTTTTTTAGGGGCTATTATAAATGGTATTGCTTTCCTGATTTCCTTTCCATCATTCTCTTTATTGGTGTAAATGAATCCAACCGATTTTTGTATGTTTATCTTGTATCCTGCTACTCTGCTGAATCTATTACTTCCAGTAGTTTTCTCGTGGAATCTTTAGGGTTTTCTATGTGTAGTATCATATTATCCACAAACAGGGACAGTTTAACTTCTTCATTACCAATTTGGATGCCCTTTATTTCTTTTTCTTGCCTTATGGCTCTAGCTAGGACTTCCAGCACAGTGTTAAATAGGAGTGGTGATAAAGGGAATCCTTGTCTTGTTCCTGTTCTCAAGGGGAATGTTTTCAGCATCTCTCTGTTAAGAATGATGTTGGCTCTTGGTTTTGCATAGATGTCCTTTATTATGTTGAGAAATTTCCCTTCTATACCTATTTTACTGAGAGTTTTTATCAGGAATGGGTGTTGGACTTTGTCAAATGCCTTTTCTGCGTCGATTGAGATGATCATGTGATTCTTTTCTTTCCTTTTATTTGTGTGGTGGATTACATTGATTGATTTCCCAATGTTGAAGCATCCTTGCATACCTGGCATGAATCCTACATGGTCATGGTGTATTATTTTTTTGATATGATATTGAATTCTGTTGGCTAGAATTTTGTTGAGAATTTTTGCATCTATATTCGTGAGAGATACTGGAGTGTAATTTTCATTTTTTGTGGCGTCTTTGCCTGGTTTGGTATCAGCGTTATGCTGACTTCGTAAAATGAATTCTGAAGTATCCCTTCCTTTTCTATGTTCTGAATTAGTTTGAGTAGTACTGGTATAAGCTCTTCTCTGAATGTTTTGTAGAATTCTCCAGTGAAGCCATCTGGGCCAGGGCTTTTTTTATTGGGAGGTTTTTTTTTTCATTTTTTTTTTTTTTTTTATTACCTTTTCAATCTCTTCTCTTGTTATGGGTCTGTTCAGATTTTCAACATCACTTTGTGGTAGTTTGGGTAGGTTGTGTGTTTCTAGAAATTTATCTCTCTAGGTTTTCAAATTTGTTGGAGTGTAGTTTTTCATAATACTCTGTTAATTTCATTTGGGTCTGTTGTAATGTCCCCCAATTTATTTCTTATTTGGGTTATTTGGGTCCTCTCCTGTTTTTCTTCTGTCATTCTGGCCAGTGGTTTGTCGATTTTGTTGATCCTTTCAAAGAACCAACTTTTGGGTTTGTTTATTCTAATTGTTTTTCTATTCTCTATTTCATTTATTTCTGCTCTGATTTCTACTATTTCCTTTCTTCCGGTGGTTGTGGGCTTTTTTTGCTATTCTCTTTCTATTTGTTTGAGATGTGTAGTTAATGTTTTGATTTTGTCCCTTTCTTCTTTTTTGATATGTGCGTCTATTGCTGTAAATTGTCCTCTGAGGACTGCCTTTGCTGTGTCCCAAAGGTTTTGCTATGATGTGTTTTCATTCTCATTTGATTCTAGGAATTTTTTGATTCCATCTCTGATTTCTTCTATTACCCACTGATGTGTAAGCAGGGTTTTATTCAGTTTCCATGTACTTGATTTTTTTCCTCGGTCTTCCTGTTGTTAATTTCTACCTTGAGGGCATTGTGGTCAGAGAAGATACTTTGTATTATCTCAGCGTTTTGGATCTTGTTGAGGATTGCTCTGTGGCCTAAGATGTGGTCTATTCTGGAGAATGTTCTGTGTGCATTGGAAAACAATGTGTACTTTGCAGCTGTTGGGTGTAGTATTCTATATATGTCTATCAGGTCAGGTTGGCTGATTGTACCCTTTAGGTCTTCTGTATCTTTGCTGAGTTTTTTTCTAGATGTTCTGTCCTTTACCAAGAGTGGTATGTTGAAGTCTCCTGCTATTATTGTGGAACTGTCAATTTCTCTTTTCAGTGTTGTTAGAGTTTGTTTTATGTATTTTGGAGCCCTGTCATTGGGTGCGTAGATGTTTATTATGGCTATGTCTTCATGGTGGATCATCCCCTTAATCATTATATAGTGTGCTTCTTTGTTGTTTATGGTGAATTTTGTTTTAAATTCTCTTTTATCTGAGATTAGTATTGCCACTCCTGCTCTTTTTTGTAGCTGTTTGCTTGATATATATTTTTTAATCCTTTGATTTTTAATAAATTTACGTCTTTGTTTCTATGGTGTGTCTCTTGTAGTCCTCATGTGGATGGATTCTGCTTTTTTATCCATTTTGTCACTCTCTGTGTCTTTATGGGTACATTTAGGCCATTTACATTCAGAGTAATTATTGATAGGTGTGAGTTTATTGCTGTCTTTTTGTAGTGCTGACATTTTCTTTGTTCCTCTTACTCTCCTGTGCTGAGTTCCTTTTGTTTTTGATTTTTTTTGCACTTCTTTTGTTTTTGTAGGTTTTGTTTTTACTGAGACTTTATGTTTTTCTTCTTTATTTTAATGAATAGGTTTGTTAACTGTCTTTGTGGTTACCTTGAAATTTACCCTTATCTTCCTAGGTTTCAACCAGTCTGTTATTACTTGATATCGCCTTGCTTTCCCCTCCATTAGAAGGATCTGTCCCTACACCGTTTATTTCCTCTAATTGTTCTGATGCTGTTGTCATTTACAGATTAACCTCTCTGGTTCCCTGTTGTAATTCTTTTGGTTTTGTGTAGTCCTTAAGAGTTCACTTCCTAGGTTGGTGTCTGGCTAGTACAATCCTGTGTCCTATATTCAGCGTGTGGTCTGATGTTGTTTCTTTTCAGATCGAAGGACTCACTTTAATAAGTCTTGTAAGTTTGGTTTGGTTTTTACATAATCCCTTAATTTCTGTTTATCTGGAAATGTCCTAATTTCTCCACCATATTTGAATGAGAGTTTTGCAGGATGTATTATTCTTGGCTGGCAATATTTTTCCTTCAGGGTTTTATATATGTCATCCCATTGCCTTCTTGCCTGCATGGTTTCTGCTGAAAAATCCGAGCGTAGTCTCATTGGTTCTCCTTTGTATGTGACTTTTTGTTTTTCTTGAGCTGCTGTCAGGATTCTTTGTTTGTCTTTGGTTTTTGCGAGTGTGTTTATGATATGCCTTGGTGATTTTCTTTTGTGGTCTCTCCTATATGGGGTCCGTTGAGCTTTTTGGATGGTCAGCTTTTCATCTTTCATGATATTGGGGAAGTTACCTGTCAGCAGTTCTTCAGTAATCCTCTCTGGTTTTTGTTTTCTCCTCATGTTCTGGAACTCCGATCACTCGCAGATTTTTCCTTTTGATTGTATATCTCAGGGTTTCTTCATTTTTCTATGGTGTTTTTTCTGATTTTTCCTCAAACAGAGCTGTATCCAAGTGTTTGACTTCAGTTCCGCTGATCCTGTCTTCCATTGTTTCAAATGTGCTCTTCAACCCTTTTATGACACTGTCCATTTCTGAAATCTTATTTATCTTTTGGATTTCTAGTTGTTGATTTTGGGTGATTTCTTGTTGTGAATTTATTTTAGCATTTTGTTTCTGTATTATTTTCTTGAATTCTTCCATGTTTTTGTATGTATTTTCCATGAATCTGTGTTTTCCATGAGTTTTTCTATTTGTTTTCCTCATTGTTGTCTGCTTTTTGCTTCAACTCTTGGGTAATTCTGAATATTAGAGACTTCATTTCCCTATCAGGTAGTTCTAGTGCCTTTTCTTCTACTGGAAAGTCATCTGGTGTTTTATTTTGGACACCTACTGGAGCTGTCCTGTCCTGTTTTTATATAAGTTTTGATATTGTCTACTGTCTTTGGGGCATTTAGTAGTTATTTTCCTCATTTATTGATCGTAGATTTGTTTGTTTCATCCTGCTTTTTTGTTTTATTTGTTTATGTCTGAGCAGGTGGGCTGTGTGTTCTTTGTTGTTTGCTCGTCTGTGAGCACAATACTTTTCACCTCCTTCTCCAGTGGGCAAGCTCAGTCACTCAGGTATGGTACAGCAGGGCAGGTCCAGCCTAAGGGGAGTTTGTAGGATGGGTTGTTTGTGGCACGTACTAGGGCTGATAGTGCGGTCCAGGAATCAGTGCAGGGCAGGTTTCAGTAGGCAATGCCTGTGCTGCTTGGGAGTGTGATGTTCAGTGCACAGTGAAGGGAGGCAGGAAGGAGGGGTGGATTGTGACGTGTGGAGCTAAGATGGGTATGGGAAAGATGAGAGAGGGGGAGAGGAACACGAGCCAAAAAGATACATGCAAACAAAAAAGAGTGCTAAGGGAACTTGCTATTGGAGTGGAGAGATGATAGCCTGAGAAATGGGGAAAAACAAAAATGAATAAAAAAGTTTAAAAGAAATAAATGAATAAATCAAGAAACTGGAAATGAAGAAATACAAAAAAGGAGTAAGAGAGAGGGGAAAACAAAGAAACAAACAAACAAACAAAAAAACAACAACAACACAAAAGAAAACAAGAAAAAAGATTCCCCCAGGGATGTCCCTGTCTGTCTGCGCAGAGTAAGGGAGTAGCTTCCAAGCCACCTGGTACTTCCTGCCTAGAAGGGGCTCCCAAGCTGAGAAAAGAAAAAGAAAACAAACAAATCAAAACAGAACAAATCAGAGCAAACAAACAAACGAACAGAAAAACCCCGCAGGTCCCACCAGTGTGGCGTCACAGGCTGGGAAGCAGTTTCACAGTCGAGTGGTGTTTTGCAGCCTTTCAGGAAGAGGCAAAAATGGCACACGAAGCCAGGTATTTGAGAGAAAGGAGGAGGAGGTGGTGAGAGGTAAAAAAGGTATCTAAAGAAGCAGAAAAAAGCAACACCAGCAGCCAACAAATGGCACTCAGGGAGCTGGCCAGTGCGGGCCAGTGGAATCCAAGCAACACCAAAGTGAAGCCAGTGCTTTCCTACCAAGAGACTGTGGCTGCAGGAAGCAGAGGAGGCCGAGTGGGAGTGAAGAAAGGTGAGAGGTGGGAAAGCATGTATCGCTGGTTACTGGTTGTTCTGTCTTCTGCTGAAAGCTCCATGAAGCTGCTTTCTTGTACCCTGTTCGCTGATCTCTGATAGGAGTCCAAGATGGCAGATCTGTGCTGCAGTAGCTGATAGGGGACCTCTGCATGTATCTTTCCTCACTCTTGGTTCTCAGTCAGTTTCTTATTCCATTCGGTGCTTGGCTGAGTTCTTTATCTCTTCATCTGATGCTTAGGCTTTCAGGATTGACTCTGTTGGACTTAGTTTTTCAGATCTTTGCTGCAGAGGGATGGCGTGGTGCTTCTGACTATAGTGCCATGTTGCCCAGAAGTCTCGTTTGGTTTCCTGATTGCTGCTTTCATAAGTGTTGATTGAAGATAAGAAGAATTTTACTGGGACCAAATTTCACATTCCTGTTAAGTAAAAGGAGTCCCTGGGTTGTGCAAATGGTTGACACTCTTGGCTGCTAACTGAAAGGTTACCGTTTCAAGTCCACCCAGAGGTGGCTCATAAAAAAGGCCTGGCAATCTACTTTAAAAAAAAAAAAAAAGAGTCAGCCATTGACAGCCCTGTGGAGCACAATTGAGCACTGACACACATGGGATTTCCATGATTCAGGTATCAACTTGACAGCAATTTTTTTTGTATTTTTTGGTTAAGAAAAATGTGAAAAACAAGATGAAGATACCTCATTTTCTTTTGGAAGGGAATGGAAAAACACTCCTTAATAAAGGTGATGATGGCTTTCTTTATCCCTGTAGGTACTAAATATGACTTTCTAGAGAAGTAATACTTAGAGATCAGTCTCTTGTATTTGGGTCTGATGTAGTAGACAGAGAGTTAAAATAAGAGAGGAGGAGGGAGAGGTGATTGTTGAATGCTCTTGGGTCAGAGTCAGCTGACCTGGGTTTTCTGGGTCCTGCTAGCAGCTTTTTGGTAGTTTTTGTTGTTTGTTTTGTAAGCAGAATATTATATTTTCAGTGAAGTTAATTGAAACATAACCAAATAATATTAACCTATTAAATTTACTTTTTGAGTAAGGGAAAGGGAGTGGAGCAGTTAACTAACTCATTTTAAAGAAAAGATAAGTGTTTGTTTTTATTCAGATGAATACAATGATCATGCAGTTAGGGATATTTAGTTATGGATTTTGTGCTGCAATCTGCGTAAGAATAATGGGGTTTTTATCAATGCCAGACTTTGAAGGTAGGGAGGGGGCAAGTATCTGTTAAATGATGGAGTGCATTAGAAATCAGATGTGTTGATGTGTCTGTATCCTTTAAAGTGGATATTTAAATTAAAAAAAAAAATCTGAAGGAGCTTTGCTTAAGTGAAATTAAATAGATGGTGTTGATTAGCTCTATTCCTTGGAATTCGATATATTTAAACAGTTTGCTACATTTTATTTCTGCACATGCATTTGGTCTGACTACAGTATTATTTTTTCATAATGAAATGTATATTAACTATGCAGACCCTTTATAGAGCAGTGTTTTAATCATTCTGTATTGATTTATACATCACTTCAGTGCTGCAAATTGAGGATCTCTTATTCTAAGTCTGCTTTACTCTGGGATTCTCATTCTCTCTACCTGACTTGCATAATGTTCTGGGGCTCTCTTAAAAAACAAAAACAAACTTACCCCTTATGGGAAGCAATCATGATTAGGAAGCCACAGAAGGTCAGCTGTACTGTTGCTTTCTCTCAGCTTTCTGGGGTGGATGGGACAAATAATGGACTTAGAGAAATATTGTCATTGTCCATAACTGATAATGGGTCTCAGAACTTATTTAAAATTAATGCTGAGTCTTGAGCTTTGTCATGAGCCTGAATGATTTATTGCAAGCTGCTGATGCCAAGAAAATGTTTTGCATTTACCAAAGGAGTGGAGTAATGAAGAGAGGACTCTGTCAGACTGAGCTGAATTTCCTTTGCCAGTGGAACATTCTAGGTAGGGCTGTGAGCAGCCTCCTGAACAACAGTTATTCTTTGAACCTCAGGTTGTTGCTATAAGCTGGCCCATACAAATGGGAGTATTCTATCATTTTTTTCTTTTGTCTTAATTTGAGTGAAAGGAAATGTGGATCTAATTGATGTGGGTAAAGGATGCCTACGCGGACTTGAATAAATAAATGGAATCCCCTGACCTCCACCTGCAACTTAGAATCTCATTTGGATTGAAAGGGTAGAGCTGTATTTTACATATGAGGAAAACTCTGCTCACTTCATTATTATTCATGGTAAAATCCCCAAATCTCCTCCCTGAAGAGATGTATTCTTCCCAGCAAATTAAAACATCCTTTGTTTTTAGAGGCCAAATGATGATGGTGTCAACTATTGATGAAGATGAATAGGTAATTCTTTTCTCAATTTATACATCCCTTTCCCCCTCTGCTGTTCAGGAGAGGGTTTGCTCATTTAAGCCAAGATCCAATATTTCATTTCCTTTCCTCTCTGTAGGCTGTACATGTTGTGTAATTCTCCTGGTTAGTTAATGGAACAAAATGTCTGCAAGATGTGATAGCTTATTATAAGGGCATTTGACATAAGCATGCTTGCTGATGATGAATTGCCGATCAGTAGTAATTTAAAGGAATTCTGAGCGGTAGTTAAGGTAGTACGTTTTACTCACATTAATCAGTTAAGATTAGGATAGCCTAAATTACAACTAACTGTCAAAGCATCTAAGTAAAATGATAGATTTTAAAAGCTGGCCATCATATGAATGTACTTACACCTAATGCTTATCTGCTTTGTTTTTATTCCTCTACTTAATGGACTTATTATTAGACATTGGTTAACAACATGTACTTTTACTTTATGGACCCATATCCAAACTGTCATGGATTGAATTGTGCCCTCCAAAAATATGTGTCAACTTGATTAGACCATGATTCTCAGTATTGTGTGGTTGTCCTCCATTTTGTGATTTTCCTATGTGTTATAATCTCTGCCTGTGGTTAAAGATGATTAGGGTGGGATGTAACACCCTTGCTCAGGTCACATCCCTGATCCAATGTAAAGGCAGTTTCCCTTGTGGCCTGTACTGCCTTTTATCTTACAAGAGATAAAGGGAAAGGGAAGCAAGCAGAGAGTTGGGGACCTCATATCACCCAGAAAGCAGCACCAGGAGCAGAGTGCGTCCTTTGGACCCGGGGTCCCTGTGCCTGAGAAGCTCCTCAACCAGGGGAAGATTGATGACAAGGACCTTCCTCCACAGCTGACAGAGAGAGAAAGCCTTCCCCTGGAACTGACGTCCTAAATTTGGACTTGTAGCCTACTAGACTGTGAGAGAATAAATTTCTTTGTTAAAGCTATCCACTTGTGCTATTTCTGTTACAGTAGCACTAGATGACCAAGACACAAACCAAGACCAAACCCATTGCCATCAAGTTGATTCTGACTCATAGGGACCGTATAGGACTGAGTAGAACTGCCCCATAGCGTTTCCAAGGAGCGGCTAATAGATTCGTACTGCCAACTTTTGATTAGCAGCGAGCTCTTAACCACTGTGCCATCAGGGCTCCATGAACTCACATACAAGGCCCCAAAAAGGGTAATAAGTACTTTTTAAACAAATTTTAGAAAAGGAAAAACGGGGACTAGAACAGGATGTTGACTTTCAAGGTTTTCTAGACATCGGCAATAAAAAACAAGTATCAAATAGGTAGTTGGACTTTAATGAAGTATGTCCTTATCAATTTGACCTAGTTAAAAGTACTACTTGAAGGAGTCCTGGGGGCGCAGTGGTTAAGAGTTCAGCTGCTAACCAAAGGGTCGGTGGTTCGAATCCGCCAGCTCTTTTGCGGGAGAAAGATGTGGCATCTGCTTCCGTAAAGAGGGCAACCTTGGAAACCCTATGGGGCAGTTCTGCTCTTCCTAGAGGGTTACTGTGAGTCAAAATCGATATGACGGCAGCAGGTTTGGTTTGGTTTATGTGTACTAGTTAAGACAAGCATTATCGTCACTTCTGAGAATTATCTGAGTGGTTATGTTTTCATTTATGGAAAAACATCATGGATGTGCCGTAGGTGAGTAATTGTTGTTGAGAGGTATTTTGGAGCTCCCAGAGAGGCACACAATTGCATAATAACACTTCAGTTTCATCATGACATACTTTGTGATAAAGAAGCATTGGTTGCAGCTTAACAATACCCAAAGATCAAAACAGCTGTTATCTGCAGAGGCAGTGGGGTATATTTGCCAGGGGTTTGCGTATAAAACAAGGTATTTCCGTTAATGTGTCATAATAGTTTAATTATATTGCCTTTCTTGGGAGTTTGCTTGAATCCCCAGTCAGGAGCATCTGTTGAGATGGCAGCCTATCTATTTTTTCTTTCTTTAACAGCCTTCATTCTCTTATTGTTTGGTTACGTTATATCTGCTCATTTGTAAGACATACGTATAAAAAAGGAAAAAAAATCATTATTCTACTCAGCTTCCCTGTAGCATTTAACTTTGCTCTTTAAAAACACTCTATCCCTTTTCTCCTCTAACTTTTCTTATTAATAAAAGGCAGTCTTTTTCTCTGGCTTATAGTCTTGTAGCAATCCTTCCTCCTTAAATATTGATGGCCTTTTCTTTGCCTATACTCTCATCTCATTTATTATTTCTGCATTACTGATTCTGTAATTGATTGCTTCTGCCTGATTTCTCTCCTCCTCACAGCTGAATTTTCACCTACTTTTTTGACATATCCATTGAGGTGTCCCAGAGGCACCCTCAATTCAACTTGCTTATTAACAATTTTCTAATCTTTCCTCCTGAAGCCCACACTGCCCGTGCTCCCCACTGCCTGCAAATAAGAACCCCATAGTGATCTGTGACTTTTTGTTCTCCTTTAGCTTCCATCCAGTAAGGCACAAAGACTTGTCACTTTGCTTTTAAAATATCTACCAATCTGCTCCTCTTCTTTCCTGCTGCCACTGCCTTCACCCAGGCTCTTAGTTCTCATCAGCCTTCTCAACTGTTGTCCTTTCCTAGTGTCTTTCCTCTGTCCAGTGCACCTCCTAGACTACTGCTTGTTTTGTCTTTCTAAAGGATGTGCTTCTTGTTGTTAGTTGCCATCAAGTCAACTCTGACTCATGACTACCCCATACAGAACAGAACGAAATGTTGCCTGGTCCTGTGCCATCTTTATGATCATTGGTAGCTTGAGTTCATTTTTGTAGTAACTGTGTATTTTCGGTGACTTCCAACCTAGGGGACTCATCTTTCAGCACTGTATTGAACAATATTCTGTTGTGAGCCATAGGATTTTCATTGGCTCATTTTCAGAAGTAATCGGCTATTTTTCAGGAGTAAATTGATTAATTTGCACCAGACCTTTCTTTCTAGTCTGTCTTTGTCTCGAAGCTTCACAGAAACCTGTCCACCATAGGTGACCCTGCTGGTATTTGAAATACTGGAGGCATAACTTCCAGCATCGTAGCAACATACAAGCCACCACAGTACGACACACTGACAGGCACGTGGTGGAAAGTATGCACCTAATTTGTGCTATTTCCCTACTTAAAAATGTCTGGTTTCCAAGTGTCTTCAGATACGGCTTAGCCTTGTAAAACAGTGCATACAAGACTCTTCACAAATTGGTCCCAAACTTTTGCGGCAGTATCTCCCTTCCACTGTTTTCTCTCACCCTCTTAATGTTTTCCCTCACCTGCATCGTCTGGCCGCACTAGAGTCATCGTTCCTTCTATACACTGTGGACGTTCAGGCTTACCTCCTTTGCTTGCTCTGTTGCCTCTCATAGAGAGGCTTTCTATATTGTCTCTTCCTCCTTGAAGCCTTTGCTGACCCTGACAGAATTAATTTCGTGTCTTCTGTCTTCCTATAGTACCTTGTACACATCTCTATTCTAGGACTTACCACATTGTGCTGTAGCTATTTATTTAGGAAGCTGGTTTTAGACTGTGGTTTCCTAATAGCAGGGGCTGTGCTTTATGAACTTTGTGCTTCTTGTGGCTGCTACGTGGTAGGTGGTCAATATTTGATTCATTGAATGAAAAGCTGAATGGATGCATACTTGATCTGCAGATGCTCAGTGACTAGATGTGTTGGGACAGGTAGGGAGGGACTGTCCCTTTCCTATTTGGGTGGTTGGCCATGGACCATTCTAGCTCATTAGGAAAAGAAGTGGATCAGATGGGACTAATCTAGTGTGTGGGATGACTGATCAACTTTCTTCTGTCTTCTTCTCCCCAGCTACATCTTTCCTTTAGTTTTCTTCCTTTACTATTTACGGTATTTAGTTTCTAAAGCTCCTTGTGTTTTTGAACTTTAAATGAGTACTTTCCTGCTCTTTAAAATATTGCTATAGTTTTTGTTTGTTTGTTTGTTTTTAATGCTTAACAATTCAGGAGATGTGAGAATCATTTTTTCTGTTCCCATTGGGAAATCCTGCCATTCCCCAACTGCCCCCCTCCATTTTATCACTATCATAATGCAGGTCTTCACTCCATTATATTTAGGTTTTTTATGTTTCGGCAACCATGGCTGGCCTTCAGGTCCATATTTGCAATACGGCTAGCCTTCGTGTGTACACACGCTCACGCCCCACGCGTATATCTTCCTTCCTTCCTTCTTTCCTCCTTCCCTCCCTAATCCACTGAATTCCTATGGGCTAAAACATGTCTTATTTTAAACTTCTTTCTCCATAGAGCATTTGTAGATACTAGGAACTTGGTAAGTGTTGTTATGGCTGGCAAGGAGGAATGATCAACAAGACTTGGATCTTGAGCCACTTGAATCTCTGATGGAGTCCAAGGTGTCATGGGCTGTTCTGTGTAATGTGGGGCCATTTCTGTATTACACTCACAATCTTTAATCTTAACTGTTTCTACCTTTTTGTGGTCACTTATAATAGAAGAACTTAGTTGTAAATGGTTTATGTCTGAATCTGTGTACTTTCTGTTCAAGTCTAAGTAGATTCTCAATGTTTTATGGGTCATCACTTAATGGAATAGTACTGTCTAATAGACCTTTCTGAGATAATGGAAATGCTGTATCTTCTCCACTGTCCAATATGGTAGCTGCTGGCCACATGTGGCTTTTGAGCTCTAAAATGAGGCTAGTGCAATGAGGAAATGGATTTTTAATTTAAATTAATTTAAACTTAAATAGTCATATGCGGTTAGTTGCTACTATGTTGAACAGCACAGTCCTGGAAACTTGAAAACACTTCGATTCTAATTTCTTACCTTTCCTATTTTCTAGCTGTGTCCTGACTCCCGACCCCTTATAGTGTCGTTCTTTCATTCTCTCTTTGTTCTAGTTAGTCCTCAATTCTTCTACCTGATATATAACCTGTTAGCATTTCATGCTTTGTTCTTAAGAATATCCCTTGCACTGTATCTGAGAGTTTTGTCTCCTGGAAGACAGCGCAGCAACTTTGAGAGAGGATTTTGTTTGTTTGTTTTTATCCCTGGTGCCTAATTTCACTTGTCATTCATGTTTTCTTTTTGATAGCATAAACACAGTTTGTATAGAGAAACTGAGCTTTTTTCAAAATGAAAAATTCAAGTGAATATTTTTTCTACCAATATTGTAACCAAAAGTTATTTAAACCATTGAAACTAATGAGAAGTGTTCAGCTTGCTCTCTTGGAACCTCAGAAAATGTTTTATATTTAGAATTAATCGTACATGAAAACCACACTTTGTGTAAAGAAGAGGCTAAAAATGAAGATCCTACAAATTTAAGCTTCATGTGGATTTCACTTAAGTTCAATTACTATTACCTATAAAAAGAGATACCAGAAGTATTAGTAAATGTTATTTTTGCATAAATGTTATTTTTATGTAGTTAGGTGTATTTTGTCCTGTGTAAGATATCTGGTATTAGATAAGATTGAAGGTGGTGTTTTCAGCCGCAGGGAAGAGAGGTCAAGTCAATATCTATTGTTATACATTATATATTGTTGTTGTTGGGTGCTATAAAGTTGATTCTGACTAATAGCAATCCCATAGGACAGTGTAAAACTGCCCCATAGGGTTTCCTAGGCTGTAATCTTTACAGGAGCAGATAGCCAGATCTTTTCTCCCCCAGAGTGGCTGGTGGATTCATAAGCATTGAGCCACTTGGGCTCTTGTACCGTGTGTGTGTGTGTGTGTGTGTGTGTGTGTGTGTGTGTGTGTACACACGCACACAGACATCTTATATAGTACGTCTTATTTTTTCAAATGTATGTATATTTTTCTCCTATCAGGCATACTTATCCTGGGCTCCGTGGACCTTGATGATCTATTGATAGCCTGAAATTGTTTGCAAAATTTTGTACTTATCTGTATATGTGTTATCTGAGAGAGAAGATCTATAATTTTTATATAATTCATGAAAGTATGTGAGACCCTCAAAGATTGTGATATTCCTGATCTCAGAGACCATGTTTACTTACCTCTCTACCCCTCATTTCTAGCATAGTGTTTTCACACAGAGTAAGCACTGAGTAAACGCTTTTGGAATGGAATTGAAAACCATTTCTTTCATGGGTGAGAGACTGCCTTTCTTTTTATCTAGGCAAAAGAAATCTATGATGACTTTTATTTTTTCAATGCTTCTGATGTTAGCCTTCCATTATTGCTACATGGTATGGAACATTTAATCTCAAAGGAAATAGCTGTGGGTTTCAGCGGATCTAGAGAAGTTAATTTTCCCATTTCCACTGCTTGTTTTCAAATATCCTGTTCTGTATTGAAGCAAACTCCACTGCAGACCTTAGCACCTTCTTGATTTTAACCTTACCTGACTTTCATATCCCTTTCCTTTCCTTTCCTGTCTTTATCCTGGATGGATTTGTAACTCCATAAACATTTTCACAGAAGTTAAACCTCAAAGTGTTCATTGATCATCTTCCTGCTCCCACTTTTACTCTCAGCTAGGATAGGAAAGAGGTAGTAGATTCAAAATGTCAGGAGATGGAGAATACTTTGGCAACCATGTAGGGTTTTTTTTTTTTTGTCTTTTTGTGTGTGTGCGTTGGTTAATGTGTGCTTTTCAGCCTACTGTATTTTTGCAGCTATATTTTTACTTTATACAATGCAAAACTGTGAATCATTGGATTATTGTTAGTTGCCATCAAGTTGGCTTCAACTTGTGGAGACTTTATGTATCATAGAACAAAATGTTGCCCAGTCCTACTTCATCTATATGATTGTTGGTATGTTTGAATTCATTGTTGCTGCTATCATGTCAGTCCATCTCACTGAGTATTTCCCTTGTCATCGAATTACTGTGTAGTAAAATAGTAAGATAACCCAGAGAACCAAATATAAGTTTTGAGGAGGGTAGAAAGGCAACAACTATTTACCTGCTGAAGATAGTAATGGGTCAGTGTCAAGGACAGTGATTCCTGCTAGAGTTATCTACTCAGTTCTGTAAAGATAAAAGTAGTCATTCTATTGCCCTGCATTCAGGTACTGTTATCAGTGGTCCACTCCTTTTGTGCTGTTTTGCAGTTCTTCGAATGTTTTCTAAGTCATGCTGAAATGAAGCACCTGTTATAGATGTTGTGATATAAAGAAATGAAATTGGTTTCCACTTGATATATGCAGGAGGCTGTTCTCAAAAGTTAAAGGTAGCAGTGAATGGAGCTACTATTCTACGCTTAAATATGACAAACAAGAAAATAAGGATCAGCTACCAGAGAAGCTTTACTTGGTCAAACATGTTTGCATCCCCTGAGTTCTGTCTGGGACATCTGGGTTACTGTGTAGTCCATTCCATAAAGTTGTGGTGAATATGTTCTTCATACCACATATGCACACACGCACATGCCCAGATGGCTTAGTTATCTAGTGCTGCTATAAAAGAACTACCAAAAATGGATGGTTTCAGCAAACAGAAATTTATTCTCTCACAGTCTAGGAGGTTAGAAGTCTGATTTCAGGGTGCCAGCTCCAGGGGAAGGCTTTCTCTCTCTCTCAGTTCTGGAGGAAGGTCCTTGTTATCAGTCTTCTCCTAGTCTAGGAGCTTCTCAGCATAGGGACCCTGGATGCAAAAGGTACACTCTGCTCCTGGCACTTCTTTCTTGGTGATGTGAGGTCCCTTACCTCTCTGCTTGCTTTTCTCTTTTGTATCTCAAAAGAGACTGACTCAAGATACAACCTAATCCTATAGATTGAGTCCTGCCTCATTAACATAACTGCCTCTCATCCTGCCGCATCAACATCAGAGAGATTAGGATTTACAGTACACAGGATAATCATGTCAGATAACAAAATGGTGGACAACCACACATACTGGGAATCATGGCCTAGCTAAACTGACACACATTTTTAGGGGACATAATTCAATCCATGACACCAGGCTAAAGGACACTTGGTATATTAATTATCTTTTGATGCATAAGAAATTACCCCCAATATTTAGCAGCTTTAAACAAAACAATACAAATCGAACATTTATTATTCCAGAATTTTTGGAGTCAAGAAGTCAGGAGCAGCTTAGCTACGTGGCTTGGGTCCAGGGCTTTTTATGAGGTTGCAGCCAGGGCACAGTCTTCTGAAGATTTGAGCAGGGCTGGAGGATCCACTTCCAAAATGGTTCACTTACATGGCTGGTATGTTGGTGCTGGCTGTTGATAGGAGGCCTCCATTCCTCACTGTGTGGGCCTCTCCCTAGGGCTGCTTGAGTGTCCTCAGAATGTGACAACTGGCTTTCTCTAGATGGAGTACCTGAGGGAGAGAGAATAAGGAGGAAGCTGCAATGCTGCTTTTTTGTATAGTTGTGGACAAGCCTCAAAAATCATGCACCATCATTTCTGCCATGTTTTGTTCCTCAAAAGCAAACTATTAAGTATAGCCCACACTAAAGGGGAGGGGAATTAAGTTCTACCTCTTTAAGAGAGAAGTTTCACAGGATTTGTGGACATATAAAATAACCATACTTGGGCATCTGAATGTCTCTTCTTGGCCTAGTATTAAACCTTCTCCTCGATCCGTTAGATCTTCTTCTGGGCACCTCCCAGATCTAGGGTCCATCCGGGAGAAGCTGTTTATCCTTGAGGTGCTGTGCTTTGTTGAAAGAGACTTGCTGTGGCTTTCAGAGGCTCCAGAGTGTAACATATACAAGAAAAAGAAACTTTTTTCTTGCTAATATTGATAGCTTCTCACAGCATAATTTCTAAGTAACTCACTCCTTTCAGCAATGCTTGAGGCATATATGGGAAGAAGGGGGTGAGGCCCGTAGAAAACTCTGTCCTGCCAATGAATTCTTTTCCGTAAGTACCATTATTTTTGATTTAGTACCAGAAAGAAAAAGGTACTTCCAATGAATAGGTCCTTGGTCTTGCAAAACTCTATCGTACAATCTCCTGGTGGTTTCTATCATCAAGACGATATTTTCCAACTACTTTGTTTCCAACATTAACATTCCAATCACCAGTAATTATCAATGCATCTTGATTGCATACTTGATCAATTTCAGACTGCAGAAGTTGGTAAAAAGCTTCAGTTTCTTCATCTTTGACATTAGTGGTTGGTGTATAAATTTGCATAATAGTCATATTAACTGGTCTTCCATGTAGGCATATAGATATTATCCTATCACTAACAGCATTGTACTTCAGGATAGATCTTGAAATGTTCTTTCTGATGATGAGTGCAACATAATTCCTCTTCAATTTGTCATTTCTGGCATAGTAGACCATATGATTGTCCAATTCAGAATGGCCAATTCTAGTCCATTTCAGCTGACTAATGCCTAGGATATCTATCTTAAAGCTTTCCATTTTGTTTTTAACAACTTCTAGTTTTCCTAGATTCATACTTCGGACATTCCACATTCCAATTATTAATGAATGTTTGCAGCTGTTCTCATTTTGAGTCATGCCACATCAGCAAGTGAAGGTCCCAAAAGCTTGACTCCATCCACGTGATTAAGGTTGACCCTACTTTGAGGAGGCAGCTCTTCCCCGGTCATATTTTGAGTACCTTCCAACCTGAAGGGTTCATCTTTTGGCATTATATCAGACAGTGTTCCACTGCTATTTGTAAGGTTTTTACTGGTCAGTTTTTTTATAAGTAGATTGCCAGGTCTTTCTTCATAGTCCATCTTAGTCTGGAAGCTTCGCAGAAACCTATCCACCATGGGTGACCCTGCTTGTATTTGAAATACTGGTGGCATAGCTTCTAGCATCACAGCAACATGCAAGCCACCACAGTATGACAAACTGACAGACAAGTAGACAGTGTTCTCAACAACATAAATGGTGATTATACACATGGACCGTGCCACATGGAATACACAGGAATCAAATCGACTACTTCTGTGGTAAAAGATGATGGTGAAGCTCAGTATCATCAGTCAGATCAAGGCAAGTGGCCAACTGCAGGACAGACCATCAGTTGTTCATATACAAGTTCAAGCTGAAGCTGAAGTAAAACAGGTCCATGAGAGCCAAAGTACAACCTTGAGTATTTCCCACCTGAATTTAGATACCATCTCAAGAATAGATTGACACATTGAATGCTAACGACAACAGACCAGACAAGTTGTGGGATGATATCAAAGACATCATACACAAAGGAAGCAAAAGGTCATTAAAAAGACAGGAAGGAAAAAAAAGACCAAAATGGATGTCAGAAGAGACTCTGAAACTTGCTGAAGTGAATGAAAGAAATGATGAAGTAAAAGAGCTAAACAGATTTCAAAGACTGGCTCAGGAAAAAAAAGTAAATATTATAATGAAATGTGTAAAGACCTGGAGTTAGAAAACCAAAAGGAAAGAATATGCTTGGCATTTCTCAAGCTGAAAGAACTGAAGAAAAATTCAAGCCTCAAGTTGCAATATTGAAGGATTCTATGGGCGAAATATTGAATGACGCAGGAAGCATCAAAAGAAGATGTCACTGTATCAAACAGAATTGGTCAACGTTTACCCATGGCAGGAGGTAGCATATGATCTAGATCCGATGGTATTAAAAGAAGAAGTCCAAGCTGCACTGAAGGCATTGGTGAAAAACATGGCTCCAGGAATTGACAGAATACAACTGAGATGTTTTCAACAAATGGGTACAACACGAGAAGTGCTCACTCCTCTATGCCAAGAAATTTGGAAGACAGCTACCTGACCAACTGACTGCAAGAGATCTTTGTGCCCATTCCAAGGAAAGATGATCCAAGAGAACGTGGAAATTACTGAACAATATCATTAATATCACATGCAAGTAAAATTTTGCGGAAGATAATTCAAAAACAGTTGCAGCAGTTCATTGACAGAGGACTGCTAGAAATTCAAGCTGGATTCAGAAGAGGACGTGGAACAAGGGATATCATTGCTGATGTCAGATCGATCTTGGCTGAAAGCAGAAAATACCAGAAAGATATTTACCTGTGTTTTATTGACTATGCAAAGGCATTCGACTGTGTGGATCATAACAAATTATGAGTAACATTGCAAAGAATGGGAATTCCAGAGCACTTAATTGTCCTCATGGGGAACCTGTTCATAGATCAAGAGGCAGTTGTTTGACCAGAACAAGGGGATACTGCGTGGTTTAAAGTCAGGAAAGTTGTGCGTCAGGGTTGTATCCTTTCACCATACTTATTCAGTCTGTATGCTGAGCAAATAATCTGAGAAGCTGGACTATATGAAGGTGAACACAGCATCAGGATTGGAGGACAACTCATTAACAACCTGCTATATGCAGATGCCACAACCTTGCTTGCTGAAATTGAAGAGGATTTGAAGCACTTACTGATGGATTACACCTCAACATAAAGAAAACAAATCCTCACAACCGGACCAATATGCAACATCATGATAAACGAAGAAAACATTGAAGTTGTCAAAGATTTCATTTTATTTGAATCCACAGTCAACACCCATGGAAGCAGCAGTCACGAAATCAAACATATCGCATTGGGCAGATCTGCTGCAAAAGACATCTTTAAAGTGTCCAAAAGCAAGATGTCACTTTGAGGACTAAGGTGTGCCTTACCCAAGCTGCAGTATTTTCAGTAGTCTCATATGCATGCAAAAGCTGGACAACGGATAAGAAGACAAAGAAGCATTGATGCCTTTGAATTACGGTGTTGATGAAGAATACTGAATAGACCATGGACTGCCAGAAGAATGAACAAATCTGTCTTGAAAGAAGTACAGCCAGAATGCTCCTTAGAAGTGAGGATGGGAAAACTTTGTCTAACATACTTTGGACATGTTACAGGTGGGACCAGTCCCTGGAGAAGGACATTATACTTGGTAAAGTAGAGTGTCAGCAATAAAGAGGAAGACCCTCAAGGAGATAGACTGACACAGTGGCTGCAACAGTGGAGTCAGACATAGCAAAGATTGTGAGGATGGCACGGAACCAGGCAGTGTTTTGTTCTCTTGTGCATAGGGTTGTTATGAGTCTGAACATTCTTGAGGGCACCTAACAACAACAACAACTAGGAAGAACCTGTGAATTGGTCCAAATTAGAAACGGCTGCATTGTGAGTAAGTGAACTCTCTTCAGAACTCATATTGATGAGCAGTGTGAGGGGAGCTTACTCATTCAACCACAAATATTTATTGAGTGCCTACTCTATCAGTTAAGGAGCCCTGCTGGCACTGATGGTTAAGTGCTTGGATGCTAACTGAAAGATTTGCGTTTCAAACCCACCAGCTTCTCTGCGGGTGAAAGACTTGGTGAACTGTTTCCATAAAGATTATAGCCTGGGGTACCCTTTAGGACAGTTTTACTCTGTCCTGTAGGGATGCTGTGAGTCGGAATCAACAAAGGCTCCTAGCGACAAGAACTCTATCAGTTAGGAGAGATGATAAACAATCCTCCCACCTCAATAGCTTAAAACCCAAGGATTTATTCCTTGTTCATGCTTACCTCCACTGGGAGTTGGTTGGGGACTGTACTTGGTATTGTCCTCACTCTGGGACAGGCTGACAGACAGAGCATGTGGTCACTGAAGCAGAGAGTAAGAGGGCTGTGGTGGCTCTCACATGGATAGTTAAATGCTTTGGCCTGGAAGTGACACGCACCACTTTTGCTCAAACTCATTGGTCAGAAAGTGTCACGTGGCCCTACTGCACCACAGGTGGCCAGAACGTATAATATTATTGTATGCCTAGAAGGTGGCGAGCTGCAAATACTCTTAGGCTGTTTATAAATATGTTACTTTCACATAACTTCTTTAGTCTTTTATTTTTAACTTGATTATGTACCACTGTGCATGATTAAACTTTAGTTATGAGGTATTGTGACTGTATGAGATTGTCCAATATAAGGGTCATTTAAAGTTTTTGAGTAAATTGCTTCCCTCTTTCAAGCAGTTACTGAAACTTGAATTATTGATACATTAATTGTCATTTTCCTGTAGATATTTTTCTTTAATTAGCCACAGTGGCAAAGGATGCCTTATTATCAAGGAAAAAGAAAGTCACTAAATTAAGTTTGCCTCCTTTTCTGATAGCCATTTCTAAGTTTTCAAAAATAATTCTGAGTTGACTTTTCTGCTTTTTCCTATATTCTGATTCCATCTTAAATGGGGAGATGGCACACAGTTCCCATTTTTAAGTGAAGTATTGTTTCTGTAATATAAAACGTAAAATTATTTTATACTTCCAGATAATCCTTCCATAACCCTCCCCTGCCCCCACAAACAACACCTAGCAATTTAGCCACATATTTCTCCAGGCCTGAGGGCAGCAGTCATTCTTGTTTATTTTCCTTGACCTTTATACCTTCAGTGGTAAGTATCCTTGGGAGAAAGAGCTAGATAAAACTGGCTTACCTCTGTTAATCATAAAAAAATAGCAGTAGATCTGTTTTTAAGTGGCAGAATGACTGGGTCCCCTCCCTAACCCGGCTCCAAGGAATTTTTGTTTTAATAGCTAACCCATCTCTCATTTTATATGTTTAGAGACGTTTTAACCTAATTTCAGGCTTTATTCACTCCCCCTCAATGATACGTCTCTTAGTTCTCTGGAGTGGTTATCCCCTAATAATATCCTCAAGTGTAAGTAGTCATTTATTCATGCAACATGTATACAAAGTGTTGTCTTTGTCAGCCTTTTGCTAAGTCTTTGGGGGCCACAAATGAATGAAGTGGTCTTGCCTTTGAGGTGATTAGGATTCAGAGGGGGCAGCAGATATATTAACCAAGAAGGATATTATGTTTTCCCATGGCAAATGCTAAAATAGAGGAATGAGCAAAGCATTCTTACTGTTTATTTTCCACTGAGCAGGCAAGGTTATTTTCCATTCCATTTTTTTGTAGCTAACATTTACTGAGGTATACTCCTTGCTCTTTAGTGCATGTTGGTGTAGAACTTTGTAGTGAATGATAGTTAAGTTTCTTAGTATTACTATGTAAAGTAGGGGATACCGAGCCAAAAACCAAACCCATTGCTATCAGGTGGATTCTGGTGAATGGCTACCCCGTCTGTTACAGAGTAGAACTGCTCCATAGAGTTTTTTTTGGCTATGATCTTTATGGAAGCAGATCACCAGGGCTTTCTTCAGCTGTGCCACTGGGTAGGTTTAAACGGCCAGCCTTTAGGTTAGTAGCCAGTCACAAACCTAATCCACATACCTGTCTTGAGAACTCTGGGAGAATGTAGTGAGCCTAGAGTCATAATTGCCCGAGGACTCCTCAAACCAAAAAAACCAAACTTGTTGCTGAGTCAATTCCGACTCATAGCGACCCTATAGGACAGAATAAAACTGCCCCATAGGGTTTCCGAGGCTGTAAATCTTTACAGAAGCAGACTGCCAGATCTTTCTCTTGTGAAGTGGCTGGTGGGTTCCAACTGCTGAGTTTTCAGTTAGCACCTGAGCTCTTAACCAACTGTGCCACCAGGCTCCTAAGGGCTCCTAGGCCTGTGAAAAGAACTAAGTGTATATATGGGGAGGTGGTTGCTTTAGAACTAATCAGTTGTCCCTAGGACACCATCTTAACACTTATAAGCAAAGCATTAAAGACTGATGTAAGGCAGGAGTGGGGGGCGGTATCAGAGAACACGTTCTGAGGTAGGAAAGAATAGAAGTCATTGTATATCTTGGCTCAGGACATTGGGTAATGATTGATCTTGAGGAACACTATGTAGTAGTACGTGCTGCCTCTTAAATTTATATCGTATCTGCTGCAGAGATCTCCTTAAGCAGTTCCTGCACTGTGGAATGCAGAAATCAAAATGGAATATGTCACACTTTTCTACTTTGATATTCTCATGAAACATCATCTTCTAGAAGTATAGTATGTAGAGTGCTTATATCAGGGCCTGGCACACAGAAGCCTTCTGTAAATGTTAATTTCCCTTCTCCTTCCTTCTTTCACAAGTGGTTTCTTTGTACCAGTGAGTCTTTCATGGCTTGGCTATTTTGTTGTGGAGGCAGTTTTATGAGGCTTATAAAATGTTAGGCATAATGGAAGTAGAGAAGTTCAGCAGTGAAAACAGAGTCAAAAAACGAGGAGTGGGAAAAGAAGCAGGCCCAGTGAAGCCCTCCTCCACCTGTCCACCTGGCCTATAGCAGTGTGGACCAGGCACATCAGTAACTTAAAGCTGTTGGTATGTGGCTGGGTGACAGCGTTGAGGCTGCCTGCATGAAAATGGAATAGGAACCAATTCAGGAAGAGGGTGGGTCTGATGACAGCTAGCCATGAGTCTCAGTCTTATCTTCACTAGCTCTGACACTTAGGGCAAATCACTTAAGCTCCTTGAGCCTCAGTTTCCTTATCTGTAAAATGGAGACAAAAATACCATTTCAAAGGGTTGTTTAAAGATAAATGAGATAATGTGCTTAAAGCACTTGGAATGGTGCCTGGCACATGGAGAATGCTCTGCCCGGAAGGGGAAAGGACTGGTGGATTGTGGCAGTGGGCAAACGGGGCATTGCCCAGCCACCTTACTTGCTGTTTCTCAAGCACCCTGAGCTTACTTTCACTTCAGGGCCCTGGTACTTGCCGTTCCCTTGGCCTGGGAGCCTCTTCCCCCTGCATGGCTTACTCCCTTCTCTCCTTTGGACCTCTATTCAAATGTCCCCCTTTCAGAGCGACCTTCTCTGACCATCTTGTATAAAAGAGTGCCCCTCATTCTCTGTCCTACATCCAGCTTTATTCTTCTTCACAGTTCATGTTGCCACCTGAACAAAGGGACTTGGCTTTACTCACTAGTCTGTCCACAGTGCTGGGCACATAGTTGATACTTAGTGAATTTATTGAATAAATCATGCATTGGCAACCTTGTTCTGTAAAGGGCCAGACAGTAAATATTTTAGGCCTTGTAGCCAATATGGAAAGGAGCTCTGGTGGCACAATGGTTAAGCACTCAACTGCTAACCAAAAGGTTGATAGTTTGAACTCACCCAGAAGCTCCACAGGAGAAAGAACTGGTGATCTGCTTTCATAAAGATTACAGACTACAAAACCCTATGGGGCAATTCTGCTCGGTCACATGGAGTCGCTGTTAGTCAAAATCAACTCGATTGCACCTAACAACAACAACATCGGGCCATATGCACTCTGTGACAACTAGTCAACTCTGTCATTGTAGCTCAAAAGCAGCCGTAGACAGTACTTAAAAGAACGAGTGTTGTTGTGGTTCATAAAACTTCATTTTTCATGAGGGCTGTAGTTTATCAACCACTGGTGATCAGTGAACGGTGAAGGTCAGGAATGGACCTTGAGTGACCATGGTGGTTTGAACATGGTGAGTATGGAGCCTGTTAACAGTGGAGGATGGCTAGAAACTCTAGAGGAATATGTGGAATTAGAGGACAAAGAAAATGTGTAGCCCTGTTGGGGAGGCAGCCTGGCTTCCAGTAGTCGTGATGGTCTAAATGGAAGGGGGATCCTTGTAGCTTCTCCAGCCAGAGGAGTCCAGTGGAATGGTCATGGCCTTGCAAGTCAGGGCTATTCTTTCATATGTGCTGAACTGGATTTTGTTAGTCTTTAAATAAACATTTACATGGAATTCACTATTTAAAATCCCCATATAAGAAGAGGAAATCTGATTTGTCTGCCTATAAGTTCAGGTTTTTATGTACTAATTTATCGAAAGGAGGACTCTCTGTACCTACAGAGTGGCGTGCTCTATTCTCAGGCAGATTTCAAGCGAAAACTTGATGTTTTTCCCCTTAGTATGTATCATGGATTGAATTGTGTCCCCCAAAAAATGTGTGTAGCAACTTGGCTAGGTCATGATTCCCAGTATTGTATGATTGTGTTATCTGATGTGATTTCCTTATGTGGTGTAAACTCTACCACTATGATGAGATTATATGTGATCTCCTCATGTGTTGTAAATTCTATCACTGTGATGAGATTATACTGATGAGGTTGGCAAGATTAGTGTCTCGATGCAATCTCTTTTGAGATATAAAAGACAGAAGCGAGCAGAGATACATGGGAACCTCATACCACGAAGAAAGCAGTGCTGGGAGCAGAGCGCGTCCTTTGGACCTGAGGTTCCTGCGCAGAGAAGCTCCCAGACAAAGGAAGACTGATGACATGGACTGTCCTCCAGAGCTGAGGGAGAAAGCGTTCCCCTGGAGCTGATGCCCTGAATTTGGACTTGTAGCCTACTGGACTGTGAGCGAATAACTTTCTCTTTGTAAAGCCATCCACTTGTATTTCTGTTGGAGCAGCACTAGATGACTAAGACAGTATGTAACTTAATTCCAGCCTTCCTCTCCAGATGTATGAAATGCAGAGCCCTTCCGCCAGTGAGTTGCAGGCAGGAATGGGAAAATAAAGACATGGGGCGTGGGAGACGGGGCTGGGTCAGATGCTGACTGTAAAGTTGCTCTCATGTTCATCTGCCCAAGTCTATTTTCAGACATCGTCAGCTGTCAGCGTATTCATGCTTTCCAAGGTAGGGACTGTTTGGCACTTCAGCTTGTAAGGTTGTTCTTTGAAGTTCTTGTGTATTGTTTTTTTTTTTTTTTTTAAGGGGGTAAGGAAACAATCACTGGTTCTTATTGGCTAAGACTAGGTACAATTTTCAGAATAGTTTTAGAATTATTGCTTGCAGACATGGCGCAAAAAGAATATAATAAAACTCTTAAACCTCTTCTGCTCTTCTTCGGTTGCTGCATTGGTCTTACTTACGCACCTCTACCCAATCCTCGGGGGCTGCTTTGAGAACCCAGGGGACTCTTTGACAGAGAATTATCTTCTGTCTGTTTTTATGACACTGTGGTTTCTGGTGAATACTTCTTTTAGCTGGAGTTATGAACCTGTACCCAAAGACAAAATCTTTTTCCTGTATAATTTTGTATGATTGCTGGGAACATCTTGATTTGTCCTTTGCTGTTTTAACCTGGAGAATTTTCTTCCTGGCAAGCAAAGGAGTCTGTCCTGTTTGGAGCCAGATCTTTTCATGAAGGATAGATAAAAACGTGAAGAGCTAGGAGTAAGGGTGGTCAGCCAACCAGGTTTCAGAGGACAGTGTCATTAGTGTGATCAGGTTACATGCTTATAACTCAAGTGAATAGTAGAAAATGAAGAAAAGTTAAGGTGGATTCATTTTCTGCAGAATCTACCAAACTATTTAATTCCTCTCTTTTTTTTCTCATCTTCCTCATTACACTATCCCCACTGCCCCACCCACACATTCCTTCCTCTTACACATCTTACTGTCATTTTCTCCTTCCTATCTTTCTTTGGTTTGTGTCCCCCAGGAAGAGCTGGCAGGCTAGACCTGGCCTGACTCTTGGGGACTTGAGAGTCTAGGCAGCTTCCCTAGGGTGGTGGAGGGCTGCTTGGGATTCATCCTTGGGATAATGTGAACTGTACAAAGGAAAGCTGGGATCTCAGTGCAATTCCCCAAAGTTCTAAAGCAAGCCCTAAATCCAGGCTGTGCCTCTCAGCAAAGATGGTGCAGACATTTGCAGTGTGTTGGGCAGGCAGGTGACATTGAGCCAGCAGCCATGTCAGGGTCTGGGTCTATTCTATAGAAGGCTGGGTTTCAGAGACTGGGAGCCAGTCAGTGCAAGACCCTGGGGTACAGACTTTGAGTTCTGGGAGTACAGGGCAGAGAGACTGGTAATTGAGAAGCAGGGCCCCATTCGAAGAAAACAGGGTGGACAACAAGGCAGATACCTGTGTTGTTGTTGTTGTTATTGTTGTTAGGTGTCATCAAGTTGATTCCGACTCATAGCAACTCTAGGTACAACAGAAGGAAACACTGCCTTGTCCCGTGCCATCCTCACAATTGTTGTTATGCTTGAGCCTATCATTGCAGCCACTGTGTCAGTCCATCTTCTCGAGGATCTTCCTGTTTTTCACTGACCCTCTACTTTACCAAGCATGATATCCTTCTCCAGGGACTGATCCCTCCTGATAACGTGTCCAAAGTATATGAGATGTAGTCTTGCCATCCTTGCTTTTAAGGAGTATTCTGACTGTACTTCTTCCAGGACATATTTGCTGATTCTTTTTGCAGTCCATGGCATATTCGGTGTTCTTTGCCAACACCATGATTCAGAGGCATCAATTCTTCTTCAGTCAGTTGTCCAGCTTTTGCATACATATGAGGAGATGGAAAACACCATGGCTTGGGTCAGGCGCACCGTAGTCCTTAAAGTGACATCTTTTTTATTGTTGTAGTTTAAATGAAATTCACATTTCAAGTTAGTCTCCCATACAAAAATTTATACATGCATTGTTATGTGAGCCTAGTTGCTATCCCCATACTGCAAGAGTACACTCCTCCTTTCCACCCCTGATTCCCCATGTCCATTCAACTAGCTCCTAACCCTCTCTGCCTTCCCATCTCACCTCCGGACAGAAGCTGCCCATTTAGTCTCTTTATCTACTTGAGCCAAGACGCACACTTCTCAAGAGTATCACTTTATGTCCCACAGTTCAGTCCAATCCCTATCTGAAGAGTTGGCCTTGGAAATTGTTTTAGTTCTGGGCTGATAGAGAATCTGGGGGCCATGCTTTCTGGGGTTCTCCAGTCTCAGTCAGACCGTTAAGTTTGGTCTTCTTACTAGATTTTGAGTTCTGCATCCCACATTTCTCCTACTCCATCAGGGACTCTCTGTTAAAGTGACATCTTTGCTTTTTAACACTTGAAAGAGGTCTTGTGCAGCAGATTTGCCCA
The DNA here is from genome assembly GCA_030035585.1 of Dugong dugon. NCBI lineage: Eukaryota > Metazoa > Chordata > Mammalia > Sirenia > Dugongidae > Dugong > Dugong dugon. The sequence continues at coordinate 71,263,980 of CM057460.1, forward strand.
ATGCAATGCGTCTTTTGATTTCTTGACTGCTGCTTCCATGGGTGTTGATTGTGGATCCAAGTAAAATGAAATCCTTGACAACTTCAGTCTTTTCTCTGTTTATTATTGGTCCAGTTGTGAGGATTTTTGTTTTTTTGTTTTTTTATGTTGAGGTGTAATCCATACTGAAGATTGTGGTCTTTGATCTTCATCAGTAAGTGCTTCAAGTCCTCTTCACTTTCAGCAAGCAAGGTTGTGTCATCTGCATAACGCAGGTTGTTAATGAGTCTTCCTTCAATCCTGATGCCCCCGTTCTTCTTCATATAGTTCAGCTTCTCGAATTATTTGCTCAGCGTACAAATTGAATAAGTATGATGAAAGGATACAACTCTGACCCACACCTTTCTTGACTGTAAACAATGCGGTATGCACTTGTTCTGTTTGAACAACTGCTTCTTGATCTATATACAGGATCCTCATGAGCACAATTAAATGTTCTGGAATTCCCATTCTTTGCAATGTTATCCATAATTTGTCATGGTCCACACAGTCAAATCCCTTTGCATAGTTAATAAAACACAAGTAAACATCTTTCTGGTATTTTCTGCTTTCAGCCAGGATCCATCTGACATCAGCAGTGACATCCCTGGTGTAACGTCCTCTTCTTAATCCAGCTTGAATTTCTGGCAGTTGCCTGTCTATGTATTGCTGCAGCCACTTTTGAATGATCTTCTGCAAAATTTTACTTGCGTGTAATATTAATGGTATTGTTCGATAATTTTCACATTCAGTTGGATCACCTTTCTTGAGAAAGACACTTAGCTGTGTAATGTCAAACCAGAAAACCAAACCTGTTGCCACTGAGTCGATTCCAACTCATAGTGATCCTATAAGACAGAGTAGAATTGCCCCATTGGGTTTCCAAGGAGTGGCTGGTGGATTCAAACAGCCCACCTTTTGGTTAGCAGTCAGCCTCTTAACCACTGTGCCTCCAGGACTTCTGCAGTACTAAGAGCAGATAGAAATTAGGAGTAAGATGGATTTGGTGCCAGGCCAGGGAGCTACTGACTTAAAGTCTTGGAATGTATTGATTTATTATCATGAAATTTATTTTGTAATAATTATTTTAAATGGTCTTAATGTCTTATGTGGAGTCCCTGAGTGCTACAAGTGGTTAACACAGATGACTGCTAACAAAAAGATTGGCAGTTCAAGTCTACCCAGAGGCACCTCTGAAGAAAAAAATCAGCCTTTGAAAACCCTATAGAGCACAGTTCTACTCTGACACACATGGAGTCTCCATGAGTTGAAATCGACTCAGTGGCAACTGGGCTTTTTTTTTTTTTTTTTTGGTTGATGTCTTATATATTTTTTATTTTTGTCAAGGGAGCTTGATCTTAAGTTCAATGGTGGGATACAACCTAGAGTTGAGGGGTGAGATGACATGGCTTTTGGAAGCCAAGCACGGCATTATATTTTCTAAACATCTCTTATTCTATCACTTTCTTTCTCCCTCTCCTTTTCTCCTTCAGTCTTTGCTCTTCTTTATATACTTCATGTTATGTGGCTATTTTTTTCCCTTTAAGAAGGAATAAAGCGGATAAAAATGGTTTGCAAGGCCCTGCATCACCCCTACCTCCCCCTGGAGCCATTTCATCCCTCCTTTTAGTCTCTTGTTAAGTGCTGTCAAGTCCATTCTGACTCATAGTGACTCCATGTGACAGACTAGAACTGCCCTATAGGGTTTTCTAGGCTGTAATCTTTACCAGAACAGATTGCCAAGTCTTTTCTTCCACAGATGTGCTGTTGGGTTTGAACCGCCAATGTTTTGGTTATCAGCCAAGTACTTAGCCATTGTGCTACTGGGTTTCCTTTTTAAGTCTCTTACTATTTGCCAATTTCTCAATGATTGTTTTTCCATATCTTTCTAAATTATTTCAGTTTTAACCAGGTGAGGCCCCTAAATTGCTGAGAATTCATGACTCATGATCTTAAGAATGCTTTTCTTAAGAGCATTTATTTTGTCTCTTTGGTCAGAGTTCAGTTTGCTACTGCTATCTAATGTAGACTTGCTCAAACAGTCCATTTTTCCTCTTACTGAAAAATCGTGGAATGAATATAAATTTATGTTTGTCCAATTAAAAAGCTTAAACATTATTTTACATGAAGAGTTTATTTTGAAAATTTTTTTTCCCCCAGAAAATTGTAGTTTATTTTTGGCTTTGGTGGATGTTACTGAACAGAAGTGCAGTGCTTGATTATTTTCTCTCTATAGTTTTGAGGAAATGAAGTAGGTATGGTTGGAAAGAATAGGGAAGGGAAATGGGAAGCAACATTTGAGGGTCTTCTATGTGCCAGGTATTATGCTAAACCAAAACCGAACCAAACCTATTGCCATCGAGTTGAATTCCGACTCATAGCAACCCTACAGGGCAGAGTAGAACTCCCCATAGGGTTTCCAAGGCTGTCAGTCTTTACAGAAGTAGACTGCCACATCTTTTTCCCACGGAGTAGCTGGTGGGTTTGAACTGCCAGCCTTTTGGTTAGCAGGCAAGGGCTTAACACTCTGCCACCAGGGCTCCTCGGTGTTATGCTAGGAGCTTTATATTGGTCAATTAACTTAATCCGCAAGAACTCTGTGAGGAAAATAAAATTGTACTTACTTTGTAGATGAAATTGTAATTTGCCCACCTGGTAAGTGAATAAATGTGGTCCTGGTTATGGGCTTTCCTCAAATCACTGCCTTTGTTCTCTCCACCGTTTTCTGATCTCTTCAGGACATGGGATATAATTTTATCTTAGTTACCTAGTGCTCCTATAACAAAAAATACCATGTGGATGGCTTTAAAGAACAGAAATTTATTTCCCACAGGTCTAGAGGCTAAGTCCAAGTCAGGGTCTAGGCCATGTTGATTCCCTCTGTGGGCTTCTCTCCTAGTTTCTGCTGTCTGCCGGGAATCTTTGGCACTTCATTGCTTGTAGATGGTCCTCACATGGCGTCTGCATCTCTGTGTCTATTCTGCTTTTTTTAAAAATAAGATACTACTCAGAAGTGATTAGGTTTGGGACCCACCCTACTCTGCTATATCCTCATTAACATGACAAAAGAAAACACCTGTTTCCAAACAGGGTCATATTTAGAGGTACCCAAACCCAAACCTATTGCTATCGAGTCAGATTCTAACTCGTAGCAACCGTATGGGACAGAGTAGAACTTCCCCATAGGGTTTCCAAGGTTGTAAATCTTTATGGAAGCAGACTGCCCAGCCACATCTTTCTCTGTGGAGCAGCTGGTGGGTTTGAACTGCTGACCTTTTGGTTATCAGCCGAGAGCTTAAGCACTGTGCCCCAGGGCTCCTTATTTAGAGGCACTGGGGTTAGGATTTCAACATATCTTTTTGGGAGCACAATTAAATCCATAGCAGATGCCCTGAAAGAATACTAGAGGACCCAGCTCATAGTGGAGCAACTGGTGCCTAAAGAAGATAGAAGCTGAGGCTCTTAAAGGCCCAGTCTTGATATGTAGTGCTGAGAAGGGGAGAGATGCTGCTGTCTCTCTCTTAATCCTCAGGATATGGGGGATGGGATTGAAAAGTTCAGGCCAGAAGGAAAATTAACAAGTGTTTACTCTGTGCTCCATTTGGGCTGGCTTCTGGTGCCTGTAAAGAACATAATATGTGTGAGTACATGCAAGTCAACCCCTTTCTACCTTTCAGACCTTAAGTAACTCCAGTATTGCTCAGCCAACACAGTAAGAAAAAAATTAATTAGGCGCTGGACCACAGCTCTGCTCTAAGTGCCTATAGTCTCTCATACCAAACTCTACCACAGCATTTTCTGTGTTATTTTATGGTTGTGTTTTTTGTCTGTCTCCCATACTTGCGTAGAATTACCAAAGGGAAGATAACTGCACAGTCACTTTCTCTTCAGCCCTGAGCACAATACCTGGCCCACTTGGTTAAAAAAAAAGTGACTCTGGGTTGATAAAGTATTTGTATGAATAAAAAACCATAGAAAATCATACAAGTAGATTATAGTCGAGCGATAAACTCTGTGGTATTACAGGAAGCAAAGGGTTAAAGGAGTATGGTGTGATAGGCGCTTAATTGTAGATCAGGAAATTTGAGTTTGAGTTTGGATTTATGCACCAGTTACCTGTATAAACCTGGGCAGTCTGCTTGACTAGTCTGGGCTTTGTTTGTCCAGGAAAACCAGAGAATTAGACTGCAGATGATTTTTAGCAGGAATGGATTACTCAGTAAGCAAGGTAAGCTCATGACTAGGGCATCAACAAAATAGGAGCACCAGTTGTCCAAAGCAAAGACACATAGATATCAGGCAGACAGGACATAAGGAAAAGCAAGCACCACAGTGGAAGGGAACTGGCAAGGCACTAAATGAAACTGATACCAGCTCCAGTGTGTGAGAATGTGGCCGCTGGAAATAAAGGTCACTCAGCATCAGGACGGTGGCCAGGCGCAAAGTTGTTTAAGCTTCAAGGCCCCTACCACTTTAATACCGTCATTGACGTCTGTCTCCTATGGTCCTCTCACATGAAATTAAAACTCCTTATCTCTGCAGGTCTCTTGGGAGTATACTATTTCTTTCTAATAAACAAGAGGTAGAGGTGAGCTGTTGTGTCTAACTCTTGCTACATTCACCCACTAAAAATTTTGTAAGCCAGTTCATCTCATTCTGCTAAAATGGCATATGCCACTTTTGCGTTCAATCACTAATATTGCAGTCACATTTAAAAAGAAATTACATCATGGATAGCTAAGATACGCACACACACGTATATACACACGTATATATAACTCACATATCCCATTTAAATGTGTGAGTAATCAGAGGAGGAGTCACCACAGATTATCCGTGTTTAGAGCCCTCACAGGCCGTAATCCTGCCCTGATTTTTAGGTCCCTTCCGCTACTTAATATCTTGTGATTCTGTAATTCTTACTTAAGGATTTCAACTCTAGAACTTCTAGAAGCCACTTTTATGGGACTGCCAGTTAAGATGGAATCGGAACATTCAGATGGGCTGACAGCAGAGCCTAAGAATCCGGTCTTCTCTGGGGAAACTTCCTGGACTGGGGATGTAAGAGGAAGTTGTTAAAACAAAAATTATAATAAGCCAATAATAGAAATTGATTGAAGTTTATTGAATTTACAATTTGCAAATCAGGGTAACCTTTTGACTGGAGTACCAGGAGTGTTCCAAAGATGAGAACTTCCAACATTCTTATACCGGATCTTATTGGCATTGCCATGGAAAAAAAGGATGGGAATAGAACTGATAAACAAATTTGTGATCAGGAAGGATTTTCATTTAATGGCATTGTCTTGAAAAACAATTGATTACTGATTTACCCTAAATGTAGTTCCTGACCTTTGGAATCTGTTTCACGAAACTAACTGAATTCTTCAAAAGAGCACAGGGCAGGTTACAGTCACCAAGAACGTGACATGTATCCTAAAACAGCCTCTAGTCAGACCCTGGAGTTCCTGCTTGTCCAAGCTGTCTGCACATAGGTACTTCTCTAAAAGAACCCGATGCCTAAAGGCAAACGTCGCAACTAAGGGCTGAAGGTGACTCCGGGGAACCAATTTTTTCAAGGCTCAAAAAGGACACCTAAGAGTGGATGGCCTGTGTCGGTCACCCCAATTCCATGAACCCAGAAATCTAGATTCCAGGAGAACCAGACGATTTTGTCAAAGTGAAAGTTAACTTTCTGGAGGCTTTACGTACTTCTGCTACTGTGAGCCCCTCTTTAGGTGACAGTTTGAAATAGTGGAAGGCATGTGGCCTTTGGAGTTAGGAATCTTGGGCTTGGTTCCTTCTTGTACCTCCTATTTATCTGATAACTTTGGAAGGGTTAATCTTTCTGAATCTGTTTCTTTACTGGTAAAATGGGAATGGTTGCTATGAGTCAGAACCGTCTCGAGGGCACCTAACAACAACAACCAACAACATTATCCAACTGGGGGTGTACTCTATTTGCTAGAGAGGGAAGCAGTCACATAACATCACGTTTTGTCGTATTGTGTGGGAATTTTCCTGTCTGACTTTGAACAGATGAAAGATGACTAGTGAGGAGTACATACTATTTCCGCTTGTTAAGCATGGTCAGAATCTTTAGTTATGTAGCTGATGGGGACATGATGGTGCTAGGGGAATTTAATGACTTCAGATGAGTAAACAACTTCAGGCATAGATCAGATCCCTAAATAAAGGTCAGGGAAACATCTTGAATATTAAAGTGACAGGAAAACAGGTAATACATATGCAAAGTAAAATTGCTATATCCCCTGTGATGTTTTCCCTAATGTCATTGTTCCTAAAACTGAACTTTGAGAAGTATTTCATAGTCAGGTAACTATATACATACATGCATGTTTTTAAAAACTGTAACGTGATGTTAGGTTTTATTTTTGAAACAATTTTAGGGTATTGGATTTATTTCTTAGTGTCTGCATCATAGTGAGTTACAATTAAATGCCTGCGATGTAGTGCTCTGTCCTTGGGGCTGTGATGATATTGAATAGCTGCTGGTGGTCTTGTGTGTGTGTGTGTGTGTGTGTGTGTGTGTGTGTGTGTGTGTGTGTGTAGTGTGTGGAGATGTTCGTAAGCAAAGGAATTGACTTTCTTGAAGTTGAGTTGACAGACAGAAGTGAGATAGTTGTATTGAAGTACTAATTTACATATTTCTCTCAGAAGGGAAGAAAGAAAATCAGTTCTCTTAATAGATGAAACCAGTGGTTCAGCTCTGTTTAGGTGAATGCCATTATAGTTTGATCTAATAATGTATTTTAGGATGTTTCTGAAACACTTTTTATAGTGCTAATTGAAGTTTGCAATTCAGAGAATGAATTATAAAACTAAAGATGGAAAATGATATATCGATGTATTATTTTTCAAAATATGGATGTTTTTTGAGAAAATGAATTGCAATCAACAGCTAAATAGTCTGGGTAAATTAACGATACCCAGAAATTTACTTGCTTACCAAATCTTGACATGAACAGTTTTGCTCAGATATTATCTATGCTCTCCCTCCTTGTTCTTCAAAGATGTGAAGATGACCTACAATAATACACTCAAAATAAATAACTTAAAAATACGTGAAGACAGACGAAAGGAAGTATAGAGCAGGGTTTCCCAACAGTGATACTATTGACATTTTAGGCCAGATAATTCTTTGTTGTGAGGGGTTATACTGTACATTGTAGGATATTTAGCAGCATCCCAGGCCTCTACCTAGTTGATATCAGCAACACTATCACACTCTAAGTTGTGAGAACCAAAAATGTCTCTGGACATGGCCAAATGTTCCCTGGGGGGCAGAATCGCTACTTGTTGAAAACCACCAATATAGAAAAAGCAGTTGCCCTCAAGTCAGTTCCGACTCATGGTGACCCCATGTGTTTCAGAGTAGAACTGTGCTCCATACAGTCTCCAAGGGCTAAATTTTCCAAAGTAGATCATCAGCCCTTTCTTCTGAGGTACCTCTGAGTATATTTGAACTACCAACTGTTCAGTAAGCAACCAAGCACGTTAACTGTTTGCACTACCCAGGGATTCCACTGATATAGAGGCTAAGGGGATATCAAGTTATGCAGTAAATGAATCCATGAAGCCTTGATGGAGATACAACTTTGTCACACTTATTGGTGATGGACCACAGTCTTTGCTGTTTCATTTCTAGTGGCTGAAGGAGAGAAACATGATTAGTTACATGGCTCCCAAAGTTCTCAGGATAAAAATAATCTGTAACCCAGCAGAAGCACAACTATTTCTGGTACAGAGAACTGAAAGAATGTTCTCCAGGTGTCTGTCCCAATCTAGAATGAAGCTCCCAAAAGGGCAGGGATGTTTGTCTGTTTCGTTCATGACTGTTTCATCCACTGCTGGCCCAGAGCAATATCTGGCACACAGTTGATACTTAATAAATATCTACAAATGGGATGGCTCTTCACAAAGAGAGCCCTATGTAATACAGGCCCTTCAATACATGTTTACAGAACACAGTGGAAAGATTTATGGGACTGTTACTTATAGTATCATTAAATGGAAGCATGCATTCTGGATGGCATAATCCAACATGAACATCAGGAAGATCAGTTAAGTGGGCCCCAGTACAATGTCATCCAGGACTGTAGCTCTGTCAATGGTCTGACTCAATCTATAGTTACATTTGAGGATGCTGGGGAGGTGGGGCTGCATATTCTTCAAGCAGTGCTGGGAATGCTGAATGTTTTCTCTTCTCTGTATTCTTTGATTGATAATGAGTTAAGAATGCTCAAGAGGTGCGACTTGGAGGGGAGGGCCCGGGTAAATACAGAGCCACGTGTTTTCTTAGCAACAGGCTAAGAGAAGGGGACACTTTAAGCTGATCCTATGATGTTGTTGTTGTTAGGTGACTCCGGCTTTGTTCCAACCCGTAGTAATCTTGTGTACAACAGAACAAAACACTGCCCAGTCCCGCGTCATCCTCATAATAATTGTTATGCTTGAGCCCATTGTTGCACCCACTGTGTCAATCCATGTACTTGAGAATCTTCCTCTTTTTCACTAACCTTCTATTTTACCCAGTATGCTGTCCTTCGCCAGGGACTAATCCCTCCTGATAACATGCCCAAAATATGTGAGACAAAGTCTTGCCGTCCTTGCTTCTAAGGAGCATTCTGGCTGTACTTCTTCCAAAACAGTTGTTCGTTCTTCTGGTAGTCCATGGTGTATTCAGTATTCTTCACCAGCACCATAATTCAAAGGCATCAGTTCTTCGGTCTTCCTTATTCATTGTCCAGCTTTCACATGTATATGAGGTGGTTGAAAATACCATGGCTTGAGTCAGATACACCTTAGTTCTTTGACATTTTTGCTTTTGAAGACTTTAAAGAGGTTTTTTTGCTGCGGAATTGTCCAATACAATGTTTCGTTTGATTTCTTGACTGCTGCTTCCGTGGACATTGATTATAGATCCAAGTAAAATGAATTCCTTGACAATTTCAGTCTTTTCTCTGTTTATCATGATGTTGCTTATTGGTTTAGTTGTGAGGATTTTTGTTTTCTTTATGTTGAGATGTAATCAATACTGAAGGCTGTGGTTTTTGATCTTCATCAGTAAGTGGTTCAAGTCCTCTTGACTTTCAGCAAGCAAGGTTGTGGCATCTGTGTACACAGGTTGTTAATGAGTCTTCCTCTAATCCTGATGCCCTGCTCTTTTCATATAGTCAAGCTTCTCAGATTATTTGCTCAGCATACAGAATGAATAGGTGTGATGAAAGGATACAACCCTGATGCACATCTTTCCTGATTTTAAACAACGCAGTATCCCCCTGTTCTGTTCAAATGACTGCCTGTTAGTCTAGGTTACAGGCTCCACATGTGCACAATTAAGTGTTCTTAAATTCCCATTCTTTGCAGTGTTATCCATAATTTGTTGTGATCCACACAGTTGAATGCCTTTGCATAGTCAATAAAACACAGGTAAACTTCTTTCTGGTAATCTCTGCTTTCATCCAAAATCTGTCTGACCTCAGCATTGATATCCCTCGTTCCACATCCTCTTCTGAATCTAGCTTGAATTTCTGGCAGTTTCCTGTCAAAGTAGAAATTAAAAACAGGAAGAACAAGGAAAAAAAATCACATACATGGAAACTAAATAAAACTCTGCTTACAAACCACTGGGTAATAGAAGAAATCAGAGATGGAATAAAAAGATTTCTAGAATCAAACAAGAATGAAACCACATCATGCCAAAACCTTTGGGACACAGCAATGGCAGTCCTCAGAGGTCAATTATAGCAATAGATGCACACATCAAAAAAGAAGAAAGGGACAAAATCAAAACATTAGCTACACAACTTGAACAAATAGAAAGAGAACAGCAAAAAAAGCCCACAGCCACCAGAAGAAAGAAAATAATAAAGATTAGAGCAGAAATCAATGAAATAGAGAATAGAAAAACAGTAGAAAGAATCAAAACCAAAAATTGGTTCCTAGAAAGGATCAAACAAAATCAGCAAGCTACTGGCCAAACAAAAGAAAAACAGGAGAGGATGCAGATAACCCAAAAAATAAATGAAATGGGAAACATTACAACTGACCCAACTGAAATAAAAAGAATCATAACAGAGTATTATGAAGAACTATAATCCCACAAATTTGGAAACCTATAGGAAATTGATAAATTTCTAGAAACACACTACCTACCCAAACTAACACAAAATGATGTTGAAAATCTGAACAGACCCATAACAAGAGAAGAGATTGAAAAGATAATAAAAAACTCCCAACAAAAAAAAAATCCTGGCCCAATGGCTTCATTGGAGAATTCTACCAAACATTTAGAAAGAGTTTACACCAGTATTACTCGAACTATTTCAGAACACAGAAAAGGAAGCAATACTTCTGAATTCATTCTATGAAGCCAGCATAACCTCCATACCAGGCAAAGACACCACAAAAAAAGAAAATTACAGATCAATATCTGTCATGAATATAGATGCAAAAATTCTCAACAAAATTCTAGCCAGTGGAATTCAGCATTATATCAAGAAGAAAATACACCATGACCAAGTAGGATTCATACCAGGTATGCAGGGATGGTTCAACACTAGAAAATCAATCATCGTAATCCACCACATAAATAAAAGGAAAGAAAAGAATCACACGATCATCTCGATTGACGCAGAAAAGGCATTCGACAAAGTCCAACACCCATTTCTGATAAAAACTCTCAATAAAGTAGGTATAGAAGGGAAATTTCTCAACATAATAAAGGGCACCTATGCAAAACCAACAGTCAACATCATTCTTAATGAAGAGAGGCTGAAAATATTCCCCTTGAGAACAGGAACAAGACTAGGATGCCGTTTATCACCACTCCTATTTAACATTGTGTTGGAAGTCCTAGCTAGAGCAGTAAGGCAAAGAAAGAAATAAGGGGCATCCAAATTGGTAATGAAGTTAAACTGTCCCTGTTTACAGATGATATGATACTATACATAGAAAACCCTAAAGACTCCATGAAAAATCGACTGGAACTAAAAGAAAGATTCAGTACAGTAGCAGGATACAAGATAAATATACAAAAATCAGTTGGATTCCTATACACCAATAAAGAAAATGATGAGAAGGAAATCAGGAAAATAATACCATTTATAATAGTCCCTAAAAATGAAATATGCAGGAATCTAACCAGGTATGTAAAAGATCTATACAAAGAAAGCTACAGAACACTACTGCAATAAATCAAAAGAGATCTACATAAATGGAAAAACATACCATGCTTATGGATAGGTAGACTCAACATTGTGAAAATGACAATTCTACCCAAAGCAGTTTACAAATACAATGCCATCCTGATCCAAATACCAACAACATTCTTCAAAGAGATGGGAAAACTAAGCATTAACTTTATATGAAAAGAGAAGAGTCCCTGGATAAGTAAAGCACTACTGAAGAAGAACAATAAAGTAGGAGGACTCACACTACCTGACCTCAGAACCTTCTGTACAGCTACAGTAGTCAGAACAGCCTGGTATTGGTACAATGACAGATCCATTGACCAATGGAACAGAATTGAGAACCCAGATGTAGATCCATCCACCTACAGTCACCTGATCTTTGACAAGGGCCCAAAGTCCATCAAATGGGGAAAAGACAGTCTTTTTAACAAATGGTGCTGGCAAAACTGGATGTCCATCTGCAAAAAAATGAAACAGGACCCATACCACACACCATACACAAAAACTAATTCAAAATGGATCAAAGACCTAAATATAAAGCCAAAAACTATGAAGTTCATAGAAAAAAAACAGGATCAACGCTAGAGGCCCTAGTGCATGACATTAACAGGATTCAAACAATAACCAACAAAACACAAACCCCAGAAGATAAGCTAGATAACTGGGATTTTCTAAAAATGAAACACTTATGCTCTTCAAAAGACTTCACCAAAAGAGTAAAAAGAGAACCTACAGACTGGGAAAATTTTTTTGGCTGTTACAAATCAGACAAAGGTCTAATTTCTAAAATCTACAAGAGATTCCAACACCTCTACAGCAAAAAGACAAATAATCCAATTAAAAAATGAGCAAAGGAAATGAACAGACACTTCACTAAAGAAGACATTCAAGCAGCCAACAGACACGTGAGGAAATGCTCATGATCACTAGCCATTAGAGAAATGCAAATTAAAACCACAATGACATACCATCTCACCCCAGCATTACTGGCACAAATCTAAAAAACTGGAAATAACAAATGTTGGAGAGGCTGTGGGGAGATTGGAACTCTTATGCATTGCTAGTGGGAATGCAAAATGATATGACCATTTTGGAAAACAATATGGTGCTTCCTTAGAAAGCTAGAAATAGGAATACCATATGATCCTGCAGTCTCACTCTTAGGAATATATCCTAGAGAAACGAGCTGTCACGCGAATAGACATATGCACACTCACGTTCATTGCAGCACTGTTCACAATAGCAAAAAGATGGAAACAAGCTAGATGCCGATCAACAGATGAATGGATAAAAAAACTATAGTACATACACACGATGGAGTATTACACAGTGATAAAGAACAATGATGAACCTGGGAAGCATGTCATAACATGGATGAATCTGGAGGACATTATGTTGAGTGAAATAAGTCAATCACAGAAGGACAAATATTGTATGAGACTACTACTGTAAAAACTCATGAAAAGGTTTACACAAAAAAAGACAATCTTTGATGGTTATGAGAGAGAAGAGGGGTGGGGATGGAAAAACACTAAATAGACAATAGCTAAGTGGTGACTTTGGTGAAGGGTAAGACAGTATACAATACTGGGGAGGCCAGTACAGCTTGTACAAGGCAAGGTCATGGAAGCTCCATAGACAAATCTAAACTCCCTGAGGGACTGAATTACTGGGCTGAGGGCCATGGGGGCTACGGTCTCGGGTTTTGTTTTTGCTGATTCTTTCTATTGTTTTTCTGTTCTTTATTTCATTGATTTCTGCTCTGATCTTTATTTTTCCTTTCTTCTGGTGGCTGTGGGCTTTTTTTTTTGCTCTTGTCTTTCTGTTTGTTCAAGTTGTGTAGCTAATGTTTTGATTTTGTCCCTCTTTTTTGATTTATGTATCTATTGCTATAAATTGACCTCTGAGGACTGCCTTTGCTGTGTCCCAAAGGTTTTGGTGTGATGTATTTTCATTCTCATTTGATTCTAGAAATTTTTTTATTCCATCTCTGATTTTTTCTATTACCCAGTGTTTTTTTAAGCAGGATGTTATTCAGTTTCCATTTAAGTGATTTTTTTTCCCCTGGTTCTTCCTGTTGTTAATTTCTACTTTGATGGCATTGTGGTCAGAGAAGATACTTCGTATTATCTCAATGTTTTGGATTTTGTTGAGGGTTTCTCTGTGTCCTAAGCTGTGGTCTATTCTGGAGAACATCCCACGTGCATTGGAAAAGAGTATATACTTTGCAGCTGTTAGGTGGAGTGTTCTTTATATGTCTGTGAGATCAAGATGGCTGATTGTGCTCTTTAGCTCTTCTGTATCTTTGTTGAGTTTATTTCTAGATGTTCTGTCCTTTACCGAGAGTGGTGTGTTGAAGTCTCCTACTATTATTGAGGAAGTGTCAATTTATCTTTTCAGTGCTGTTAGAGTTTATTTTATATATTTTGGAGCCCTGTCATTGGGTGTGTAGATGTTTATTATGTTTATGTCTTCATGATGGATTATCCGTTTAATCATTATATAGTGTCTTTCTTTGTATTTTATGGTGAATTTTGTTTTAAAGTTATCTGAGGTTAGTATTGCCACTTCTGCTCTTTTTGGTAGCTGTTTGCTTGATATATTTTTTTCTATCCTTTGATTTTTAATAAATTTACATCTTTGTTTCTAAGATATGTCTCTTGTAGACAGCATATTGATGGATCCTGTTTTTTTTTTAATCTATTCTGTCACTCTCTCTTTATGGATGCATTTAGGCCATATACATTTGGTGTAATTATTGATAGATAGAAGTTTATTGCTGTCATTTTATAGTGCTTTTTTTTTCGGTGCTGATGTTTTCTTTGTTCCTTTTACTCTCCTATGCTGATTTTTTTTCATTTGTTTTTGTAGATTTTGTTTTTACTAAAACTTTATGTTTTTCTTCTTTATTTTGATGAGGAGGTTTGTTAACTTTGGTTACCTTGAAATTTACTGTTATCTTCCTAGGTTTGAACCAGTCTGTTATTACTAGGTATTGCCTTGCCTTCTTCTCCATTAGAAGGTTCTATACCTACACCATTTATTCCCTCTTTTACTGTTCTGATATTGTTGTCATTTACAGATTAACCTTTCTGGTTCCCTGTTGTAATTCTTTTGGTTTTGGATAGTCCTTGAGAATTCATTTCTTAGGTTATTGTCTGGCTAGTATGATCTTGTGTCCTAGATTCAGGCTGTGATCTAATGTTGTTCTCAAACTTAAAGACTCCCTTTAATAATTCTTGTAAAATTTGTTTGGTTTTTACATATTCCCTTAATTTCTGTTTATCTGGAAATGTCCTAATTTCACCATCATATTTGAAAAAGAGTTTTGCAGGATATATTATTCTTGGTTGGCAATTTTTTCTTTCAAGGTTTTATATATGGCATCACATAGCCTTCTTGCCTACAAGATTTCTGCCAGATAATCAGAGCTTAGTGTTACTGTTTTCCCTTTGTATGTGACTTTTTTTTTTCTCGAAGTGCTCTCAGGATTCTTTCTTTGTGTTTGGTTTTAGTGAGTGTGATTATGATATGCCTTGGTGATTTTCTTTAGGGGTCTATCCTATGTTGGGTTCGTTGAACTTCTTGGATGGTTAGCTCTTCATCTTTGATGATATTAGGGAAGTTTTCTGTCAGCAGTTCTTCAGTGATCCTCTCTGTGTTTTCCATTTTATTCCTCTGTTCTGGAACTCCGATCACTTGCAGATTTTTTCTTTTGATTGTATCCCACATAATTCTCAAGAGTTTCTTCATTATTTTTTCTGATTTTTTTCTCAAAGTTGTATTCAAGTGTTTGTCTTCAGTTTTGCTGATGCTGTCTTCCATTTTTTCACACCTGCTCCTCAGCTTTTCTATGACACTGTCCATTTCTGACATCTTGTTCTTTATCTTTTGGATTTCTAATTGTTGTTTTTGTATGATTTCTTGTTGTGAATTTATTTTAGTATTTTGTTCTTGTATTATTTTCCTGAATTCTTCCATTCTTTTGTCTGTATTTTCCATGAATTTGTCTATTTTTTCCTCATTTTTGTCTGCTTTTTGCTTCAACTCTTGGATGGATCTGAATATTAGAGATTTGAATTCTGTGTTAGGTAGTTTTGTGCCTTTTCTTCTACTGGAAAGTCATCTGGTGTTTTATTTTGGATGCCTAGTGGAACCATCCTATCCTGTTTTTTAATATGTTTTGATATTGTCTGCTGTGTTTGTGACATTCAGTAGTTATTTTCTTCATTTACTGATTGTAGATTTGTTTCTTCCATCTTGATTTTTTGTTTTTATGTGGTTATGTCTGAGAAGGCAGGCTGTGCTTTCTTTGTTGTTTGCTCATCTGTGGGCACGATACTTTTCACCTCCTTTTCCAATTGGCAGGGCCAGTCACTCAGCTACGGTGCAGCAGGGCAGGTCCAACTGGAGGGGAGTTCCTGGGATAAGTTGTTTGTGGCATGTACTGGGGCTAACAGGGTGGGCCAGGAATCACTGTAGGGTAGATTCTGGTAGGCTGTGCCTGTGGTGCTCAAGTGTGTGATGTTCTGCACATGGCGCAGGTAGGCATGAATGAGGGGGGAGGTTGTGATGTGTGGAACTATGATGGGTATGGGAAAGAAGAGAGAGAGGAGAGAGAAACAGGAGCCTAAAAAACAAAACAACACAAAACAAAAAAAAAAATACTAAGAGAGCTTACCGTTGGATTGAAGAGATGAGAAACCAAGAAATAGACGAAGACAAAAAGGAAAAAAGAAGAAAGAAAAGCCTCCGTGGATCCCACCATTGCGACTGTGCAGAGCAGAGAAGTGGCTCCCAGGCTGCGCAGTACAGCCTGGCTAGAAGGGCAGAGATGTCACAAAGCACCAGGTATTCAGGAGATAGGAAAAGAAGGTAAGTATATAGAGAGGAGAAACTGAGAAATGAAGAAAGACAAAAAAGTAGGGAAGAAAAGAGAAATGTTCCCAGGGATCCTGCTGGCGAGGCTTTGCAGACTGGGGAAGTAGCTCCCAAGCCTTGCAGTACAGCCTGGTAGAAGGCGCCCCCAAGCCACGAAAAGAAAAAGAAACAAACAGAACAGAACAAAACAAGACAAAAAAAGGCTCCAGGAATCCTACCAGCATGGCGGTGTAGGCTAGGAAAGCAGTTCCCCAGCCAAGTGGTGCTTCACAGGTTTCCAAGAAGAAGCAAAGAGCCAGGTGTTCAAGAGAAAGGAGGGAGAGGATGTGATAAGTAGGAAAGAAACCAAAAGAAGCAGAAAAAAGCACCACCAGGAGCAAAGAAATGGTACTGAGGGAGCCAGCCAGTGTGTGTGGGTCAAATCCAAGCAGTCCAGAGCTGGTGCCTGCTGGCCAAGAGATTGTAGCTGGCAGGAAGCAGCGGAGGCCAAGTGGGAGGAGGAAGGGGGTGGGAAAGCTATTTCGCTGTTTACTGAGTACTCTGTCTCCTGCTGGGGGCTCCGTGATTCTGCTTTCCTATACTTCCTGTCCGCCAGTCTCCGACAGGAGTCCAAGATGGTGAATCTGTGCTGTTAGCTGATAGCGGACCTCTGCTCGTATCTTTCCTCTCTGTCTGTTCTCTGTCAGCTTCTTATTCCATTCAGTTGCTTGACTGAGTTCTTTATCTCTTCATTTGATGCTTAGGGTCCCAGGATTGACGTTTCTCTGTTTTACTTAGTTTTTCAGGTCTTTGCTGTGGAGGAACCACGTGGTGCTTCTGTCTATAGCACCATGTTGGCTCCACAGTAGAGTCTAATTTTGAGATTCAGTTAAGTCATTCAGGTTACTAATTTGATTCTTTTTGGAGGGACACAGCAGTTAATTTGACTTGCAAACGAAGCCTATGTTGTTTTATAATTCATATATTTTTATATCTCAGGTTTCTTAGAATATTTAATGTTAAGGAACAGAATAACTAAGCAATGCAGATGACATTGGTGATCCCTTTGAACTAATGAACTTTAGCCCTAGGGCACATGCATTCTGGACGTGTCTTTAAAATGCATGTGCCACATCTTGGGAATGAATAAGGAATTACAGAAAACAGGAACAGAAGTAGGGAAGGCTTGGATTGATAGAAGACAAGTGAATATGCTAATTAAGATACAGTTGAAAGATCAAATAATTCATTATTTAGGAATCACCTTTAGAGGTAGCCTGTTCAAAAATTAGCATATGATTTCAGTATATTGAAAAGATTTTTTAAAAAATGCTGTTTGCTGTAATCTAAGGATCTTTTTCTTACATGAAGTGTTCAATTTTGCAAAAATGCTAGAGACTCACTTTAGCATTTAAATGTTTAAACTAACATTTAATAAAATTTTATTTGAACAGTAAAATCACTTTTTTGTTTGTGTTCTCTATTTTTTCAGTTAAATAACTATGTCATATTTTCAGTTAAATACTAAACCAGAAAACCAAACCAAACCTATTGCTGTCAAGTCAATTCTGACTCATAGCAACCCTGTAGGACAGAGTAGAACTGCCTAATAGGGTTTCCAAGGCTGTAAATCTTTATCGAAGTAGACCGTCACATTCTTCTCCCTCAAAACAGCTGGTGGGTTCAGACTACCAACCTTTCACACCTTTTGGTTAGCCAAGCGCTTAACCATTACCACCAGGATTCCTGAATTAAATACTAGAGATTTGCAATACATTTATTTTTTCAAAATATTTACAGGGGTTCTTTTATGTAGTAGGCACTGTACTGGGGTTCGAGTCACAGAAAAAATAGACTAGGCCATAATTTCATGTAACTTAGATTCTAGTGGAGAAGAAGGTCAATAAACACATAAATATATAATATAGCGTGATGTATTTTCTATGAAGAAAAATAATAAAGTGGCAGACGTGGTGTTTTACATAGGGCAGTTAGAGAAGGCCTCCCTGAAAAAGTAACATTTGAATACCCCCCACCCCCCAAAAAAAGCTAACACACTGACATGGAGTTGATTCCAACTCATAGCAACCTTATAGGACAGAGTTGAACACCCCCCGGGTTTCCAAGGAACAGCTGGTGGATTTGAACAGTGAACCTTTTGGTTAGCCTTAGCTCTTAACCACTGTGCCACCAGGGCTCCGACATTTGAATAGTGACCTTAAACAGTGGAGGGAGCACACCTGCTAATATCTGGAGTGGGTTCCAGGCAGAGGGACCCATCAATGGAAAGGTCTTGGGTGGGAAAGTGTGTCTGGGCATCCAAGGACCAGCAAGGAGATCAACGTGGCTTGAGTAGAGTGTTAAGAGACAGGATCAGAAAGGTGGGGGTAGAGGTGGTAGGACCTTGTAGGCCACTATCCAGACTTTGGATTTTGTTGTGAAGGGGTAGCCATTGCAGAACTCCGAGCATAGGGCTTCCAAGGCTGTAATATTTATGGAAGCAGACTGCCACATTTTTCTCCAGTGGAGTGGCTGGTGGGTTTGAACTACCAACCAAGCACTTAACCACTGCGCCACCAGGGCTCCTTACTTGAGGGTACAGCCATAGGAAAAGAAAACCATGTCCATGTTTGGAGAAAGTGGTGGTGGTGGCTATAGTGGTGGTGGTGGTAGAGACACTAAACCAAACTGGATCATTCCTCACAAATGATTTGCTGTCACTTTTAATTAATCTTTATTGATATCAAAAGTCACAGTGGAATTGTGGTGGATTCTTCCGCTGTACTCAGCCTTATAATTTGTGAAACAGCAAACAGTGGGTGGGGATGAGAAATGTAGAAAATATAGATGCAGAATTCTGGTGATTAGCATTCCTATAGGGCTGATAATTTCGGAAACTTTTCCCCAAATCTATATCAGATTTCCAGCAGTTGTACACCTTAGTTCTCTAACCTGCTTACTTGTTTGCTGTGATAAAATTGCTAGCAAGAGCAGTTGTACGTCACTCACATGTAAGTGGTATATTATTGTTGTTAAGTGCCACTGAGTCAATTCTGACTCATAGTGACCCTGTGAGCAGTGTGCTAGGCCCCCATTTGTCTAACTTCTAAATGGAGTCCCTGGCTGGCATAAATGGTTAAGCGCTTGACTATTAGCCAATAGGCTGGTGGTTCAAACCCTCGCAGAGGCTCCTCAGGAGACAGTCTTGGCAGTCTGCTTTGGGAAGGTCACAGCCTTGGAAACCCTATGGAACAATTCTACCCTGCACACACGGAGTCACCATGAGATGGAATTGACTTGACAGCAACTAACATCAACAGCTAAATGCAATAATACAAACATCAAATGCACCTTTTTCAGCTTTTTTATGGCTCTTCTTAGAACTAAAGTAGGTTGTGAAAACATAGGAAGTTTTGAACAAATCTAGTTCAGCATGAATCAACATTTTCTATTGGTAAATGAGATGAGAACATATTTTGGAGAGTGGGTTTCAATCCAGGATACTTTCTGGCTAGCAGTGTGCCACGAACGACACGTGTGACAAGGCAATAGGGTCTGGTTCTCTAGGTGTCTACTGGTTATTGGGAAAGTTCAGAAGTGTTTGAAGCCAAGTGTAATAAACTCAGATGCCCTGGAACTCCAGTGACAGTCTAAGAATAACCTCTGTCTTTAGTTGATCTCCTTGTAGTATGAAGACTTGCGTAGTTTAAAAAGCTGGAAAACATTAAATGGAAATCATTTAAAGGGAAGTGTCCAGAGTGGCAGGTTTGATGTCTACTATAAGCTCTAGGGTGTGATGAAATGATTTTTAAGGGATTATGAGGGTTTGAATCTGGACAAAAAATGAAAAATAAATCAGAGGGCTGCAGTGGACCATTCTGAGAAGCTTTGACTGATTGGAGAAAGAATAGTAGAACCACTGACAACATAGCAAATTTGGAAAAATGATCTATTTAGAGAGAGCCCTGTTGGGAGTGCGATTTGATGTGAAGAAGGAAATGGGGCCCAGGAACATTGCGCTATGCTTCTAGGTTTTTCTACTTACTGTGTTTGAAACATTGGCAGCCCTGCCAATTCACTGCCTCAGTTTTCCGAGATTTAAAATAATACTTCCTTCATGGGGTTGTGATTCTGATTAAAAACCCTGGCTTATGAACTAATAGCTTGTGGCTGTAGATATGTGATCATATAGATTTTGTTTTTCTCCTGTACTTTTCTGCTTGATTGCCTTCTCTTTCTTCCCCATTTGTCTCAGGTCTTTTATGCCTTTGTTGGAAAATGTAAAGAAATCACGTAATTTCTGTTCAGAAATTATCTTCTTCCCTCTGCTTAATTTTCCATCCTCTGTTAATTTGTAATATAACGATCTTCCCCACAGTAATTAATTGTAATTCCACAAGCTGAAACATTTAACGTCAGGTGAAAAAGAAGTAGTGGCAGCTGATGGACCTTAAACAATGAATATTTGTATTTTATGCAGCTGCTACTAGTAATTGAGAAACTAACTATAAGTAGAATGGACCTCATCTCTCTTGATGGCGCTGAGGTGAGGTCTCCCATTCCTGCTGCATTTACAAAAGCTAGTAGCTATAATGGAACATTTTGTTGAATGCCTATGGCACAGTGCCACCTTGTGGTTGCAAGTCTTTCTTTTAATGCAGAAGAACAAATTTCAATACTAAACCTACACGATAAATAACATTTTATACTTTTGCTGATATTTATACTTCACCTTGCTCACAAAGGATTTGAGACACTTAAGGATATGTAGAATACAAGATAGAAGGACTTTAGAGAATGTCCTTGTTCTTAGATGTGTGCTGAAGTATTTAGGGGTAGACATCCATGTCTGTAACTAACTGTGTGTGTGTGTGTGAGAGAGGGAGAGAGAGAGAGAAGGAGAGACAGAAAGCAATATGGCAAAAGGTTAGCAATTCAATTATAAAGAGAATATGGGTGTTGATTGTACTGTTTTGTAGTGGTACTTTTCTGTAGTTTCAAATTTCCTTCTAAAATTTTTCAAATAAAAAGTCTCGGCAGAAAAAAATTAGGGTAAGGACATACAGTGGAACTAAGAAAGAAGCAAAAAGACTCCACATCGTTTGATAACCTGACTCAGTTTTTCTACTGATTTGTTTCATGATTTTCTAGTAGCTGATGTGTAACTGCTCAGGTTTCCTGTGTTACAATTTATTGTCCATAAGATTTAAGGACAGAATATCTAAGACTACAGAAATTCCTCTGGGGACTCTCCTAAATAGGACACTGCTGTAATGAACAACAGCCGCAAAAAATATCTTACAATAAGTACAACTCTTTGTTTGAAAGGGCTGTTTTCTTTTAAAAGTGCAATCTGGAATCCCTTTTCCCTGCTGATCTGGCTTGATCCTGGGGTGCTTGGACTGCTAGTTCTTCAAGAACCTCTCGCTGAAATATAATGGATACTGACTGGCAGTGAGTTTGAGATGGTACTTATTGACAAGTGCCTGAAATCCAGCTGTTCCGTATTACTAATGTATACAGCTGAGCTTGGGGGAAGGTTGACATCTTGTGAAGGCTGAGCCAGTGATTTCTGTTCTAATCCACTAGCTTGCGAGGAGCTACTGATAGGTAAAATTTCATTTTGGGCAATGGTTTTGAGTATGCTGCAGTGCATAGACAGACAAATCAGTGTTCTAAGTCCCCAAATTTCTTTTCCTATAAATAGCCTTAATCTGAAAAATAAAATAAAATAAAATAAACAGGTGTAACCAGGTGATTACCTCTCTACCATAAAAACAAAACAAAACAAATCTCAATGAATCATCCCTAAAAACGTCTGGCTTTGAGCAGCGTTACCCAAATCTTTTTAAATTTCTACAAAATTGACCCTTGTCAATGGCGGTTGGAATTTTCATGAATGGTTAAACACATGTATTTCTTTTTGGTCCTTAATAATTATTTGGGTGCATATATATGCATATGAATTTTTTGTCCTTAACAGCTATCTAGACACAGGATATGCATGCAGACTCACTTGAAGATGAACATTTTAGAAAGTATGGCCCTATTCTAGTGTGAAAGGTTTTCTTATAAAAGAAGGGCAAATCTTGAAATAAGTATTGTGCACCAGGGACTCTTTTGTAGAATGCTGTCTCTTGAAGTGGCTTTGGTTTCTCTGATTCTTGTGACAGGCTTTCTTTTAAAAAGCCATATAAGATGTAGCGATGTATTGATTTCCATTAGGGTCTATGGTGCTTGGAAATTTCCCTCCCTGACATACATTTATGAGCATCAAAAGCCTGTGAATTTTCTTTTGTGAACGACTAAAGAAGTGACCTATTGTTTCTCTATAGAGCAATATTCTTCAAAATTGTTGGACTGTGGGCCAAAGAAAGATACATATTTTACATAGTGACCCAGGATGCATATGCACACATGTATAACAGAATAAAAATTTTCATAAACAATATTTCCCCTTCCTTCAGTGGACTCTGATAATTTCTATTCTGTTGCATTCAGAAACACTGGGCACTGTCTACAAGTTTGATTTCATGACCCACCAGTGTGTCATGGCTAGGAGCTTGACACACAGTGCTGTTAAGATTTTGCAGCAAGCCAGGTGGAAGGCACAACAGTGAAATCCTGAATTCTCTAAACTAGCCAAATTAAAAACAGGATTGAGAGGGAGGGATTTAAAGCAGAGAAAGGAAGGTAGAGTGCTGGTTGGGCTTTTGTTCTGGGTGGTGTTGAGAGAAAGCACCCTTAGCAAGTGATGTCCTTGTCCTTCTCTGTGCAGCTTGATCACATATTATCCCCTCCGCCCATGCCGTTCCGGAAATGCAGCAACCCAGATGAGACTTCTGGCCCTGCAAAGTCACTGAAGTTTAAAAGACAGCTGAGTGAGGATGGAAGACAGCTGCGGCGAGGGAGCCTGGGAGGAGCCCTGACTGGTGAGTCACGAGTGACTTGTTGCTAGAGAAGAGATTGTGTTTCTTTTAGAGGGTCGGGAATGGCTGTGGAGTTACATATGTTAAAACCAGCTTACCTAAGAATGGACTTGCCTGTCTGCAGACTGTGTGTGTTGAGTTACCATTGAGTCGATTCCGACTCAAGGTGACCCCGTGTGTGCAGAGTGGAACTGTTCTGTAAGGTTTTCAAGGCTGTGGCCGTTTAGAAACAGATCACTAGGCCCGACCTCAAGGCACTTTTGGATGGGTTTGAATTGCCAGCCTTTTGGCTAGTAGTCAAGCACTTAACGATTTGCACCACCCAGGGACTCCATCTGCAGACTGGTTGGTACAATCTACTCCAATCTAGAAAACAGCTAAATCAAGGACTTTTTTTTTTTTTTTTTTAATCTGTAAACTTTACTCAAGTATAATTTACATACAATAAAACGTACCCGTTTTAAGGGTACATTTTGATAGGTTATGTGAAATTAGTATACCACTGTAACTACCACTACCCAAGTCAAAAACCAAACTCATTGCTGTTGAGGTGATTCTGACTCATAGCAACCCTATAGGACATAGTAGAGCTGCCCCATAGAATTTCCAAGGCTGTAATCTTTAGGGAAGTGAACTGCTGCATCTTTCTCCCTCGGAGCGACTGGTGGGTTCGAACTGCTGACCTTTCGATTAGCAGACAAGCGCTTAACCACTGCACCACTACAGTTGAGATATAAGAAGCTTTCTGTGCCCCTTCCCAGTCATTATCCCCTAACCTCCACCACCATCACCATTTTTGGCCTCAGATAACCAGAGATCTGCCTTCTATCACTATGGATTCGATTTGTCTTTTAAAATGGAACCATACTCTTAACTATATCTGGTTTTACTTTCATGTTGTTGCATGTATCAGTAATGTACGTTTAACTTTATAAGAAGATGCTGGGCTATTTTCCAAACTCGTTGCACCATTTTACATTCCCACCAGGATTGGATGAGTGATTCAGTTGCTCTACATCCTTACCAGCATGTGGTGTTGCTGGTCTTTTTAATTTTACCCATTTTAGTAGATACCTGGTGGCGTAGTGGTTAAGTGCTATGGCTGCTAACCAAAAGGTTGGCATGTTTGAATCCACCAGGCGCTCCTTGGAAACTCTGTGGGGCAGTTCTGCTCTGTCCTGTAGTGTCACAGTGAGTTGGAATCGACTCAACAGCAACATTTTTTTTTTTTTTTTAATATATGGTGGTATGGCCTTATGATTTTAATTTGTATTTCCCTGATGACTAAACGATGTCAAAAATCTTTTCATGGAATATATATATCTCTTTTTGTGAAATGTCTGTTCATATCTTTAACTTTTAAATAGTGTTTTCTCAGTTAAATTAATTAATGTTTCAATTTTTTCAAATCCAAAAACATATAAATCACTTCTACTGAGTGGAAAAATAGCCAGAGTAAGATTAAGTTAAAGCGTGGCTTTTTTTTGTTGTTGTTCTTTTTAATTTAACTCACCATTTAAAACTTCATATTATTAAACTGATTTTTAAATCATGAAGGGTTAGATTCTTATTATTTCATTTTGAGTCTCTACGTATAAATATTTTTGAAGGAACTTAATTGTTTTTAAACGCCAAAGCAGAGTTGTCTGTACATATGATAGTTTTGTTTGCCGATTCATAAATAGTCTGGAAAATAAATTGTTACATTTTTTAGAAAATTGTGGATTTTGACTTTTTGGAGATGAAATTTCTGGGAACAGAAATGTTTCTGTCCCATGATCAGTAGAGTCTGGAACATCTGACCCAGTGTTGCATACTGCTGGATAGGAGGATGAAACTGACCTCAGGCCAAAGGGAAGAAGTTCATCAAAAAGCTGCTGTACTTCACCAAGTTTTAAGGCAAGTGTTTACACTTTAGCTTTACTGATGCCCTTCAAATGTGTGTTTGGGCATTTTTCTTTGCTTCCCTCTTATAGAGACATTTGCTTTTTTAAATGGGAGATATAGATTATTTAGTCTAACACTTAGAGGTGGGTATCTTAGGCTGGGTTCTGTAGAGAAGCAAAACCAGTAAAGCATAAATATACATAAATAGAGAGATTTATCTCAAAGAAATAGCCCGTGCAGTTGTAGAGGCTGGCAGGTTCCAAGTCCATGGATCAGACATCAGGCTGGAGGCTTGTCCGGACTCATGTAGCTGCAGGGGCTGAAGTACCCAAGATTGCCAGGTCAGACAGCAGGCCACTGGCTCATGGGCTAAGAAGGCTGACAAATCCAGGATCAGCAGGTAAGATGGCAGACTGCTGGCTCATAGGCTGTGGAGACCAGCGAATCCCAAGATCGGCAGGCAGTACAGCAGGCTGCTGCCAAAGTCTCAAGAACTGGAGGTCAGATGATGGCAAGCTGGATGTAGGATCCAGAGCTAGCAAGTGAGCTTTACCAGAATGTCCACATATATATACTGGATGTAGGCCACACCCCCAAGGAAACTCTCTGTACTACTGATTGATCACATCAGTTCACATCATGGAGGATGACTACATCATTATACAACTGCCAGATTATATCATTACAAAACTGCGAATCCATTGAGAATCGTGGTCCAGCAAAGTTGACACAACCTTAACCATAACAGTGGGGAAGTTAAATTATAAAAGTTAAAAGACTTACCTCCTTGCTTTTTAATTTCACTTAGGAGATTTACTTACTCTGATTAAACTGTTTTTGACTAATAGGAGGGGCAATAACGATTCTTACCATTTTTGTTAAAGCAGTTTATTTATAGATTTAAAATAATGCAAATATATAGCTCTTGGTGCAAGTATGTGACCTGATACATGAAATATGGCCCTTAAAAAAAAAAAAAAAAGCTAGAGTTGGTACCCATTTCATTATCTTAACAGCTCTAGCAATTCTATCCTTGTACAATTTAGCTTGCTGAACAATTATTTTCAGTGATTAAATCTTTGGTCAGATAATTTTTTAAAGGTCTAATAGTTCTTAGAAGAGCTTCACAGATCTCTTAATATCAACCTGTTTTTAAAAACAATTCCTTGAAAATGTTATTGGAGAACAAAGAAAGCATTCTCAGGTGGCCCTCTGGGTAGCTTAGCTGAGGATTAAATGAAATAATGTATGCAAAGCACTTAGCCCAATAATGGTGGCTATTAGTATTATGCACGTAAATTAATTCAATTTGGGGGAGATTTGGAGTAAGTGGAAACTTGGGCTCATGAAACTCAGTTTGGCTCCCTAATTGACTGAGGTTCTTCTCTGCATCAGCCACTAGCAGGTATTGGAGCAGGGCGGAATCGTTCCTGATCCTAACAAACATAGTTTCTGCAGGTTTTAGGCCACTATATGTAATCACATTGATCTCACCTTCAGGCATATGTGTTGTTGTTAGCTGATGTTAAGTTGGCTTCTGACTCGTGACAACCCCATGCACAATGAAACAAAAGGCTGCCCAGTCCTGCACCACCCATGATTGGTTGCAGATCAGACTCTTGTAATCTATAGGGTTTTGATTGGCTGATTTTTGGAAGTAGATCACCAGGCCTTTCTTCCTAGCCCATCTTAGTCTGGAAGCTCTGATGAAACCTGTTTAGCATCATAGCAATACGCAAGCCTCCACTGACAGACGGGTGGTGGCTGCATTTGAGGTGCAGTAGGAATCCAATCTGGGTCTCCCGCACAGAAGGCAAGAATTCTACCACTGAACTACTTACCCTGTCCCTAAATTTAAATTAAGCAAAGCTGACTTTGCCATCACAAGTCTGTGCCTAATATAGTCTATTACTTAAAGGTCAGCTATTTTCTATTGCTGAACTTTGTTTTAATCCAAGGATCTTTTCTCTGATAGTATTCTACTGCTTTCCTCAAAACAAAGAATTTGTGAAGGCCTAGTTTATAGTACTCCCACGCATCTATCAGTTTGTTGTACTAGTGGGGCTTGTGTGTTGCTGTGATGCTGGTGGTTATGCCACCAGTATTCAAACACTAGGAGGGTCACCCATGGCAGACAGGTTTGAACTGAACTTCCACCCTAAGACAGACTGGGAAGAAGGACCCGGTGGTCTACTTCTGAAAAGAATTAGCCAGGGAAAACCTTATGAATAGCAGCGGAACATTGTCTGATGTAGTGCCGGAAGACGAGCCCCTCACGTTGGAAGGCGCTCAAAATATGACTGGGGAAGAACCGCCTCCTCAAAACAGAGTTGACCGTAATGACGTGGATAGAGTCGAGCTTTCATGACTTTCATTTGCTGATGTGGCACGACTCAAAATGAGAAGAGACAGCTGCAAACATCCGTTAATAATCAGAAGGAAGTATGAATCTAGGAAAATTGGAAATCATCAAAAATGAGACGGAACACATAAACATCGATATCCTAGGGATTAGTGAGCCGAAATGGACCAGTATTGGTCATTTTCAGTTGGACAGTCATATGCTCTACTATGCTGTGAATGACAACTTGAAGAGGAATGGCGTTGAATTCATTGTCAAAAAGAACATTTCAAGATCTATCCTGAAGTATAATGCTGTCAGTGATAGGATAATATCCACACACCTTCAAGGAAGACCAGTTAATACGACTAATATTCAAATTTACGCACCAACCACAAAGGTCAAAGATGAAGAAATTGAAGATTTTTACCAACTTCTGCAGTCTGAAAATGATCTAACATGCAATCAGGATATATTGATAATTACTGGTGATTGGAATGCAGAAGTTGGAAACAAAGAAGAAGGAGCGGTATTTGGAAAATATGGCCTTGGTGATAGAAATGATGCCAGAGATCGCTTGATTGAATTTTGCAAGATCAACGACTTCTTCATTGCAAATACGTTTTTTCACCAACATGAACAGCAACTATGTAAGTGTACCTCACCAGATGAAATACACAGTAATCAAATCGACTACATTTGTGGAAAGAGACTATGGAAAAGCTCAATATCATCAGTCAGAACAAAGCCAGCGGCTAACTCATATGCAAGTTCAATTACTCATATGCAAGTTCAAGTTGAAGCTGAAGAAAATTAGAACAAGTCCGTGAGAGCCAAAGTACGATCTTGAGTATATCCCACCTGAATTTAGAGACCATCTCAAGGATAGATTTGACACGTTGAACACTAATGACCCAAGACCAGACGAATTGTGGAATGAAATCAAGAACATCATACATGAAGAAAACAAAAGGTCATTAAAAAGACAGGAGAGAAAGGAAAGACCTAAATGAATTTCAGAAGAGACTCTGAAACTTGCTCTTGAATGTCGAGTAGCTAAAGCAAAAGGAAAAAATGAAGTATAAGAGCTGAACAGAAGATTTCAAAGGGCGGCCCCAGAAGATGAGTATAGTATTATGATGACATGTGCAAAGACCTCGAAATAGAAAACCAAAAGGGAAGAACATGCTCAGCATTTCTCAAGCTGAAAGAACTGAAGAAAAAATTCAAGGCTCGAGTTGCAATACTGAAGGATTCTATGGGGAAAATATTAAATGATGCAGTAAGCATCAAAAGAAGATGGAAGAAATACACAGAGTCATTGTACCAAAAAGAATTGGTCAATGTTCAACCATTTCAGGAGGTAACATATGATCAGGAACTGATAGTACTGAAGGAAGAAGTCCAAGCTACACTGAAGGCATTTGGGAAAAACAAGGCTTCAGGAATTGACGGAATACCAATTGAGATGTTTCAACAAATAGATGCTGCACTGGAAGTGCTCACTCGTCTATGCCAAGAAATTTGGAAGACAGCTACCTGGCCAACTAGCTGGAAAAGATCCATATGTATGCCTATTCCCAAGAAAAGTGATCCAACTGAATGTGGAAATTATCGAACAATATCATTAATATCACACGCAAGCAAGATTTTCCTGAAAATCATTCAAGAGCAGCTGCAGCAGTATATCGACAGGGAACTGCCAGAAGTTCAAGCGGGATTTAAAAGGATGTGGAACCAGGGATATCATTGGTGATATCAGATGGATCCTGGCTGAAAGCAGAGAATACCAGAAAGATGTTTACCTGTGTTTTATTGACTATGCTAAGGCATTCAACTATGTGGATCATAACAAATTCTGGATAACATTGTGGAGAATGGGAATTCTGGAGCACTTAACTGTGCTCATGAGGAATCTGTACATGCATCAAGAAGCAGTCATTCCAACAGAACAAGGGGATATTGCATGGTTTAGAGTCAGGAAAGGTGTGTGTCAGAGTTGTATCCTTTCACCATATCTATTCCATCTGTATGCAGAACAAATAATCCAAGAAGCTGGACTATATGAAGAAGAATGGGGCATCAGGATTGGAGGAAGACTCATTAACAACCTGCATTATGCAGATGACACAGCCTTGTTCACTAAAGTGAAGATGACTTAAAGCACTTACTGATGAAGATCAAAGACCACAGTCTTCCATATGGATTACACCTCAATATAAAGAAAACAAAAATCCTCACAATTGGACCAATAAGCAACATAATGATAAATGGAGAAAAGATTGAGGTTGTCAAGGATTTCGTTTTACTTGGATCGACAATCAACACCCATGGAAGCAGCAGTCAAGAAATCAAAAGACACATTGCACGGGGCAAATCGTCTGCAAAAGAGCTCTTTAAAGTGTTGAAAAGCAAATATGTCACCTTGAGGACTAAGATGTGCCTGATCCAAGTTGTAGTATTTTCAGTCACCTCATATGCATACAAAAGCTGGACAATGAATAAGGAAGACTGAAGAAGAATTGATACCTTTGAATTGTGCTCCTGGCAAAGAATTTTGAATATACCGTGGACTACCAAAAGAATGAAGAAATCTCTCTTGGAAGAAGTACAACCAGAATGCTCCTTAGAAGCAAGGATGGAGAGACTATGTCTCACATAATTTGGACATGTTATCAGGAGGGATCAGTCCCTGGAGAAGGACATCATGCTTGGTAAAGTAGAGGGTCAGTGAAAAAGAAGATCGTCAACGAGACGGATTGACACAGTGGCTGCAACAGTGGTCTCAAGCATAGCAGCAATTGTGCAGATGGTGCAGGACCGGACATTGTTTCCTTCTGTTGTGCATGGGGTCGCTATGAGTTGGAACTGACATAACAACAACAACAGCTTATAGTTTGAAAATTTTGCCACCCTATTTTCTTGAATAATTGTCAACTGAACTCTTAGCTCCTTAAGGGGGATCAGTG
The DNA here is from genome assembly GCA_030035585.1 of Dugong dugon. Lineage (NCBI taxonomy): Eukaryota > Metazoa > Chordata > Mammalia > Sirenia > Dugongidae > Dugong > Dugong dugon. Next base: position 71,294,200 of record CM057460.1, read on the forward strand.
ATCTATTCATCTGTTTATTTGTAGTAATAATAATAACAGCTAGCATTAAGAGCTTACTATGTAGTAGGCACTATTTGTGGAGAATTATATTTATTGACTTATTTAATCCTTATAACATCCCTATGTGCCTGTGTGGGAGGCACTCTTACCCCCATTTTACAGATGAGGACACTGAGGCACAGGTAGGTTGAGTAACTCGTACAAGGTGATAGTGCTGGTAAACAGCAGAGCCAAGATTTGAATCTAGGCATTGTGACTCCAGAGTCCATGCTTGTCACTACTACACTGTCCCTTGCACCAAACCAAACCCCTTGCTGTCTAGTCAATTCTGACTCATAGCGACCCCATAGGACAGAGTAGAACTGCCCAGTAGGGTTTCCAAGGAGTGATTGGTGGATTTGAACTGCCCACCTTTTGGTCAGCAGCCAAGCTCTTAACCACTGCATCACCAGGGTTCTGTCCCACACAGTAGGTACCAAATGGAATTCAGATAAACTCTGAATTCCAAGAGGATTAATGGGAGTGAATCCTCAGTGGAAAAATCTTTGCTCAGTTGAAATCTGGGACTAACTCAATCTGTAGGGCTCTTGGTTCCTTACTTACAAAAGTAAATTAAAACTAGGCAATTAATTCATATTAAAAACCTTAAAATTTATACACTGGTTAACCTAACAATTCTATTTCTCAGAATTTATCACAAGAAAATAATCATGAATAGATGTAGAGAATTAAGTCTAGTTGTATTTAGAGCAGCACCATTTATAATAATCTGGCAAAAGAATATTTATTAAACATATTATGGTATACACATAAAATGGAAAACAATTGTAAACATTAAAAATTATGTTGTAAAAGATTATATTTTAATTGAAATAGACTTACAGTATACTTTTAACGTGAGGTCCTGATGTTGAACAGTCTCATAGTAGCCCATACATTTTCATGGGTCTTAGTATAATTATAATTAAATGATTATATATTTAACTGGAGTGAGGAAAACCATTACTGTCTGTTCAGGGTTTTTGTCAAACTGGTATGGTGGTTGGTTGGGGCCCTTGAATAAATGGGGATGTAAAGGAAGCCATGGCCTTTTTTACACCCTGCAATTTAATTCTTGAGATATGTTTTGCCCCCTGAGTTTTTCTGTGGCATTTGGTGGTATGTCAGTCAGTGACAGTAATGCTGCATAACCACAAAATCTGAGTAGCAGACAGTAATAAGTATTTCTTGCTCATGTGCCTGCAGGTCAGCTGGGGTGTGGATGACCCAGTTTGGGTGTGGCTGGGCTTGGTTCCAGGATGCAGTGTGGGTCCAGATGGGCTCTGTGTATCTGTGTTCTTCCTTGGACCAGCAGCTACCCAAGGGCTTCATCTCCTGGTAAAAGACAGTAGCATGAGAGGGCAAGTCCACCTGCACAGGCACATTCCAAGCCCCCGCTGGTGGCATGCCTGCTGAGTTTCTGTTGGCCACAGAAAGTCACATAGTCAAGTCCAGAGTCAAGGGGTGGGAAGTGCCCTCCATCCAACATGGTTCCTGGTCAAGGGTATAGATATATAACACTACCAGAGGAGTGAGCAATTGGAACCAGCAATTCAGTGTATCATAGTTAGCTTTTCTCTCTCTTTTTAATTCTTTTACACTAAAATATTTACCAATTTTTTTTATTAATGAAAATAATATGTGTTCAATGTAGACAATTTGGAGAATATAGAGAACTATAAAGAGAAAAACCGAAAGCCCATAATACCACTATACATAGACACCCACTGTTAATATTTTGATATTTCCTTCCCTAACCCTTGAATACCCTTGAATCACTAAGAGTATTAAATTAAAGAGTCCCTAAGTGATGCAAATGGTTAAGCAGTCAACTACTAGCTGAAAGGTTGGCAGTTGGAACCCAACCATAGGTGCCTCTGAAGACACACCTGGCGATCTGCTTCTGAAAGTTCACAGCCTTGAAAACCCTGTGGAGCAGTTCTACTCTGACACCTGCGGTCACTCACCATGAGTTGGAATCAACTCGATGACAACTAACAACAACAACAATTAGACTTACAGGGAAAAAAAAAAAAAACAAAAAACTGATTCCTTTTTTGCAAGGCTGACATTAAAAACACCAGACCCAGAGCTTACTATGCCCCTCACTGCCTTGATTTTTTTTTTTTTTTGGAGGCTGATGGTGTTTTCTGTCTTCATGGACCGCAGCTTGCTAAGAGGCATCTAGAAACATTGTGTAAACATTGACTGAGCTTTGGAGTCCCTCATGAGGAAGAGGAACATTTATTCTAATCATCACACAGACCCTTAAGTCTGGGCATGGAGATATGGTAATGTGTCTTCCAGCTCACAGCAAAGAAGCTGCAGAATGAGGGGCAGAACCTCAGGAGCTTGCATCCTGGCTTCTTGATATACAGATCAATGACCCAGATCCTTGCCCAGCGTTCCACAGCTGTGATGTGTGTTGCAGCCTTAACAGTTAGAAAATGAAGGCTTCTTTTCCTCTTGAAGAGAGTTGTATTTTTCAAAAGGTGTTTTGGTTGTAATGTAAAAGAGGAATCTATATAAGTAACATGCCCATAATAATGAGAAATCAAGTTTGTAGACAGTATTAACTAGAATCTCTAAAACTCAGGATCATAGTAGTCTATCTTATATAAAAATACTGAGAGAATTTTCTTTTTTGGAGTGTGGAAATATATTTGGAACAACATCAGAAGATGGCATTTCTGAGAGAATTTTACTTCAAGAGAGAAGAAAAACAAACAAAATGATCCCAGAAAACATTCTTTCTTTTAAAATTAACTTGGAGGCCAGTGTCTTTGTAGTGCTTAGTAGCATTTTAATGAATTTCTCATTCTGAGGACTCCTTAGGTTAGTGGGCAAGTCTAAAGGAATTCAGATTAAAGCTGATTTACATAAAATATTGCTGTCTTATAGGTAACCTTGGCATTTAGCAAATACTGCACCTAAATGAAACCTGTGCTGTCTAATTTTTCTCATTTTTGTAATACCGTCTAAGGAATACCTGTATAAAAATGGTGTTAGGATAACACAAGATGCTATAACGAACAAACCAAAAAAGTATCAGTAGTTTAGCACACTAGTAGTTTATGTTTTGCTCATGTAACAGTCCAAAGTGGGTATTTTGGGTCAATGCTTAGCTCTGTTCCTCATAGTGATTCAGGGCTTTCACTCCTTCCATCTTCTGGTGTTGCTATTCCTTGGGGATACAAGCCACTCAGCTTCCAGCTGGAATAAATGGAAAGAGAGAGAGGAAAAGTCCTCCTTCTTGAAAGTCCCAGCCTGGAAGAGACTTCATAGCCATTCATATTCTTTTGGCAAGATCCAGCCACATGGTCACAGTTGAATGCAAAGCTGGTGGTGGTATGGAAGGCACTAGGAGGTATGATCCCTAGCTGGGCTATTGCCACCAAGTGACAACAAGATGGCATGGGAAGTATGGCACTTACGAAGTTGGGAGAGGCTGGGAGGGAAATAGATTTTGATAAAGATCTAGGATATGGTTAATTCAGTTACAAATATGTTAAGTTTGAAATGCCTATGAGACATGCTAAATAGGGATGTCAAGTAGGACTATGTATGGAATCACAGAAGTGGAGAGAACCATCTTTTGAGAAGGAAAGTATGGCCAATGATGTTGACTCCATCTGACAGAGTAAGATGAGAACAGCAAAGTGTCATTGGAGTTAACAGCATGGTCCCTGGTAACCTTAGGGAGAGTAGTTAAGTATGGATGGAAGCTAGCATAGAGGGGGTTAAGGGAAAATGATAATGAAGGAATCAGAGGCAGCCTGTGTCGATAGCTCTTTTGAGAAATTGCTGTGAAAGAGCAGAGAAATAGGGTGCCAGAAGTGTGTGAGGGGTCCGGGAGAGTCATCTTAGTGTGGCAACCATGAGAGCATGTTTGTAGGGTGTGGAGGATGGCTCAGAAGAGAGTTGATAGCCAAAAAAGTGAAGTGTTTTGAAGGAAGGGAGCAATATATTCATCCAGAGCATGTGGAAAGGAGATGGCCTTTTATAGGAAGAGGGGAATTTCCTTCATTCTAACAGGAGGAAGGAGGAGAAAATAGATGTAGAGGCAGGTGATATAATAGATTTGGTGGCTACACTTTTCTCAGTGCATTATGAGGCACCTAGGTGGGGCATTAGGGAAAGTTCAGTGAGAGTTGAGGAAAGAAGGAAAAGTGAAGTAGTCTTAGGAAATTGGAAGGAATCTATAAATGCAGTAGAGTTACTTAGAAGTGTTGACAGCCCATTTAAGGTATGAGATCCTGAATTGAGAGTGAAGCCTGTCTACACATTTGGGGGAAAGGTTATGGAACTGAGAAAATTTGTGTACAGTAATGGCATCTTCATTTTCACAGAACAAAACAAAGAGGCCTATTCCCAGTGTCAGGCAAGAGAGGTGTATAGGGAAGGGTATAGCTCTGCTGTCTAGGAATGAGAGGAAGGTTGGTGCCTAAGGTGGGTATTGTCAGGGGTAGAGCCCAAGCCGTTGGAAGCTTGCAAAGTAGATGGAAGCAGGGAGTTGGGTGTGTGGTAGGGTTGGGGAGTGAGTGAGCAGTGCTTGGGTTGAGTTTGACTTAACCAGCTCCTGAATGCTGACTGAAATGTTGATGTTTTGAAATCAGGCAAATTTTGAAACTTTGAAAGGGCAAAGATCTTTGCAGTTCTTATAAATGGTGCTCTCTTATGATATACTTCCTGATTTTGAGTCTTGGCTCTTGGATAGCAAATAAACTCCAGATCCACAGATGTTTCACACTTAAAGTTTTACTGGCTTAAAAACATCCTGCTTGTACTTGTTTTACTATTTCTCAATACTTATATCTATGTTGAAGGCACATAACTAGAGACGGGAATTCTTTTAAGTTGGTTTAGTGTTCTGTTGTAGAACTTATAAAAGTATGTAGTTCATGAAAAATAGTTTATGAAGCTGAAGAATGTCTCTACCTATTTTTCTGAGATATTTCTCATCAGACAACAAAGAGGCAACTCTTAGCATCTTCTTTCTGGTGAGAGCACATGATACTGAGATGCCTTTAAAACCTTCTGCTGTATTCACTGCTCTTATGTCAGCTTATGCATGGATATTTTGTGTGCTATCTAGGTGTTCTAATTAAAAGATGAATATTTTGGTGTATTTTTGTAAGTGTTGGCAGTTTTTCCTTGTCAGAGTAGAAGGCTCTCATGAGACCAAGACTTAATGGGACACGCAGCTGTTAGCTGGTTCCTTTGGCAGATGCTGCCTCTCAGTGGCTTTCTATCAGGGAGCCTTCTGCTGTAGCCCATCTCCCATGCAGATGGTCTACCGATGAGTCATTCTCCCCATCACTTGCTCACAGGGTGGCATCCAGCCCCCTGCCCTCTCCCCCCACCCCCGCCACCTGCTGGTTAGGAACTGCCAAGTGGCCACCTTGTTCAGATCCAGGTTGCAGAATCCTCTCTGAAGCCCAAATCTCTCCTTCAGGCATTTGCACCAATGAAGCCATCTGAAAATGCGATGATGTCAAGCATGATGAAGAATTAATTAGGGGGCTGAATGTGGGCTTGAAGAGCTGAATACATTTCTCTTATACTGAGAGTCAGATGAGAGACTGAGCTGTTTGCTTTGATGTGGGTATGGGCTTCAGAGAGTGCTGGGAGCCATGCTAGATCAGCAAATCTGGCTCTTCAGTAATTTGTTTTACAGTTTTACACCAGTTAGGGTTTGAAGGATTTAAAACTTAGTCCCACATGTTAATTTAGAGAATGTTTTTGATAGGAGACCTGGTTTCCCTTAAGTTTCTTGAAGCACCTTCTGCAGAGCAAAAGGTAACTAACGTGGGCTTTAAATAATGTTTGAAGTAAAATTTCAAGATTGCTAGGGATGGAAATCAGTTGTATATTCAGATGCACCTAAACCATTATCATTTTCAAGATAAGTTGGCCTGCTTGACCTTTAGCTGGGTCTGTTGGATGTGGCAAACCAAATCCAGTAACTGAAATTCTTCAAAGTACACAACAGAAGAGTGTCTAGAGGTCATTTAAGGTTTTTGCTGGCATTATTTTAAAGGTTGTATGTGTCTAAATATATTTATATAAAGGAGATCTCTATACCAATTACGCTAATGAAGAAACTTGACAGAAACAAGCTGTCATGGATTGAATTGTGTCCCTCAAAAATATCTGTCAACTTGGCTGTGTCATGATTCCCAGTACTGTATGATTGTGTAATCTGATGTGATTTCCTCATGTGCTGTAAACTCTATCACTATGATGAGGTTATATGTGATCTTATGTGTTGTAAATTCTATCACTGTGATGAGGTTATACTGATGAGGTTTACAAGATTGGATAGTGTCTTAATCCAATCTCTTTTGAGATATTAAAGAGAGAAGCGAGCAGAGACACATGGGAACCGCATACCACCAAGAAAGCAGTGCCGGGAGCAGAGCGCGTCCTTTGGACCTGAGGTTCCCGGGCAGAGAAGCTCCCAGACCAAGACAAGATTGATGACACGGATCTTCCTCCAGAGCCAATGGAGAAAGTGTTCCCCTGGAGCTGATGCCCTGAATTTGGACTTGTAGCCTACTTGACTGTGAGAGAATAAACTTCTCTTTGTTAAAACCATCCATTTGTGGTATTTCTGTTAGAGCAGCACTAGATGACTAAGACACAAACCAAAGATGTGTAGAGTAGTAGGATTCACAAGTACTAGCCTTTCCTTTCTCTCTTTCTCTTCATCTCATCTTCATTTCCATGTCTCCCTATTTCTGTATCATCTCTCTCTTCCCTCCCTCTCTCTCTCCTTGGCTTATTTCTTATCTTCTAGAATGATTCTATAATAGACATTGGTCCTTTCTGAGAGAAAAATGAATTTTTTTAATTCATATATCAAAAACTCAAGTTCTTGAAATTCTGTTTAGAATAGGAAACTGTACAGTGATCTGAAGGGAGTTATATTACGTTTGATTTCAGTTTTTTTTTTTTTTTTTTTTAGCATTTTATCAAGGAGTTGAATTTTTTGAAGGAGCCTAATCATATTCCTTTTTGTTTTCTCTCCTCTGGTTGTTTTTTTTAACATTTCCCTGAAAACCTGCTTCATTCTGATAAGGCACACAGAGGCCTGGGCATGGCTGGTCATGGTGTTCTTATACTTCATGCATTGTGTACTTTTAGTCTCTTAAAAGCATGCTGCTTTAGAGCTCATCTTCTCAGTCCCTCCTTTGTGTAGCCTATCTGAGATTAAGTGGTTTTAACTCCCTGTGAGTCTTCAGTGTGTATGAAGAAGCCACAAAGGTGGAACTGGTTATATTAATTAAGAGCATGAAATATGAATTTGAATAATAGAAAATTGATATTGCCACATATCACACTCTTTGAGTTATTGGAGAGGAGGGAGATGAAGCTGGGAAAGGAAGATAGTTGGGGATGCCATTTTATGTCACACTGGAACCTATGTACATGGGTCTGGCTCTTTTGGTGACTTTTTTTCCTTATGTTCTGTCCAACTGCAGTGCATGTAAGGTGGTAACTGCTCATGTGCTGGAATTGATAAATCAGATTGCACATGTCAGTCCTCTGAACAACAGCACACGGTGGTAGGGTGTGATGATGCAGTAGTGATTACCAGAGATGTAGATTGGAAAGAGAATGGGATCCCTGAGTTAAACTGAGTGGAATTTAAAGATAGAAAGCAAGTAACTTGACTAAGTGGAGATAGGATTTTGAGATCTTTTACACCACTATTTCAATGTATAATAGAACGACTTGGAATGGGAATCTGAGGCCAAGATTCTGGCCCTAGGTTAACTTCTGAGTACCTGCCTTCATTCCTGTTCTCAGTTTCCTCATCTGTAAAATGAGCGGGTTGAACCCGGTACTCTCAAGGCCCCTTTGAGCTTGAGTAGTAAATAATCTTAGCTACCAAGTTGAGGGAAACCCTGGGTAGTGCAAACGGTTAACGTGCTTAGCCGCTAACCAAAAGGTTGGAGGTTCGAGTCCACCCAGAGGTGCCTTGAAAGAAAAACCTGGTGATCTACTTCCAAAAAATCAGCCATTGAAAACCCTATGGAGCGTGGTTCTACTCTGACACACATGGGGTAATCGTGAGTTGGAATCGATGTGAAGGTGACTGACTTTTTACCAAGATGAGAAGGAGACTGGCTTGCCTTCCTTTTTTTTTAACTTTCCAAACCTCTCCCCACACAGACTGTCTCCATTGTTGTGTGAGGAAGCCCCCCTTCTTCCCCAGAGGAGCACACGAGTGGGTATCATGTTGCTCTCCTCTGAAACGCCAGCCATCCATCTCTTGCTTGAAACTCATTTTCAGTGGCTAATCAAAGATCAGGAATGTACAAGTTTTTTTAACTTCTGATGGAAACTGAAAATGAAGCTGACTTTATGTAAATGCCACAGGGAAGAAAAGTGTGCAAAGAAATGCAAATGCCGCCAACCAGGAAGCTTAAAGATTTATAAAAATTAATGTTTCTGATATATTAATGACTCTGGTGGTGGTAGCCTGCATTTGTCATTGTCATGTTCCATTGTCATTCAAGTAGTTAATCAATGCATATTGTCAGGGCTAAATTTATTTTCTTGGGTCTGCCTAGCTAGATACTTTCTCTGTTCTTTGACAGGAATGTCTTAGGTTCCTGCATCACACCAGGGCCTGATGTGAAAGCTGAGGCTAAGTCCTGTCTTTTAGTTTTAACTGATTGCTGGCTTACTTACTGGGAGTAAAACTTTAAAAAGAGAGAGAACAATTTCGCTTAAAATGTTTGTTTCTTTTTTTCTGAGTAAGAAGACGTGGAATTGTGATCACTATAACCTATTAACACAGCACAAAATTAGGCTTTAGAAGGATTTTGCAGAAGGTAGTGAAGCTCCCAGCTTCTTTCCTAGCCCCTGTAAAGGAGAGGTGTGTGCATATGTTAATGAACACACGTGGACATTTGTTAAGTGTTTACATGTGTGCGTGCACACACTGCATTGCACCCTTGGTTGTTATTCATTGTCTGTAGGATACACCTCTCCTAAATTACTCTAAAGGACAGTGAAACAATTATGCTTGTCATTGCTGCGTGATTAAAATCTCTAAGACAGATTTCTCTGAGCTTGGAACAAGGAAAGAGAAGTTAGATTGATTTGGTACAGTGATATTCTTTTATTTCTATCTTTCTTTGCCTTGGTTGCCAGGAATCTCAGTGTAAAAGCACTTTGTTTTGTTTTTTTCCTCCATTTCATTAGTTTTTGGCTGCTATGTTGTATATTAAACGAAAAACCCATTGCCAGAGAATCAATTCCAACTCATGGCAATCCTATAGGACAGAGTAGAACTGCCCTTTAAGGTTTCCAAGGAGTGGCTGGTGGATGTGAACTGGCAACCTTTTGGTTAGCAGCCGAACGCTTAACCACTGCACCACCAGGGCTCCATGTTTTATATAAATAACATAAAAATATATATACAGGGAAGAAAATAAGACACACAGGGTGGTGATATCCCAGCCTTAGGTTTAGTAAACAGAGAAATGAAGCTGTGATCTCTAATGTCCTTTCCTGCATTCAGATTCCAACCCAAACACCTTCATGTTACTGTTGCTGCTGCTTCCACAGCCATAGTTTTTTCCTCTCTGTCTTGTGAATACCATCCTATTTTGCTTTTTTCTAAAAAAAAATCACATCTACTTTCATCCTTTTTGTGTCCTTGTCATCCTTTTTGCTAGTTTATAAATTCCTTAAGGATTTTTTCATTGTATTTTCAAAACAAAGCCTCGTATATTACAAATACTGTATTAAGTTCTCAGTAAGTAGGGTTGCCAGATAAAACAAAGAATGACCAGTTAAATTTGAGTTTCAGATAAACAAGAACAAAAAAATTTTTTTAGTATAAATATGTCCCATGCAATATTTGGGACATACTTATACTAAAAAGGAGCCCTGGTGGCGCAGTCATAGTGGTTAAGGGCTCAATTGCTAACAAAGGGTCGGCAGTTCAAGTCCATCAGCTGCTCCTTGGAAACCCTACGGGGCAGTTCTTCTCTGTCCTATAGGGTTGCTATGAGTTGGAATTGACTTGATGGCATTGGGTTATACTAAAAAGAGAAATTGTTATTTATCTGAAATTCAAACTTATTTGGGTACCCTGTATCTTATTTACTAAATCTGGCAGCCATACGAGTAAATACTGGGATGGATCTGTCCCCAGGGGTTATGTCCAGACATGTTGTCTCATGGTGTGAAAGGCAAAAGGTTAGAGCCTACCTCATAGACATTAGTACTATGTCCTTTTCTTATGGTTTATTTTTCCTTTTATCTGCATAGTCACATTGGAAGCCGGGCTATCTTTGTGGATCATCCTAAGCAGAGCTGAGAAACTCTTTCACAGGTGAAAGCTGTTTGCATATGCTCCTCTGCCATGCCTTCTATAATCACAGTGCTCTCTGCAGATCAAAATAATGGGGAGTTAAATGCTGGAAGAAAATTATCAGGCTTTCAGCCTTGAGTGATGACCATTTGGAGTTTGGTTGGAACAACAAAATAGCTCAGCACCAGAGCACAGTGATTTCCCCATAAGCATATTTGGATTCTCTAGAAAGGAAAGTCAAGTCTCCTGGCAAAAGTCTTTCTTAAAACATGAGGCACTAACCCTGGACCCTGCCACTTAATGTCATCTGAACTTTCAGAAGAAGTCAGTGGCTAGATAATAGTCCAGAAATAGGCCGAATTCCAGCCCCACACTGGCCATTAATCTCCAAGTTGTGCTCGAGATTATGATGCTAATCTTGGCTTTGATTTTCCTCTCCTTAAAAACAAGGGCAGTGTTACATGATTTTTTTTTTAAAAGCACTTAGCAATTTGTTAGGATTTAATTCAGGACATAGGGTTGCAATCTGGATAACAATGATTCCTAGATCCTGTTGCTTTTAAACCAGGTAAAGTGGATATTAACTAACTTCCTTGGTAAGGCAGGAGAAAGAACAGATTATATAGGCTCTGATTGAGGTCTCAATCCAGGAGTAGAGGCCTTTAGCAATTTGCCATTTGGAGGCGCTGAAGAGATCTACTATATGGTATTTTTGATGAATTATTTTATGGTTACATTCTAGATGTCTTGCTTATTCATTAATCAATATCAGTAAGCACTTCTTAGAGCAAAAATATTGGATTCTTTAGGGAGCATACATAGACATTGCTATTGAGGAAGACAAATTTGGAATATGTTTGTAATAAAACCTAGCATGGAACTAGAAACTGTTCCAAAAAATATATGTGGAAATGCACTATTATGTAAATTGGACTGTATATAGAAGTTTTCTTGTAAAACTAGAGAATGTGTTAAGAAATTTGGACTTGTCTGGAAAATTCTGCTTAAATTGTGATGAGTTTATTTTAACTCCTCTATAGCTGCTGTGGTAGCACAGTGGTTAAGAGCTCAGCTGCTAACCAAAAGGTTGACAGTTCGAATCCATCATCTGCTCCTTGGAAACCCTATAGGGTCACTATGAGTCAGAATCAACTCGATGGCAATGGTTATGGCTGCTATGGCTGCTTTAGCTCCCTGGGTGGTATAAATGGTTAAGCACTGGGCTATTAACTGAAAGGTTGGTGGTTCAAACCCACCCAGGGGCACCTCGGAAGAAAGGTTTGGCAATCTACTTCCAAAAGATCATAGCTATGCAAACCCTATGGAGTGCAATTCTACTCTGGCACATATGGGGTCGCCATGAATTAGAATTGACTTGGTGGCAGATGGTTTGGAATTTTTTTGGTTTTATGGCTGCTTTAGGAGCCCCTGTAGCCCTGGTGGCGCAGTGGTTAACAGCTCAGCTTGCTAACCAAAAGGTTGGCAGTTTGACTCCATTAGCCACTCCCTGGAAACCATATGGGGCAATTCTGCTCTGTCCTGTAGGGTTGCTATGAGTCAGAATTGACTTGACAGCAGTAGGTTTGGTTTTGTGGGTTGGGGTCCCTGAGTGGTGTAAATGGTTAAATGCTCAGCTACATAACTAAAAGGTTGGAGGTTCATGTCTACCTAGAGGCACCTTGGAAGAAAGGCCTGTCGAATTACTTCCAAAAGATTAGAGCCATTGAAAACCCTATGGAGCGCAGTTCTACTCTGACAAACTATGAGTCATGAGTTGGAATTGATTCGATGGCAACTCGTTTGGTTTTGGTTTTATGACTGCTTTTGGTTCTTTTTGTTTCTTTTTAAAGTGTCTGGTTCCCAAATCCCCCACCCCCACCTGCACTGGTCTCTGTCACAATTGTTTAGACATAGGGCAGTTGTCAGAAATGTTTAGCATCTCAGGGCTGCCAGTGACATTTGGGTGCCTCAATAAAGTACAAGGGAGTGTTATTGAGTAGGATTCTTAATTTCCCCAGAAGGTAAGATACTGAGCACAAGTTGTTCTCTAGTGTATTAAAGTTAAAATACTTTTGGTAGAAGTCAGGGTTTGAATTTAGGATTTGAGCTTCATGACTGGTGCTGAATGGTAATGAACTTAAATTTAAGAGCTTAGATTTCATGAGCTTAGAAATTGAGGGTATTTCTAGGATCGAGAGAGGGCAGCAAACAGGTTAAATGGAGTGAACTTTTGGATGGAGTTGTTTAACTGGGTTGAGAAGAGACCATATAGAGTGTGATGCAGGAGAAAGAGAAGGAGGAGGAGGAGGAAGAGGACGAAGAGATAACTCTTATTTGTTTATTATTTTAAAGAGGGCAAGATACTAGTCCTTGGGGAGGTTTTAGAGATACAGAGAAGGCAGATGGGAAGAGGAAGGAGAAGGCGGAAGAGAACGGGGAGCTGACAAGTCGTTTAACAGCTGTTCCACACATCCTCAAACTGACTCGGAGAAAAAATGGTTCTGTTTATTTGCTGTTTCCTTCCATTTATCTTGCCAGCAGCATTCATCAATATCTGTCATTTCCCAGGGGGTTTAGACATGTCTAGCAATTCATTCTACTGAAATATATTTCAGTACGCAGGTGGAGGGAGGCCAGATTGCAGATGTTGACTCTGACCTGTGCCCCAGCGTCATCTAGACACTGCCACCACCCCACCCCTCAGTACCCTCACTCAGGTGACACTCGAAGCAATGCCCCTTGGTGTCAGAGTCTTGTTACCATGTTCTCATTACAGCAGGCTCTGTTTAACACTTCTTTAAAATCAATTTTAAGCTGTCCCATTAGCCTTTGGTCTATGCAGCTAGGGCTTAGGGCCAAACCATTATTTATTTTTTGATAAGAATTTGAAATCCAGATAACTACCACCTGAAGGGACATGACCTTGGTGGTCTAAGTGGTGTTGCTGGCAGAGTCTAGGCCTTGTTACAGAAGGGGGAAATTTGCAGACTATTGTTAACTGAAAGCAGTGATATGAATACTGTACTTGTAATAGTAGGAACCACACCCATCTGTCAGTTTATTATACTGTGGTAGCTTGCGTGTGGCTATGATGCAGGTAGCTATGCCACTGGTATTTTAAATACCAGCAGAGTCACCCATGGTGGTCAGGTTTCAGTGGAGCTTCTGGACTAAGACAGACTAGGAAGAAAGGCCTGGCAATGTACGTCTGAAAATGAGCCAATTAAAACCCTAGGGACTGCAACAGAAAACTGTCTGATATAATGCTGGAAGATATGTCCCCTAGGTTGAAAGACTCTCAAAATACACAGTGGCCACAACAGTGGACCTGAGCATACCAGCGATCGTGAAGATGACACAGGACTAGGCCACATTTCTTTCTTTTGTACGTGGGGTTGCCATGAGTCAAAACCAACTTGATGGCAACTCATAACAGCAAAAATTGGAACATCGAAAATTGGAACATTAGAGCTTACCAAGCTCTATCCTATATATTCACTCCTTTAATCCTAATGTCTACCCTTATTAGAATTTGACTGAGAGTGGTGATCCTGGTTGATGAGAAGAAATACTGCTTCTTTAAGAACAAGTTAAGGAAAAACAAGAGAAAGGCCAAATACATTACTCTGTAAACATAGCTTTGAGTTGTTTCCATTTTTAAATATACAGTGTGTTGGCATTGCTACCTTTTCTCATGAAATGGTAAGAATAACAATGGTGGCTTTCTGTGATCAAGGTTCAGAAGACCACTGTGCCTTTGAATCACCTTGCCTTATTATATACCCCAAAAATTATGTTTTGATTTAAAACTGCAGCTGCAGTTGATGATGTCATTAGCAGCTTGAGGTTCTGATCCATAGCCTCTGTTTATCCAAAGGCTTTGATTTCTGTATTGTAGACATGCATGTTCTCTTGTTGTTGTTTTTAAACACTGCTTCACTCTCCCACAGAATGGAATTGAGCTTTACTGATGCTTTAAAACATTCATTACATACCCATATTGTATGGAGTTGCCCTGAAGAAACTATACCTTCTGATTCTTGGTCCCCTTGCTACAGACTTCCCTTTTAAGACATTCCCCTAGCTTTATCACCAGCAGCCCTTTGTGGTTAGCAATCTTGCCTTGCCATTCTATGTTCAGTATACAATGCTGGTGATAAAGCTCTAAGAAGTGCAGTTGGGCACCTCTGGTGGATTTGAGTCTTGCAGCAAAACGGGAGTTTAGAGACTGCTGCATTGGGGCAGTTAATTTAACACCTTAATGCCCCATTGGCATCATCATGCTCTGACTGCTAACCTCCCCAAGGTCAGTGTGCACTCCTGATTCAGCTTTCAGTTTCCTTGTCAATTAGCAATAACTGCCTAGTAGGCAGGGGTGTCTTCAAGGACTTAGTGTCAAGGTGATGCTTTGGACTTCTCTTGTGTGAGTAAACACATCACTTTTTAATTTGTTGTTTTTTGAAGGCAAGAACTACAGCTCAATAGTCAGTGAACTCCAGCATTCTCTGGTCACAGGTCTGTTGGTTTTTCAAATTATATTTATTTATGCTATTAAGAAGAATGATTTAGTAGCATTGTTGGTTGTCGAGGTACAGTCATTCTTTTGCAGTGGGGACAAGAAATTGGAAGTCAGTCACCCATGTGAGCGGGAACATGAAAGGAACCATGTGTCTGTGTTGTAGTAGCACAGCCGAAGATGAATAAAGGGCGGCTATAATTGCTTGGAGTACGAAAGTCACTATTCGAGGGAACAAATGTTTAGGAGTACGCAGTGGGGCACAGAAGAATGTCTTGATGATGATAGAGTACATTTTAGGGTTGAAGCTACTGAGTCATGGATTTTGCCCAGATTCAGCCAATGACTTATCATGGTCTTTAACCTTTCTTCATTTTTAAAGTTTGAAGAGTTCTTGATAAACTCAGTTCAATTCTAAGAACTTAAGCTATTAAGTGTAATTGGCAAAAGCAGACACTGAGATAATTTAATGTGGATACCTCCTTTTGGACAACAACAAAAAAGATACTTAAAACCAAAAAACCCAAACCAGTTGCTGTCAAGTTGATTCTGACTTAGGGTGATCCCATGTGTGTCAGAGAAGAACTGTGTTCCATAGGGTTTTCAATGACTGATTTCTGGAAGTAGATCACCAGGCTTTTCTTCTGAGGCACCTTCGGGTGGACTCGGACCTCCAACGTTTCGATTAGAAACCAAGCGTGGTAACTGTTTATACTACCCAGGGACGCCAGGTAACAAAAAAGACCCCCATAATTTTTCCTCTGGATGGCTCAGTGATTTTGCCTAAGAAGGGAAGATTTCAGTGGGCAGTGGGGAGGGTGAGATGCTGAGAATGTCCCTCTTCCCACTTTAGAAGTGGGTGTGAGCTTCCTGGAAGCTGCTGTGGGAGCTTCAGAAGATAGTCAGTGTAGCAGCAGGCTGGTAGCCAAACTGCAAAGACATACGATGAAATAATGAGGTCTCCCAAGAGTGCATGTGGCCCCATCTGCCTGCTCATGATGCTTGCAAAGTGCCAGCTTACCGTTGCTGTTTTTGTCCCTAGCCTCTTAGCCTCAGTAATGCTATCCCTACTCTCCCTTTGTGGTAACCCCCTCATGTGGCTGGCTCCCCCACCACTTAAAAACCCTTGGGAGCAACGTGTCGCCACCTCAGCTTCCTTCGGCCCTGTTGGTACCTTACCAAAAAAACCTATTGCCGTCAAGTCAATTCTGACTCATAGCAACCCTGTAGGACGGAGTAGGACTGCCCCATAGGGTTTCCAAGGAGTGGCTTGTGAATTTGAACTGCTGACCTTTTGGGTTGCAGCTGTAGCTCTGAACCACTGCACTACCAGGGCTCCTGTTAGTACCTTACAGGGATGAACTACTCTCTGAGTTGTTGTTATCAGCTGTGGCTGAATCGATTTAGACTTACAGTGACCCCATGTGATAGGGTAAAACTGCCCCACAGGGTTTTCTAGGCTGTAGTCTTTATAGGAGCAGATCGCTAGGTTTTTCTCTTGAGGAGCCACTGGGTGGGTTTGAACTGCCAACTTTTCGGTTAGCAGCCGAATGCTTAACCATTGCACCACCAGGGCTCCATAACTGAGTATTTATGTATAATTGATGACCAGAAGTCATATCTAAAGAGTGCTTTGTTACATAGTTACTAAGTCTTATTTTTCCTTTTATGTCCTGTTTGTAGTCTAAGAGAAGTAACCCAAAGTGTAAGACTGTGAGCTGACTGCTAAATCTATGTGGCACTTCAGGTGATACGGAATTTTTAACTGGAAGCTTTTAAATCTAGTCAGGTACCATTATTCCCCAAGGATAAAGTAGGTCTCCAGAGGCTATATTTCTTTATATAGTCATTCTGCTAAAATTATTGCTGACCTGGCATTTTCCTACTTCAGAAGGACACTTCAAGCTTTGGGCCACTTTGAAAGTATGTACCTCATGTGTGAAAGCATGCATATGTGGAGTTCCTGCCTCTTGAATCTTAGAATTCAGGATGGAAAAAGGTCAGAGGTGCACATCCCAGGAAAGAGGACATATGTAGTCTAGATAGAACCGTGGCACAAATCTGGGTCTAGGCTCAGTAATGTAGTTATTCTATATATAACCTTAGAAGGCAGCAAACCTTCTAACTGTCCCTCTGTTAAGTAGAGGCCCCATGGACAAAATAGTAACAATAACCAGCAAAAACAAAAAAATTAAAAAAACCATTCAAACAACCCATACCTCTGTGGTTGAAACCTGACAAGTCCTTGTATCAGTCTGGCCAACTGATTCCAGCTTTAATACGGGCTGCAGTTTATTGCCTTTAAATTTCTAGTTATGTCAGTAGCAAATATTTAATGAATGTTTTAATAAACGTTTTAGAATTTTAGAAATGTGTTTCCAAAGAGGATAGAGCTGATCAAAGTTCCAGTTGTAACAACAAGCTTGATTCAGTATTAAAATATAGCAACCAGATTGCTAGGCCAGCTCACCTCTCATACAACAAATTAGAAATGGTATTATCCATTAACTTCTACCCTGTGCAGCTGAATAATGCAGTTGACAGATGCTAATTTTCTTAAATTGTAGGCAGCAAATGATGCATGAATATGACAGCAACACACTTTTTAGAGGCTCTTGGTAGTCATCAGAAAGCAAATTTATATAAAGTTTGATGTAATCACTACCAACTATGGCACGATGTTAGTGCCTTCTAATGACTGCCTTAAATCCATCTGTTGTCCTCTTTCCCCTGTTAGCACTAATGGGGGTTTAGGGAGGAATACAATATCCCATGTGTTGTGCTAACAGACCCTACAATTTGTAACATTCATAAGATTCCTTAGGATAACACTCAGTAAGAATAATGATATCTAATATCTGAACCACCAGAGGATTATAAACATTTTATTGCATATGTGTACAAGTGTTTACTAATTTATTTATTTTTTCCAGTGGCTCAACAAAATTTTATTTCTTGTATACCGTATATGTGTTAGATAGCTGTTCATATTTTCTTATTTTTTTTCATGCTTATATTTTTTGAGTGTTCATTTTATGATATTTTCTTTAGATTTTTAACAATCCCATAAGTTTACCCCTATGTTAGCATGGAGGTGCCTGAGACTTGGAGAATTCATGATACAGAGTTTTGGCATCCGTTTTTGGGGGGTCAGAATTAGAACTCAGCAGTCTGTCTCTAGAGTCAACCACAACTAGAGAAATTGATTTTTACCTTTGCTGTCAAGGACCTTTATGGCCTGTTGGATTTGAAGAGAGTATAAGGTGAGTATATGGGCTAAGGCCAAATCAGCTATTGAACATCAGAGTGCCTTCTTTTGAGTTAGGCTTTGTAGTGGTAATAAAGGAGTTGAAGGCACACCTTTGATCTTGTTACCACAATTGGGCTTACATATGAGATGGAACAAATAAGATGTATGTGGTAGTGTTAAATTGACTGATTTCAGAGAAGGACAAGATGGCATATATGTCCTATTAACAGTGATTTCTGTTCACTTTAAAGTGCCCTGTGAGAGCTAATAAAACTGAAGCATTCTAAGTGTGGCTTAGAATGTCACTAGAGAAGGGACATGGCTCTGGTTCCTTTCTCCTTGCTCCCTCAACCCTGGTTCTGGGTTTGGCTGAGAGTCTAACTTCTAGCTGAAACATGCCCAGTTTCATTGACCCAGGATCCTAGCGTGAATTTCCTGAGCTGAGTGTTTATCCAGGAACTGTCCCGTGTCCATTCTGTCCTCCCACTGGCAGTAAGGGAGCCTTTCCCAGGCGTAGCTGCTGTGACTTTCCTATGAGACTATGATGAGGTTGCTGTGCTTCGTTTTTGCTCCCATTCCCCATTGAACCTCTCCCTGGCTCCTTGTTCTCCCACCATCACCCAGAGCCCTCCCTGACCTTGGTCTGAGGAACTACCATTTTGACAGGTGGGAGGAGTGTGCTCATGGCTAGTTTGCCATGTTAGAATACGGAACACGTTTTTGATAGGAATCATTAAAAGCAATATTATAAAATATCATTTATAGGAATTAATAGAGAATAATTCAGTACAACCCCATAAACCTACCAGCCAGCTTTATAAAAGCTTAGTGTTTGCCACATTTTTCAGATTCTTTAAAATTTTAATATTCAATTTTATTAAAGCTACAAGTCAAAAACTGAATTCTTTATTTAAACTTTTAAGTTCAGCTAACAGACCCTGTTATTCTCTGCAGATACTTTTTTAAAATTAAAAAATATTACAGATCCAGCGTGTCCCTCTGTGGACCCATTCCTCATTTCCCTGCCCAGAGACAGCTACTATCCTGAATGTGCTGTTTATTATTTCCATGAAGAAATATTATTCCTTGTTTCAATATTGTTCAGTATTATTCTTTATTTCTTTAGTGATCTGGCCTAGGAACCCAATTACCATGTTTTATTTTGTTGCTATGGTAGTGAGGAGGGGGTGTGTCTTAGGAGTTAGAAAGTTCTTATGATAATGTGAATAGTCATAATATATATTGACTGCTTGCCATATCCCATGAGTGACTTGGTGCATTATCTCATTTTATCCTATCTGCCACTGTGTAAGGTATTATCCCCATTTTAGAGATGGGACTATTGAGGCTCAGAAGTTAAATAGGTTACACAACCACTACACATGGCTAGTCCCAGAAGAAGTGTGCTTGTTTGATTCTAAGCCTGTGGTTTCCATCTTTCCAGACTATTTTCTCTCTATAAAATATATATTATTTTCTTATAAATATAGAATCGTCTTATAGCTTGTTTTTTTCACATAAGCATATGTGATAAATATTTTCTTCTGGTAGAATTTGGGCTTTGGAGTCAGGGTCCTTGTTTTGCCCACCTAATAGATGTGCGCCCTTGCCTAGTTATGTAAGCTCCCTGGACTTTAAAGTGGAGATAGTATTCCTACCCCATAAGGTTGTTAGGATGTTGCTGTGCCTGGCATATAAAAGGCCTCAATATATTTTAGGTATTATGTTATACCTAGAAATGAAATGCAAGAGGATAGTCCATTCAGTTGTATTCTTTCTATTTAGACTTGATCAAATATTGGTCAAACAGGATAGTTGAACTGCATTTTATTCAACAAATATTTATTGAGTGCTTACTAAGTGCCAGGCACTGTTCCAGGTTCTGGGGATACAGAAATGAATAAACCTGTTTCTTCACCTCAAGGGGTCTACAGGGAGACAGTTTAATAATTATTTTCTGCTAAGAAAAAAAAAAAGGAGACCTTTTCAGTGAACTGAAATGTCTGGCCTTTAAGTTTTTCCATTATTCATAAAATTCTCTAAGTGTTTTCATATCTAATCTTAGTTTTTTTTTTAAAATAAAGCATCTGAGGCAGAACAGTGGTAAGGCCAGAGTAAATTCTTTCCATCATATAAACCATGACATCATATAGCTTCTACACCTCCCATCATGCTTCTTTACCAAGATGTGAACAAAGAGAAGTATAGAATATAAGATATAGAAAGGGACTCGGGAGGGGCTGTGGATTTAGATTTTTGGAGGTTGGTGTATTTTCAACAAGTGATGTCCTTCACACATTGAGAGTGATTTCTATGCTAAAAAAAACCATTTATTCATGTAATACTGAAGCTGGCGTTCCTAAATACAGTCTGTACTTCCCGTCCTTCCTCATTAATGCCCTGCCTTTAGGAGTCCAGGTCTTGTAATAGTTTAAGTGCTCGGCTGCTAACTGAGAGGTCAGAACCCATCCAGCAGTTCCATGGCAGAAAGATGTGGCAGTCTACTTCCGTAAAGATTTACAGCCTTGGAAACCCAATGGAGAAGTTCTACTCTCCTATAGGGGTCCTATAGGGTCCCTGTGAAGTGGAATTGACTCGAAGGCGACAGGTTTGGTGCTTTCTTTAGGTCTGAAGGGGCCAGATTTTTCAAAGCCCCTCTTAGTCCAGTTTTTAGTTGATGTTTCAAAATAAGGCAAGAGTGGGAAAAATTAAAGCCTGGACTTTGAATGTAACATACCCTGCACAAAAATATGTCTGAATGTTTCTGAAATAGTAACCAGAACCACAGAGGGTAATTATACTTGAATTTTCAATGATAGTATTTATGCTTCAGTTAATTGACGTTTACTGTATTTATTTGTTTGGAAAAGGTCATAATCTAGTATATGTGATGGTGGGGGAGCATGTGACAAAAACCAGTATGATCCCATTTTCATAAGGAAATGTAACTTACAGAAAAAAGTCTGGAGAAAAATCATTGAAATGTTGATAGTGGTTATCTCTGATATGATTATGGGTGATTTTAATTTTTTTCTTTATGTATATTTGCATTTTCTACTTGTGAATGAAAATATACCAAAATTAAATTTAAAAAAAAGGTAACTTTTAATATTTATTGCTGTTAAATAGCTAAATAGCTCACATTTACTGAGTGCTTACTATATTCTAGCAACTTAGTACTGAGTGCTTCACTTAGAAAACCCTTTAATCTCATCAATAACTTGATATGGTAGATCCTATCATCTCCATTTTAGAAATGAAAAACCAAGCCCCAGAGAGAGTAAATAACTTCTTTCCCCAAGGAAGATCTCAAAACAAACAAACAAACAAATCTCAAAATCAGTTCTTTTTTCTCTAGAACCTCAGCTTTTCCTGTATAATCAGAGCCTGGAAGAGTAATTTTGGCAAAATAAGAAGCCGTATTTCCTCTGCAGTTAAATTATAAATTTCTGAAAGCACTTGGATTAAAGTATTAGACCTTTTAACATGGAAAATTGGTGGGAAATGGCCTAAGTTCCTGTTCTTTGATAGACCTGGTGGTTAACATGTACAGTAATGGTATGCTAGATAATATATTGTGATAGTTATTAACTGGTGGGCTGTGGTTGTGAGGTGCATGCCCTGAGGGAAGAGAGTAAGGATCTTTTACAAGGGACAGATCTGCTGGGGAACAAATGGGAGAACAGGCATTCCCTCTGCTGCAGGGCCACCAGCCATGCATGCTGCAGTCTTGAAGGCATCTGGGGAGGAATGAAGCTGGAGTCTGCACATGTGACCCTCTGATGAGATTCTGTGGTTGCCTGACATCTTTATGTTTTCTGGGAATGAAGTGCCTACTCATCCTTTCATTCATTCAACAAATATTTTTGCTCCTACTATGGCTAGTTAATTGTGTTAGTATTGGGGCAAAGCAGTTAAAAATCAGACAAGGTCCCTGCTTTTACTGAGCTTGATTACTATGTGAATATTCACATCTGTCCTGACTTTTCTGAAGTCAGAAAGCCTCATTTCTTGTGTGTTAATGCAAGTCTAGCCCATGTACTAAGGAAGTAGTATAGTGTGAATTGGTTCAGCTGTTTAACTTTTAAAAGCATACACATATATATTAGAGTTCAAGGTTGAGGGCAGTTGCTTAGTGAACCTAGACTGACACTGATATCCTGATTTATGCAAATGGACACCATTCTGTATCCCTCGGACACTGCTGAAGAGTCACCTGTGATTCTGAGAAGCTGGGAGAAAGAGGTACCAGCCCCATTTCACCTTGAAAGAATCCCAGCTTTTCTTTTGTTGGTCATGCTCTCCACTTTGTAGACCCTTTACTAGTTGATTCCTAGATCACCTTCCATATGTTGAAAAGTACATTTATGAATGCACACATTTATTTTTGTGAGGTTGAGGATGTTATGTGTATTTATATATGTATGTATATATCCTCAACACATTCCTATGGAATAAGAAGTAATAAGACACTTCGTTCTCTTCTGGCTATAAGCTGGAGATGAGGGAGATAAAGAGGTTAAGCTGGGTTTATGTGGGAGTCTGGGTCAGAACCCTCGAGTGGATCTCCTGACTTAATTAAAACATTTTTTTCCTTTGTTTGCTATTAATAAATGTAATTACTAAGTATGGCAGAAGTAATACAGAAGAAGAATGGCCAGGAAGAGATATGCCGTTGCCACGAACTACTGCCATTTGCCTGTCACTTACACTGTCTTCTCTTTGACCCCAACAGGCAGGTACCTCCTTTCAAACCCCGCGGCCGCGGCCGGGCAGGCCTGGCCAGCCTCAACGGAGACGTCCAACCTCGTGCGCATGCGCAGCCAGGCCCTGGGCCAGTCAGCACCCTCCCTCACCGCCAGCCTGGTGAGTGACTGCGGGCTGGGCCCGGCCCCAGCAACCTGGGTACGATTTGCGGAGGGTTGAGTTTGCGCCATCTCGCCACCTCCCTTGAAACTATTTTAAGTTCACTGAGTTTAATTAGATATAAACTTACCCGAATTAGAGTAGAATTGCCCCATAGGGTTTCCAAGGAGCAGCTGGTGGATTCGAACTGCCAGCCATTTGGTTAGCAGCCCAGCTCTTAACCACTATGCCACCAGCCCTCCAGGCATACGTTTAGCAATGTGCAATTCCTTGCTTTCAGTATGCAAATTTTTTCCAAGTTTCCACCACTACTTTCCTCCCAAATTTGGAGTATTTCTCTCAGCTTGGCTCTGTGCATTTAATTTCCCTGTATTCTCTCCTTTCCTCTTTATTACACTGGCTCCCATCCTTCCCCCTAAAGATAAGATAATGTCCTACCTGATCTGGAGCAAGGGAGAATGAAGAAAACCAAAGGCAAGGGAAAGATTAGCCCAAAGGTCTAATAGACCAAAACTACCACAGCCTCTTCCAGACTAAGTCCAGCACAACTAGATGGTGCCTGGCTACCATCAATGACTGCTCTGACAGGGATCACAATAGAGGGTCCTGGACAGAGCCGGAGAAAAATGTAGAACAAAATTCTAACTCACACAAAAAAACAGCAGACTTACTGGTCTGAAAGAGACTAGAGAAACCCCAAGAGTATGGCCCTCTGACACCATTTTAACTCAGTACTGAACTCACTCCTGAAGTTCACCCTTCTGTGAAAGGTCAGACAGGCCCATAAAACAAACAGTAGTACATGTAGCTCAACTATGTGTATGAGATTAAGTGGGCACACCAGCCCAGGGGCAAGAGCAAGAAGGCAGGAGGAGACAGGAAAGCTGGACGAGTGGAAATGGTGAACCCAAGGTGGAGTAGGCAACAGTGTTGACACGTCGCGGGGTTGGCAATCAGTGTCACAAAACAACATGTGTATTGTTTAATGAGAACCTAATTTGCTCTGTAAACCTTCATCTAAAGGACAATAATAATAAAAAAAGAAGATAGGGTAATGTTTCTAGGTCTTTATTTTATTTTTTAACTTTTATTAGAAAATAATTTCAAACTCACAGGAAAATTCTAAGAATAAGACAAGTACATAAGAACACTGGTTTATTCTTTACTTAGATTCACTTACTAACAGCCCAGTTTGCTTCCTTTCTCTCTTTCTCTGTCTCTGTGTATAATTTTTTGTACTATTTGAGAGTAAGTTGTATATATCATGGCCCTTTGTTATCATAGTTATCAACTTCAGTAAATTTATGACTGATACATTCCTTTTTTCTACTCTTACATCTGTATTTCAGTTTTCTTAATTGACCCAGTAATATCCTTTATAGCATTTCTTCCTGCCAGTATAGGATCCAGTCTGGGGTCATGTATCACACTTAATAGTCACATCTCTTTGATCTCCTTTCCTCTGGAATATTTCCACTGCCATTTTTTAACTTTTGTGACATTGATACTTTTGAAAAATAAAGTACCCCTTCCCCCAATTTTTTAATGGAATATTTCTCATATTACATTTGTCTGATGTTTCCTCATGGTTAGATGCAGGGTTTTGCATTCCAGGCCTGAATGCATCATTGCTGATGCTCTGTCCTTCTCAGGGCATCACATCTGTAGGCACACAACGTCCATCTGTCTATCATAGGTGATGTCAGCTTTGATCTCCCAGTCAAGGTGTTGGCTGATTTTTCCACTGTAGAGTTATGACTCTTTTTCTTATGAATAATAAGCAGCTTGTAGGAAGACAATTTAAGACCATACAGACATACTTCTCTTCATCAAAAGTTTTCCCTAGATTCAGCATCCATTGATGATTCTTGCCTGAACCATTTTTTACTATGGTGATTGAAAATGATTTTTCCAACTCCAGCAGTCTCTCCACATTTACCAGTTGCATGTGGAATAAATATTTGTTTATTTGTCAGCAGTGTGGATTTGTGCTTTTCTTCCCAATTCTTCAATGTAGACCTTTATTTTTAACCATGATGCTTTCTAGAATTTTGTTTTCTCGTGGGCCCATTACTTCTCTACTGTAACCTTTGGCACAGCTTAAAGTCTATACACGTTACTTTTGCCTTGTGGTAGGGTTGGATGGTATGTAAATATATTTTTAAACAACATTTACAGAAGAAGATGCAAGCAATATGCAAATCAGTGCTTTTTGATACCCTATAATTTCATGCATTGGTAATAAATTATGCTGGATATTTGAGAATCATACAGTAATGTACAGAGAGTATATTTAGGTCTAGGCTCTGGAGTTATTTTTGCCATGGACTGGCTCTTTGAGCTTTGGTTACCAAGTTTCTCAAATTTTATTGCCTCAACTGCGCCTACAGTGTGAAAATAGCCTCTGAAGACCCTTAACTCTGGAATTCTCTGATTCTTTCAGAGTAATTAAGATGCTGAATATCTTGAATAAGTGTCACTGAATAAGTTTCTTTCAGGATATTTTATAATGTCAAAGTTGACTATTATGTTTAAACCAAAATTCATCTTTTTCCTCATATAGAAAAATTGAGGCCTATTTTTAAAGGTATAGTTAAAAGAATGTAGACAACATTTGCCTTAAGCCCAGCCCCAAGTCCAAAGTAAGTGTTTCTTCTTGGGGAATTTTATTGAAATCTTATTTTAGTATAAACATTTCTTTTTTAAAGAAAAAGAGAAATTCCTCCCAATCAGTTACTGTTTTTAAAAAAAAGTGCTTTTTCAAACATTGCAATTTTATTCTTAATATGTAAATAGTAATCTTGTGTGTTTATTGCCAAGTACATCATTCTGATTAAAACAGCACTGTTAGAAAGTGATATATTTTAATATCTAATACCGTCAGTCATATTCTTAGACATAGAAACTAATTTGTTCATTGATAAAATGCCTGTCTGGTGACGTAAGGTATTTGGGAATCCAAAACCAAAAACCAAACCCACTGCTATTGAGCCGATTCCAACTCATAGCTACCCTATAGAATTTCCAAGGCCGTAAACCTCTACAGAAACAGACTGCCGCATCTTTCTCCTGTGGTAGGGCTGGTGGTTTCAAACTGCTGCCTGCCTTTTGGTTAGCAGTCTATCACTTTACCCACTGTGCCACCAGGGCTCCTTATTTGGGAATACGATTAAAAAAAAAAAAAGAAGGAAAAATATTAATAGAAAACATGAGAAGAGCACCCCCCCAAAATGTGTCAGATGTCATTCTTGTCAAAGAATCACTTACACATTATTAGTCTATCTACCTGCAAGTTTTTATGTTTATGCTTATTTATATAAGAGTAAAACTGCAAAAATGCTGAAATACCATGTAGAACAAACTTAGAATAGCACCTGGTACATAGGATGTCTCAATAAATGTTAACAATATTAATACTTCTGTTATTATGATTATTGTATCTTGGGTAAGCTTGGGTATAGAGTCTCTGAGTGTTGCAAATGGTTAACATGCTGGCTGCTAACTGAAAGGTTGGAAGTTTGAGTCTACCCAGAGGCACCTCAGAAGAAAGACCTGGGGATCTACTTCCAAAGTATCAGCCTTTGAAAACCCTATGGAGCACAGTTCTACTCTGACACACATGGGGTCGCCATGAGTTGGAGTTGACTCAATGGCAACTGGTGCCAATTAAGCTTGAGTATGGAAGCCAGGATATGATCTTGTTGTTGTTAGGTGCCGTTAAGTCACTTCTGACTAGTATTGACCCTATGCACAGCAGAACGTGATTAGCTATTTATTACTAGACAGTGGAGATTAAAATTATCATTATTCATGTCAAAACTGACAGATCCCTTTAGTTCTAAGGCAAGAGTGATAATGTGATTCTGTATGCTGTACTGGATGGCCTAATAAGACCATCCATCCAAAACCTCTATAGTTTTGCTGTTGAGTGTGTATCTTACAATTGTGAATAGCTTTAAAGACCATGTAATAGGTCAAATCCTGTTTATGCCCACATTGACAGTTCAAAAAGTATGTGACAGAATGGAGAAGAGATTAACAATGTCCACATTCAAGGAAATTTCATTTATCTGCTATTAAGGAGTTTAAATATTTTGTTGGTTCATTGAATAACCAAGTTGAAGCATTATGTGTGTTCAGGTATGGAAGAATTGAGAAAATAAGGAATGGAAGAGACTTGTGTCCAAATGAAAGCACTGGACTTGATGTCACAGACTTTCATGCTCAATCACAATACTATACATTTCAGAAGTATAGACCCTCAACTTGAGAGGTATTAATATGTTGGTAAGATATAAATGAGGGGGCTGTGCTTTGGTAGGTGTGAAGTTTAGTAAATGAATCACTTACAGTGATTTTAATGCCATAGGCAAGCTTGAAGGTAATACTAACTACCTTCTCAAAGAGGAGATTAATTCCTAGCCCGAAGTATCTAGTTTTCCTTGGCAGTGCTAGATGTAGTTGTGCTCCCCATCTCAGACACGTTGGGCGTTTCAGATAAATGGCGTGTTGCCAAGTCATCCTAAGTAGCCTGGTAGCTGGCAGAATACATGCTCAACCAGTGTCCGCCTGCTGGGACACCAGCCGGGAGTGCTGATGAAGTGTCAGATGTATACTTCATGTACATTAATCTGAAGAGGGGAAAACTCATTTCCCCATTTGCTTCCTCCATCCTTCTGTCCCTCCTCACACGCATGGGTAGTTTATCAAAGAAGTCATAGTCATCAAAGCAGGGGGATGTATACAGATGCTGCTTTCTGGCAAGAAATTTCAGGAGGCAAAAGCAAAACCAGTGGTAACTTATTTTTCCTGTAGGAAAATAAGGCTGGGAGCCTTGATGACGAAAGTTTAGAAATGGTGTATTCATAAGAAATTTTCACTTCTTTTGTACTTGGTAGTAATAGATGGATGGCAGAAACACAGTGAAAATTAGTTTCCAGTATTTTTCTCCATCTGTTTTGTTTGTTTGAATTTTCCATTTACAAAAGACTTTCTCACTGAAGTCTTTCCTGACCATCTGTTTAAAAATATTCCCCAAACTACATCCCATACACCTCCCTACCATGATTCATGTGTCTCCATAGCTTTGTCACCTTCCAATATACCACATAATTTACTTACTTTGTTTATTATATATCTCTTATTACTCTATTCAAGTTTCATGAGGGCAGAGATTTTATTTTTTCCTGTTTTCCCAGCTAACTCCCCAATGCCTAGAATAGTGCCTGGCACATAGTAGGTGTTCAATGAAGATTTATTGAATTAATAATTGGATGAATTTCCTTTTTCCTTATTTTCAGTACCATAGAACTGACTCTTGTTTATTTTTTGTTTTCTTTTTAATCTGTGGTTAATTTTTTAGGTTTATGTTATTTAGCCTAATTAAGAAGCTATTCTTCAAACCAGAGAGAAGTTAATTATGGTAACTGTGTTCAGGAATTAAATTGCAATTGTTCAGTTGGAAAATGGGAATGAACAGGAAAAAAAAGCACAGTGGTTAAAAACGTGGGCTGCCTGAGATCAAACCAGTTTCTACCATTTACTAGCTGCTGAGCCTCACTTTGTTCATCTATGAAGTGGGGCTAAATGATGGTAGTAACCTCATAAGGTTATGGTGGGGGTTAAATGAGTCAGTTCTTATGAGGTGCTCCACACAGTGCTTGTCACTCAAGAAAAGCTGGCAGCAGTGTTACTGGGTGTAAAAGGAAAAGTGTGTCCTGGAGGTTGCCTGGCTTAGCCAGGATGGTGTTAACAGAAGGGAGGAAAAAAGCACTCTTCCCTCAGATCATTTGATTTGAGGTGGTATTTTAATCGTTTTGTCCTTACATTGCATGATGACGGACCACTTGTTGTTCCTTTCTTCCTCATTTCCACTCAAAATTCACCAGCCAAATAAATGTGAAGAAAACAAACTGGTAGATACCTGTCTGGAATACCTAACTTTTTTGCAAGATACTTTTAAATATTGTTTTCCAGTGTTTAATGTTAGGTTAAGTGGCATAATTTTGTTTCTTCAGTGGCTCTCTTTTGACATTGTATCCATTTCTTTTAATGGAAAAATTATATTTCATGATGTACTATAAATATTAAAATTAAACTATTTAAACTGTAATATATTCAAAGAGCCTTGGTGAATATTCATGTTTTCTATTTGCAAAAATGCATTATAGGAGTTAGGGAAAATTCAGTAAATGTATGCAAAAGTGCATTTTTCCTTTTTAATTCATTCAGAATGTACGAACATAATGTTGGCATTTATTTAGGGTACAGACTTTATTTGCAGTCATTTAACATTGTATCAATACTTCATTAGTGTTATAGCTCAAAACCAGAAACCTGATCCGAAGTCCAATTAGTTAACTCTGAGAGAGTATCTGTTAAATATTGATGTAGGAACAATTTGAATGCCCTTGGATAAATTGCTGAATGAAAGTTGTAGAATACAACTATGAATTAGAATTTCTCCATAATGGTTACAACTCAATTTAAAGGCTGCATAATATTCCAGTGTATGGATTTATCATAATTTATTAAACTGTTTCCCCCTTTAGGTTATTTCTAAGTTTTTCCTATTACAAATAATGCTGTGAAGGGCAAACTTGTAATAAATCCTTGTTCACTTCTAATTACTTCTTCAGAGTAGATTCTTGGAGTAGTGTTACTGCGGCAAAGGATATGCACATTGTTGAGGTTCTCAACAGGTTTTGCCAAATTGTTTCTAGGAGTGCCATACGATTTTATACTTCTTTATATTGAGAAAAGAATATTGTCTGATATAGTGATGAAAAATGAGTCCCTTAGGTTGAAAGCCACTACGCAATAGCTGTAACAATAGACTCAAGCATACCAGTGGTCATGAAGATGGCAGAGGAGTGGGCAACATTTTGTTCTGTTATATATAAGGTAGCCATGAGTTGGAGCCAACTTGACGGTAACTAACAACAACATATTGAAAAAGCATATCTCACTACACTCTGATCAGCAATCAATAGTCGAAAACAAAGAAAGAAACAAAAGCCCTGCTAATTTGTTAGGTGAAAAATAATTACTCTTTAAATTTATACTTGATTTTTAGTGAAGTTGTATGGTTATTGAACACATTGAAATCTTATGCTAAAACATAAGTATGAAATTTGGGTTATCCATACTTCCTTCTATACCCTCTCCCTTCCATTCCCTAAATCAGCTTGCCATACCAACTGTTGGTATTGCTCTTGGGATACAAGAACTGCTGAGCGTGATTACAATGTATGTAGCTGAAGGCATTATTCCACAGTTCAGAATTTTTTTCATCTGGAAAGTAGTAATCTCAATTGTGAAATAGCGCCTTCAGCTGTGGACATTATAACCATAGTCTCAGGAGTGCTTGTATTCCAGGAGTAATACATCTCATAGTTATTACCCTTTGAGCTAGGTTCTGTTTATAGTGAAGGGATGAATTTTCATAACTCAGTGCTGAAATAGCAATAGGGAGCCCTGAGCAGATTATTATAGGTCAGACCTAATCCGTGAAGATAAATCTCATTATAGGCTCACCTGGGCCCATCCACAGAGTAGCTGGCTTAACATTAGTCTGTAAATCAAAGAACAGCTTAAAAACAAACTATAAAAGCCTCGCTCTAATCAGACTACTGCCTCTGTGAAGAGATCCTCTAAATGTGCATCCTTACACTAAATATGCTTGGGTGCCCTGAGGGTAGTTAGCAGGCAACATGTAAGTAGCATTGTGATTCAGTCAATGAATGAATGAAGAACTACATACTTTGGGGGAGAGAATTTTTTCTAAGATAAAATTCCACCCAAAGGTGGTGACTTAAATCTTCCCATGTCTTGGTTTTCTTTTCTTTTACGTTTGGCAAAGATTTAGAAATATTCATTACCTTATGCATGTGTTGTCCTTCCTGGTAAGGAACATGCCACCTGCTGGAGTGGCTTTCTGCGTGGGTGTGTCTGGACAGATCGGTCAAGCATGGACTTCTTGTTTCAAAGACATTTGCGAGTCAGTGGGGGGATTGACACCCATGCATATTCTGTGGGATTTGAACCGTAGAAATGCATGCCCTCCTTTAATTGCTTACCATCACAAAGGGGAGCAAAACAAGTTTATGCAGCACATACATTATTGAACTGACACAGTGGGGTTAAACATAGCAGTGATTATGAGGATGGTACAGGACTGGGCAGTGTTTTGTTCTGTTATAAGTAAGGATGCTATGAGCTGGAGCTGACTCGATGGCACCTAACAACAACATATGTATGTATACACATGTTAAAGCTTGTTGTTGTTAGGTGCCATTGAGTTGGTTCCAACTCATAGTGATCCTGTGTACAACAGAACTTTTCATGAGGTTTTCACTGGCCAGTTTTTTCAGAAGTAGACTGCCAGGTCCTTCTTCCTAGTCTTTCTTAGTGTGGAAGCTCTGCTGAAACCTGTCCACCAAGGGTAACAGCTGGTATCTTAAATACTGGTGGCAAAGCTTTCAGTTTCATAGCAGCACGCAAGCCACCACAGTACAACAAACTAACAGATGTGTGGTGGTGTTAAAGCCTATGCTTCATTTATTACCCACTTGCTCAATGGTGTACCTGTTAGGAGCTGGCCAACTTGTTCACCAGGCTTAAAGAGGGTGATAAATGCTGGTACCTTGGCTGTCTTATTCCTCCCTGTATCTTTAGCACCAAGGACAGTGTCCGGTATGTATTTATCCAGTTGCAGTAGAGTCCATTCTGACTCTTGGTGACCCTGTGTGTGTCAGAGTAGAATTGTGCTCCATAGCATTTTCAGTGGCTGGTATTTTAGAAGTAGATTGCTAGACCTTTCTTCTGAAACACGTCTGGATGGACTTGAACCTCCAACCTTCCAGTTAGCAGCCAAGTGTGTTAACTGTTTGCACCACCCAGGGACTCTAGTATGTATTTATTACTAAATAAATGAATGTTTATTAATGAATGTTGGGGAGGTCTTAATTCTAAATGTAAGTAATTTGCTGAGGCTTCTGGTGTGCTAGTCCCTGGAGATCAGCTTAGTTGAATGGTTGGGCTACTGAGAATTTTATTGGGTTATTTATCTGAGGAGATGATAAAGATAAAAGTGGCCAAGCAACCACAGGTGCCATCATAGACTTGTCAGTTGGTACTCTGGTAGACAGGTACAGCTCTAGTGGACACCTGGTATAACACAGCTTTTTTTTCTGTGTCCTTTCGTCCCCATGCTAAAATGATAGTTGCACATGCCTGTTTGCTGTCTTATTGTCAAAAGGATTCTATAGCTCAGGAGAAACCAAGAAACCCATAGTAATTAGACAGTGGCTTGTGGGAGGAAAGGTATTGGGATGTAGCATTTTATGTCTTAGAAAAAGAAAAATTATTATTTATCTTCATGGGCTTTTTAGGAAATTCTTTGTTTTTGTGGCTCTCGGAAAACTAACATACTTCAAAATCTGTCTTACTTAGCTTTCTAGATACACTTCGGTGGTTAGTGTAATAAGTAGCATTGGTAATTATACTTATTCCTTGTTTATTAACACCTGAAGTGTCAATCTTGTACTGATTCTGAAGCAGTGTATTTCCCAGTATGCTCATTTATCAATTAATTCCCTATTAATAGAATTCCTTTTATATTCAAACCCCAACTCCATTGCCGTCGAGTCAATTCCAACTCATAGCAACCCTATAGGACAGAGTGGAACTTCTCCATAGGGTTTCCAAGGCTGTAAATCTTTATGGAAGCAGACTGCCACATCTTTCTCCCGTGGAGAGGCTGGTGGGTTCAAACCGCCGACCTTTCAGTTAACAGCTGAACGCTTAAATGCTGCACCACCAGGGCTCCTTTGCTTTTATACAACTAATATTAAAACCTGTATAGGAAAGATGTGACAGATGGTCTTGGCTTTAAGGAGCTTATAAGCTAGTTGAAATGAGACTGACTTCTGAGAAATCAGAGAGCAAGGTAGAAGTTAATAACATGCTTACTAGTTTGTAGCTGGGAAAATTCAGAATAGCAGATGAATGAGACAGGCTGCAGGTTTCTGGAAAAGCTTTGTAACTTGAACTGAGTTTTAAGGGTTGAGTAGATTTGGTTAGGCAGGCTCCAAGACACTAACATACTCCAATATCTTTCCCACTGAACTATGCACATAATGGAATGGGTTGGGGGGAGATGGTAGAAAGATGGACAGGAAGGTGAACAGTGATGTTTCTTCTTAACATAATGTTCCTAGGATAGTCAGGGGGGCAAAGGACCATATGAAAACTCAGAGTCTCATGAATATCAGTGACAGAATGATTTCTCACTTGACCTGAACCCTGGAAGAGCACCACCACCATCACCGCTGCCACCTCCAGTCTGTCTTAGAAAGAGGGATGCCTGTGGATGAGGAGCCTGCAAACACCCAACAAATGGTTCTTTTTTATTCAGGACATCTTTAAGGTGGAAGAATGCTTGGGTGCTAAAAATATCCTCAGCTGTTTTAGCCAAAAGAAATAAGTTTGTTTTCCATATGTTCAGTGACTAGATGTTAATGGCCTAATGAATTGTGATATCTTTTCTTTGTGATCTAACGCTATGTTAATTTGTTTTTAAGTGACAGATGGAGCGGTGTGGTAATACCCAACTCAGCTATTTGTGACATATGAAATAATTTCTTATATTCTTCAGGTCACACCAGCCTCCATTTCTTTGAATTTTGAACAACAGGTGCTAAGCTAGCGGAGAAGATATTTACTAATAACATGCAGAGGCATAAAGCCCTTGCACAAGTTTTGACAATTCTGGCCTGACACTAGTACTAGTCGTTATTTCAAGGTTTAGTGTGTCTGCATATTTGCTCTCTTAAAGCCCTGACTTCTTTCCTTCCTTTTTTTTTTTAATTTCCACATTGTTCCTTCATTTCTATCCAATATGATCCAACACTAAAACTTGAATTGTTCTCTGGATGGTGTATATACTAAACAATCTCAGAATCAAAGATACGCATTGTTGTTTTCACTGTAGAATTCTACACTCACTAAGAAATAACTGTATTGGAGCCCTAGTGGATCGGTGGTTAAGAGCCACGGCTGCTAACCAAAAGGTTGGCAGTTCAAGTCCACCAGCTTCTCCTCGGAAACCCGATGGGGCAGTTCTCTGTCCTGTAGGGTTACTATGAGTCAGGATCGATTCAACAGCAACAGGTTTCTTTTTTTTTTTGGAATATAGATTCTATATATATATATATATATATATACATAAAATTTACCACCAGTCTGTCAGTTTGTCATACCATAGTGGCTTGCGTGTTGCTTTAATGATGGAAGCTGTGCCATCGGTATTTCACATACCAGCAAGTCACCTATGGTGAACAGGTTTTGGTAGAGCTTCCAGACTAAGCCCAACTAGGAAATAAGGCCAGGCAATCTACTTCTGAAAATTAGCTAATGAATACCTTATGGATCACAACAGAACATTGTCCAACTTTCTTGCTTTGGACATGTAATCAGGATCAATTGCTGGAGGAAGACATCATGTCTGGTGAAATAAAGGGCCAAAAACCCTTGGTTAGATGGGTTGGCACAATAGCTGCAATGATGGACTCGAACTTGCTGATGATGGTGAGTTGATGCAGAACCCAGCAACATTCTGTTATATATATGGTCACCTTGAGTTGGAGTTGATTTGATGGCAGCCAACAACATAGAGGTTTATATGTACTCAAGAAAACAGGATATATTTAACTTTTTTTTTTTTGCAAGATTAATGCCTCTTCTAGAACTCCTAACTATGAAATATCTCTTCATTACATGAAACTAATTTGTTTTCTTTCATTATAGATATATCCTGCTTTGCTTATAGGTGCTCAGTTATTTCTTTCCTTGTTTATTTAAGTGTAACTCAGTTACATATATATATATTTTCTTTTTTTTTCCTGGACACATGCAATGTTAAGTTTTAGCCTGATAAATAAGGTGAACCAGTGATATCATTTTGTCCCCTTTTTATATAGCTCTGATTAAAATGTCATTAATTGAACTTCAGAGAGCTTCATTTCCCCCCCCCACTTTCTGGAAAACATCCATCCCCTTAACTGATTTAGCTGATGGAGGGCCGAGAGTGTGTTGTCTTTAAGTCCTTCAAAAATTTGGTAAAGTGTCTTTGGTAGTGTGACCCACCTGCTATTCTCCAAGGATATCAAACTCCTCTTCCCATTCCCTTCCTGTTCTGGAAACAAAATGTTTCTTTACCTAACTCCCCCCCCCCCTTTTTTTTTTGGCCTGGCCAATACCTGTCTGTACTTTTAACATTGAGCTTATACCCTGCCTCTTCCAGGAAGCCTTCCCTGACCTCACTTCCCATTCTCACTCTTATGGATTGAATTGTATCCTCCAAAATATGTGTTGGAATCCTAACCATTATTTCTGTGGATGTAATCCTATTTCAGAATAGAGTTTTCTTTGTTATGTTAATGAGGCCATTATCAGTGTAGGGTATACCTTAAGCCGATCACTTTTGAGATATAAAAGAACAGATTAGGCACAAAGTAAGGAAGCACAAAGGGAGGTGAAGAAACAAGCCACACGAAGATCACCAAGGAGCCATGGAACTGAAGCTGAAAAGAGACAGGGACTTTCCCCAGAGCTGACAGACAAAACCTTCCCACAGAGCCGGCACCCTGAATTCGGATGTCTAGCTTCCTAAACTGTGAGAAAATAAAGCCGCCCACTGTGGTATTTCTGTTACAGAAGCACTAAGAAACTGTGACAGAATTTGATACCAGGAGTCCTTAAGAATTGTGTATATCTGAACCGACGCATTTACCATATAGAACTGTGAGAATCTCTTTGCTTGCCTTCTTCTCTCCTCACCACCAAATCAGGTGATTACCTAAGGAGCCCAGGAAGATGGACTGTAGCTGATGAAGACATGAGTTTAGAAAATTTCCTTGGTTGGACTCTCAGAAATGACACTAGATGAAATGTCATGGACTTAAATTAGGTTATGCCCATAGCATCTCTCTACATTTTATTTAACCTTTGAGAACCTTTCTTTTGAAAATGAATCCTAGAATTGCAGAACTTTATGGATGGAACAAATCTTGGGTTACCCCTCTACCCCTGTTCAGAGATACTGTGTTCTGCACTGGTCCTTATCTAAATTTCAATAGTTTTTACAAGTACTGGATTTAGAATTTAATTATTGTAGGCAGTTTACAGTAATGTTTAAGAGCACGGGCTCCAGAGTCAGGCTGCCTGGGTTAGAATGCTGACTCTACCACTTAGTAGATCTGTGACCTTGACCAAGGAATGTAACCTT
Organism: Dugong dugon; assembly: GCA_030035585.1. Classification (NCBI taxonomy): domain Eukaryota; kingdom Metazoa; phylum Chordata; class Mammalia; order Sirenia; family Dugongidae; genus Dugong; species Dugong dugon. The sequence continues at coordinate 71,330,492 of CM057460.1, forward strand.
TCTGTGCATTAGAAAAATGAGAATATTCTTCCTGTGCCTCAGAAAAATTGGAATAGTAATAGTATCTATCTCACATGGTTGTACCAAACCCATTGCTGTCAAGTTGATTCCAACTCATAGTGACCCTATAGGACAGAGTAGAACTGACCCATAGGGTTTCCAGGGAGTGGCTAGTAGATTCGAACTGCCGACCATTTTGGTTAGCAGCTGTAGCTCTTAACCCCTGTGCCACCAAGGTTCCTAGAACACATAGGAAGGGTGCAAAAAGTGTTGACTATTATTGTCATCTTGTAAAAGAGTAGTAAACTTATCTACTAATTTATTAAGCCAAGAAATTTAATTTTTACTAAATGGATTTCTTAAGTTTATGGCTTAAAGAATTGAGTAACAAGGCTGACTTTGTAAACATAAGCTTGTCACATGATTATTTTCAGATAACTACAGGCCTACTGGAAACCCTAGTTGCATAGTGGTTAAGAGCTACGGTGGCTAACCCAAAGGTCAGCAGTTCGAATCCACCAGGCGCTCCTTGGAAACCCTATAGGGCAGTTCTACTCTGTCCTCTAGGGTGGCTAGGAGTCAGAATCGACACGACCGCAACGGGTTTGGTTTTTTTGGTTTGACAGGTCTACTACGTTTCCTGCAGGATAATTTAAAGCATGAAATACGTTTGAAACCAGAAGTATGGGGAAAAGATAATGTGGTTTTTTCAGTATGAAGCAAACTTTACAGGATGGTGTCATTGAAAAATAAAAATAAAAAGGCAATTAGAAAAAAAAAAAACAACTCCCTCCTTTTTCTTCACTTTCATTGGGTTAAACAAAAGACTTACTGGGATGCTGGTCTTCATGAGTCTTCTTTTTGAATCAAAAATGTATAACTTGTACAGAAGTCTTGCTTTTTTTGAATAGATGTTTTGTATATTACTTACTATAGTTACTGTGTATTTGGATTTTTAGAATATTAACATATTCTTACTGAAAATATTATTAATATTGCCATCTTTTTTTGCCCTTGCCAGATTTTGCTGTTGTCCAGCTGTAACAAAGTTAGAGAATGCCTATTGGGTTTCTAACATTTTGGTTGGCTCACCATATCAGTAAAAGATTTTTGAGTATGCATCCATGTAAATTTATTTTAAAACAATTTGCATCTATTCATGGGTAGTAGTAAAAATATTTATCAGGCCTTTGAATCTCCAGTAGGAAACCATTAGAAAGGATACTCTTGTAGTGTTGCGGCAGAGCCTGGAGACCTTCCGCTTTGCCAGGTCTTAACCATTTAGTTACCACATTATGGAGAGATCTGGGAAGTCCTGAGGAAGAGGTTTAGGGGAAAGTGGGGTGCACTAGCATTGCTTAGAGCAACAAGGAAATATTTCAATATTTTAACAGTCAGTACTGGTGCATATCAGCTGAGTATCAGCCGCAGTATCAACTTATCATATGTACTAAAACCAACAAAAAAAGAGGGAGATGTAAAGAATGGAAATTGAAGTTCTAACATTTTTTTGCTAAATCCCAGTTGATTATTTTGTACCCTTGGGGTGCCCACATCCCAGATTGTGGACCCCTAGAATGGACTACATGGTCTACCTTCTAAATGCCACAGTAGAGCTTTATTGATTAAAAAGACTTTTGAATATTCAGTGAGGCTGCCTTTCAGCTGTTCTTCTTTGGAAAGGTTTATTTTTTATTTTCTTTTCTTTTTCAGAAAGTGGAAGGAATAGCAGATCTTCGCTACCCATGTCATTAACTGCCACTAAATTGACACAAATGTTGACAGTTATTGGGAGAACTGTTTCAAAGCCAATTATGTTAATTAGAATGTAACATACCAGTAATTGCTTGTATTCAAACATCATACCATCACTTTTTGTGTTTTCTTCTCCAGATGTAAGACATTCATTTGTTGCTTGAAAAGCTACAGAATTATATAGCTAAGATAACAAATAATTGCCAACAAATAAGATTGGTTCTTTAGAAATATACTCTAATTGGTTAGTTCTGTGAAAGGCAGAAACAAATGTTAGCATGTTAAGCATATAAATTAGGAACATTGCTTATGAAATCCTTAGTTTTGGGCTTTTCATTTAAATAAGCATTCTTATTGCAATTAATATTATCATTTGGTTTATGATCCTTAAAAATGTATTCCCTTTAAGCATTTCTTGGAGTTCTAATTTAGCTTTCTTACACATGTTAGATGATTTACAATTTAGATTTTAATTTGATTTCCATTCTTTAAAATGGCGTTTTTCTTGTATTTCATTTTTATTTAAATCAGGATTCTCTCTGTATTCATAGAACCTGGGCATAAACAAACTACTAGAAAAATCAAGCTATTAAATAAGCTGAGAATATCAAACATTTTAATAGGAATTTCACATAACTAAACTAAGTATTTGAGAGCCTAACCAGAGAATTATGGCTCTTTGGAAACAAACTTTATGGGATATGCTCTTCCTAATTTACCCTCTGTTATAGTTCTTTAAAAAATAGCATTGCTATCAGCGACTTTCAGTCCTCACCCCTTCTTGCATATGCGCAGTGTTAAATATGCCTTTGCCTGATGATTTTGGGGGTATATCTATTTGAAGACGGGTTTGGTCTCTGTAGCTTTTTAGAGTTGTGGATATATTTTTTTCCTATGGAGAGTTTTGATGTGAGTGTCCCTCTTCTAATTTTAATATCCCCCCCCCCCCCCCACCAATTGTGACCCACATGTATCATCATAAGACTTTGACTCAAGTAACCTCAGTTCTCTAGGACTTGCAGCGTACCTTTCTCAATCAAGCAGACTCATGGTCTGGCTGGAGAGTGATGTGCTCAGATGGAGGAGCATTTCTTCCTAACCCCTGTTATGAAGATCACTGCATAATTCTGCTGGCAGATGATGTATTCTGCCTATTTTTTCTAAGATTTTTATTCAGCGTTCATGGGGCTGTTGTCATCCTTAGCATTTTATTTAGTAACTGTTCTTCAAAACATAGCTGATGATGGAAAAAAATTGACGTGTTTGGGCGTGGAATAGATAGGACTGGATTCTAGTGCTGCCATGTCTTGGCTCTGTAGTTTAGAGCAATTGTCATTTAACCTCCTTGAGCCCTGGTGTTTTCATTAGTGAAATGGCAATGATCAATCCTGACAGCATTGTAACAATTACAGGACATAGTGCATATGAGAATGTAACTGCTAAGTACGTGTTCTTTGTGTATTTCTCTACATAGGCCAGTCTGTTTTTGAACTATCCTGTAATTAGTGGGAGTCCTGGTGGTACAGTAGTTAAGTGCTCGGATACTAACTGAAAGGTTGGAGTTCAAACCCACCAGCCACTTCATGGGCAAAAGTTGTGGCAGTCTACTTCTGTAAAGATTACAGCCTTGTAATTACAGCCAGTTCTACTCTGTCCTATAGGGTCGTTACGAGTTGGAATAAACTCAACGGCAGTGAATTTGGTTTGCTTATCCTGTAATTGGTCAGTTTGTCTATCCCTGTACCAATTATCACACTGGCTTAGTTACTGTAACTTTATAACAAATCTTAATATCTGGTCAAGAAAGTTCCCTTATGTTACTGTTCTTCGTGAGTGTTGTCTGTTTTTGGCACGTTAATCTTCCATATAACTGTGCTCGTGAAGTTCCACAAGCTGGTTGAGATTTTGATTAGAATTACATTAAATCTGTAGATCAGTTTGGGAAAATTTACATTTTTATGATGTTGAGTTTTACTATCCTAGAACGTGGTATATTGCTCCATTTATTTAGGACATCTTTAATGTTTTTGAATAAGGTTTTACTATTTTCTGCAGAAAGGGTTTGTGCATCTTTTGTTAGATTTATCCTTAGGAACTTGAAATAGCATCCTTTAAAAATAAACATTTCTAACCATTTGCTGATCTGTGGAAATTCAACTAGCTTTTGTATATTAATTTTTTAAATTAGCTAATCTTGTTAACTTTCACAAATTCTAATGTTTAAATTTGGAAGAGAGGGGTTCTTCGTAGACAAGGTAGACAATGATGATTTGCAAATAATAACAGCTTTATTTCTTCCTTTTCCAATCTGTATAGTTTTTTATTTCTTTTTTCTTATATTACTCCACTAACTAGGACTTCCAGTATTATGTTACATAAAAGTGGTAATACCTTGTATTCTTGTTCTTAATCATAAAGAAAATGCTTTCAGCATTTCACTACTAAGTATGATAAATGCTATGGTATTTTTTTATTATTTTTATTTCTAAAGCTCTTTCTTAGGTGAGAGAATGTCACTTATCTTGTTAGAGCCTTAAAAAAACAAACACTTTTTCTACATCTGTTGATCATTAATCTTACATGTTTGGGAAAAATACAACATTTTCATGATCAAGAACTTAAAAAGATACGTTTCTGCCTTCAGTTTACTAGTATTTTGTTTAGAATTTTACCAATGTGCTTATAAGTGGTATTTGCTTGTGATTTTCCTTTCTTGTACCATCTTTGTCCTGTGTCAATATCAAGGTTATGTTAGCTGAACAAAATGAGTTAGGAATGTTATCAGTCAGCTATTGTACTGATAATCCTGCATAATAAACCATGTTTTCTCAGTAGCAAACATCAATAAGCATTTATTTCTTGCTATTGGTGTGTGGGTTGTCTGGGGTGGCTGTGCTTCAGACTGTTGTTCTATGGGTTGCTTGGCTTGCATCCAGACTGCAGATCAGATTCAAGTGTGTGCCAATGTCTTACTCAGGGACACAGGTTGAAGGGGAAGCATTGATTGGTGATATGTTCTTCTCATACTGGAGGTTGAAAACTCCTAAAGGGATGAGCAGAAACTATTTCTTAAGAACTAGGCTTGTAAATGACGCATTATTACTTCTGCCCATTGGCCAAAGCAAGCCACGTGGTTAAGTCTGACATCAGTGGCATAGGAGAGAGAGTATACCCGCCACCCCCGCCCCCACACACCCTGTTGGAGGTGGAGAGTGAGAGGAAGTTTTTACTAAACAATAATCTTTCCTACCGTAGGAAAGTTCCCCCTTTCTCTGATCTCTTAAAGAGTTTGTGTAAGAATGGATGGATCTATTGATCTCTTTCTTGACTATTCTGAATGTTGCCTTTAAAGCCATCTGGACATGATACTTTCTTTTGGAGGGACTTTCAACTGATCTAATATTTTAATGGTTATAGGACTGTTCAGGTTTTTTATTTCTTTCTTGGATCAGTTTGGTGTTTTGTAATTGTGTGTGATTTTGTTTATTTAATTGAAGTCTGAAAATTTTATTTAAAGTTACTAACAGTATTCTTTTATTACTTGTTTATTCTATGTGGCATCTATAGTTTTGACCTCTTTCCCATTCTTAATATGTTTGTGTCGCCTCTCTTTTTTCCTTGATTAGTTTCACAAGAGGTTTTTCTGTTTTGTTAATCTTGAATGACTTCTGGGTTTCATATCATGCTTAAGAAGGTATTTTTTCCCTCAGATTCTAATAATATTGTCTCATATTTTCTTCTTATATCTTTATGGTTTACTTTTTAATGTTTAAATTTTTTATATATTTGGAACTTATTTTTGTGTAAGGAGTAAAAGAGCAGTTCAGTTTATTATTTTTTCCAAGTGTCTAGCCAGTTATCCCAACACAATTATTGAACAATCTTTTTCCCACTGATCTGTAATACCACTGTTAGCATATACTAAATCCCCAAATATATTATGGGTCTATTTTTTGACACTGTTCTGTTCCTTTGATTTGATTGTCTTCTTGTGTTTATGTCACACATTCTGATTACTATAGTTTTATAGTATGTTTAACATTTACTAGTAGGGCTGGTAGGGGGGCCTCTAACTCTTGTAGTTAGATTTATTTTCAGTAACATTTAAAAGGCCCCGTTTAAACATTTTTCTATCTCTGGCAATAACCTCCTCATTTTCTTTGAAAACAAGTGAAGAAAAATAATTATCCCTTTAAAAAATATTACATATCATATTTTCATAAAGTCATAATTCTTTTTAGTAGTCAGTGGGGAGAGAAACTTTCTTTTTTTGTCAGGTTTGCCATGTTCAGCCTTCCGTCCTGTGCACTGCGCAGTGTCAGGGGTGAACCATTCGCCAAGGCTGTAATGTGAATAGTTCTGGCGAAGTTGTGGAATGCACAGCCCTGGACCTTATTACTCCCCAGGGCACTGATGACTGTAGCCATCACCCGAAGAAACTAGAGTTCTGTGCTATCTGGTCTGCAGAGACTGGAAGTATTTTCAGAGACAAGAGACAGGATTGGGAGGTCCAGGCCTCCATCTATGTGTGGAGATTCACCTCCTTTGCCAATCTCAGCGGCCACCTGCTTTGATTTTATGAAGAGAGCAGCCAAGCTTCCTTACAGGTTGCAATTTTGAAATTGTAAATGGTACCAACTGCCATGCGAGCTCTAGAGATGTTCTCTGCTATAGAAGCTTTCTCTTGCCGGCAGAGTCACAGAGCCAACCAACAAAAGGAGAAGTGAAAAGTTAATGACCACACCACTTTGCTGGACGCAAGCTGTTTTCCTGAAGTGTCTTGATTCTGAGTTAGTTGTTCTGAACATCCTTTGCCTCTGTGCTGATGGGAAGGATGTACTCGAAGGAGATGTGAGCTGACAGCGCACAGGAGTAATTCCCCTTATCCATCAAGCCTGACAACCCTCGGATTCCTCGTCCTGTCAGAGCAGGGAGAGGCTGGAGCAGGATTGAAAGGTCTTCACTTGTCTGGCATTTTAAACAAATCTGAATTTGATCTGAAATTAACTAGATATGGCTGAAGCTGCTGGTAGCAACAGTTCTTACTAGGGTTGTATTACCCAGTAGGCAAGGTAATCATGGGCTTACTTGTGCTTACTTAGTAATCTGTAGTGAACAGGTTACTAAGTAAGCTCATGCTTACCTTGCTTACTGGGTAATCCATCCCTGCCAGGAATTGTAAAATTGAAAACAGGCCTTGATTTTGTAGGCAGGTGCTGTGGGGTTGAGAGAGAGACAGATGACAGCCATACCTAGTGGTAAAAAAAAAAAAAAAAAGTGAAATTGTTCACTACAGATGATCCGGTAAGCAGGGTAAGCACAGTGCTTATACCTTGTCTATTGGATAATCTGCCCCAGTTCTCACCAAAGTCATAAATTTATAACCTGTCCCACAGGCTGAAGAGCTTCACAAACTTGCTTCTGAATTCTAACCACAATCTGAGCCCTGTTAGTGCTGAGAGCTCTTCATTAAGAGGAAAAAGACTGGGAATCCAATGTCAAGGCAAATATCACCTCTTTGATCAGGTGAAACTTTATTTAGCTCCCTGTCTCAGGAATCTTAGGTCCGATTGATCAGTTGGGAAATTCAGGATTAAGTAATTTCTGTGTCCAAGTAACTTTTAAAAAGGTAAAATTAAACTATTTTCTGCTATAAAGATAGTAAATCTGCATAGAGAATTTTCTTAAAAGGTGTGGATAAAAATCATGCATAATATACGACTATTCTTAATGTCAGTTCTCTAAATATAGAATTTATTTTTCTTTTCATGCATCCCAGTAACTTAGGATAGCAAATTCAAACTTTTCATTGCTTGTAACTTTTGTTTTCCGCAAGATGCCAGTCTCGGGCTGAGTTTCATATCTTCTCTGTCTGATTTTATTTTCTCCTGTTATCTTTCTCTCTAACCCCCTTTGCATTTTCTTTAGTTCATAATTTGGGCAATGGCTTTCATGTCTCAGAAGGTGCTAAGCAAATGTTAACCCTTTGTCCTGGCTGCCAAGAGAGGCCATAACTACTCATACTCTCATGTCTTTTTATTTTTAAAAATTCTTTTATTCTTTTGTGTTCTTCCCTTTGATTGTTCTCTTCCCTCCTGCACTGCTTTTCCTCTTACAGAGTTTACATGCTTATGCTTACAGGGATTGAGGAGCTGACAGCATTCTGTCCAGCTGGGTATTTCCTCCTTGTATCCCCCTCTCCTCAAACAGGCCAGGTACATGGTTCTTGAAAGAATGTGTCCCTCAGGCAGCGGCTTCCCTACAACTATAAAGTTCTCCACTTCCACCCACCTTGGCCCTTTCGTGTTGGCTGCATTGATATCAAAGCCAATATCCCTAGATATCTCTAGATGGCAGCATCTACCTCTCTCTGCCTTGAGGCTAGAGTAGAAAAGAACAGTTGACGGTAGTCCCAAGGTTCTTTACAACGCATGTCTCCCCTTTCCCTTTCTTCTGTTTCTAAGTATGTTTTAAACTCTGCACACAGTCACGAGGTAAGAATAGCCAATACATCATTTAAGTGGGTTCCCTGTCGCAGTTTTCAACTTGCCAAGTCAGAGGTGTGAATCTGATTATTCAGTCATGTTTGGTCCAGTGGAATTTTGTTGTGAAGTACATTGCCTTAAAACGTAGCCTGAAGTTTGTTGGTAATTTTTTAAAGGAATGCTCACACAGGCACATGGGTAGTGCTTATGGAAGGACTCAGGAACCTAAATGCTAAATGGTAGGTCTTGTTCTTCTATTTATATATAGTGCTGGGCAGGCCTTCCGGTTTGTGAAGCTCTGTTTTGTTTTTTGAGCGACTCAGTTTAATATTGATGTCAAATATACAACCCCAAATCAAATAAATTATGTTGTTTCTGGGACAAACCACTGTAAAGATGAAAATACAGACTTGAAATCAAGTGTAGAAGAGTGTTCAGCTTTTTAAAAACTATGTATTGTTACATAGGAATGCTTGGCTAGTTGTAAATTTTTCCCCCATCTTTTCTCCCATAAACACTGGACTCCTTGAAGCCTGGTGGGGTTGGTGTCTTTGTGCCCTCCGTTTCTAGATCAAGACCTGGGCCACAGCAGGTGTTCCAGAAACCTCACCTGCATTCACAGCATCCTCTTTGCCCTGCATTTGACAGTGCCTACATTTGATACTGCCACATACACCGTTGATCTCAGAATATTTAAACACGCATTCTCTCTGCCTTAACTTCTCTGTTCCGGGGGGATTGTGTTCAGCTGATTTAAACAAAATAGTGACCCTCTTAGCAAGTGCCTGCGTTATACTTGATGTGGTGTCTGTGTCTCAGGTCAGCCTTTTCTCCGCGGCTGTGGAAATTAAACCCAAGCAAAAAAGATGAACCAGACTGTATATTGTAAGATGCCTTTTGTACTTTATTGGAAAATGTGCAGGCTGAAAAAGTATTTCTTTTCTAAAGGGTATTTCTTAAAATGAGAGCCAGAATTTCTCCCAAGGTTAGGAGAGATCATTTTTAACTACAGACCCTCTAAAACTTCTTGTGTGCCACCATATGCCCCCTTCACCCTGCATCTTTCTTTCTTAGTGCTTTTCTTTTGGTGGCAGATTTGAAACTGACTTCTTCTTTTCCCCCTGAAAAATTTGGTATTTGGACTAAGTAGACAATAGATAAGTGGTATCTTTGGCGAAGGATGAGACAGTACACAGTACTGGGGATGGCAGCACAACTTGTACAAGGAAAGGTCATGGAAGCTCTATAGACACATCCAAACTTTCTGAGGGACTGAATTGCTGGGCAGAGGGCTGTGGGGACCATGGTCTCTCAGGGAACATCTAGCTCAATTGGCATAACACAGTTTATAAAGACAATGTTCTGCATTCTAACTTAGTGAGCAGCGTCTTGGGTCTTAAAAGCCTGTGAGCGGCCATCTAAGATACTCCACTGGTCTCACTCCTTCTGGAGCAAGGGAGAATGAAGAGAACAAGATACAAGGAAAAGATTAGTCCAAAGGACTAATGGAGCACAGCTACCAAGGCCTCCACCAGACTGAGCCCAGTATAGCTAGATGGTGTGTGGCTATCACCAGTGACTGCTCTGGCCAGGATCACGACAGAGGGTTCTGGACAGAGCTGGAGAAGGATGTAGAACAAAATTCTAACACACACAAAAAAAAACCCGATTTACTGGCCTGAAAGAGACTGGAGAAACCCCGAGAGTATGGCCCCCAGACACCCTTTCAGCTCAGTGGTGAAGTCACTTCTGAGGTTCACCCTTCAGCCGGGGATTGGACAGCCCCATAAAACAAAATGGGACTAATGAGGCACAGCAGTCCAGGGACAAGGACTAGAAGGCAGAAGGGGACAAGAAAGCTGGTGATAGGGAACCGAAGGTTGAGTTAGGACAGTGTTGGCATGTAGTGGGGTTGTTAACCATTGTCATAGGGTAACATGTGTACTGACTGTTTAATGAGAAACTGTTTTGTTCTGTAAACCTTCATCTAAAGTGAGAATAGCAGCACAACTGGAAGAACATAATCGATGTCACTGAATTGTGCATGTAGAAATTTTTAAAATGGTGTATCTTTGGCTATGTATATTTTCACCAAAAAAAAAAAAAAAGAGAGAGAGAGAAGGGAGAGTGTTGACAGGTTGTGGGGTTGTAAACCAATGTCATGAAACAATATGTGCACTAACTGTTTAATGAGAAACTTTGTTCTGTAAACCTTCACCTAAAGTACAATGAAAAAAAAAAAAGTTAAAAAAATCTGGTATTTGGACAAATACCTTTGGATTCAGAGGGAAAGGTATATTGATTCATCTGGGAGAGAACTTGCATGGAGTTCTTAAGGCTTTTCTACAGTGATCACTAGACGAAAATGCTCTTGCTATGTGTTTTTTCAAATAAACAGATAGGAGAGCCCTGAGTTTGCCTTACGATCACCAGTGACACCAATTCAGAACTGCGTAGTAATGATTGGCAATCGATCAGAAACAGCCTCATTCTATTTATACATTTTTTTTTAATTCATTGCTGCTGTGCTGCTGCTTTGCATTTTAACAGTGACATTTAAAGAAAAAATACAGAATGTATGAAAAAGAAAAAATTAAATGGCCCACAATATTTCTATCCCTATTTATATTTTTATATAAAATATGTATTATTGAATATTGATTTTATATCATATATAAAATACATAACATTGGTGTATATGTGTATACATGTGTATATATACACATATACACACAATATTAGAAAATTCGAAAAATACAGCTGAAAAGTATACAATAAAAAGTGAAATTCTAATTTTACCCCCTTGTCCCTCTTCCCAAAGATAATCATTGTTAATTGTTTTTTGTTCCAGAAAAAATTTTGTACATATTTTCATAAATATTATACCATTAACAAGATTTTATGCACGCTTCGGTCTGTTGTTGTTGTTAGGTGCTGTGTTTGAGCCTAGCTTTTAAATTTAACGTGAAGATCTTTCACGTGAGCACATACAACTTTACTGTGTTCTTTTTCATGGTGGTGAAGTATGTCATCACATGGATACTGCCCAGTCCCGAGGAGATGGACTCTTAAACAACAGTTTTAAAGCCTTGCAGCCATGACCTCTAGGATGTTTGGTTTGAGAATGTTCATTCAACATTATTTTTAGCTGTGGTGTGATTTGAAGTTGTTGATGAGATAAGTCTTCTCCCAGTGTCTAATCAGGATGACTATGAGTGCATAGCGTTGCATTAAAGAAATGCTAGCTGTCATAACAAATACACTCAGAATTCTCTTCGGCTTAACCCTATAGACGTTTACTTCTCCCTCACACTCAAGTTCATTTGGCAGAGGGGTGCTGGTCTCCACACAGTTATTTAGAGACTCAGGCTGTCTGCATATTCATGTCACTTCCGAGGTCCCCCTGGGTGTTGACGTCCAGATAGTGTATGGGGGTAGAGAGAGAGGTGGGAAGGATTGCATGGGAGGTGTTAATGGACCAGATGTGGACAGGTGGCACACATCACTTCACACCATAGGCCAGTGTCCGGAGCTCAGTCTTGGGACCACACCCAACTGCACGGGAGGCTGGGAAATGTCTTCTAGCTGTGTACCCAGAAACAAAGGGAAGTGGGTTTGATGAACAAGAGAGTAGCCATCTCTGCCAAAAACATGAATGGGGATGCCACCAAAATATCAGTTATCACTGGGAGTGGTGTGACTGGCTGCCTGTCTTCTTCGTTGATGTTCCTGGTACTAGGTCTGCTGGCTGTTAATTACAGAAGGTACACCATACCCTCTGCTCCACAGTTCTTTCTGCCCTTTCCTCTCCAACCCCACAGTCCTTTAATAACTGTGCTAGGGTATTGGCAATATGCAAAGATTTTAATGCAGATGTGTGGCTAAACATGAAAAGAGGAAGCAGGTAGCAAAGTGGAATGGGGTGGTGTTTGCTGAGTCCCCAAAGGCTTTTCCTGTGAAAGCAGGAGTTATGGGAATGCTGTCTCACTTTACAAAACACATGTCCCTTCCTCCATCCTTCTACATCTGTAATTATTTGCAGGAAAAACATTGCTGGGGGCTTTCCAGGTGATGACTTTCTGCAGCAGAGGAGGGCCATGCATGGAGAGTTGCGGGGCAGAGGCCTGGAGAATCTGCTGGGCAAAAGCGGCTTTTGCTGGCCTCTCTGCACTGCCACCTGGGCTCTCTCGCAGTTGGTCCCTGAGCACTGGAGAGAGATGTCAGTAATGCTCAGCTGCACCTTGGCTCTGCTGCTGGGGATTCTGAGCCTGGCTGTGGCAAAGGATAGACTGTTTATGGCCACATGCAGCCTGGTCATTTGAGAATTAGTGAAGATAATATATTGCTGTGTATCAGAACTCTGTTTTTTTTTCTCTCCCTTCATTTAATCAACTTGACAGCAACGGGTTTTTTAAATGGCACCATTTTAAGGTGGAAGTGAAGAATAAAAAGCACCTGTGTTCTTGGCATGTGGATATGTTTTCAATGTGAGAAACACATACTTGAAAACAGACTCACCTAAATACGTTGGAACTTTAGCTGATAACATTATCCAGGAAATGTTGAAACATAGGTACTTTGTCCCTTACACACACCCCTACTTTCCCGCTTTTCCTGGTGTTTATTCAAATAAGTTGGATGCATTTCAGAACTGGGGCAAGCCCCAGAGTATATCTGATGTCTTGATAGAAAGTATTGTACACTCTGGGTAGGTTAACATCTGTTATGTTAAGCATTTTACTAGTCAGTCATGTCAAGAAAGTATAATCTGGTGAACATCTTGATTTAGTCATCTGTTGGGTCCTGGTGCAGTAGTTTGTAAAGGAGGCAAATGGAGACATTAAAAGGAATCAAGAGACCTGTTCTATCACTCCCATTGTACACTCTTTAAATAATGGTGCCTGACAGGTTTTTGGACATTTTTCTCAGAAAGGAGGAAAGATATTAAAGAGTTAGCTGCAAAGGCAACCGGGACTGACAGAGAACCTAGTGACTTTAGGAATCAGTACTGTAAGTGTATACTTGGGCTATAATTTATCAAATCATCTTAAAGTGTTTTACAAAGGGGTTCAGGAGTACCCTAATTTTACAAATGAAACAATTGATGCTTGACCGTAGACTGCTTCTTATCCCCATTCTCTGTATGTGTTTGAGTCAGGAGGCAGGGGACAACAAATGACAAAATAAAAGGCTGGAGCAGGCTGGTTGGATAATGGTTTGATGTTCTGCATTAGAACGCTGTCAATAAGCATCATTACAATAAAGCCAGTGGGTGCAGAGCTGCCTGCCGAGCCACGCCAACCCAGGAAGTATGCCAAGGAAGCAATCAATAAAAGATGTATTACTGAAAATTAATATGCTGCTGCTGAATTATTTTTATTGATTCAGGGATTTTGGAAGTGTCCTTAGACAATTTTTATGAACAGAAGTGTTTGTATTACTTGAGCAGAAGACAAGAATAGCAGAGGAAATCCCATCTCTAACACAAAACCTTGAAACGTGACTCAGGAAGCATAAAACTTGCATTGTTATCTCCTCATGAGGCTCTCTGTCTGTGTGTCTGCTTAGAAAGGTGATTACTAGCCAAGCCATACGCTGCGAGGAGGCTTCATTTGCAGTGGTCAAATCTTTGCTCTGATAGAACCTGTGTTTAATAATGAGCCAGAAGAAACATTAACAGAATAATCCACAAAGAGGAAAAATAGAAATGCTTGCAGTGTATGAAGGGGGTGTCAGACATTTGAAGTTGGGGCATATAAGGCTGAGGGTAGAAAGGAGAATTCTGAGAGTTTGGGAACAGTGGATTCCAGTTTGCTGTGAAGGGCAGCTCTCTGGTGTGCCACTGGAGCATAGCAATGCCATTTTGCTGCAAGTGAAGGTTAGTGAGTTTGGGGAGCTGCTGCCCTTGACCATGCTTGGCTACCTCCTCATCCTCCCTTCAGTCCCCATCGTCCCTGTTCTCTGCCTTTCCTTCCAAGTCCTATCTCCATTGTACTGGACAAGTGTATTATTTATGGCAGATAAGTTAATGCTTAAAGGACATTGAGTTTCTGTTAAAGGTGATAGAAAAATTTGGAAACGGATAATGGTGACGGTTGTACAACATGATGAATGTAATTACTATTACTGAGATGTACGTGTAAAAAATGTTAAAATGGCCAGTATTTTGTGGAATATAGATTTACCACAATTAAAAAAAAAAAAAAAGGAGAAGCAGCATCACTAGGTCTCAGTTTTCACACCTGTAAAATGCAGACTTTGAAATGGTTGGTATCCAGCTCTGAAATGGAATGATTCTAGGGCTCAAGTAGGACTGACTATCCTCATTGAAGCGTTTCCTGGAAAATGTTAATAAGACAACTCTTTTGCAGGCTCTAAGAGTTTTTAAAGAAGTGGTTGTCTAATTCCAAAAAACTATTCCTAAGAAATCTTGCTGAATATGTATGTAGTGACCATTTACCACCTTCTTATCAGGAGCTTTTCATCTCAAGACTTTTCTAAAGTTGGAAAAAAAATTTTGTCTGTGATGTATTTTCACCAGTATTGATAACAAAAGAAAATGTGGGGAAGTAGTTTACAATTGGTGAACCTAGGTGAAGGGCATAAGGATATTCATTATTCTAGTCTTTCAACTTTTTTCTAGGTTTGAAAATTTTCAAAATGTTGGAGGCTGAAAAAGGGCAAATGGGTTTTCTCCTCCCTTAAGGAAGCTAAAACAAATTTCATTAAATGGCCTTCCCAAAAGCATACAAGAGTAAGTGGAAGAACCTGGAAGAGATTCCAGTTGTTCAGTTGCCATTTTTGTGCTCCACAAGTTGAAATTGACTCGATGGCAACTAACAACAACAGCAGGCCTTATAGCCTCCCTGCAGGAAAGACAGGTGTAGGAAGGAGTTTCCTTCAGGTACTGCTTCTGAACAAAAAGTCACTGAGCCCGGCAACATTGCTGTGTATTTCTACTTATAAATTATCCAAGTGGGAAAAGGAGGAGTTTGGTAGCTAAATGTCAATTTTATAAGACTGCTAATCGGATGACATTAGGAGACATTTCACTCACAATGAATAAACGGATGGTTCTACTTCTGAATCTAAAATTTTCACTTTAAATTTCTTTAAAACAGAAAAAGGAGGTCATGGTAAGCAACGTTTAGTAGTGCAAAAAGGAATGTTAGCTACAAACCTGATAGTCTGAAGGAAAGATAAAGTAAGAATGAACCCAAATTGAAAAACCAAACCTGTTGCTATCAAGTTGATTCCAACTCACAGCGACCCTATAGGACAGAGTAGAACTGCCCCATTGGGTTTCCAAGGAGCAGCTGGTGGATTCAAACTGCTGACCTATTTGGTTGGCAGCCAAGCTCTTAATCACTGTGCCGCCAGGGCTCCAAGAATTGAACAGTGCACTCGTAACATTGCTCTCAGAGTCGAGTGCTTGGTTGGAAGGACATTATGGATAGTGGATTGAGTCTGAGAAGGGCTTCAGTTACCCTCTGTGTCTCGCACCCTGGAATGTTAGGCAAGAGCAGTTGGACACTCCCTCTGTCCTCCACTTGATCCTAGTTAAGAGGGGAGATGGATCTGTGAGGGCAACTTTACATCCACAGACAATGGTGTCTGCCTGGCACCTTTCCCCATCTCACATCTCTCTCCTTCGGGAACTTCAGGGAAGGAGGGACCTCAGATGTTTTTTCAAAGTTTTGTGATGTTACCCGGTCTAGTAACAATTATGAAATCAAAACATCTATTTATTGCCAGCGTACACCTCAGTAGTGATACAACATTTATAAAAAGCTGGGGTTTGTTACTGTGCATAGGCAGTGTGGAGTGGGCTCCATGTGGATCATCAGCTTGGGAGGGAAGCAGTCACTTCCGTCCTGATCACAGCAAGTAGCATCCTGATGTGGGTCTTCCATGACTAGCGATGGCCTTCCTTGCTTGAAATCAATCCTGATGAGCAGCCACAGATATGCAAAAGAGGCTGCGATTATGGAAATGAGCCGGGACTCCTATCTGGATCATTCAAAATATCACCTTCTGGAACACCTTGATGGGGTGAACTCTGTGTTTCTGTTACATTATCCTCCTCCGAAAAAATATTTTCACTGCTCTTCGTCTCCATTAATTCAGATAATCAAAGAGTGCAAAAAGCTGGAAAAGAAGGAAACAAAGGTGAAATCCACTGACACATTTTGTGTCCACTAGGTGGCGCATCAGCAAATCTCCTTTGCAGTGGATAGTAATGGATATGTTGAGGATTTTTAAAAAGATGCATCCATATGCATGTAAGAAAAAGGTATACCCTGTGTGCAAGATGGCTCATTAAGTCAACTGGAAAAAAAAACTGTTAGACCATGTAAAATTAGTTCTTTCATTGTGAGAAAACTGTCAGTAAGAACGTTTTAAAAGCTAATGTTAGGTGCTGTTGAATTGATTTTCAATTCATGGTAACTCCATGTGACAGAGTAGAACTGCCTTGTAGAGTTTTCTAGGCTGTAATCTTTATGGAAGAAGATCCCCAGGTTTTTCTCCCATGGAGCTGCTGGGTGGGTTCAAACCTCCAACCTTTCGGTTAGCAGCTGAGCATTTAACCATTGTGCCACCAGGACTTCTTTTAAAAGCTAATAGACTGCTTGAAATTAAAATGCTTTATGTTGTCACATGAACATTTTTTAAACACTGTTGGACTGCAGATAACTGCTGCAAGTAAGAGAATGCTGTTAAACTTGATAACATTTTGAGTTTTTTTTTTTTTTTTTTTTTTAAGTAAACAGAAAGTTTTATTTGGCATATATTCAAAAGGACAAAAGTGGGAAGTGGACAAGCGTGCTGCCACAGCCATGTCTGCTCGAATCCAAAGAACAGTTACAGAGCCATCAGTATATATCAACATCACAAAATGGGTAGGATCATTGAAAGCATCACTTTTTCACTGATTGGCTAGAAATTGTAATCTTACATTTTGAATCATTTTTCTTAAGGATCATTGGTACGGTTTCAGTTACGCAAATCAGGAGGGTCTTCACTGGTCCAACAGATTTCTATTCACTAAAATGCTAATAGGAAAAGATAAGAGTGGAAAGTCTTTTGTGTTCTGTTTGATGTGCTTTTGTGAAAACTTCCTTAAGATGTTTTCCAAGATTATCTTAGCTATTGTCTTTATACCTCAGGGCCCAGTTGATGTGTCCTTGTGAATCCTTGTGAGCACTTGTGAGCCCAGCTTCAGCTGGGTTACATTCTGTATGACATTTTGAGTTTTTAGAGAATAATGTATAAAAGACATTTTGGTATCCTGGGTTTATGTATTTGAATTATGTTCAGAAAATGGTCACTGTTTGAGCTGGAGAAATTCCTTCAAGTAGTGTTTAACAAAAAATTAGTAGAACATTTTAGCTATAACTCCTTGATGGAATAAACTTTATGTTGCTGGAATTCATTAATAGTAACTCTTACTGCATGTACAGTTAAACACCACAGCTAAATGAGTAACTCCATGCTGAGAGTGCATTAGTTATGGTTTTTCTATTCAACGATGATAAAAAAGCAGGCAAAGGAAGCACCACTGCCATAGTTTAACATAAGTACCCCCTCTGAAAACCGAACAGTGAAATTGGTAACATTTTTCTAAGCATGCATTTCAGAAGGTAAATAAGGATTAAAAATAAAGAAAATACTGCTTTCGAAGAAAGTATTAGAATTTCATTTTATTTTACTTTTTTCCAAAAGAAATCCATGTTTTTACTGATGGCTCAGGGTATGGAATCTCTGTTTATTGTTTTACAAGAGGGAATCAGATTCAATCTATTAATTTTGTCTATAGACAGAATTATAGAATAGTCAGGGTACACACATTCTATTCTTTAGACGTCAGTTGAATACAATTATTGGGCTCCTTGCCAATGTCCTTCCTACTGTCTCAGAGGAGAGTTATGACAGGCATTCAAGGTTGTCAAAACCCGACAAACCAAACCTGTTGCCATCAAAGACGTGACCCTCATGTGTTTCAGAGTAGAACTGCACTCCATAGGGTTTTCCGTGACTGTGACCTTTTGGAAGTAGATTACCAGACCTTTCTTTAAGGTGCCTCTGGGTAGATTTAAACTGCCAACCTTTCGTTTAGAAGCCAAGTGCTTAATCCTTTGCACCATCCGAGGAGCACTCCACTAGACCAGCGGTTCCCAAACTTGTCTGTACATTGATATCACCTGGGGAGCTTCAGAAATTACTGATGTCTGGATCCCATCCCCAGCAGTTGTGATTTAAATGGCCTGGGTGTGGCCCGTGCTTTGTAATGTGACTGTAGTGTGCAGATAAATTTGGGAACCGTTATTTAGGATCTGTTTACCTCCTTTCCGGAAACCCTCCCTTATTCTCCACCCACTCCTCTGAGTTCATCTTCCCTTTCTGGGTATTGTCACAGCATCTTGTTTGTATGCCCTTATATCTCCTTTTACCTTGCTGTATTTTGTTTTTTTTTTTAATTCATGTGGCCTGGGACCCGAGACTGGCTATGTACTGATGGACTGAATCTCTTTCCTCTTTCTATTCTCGGCATCCATTATAATGCCTGGCTCATAGTTGGAGCTCAGTAATTGCTTTTTGAATCAAAGGGATAAAAACTTCTACAGTAATACAATGATTTAAACAACTCGATTCATGCACTTCTGACTCGGGGCCTTTTCATTGCCCAGGTAGCTGTTTCTCCTTTAGTTGAAGAACATAGATTTCCTAATCTCCTATCTTTAAAATTAAAGAGGAATATGTTCTGTTGTATGGTATTAGCTTGAGTCACAAAAGCCAGCTTTAGGTAAGGGGACAAAGGAGGCTAAGCCTGTATTCAATAAAGCTCAAGGAAGTAAGTGTGAAGTGTTGTTGATTTCTAACAGAATAATTCCCCAGCACCTTACTTAAAGAATATTAATTTATCTAATTGACAATAATGTGGTCAATTTATTGTAGCATTAAAAATGCAAATTAGTTACCATACTAGAATATTCACCAACGTGCCTGAGATTTTTTAACTTTTATTTTATTTTATTAGGTGATAATGGCAGGCGTAATTGTTAATGTTTGATTCTGGCGAAGTACAATTAGTTTCTGTGGAACACATTGTACATTAATGATATCATTAAGATTAATGAATATAAATGAATGGGCTGGGGATTTCAAACAGAACATAGTGACTTTCTGTTAGTCTGTAAAACTTGAGATAGATTTCCTTGATTTTTTTTTTTAAGGACAATGTGCAGGAGCCCCTGCTGAATTCTTATACAGACTAAAGAGAAAATAAACCTAAGAAATTAAATCAGCTATCAGAACGATCAAATTTTTTAACATTTACTGTTATTTTTTGGGGAAGATTGTTGTATACTGATTTCAGTTAAAGAAAAACCACGTATTAGTTTTACTTCAAGGCTAAAGACAGCTTTGTGTAGAAATTTACACGTCTTGTATGTGTAAAAGTGCATGTGTATATATTTTAATAAAGGGCATAAATCATTGTTCATTAAAATTGGGTATCACTTTATGGTGTTCTTGCATATTCCAGATGTTTTACAATAGACATCTATTTCATTTATAATAAAAGTTATTAAGAAAACTAGATAAGTGTTTATTTTTCTTGAGCTAAGAGATGTAGGGAAAAAAACAGGCTGCTCAGTGAGGTCTTAGGGAAGAGTCATGGACTGACCCCCAGAATCATGTAGTATTTTGAATATTGATGCTTTTTTGTAGTGTAAAGAGAGACTTTGTTACAAAAAAAAATTAAAAAGAACCAAAATAGATTTATCTATGGTCTGTTCACTTGTAATTTAGACTCTGTTTTCAGCATTCTTGCTTAACAGGATAGATACAAATACTGTGTCATCAAGGTAGTACTTCATGTGACATCTTCATAAGCTTATGTCCTTGGTCTGACCTTCATTTAATATTTCTGTTTCTCCCTCTATACACACGTGTGTGTACACACACATTTGTTTTTTGTTTGTTTGGTTTTTCATTTTCATGAGGTTAGAAAAACTTGTGACTATCTAAAAGTTTTGCAGAGTGATCTATGTTGGTGAATTACTATTGAGGGAGTGGTGGGGTGAACCATGAAAGTGTAAAAGGAAAAGGAAGTGTTTTGGAAGGTGACTGCTGTCTGCGATCTGGGACCAGGGTCTGAGAAGCCTGAATTCTAATTAGCTCTGCTGTTTTACTGTTTTCATGACCTTGGACTCTTCCTTTAACCTCGTTGTCTCACTTTCCTCCTTGGTAAATTGGACCACTCTCTTCCTTTTCTACTTCACAACAAACTGATGAGGATTAATGAGATAGTATCTGGAACACATTTTGTGTTTTTCTGAAAAGTACATTTGAGGGAGCTAGAAGACAGACTTAAAGTTGTAGAGAAAAGGGACACACATTGCTTACGTCTTATATGATAGAGTCCCAAGGAATACTTATTCTCCTTTAACCTAAACACATCAGCAGCGGCACGATTTCTGTTCACGTCAGAGCTGGATGACATTTAGTGCATGATGATGGGAAAGAAAGTCAAACTGAACACAGCAAGTTGAGAATGACACACAGAATGCAGAGGGACCATCTGAACTTCTTTCTGTATTCTTGCTTAAAATAAGCCTGTTTATTTATCATTTATAATTTTCTGACCATTTGGCTGCTTAGTATTTGTAGAAGAGTCACCAAAGTGCCTGGTTAGTATACATAATGAAAACAAGATCCAAATGAGGTTCCTAGGCAAAACCTCAGAATTAATTCCACCTGATGCCTCAGGTAGACTAGGGTTTAAGATGTGATCTTAAACTTCGGGTTTAAAACAGTCAGCTTGCACATGCTGTTCCAATCTATATTGTAATGTATGTCAATGTAAAGATATGGACATAAGAAAGAGTGTTTGATTAATTTATGTATAGAATCACAACTGTATTTTTTTTAGCAGGCTGTCTTTTGGTCTTGCTGTGATCCATCTGGTTTTACATTTCAAGGTGACTAGTGTGGTTTTTATCCTTAGATAATTTTCCGTATTTTTTTCCACCTTGTGTTTACTTTTCTTAGGAAGTTTAGCTAGGTAACAGTACATTTAATCTAGAACTAAGCATCTCATCACTGTAGGAGGGGGAAAAAAAAACAAAACAGTTTAATATGTGTAGATCACAACAGCCTAATCTGGCAACCGATCATGGGGATGCAGAGGCTTGGGCAGTGATTCTCTTGTGCATTGGTTCTTCATGAGTCAGGGGCTGAACACAATGGCACTAAGAACAATAGCAGCCTGAAAGTACTTTTATAATCTCTGATTCTATAGCTATCCTTGGACTGTATAGGACAGAGTTTAAATATTTTTAAATAAAGCCCTTCTTGAATTTTTACCTCTAGGTATATCTTAATCACTTTAGGAATAATATTAGAAATAGCTCTGTTTCACAAGCTTATATTAGACTAAGTTGATGCTAGCAGTTGATAGATAGCAATGTGCTCATTTCTAAAGTCTGTGAATTGATGGGCATCCTATAGTGGCAATACTGCCAGCATCATACCACTCATCTACTTCTGTCTTAATCTCTATACTGATGTGAAATACAGGATTTTGTTGAAATTTAGTTCATGGTTCCAGTGTTTAGCTGTGTATCATTTGGCGATGAAGGGACATAACTGAAAAAAAAAAAAAAAACAAAACAAAAACTGGAGCTATTTCCAATTGTCAGATCTTCATAAATGCTCTCGCATGAAAAAATGAAGTTGTATTATCCATTTTTATTAGAAATGCTATATTTTGTTGGATCTGTGTGTTAGCCAAGTAGAGAATATTTTCCTGCTGTGATTGATGTTAGGGAATTTATGAGGATAGTCTGCTATATTTCATATGTATATGAGGGTGTCATTGTTAAAATGTTCCAAAGAAAATTATGTATGTGATTTATATTTTATTATTTCTTCCTTGAATGTAATTTTTTCAATACCATGATTCCTGTCATATTGTCAGTAGTGATTTGATGGCTAATATGCCAGAAGTAATTAGGAAAAAAAGGTGATGAAAACGTCAGGACAATATAGCTTTCTTGTGAGAAGCCTTCAGCGAAACCATACATGATATGTTGTAGAAATCACCAATTGCATACATTTAAAAAGTCTTCAGAATTCCAGGCAGGATGGAAAATGGAGCTAAATATAGGAAGCGTGGGATGCAGCATATTACATAGGCATATGCTTGCTACTGACCCCACCTGTAATTTTTGCTAAGTGAAACATGTGTTTTAGAAAATGCTGCTCTTTGGGTAAATTCAGACTTTGGTGTATCATCCGTGGGGAGGCATTAGATTCTCTGTTTTCTGCTGAGTGGGAAAAATTCCATCTTTCCCTGGAAGGCAGTGTGCCTTTTGTTTTACTCTCCTTCCTGACAGGTTTTTAAATTTTTTCTTTGGGGAGAAAAAGACACTTAAATTATGAACCCCTTTTTCTTTGCCTTTGCTAATCTTAGAGATTAGAACTTTATTTTAAAAATTCAAATGATTACCTAAAAATACAAGAAAAGATAATTTGTGGTTTCCGTGCTTGTTCTTGAGTGTAGTGTCTCCTGGTATTTTAAATGGAATGGAGCCTATTTCTAGATATCTTTTTACTTTTGAACATTGATGATGCTAGCTCACTTGTAAGTTACTTAAATATCTATGGATAGTAGACAGTAATAACATTAGACAGCAGTATTACTATAATCTTGCAGTATTAATATTAGACAGTAATAAATATTAGCCTTATCCATGTGTTTGACCTGTTCTCAGAGTTAAGTTAATGCTGTTGTGTGTATTTAGGCATGCATGCACCAGTGCATCACTGGTTTCAGAACTCCACCTCCTGACTTGGGAGAGTGGTGATGAGGAGGGGCTGAGTCCTCAGCCTCATGCATCTTCCTGGGCAGGACCAAGGAGCTTTGAAGCCAGGATGGTAGCTGAGCAGCTGTGTGAAGCAGAGGCTCTGTGGAATGGTAATAATTGACCTGGAGGAGGAAGGAGAGTTTGGAGACATGGTTGTGGGGGTCAACAGGGAGGAACCAGATGTCCAGTATGAGGGGCTTGGGCTGCTTTTACCTTGAGGGCAATAGGACCCGTTTGCCACTTTCTCATTAAGCCTTCTCCTATCTTCTTCTTCAGCTTCCTGATCATAATCTCACAATAAAAGCTTCATTTTACAGATGAGAAACTAAAGCTTTCATTGGAAGATCCTGAACTGGTTCTTACTGCTGGATCCTTTCTTCTAAGTATGCCAGAGAGTCCTGACTTCCGGCAAATGAAGGGAGAAGCCAGAGCTGGGGTTTCCCCACCCCCTTCTCTTTCCAGTACTGCTCAGAACAGAGTCAGCAGCCTGGCTGGTTCAAGGCCATCTAGGGCAGAAGTGGCAGCAGGCTGGCCCTGAGTCATTTCACCTGAAAGGGAAGAGTGATTTAAGGAGCTGCCCTCAATGATAAATTTCAGAAAGGTTAAGAATATCAGACTAGAAAATGAAGCACTGCCAAAAGCCCCACAGGTTAACGGGGCTGTGTATTATGCTCACCAACTGAAAGGTGTCCTTGATTGCATGAATTCACTGGACTGAAATAAATGCTGTATATGTTCTATTCAGGGCTGCACTGTTTTGGAGCCAGAAGGGTAATGAGTTGTTCAGACTCAGAGTGGAGCCTGGAAGCCCAGAGACCTTTGAGAAGAAAGTAAAGGCCATACCTCTATGTGGCCAGCACTCTGCTCCACCCCCTCCCACCCTAGGGGCCTTTCTGGCTCCCTCCTAAAAGCAGCTGAGATCCTGCTCGTTTTCTCTTTTAGAGCACATGACTTCGTGTAATAGGGTTTCCAGATGCCCCTTCTGGTATTTCCTGACCACTGGCAGCTTAGAATGTGGTAATTTTCCCTTTGGAAAGAAAGAATCTGACAACTTTCACATGTTTGTTTCGCCTTGAAGGCACGGTTCCCTCCTTTTTTAAACCCTGAGAGACAGTAGAGTATAGTGGTTATGAACCCAGACTCTGGAGTCGGGCTGTCAGTTTTGGTATCCTACCTTGCCTTTCCTTGGCTGCATAATCTTAGGAAGTTATTTAACTTCTCTGGGTCTCAGTTTCCTCATCTGTAAAATGGGATAATAATAGTACCTAATTCATAGGGCTATTCTGAGGATTCAGTGAGATGACTCCTGTAAAGTTCTTAGAGCAGTGATTGGCTCATAGTATGTGATCAATAAATGTTGGCTATTACTGTTAATATTTAGAAGTGAAACATGGGAGAAAATAAAGTATAAAAATTAAGGAGGAATCTTAAGTGTAAGCACTGAAATATGTATTTGAACAAATCTCACAGTTACATTGATCACTGATGTTCAAGGTTCTCTTTACCACTTATATTGACACAGAGGTATGATTATAACCATAATAATTGATACTTATATGCGTTTGTTTCTTCTTTGTAACTTTTTATGACCTTTACGTTACTTTTTTTTTTTTTAACGTTTTAGTATTACATAGTCATTGGCCAGTGGCATTTATTTTATGAGTAGTAGTAATCAATGAGTGAATAAAGGGGTTTACCCATTTGATCATATTGACTTACTTTGTGGATTAGCATAAATGAGACAGATGACCCCTCAGACCATTGTCTAAAATAGTTAATGCATTTTGTGGCTTCTTGTCTACCTTTCATTAAGAAGTAGTGATCACTGCCACACATAGACAAGAAAACATTTAAGGGACAGTTTCACTACAGATTGTGGGGATGGTACTAGAAATCACATTCCTAGCACACTGGGAACCCTGACTGGTAGGCTGAGGTTCTGTGGTGACATTGTGGTGACACAGTGATGCTCCCCTCATCTCTCCCTCTGGCTGATGTGGATGTAGAGGGAGAAACCTTCCCCACCAGGAAGCAATTCTGTTACCCTCACACTTCAGCTCCTGTGGCTTCTGGATAGGTGGTTCAGGAACCAAAGGCTAGGAGCTGCTGGGCAGGGGCTGGATTAGGCCAATGGAGTCTAGTGGGCAAGGGTAGCCTTGGAAACTACCCCCATGCTCCCTTTTTTTTTTTTTTAAACTCATTACAGTGTTTCTCACAGTAGATCCTCAACGTACATTCAGTTGCTGAAGGGTGAATAAAGTCAGAAGATAGGTTTACTTTTGGGTTACCAACTTGGAACTAATGAAGAGAGGTAACTTGTTTCTAAATATGTGAAAAATATCTGACCATGTAAATCAGGTGGCGAATCTATATCTTTATGCCAAACACCGTTACAATGGACAATGATTACAAATGTTTAGTCTGTAGTCTACCCTTTTGTGGAAATGTGTGCAGTGAAACACCTCCCTCCCCTCCCTCTGATTTTTCTCTGTTGGGATTGGAAATGTTTTTTGTTTCTGTGAGCTGTTTATTGTAATAATTATTAAAATTTTAATTTTACCCATATTATAGTGTCATGGATTTGAAGTATTCCATGAAATAAATTATACTTACAATAGAGGAGACATGCAGTGTATCTGTACAGATAATTAAAAAACAAACAAAAACTCACTACCATGAAGCCCCTGGCTTTAGATTACAATTAATGACAAAGCCTACCAGATTTTATTATTTGAATACACACGTAAAAGCAATGTGCATAGAGGTTGGTACTTTGCAGATTAACTCACAATATTGTGAATATATTCGGTGAAGGTATAAAATTGCAGAAAAATGAGTTTGTTAATGGAAATTAGGCTAGATCCTAATTATTACCTGTGATGAGTATCACCATTTGAAGTTTTTATTGCATTTTAACACATGGCTTATCTTGATGAGAAAATATATAGCAAAGGGTAAATGTAGCAATTTTCCTTTTACTATTCCCTCTGCTAAGCCATTATTGCTTGATGTTATTTTTCAGCAGCCTTTCATTTTTGTCCCAAATGTTTTTGCCTCTGGCTGGTTTTATTTCTTTAAAATGTATGTGTATCACTTCTCAAAGTGATACATGTTGACAGGTAATCGATATTTTTTCATACTAGATTTGATGGTGGGATGGTCATAATCCTTATCTTAGACTTAGTTAATGGTTGAATACTAACCTAGATTTTTATCTCAAAATATTCCTTTGTTAAGAAACATACTTTTCATCCTCAGCCAAAATCCTTTTTTATCACTATACCCCCCTCCCTGGCCGCAAACAACCGTATACCTGCAAAGGGCCTAAGTTGTATGGAGTCCACTTATCTGGGATACACATCACTTGACTTTGTGACAGTGTGTCCTCGAAGTGTCTTCTGATAGCACTTACAGCTAGCTTACTCAATTAGTCACAGAGAAGATACTTCTGGGCTCTACTTTTTTTTCCCCTGGCAATCTGTAATCTTTGTTTCAAGAGTACAAGTCTTTTTCTTTCCCTCTCTGGTAAAAGCTTGATACCTTCTTTAGACCCCACTTTTTCTAAGAGGAGCAGCATAATCAAGGCCATAGTCCTTAACCAGTTGTCATCAAGTTGATTCTGACTTATGTTGACCCCATGTGTGTCTTAGTAAAACTGTGCTCCATAGGGTTTTCGATAGATAATTTTTTTGGAAGTAGATTGCCAGGCCTTTCTTCCAAGGCACCTCTGGATGGACCCAAACCACTAACCTTCCAGTTAGCAGCCAAGTGCTTAACTGTTTGCACCACTCAGGGACTCCTCATAGTCCTTAGAACAGAAGTATATACGGACACCATGCTTGACTTTGGCTTTGAAGAGTTCATCTTCTTGGGTGAAGATTTTTTCTAAAATCAGTTAGGACTTCGTTATGCCTCTGTGGGAAGATAACAATAACATTATAAGTTAGTAAATGTATTCTGACCTGCTGTCAAAGCTTTGTCTAAGATAGTACTTCAAGGAAATTTTTATGCTCCTCTCTCAGGAAGATGGGAGTCCCTGGGTGGTACAAATGGTTAACGTGCTTAGCTGCAAACTGAAAGGTTGGAGGTGTGCTAGTCCACTCAGAGGCACCTCAGAAGAAAGACGTGGCGATCTACTTCTGAAAGCTCAGTCACTGAAAGCCCTATGGGTAATAGTTCTATTCAGACACACAGGGGGTCGCCATGAGTTGAAACTGACTTGACAGCAACTGGTGACTTGAGGGAGTTGTTAGTTGCCGCTATTAGTCGAGTGCTTAACCATGTGCACCACCCAGGCACTCCTACTGAAAAGGGACAACAATTGCCATTCCTTCTGTTTTTATTGAAGAGTAAGATGTGCCCTTGCAGGAAAAGATTTAAGTACAGGTGGACCTGTGAAGGATGGAGAGCTATTTCCTATCAACTCTGCTGATTGCCTCTGATAGATAGCAAGCTCATCTCTCTCTCCCACTGCCACCACTTTTTTTTTTTTTCTTTTGGTCCTTCTATTTAAATAAAAAATTTATAGTTTTTAAAGATCTTAAAAAAAAACTTTGGTGCTGGAATTTGTTAGTACGTTTTATTTTGCACACTGACCAGTTGTGTGCTGTTTCTTTGCTTTTAGAGATGACGTTACTCCACATATGAGTGAGAACTAAAAACTCTCTGGGGTTTTCTTCCTTAAGTAGTATCAAATGAACATGCCTAAGTGGAAAAACATCCTGACACACTGCTCTGCTGATGCCGCTGCTAGTGATGGCATTTCTTGACAAGGTTTCTCTTTGTATGTCTGGAGATGTATGCAAAAGAATGTTTGGGAACATAAAATGTAATCAATTTTCCTCAGTGGTTAGATTCATAAATCCCTGAGCTATTTTTAATGACATAATCTAATCAATTGATAGCAAGCCTAATAGTGTGTTGACAGCCAGAAAGAGACAGAAGGCTAGTGTAACAGTGGGTGTACGTGTAAGGAAGGGCTGGACACTTTCTCTCCCACCCTCACAATTAGAGATCATTAGGTACAATCCAGGAATGAGTCACTGACGTTTTTTAATTTTATGTCTGCCTGCCTGCCTGCCTACCTTTCTTTCAAGAACAAGAATTTGTCTTGTGTACAGAGTGAAGGAAGATCCTCAGACTACAGATACTCCCTGTATGTGTCCCTGTGGACCAAACTATTCTCTCAATTTAAATCTCTTTAGAATAGAAATCAAGGGGGAATAATTTATTATAAATTGGTAGTATCATATATTGTCACTCCATGCCATGTCGATAATGAAAACTTAATATTCATCTCTTGGTTGCTTTGAATTGAAATAAGATGAGGATGAGCGAAGTAAACAAGCTGAAACAGACTGTGAAATTGCACATGATGGGAATTTTTTTTTTTTTTAGCTGTTTATAGACTAGAAATAGGTTAATATTCCAACTAATGATGGCTCTTAGAATTTCTTTCTCCTTTTTACATGTTGCTCAGGTATCAACAGCACTAAGTTATTATCATGAGGAAAATTAAAATCTTAAATGCCTCTATCTTTGGGCTAGGAATTGACTGGCAAGGTATTTATGTAAATGAATTGGCTTTCACTCTGGGAGGTGTAAAATGTTCCGTGATGGCTGGAGAGTGGCTGCCTTGAGCCCTCTGTGTTCAAGCAGCTCGTGTGTGTTCTGCAACATTTTGTTTTCTTTGATGCCATCAAAAAAGATGAGAGCCAGGCTTGGTGGTGCTGCTTGGCTGACCAGCTGTGCCCTAGTTTTTCACCGTCCCAATCAGCGGCTGCCTTTTACAGAGGTGTCTGTCACCGCTGATTTACTTAGCCACTTTGACCTTATAGTTGCTTCAGAAGGGGCTTGACCCAAAGCCACTGCCTCAAGCCATTCCCTGGCCACCCAGGATGCTGCAGCCAGCATTTTGAAGAGGAAGAACTAGAATCCCAGGATTTCCTGTCTAATAGCAAGAGCCTCCGCCCGGATAAAGGCATTAGGTGTCTGGAGCCCACTTGCTGCTCGCTCCCTCCAAACTGCAAGCATCCTTGATTTCCGAAGTTGCTGGAGTGAATAACTAAGCGGGACCAGCTGACTCGGGGCTCCAATCAGCTACAGCGTGATGTAAGTGTTTAGCAGCTGCCGGGCTCTGAATTAGTGTGCCGAAGTAGAGGTAGTACAGCATGGCTAGACTGTTGTGAGAGGCTCAGAGAAGCAGAGGGTAAGATGGATGAGTCCAGCATCCTAAGAAGAAGAGGGCTCCAGGTAGGAGATTGTTCCATTCTTGAAATGTAGCGTTGCCAGTGGCCAGCCATTGAGGATTTCAAAGTTCCCTTTTCATTCCTTTACCAGGCACAGCTATGTGCACAGTTTTCAGTATCTACTTGGCAACATGATCCACGAGTCTCTAGATACAGGTATGACATGTTGTAGGGCTCACTGAGGAGTGTTCTTTTGTCAGAGACAATAGGAAGGACTTTGAACTGGATACTTTGTTGGTTGTTTGTTTTTCTGCCGGTTGTTCAAGAATACTTGAATTGTGGATGTCAGTGACAGCTGATGAGCTGAATGGGCGTTCTGCCAAGTGTCTGGGAAGTCTGTCTAGGGTAGCAACTCTGTTGAGTGCCGGGAACACAGGACTGAGTTTTGTGTCAGGATCAGCCTCCACACGGCAGCACTGTCTGATCCTGTTGCAGGTGTGTGCAGCTGCTGAGCACTCTCCCCCGCCAGTAAAATGAAAGTTTCTGCCGGCAGTTCTATCAAAGTTCACTGTAATTTGTTTATGTTGAGATGAGGAAAGATATGTATCTTACTGCCTTGCTTTTTGTGCCCAAGTTTCTCTAATTAAATTTCTCTGATTTAAATGTACAAATGTATTCCAAGTTAAAACTTGGCAAATCAAAACTTGAAAAAAACATCTGCTTGGCAGTTTGTAAGTTTAAGGGAGCCAAAACATAAGTATGTTCGAGATTAATATGCTTAACTCCTTGATAACTCTTTTTCCTGTGTATATTGGATATTTTTCTTTGTGAAAGGATCTAATCATTAACCATTGTTAAACTCTTATTATTTTTGAAATAAAATGCATGCTTAAGAATACAGAATATATGGCACATTTAAAAATGCCTCAGTGGTCTTCCTTAATGGTCTTTGAATCACAGATATATCAAGCTGGTCTAGCTGCCTTCTTTTTAATCTAAGTGTCAATGACTAATATTATTCACATTACTGTAATATTTTAATCTTAAAGGCAAACAAAGATTATTTACAAGTAAACAAAAGAAGGGTTTAATAAATTGGGGTTAAGTGTCATCTATTGTTCTAAACCTAAGTAAACAAACTACCCCCTTAATGATTTTCAGTGTGGTCATTGTTTTTGAATGTACAGTATGGTTAGTCATTGCTGTGGATTTCCTTTTCTTTGTTTCCATCACATCTATAAAGTAATACACAGCTGTTGTGTGTGCCACATCCTCTTTGGGGTCACTGGGCAAATATGAAAAAGCTCTTTGTTAAAAAGATGATAAACTCTAATTAAACTCCTAACAGTTCGGATTATTAGCAAACTGATAGCAATTCTGTTGAGAGTCTTCTCTTTCATTTAATCCACTTTAGATCATTTTTAAATGCATATTTTAGAAGAAATTCCCTTTTGTGGGTTTTCATCCTTTTCTGTTAATATATGTATATTATCACAACTTCAGAGGAGATAGTTGAAACATATGGTGCTTTTTTCATGAATCTTTTAATTTTAGAAATAAAAGAATTGTTATTATGGTTACTTAAAATAATAGAGCTATTTTCTGTCTAAAAGATTTGCAACAAAGGAAACATTACTTGTTAGTATAGTACTTAGAATGCTGGATTTTTATTGAACTTAACATATTTTTCTATACCTGCCATAATCTATATAATGGATAAAGAATGTCTGCTTTGTATTATGAATGAGATAAAAGTCTTCATGCTGTGAGAAATAACGGTATAAAAGTGTTTAAAAGTTCTGTCACCCCATAGCTACAACTTTACTTTGGCTTTAAAAAGCCTATTTTGCTTTTACTCCCATTATATCTAACATTTTAAAAAAGACATCACATATACAGAATAGCTGTTTTAAGAAATTCCAATATAAGAAATACAAAATTTACAAAATACAAAAGTTAAGTATTTACTTGTATTACAAAAGGTTTCACTATGTAGTTCATAAGAACACCACCACCTAGTGAATTTAAGAATTAAGTTAATTTACAAATATATACAATGGAGAACTTTTCAACATGCAGATGAGGCACCCCTGTCGTAGGGAAGCTAGGGTGAAACCTACAGGTTTGAAGTCCTGGCTCTGACCTTGTGTTGCTAGGTAATCCTGAGCAATCCACATACCCTTCTCTGTTTCTGTTTATTCTTCTGTAAAATACACCCTGTAACATAAGATTTTTGAGTATATTAAATAAGGAAATAGATGTAATTGAGCTTTGTAAAAGTTAAAGGCCATATAATAAATATACTAGCCTATAGTAGGTACTCAGTAAATATTATGTGTTGAAAAGCAAGGGATGATTTCTGTTCTTTAGAACATTCTGTACTGTGTCTGGTGAAACGAAATAGTTATATTTTTACCCCATGTTTGTTGTTTGAATTTGCCTTTAAGTTACAATTGTCAGTAAAGACAATAAACATTATTTATTTACAGAAATCGTTACGACAGGTTAATGCATATATGAGTTTATATAACATTAAAAATAAGAATCTGTTGGTTTCTCATACTGAATAGATTCATTGTGTATGAAACTGACCATATCTTTAAATAATTTAAAGCCTATTGTCAAAAATCTGGAGCATACAAACATTCTAATTCACAAAAATTTAATTTTAAAATAATTCAGTATGTGTATAGAATAAAATGATCCTGCTGTTAATATTTCAGTGCCGCTAGCTCTTAAAACACAGACATACTAGTGGTGCTTTTAAATTTTGGACTTTGAAAAATTATTTTTAGTCAGAACATGAGATTTCTCCGAGAGTGACTACCTCATAAAATGGCAACACACCAGAGTTGTTCATCTTAAGTGACTACACTTTTCCATCTTTTCTGTGGACTGTATTAATCCAGTACTACTGATAGCACTTCAGTCACTGCCTTTGAAATGAGAATGAGAGAAAGAGGCCCCAGTGGCTTCCACTGTTAGAATCTGGGAAACTTTTCACATCGCATCTCAAAGCACGGGGAATTTTGACGGATGGATGGGTGTGGGCAGACCTTGGATGTGGGGCAATTTGAATTTCTAGACAGGTCTAATTCGTCAAAGGATAACTGGTTCCTTTCAGGCCTAATATCCCTCATACACGAGTCATATTTTTTAACTGTCAGGGAAATTAATTGTTTCAGTGATTTCCGTCATATGTTTCCTTTTTATTTGTTTTAATGAAAGTATCCCTATCCTTAATGTGATAGATTCCAAGGCTGAAGAAAAATGAACAACAGCCATCATTAGGACAGGAAAGAGTCACTGTAAGGGAGAGGGCTGTCCCAGAGAGACTTCCCACAATCCTTTCCTGCCATCCTCATGTGCTTGGCTTTGCTTGGTATCATCTTCTATTTATGCCTCTTCCTCCTAATTAAATATTACTATTTCAGTTCACTTCCAGAGTGTTACATGTAGTTGGAAATTGAAGAAATACTTTTTTCCTAAATAATCTATCCACTGATATAATGCAGTTAAAAAACAACTAAAAAAAAAAAAAGTTGCCTCCTACTTATGGCTACCCCATGTGCATCAGAGTAGAACTGTGCTAAATCCTTATAATTTGGACTTCGAGATGTGTGAGTTTGTGTAAGTTTTTTGTTTTGCTTCTCTTTCCCCTATCCTTGACCTCACCTTATTTAAAACAAAAAACAACAAATGAACATTCTTACCTTGGCTTAGGTTCTCATTTTTCCACTGGCCTTACTCTGGCTGGAATTCAATTTTGGAAAGCAAAGAAGCAGGTGGAATCTTATGTTCTGGGCAGGTATCAAACACCTCTATTTTGCACTTTTAAATGTAGGCCTTTCAAGTCATAATGTCTCAATGTGTCTTCTGTGTCATCTTTAATGTGATTATGGATGTGTTTACACTTGACCTGAAATTAAACAGCAGCATTATTATGTGGGAGTGTTACTCTGTCCCTGTTCATGTGACGACTGGATGGTTATAAGGAAGAAGTCGAGTTAGATGATTATAATAGAAACATTTAGGATAATATTAAGTCCTCTTCGGGTTAAGATTTTTTTGTTCTCCAGAAATTCCAAAAAGGCATAGAGACTTCTTTGGGACAGGAAGAATCGAGGTGGTCAATGGACTTACGGTAGTTATAGGTGCCATATCTTAGTGGTGTTTCTTATCCATTGAAGGAGTTATATTTTGCCTTTGAGATAAAGATAATAACACTATAGTTTCAGTTACCTGATTCATAGGGCATAAGGGTGCTATATTCTCAAAATTTTATGTTTAGTGAAATTTCTATTATATAGTCTAATAATTTTTTTTTTTTTTTACTTTGTTAGTAGAGTGAAAAACTAATTTGAATTCTAGCTCCTCTTTTACACCTTCTCATCCTCTGGTATAGTTGTTAATAAACCAGAAAATTAACATCTTTATATTTCTGTCAATGAAGTAAAAATTATTCAAGTACCTACCTTTGATTTCTCCATGTCTTGCCCTCTGACACCGTGCCCTTCAGTTCTACCATCAAAATATGTCAACAGTCTAGGCCTGCCTTATTTCACACCTGGATTACTGGAAGGTCTGATATTGCCAGGCCCCATCTTCCTCCAATCCATCCTGCTTGTCAGCTTAGATCTCCATATCGCTCTTTCAATTATCAACCCGAGGATAGAATATAGACTGTGGCAGTCTATGACTCTGTAATTTAGCTCCAGTCTACCTTTTGGTCTCGTGTTCAACTCTTTGCCTTCCATAACCTTGTTCTGTCACCCCCACTCGCAGCATGCTGTCAGATTTCCAGACTTCATGTTGCCTCTTAACCTGCTACGTCCTTTCCTTATTTTTCTCAAATTCTACTTTCTCATCAGGTACCCATGCGTGTTCTAATTATTTCATAAAATTTTTGTAGTTACTGAATTATTGATTTTGTTTATTTTTACACCTAATTCTATAGCACAGTGCATTATCTTAAAATCATTTATGAGGATCTTACACTGAAACAACAAACCTATTGGGAATTAGTGGTTTGGAAGTCAAATATATGTTCACATACTGAATATGTGTTCCATAACAGGAACAGCTCCATAACTTTAGACAAATTTCTTAACCACTCTGAATTTCTTTGCCCACATCTATAAAATGGAAATAATAAATGAGGTGTTTTAAAGAATAAGCCAGTACCAGTTGCCATTGAGTCGATTCCAGCTCATGGTGACCCTGTATGTGTCAGAGTACAACTGTGCTCCATAAGATTTTCAGTGGCTGAATCTTCAGAAGTAAATCACCAGGACTTTCTCCCAAGACATTTCTGCGTGGACTCAAACGCCAGCCTTTCAGTTAGCAGCTAAGCGCATTAACCTTTTGAACCAACCAGGGACTCCTTTAGGGATAGAAGGAGATCGTAAATCTCTTAACGCAGTATCTGGAACATAGTACTTATTCAGTTGACCTTAGTTCTCTTACCTGTGTACTGCCACAGAGTTTGCGTAGTACAATTTTAAATAATTAAGTATGGGTATCTTATGCTGGTTTCTCTAGAAAAGCAAAACCAGTAAAACATATAAATTTCTATATAAAGAGATTTATATCAAGGAAATGGCTTACATAGTTGTAGAGGCTGGAACATCCCAAATCCCTAGGTCAGGCTGGAGGCTACTCCTGATTCATGTAGCCACAGGGGCTGGTGAACCCATGATCAGGAGATTAGATAGCAGGGCTCTTGCTCATAGGCTGCAAAGACAGATGAATCCCAAGATAAGCAGGCAAGACTGCAGGTAAGCTGCTAAGTCAAGTCCCAAGAACCAGAGGTCAGATGAAGAGGAGCCAACTGCAGGATCCAGAACTAGCAAAAGCTAGAGAGTCCACTTGTATTCAGTGCAGGCCACATCCCCAAGGAAACTCCCTTTTAGCTGATTGGTTACTCACAGCAAATCCCATCATGGAGGTTATCACATTATATCATATCTCATCATGGAAGTGATCACATCTTTCAACGGCCAAACTACATCATAACTGCTAAACCATTGAGAATCACGGCCCAGCTAAGTTGGGTATCAGGCAGGATCTAGGCAATTAAAATATGGCTCTCATGAGCTGGATAATTTGAGAAGAGTTTAACAAATGGACAGTGTAAAAGGTGCTGACAGATGCAGGTAAAGTTCAAGGGATGATGCAGTCTGCTGGGGTAGAAGAACAGAGAGCGATTAGCATTCCTAGACCTGAAGGAGGGAGCAGTTATAGAACATGGAGAGAGAGTCGGCACCTGACAGGAGCAGTGACCTTAGATGAAAGGACACAGCCAGCCATGGTGACTCCATAAGAGGTGGCAGGGGCATATACCACTGTACCCTCCTCCCTTTTGAACTGCTGCTGCTTTCCATTAGCAAAACCCAACTAGAAGTCAGAGGGCAAAGGAGCCAGCCCATGGACATCATCCATGCAGGCTGGACTCTGGGGCCCAGTGTGGGGTGGAGAGCAAATCTGGACGGGCAATTGCAATACATCCAGCAGGGTTTATAATAAACATATGTGGAATTGGCCTTTGTTCTTAGCGTTTTGTCGACCAAAGGCAATCTTCAAGTTTCATAATGCAGAACCCTGGAACCTGAGCTGAGTTCAGGCATTGGAGCAGATTCAAAGATGCTCTTTGTGAAAAGTCATGACCCCAACCATTGCCCACTTTTGTGTAAGGATGACATAGTCCCTCCAATCAGGCTTTTAATCCTCATGGGAAAATGTTAGTTCATCCCCCTGCACATTAGTATCTGAAGCACATGGTTTTTCTTTGAATCAGTAATGCAGGAAACCTGCACTTCGGGTCCTGCAAGCAATCTCAGTTTTGAATTGCTGTGGTCGTCAAAGCCTGACTTAGAGAGGTGTTGTGTGAGAGGAATAGCCCCAAGAGACCTCTTACCATTCATCTCCCAGATTCCCTGAGGTCTGCCCAACAGCAGGTGCTATCACCAGAAAGTGACACACCTAAGACGTCCATCTCTGGCTCCCCTAGAAATCCTTTACAGAATTACAACTTCACATTATGTCCTTGGCTTTTACGGAGGGTTGCTAAAAGAAATAGCCATGAGAGAACATTTTGGTGCTTTTTGTAAAACTCCCGTTGAAGCTCCATCCATTATGTTGTGCATTGTCTCTTATATTAGGCTCACATGATAAATTAGCTTAGCGTTCAGTACTAAAAAGTTTCTCCCTCCCTAAGTGAACTGGTTTGCTTCTTTTAATCAGATAGTGAGAGCAGCATGACCTGTCCTATATCTTTCTGTTTTGTCTTAGCTACTCAGAACTGAGTTTGGTGCTCAGTTGCAATAGTTCCTAGATAAAATTAGCCACCACCACTTCATTACTTAGCTACAGATTTCTTGTTTAAAGAATTGTGTGGTTTTATTTATTGTCTTTTTAAAATCTTATCTCAGAAGATTTCTCAAAGTGGATAAGACCTAAAACTTTAATAACGTTGAATTGGGAACAGTGGAATTATGTAAAAGAATGACCGAAGAAGACAAAAGGAGACTAAAAGACTAGCTAATCAATAAACCCAATAAACTATAAAAATTGAGAATTTTATGAACTTACAAAGATGAATGCACATGCAGCAACCAATCATCTTATTGTTGGCACCAGAGTTAACGAAATCAAAGAGGTTGTTTGTTTGAATTTACTTGAAACTTAAATTTCAAATAAATTGTGAGTAAAAATAGAGCTTTTTAAAATGTCTTAGAAAGCATGTATTTTTCTTGGAAGCAACCAAAAGCATACAGATTGGAAAATAACTTATGAAACACACATGCTGGATGACAAGGTTATCATTAAAATCATGCTTTTGACAAATATTTAATGATATGGGGGGAGAGCTGACAAAAACAATGTCAAATGAAAAAAGAACAGGTTACTGAACTATATACTGAATGTATATGCAGTTCTATAAAAATGTGTACCATACCCAGGTACGTACAAACACATACATGTATGTGAGGCAAGGGTGAGAGTGTCTGTGTGTTGGTTTGTATATAGTAGTCTGGTGGTATGCAAGGAAAAAGCATACATGAGCTTTGGAGGGTTGTTCAAAGCCATCCCTGCCACTTATTAGCTTTGTAGAGTTGGCCAGGCTACTTTATTCCTCCCCGATAAAATACTAACACTCGCAGAGTTGCTGAGGATGAGTTAAAATTAGATACAACAAGTATAAAAAGTATCTGTCACATCTAACATTAAGAACCTATTTTTTTTTTTCCTTTATCATCATCATCAAAAATAACAGGAAGAAAATACACTAAAATATTAATTCATTATATCTTGGTAGTGGGATTAAAGGATTTTTTTTTATTCTTCAAAGTGTCCATTGGTAAGCATATATTACTTTTATAATCAGTGAAAAAAGTGGGATTTGGGGCCTGTTTTAAATTTTTTTGCTTTTTTTTTTTTTTCAAAAGAAGCTTTAGAGTACTCACTGCCACCAATGGGAAGTTCTTAAGGACTGTCATGGATCGAATTATGTCCCCAAAAAATATCCGTAAACTTGGCTGGGCCATGATTCCCAGTACTGTGTGATTGTCCACCATTTTGTCATCTGATGTGATATTCGTATGTGTTGTGAATCCTATTTCTATAATGTTGATGAGATGGGATTAGTGGCAGATATGTTAATGAGGCAGGACTTCAATCTACAAGATTGGGTTGTGTCTTGAGTCAACCTCTTTTGAGATATAAAAGAGAGAAGCGAGCAGAGAGACATGGGGACTTCATACCACTAAGAAAGCAGTCCCGGGAGCAGAGCGCATCCTTTGGACCTGAGGTTCCTGCATGGAGAAGCTCCTAGACCAGGGGAAGATTGATGACAAGGACCTTCCCCAAGAACCCACGTTGGGGGGTCAGGGAGACTTACAAGCATGGTGGTGACTATCAAAGTGGCAGGGCTGGAAGCCTAGATAGTCATCCCAAATGGGCCTAGGGCAGTGGTGGCACGTGCTGCATGGGTTATATCAGGAAACCATCTCAAGGGCATGGTAAAACAGTTGCTTTGCCCCTTGAAGCATTCTCCCAATGCTAGAGATATACATACCTGAGATTTGGAAACCTTATCACAGATGGTCTTCAATGATGTACATGTTTGAGTTCTCAAAATATTTGTTCTACTTAGATTGTGAATGCATACGGTTTTCATTCAGGCAGTGAGAGACAGAACCCCATCCTTTGCCTTTCTTTCAACCAAACCAAACTTGTTGCTGTTGAGTTAATTCTGACACATAGCAACCCTATGGGACAGAGTAAAACTGTCCCATAGGGTTTCCAAGGCTGTAATCTTTATGGAAGGGAGCCCCGGTGGCACAGTGGTTAAAGCACTTGGCTGCTAACTGAAAAACTAGCAGTTCTAGTCCACCAGCTGCTCCTTGGGAGAAAGATGTGTTAGTCTGCTTCTGTAAAGATTTATAGCCTTGGAAACCCTATGGGGCAGTTCTACTCTGCCCTATAGGGTCACTATAAGTCAGAATTGACTGGATGGCAGTGGGTTAGGTGGGTTTTTAATCTTTACGGAAGCAGACTGCCCCATCTCTCTCCCGCAGAGCGGCTGGTGGGTTCGAAACAACAACCTTTAGGGTAGCAGACAAGCACTTAACCACTGCGCCACCAGGGCTCCTTTTTCTTTTAACAAATGTATAATAATAAAAACATTAGTGACAGCATATGTTGAGTAGATTTGTGTCAGAAGACTGTGCTTTGTATCTTAAATATTTATTACTGCACTTTTACCCCAAGCACTAGCAGTACAAAAATGAGTGGAATATGGGACTGACCTATGAGGGGTTTTAGTTTGGTGGGGGAGATAGACAGCAATTTCTGCAACAGCAAGTGCCACTACCAGTGCTAGCCACGATGCAGAGAATCAGGGATGTGGCCGGCCCTGCTGAAGGAGCCTAGGGAAGGCTTTGTGGAGGAGGGGACATTTCTGTTGGGTAGTAAAGGATGAACAGGAGTTGATTAGGGAAGAAGGGCATTCCAGACAGGGATACCACTGTGTGTGCAAAGGTGTTGTGGCCAGACAGGTGCATTCTTTTCAAGGAGCTGTAAATAGTGCATGTGAGAGCAGGTCATGAGCAGAGTCCTGCATGATGCCACATTGAGAAATGTGGACTTCAGAGTCTGACAGCAGGAAGCTATTGAAAGATTTTAAGCAGGGCATAGAAATATTATTTTATCGACTGACAACTATTCTGTCAACTACTAAAGGAGAATGGCTGGGAGGAGGCCAAGAAGAGAAGCAGAATAAACAGCTACAAGGTTGGAAAGAGGAAGTAAAAGGTGATGCTGGTGGAATGAGACATTGGCAGTGTAAGTAAAGACAACCAAAGATAGAATTAACTAGCCTTAGTGATCTGTTAAGTCCCTGGGTGGCACAGTAACTCTCAGCTACTGACCGGAAAGTTGGCAGTTCTAATCCATCCAGCAGCTCTGTGGAAGAAAGGCCCGGTGATCTACTTCCGTAAAGATTACAGCCATTGGAAATCCTATGGAGTGCAGTTCTACTCTGACATGCATGGGGTCACCATGAGTTGGAATCACCTCCACGGCAACAGGTTCTCAGTGACCTATTGGTGGTTGCAAAAAGAGAAATGTAAAAAACTGAAGGTGACGCTCAGGTTTCAGGCTTTGGTGACTAGAAAGAAATAAGAGCAAGAACTAAAAGTGATTGGGATGGTAAGAAGATAATTAGTTTGTTGGATGAATCTTGAGTGTGAAGTATCTGTCAAAGCTATCTAGGTAGAGATGTCCAGTAAGCATTTTGGTATATAGGTCTTGACTTCCAAAGAGAGGTCAAGCCTGGATAGATACTCTGAAGTCATCAGCTTTAAATAATTAATTGCACTGGTCTGTGAATAAAGAAAGAATGCAGTTTCCCCCAGATTAATAGGCTTCTGTTAGAATAGTTTTCAAGAATCACCATAATGTGTATTTTAACACTTATTTTGTAGGACTAGTTAAAATTACATAGAGAACAAAATACTTTTATGGTGTAGTGTCAGGGCTTGAAAATAATACATCCAGTTTTGAAGATGTGTATTTTTTTTTTTTTTCAAATTGCTTCCAACTTTGACAACTTGCCTGCAAGTCTCATTCCAATATAATTTTGAAAAGGCCGAATGAAACATCTCAACCTAGAATCTGTAATGGAAAAAGAAATTCATTCTTAAATGAAGATGATGAGGTTGGTACCATATTGCTTGAGACAGTGAGTGAATTTAAAACCTGAGCGAGATTACATCAAATTCAGGTAAATTTTTGTTCCATTTGAATGGAATATCTGTAATTGAAGATAGAGGATCCAGCTGTACATATGAGGATGTCCAACTGTACATATGACAGATGTACAGTTTTATCAGTTTTCTGACAATTTCCAGTTTCTTTGTGTATGTGTGTGTGTGTGCAAAGCCATTAAATAATAATCATAATAAAACAGATGAACCCATTTATTCATTTTTTGTAACTAATGAGGGTCCAAGGTTAACTTTATTAGCTCCAACACTTTCTGAGTTCTTGCCTAGTGTGTTTAGTATTCTGAGAACATGCAAATCTCCAGAAGAGGAATGGGTGCTTAGAGGTAGAAACTATTACAATAAGCTCCAAGTAATTGTAAAAAATATAAAATACTTTTTAATGGAACTTTTTAGCTTGGTGCTCAAGGTTAGTGAGATATTGTTATGGATTGAATTGTGTCTCCCAAAAATGCGTATCAACTTGGCTAGGCCAGGATTGCCAGTATTGTGTGGTTATCCACCATTTTGTCATCTGATGTGATTTTTCCACGTGTTGTAAATCCTACCTCTATGATGTTAATGAGGCAGGACTCAATCTACAAGATTAGGTTGCATCTTCAGTCAATCTCTTTTGAGATATAAAAGAGAAAAGTGAGTAGAGAGACGGAGCATCTCATACCACCAAGAAAAAAGAACCAGGAGAATAATGTGCCGTTTGGACCCGGGGTTCCTGTGCTGAGAAGCTCCTTGACCAGGGGAAGATTGATGACAAGGTGCTTCCTCCCAGAGCCAACAGAAAGAGAGCCTTCCCTGGTGCTGGCACCCTAATTCAGACTTTTAGCCTCCTAGGCTCTGAGACGATAAATTTCTCTTTGTTACAGCCATCCACTTGTGGTATTTCTGTTATGGCAGCCCTAGACAACTAAGACAGGTATCAATTAGGTCTAGAAGTATTTCATTCTATTTGATTTTCATCATAACAATTTTTTTTATGATGAGATATTGATAGTTTCATGTTTCCTAATTACTTATACCTTCAATTTTAGCATTGTGGTGAAGATGGAATAATACCATTGATTTAACTATTTACACTTTTCCGTTAAAACTTTATCCCATATATAAATATTTAAGCTCAGACATTCCTTCTCCATCATCTAAGGTTTAGCATTCTAATTATGGCAAATGTGGATGGAATTGGAAGGATGTGATTGAGTCAATTGTCCTAATTTTTCACTCCCCTGTAATAGAAGGATACATTCACTCCTTGTCCTGACATCAACGTGGACCTTTATGCTACACCCCCCAACAGTCCCCTCCGCCAACTAAACTTTAGGCTCAGCCGTGTGACTTGCTTTGGCCAATGAGCTGTTAGTGAATGTTCCATAAGCAGAGGCTTGAAATCCACTTGCGTAGTTAGACTTGCTATCCTGTGCTTCGGTAATCTACTATGAGAAGAACACACCCTGGATACCCGCTGCCCTGTTAGCCTGAGTCCCAGAACAGACACACGAGCAGTAGACCTATACAAGCATGCAGCCTGGAGCCAAGCCCAACAGGCCCGTAGTCTACCCGAAGACCTGCAAATGTGACAATAAATATTTATTGTAAGCCACTAAGTTTTGTGGTGGGTCATTACCCAGTATTATTGTAACAGTGATGACTAATACAGAGGGCAGGCTTATACTGTTGTTAAAAGCAGTGGCTCTGCAGTCTGTTAGACATCTGTTTCAATCTTGATTCACCGCTTATTAGCGTTATTATCTTGGGCATGCTGCTCTCTTTTAAAGTTTAGTTTTCCCATCAGTAAATACTTACCTCCCAGGAATGTTGTAAAGATAAATAAGATGTATGCATGTAAAGAAATCCCTGGGTGGTGCAAATGGTTAACGTGCTCAGCGACTATCCAAAAGATTGGAGGTTCAAGCCAACTCAGCGGTACCTCGGAAGAAAGGCCTGACGGTCTACTTAGAAAAATCGGTCATTGAAAATCTTATGGAGCACACATGGAGTTGACAGCAACTGGAGATGCTGGAAATGCATATAAAATACTTTAAACAGTGTCAGGCATGTGTAAAAACACAATAAGTAGTAGTTGTGGTTACTGTTGTTGTATTTGTAGACAGCTGAGCTATGCTCTTCCTCTTCTGCTTCCCTTGTACCATGTAGCTTTACCACATCCTAGCTGTGTGACCCTGGAGCAAGTTAAAACTTTTCTGACGCTCAGTTGCCTTTTCTGTAGCATGAGACTATTTACCCTTAGCTGGCAGGATTATTATGAGGACTACAGCAAAGGTAGGCAAATATCTAACCATGGCTAAGTGAGTGAGTACATAGTAAAAGTAACTTTATTGCTATGCTTCCCCCTGTTGTCGTCGAGTGGATTCCAACTCATAGAAACCTTATAGGACAGAGCAGAACTGCACATAGCATTTCCAAGGCTGTAAATC
The DNA here is from genome assembly GCA_030035585.1 of Dugong dugon. Lineage (NCBI taxonomy): Eukaryota > Metazoa > Chordata > Mammalia > Sirenia > Dugongidae > Dugong > Dugong dugon. The sequence continues at coordinate 71,373,504 of CM057460.1, forward strand.
TATGCAGAAGCAGACAGCCACATCTTTCTCCCATGGAGCGGCTGGTAGGTTAGAACCACTGTCCTTACAGTTAGCAGCCAAGCTCTAAACCACTGCACCACCATACTACGCATATATTCCTTCATTCCGTCATTTATTCATTTGTTTAAACTCAGTTTTCCATTCCCAGTTCTTCATTGCCTACTACGGAGCCAGCATAAAACCTTGTACTTTTGACTTACCTTGAGGTTTCTAGCAATATCCGTTTCCGTTAAATGGAAAGAAGAAAAACAGTGAAAGGCAGAAAATGAAAGAAATGATAGTAGCAGATTATACCAGGTAATAGTTTTCTGCTGAAATGGCTGTAAACCAAGCTATATAGGATCCATGCCATTTTTTATCACGCTCAGGGCAAAAAAATGCTGCAACTGGAAAGGCATGATATATTGATAACTTCATTCAATTATGTAATATTTGAATATTAACTATACTTTTGCTCCTGTGGGCATTAAAAAAAAAAGTAACTCCTTTGGAATGAGAAGATCCATAAGGGGCCAGGAGTAGCTAATGTGGAGCCAGTAAAGGTTTTTGATCTGGGGATTAGCAAATGCTAATTAGGAGAAATTCAGCAGTAGAGTACATGGTGATCGGGCAGGGGGGTGAGATCACAGGGGAGCTCATATTTATAACATGTCTGTATTAATCAATATAGCAGAGCTGGCATCTAAAAAGCCTTTGTTCTAAATAGACAGAAATTGCCAAACTCATCCTTTTACCTGCTGGAAAAATAATTTGATGAGTTAGCTTTCAGTTTTCTGATTTTTATGTTTGTCCTGTTTGTACACATATTGTGCACTCCCTTGGTATGTTTCCATGTGTGTAATCCCTGACCACATGAGCTCTTAGCTCCTGGTATTAAATGCTTACTTTCCAGAATTTGTTCCATAGAAAACCTGTGTCCTCTACATACTTGCTTTGAAATTATTTTGATCTGTATCAGTTAGAGTAGGTTTTGAGTTGCTGAATATTACCTATGTATGCCACTTTCTCAAGAAGTTAATTGACTGATTTAGGGTGGAGGTGAGATGAGAGTCTATACATTTGACCAATTTCACAGAGCTTACCTTGCAAGCTATTGAAATGCAAATATAAGGTGCACTTAGAGAGTCCAAGAATTCCCCCATTCAGTTCTTTGTTTTCTACTGAAAAATAAGCATTCAAAAGTCACGTACATTTTATTATTCATTAGGTTTATATTTAGGTTCTGCTTGTATGTGTAGATAAATCTTATCACCATTATTTAAAATTTCATCAATGCAACTTTGCATCTCTAATGCCACAGTAGCCTAGATATCTTTAACCAATCAAAATAATTTGAAACACAGCACTTAAATAAGTTCTTGTGTGTATCTGTGTGTATCTTCGTGTATGTATTTGCGTACGTACCTATGCCATTGACTTATCTAAGCTGTTTTTATTTAAATCTACTCCGTGTAAAATGGGTAGAAATTTAAAACCTCCTTATATTGTTTTGCCCCAGAAAAAGCTGAATGCTTAGTTTGTGGTTCTTGTAAGGTTTCCATGAGATAGAGTGTTGATGCCAAGGCATTTTTTCTGTGTTCAGTAGTCGTCACTTTAGTGGTTTTGCAAGGAGATACTCTTTTCTGTATTCTCCATTCACCTGTGTTTTCAAGGCAGTCATCTACCACTTTTCATTTGTCAGGTACTTTAAAAGAATATTCTGTGTCAGCAAGTTGGTATCTTTTGTCATTTGATCTACTGTATAACTGAGACTTCCGGAACAGTTGGTGCCTTCAAAAATCCTGTTTTCCTAAGCTGTGGTCACCTCGTCAATAATAGAGTAGTCTTCTTAGTCAGCTCCAGGGCCTCGTGAGCCTAATGCCTGTTGGTGCTGGCACTAACATGTTCTGATAAAGCCTTCAATATGTGATGAGGCTGTCTATCTGGCATTTATGTTTGGAAGAATGGAGCGTGGACTTAAGTGAATTCCTTTGTTAAACCTTGTGTCTCCATAGAGGAATGTTGGTGATGGTTTGAGTTAAGCTTTCTGTCACTTTCTGGGAGCCATGTGGAGAAGGACTTTATCAGTCCTCTTTGCACTCTGGAAGGTTCTTTATGGGAAATTTGATATTTGGGCTAGAGTTTATCTGTCCCTGTGTTTACAGCAGAAAGGAATGGTACAAATTATTGTGATTTGACATTTTTTCTTACTTTTACAAGTTATCGCGTAACTTTTTTTTTTTCCAGGACTTCAGATGGTTAAAATGGATATACTGGGATGAGCCGTGGTGGTGGTGGTGGTGAACAGTGGCTGCATCATTTCCTGCCTCCTTACACTAGGAGGGTGCCTTTCATTATAACAGTCCTTCCTGTCATTGTCAGATGCTTTCCTTAAGTTGTTCTAAATTGAAAGCTGGTGTGAAGTCTGATATTCATCTTTTCAACTGGTCTCAGTCCTCTGTGTATGTGGGGAGGTGGGTGGGAGTGTTGGTTATAGGCTATTGGTTTCTGCTTTCCACAATCACCACCCCCTACCCACCCCTGGGTTTTCTCAGTTATAGACTCCTGTGACTTTTAAACCTTCAGACGTATGATTATTTTCTTTCCATCATTAAATGCAACATTACTTTGGACATAGTTTAACAGTGTTGATTTGATTTGAGGAAGCGTCTTTGCATTTTATGTCTTTGCTGAAAAAAGTGATTGGCTGTATTCTTCCTAGCACTTTCGTCTCTTCCTGGTATTGAAGTGCTTTAGCTCTAGGGGATCACCATTGGATCACTCTCAAGGGGGCATTCATTCACTCATTTAACAGGTATTTGTCATATGTTTTTATTTGTAAGAGGCTGAGGATACAAGGATGAACAAGACATAATTTCTGTCATCTTCTGGGAGGATCCAGAAGTGGGGAAGGCAGACTAGTAATTAGGTAATTAAACTCAGAGTGATAAGTGCTGTGATGGTTGTTGCTGTTGTTAACTGCTGTTGAATTGGCCCCTGACTCATGACAACCCCATGTACAAAGGGATCAAACCATTTTGATTAGTAGGGTTTTCATTAGCTGATTTTTAGAAGTAGATTGCCAGGCTTTTCTTCCTAGTCTGTCATAGTCTGGAAGCTCCACTGAAATCTTTTCAGCATCATAGCCACATACAAGCCTCCATGGATAGGAGTGGTGGCTGTGCATGAGGTGCATTGGTCAGGAATCAGACCTGGGTCTCCCACATGGAAGGAGAGATTTTGAAAGTAGAGGTTGGTAAACTGATTTCTAACCTGTTCAGGTTCCTTTGGGAAATTCAAGGGAAGAATCTAGTAGGCAGGAAGGATATATATGAGCTTGGATAACTAAGGACACAAGTTGCCTGGAGATGAAGATTTGGGTGACATTATCACACAGGTGCTAATTGAAGCCATGGGGGTAGGTGAAATCATCCGGTGAGAGGGTGAGGCACAAGAAAAAAGGAGTACTTAGGAAAGAGCCCTCATCTTTTGGAGTCACTAATCTTCAGAAATACGTTATCAAGGACCACATGAATAAATAAAAAAGAGAGGTGTATTCATTCAACAGTGTTTATTGTGTCTCTACTCTGTGCTGGGACTTCAAGGATTAGATCCCAAAGTTCATACATTTCATAAGTGATGGAGCCTGGCTTCAAACCTGGGCAAATGCACCACACTCTTAACCCTTGTGCTTTTTTTTTTTTTTTATTTTTTAAATTTTTTGGCCTCTCTGAGGTAAGTGAGGCAGACAGCCAAACTGATAATTATCATATACTGTGACAAGTTTGCTGGAGTTGTATACTGGATAATATGGAAGCCTGAGATGGGTGTGGTAGGGTATTTATGAGAGAAGAAAGCTGGATAGAAAAATGGTAATGAGTTCCATTCATTCACACTTTTCCTTTGGTCTTGAGGACCTAAAGCTGTGTTGTATTTTTGCAACTATAGGCTTAGAGGAGATATTAGTTCTGGATTTTTATCCATGAGAGGCAGGATGAAATAATGTCCCTTGTCCTAAGAGGTAGGCTGTCCTGCTTTATGGAAGTGCAGCTAGTTTGTTGCTGGAGATTAATATCTTAGGTCCATACAGCCAATTCATAACTGTAAATTATGAATTATGTAATTGCATCAGTAGAGATATATTATGACAGAAAATTCCTGGAACATTCTCTTGAAGCCTAGGAAGATTTCATAAACTGGTTGGTATATGGAGAAATGTGCTGGTGAATAGAGGGAGAAGTGAATTAAGGCAAAAAGATGGAAGATTTTAAATTTAAATTTAAATTTATCTCGTGAGATAAAGTAAAAGACATTCCAAGGGGCTTATGTAGATAAAAGAATGTCTAGTAATATTTAGTTTTTTTAGAGAAAGTAACTGAGTTGAAGCCTGTAACTTAGCATGTTTTAACCAAATTGAGATATTATTGAGTTAGAAGATGTGGTCCCCTGATGCTAAATGCCTCCCATGCATCTCTTTCCTCCTGGCTTTTATCAGTTCCTGATTTCCATTTAGGGAGTTTGTGTGGTTTGGGAAAAGTTGACTCAAGTTCAGATTCAGGGGAGCCTGGCACGTAGACTGGGCTAATGAGCGCGTTCCATCCCATGGACAACAGTGATTGCAAGGGTAGCAAGTGATGTGCTCTGAGTCTAGCAGAGTGAACTTCTGTCCCTTTATTGAGGATGCTGGGGCAAAATGCTCTTTCTTGCTAGACATTCATTAGGGAATATATATCCTCAAGAGCAGCTGGAAGCAGGGGCAGATTATCCAATAAGCAAGGTAAGCACAGGATTACTTGTGCTAATTTACTACTCTAGTGAAGAATTTCACCACACCACATCAAAGTGAAACCCATGTGAAATTATTCATTGCAGATTAGTAAATAAGCCCAAGTAAGCCCTTGCTCACCTTGCTTACTGAGTCATCCACCCCTCTCAAGGATTATAATTTAAAAAGAGGCTTTGATCTGTAGGAAGGTGCTGTGGGGTTGGGAGAGAGACAGATGCCAGCCATATCTAGAAGCAGAATCTTTTTTTTTTTTTTTACTGTTGTACTTTAAGTGAAAGTTTACAATTCAGGTTAGCCTCTCATACAAAAATTTATACATAGTTATGTGACCGTAATTGTTCTCCCTATACTGTGACAGCACACTCCTCCTTTCCACCCCTGATTTCCCGTGCCCATGCAACCAGCTCCTGACTCTGTCTGCCTTCTCATCTCACCTTCGGACAGGAGCTGCCCATTTAGTCTCATGTATCTACTTGAGCTAAGAGGCACACTCTTCATGAGTATCATTTTATGTCCCGTAGTCCAGTCTAATCTTTGTCTAGAAGCAGAATCTTTGATGTGGTGAAAAATTGTGAAATTGTTCATTACAGATTAATAAGTAAGTACAAGGAAGCCCATGCTTACCTTGTTTATTGGATAATCTGCCCAAGGCTAGAAGCCATCTTGGATCTATGATGAAAGCATAGGAAGACAGCAGTGCCATAAAAGTAGGGCCAAGAGTTGGAAATAAACCAGGTCTTCATGACAGTGTAAGGCTCCTCAATCAAATCTTGTCTGTAGCAGAACTTCTCACCTTTCAGTTACACCAGTGGGTAAATCCTCTTTATTGTTTAAGCCACTTTGAATTGTTTTTTTTTTTTGTTGTTGTTACTTGGAACAAAAAGCATACTTACTATCTTGGGGTTTTATTTAGTTACTACTTGAGTAAGATAGAGGTTTTTCTTTTTTAAAATTTCGTGAATTTAGTTTGGTTCCCCACTACCTGAAAGAATTTTTTTTTTCCTACAAAGATGTCTTACTTTTATTTGTTATTTTACAATGTAAATATGTTTTATGTATGAATATTTATGAAGAGGTTAGAAATGTCAAAGAAAAGAAAGTGATACTTAAGGACTATAAATTTATTTCAGTAACACTTGTCACAAAAATCTTAAGAATTTTTTCTTCTTTGAGGGAATGGTATGTTTGTGCTCTTAGTCTGCTAATCTCTTAAAGGCAGGCAGAATTTTTGTTTGTTTAGTAAGTAAAAGATTACTAGGCATGACTTTACCAGTGATCAGTTAGCCTATGTTATTATAATTTTTATCCCAAATGATTTGACAGAGATAAATAGCTGACGTGGCAAGTCAGCACAAAGCTTTGTATCGTTATTGCCTTTTATCTCTTCTGCTCTAAATAATTGTTCACATCTGTCCCCTATTAGATGCAACTTTGTGAGGCTTAGGATGTGTGAAACAGGAAATCTTGTTTTTATTTTATTTTATCCTCCATTTCTTTTTCTTATTCTCTTCCTCTCCCTAGTGCATTTACTTTATAAAATATTCTCAGATTTGTGGTCTGTTGTGCTCATGATTTAGCTCCAATTCCATAGACACTTTTGCCAAACTACACGTATGTACGTAGCTGCACCGTTTATACGCATGATGTATGCAGCTTGGGTGTCCGCTGTACTCGTATCAGAAAGCTGTATGTAAAACACATGGGGGTAGTTTTCTGCTGCCACCCCAGCTTCATGCTCTTCTCAAGTCATTAGCAGAGTGGCCAGTGAATTTAGTTGAGGGTCAGGGCCTCTGCAAAATAAAACATCTGTTTTGATTCAGTGAAAGTAATAGGGATAAATAGGGGTGTCTTTGTTCTGGAAGGAGCCCTGGTGGCACAGTGGTTAAAGTGATCGACTGCTAACCAAAAGGTCAGCGGTTCAGAATCACCAGTGGCTTTGTGGAAGAAAGATGTGGCAGTCTGCTTCCATAGAGAGTTACAGCCTTGGAAACCCTATGGGGTCACTACGAGTCGGAATTGACTCAGTGGCAGTGTGTTTTGGGTTTCTTCTGAGTTCCTTTGGTTCTTTTGGGGTATCTTTGGTTAGCAGCCTGGTTCTTAACCACTGCTCTTTTGGGGTATCTTTGAATTGTAATGAAGGTATCACAAGCCAAACTGCAGTTCAGTGGCCTACAGGTTGACCTGAAGTAGAGTTGATGGAGATTTTGAAGTTTCTATCTAGCTTTGCCCAATTTGCCTCATTCTGCTTCATGCCTCAGTGTGAGGCTGAGGAAAGGCAGAAACCTGAATCTGTGTCAGGTCATCACCAAGGTCACATCTCTGCCCTCTGCCTGGAGTGGTCTCCTCACCACTCCTCCCTTTTGCTGGCCAGCTCTCTCTCCTACTCTGTCCTATTCCCCTCCTGCCCCTTTTTTCTCCCCCTCCCTCCTTCTCTCTTTCCTCCTCCTCCCTTTCTCCCTGCTCTCCTTTCTTCTCTCTTCCTCTCTCCTTTTTTATTTGCTCCACTTCCTCTTCCTAGCATTTGCTTGGACATTTTTTATCCAGAGAAGCAATTTTCCACTCTCATCCTCCAAGTAAGGCGTCCCTTCTTTGAGTCCCTATCACCTACCTCAGCTCTTACCAGACCCTGTTGTAACTGCTTGTTCTCTTGTCTCTCTCACTCCATTAGTCTGTACACTTCTTGAGACCACGAGTATTGTCTTGTGTCCTGTTATGTCCAGCCTAAAAAACAAAGGCATGTGGTAAATGATTAACAAATGTTTGTTATTTTCAAGGGCAAGGATTGCAGGTGATTTTAATTCTCTGTATTTTTGAGCTATTCTGTTATGAATTTATATTCTCTAATACAGAACAGAAAGTTTAAAAAAATATATAATTGGATAAATGCTATGTGTGAAATAAAGGAGAATCTCAAGGTCTACTCAAATGTTAATAGGGTCATTAGCAAAAAAGCATATTACCTCACAGGCATGAGGCAATTATTTATAGTGGTTACATCAGCCCGAATAAAGATGATAAATTCTGGATTCTTGTCCCTGGACTTCATATGACTCACCACAGGATTCCAGGTAAAGAATTTGTCTGCTTTGCCTTTTACTACCTCTGTCAGTCCTCCAGTGTCCAGGCTTAGAGCTTTTCTATAAAAACATGTCCCTTTTTCTCTAACTGCTGAATCCTGAGGTGCTTAGAATTAGCGAATCATAAGATTTTAAGTCCAGGAGAAAAACCTTAGATTTAATCTAGCTTAATCCCTTCATTTTTAAGCTAACAACACTTAGTTTTAGAAAATAAGGTTACTTATCCGATGTATCTAAACAGTGGATATCAGAATCATGGTATTTTCACTCACAGCCGTTGGACACTGTTTCGCTTGTACCATTTTGCCTTCCTACACTAGGCAGACGCTTGAGTTCTTTTGTGAGACCATTTTGAACTATTATTTTTTAGAGACTAGTCCTTTCCTAACAGAAATTTTCTCATTTTAGAAAGTTTGTTAATATCCTTGAGTGGTTCTTTTGATTTAACTTCATGAATTTCAAAAGCCTGTCCCAACTTGTTATCACCCCTCATTTGCTAGAATATGAATATATATGTATTTGTTTGTTAACTGTCTCATTTTATATTTTAGGAGAGTATATTAAAAATAAAAATAAAAAAAAAAAAAAAACCTCCTCACTGCTGTTAAGTGGATTCTGACTCATAGCAACCCTATAGGACAGAGTAGAACTGCCCCATAGAGTTTCCAAGGAGCGACTGGTGGATTCGAATGGATGACCTTTTGGTTAGCAGCTGTAGCTCTATAGACAAACTAAAATTCCCTCAGGGGCTGGACAGATAGGGTACATGTTTAAGGCCCACTTGGGGGGACAATAGGAGATTGGGTGGTACAAGCGGTTTGTGACTGACACCCAGCAGCACTGCAGAAGAAAAGCCTGGAGATCTGCTTCCATAAAGATTACAGCCAGAGAACCCTATGGAGGAGTTCTACTCTGGAGTACATGGGGTTACCATGAGTCAGAATCAACCTGATGGCAAAGGGTTTGGATTTTCTTAGGGGGAATAGCAATAAGGAGTGGTGAAGCCTGTGGCCACACTGGAGAGCACATGCCTGTCTAGAGACGTTCAAATTCTTTTCATTTGGAAACATTAAACTTGAACAAAACATATTTGGAGGCTAAAACTAACCTTTCAACCTTGAGTTAGTGATTCCTTTCAAATCTAGGCCCTCGGGGCGGGGGCCGGGGGTGGGTGGTAGGGCACATTCACTAAGAAACTGGTTTAAGCCTTTTAAAGAAAACAAATTGCATCCGGCAGGAAGAATCTTCTGTTGGTATGGTGAGAGGGTTTTTCCTGCCAATAGAGGCTGCTTAGGTAGTGTTTATACTCACTATATACTGAACAAAGGAGCCCTGGTTGTGCAGTGGTTAAACCACGGTTAGCAGTTCAAACCTACCAGCTACTCCGTGGGAGAAAAATGTGGCAGTCTGTTTCCATAAAAATTATATGGCCTTGGAAACCCTGTGTGACAATTGTACTCTGCCCTATAGGGTCCGCAGTGGGTTTGTTTTTTGGGGTTTTTTTGGGATATACTGAACAACAATTACCCATAGATGGTCATTACAGTCTATTACAATTTAGAGTGGCTTTAAAGTCATTCTAAACACAAATTAGGTTGTAGCAAAGCATTTCATTATTGGCCTTGTTTGTGTGTGTGTGTGTATAAAAAGTATAATCGTATTTGTCTGTCTATGTCTGGGTGTCTGTTGATCTGTCTGTCTATCTGTATCTACCATTTATCTATGCAAAGACTCAGCAGAAAGGCTTGCTGAAGAGAAAAAGAATCCTTTAAAGCAGCCACTTAACTAGGATTTAATAGGAGAATGGGCAAGGGCAGCAGCCTAATTGACTAGGCTGCCAGGCAATTCGAGCCAACCCGTTAGTTACAAACTTTTGTTACACAAAATTTAACACCCATGGCAGGAGCCATGGGGATGCTGCAAGTAGCCTCAGCTGCATTCCTTTTGCGCTGGCCATTGCTCTTACAGGACAGTTTAATTTGTGTGAGATACTGTCCCAGCCTGCTGTCTCTTTCATTCCTTGGGAAATGACTCTTTAGAGTCACCATTTTCGTAATGTTTTAAAAACCTGTGCTACATATCTAAAACCCTTTTTATTTTTATTAGTGCCACATATCACTGGGTTATTACAGTGTGTGTGGATGTGCTCATTCTCCCTGCTGAGTTTCCCTTGGTATTATTGGTACTTTAGTGCAGATCTCCTTCCAACAGTGACCAGTAACTAATTGTGGGATAACGTTTTTTGAGAACAGTTTCTATCTATACCCTTCGTTTGACTGCTTTCAAACTTGCTAAGTGGTACCTTAATTTCATTGCATTATTTGTTTTAGATCTAGAGAGGTTCTGAAGGATTCTGACCCTCTCATTGTATTGTCCAGAGAGGTTATCTGACACTAGTTAAACCTCCATTATTTTAAATAAATATTAATATCCATTAACAGTTCCAGTACTGGGCTCAATAACGGTAAAATATTTTTAAAATACATAATAATAACCACCCATGCTTTAGTGGAAGAAGCCCTGGTGGCTCAATTGTTAAGTGCTTAGCAGCTAACTGAAAGATTGGCAGTTCAAACTCACCCAGCGACTTCATGGGAGGAAGAACTGGCAATCTGCTTCTGTAAAGATTACAGCCAAGAAAACCCTATGTGACGGTTCTACTTTGTCACATGGGGTTGCTATGAATAAGAATAAACTTGACACCACCCAACAACAACAACATACTTTAGTGGATACCTACTAAATGCTAGATGCTGTGCTAGACACTTTACACATACTAGCTCTAATCCTCAAAATAGCCTGGTTAGGTATTACTGTTAGCCCCATTTTATAGAAGAGGAAACTAAGTGCAGAGATGTTCAGCAAATTGCCTGGACATCATTGTCTGTGTGGGTATAAACTTGTACCTCTTTGACTTCATAACTTCCACTTGCCCCCCTATACCATGGTCTGGCCCTTTCTGATTTGGGAGGAGGGGTTGGGCTGAAAGACATTCTGCACAGCTGAAATCCATTTAGATTGTAAATTGGGATACATTTTCCCCCCACAAATTAGAAACACAGATAAATCTTTTATATAGAAAATATTGCAGTGCAAGTTTGCAAAGTTCAATTGTATACAGTGGGTTAACGTGAGTTGCAGAGGTGTATGTCAGTAATCTTCAAAAGACACCCTAATACAGTGTAAATTATCTTCCCTCCCTACACAGAATTCCTGTTGTATTCATTTTAGTGAGTGAGGAAAGGGGTATGCAGAAAATATGATAAGACGAATCAAAAGAGTACAGCGTCATTCTACCTGAAATTAGAAAACAGACTTGGATGACATACTCTTCTTAACAATGTACTAGTGGTGGCATCCACTGGGTGAGGCCCAAAGTGAGTCTAAGAGATGGTGGTTGATAAATCTCAAGTTCTTTTCTGATTGTTTCTTTTTCTTTGCTCTGGTATCTATATTCCTTGGTTCATGGCCTTATACCATGACCGATAGAGAGTCAAGATACTGCTTCTAATGGATATTAACATTTGTTCCAGCCATTGTTAGTCAAAGTGGAGTGTACTAATGGGAAGTTAACAGAGACATGTTGGAATCACATTGGCTGTACAAACTCTGTGATAATGTAGCTAATATTCTGAAACATCTGCTTAAGATAAGTTTAATTATTCTAGTCATATGGGTCTGGTAGGTTTGTGTGTGAGTGTGTGTGAGTGTGTGTGTGTGTGTGTGTGTGTGTGTGTGTGTGTATGTTTAAATTATTCCCTGAAAAATAATTTTCTTTTATCTTACTTTTTCTATTCATTCCAAATGGTCATTTTTCTTTAAGTATTCCCCAAACTGCTTATGATGCTGTGGGAAAGCTAATGGTATTTTATAATAAATAAGACTAGTGAGAAAGAATTCTTCTCTTTTTATCAGCTTGTCCTTTCTAATTAGTGTCTTGTGATAGAGAAATGTTCTTTCACAAAAGATGCAGTCTCTCATAAGTAATATTGTTAAGTAATGTTTAAACCTTTATCCTGAGTTTGTACAGTGGTTTCTGAGTTTCATCAGAGAGTAATAGGAGAATGTTGACTTTCAAGTAGTTGATTTGGAAAATATTACAGAATGTTTGGACATAAAGTTTTCCAACTCATTGCTTCATGGTTTACTGCCTGTGGGAATAATTTTTTGAATGAATGGAAGGAAAAGGCCTAATTCCTGTAAGAATTTTTGTAGAGAAGAAAATTAGATTCTTTTCTAAATATATAACTTATGTCTTGAGCAGATGGAATAAGCCTTTAGGTATCTTGCATCGAACATAAATTACATTAATATAGCAAAGACATTTAAATTACTTACTTAATAAATTACTTGTAGAATCAGCTGAAATTAAACATTTATAACATGTCATAGTTTAAAAAATAAACTAGTCAACTTGCATAAATGTGTTTGCCACAAATTTTAAAAGCTTACATTCCCCAAGGAGGCAGGTACTGTGTCTTCTTTGAAAGTTAACTTTTGTGTCTACACTGCCTAGCACATGCTGCTATTGTTGTTAGTTGCTGTCGAGTCGGCTCTGACTCATGGCGACCTTACGTGTAACACAATAAACCATTGCCCAGCCCTAAGCCATCTTCATGATCATTGATATGTTTGAGTCCATGGTTGGATGTTATTGAGTAATTAAGTGAAAGAACAAGAATTAGACATCAGTCATGCTCTGCCTGGGCTATACTATACTATACTCCCTGTGGGTGGTGAATTTTATTCTTGAATAGTGTATGTATCTGTTATCTATGGCTGCATAACAAATTATCTCCAAACTTAGTAGCTTCAAACCACAAACGTTTACCGTCTCACAGTGTCTGTGAGTCAGAAATCGGGTGCAGCTTAGCAGGGTCCTTTGGCTCAGGGTCTTTCACAGGATACAGTCAAGGCACTGGCCAGGGCTACAGTTATCTCAAGATTGGTCTGGGGGAGGATGTGCTTCCAAGCTCAGTCAAGTGGTTGTTGGCAGGATTCAGCTGCTTGTGGGTGGTTAGACTGAGGCTCTCAGTTTCTCACTGTTTGGAGGCCACTCTCGATTCCTTGTCATCTGGCTTCTGAATATAGGAGCTTACAGCATGGCAACTGGATTCCATTGGAGTGAGCAAGTGAGAGAAAGAGGGCAAGCAAGACAGAAGTCACAGACTCATAACCTAATCTCGGAAGTGACACCTCATCATTTTTGTCTTATTCTAGCCCTTCAAAGCAAGTCACTAAGCCCAGTATACACTCAAGGGGAGGGAGTTACAAAAGGGTATGAATACCAGGATATGAGGATCCCTGGGGGCCATTACAGATGCTGTCTACCACAGTTAGAAAAGGAAACTGATTGTGATCTGGGAGCATTTCCCCAGACAGAAGTGATCACCCTCTACTTTGACATTGCTGAACCATTTACATGCCTTGGCATTAGCTGTGTTACACTTTATTACAAGCATGTGCATGAATTCTCCCTTACTGGATTGAGCTTTTTGATGGCAGGGGCCTTGTCCCCTTTATTTTTGGGTCTGCAGTATGTTTGCTGTTTAGCACTTAAATATTTAATAAATAGTAGAATCTGTGAATTAGATGCATTTAGGGATGGACTAGATGGTGCTTGTTCTCTTAAGTTCTGAAAACAGAGCTAGAGAAGAGAATTTTGAGGGCAGGTAGTTTGGGAGATGATCTCAGGAAGCAGGAAGGAGGGAGAAGGAAGGAAAGTGAATCTAAGGTTGCACTATACACTGCTATGGGCAATGGGAACAGAATTCCACCAGGCCCTCCTGAGACACACAGTGAAGGAAACCCTCCCAGAATCTTCCATTTAAAGGACTTTTATGAGACGCTGGGGCATTTATTCACCACCAGCTCTCATGCCCCATTGTTTGAAAGTTGTACCTGGGGAATTAACTCCTCACTTCTGGATCTAGTAGGCTCCTATGGTCTTGGAGAAGTCCTGGGGCAGAAGTAGAAAAATGCATGGTGTGTGTGTTTGAGGTAGGGCACTGTTAGCACCAGGTGAGTCTGAGCTTGCGTGGACTCGCCACTGCAGGTGGGGCTGAGGGAAGGGGCAGCTAAGGAATGAGATATAGGCTCCGCTGTGGTGTCTGCTATACTTGGGTGGGGGTGGGTGACTGAGGGCTGCTCCCAGGTAGGACCTTAGACCTTGATGCTCAGGATGGGAGAGTGAAGGAGATCAAAGGCATGTTTAGGCCTCATCTAGAACTTAAATAGATAAATCCTTTTGCATAGTAGTTACTGAAAGTTTTATGCTATCTTATTTTGTTTTACTGTTTCCACTTGAGCAAAAGGAAAAGTGAGATACTGATGTAGGTTTTGAAGACTTATTAATTATCCTCAATGCCAGTCAATGTCATTGCTACCTGGAGGAAAAGATTAGAAATTCATGTGTGTTGTCTTTATCAGGAAGACACATACCAACTGATTGCCTTCCTGATTTTAACTCTATTTTGTTTCTATCTGATTTTGAATCAAACACTGTGCATTTTGCACAAGGGTAAGTCTTACATGCATATTATTGTAGGGAGATCTTTTGATTGTGATTTTTATGAATTGGGAATGTCCTTGTTTATGGTTATGGTTATATGACCAGCTGTTAAGTGTGGTCTATTAAAAATTTTGAAAAGTTTTATGAAATACAGAAAAGTACAGAGAATAACATAAAAAAGACTCCTATAGTAGCCATCTAGAATTATGAAATATTTACATTTTGTTATTTTTCTTCAGATAGTATTTCTAATGAAAGCAATTGAATATTACAAGAAGAAATAAAACTTAAAACATAAAAGAAACAGAACATGACTGAAAACCCCTCCTTGTCTTTTGTTCTCTTCTCCACCCTCCCTCTCAGAAGCAACTACCATCATAAATTTGCTGTGTATATTTATAGTTTGGAGCCCTGATGGCGCAGTGGTTAAGAGCTGTGGCCAGCTATGACTGCTAACCAAAAGGTCAGCAGTTCAAATCCACCAGCTACTTCTTGGAAACCCCAGAGGGCAGTTCTACTCTGACCTGTAGGGTTGCTTATGGGTTGGAATTGTCTCGAGGGCAACAATTTATATATCTAGTTTGTGTTTTTATGCTCACATATATATTTTGCAACTTTTTTCCTCCCACCCAGAATTGTTTTAGATAATATCCACATTGATTCACATGTGTCTAGTTAATTCATTTTAAATGCTGGTTAGTATTTTGTCTTATGAATATACCACAATTTATTTATCCTTTCCCCTAATAATAAGCATTTTAGTTTTTCACTGTTACAAGCAGTGCTTCGGTGGACATCCACATACGGATTTCTTGCTGGCAGTGTGTAAGGATTACTCTAGGATATGTGCCAACAAGCAGAATTGCTGGATTGCATGACATATGCATTTTCAACCTTAATAAATATTCTTAAATGAGTGATTTGTCAAAGTGATTGAACCATTATGCACTTCTGCCAACAGATTTCTGTTCTCTCTCATAGTCACCGATACCTTGTAATTTGAGACTTTTGATTTTTACTCTTCTGCTGGCTATAAAGTGATTATTTTGATACAGTTTTACTTCATGTTATACTAAAAAGCCATATATCTTTTTTTATGTTTACTGGCCGTTTGATTTTCATCTTCTGTAATTTGTTGGATCATATCTTCTGCCCATTATTGGTTTTGTATTTTCTTTTTTCTGTTAACTTATGTATTCTAGATATCTAGACACAGCTTATTTCAGTCTGTCCCTTTCTTTAAAACTTATATATGGTATCATTTGCCGTACAGAAGGCTTAAATTTTAATGCAGACAGATTTATCAATCCTTTTTTATGAGTTTTGCTTTTTGTACCTGTTTAAGAAATCTTTTCCTATTCATAGAGCATAAAAATATGTCATACTTTCTATTTTCTTTTAGGAGTTTTAAAGTTGTGTTTGATATTTAAGTTTTTATTCATCTGGATTTAGTTGTTGTTGTTGTTTTAGTATGGTATAAGGTATGGATCAAGCTTATTTGTTTTTCCATGTGGAAAGTGAATTTTCTAGTAAAATTTACCAAATTACTGTTTCTTTTCTTCCTGTTTGTAAGGTCATCTCTGCTTTTTTCTGCATTTCCACCTGTGTAATGATCTGTTTTTGGGTTCTCTAGTTGCTCCCATCTATTTATTTATTCTTGAATGAACACAGCATAATTTAATTACTACAGTTTTATAATAACTATTGACTTACGTAGGGCCAGTCTCCTATTTTTCTTCTTCTTCTATTCAGAATTGAATTAGAATATTTTTGGTCATTTAGGTTTCTAAATTTTAGAAGTTTAGAAATTGTCCAGTTCCACCAAAACAAATTCATTTGGGATTTTGATTGGAAGCACAATGCTCTTCAAATTAATTTGCAGGCTATTTGAGTCTTTCTGTCTGTGAGTATGGTGTATCTCTCCATTAATTCTTATTTTCTTTTATAGCCATTAAAATATTTTACAATGTTATGTATATATATATATATTATATAGTTCTAGTTTATCCTTTGATAGATGTATCCTAGATGCCTTAAGTTTTTTGTTACTATTTTGAATTGTATCTTTTCACCTATTGTGTTTTCTAATTGGTTATTGCTAATGTATAGAAATGTTATTTATTTTGTATTTTGGTCTTGTGTCTAAAATCTATTGAGCTCTTTTAATAAATCTAATAATATGTCTGTAGAATCTCATGGATTTTTAAGATACCATTCTGTCAGCTTCAAATAGAATATCTTTCCAATTATTTGCTTCTTACCAGTTTTTCTTATTGTATTTATGAAGACTTCTAGTACATTGTTAAATGATAGCAATCATTATAACAATCCTTATCTTATTGTTGTGGAACATGGAAATTGAATATTGCCTCTTTCCCATACTCTCTTTTCTCCTGCAATCTTTGTTAGACATACATTGAAGTTTCTCATTCTGTCCTTCATATTGGTAATTATCATTCTGATTTTTGGTATTTTGGTATTCCTTGATACTGTGCTGTATTTAAGTATGTTATGGATTTAACTGTGTCCCCCCCAAAAGATATGTTGAAGCCCTAACCCTCAGTACCTGTAAATGTGACCTTGTTTGGAAATAGGGTCTTTGAGGATGTTATCAGTTAAGTTAATAGGGGTATACTAGAGTAAGGTGGGTCCTACTGCAATCTGAGTGGTGTCCCTATAAAAAAGAGACATAGAGACAGGAAGAGGAAGGACAGCCATGTGAAGATGTACCTGCAAGCCCCAGAACCCCTGGGCTACCAGAAGCTGGGAGAGAAAAGAAGGGATCTTCCCCTAAAGACTTTAGAGGGAGCATGGCCTGGCTGACTTATTGATTTGGACTACTATCTTCCAGAACTGTGAGACAATAAATGTCTGTTCTTATAAGCCACCAGTTACTGGTGTTTTGTTACAGCAACTCCAGGAAATGAATCCAGTGTAATACGTTTATTTAACACATAGGTTAGTGGCTTTACTGACCCTTAGTTTTCTCTCCAAACCCTTCTCCACCTCCCCATTTTCCCAAATCCGATACCCTTCCCACTCCACTTTACCACTTAGCCCCTTTCCCTTTCCCATTTCCCACTATTCATATCCTCTTAGGTGGATAAGCATGAACCTGGCAAGTAGAATCTGGCAGATCTCTCTGTTGGGGAACATAGGCCCAACCAAAAAGAGTTGGAACCTAGAGGAGTTGGAGCCTAAGCCAGGATTAACGCTACTGATTTGTTGGGGAAAAAATTAAAATTTCTGCAACTTCAAGCTGAAGGCCAGAGTGAATGAGCTTCCTGGAGTGGTGATTGTAGATGCCTCTTCAGGCAGCTAAATACTACGGGTGGTACTGATGCCTCACAGAACAGCACAGTTAGGAATGGCCCTTAAGATAGAACCGATCAGCAAGAAAGAATGAAGTAGAAAAAAGTAAACAAAGCCTTTAGTAATTTATGTTAGGATAATAAATCTGTTCAGATAAATTTTTGTTACAATCAGTATTTAACACAAATTACTGATACCAAGAAAGAAAGAGAGGGTATTACTACAGATCCTAGAGATGCCAGAAAGGTAATATAGTGATATTAAAACAGCATTATGCCAGTAAATTTGACAATTTGGCTGAAATGGACATATTCCTTGAAAAACGTAACTTAGCAAAATTAATGCATGATGAAATAGAAAACCTGAATAGCCCTATATTTATTAAATAAATTAAATTCATAATTAACATTTTTTTCACAAAGAATCTTGCAATCTCAGTTGGTTCCACTGGTAAATTATATTAAACATTTAAAGAAGAAGTAACACTAGCTTTACACAAAATATTTTAGAAAATAGAGGAATTCTCAAATTATATATGAGACCAGAATAACCCTCATACCAAAACCTGAGACATTACAAGGGAAGAAAAATTATAGACCATTGTCTCCCTGGAATATAGATGCAAAAACCTTTAATAACATGCTATCAAGTTGAATCTAGCAACACAGAAAAAAGATAATACATTATGACTACGTAGTGTTTATTTTAGGAGTAAAAAGATGGTTTGACAAAATCAATCAGTGTAATTCACTGTATAGACAGAATAAAGGAGAAAAAACATCATTCGAATGGATGCAGATAAAACAGTTTGCAAAATTCAACAACTGTTTACTATAAGAACCCTCATCAAACTAGGAACAGGAAGGACATTCTTCAGCCTGATAAACGGCATCTACAAAGGAACCTACAGTTAACATACTCAGTGGTGGAATGCTTAATGCTTTTGCTCAAGGAAAGGGTGCCCTCTCCAACTACTATCCAAACATTGTACTGGAATCTCTAGCTATTGCATGAACAAATAGTGACACACAACAAGGTGGATTAATCTCCAAAAATATAATGATGAGCTAAAGAAACAGTCCACAAAAGATTTTATGTTGTATATTCTAGAATATACAAAAAATAATATAAGGTAGAAACAATCAGAAGGGTGTTGCTTCTTTGTGGATGATTGATTAGGAAGGGACATAAAGAAACTTTCTGGTGTTATGGAAATATTGCAATAGGGGTATGGATAAATTTTATACATGTTGTTGTTAGGTGCCATTGAGTAGGTTCCAATTCATAGCGACCCTGTGTACAACAGAATGAAACACTTCCCGGTCCTGCACCATCCTCACAGTCCTTGTTACACTTGAGCCCATTGTTGCAGCCACTGTGTCAATCCATCTCATCAAGGGTCTTCCTCTTTTTTGCTGACCGTCTACTCTACCAAGCATGATGTCCTTCTCCAGGGACTGGTCCTTCCTGTTAACATGTCCAAAGTATGTAAGACGAAGTCTCGCCATCCTTGCTTCTAATGAGCATTCTGGCTATACTTCTTCCAAGACAGATTTGTTTGTTCTGGAAGTCCATGGCATATTCATATTCTTCAATTCAAAGCCAACACCACAATTCAAAGGTGTCAGTCCTTCTTTGGTCTTCTTATTTATCGTCCAGCATATGAAGTGATTGAAAACACCATGACTTGGGTCAGGTACACCTTAGTCTTCAAGGTGACATATTTGCCTTTCAACACTTTATAAAGAGGTCTTTTGCAGCAGATTTGCCCAATGTAATGCGTCTTTTGATTTCTTGAGTGTTGATTGTGGATCCGAGTAAAATGAAATCCTTGACGACTTCAATCTTTTCTCCATTTATCATGATGTTGTTGAGGTGTAACCAGTACTGAAGCCTGTGGTCTTTGATATTCATCAGTAAATGCTTCAAATCCTCTTTGCTTTCAGCAAGCAAGGTTGTGTCATCTGCATATCACAGGTTGTTAATGAGTCTTCCTCCAATCCTGATGCCACCGTTCTTCATATAGTCCAGCTTCTGGGATTATTCGCTCAGCATACAGATTGAATACGTGTGATGAAAGGATACAGCCCTGACACACACCTTTCCTGACTTTAAACCGCACAGTATCCACTTGTTCTGTTTGAACGACTGGAATTTCATTATACTATTCTCTTTTCTTTGTACATATTTGAAATTTTCTACAATAAAAAGTTTTTTAAAATTTGGAAATATGTCTATATTTTTATATTTATAAATATAAAATGTTTATTTCATTGATTTTCAAAGAAATTTCTTATAAACATCCTTAAATACCTGTTTTGTAATTTTGCTCCAGTATAGTAGTCATTACTCAATGTCTTTCTACTTACTTTTCATACTTTCTGTCTCTTTATGCTTCATGCTGGTTGTTGTTCTTACATTTATCTTCTACTTCACAAAATTGTGCTTAGCTTTTTCTATTCTGTTGTTTAACTTCTAGTTGGAACTTTTTTTTTTTCAGTTGCCATTCTATTCATTTCTAGACATTCTGTTTGGCTATATTTAAAATCTATCTAGTCTTCTTTCATCTGTCTTACTTTTTACCTTTCATTCCTTTTAGCTTTTTGAAACTTTCAAACATACCAATTTTAAAATCTTCTTCAGATGGTTCTGTCAAGGTAAATTCCTCCACTGACTATCCCTTATGACAGTTCTTTTCTGTGAGATTTCTAATTTTTCACCATGAGCTCATCTCTAGTAAAGTTACTTTGCATGGAAGTCCTGGATGCTCTGGGTTCTGAGTTTTAATGGTGTGGTTTGGCTCTTGCTGATGCAGTAGGAGTTTGTCTTAGCTTCCTAGGGCTGTCATAATAAAATACTGCAAAATGAGTGGCTTCAAAGAATAGAAATTTATTTATTGTTTATTGTTGTAGTTTAAATGAAGTTTATATTTCAAGTTAGTCTCCCATACAAAATTTATACATACATTGTGATGTGACCCTAATTGCTCTCCCCATACTGTGACAGCACACTCCTCCTTTCCACCCCTGATTTCCCTTGTCCATTCAGCCAGCTCCTAACTCTCTCTGCCTTCCCATCTCACCTGCAGACAGAAGTTGCCCATTTGGTCTCTTGTATCTACTTGAGCAAAGAGGCAGACTCCTCACAAGTAAAACTTTAGGTTGCACAGTCCAGTCCAATCCCTGTCTGAAGAGTTCGCCTTGGAAATTGTTTTAGTTCTGGGCTGATAAAGAATCCCGGGGCCATGCTTTCCGGGGTTCCTCCAATCTCATTCAGACCATTAAGTCTGGTCTTCTTACTAGAATTTGAGTTCTACACCCCACCTTTCTCCTGCTCCTTCAGGGACTCTTTGTTGTGTTCCCTGTCAGGGTGGTCAGAAATTTATTTTTTTCACATTTCTGGAGGCTAGAAGTCCAAATGAAAGTCTCTGCCACATTGATTTTTTTTCTGGGGCTTTGAGAGAGGAACTGTTGCATGCCTCTCCTAGTTTCTGGTAGCTGCTAGCAACGTTTGGAGTGCCTTGATTGCTTATAGATGCACCTGCCTTCGTCGTCACACGGCGTCTGTCTTCCCCGTGCATGTGTAATTCTGCTGTCCTCCTATTTTATAAGATACCATTCAGGGGGACTAGGGTTAGACCACCTGAGTGACACAAACAGCTAAGTCTCGACTACTAGCCAAAAGGTTGGCTGTTCTAACCCACCCAGAGGCTCCTCAGGAGACAGGTCTGGCAATCTGCTTCCTAAAGGTCACAGCCTTGAAAACTCTGTGGGGCACTTTAATTCTGCACACAGGGGGCTGCATACCACAATCTACTGGAGGGTAATTAACAACAACAACTCTGGTATGACTTTGTTAACTGACAACATCTGCCAAAAATAAAAAATCTATTTCCCCAAACACAGTCCCATTCACCAGTGCAGCGGTTAGAGCACATTGTTTTGAGGGATACAGTTCAATCGGTAACAGGGTTTTACTATTTCTGGACCAAGCTTCAGGTTAATTTCTTGGTTTTGGTAACTTTTTCCAAGTGGAAACTATACATTCAGTTTGTACCCCCACATATTTATTGGACCTTCACATAGTTGTACGGTGTAGCCCTCTGGTCCCCTCCCCCCTTTTTTTACCTATGGTTCTAGGGTGACTTTTTATAGTTTTCATGTAATAGATGAGAAAGAACTTCGTGATCCTTGCATTATGCATGTACCCTCCCTGTAGCTGATTGTGTGCGCAAGGCCTGTGATCCAGATTCTCTGCCCCATTAGGATATCAAGAGTAGGGTTCTGTGTTGCTAAAATCCAGTATCTCATTCCTATACCCTGAGAGCCTTATAAACTTCAACTCTCACTCACTGCTCTGACTTGAAGTTCTGTCTTCCTTTCTGGCACCTGGGAGTTTTATTATATTTCATCCAACATTTTTATTTTTGTGCCTTTTTAGGGGAGGTGAGGATATGGAATGAGGGTGAAGTCTTCAGTCCAATCTGCCATTTTGATCAGAATTCTTAAATCTACTTTTTTTCTTGCATAGTTTCTGAGATGCCCTAAGTAAAAGGTCAAGACGCTCTTTGGTTTTCGTCATCATCATTTTTCTGGCTTGGACCCCTAGTGTATCTTCTTGACTCTGTAGTGTAATATTATAAGTGGACAGCTATATAGTGTGTCCATTTACAACTTGAGTGAGGGGCTTTTAGACCTATGCTGCAGACAGGCCCTTCTTTTCTCACTGCTCCACAAAATTTAAATGGACTATCAGACTGTAGGAGCCCTGGTGGCATAGTGGTTAATGCTGCAGCTGCTAACCAAATGGTCAGCAGTTAAAATCCACCAGCTGCTCCTTGGAAACCCTGTGGGGCATTTCTACCCTGACCTATAAGGTCGCGATGAGTCCGAATCAAAACGATGGTAACGGGCTGCTATCAGACTGGAAATCAGTTCCCTATAGTTCTGAAGCTGAGAGAGAAGCTGAAGGATCCCGTTTATCTTTTTGAAGACTGTCAGAAAGTCACTCCTAACATATTTGGATAAAGTACTGACCTCGGAACTGACCCTCGTTTCTGACTTGACAACAGTATATGGTTTTTAAAGGTACCTTGTGAAGTCTAGATGAGATAATGCATGTCAAGAGGCTTGGCTGTTTCAGAAGTCATATACATGTAAGATGTTTTTGTCTCCAAGTATGTTTTAAAGTTATGCCACTGGGTATAGTGGTAAAAACTGGGAGCTCTGGACTACATAAAGAGTCTTTGGGGTCTTTAGGAATCTTCTGAATCTTTGGGATCCCAGTGGACTCCAACTCAGCCTTGAAGGCAAGGCAGCCCCACATGCCAGCTCTAGGAGTGAGTTGGCTCTTTGTACTTAGCAGTGTTCACTGGCTCCTGGTTCTGGGACTAGTGCTAGAATAGAATTTAAGATTATATGAACCCTCAACTTGAACTTGAGCACTAGAAATATGGTCTGATAATGAATGTGCACAGAAAAAAAATCTTCATAGCCTGTTGTCTATGTTTCTTGCACATTTATTATTTCCTCCCTTATGTTGGCTATTTAGGTATGTTTTACCTTCTATACTAGATTGTTAGTTCCTTGAAGATGAAACTACTCACATATACAGCTCTAACTTAACTGTTTGAGTTACAAAGGTGAATCAACATGAATCCTGTTTTAAGTGACTCGTATAAAAGGAGAGTCAGATATAATTAATTACCTGTAATAAAATATACTCGATGCCTCACTATTAGTTTGCATACAGTGCTGCAGGAAACCAGAGGATGGGGTCATTACTTCTGTGAGGAGGGAATTTGAAGTCTCAAAGAGGAGTTTGAACCTTGAAGAACTGAGTAGGTGTTCGTCAGGCAGAGAAAGAGGAGAATATTTTAAGCAGAGGCCAAGTCGGGTAGACATAAAGGAATAAGTTGGGACGGGGCATGATGTATAGGCTTATTTAGCTGTAGGGTTTGTTTGTATATAGCAGAGTGAAGGGAAAAGGACAATAGATTATATCAGAAAAATGAATTTGGAACTAATTTTGAATGGCCTTGAATTTCATACCAGGTAGTATAGACTTTTCTCTGTAGGCAACAGGTATCCATTGCAGCTTTGTGGAAAAGGAGTGGCACAGCCAGACAGCTCTGTATTTTAGGAAGTTGACTGTGGCAACATTGTGGACCATGGGTTAGAAGGCAAGAGAGACTGGGCAGGAAATCCTGTTATGAAGTTATTGCAGGAGTCCTAGTAAGAAACGAAGAGGCCTCAAATTTGGGCTCTAGCATGGAAATTGGAAGCAGCCTGAGACTAGAGAAGTGTTAAAGGAAGAACAGGAAGGTTTGATGGTTTGATGGTTGGATGCAGGGAGCCGTGATTCTGATTTGTGAATGATAACAGCATGGTAGCCATAGGAGGCCTAGAGTAGAAGCAGATGGGAGGGAGTGGAGAGAGGTGGGAAGCTTTGGTTTTGACAATTGAGGAGAGAGGTTCCTGTAGAACACAGAGGTCAATATCCAGCAACCGTTTCAAAATATGGACTTGGAGTTCAGAAGAGAGAAAAATTTGATAGTCATTGCTATATTGAGACTGAAATTATTTAAGGCCCTGGGTGTATCCTGGGAAAGGGACTGTTTATCAATGCACTGTGCAGTCTCGGGTGCCAGGCAACTGAATTCAAAACTGACCAGTATTTTCTGCTTTTGCTTTTCTTTCTTTCTTTTTTTGAGTCATAATTATTTGGTCTGGTTTTAGGGTCCTTTTATCCTGGGACCAATGATAAGAGCTGGGTTGGAGAACTTTCTCTTGGCTGGCTCTTCAGCTCATTGACCTACTTAGGCAGTGTAAAGTTTTCTAAGGGGGCATCTTTATCCTACCACCTATTTTAATCAAATTCAAGGATAATTGGAAGGCAATGATACTGAGGAATGAATTCACACGTGGCCACCAGTTTTGAAGAAGCTGGATGAAGGCTCGTCACGAGTGCAGTGTCATATGAAGTGAATGATTAAACTACAAGGAGAATAACTGGATGGGGACAGCAAGGTCCACAAGCAACTCGCATATCTGAGAATGTGTGTGATGGTGGCGGCCGCAGGGGGCATGCTGTGCTGCGTCCGGGCTCTTGCTCCTGGAAATTAGGACAGGGCCAAGACTCAAGGTCACGTTGTTCATGGCTCTCTTAGAATTGAACTTGGGTTAATAGGGCAATAACGTTTTGGTTTTAGTAGATATATGTATGTTCTTTATGAAACATATTAGCATATTTGAGGTCACTGAACTTAAAAAAGCAAATTTATTGATGAATTGTTACTGTTAGCTACTATCAAGTCAGCCCCTGCACTCATGACGACCCCATGTGTTACCGAGTAGAACTGATCCATATGGTTTTACAGAAGCAGTTCACCAGGCCTTTCTTCCATGGAGCTGCTGGGTGGGTTCAAACTGCCAACCTTTATGTTAGCAGCCAATTGCAAATGACTTGTGCCACTCAGGCTTCTTAAATTGATACATTAGTGGCCATTACACAGCTGGTCCACTATTTCTTATTATTCATCAGTTACGACCATTGAGAGGCTTATCTGATGTAGTGGTTCAGAGCATAGATTCTGAGACCGGTCTGCCCAGACTGGAGTCTTAGCTCTACTTCCCACCAGCTCTGTGACCTTAGGCAAGTTTTTGAACCTCTATCTCCATTTTCTCATCTGTAAAATGAGGTTAATAAAAGTGTCTGCTTCTTAAGGCAATTATAAGGATTAAATTAGTTAATACATGTAGTGCATGACAGAACCTAGCACATAGCAAGTGCTATATATAAGTGTCAAAAAGTAATATAAAATATAATTCTACAAATAACATAAAAATATTAACAGTATTAAAAATCTTGTAAGATCCCAGGCACTACGCAACAAACTGGGAGATAGAACAGAGGCACTAAACATGTTATTAGGCCAACTAACTGGGATGTCTCATGAAAACAAGACCCTAAATCTCCAAACCAAGGAACCAAATCCCACAAGGTTGCATAGTGCCTGGGGGTTTTAAGAGCTTGCAAGTGGCCATCCAAGGCACAAAAATTAGTGTCTGTTCACTTGGAGCAACAGAGGAAGAAGGAGAGTCAGGAACAGCAGAGGATATGGAATGTGTGTCTAATTCCTCCATGAATAACTGTCTCCTTTGCCATGAGACCAGAAGGAGTAGGTGGTACCTGGATACCATAACTGAACATCTTGATCAAAGATCCTGTAGAAGAATCCTGATCAAAAGGAGGAAAATGCAGAACAATTCAAATTCTCATGGACTGCAGACTTTCTTGAGCCATGGAGGATGGATTAACCCCTGAAACTATTGCCCTGAGATAATCTTTAAATTTTAAACCAAAATTATCCCCTGAAGTCTTCTTAAAACCAAATAATAGTTTAGCTTAACTAGTAAAAAAGGTCTGCCTTGAGCATTATGCTCTTTTAAGAACTATCTAATGGTATCAAATTGACAACAGTAACTGAGAGGGGTGCAGTGAGCTTATGTTAATGAGGGAAGAACTTCTCAGAAAAGGAGGATGAGAATGGTTGCACAAGTTGAAGAATGTGATCAGTGTCACTAAATTGTACATGTAGAAATTGTTGAATTGGCGTGTGTTTTGCTGTGTATATTCTTAACAACAATAACAAAATAAATAAAATTTAGAAAAAAAAGTATTAAAAATCGTATAGCCTCTAGAAATTTTGTTCTTCTTTAAGAATTTTGCAGTTTGATTGAGGCGATAAGATATGCTGTCCTGGCTTTTATTGCTGCACAGGAAGAGAAGTTCACGTTTAGAGCATTGTCTTGGAATAGCCCTTGTTCCTTTAGGAGTCATTATTTCAGGATTAAGTATTAAGGAGTTAAAGGCAAAAGTCTTACCGTGTCTCCTTAAGTATTTGTCTCAGCTGCATACGATTAGCATGTTTTTCTTGGCAAAGAGCTCCTTTTCTTTTCTTGCTAGAGTATCTTTTCGTCAGCAGTCTTTCTTGTTTTTCTTTCCAAACACTTCCTCTGCTTCTGTCTTTCTGTCATCTGCCTTCATTCTATTCCACGTGCTTCAGCATTTCCCTCCCACCACTTCCCATCCTCTAACTTTTTAAAGAAAACTTTGTTCATTGATTGTTTAGCATGCTTCCTTCCTATTTGCATAATACCAGGCATCTGGGACAATCAGCACTGACTGCATGGGAAGGGCACCGCTGGCTGGGCGGCTTTTTTCTAGTGCGCTCAGGATACATGACTAGGGGCTAGGAAAGAGCAGGGCTGGAGTCTGGTGCTCTGAAGACAGGCTATGCAGCCATCTGCTTCTGGTCTGTAGTCACTGCTCACTTGTTTTCAAAGAGGTTAACCCATGATTTGCCTTTCAAATTGGATAACTAGAAGGACCTATTGTGTTCTTCTGCTCCGCTTGATTTTTTATTAAGACATAACATGGGGGGCCTGAGCCAGCATTGGTCTCCTCAGACCTAGAGCTCACGGGGAGCATGAAGCACCTGTAGAGGCTCTATTGTTCATTCAAAAATGTGGAAAGCCCTCATAAACCTCAAAACCAGTTACACAGAGTTCATAACTAGAAGTGAATTTGCTTGAACACTAGAGCTGATATAAGCTGGACATGAGGATGATTTTATTTGTACTCGTTAAAAGTATGCAAAGTTTACGTCTCTTCACAACACTGGGGCTTTGTTAATGAGAAAGTGACAAGAGGACCTTTCATTCATGAACTCCACCCAAAGATGTGTAATGATTATGCTTGTGATAGAAGACATGATTACTATGGCATCATGGGCTGTTGTTAGTTGCCATCTAGTTGACTGACTGATGGTGACCTTATATGTAACAGAATGAGATGTTGCTCAGTCCTTTATCATCTCCATGATCTTTGATACGTTTGAGCCCATTGTTGAGGATACTGTGTCAGTCCATCTCACTGAGAGTTTTCCTAGTTTTTGCTGACCCTCTACTCTACTAAACATGACGTCCTTTTCTGGTAGTTGGTCTTTCATGATGACATGTCTAGTAGTGTTATATAAGGTGTTCAATGTTATAATTATGATTGAAGAGTGTGTATAAGCCCTTAATATGTTACACATATGAATCTGTGTAATAAACAACCACAAGATTTGAGTGAGAGGCTAAACAGCATCCTACCCCAATCTGCAAAGCCAGCCTGCTGCCCCTTCACAGGGACCCTGTCCATTCTCCCCATGCCTACCAGAACAGATGATACAAATCAAAACAGCTTTGAGGAGTCTGGTGCATCCCCTGCTTAATTTAAGTCCCAATCAAGTCTAATTATCAGAGCCATGTTACTTGCTAACAGTAATTTGCTTTGGGTACAGCTCAGAGCTATGTTGAAAATTTTATTTTGCCTTCATAAAATTGGTTTACCTTTAAATTTTTTTTTTTTTCAGATTTCCCCATGGAAAATTGGTTCTCTTAATTTAGGTATCTTGTAATTTTTCTCATTAAAAATGTGTGGTATGTGATATCATTAGATTTTTTCCTAAATTGAAGTGACTTAAGTGGGTTGACATATGTGCTGCACTATAATTGTACTGTGTTTCTGGAGCTCAAGTCAGTAATTACATCCATAAACTTATTGTCTGTAAATATATGTTAATTGGTCTTTGACATAAAATTCATTAATTTGAATCAATATATAGTGTTCTGAAGTGCTCTAACAAAGGATCATTGATGGATGGATATAATACAGTCTAAAACCCAAACATTTCTCTATGAGAAGCAGTAAACTTAAACATTTTCTAAATAGCAGTTTAATACTATGATTCCCAAAACACACATATTTATGCAGTCTAAAAGAAATTTGTACTATGAGAAGAGCCCAGTCATTGAGTTTACTCATTTATAAGACAGGCTTTCCTGGATATTTTTGACCTTCGCGGTATTGAGCTAATTTTCATATGGTCTTGGAATTTCAGACTTTCAAATCCAGTGTGCCAAGTTACAGATGCGGATGCTGAGGTTCAGGAAGGTTGAGTGACTTGGGCAAACTTCCACCATCAGTTGGTGTCAGGGATGAGACACTATACCCCAGAGAAGGGGCCCAGCCTCTCTTCTGTATGGAATCTCAGTGGATTCTGTGCAGACTGGCTTTTCTGCTTTCCTAATGTTGAATAACTTTAAAAAGCAAATTGAAGTGTAACAGGGTTGGGAAGTAAATTTGAATTCAGAGTAAGAATTTCATCAGGAATCCAATCCCAGGATTTTCTCTTGACTTGAGCCTGCAGACTTACAAAAAATTACATTAATATGGGACCTTGACAAAAGAAAGATCCCTGTGATTAGCTATGTGGTGCTTCACGGATACCTTCAGCATTTCTGGGACGTGAGAGCCAGAGAAGAAAAGTCCTGGGCGGCTTCTCTGCTCAAATTATTTGCCTCTCATCCCATCAAACCCTACAGTGTTTTTGTTTTTTTTTTTTTTGAAAAATGGTGAAAGCAAACAGCAAGAACAATTTTGAAGTGGAAAAAATACATATAACCTTAAGAAACTGGGACTGGGCAGAGAAAGGAGAAGGGAACAGTCCCTTTGGTTGCTGTTAACTTTTGCCGGCTGATGGTGCAGTGCCTTATATCTTCTCTTTGACCTCCAGATCTGCTATGCCTCTCTCTTCTCTGCCCTCTGCTCCTGTGTCCTCTTTGCCCTCTCCCTCGCCTCTGCTGCTCTGCATCAAAGGGCTCCAGGTCCTCTGGTGTCTTGTTGGATTGGGCTAGCGGCTGGGCAGGAGTGCCAGCAGGAGACTGGAGGGAAGACAGGCGAATAGAGAATATGGTCAGGGTCATTGTTCCCTGGTTCCTGCTCTGTGGTGTTAGGTTGGGCTGGCTGCATGACTCTCCTGAAAGTCAGAGCACCTGTCAGGAGACCCTTTCTACCCAGCTGTCTGTTTCAGGTTCTGGAAGCAGCTTCCTCCCTTTGCTCCTCCAGGTGTAGGGATGGTAAAGAAGCCTACACCTTTATCAAATTCTTCTCAACCCATCCAGTGGGAGTGTGCCCTCTGTTTCCTGCAGAAGCCCTGGCAGAAACACTGGGTTATGGATGAGCTGATCATGTGTAACTATACATCGTGTAAATAAATTTGCTTCATTTCTTTGATAAATATTTGAGCACCTACTATGTTGGCACATAGTACCGGGTGGTTTCTGTGCTCAAATTGTGAGAGAACAAATGGGATAGTAGGGACCATAGAGAACAAATGGGACAAAGTCCTTGACCTTGCAGAGCTTACATAAAGAAAGACACATACATATACAATATAATATCAAATAGTAATAAATGTTATGAACTAAAGAAGGAAAAGGGGAAAGAGAGTGATGGGGTGGTTCTTTTTCAGAAGAGGTCATATTTGATAATTCCTGAGTGAAGTGACAAGACATGCTTTATAAAAATACTTACAGGGAATGTTTTCCAGCAAAGGAAATCACAGGGACCCTGAGGTGAGAATGTGCCTAAAGAGTTCTAGGAATAGTACAAAGGCCAGTGTTATGGATTGAATTGTGTCCGCCCCCCAGAAAAAAATATGTTGAAGTCCTAACTCCCAATACCTATGAATGTGGCCTTGTTTGGAAGTAGGGTCTTCGAAGATGTTATCAGTTAAGTTAACATGAGTTCATTCTGGGGTGGGGTGGGTACTAATCCGATGTGACCAGTGTCCTTATAAAAGAGGAGAAGAGACACAGAGGTAGACACAGATAAGAAGATGGGGCATTATGCTGCCACAAGTCAAGGAATGCCTGCAGATACCAGAAACTGGAAGAGACAAGGAAGAGTCTTCCTCTAGAGGCTTCAGAAAGAGCATGCTCTGCCCACACACTGAATTTGTATGTCTAGCCTCCAGAACTGTGAGACAGTAAATTTCTGTTCTCGTAAGCCACCTGATCTGTGGTACTTTGTCACCCCTAGGAAATGAATACAGCCGTGTGGCCAGAGTGAAGTGAGTGAGAGGCAACAGGAATTCACAGAGGTAGCCAGGCCTGGATCACTGATAGCTTCGCAGGCCAACATATATTAAATATTTGTTTGTGCCAGGCATGTGCTAGATGCAGTATATATGTTAGCTTATTTTACTGCTATGGAAGTAGCTGTTATTATCCTATTTTAAAAATAGAGAAGCTATCTGGGTGAGTGGAGAGGAAAGTCACTTAAGGGTTCGGCAGAAAGTGACATGACTTGATTCATGTTTTGTTAGAATGGCCTTATCTGCTGTTAGGAAAATAGACTCTTAGGAGGAGCTAAAGTAGAAGAAGATGATGAAGCTACTGCTAGAGGCCAGAGGAGATGACTAGATGGCTTGTATGAGATTGATAATAGTAGAGGTAGTAAGAAGTGGTTGGTTTTGAAATATATTATGAAGTTAGAACTTTAGGATTGATTAGATAGGGGCTAGCAGGAGTGTAGGAACCTGGGTGGTGCAAGTGGTTTGCAGTTGGCTGCTAACCTAAAGATTAGCGGTTTAAATCCACCCATCAGCTCCATGGAAGAAAGGCCTGGTGAACTGCTTCTGTGAAGATTACAACCAAGAAAACCTTATGGAGCAACAGTTCTACTTTATAACACATGGGGTCATCATGAGTTGGAATTGACTCAGTGACAACAGTTTTTTGTTTTTGTTTTTTTAGGAAGAGGGTGGTCAGTAGGGGAGAGGGAGAAAGCAGGAGGAGACTGAGATCAAGAATGAGACAATAAGGTTGGCTCTGAGGTCACTGGCCAATGACTAGGTGAATGGTGGTGTTTTAACAGTGGGTCATGCCATCAATTTCATAGAGACCAGTATTCATTTTAAAATGAAATAGACTAGAATAGGAAATTGAGTGCATTGGTGGTAGTATTTGTAATGGCTAATGATGTGAAATATTTTCCTTTCTGAGCGTCACAGTGAACAAAGTTTGAAATCTTCTGTCTTAGCATCTCGTTTCAGAGATGGCAGTGTCCCCCTCCTCATTACCCCATTTTGGTGAGTCTCCCCTTGAGCCAAGTTGAAAAACCTGACTTTGAAAGAGGATAAGGAAAAAATGATCTACTTTCATCTTTACAATGTTATGAACTATGGAGATTTTCATAAGTTATTGGGTGATTAGTTCCATGGGTTTGAGAAGCCTATGATGTCCTAAGTGAAAATGTGCTCCATCCCTATTTTGATATGCTTGATACTTGTTAAGTCTCCGCAGCTAGCGAATTCTAATAATTTATTTTCATGGCACTTTTTTGACTCCGCATAGTCCAAGATTGCATTATTGATGTCCACAGATCCCTTTAGAAGTGCTGTTTGCGATAGTTTTGTTGGATGTAAGTATAGTGTTTAGTAAGAGCTTCAGTTAGGGGTGAGCTATATCACAGACAAAAGGATATGTTAGAGTTGCATGGAAAAGTTTATTCTTCTCTGAGATGCATGTGATTATTTTTAGAATTAAAACTGTTTTGAGTGTACTTTTAAGAAGTCTAGGAGCTCTTGAAATATTTATCTGATACATTATGTGATTTTCTGTTTTTTTAAATTATTATGTTAAATCTCTAGACTGGAAATGTCTATAAATTATGGATTAAAAAAAATAAGAATGAGACTAATGCCAAAATTATAGATACACTTAGTTGTTCTAAATATTCCTTGTGGCTCTAATTTTGAGGTAGGGTGATTTATACTTGATTTAAGGAATTAGGCTTTTAAATAATCTGATGTCAGCCACTAAATTCACTAGACACCCATTATTTCATGGCTGGCATATTGTTTTCCACAGAGCATTCTTGTAAATACGTTTATGTGATGCAAATTAGGCTCGTGTACTAAGCTATCTGATCTATAATGTTTGAGGAACAATAATTTCTGTAAAAACTATGATCAGCAGTGTTAAGGAATGTTTATAATTTCTAAAATGACTGACTTCACGGGAGAAGGCTTGGTAAAAGCATTTAGCATAGAGATGAAACATGTCTCATTAAGTTTCCAGATTATGCACATGTCAACACTTTTTTTTGTCATCCTCTAATAGTTTATTTACATAACTGAGGACTGTTACTTTTATTAGTGGTGTTATTACTGCAGAATGATTTTGGTTGAGTCTACCTATGCAATATAATGTGCTTCTGTTTCACAAAGTTATTGATGGGGATTCTATCCCCTCCAGTCCTCCTTGGTGTTGAGAGTCCCTAATGTGAGTATGTACATATGTAAGTAAGCCATTAGGTTGAGAGCCCTGTGGAGTTTGCCCAGGTCCAATCTGTTATTTTGCTGATGTTGATAGCATTAGCCAGGAGGTGAATGGCACTAGGAGACTGATGTCTCGGTCTGTAGTGACAGATACCAGAGCCTGAAGGCTGTCATCTAGGAGGAGAAATGATTCTTGAGACTTTGAACTTGGGAAGAGAAAACGAAGTTACAGATTTTGCCTTTAATATTGGCCTCAGTGATAGAATTTAATGTTCTTTTTGAACATGGAAAACTGTGTACAAATTTGCTTTATAGGGAGCTTGGTTTCCGGCGATACCACTTATGAGGGCTCTGTTGTTTTGTTTTTTTGAAATTTAAAATATTGTATAATTTGTAGCTTCTGGGTGGTGTAAATGGTTAATGCGCTCAACTGGTAACCTAAAGGCTGGAGGTTTGAATCCACCCAGAGGCACCTCAAAAGAAAAGGCCTGGCAACCTACTTCTGAAAAATCAATCACTGAAAACCTTATGGAAAAAAGCCAGACAAACTGAAACAGTCAAGAACAGAGGACCATCTGAGACTATTGCCCTGACACCCTTTAAACCTAGAACTGAGCCTATCCCCTGAGATCACCCTTCAGCAAAATAGCAGAGTGGCACACAAAATAAAGGATATTACCCATAAATTCAGTGCTCTACTTAAAAACCATCAGTATGAGACCAAAAGATCAACAATTACTCATAAGCAAAGATGAGAAGATAAGGGGGCAGGTACACTAGAGTACTGGAACAAACAACACAAAGAGAATGTTGACACATTGTGATAAATGTAACTGATGTCACAGAACGATTTGTGTGGACATTTTCGAATGGAAACCTAACTTGCTGTGTGAACTTTCACCAAAAGCTCAATAAAACAAACAAAAAAAAAAAAAAAAAAAAGGAGAAGAAGAAAGAAAACCTTATGGAGTACATTCCTACTCTGACACCAGGGCTTCAAACCAGTTTGTTCAGGTTTGAACCCCTGGTGAGAACATTTCTGACAGGTTCCCACGTGATGATGCTAATGATGCTTGTTAGGGACCAATTCTGAAAACCAGTAGTAGAGCTGTGGTTCTCAAAATTTATTATACATAAGAGTCACCTGGGGATCTTATTAAACTGTAGATTCTGATTCAGTATATCTGGGGTAGAAATGCAAATTCTCAGCAGGGGTTGAACTGGAACAAGTCGGTTTGAAACCATGTCTGACACATAAGGGTTGGCCATGAATTGAGTCAACTTGATGGCAACTGATTTGTATTGTATAATTTAACTGATTACAGCTGTACTTATTGACTAAGCTCCAAGATGCATTGTTTGGACCTTCCCCGGATGTGCCAGGAAATCCGTATGTAACAAAACTGAAAAAAAGACAAAGAAAAAGCGTTCAAATTAGGATCTCCCTGAAGTGATGAAGCAGACATATGTAGTTTCTGATGAACCACGTTCCTCTGAAAGGTTCCCATATAGTATTTAGCTTGTATACCTTTCCACAAAGCATCACCTAGCTGTAGAATATATGAGCAACTAACCACCAACAACCTTTTTTTTTTGGGAATAGAATACAGTGTGATGTTTATTGAAAATTGAGATTACTTTAAGATATGAATCACGTAGAGAAAAACTTGCTGTGAGCTGTTCACAATTCCTTCATTTTCACTCAATGTGCAGTTCATTAAAATGACGTTAATCCTCCAGGCTGTTCCTTGGTTTCTATTAAGATGTATTACTGGAATCTCTGCGTAAATACATTGATTACTTCATAGACCTATGTGTTAATCACAAGCAGACTATTGTTACAGATTCATTGTACTTGATAATTAGTAGAATGGAGAGCAGGTTTCAGGAACTTCCCCCTGCTGCCCTTGAAGGATGTGCTGTCTTTAAACCAGGCTTCCACAGACTGAGAGTTTAAGCCTCAGAGTCTAGGTTTAATATCAACATCTGCCCCCTGCTGAGTGCATGGTGCAATTAGCTAATTTCATAAAAATAACATTTTCACCTTGAAGTCAGAAGAAGAGCAAGACACCACAGGCCTGAGATTTAGTTAATTTGCGCATTACTGTAATTGTGTATTTAATGCTGAGATTAATTTTTTTTTTCCCGATGAGTGGAAGCCTGGCACTGTGGGTTGGAACTCTTAAGTCACTTGTAATCATCCCATAGGGATGTTAATAAGGGCAGATAGTTCTGCAGATATATTTAATGAGGATAATAATTTATTTACATGTGAAAACTTTTTTTCAGTGAGAGTTTTCCACCTTTTGATAAACCACTAAATTTAAAAGAAATATCAAATCAAGCTTAATAATCTGTGTAAAATTATTTTTTTAAAAAGCTCTATTTCTTTTTGTAAATTCTCTATTGATTCTATTGAAATGAAAGTCATGATCTCTTTCTCTCGCTCTCTTCTTTTTTTTTTTTTTGGCCAAATATTCAGTGAAGTAGTAAATGTCATTTCTGCTATTTAAGCTTCAGTACATTTTCTAGGTCAGCCAAGAGTTTCAAGACTATTGCATCTCTTTCAGAAGAGGGTAAGGAAACATTGCATGTTGGCAGGGCAGTTACTAGGAAAAACATAAACCTGACTTGTAATCTGCTACATATAACATTCCTTTTTGAATGATAAGTGATATCTTGTGGACGCTGAAGCAGAGATTGTTGGTAATTCAAGTGGATGTGATTGATACATGCCTTGAAAGTTATATCCCTAGAAGTAAGAAAAGAATTCTTAAGTATCTGTGATACTGACATTGCATTTTTACCTAACTAGGTCTTTTCACCTGCCTGTGTCAACAGAGTTGAGCAAGTGCTAACATCATCACAGGGTCTCTGCTGTCTGTATAGTCTCTCACTTGTACCAGTGGCTATAAGCTCAGGGCTTCTGTGAGACCATCTCTGTGCTGGTTTTACCAACTCACCTCAAGAGTTGATGCTCACAGTGAACAGCGATTACCTATTATGTTCTTGTTTACTATTGCCTGACTTTCAAAGATGGGGAAGTGAAACTCTGTATCATTTATATGGGTCTCTACTCCAGACTAGCAGTCCCTGGGTGGTGGTGCTAACCAAAAGGTTGTAGGTTGGACTCCACCTAGAGGTGCTTTGGAAGAAAGGCCTGGCAATTTACTTGCAAAATATCAGCTGTTGATTGGAGCACAGTTCTACTCTGACACACGTGGGGTCACCATGAATTGGAGCCAACAGGTCAACAGCAGCTGGTTCTACTCCAAACTAATTCCTCTTTAAAACACAGTACCTTGGATTGTGGGTGTATGTTTGTGTGCATTTGGCATGAAATGAGTAATGGGGGAGGTGTTGTTTTTCTCTGTGTTCCATTTGTACTATACACACACGTACACACAGAACCATTAACAGGGTTGGTCTAAGGAAAGATCGCCCTTCTATGTAGGTGTAAGTTGTAAACTTAATGCTAAACTCTATTTGAGCCAATAAAATATAGTTGTATTTAGGGGCAGAATGTTTTGTTTTGTTTTTTGTTTAAATGGCTGCAGAGACCAGGGATTCTGCCAGGATGATGGAGAGAGGAGCTTCCAAGGCAGAAGATTTTTCACATGATTTCCAGATCGTTTTGGTGATTTCCAAATGGATAGCAAGTCAACTTTAAGAATACCCTGAACTGCCTGTTATTCTAGGAAAATTGACTTCATTTTCAGGGATATATTGTTAAAATTTTCCATTGTATACTTTGACATATCAGTAGAGACAATATCAGATAATAGAAAAGTGAAGATTTGATGGGAAATGTCTCAATTCCGGACTTTTCCTGTGACTTTGGTACACACATGCATATACGAGCCTGTTTCTAATAAAATGACTGGCACGTGGCCTGTGCTTTTGTGGGGAGAACGTGTGGTGTGTTTTTATTATTAAATTTTAGTGAAAACAAAGTGCAGTGCCGTTAAACACTGTCCCTCTCCCTTTTCTGACCATTTTCCCATCATCCCATGCCACACTGTCTCCCTTCCCACCTCGTTCATTCCCCATCTTCCGTTCACTGTCAGGAAGGGCAGCCTCCGAAGAGCCATTTCAACTCAGCCCGACATCGCCAGAGACTAGTGGACCCAGCTGCTTCAAAAGTGAGTGTGTCCCGTTGCCCTGTGCAGTGGGTGTGCATGGCGGTGTGGTCCTTCTGTGGTAAATGGGGTTGTGGGGTTTTTATTTATGTTTGTGGATTTGAAGGCTCAGAATATGAATACTGAGAGGAAGCAAAGTCTTCTCTATTAGTTTAAGACCATGCACATCAGTGGTGTTGTGGTAAGTGTTTAACAACCAGGTCTGAAAACAAAACAAAACCCTGATTTATAGCATATCTTGGTCTCTGTGGTGTAAATATTCCTATCACTGAACTCAGAGTTGAGAACAGATGCCCCCACCCAAACTAAACCCACTGCCACAGAGTCAATTCTGACTCCTAGTGACTCTATAGGACAGGCCGGAAGTGCCCCCATAGGTTTCCAATGCTGTAATCTTTACAGAAGCAGACTGCCACGTCTTTCTCCCGTGGAGTGACTGGTGGGTTCGAACATCCATCCTTTTGGTTAGCAGCCAAGTACTTAACCACTGTGCCACCAGGGCTCCTAAGAGATGCCTGGTAGCCTACTACAGTCATCCCTTGGTATCTGCCAGGGATTGGTTCCAGGACCACTGCGGATACCAGAATCCGAAGATACTGAAGTCCCTTGTATAAAATGGCATAGTACTTGCATATAACCAATGCATATCCTTCTGTATACTTTAAATCATCTCTAGATTACTTACAGTACTTAATACAATGTAAATGCTATGTAAATAGTTGTTAGTGCTTATACTTAACACTTAATGCTTTCTCAGTTTTTGCAAGCTTAGATCTCTAGAGAGAGACTGAGGACCATGGCAAATTCAAGTTTTGCTTTTTGGAACTTTCTTCGTTTTTTTTTTTCCCCCCTGAATATTTTAGAACCATGGTTGGTTGAATCCATGGATGTGGAACCTGTGGATATGGAGGGCAAACTGTATTAGATAATTTTATACCATGTAGATACAATTGATATAGTTTCCAAGAGCAGAGATTAATATGTAGCAAATTAATTAGAAAGTGAATCAGTTTTAAATACCTATTACTTTTTTAAAAAAAATAGAATTTATTAAATTGTAAGCGTGTATATTTTTAACTTAAAATAATGGCTGTGTGTAACAATTGGCTTATAAAACTCCTGAAAATTTAATGAGCTGGTGTAGGTCGGCTCCAATGACATGTCTAATATATGTGTTGAGAATAGGCTTGAGCCAATTTGGTCATGCCCAACTCTTGTGTTCTTTCTGACAGATAACAACAGCCACAGAAAAGTAGCTGAGTGTTTGGGTGAGAGTTTGATAATCCCACACAGCTCACCTAAGTCTCAGGCCACTTCTGCTACATGTACAAAGTTTTATTAAACAAACATTTTTTTAGCAAAGAGGCACAAAGCAGTTATACAACCTGTTTTATAAGCTCCATGAAGTCCTAGCTGTCTCTCCTTTGAAGTGCTCCAGCCAAATCTTTTTGGAAAGTTTCATTCAAGGTTTACCTGGCAACTCTCCAGAGGCAGAATTCTCTTCCTCTTATAGTGAGCATCAAACAATCAGGATCCTCTGACCCAGTTGCTGGACATGAGGCCATTTAGCAGTCAAACCTCAGGTGCTAATCCTAAGGCTACAAATTACAGTGGTTGAGGAATCTTACATTCATAAAAGGGCAGAGAATGTCTCTAAAACCAGGGCTTCCAGTTCGACTCCCTGTTGAGAATTTGCATTTCCACCCCCAGATATACTGAATCAGAATCTACACTTTAACAAGATTCTCAGGTAATTTGTATGTTAAAATGTAGATCCTGATTCAGTATAACTGGGGGTAGAAATGCAAATTTTCAGCAGGATGTCAAACTGGAATAAACTGGTTTAAAGTCCTATCTAAAACAATTTTGCCAGTTCACTGATCTTTAATACCACTTGTTTCAACAACGAAAGGAGTCCCTGGGTAGTGCAAATGGCTAACACACTCAGCTACTAACTGAAAAGTTAGAGGTTCAAGTCTGTCCAGAGACACTTCAGAAGAAAAAAAAAAAACTCGTTGCTGTTGAGTTGATTCTGACTTATAGTGACCCTATAGGACAGAGTAGAACTGCCCCATAGGGTTTCCAAGGAGCAGCTGGTGGATTCGAACTGTTGACCTTTGGGTTAGCAGCCAAGCTCTTAACCACTGCACCACCAGGACTCCTCAGAAGAAAGGCCTGGTGATCTACTTCTGAAAAATCAGCCACTGAAAATTTTATGGGACACAGTTCTACTCTGACACATACAGGGTCGCCATGAGTCAGAGTCTACTTGACGGCAACTGGTCAACAAGGAAAGCCCATTTTTAACATTCATTATGATGACTAATAAGTTATAGATTTTGATTTCATCAGTAAAAACCCATTTCAGTATGCCAGTTAACAAAAATCTCTGGTGTTCATTGAGATATGGATACCAAAAACTCATTGCCATCGAGTTGGTTCTGACTCACGGTGACCCCGTGTATTATACAGAGTAGAACTGCTCCATAGAGTTTTCTTGATTGTAATGTTTATGGAAGCACATCACAGGCTGTGGTACCATTGGGTGAGTTCAAACTGCCAACCTTTTGGTTAGTAACCCATTGCTGCCAAGTCGATTTCAACTCCTAACGACCCTATAGGACAGAATAGAACTGCCCCATAGGGTTTCCAAGGCTATAATCTTTACAGAAGCAGACTGGCACATCTTTCTCTCGCAGAGTGGCTAGTGAGTTCAGACTGCTGACCTTTTGGTTAGCAGCTGAGTGCTTAACCACTGTGCCACCAGGGATCCTTTTTGATTAGTAGACCAGTGCAAACCCAGAGACCTCCAAGGTATGGATACCTGTGATGTAATGCTAGTTAATCAGCTGGGGATGTGAATTCTGATTAAGGCCACTGACTGTGCATAGAATACAGTTTGATCCCGTAGGTAATATTTCATTGCCTATGCTGATGTAACGGAGTGCTGGTGGTACAGTGGTTAAGCACTCTGCTGCTAACTGAAAGGTCAGTGGTTCAGACCCACCAGCCACTCTGTGGGAGAAAGATGTGGCTGGCAGTCTGCTTCTGTAAAGATTTACAGGCTTGGAAACCCGATGGGACAGTTCTACTCTGGCCTGTATGGTCCCTAAGAGTCAAAATCGACTTGACGGCAACCAAGATGTGGCAGTGTGCTTCCTTAAAGATTTATAGCCTTGGAAACTCTATCTGTCAGTTCTACTCATCCTACAGGGTTGCTGTGAGTCAGAATTGACTCAACAGTGGGTTTTGGTTTTCGTATATACTGATGTATTTGAAAGTGAACTCCAGACATCTTAACAGTTTGTCACATTCATTGAGTGCTTTGTGTGCCGCTTGCTCCCAAGTCCCAGACAACTCACTTTGCTTCAAAAGCCTCGCCATGAAGTTATGGAAATTCTTTGGGTGTGGGGGGGAAAAGTAAGCTAGCTTTAAATAAGTCTGATGGTTTTATCATATTAGATGTGAAATTTGCTAGAGTACAGCACAGAGTAAAGCAGATCCTTCTTGGACCCCACCTAAGAGTTTTAACTAATGAAGCACTAAAATCTCAAGTGAATTAAACACATCCACTGTTATACACAGCATGTACCTCTTGGTCAGTGGTGTTTTAAGGATTCAGCTTCCTTTTTGTTAACTGTTTCTTTTTCCTTTATTCATTTCATCTATCTCGGCATGTTTAGAAATGTTTGTCGTGCCATATAATGCATTATATATGACGCTGTAAATTAGCTAATTTTCTTCTGTTAGTGATTGAGAGTCTTTTTGTTCTATTTTGTTTTAAGAGAGAATCATGGCTTCTTTTTGTAGACAGACTTTAAGAGGAATTCATTAAACTGCTCTAAAGAAGATGTCAGTGTTGCCTTAATGTGCTGTGTGAAGATTTAAGTATGTTACCAAGTTGGTTTAAAAGGTCAGATCTTTTCCTCCCAAAAATAGGATGGTAGTAGAAATTTGAGAAGGGCCTAAAAATCTTTTCTAACATTAAGAGGGATGGTGGAGGAAGCCACTGTTCGCTGTGGGAATATATTACTTGGACAGTAAATAGCAAATGGAAATACGTATCTATGTAGCCAGCGACCTTTTATTGTAAGCACACATGGCTTAGAATTTACACTGTATCTTTTTCAACTCAATAACCTGAGTTGTGGTAAAGAATTATTGCAAATTACAGGTGACCATGTTCTGGGGGTCAGTAACAATTTATGGTAAACCAGCTGCCGAATCTTTTGAGAACATTGATTTTGTCGTAAGTCTGTATTGTGTAGTCTGGGAAGAAGTGTAATCAGATAGAAACTTTTAGTTTCCCAGTAGCAGTATGGTGTGGTGGAAAGAATATACTGGACTAGGTTGTAGATCGGACTCTGTCATAACCCAGCTCAGTGGCCTTGGGTAGTCATTTAACACTAAGCCCTATTGTACAAGGTTTTCTCACCCATTAAATGAGGAGAGTATATGAAATGTTTTCTTAATCAAATTATGAAATTGTGTTTTTCTTTTCTGTAAAGTCTATTTATAACTAGGTACTTTATCATTTAGTCTGAGATTTTTAATGGCAATTCTCAATCCTAAAATCCCTCTACAGATGACATCATTTCTCATTAGTTAGAAAGCTTTCTTATGCAGTCTTACATTAGTATCTTCAGTGGCAGTTAATTTTTAAAGCAGAAATTCCTTTAAAGCAGTGGGGAAAATGGACAGAAATAAGAGGCTCCTTTTCTGCTTGAGGAGTTGGTTTTATTTTTAACCTAACATTTTTCTCTTGTCTTAGAAAGCCTTTTATGATTTGGGTATAAGAAAACAAGCTTTTAAGTCTGTTTTATTTGAATAAGAGTAAAAGGTTAGGGGGAAATAAAAAGTGACGTATGTCTAGTCAAAAAATAAAACGACTATTGCATTGGGCAAATCTGCTGCAAAAGACCTCTTTGAAGTGTTGAGAAGCAAAGATGTCACCTTGAGGACTAAGGTGCATCTGACCCAAGCCATAGTGTATTTTCAATTACCTCATACACATGTGAAAGCTGGACAGTGAATATGGAAGACCAAAAAAGAATTGATGCCTTTGAATTGTGGTGTTGGTGAAGAATATTGAATATACCATGGACCGCCAGAAGAACAAACAAATCTGTCTTGGAAGAAGTACAGCCAGAGTGCTCCTTAGAAGGAAGGATGGTGAGACTTCATCTCACATACTTTGGACATGTTATCAGGAGGGACCAGTTCCCTGGAGAAGGACATCATGCTTGGTAAAACAGAGGGTCAGCAAAAAAGAGGAAGACCTTCAAAGGAGATTGACACAGCGGCTGCAACAATGGGCTCAAAATAGCAATAATTTTGAAGATGGCGCAGGACTGGGCAGTGTTTCCTTCTGTTGTACGTAGGGCCGCTATGAGTCGGAAGTGACTCGAGAGCACCTAATAACAATAACAATGCATGGCTGATTTGG
The DNA here is from genome assembly GCA_030035585.1 of Dugong dugon. Taxonomy (NCBI): domain Eukaryota; kingdom Metazoa; phylum Chordata; class Mammalia; order Sirenia; family Dugongidae; genus Dugong; species Dugong dugon. The sequence continues at coordinate 71,415,947 of CM057460.1, forward strand.
CTAAGTTTGTACACTGGGAATTTCTAAAGCGTCTTTCATTTTGAGAACGTGCTCACCTGTCTATCCCCCTATTATACATGCTTTAACACAGCAAATGAACAGAGTGCAGCAAAACAGACGATAGAAATAATAGTTCAAAGACCACAGAGCAGTTATTTGTGGAGCCAGTAAAGGCCTCTGTTAAATAAGAATCAATTTGATATGGGAGCATTGGGGGCATGATCGGGGGAGACAGGAGGTGGACGGTAAAGAACACAAGCGTGTACAGAGGATTAGTTTTCAAATCTCCTGGCATTTCAGCGCAAAGGATGATGAAGATTCATTCTAGATGAGCTGTCATTTTACGTTGGAAGCTTTGCTGATTCCAGATAAATAGGTTCACAAAGATCATACTGAAATTTTGAGCATGTGAGGATAAATAGTGGTAAGCATAGCATCTAATACATTTCAAAACCAGAAGATGTTACAACAGTCTATCTCCCTTTTAACAAAACTAACACACAAATAGAACTCCCCAAATGCAGGGATAATCCAACTACCAAAAACCTGTGTGTAATTCTAAGACACATTGTTTCAGTCTGCTTCAGGGCTTGTAAACCCTTTATACTAATTCTCAGCAATATTGCTATTTTCTAATGAGTATAAGGCTGATAAAACCTGGGCTTCCCTGCTGGGAAAGTCAGCCCAGAGCTATCTCAGAGCAGATGGTCTTCTTTTCTCACTCGCATAAGCCTTTTAGGATTGATCCTTTTTTTATTTTTACCTATCTGAAGAATAAATGTCGTTGAGATCTTAGAAACCCATTGTTCACAGGGGACACAGCACTCCATTGACCTGAGGTCATAGTTGCATAGATAATCTAAAATAATGGCAACGGAAATCATGGATTGTATTTCTGTCTGTAATATTGAAAGAAAACAAGTATGATTTTTAAGTACTAACAGAATAGACTTTAAAATATGTACATTTTTGAGACTTATTATGCATTGAGTTTCTGGATGGTAATTAACACCTTCCTAGTCTCAGGAATTTCAAGCGTTAAAGAATAATTTATTCTTTTTTGGAGGATGTAATACTTGTTACTATATTTAAGGAAGTAGAAAGATGGTGAAGGGCTTGAGAAGATGGTTACCATAATTATACTGGAAGTATTTTGGTCAATCAACGAGATAGATTGACACAGTAGCTGCAACAGTGGGCTCAAACATAGCAAAGATTGTGAGGATGGTGCACGATCGGGCATTGTTTCATTCTGTTGTGCATAGGGTCTCTCTGAGTCAGAACCAACTCGATGGCATATAACAACAGCAAAATGTAAAATTTTTTACAAAGGGTTTTGGGGTGATACATTTTTAATAGGATATTTTGAGGCAGCTTATAGTTTTTCCTTGTTTATTTTTTGCATTAAACCAAAAAATCCCATTACCATTGAGTCAATTCCAACTCCTAGAGACCCTATAGGACAAAGTAAAACTGCCCCATAGGGTTTCCATCTTTTCAGAGACAGATTGCCACAAATTTCTCCCGAGAAGCTGCCGGTTTGAACTGCCGAACTTTCGATTAGCAGCCAAGAGCTTAACCCACCGCACCACCAGGGCTCCTTGGTTTTTAATAAGTTTCAGAATTGAGATTCGTCCCCTTTTTAGTTGGGACCAAAGGTGTTTGTAGATGGCTAACATAAAAACAATACAACTCGTAGTGACTTTGTAAGACAGAGTAGAACTTCTCCGTACGGTTGCCAAGGAGTGCTAGTAGATTTGAACTGCCGACCTTTTGGTTAGCAGCCGAGCTCTTAACCACTGTACCACCAAAGCACCTTGTACATTAGCCATCTACAAATATCTAAATATCTAAACAAACTAAAATGGGCATGAATCTCATTTCTGAATCTTATTAGCTGTGACTTTGGACCAATTACTTAACCACTCAGAGAAATCCTCAGTTTCCTCATCTGAAAAATGGGGGTGGGTGGGTAATAATTCCACATCAGGTGTTTTGAGCATCGACTGAGATAATGCATGAAATGTACATATCACAAAGCCAGGTGCTTAATAAGTACCAGACAAGTGGTAGTGATCCTTTTTAATTATGATTACTATTATCACGGTTATTAGGTAATTCATTGTTTAACTTTTCTGCATTTTTTTTCTGTTTTGTAAAATAGGGAATTAGGACTATATGATCTCTAAAGTAAAATGTCTAAAATTTTATGTAATTTTACTCATTCTTGAATGCCTACTGTATGCCTAACTGCGTGTTATGCATGGTGAGAAAAAAAAAACTTGCAGACTTCCGGCAAAATGGTGCTCTAGGCAGAAGCACCACGCTGTCCCTCCACAGCAAAGATCCGAAAAACAGCCGAACGGAGAAAACAACAATCTTGAAACCCTAAAACATCAAATGAAGAGATAAAGAACTCAGCCAAGCACCAAACGGAGTGAGAAAACTGACAGAGAACGGAGAGCGAGGAGAGATTCACGCAGGGGTCCCTTACCACCTAACGCAGCGTGGATCCACCATCTTGGACTCCTGTCGGAGACCAGCAAACGGGGTACGAGAAAGCAGCTTCATGGAGCTTCCAGTGGGAGACAAAACAACTGGTAATTTGCGATATGTGCTTTCCCACCCCCCACCCTTCTTCAGCCCCACTCGGCCTCTTCCGCTTCCCGTGGCCACAATCTCTTGTCCAGGAAACACCGGCTGCTTGGATTCCACACACCCAGACGGGCCGGCTCTCTGAGTGCCATTTGTTGGCTGCTGGTGTTGCTTTTTTCTGCTTCTTTTGATTTCTTCCTTTCCTCTCACCACCTCCCCCTCCTTTCACTGAAATACCTGGCTCCATGCGCCATCTTTGCTTCTTCCTGAGGAGCTGCAGAGCTCCGGTAATTTGTGATATATGCTTTCCCACTCCCTACCCTTCTTCACCCACGCTTGGTCCCCTCTGCTTCCTGCAGACACAGTCTCTTGTCTGAGAAACACCGGCTGCTTGGATTCCACCAGCCCGCGCTAGCTGCCTCTCTAAGTGGCATTTGTTGGCTGCTCGTGTTGCTATTTTTTCTGCTTCTTTTGATTTCTTCCTTACCTCTCACCACCTCCCCCTCCTTTCGCTCAAATACCTGGCTCCGTGCACCATTTTTGCTTCTTCCTGAGGGGCTGCGGAGCTCCGTTCAGTGTAGAGCTGCTTCCCGGTCTGGGCTGCTGCACAGGTGGGATCCTGGGGCTTTTGTTCGTTTGTTTGTTTTGAATTGTTTGTTTGTTTTCTTTTCCTTTTCTTGAGTTGGGAGCCCTTTCTGGCCAGGCGGTGCTGCGTGGCAAAGAGACTGCCCCCTTGGCTTGCACAGACGTGCAGAGGGATCCCTGAGGGCATTTCTTTTTTCGTTGTTTTTTTCTGTTTTTTGGGGGGCTTTTCTTGTTCTTTTTTTTAAATTTGTTTTGTTTTATTTTCCCTCTTTTTCCCTTTTTGTCTTTATTCATTACTCAGTTTCTAATCTCTCTGTGTCTTCGCTTTCTGTTCCCTGAATACCTGGCGTTGTATACCTCTATACCTTCTAGTCAGGCTGTACTGCAGCACCTGAGAGCACCTTCCCGAGACCTCATAGCTGCACTGGTAGGATCCCTGGGAACTTTGCGGTTCTTTAACCTTTCCGATTTTTATTTATTCATTCTTTTCTTCCTCTTCCCCTTTCTGTTTTTTTTCCATTTTATAGTCTCTCATCTCTCCACTCCAACGGCAAGCTACCCTAGCATTCTTTTTTGTTTGTTTGTATGTTTTTGGCTTCTGTTCTTCTCACTTCTCTCGCATATCCATCTTAGCTCCACACATAACAATCTCCCCGCTACATCCTGCCTACCTGCACCATGCGCTTAACATCACACCACCAAGCGGCACAGGCACGGCCTACAGGAACCTGCCCTGCACTGATTACCGACCCACCCTGGTGGCTGTAGTAAGTGCCACAAACAACCCATCCCAGTAACTCCTCTTCAGCTATACCTGTCCTGCCATAGCATATCTGAGTGACTGACCCTGCCAATTGGAGAAGGAGACGAAGAGTATTATGCCACAGATGAGCAAACAACAAAGAACACACAGTCCGCCTGCTCAGACATAGTCAAATTTTTTTTTAAAAAAAAGGCACGAAACAAACAAATCTACAGTCAATAAACGAGAAATAACTACTGAATGCCCCGAAGACAGCAGACGATATCAAAACATTTACAAAAACAGAACAGGATGGTTCCAGTAGACATCCAAAATAAAACACCAGATGACTTTCCAGTGCAAGAAAAGGCACTAGAACTACCTAATAGGGAATTCAACTCTCTAATACTGAGAATCTCCAAGAGCTGAACAAAAAGCAGACAAAAATGAGGGAAAATAGACAAATTCATGGAAAATACAGACAAAAAATTGGAAGAATTCAGGAAAATAATGCAGGAACAAACTGCCAAAATAAATTCACTACTTATGCAAAGACAACAATTAGAAATCCAAAAGATAAACAACAAGATTTCAGAAATGGACAGGGTCATAGAAGGGCTGAGAAGCAGATTTGAAATGGTGGAAGACAGGATCAGTGGACTTGATGACAGACACTTGGATACAACTCTGTTTCAGGAAAACTCAGAAAAAAGAACAAAGAAAAATGAAGAGACCCTGAGAGATGTGGGATACAATCAAAAGCAAAAATTTGCTAGTGATTGGAGTTCCAGAACAGGGGGAGAAAACAGAAAACACAGAGAGGATCATTGAAGAACTGCTGACAGAACACTTCCCCAATATCATGAAAGATGAAAAGATGGCCATCCAAGAAGCTCAACAAACCCCACATAGGAGAGACCCCAAAGAAAATCACCAAGGCGTATAATAATCACACTCGCAAAAACCAAAGGCAAAGAATTCTGAGGGCAGCTCGTGAAAAACAAGAAGTCACATACAGAGGAGAAACAATAAGACTAAGCTCAGATTATTCGGCAGAAAGCATGCAGGCAAGAAGGCAATGGGATGACATATATCAAATCTTGAAAGAAAAAAATTGCCAGTCAAGAATAATATATTCTGCAAAACTCTCGTTCAAATTTGATGGTGAAATTAGGTCATTTCCAGATAAACAGAAATTAAGGGAATATGTAAAAGCCAAACCAAACTTAGAAGAATTATTAAAGGGAGTTCTTCGATCTGAAGACAAACAACTTCAGCTCATAGGCAGAATCTAGGATGCAGGATCATACCAGCCAGTTGCCAATCTAGGAAATGACCTCTCGAGGACTGTCCAAATCTGAAGGAAATACAACAGGGCATCAGAGCAGTTAATCAGTAAATGACAACAACATCAAAACAATGAAAGAGGGAATAAACGGCATAGGTATAGAACCTTCTAATGGAGAGGAAGGCAAGGTGATACCAAGTAATGGTAGACTGCTTCAAACTTAGAAAGATAAGGGTAAAATTCATGATAACCGCAAAGAAAGTTAACAAACATACTGATTAAAAAAAGAGGAAAAACATAAAGTCTCAGCAAAAACAAAACCTACAAAAACAAAAGAAATGAAAAAAAATCCACAAACAAAACTCAGCACAAGAGAGTAAGAAGAACAAAGAAAACTTCAGCACCACAAAAAAAGCACTACAAAATGACAGCAACAAACTCACATCTATCAGTACTTAACACTGAATGTAAATGGACTCAATGCACCCATAAAGAGACAGAGAGTGACAGAATGGATAAGAAATCAGGATCCATCACTTAGCTGTCTACAAGAGACACACCTTAGAAACAAAGACGTGAATTTATTAAAAGTCAAAGGTTGGAAAAAAATATATCAGGCTAACAACTACCAAAAAAGAGCAGGAGTGGCCATTCTAATCTCAGATAAAATAGACTTTAAAACAAAATCTACTATGAAAGACAAAGAAGGACACTATATAATGATTAAGGGGACAATCCATCATGAAGACATAACCATAATAAACATCTACGCACCCAATGACAGAGCTCCAAAATACATTAAACAAACTATAACAACACTGAAAAGAGAAATTGACAGTTCCACAATAATAGTAGGAGACTTCAACACACCACTGTCAGTAAAGGACAGAACAACTAAGAAGAAACTCAGCAAAGATACAGAAGACCTAAAGGACACAATCAGCCAACTGGACCTCATAGACATATATAGAACAATCCATTCAACCGCTGCAAAGTACACAGTCTTTTCCAATGCACATGGAATGTTCTCCAGATTAGACCACATCTTAGGCCACAGAGCAATCCTCAACAAGATCCAAAACGCTGAGATAATTCAAAGTATCTTCTCTGACCACAATGCCATCAAGGTAGAAACTAACAATAGAAAGACAAGGGAAAAAAATCAACTACATGGAAACTGAATAATACCCTGCTTACACATCAGTGGTTAATAGAAGAAATCAGAGATGGAATCAAAAAATTCCTAGATCAAATGAGAATGAAAACACATCATACCAAAACCTTTGGGACACAGCAAAGGCAGTCCTCAGAGGACAATTTATAGCAATAGATGCACTTATCAAAAAAAGAAGAAAGGGACAAAATCAAAATATTAACTACAGAACTCAAACAAATAGAGAACAGCAAAAAAAGCCCACAACCACTGGAAGAAAGGAAATAGTAGAGATCAGAGCAGAAATAAATGAAATAGAGAACAGAAAAACAATAGAAAGAATCAACGAAACCAAAAGTTGGTTCTTTGAAAGAATCAACAAATTGGACAAACCACTGGCCAGACTGACAAAAGAAAAATAGGAGAGGACACAAATAACCCAAATAAGAAATGAAATGGGGGACATTACAACAGACCCAACTGAAATAAAAAGGATCATAACAGAATATTATGAAAAAGTATACTCCAAAAAATTTGAAAACCTAGAGGAAATGGATAAATTTCTAGAAACACACGGCCTACCCAAACTGCAACAGTGATGTTGAAAACGTGAACAGACCCATAACAAGAGAAGATATTGAAAATGTAATAAAAAAACTCCCAACCAAAAAAAGCCCAGATGGCTTCACTGGAGAATTCTACAAACATTTGCAGAAGAGCTTGTACCAGTACTACTCAAGCTATTTCAGAGCATAGAAGAGGAAGCAACACTTCCAAATTCATTCTATGAAGCCAGCATAATGCTGATACAAAAACCAGGCAAAGATGTCACAAAAAAAAGAAAATTACAGAGCAATATCTCTCATGAGTATAGATGCAAAAATTCTTAACAGAATTCTAGCCAATAGAATTCAGCATCATATCAAAAAAATAATACACCATGACCAAGTAGGATTCATACCAGGTATGCAAGGATGGTTCAACATTAGAAAATCCATCAACGTAATCCACCACATAAATAAAAGGACAGAAAAGAATCACATGATCATCTCAATTGACGCAGAAAAGGCATTTGACAAAGTCTGACACCCATTCCTGATAAAAACTCGCAATAAAATAGGTATAGAAGGGAAATTTCTCAACATAATAAAGGGCACCTATGCAAAACCAATGGCCAACATCATTAGTAATGGAGAGAGGCTGAAAACATTCCCCTTGAAAACAGGAACAAGACAAGGATGTCCTTTATCACCACTCCTATTTAACATTGTGTTGGCAGTTCTAGCTAGAGCAATAAGGCAAGAAAAAGAAATAAAGGGCATCCAAATTGGTAACGAAGAAGTTGAACTGTCCCTGTTTGTGGATAATATGATACTATACATAGAAAACCCTAAAGATTTCATGAGAAAACTACTGGAAGTGATAGATTCAGCAGAGTAGCAGGATACAAGATAAACATTCAAAAATCAGTTGGATTCCTATATACCAATAAGGAGAACGATGAAAAGGAAATCAGGAAAACAATACCATTTATAATAGCCCCTAAAAAGATAAAATACTTAGGAATAAATCTGACCAGGGATGTAAAAGACCTATACAAAGAGAACTACAAAACACTACTGCATGATAACCAAAGAGATCTACATAAATGGAAAAACATACCATGCTTATGGATAGGCAGACTCAACATTGTGAAAATGACAATTCTACCCAAAGCAATTTACAAATACAATGCAATCCTGATCCAAATACCAACAACATTCTTTAAAGAGATGGAAAAACTAATCATTAACGTTATATGGAAGGGGAAGAAGCCCCGAATAAGTAAAGCACTACTGAAGAAGAAGAATAAAGTTGGAAGACTCACACTACCTGACTTCAGAACCTACTATACAGCTACAGTAGCCAAAACAGCCTGGTACTGGTACAACGACAGATTCAATGACCAATGGAACAGAATTGAGAACCTAGATGTAAATCCATCCACCTACGATCACCTGATCTTCAACAAGGGCCCAAAGTCCATCAAATGGGGAAAAGACAGTCTTTTTAACAAATGGTGCTGGCAAAACTGGATATCCATCTGCAGAAAAATGAAACAGGACCCATACCTCATGCTGTACACAAAAACTACTTCAAAATGGATCAAAGACCTGAATATAAAGCCTAAAACTGTAAAGTTCATAGAAGAAAAAATAGGACCAACAGTTCAGTACTTAATACATGGAATTAACAGGATACAAACCATAACCATTAATGCACAAACCCCAACAGATAAGCTAGATCACTGGGATCTTCTAAAAATCAAACAGCTACAGATTGGGAAAAATTTTTTGGACAGTACAAGTCAGTCAAAGGCCTAATCTCCTTAATTTACAAGAAAATCTAACACCTCCACAACAAAAAGACAAACAATCCTATTAAAAATGGGCATAGGAAATGAACAGACACTTCATGAAAGAAGACATTCAAATGGGGAACAGACGTGAGGAAATGCTCGCAATCACTAGCCATTAGAGAAATGCAAATTAAAACCACAATGAAATACCATCTCACTCTGGCATTACTGGCACGAATCAAAAACACTGGAAATAGCAAATGTTGGAGGGGCTGCGGGGAGATTGGAACTCCTATGCAATGCTGGTGGGAATGCAAAATGATACAACCATTTTGGAAAATGATATGGCGCTTCCTCAGAAAGCTGGAAATAGACATACCATTCGATCCAGCAATCCCACTCCTAGGAATATATCCTAGAGAAATAAAATTCATCACTTGAATAGACATATGCAAACCTATGTTCATGGCAGCATTGTTCACAATAGGAAAACAATGGAAACAACCTAGATGCCCATCAACAGATGAATGGATAAACAAACTATGGTACATACACAGAATGGAGTACTATGCAATCAGAAAGAACAACAATGAATCTGTGAACCATCTCATAACATGGATGAAACTGGAGGACATTATGTTGAGTGAAATAAGTCCATCACAAAAGGACAAATACTGTATGAGACCTCTGTTGTAAAAACCCATGAAAAAAAGTTCACACACAAAAAGTAACAATCTTTGTTGGTTACCAGGGATGGGAGGGGTGGGGTGGGGAAATACTAAATAGGCAATAGATAAGTGGTATCTTGGGTGAAGGGTGAGACAGTACACAATACAGGGCAAACTAGCACAAGTTGTACAAGGAAAGGTCATGGAAGCCCCATAGACACATCCAAACTCTCTGAGGTACTGAATTGCTGGGCGGAGGGCTGTGGGGACTATGGTCTCGGGGAACATCTAGTTCAATTGGCATAACACAGTTTATAAAGACAATGCTCTACATTCTACCTTGGTGAGTAGCATCTGGGGTCTTAAAAGCCTGTGAGTGGCCATCTAAGATACTCCACTGGTCTCATCCCTTCAGGAGCAAGGAAGAATGAAGAGAACAGGATAGAAGGAAAAGATTAGTCCAAAGGACTAATTGTCCACAGCTACCAAGGCCTCCACCGGACTGAGTCCAGTACAGCTAGGTGTTGCGCGGCTACCACCACTGACTTGTCTGACCAGGATCACAACAGAGGGTTCTGGACAGAGCTGGAGAAGGATGTAGAACATAATTCTAAGTCACAAAAACAAGACCAGATTTACTGGCCTAAGGGAGACTGGAGAAACCCTGAGAGTATGGCCCCCAGACACCCTTTCAGCTCAGTGGTAAAGTTATCTCCGAGGTTCACCGTTCAGCCTGGGTGGACAGCCCCTAAAACCAAATGAGACTAACGAGGTACAGTAATCCAGTGACAAGGGCCAGTAGGCAGAAGGGGACAAGGAGGCTGGTGATAGGGAACCCAAGGTTGAGTAAGGATATTGTTGATGTGTTGTGAGATTGTTAACCATTGTCATAGGGCAACATTTGTAGTAACTGTTAAATGAGAAACTATTTTGTTCTGTAAGCCTTTATGTTAAGTGAGAATAACAGCATAATTGGAAGAGCGTAGTCAATGTCACTGAACTGTGCATGTAGAAATTTTTGAAATGGTGTATCTTTGGCTATGTGTATTTTCACCAAAAAAAAAAGGTTGAGAAGTTAGAGGGTTGACATGATGTGGGGTTGTTAACCAATGTAATAAAACAATATGTTTACTCCTGTTTCATGAGAAACTATTTGTTCTGTAAGCCTTCATCTGAAGTACGATAAAAAATAAAAAATAAACAAACTTGCAACATTTGTTTCATACTCTCAAAAACAAAGTTATTAAATGGGGGAAAGACAGATTAACACAGAAAAGACAATAATAAATTGTACGTTATACAGTATCAGTGCGGTGTTGATTTTTAGGAGCGAAATCTGTGAGTAGCAGTCAGAAAAGAATTCATGGAGGTGGTGGTTTTTATTCTGCATCTTGGAGAAGGGGTAGGACTTTTCAAACAGCTTGAGCATGGACATGAACGTTCCATAAATATGCAGTAAAGGTACCGGCAGGCCAGGGCAGAGGGAGACATAACTCAAGGTCAAGACCAAAGGCATGCTCTTGTCATGGTTATCCATGGTGGGATGAGTGTGGGCTTTGAAACCATGCAGACCTGTTTTCAAATCTGGATAATAGCCATGTGGCCAAGGGAAGGTGTCTTGCTTCCTCATAGGTACAATCAGCATCAGCACCATCTGCTTTATTAAGGATGTTGTCATAATTAAATGGTCTGGTGCCATTCTGTAGAATAATCAGGTCATTTTGGGGAGTAAACTGGCAGTACTTAGTTAAACTAAACATAGTCTACCCTATGACCAGAGGAGCCTGGATGGGGCAAGCAGTTTGCGATTGGCTACTAAGCTAAAGGTTGGTGGTTCAAGCCCCCCCAGCTGCTCCGTGGAAGAAAGCCCTGGTGAACTGCTTCCATGAAGATTGCAGCTAAGAAAACCCTATGGAACAGTTCTATTCTGAAACACATAGGATTGCCATGAGTTGGGGGCTGACTCGGTGGCAGCTAACAACAATAACAATGCCCCCATGACCCAGTATGGGCAGTGGTCGTTCAGTGGTAGAATTCTTGCCTTCCATGAGGGATACCTGGTTTGATTCCCAGCCAATGCATGTCGTACGCAGCTATCATCTGTCTGTCAGTGGACGCTTGCATGTTGCTATGATGTGGAACAGGTTTCGATGGAGCTTCCAGACAGACTAAGACAGACTAGGAAGAAAGGCCTGGCAGTCTACTTCCAAAAATCAGCCAATGAAAACCCTATGGATCACAAAGGTCTGACCCTCAGCTGATCATAGGGATGGCCCAGAATCGGGCAGCATTTCGTTCCATTATGCATGGGGACACCAAGAGTGGAGGGGCTGACTCAACAGCAGCTAACATGACCCAATAATCCCAACCCTAAAGAGGCTGTATTCGTACAAGGATATGTACACAAAGACTTAACTGCAGCATTGATGTTCCGGTAGAAACGTGAGCTATAGACAGCCGAGAGTGGTTGGGAAAACAAGGTAGATGCCTTCCTGTAAAATCCAACAGTTAGGAGCAAGAACCTAAAGGTACACTACAGCAATGTGGATAGAGTGTAAAACACATTATTGAGTGAAAACTTTTGAAAAAATTCAATTCTGTAGTACAGTATTTTAAATGTCAATTAAAAATATATGTGCATCATAGAATATACATTTTACAAGAGCTCATACAAATAGTTGAATATATATCAGCTACATTAGAAAGATTGCTTGGAGGCAGGGAAGGGGGGGCATAGGAGTTAAAAGTGGGGATGAAAGTAAATAAACTGATGGATTATGTTAATATGCCACGAACTGAGCAGTATGAATAACTCTACCCTTTGCACTTGAGTCCCTTCAAGCAAAAATAAATAGACAGGCAATGAAATAAGATATAAGGGAGGCCTCGTATAAAAGCCTGACACTTAAATGTTTCAGAAATGGAAGTAGCCATGTGTGAGGGTAGCTCTGTTACTCCGAGTAATGGAATAGCGGATGCTCATGTAGCACTGCCATGTGCCCAGCCTTGTCCCAGGTGCTTTACACATACACTAATGCCTTTAATCGTTACCACATCCATAGGAGTAAGCTACTGTTGTTATCACCATTTTGCAGGTGAGGAAACTAAAGCACAGTGAAGTTAAATAACTTGTACAAGGTCACGTAGCAAGTAAAAGGGAAGTCAGGATTCAGACCCAGTTAAGTTGGACTCTTAGAATCCCTGTTCTTAACCATCACACCTTGCTGCCTCCTGGTGGACATAACTCAGTGAAGTGGTGACGGGAGGAACAAATAAATACCTTCGACAGAGGTCCTGTTGGCACATGCCTACTTACAGTCACAACTACTTCCTTTTTGTGGAGGTGGACAAGTTTTGTTTTTTTTAAGCATGTGTATGTAAAACTTCTTATGGAAGTATAATATACATCCAGAAGCATACAGCTTGGTGAATTTCTTCAAATGGAAACAATCTGGCGCTGACCCAGGTCTAGAAACAGAACACTACAGGTAACCCTGAAAGACAAAGGAAAGCAAAAGCTTCTGCCGTTTTTACTGGGCACTAAATTAATGATGCTGGAAAGCATCATCATGAAAACACAACACTTTAAAGCCATAAACAATAAAAATGTGAAACATTCTGAAAATTACCACAGGTATCAGATGTTTTCTAAGGCATGGAAAAAACTCTATACCTTTTCATTGATTTTTAACACAGATAGTTGCTTCTGTTATGACTGGCTGAGGGGCAGAGACAGCTCATGGAGGGAAGCAGGAAAGTCTCTCCCTGAATTTAAAGGCCGCACACTGTTATCAAAGGGTAAAACAGATTGAGGTACAAGCTTTAGGTAGACATAAATAAATAAGTAGATAAACACCTACCATGGTATGGATTGTAAAGAAGACCTTGCAGTGGGCAGATAAATGTTATTTTCATTTCTTTTCTGGGCATTCTTTAACTCTGGACAGCTATCTTTGACATTAAATCTCTACTCTTATGGGTCACATTTACCAGTTTGCATGACAAAGCTATGACAAATGTGTATCCCACTAAAAAAGACAATTTTTTCCCACATTCTCTTCATGTCTTTTCATGTCCAGGAAGAGTCTCATGTTGTCGTTTTGGGCTATTATTACAGCGTCTTGTAGCAAGCCAGCATACTCATGCACAATTCACTGCCTTTGGGTAGTATAGCACAGTGACTTTAAATCATTTACCCTGGGTCACAGAACTAGTAGAAGGTAAAGCTAGCTTTCAGACTCAGTCCTTGACTTAGCCACCAGGTCATGCTCTTTGCTGCCACCATCTAGGAGGGGCCATGCGTCTTTCCAGGTAATTCACTATACCATACAGGACAGAATTTCTTAGGGTATAAAAGACAGACATCCACTATACTCAAGATGTAGTTTTTTTAATCTCAGATGCTGGAGAAATCTTTTGGTCTAGATACCACTCTCCTGTCATCTAAATCCATATTACTGTGGACCGAGGCAGTGATGCAAAGGTATCTGAAAAGTGTTTATTCTCCTTATAGTTTCTACTTGTGTCTATCCCAGTTAGCATGGTCTTCTGTCTCTGTTGGCTTTAATAAGAACTCCAGGCCCATAACATTCTAATAAAAAAATAGGCAAAGGACACGGATAGACAGTTTTCAGAAAAGCAAACATAAATGGCTTCAAAGCATGGGAAATGATGCTCACCTGTCCTCATTAGAGAAGTCCAAATTAAAAATGCCACTGAGGTTTTTTTTTTAAACTATCAAGTGGCAAAAATCCTAAAGTTTGATAACACTTGGTGGGGAATTAGCTTTCTTACTTACATTGCTGGTGGGAGTGTGAGTTAGTACAACCTCTGCACAGAGTAAGTAAATGGACAATATTTATTCAAAGCATGTATACATAACCTTTGACCCAACAGTTCCTCTCTGCGGAGTCTAACTGACAGATATACCAGCATATGTGCAAAATGAGTCATGGAAAAGATTATTCATTGCAGCATCCTTTTTAATAGCAAAAGTTTAGTTATTTAACTGGAGAAATAAATTGTGCTACATCCATCTGAGGAATACTGTGCAGCTATGCAAAAGAATGAGGATGCTGTCTTTAAACTAATAGTTTAAATAACTCTTTATAAACTAAATTAACTCTTTATGCTTTATGGATTTGGAACTATGTTAGTGTATTTCCCTTTCAACAATTTATTCCTTTTCATTGTGAGGCACCTACTAAACCTCCCTGGCCACTTGGTCCTTTCTGACTTCTACTGAGTTATCTAGCATCCTCTTAACAATCAACTGTTTGAGCACACTTACCATTCTTTAAAGTTGATTATAACCAAAAAAAAAAAAAAAAACAAACAAACAAACAAAAAAACTCTAGGACAAGAAGCAAAAATAAAAGGCCATAGAGCTCTCCCCATGGAGCCCTAGTGGTGCAAACAGTTAAGTACTTGGCTGCTAACTGAAAGGTTGGTGGTTTGAATCCACCCAGCGGCTCCACAGAAGAAAGACCTGGCGATCTGCTCCCATAAAGATTACACCCAAGAGAACTCTATGGGGCAAAACTCTGACACATGAGGTTGCTATGAGTCGGAATCAACTAAACAGCACCTAACAAGAGTTTTCCCCATTTTTTCACTCAGATATATACAAGTAATTCTTTAAAAAGTGGGTTCTACTCATTTATTTTCTATAATGCTATCTATAACGTGTGTCATAAGAATAGTATTAAAAACCAAAAATGAAACCTGTTGCCATTGAGTCAATTCTGATTCATACTGACCGTATAGGACAAAGTAGAACTGCCCCATAGGGTTTCCAAAGAGCGACTGGTGGATTCCAACTGCCGATCTTTTGGTTAGCAGCCTGAGCTCTTAACCACTGCGCCACCAGGGCCCCAAGAATAGTATTAGAGCACTCAAAATTACAGGCTTAAAAAGTATCTTTGGAATTGTGTACTAACACATACAGAGCATCCACTCTGGCCAGACATTGTGCAAAGTGCTGGCTATTTAGTGCTTAAAATGGGAGAGTATGGCAACTGCCTTTTGAAGAATCACTCCCTAATCTTTTTTTTTCTTTAAACCATTATATTGAAATGTAAACATATTTAGAAAAGTGCAGCTATCTTAAGTTTGATACTGTCCCACTAATCTTAGACACTTTTTTTCTGCATGTGTAATACATGTTCAGAAAAGTGCAGGTCTCAACATAATTGCACAAACTGATTACACCCAATTAACCAACATCAAGATAAAAACAAAATAAAAACAGAGCTTTACCAGCACCCCCACCCCCACCCCCGAAGGCCCCTTTGTGCTATCCTTGTAGCAATTTTATGAATGTTTTAAATGTCTGTTGTTTTTGCTTACAGAGTCTTAGTTTTTCATGATATTGCTTTCCATTGTCCTAATCCAGTATCCAGTACAATGACACTTGTTTTTGTTTTCCCTTGTTTCTAATAGGAAGAGATTGGGTTTTAAAATGCAGGTTAAAATAAAGAACATGTTTAAAGACCACAATTACTATAACTTATAATATTTCAAGTATTGGAATATCTATTTTAATTTCACTTGAATGTTGTAACCAAAAACGGTAGGCAGAAAAAGCTTGTTTGGTCTGGCCTGTTTCTCTTTCCTAACCACAGATTTTTGCAGCTGGCAAAGTTTGAATGTGCATAGGTGAATTGTTACAGCCCAGCCTCTCTTGTCCTGAGGGAGATTTTTTTAAGACCTTTAAAAACACAGGTGAATTACATTTTTTGACTTTTCTCAGAGTCATCAGAGTTGTGCTTGCCAAAGATTTGTGTAGCAGGAAATTTGCCAAGATGGGATTAGCAATTTATTTGGAGAAAGAAGATAGGAAGTAGGCGAAAAGATCACAAAATAGGTTAAGTACAGGTTACTTAGTTGGCTGCCTAGATTTATGAAGACCTACCGAAATCATTCCTTTTGCCTTCAAGTATTTCTGTACCCTATTTGCCCCTATGCCTCTCTCTCCCTCAGGGAAGAAAAAACAAAAACAAAAAAACCCTAAAACATAACCACTAAGTCCAAAAAAAAGTAACTTAGATGTTTAACTAGGCAAGTCTTGTCATGCCTGGGGATTCTGTGAATTTTGATGGGGTTTGGGAAGGAGTTTCTTTCCTCACAGTTCTTGAGAAGAGCAACCTGGACAGGCCAGACATACTTGCTGGCTGATGCACAGAGACCCATAATCTCTCGTGTTGTAACTGGTCTCAGTGTCTTGATAATGACATTGCTAGTTTTAACCTTTTTTTTCAGTTTAGATATGTTTTATGGATAGATACTCCCCATTACTTCACGTACATTTACCTACTTCCTTGCTTGAAAAGAGATTTGATTATGATGTACCCAAGTATGGTTTTCTGTGTGTTTATTCTGTTCAGGGTTCACTGAACCTCTTGGATATGTGGATTGATATTTGACGTCAATTTTGCAAAGTCCTTGGCCATTATCCAAATATATCCTCACCCCCATTTTCTCTCCTCTCTTATGGACTCTATTTATACCTATGTTAGGCAAGTTGTTATTGTTCCACAGGTTTTAGATACTCTGTTTTGTTTTCTATTTTATTCTCTTTGTGATTCATTTTGGATAATTTCTGTCATTTTGACTTGAAGTTTGTTCTTCCTTTTCTTTGCTTTATTCAGTCAGCTGGTAAACTCATTTCATTACATCATATTTTTTTCATTTCTGGCTTTTCCCTTTTATTCCCTTTTATAGTTTATACCTTTCTGCTGAAATTTCCCATATCTTTACTCATGTTATCCACTTTTACCACTGCATCCTTTATCATGATTATTTTTGAGTTTTTGATATATCCAAGGTCTTGAGTATCTCTATGTCTGTTTCTATTGCCCATTCCTTCTCTTGACCATGGGTCACAAGTTTTTGCTTCTTCATGTGCATCAATTTTTTTTTTAATTAGATGCCAAACATTTTGAATAAAATAACACTAAAAACTAAGCTAAATAATTCTTAGCTGCAGAAAAAGGTGGGCCTCTTCTTATGTTATGCCACCTGAGTATGGGTGCCCAGTCGTTCTGTTCTGTACTTAGCTGGGTCGGCTGTTGTTGAAGTTTTAGCTTGATTCAGTTCATCATTGCCCTCAAGATTTTGAGGGTGGGTTCAGGAGTTTCTTCTCAGTATGACTTGGGATCTGAGCTCTGGTAATATTGTGGAGATCTCTTCGTGCTTTATGGCTGAGTACTGCCTTTCCGAAGTGTGGGAGATCTCTCTCCACCTGCCACCTTGCTCTTAGCCTTGGAAAGGTATCTGTGAAAGCCCAGTGCCTTGGAGGGATTTCTGTCAGCTTTCCTGCTCCTCCCCCATGTTTCCATTGCTGAAAATCCAGAGTGCCTTGGATCTGTTTATTTCAGCTCTCCTTCCCTGTTCCCTGCTTTGGAACAAAGCACTTGCATTTGAGGAAGGGTCCACATGCCTCAAGCCCTGTCTCTTTCTCTGGCTCTCAGCTCTCCTGCCTGCTTCCAGCTTGCAGTGAACTACCTGTTCAGTTGATGGAGATCTAAGGTTGCAGACTCACCAACCTTATTCAGAATTCTAATCTGTCAGACCAGTCCACTTCCAACCATTAAAAGATTGTTGTAAATTTGGCTGTTTCCTCCTTACCCTATACATGGCTGGTTTCTTTTCCTCTTGCCGGTCTGCCAGAGGTGGGATCAGCTATGGGTCTCTTCTCTCCTATGAAGAGTTTATCATTTTCTGGAATTTACTTTATTTAGGCTTGTTTATATCCTTAGCTTTTTGATGATTTGTTTTTCAAATTATGATTTGTAGCCTATCCAGCTTGTTTTCATTGTTAGTGTGGGAGCAATGATCTTCTGTGATTGTCTACATCTAAGTGGAAGTGGAAGTCTCAGAAATAGGAAATTTGTCTGAGGAAATCAGGAAATTTTCAGATAAGGAAAAGGGAACAAAGATAAACCTTGGCCATTGATAAATGGAGGGTCAGTTCTCTGGTCCTGTCTGTATTATATATACACATGGATGTGGTAACAGTCCTTGTTTACTGGGTTTATCTTTCACATGAACTATAGGCCCCTAGTATGGTATATGTTTTTATGCCTTGTGTTTATTTCTTCAGGGATTTGATCACTCTAGCAAACAAAGGGTTTATTTGTGTAGCTACTGTTTTCAGTCTCCTTTTGAATTTGCTGCCACAATCTTGTGAGGTGTACGAGGAACTTTTTATTGAATTATAGCATAGGTCAGCTATCTCTTTTGTCATTAGTGTCATAACAGACTACGAAATTCAGAGTTGCCCAGTGCAATAATGGGTGTATTATATGGCACTAATTTAGTCTCTGACGTCCTTGTGGTCATTATACCATTGCCCTGAACTGAGGGCTTAGTTGAGCCTACATTTTTTAAAAAATTGTGCCTTAAGTGAAAGTTTACAGTTCAAGTCAGTTTCTCATACAAAAATTTATACCCACATTGTATAAATGCTCTCCCTATAATGTGACAGCACGCCCCTCCTTTCTACCGAGGATTTCCTATGTACATTCAACCACTCCTGTCCCTTTTTGCCTTCTCATCTCACCTCTGGCCAGGAGCTGCCCGTTTAGTCTCGTATATCTACTTGAGCTAAGAAGCACTCCCTTCATAAATATCATTTTATGTCCTGTAGTCCGGTATAATCTTTCAGAAGAGTTGGCTTCGGGGATGGTTTCAGTTCTGGGCTAACGGAAAGTCCAGGGGCCATTCTTTCTGGGGTCCCTCCAGTCTCAGTCAAACCATTAAGTCTGGTCTTTTTACTAGAATTTGAGTTCTGCACCCCACTTTTCTCCTGCTCCATCAGGGATTCTCTGTTGTGTTCCCTGTCAGGACGGTCATTGGTAGTAGCCAGGCACCATCTAGTTCTTCTAGTCTCAGGCTGATGGAGTCTCTGGTTATGTGGCCCTTTCTGTCTCTTGGGCTGATATTTTCCTTGTGTCTTTGGTGTTCCTCATTCTCCTTTGCTCCAGGTGGGTTGGGACCAATTGATGCATCTTAGATGGCTGCTCGCTAGCTTTTAAGACCACAGATGCCGCTCACCAAAGTGGGATGCAGAACATTTTCTTAATAAACTTTGTTATGCCAATTGACCTAGATGTCCCCTGAAACTATAGTCCCCAGACCCCTGCCCCTGCTGCTCTGTCCCTTGAAGTGTATAGTTGTATTCAGGAAACTTCTTAGCTTTTAGATTAGTCTAGTTGTGCCGACTTCCCCTGTATCATACATTGTCCTTCCCGTCACCTAAGATAATTCTTTCCTACTGTCTAGCTAGTGAATATCCATCTCCCTCCCTCCTCACCCTTGTAACCATCAAAGAATGTTTTCTTCTGTGTTTAAACCTTTTCTTGAGTTCTTATAATAGTGGTCTTATACAATATTTGTCCTTTTGTGACGGACTAAATTCACTCAGCATAATGACCTCCAGCTTCCTGCATGTTATAAGATGTTTCACGGCTTCATCATTGTTCCTTATCATTGTGCAGTATTCCATTGTGTGGATATACCATAATTTGTTTATCCATTTGTCCGTTGATGGGCACCTAGGTGGTTTCCATCTTTTTGCTATTATGAACAGTGCTGCAATGAACATGGGCATGCATATATCTATTCATGTGATGGCTCTTAGGGTATATTCCAAGGAGTGGGATTGGTGGATTGTATGGTGCTTCTATTTTCTAACTTTTTAAGGAAGTGCTAAATCGATTTCCAAAGTGGTTGTACCATTTTACATTCGCACCAACAGTGTATAAGTGTTCCAGTCTCTCCACAACCTCTTCAACATTTATTATTTTGTGTTTTTTGGACGGCTAGCCTTGTTGGGGTGAGATGGTATTGTGTAGTTTTGATTTGCATTTCTCTAATGACTAGTGATCATGAGCATTTCCTCATGTATCTGTTAGCCACCTGAATGTCTTCTTTGGTGAAGTGTCTGTTCATATCCTTTGCCCATTTTTTAATTGGGTTATTTCTCTTTTTGTTGTTGAGGTTTTCCAGTATCTTGTAGATTTTAGAGATTAGACCCTGATCGAATTTTGTATCCAAATTTTTTTTCCCAGTCTGTTGGTTGTCTTCTGACTCTTTTAGTGAAGTCTTTTGATGAGTGTAAGTGTTTGATTTTTAGGAGCTCCCAGTGATCTAGTTTCTCTTCTGGTGGTTGTGCCTTGTTATTTACCATTTGTATTCTGTTTATGCCATGTGTTAGGGCTCCTAGTGTTGTCCCCGTTTTTCTGTCCATGATCTTTATCGTTTCAGATTTTATATTTAGGTCTTTGATCCATTTTGAGTTAGTTTTTGTGCACGGTGTGAGATATGGGTCTTGTTTCAATTTTTTGCAGATGGATATCCAGTTATGCTAGCACCATTTGTTAAATAGTCTTTTCCCCAGTTAATGGACTGTGGGCCTTTGTCAAATATCAGCTGCTCATAGGTGGATAAATTTATGTCTGTATTCTCAGTTCTGTTTCATTGGTCTATGTCTGTTGTTGTACCAGTACCAGGCTGTTTTGACTACCGTGGCAGTATAATAGGTTCTAAAATCAGGTAGTGTGAGGCCTCCTACTTTTTTCTTCTTCTTCAGTAATGCTTTACTTATCCAGTGCCCCTTCCCTTTCCATATGAAGTTGGTAATTTGTTTCTCTATCTCCTTAAAAAATGCCATTGGAATTAGGATCAGGATTGCATTGTATCTGTAGATCGCTTTGGGTAGAATTGATATTTTCCTAATGTTGAGCTTTCCTATCCATAAGCAAGGTATATTTTTCCACTTACGTAGGCCTCTTTTGGTTTCTTGTAGTAGTGTCTTGAAGTTTTCTTTGTATAGGTCTTTTACATCTCTGGTTAGATTTATTCCTAAGTATTTTATGTTCTTGGAGGCTATTGTAAATGGTATTGATTTGGTGATTTCCTCTTCAAAGTTCTCTTTGTTGGTGTAGAGGAATCCAACTGATTTTTGTATGTTTATCTTGTATCCTGATACTTTGCTAAAATCTTCTATTAGTTCCAGTAGTTTTCTTATGGATTCTTGGGGGTCTTCTGTATATAAGATCATATCATCTGCAAATAGAGATAGTTTGACTTCTTCCCTACCAATATGGATGCCCTGTATTTCTTTTTCTAGCCTAATTGCTCTGGCTAGGACCTCCAGCAATGCTGAATGAGAGTGGTGCTAAAGGGCATCCTTGTCTGGTTCCTGTTCTCAAGGGGAATGCTTTCAAAAGTCTCTCCATTTGGATGATGTTGGCTGTTGGCTTTGTATAAATGCCCTTAAGTATGTTGAGGAATTTCCCTTCTATTTCTATTCTGCTAAGAGTTTTTATCATGAATGGGTGTTGGACTTTGTCAAACACCTTTTCTGCATCAATTGATAAGATCATGTGGTTCTTGTCTTTTGTTTCATTTATGTGATGTTTACATTGATTGTTTTTCTAATTTTGAACCATCCCTGCATACCTGGTTTAAATCCCACTTGGTCATGGTGAATTATTTTGGTGATATGTTGCTGAATTCTATTGGCTAGAATTTTGTTGAGGATTTTTGCATCAATGTTCTTGAGGGATGTTGCTCTGTAATTTTCTTTCTTTGTGGTGTCTTTACCTGGTTTTGGTATCAGGGTTATGCTGGCTTCATGGAATGAGTTTGGGAGTATCCTATCCTTTTCTATACTCTGAGATACCTTTAGTAGTAGTGGTGTTAACTCTTCTATGAAAGTTTGGTAGAATTCTCCAGTGAAAATGGGCCAGGGCTTTTTTTCGTTGGGAGTTTTAAAATTACCTTTTCAATCTCTTATTTTGTTATAGGTTTATTTAGTTGTTCTACCTTTGTGTGTGTTAGTTTAGGTAGATAGTGTGTTTCTAGAAATTTGTCCATTTCCTCTAGGTTTGCAAGTTTGTTAGAGTACAATTTTTCATAGTATTCTGTTATGATTCTTTTAATTTCAGTTGGATCTGTTGTGATATTGCCCATCTCATTTCTTATTCAGATTATTTGCTTCTTCTCCTGTTTTTCTTTTGTCAGTATGGCCAATGGTTTATCGATTTTGTTGATCTTCTCAAAGAACCAGCTTTTGGTCTTGTTAACTCTTTCAGTTGTTTTTCTATTCTCTATTTCATTTATTTCTGCTCTAAATTTTATTATTTGCTTTCTTGTAGTACCTGAGGACTTCTTTTGCTGCTCCCTTTCTGTTTGAGTTATAGGGTTAATGTTTTGATTTTGGCCCTTTCTTCTCTTTGGATGTGTGCATTTATTGCTATAAATTGACCTCTGAGCACTGCTTTTGCTGTGTCCCAAAAGTTCTGGTAGGATATGTTTTCATTCTCATTTAATTCTGTGAATTTCTTTCTTCTGTCCTTAATTTCTTCTATAACCCAGTAGTTTTTGAGCAAGGTGTTTTTAGTTTCCATATGTATGATTTTTTTTTCCTTGTTTTTTCTGTTGTTGATTTCTACTTTTATGGCTTTATGATCAGAAAAGATGCTTTGTAATATTTCGATGCTTTGGATTCTGATAAGGCTTGTTTTATGGCCTAAAATGTGGTCTATTCTAGAGAATGTTCTATGTGCCTTGGAAAAGAAAATATACTTGTCTGCTGTTGGGTGGAGTGTTCTGTTATATGTCTATGAGATAAAGTTTGTTGATTGTGGCATTTAAGTCATCTGTGTCTTTATTGAGCTTCTTTCTGGATGTTCTGCCCTTCACCAAAAGTGGTGTGTTGATGTCTCCCACTGTTATTGTGGAACTGTCTCTCCCTCTTTTCAATGCTGTTAGAGCTTGTTTTATGTATTTTGGAGCTCTGTTGTTGAGTGTGTAAATATTTATTATGGTTATGCCCTCCAGGTGTATTGATCCTTTAATCATTGTATAGTGTCCTTCCTTATCCTTTGTGGTGGATTTTACTTTAAAGTCTATTTTGTCAGAGATTAGTATTGCCACTCCTGCTCTTTTTTGAGTGTTGTTTGCTTGATATATTTTTTTTCCATCCTTTGAGTTTTAGTTTGTTTGTGTCTTTAAATCTAAGATGTGTCTCTTGTAGGCATCATATAGACGGATCATGTTTTTTTATCCATTCTGCCACTCTCTGTCTCTTTGTTGGTGCATTTAGTCCATTTACATTCAGTGTAATTATTGATATTTAGGCATTTAGTGTGGTCATTTTGATGTCTTTTTTTCGTGTTGTTGACAGTTTCTTTGTTCCACTTAATTTTCTGTGCTGAGTCATTTTTATTTATGTATTTTCTTTTCATCTTTTTCATTGTTGTTGATTTTCTATTTGCTGAGTCTTTATATTTTTATTGTTTTTTATTTTGATGTATAAGATTGTTAGTTTCCTTTGTGATTACCTTAATATTTACCCCTATTTTCCTAAGTTTAACCACTCTTTTGTTTCTTTTATTGCCTTGTCTTCCTCTCCATATGAAAGATCTATGACTACATTTTTTAGTCCTTTTTTGTTTTAATGTTGTCGTCTTTTACATATTGAAGTCTGTTACCTATTTTCAGTGTTTTAGCATTGATTTATTTTTGTGACTTCCCTATTTGGGTTGATATCTGGTTGCTCTGTCCTGTGTTCTAGTCTTGGGTTGTTATCTGATGTTATTGATTTCTGTTTGGAGGACTCCCTTTAGTATTTCTTGTAATTTTGGTTTAGTTTTTGCAAATTCCCTAACCTTCTATTTATCTGGAAATGCCCTAATTTCACCATCGTATTTGAGAGACAGTTTTGCTAGATATGTAATTCTTGGCTGGTAATTTTTTTCCTTCAAGGCTTTGTATATGTCATTCCATTGCCTTCTTGCCTGCCTGCAGGGTTTCTGCTGAGTAGTCTGATCATAGTCTTATTGACTTTCCTTTATGGATGACACTTCTTTTATCCTTAGCCGCTCTTAAAATTCTATCTTTGGTTTTGGCAAGTTTGATTATAATAAGTCTTGATAGCTTTCTTTTGGTATCTACCTTATGTGGGTTCAATGAGCATCTTGGATAGATATCTTCTCATCTTTTACGATATCAAGGAAATTTTCTGCCAGCAAATCTTCAACAGTTCTCTCTGTATTTTCTGTTATCCCCACCCTTGTTCTGGTACTCCAGTCACGCATAGGTTATTCCTCTTGGAAGAGTCCCACATAATTCTTAGGGTTTCTTCATTTTTTTTTTTTTAATTCTTTTCTCTGATTTTTCCTCAAATAAGTTGGTGTCAAGTGTTTATCTTCAGTCTCAGTAATTCTGACTTCCATTGTCTGAATTCTGCTCCTGTGACTTTCTATTGAGTTGTCTAATTCTGAAAATTTATTTTAAATCTTCTGGATTTCTGTTTGCTGTCTCTGTGAATTCTTGCAGCCTGTTAAATTTGTCATTATGCTCTTCTGTAATCTTCTTAAGTTCCTCTGTTGCTTTGTCTGTGTGTTCCTTGGCTTGTTCTGCATTTTGTCTGATCTCCTTCCTGATATCTTGAAGAGTTCTGTATATTAATCTTTTGTATTCTACCTCCAGTAAATCCAAGAAGTTCTCTTCCTCTGGAAAATTTCTTGATTCTTTATTTTGGCAGCTTGCTGAAGCCGTCATGGTCTGCCTGTTGATGTGATTTGATATTGACTGTTGTCTCTGAGCCATCAGTAAGTTATTATATTCGTTTATTTTATGTTTGCTTACTGTGTCCAAGCTTCTTGGTTTGTTTTGTTTTGATATGCCCAAATAGGCTGCTTGTGTAAGGTGTTTTGATTATTGGTGCTTTTGAACCTCTAATGACCTGTCACCAGGTGGTTAGATCGGTTAATAGGTATTTGAGCCCAGGAGTCCATTTACTTTTCTTGTATGTATTCAGCTCAGGTGTCCAGGTAGTCAGTCACCAAGTGTGTGGTTCAGGCTCTCACCTACAGTCCTAGATGAGCATGAGTGATTGGTGTAGGCACAGGTATCTGGCTGCCATAGTGGGTCAGGCACTGAGCAAGGCAGGGGGCTGGTGGATGCTGCTTAGTGTCTGGGAGGAAAGCATGTCCCTGTTCCCTAGAGCATGTAGATGGGTAGATTTTGCAGCCAGACAATGGACACCCAGTGCTGTTGACTGTAAGGACTGGGAGGCACCACTTATTCTTGGACCTCTGCCGAGGGTGGCTAGGTGGCGTGGGTGGAGCCACCAGTCCTCAGGGCCCTGATGTGAGTAGGTAAGGACCCTGCTTAATGGGCAGAGTGGTGTCAAATGTCATGAACCTACCACTCCACCATATAGCCTATACAATTGAAGTTAGGCTTCAGGTATATACTTTGTTATGCTGTGCTAATGAGGGCCTACGCTGTTGAAATGGACCCACACAGGTCTATGCAGAGGTGAAAGATATTCAAAGTCCATTGACCCCTTATGCCTGTGCCTAGGCAAAGGGGCTGTGCCTACCCTAAGTTCTCAGCTTAGGGGAGCTGCCAGTTATTTATTCCTGTTTGTTAATTTGTTCCCTCAAAGCCAGGAAAATGGCTCGGGGTGCGTGACAGGTCCTACTTCCAGCCCAGGGGATGCGGCAGTGGCTGAAGCCGGCCTGGGACCTGGTGCGGAGTGGGAAGGGGGCAAGTAAATGGGAAAGAGGTTTCTCCCAAAGGGAATGTTTTTTAATCTGCACGGTAGGTTAGACGCATGTACTTACCTTTGGCCGATTAAGTGCTGCTTTTCACTGTGAACCTACGTTTTTTAAATGCAGTTTATTTTTCTGAGCAGATTTTTGTGAATAGAAAAATTGCATAGAAAGCTAGAGTTTCCGTATTCCCCTTCTTCCTGTACACAGTTTCTCTTGTTACTAACATCTTACGTTACCGTGACACATTTGTTACAATTGATTAAACCAATATTAATGCATTATTATTAACTAAAGTCTTTATATTTTTCTTTCTTTTTCGAGTTGCTGTCCAGTCCATTGTGACTGATGGCAACCCCATGTGTATCAGAGTGGAACTGTGCTCTATAGGGTTTTCAGTGACTGATTTTTTAGAAGTAGATTGCCAGGCCTTTCTTTTGAGGTGCCTCTGGGTAGACTTGAACCACCAACCTTTCGGTTAGGAGCTGGGCATATTAACCATTTGCACCACCCAGGGATAGGGTTTACTTTTGTGTTGTACAGTCATATGAATGAACCTACATTTTTAAAAGTATGTTCTGTGGAACATGTGCCTGAATGATGTTCCCCATAAAAGTGTTCCACAGTTAAATTATCTTGGGAACCTCTCAATACCATGCCCCTTGTTTTTGGAGACTACAATGCTAATAATTTAAATATTTCAGGAATTCTGCACTAAATAAATCAGCTGAACTATATCTAATTAGGTATTTCTCGAACTTATTTCAATACAGAACCTTTTGCCAAGTGTCTTAGTTTCCAGTGCTGCTGTACTAGAAATACCACAAGTGGCATAAATGCATCTCAGAATAAGTAGGCTTAATGAATAAGCTAGGCAAAGAGTGCATCTTGAATAATTCTGTTAGTGTAAAGTTCTTGAAAATTTAATCTGTAGAGACAGCTGTATAGAGAGCATATCACAGGTTGCCTGGATCTTGAGGAAGGTTTCTGATGAGCATAAAACAGGAATTACAAAAGGAAATTTAAAATTGGGGGGTGGGGGAGGGTAGTCATGATGTATCCATTATTTTGACCATGTGGGTTTCAAGGCTCGTGTATATATCAGAACATATTAAATTACAGACTTAAAAAAAATGAAATACCACATGTTGGTGGCTTTAAAGAACAGAAGTTTATTTTATCACAGTTCAGGAGGCTAGAAGTCTGAATTCAGGGCACCAGCAATAGGAGAAGGCACTTTCTGCCATTCCTGGGGAAAGATCTTTGTCTCAGTCTCTGTAGCCCTGGCATTCCTCTGTTCCTTGCTGATCTTCAGGTAGCATGTATCTCCCCCCCCCCCCCCATTCCCCCATTTGTGCTTGCTTGCTTCTGTGTCTATCTCCTCTTTTTATAACTCAGAAGTAATTAGGTTTAGGACACACCCTACAGTGATATGGCCTTATTAACATAACAAATGAAACTCTATTCCCAAAGGAGATTACATCCCAGGTATAGATGTTAGAATTCCGACAAATATTTTGGACAGGACACAATTCAATCCATAACACCAAGCATCTTGAACTTCTTCTTTTCAAGTAACACCTGTCACCAAACCTCAGAACACACACTTTGGGAAATGTTAAGTGGGCCCTGTTGTTTTTGCTATTCATTTCAAGGAATATGAATTACTCATATTGGGCTGTCAGTCTGTATACCTGGAAAACATGTTCCCCACTGCTTTCTGATAAGGTTCCAAAAAGCTGGCATTTTTCAAAGAAGGAAGAGCTCTAATGTGGAAGCTGGTCTGGTGACAGCATTTTTTTATTTTTTATTTTTTTTATTTTATTGTACTTCAGGTGAAGGCTTACAGAACAAATAGTTTCTCATGAAACAGTAGTACACATGTTGTTTTATGACATTGGTTAACAACCCTACAACATATTAAGCCTCTAAATTCTCAACCTTTTTTTTTTTTTTTTTGATGAAAATACAGATAGCCAAAGATACACCGTTTCAAAAATTTCTACATACACAGTTCAGTGACATTGACTACGCTCTTCCAACTGTGCTGTTATTCTTACGTAAGATGAAGGCTTACAGAACAAAATAGTTTCTCATTTAACAGTTACTACACATGTTGCCCTATGACAATGGTTAACAATCTCACAACACATCAAGAATATCCTTACTCCACCTTGTGTTCCCTATCACCAGGGGACTTCCTTGTCCCCTTCTGTCTTCTGGCCCTTGTCACTGGACTACTGTACCTCATTAGTCTCATTTTTTTTTTTTTTTAACACCATTTCAAAACTTTTTACTTACACATTTAAGTGATATTGACTATGCTCTTCCAATTGTGCTGCCATTCTTGCCCAAGATGAAGGCTTACAGGACAAAACAGCCTCCCATTTAATAGTTACTACAACTGTTGCCCTGTAACAGTGGTCAACAATCTCACAACACATCGACAGTGTCCTTACTCAATTTGTGTTCCTTATCATCAGTTTTCTACTCCCCCTCTGCCTTCTGGCCTTTGTCACCGGACTCCTGTACCTCGTTAGTCCCATTTAGTTTTACTGGGCTGTGGTGACAGCATTTTTGCTTATGGTCTCCTACTTACTAACAATGTTAATGTTGTAATGTTATGCCATTGTAGGGGTATGCTGGTTTAGACTGCCTAACTTGTCCAAAGACTGTGCTTTTTTGCTAGTGTATGAAAATAAGCTAGGTCAGCTGTTATATCCCCTCAAATGAAAAAAGACAGCTAGCTGCCTAGACTGCGATTAGAAAGAAAGGTCGATCAATATATTACCTTTCTTTCCATGTGTTCTTTGGCTGCCGGCTGAGTTGTGCTTTCTTACTAGTGGTGGTAATCTCTTGTGCTAAATTTTATTTTAGCCTTGCAGATAGGTTAAAGAAGGGCACAGTTAATAACGTCTTCTCTGATACACCCATGAGCATATTATTTGAGCTGAATCTTGCGACCCTCTTCCCTCCCAGCTCCAAGCCCTGCAACTCAGACCTGCTTAGATGGAGCATTATGCAAGTACCTGGTCTTATTTATTGTGGGAATTTCTCCTAGAGCTCTGTCATGCTCTTGCACAGACAGAATGCAAGCATTTTTGTGATTTTTGACAGTAGCTGGGATCTATGTGAAATAGGGGTTTTTCAAAACATTTCTCAGTCGATATGTTTACTTTAGTTCACCAGCCATGCAGTCTGATACGGTGCATCACCAATACTTGAAATAGACTGCAACAGGAGGTCAGAACGGAGCATGGATTTTCTAACACAGCATGTTAGATGAAATGATTTTGTGTACTTTGAAGTGGAAAATTCAATCAGAATTTTCCACACTTTTTAGTTAAAGTAACACTGTTATTTATTGCTGAAAGGTAGACTAAGAAAAATACAGAATGCAAACAGAGTAGACAACAAATCTAGCATATTACTCCTGGTCATATTACTTCATGTAATTTAATGGAAGCCACACGAGATAGAAAGGGGTCTGCTTGAAATATACAGCTATAGAATGCTTAAAACATATGCCAATATGTTTAGCATGTGTGTGGATAAAAATGGAATCTGTCTTTTTAAGAAGTTTGGTTTTCATTAAGAGATGGACTTCATGCTTGATTAGTTGCAATTACAATTGCCCGGTTAATCCATTTTAGCTTAGTTTTAAAGCAGCATAGCTCATTTGGATAGCATTTGAGAGTATCAATAATAAATTCAAAGAGTAGATTCTCTAAGCTTTCGTTGAAGTAGACTTAGACAATATTTAAATTTATTACTAGTTTGCGTTTGCCTATTGGTGCGCTGAATATACTGAAGATACACCACAACTACCTATTATATAGATAAATACTTTATACTTCCAAGTCGCAAACCTTAGGGTTGCAAGGTCAGATTTATGCATGAATATTTTAGATGTAAGAGTAACTACCCAATTTTAGAGTGTTTGGTGTGCACCAGTCACTTTGCTAGAAACTTCACGTGTATTATCTCATTCAATCCTCACAACAACACTGTGAGCCCTTGTTACCTATCGATTTCCAGTGAGGGAAGAAAGCCAGAGAGGGCAAATAATTTGTCGAAGGCCATGTGGCTAAATGAGGCTGGTGGTCCAGGGAGGCACATGGACTCCTAAGCCTGTCCTCTGAGCTACTCTGTACCCCACCTTCCCAGCATGTGGCACCTCAGCATGTTCATTGCTAGCATTCCAAAGGATGCCTGGGTCAGCAACTTATTTCAGTGAAGATTGAACATAGAGAATTTTTATATTTAGATTCTTTCTTTATAAGAGGCATGTAATTCTTCCACAATTTTTCTACCTACTGTTTTTTGTTTCAGTTTTTGTTTTTTCTGATCGGTATACAATTTCAGTATAATTCACTTTAGGTTTTCTCTCTTTTTCTTTTTTTAACTAGCATTTAAAGTGACAGAACCATTTAAAAGCATCCGTGCAAATTCATCAGCTTATCTAAACACTGTGGCTTTGAATGATAGCTTAGGCTGCCTAAAACTTCATTTTGTTCACAGTTCACAATTCTCTTGCTCTGAGGTTGATTTCCCCTCTTTGTTCATATTATTTTAAGTATCTTCAGTTGTTATCATTGTTTTATTTTTCTTCAACTTTTATTCTGTAGAAGGTGATTCCCGAGTCAGCTATCAATTTCAGGTTCCCAAAGAATCTAGTTTAATATGCATATAATTCAGTAAGCATGTCAATACGTATGGTCTGGTGTGCTTTTTATTTTTCATAGGAAGAACCTAATCACTGTAATAGAAACCAAAGTGAAAATATCTAAATTCACCCCTAAATAGCAGATGGTAACATTCACATGTGATAAGGGAAGGTCTTCATGCTTTGAAATTAGTTTACTTTTTGGTTAACAAAAATAAAAGGGCACCTTATGACTATTTTTTCTTAGGTGTCATATTTAAACATCCACCCTGTTGTAGTCCTTGTGATCCAAAAGAATCACAAGGGTTCATTTTGACTTTGAGGGAAGGATTTTGTCTTTGCAGTGTGAACAGAATTCAGCCTTTGGGAAGAAGCAATTAAAACCCCAAAGCTTTTATTGCTTTTGATGCTTAAAAAAAAAAATACAAAAGCCTTACTACACTGAATATTTTCTGCTAATTAACTGTCACAAATGTGATGCCATTAAGTTTAGAGTCTCTTCGGTTAACTTCAAAGTCATTAACACAGATCGTGCAGCCCTCCCAAATATATTTTAGAAAAAGGCAACAAATTGACAAATCTGTAATCAATATTCCCAAAGCTCCCTGTTTCTCATAGAATTGAATCCTTGTTTAAGAAACATTTGGTCGTTTTCGTTGGGTAACATGCACCAACCCTCACAACGCTCAGAATAGATGGTGCTGTGGTTGTCTTTATGCCTGGGGTGCATTTAAATACTGTTCCAAACCTGATTTGCAAACTTCAGTGTTAATTATTTTTGGAAAATACCAGTTAGAAATGTATTTAGCTGCAAATAACAGAAAACTCAACTAATAGTGGCTGAAATGAATAAGGGTTTATTTTTTTCACCTAAGAATATTTGGAGGTAGACTGTCCTGGGGTGGTGCAGTATTGAAACATTGTCTTCAAGGACTGAGTTACTTTTGTCTTTGCTCTGCTGTCCTTTGCATAAGGCTTTTAACCTTGGTCAAATCACCACATAACTTTTTCTTCTTTTAAAAAATAATTTTTTTGTTGTTATTGAAAATATATACAACAAAATGTGCACCAATTCAACAGTTTCTATATGTACAATTCAGTGACATTGATTACTTTTTTCAAGTTGTGGAACTGTTCTCACTCACCCTCCTTTTTCTAATTATTCGTCCACTGTTAGCACACAGTCACTGCTCGCTAAGCTTCCTATCTTACCTTTGTAGTTGCTGATGTCAGTTTGATCCCATATAGATAGTTCTTTACCTTGTAACTTTTTTAACACCCAATTTCCTCATCTGAAAAAATAGTGGTAACCCTTCCTGAAATTTCAGAGTAGTGGTAAGGCTTACATATAGCACAATGTCTGGCACTTACGAGAGCAAGGACGATTTCCAGGACGGTGGCAACCACAGCAGCACTACTTTTCATAGTGGTGATGGAGTGCAAGGTGTAAAGAAGGAAATTGGGAATCCTACCTTAAGTGGTTGGTGCAAATAGTTAACACACTTGGCTCCTAACTAAAAGGCTGGAGGTTTAAGTCTATCCATAGGCACCTAGGAAGAAAGTCCTGGCAATCTACTTCCGAAAAATCAATCATTGAAAACTCTACGGAGCATAGTTATACCCTGGCTCATGTGAGATCACTATAAATTGCTTTTGGAATCAACTTTATGCGTGTTCTTCAGTCCTTTGGGTTCCCATTTCCAGCATGCTTTCAACTGATGCCGTTTAGCACGTTCGAGGAAAATGCTAAAAGAAAAAAAAGTCAGATACTGTACCCTTTAATGAATGAACCTGTGCTTACTAAGTAAAATATATCCTCTACAAGCCAATTATTTGTTTTATTCTGTGGCCTCTTTACAATAAATTTCAGTACTGTTAGAAGCCTAAATTCCACATTATTGATTATTTGAATATGTGTGTTATTAATCTTCCACCATCCTCATTCATTTTATATGTACATTTTAAGTGTCGTCTTTTGCATTTAGATGGAGAGGAATGGCCAGAAGAAAGTAGACTTGTGGGTATTAGCTTCATATAGCACTTCAAGAGCTCCCTTGAGCTGATTTGCCGATAAATTTCTACACTAAAACAGGCTTTCAGTATAGTGACTGCTAGATAAACTACATGGTGTCCTTAGTAAATGAAAATGATTAATATCAGCTGTATAAGCTCACTATTACTGGTCAAATAGTCTCATCCAATTCTGATTCCTGGTTCTATAAAAAAGCCTTTTTCTTTTTGTATTGAGGTTATCTCTAAGTTTTAATGGAGCTTCTGAATTATTCTCTGATTTTGAAAAATTAGTTCATAAAAGGACATTGATTCTTTAAATTAGGGGCAGTTGAAATGTTGTTTGTAGGCACACTGGTCTCCTTTGATCAGTCCTGGAAGCCACTGTCAAGAAAATTTATCTTAAATCTGTGTTAAGATATGCTTTTTAAAAAATGATGATGACTCTTAATGACTGAGCATGGATTGGATTGTGAAGTTGGTGTATAAATGCAAGGGAACCAAAAGGTAAAAAGTGGAAATGTGTTAAGGAGAATTCTTTCTAGTTGCTTAATTTTTATTCCGAGTCATTGATAATTCACTTCCTTCTCAGGGCATTTTCCCAGGTAATGAGAACATTCTACAGTCAAATAAGGTTTTTGAACATTGAAGATGTTTGCCGCTGTTCTGGTGAAGAGTCCTATAGATTTATAATGACTCTAAAAGGTGTCTCATATCCACTGTATTAACTAGCTTTTTAGAAGCTTATGAACATTGTAGCTTTTATCGATTCCAGGGAATTGGACCCAACAATAAGCAATAAAAGTCAATGGTAACTTTCTTCCCATATAGGGGTGTGCAGATCAATATTTTGAATTTACTGTAATATGCTGGTAATGGATGGAAGAACAGAAAAAATTGCAGAGCCTTGTGGGGCACAGCTGTGCAGTGTCGCCTTTTTATCTAAGCTCACTGTAGGTCACAGGCTTTCCCGAGTAACAAGAAACACAGTTAAGTGGCAGGGTTGATACGCACATTTATCAAGAGCCTTCATAAGTCTGTTCTAAGGAAAAAAGAATCACGAAACTTGTCCACAATGACTTTAATTTTATAGTCCTCAAGGACCTTTAAACTTGCACTATCTTAAAAGAAATTAAAATTCTAAATATCTAGCATTTGTGTTTGATTCCCTTCCCTTAAAGGAATTTTCCTGGCGATTAGTAAAAGGATGTGTGATTTCTCTGAAGCCTGATTTGCTTTGAATCTTCAAGTTGTTTAATAGAAACTGTGCCAGCTTCAGTATTCGGAAGAGGAAGTGGTCATTCACATTGCTCTTTAACCCATGTTCTCTCTGCATCAGGGCTCTTGGGTTGTGCCCTAGATGCCTCATGTAACATGAGTACATTTAAGTAGTAATAACTGACACTTAGGGTGCTTTTGAGTTTAGGAATTCTGTTAAATGCAGGGCATGTGTTCTCTTTAATCCTCTCAACACCCTAGAAGGTAGGGTGTATTATTCCCATTTTATAGTTGAAGAAACTGAGTGTTAGACAAATTAAAAAGGTCAGTTTCTACCTTAGCTTGGATTAGAATGTGCATATGTCTTATTCTAGATCTTGTTTATTTAACCACTATGAAGTATACGGGGGCATTGGTGGTTCAGTGGTAGAATTCCCGCCTTCCATGCAGGAAACCCAGGTTTGAGTCCCAGTCAATGTGCCTCATGCAGCCACCACCCATCTGACAGTAGTGGCTTGTGTGTTGCTATGATGCTGAACAAGTTACAGTGGACCTTCCAGTCTAAGACAGACTAGGAAGAAGGCCTAGAAATCTACTTCCAAAAATCATCCAGTGAAAACCCTATAGATCACAATGATCATGACAGGGCAGCATTTTGCTGTTGTGCATGGGGTCTCATGAGTCAGGGGTGGACCTGATGGCAGTTAACAACAACAACATGAAGTATGCAATTGATTTAAATAAGGAATTTGTTTTAGCTTAAAGTTCAGTTGATGTAAGGTATGTTTTCTTGTTTAGCCTATCTTCTTGTAAAGGAGGTTGGCTTCTCTAGTTTGATCAAACTAGTTTCCTTAATTTTAAAAATGACACAAACACTTTCACTTGGGGAAGAGAATTCTTTTGTTCTTGACAACAAAATGAGCACTTAAAATATAGTATGATGTGGGCTGGAAGCTATTAACCTTAAGGTAATGAATGCACTTCACTGAATACATAGTAAACACTCAATAAACTGGAACTCTTATTAACTAAGTACTAGTAGTGAAGTTATAACTCAGCAAAACCCTGCCGAAAAGCAGGTGAAGTTTGACTTAGTAGATATATTTCCATTATGTAATACTGAATTGGAAGGTAATATGTATACACATGTCTGATTCCCAAGCTTGATCTTTTGACGTTAAGGGTGTAACATGTTTGGAAGCATCAGAAACCATAATAATTGGCTGGAAAGGAAGCTTGTTTTTTTTGCTTATTTACTTGGGGTTAGCTGATTATTTGACTTGTTACGCTTTTTCTACTTTAAAAGGTCTGTGTTAAAAGTAGCGTATTTGCAGGGCTCTGCTTCAAATAAAATCAGACTCTCTAAAAAAAAGTTAAGTGTGAAATTTGCTTAGAAGGAGCTGCAAGGATGTTGTTGCGTCTTGCCTTTCTTTCTAAGAGTAATTGCCAATGTGTTATCAACTATTAATGCAGCTTGGTAGCCTATAGGAGGGGCTCAGGGTGCAAATACTGCCTCCCATACAAGTCAAAGACTACAGCCTTCAGTGTGGATTACACTTCAACATAAAGAAAACAAAAATCTTCACAACTGGACCAATAGGCAACATCATGATACACGGAGAAAAGCTTGAAGTTGTTAAGGACTTCCTTTTACTTGGATCTGCAGTCAATGCCCATGAAAACATCAGTCAAGAAATCAAATGACGAGACTTCTGGCAAAATGGTGCTCTAGGCAGAAGCACCAAGCTGTCCCTCCACAGCAAAGATCCGAAAAACTAAGCTGAACAGAGAAAACAACAGTCCTGAAACCCTAAAACATCAATTGAAGAGATAAAGAACTCAGCCAAACACCAGATAGAGTGAGAAAAGTGACAGAGAACGGAGAGCGAGGAGAGATTCATGCAGAGGTCCTCTATCAGCTAACACAGCGCGGATCCGCCATCTTGGAATCCTATCGGAGACCAGCAAATGGGGTACGAGAAAGCAGCTTCACAGAGTTTCCAGCGGGAGACAAAACAACCGGTAATTTGCGATATATGCTTTCCCACCCCCACCCTTCTTCATCCGCACTCGGCCTCTTCTGCTTCCTGCAGCCACAGTCTCTTGTCTGGGAAGCACCGGCTGCTTGGATTCCACCCACCTGAATGGGCCGGATCTCTGAGTGCCATTTGCTGGCTGCTGGTGTTGCTTTTTTCTGCTTCTTTTGATTTCTTCCTTACCTCTCACCACCTCCCCCTCCTTTCGCTCAAATACCTGGCTCCGTGCGCCATCTTTGCTTCTTCCTGAGGGGCTGTGGAGCTCTGGTAATTTGTGATATATACTTTCCCAACCCCTACCCTTCTTCACCCACACTCGGCCTCCTCTGATTCCCATGGACATAGTCTCTTGTCTGGGAAGCACTGGCTGCTTGGATTCCACCAGCCTGCACTAGCAAGCTCTCTGAGTGCACTAGCAAGCTCTCTGAGTGCTGCTGGTGTTGCTTTTTTTCTGCTTCTTTTGATTTCTTCCTTACCTCTCACAACCTTCCCCTCCTTTCACTCAAATACTTGGCTCCGTGCGCCATCTTTGCTTCTTTATGAGGGGCTGTGGAGCTCGGTTCAGAGTGGAGCTGCCTCCCTGTTTGGGCTGCTGCGCTGGTGGGATCCCGGGGCTTTTGTTCATTTGTTTGCTTTGAATTGTTTGTTTGTTTTCTTTTCCTTTTCTTGAGTTGGGAGCCCATTCTAGCCAGGTGGTACTGTGTGGCTTGGAACTACCCCCTCAGCTTGCACAGACGTGCAGAGGGATCCCTGAGAGAATTTCTTTTTTTTGTTGTTGTTGTTGTTTTTTATTTTCTGTTTTTTGGGGGGTTTTTCTTATTCTTTTTTTTTTTTTTTTAATTTGTTTTGTTTTCTTTTCCCTCTTTTTCCCTTTTTGTCTTTCTTCATTACTCAGTTTCTCAACTCTCTAAATTTTCCTTCTCTTTCTGTTCCCTGAATACCTGGCGTTGTATACCTCTACGCCTTCTAGGCAGGTTGTGCTGTGGCACCTGACAACAACTTCCCCAGACCTCATAGGCACACCGGTGGGATCCCTGGGAATGTTGCTGTTCTTTTCTCTTTCTGATTTTTATTTATTCATTTCTTTTTTTTCTTCCACTTCCCTTTTTCGTATTTCTTCATTTCATAGTCTCTTATCTCTCCACTCCAGTGGCAAGCTCCCCTAGCATTCTTCTTTTGTTTGTTTGTGTGTTTTTTGGCTCCTGTTCCTCTCTCCTCTCTCCCATATCCATCTTAGCTCCACACATAACAATCTCCCCGCTACATCCTGCCTACCTGCACTGTGCGCTTGACATCATGCTGCCAGGCAGCGTGGGCACGGCCTACTGGAATCTGCCTTGCACTGATTGCCAACTCGCCCTGGTGGCTGTAGTAGGTGCCACGGATGGCCCGTCCCAGTACCTTCTCTTCAGCTGGACCTGCTCTGCCATACCATATCTGAGTGACTGACCCTGCCAATTGGCGAAGGAGGTGAAAAGTATTGTGCCCACAGACGAGCAAACAACAAAGAACAGACAGCCTGCCTGCCCAGACATAGCCAAATTTAAAAAGAAGGATGAAACAAACAAATAATACAATCAATAAATGAGAAAAATAACTACTGAATGCCCCGAAGACAGCAGACAATATCAAAACATTTACAAAAACAGAACAGGATGGTTCCAGTAGGCGTCCAAAATAAAACACCAGATGACTTTCCAGTGGAAGAAAAGGCACTAGAACTACCTGATAGGGAATTCAAATCTCTGATACTGAGAATCTTCAAGAGCTGAAGCAAAAAGCAGACAAAAATGAGGAAAAAATAGACAAATTCATGGAAAATACAGACAAAAAATTGGAAGAATTCAGGAAAATAATGCAGGAACAAAATGCCAAAATAAATTCACAACTAGAAATTATGCAAAAACAACAATTAGAAATCCAAAAGATAAACAACAAGATTTCAGAAATGGACAGTGTCATAGAAGGGCTGAGAAGCAGATTTGAAATGGTGGAAGACAGGATCAGTGGAATTGACAACAGACACTTGGATACAACTCTGTTTCAGGAAAACTCAGAAAAAAGAACAAAGAAAAATGAAGAGACCCTGAGAGTTACATGGGTTACAATCAAAAGCAAAAATTTTCGGGTGATTGGAATTCCAGAACAGGGAGAGAAAACAGAAAACACAGAGAGAATCATTGAAGAACTGCTGATAGAAAACTTCCCCAATATCATGAAAGATGAAAAGCTGGCCATCCAAGAAGCTCACGAACACCATGTAGGATAGACCCCAAAAGAAAATCACCAAGGCATATTATAATCACACTCGCCAAAACCAAAGACAAACAAAGAATCCTGAGAGCAGCTCGTGAAAAACAAGAAGTCACATACAGAGGAGAAACAATAAGACTAAGCTCAGATTATTCCGCAGAAAGCATGCGGGCAAGAAGGCAATGGGATGACATATATCAAACCTTGAAAGAAAAACATTGCCAGCCAAGAATAATATATCCTGCAAAACTCTCGTTCAAGTATGATGGTGAAATTATGTCATTTCCAGATAAACAGAAATTAAGGGAATATGTAAAATCAAACCAAACTTACAGGAATTATTAAAGGGAGTTCTTCGATCTGAGAACAAACAACTTCAGCTCACAGGCAGAATCTAGGACACAGGATCGTACCAGCCAGATACCAATCTAGGAAATGAACTCTCAAATACTATCCAAAGCCAAAAGAAATACAACAGGGAATCAGAGCAGTTAATCAGTAAATGACAAAAACATCAAAACAATAAAAGAGGGAATAAATGGCATAGGTGTAGAGCCTTCTAACGGAGAGGAAGGCAAGGTGATACCAAGTAATAGTAGACTGCCTTAAACTTAGAAAGATAAGGGTAAAATTCATGGTAACCACAAAGAAAGTTAATAACCACTCATAAAAATAAAGAGGAAAAACCTAAAGTCTCAGCAAAAACAAAACCCACAAAAACAAAAGAAAACAATATCCACAAACAAAAGTAACTCAGCACAAGACAGTAAGAAGAACAAAGAAAACGTCAACACCACAAAAAAAGCACTACAAAATGACAGCAACAAACGCACATCTATCAATAATTACACTGAATGTAAACAGACTCAGCGCACCCATAAAGAGATGGAGAACGACAGAATGGATAAGAAAACAGGATCCATCAATTTGCTGTCTACAAGAGACACACCTTAGAAACAAAGATGTGAATTTATTAAAAGTCACACAATAGCAAAACGATGGAAACAACCTAGATGCCCGTCAACAGATGAATGGATAAACAAACTATGGTACATACACACAATGGAGTACTATGCAACGAGAAAGAACAATGATGAATCTGTGAAGTACCTCATAACATGGATGAAACTGGAGGACATTATGCTGAGTGAAATAAGTCAATCACAAAAGGACAAATATTGTATAAGACCTCTATTGTAAAAACCCATGAAAAAGTTCACACACAAAAAGTAACAGTCTCTGTTGGTTACAAGGGATGGGAGGGGTGGGGCAGAAATACTAAATAGGCAATAGATAAGTGGTATCTTGGGTGAAGGGTGAGACAGTACACAATATAGGGGAAACCAGCACAACTTGTACAAAGAAAGGTCATGGAAGCTCCATAGACACATCTAAACTCCCTGAGGGACTGAATTGCTGGGTGGAGGGCTGTGGGGACCATGGTCTCGGGGAACATCTCACTCAATTGGCATAACACAGTTTATAAAGACAATGTTCTACATTCTACCTTGGTGAGTAGTGTCTGGGGTTTTAAAAGCCTGTGAGCAGCCATCTAAGATAC
This sequence comes from Dugong dugon, assembly GCA_030035585.1. NCBI lineage: Eukaryota > Metazoa > Chordata > Mammalia > Sirenia > Dugongidae > Dugong > Dugong dugon. Next base: position 71,455,631 of record CM057460.1, read on the forward strand.
TCCACTGGTCTCATCCCTTCGGGAGCAAGTGAGAATGAAGAGAACAGGATACAAGGAAAAGATTAGTCCAAAGGACTAATGGACCACAGCTACCAAGGCCTCCACCGGACTGAGTCCAGTACAGCTTGATGGTGCCTGGCTACCACCACTGACTGCTTTGACCAGGATCACAACAGAGGGTTCTGGACAGAGCTGCAGAAGGATGTAGAACAAAATTCTAACTCACAAAAAAAAGACCAGATTTACTGGCCTAAAGAGGACTGGAGAAACCCCGAGAGTATGGTCCCCAGACACCCTTTTAGCTCAGTGGTGAAGTTACCTCCGAGGTTCACCTTTCAGCCGGGGAGTGGACAGCCCCATAAAACCAAATGGGACTAATGAGGTACAGCGGTCCAGGGACAAGGGCTAGAAGGCAGAAGGGGACAGGAAAGCTGGTGATAGGGAACCCAAGGTTGAGTAAGGATAGTGTTGATGGGTTGTGAGATTGTTAACCATTGTCATAGGGCAACATGTGTAGTAACTGTTAAATGAGAAACTATTTTGTTCTGTAAGCCTTCATCTAAAGTGAGAAGAGCAGCACAATTAGAAGAGCGTAGTCAATGTCACTGAATTGTGCATGTAGAAATTTTTGAAATGGTGTATCTTTGGCTATGTATATTTTCACCAAAAAAAAAAAAAAGGTCGAGAAGGGAGAGGGTTGACATGTTGTGGGGTTGTTAACCAATGTCATAAAACAATATGTGTACTACTGTTTCATGAGAAACTATTTGTTCTGTAAGCCTTCACCTGAAGTACGATAAAAAAAAAAAAAAAAAGAAAGAAATCAAATGATGTAATGCATTGGGCAGATCTGCTGCAAAAGACCTCTTTAAAGTGTTAAAAAGCAAAGATGTCACCTTGAGGACTAAAGTGTGCCTGACCCAAGCCATAGTATTTTCAATCACCTCATATGCCTGCAGAAGCTGGACAATGAATAAGGAAGACCAAAGAAGAATCGATGCTTTTGAATTATGGTATTGGCAAAGAATATTGAATATACCACGGACTGCCAGAGGAACGAACAAATCTGTCTTAGAAGAAGTACAGCCAGAATGCTCCTTTGAAGTGAGAATGGCAAGACTTTGTCTCACATACTTTGGACATGTTATCAGGAGGGACCAGTTCCTGGAGAAGAACATCATGCTTGGTAAAGTAGAGCGTCAGCAAAAAAGAGGAAGACCCTCAAGGAGATGGATTGACACAGTGGCTGCAACAATGGGCTCAAATATAGCAACAATTGTGAGGATGGCACAGGACCAGGCAATGTTTAGTTCTGTTGTACGTACAGTCTCTATGAGTCGGAACCAACTTGATAGCACCTAGTAAGAACAACAACATAAAGTCCTTACTTGGTGATGAAAAATAATAATTAAAATGCTGTAGATTCAGGCAGCTTGTTGATGCTGAGCTTTTTACCAGCCTTGTGACCTTGTGTGAGTTGACAGTTCTCACCATATGTGTAAAAATTTTGAAGTGGAAAGGGACTTTGTGATGATTGATGTTTAATTTTCATATTCCACGCAAGCGCCACCAACTGACTTAAGTTAGATGGTCTAACTTAAGTGGTTTTGCCATCTCCTCATCCACTTTCATATTTTCATTATTTAACTTATGAAAGGCCCTCAGTGGTTTTGGAAGCCCTTTTGCCTAATCTGTGGATGACAACCTGCCCTTAGCTCCACCATGGCTGTTCTAAACCTTCTAGAGGTTAAGCATGTCTTTCAGCTCCCATAGACCTTGAACACATTCCTCTCTTGAATCTGCCCCTCCTCTGCCTCCTTACTGCCTCTTCCTTGGTCCTGGCACTCAGCCCTGCTTGCCTGGACCATTGACAAAGCTTCCTGTCTTGTCTCCCATATTAAGTCTTGCCCTAGGCAAGCCATTTGACACCTTGATGTCAGATTGCTCTTTTTTTTTTAACATGCTGATTTGACCACCTTATCCTACTACTTACAGGACTTCCTGGGTGTGCACATGGTTAGGCACTCAACTAGTAGCCAAAAGTTTGGTGGTTTGAACTCATCCAAAAGTACCTCAGAAGTCAGACCTGGCCATTTCTGCACACGTGTGGTCAACATGAGTTGGAATAGACTCGATGGCAACAAACAACAACAATATTCTCCTATTTAATATGCTCCTTGAGCTCTCTGTTGCCTCTAGGATAAAGGCAGACTCTTCCAGTAACCTTCAGGGCCTATCCCTGCCTCCATACTCATGTCCTGTTGTTGTTTTTCTTTCTGCCCTATGTGCCATCTATGTCCAGTTTCCTAAGAATTCTCTATTGTTTCACCCCACCTACCTTGGTACATCTGTCCTTCTTCTGGAATGCCCCTTGGGTCACCTACTCCTGAGGCTCTCTGGCCAAATCCCAGACATTGCTAAAGAAAGACCAGGATCAATTATTGTGTCACTTAGGAATTTTTGATTTACACAGAACAGAAAACACAAGTTAAACTGGTTTAAACAAGCTATTAGTTTCTTAGGACTGTGGTAATAAAGTGCCACAAACTGGGTGGCTTAAAACACAAAGATTTATTGTCTCACCATTTTGGAGGCCAGAAGTCTGAAATCAAGATTTCAGCAAGGCCACGCTCTCTCTGAAGGATGTAAGAGAAACGCTGTCTTTGCCTCTTACTAGCTTCTTGTGGTTCCTGGCAATCCCTGGCGCTCTTTGGCTCCTAGATGCATCACTTCCATTTTCACCTGACTGTCTTCCCCATGTGTCTGTGTGTCTCTGTGTCTCTTCTCCTGTTTTTATAAGGACTCAAGTCATATTGTATTCCCATTGAACAAAACTCATTGCCATTGAGTTGATTCCAGATCATAGTGACCCTATAGGACAGAATAGAACTGTCCCATAGACTTTCCAAGGAGTGGCTGGTGGTTAGCAGCTGAGCTCTTAACCACTGGTCCACCAGGGCTCCTTAAAACCAAGATAGACACCCATTTTGTGATTCAGAAGCTTTGCCTATTGAAAGTGCTTATAAGACCAATGGCCAAGGTCTTGGGGATGATAGCTGTTTGTTTGGTTTTGCAGCTGAAAAAGCCAACTTGGAAAGACGAAGAAGGTAGTTACTTTCTTTTCTGTTTTCAAAGCAAGTATTTTTGTGGTTCTGAATGGTACAATTTATATAAAAACCCACCAGAATTTTTGGGTGTACCTTTTATGGTTTATTTTGTTTAACTTTACTATTACAAATAAATATATTAATGCACGTTATGGTTATACATATATTAGAGTGAAATAAAATCTGCGAGAAAGGGAGGCTTTTGATAATTCTCCACCCATCTCACATTCCTCACTAGGGATTTTACTGGTATTTTAGAGGCTGAGTGGTTTGAATGCTCAGGCATCTCTGTGGAAATCTAGCTACCTGCTGCTTTTCTGGCTTTACAGGTTTTTATGCAGAAAACTATGTACTTTATGGGAAGTTGACTGGATTTTTTAAGGGTTGTTTGAACACAGGCCACTTTTGCCTTCTGCTCTGACTAGAACTAAGCCTTCATGTAAGATCTGATTCCCCAGTATGAGCTTTTCTGACCCTGCTTGTGCCATCACAAGTGATTCAGAAGTAGAGACCAGAAAAACAGGGCCGTAAGCATTTCTGTAGGAGAACCAATCCTATAATAAGTATGTGCCCCTAACTTATGCTCTCTCAGGTGGGGAGAATTCCATTTTGGGTACTCTTCCTTGCTTTACAAGGAACCCTGGTGGCGTAATGCTTAAGCACTTGGCTGCTAACTGAAGGTCTGCGGTTCAAACCTGCCAGCTTCTCTGAGAGAGAAAGATGTGGTAGTCTGCTTCCATAGGGATTTATAGCCTTGGAAACCCTATGGGGCAGTTCTCTTCTGTCCTGTAGCATCTCTGTGAGTCGGAATCAACTTCTATTGCAATGGATTTTTGTTTTTTTCTTTGCCTTATAACACTTCCTGTTTGCAAAGGAAATGACTAAAAACCTAAGACTTCTCAACTGTAATGACAGCCTAGATAATTAATACGCCATAAAGAAGAAGAAGAAAAAAAAAAAAGGCAACCTAATAGTCCTTAAGGGCACTTAAAAGTACTAACCTCTAATAAACAATTTATGTAGACAGCTTGCTCTCTTCTTCTCTAGGTGTGGGGCTCAGGCATTGATATTTTTGAAAGCTCCCTGGGTGATGTTAATGTGTAGCCTGAGTTCAGAACCACTGCTTGAGCTGAATTATCTCATCCCCTTTTATTCTCTCTCTCCTGTTAGTATTTACACATTCAAGTTATGCTGCATAATCTTGCACCTGGAGATATCTCTTTAGTTTTGTGTGTGGGTGTGTATGTGTGAGTGGGTGAGGGAGAGACTTAAGTGTGTGCATGAGTGAGAGCATGTGCAAGTGTGTGTGTGTGTTTTCACAACTAGATTTTAAATGCGTTTCATGTTGTTGCTTCCCTGTGTGTCCCTGACAGCACCTGATACACCACCTCGCATGTCCAGGTTCTCTGTAAGTGCTCTTTGAACTCTCTCTGTAAATGAATGGTTTGTCTGTGAGTGCAGAGTAGTTGGCAGTAATCCCTCAGTGATGGAGTGAGGCCACCAATGACTAATTAAGGAATGATAAAAGCGGGGAAGTACATGCACTTTAAATCTAATGGTTTCTGGAAAGTGGTGAGGAAATGGTGTGTGCCAGGCATTGCCATTCTGTTGGTGAGGTTTCTTTTTGAGAGAGGGGCGAGCAGGTTACCCAACTTCCAAATTCCCTTCCTTTTTTAGAGGAACTTCCAGAATGTGAATCTTGGTAGATACAGCCTCACCTCCCTCTGTTAGTGAAAGGAAGCCAACATTCCCTTTTCCTGCCCTCTTGGTACCTGGGACTGAGATGTGGGTGTGATTATGGGAACTGGGAACCTGCCAGGAGTGACAACATAAAGGTGTGGGGACCTTTAGAGATCTTTCCTGTAGTGTGGGCTCGAGTTAGGAGTTCAGCTGCAGAGGTATCCTAACTGGGCTGTTTCCCTGGGTGTGGCTTGAACCTTATTCTCTGGGATTTAATTCCCTGGGGCCTATTTTCTGACCTTGGCTGCCCAACAATCCTGTCCCCTGTGCCCAATCTATTCTGTCCCCCAATAGTTAATTTTTACTTGTTAGCCTCTTTCAGTTTCTATTGTTTTTAAGAATCCCAGCTCTGTGTAGTGTCACGCATCGTTTAAAAATGTGTAGTATGGTCCTCTCCACTTCCAGACCCTAAGTGTTGAAGTGCTTGTGACCCTGTATCCAGATGCACTTCCCCTTTTTCTGTCCATCCTCTCCCCTTCTATCTCATCCAATCCCATGGCTTTACATGGAATCTATATGCTGATGGTCCCTCTGTGGTACAAATGGTTAATGCGCTTGACTGCTAACCAAAGGTTGGAGGTTTGACTCTACCCAGAGGCATCTCATAAGAAAGGCCTGGTGATGTACTTCTGAAAAGTCAGCCACTGAAAACCGTATGGGACATAGTTCAATTAGAACACACACGGGGTCTCCATGAGTCAAAATGAACTCAGTGGCAACTGGTTTATATACTGATGATTCCAAAGTTTATCTTCAGCTCTGATCTCTTTCCTGGACCAAGAGTCATATTGTCCAGCTGCCCATTTGGACATTTCTGCTTCGAATTCTAATGGACATCTTGAATATAACATGTCTGAACAAAACTGTTCTCTCTTAGCCCATCCCCTTCTCTCAAAACGAAATTTCCGTTTGGTCAGGCTAAAAGCTTTTGAATCTTCTTTGCTTTCTCCTTCATACTCCACATCAGCTCTGTTTTAAACTGTATAAAAACACATCTCAAATCTATTTCTCAACCATCTCCATGGCTGGTCCTAACTACAATGTTTTCTTACCTAGACTATTTCAATACCTTCGAAAAAAATTGAGATTAAATATTGCCTTATACAATAGCTTAGAATAGTTAGATATTTGTATGTTGGCCCTGTCTAGTCTCCACACATCTCCTCTTAAGCCTTACCTTCTACTCCCTCTCAATGATATACTTTTTAAATTTTGGAATAATGTTACAGTTACAGAAAAGTTACAAAATAGTTCAGAGAATTCCCTTTTACCTTTTACCCAGTTTCCCCTAAGGTTGATATCTTATATAATCTTAGTACATTTGTCAAAACTGTGAAATTAACATTGGTACATTCTTATTAGCTAAACCACACGCTTTATTGGGATGTCAACAGTTTTCCCACTAATGTCCTTTTTTCTGATCCAGGATCCAGTCTAGCAGCTCACATTGCATTTAGTCATCATGTTGTCTTAGTCTCCTTTGATCTGTGACAGTCTCATTTTTTTCTTGTTTTTCACAGCCTTGACAGTTTTAAAGAGTCCAGATCAGGTATTTTGTTAGAATGCCCCTCAATTTGGGCTTAATGGGGCTTTTCATGATGAGACGGGAGTTAGGGATTTTTTTTTTTAATGATTTTATTTATTTTCTTGTTTTTGTTGAGAATATACACAGCAAAACATAAACCAATTCAACACTTTCTACATGTATAGCTCAGTGACATTGATTATATCCTTCGAGTTGTACAACCATTCTCACTCTCCTTTTCTGAGTTGTTCCTCCTCCGTTAGCATACGCTCACTGCCCCCTAAGGTTCCTATCTAATCTTTCAAGATATTCTTGTCAATTTGATCCTGTGTATAGTTCTTAAAAGAGCATAACACTCAAGGCAGACTTTTTTTTTTTTTTTTTTAAACTAGTTAAGCTAACCTGCTGTGTGGTTTTACAAAGACTTCAGGGGATATTTCTCTCTCTCTCTTTTTTTTTTTGATTGTGCCTTAAGTGAAAGTTTATAGCTCAAGTTAGTTTCTGATACAAAAATTTGTACACACACTGTTATGTGACCCTAGTTGCTCTCCCTGTAATGTGACAGCACACCTCCTTTCCACCCCAGATATTCTGTGTCCGTTCAACCAGCTCCTGTCCCTTTCTGCCTTCTCATCTTGCCTCCGGACAGGAGCTGCCCATTCAGTCTCATGTATCTACTTAAACTAAGAAGCACACTCTTCAGGAGTATCATTTTATGTCTTATATTCCAGTCTAATATTTGTCTTAAGAGTTGGCTTTGGGAATGGTTTAGTTCTGGGTTAACAGAGAGTCTGGGGGCCATGTCTTCTGGGGTTCCTCCAATCTCAGTCAGACCATTACATCTGGTCTTTTTACTAGAATTTGAGTTCTGCACCCCACTTTTCTCCTGCTCCATCAGGGACTTTATGTTGTGTTCCCTCTTGGGGCGGCCATTGGTGGTAGCCAGGAACCATCTAGTTCTTCTAGTCTCAGGCTGATGAAGTCTCTGGTTTCTTTTGCCCTTTCTGTCTCTTGGGCTCCTACTTTCCTTGTGTCTTTGGTGTTCTTCATTCTTTACTCCAGGTGCGTTGGGACCAATTGATGCATCTTAGATGGATACTCACTAGCTTTTAAGACCCTAGACACCACTCACCAAAGTGAAATGCAGAACATTTTCTTAATAAACTTTGTTATGCCAGTTGACCTAGATGTCCCCTGAAACCATGGCTCCCAGACTGCCACACCTGCTACTCTGTACCTTGAAGTGTTTGGTTGTGTTCAGGAAACTTAGCTTTTGGTTTAGTCCAGTTGCGCTGACTTCCAGGGGATGTTTTTGGTTTAAGTTTTGAAGATTATCTCAGGGTAATAGTTTCAAGAGTTCATCCAGCCTCCATGGCTCCAGAAAGTATGGAGTCCATGAGAATTTGAAATTCTGTTCTGCATTTCTCCCCTTTTTATCAAGATTCTGCTAGAGAGTCCTTTATCAAAATGTTCAGTAATGGTAACTTGGCACCATCCAGTTCTTCTGGTCTCATGGGAAGAATAGAACTGAGTTGAAGTAACCTTCTCATCCATTACATCAAGGGAGTACATGATATCAGCATTACTTATCACTGGTGATGTTAACCTTGATGACTTGGTTAAGGTAGTGTCTGCCAGGTTTTCCCACTATAAAATTGGCTATTTTTCCTTTTCCCTGTCTATTCTTTGGAAGTGAGTCACCAAGTCCAGGTTACTCTTAAGGGGAGGGAATTAAGCTCCACCTCCTAGAGGGGGTGTCTACATATGTTGCTTGGAATTCTTCTGTAAATCTCCTTTTTCTTTTAAATCATAAAATTTACCCATAGGTTAAAAAGAATGGTCCAAAGATTATCTAAACACATGTGTGAAATGTGTAGCCATATGGTTTTATTTGTGTCTATATGGCAGTTAAATACTTATTTATTATGTACTATAAGTATTTTTTAAAATTACCATTGTGGGCTCTACATTCTACCTTGGTGAGTAGTGTCTGGGGTCTTAAAAGCCTGTGAGTGGCCATCTAAGATACTCCACTGGTCTCATCCCTTCGGGAGCAAGGGAGAATGAAGAGAACAGGATACAAGGAAAAGAGTAGTCCAAAGGACTAATTGTCCACAGCTACCAAGGCCTCCACTGGACTGAGTCCAGTACACCTAGATGGTACCCGGCTACCACCACTGACTGCTCTGACCAGGATCACAACAGAGGGTTCTGGACAGAGCTGCAGAAGGATGTAGAGCATAATTCTAACTCACAAAAAAAAGACCAGATTTACTGGCCTAAAGGAGACTGGAGAAACCCCGAGAGTATGGCCCCCAGACACCCTTTTAGCTCAGTGGTGAAGTTACCTCCGAGGTTCACTGTTCAGCCTGGGAGTGGACAGCCCCATAAAACCAAATGAGGCTAATGAGGTACAGGAGTCCAGTGACAAGGGCCAGAAAGCAGAACGGGAGAAGGAAGCTGGTGATAGGGAACCCAAGGTTGAGTGAGGATATTGTTGATGTGTTGTGAGATTGTTAACCATTGTCATAGGGCAACATTTGTAGTAACTGTTAAATGAGAAACTATTTTGTTCTGTAAGCCTTCATCTAAAGTGAGAATAACAGCACAATTGGAAGAGCGTACTCAATGTCACTGAACTGTGTATGTAGAAATTTTTGAAACCGTGTATCTTTGGCTATGTGTATTTTCACCAAAAAAAAAAGGTTGAGAAGTTAGAGGGTTGATATGTTGTGGGGTTGTTAACCAATGTCATAAAATAACATGTACTTCTGCTTCATGAGAAGCTATTTGTTCTGTAAGCCTTCACCTGAAGTACAATAAAAAAATAAAAATACAAATAAAAAACAATTACCATTGTGGAAATTGCTTGTATGTATTATAAAAAATTCAGTTTTCTCTACCATCTTCATGAATGAAACAAGTTATTTTCTCCTTTTGAGGCCAAGCTTGGCCAAGGGAGTTATGTCCCTGTTTTCCTCCCCGTTCACTCCATGAATTCTCTTCCTGGATTTGAGAAACCCTTGGATGTCCTCAGTCTTAACAAGGAACAGCAAGAAAATAACAGGACTCTCAAACTAAATGAAAATTATTTCATATTGATGGTCAGTGTAAACATTTGCTAGTTAGCAATTTTAGAAAGGGGCAGAGGATATTAGAATGTCAAATAAGTAATGGTGGACAATGACTTCAGAAATATTGAAGTCACTAAATAATCACTATCAATAAAAATAATCTTTCAGATTTTCATCTTCTTAAATATTTTCATATGAATTTCTTTAATTCTGCAATGGTTAAGAATTAATGTTTTAGTTCAGTTAGATGCTTCTTGCCCTCCCCCCACCCCCCAGTTCTTACTTGACGCTGTATTTTTAACACATGTTCCCCATATATTAAGCACAAGTCTTGGTTTATGATTCGGACCAATACCACATGTCTTATCTAACTATCTAAATTATGTGTTAGTGACCTTATCCTGACATTAAGAAAATAAAATGAGGACACATACACAAAGTACCGCAGGGGCTTTAGCAGTGAAATGCCTTGATGCTGTTCATTTACGTCTTACCGGTGCAGATATATCTGTGTGTGGGCCCCATACTTTAGGGCAGTAGCCACTCCTTGCTCAGTCTGCAATTGCTTCACCCTCCTGGTATTTGCAGACTTTCACAGCTACTGTTCACAAGGTTTTGGCCACAGCGCATTCATTTCTCTCGCTTTATTACCATCACATCTGATTCCAATTTGCTACCAAATTGAGTTTCCAGTCTGGAGCCTGACATTCAAGCCGTCAGGTGGATTAGCTCCTTCAGCTTGGTTGGCGTGGTAGCTTTAGGTCAGTTGACAGTGGCCTATTAAATGTGTTCTGCTCCTCATCTTAGAATCTCGGCTGCCATCCTGTTGAGCAGCAGGGCTGGGTTACCCACCATAACCTTTCTCCTTATTTAGAACTCATAATTCTAGACCCACTGGATAGCCTTCTGATTAAAAACAGAGTTAGTCTTTATCCCCTATCTTGCTGTTTCAGCAGCTTTTTCTCAGAGAAAAGCAGCCAGCTTATAGTCGGGTCAATTGGTGTAATATTATCAACAGGACTATTTGGAAACCATTCATTTGGCCCCTTCTCTCTTATATGTTTTGAGTGATCTATTTGCATATAGAGCTGGCTTATTTTATTTATTTATTTATCTTTTTAATTGACAACACTACAGGCACCCTTTCTTTCTTTTTATGCTATTGTCACGTGAAATTTTTGGACAGAGCAGTATTTACTCATTTGGAGCCTGTACCTTTTGCTATATGGCAGGTCTCAGTAGTTCCTTTCTTAAAAAAAAAAAAAAAAAAAAAAAACGATCTGGTGAGCTATTACTTCTAGGGAGCTTTTTTTTTTTTTTTAAATCCTGAGTACAAAACTGATTTCTCAGTGCTTATAACGAAAGATACACATGCAGAAAATTACTTGGTTTTTAATTTACCTTTCAGTTCCCAAGGAAAACTGTTTTGGTCAGAGACTACTCCCTTGTCATTGGAGACTTTAGTAAATGAAGGTATATTTATGTTGCAGAATCAAGGAGCCGAGCTCAGCAAACACTGTAATTTCTTGGGGGGCTAATCAAGGAGTAAAGAAAGATGCAAAACAATCAAAAAATAAATAAAATAAAGCACTTACCCACTGAATCCCGTAGCCTTTGGAAAGACAATGTTAGCTATTGGAAGAAGAGAGAAGACAGTCCATTCCTAACATGGTTGATTGTTCATTTTGCTATTATACAGTGATACAATTATTATAACTCTGTATCAGAATATATTTGCCAGTTAATAAGTCAGGCATCCTGTATTTAAAGTCGATGTCACAGAGCCTTCCTCCCCCCTGGTTTGAGGCTCTTGAGATCATTTTCTGTATGCTGTGTTGGAGTAAATGACACTGTTTAGAAGTAAGATCTGAGGCTGCTGTACACAGCAAACATTTGAGGATCCAATAAGAATAAGGGACAGGAAAGGTGAATGTGAACCTGAGGGGGAAACACCTTTCAAAAGATAGTGCTCAAGCTCTTAGAAGGCAAAAAATAAATGAGATTTATGGGAATGAATAACCAGGTTTAGCTTCATCTTTCTGAATTTGTAATGCATTCGTTTTGATTTTAAATACGCTCAGTGACTCACTGCTTCCTATTCCCTAATTATTGTTATCAAATAATAGTTCTTGAGTACACTGATACTGAAAAATTCAGTAGTGGGTGGAAGTACTTCTGAATTCATTTTTCCTTATTTGTTTGATTGTCTTGTTTGCCTGGCTGGCTGGTTTTTTTTTTTTTTTTTTTTTTACTTTTCCATAGTTTCTCTAAGGTTAGGTGGATAATTTTAATTTGGAATAAGTAGGAGAGTATCCCTTTAAAACTATAATTGTCAGTTGCTTTCAAGTCAGCTCAAACTCATGGCAACGTTACGTGTAACAGAAGAAACATTGCCTGGTCCTGTGCCTCCACTGTGTCAATCCATTGCACAGAGGGTTTCCCTTGTTTTCGCTAACCCTGTTTTACCCTTTACCCAAGCACTCTACTAATTGTTGTTCCTGTCTGATTACCTTGATTGGGTTCATTAGTCTGCCTTTAAACATCCTAAGTAATAAATCGTACTTGTTTTGAGAAATCATACCAGAAGAAAATCTTTTGCATTATCTGTTTATTTTTAAATAATGAAGTATAATTTTTGGTATGCCTGCTGTTTTGCACGAATTTCTTTGGGGGTAAAAAGTGTGATTAAACTGTCCTTTTTATTTCACCTTTTATTTAATCATAATCCTGCAAAAATTCCCTTACTTCTTATGTCTAGTTCCTTTTTGCGTAAGTCTGTTGGTTCCTCAGATTTTCCTTATGCTCAATTATAGAGCCGAGTAACTCAGTATTTTACTGTAGTTGCTGTGGGAGGATTGATAGTCTTTCTGCTCTGGAATTCAGATAAACTGTGTTCATATCTTAAACACAATTTATAAAGGGAACAAGAAGACATCCAGCTTAAAATGATGACATTAAACTATTTTCAGTAGAGGAAATGCAAAATCAAGCAAAATGAAGGATGATTACATTTTATGTTATCCATTTGGTGTCCTAACAGTGTAAGGTTAATATAGCACTTCATATATCTATATATACAGATATATATATACAGATATATATATGTGTATGTGTGTTTTTCTTTTGCAGAAGGAGCTGAGTCTCCCCAGAAGAGGAAGTTTGTAAGTAGTAGTATTTTATTTTCTTGTTTTCTTTTTGTATAGTTTGTAATATGATTATTCTCTGATTTGTTAGGTTTTAATGGCACGTAGAAGATTAATAAAAAGCAACTGAATTAACAAAATAAAATATACTGAATTTATTTATAAAAGTCATATTTTAATGATTTGAAAATAATTTCCAGGATGTTTTTCTTATGGCCATTGTAAGCCAAAATGCATATTTATTCCTGAAATAGTTTTAAATTTTTTAACACTACTCTAGTTTATATAATCAAGCAAAAATATTACTTGGTCTGCAGACTGCTTTTCTATATATTCTGTAAATTCATGGTTGTTCTTTATACTATGGATTTTATGCAGAGTAAATTATATACTCTTACATTTGAGTTGATAAAGACTTTGTATCCATAGATCCAGATCTTAATAAACTGATTCACGTAATGCTCTTGTATGATTAAGATAGATTTATGAGCCTTGACTTGATTTCTTTATAGTATCTTTCAACCTTTTTTTTTTTTTAGGCCAGTGATATATATTGCATAAACCATTGATTTTTCCATCAGTAAGTTGCAGAATGAAATTGTTGTTGTTAGGTGCCGTCAAGTTGGTTCCGACTTATAACTACCCTACGTACCACCGAATGAAACACCGCCCTGTCCTACGCCATGCTCACAATCATTGTTATGCTTGAGCCAATTGTTGTAGCCACTGTATCAGTCCATCTCATTGAGGGTTTTACTCTTTTTCACTGACCCTGTACTTTACCAAGCATGATGTCCTTCTCCAGGGACTGATCCTTCCGGTAAACGTCCAAAGTATGTAAGATGTAGTCTCGTCATCCTTCCTTCTAAGGAGCATTCTGGTTGTACTTCTTCCAAGATAGATTTGTTTGTTCTTTTCGGCAGTCCGTGGTCTATTCAGTACTCTTCACCAACGCCACAATTCAAAGGCGCCAATTCTTCTTTGGTCTTCCTTATTGATTGTCCAGCTTTTGCATGCATATGATGTGATTGAAAATACCATGGCTTGGGTCAGGCCCACTTTAGTCTTCAAGGTGACATCTTTGCTTTTCAACACTTTAAAGAGGTCTTTTGCAGCAGATTTGCCCAATGCAATGAATCGTTTGATTTCCTGATTGCTGCTTACATGGGTGTTGATTGTGTATCCAAGAAAATGACATCCTTGACAACTTCATTCTTTTCTCCGTTTATCTTGATGTTCCTTATTGGTCCTGTTGTGAGGATTTTTTTTTCTTTATGTTGAGGTGTAATCCATACTGAAGGCCATGGTGTTTGATCTTCACGACTAAGTGCTTCAAGTCCTCTTCACTTCAGCAAGCAAGGTTGTGTCGTCTGCATATCGCAGGTTGTTCATGAGTCTTCCTCCAATCCTGATGCCCCTTTCTTCTTCATATAGTCCAGCTTCTCAGATTATTTTCTCGGCATACAGATTGAATAGGTGTGGTGAAAGGATGCAACCCTGACGCACACCTTTTCTGACTTTAAACCATGCAGTATCCCCTAGTTCTGTCCGAACAGCTGCCTCTTGATCTGTGTACAGGTTCCTCATGAGCACAATTAAGTGTTCTGGAATTCCCATTCTTCACAATGTTATCCATAATTTGTTATGATCCACACAATTGAATGCCTTTGCATAGTCAATAAAACACAGGTAAGCATCTTTCTGGTGTTCTGCTTTCAGCCAGGGTCCATCTGACATCAGCAATGATATCCCTGGTTCCACGTCCTCTTCTGAATCCAGACTGAATTTCTGGCAGTTCCCTGTCGACGTACTGCTGCAGCCACTTTGAATGCTATTTAGCAAAATTTTACTTGCGTGTGATATTAATGATGTTGTTTGATAATTGCCGCATTCGGTTGGATCACCTTTCTTGGGAATAGGCATAAATATGGATCTCTTCCAGTCAGTTGGCCAGGTAGCTGTCTTCCAAATTTCTTGGCATAGACAAGTGAGCACTTCCAGCACTGCATCTGTTTGTTGAAACATCTCAATTGATATTCCGTCAATTCCTGGAGGCTTGTTTTTTGCCAATGCCTTCAGTGCGAATTGGACTTCTTCCTTCAGTACCGTTGGTTCCTGATCATATGCTACCTCTTGAAATGGTTGAACATCGACCAATTCTTTTTGGTATAATGACTCTGTGTATCCCTCCCATCTTCTTTTGATGCTCCCTGCATCATTTAATATTTTCCGCATAGAATCCTTCACTATTGCAACTCGAGGCTTGAATTTTTCCTTCAATTCTTTCAGCTTGAGGAATGCCGAATGTGTTTTTCTGTTTTGGTTTTCTTTCTCCAGCTTTTTACACATGTCATTATAATACTTTACTTTGTCTTCTTGAGCCACCCTTTGAAATCTTCAGTTCTTTTACTTCATCATTTCTTCCTTTTGCTTTAGCTACTCAGTGTTCAAGAGCAAGTTTCAGAGTCTCTTCTGACATCCATTTTGGTCTTTTCTTTCTTTCCTGTTTTTTTAATGACCTCTTGCTTTCTTCACGTGTGATGTCTTTGATGTCATTCCACAACTTGTCTGGTCTTTGGTCATTAGTGTTCAACGTGTCAACTCTATTCTTGAGATGGTCTGTAAATTCAGGTGGGATATACTCAAGGTTGTACTTTGGCTCTTGTGGACTTGTTTGAATTTTCTTCAGTTTCAACTTGAACTTGCATATGAGCAATTGACGATCTGTTCTGCAGTCAGCCCCTACCTGGCCTTGTTCTGCCTGATGATATTGAGCTTTTCCATCATCTCTTCCACAGATGTAGTCAGCATGTTTCCTGTGTATTCCATCTGGTGAGGTCCATGTGTATAGTTGCCATTTATGTTGGTGAAAAAAGTTATTTGCAATGAAGAAGTCATTGGTTTTGCAAAATTCTATCATGCGATCTCCAGCATTGTTTCTATCACCTAGGCCATATTTTCCAACTATGGATCCTTCTTCTTTGTTTCCAACTTTCGCATTCCAATCACCAGTAATTATCAATGCATACTGATTGCATATTCGATCAATTTCAGACTGAAGATGTTGGTAAAAATCTTCAATTTCTTCATCTTTAACCTTAGTGGTTGGTGCATAAATTTGAATAATAGTCGTATTAACTGGCCTTCCTTGTAGGTTTTTGGATATTATCTTATCACTGACAGCATTGTGCTTCAGGATTGATCTTGAAATGTTCTTTTTGACAATGAATGCAATGCCATTCTTCTTTAAATTGTCATTCCCGGCATAGTAGACCATATGGCCGTCTAATGCAAAATGCCCAATACCACTCCATTTCAGCTCACTGATGCCTAGGATCCAATTTTCCTAGATTCAGGCTTCATACATTCCACGTTCCGATTATTAATGAATGTTTGCAGTTGTTTCTTCTCATTTTAAGTCATGCCACATCAGCAAATGAAGATCCTAAAAGCTTTAGTCCATCCATGTCATTAAAGTCGACTCTACTTTGAGGAGGTAGCTCTTCCGCACTTGTCTTTTGAGTGCCTTCCAACCTGGGGGGCTCATCTTCCGGCACTATATCAGACACTGTTCCACTGCTCTTCATAAGATTTCCACTGGCTAATTCTTTTCAGAAGTAGTCTGCCAGGTCCTTCTTCCTAGTCTGTCTTAGTCCTGTCCGTCATGGATGACCCTGCTGGTATCTGAATCTTGGTGGCATAGCTTCCAGCATCACAGCAACATGCAAGCCCTCACAGTATGACAAACTGACAGGCACATGGGGGAGAATGAAATTAGCTACCCCTAATATGCCATTAAAATGAGAGTAGATTTGTTATCAACTAGTACTGTGTTAAGGGCTGGCCCGGAAATATTTGGATTTGGTATCTGATTTATGTTGAAGTTAATGGGTAGAGCAATCTCCTTTTACTTAACAATAAGTATAATACTTAAGATAAGTGTATGTAAGTTTCATCTTGGAAGATTAGAAATGTAGATGGTCAATGTTTAAAGATAGAATTATCCCATTGGCTAAATTCTGGAAAATTTCAGCTTTTGCACTAAGGATCCGAAACATCATTAGTCATGAACATTTCCATACTGTCCACTTTGTTTCTTGCTTTTCATACAAGTTTAGTTTACCAGAAGGACACTGAGTCATTATTTTAGAATGTGCCTAGGTAAATTATCACTACCTGGAGCTTATATCTCTGAGTGCTAGAAGTTAATGGCCTAATAGTTTGTCATAGGAAATTCCCTTAGAATTGAAAATTTCTCTCTTCTGAATCGTGATTGGGACTCTCTTGCCTATCGTAATGAAAAATTAGAAACAAGAGAAACAGAACTAAAATGACATGAAATATCTTTATTGAAAGAAAAAATCCTTATTTCCTTTCTATTTTCATTTAAGGCTTAAAGCATGCCAAGGTTTTCTTCTATACTTTATTTGAAAAGTTTGGAACTTAAGTCAAATTTTTCTTTGAGCCTTTCTAATGAATTTTACTTGTTTTTGTTTTATTTCTGAGTTATGACCTTAGCACTCTTCCTATAAATTATTGTTAAGATAACGTTAATTAGCAAAATTAGATCCCTTATATCTATGTAACGGCCATTTCTCCTTCTTCGCATGAGTAATTCTGCCTTCTGTTAATGTCTGATTGCCATAAGTTGATGGCGAAATATATGGCAGAGAAATTATATAAATTTCTCTACTTGAGAGAATGGAATCTTTAATGAGAAAGGATGATATAAGTTTGTTTGGAGCCCACACTTAGAATGCTTAGTAAGAGAAAAAGAATTAACATCTGAGCCACTTAAAATCCCCTCCCTAATAAAAATATTGATCCACCAATCAAATGATAGAAATAAAGCATAGTATATATGTCAACATAAATCTACCCTTTTTTAGTGAGTTCTGGAAAAATCAATACTTTCCAGTGAGACAAACCAAAAATAAACATGATATTTTATATTTCATATTAAATGCAAATATTCCCTGAAGAATTAATGATGCCTAATATAGGTGTTCTGGAACTCAGTGTTGCTCTACATTTTCAGTGAATACCATACAGAAATCATGTCAGTAATTACTCTACTCATGCAAGACTATTTCATGACTTTGGAAAAAAGGAATACTTTCTTTTTTTTTAATGCTAGAATGATTTTAATACAAATGTAATGAAGGAGGGCACAAGTGTGTCTTTATTAGATGCTGGTTACCAACATAATGGTACCTGACTATTAAACCTGTTAACACTTCTTCAGTTTGTTAACTACGTGGATGCCTCCTGTATTCCTTTAAAATTTTCTTGTACCTTCATCCCAGAAAGACAGAGGATTTGATCCTTCTGTTCTGTAGAATTCTTTTTCCATGTTGACAGTGAGCCAGTGTGCAGAATGTGATGCATTCTTTATTGTCTTGGGTTTTACAGCAATGGGATTGAGCTTGTCAGAGGGTGTGTACCCTCAGAAAGGCCATGCTTTTAGAAGAAGGCACCTCATTTTGTTATATCTGCTGCTGCTTAATTTGTATGTCTTGTAATGTTAAAAGTATTCATTTACATCATTCTGAAACATATGGATTTATCAGGTTTTTCAGAATATTGAGTGTTGTTTTGAATAAACTTAAAGGTTGTTTTTATGTCTGGAATAATACATAAAAATATAAAAGTTAAAGCTTTCACAAATAAAAGCACACAGAAAAATATGCTTTCCTTTTTATTAATAATAAAAAGTATGGAAGAGCAAATTTATTATGTCTAGAAAAAAATTTCAGACCCTACTGATTTATGATTTATGATAATTTTGACAAGAACCAACTTTAAGACTCTGCTGTTTCATGTTTTAAAAGGTTGCAGAGGCAGTAATTAGATCATTATGACTTTTTTTTGGCGCAAAGGGCAACAGACGAGAGAAGTCAAGGAAAATGATATCCAGGCAAGATGTTAGTTACTAAATAACCAGGTGGCCCCAGGTCAATTTTCCAGAGGCTTTCCCAGTCTTTTACTTCTTTCTTCAAGGCTACATAGCTCATCTATGCTCCAGGCTCCGTGTATGCCTGGATTTCAGCTACTTCTCTCCTTCCCAACAATTTCACCTCCTTTTAAAGAGTAGCCATTCCACCAAGGCCCTTGATCCCCGATTTTTCCAGCATTTTCCCTCTCTTTCACCCTGGAACTAAAGTTGTCACACTCTCTGCTTCCCCTCCTCCCACTCACCTCTCAACATCTGTATATCCTTTGAATAAATCATGATATGGGCATGCAATGAAATACTATGTAGCAGGTTAAATGAATTAACTAGAGCTCTATGTATCAACAGGTATAATTATAAGAAAACATAATGTTGAGTAAAAGTTAAAAGCAAATTCCTGATACAAGGGAGCATTTACTTAAAAAATTTGAATATGTAGAACAATATATTATGTTGTTTCTGGATACAAACTTTTACAGCAAAAGTATAAAAATATGCATGAGAAGCATTTTAGGATAAAGTTTACTTATCCATAGAGGGAGTGAGAAAAATAAGAGAGGATTCCACAGGGAGTTTCATACATATCATTAATGCAGTAGTGTGTACATGGGTATTTATATAGTCCTTTACATTTCCTGAAATATTTAAAATGTCAGTAATTGTATAAAAGTAGAATTCAAACTGTTTTGACCAAGTTGTTATGTGTACTTAAAAATAGTAATTGAGGAAAAATATATAAATGTTAACCTATTTTGAATAAGAGAATGTGCCATACCTGCATTTTTGTTGATGCTGTGATGAAGATTGACCCAAATGAGTGAGATTTTACAATAATCAGAATGTCTTCTGTGACAGGTACCTATTGGTTAATTCAGAAACATCATAGAGAAAATTGTAAAGATAAATTTTGGTACTCCTGAAACGCTTTATGATGTAGTAACTTGGGGGAAAAGGCAAATGAGATGATAGCATATATAATGCTGCATTATGGTGGTTCAGTGGTAGAATTCTTGCCTTCCACCCAGGAGACCTGGATCCACTTCCTAGCCAGCGTACCTCAAGCACAACCACAGCCGTCTGTCAGTGGAAGCATATGTGTTGCTGTGTTGCTGAACAGGTTTCAGCAGAGCTTTTAGACTAAGACAGACTGGAAGAAAGACCTGGCTATCTACTTCTGAAAAGTCAGCCAGCGGAAACCTTATGGATCTCAGTGGTTCAATTCCATTGTGCACAAGGTCACTATGAGTCTGGGGCTGACTCGACACCAGCCAACAGCAATGTAGCTTAAGAGCTAGATTTGTTGTATTGGATGTTTAGCCCTTTTAAGAGAAGTGACTTTGACTATTCTTTGTGTTCAGCAAGGTGTCCGGTACAATAACTTACACAGCATAGATGTTTGTAGACTGTGTACATGTCTATCTCCCCCTCTTAAACTGTGAGCTTCCGAGTGAGTGAACATGTCCTGCTTTTTTTAAAATCTCTGGTTCCTATCATGGTGCCTAGTACATGATGAGAAGCAGTTATTAGATGGCTGGGTGACTGATGCCAAAATCCTTCATAGTAAAAATTCAGTGTGGGAAAAGTGCATGGACTCTCTTGACATTTTTTGACTTTTCTAATAACAGTCTAAACTATCTATATTTATAAAAGTGTCATTAATTTTGTGAGTCACTTACCTAGTCTTCACCCAGATTTAGAACTTAAGTCCTGAAATGACATTTCTAAGTGGGAAAACTCTAGAAGATGTTTGTTTTCAGGCAAGAGAAGTGGAAAAAGGATAGAAGCTCAAGATGTGACCTTGGAGTTGTGAGTTGTGGTTAGGACCCCTTTGGGTTTTGCTAATTGCAAAAACAAATCTCTCTCCAGGACACAGAGCTAATTTTTTCATGGAATTCCCTGTAGTGCCTTGGTTGTGTTTATACCCTGGAGGGAGGAGTAGGAACCTGGTTGGGATGATATCGCTACCATATCCCTTGCCTCCTCCAATCTTGCTTTGGATGGTTTTCACATTTCTCCATGCTGAGAAAAAGGAAACTGCATTATCTATTCTTAGCAAACAGAAACTTCCTGTGACTTAAATCGTCTTTCTTCTATCTCTTATAATTATAAGTGTTCATGCATTGTTTCATGGAGCCCTGCAGGTCTGGGATCCATAAAGTTATCTGCAATTATCACTTGATTTTAGCAGAAAAAGTGACTGACACTTGGGCAATTTCTTAGCTTTATGCTCTTTTGTCACACAGCTTTATAAATGTTTTTCAAGTGGTATCTAGCAGTATGAATCCAAGCAGAAACAGGTCTGTGAGCCAGTCCTGGAAGAGTGCCTCTCTGTATGCTGAAGGAGTTCTGTTGTTATTGTCAGTCGCTATCAAGTCAGCCCCTGACTCATGACAACCCCACGCACAATAGAAGGAAATGTTGCCTGGTTCTGCACCATCCCCAAGATCAGTTGCATATCTGACCATTGTGATTCATAGTGTTTTCATTGGCTGATTTTCAAAAGTAGATTGCCAGGCTTTTCTTCCTAGTCAGTCTTAGTCTGGAAGCGCCACTGAAACCTGTTCAGAATCATAGCAACACTCAAGTCTCCACTGACAAACTGGTTATGGCTGTGCATGAGATGCATTGGTCATGAATCAAGCTCAGGTCTCCCACATGGAAAGTGAGAATTGTACCACTGAACCACCGCTGCCTGTAGGGATTGCTTGGAGTATTGAAATTAACCCAAGCCAAACAGGAGAGGCAATTTAGGGGGCTTCTTGGCTTAGTTCAGTTTCTTCATCTAGCAACAATACTAGCATGTAGTAACAATATCCTTCTCTGTAGACTTTTTACCTTCCTTCTCCACTTATCCTTTCCTTACATTATTATTCTGAAAGTGGTTGGGATCTAGCAGGGTAGATGTCTACTGGCATGGGATAGTTTCAGGTCTTCTAGGAAGCTTTCTGTCCTATCCCCAAAAACCTATCCATCTGAAAAACACCTGCCACAATGCCATCCATCCCAGTATTAGAAATTCATTTAGTTGGATCTTGAAAGACGTTTTCTCTTCAGTGCCTCAGTGAAATGATCAGCGTACTACTGCACCTCTTTTAGCCCAGCAGATGAGGATGCATTCGTGGGATGCCTCTGGTGGACTGGCCAGAGACAAGGCTACCAGAATAGGGGAGCAGGTGTCAAAAACCATTTTGCTGCATGACTAAGTGAATCAGTGCACAAAAAGGGTGGTGAAAATGTGATAAACTTATTTCACCTCTTTCTAATTTTGCATCTCTTGGATAGGAGCAGGGCGAGGTTCTACCAGGGGTGGGTTGGAAGGTGAGAGTGGGCAGCAGAGGAAGAGAATATTGCCAAAGAGTGGTTAAGACTGTCGGAGAGACAGAGGAACCTGTTGGTTGTGTTGGAAGCTTCTGGGTGGAGCTGCACCTCCTGGAATAACTTCTTACTGTAGATGTATTGAACTAAATGCATTGGATTAGGGTATTTCTAAGACCAGAATCCCTCATTTTGAGACAAAATAGGAAATGAACTTTTGTGTAGTGGAATAGGCTTGGATTGATGTAATTGGTATATGTAGATCTGTGTGTGTTGTTTTTTTACAAGAAGACTTACACTCAGGCCTGTTGACTTTCAGCAATAGCATACTACCTTAACTGGCAGTTTAGAAAAGTAGTTTGAGTAAAATGAGGTTATTGCTAGAAGGCAAGGAGAAAGAATCACCTTGGTTTTACAACTGATTTGAATTAGATTTATGAGATTTTCAACAAGGTGAAGGCAACATTTCCTGAGACAGAGGGAGGGAGTTTAACTCAAACAAGGGACACATAAACCTTACTTGGATAAGTTTTAAAATAATTTTTTTCTTAGCACTGTCATACCCTCCCACCCCTACAAATATTGAGACAAAAATTCACGATATCTATTGTTGAAGCCAAAATGCACATCCAGTGTCATTTTGACCCTTAGAAACCCAAAAACAAAAACAAGAAAAAATTGAGTGTTGCATCTGAATTAGCATTTAAAGTGGCATGTTTATATAAAAAGAGAATGGTATAATATATCCTGAGAGTAAGGAGAGGATTTCAGACTGTGAAAGAATGTCAGTTGTGTTTATATATTCATCGAATAGCCAGTTTGGTATTTTGTATGTATTTGCAGCAGAACTTATCATGCATGCATTTGTCTTTTGTGAAGTGAGTAGGGGAGGAGATGTGGGGGATATAAACAATGTAGGATTGGTCTTCTTACCTTTGAAAATTATAGGAAGACCTCTATTTTACTCCAGGAGAGAGGATGAGGTCGCCGGGGGAGGTTTATGTGTGCATTTCCAAACACCCTCTAGTGCAAATCAGAATCCATGTGTGCATTTGTTGCGGTTGGGAGCAGGGGAGACTGATGCTGTGCACTTTTAACCGAGTCTCAAGGTGAATCTAAAATGCCACCCACCCCTAGTTGAGAACTGCTTCAGGTTGTATGTGTGGTGGTGGAGTTGATTTTTGAATCCCCAAAGACATGAGGGTAAGTTACCTGTTTCATATTTACTAGATTTTTTGCCAAAATTAGAATCCAACAGGATTTGGGGAAGATTTTCAGTGACCAGTCCTTTTCAGCAAGGCTTTCATAGAATGGCTGGTGGAGGCAGAGGTGTATACCTGTGTTTTCTCACTAAAAACTACCTTCTCCAGTCTGTTATCCAATTGGTAATCACAGTGTAGCATTTCATAGCATGAAGTTGGGTTTGCATCTCTGTCATTTAACTAGCTGAATGACCTTCAGAAAGTACTTAACCTCTATGTGTCTTAGTTTCTTCTTCTGTAAAATGGGGATAATAGTAGTATATAGTGGAGTTGTTTTGAGGACTGAATTAGTTAATGTTTGTACAGTGTGTATAACAGCATCTGGCATACAATAAGTATTATCTAAGTGTTTTGTTAAATAAATAACACATGTTGGGAATTATCTCGCCCTCCTCCAGATCACTTGTTTTTAACGTGTAGAGTCAGCAAAGACAGCAGATTAGACTGGGAAAGTTACCTTGAAGCCAGGAGCATTTGGGGAGCATTTTCAGTGGGGCTGTTTTGGTTATCAATTTTTCTATCAATGAAAAGATTTTAAAGGGGGAAGTTGACTCCATATCCTTGGGCATGTCTTTCAAAACTTCTGTTTTGCAATGGTCAACCCTGGTAACAGTAGGTTTCTGGGTGTTCTATGAGGATTTTGTTGTTAGCTGTCATCAGGTTGGCTCTGACTCATGGTGACCTTATGTATAACAGAACAAAACGTTGCCCAGTCCTGCATCATCTTTCATGATCGTTGGTATCTTTGAATTCATTGCTGCAGCTATTGTGTAGTGCTTTCCAGCCTAGGAGGCTCATCTTCCAGCACTACAAACCAGTTGCCATGGAGTCGATTCTAACTCATGGCGACACCACGTGAGTCAGAGTAGAACTATGCTTCATAGGGTTTTCAATGGCTGAGTTTTGGAAAGTAGATCTCCAGGTCTTTTTTCTTCTGGGAGGACTTGAGCCTCCAACCCTTAGGTTAGCAGATGACTGCATTAACTATTTGTACCACCCAGGGACTCCTCCAGCACTATATCAGAAAACGTTCTGTTGTGATCTGTGAGGTTTCCATTCGCTAATTTTCTAAAGTAGATCATCAGGCCTTTCTTCCTAGACTATTTCAGTTTGGAAGCTTCACTGAAACCTGTCCATCATGCGTAGCCCTGCAGGTATTTGAAATACTAGTAGCATAGCTTCCAGCATCATAGCAACATGCAAGCCACCACAGTATGACAGACTGACAGATGGGTGGTGGTCTATGGAGATAGACCCCACACATCTTCTGACTTGGTATTATCAGGCTGTGAGGGAACTCCCTGTGCTCAGTGGCCCCTCTTCCAGAATATTCCATCACTTTTGACCTGCCCATTTTTCTTCTGAGCATGGTACACAGGTCACTCCTTGAAATTGTGTTTTTGGGACTTATGGATATTGAGGTAAATGACCTGGGATATTGTAGCTGTTAATACAGAAAACTTTAATCATAGGATTGCAGAGCTGGAAGAAACCTTAGCAGAAATCTGACTTAATACCTTATTTGATAAATGAGGAACTTACAAGTCAGAGGGGTTGAGACTTGCTTGTGGTCATGTAGTGCCTTGACTGAGAGCCATGACCAGAATTGAGGCTTCCTAACCACCAGGGACTGGAAATCAACCTTTCCTTCTTGAGGTCAGTATGCTTGAGTTAATAACACAATTTGTTCTGTAAAGATGTGGATTTAACATTGACATCCAAAGTGTGGACCAAATAAAGGGTAGACTCCACGTTGTATTTGGGCTTGTCAAGTTTTCTTTGAACAATTTGGAAAGAAAATCCATTTTGCAGACACTTCTTTTTTTAATATTTAATTTTATTTTTGGTGACAGTATATGCAGCAGAACCTGTTCCCATTCCACAGTTTTTCGCAAACTCTTCTTAAAAAGGGAAAACCTCAAGTCACACACCCAGCGCTACCAGGTACTAAGTTTACCTCAGACTAATAAAGAGATTAGTAATAGCTACAGTTGTGGGGCTCCAACAGTCCCAGCTGCGGTAAGTGGCAATCCCCAAATATATCCATTGTCCGATTAGACATGTGAGTGGAGCAGCTGAATTGTGTATTGTTCTGTCTTTACCCTCACTGTGCTGTAGCAAGTTGTGCTCTCTGTGCCCTGACAGGGAGCAGTAGAGAGGTGACTGGCCACTGGGGATTTCACTTGTTTCTTGGTGTTTCTCCTTAGCACCTCTGCTGTCTCCTATGCCATTCTGACTCCTGAGAATTAAACTCCCTTCTCTTCTACTCTTTGTCATAGCAGACTGTCAGACCTAAGAAGCTGGGAAAAAAAACCAAAAAACCAAAAAAAAAAAAAAAAAAACACCACATTTTTTTAGGGTTTCTTTCTCTGATTTCCTACAGTAGAGACGTCGCCCTCTGAGAATTTTTGCAGGTCATTTCTTTCATCTGAATACACATGCATGCCTTTTTTTTAAAAAAAATAGACTTTATTTTTTAGAGCAGTTATAGGTTTACAGAAAAATTGTGTAGAAAGTACAGTGTTCCCATGTACTCCCTCCTCCTCATGCATTATTTCTGTTATTAACATATTTTGCATTCCTGTGATACACTTGTTACATTTGATGAACCAATATTAATACATTATTATCAATTAAATTACATAGTTTACATTAGGATTCATTCTTTGTGTTATATAGTCCTAAAAACCAAAACCAGACCCATTGCCGTCTAGTAGATTCCAACTCATAGCAACCCTATAGGACAGAGTAGAACTGCCCCATAGAGTTTCCAAGGAGCGGCTGGTGGATTCGAACTGCCAACCTTTTGGTTAGCAGCCAAGCTCTTATAATGTCACATATCTGCCATTACAGTATCATACAGAATAGTCTTGCTGCACTAACACATGCATTGTCTGTTAACATGTTATTTTATACAGTCATCTCTTCAAAGATGAGTGTTAGGACTTCCCTGTTCTTTTGCACTGAAACTTAAGACATGCCCATGGAAGATGCCAACAACCCTACACTTCTCTTCCCAGCAGCCACCTGGGCTCTGCCTCACCTCACACATTGCCCAGATCATTTTTGACTAGTACCATGAGGAAATTTCATGCAGGTAGTTCTATAAACACAGCTGTATAAAAAGAAGAGTTTTATTGCATATATTCTATGAATATGATTTGCATGCGGAAGTGAGAGGCATGAATTTGACCTAGCACAGAAGGATACATTGAAGTGGTTTTTGTTTTTTATTAGGATAAAAATTCTAATAATAATTCAGATATGTATATTGAGGGATTTTTAAATGATTGTATTCTAGAAATATAAAGTACTATTTTAAGAAACATTCGCGTATTTTGTAGATGCTTACATGAAGGTACTTTTACTCTGTTAGAAAATATTAAGTTGGCATATGCATTGTGCTTATTATTATTCACGGAAGAATGATACTAACTTTCGGTGTGCCCTAGAGATCAGGAGGGTTACCCTTATGGTGATCTTAGCACTTGGTGCTAACTACTCCTGATCTCTTATTTTCCAGTGCCGTCTTTTATTATTGTTGTTGGTTAGCTTTGAGGCAGAGGTCATTTTTGGATTTATTTTCATAAATGGCATTCACTTTAGAAAGTTGGCAGCATGTGACATCCCATGTGCAGGTGCTGTGGGTTTACTCCAGGGATGTGGGGACCTTCCCACGGGGCTGACAGCAGGACAAAGGAGGGAGAGCTTTGCTCCTTCTCTCAGCTTGCCTTGACCTCTCTCCTGAGGCAATAAACATTAGTATTTGCTCTGCATGGAACACATGAGTGAGTTCACCGGGGGTTTTGTTTTGCAGGGTATAAAGCAGTATTAAGTATCTTAACAAATCAAGAATCAATTATCTGGGAGGCTAAGCAGAAGGTTTTTTTATGTCTATGATAAATTAGTTTAAATGCTAACACCAGTCCTTGTGGTTTAAAGAAGCACTTGGAAATAATGGAGTATATTTTTGAAATGCATTTGACATCATATACTGAAATGAAATTAATAGATCAGTACACAAGATTTCATGTGTTAGGGGAACAATGGTGGCTTTTTTAGGTGGAGTTCTACAGTATTATCAATTTGTATGTAAATGCAATTGATTCTAATAGAATCATAGGGAGCGTATTGTCATAAAACATATGGTTAAAAGTATGGTAATTATTATCTTTGAGAAGGCAGGCCACTTAGCTTTATTCTAATTAATTTTTTGTTGCTGAAAAATGTTGGTCTGACATATCTTTAAGACAACAGTAAAGATGGTGATGGTGGTGGTCCCATGCTGGTGGTTGTCTTGGGAGATGCTTAAAAGGAGAATTAAAGCAAAGATTGTTCGAATTGGAACTTCATGAGACTCCATCTAGTCTCTCCCTCACTCCAGCATACACCTATTATCTACTATTTAACATTGCCTAGGCTGTATTATGGAGCCCTGGTGGCACAGTGGTTAAGAGCTATGGCTGCTAACCAAATGGTCAGCAGTTGGAATCCACCCACTGCTGCTTGGAAACCCTAAAAGACAATTCTGTTCAGTCCTGTAGAGTCACTATGAGTCAGAGTTGACTCAACGGCAACAAGTTTGTTTTTTAGTTTTGTTAGGTACCCTTGAGTCAGTTCCAACTCAGAGAGACCCTGTTTACAACTGAACAAAACACTGCCGGGTCATGTGCCATCCTCACAGTCGTTACTATGCTTGAACCCATCATTGCAGCTACTGTATCAGTCCATCTCATTGAGGGTCTTCCTCTCTTTTGTTGACCTTCTACTTTACCAACCATGATGTTCTTCTCCAGGGACTGATCCTTCCCGATAACATGTCCAAAATATGTGAGACAAAGTCTCGCCATCCTTGCTTCTAGGAGCATTCTGGCTATACTTCCAAGACAGATTTGTTCATTCTTCTGGCAGTCTGTGGTATATTCAATATTCTTCTCCAACACTACAATTCAAAGGTGTCAGTTATTGTTCCATCTTCCTTATTCATTGTCCAGCTTTCACACGCATATGAGGCAGTTGAAAATATCAAGGCTTGGATCAATCGCACGTTAGTCCTCGAAGTGACAGTTTAGCTTTTTAACATTTTAAAGAATTCTTTTGCAGCAGATTTGCCCAATGCAATACGTCATTTGTTATCTTGACTGCTGCTTCCATGGGTGTTGATTGTGGATCTGAGTAAAATGAAATCCTTGACAACTTTAATCTTTTCTCCGTTTATCGTGATGTTGTTTATGGGTCCAGTTGTGAGGATTTTTGTTTTCTTTATGTTGAGGCATAATCCATACTGAAGGCTGTAGTCTTTGATCTTCATCAGTCGGTACTTCATGTCCTCTTTGCTTTTATCTGCATATCTCAGGTTGTTAATGAGTTTTCCTCCAATCCTGATGCCTCGCTCTTCTTCATATAGTCCAGCTTCTCAGATTATTTGCTCAGCATACAGGTTGAACAAGTATGGTAAAGGGGCCATGGTAGCACAGTGGTTAAGCATTTGACTGCTAACTGAAAGGTCGGCAGTTTTAACCCATCAGCTACTCTGTGGGAGAAAAATATGGCAGTCTGCTTCTGTAAAGATTTACAGCCTTGGAAACCCTATGGGGCAGTTCTACTCTGTCCTGTAGGGTTGCTGTGAGTTGAAATTGACTCAGCAGCGAGTTTGGTTTTTGTTTTTTTTTTTTTAACTCTGTGTTAAAGGAGTCACTGGGTGGCGCAAATAGTTAAGTGCTGGACTACTAACCAAAATGTTAGTGGTTCAAACCCACTCAGAGAGCTGTGGAAGACAGCCCTGGTGATCTGCTTCCAAAAAGTCACAGGCTTGAAAACCCTATAGAATACAGTTCTACTTTGTACAGATAGAGTCCCCATGGGTCGAAATTGACTCAATGGCAACTAACAACAGGTGGTATTAACATTGCCCAAGAATTGTGAATTGTGTTTACATTAACCCACAATAAAATTTAAAACAATGAAATAAAAAAAAAAAAAAAAACCTGCTTTCTCTCATGGAATCCCATGTAAAATTAGCCAATTTCAGCTATTCCAAGAGCAGGATAGCCCTACAAGGTCTAGCAGTTAAGGCTTTTCCCAACAGCTAACAATGCATTTCTTCTTCTCTCTCCTCCTTCCTCCTCCTTCTTTTTAAAAACAGCTTTATTGAAGTATAATTGATGTATAGTAAATGGCACATAATTTGAAATGCACTCTTTCAGAAATTTTGGCATATGTATATACATGTGAAACCAAGATAATGAAATGTCCATCTCCCCCAAAAGTTCCTCATTACCTTTGGTAATCCCTCCTCCACCCTCACCCCAACCAGTCAACCACTGATGCTTTCCATCACTAAAGATTAGTTTGCATTTCTTAAAATTTTATATAAATGAAGCCATACTGTCTGTATGTACTCTGAAGCCATCTGTACTGTTTTTTTGGTCTGACTTATTTCATGCAGCATCATTATTTTGAGATACATCCATGATGTAGCATACGTTAATAGTTCATTACTTTTTATTGCTAAATAATATTCTGTTGCATGGACACACCACAGTTTGTTTATCCGTTCACTAGTTGATGGACATTCAGCTTGCTTACGGTCTTTGTCTATTACAGTGAAAGCTGCTATACATTATTTGCAGGTATTTTCTTCCAGCCTCTGGCTTGCCTTTTTGTTTTCTTTACAGTGTCTTTTAAAGAGTGAAATTTTTAAACTTTGAAGTCTAATTTATCAATTTGTCCTTTAAATTATCGTGCTTTTGGTATTGTATCTAAGGCATCTTTGCCTAATCCAAGGTCACAAAGGTTTTCTTCTAGAGGTTTTATAATTTTAGATTTTACATTTAGGTGTATGTTCCATTCTGAGTTACATAATTTTTGTATATGGGATGTGGTATGGATCGAAGTTATGTTTTTGCATATAGATATCTAACTGTTGCAGCACTGTTTGCTGAATAGACTATCTTTTCTCCACTGAATTGACTTTGCACCTTTGTCGAAAAGCAGTTGTCCATATATGTATGGGCCTATTTATGGATTTTCTATTCTGTTTCATTGATCCATTTGTTTGTCTTGACACCAATACCACACTCTCTTGATTACTGTTGCTTTATAAGTCGTGAGATCAGATAATGTTAGTCTTCTAACTTTGTTCTTCTTTTTTCAAAGTTATTTTGGCTACTTTAGGGCCTTTGCAGTTCTGTATTAATTTTAGAATCAGCTGGTCAGTTACTACAAAAAACCCTGTTGAGATTTTTCACTGGAATTACATGGAATCTATGGATCAATTTCGGGAGCTGTGGAGAGTTAACTAGTGAGCATAATGAAACTCTTAGAGGTGAATTAGAGAGAATCATGTGTGAGTTGCTACAATGTGGAGAGGATAAAATGGAATTGTCCTCCAAGGTGTACTGATGGACGAGATGGGTGACCCAACCTAGGGAGACTGAGTTAAAGAATAAGTGACCACATGTGAGCAAATATAATTCAGAAAATCTCCTCAGGGAGGCCCAAGAGAAGTGGTTGAGTAGGTGGCACCTCAAATAATAATTTCAAGTTGCAGTCAGAGGGACTTTGCCTCTGTGCCCCCCCCCCCCCCCCACCACCAAGAAGGACTCCAAAGGGGAGCTTAGACTTAGCATAGAGGAGGAAGAGCATGGCCAGAGGAGAAACCTGCAAGACCTGGAAAAGTTGTAATTCAGGGAACACCTAGGGAGGGTGGCATCATGCTTTCATGATTGCTGGCATGATTGAGTCCTATAAAACAAAGATGGCCATTTGTACATTTGAGCTGATTGTTGGTCTAGAACAGTAATTCTCAACCAGGGAAGATTTTGCCTTCCAAGGAGACATGTGACAATGCATAGAGAAATTTTTAGTTGTCACAACTGGGGCGGGGAGGTGTGCTCCTAGCATCTAGTAGACAGGGATCAAGGATGCTGCAAAACATTCTACAATGCGTAAGACAGCCCTCCACAATGAAGAATATACGGCCCAAAATGTCAGTAGTGCCAACCAAGGTTTAGAAACTATGTTCTAGAGAGGACCAGAAAGAGAATGGGATGAGAGTGGGAGCTGATTGGTTGCTCTGAGACCCAGGCATGCCTCCAGTATGTATGTCTCAAGTGTGGTAACTGGAAAGTTATCCTGGATGATGGAGAATTAGTCTTTGGAAGTCTTCTTTGGGGATGTTCCCAAAGGATGCATTAAACAAATCAGGCTAGTTTAACCAAAAGAATACCAGGACTACAGATAAATGGGAGAAATGTTGAATATTTGACTTAAGTCACTTCAGAAGAAAATGGTTCTGATTGGACATGACATTGTCTGTAGATGAGGGTGCGAATTAGGATACTTTGATTGCTAACAATAGAAAATCTAACTCATGTGACTGAAAAAATAAAGGAAATATACCAGCTCATATAACTAAAAAGTCCAGGCTTCATTCATGAGTTGATCCAGAGTTTCAATGGGATCACAGAGGACCCAGTTTCTCCTTCATCCTATATCAGGTTCCATTCCTAGCTCTTAGATGGCTGCTAGCAGTTCCCAGCTGCTTTTTTTTTTTTTTTTTTTTTTCCCTTTTTCCTTGTTAATCCTCATCAGGAGGAAATTACCTACTCTTTTGGGTTTCTCTTTGTTTAGGCCATCTTAATTGTATGTCCACCCATGAACATGATAATGTTTATAGCATTGCTCTCATTGGCTTAGACCGCTGCTATCCAGTATGGTAGCCACTAGCCACATGTGGCTGTTGAGTGAAATGTAGCTGGTGCAATTGAAATAAGAAAAAAGAATGTTAAATATCTCATTAATATTTTTATATTAATTATATGTTGAAATGATATTTTGTATATGTTGGGTTAGATAAAATAAAATTATTTTCACTTTTTAAAATTGTTTTTAATGTGATTACTAGAAAATTTAAAATTATGTAAGTGGCTTAGGCAATTCAGGAGTCCCTAGGAATGAGAGTGGAATCAATCTTACCCAAACCACATGGCTGATACAAACATGGGGGAGAGATGGCATGGATATTGGGGAGGCAACCAAAAATGAATACTATGGTGAGACAATTAGAAGGAATGTATGTTCACTTGTTACTATTTTACTAAAGATAAATGTTTGAGAATACTGCAACTCTAATGCCACTAATAAAGGCTAGCAGTTTTTCCTTAAATTTATTTTTGAAAATTACATAATTAATATGGTGCTCATAGTAACTAATGAAACAGCATAGAAGTATGCAAAGAGAAAGTAAATAATTCCCATCCCTTCCAATCCCTGTCTCCACTCACAATACTAGGCAGCATTGTTAGACTGGTCTGTTTTCTTCCATTCCTTGCTTCATGCTAATACAAGAGCATTTACATATTGTTTTGCTGCAGTTGTTGTTGCTGCCTATCTTAACAAGAAAGTGATAATAGCACTCACTCTTCGATTTGTTTTTCTCACTTTATTGATCTTCCTGGTCAATAGTTATAGATGTATTCCATTCTTTTTAATAAATTTGCTATTCTGTATTATAGATAAGCCACATTTCGTTTGACCTTTTCCCTATTGATGGATATTTATGTTTCCAGTGCCCCACCCTCCTACCCTCTACCCTGAACAAACAATACTGCAATAAACATCTTTGTACCTATGTCCTTACGTACTGGTCCTTTTTTTTTCCTATAGGATAGATTCCCAGAAGTGGAATTGCTTGGTCAAACGGTATGTGTATTTTTAATTTTAATAAATATTGCTAGACTACTTTCCCAGGAGGGTTAGCAAATCACCTTCTCACCTCTGGTGTGTAGAGTGCCCATTTCCTGCATTCTCACCAGCACTGGATGCCACTGTTGTTTTTAGATTTTGCCAATATAATTAGCCCTGATCATTAATTTGCATTTCCTTCACTACCACTGTTGAGCATATTTTCATAGGTTCATTGTTCATTTGAATTTCTCTTTTTCTTCGCTTCATGTTCGTTTCCACAGCCCATTTTTCTATTTAGTAGTGTTTTTCAATTTTTAGGAGCTCTTGCCTTTTAGAAATATTAATCCTGTGTTATATGTATGCAAATATATGTTCACAGTTTTTGTCTCTGTTTATGATGTCTTTTACCAAATGAAAGTTGTTAATTATTATGCAATCTAATATGTCTGTCTTTTTTTTTGTTTCTGAGTTATCTGTTTTGCTCAGGGTGGTGTCTCCCATCCCAAGGTCATACAAATATTCTCTTAAATTTTCTCCCCAATTTTGTTAACATATAAATTTTATTCTGTCTTTAAGTTTTGTACATGATATGAGGTAGGATTCTTTCTTTCTTTTTTTTTTTTCCCTTAGATGGATAACCAGTTACTTAAGTCCTAGTTATTACAAGAACTTTATTTTCCATGGAGTTGAAAGGTTACCCTTGTCACATATAAAGATGCCATGTATATTTGGATCTATTTCTGGACTCTCTATTCTGATCCCTCTCTCTATTTCTGTGCCAACACCGTTCTGTTTTGAATGCAGTGGCTTTCTAGTGAGTTATAATGTCTGGTAAGTTCTTCACTAGCCTTCTTTTCATACTTTTCATGACTATTTTTAGCTATTTATTTTTTCATATTGTTCTCGTTAAATTAAATTAAAAAGATTAATAATTGGGAGGGCTTATCTTAAATATTTTTAATATGAAAGGTAATATACCTCTATATGGTAAATACAACAAAAATTAACATTTCTCAGTATGGAATCTTTTTACCTTCTGCTACAGATTGGAAAAAATATTTAATACAAAGAGCTATTTCTTTTTTAATTCTTTAAATGTGATTTTATTTTATCTCTGTGATAATTGTACAATCATTACAAGATGTAAAAACGATGCAGGTATGGGATATTTTACTCTAAATGAGGCAAGTGTGGCATATTTTGCTCTATCTAAAAATTAGATTATTGTATTAAAACTAAAGTAATTAAAGCTTTCAATGACAGTAACTTTATAAATAACTTGTACTTATCCCTAGTGTGCGGTGGTTAAAGCACTCAGCGGTTTGAACTCACAGGCGCTCCGAGGGAGAAAGATGTGGCATTCTGCTTCCATAAAGATTACAGCCTTGGAATCCCTAGGGGGCAGCTCTCCTCTGTCCTGTAGGGTCTCTATATGAGTTAGAGTCGACTCAATGGCAAAGGGTATCTTGATATGCCAAACTGTAAAGTATACCTCTACATGGATTGGTCGAGAGGTTGGTAAATGTAGTGATGTGGGAGAAAACAATAAAACAAATAAGTAAAAACTGTATCTGAAATACATACTAAACCATGTATGTTGGAATCTTTTATAATTTGGTTATTTTTAAACATAAAGAGTGTTGAATATTATATGAAGTTAACAGAAGTTGTCCCACTTGAAATTTTGGTTAAATTGTCTAATGTTTGATATATTTTTGACAATTCTTAATTTTAATTTAATACTAATGTGAGATTAATTTCATTGTATTTGCTGACATTCTCAATTGCTTTTTGGAAACTAACTGGTACAATGTTAAGGTAGTAAATATCTGTATTTTTCTGAAGGCCTTTGAAAAACTGGAGCTCAATACTAAGACTATCTAGGAATAAAAATAATGGTAATATTGGCTTGCAGATAAACATATATGCAGATAAACATGGGTCTGTGTTTTGCTTATGGAAATAGAGAGACATCCCCATGTAAGTTCTACCTATGTTTACTTGATTAATTAGAAAAAAAATCATTTGTTTGAAGACCAAAACTGAAATGGTGAAATAATGAAAGTAACCGAGGTTGTTATTGAATGATATACTTGGATAAAGTACAATTATGCAGTAATAATTGAAATTGCTAGAACTTTTAATAGTATTATAATTCAAATAAATGGACTGTATGGCAACTTTTTTGCATGGTATATAAATACTAAAGATGGTAATTTAGAAAAGAGGGAGAAATGAATTTATGTGATTCACATCAATAACAAAAAGGGACTTGGTAAAGTGAGAGTTAAATTGAAACCTTCAGTATGAACTTATGACCTTTATTAAATCAAAACCAAATACAGTTTTTCTGTTCTGCCCTAAAGATGGTGATGAGAAGTTATTTCCTAGTTTCCATCCAGTACGTATATGAAACTAACCGGCAGCCCATCTGTCCTGATCCTGGTCTCTAATATTACTCTCCAGTAAAAGGAATCAGGATTTTTTGAGAACATAGCTGTATGCAATGATTGGGATAGGGAAAATTTTGCTGGTTCTGGAACATATTTTTGCTCAAGGTCAAGGATGCCTTTAACAATACAATGCTATAAAGAACAGATGAGCCAAAGTGAAAAACAGATGAGCCAAAGTGAAGGGACTTCTGCTGCCCAATTGTGGAAGATTTAAGAAGCAAAG
Organism: Dugong dugon; assembly: GCA_030035585.1. Lineage (NCBI taxonomy): Eukaryota > Metazoa > Chordata > Mammalia > Sirenia > Dugongidae > Dugong > Dugong dugon. Next base: position 71,491,116 of record CM057460.1, read on the forward strand.
AGGAAATGATAATTATAAGCTATTGGAAAAAGTTGAGTCTACCAAAGGCTAAGAGTCAACCATGATGTATGCAAGGTAGGAAATTATATAAGCTATGCTAACTAAAAGGCATATCATGTTTCTGAAGTTTCCAAATGAGTAGTATTTCCATAAACCCAAATTGTGTGTTCTGCACTCAAGTTTTAGTCATTCACCAAAACTAACAGAGCTAATAAACATAAATGTAAGGAGATGATTAGCATGTATTTTAAATACATGTTTTGTGTGTGTATATAAATTCTATATTGTTAATCTGAAGGTAAAATTGCTTTAAAACATAAGTTAGCTACTTTAGAAACATAAAACAACAGTAATAAGTAATTAAAAAAAAATCAGATATGTCAAATGGGTAAAAAACGAAACAAATAACAGGTGTCATAAAATTAACAACAATAAAGGAATGTTTCTTTTATAATACCCTCTAATATTTAAGCCTTTGATTCACACCAGGGCAGCCCAATTCATAAACACTCAGGAAGATAGAATTGTGTAAATTACCATAGAGAACGTCTTTGTTTTTGTAAAACAAATAAATAAACAACCATCTGTGATCAGGGGTTGGAGTGACTGTAGGAGTCTGCGGGCAATGCTGTAGCTGTGGGATTTACTGTTCTTACAGCCAGAAAAATCCTAGTTACTAAAGTGGACTGAGATGTCCAAAAAGCCACTTATGATCAGAGGACTTAAAGTGATTAATTGGGAACAGATAACCACTAGAATAATTAAAATCATGCTCACAGGACATGAGGAAGAAGGAGGAAACTCCCAAAACTCCGACATTAGGTAAAAAATATCATGTATGTTGATTTAAATGAGTCAATTAATGTTACATTAGGGCCCTTGCAAGGCTACCCCATTTGACACAGAGATACTAAGCAAGTAATGTTGTTACTGTGTGGACTAAAAACAATGATATACCTCCAAAAACATTTTCTGGTATTGCGTTCAAACAGTACTCCTTAAGGCCGGGAATATCATTTCTTTACCAAATGAGATGAGGTAAACTAGAGTCCACCTTTGTTCATTGTTGTTAGCTGTTGTCTAGTAGGCCCCTGACTCATGGAGACCCCGTGCACAACCAGATCAGACTGTTGTGATCCATAGGGTTTTCACTGGCTTATTTTCGAAAGTAGGTCACCAGGCCTTCTTTTCCTAGTCTGCCTTAGTCTTGGTGGTAGAATTCTCACCTTCTACGTGGAAGACCTGGGTTCAATTCCCAGCCAATGCACGTGAAGCAGAGCTACCACCCGTATCTCAGTGGAGGCTTGGCGTGTTGCTGTGATGCTGAACAGGTTTCAGCAAGCTCCTGACCTTTGTTTATGGATATTCTTAATCTAGATCAAACTGAAATAAAACCACCTTATGTGACATTGTACTTTTAAAACATGGGAAAAATCTTATGACTAAAAATTAACAAAAACTAATTCAGTGTAATGTTTTACACACATTAATTATCAGATTAAGACTTATGTAAGGTCACTTACAAATGGCCAAGGTAAAATTTAACTTTATTTAGCAATATTCTAATTAAATACTATTACCTTGTTCTTGTTAAAATGTCACCCGTACTAAATATTACCTTCATCTATTTGACACCATCTGAAATTGTCTCCAAACAAAATTTCACCAGCCGCCCGTCTGTATTTTATCTTAACCCACTCCTCAAACACGTGAAGCCTCTGACCCATAGGAGGTAGAATAAAATACTGACACAACAGATCCAATACAAGTGTGAGACTTCTATGTTGCTTAAATTTTAAACAGTTCTGTCGGTGGTTAAGTGTAGTAACAGCAGAGAAGATGTAGTTCTGTAAGAGTGAGAACCCACCCTGGCCCTGGGCATCTTGTAGAAATTGTAAATCAGCTGTGATTGTGACCTGAGTGCTTGTCTTTTCTGCTGTCAAGTCTTCTGGCCATTAAGAAATGAATTGAGACTTCTCCATTTATTCGAGTGAAGTCACTGGATCCGTAGTCAATGACCCTAATTCTCTGTGCCTTAAAGAGGAATAGCTACCTCTTCCTTTAGGGAAGCCTACTGTGAACCGCTAACATGTACAGCCAGCTGCATTAACTTTCAGGTTAAATTATGTCAAAGGACTACCTTTTAAAATGACACTTTATATTTTTATACATCTAAATGTTTAGCAGTCTCCTCTGAGTTTTTCTGCTGTCGTTTCTAACTTTCAAATTAATAATGAATGAACTAATTACTGCACACACACATCCCCCCCAAAAAAAAAATACCATTGGTGCTTTTTCCTAGTACTGGGTTTGTTATGTAAACAACAGCTTAATATCTCTCAGAAAGAGACAGGACTATTCAAATGTATGAATAGAAAACTTCAAAAATGAACCTGTCAAAGCTCTTGAAAGTAAAGATATTTTAAATATAATTGCAGTTGTATTCAAGAGTGAAAAAAAAAAAAGTCAAAGCAGTTCCTCTTAATGCCATCCTGAGGTGTGGAACATTTTGTAAGAATGAATAGAATATTCACAGGAAGGGAGGCACCTCAGCATTCTCCAGTTTAGGTGACACTTGTCTCCCAGCCTCCCCATTATCTGATCAGGTCTCCACCAGATCTGTAAAGGCCCCTGAGTTTTCATCTTCTAAGGCATCCAGCCATGGAGCGTACTATCACATTTGTAGGGATGCTGTGACTGAACAAATATTTTCTTTTACATGGTGCTTGCAGAAGAATCCTTTTATCTCTTGGATGGCCAGGCTTCTTGGATTCCTGAACAATGAAGAATCTGAGTGAGCTATTTCTGCACCAGAACCCTGGGAGCTTAATGCACTTTGAAGTGAATTGCTCCCCATTGTGGGGCCATAAGAAAAAAAGGGGGATTTCATAGTCCTTGCATTGAAGTCTGCAAAGCCAGATGGCTTTGTAAAATCAGCCCAAAAGCAGTATAACTGATTAAAAGAAATGCCAGGTAGTTGAAGGCTTTCATACCCACTATGAGCATGGCAAGAAGAATTGTTCTCTTGGGATACGTTAACGTTGGGGAGTCTCACTATCCTGTCTTCAGGGGTCATTCAAAGATAACTGAGACAGGTGTTGGCAGCAGGAGCCTTCAAAATGAAGGCTGGAAAAATATCTCTAGCCAGCCATTGTGAGAACTGCCTTGAAGAGAAATGAAACTGGCCAGTGAGGGATGTGCTTTGCAGGTTGTAGTTCTTTCTAAAGTTGTGGCTCACACCGTTAAAGTTGTTCTCTGCTCTTGCCTTCTTTTTATTCTGGTCCTAGATCTGCATTCTCTTTGAACAGCAAAGGTTCCATTTCCTCAATGTAGAAGGACTGACACAATGGCCACAACAAAGGACGAAAAATAACAATGATCACGAAGATGGTGCAGGAGTGGACAGGACTGGCCAGTGTTTCGTTCTGTTACACGTTAGGTCGCCATAAGTCGAAGCTGACTTGATAGCAACAACAGCAGCAAAAGGCAACTCTATGCATACCTCTTTTCTGTATAGTATGAATGATTCTACTGTGGATGCTGGGACTATTTTTTGTTGCCAGAATAGAATTCATCCTGCCTGTGTTTGTAACCCTGAACATTGACCTTAGCCTGAGAACGCAGTCATATATTTCAAGTTGTTTAGGGAGCAATTGATGAAATTTGGCCTTGTAGTTAGAAAATTCATAGATGTGACATACTGTCCTCTGGCTTCATAAACTACCATGGGATTATTGGGAAATGGGGTTGAAAGCACAAATGGGTTATAAAAGAGGTAGCTGGATAAGGGTTCTGGTGGTTTTTCCGAAATCAGGAAAACCTTTAGTCCTGCAAGTATGTCGTATGATGGAGGTTTAAAAGCTGTCCCAGTTTCTCTCCATTGCTATCTCATCTCCCTGACTCATCAGATTTGGTGCTGATCTGCCTGTAGAGTAGAGGTGACAGAGGCCCAGTGACTTGTGTATTCCCTTGAAATAGCTAATTTCACAAGAGTTTGTTTATTGTCACCTCTTCAAACTTCTATAGATTCTTTCAAAGAGGGAAGTAGTTCAAACCTGGAAGCATTTCCAAGAATTGTTTTGGAGAATAAAATGATATGTATATTCTTATTATTGTATTCTACCTTTTAAGTTATAATGTAGAATTTATAGTATTTTAATTAGTTAGGGCTAATTGATCTTTGTAGGAAATAATAGAGCAATGCTTCTGTTTCAATTGCCCAGCTAACGTGATTATTGTAGAAAAGCTAGAGTGCACAGATGGGAAAAATGCATTGAAAATTACCTCATATCTTACCTCTTAGAGAAAAGATGGTTTAAAAAGCAGAGAATTTAGCTTTCACTTGTGTCTTTTGATGCGTTAAATAAATTTTTCCTTTTGGCAATTTCATTTTTACAGTTTCTTATCTTTTAAGAAATGGAATGGCATTTTATTTTAACTGTGAAAATTCTTAGATCATAAAGCATTCATCATTTTTTCTGATTATTCCACAGAAAAATGTAAAGGCATAGAAAATAGAATAGTAGTCACCTGTAATCTCACCATGTACAAACAGCCCCCACTAGCCTTTTAGTGTTATTTTTTTCCAGACCGTTTTTTCTAAGATCGTTGTTATTTGATCGTGATTGATTCTTGGCATACTGGGAAATTCTTTCCCAGCTGGAAGTACTTTCTGAAGCTGACCAGTCATATATGAGCTGAGTGCCCTGTTTGCCCACAGAGTTTGCTGTGTCTTCAAGCAGAAATAGCTAACAAAGTTCTGGATTGTTTCTGCTGGTCACATACAGTTTAGGATACTGAAGCATTTCCTTATTTTCAGTCATTTGTTTTCTAAAATTCCAAATGTTAACATTTTTTCCTAAAGCTCTTGGTGATATTTGTTTGGATTCATGGAAGCATTTACTTTTTATGTGTAGGAAATCACTGGGAATGACACATTTTAATAGGTTCCAGTAGTCAACAAAGAGATGCTATATTCATTTAGGGAACAGAACAGATTTTCTTTGTTCTGCTTTAACAATCAGGGCTTTACAAGATTTCCCCAGAAACTAGCCACATAGCCATTCTCAGTCAAGTTATGGTTTGTAGAGTGACTTATTGATCATGGAGGATGCCCAGAGTTTCTTAGGATATGTCATTAGTGTGACTTTGTAGACCGTTGTCTTTTCTCAGTCCTGCTGGAGTGGAGGCTCCCTAGGGGTAAGGAGTTTTGTTCCCTGCTATGTCCTCAGTGTCGATGACATGTCTGGCACGTAACACGTGTTCCGTAAATATTTGCAGAACATTGTTTTTTGTGTTTTAAAATAGCATGTCTTCCTTACTGCTCAACACTCTTATGGACTGAGACGATAGTTAATTCATTAAGCAACTAATTATTGAATTCCTGAATTAAATTCTAACTTTCTTTTCCCATACAAAAATGTATACATACATTGTTATGTGACTCTAATTGCTCTCCCCATACTGTGACAGCACACTTCTCCTTTCCACCCCTGATTCCCCGTGTCCATTCGAGCAGTTCTTATCTCTCTCTGCCTTCCCATCTCGCCTCCAGACAGAAGCTGCCCGTTGAGTCTCTTGTATCTTCTTGAGCTAAGAGGCACACTCCTCACGAGTATCACTTTATGTCCCACAGTCCAGTCCAATCCGTCTGAAGAGTTGGCCTCGGAAATTGTTTTAGTTCTGGGCTGATAGAGAATCCAGTGGTCATGCTTTCCAGGGTTCCTCCAGTCTCAGTCAGACCATTAAGTCTGGTCTTGTTACTAGAATTTGAGTTCTGCACCCCACCTTTCTCCTGCTCCATCAGGGACTCTCTGTTGTGTTCCCTGTCAGGGCAATCATTGGTGGTAGCCGGACACCATCTAGTTCTTCTGGTCTCAGGCTGATGAAGTTTCTGGTTTATGTGGCCCTTTCTGTCTCTTGGGCTACTACTTCCCGTGTGTCTTTGGTGTTCTTCATTCTTTACTCCAGGTGGTTGGGACCAATTGATGCATCTTAGATGGCCACTTGTAAGCTTTTAAGACCCCAGATGCCACTCCCCAAAGTGGGATGCATAACATTTTCTTAATAAGCTTTGTTATGCCAGTTGACCTAGATGTTTCCTGAAAGCATGGTCCCCAGATCCCTACCCCTGCTACTCTGTCCCTCAAAGTGTTTGACTGTATTCAGGAAACTTCTTAGCTTTGTTTTAGTCCAGTTGTGCTGACATCCCCTGTAGTGTATGCTGTCCTTCCCTTAACCTAAGATAATTCTTACCTACTATCTAGTTAGTAAAAAATCCTCAACCTTCCTCCTCATCCTCGCAACCATCAAAGAATGTTTTCTTCTGTGTTTAAACCTTTTCTTGAGTTCTTATAATAGTGGTCTTATACAGTATTTGTCCCTCTTTGACTGACTAAATTCACTCAGCATAACGCCCTTCTGATTCCTTCATGTTATAAGATGTTTTCATGGCTTCATCGTTGTTTATTGTTGCATAGTATTCCATTGTGTGGATATACCATAATTTGTTTATCCATTTGCCCATTGATGGGCACCTGGGTTGTTTCCATCTTTTGGCTATTGTGAACAGTTCTGCAATGAACATGGGTATGCATGTATCTATTTGTGTGATGGCTCTTATTTCTCTAGGAGATATTCCAAGGAGTGGGATTGCTGGATCTTTGGTACTTCTATTTCTAGCTTTTTAAGGAGGTGCGAAATCGATTTCCAAAGTGGTTGTACCATTTTACATTCGCGCCAACAGTGTATAAGTGTTCCAGTCTCTCCACAACCTCTCCAGCATTTATTATTTTGTGTTTTTTGGATTAATGCTAGCCTTGCTGGGGTGAGATGATATCTCATTGTAGTTTTGATCTGCATTTCTCTAATGGCTAATGATCGTGAGCATTTCTTCATGTGTCTGTTAGCCACCTGAATATCTTCTTTGGTGAGGTGCCTGTTCATATCCTTCACCCTTTTTTTAATTGGGTTATTTGTCTTTTTGTTGTTGAGGTTTTGCATTGTCTTGTAAATTTTAGAGATTAGATGCTGATCAGATTTGTCATAGCCAAAATTTTTTTCCCGGTCTGTAGATTGTCTTTTTACTCTTTTGGTGAAGTCTTTTGATGAACGTAAGTGTTTGATTTTTAGGAGCTCCCATTTATTTAGTCTGTTTTCTGGTGCTTGTGCATTGTTACTTATGGTTCGTATTGTGTTTATGCCATGTATTAGGGCTCGTAGCATTGTCCCTATTTTTTCCTTCATGATCTTTATCATTTTTGATTTTATATTTAAGTCTTTGATCCATTTTGAGTTAGTTTTTGTGCATGGTGTGAGGTATTGGTCTTGTCTCAGCTTTTTGCAGATGGATATCCAGTTATGCCAGCACCATTTGTTAAAGAGACTGTCTTTTCCCCAATTAATGGACTTTGGGCCTTTGTCAAGTATCAGCTGCTCATAGGTGGATGAATTTATGTCTTTATTCTCAGTTGTGTTTCATTGGTCTATGTCTGTTGTTGTACCAGTACCAGGCTGTTTTGACTACCATGGCGGTATAATAGGTTCTAAAATCAGGTAGTGTGAGGCCTCCTACTTTTTTCTTCTTCTTCAGTAATGCTTTACTTATCCAGTGCCCCTTCCCTTTCCATATGAAGTTGGTAATTTGTTTCCCTATCTCCTTAAAAAATGCCATTGGAATTAGGATCAGGATTGCATTGTATCTGTAGATCGCTTTGGGTAGAACTGATATTTTCATAATGTTGAGTTTTCCTATCCATAAGCAAGGTATATTTTTCCACTTACATAGGTCTCTTTTGGTTTCTTGCAGTAGTGTCTTGAAGTTTTCTTTGTATAGGTCTTTTACATCTCTGGTTAGATTTATTCCTAAGTATTTTATGTTCTTGAGGGCTATTGTAAATGGTATTGATTTGGTGATTTCCTCTTCAAAGTTCTCTTTGTTGGTGTAGAGGAATCCAACTGATTTTTGTATGTTTATCTTGTATCCTGATACTTTGCTAAAATCTTCTATTAGTTCCAGTAGTTTTCGTATGGATTCTTGGGGGTCTTCTGTGTATAAGATCATATCATCTGCAAATAGAGATAGTTTGACTTCTTCCCTACCAATATGGATGCCCTGTATTTCTTTTTCTAGCCTAATTGCTCTGGCTAGGACCTCCAGCAATGCTGAATGAGAGTGGTGCTAAAGGGCATCCTTGTCTGGTTCCTGTTCTCAAGGGGAATGCTTTCAAAAGTCTCTCCATTTGGATGATGTTGGCTGTTGGCTTTGTATAAATGCCCTTAATTAAATAGACAAATTTCCCTTCTATTCCTATTTTGTTGAGAGTTTTTATCATGAATGGGTGTTGGACTTCGTCAAATGCCTTTTCTGGATGGATTGATAAGATCATGTAGTTCTTGTCTTTATATTTATGTGATAATTATATTGATTGTTTTTCTAATGTTGAACCATCCCTGCATACCTGGTATAAATCCTACTTGATCATGGTGAATTATTTTTTTGATATGTTGCTGAATTCTATTGGCTAGAATTTTGTTGAGGATTTTTGCATCAATGTTCATGAGGATATTGGTCTGTAATTTTTTTTTGTGGTGTCTTTACCTGGTTTTGGTATCAGGGTTATACTGGCTTCATAGAATGAATTTGGGAGTATTCCATCCTTTTCTATACTCTGAAATACCTTTAGTAGTAGTGGTGTGTTAACTCTACTCTGAAGGTTTGATAGAATTCTCCAGTGAAGCCCTCCGGACCAATGCTTTTTTTGTGGGGAGTTTTTAAATAACCTTTTCAGTCTCTTCTTTTGTTATGGGTTTATTTAGTTGTTCTAGCTCTGTTTGTGTTAGTTTAGGTAGGTAGTGAGTTTCTAGAAATTTGTCCATTTCCTCTAGGTTTTGAAATTTGTTAGAGTACAGTCTTTCGTAGTATTCTGTTACGATTCTTTTAATTTCAGTTGGGTCTGTTGTGATATCACCCATCTCATTTCTTATATGGGTTATCTGCTTCCTCTCCTGTATTTCTTTTGTCAGTTTGGCCAGTGGTTTATCAATTTTTGTTGATCTTTTCAAAGAACCAGCTTTTGGACTTGTTAACTCTTTCAATTATTTTTCTGTTATCTGTTCCATTTAATTCTGCTCTAATTCTTATTATTTCCTTTCTTCTGGCACCTGAGGGCTTCTTTTGCTGCTCTCTTTCTACTTGTTCCAGTTGTAGGGTTAATGTTTTGATTATGGGCCTTTCTTCTTTTTGATGTGTGCATTTATTGCTATATACTGACCTCTGAGCACTGCTTTTGCTGTGTCCCAAAGGTACTGGTAGGATGTGTTTTCATTCTCATTTTATTCTATGAATTTCTTTATTCCATCCGTAATTTCTTGTATAACCCAGTAGTTTTTGAGCAAGGTGTTGTTCAGTTTCCATGTGTTTGATTTTTTTTCCTTGCTTTTTCTGTTGTTGATTTCTAGTTTTATGGCTTTATGGTCAGAAAAGATGCTTTGTGTTATTTTGATGCTTTGGATATTATGAATGCTTGCTTTATGGCCTAATATGTGGTCTGTTCTGGAGAATGCTCCATATGCGTTGGAAAAGAAGGTATACTTGGCTGCTGTTGGGTAGAGTGTTTGGTATATGTCTGTGAGATCAAGTTGGTTATGGCATTTAGCTCTTCTGTGTCTTTGTTGAGCTACTTTCTGGATGTTCTGTCCTTCACCGAAAGTGGTGCGTTGAAGTCTCCCACTACTACTGTGGAGCTGTCTATCTCTCTTTTCAGTGCTGTTAGGGTTTCTTTTATGTATTTTGGAGCCCTGTCGTTGGGTGCATAGATATTTATTATAGTTATGTCCTCCTGGTGTATTGACCCTTTAATTATTATATAGTGTCCTTCCTTATGCTTTATGGTGGATTTTACTTGAAAGTCTACTTTGTCAGAGATTAATATTGCCAGTCCTGCTCTTTTTTGAGTGTTGTTTGGTTGATACATTTTTTCCATCCTTTGAGTTTTAGTTTGTTTGTGTCTTTAAGTCTAAAGTGTGTCTCCTGTAGACAGCCTATAGACTGATAGTGTTTTTTTTTTATCCAATCTGTCTCTTTATTGGTGCATTTAGTCCATTTATATTCAGCATAATTATTGATAGGTATGAATTTAGTGCTGTCATTTTGATGTCTTTTTGTGTGTGTTGTTCACAGTTTCTGTGTTCCACTTAATTTTCTGTGCTGAGTCGTTTTTCTTTATGTATTTTCTGTTCACCTTCTTCATTGTTGTTCATTTTGTGTTTGCTGAGTCTTTATATTTTTCTAGTTTTTTATTTTGACTTTTAGGATTGTTAGTTTCTTTTGTGGTTACCTTAATATTTACCCCTATTTTTCTAAGTTTATACCAGTCTTTTATTTCTTTATATTGCCATGACTTCCTCTCCATATGCAAAATCTATGTCTACATTTTTCAAGTCCCTCTTTTTTGTTTTAACGTTGTCATCTTTTACATATTGACATCTGTTTCCCTATTTTCCATGTTTTAGCTTTGATTTCCTTTTGTGACTTCCCTATCTCGTTGGATATCTGGTTGCTCTGTCCTGTGTTCTCGTTTTGGGTTGTTATCTGTTGTTACTGATTTTCTAACCAGAAGACTCCCTTGAGTATTTCTTGTAATTTTGGTTTGGTTTTTGCTAATTCCCTAAACTTCTGTTTATCTGGAAATGCCCTAATTTCACCATCAGTTTTGCTGGATATATAATTCTTGGTTGGCAGTTTTTTTCCTTCAAGGCTTTATATATGTCATCTCATTGCCTTCTTGCCTGCATGGTTTCAGCTGAGTAGTTGGAGCTTATTCTTATTGACTCTTCTTTGTAGATGACTTTTCATTTATCCCTTGCCGTTCTTAAAATTCTCGCTTTGTCTTTGGTTTTGGCAAGTTTGATTACAGTATGTCTTGGTGGCTTTCTTTTTGGATCTACCTTATGTGGGGTTCGATAAGCATCTTGGATAGATATCTTGTCATCTTTCAGGATATCCGGGGAGTTTTCTGCCAACATATCTTCAACAATTCTCTCTGTATTTTCTGTCATCCCCTCCTGTTTGAGTACTCCAATCACTTGTAGGTTATTCCTCTTGATGGAGTCCCACATAATTCTTAGGGTTTCTTCATTTTTTTAAATCCTTTTATCTGATTTTTCCTCAAATAAGTTGGTGTCAAGTGCTTTATCTTTAATCTCACTAATTCTGACTTCCATTGCCTCAATTCTGCTCCTATGACTTTTATTGCGTTGTCTAATTCTGACATTTTATTGTTAATCTTCTGGATTTCTGATTACTGTCTCTCTATGGATTCTTGTAGCCTGTTAAATTTGTCATTATGTTTTTCTCTAATCTTTTAAATTTCCTCTATTGTGTGTTCTGCATTTTGCTTAATTTCCTTCCTAATTTCTTGAAGAGTTCTGTATATTAATCTTTTGTATTCTGCCTCCGGTAATTCCAAGAAATTTTCTTCCCGTGGGAAATTTCTGGATTCTTTGTTTTGGGAGCTTGCTGAAGTGATGATGGATTGCCTCTTTATGTGATTTGATATTGACTGTTGTCTCCAAGTCATCCATGAGTTATTATATTTATTTATTTTATGTTTGCTTACTGTGTGCTAGCTTCTTGTTTTGTTTTGATGTGCCCAAATTGACTGCTTGTATGAGCTGTTTTGATTATTGGCACCTTTGAAGCTCTGATGTCCTGTCACCAGGTGGTTAGATCTGTTATTAGATATGTGAGCTCAGGAGTCTGCCCCACTCCTACTGTATGGATTCAGCTCAGGTACCCAGGTAGATAGCCACCGTGTGTGGTGTAGGCTCTCGCTTACAGTCCTAGACAGGCATGGGTGATTGATGTAGGCACAGGCATGTGGCTGCAGCAGGGGGACACACTGTGAGCAAGGCAGGGAACTGACAGCCACCCCCGAGTGTCCAGGAGGAAGGCATGTCCCTGTTCGCTGGAGCACGTAGGTTCGTGGGTTTTGCAGCTGGATTATGAGCAGCTATTGCTGTTGGCTGTAAGGGCTAGGGGGCACCTCTTATTCATGGGCCCCTATTGCAGGTGGCTAGGTGGCGTGGGTGGAGCCACCAGTTCTCAGGCCCCTGACATGGGTGGATGAAGACCCTGCTTAATGAGCAGAGCAGTGTCAAATGTCAAGAACCTGCCACTTCACAGCTGAAACATTTGAAGTTAGAGTTCCAGTATATACCCTGTTGTACTGTGGTAATGTGAGCCTATGCTGTTGAGATAGGCCCACACAAGTCTATGCAGGGGGAAAGGCACTCAAAGTCCACAGATCCTTTTGCCTGTGCCTAGGCAAAGGAGCTGCCTACCGTGGGTTCCTGGCTTAGGGGAGCCGGCGGTTTATTTTTTTCTCCTGTTTGTAATTTGTTCACTCTCCAAGGCAGGGAGAATGGCTCTGGGCATGTGACGAATCCTACTTCCAGCCCAGGGGACTCAGCAATTGTTGAAGCCGGTCCGGAAGCCACTGCAGAGGAGGGAGCGGGGAGGTAAATGGGAGAGAGGTTTTTCCCTAAGGGGCATGTTTTTGATCAGCGCAGTAAGCCCTATGCAACTACTTATCGTTCGCCAGTGAGGGCCGCTTCTCGCTGATTCTGGGTGGCCATGTAGACTCCCTGGGGCTGGGTCTCTCCTGGTGTGGAAACCCCCCCCCCCCCAGCACCACCGCTTGCCTTCCTCACTGCTCACCCATGAGCTGCTCAGGCCTGAGGGGCTCAGGCTCTTGCCAGGTCAGGTCTGGCAACTCCTCACTGCTTCTGAACCGTCTCTCCCTCCCCCTGCCACTCAGTCCAGTTCCTCAACTCTGCCTTTGATGTTCAGGGCTCCCAGATTGCCATATATTATCAAGTCACTTGTTTTTTCAGGTCTTTGTTGTAAGAAGGTCCACCGGAAGCATCTGACTACTCCGCCATCTTGGCCCTGCCTCAAAATTCCAACTTTTAATAACTTGCTATACTCCAAATATAATGGTAGAAGTTGGGTCCTCCCCTTAAGGAGTTTACAGTCTAGTGCAATTTAATTTTACTTTTTCTGTAAGTCTTTTATAGGAACAGATAAAAGTAATGGATTCATAACTCATCAGTATTTTTTCTCTCTTCTATGTGGAGTGCAATTTAATTTTAATATTGTCCTAAATTCTCATCTCTCCAAGGAGATTTTTTTTTATTGTTCTTTAGATGAAGGTTTACAGAACAAACAGTTTCTCATTAAACAATTGGTAGACATATTGTTTTATGAAAATGGGTAACAACCCCAGGACATGTCAACACTGTCCCTTCTCAACCGTGGGTTCCCTGTTACCAGCTTTCCTGTCCCCTCCTGCCTTCTAGTCCTTGTCCCTGGACTGTTGTGCCCCATTAGTCTCATTTTGTTTTATGGGGCTGTCTAATCTTTGGCTGATGGGTGAACCTCAGGAATGACTTCATTACTAAGCTAAAAGGGAATCCCAGGGGCCATACTCTTGGGGTTTTTCCAGTCTCTGTCAGGGCATTAAGTCTCATCTGTTTCTGTGAGTTAGAATTTTGTTCTACATTTTTTCCAGCTCTGTCCGGGACCCTCTGTTGTAATCTCCGTCAGAGCAGTCACTGCTGGTAGCTTGGCACCATCTAGTTGTACTGTACTCAGTCTGGTAGAGGCTGTGATAGTTGTGGTCTGTTAGTTCTTTGGACTAATCTTTTCCTTGTATCTTGTTTTCTTCATTCTCCCTTGCTCCCGAAGGGATGAGACCAGTGGAGTATCTTAGATGGCTGCTTACAGGCTTTTAATACCCCAGACACTACTTACCAAGGTACAATGTAGAACATTTTCTTTATAATCTGTGTTATGCCAGTTGACCTAGATGTTCCCAAAGACCGTGGTCCCCACAGCCCTCTGCCCTCCAAGGAGATTTTTAAGCATAGATGATACAGGCTTCCATTTTCCAATCTGAGTTGAGTGCCAGAAATAGTTAACTATGGAAAGTATCTTTCCCATTCATCTGGTTTGAATTTCCTGTATTACAGCTTTCTTAGGGTATAACACAGGTGAAAAAATAGACATTAGTTGATAGGAATAAAAGTAAGCCATTTTCAGTGATTACTTCCATGGCTTAAATACATTGATTTGATCCGCTAGTTATTCTTTTGCCAGATGAAAGAATGAGAAGAAAGGGATAGAAAGAGATAAAAAGAAAATGTAACCAGTGGAACTGCAACCAAGGAGCACCACCATTTTGGGTAGATAGTCTCTGTAGTAAAAAAAAAATAAAGATATGCATGAGAATATTAAACACCAAATTCATGTTAGTGGTTACCTCTTGGGGGAGAGAAGGGGAGTGATGTCAGTGAGGGGTGCTAGAGGGATTCAGCAGTGTTAATGTTTCATTTATCAGGTTGGGTAGTCGGTATGCAGGTATATGTTATTCCGTGATGTTATTCCCTTCCTAGATTTGTTATTAAAAACCAATAAAATATACAGATTAGGCATGCACAAAAGTGAGATTACTTCTGTTTTACTTTTATCATCAAAGGGTTAACTTTCTTCCTCTGCTATTTCTAGTGTCTTCCCAGTAGATTCTGCAGCAGCACAACCAGAAGGAAAGAAAGGATAGAGAGGTGTTATGGAAGTAGAGAATCATGGTTAAGATAATGCCCAGAACTAAGAGAAACTGATAGATAGAACATACGGGAATTTTTGAATTTGTTGAGTCATCAAAAGTGAGCTGTTATAAAATGCCTACACAGCATAGCAAAATCATTTATTCTCACTCCACTTTCTGTCAGATTGTTCCTGTTTATACATAAGCCTTTGACGGTTACATATCTGTGTGGTTACGTCATTTACAAACTTTGAAACATAAGAACCCAATTTAACAGCATCTGATTTCTAATTGTCTTGGTCATCATATTGGACGACTCTTGTCAGGGGATAAAGCCCTGCATTTCCCTTACCCTCACCCAAGCTGTCAATGAGTGTTCCTGGAACCACCTCTAGAACCCGTATGAGTGGAGCCCTGAGTGTGTAAATGATGGTGCTAAAAATTACGGGGCTTGAGAAGTAACTGGAAGCAGAGGCAGTGAGTGGGGAAAGAGGCACTGTTATGGATTGACTTGTATCCCCCCAAAAGATATGTTGAATTCCTAACCCCTATGAACGTGATCTTGTACCTATGAACATGACCTTGTTTGGAAATAGGGTCTTTAAGGTGTTACTGGTTAAGATGCATTAATACTGGAGTAGGATGGGTCCTATTCCAGTATGAGTAGTATCCTATAAAAGAGAGGGAGAGATACAGATGCACAGAGGTAGATACTGGAATTATGCTGCAGCTGCAGGCCAGGGAGCACCTGGGGCTACCAGAAGTTGGAAGAGACAAGGAAAGATCTTTCCCCAGAGCCTTCAGACAGAGCATGGCCCTGCTGACATCCTGAATTTGGACTTCTAGTCTTCCAAAACTGTGAGACATATTTCTATTTTTATAAGATATCCAGTTTGTGGTGCTTTGTTACAGCAGCTGTAGGAAACTCATACAGGTACGCACAAGGATATGGGCACGTGAGAGAAAGGAACACATTGGGCCTGACCCAGGAAGATGGGCGAAGATGCTGCATCCTACAGCCTCATCCTCACTGCTCAGGGCTGGAAGCAGACTTCACCTTCCAGTGGGTCTTGCCTCGCTTGAGCTTAGGGTGGTCCCCATTCCAAGGCTGAGATGTCCTTCTCTCACTGAATTCCTCTAATGGGCTTCATTGACCAACTGCTAGAGAGTGTAAAGACTCTGGAAAAACACATGGATACGACAAGTTACTTGTCAGGGAGAGAGCAGCTGAAAGTTTTAAAGTGCATGACTTAACAGAGAACAAAACCAGGATAAAATATGAGTTGCTCCTTGCTACTGTTTCTTTTTCCTTCTGTCTAAGCTCTTCTCCATACCTCATTAGAGCAAAGACTAATCTATTGAAATCTGATCAATTTCACTTTAGATGATGGCAAACAAATACCATTTCTACTACATTACCTGTTAAATAGGCCTTTGTGGGTACACCTAGAAATGTCCCCACTATTTATAACATTGTTTCTCTTAGAATGTAGTCTGGTATCTTAAACTTATTGATGCATCTTCAGAGCACAGCCTTGTACGTTGTTGAGATGAACTGGGGAAATGGGATTGGCCAGGACTGGGGGTCATGGCAACTGGAATTCTTCTTCTTGTTGAGGTAGTTCAGGAAAGAGGGACACTCTGAACAGATGTCCTCTTCCCTGCTAGGAGGCTGTTGCCCCCCCATCTCCACGTGGTGTCTCCTGGTAAACTAGGCTGGATCTTCAGGTGCCTGAATGATTCCCCTTGGGTGGAGAAAATAGGATCATGCCCGGAACTAAAACCTGCTGAAAGACTGGCAGAGACATCCAGTAGTACACTTAGTATCCATACTTCCCTTCTACCTTAATGAGAAAACTCTGGTTTTTGTCTGACTAGTAATGTGCCCAACTAAAAGACTATGCCTATCAGCCTCCCTCCATCACAGCTAAGTATAGTTACGGTATTGTTGTATTCTGGCCATTGAGGTGTAAGCAGAAGTTGCTTGAGAGATAGACAGTTGGTAGGCATCATTTTTCTTCTCTTCTCTTTCTCCTTCCTGTCTGCAACACGTATTGTGATGACTAGAGCTTCTGCAGCCTTATTAGTCCATGAAGTGACTGTGACAGTGGACTGAACCTACTAAGGTGGTAGAGCTGAAAGGGAGAAGTAGCTTGAGTCTCTGATGATTTGTTATCCACCATACCAGCCTTAGACTTCCTGCTTCTGACTCTCTTACATGAGAGACAAATAAGCTTGTATTTTATTTAAGCCACGTATTTGGCTTTACTATTATATGCAGCTAAACCGAACCCTGATATGGAGACCTTCACCAACAGAACTCTAATCACTACCCTTTGGAAGTTACAGTCTATTGGAAAGGAATGAATGAATGTTCAAGGAGAATGAAGAAAAGATCATCTGTCCCTAAGATCTAAAGAAGAGCTGGTTTGCTGTGTGCCATGGCATCTTTCCCTAAGGCATCTTTTATGTGAGATGGAAGAGAAGACTATGAATTGGTGTCTTCTTTAACTGCTCCCTTATTTCATCAAAGCTCTGCTTCCTAATACCATAGATAGTTTTAGCTATTGACATTTTCTGCCAGCTAGGATTTACTTTCAGCAGCATCGCCATCTTGGCAATAAAATATTGAGTACTTCATTGCATTTTACGCTTGTTTCAAAAAATGAGTAGCAAACAGAAAAGAAAAAAAAGAACACACTGATATTAATGATAAGAAGTGTAGTTCTCATAAACTTAATGCAGCTGACACCACAGGGCAATGATTTGGCTTTTGGAAAAGGACTAATATTTAGCTTCAATCAGATATTCGTTGTACTTAGGCCAGTGGTGTGTGTATCTGTGAATGAAAAGAACAAAATTGAAGGGTGTGGACAGACTGGAAGTATATCAATGAGGAGTGTATGAGGAATAATTAGTAATGTTGAAATTATTTTCTCTCTCAAGGACTAAAAAATTCCCTGGTAATATGTATCTAACTCTTACACACATTTTTAAGAAATGTATGAAGCAGGAAAGCAAAGGCTGGCTTTATGTGTGGATTCACTATTTATCATTTTAGCAACTGAAATAGTTCTTTGGTCTAATGCAGTGAACTGGAGGAAGCCTAAGGATGAGTGAGCTCCTTTAGGACTGTGCAGTTGTGGCACCTGTGAGGAAGGAGAAACAAAGATATATAAAATTGTTGTGGCAGAGCTAAAGTAATATACTTGGTCCTGTGGAGGAGACCCACTCCACACAGGTGGGTAGGATAAGTAAAGGCTACCCCAAAGCTTGCTTTATCCATCTTGAATTACGTTTTTCTGCATCTCTGGCTTTGCAGCAAGCCCCTAAAGATGAGCATTGTCGTGAGGTGTAGATTTACAGGAAGCATAGGTTTTCAAAACTTGTTTATTCTGTAACAAGGCAAAGTCAGTTTCCAAATGTTTCATTTGAAATCACAATGATAGGAGACCCTAAAAAGTATCTGCTACTTAAGGAGCATATAGGACTATTAATGTTACCAATTTATACTTGTGGGAGAAAGACCTATCTGCTTCCATAAAAGATCACAGTCAAGAAAACTCTACGAGGCAGTTTTACCCTGTTACCTGGGGTCGCTATGAGTCAGAACTGACTCGCCATCTCCTGACAACAACGATAACAACAATTTATACTTAAAGTACAGGTAGTCTCTGACTTAAAATGGGGTTCCATTCTGACACAACTCTGTTTTAAGTTATGTATATATAGATATGTATATATATATATGTTTAGTTTTCATTATTATTGCCTTTTATTATCAGTATCTTTATAAATCTGATCTTCGTCTTTGGGGATTGGAAACATTACATATGAGAATGATAACATCAGCAAATTACATGTGGCAACATTGTATATAGTACATATTACTACCAATAAGACGTTTAAAAACAAGGACAGTTGTAACTGTGGTTTGTTGCAACTGAAATACATCGTAAATCAGGGAGGACTTATGTACAAAATGTCATACCCTGAAACCTGTGAGAGCTGGAACTCAGCGGGACTGCCTTTGTTTTTCTGGGTCTCATAAGTTTTCTGCCTTTCACAGGATGTAGTCTTAAACCACTTTTCTATCGCTAGTTTTAGTGGAAAATATTTTAGTTTTCCTTCCCTGACAGGTTTCTGCCTTACACAGATTCCAGTTTTCACAAGTTTTACTGTATTTCCTCATTGAATGTGTTTTTCCTTATTTTATGAGATTACAAATATTTACAAGGGAATTTAAAGGTTTACTCCTAACCTATTACCCTATATTTTCCCTTAAGATGTTGGTTTTATCCTTTGTGAATTCATCTTCCTCGGTGCTTATCAGGAACCTAATTCTTTGTGATGGGGAAAAATTTCTGTACTGGCTTTGGATAAATGTCTTCCTTTTTATCGTACGGGTGGGTGGAGGAAGGTGCTTGGCCAACTCTGATTCAAAGTTTTCTTAACCAATATATGATGAAGTTGTTATAGTTGTCACTTTAGGTAAAACAAGATTTGGGCATGGCATTACATTGGATTTCATTCATTAAATTTCTGTTTATTATTCTGCAACAGTTGAGGAAGTTTGAAAATTATTTGGGTTTTATTTATCCATATGATCCCTGGCCTCCATCACCAAAAATATTCAGATGATATTGATGACAGTGTTGTTGTAAGGAAGACATGGATATTTTAAGGATACTGTAAAAAAGGGACAACATCCAGTTTCTCAAATTCAGGATTTTAATAGTTTCCCACTGAAATTCCAACCATTATGGAATACTGACACCTGATGGCCCTATTGGGATAATATCAGCAAAGTTTTAAAAGTGCGTGGAAGGACCCCTGAAGCTGTGTTATCTTCAGGACAATATTAAAATACTATAAAAGAGGTTAATATCCAACTTTATTGGCAGAGTAGGGTAGATAGGGAAAGGATATCTTCAAATAAAACCAAAAACCAGACCTGTTGCTGTCGAGTTGATTCTGACTCATAGCGACTCTATAAGACAGAGTAGAACTGCCCCATAGAGTTTCCAAGGAGCATCTGGTGGATTCGAACTGCATACCTTTTGGTTGGCGGATGTAGCTCTTAACCATTATGCCACCAGGATTTCCATCAAGTTGCTATTGAGTTGATTCCAACTTTTAGCAACCCCATGTCTGTAAGAGTAGAGCTATGCATACGATTATCGGGAGGTAGATTGCCAGGCCTTTCTTTCAAAGTGCCTCTGGGTGGACTCGAACCTCCAATGTTTCAGTTAGCAGCCAAGAGTGTTAACCGTTTACACCACCGAGGGACTCCAATAATAGCCTACCTAGTAAGAAATATGTAGGCAGTCCATGGGTTACAAACGTCCAACTTATGGACAACTTGTGGTGTTATTTGTTGTTAGGTGCCATTGAGTCCATTCGACTCATAATGACTCTATGTACAACAGAATGAAATACTACCTTGTCCTGCACCATCCTCACAATCATTGTTATGCTTGAGCCCATTGTTGCAGCCACTATGTTAATCCATGTCCTTGAGGGTCTTCCTCCTTTTTGCTGACCCTCTACTTTATCAAGCATGATGTTCTTCTCCAGGAACTGGTCCCTCCTGATAACATGTCCAAAGTAAGTAAGACAAACTTTCACCATCCTCGCTTCTAAGGAGCATTCTGGCTGTACTTCCTCCAAGACAGATTTCTTCATTCTTCTGGCAGTCCATGGTGTATTCAATATTCTTTGCCAAAACCATAATTCAAAGATGTCAATTCTTCTCCGGTCTTCCTTATTCACTGTCCAGCTTTTGCATGTATATGAGGTGGTTGAAAATACCATGGCTTGAGTCAAGAGCACCTTAATCCTCAAAGTGACATCTTTGCTTTTTAACACTTTAAAGAGGTCTTTTGGAGCAGATTTTCCCAAGGCAATACAGGACTACCTGTATTGTTTTCCTTCTGCTTACCACCCCTTCTGAACTGCTGTACATAAACCCTTAACCAGTGAAGGCCACTTATAGACATGTCTGTCTGTCAACTGCAATTTAAATTATTTGAGGGGTCTCTAAAGATGAGTAGGTAAGAAGTCTTCATCAGGAAAGACCCTGTCACCTTTATCAGGAAAGATGCCAAGACCTCATCGATGTATATGAGGTTGTCCTTTCCATTGGGAATTCTTGAGCATGGAGAGAGGGACCCAGTCCTAAAAATGAATATCTTGTTTTAATCTCTAGTCTGTTTATTCCAATAGTAATTTTATAAAATTTATTCTCCATGGAAGACTTTATTGTGATTATTTTTATAATTCAGCAGTGTGATTTCAGAAGTAGAGGTGAGCAAAAACTCTAGGCCATCCCACGGATTTTGTATTTCAAGAAATAACATAGTTTTCTTTCTCATGAAAATAAAAAAGGAAAAGTGGAGGAAAAACGAGATGAAATAAACTTGTGTTGAAATTATGCTTGCACTTTGAATTAAATTCTCTGCATGGCTGGTTCTTATTTAAGACCAGAAATGATGAAACCTTGATCTGAAAGCTGTAGTATAAACTGAATAGGTGATGGAGTTTTCTCCATACTGGGGTTGGTAATTAGCTATGCAGGGGTCATGGTTTGACGATTAGTTCTGTTCCTCAGAGCATGTCTACAATCTTTGATATCTGCTTAAGCTATGTAAATAATTTGCACAGTTTTTATTATGATTTTTGTATTAATCTTTGATAGAGTGAAATTTGATATTTTCTCTGTGACAAACCATGAAATTTAGCAATTAAATCCATTCATTTATTCTAAGTCTGCACTTGGTTAAAATAAATCTCAGCAAAATGTTGTGTTGGGGTTTTCAAAACATTGCTAGTGGCTCTTTGGCAACCAGCAGACATAGCTTTTCATAATTATTTCTAATCTCCTGATAGTTATATTTTTTAATTCTCCTTTAAATAGGAATCACGTTTTAAAAACCATAGACACTGGGAAACCAGATATTTCATTGGCCCTTCAAAGCCCAATATAGCTGGCCTTTTGCATATCTCAAGTTTATTATCACTTTTTACTGCATTTAAATACCCGAAGATTCGATCCATTTCTCTTTAATTGGAGTAAAGTAAGTACTCATGTTTCTGATAACTTGTATATTCCTCTTATGTAGAAAAATTTCTGATAATTAAAATATTTTAGTGATGATGAGATGTTTTTGTAATTTAACTCTTTGAAAATGGGATCATGTGATTTGCAATTGTGTGTATACATACATACTTTTTTTTGTTGTTTGTTGCCATTGGGTTGATTCCAACTTATGGTGACCTCACGTGTGTAGAGTAGAACTGCTCCATAGGGCTTTCAAGGCTATAACCTTTCAGAAGCACATCATCAGTCCTGTCTTCCAAGATGCCTCTGGATGTTTCGAACTACCAACCTTTCAGCTAGTAGTCAGATGTTAACCATTTGCACCACCCAGGGGTCCCCATACATACATACATACATGCATACATAAATATATTCATACATACACACACACACACACACACGCATAACTTTTCTCAGCTAAGCCTATTAATTGTTGTTAGTTGCCAGTGAGTTGACTCTGACTTATGGCAACCCCATGTATAACTGAACGAAATGTTGTACGGTCCTGAGCCATGATCATGATTGGTGGAATGCTCGAGTACATTGTTGTAGCTACTATGTATTTTGAGTGCCTTCTAACGTAGAGGACTCATCTTCCAGCACTGTACTGGACAATATTCTCTTGTGATCCATAGATTTTTCATTGACTAATTTTTGGGAGTAGATTACCAGGCCTTTCTTTTTAGTCTTAGTCTGGAAGCTCCACTGAAACCTGTCCACCACGTGCGACCATGCTGGTGTTTGAAAGACTAGTGGCATAACTTCGAGCATCATAGTGCAAGTCACCACAGTACAACAGTATGACAAACTGGCAGATGGGTGGTGGAAGCTTATTAATAGTAGTTCCTAATTCTTTTACTGATCCAGCACATTATTTTCAGATATTTTGTTCCCTATGTATTTCTTCCCTAGTTGCATGTCATCTCATTTCTCTTTATTAATTAAATGTAGTAACTCATCTCTTATAAACCGTTCTTATTCTCTGATTATTTAGGTGTTCTCCTGCGCTTCATGGTCAGGCTTCTGGAGTCTGTGTATGCCTTAAAATTGTATATAAACTTGTGTGTGTGTGTGTGTATGTTCTGTAGCTTACATCTGTATCTCAAAATATCCCTTTGGCTGCCAAAAGTGAAGAAGGAGTATTTTGTTTCCCTCAGACGCACCTTTTTTTTTCTACCTAAATTGTGTGCTGCTTGTGATAAGGGGCCTTGTCTCCCACTTCTTCCATATGGAGGACGTAACAACAGAGTGGCAGCACCTGGAGATTGCTGGTGGATTTCAGTGCCTCCCACACCAATGTAGTTTGAGACCTTAAAATTAGAGGTGTTCCTCAAATTTGAATAATGTATGAACTTGTTTAAAAGAAGTTTTTTTGCATACCTACAATGTTGACTTAAATACTTTTTATTTCAGTGCTGCTTAATTATGTAGAAAGAAAAGAGGCAGATAAAAAGTCCTATATTTAGTCTGTTTTAGCACTAAAGCAAAAACACATGAAAACAGATACCAACAAAACTGCAAAAGGAGTAGCATTTTAATTAACAATATCAATTTAATGTTACATATTCATGATACTTTGCTAAAACTAAATCACCTTTCACTTGAATATGCTACTGGCTGCTATGGCACAGACATCCCTCATTTGTTTGTTTCTTGAGTTGACGTATTTTTCATACACAATGAGAAGCTCAGTTTTCCTATGAGTTTTCTGATAAGAAGCCTTTGTGATGGTTCCACAGTGCTCCATGATATCTTTGGCTGTCAGTTTATTTGCATATTAGGCCTTTGATCTTTTCTCATTAACTCTGGGCAGTTGAAGTTGTAATACTTGGCCAACTTGATCATCAGCACAAATGCAAACATGGCATGAAAATCATGGGGTGACCTGAAATTAAAGGATCATCTTAATGCAGTTCATATTTTTTAAGAAACTCAATGAAATGGCAACAAAAAATTTATGTAAAGTATTCATATATCCTAGAATCCTTTCTTACATAGGCTCAGGAAAACTGGGATATACTATACTAAGAGCCAGAATTGGTGTAAATTACTTTTAGTGTATTAACTGGATGTGACTTAATTTGTACATAGGGCAATTTAATATTTATCCTTAATGTAGGTGAGCCTGGTCTTAATTAATCCTTATCATTCATAGTCTTTACTGAAATAATCATTTATACCTGAGCTTTCCTCACTTATTTTGGATACATCATCAAGAATGATCAATCACTACAAAAGGACATGGTTGGTAGAGGATCAGCAACAACGAGGGAAACCCTCAAGGAGGTGCATTGACACAATAGCTCCCACAGTGGACTCAAACATAGCAATGAGCATGGAGATGACACAGGACCAGGCAGCATTTCCTTCTGTTAGACAAGGTCATTATGAGTCAGAGCTGACTAGACAGTAAGTAACAACAACAGCTACAACCTAAGCTTTGTAGTTTTTGATATTTGGGTTTGGTTGTCTCTTATTCAAAACCCATTCATGTTGTTAGCTGTCTCACCTACTGCAGATAAACAAACTTGGCAGCAAAGGAGTGGTCAAAAGTTGGAGGGAGGAATGTACACTACAAATGTAAACTACATATTGATGAATAGATGTAGGGCACCTCTACAGTAAGTGGAACCATGATGCTCTTCACTTAGTGATTCCATACTTTACCTAAAGATGTTTTCCAAAGACAGCTGTACGTGAAAGGAATAACTAGTTAAGATCATGTGTTTTTTTTTTTATGAAGGTAAGGCTGTCTTCCAAGCCAGTTCTTCTACTTAGTAACTATGTGACTTTACTTTTGTTAAAATGGGAATGGTGGAGATAGAACCATTATGAGGATTCAGTGAGATAGTGCTCTGCTCAGCGGTTGGCATATGCTAAACATCAATAATTGCTTGCTGACTCCTAAAATATTACTAGTTCTATAATGAAAGTATTCAAAGTAATAGGTTTTGAATTCATTTTACATACGGAGAGGACAAGGGAAGGTCAGAGATGAGGCTTCCTCATTTCTCAACTTGCCATTAATCACTTGATTTTAATACTATGTGGTATGACTGTTTTAGCATAGAAAGTGGTGTGTTCTTATTATTAGCTCTTTTATAAGAGGTGCCTGTGGAGGCCAATTGTATTGTGATGGTGTAGCGTCCTTGCTACATACTGAATCTATCCTTTTTGCGTTTTTTTCAACCTAGTTATCCCTCAACTCCTTTAAATTCTCTCAGCTGTCTTTCCAGCTCTGTCTTTTCTTCCCTCTCTGTCTGGCAGGACCCTGAGGCCAGCTTTGCCAGAACTGTACTCAGTGTGATGCTTAATACTAACGCAATTGTAACTACCTTTGTCACCATTGCTTGAGCTTTGTGCTCCTCAGCTGCCAGGTATTTTCCCATGTACATTTTTCTCTCAGTCCTTAATTCTGAAGTTAGATAGTACTAGGTCCGATTAACCAAAGCTCAGAAAGGTTATTTAGCTTGCCCAAATGGAATTGGGATGATATGATAGAATCTGCATTGATAGAAAGGTTCAAGTTTGGGATTCAAACTTGGACTCTACCACTTGTTTGCCTACTCCCTTTATTCCTTTGTCCTTCTGTTATTCTCTTTTTAAAAGGAGAAACTGTTAATTTTGGGAGTCTTGTGTTTGGGATGAATTGAATCAGTGGGAACACTTTTATAACTACCTGAGTTTAAATCTTGTCTTTACTACTGACAAGCTACATGATCTTGGGCACATCACTTAAAATTTCTGTTTGTTAGTTTTCTTCAGGGCGTCCAATGAGTTTGAACCAGTACAGTCATGGCTGATGAAGCTAAACTGGAACAGACTCGAATTTTTACAATTTGGGTACCCTGGGATGGTAACCAGAATGGGAAACAGTACGGGTTGAAGCTCTGGAATGGGAGACTCAGAAGAGGCATAGTGAGCTCTTTCAGGATCCTAGTGCGTGAGAGTAGATTATTGGCAAGACAGCGGAGATCCAACATTCAAAGCAGCGAGGTCTGATCCCATCTTTGAGCTGGGCACCACTGTTTCCAGCTGTGCTCAAAATCTGACAGGCAAGAGATTTGGATGCTATGCAATGTGTATGCTACCCTAATTTTCTAAGAGGGAGATTAAGTTTCTAGCAGAGCTTCGACCCGTAATTTTTCCCATTCTGGTTACCATTCTGGTTCACTCAAAGTCTAAAAATTTGGGTCTGTACCATTTTCGCTACCTTGGCCATGACTGAACTGGGAAGAACCAGTTCAAAGCCCTAGTTTCCTCACCTGTAAAAGGGAGATAGTCAAAATGGCACCCAATCATGGCTTTTTAATAAAAATTAAATGAATTAATGTTTACAAAAGCACTTTGGATAGCTCCTAGCACATAGTAAGCATGATTTAGATGTTAGCTAAATAAATATAATAAATGACTTTCAGTGTGAGTAATTAGAAAGTCCTTTTTATTTATTTTCCCAGTAATTTTTTTTTTTTTTACATAATCTTCAGCTCTGGGTTCCTATGCTGCCATTCTTTGCTTTTAGAAAGTTAGAAAACTGAAATGCTTAAGTCCTTAGTTGTAGGGTTTCAACCTAACAACATCTTCTTTGCTATTCAGAAATACTTAAATCCATTTCTTACTTATTCAGTCCCCTTTATCTGGATCCCCTCTATCCTCCTCAGTACAGTGCTTGGCGTACAGTACGAGAAGGATATGTTACCTTTTTTTACTTAATGAACTCTGCTACTGCTTTTTTTCTGTCTAATCATTTTACAAATGACTAATTATATTAAAGTTTCACTGACTGAAGCTGAAAGGATAATTCACTCTTGTCTATTGGGGGAAAATATACACAGAAGAGCAGTCATGTTATTTTAAAACATTAAAATTTACTGTTCAACAAATATTTGAGCACTTATTATGTGCCCAACACTGTGAATTTTGGTGTGATGGCACAGGGAAAGTGCAGTGAATGGTACAGACATGGCACTTTCTCTATAATTTTGGTAAGCGCTTATTATAATATTTCTCACTAGAAGGGATTAGGGGTACTTCAGTGTACTTTCACGTGTGCTGCTTCATTGTTATACTACTAGGCTATCTTTTCATCTTTGAAGTTCCAATACCTAACACAGTGTTCGGTACTTGTTGTTGTGTGCCAAAGAGTAGATTCTGACTCATAGTGATCCTATAAGACAGAGTAGAACTGCCCCATAGGGTTTCCTAGGCTGTAGTCTTCATGGGAGCAGCTGAGAACTTAACCATTGCACCACCAGGGCTCCTTCATTTGTTGACTAAATTATTTGTACTTTATTTTGGTACCTAGTAGGATATAAATTTATTCTCATTTTGCAAACCAGTTCCTTCTTTCCCCTATTACTGATTAAGTATCTTCTCCTCACTGATTTGTTCTGTCTCATTATATTTAATATATGTCCTTTACTACCTCTTGTTTTCTTTAATCAGTACTACACTGTCTTTAAACAATTATAGACCTATGTTTTTATATTTGATGCTCTTTTTCAGGTTTTTATGTGACAGATTCATCTATTCATTTTTTTCTAGAAAAACATAAGAATTATATTTCAGGTTCACCCATCATGTCACATTTTCCTAAATGGAATACTGTTAAAAGTATACATGTAACTTAGGAGGAAGTATCATCTTCTGGTATCTTACTTCTAAGAATGTTTATTATATTCAGTTATTTAGTTTAATGACAGTGTTTTTTTTTTTTTATGTATCATACACATTTCTCATTAAGAGTAAATCTTGGAGTATTTTCCTTTTTTATTTTATGTGGATAGGATATTTTTAAAATGATATTTTCTTTTTGTTATTGGTAGCAAAACTATTGAATTTTGTGTATTTATATAGGATCTGTACAGGCTACTTACCCATATATTAATTCTAGCAGTTTTTCAGTTGAGCCTGTTTGGTTTTATAGATGTAAAATTATGTAAAATAATGACAATTTTTATTCTTTTTTTTTTCCCCTGTATTTTTTCCTCTGTACTAACTGTCATATCACATTGAGCTCCATTTCCAAATCAGCATTACACAATGATGGCAGTAGTTGGTTTGTTCCTGGAAGGCTTCTAGGGCATTATTAAGACAAATGTAGACTGATGGTGTGAAATAAAACCCTCTGTTGAAGGAATATTATAATTATAAGGGCCATATAACTGAATATTTTTTAAAATCACATTGTAATTTTGTTACATTGTGTCTTGTTCATATTTAATTGAGAGTTGCTTTCTATCCAGAAAGAGAAAATAGCTTCAAGATATGAATAAATTGCCTGAATTTAATGGACCCATCCCTTTTAATCAGAAGAACACTGTCTTGATTAGTTTTACAATGAAAATGCTAATCATTACATTCTAATCTTGAGTTTAGAGAGTTGGGCAAAGACCCACCAGTCTGTCAGCTAAAAACCCTGGAGGGCCCACACCCTAGGAAAAGGACAAATCAGAGGAATGCAAAATTGTACCAAAACTGTGACCTATCCTTGAAGAAGCTGAGGTCACAATTGGATTAAGGTGGGACATTCTCAGCAGGGGCAGTAGCACTCCCAAGGGGGTGAAAACTTGTTTTCAAAGGTTGAAAAATATTAGATATTACAATGGTTTGTGATCCTTTAAGGCCCATAGTACATAAACAGATATATGGTATATCCATGTTATTCATATTTTATTGGGGAGACTTGGTTAATTAGGGGAAAAAGTCTAATAAAGGACCTTATGGGATAATAATGGAGAAAAAAAGTTGTGAAACACTAATTTAGACCCTCTTCAGTTTTTCAGACACAATTCATAATGATCAGTTGTTTAAGTATGCTAAGAGACAGGATCATATAACCAAAAGACAAAAGAAAAAACAAGCAACATTAACAGCCCCTCATATGCTCCAGTGATTGGAGTTAGCAGACAGGGACATAAAAATAACTGTTATTAGTGTGTTTGAAAAAGTAGAAAGATTCACCAGACAGCTTGATTTGTGAAAAAAAAATCAAATAGAAAATTTTAAAACTGAAAACTGCAATATCTGAAGTTAAGAACTCTATGGATGGCTTTGACAGCAGATTATGATAATTTTATGTATCTTTAATTTTATTGTACTTTAAGTGAAAGTTTACAATTCAAGTTAGTCTCTCATACAAAAATTTATACATACATTGTTATGTGACCCTAATTGCTCTCCCTGTACTGTGACAGCACACTCCTCCTTTCCACCCGATTTCCCATGTTCATTCAAACAGCTCGTGACCCTCTCTGCCTTCTTATCTCACCTACGGACAGGAGCTGCCCGTTTAGTCTCACGTATCTACTTGAGCTAAGAAGCACACTCTTCACGCGTATCATTTTATGTCACATAGTCCAGTCTAATCTTTGTCTGAAGAGTTGGTCTCGGGAATTGTTTTAGTTCTGGATTGACAGAGAGTCCAGGGGCCATGCTTTTTGGGGTTCCTCTAGTCTCAGTCAGATCATTAAGTCTGGTCATTTTACTAGAATTTGAGTTCTGCACCCCACTTTTCTCCTGCTCCACCAGGGACTCTTTGTTTTGACAGCAGATTAGATGCAGCAGAAAACAAGATTTGTAAACTGGAAGTCAGAGTAATAGAAAATATCCAAATGGGAATAGAAAAAAGAAAGAATACAAAATAATATATGCATGTATTTCCGCCAGTAACCATTTGAGAAGTACCACCTTTCCCCACATTCCTACCAGCAATAGGTATTTTAACACTGTTTTTATTGTGTCAGTTTTTTCTCTCGCTAACAAAACGTTTGTCTTTTTAGGTTTTTTGTTTGTTTTTGCTATTTAGTTTCTGAGATACACTTCTTCATTTGTTTGCCTTTATATCTCTTGGGTTGTTTGTATTTTTCTTATTGTTTTATAAGTTTGTTTTTTATATTAGATAATAATCTTTCATCATCTGTACTTCGAATATATTACCCAGATCTGTAATTTATTTATTGAGTGCCTATTAAGCATTGAGGATGCAGATGAACATCATATTTTTTAAAATTTTTTATTGTTGCAGTTTAAATGAAGTTTACATTTCAAGTTAGTCTCCCATACAAAAATGTATACATACATTGGTATGTGACCCTAATTGCTCTCCCCATACTGCGACAGCACACTCGTCCTTTCCACCCGATTCCCCATGTCCATTCAACCAGCTCCTAACTCTCTCTGCCTTCCCATCTAACCTCCAGACAGAAGATGCCCGTTTAGTCTCTTGTATCTACTTGTGATAAGAGGCACACTCCTCACGAGTATCACTTTATGTCCCACAGTCCAGTTCAATCCGTCTGAAGAGTTAGCTTCAGAAATTGTTTTAGTTCTGGGCCGATAGAGAATCCAGGGGCCATGCTTACGGGATTCCTCCAGTCTTAGTCAGACCATTAAGTCTGGTCTTCTTACTAGTATTTGAGTTCTGCACCCCAACTTTCTCCTCCTCCATCTGGGACTCTGTTGTGTTCCCTGTCAGGGCAGTCATTGGTGGTAGCCGGGCACCATAGATGAACACCATATTTTTATACAAATAACGTGTGCCTTCTGCTTTTGTTTGCCAGCCACACCCCCCACCCCCATGAGGTATTTTCGTAAGCATGCTAAGCTACTTTTTTCTTACAGCAACATGTGGAAAAGGATTGTCATGGTGGCACTTGTGATGGTGAGGGTGTAGCTGGCAAACAAACTCAGAGGGTGCACATTATTTGTGTAAAATGCGGTCTGTAGGTAGAAAAGTTGAGTTTTAAAATCAGTATTGTTTTCAAGGGTAGTAGGAACCATTATCGAGCCATGGAGTCAAATATCATAACGGGGTCCTGAGGCAAGAACTGCTCAAGGGCTCATGCATTCAGGTCTAAATATCTATTTATTTTAAATGAATTGGTATTTCAAGTACCTATTATCAGTGCCTACCATAATTATTTGTTGTTATTGCTAATGACTTAATTTGAGAACATTTTACATTTAAATCATTAGTACTTACCAGTAAATAAAACTATGGTATTATATGTAAAACATTTGTGATTAATGTGTTGTTTTATTTTGCAGCAAAGAAATCTGGATCTAGTAGTATACTGAAAATTATACAGGAAATCTTCATAAGATGATAAAAGATTAGCTTTCAAAACATGGCTCTAAACTGCATTTGTAAGACTGTAGTCATTATTTTCTATAATCCAGTCATTGTACATACATGTTTGGGTGTGCATGCACCTTATATTTAACCTTGGTAATTTAGCTTGTATGACAGAAGCTGCTGGAGATAGTTTTATGTTTTATGTTCTCACTTCAGTTTCTCTTAGTGTTGAATTAATTATGTTGCATTACTTTGTGTTTGTTATACTGTTGGTTTGTCTGATTGCAAATAAAACATGTTGTTTAGGGGTAGTTAAGTAGTTAGTGGCTTTCATGTAGTTTAAGGTATCACTCTGTTGTTATTAGTATGAGAGAGTGTGTGTGTGTGTGTGTGTGTGTGTGTATGTATGTATGTGTAGGTTCCCTTGCAGATCTAAAGGTGTTTGATTATCTGATGTACATGTGTATGAAAACTTTCCAGTGATTTTACCCTGACACGGTAAAGTTGCCATGATAGATGCCATAACTTAATCTCATTACCAGTGAAATGAGGATGATGATGGTATTCACCTCAAGGATTAAATGTGATTATGCATGTGAAGTGCTAGTCCAGAGCCAACACCCATAAATGGAATCTGTAGTTATTGTTGTTAGGTGCCTTCGAATGGGTTCCTTCTTAGTGACCCTATGTACAATAGGACAAAACACTGCCTAGTCCTGCACCATCCTCATAATTGTTATTATTCTTGAGCCTATTGTTGCAGCCACTGTGTCAATCCATCTCGTTGAGGGTCTTCATCTTTTTCACTGACCCTCTACTTTACCAAACATGCTATCCTTTTCCAGGGACTGATCCCTCCTGATAACACATCTAAAGTATGTGAGATGAAGTCTGGCCATCCTTGCTTCTAAGGAGAATTCTGGTTGTATATCTTCAACGACAGATTTGTTCATTCTTTCGGCAGTCCATGGTTTATTCAGTATTCCTCACCAACACCATAATTCAAAGTCATCAATTCTTCTTTGGTCTTCCTCATTCTTTGTCCAGCTTTCCCATACGTATGAGGTGATTGAAAATACCATGGCTTGGGTCAGGCACACGTTAGTCTTCATGGTAATATCTTTGGTTTTCAACACTTTAAAGAGATCTTTTGCAGCAGATTTGCCCAGTGCAATGCATCTTTTGATTTCCTGACTGCTGCTTCCATGGGTGTTGATTGTGGATCCAAGTAAAATGATATCCTTCGACAGCTTCAATCTTTTCTCCGTTTGTCATGATATTGCTTATTGGTCCAGTTGTGAGGATTTTTGTTTTATGTTGAGGTGTAACCCAAACTGAAGGCTGTAATCTTTGATCTTCATCAGTTTTAAGTGTTTCAAGTCCTTTTCACTTTCAGCAAGCAAGGTTGTGTCATCTGCATAACACAGGCTTTTAAAGGACTTTCACCAGTCCTGATGCCATGTTCTTCTTCATGTAGCCCTGCATAACACAAGTTATGCATATGAACAATTGATGATCTCTTCCAAAGTCGACCCTTAGCCTTGTTCTGACTGATGATATTGAGCTTTTCCATCGTCTTTTTCCACAGATGTATTCGATTTGATTCCTGTGTATTCCATCTGGCAAGGTCCACATGTATTGTCGCCATTTATGTTGTTGAAAAAAGGTATTTGTAATGAAGAAGTCATTGATCTTGCAAAATTCTATCATGCGATCTCTGGGGTCGGTTCTGTCACCAACGTCATATCTTCCAACTACCAATCCTTGTTCTTTGTTTCCAACTTTCTCATTCCAATCACCAGTATTTCTTAACGCTCCTTGATTGAGTGTTTGATCAATTTCAGACTGCAGACATTAGTAAAAATCTTCAATTTCTTCATCTTTGGCCTTAGTGGTTGGTGCATAAATTTGAATAATATTTGTATTAACTGGTCTTACCTTGTAGGCGTGTGGATAATATCCTATCACTTCGGGATAGTTCTTCAAATGTTCTTTTTGACAATGAAAACAATGCCATTCCTCTTCAATTTGCCATTCCCGGCATGGTAGACCATGTGATTGTCAGATTCAAAATGGCCAATACCAGTCCATTTCAGCTTACTAATGCCTAGGATATCGATGTTTATGTGTTCCTTTTAGTTTTTGACTATTTCTAATTTTTGTAGATTCATACTTCTAATATTCCACGTTCCTATTATTAATGGATGTTTGCAGCTGTTTCTTCACATTTTGAGTCATGCCACATCAGCAAATGAAGGTCCTGAAAGCTTGACTTCTTCCATGTCATTAAGGTGGACTCTACTTTGAGGAGACAGCTCTTCCCCAGTCGTCTTTTGAGTGCCTTCCAACCTGAGGGGCTTATCTTCTGGCACTATATCAGTGTTCTGCTACTATATATAAGGTTTTCACTGCTTAATTCTTTTCAGAAGTAGACGGCCAGGTCTTTCTTCCTATTCTGTCTTAGTCTGGACACTCAGTTGAAACCTGTCCACCATGGGTGACCCTGCTGGTATTTGAATATGGTGACATGGCTTCCAGCATCACAGCAACACGCAAGCCACCACAGTACAACAAACTGACAAATGCATGGGGGAAGCTGTAGTTAGTTATTTCTAGTAAAATATACCTGTTTACACTGTGATTAAAGTAGAGAATGTTGAGCATGCTACTGCATGTAAAAATCCAGAGGTCATACTGTGAGTTAAGGCGTATTAAAAAAGTCTTCCCTGTTTTCTATAAAGTTGTTACTGCTTTAAGCGGTGATCTGCAGGTAAATTTCAGCTGCCTAAATAGCTCTCCTTGTCATTATCTTGTATAATCTGTAGCACAAGAATTAAAACAAGATGCTAGCAAATTCCAAGAGATTCATTTCTTTAATGGAATTGCATGGTGAATTCAAGTTTTGTCTTTGAAGAAAAATTATTACTAATAATATTTAAAAAATTTTAGTATTTGTTTCCATTCTATCTCTTGGAATACTGGGCTATCAATTATAGAAACTGAGATATTTGTGCTTACAGAGAAAAAAAATGCTGTTTTGTTCTCTGTGGTAGTATTCTGGCATGTTGTGAGGCTATGCCTGATAATATATGCATTTTTCTAAAAGAATCAAAGTTAAGGCACAGTGTATGGTAGAAATTTCAAAATAATTTCAAAGTAACAAAGGTATGCTTTGCATTCACTGGTCTCTGATAACTCAATTTCTGTTTTCAAAAAAATTCATGGTTTCCTGTATTGTTAATGCTATATCTTGCATAGAGGTCAACACTTTTTAAAATACAAGTGTGCTTGTTCCCACCTTTTGCTATATTGATTTGTTAAAGTTGCTGTGGACTTTTGATTTCCTGACTGGGGAGGTATTTTTTAACTTTGGAGTTTTTATAAAAAATAGTTCACAAGTCATGTTTTCTTCTGAATATCTTTGGTACATCTAATTGCTTTCTGCATCGCCACACAGATTATGTTGTATCTGTTGCTAAAATAATTTTTATTTCACCACCAGTAGAGATAATTTGTCCTGAATGGCCTATAAGATAAAGACATGGCTTGGTATAGTTGTTTCAGAGGTCTCTATCACCTATCCTTTGGAGATCGTCCTGAGTGTTTTTAGTAAAAAAAAGTCTTCAAATCCATCTTTGGATGATATACTCTGGCTACTTAAAAAAGTTTTTTTTTTTTGTTGTTAAATCATGATCATCAAGTTAAGACTTTTGTAAATTAGTGGTAATTTGACTTTAAATTGAAACTATATGAGAGAAATAGGAGACACTGGACTTTTTTTTCTAAGTAACCGTTTCTTTGCAAGAGGTAACTTTTGTAAAGCATCTACCAGCGCGTCTGGCATAATAAATCTCAAGTCTCCTCGCTCTCTTCTGTTATCCTCCTAATATGTGATTTTGTGTTATTTCTGATGCCACTTTTCCCTGTAGTTATGGAAACACATAAATTTATAACTGTCTTCTGTATCAGTTTTCTATTGCTGTATGACAAATTGTCATAAATTTAATGGATTAAAACAAAACATATTTATCATCTCACAGTTCTATAGAGCAGAAGTATAGACAGGGCTAAGCTGTCTGTCCCTTGCTCACATGGTTATTGGCGGTATAACTGCAGAACTCGAGGCAGCTTCCATCTTCTGCGAGGCCAGCAGAAAATGCAGCTTTCTGATGCTGCTTCCTCTGCCTTTACAGGACTCAGTGATTAGGCTGGGCCCACCTAGGATAATCTCTTGATTAACTTAAAGTCAGCTGATTGGTAGCCTAATCAAGGGAGTGATATTCCATGATATTTACCGGTTCCTCCATACTCAAAGGAAGAGCAGTATTCTAGAAGGGCTTAGGTAAGTGAGGGGTCTTCTTAGAAACTGCCTATCACATCCTATGCTTTTTAAACCTTTCTATGGGGAAAGTCACTGAAGGAAGTAAATAAATGAACATCTGTTGGACACCTCCTGTTTGCTATGCACTGTTCCCTGGGCTACCCCTCATTTTGGGTATTCTTATAATAGCCTTGTGATAGAGGTGTTATGACCTCCATTTTACAAATAAGTAAAGCTTAGACTCAAAAAGAGTAAGTAACTGGCTCAAGGTCTCATTAACTTAAAGGGCCAAACAAAAAACCTTAAAGGCAAAATCTCCAATTGAGTGATAGCCTCTTTTTTAGTTGCTTCTTCAGAAACAGTCACAGGTGTTCAAATGAGCTGTGTTTTAACAGTTCGTGTGCAGGTTGTTTGTTTAAAAACTATGAACACACTCCCCCAACCCCCCACCCCCCAGGGAAGCTGTGCGGTCAACAATGGGTGAGTTCCCAGGTTGCTCCGTAAAATCCAACTTAATACATATCAGCAGGAAAGTTGTCCTGACAGTAACCCAGAACTTCTCCAGTCCTAACCCCTGTACCCCGTGGAGGCGGTCAAAGTTCCTACTGCTGTGCAGGTGCTGTGGCTGCTTCGTATGGGACAGCTTCTCATAGAAGGAAGTCACTGAGGCCTGGGCTACCCAAGGAGGAGGGGTAGGAATAGGAGCTGCCCTTCATTGGTCTCTGTGGCTGGTGGGAGATGGATGGGGGCACTGGCAGGGCCAGCCTTGATGTTTTGGTAGGAAAAGTTTCCAGCATTGAGCATTGGGATCATATTTAGTTTATCAGAGTACTTATTTTTTTCTCTATATAAACAATCTTAGCTGAATTATCTTTTCTATAGAATCAGATAGTGACCTAGTGGTATCAGGTTTGTAAATGGTGCCCGTTAAACTTGTAGAATACAACCATTTATATCTTTCAGGTAGTTGTCTTTAACCATATTCTTTTAAACAGGTGTAAAGAGATGGCTTATAAGGCTTATAGCAAACTAATATCTACATGTTAGTTAGAATAATTTCAAAATAATACAGCCTCTCTTTTTCTTGCCTTCCCACTTGAGTTCCATCACATTCTTCTCGTCTTTAAAAAGTGCTTGAGAAAAGAGGGAGAAACATAAGTGATTCCCAGGGAATCCCCTCAGCAAGAAGGAACCACTCTCAGGCTGACATTATTGGAGAGAATCATAGCCAAGCTTATGACTGGAATACAGGATAAACTGTGTCTGCAGAAGGTCAGATAGAAGGTGACTGAGACAGAGAAGCAAGGGGAAGGAATATCTGGTTTTATTTTTCTCTAACTCTTTTTGTGGCTTTGGCCCTAATTTTATACCTCAGTACCATGCTTTGTGACTTGGATAGAAATTATTTAACTTCTTTATGGACCTTAGAAACAAGGTATTGATATTTGGCTAAATTTAGGCCTTTTTTTTTTTTTAATCCAAAATTTTACTTTATTCAGTGCCTCAGGTAAAATAAATAAATAAATGAATTCTATTCCCTTTTGATCTTCATTTCAGGTTATTCAAAATGTATGGCTGACAGTCTTCAAAGGAGTGATGCAGGCATCGGATGTTTTATTCAGTATATTGCTGCTCTGCCCATTTTGTGCAGCTATTCAGATTGCTGTGGAAGTGCCTGAAAGGTTGTCATGGATTTTGCCAACAGTAAATGAATGACAAGTGGTAATATATATGGTGGATGTTCTAGGTGTATTCCAAATTACTGTTGCAGCCTCTATTTCATGGAAATTTGTTTGTTTTCCATGTAATGCTAAAGGTTCAGTCCAAATTCGTTGGTCAGATGGAATCAGCTTTTTACCTCACATGTAATGTGCAGAGTAAAAATAATTTAGAATGCAATTACAAGTGGGGAACCCATAAAAGCATGGAGTATCTTTTAAAACAGATTGTTTTTAATAATTCTGTGCCTTTGGGACAAACAACATGTACTTCTTATGCCCTCCCCCTTTAAGACATCCACTTCCTTTTCCATTGGCTGCTGTGAAATCTCTCGAAGATCATTACCTTAGTGCCCCCTAATGAAATGTAAATAAAATGAATGATTACAGCTTGATTATGGGTCTAGTATTTATGGGGCTCCTGGCAACTTGCTGCATAAATTTGAGTATGTGAGTAAATTCTCTTAGGGACAGTCAATGTGAGAGTATTTTATTTTTCTTTCCTATTTTTTATGATGTACTAAGCCTTTTTACTTCTGAATTCTTTATTCTTCTTTCTGCCTTAGAAGAAGTAGGACCTAGAAAATGGATGTATTTTTTCTGGGTGACTTTTACAGTCCCTGTAGGGTATGGACCAGACCTGAGTTGCTGCCTGATCTTGACCTTTCTAATAAAGGAAAAACAGCTTTTCTTTCTTCTTCCTATACCATATCCATCTCCCCACAAAGAAAAACATATGAACGTTTCTCTCTCCTGTATTTTCTCATAAAGCAAGTCAGATTCCAGGTCTGCGCTTTTATGGAAATCACAAGTTAATGGGTTAATTCTATTCTCTGATTACTTAAGGATTTCAAGTATTTTTAGCTTTCTACTTTATCCTCTAGATACTGGAAGTGAGCCTCCCATTCACTTTACTATAATCAACACTACTTTCCCCTCTGGTCTCTTCTTTCTAGATGAATTATTATAGTAAAATTTCCATAGACACAAACTCTTTCCTAACATAATTCTTGCCTGACCTGCAGAGCATTTTCTGTGATGGGAGGCAGATTAGCCCTTAAAGCAAAACCTTGTTGGACATTACTTCCTGGGTCACACAAGAAAAGAAAGTTGAATGTCGGTGTAGATTTGAGATTGTGAATACATTTGACTCTTAATATTAGATCTCAATAACAACAACAACAGCCTGGGATGTGAGGAGGCAACATGAGATTGAAATTGGTAAAGATACATTAATACTTCTTTAATTAACTCATGTGGTCTGGGAACTTTTTTAAAAAAATTAATTTCTCCCCCCTGCAAGATAGGAAGTATGATAGAGTATCTATGATAAGCTTCCATATGAAGTGACTATATCTCTTATACACAAACCAAGTGTCACAGGTCCCATCACATCGTTAGTACTGTATGCATAGAAGGAGGTGGGTGGCAGAGGAAGGAGCCTGGTGGCTTACAAGGCTTTAACATGCTTAAAGGACTGAGTTTACAGTTGGCTGAGGAAGTGGAAAATGAAAGAGGAGGAGGGGAACCCATGTCATATTTTGAATTGGATTATCTATATAGAACCACAGGCTGAATTATTTTGGAGTGTTGGGATGATGAGGTATGGGCACCATCTCATTCCCAGTTTTAGATTATCTGGGAAAGAGGTGGGAGCCCTGGTGGCCCAGTGGTTAAGAGCTCGTCTGCTAACCAGAAGGTTGGCAGTTTGAATCCACCAGCCGCTCCTTGGAAACCCAATGGGACAGTTCTGCTCTGTCCTGTAGGGTCACTATGAGTCAGAATTGACTCTACGGCAACAGGTTTTTTCGATTTGGGGAAGGGAGTAAGGTGTTACTGGTATTCACATATAAACTTTTTATATGGGACTCTTGAGGTTTGCTGCTTGGCATGAGTATAAAATTGTCAAAATTTATCATTTTACACTTCTACTTTGCCACCACCTGATACTCAAACCCTTTTTGTTGTCCCCCTACCTCCCCATATGTCTACGTCCAGGAGGGCAAAGCACTTCAGCCTCCCCCTCTCCTGGTAGATCTGAGCTTTCCTCCAAAGCAGTTTCTGAGCTACATCAAAATTACTAGGACTCACAAACGATGTCATGGGACTTTAAAATGCCATCTGCATTGCTGGTTTAGATGGAGCTGAGTGAAACATGGCAAGTTGGACTTCTCAAGGTAGCCCGGAGTAATTTTGATTTTTCTAGTCAAGGATAGTAACTAAGTCTTTTAGAAATAATGTCCCCGTTGAATTTGATGCTTCCACCCCCTATGACTACACTTAACAGTAATCTTTGTTAACCATTAATTAACTCTTTACTTTATCAGGTATTTAGCAGCTTACTGTATGTGAGCACAGGAGCCCTGGTGACGCAGTGGTGAAGAGCTCAGCTGCTAACCAAAAGGTCAGCAGTTTGAATCTACCGGCTGCTCCTCGGAAACCCTATGGGGCAGTCCTGTGGGGGGCACTCTTGCAAACTAAATAATAATAATAATAGTTGACTATGAGGAAGATAAGTCAGGAAATACTCCTTTTAAAAACTTCTTAAAATATACATTGACAAAGAGGTGAAAATGTCACATTGACAACATGTAATTCTCTTTGTATTGCTTGGTTAATCTAGATAGACAGGGGTAAGACCTCCTTTTCTCTTTTGTGCTCATAAAATGACTAAAGTCCAAGCAGATGTGACTACCACACAGCCACCATTAGTCTTTCTAGTCTTCTTTTTCACCTTTTTTTTTTTTTAAAGTAGGACTTATTTAATTAACATTTTTAATGATAGCATGATGAAAGTCAATTATAAAGATTGCTGTTATGGCAAATAAGTTTGGATTAGCTTACTCCCTCCTGCCATTCCCCCCAAATGTAACTATAAATTTAGCCTTTTCCATAAAACTATATTTTTAAGCCAAGAAAACATTTTATAATAAAACTAGGAAATAGTGATTTAAAAAAAAAAAATTCTTCCAGTATTTGATATATGGAGCCTTGGTGGCACAGTGATTAAGAGCTCAGCTGCTAACCAAAAGGTCAGCAGTTCTACTCTGTTCTGTAGGGTTGCTGTGAGTTGGAATTGACTTGACAGTAACAGGTTTGATTTTTGATATATACTGAACAGGAGCCCTGGTGGTGCAGTGGTCAAAGCACTTGGCTGCTAACTGAAAGGTTGCCGGTTCAAACCCACCAGCTGCTCCACTGGAAAAAGATGTGGCAGTCTGCTTCCATAAGGATTTACAGCCTTGGAGACCTTATGGAACAGTTTTACTCTGTCTTTA
The DNA here is from genome assembly GCA_030035585.1 of Dugong dugon. Taxonomy (NCBI): domain Eukaryota; kingdom Metazoa; phylum Chordata; class Mammalia; order Sirenia; family Dugongidae; genus Dugong; species Dugong dugon. The sequence continues at coordinate 71,531,214 of CM057460.1, forward strand.
CAGGGTCGCTATGAGTCAGAATTAATACGACGGCAATGGGTTGGTTTGGATGTACTCAATAAATGTTCATTGAAGGAAGGATAGTTACCAAACATGCAATGTAAAGAAATGACTCTTGCTTTTTCATTGCTCTGCTGTCTCCATGGCTTGGGTTATACCCAGTCGTATAAGTCTGGTGGTTTTTTTTTTTTTTTTTTTTAAATCATGGCTTCAAATGAAAGAGAAACACAGATGTACAGGTCATTTATGATGGGTTGTCATATCGTTGTAGAATCTCATAATAACTAAAGTGTTGGGCTTGACTTGGAGTTGTGCAAGATGTGTTGGCAGGAGAAATTTCAAAAAGATAATCATTTGTAAAAGACTGTAGCCCTTCAGTGATGATGCCAATATGTGTGCCCTTCTTTACACGTAGTCTTTTCCAGGTTTCAAAATTTGGTGTCTACAGGTGTGGTGATAGCATTTTCCTAATAGAGCTTAACTATTGAACATGGCCTTTTATGTTTAAAATTCACTGATGATCATCTCAATTGTTCTGTTTTCTTTCCAGTGTTTTCCATTTACCACTTTCCTCCTCTCAATTAAAAGGAAAGATTTTTCTTTCATTTTTAAATCTCACATCACCTCTTTTAGGTCTCTCTAATTCTTACTCGTTTGACCTCTCTTGGTCTTAGATTAAAAAAAAAAATAAAAGAAATCTTCTGTGATCTTAAGATCCTGCACTCTTGATCAATGAAGACATTTTTTTCCCTCTCTGACCTCAGAAATTTTGTCTGATTTTTCTTTTTTTGAAGAAAGAAAAGGAACATATCTCTTCCCTAATCTACTCCACCAGTGTCTTTTTAGTTAAAGGTTTAGAATAAACCTTCTAAAAGAACACTTGCCCAACCCCTTCCCTCTCTGCTTCAATCTCACTGGGAGACAGCTGTGAAGGACACAGTCCTGGTCCAGCATGGAGGACAGGGTGTAACAAATGCCGCTCTGCCTTTAGTAGTCAACCATAGTCATGGAGGTGGAGAGATCTTGCAGTTACTATTTTTAAAATTTTCCCAGGGCTGCAGTTGTGAAAAATGCCTCAGTTGGGTAATTCACAACATGAAAGTTAAGAAACTGTTAAAAATCAGACAGCACTAGGGCAACCTATTAAGGAATGCCTTTTTTTTCCTAATGAGGGATTCTGTTAATGTGGGTTGAGCTCCCTCAAGAAGATGGTGTGATTTATAGTTGGGTTGTACCACATGTAACTAAGCCTTCAACAAAATTGGGTAATAGTAAGGGCAGTGCTGTACTTCATATGCTGATAATCTCTGAACAGGAGGTAACCTTGGTGTTACTGCCGATGGGAATAGAAGAACTCTTTTATTAGTTATAACTTCTAGGGAGTGCTTTGTAGTTAGTGAAGCTTTTTCACAAGTCCTGTATCATTTACTTTCATATTTTTGTCTTTCATAGAGTTCTTCAACAAGTATCTCCAGCTTACCTTTAGGGTCACATATCCAATATATATCTGACTTTATGCAATATGTTTTCTAAAATGCTGTCAAAAATCAGTTCTTTTGGTGTGAATTAAATATGTTGAGTACATTACCTAGGAAAACTCTACTGGGAATCATTTTGTCAAACAACTCATTGTGTATACTTTATGATCTGAATAAGTGTAGTGTAGTGCAGTAGAAAAATGCAGTAGCTGGAGTTGAAAAATCTGAATTCGAATCCTGGCTCAATCATTTACTAGCTATATAATTAATTATATAATTATATATAATTGGACAACTAATTATTTTGGTCACAGATATACCTCAGTAAAATTTCCCCTTTAAGATTCTGTATTTTCCATGAGACTAAGCGGGCAGCTCCTGTCTAGAGGCAAGATGAGAAGGCAAAATGGACAGGAGCTGGTTGAATGGACACTGGAAATCCGGGGTGGAAAGGAGGAGTGTGCTGTCACATTACAGGGAGAGCAACTAGGGTCACATAACAATGTGTGTATAAATTTTTGTATGAGAAACTAACTGGAACTGTAAACTTTCACTTAAAGTACAAAAAAAAAAAAAGATTCTGTATTTTCTGTGTATCTGTTTTCTATATTTATCCATGGGTTAGTCATTTTATTCCATTTTATATTTTGCCTGGTTCTGATTTAATTTACTTTATTCATTAATTTAACAAGTATTTACTGCATAGTTATGTGTATTTTATGTATTGTCTCAAATCCTGGATGGAATCATGCAGAGTTTAAATAACTTTTTGAAAAGAAGGGATATAGTTGAGAAGTGTCTGTTTTTGTTATTGTTCTGTGCCATTGAGTCAATTCTGACTCATAGTGACCCTATATGACAGAGTAGAGATGTCCCATCAAGTTTCCAAGGCTTTAATCTTTACAGGAGCAGATCACCAGGTCTTTTCTCCTGTGGAGCAGCTGGTGTATAACCCTCTTAAGTAGACTTTCCTTTTTTGAGAGATGCAGCTTGAGACTTAGGGGAATCCCCAGATTCACAAGCTGGAGGGATTTTCACAAACTAGGCACATCCATGTAACCAGGAATTGGGTCAAGAAATGGAGCATTTGTCAATTGGCATAACATAGTTCATAAAGAAAATGTCTTAAAAGCTTGCAGGCGGCCATCTAAGATACATCTATTGGTCCCATCCCATGCAGAGCAAAGGAGAATGAAGAAAACCAAAGGTACAAAGAAAATATTAGTCTAAAAGACTAGTGGACCACATAAACCACAGCTCCCACCAGCCTGAGCCCAGAAGAACTAGATGGTGCCTGGCTACCACGAAAGACTGCTCTGACAGGGATCACAACAGAGGGTCCCAGACAGCTGGAGAAAAATGTAGAACAAAATTCAAATTCACAAAAAAAGAACAGACTTCCTGATTTGACAGAGACTGATCAAACCCTGAGACTGTGGCCCCGGACACCCAGCCAACTCAGAGCTGAAGTCACTTCTGAAGTCTACCTTCCAGCCAAAGGTTAAACCTGTTGCTGTTGATTCCAACTCATACAACAAACCTGTAGGACCGAGCAAAACTGGCCCATAGGGTTTCCAAGAAGCAGCTGGTGGGTTTGGACTGCTGACCTTTTGGTTAGCAGCTGAACTCTTAACCACTGCACCACCAGGACAGACCTATAAAACAAACAATAACATGTAGGGAATGTTCTTCTTAGTTCGATCGAGTATATGAGACCAAATGGGCAACACCTGCCCAAAAGCCAAGAGGAGAAGGAAGGAAGGGACAGGAAAACTGGACGGTTGGACACAGGGAACCCAGGGTGGAAAGGGGGAGAGTGCTGACACATTGCAGGGATTGCAACCAATGTCTCAAAACAATTTGTGTATAAATTTTTAAATGAGAAGCTAATTAGCACTGTGAACTTTGGCCTAAAGCATAATAAAATTAAAAAAAAAAAGAAAAAAGAAAACAGAACATTTGCTCACACCCTAAAAACCCCCTTCATACATCCTGTCTCTACTACCCCACCCCCAGATAACCACTATCCTACCTTCTAATAGCATAGATTGAATTTGCCTGATTTTGATCTTTTAAGTAGAGTCAGTATATGTACACTTCCTTTCACTCAACCTTATGTTTGTGAGATTCACCCATCTAACTGCATGTAGTTGTAGGTCATTCATCCTCATTGCTGTGTAGCATTCCATTATGTGAATGTGCTGAACTGCATTTATCCATTCTACTGCTGATGAACATTTGGGTTGTTTCCAGTTTGGAGCTATTATAAATAGTGCTGCTATTGCACTGCAGTTTAAAATTAGGTCTTAGAATTTTGTAACTTTGGTTGGTTGTTTTATCTTATGGAAAGGAAAGTGGTTAAATTGAAGACATTATTTGTACAACGACAAAGCCTTCTGTCTATATTACTTGCTAATCTCTAGTATGACAAGTGATAGAAAATCCATACCACATTGCACAAAGAGAAGGGACTTGTGGGATCACATAACTGGAAAGTTTAGGTGCTCAGCTTCAGGCAAGGCTTGATCCATGGCTCAGATAGTTTCATAAGCACCCTACTCTGCTCTTGTCCATGTTAGCTCCACTAAGGACCTTTTAGCTATTGTAGGTGTTCTTCTGGTGGTCACAAAATAGCTGAAAATGTGTGAGATAGTCTATTTCTTTGATATGTTGTCTCTAGCCTGCCTTGAGTCACATCACATCCCTGTGATGAGGGCATGGATTATGCTGCCTGGAATAGCCTGAAGCTTGTGAATAGAGTCAGTATCACCTAAAGTCAATGAGATGACGGCAGAGGAGTGGTATCCTCCAAGCAAAATTGGAGTACAGTTGCTGCAAGAATGGAGAGAAGGCACCATGCTTTTGAGTTCAAGTTGTTCTCAGGGCAGCCTTGGTCAACAGAGTACATAGCTGATAATGCTCTTGGCGTTCAGCTGGTAGGAAAAAAGAATTTAATTGCAGGCCTGGTGAGCAGCGTAAAGTTTCACTTCAGAGTGAAAATTGAAACCAAAGAACAGTCTTAATACCAATTTGGAACTTACGTAGAAAGGCAGCCACAGTATTCACACTGGGGAATTGTCATAATCCACTGAATATGGCATTGTGTCCTGGAGACGTAGCAAGTGAAGAAAAGCATGGACAGTTTTAATCCCTCCTTCACTTTCAATTACTACTCAGCACATTCCTTTTAATTTTATTTGCCAGGTGTCCATTTTCTTTCTGTTTACAAAGCTTTTGATTCACTTAGATTAGCAGGGAGATACTGTGATGAAGAAAATCATTAAATCTTATGTGAATCGAAAACTGTTTGCCTCTACCCCATTTTTAAAATGTCTTACTGAGTAGAGAAGATAAGAAGTGCTTGAAAATTAGATGATGTTTCAATAAAAGTAAATACAGTAAATTTCAGAGATACAGCAAGGAATCACTGGTATCTCTGGCAGTTAATTTTTTTCTTCTTAAAATTAATTTTTATTCTTATCAAAATAATGTATATATATAGTTTAAGGAGAAACAGCACTATGAAGCTCATAAGGCACCCTGGTGGTGCAATGGTTAAGGGCTAGGCTGCTAATGGAAGGTTGACCATTCAAATCCACCTAGTTACGCCACGGAAGAAAGAACTGGTGGTTTTCTCCTGTAAAAATTGCAGCCAGAAAAACCCTCCGGGGCGATTCTACTCTGCTATGAGTCAGAGTTGACTTGAAGGCACCTAACAACAACACAAAGCTTATGAAAAATAGTATATTCCTGCTTCACCCCTTTCTGCCTTCCATTCCTGTTTCCCTAAGAGAATCGCTACTACTCTCTGAGCTCCTTCTTTTAATAATGTCCTCCATATTTCACATATTTCACATTTTTTACATTTTTATTTATCAATTATTACATTATATGTTGACTTCCTGTTATGGTGCAGGAGCCCTGGTGGCACAGTGGTTGAAGCGTTCAGCTACTAACTGAAAGGTCAGCAGTTCAAACCCACTAGCCACTCATGGGAGAAAGATGTGGCAATCTGCTTCTGTAGAGATTACAGCCTTAGAAACCCTATGGGGCAGTTCTACTCTGTCCTATAGGGTCGTTCTGAGTCAGAATTGACTCGATGGCAATGGGTTTTTTGGTATTAGGGTTCATGAGGACTCAAATATTATACTGCCTCCTGTACCACATGTTTCCATTCCCCAACTTCCTAAAATAGATTATAGCACTGTTAATAATGATTTTCGGTTAAATCAATATTCATCATTTATACTATGCTGATTATGTATTATTAACTTCCTGTTGCTGCTATAACAAATAACCACAAACTCAGTGGCTTTAAACAACACAAATTTATTACATTTCTGGAGGTCAGAAGTCTGAAGTGGGTCTCATGGGGCCAGAATCAAATACAGCATTCCTTTTGGAGGCTCTAGAGAAGAAGCCATTCCTTGCCTTTTCCATCTTCTAGAGGATGCCTACATTCCTTGGCTTGTGGCTGCATCACTCCAACCTCTGCTTCTGTCAGCATATCTCCTTCTTTAACTCTCTTGCTTCCTCTTTTCCTTTATGAGGACCTTTGTGATTATACTGGGCCCACCCAGATAACCCAGACCAATCTTCTCATTTTAACTTAATCACACCAGCAAAGTACCTTTTGCCATGTAAAGTAACATAGTTACAGGTTCTGGAGATTAGAACATCTTTTGTGGGAAGCATTAGTCTGTGTACCACAATGTGTATATATGTTCACTGATGAGCCAATGATTACATTCTCTCTCCTTTTTAACTTTGAGTTTTTCCTGGAGTTAATAATTGTTTTGTTCTTCTGCCTAGATTTTATGTAGCTATCATAATCCTAAAGAGCCCTGGTAGTGCAGTGATTAAGCACTTCTCTGCTAACCAAAAGGTGAGCAGTTCGAACCCACCAGCTGCTCTTCCTGAGAAAGATGTGACAGTATGCTTCCATAAAGATTACAGCTTGGAAACTCTGTGGGGCTGTTCTACTCTGTCCTATAGGGTCGCTATTAGTTGGAATCAACTTGACAGCAATGGGTTTATCATAATCCTTTCCATAATCTCCACTGCAACCATAAAATCCCTTTTAAGTATGTTTCACGTTATTAGATATACTAAAAAACATTTAAGTTTGTTTGTTCTTTCCCCTTGAAGCCTTTTCTTGAACACTTCCTCTTTCTGCTCTGTATTGGACTGTGTGCTTTTTAGGTCTGCCACATGGCTGTTTTCTTGGGATTCCCCTTCACCATGATTACCATGATCCTAGTAATTCCCTTCACCTCTCTCTCATGTACTGCCCTTTCCTTCATCTCATGTATTTCTCTTAAATGGTTTACTTCATTGTTTTGTTGAAACATATCCTCCAGTGTTTCTTGAGAAAATATGCACAAGTAGTAAATTTGATACCTTACATATCTTAAAATATCTTTGGTAAACTATGTAGAAGCTAGTGATAAACCCTTTCTGACTGGCAAGAAAGAGCCTCCCAAGGGAAGAGATTCCTTTAGAATCTCATGTTGTTTGGGGAAGGAAGAGGAGAAGGAGGTGGGGGAGGGAGGAGAGAAACGGCAGATGGAGGATGCTTCTGCCTTGATCTTTTCTTCAAGGACAGGGTCCTCTCTTAGGCATTTTGTTTCTCTAATGCCTCGCCCACAGAGAACACTTAATATATTGTTATTTGATGACTAAATACATACAGCTTCATTCACCTGTTAGCCTGCTATGAAGTGATGGAGAGCCCTTAGAAACCGTCATCCAGCTGCTTATAAAGGCCTGCTTGGAAAAGGTAACTCCAGTTACTAAAAGATGCCACCAAAGTTAAAGCCTGTTTCTTTATCTCACTGGTGTATCGAACATAAATCTGATCCCCCCTTTAACTTTTGTTATACTTCTCTTCTACTGTCAAATGGTGCAGTCTTTAACCCAAACTTGTGTTTAGTTCATCTTTTTATCACCCATAATACCATGCATTATGTAAATGCTTAGAAAATGTTTGTTAAATTGCTGCACATCAGACGCCTGATCTTGATGAGCTAGCCTTGTCCCAGATACATTGCAGTTGATGCTCCCTCTGCTGCAGCACCCTTTTCACTTCTCTGTATGAAATGACTCCTCTTCTTCCTGCAGATGAAGCTTGTACATCACCTAGTGTTCCTGGACTACCTGATCTGAAGGCACCATCTGCTCCCCCACTCACTGACCATCAGCATATCACCTGTGATGGCATGTGCACAATACCTCTCATTATCAAGGATGATCTTATTTGTTTCCTTATTTTTGTTCCCTGATTTATATGAACTCCATAAGCAGGCCTTTCTGTCTCATCCATTGCTGTATCTCCCACGTCTAGAACAGGGACTGCTGAGTGAACATTTGTCGGATGAATGCTATCAGCTACTGAGAGAATGTAAGCGTTAATGACGTTGTCTAACCTTTACTGGATTATGTGAATGGTAAAGGAAGAGAACATACACACATATCCACCTTTGTTGAAAGTTTTCCTCGACTGTGCACACCTTTAAGAATATATAAATAATTGAACATTCAGGGAGAGTGATGTTCATTTTCTTTCTTGCCTTAGGGTTTTGTATATCCTTGTGGAAGCCTTGAAATTAGAGAAGAAGAAAAAAATATTGGATTGGGGAGATTGTTCCCTTGAATTTTATCTGAGGAATCAAAACCCTTATCTTTAAATCCTATCTGCCCCTTTGCCTCTGTTCTACATACCTGGCTTTCCTTTTGAGCCAGAACCCTTCAACCATGGCCTCAGAGAAGCTGTGGAACTTATTTTGTATGTGGCTTGGGTCATCTTGCTTTACAGAATTCCATATCTAGGTTGTTGCTTGTGTATGGCATGGAGACTGTGGTGATTAGGCTTCTGTGACTTAGAGACGCTTTAGGGGCTCTTGCTGTTTAAAAAGAAAAAGCATCCTTCTTGAAAACAGGACAAATAGCATGTACACTTAGGTTAGTAATATTGCTGAGCAAGGAAATTTGGAATGAGAAATACAATAAGATTTTGTAGTTTTGTTTTGTTTTGCTTCAGTTGGAACCAGAGCCAAAATATTTAAAACAAGTTAATGACAGTGGTCCTGCAGAAATTGACCCTTGTCTCTAGAGCAGAGTTTTTTAACCTCAGCACTCTTGATTTGGAGCCAGAGAATTCTTTGTTGTGGGGCTGTCCTGTAGCTTTTAAGATGTCTAGCAGCATCCCTGGCCTTTACCCACTAGATGCCAGTAGTACCTGCCCCTACGAAGTTGTGACAGCCAAAAAAATGTCTAGAACTTCTTAGGACTTTTGTAAAAGTAGGTTAAATCCAGTAAGATTTCTAATTATTTTTTGTAAGCAGAGATGGTTTTTACAACTGAAGTAACATTTCAGCTAAACAAAACATTGCTAAATATAGATATTCGATATAAAGTTGCCATGTGTCATTTCTGTAAATTAGACTTGTTCTGAAAAAGATGTAATGTCCTAATGATAAAAGATTTCTAAACAAATTCGTTATCCTTTGATTTTTTTACTCTGATCTAGTGATAAAATCCTACAAATTTTCATTTTCTAACATGTTACCTTTTTAAAATAGCTAGTAATTTATGGCTTATTAAAATACATAGCAAGCAATTGCATTGACGAGGACAAAACTGGAATAAACTGTAGATTAAACACTCAGACTACTGCACATTTTATCAACTATTTAATATTAAAACTGTAAGTTATGTGAATTAAGGGAAACCTTTCTTGTTAATAAAAACTTCCTATTTAAAAAAAAAAAAAATGTGTCGAGACGTTGCCAAATGCCCCCTGGTGGGAAGATTCACCCCTGATTGAGAACCACTACTCTAGAGTATACCCAGCCTTAAGCCATGCCACTGAATTTGTTCAAAACAATATTGCTACCATCAGTGTGACAGTGTGTCCCTTTCCTAGAAGAACAGAAGGCTGCTTTACTTCAGACTTATTGTATATATATCTCCTCAGTCAAACCTAGTAGCCTAAACCAATGTCCTCCACTCATACACCACCCACCAAAACATAGCACACCCTTAAGCTGTAGGCACATGTGTGCAGTTAGTCCACGAAGTGTGCCTTCTAGCCACCCCACTCCTTTCTGGTTCTTCATCTGGTGTCTGAACATTATCCCGATTCTACAGTTCCTTAGAGGCTCCTCTCGGAGGCCATTGTTCTGACACTGTCTAGCTCTCTAACACTGTGGGGAACTATAATTATGATACGTAGGTTTTAGTAACACTGATGACACATGCCATATTCTGAAATTTACAGGCATTATGTTGTGAAATCCTTCCAGCTCTCCTATGTGGGTGTGGCTCCCATTATCCCTATTTTATAGATGAAGAAACTGAAGTTCGGAAAGAGGTTAAGTAGCTTGCCCATGGTAACACAAATGGTGAATGGCAAGCCAGTCTCCACTCAGGTTGTCTTCTCATCCTTGTGTTCCACTAGCTCTGTCTCTACTGCAGCACACAGGAATGGACTGTCAGGCAGTGTTGCTTTCGAAAAGTATTGCCTGGCGTAAACGTCATCTTTTTTTATTCTGTGCCCATTATCGTCCTGCTTTTTTTCAGACTTCTCATTCTAACCCTAACCTGTGTTTCAAATTCACAAATGTATCGTTTGCCTTTTAGCCTTTGGCGTACATATCAAGCAACTAAAAGAAATTCAAGGGCCATGTCTGATCATCCCTAGACAGATCCATAATATCATGCACACTTCTGGCTCAAAGCTCAATGAATGTTCATTGAATTAATTTGATTGAAGAACCAGGAAGAGAGAAGCAAAGCCTGGAGGTCAAAAGGCTTTGTTTTGAGCAAGAGAGGAAAATTTGAGCAAGATCTTGGTCACCGGCCTTTATTTTCTGCATGAAGAGGTGAGGTTGTGTGTGTAGACTGAGAAGAGGAGATGGGTTAGAGGAAATGAAGAGAGGTAATTCGTAACCAGGGCATGGCAAGGGCATGCAGACTTGCTTGTGTTCTTCTTTTACCCCCATTTTGTTCACAGTCATCTCTTGAAAGTTGCTTACCAATTATGTGTGAGAAGGTTATGTCATTGTCCTCTCATGACATCTGCGTTTGTTGTTTTCTCACTTGGGAGTTTCACTTCCCTGAACTTAATAATTGACGTGGTGGATCCAGGTATCAAGAATATCGCCCACCATTGGGAGTGTGCCAGATATAAGGAATATGCCTTTATTCTTTTCCAGGAATTCAGAATGACAACTTTCTACCAACTCTACTCCATTTGCCTAGCCTCTTACGTTCTCAATTTTTTTAAGTCTCCTAAAACCAGTAAATTTAAGCAAATCCCCAAATAAATGATTCGTTTGAAGCAATTTTTAAAATTGCAATACTGCTTTTAGGATACAGTGTGCATTTTTCTTAACTGACTCACAGAGCACTTTCACTACCCTTATGTTTGTCTTCTAAAGCTTAGACTAATGACCTACAGGTTAAATTGGATTTGCAACCAAGCTAGCTTTAAAATCGATGACCTGGGTAGCTAATTTCTCAACTTCCACATTATTTATTTGTCTTTTTAACCTAATTAAGAGACTGGACCCACTTCACCCCATTAACTTCCTTTTATATTGGACAATATCCTACCCTTTTTTCTTTTCTAAGTTGACTTATTTTTATATGAGAGAAAGTCCATTAATGAGTCTCTTTCTAAAGACACTTAACTTTCTTTCATGGTGTGTTCCAAGTGCTTGGTTTCCTCACTGCCCAGCTATTCCTTTCAGATTGGGGTGAGGATACACTGTAGGCTGGGTCCTGTGCCATACTGGGAGTGCAATGGAAGGCAGCATCTAGTTGACTGGGAGAGTCACAAACAGGTGATTGTAGTGCAGTGTGCTCAGTGAGCACAGCTGCTCTAAGAACACACAGGGATGGTCTTCAGAGGGGAAAAGGGGAGCAAAGAAGTCTTCTGGGAGGAAGTGACTTTTGAAGTGAGCCTTAAAGGACAAATAGTCTTTAACCAGCAGCAGTGTAGAGGTAAGTGCCCACCTTCGTGTGCCTCTTCTTTCTTTGTTCTAAGTTAGGGGTGTTGTTTTTTTCTCCTGTCTCTTTTGGGATTGTTCTGTTTTCAGACTTACCAAAAGTGATAGAAATCACAACCCACACTGGCTGAAGTAAGAGGTACTAGCTCAGGTAACTGACACAGCTGGTGTTTATCTTGTTGAATATAGAGCTGAATTTAAAGATTATAGGATGTCTAAATCTGGTCTCTCCCCTTCACACGAGGGTGCACACACAGCTCATTTCCGTGTGCAGACTACATTGCCAGGTTTCTTGTGTAGGCAAAGCCTCCACCCAGGTCCAACATGAAAGAACAAGAGTGTCCTGGTAGCACCTGTTGAAATCTTGTGTTCAATTTTCTTTTGGACTTGAGTCAGGCCAAGGCAAGATCGGGAAGGTGAACTGATAAAGGTTGCATACTGTATAAACTGTGTACACTTCATTTCTCTTTATAATCTTTTTCCACAGCAGATAACATGGCCCATGACAACACCCAAACATTTCATCTCGTATACAGAAGGAGACTGTTTTCTCTTTCTCAATGCTAGTTCAAGGGTCTTTGGAAAAGAATTTGCCCATTTTGGCTCAGTAGCTCACTTAAGCCAATCACCTGTGGCTATGGTACAGTATTACTTTGAATTAGAATAGCACTTCTCCTGGTAACCATGTGACTAAGGACTCTGTTTCTAGAAAAAAAAAGGGATAGGCAGACCATCCCCCAGGTGATTTCAGCAGATATCCAATATACACTTGTTATGATAGTCATTCATCTATCAATGAATAATTTTTGACTGCCCAACATAATAGTTAAAAGTCAGTTGGGCTCTAGAGTCAGATTGCCTGAGTTAAAATTATGGATTGCCCACTTATTAATTCAACTTCTTTGTGCATTGGCTTCTTTATCTGTCAAGTGGGTATAATAATAGTACCTACTTCACAGGGTTTTTGCATGGAATAAGAGAGTTCGTACATGTCCAGTGCTTGGCACATAAAAATCTATGGCCATTGAGTCGATTCTGACTCGTGGTGACTCCATGTGTGTCAGAGTAAAACTATACTGTATAGAGTTTTCATTGGCTGACTTTTCACAAGTAGATCGCCAGGCCTTTCACGGAGATGCCTCTGGGTGGACTCGAACTGCCAGCCTTTCAGTTAGCAGTTGAATGTGTTAACTGTTGCACCACGTAGGGACTCCCCTTGGCACATCCTTCATTTATCAGCTGATAATTTTAGCTAAAATGATTGTCATCATCAGCATTGTGTGGTAGTAGTGGTGGTGATGACTTTAGGGACTTCTGAGGATACAGAAATAGACCAGTGCATCGTTGCTGCCCCAAACACGTACAGTCTAGGTATCTGGGTTACAAAGCACAAAGAAGTACATATGAAAAAGTAATTTGAAGCATTCTGTTTGTTAAAAAAAAAAAAGGAAGGGGGAGTTCATCTAAATGGCCATGAAGCAGAGAACAGTTAAATAAACAGTGACATATTCATAGTATAGAATGCTCTGCAGTGGTTAAAAAGAATCAGGTTATTTCACATTTACTGAAATGTAAAAATCTCTAAGACGTTGTTTAGTGAGGAAAAGCAAATTATAAAGCAATACACACAGTATGACTTCTTTTTAGGTAGAACACACATATATGCACATAAAGGCTGAAATTCACGAGAGGAGACTACATGAAAAAGTTAGGACTTTAAGCCTTGGAAGCTGGACGACATGTGCTAAAATGATAAAGAAAAAGGAAGATGAATCTTTTGTTTAATTGGTGATTTCAGCAAATGTTTGTTGAGTGCCTGTGTGGGCCGTTCTTGGCACTGGCAATATAAAGCTGTAAACAACACACAAAGCACTTTGATTTATGGAGCTTACGTTCTTATAGGGGAGAAAACCAAACCCATTGCCATCAAGTTGATTCCAACTCATTGCGACCCTATAGGACAGAGTAGAACTGCCCCATACGGTTTCCAAGGAGCAGCTGGTGGATTTGAACTGCTCACCTTTTGGTTAGCAGTCAGAGCTCTTAACCACTGTGCCACCAGGGCTCTGAAAACAATAAATAAATACATGTAAAATGTATAAAGTGATGATAGGGGCTAAGGTGAAAAATACATCAGGATGAGAAGGAAAACACTAGGTGTGTGGAGGGGCTTGGAATTTCAAATAGGCTGGGCAGGGAAGATGTAAAGGAAGTTCAGGAGCAAGACATTTTGGACATCTCAGGAAAAGGGTTGCAGGCAGAGGAAACAGTAAGTGCAAAGGCCATGAGACGGGAGTGTGCTTGAAGTATGTGAAGAAAAGCAAGGAGCACGGTTGAAGGGAAGAGTGAGGATGAGAGAGTTGTAGGAGAGCAGGTCAGGGGGGTGGAGGCATGTACATATGATGTGGGGCTTGGTAAGAATAGTAAGAACTCTTTAATTTTTTTATCAGACAAAGTTTCAACCATATGCTAGAGAGAATAGTATAATGAATCCCTATCTATCCAATGCCCAACTTTAATAAATAGCAACTCATGACCAGTTTAATTTTTTATATATCATCTCTTATTCCCCAACCCCAGCTAATTTGGAATCAAATTCTATTTATATCATCTGTGAATTTTTGTAGGTATCTCTAAAAGAGAGGGAATTTAAAATAATCATAACCCCAATATTATGCTTAAAAATAATTGATTACTATTATCAGATATCCAGTCACTATATGTATGATATAAATTACATAAACGTGGTTTTCTAAATGTTTGATCATTTGTTGGTTGGTTTTACAGTTTGTTTGATATAAAGATCCATGAGTGGTTCATATGCCACAAAGTAGTTGATAATGTCTTTTAAGTCTTTTTTAATCTGTAGGTTCCCCTTCCATATCTTATTTTCTCCTCTGAAAACTCTTGTTTAAGAAATCAGGTCATTTGATCTGGCTTTCACAGACGAGCTTTTGCTGATTGCATCTCTGCGATATTGTTTAACATGTTCATTTGTCCCTGTATTTCCTGTACATTGGCATTTTGATGTAAATCCAACCATTGGTTGGATTCAATGCTGATGAGGCATTTTTAGTAAGACTACTTCACAGGTGGTGCATCAAGAGGGACACAATGTCTAGTTGTCTTCTCTGTGATGTCAACAGTCATTGATTAGTGCTGGATCCCTTGAATCGTTTCTTCATTTATCACTTTGAATACTTTTAAAAAGAGGTGCGCTTCACAGAGAAAACTGGATAAATGCTTGTTTTATTTACCAGTTTTCAAAATTAATGGAGCTGTTCCCTGTAATCCTCCAAAGGTGACCCTGGCTGGCTGACATCCTTCCTCCCTCCCTCCCTCCCTGCCTCCCTTCTTCCCTTCCTCCTATTTTTCCTCCCTTTCATACCTTCTTAAACCCATAGATTTAAACGTTTTATGTACCTAATACATTGCTGTTTTCATCCCTGCTGGTCTTGATTGCCGTATCATTGACCACTTTGGTTAGGACTTTGCTTTTATCCTGAGAGGGAAGCCACTGGAGAATTTTGACTAGAGGAGTGGCATAATTCTGAAAAAGATCATTCTGGAGATTGTGTGACCTAGAAATTATAGAAGGTGCCAGGAAAGAAGAGAGACCATTTAGGAGGAAATTCCAATAATCTAGCCAAGTGGTGATGTAGCTTGGATCAGGGTGGCTTAGGTGGAAGGAATGGTGTGATTCTGGATAGTTTACTTTGGAAGGGGGTTTGTTGGGATCAAAGGGTGGCAATTGGTGAATTTGTTTTAGGACATGTTAAATTAGGGGTATTTAAAGGAAATCCAGGGAGCTCTGGTGGCACAATTGTTAAAGTGCTCAATGGCTAACCGAAAGGTCAGCTGTTCAGACCCACCAGTGGCTCCATGGGAGAAAGACCTGGTGATCTGCTGCTCCCATAAAAATTACAGCCTGGGAAACCCTATGAGGCAGTTCTACTCTGTCACATATATATAGGGTTGCTATGAGTCGGAACTGACTCGACAACACACAACAACAAAACAAAGTCCAAGTAAAAATGTCCAGTATTCTGCTGGCAATACGGAACTGAAATTTGTAAAACTATTGAGTAAAACTTAAATGTATTTCCTAAAATGGAGTCTATGTTAAAATATTAAAGGATATAGAGAATTTAGCTTTTTTATTTTATTTGGTATAGGGTGGTAATTAATTCTTTTGTTTTTATTATAACCTGGTGCCGTAGTCATCTAGTGCTGCTATAACAGAAATACCACAAATGGATGGCTTTAACAAAGAGAAATTTATTTTCTCACAGTGTAGTAGGCTACAAGTCCAAATTCAGGGCATCAGCTCCAGGGGAAGGCTTTCTTTCTCCATCGTCTCTGGAGGAAGGTCCTTGTCATCAGTCTTCCCCAGGATTAGGAGGCTCTCTGCACAAGAACCTCCTGGCACTGTTTTCTTGGTGGTGTGAGGTCCCCAGCTGTCTGCTTGCTTCCCTTTTATCTCCTGAGAGATAAAAGGTGGTGCAGGCCACACCCCAGGGAAACTCCCTTTACATTGGATCAGGGATATGAGTTTAGTAAGGGTGTTACAATCCCACCCTAATCAATCCTCTTTAACATAAAATTACAATCACAAAATGGAGGACAACCACATGATAGTGGGAATCATGGCCCAGCCAAATTGATACACACATTTTTTGGGGGACATAATTAATCCATGACACCTGGCTTGCACCACCTATGCTTTTAAATGACTTTCCTAAGCAAAGTTTATCTCTTCTCCTTTGTACTCCATTATATCTCTATATTATTTCCTCTTGCTATGCTTCTTATAGTAAATTGTAACTATTTGTTTACATCTCTATCTGCCTCTCAGTGGTCACTAACCAATGATGATATTTCCGGCATGAATTTGTTGCTTCCAAAAAGTAAAAACGGTTGGTTACTGTGAGCCCACACTAAAGGAGAAGTTGGTACCTAATTAACATTAACAAATACCCCACATCAAGGTGGCACACTAGGGCTTAGAGCATGGGAATAGCATATGCACCTCCACTAGTCCTCGTGGCACCTTGGTCAGATTCGGAACAGGTGGCCCTCTAGATGGATGCAGACATGAGGTTACCTTTGTGAAGATGAGAAGATAGGGTAGAAAGGGTAGAAGCAGCCCGGAGCTACAGTGGAGGCTTGGAAAAGTTAAAACTAAGTTGGATTTCAGCCCCCACTTCCCTCCTTGCCCAGCACCCTTGGGTGGTGTACAACTTGAATAACTGCACATGGCATCCGTGCATTTAAAGGCCCCTAGGGTAGCAGTAAGCACCCTGGGATCTAATTCTGGCACTGCCACCATATGACCTCAGTTTCTTCATGTGTGAAAAGATGAAATTTGACTCAATAGCATTTTAAATATAAATACTTGAGCACAGTTAGCCTTTCACCACATTGTGGCTGTGTGTGTATGGTTTTTAAAGCTTGAAAATTATAATTCTTACTAACATAACATTCTAATTTGTTCTAGTGTTTCTTTTCAACAAACCAGTGGTTGCCAAATTTTAAAACATTTTAAAATGCATTAGAGGAAGTGAGTCAGATATGTTCATCATGCGTGACAATGGAAGTACTCTTCGTCCCAAGTGATGAATGCTGTGAAAAATTATGTTCTTTGAATAAATACAGGATGAAACTTTCAGTCTGTCAAAATATATGTTCTCCTTTTCCTTCCTTATTCATATTAGATTGACTTTGTGAAGTATGTGCCACTGAACTGCTTATGAAAATCAGCTTTTCAAAAATAAAAATACAAGCTCCTGTTTCCAGTTGGTATTTCCCCCCATAGGTTATTATTACCTGTTCGCATAAGTCTTTGCCTCAAACAGTCTTCTCCCAAATTAATACTGTTAGTTTATTCCTCTTTCCGATGATTGCCATATACAGAGAAGTATCTGATTCTTTTCGTTCAGTACCATTCCCTATTGCTTTCTTGTGGAATATGAATGATTCTGTTAACTCCACTGAGGAAAGAGTAACTGTAACTTACTCAGGGTGGTCAGCTTCTATTTGAGAGCATCACTAGGGAGGTGGGGAGTAGTTGACGTTTGCTGAGGTAAACTCTTTTGTAAGTATGATACTGTTGCTTTATTATTTTTCCAGTCTGCATGGTGAAAAGGACTTTGCATTTCACTGAGGTGAAAAGTGGGTCTGTGAGTGGAGCGACTTTCTTTAAAAAAAAAAAAATCAGAAACCAATTACTTGATATGCAGAGCTGAAAGCCTCATTCCCTTAACGAAATCTGTGCAGCGTGCACTGCCGTTAACCTGAGGAAAGCGGCTGACATCTCTTGATTACAGCTAGAGGTGGAAGGACCCAAATTTGCAGGATCCCCCTCCCCCTCGAGAGATTGTTAGTCCAGTCCTTTATAGAGGTTCCTTTTGGCTCTCTGTCATCACCGGGACACTGGCAGGGAATGTGTGTCATGGTTACAATAGAGTGTGGTAACATATAACAAGCATGAAAGCCCAGCGGGAGAGGCTACAGATTCCGGGGCTGACCTTGGAGTAAGTATTGTCTGTCTTTAATATCTTAACGCTTTCTGCATGGCACTTGCTTTCCTGCGACCAATAGCTATTTAGCATTTGTTTGTACTGACAGCCTCAGAGCACTGCAATGTGAGGTGGAGAAACATGTCTTAAATGCATGGCTAATGTGGAAACCCAGACCCAGCGTTTTGCATTACAGTTAGAGGAAAAACATTGCTGCATATTTAAAGTTACTAAACCTCAGCGCTGGAAACATCTTAACAGCTCATTGTGAAAGAATGTATTAGTAGGCCATGGTGTATCTTTTTCTCCTTCTCTCTTAACTGTTTGTTTATCCCCTTGCTGCCTTTTTCTGAAGAAAGGTCTCTGTCTGCATTAAAAAATAGGAGGCACTACAATGGATTAGAGTGCAAGAGAAGGGTTATTTGTGACATTCATTACATGTGATCCATGTTTTATCTGTGCAACAGAATATTAATGAACTGTAGTATATTTTGAATCCTCTCTGCAGAGTCTCCAGCCAATGCATGCAATGTGTTTACCTAGTTCAGCTCTGGGTTTGCTTAGCTGTTTTTGTTTTTGTTTTTTTTTGTTTTTTTTTTAACCCATTAACGCATCTGACTGCCTTCTGACTTGATGTAGTTATGTGAAAATGTACTCATCTAATTTGTGGCGCAGAAGTTAAACATCTGCGATGTAAGAAGTGTCAGCAAATTTTTATTTTAAATCTGTTAGTCTAAGATACAGAATCTGTGAGTTTGTCTGTGCTGACACACTTAATAAACATTAAAATGTAAATCTGCTAGAAAAACATAAATACCCCTTTTTTAACTTAATACAGCTATACAATTACATTTTAGTAAAATTTGAACAATCCAGTTTTCTCAGACTGGACCATCGCTGGGGAGAGACTGCAGGAAATTTGTGTCCAATTCTGCCTATTAATTATTCCTCTTGAATTCTAAAGATGCGTCATACAAGAGAAATGATTTCCTTAATTAATTAAAAACATGACTATTCTGAAGTGACTTGAATACTTTTCTAATCAGTCCTTGCTCTGAAATTGTACACTGATTTTATACTAATGAGTACCTCACTTATCAAAAGTTAGAGGGCTCTTAGAACCTTCTTGCTAGATGTGGCATTTCTCATTAGAGATATGAACGGTATTTACCCATTACCCTAATATATTGTCCCCATCTCTGTTCCCAGTCTGACATCACACACTCATCATTTATGGAGAAATATTTTAACAGCACAAACTCACTCTTCCACTTAACCTTCCACTCTCTAGCATGACAATGGAGCTAAGATGCCCATAAATCTGTGCCCAAGACCCAGGAGCATTAACCCCCAGCTTTGCTTTTACCTCTGTTTTTGATTGTGCTGTTTCCTTGTTGTTCTTTGGACTTAGGATATATCTTTTCACATTAAGCTTTTTCTTTCTTTCATTTTTAGCATCTTGTCCACATTAAAAGGAGATTCTTCAAAGTAACTTTTTAAAAATGCAAACTCAGTTGTATCAAATGTTCCATTTTATAATTTGAAATGCTGAGGTATATATGCCCCACATTTTCTGACTTTGCCAATGATGATGCAGGGAATTTGGGTCAGCTAAACAAGGGAGTCTCTGGATTTTTGTTTTGGTATCAGGCCACACCCCCTTGGTCTAGCTTTTGTCCTGAGACAGTAGATTAGAGGATTGCTCCTAAATGTTGTTGTAATATTAGTATATAATTTACTTTGAACATTTTGTTTACCTTGAAATGTGAAATTATTCTCAGGTAGTCATAGCTAATCTTACTTTCATTCATGGAGAAAGCTAATTCTGCAGTCTTTGAGTAAATTCAGTTTATAACCACTGCAGAGGAATGTTATAATAGAAAGTCTTATCACCGATTTTATTAAAAGCAGATTTTATGTATATAATTTTAATGAATTTTGGAGAGCCCATAATAGGGTCCTAGCTAACAGATCAAATATATAGAAGAACAGTTTTGAGATGTTCTCTCATGAGACATTACTGTTTTTTTGTTTTGTTTTTGTTTTTTCTCCAGGAGAGTTTATTCCATAGGCATTGCATCCACGCAGTATTACACGAGCATATTTTATACTCCGTAGGTGCAATCCAGAATTTTCTATCTGACTTATCAATAATGTGGAAGAGTTTCTGATTCCTATTTCAGAAATTGGAGTCCTGAATGTGAGACACCAAATATATAAATATTTCAGAAGTTAATGGATCTTTAATTTATTCAGAAATTTTTGATGTTGAGATAGCCTATGCCTGGCTTTCCAATTTCTGGGGGGAAAAAGGTAGTTTTTTTTTTTTTTCCCAAGGTAAGTATAGAATTAGGTTCATAGTCATTTCTTAGTGCACATCACCTGTTTCTCTGCTTGGTCGCCAGGAGTAGCATCAGTGCCTATATATGCCTGTTTTAGGACCAGAAGGGTTGGATAAGACTGTACTTAGAGAAAATGATGGCTATGTCAGTGGACATTCCTGAGAGCTTCCCAATGAGCTGCTAAGTTAGAGCACAGTAGGTTTAAGAGCAGCAGCTTTTGAATGTGCTCTGAATGTATGTCTGATAAGGAAACCCATTCCTTAGTTTACCAAGTACTGACACCACATCAGAGCATGATTTTAGAAGATATAAAACTTTATTCTTTTTAAACACTTGATAAAATAATCTTATATTTCAGTTTAAGACAAATACAGCCAGTTCTCAATTATCGGTCTAATAGGCGACAAGGATGACATTAATACTTGGCAAACCACGATAAGCTGAAATCTGATTTCATCCACCATTGCCAACTCTCTGTGCCAGTGAAGGACACGAACAGCATGAAACAGCCAGTGTGCATAGCCATTCCAAGACCTCATTCTCATGTAGCAAAACTTGATATGGTGTAGAGCCCTGGTCCAGTAGAGAGGCAGAAGAAGGCTCTTTAAGTCTTGAGTCAATTGCACTAGCGCAGGAATTTCTACTGCTCAGTTCAACATAAGAGTTGGTAGAAGAATACCTACCGAATTCATTTGATTTTGCCTTAAAAAAGTATAGTTGGGAATCGACTTATAGCAATTTCATTCTGTGATGGCTCCATTGGCAAAATTCTTACAAGTAAGATATCTTACCAACTTAAGTTTCACTTCTCTCTTGAAAGAGAGCAACATGAGACCAAAAGGAAAAAAAAGATAAATGGGCTGTATGCTAACTACCCGATAATGAGTATTTGAGAATTGGCTGGTAAATACACTTGACTGTTTAGGTGGTTTGGTGAGGGGAGAGGGTTATAATGGCCCGTTGACAGCTGAATTTGAGAAAACTTTCTCTGGAAAGTAAAATAATTTATAGCTATATGTAAGAATTTTTGACATTATTTATTATGAATATAAGCTTATGAACACTTTTTGTCATTGGCCCTGAGGGTTAGAGAAAATGTGTCTTTGTTGTAAGGAAGACTTGGCTTTTCACTGAAAAGTGCTTAAAAACATATCTTCCCATATGGAAATGGTTGTGGCTTTGCTTTTTAAAAACTACAGTATTTAATCTGAATTTTCATTAACATTGTCTGATAGCTACTTTCCTTCAGTTCTGCTACAGAGTCACCATTGATTCTTAATCAGGAATGGAATATATTCAATATAAAAAGGCATTGGATTTTCTTTGATACAAAAATCACATGTTGAAGATATCTGCCAGATTGCTCTGTGACAAAGAAAAGGCACAACTAAAAATGGCAGCTGTAGTTTTTAAAATGTAAATTTCAGCAGAAAGCATTTTGCTTGTTCTGTATTTTAGAGCTGAAAAAGGGCAAGTGATTGGTTGAATACTTAACAGTATTGATAAGCATGCCATAGTGAGTCTGGCCTGAAGGGAGCACAGTCACTTAGGTGAGCTGTGCTATTTTTATTGCAATCATTTCCCCCACTTGGAATGATGTTATTTTAACTTTCAGTCTTACTCCAAGAAGCCTGAGTCCAACCCTGTCCAGCCCAGGCAGTCCTTGTAGTCCTCTCTTCGCTTTTCACTTTTGGAGGTAAGCTCTCTCCACTGCCTGCCGGGGGCTGCTTTGTGTTTTCTGGTGCCCCAGTTCCCACCATGAGTGTTTGAACACATTGGGCAATGCAATATGCAGTAAATTTTCTTTTTCCTCATAGTTGTTACCCTAGCATTAAAATACAGAGTGTGGAGACTGGCTGAATTGTTTCCTTGATGACTTACAGAATCACTGAGAAAATGTATTGTGCTTATTCCATTGAGCATATCTTACTAATCTTTTACTTAACATCAGTTGATTAAGTGTTTGACTTCTGTGTGCCTATTACAGTTTTGCATATTGCTTTCTTAGGAAATGATCTGCACTAAATTCCCTAAGTTTTGATCAGTCTCTTATAATGATATAATTTATTAGAATTTCTAGAAAACACTTCCTGATCTGTGTTAGAATATCTGTGGCCACAAATTATTTTATATACTATTATGTATTACATAAAAGGGTTATATGTTTTCGATCATTTTTAGAACTCCCAGTGATATACTCCTGCCCCCTCTCCCTCACTCAGAGGCTGATTTGAATTCATTTTCTATGTTCTTTAGAGAAAAATCCCCAAGGAACTCTTCTTACAGTTTAGCCTAGTTTGTTACAAGAATACAAGATAGAACATACAGTATTATATGTATAGTACACATGTCCTAACAGACTTTTCATGAATTTAATATCTATGGATATAGTGGGTCTCCCCTTATCTGATCAGAACATATAGAGCCCCCAGCATCCCTTTTCCAATCCTAAGGAATCTAATAAAACAAAACTCTCATTTGATGGAAAGGACAACTTAAATTACTTTTTATTCGTAAATACTTTCTATTTTATGTATGCCAATGAACCAAAAAAAAAAAAAAAAAAAAGCCACTTGCGGCCAGTTCCTTAAAAATACTAACTTATAAGCATTATGCTTAGATGATATCAGTGGGACAAATTTAGTAAATTTGTTTCTCTCATACTTCTGAATTAAGGCTGAACTGAAATCTATGAGGTAGAATTGACTGGGGAGATGAATTAATGACTTTGGACTTTGGTTCTACTCTTGTGCTGATGGGATTATATTTATTATTTTAAAAGTGACTTTCAGCATGAAAGTTCCATGTAATAGCTTTTATAAAGTATCCTCTGAATATAATAGACCCTAAAGCATAGGAATGGTTTTCTGTCCATCTGGAGAATTCCTTTGCTCTTGTAATTTTTTTTAATTTGTCTATTTTTGGTGCTCTAACTAGAAGAAATTGAACTGTCTTCTAAACTTTTTTTTCTTTAGTGTAATATGTCTTCAATAAATGCTCACAGTTCCTTTTCTTTTTCCTACCTAAAGACAGTAGACTATTCAAAGATGATGGTGCCATTACTAGTGGAGTAAAAAAGATAATCAGACTAAATGCTCTGGGAGTACAGAGAGCATAATGTTCTGAAAAGTGTTTTGGAGAAAGGCTTTATGGAATTGATGGTATTTGAGCCAGACTTTGAAAAATCTGTGGGGAGGGATGGAGGTGAAGGACAATACCAGAGAAAGAATAAAACACAAACAAGGAGATGAGAAAGTGTGGTGTGGTATATTATAGAAATGATGTGTGTCACTAGATCATAAGGTGGGTGGAATAGAAGGGAAGCATGGAGTTGAATAGAGGTTAATATAGACTTAAAAATTGATTTGGGGCGGTGCTATGTAGGGCCTTGAAAACAGCTGAAAACTTTGACTTGGTAAGCATTCAGAAATTACAGAAAATTTTTTGAATAAGGAAATAGCCAACCTGAGCTCTGCCTGAGGAAGTTTACCCTCACCAGTATTAAGAATTAATTGGATTTAGGCAGAAACTTCAGTAAGGATGCTGATACAATATTTCACGAGTAACAGGTCCCAGATTAGGACAATTGCAATAAATTAAATTAACATTTGCAAAGGGCTTTATAGTTGACCAAGTGCTTTCATGTACATTATCTCATTCAATTTAATCCACCTGACGCTACTGTGAGACAGGAAGGAATATTGCTTCTGTTTACAGAACATGCTAACACACAGAGAACTTAAGTAGTTTAACTAGCCTTGGACTCAGATTGAAGTCTTAAATCTTTCTACTGTGACTAACTTAAGATACACACGTTGCTAAGATATCATTTAGATTGAATTTTAATTATCTGGCTTAGATAGTTCTTGTGACCTCCATAAGTCATTTTTATATCCCCAGTACCTCTCTGGTGCCTGGAATGTAGTAAGTGTTTGAGAAATGTTTATTTAAAGAGTAAATGAATGAATGAATTGGAAATAGAGGTAGTATTAGTTACTATGAGGAGCCCTGGAGGCACAGCAGTTAGGCACTCAGCTGCTAACCAAAAGATTGGCAGTTTAAACCCACCAGCCACTCCATGGGAAAAAGATGTGGCAGTCTGTTTCTGTAAATATTTACAGGCTTAGAAACTCTATGGAGCAGTTCTGCTCTGTACTGTTGTGTCGCTATGAGTCAGGATCAACTACAGCGATGGGTTTTTTTGTTATTAGTTACTATGCTGCTAGCAAATCAACCTTCAAATGTACAGTGGCTCGAATACAATGAAATTGTATTTCTCACTCTCTAGCCAAGGGGCTGGATCTGCTCCACACAATCACTCAGGGATCCAGAGGGATCTTCAATACATGGCCTTCAAGGTTGCCTTGGACATCACCTTCCAGCCGGTAGAAAAGGAAAGAGCATGGAGGATGGTACACTGCCAGTAACCTGAAAGTGGCATATATATCACGTACACTCACATTCCACTGCCTAGAATTGGGAGGCTGGGAAATACAGCTTATTTGTGTCCAGGAAAAGGAAGAAATCAGTTTATCACAGAGGATGATAAAAGAAAGGTGCCCAAAGTAGGTGCTCAGTAGATATTTTTTGGATAAATTATTGACACTGAGATTTCTTGCATTAAAGACTTGAATGGAACTCAAGAGGAACAGAGTTGGGGAGGGAGAAAAATGGAACAATGATGAAGCTGGTCTTGAACACATCAGGACATCTCTAGGTATGGATATCTAGCTGGCATCTTGGAATTTGTGTATCTCTAGTAGTGTGCCCCAGAATTTATAAATTTATAAACTTTAGAGGTTCCAAATGTGCTCATTCTGTTGCCACAAAAAAAGCATTTATTGCATCCTTGCACAGAAATTATTTTTATTTTCCTTCCGTTGTCTGTAATGGATCAAATTTCTCCTTTGTTCTTTTTTTAATAAGTGAGGTTGGAAGGTCTGGGGAAGAGTGATGGTGGTGAGCATGAACACTGTCTGTGCCCTTTTGAGGTGCTGACACATAGTTTCTAAATATGGCAATGGAAATAGTAAAGCCCTGGAGGCAGTCCGTGCTGAGACATGAATCAACTCTCCATCTCCAGCAGGACTCCATGGGCCTCTCCAGCTTGGGCTTCCTGAAGCCTGCCCAGAAACGAGATCTGCAGCCTCCGTGGCAGCTGAGAGGCTAATTGGAATTTAAGTTTCATTTGGTACGTAGGGGGAGTGAAATTTTGAACTACTGCATGGAAGTTACAGCGAGATAGATATTGGCTTAGTATAAGGAAAGGAATTTTCTAAGAAAGCGTTCTGAGTGTGGAATAGCCTGCCTCATCTAGCCATGAGTTTCATGCCACTGGAAGTCTCCCCGGGAAGCCAGGTGCCCACTTAGTTGGAAAGAGACAAAGGGCATTCCTGCATCAGGCAGAGGATTTAACCACATTATTCCCAAAGGCCCTTCATGCTGAAAACTCTGACACTTTTTATCTTCCTACAGGGCTGGAGAGAGAGGAAAAATACACAATTTGTCCATAAGCTGAAAAAAAGAAAAATGGCCCAAATATCAGTTTAACAGGACTTTATGAGGAATTATATATGCTTTCCATTTCCCCCTTATGAGGCAACCATAGCTGCTCAGAATTTCCCACAGTCCCTGCCAGTACTTAATAAGTTGACTACCATTTACAAGCTCTCCATATAATGATGACATCAGTGTGTTTATGAGTAATGTAGATATAATCTATGCCAGCTCGTAATCTGGACTCTGGTTAGATAAGTAAGCAAAGGAAGCTACCTCATTTTACATTCTCAGTATCTTTCTTGGCACCTAGCATGCCTTGCCTCAGTAAAAAAAAAACTGGTTGTCCTTGAGTTAACTCTGATTTTTGGCGACCCCATACGTGTCAGAATTGTACTGTATTCCAGAGGCATTTCAGTGGCTGATTTTGTGGAAGTAGATCACCAGGTATCCCTGGGGTGGACACAAACCTCTAACTTTTGAGTTAGCAGCAGAGCTCATTAACCATTTGTACTACCCAGGGACTCCTTTACCCTCAGTAAGTAGCTGGTAGCTGGCCACCGTTACTCAATGACCACATTTTTGTTAGGACTAGTGATATTCTTTGTATTTCAGTTTCATCCCCTACAGCTTCTGAGTGGGTGGCAGCCACTAGAGCATCTGCTGCACTTCCTGTGCTCCTTCTATTTTCCTTCTTCCCTCCTTTTCTTTGCCTCTCCTTTCGGTTCCTGGAGAGCCTCAAGGTGGTAGATGTCCAGTCAAATATGGTGGAGTTGGCAGTAGAGAAGTGATTCCATTTCTTCTCCTTACCTCTCCCAAATCTCTTTCTTCCTGTTTAAGTTGTGACGGAAACACACGTGCCATATTGCTGGGAGATGAAGTACTGGTTTCAGAGAATAATGTTGCCACTATGCCATGACTCCATGAAGACAGCAATTTTTGTCTACTTTTTCCTTAGAGATGTATCCCCAAAACTAACAATAGTGCCTGACACACATAGTAAGGGCTCCATTAAAATGTACTGATTAAATGAATAGCAAGAATGCTACTTCTTGGGACTCAAGCCTGTTCTGATGTTTTTACTTGTGCTGACAATATGACATACAGGTGTATAATAGATGTTTTGTGAGAGTAGTGCTGACACCTGGAGAGGAAGGGAACACATTTTGATTCTTCCATAAATATTAAATTATAGCAGTCAAAATGTAGAAACTGACGAGGTATCTGTTTTAAACAAAGTAAGGCTCAAGGACAAAGGAGAAAGGTGTTATTAAAGGAGAGTAAACCCCAGAGTATATAGAATGTACCTGGCTGTAGTGAGGGACAAGAGAAAGTGATCTAGAAGTCATGGCACATTACACTGAAAAGGATAACTTACTGTAAGGAAAGGGAGTTAGAATATAAGCTCCACAGGGTTGGGGGCCTGTCTGTCTTGCTTACTGCTATTTCCCTAACGCCTGTAACAGCATTTGATATACATCCGGTTATCGTTGAGTCAGTTCCTACTCATGGCGATCCCATGTGTGTCAGAGTAGAACTGTGCTCCATAGGGTTTTCAATGACTGATTTTTTGGAAGTAGATCACCAGGCCTTTCTTCTGAAGAGCCTCTGGGTGGGATTGGACTTCCAGCGTTTCAGTTAGCATCCAAGCACGTTAATCATTTGTACCACCAGGGACTGAACTGGAGAACAGTGGAGAGCAGTGACCCAGTTCTAGACAAAATATCTCCTTGAGGAATTGCAGACTCACTTAAGTAATTCCATTTCTCAAAAGTAGCTCCAATCTTGATTCTTAATATTTGAGATTCTCCAATTCAGAAAATATTACTGAATTCTGAATGGGGCTTCTTTTCTTGAGTTCATCGCAGACTCCACCCAGTTGCTTTATTTACTCAGGTTACTTGACTGGCCCTGGAAGCATTTGAATCTGTGACCCCAACATAGTAGGAGGCATAGTGCCTGAGTCTTAGTCACTGTGCCAACTATATACAAGCTTTGTGACCTTGGGCAAGTCATTAACTTCTTGGACCCTCGTTGTCTTCATCTGTGAATTCTCTACGTCACTGACAACATAAATATGAGGATAATAGCTTATAGGTATTTAGTGCAATAACTTTGTATTAGCAAGAATAGGACATACAGTGGTCCCAAGAGTAGTGGGCAGGAAAATGGGACAAGACCTTAACAAGGGCAAGTGTCACCTAATTCAGTTTTGCAAAGAGCATGTCCAGTTGTCCTGTTGAGGCTGGAACACTTACTGGGTATCCACGACTGCCTTAAGTCACTTTACTTCTCTTATTGTTGCCATGGTGAGGGGCAGACGTAACAGGCATTTGCCAAACACATTGTAATATGTTGTTGTTTTGTCTCTCCTATTCAAGGAGAACCTGTAAGTGTCTGAAAGTCACCTGGCTGCTAAATCCTTTTAGTTCCACTGCCTTTTTAAAAAAAGACAAACAGGACCATTTGTCTTTTTTGTTTTCTCTCTTTTTCCCCCCTTTCTCTTTGTGGGGAACATCAAAAAAATCTGAACAAGTTGGTACCAGATGGCAATTTTTTTGCATACTCTACAGATACAAGTTCCTGTGCTTTTGTGAATGTGATGGTTTAATGAATTGCCTTATGCATCCCTGCGTTTTATTTCTGAATTGTTATGTAGGAATGAATCTGTTTTATACAGACACTTCAAGGAATGGCTCTGCTAAGCAGAGAAGAGCTTGATTATGAGACTTGGCTGGCCCTGTGGGAGGGGGCTGGGCAGAGACAGGAGGGTTGGCTGCCTCAGACATCACTAGAGCGGTGGTGGGCAACGGGTGTGGACAGGCCAGTTAGCACTTCTCTTCGCCCCATCCTTTCCTCATATTCTGCTGGTACCACCACTTGGATGCTTCTGCTGCTTATAAGAATCCAAAGAAGGGAGAATGAGATGTGTCTTTGATACTTGAGAGGGTGGTTAGTAATAATGGGGAAGGGTGAGTTTATTATTTACTTATTTATTATACTTATTATTAAGCTTATTGCAGAAAGAACTAGACAGATCATTGAAGCTCTTAGGTAATTTCCTTGGATTTTTCTGGAATATATCACTTCTTGAACGGATATCATAAGCTTACTTGTTATAAAGATGGCACAGCCTAGAGGATGAAGTCCTGTGACGTAAGATGGTCAACAGAGCCCTCAAGGCCACTCGGGCCCCTGGACATGCTAATCCTTTCAGAGCATTTACTTGTGCATGCATAGGTGCCGTATGCTAGACCTGAGAGTTGTTCCAAGAGTCCTTATGTTCATCATGATGATTCCAGTTTTTTTCTGTTACGCATTCACCACTGTACATCCACTTTTCTGTTTCAGCTACTGATTTAGGTTAAATGCCAAAACTGATGTTGTTATGTGCCTTCGAGTCAGGTCTGACTCATACTGACTCTACAGACAACAGAACAAAACATTGCCTAGTCCTACAGCATCCTCACAATCATTGCTATGCTTGAGCTCATTGTTGTAGGCACTGTGTCAGTACATCTTGTTGAGAGTTTTCCTCTTTTTCGCTGACCCTCTACTTTACCAAGCATGATGTCCTTCTCCAGGGACTGGTCCTTCCTGATAACATGCTCAAAGTACGTGAGACAAGAGATGACGTCTCACTATCCTTGCTTCTAAAGAGCATTCTGGTTGTACTTCTTCTAAGACAGATTTGTTCGTTCTTCTGGCAGTCCATGGTATATTCAATATTCTTCGCCAACACCATAATTCAAATGCATCAGTTCTTCTTAGGTCTTCCTTATTCACGTCCAGCTTTTGCATGTATATGAGGTGATTGAAAATATCTTGTGACATCTTTGCTTTTTAACACTTTAAAGCGATCTTTTGCAGCAGATTTGCCCAATGCAATACATCCTTTGATTTCTTGACTGCTGCTTCCATGGGTATTATTGATTGTGGATCCAAGTGAAATGAACTCCTTGACAACTTCAGTCTTTTCTCCATTCATCATAATGTTGTTTCTTGGTCCAACTGTGAGGATTTTTGTTTTTTCTTTATGTTGAGGTGTAATCCACACTGAAGGCTGTGGTCTTTGATCTTCATCAGTAATTGCTTCAAGTCGTCTTCACTTTCAGCAAGCAAGCTTGTGTCACCTGCCTATCACAGGTTTTTACTGAGTCTTCCTGAAATCCTGATGTTGCATTCTTCTTCATATAGTCCAGCTTAAGGCCAAATTACTAACCTAGATACTTGCATGTGCAGTGGCTTAGTTTACAATGTTTATAGAGAGCTTGCTACCTGCCTGGCGCTGTTCTTTCTTCTCTTTCCCCATGCTGGTGAAGCAGATACTGCTGTTGTTTTCATTTCACGGATGTGAAAACTGAGGCACAAGGGACAGAATTACTTATAGTGACCATATGTCTCAGTTTACCCAGAGTTGGTTTGACTTGTTAAATGTGCCCCCTTTTCATTTTCACACCTACCTTTTTTAGACAGCAAATTATGTCCACTCTTCAAGGTCTAAAAAGTGGCCCAGTTAGCTCAAACTCAGTCATCTGGCTGGAGAGCCCACACTCTTACTCTATGGCATTAAGCTGCCACAGTCTATATTTCCTTCAACAAGCTTGAATTTGCATTCATTTAAATTTTGCATTCGGAATATAATGTTCTGTTTATAGGAGAGGTAATTTTGTTACTCTCTTTGCTTGGTTCACTATAAATGTAAATTTTTCAGTTCTCTGCTGACAATGTGCTTATGGGAATGAGGAACATGTGTTTGGGTTGTGGTGCCCTATATATATTTGGAGCCCTGGCTGGTGATGTAGTGGTTAAGAGCTCAGGCTGCTAACCAAAAGATCAGCAGTTCAAATCCACGAGCCGCTCCTTGGAAACTCTATGGGACAGTCTAAATGGTGCAATGAGAGTTAAATTTGTTTCATTTGGAAATCAGGCCACGGGCCCCAGCGGCTTTGTTATCTGAGGCTGCTCTATCCTGAGCAGTCTGAGCTTTGTTCGCGCAAGCAGGGCTGGCCTTGGGGGTGACAGTGTTCTCACAGTGGCTGTGATGCTCAGAGGGCCCTTTGAGCCCTGGTAAAAGACAAGCCTCTTCAGGCCTGAATGCTTCTACCCTATTTGCAAGGAGCCAGGACACTTCCTTTGTATCACCCACCATTAAACACCCTTTTGGCTCTAGTGTTGCTGTTGTTTTTGTGTGCTGTCAAGTTGATTTTGACTCATAATGACCCTATATGTCAGAGTAGAACTGCCCATAGGGTTTCCTAGACTGTAATTTTTAGGAGCAGATTGCCAGGTCTTTCTCCTGTGGAGCCACCGGGTGGGTTCGAACCTCCAACCTCTCAGTTAGAAGTTGAGCACTTAACCATTGTGCAACCAGGGCTTCTTCTTGCCTCTGGTAGCTCAGAAGTATTCATTACTGCATAGTCTTTCTGGGCCAAATGTTGTGACTACTTGACTTAACCAACTTTTTGAATTTTGGGTTTAGAATATATTGAAATTACTGCATGGAACCTTAACAGCTATCTCTTATTTACTAGGTCTTCATAGAGCAAATGAAAAAATTACATTGCCTGAAGTGATTGTGGGGGGTGAGGAGGTAGACAGGGTTTCTTGCATTCTGTTCTGTTTTGCTACTACGTTGCTTTGTGACTAGAGAAAAAGATATTCACATCATTTTTAAAAACGTATTTCCTACATTTAAAATGTGGCTACAGCCATTAACACCTACCCTGTTGGTAAGAGAAGTAAGTTGTGATATTCTTTGAAAGCATAAGATGGTGATGATAATGAGAAGTGCAGAGGTGTCTCAGAGGATTGATACAAATGCAGAATTAAAAGAAAAAAAATCTCAACTTTTCCAGCAGTAACATGGGGATAATAATACCTCTTAGTGTTGTTATAAGAATTAATTAGGTAACATTTGTGAAATGTTTCAAGATGAATACTCTCTTTTATTATTATTAACTTTATATTGTTCTTGGAAGCCCAGCTTTTCAAAATGAACAACAAAACCCAACCTGTGTATGAAAGATGTTGCATATTCTTATTGAATGTGACAGTAAATGATGAGATATTGTGAGATTGGGATAGCTGTGCTAATGGTCCTGAGTGAAAAAGAGATGAGCTAAGTTTCATGGATTCTTACGCTTTTCTACATTTCCCCCCCCCATGACAGTTTACTCAGCTGAATTTTTACTGGCTCCAGTTAATAAAATATGGAGATACCCCAAAGTGAGAGGAACAGTTATTTCCCTGCAGTGATATTGGATTTTTTTTCTCACCTCTTTATGTAAAATAATAATTTAGCTCAATCTTAATCAAGTTCTAAGTCAAAAAGTCATCTTTAATTCTTCTCTCTGTTTTCTTTTCTGTGTATGTATGTCATCCATCAGGAAACCCTGTTGAGTCTACCTTCACAATATACTTTTCTCTTCACCTGTACTGTACCACCCTGGTCTGAGCCACTATCATTTATCCTTTGGATTTTTGTAGTAGCCTGCTAACTTATCCCCCTATTGACTTTGCCCTCCTATAGTCTGTCCTCCATCTAGCTCTCAGAGTGATCCTTCTAGAGGTAAGTCCCTTCTCTGCTCAGAACCTTCTAGTGGCTGCCCACGTATCTTCTATAACTAGGTTGCCTGCTTCTTCTACTACTCCCTCCTCCCCATCACTCATTTTCTTCTGGTCCTTTGCTTTCTCTTGACTACTTCAAGCATGTTCCTGTTTCAATGCCCTTTGTCCCCTGTTCCTGAAACATTCTTCCCCACCCCTACATTTTTTTTTTTAATCTAAACCTAAACAAAAAGTTGAAAGAATTATACAGTCAACACTCCAGTTCACCCAGATTCACCAATTAACATTTTCTCTTTTGCCTCCCTCTCCTCCCCCATATATATCCTTTAATTTTTTCCCCCTGAACCATTTTAGACTAAATAACAGACAATCAGGCACTATTCCCCTAAGTACTTCAGCATGTATCTCCTAATAACAAGGATATTCTCTTACATAACCACAATACCCAAGAAATTGAGCATTATTGCAATAATACTATCTGATATATACTCCATATCAAATTACCTCAATTGTGTTAAATTTTTTATAGTTTTTTTCTTTTTTTATCCAAGATCCCAATTAAAGACTATGTAATATCTCTAGTCTCTTTTAATTTAGAACAGTCCATCACTTTTTTTGGCTTTTCATGACAAGAACATTTTTGAAGAGTATCGAATGACTATTTTGTTGACTAATCCCATAATATCAATTTTTCTGATGGTTTCTTCATTATTAGATTTAGGTTAAAAACATTTGGCAAAAAGAAGTGGTCATGTTCTCTGTAGCATTATATCAGGAAGCCCCGTATCTGGTTTTTCCGTTGTAGTGTTTTTGTTGTTGTTGTTTTGTTTTGTTTTTAATACCCCTCTGCTTTATTAAATAACCTGTGAGGTGGTATTTTGAATCTGTGTGAGTATGCTTTTCCCAACAAATTTTCACATAACAGTTTTAGCATTAATTGATACGACTTGCTTGAATCATTTATTACCATGTTGTTGTTAGGTACCATTGAATTGGTTTCAACTCATAGTGACCCAATGTGCAACAGAACAAAACACTGTCCATCTGCCATCCTCACAATTGTTGCTATGCCTGAGCCCATTGTTGCAGACATTGTGTCCGTCCATCTCGTTAAGGGTTTTCCTCTTTTTCGCTGACCCTCTACTTTACCAAGCATGATGTCCTTCTCCAGGGACTGGTCCCTCCTGATAACACGTCCAAAGTATGTGAGACAAAGTTTTGTCATCCTTGCATCTAAGGAGCATTCTGGCTGTACTTCTTCCAAGACAGATTTGTTCATACTTCTGGCAGTCCATGGTATATTCAGTATTCTTCGCCAACATCATGATTCAAAGGCATCAATTCCTCTTCAGTTTTCCTTATTCACTGTTCAGCGTTCATATGCATATGAGGTGATTGAAACACCATGGCTTGGGTCAGGTGCACTTTAGTCCTTATAGTGACATCTTTTCTTTTTAACACTTTAAAGAGGTCTTTTGAAGCAGATTTACCCAATGCAATGCATCGTTTCATTTCTTGACTGCTGCTTCCATGGCTGTTGATTGTGAATCCAAGTAAAATGAAATCCTTGACAACTTCAATATTTTCTCTGTTTATCATGATGTTGCTTATTGGTCCAATTGTGAGGATTTTTGTTTTCTTTATGTTGAGGTGTAATCCATACTGAAGGCTGTAGTCTTTGATCTTCATCAGTAAGTGCTTCAAGTCCTCTTCACTTTCAGCAAGCAAGGTTGTGTCATCTGCGTATTGCAGGGTGTTAATGAGTCTTCCTCCATTTTTAGTGCTGCGTTCTTCATATAGCCCAGCTTCTCCGATTATTTGCTCAGTATACATATTGAATAAGTATGGTGAAAGAATACAACCCTGATGCACACCTTTCCTGACTTTACACCATGCAGTAGCCCTTTTTTCTGTTTGAGCTACTTCCTCTCGGTTTATATACAGGTTCCGCATGAGCACAATTAAGTATTCTGGAATTCCCATTCTTTGAAAACTTATCCATAATTTGTTATGATCCACCCAGACAAATGCCTTTGTATAGTCAATAAAACACAGGTAAACATCTTTCTGGTATTTTCTGCTTTCAGCCAAGATCCATCTGGCATTAGCAATGATATCCTTCTTTCCACGTCCGCTTTTGAATCTGGTTTGAATTTCTTGTAGTTGCGTGTAGATGTACTGATCTTTAGCAAAATTTTACTTGCATGTGATATTAATGATATTGTACTATAATTTCCACATTCTATTGGATCATCTTTCTTTGGAATGGGCACAGATATGCATCTCTTCCAGTTGATTGGCCAGGTAGCTGTCTTCCAAATTTCTTGGCATAGACAAGTGAGCACTTCCAGTGCTGCATCCATTTGTTGAAACATCTCAGTTGGTATTTTGTCAATTCCTCGAGCCTTGTTTTTTCCCAGTGCCTTCAGTGAGCTTGTATTTTTTCCTTTAGTACCATCGGTTCTTGATCATATGCTACCTCCTGAAATGGTTGAACGTCCACCAGTTCTTTTTGGCACAGTGACTCTGTGTGTTCCTTCCATCATCTTTTGATATTTCCTGAATTATTCAATATTTTCCCTGTAGGATCCTTTAATATTGCAACTCGAGACTTGAATTTTTTCTTCAGTTCTTTCAGCTATTTGTCAAATGACAGTTTTCTAATTGGTGTTCCTCCCTTAGGGTGTTCCTCCTTCCTTTCCTTCCATTTTTCTAAGTATGAGTATTGCTATTGACTCATATATTTTTTAAAGAATGAAACAAAAAACAGATATAACTTGGTGTGTAATAAGCCATTACCATCATTCCTCTTTTTTGTTCATCAGGTTGTCCTAAAATGAGTCAGTGAACAGCCCTTCAAACTAACTCCCGAGTTCTTTTTACATAACCCTATTTGACTTTGAGCACTTCCTCACTTTTTGGCACAACAAGATATCCTAGCTGTCCAGAATAGCTAGAGGAACACTCTTCTCCCAATACCCAAAAGTTCTGTCCTTTACTTTCCTAGTGCTTGTACTCAAATGTTACTGCAACAGAGAGGCCCTCCAAACCACCCTATGAGGGCACCATGATATTTCCTATGCTGTTTCTCCCCACCTAATATATATCATCTATTTGTTTGTTGCTTATCTTACCCAACTAGAATGGAACCTCAACATTGGCAAAAATTTGTGTATTTTGTTCACCACTGGATCCCTGTGTCTGGTACATAGTATGTGCTTAATATATACTTGTTGAATAAATGAATGGGTGAATTTACTCCCCTTTTCAGCCCACATCAAGATCTTCCAGATTAACCTCTGATTCTTTTCCATTTCTTGACACTGAGTTGATTCAGACTGCAGGGGTTCACAGTTATTCATCTGGAGTTCATTGCAGTTTTGCTCCTACTTGTTCCCCTGCCTTGGGATTCTGGTGGCTTTCTGAGTTATTACTAACAGCGCATTGCTAATGACACTTGCTGCAAGGTATTTGGCAATGATAGGGGAAGCATTTATGGTGCCGTTTCTTCTTCTCCAGCTTCTCTGAACGGAAAGTCTGGCTATTTTAGAGTTAAAAAATGAAACACTTGACTATCTTGAATTTTTTGTATGCAATCTAATGCTGGTAACTGAAAAAATGAGTGGAATAAGGGTTTTATTTTCCAAATGAACAATGACTGTTTGTTCATACATGATATTTTAAAAGCCTTCAAGGAACTTTCAGAGTATAAGAGTTGGAACTTTTCCTGAAAGTATTTCTATTCTAGCTGAGATGAAGAGAATTAAGAAAAGAATATAGGGCAGGAATTGTGCATTAACACTTTATGTAGTTGATATGTTTAACGGGCTGAATAGTGTCCCCAAATATATCAGATTCCTAATGCCTGAAACCTATAAATGTTACCTCATTTAGAAAAGGTATCTTTGTAGATGTGACTAAATTAAGGATTTTAGGATGAGAAGTTTATCCTGGATTATCTGGGTGAGCCCTAAATTCAATCATAACTGCCCTTATTAGAAAGAGAGGGAAATTTAACATGCACACAGAGAAGCTAGAAGACGCAAGACCACAAATTCTCCCCTACAGCCTTTGGAGGGAGCTCAGCCTGCCAACACCCTGATTTTAGCCCAGTAATACTAATTTTGGACTTCTGGACTCCATATCTGTGAGAGGATAAATTTCTGTTGTTTTAAGCCATCCAGTTTGTGATTACTTGTTAAAGTAGCCATAGGAAACTGATACAGTGGTAAACAATAGATTGTCTTATTTTATCTTTATTTAGACCATCAAATGACCAGTGAGGGAGGTGTGGTGGGTATTTTTACCCCCATTTTACAGGAGAAGAAACAAGGGCTGAGGGAGCTCTTTGACTTGTGTGGGAGACAGACAGGAAAACAGCTTGCCTGAGGTATGATAGCAGAAGTATGGAGATGATAGTTTTGTGCTATTCTCTTTGGCCGACATTAGATGTGTCTAATAAAAGAGTCCCTGCAGGTTTATACCCACCACCTGTCTGTCAGTTTGTGTTGGTACAATTCTGGAAGCTATGCCACTGATATTTCAAATATCAGCAGGATCATACATGGTGGACACGTTTCAGTGGAGCTTCCAGACTCAGACAGACTAGGAAGAAAGGCCTGGCAATTTCCTTTGGAAGATTAGCCAATGAAAACCATATGTATCACAACAGAATATAGTCCACTGTAGTGCCGGAAGATGAACCCCCTAGGTCTGTAGACACTCAGAATACACAATGGCCACAGCAATGGACATGAGCATACCAACAGTCATGAGGATGATACAGGACCAGGTAACATTTTATTCTTGGGTTGCCATAAGTTGGAACTGACTCAGTGGCAACTAACAATAACAAGTAGGCTTATACAGGAACCAGGACATGGAAGAGAATCCCTATACCAAGGCATCCAGCAAGAGGATCTGGGCAGTTAACATCCCCACAATACCAGTTGCCATTGAGCCAATTCTTAATCATGGAAACCCCATGTGTTGCAGAGTAGAACTGTGTTCCATAGGGTTTTCATGGCTGTGATTTTTTTGGAAGCTGATTGCCAAGCTTTGTTTCTGAGATGCCCCTGAGTGAGTTCAAACCACGAACATTTCAGTTAGTAGTTGAGTGCTTAACTGTATGTAAATGTGGATATTTTGGGTATGAGGATTGTAATATGCTTTGGGTTTCTTCATCCTTTACCCCTTACCTTTATGGAATTCATAGCACTGTCTAAGAATTTACAGACTAGCTGTTTAGCTCAGTGTGAAATGAAATAGATTATGGATAACTAAGCCACCCCTTTTATCTCTTTTAGTAGCTACTGACCACCATCCTCAACTCCTTTACATCTATATTCTTCTATCAGTGATGATCAGTAATATAAAAGGAACTAAGCTTTATAGACGTTGCACAGAATCTAGCAGCCTGAGAACTTAACAAAGCCATTGAACTATGTGGCTTTGGATTATGGTATGGAGTCTGCGTCATGGTTCTGATGTAGATGGTCTCACCTTTGTGAATATGGAGATCTTCTCTATTATTATTATTAATTTTATTGTGATGAAGTACATATAACAAAACATACATATATACAGATATAACAAAATGCCTTCTTAACTATTTTGAAAATCCTTTTTAATTTCAAACATGAAAGCCAATGATCTCTTGATTGAGAAAATACAGAAAAAAAATGACTCTGAATTCTGGAACATTCAAAAATTATATTTTATTGATCACAATAGCAACTATAGACATTTGAGGGAAAAAATCGTAACACCTCTATGTCTGGCTTTATTTATTCATTGTCCTGGCAATGTTTGGACTCACAGATCCTTCATAATAGCTTCACAGGGGTGAGTAACTGTCCTTCACCTTGAGGTCCCCATGAGGTTGTTTTCTGAGTTTATATGAACTGTTGTTTCTTTCCAAAAGGAAAAAGATTGTAAATTACTACAGTTGTAGAAATAAATGAAATTTAATTTGGTGTGATAGTTTTCTGTGAAAACAGAACTGAAAGAGTTTGACAGAAAATGTTTTTATTATTTTGTCAGGTATGTGCACAATTTTGGGCATACCTGTAGCATCTTAATAAGGTAGTAGTGACTGCAGAGGATTTGAACTCAGAACTTAGAACCCTATGATTATCCTGTCTCTTAAAATATTTTCATTTTCATTCTGACCTTCTTTGGAGCTTCAAAGTAGACTTTTTTGTTTTTAAGTATAAGATCAGTTACCTAAAATACTGTTGCTGTGTAATCAGACATAAGTTTTTATATTATCTGATTATATTCGGTACTAATTTATTATATACCCAAGTTCGTAAGTTTGATGATGAATAAACATGCGAGAGGATATACTTTGAAATTATCATGATCATTTTAACATGATACAAAAATCAGAAATAATCTTTCTGATAAAGTAAAATGAACTCCTATTTTGAATCTCCCCCCTCCACCTCCAAAAGAAATTATTCAGTTTCTTAAAATTTTCCAAGGATAGATGGTCCTTGGGTGAGTTATAATAATGTGACTAGGGTTTACTGAAGGAAGTCAAAATCTAAAATGTCCCCTCTCTAGATTACTCTGTGTTTTAAAATCCGCCCCTAGGAAGTCATCTGTCTTAGGCTGAGTTCTCTAGAGAAGCAAAACCAGTAAAGTGTATAAATATATATAGAGAGAGATTTATATCAAGGAAATAGCTCACACGGTTGTAGAGGCTGGATTGTCCCAAGTCTGCGGGTCAGGATAGAGGCTTCTCCTGATTCACGTGGCTGCAGGGGCTGGCAAACCCAAGATCGGCAGGTCAGAGAGCAGGGCTCTTGCTCACAGGCTGTGAAGATCGATGAATCCCAAGATGATCAGGCAAGACCACAGGTAAGCTGCTAGCTCAAGTCCCAAGAACCAGAGGTCAGACGAACAGGAGCCAGCTGTAGGATCCAGCATGAGCAAAAAATCCAAAAATCTCGCCAGAATGCCCCTTATATTTGATGCAGGCCACATGCCCATGGAAACTCCCTTTCAACTGATTGACTACTCACAGCAGATCCCGTCATGGAGGTGATCACAACATCATATGACTGCCAAACCACTGAGAATCATGGCCCACCCAAGTTGACATACAACCTTAACCATCACATCATCTTAAAACTACTTGTAAGTTGCAGCACATCAGGCAATCAGCAAATGTAACTGACTCTGTTTAGTTTGCTCTATTAATGCCATGGGAGATACCAAGAAGATAAGGTGGACTTATTTTCTAGGAGCTTATTTTGGTTTTAAGTAACAATTTAATAAAGCCTAGACATCTAACAAAACAAAATGCAAAGGGTTACATTACAATTGCCACATTTAAAAGCAGGATTTGAACTACCCTGTGAAGGTTGATTATCGACTGAATAAGTGCAAAGGAGGAAAGAAAGTCATTGTGTATGAGCAGAAGAGTATGAATATAAAGAATAATTGAGACATATTCAAGGACAGGGAATAAGCCAGCTCCCCTGAGAGCTTAAGTAAAGTGAAGAATGGATATTTGTGGAAAAGCAACAAGATTGTAGAGTGTCTCAAAAGCCAGTCTGTAAGTCTTGAGTTTTATTTTCTCAGTGTAGGACATGTCTGAAGGTCTTTGACCAGGACAGTGATCGTTTAGTAATATTTCTGCACTGGATAAAAATGGTATGAGTGGAATGGAGGAAAGGAAGTTCAAGAAAGGCATAATGAAGAGCTGAACTAGAAAGGCAGTGTTGAGAAGAGAAAGGAAGAATGTGGAGCCTGTTAAGATAGAAGATTCAATAGAACCTGCTGAAGTATGGGAGGAATGGGG
The DNA here is from genome assembly GCA_030035585.1 of Dugong dugon. Lineage (NCBI taxonomy): Eukaryota > Metazoa > Chordata > Mammalia > Sirenia > Dugongidae > Dugong > Dugong dugon. The sequence continues at coordinate 71,571,438 of CM057460.1, forward strand.
TAGATTAGGGGAATTGTGATATCTCTGATGTTGTTGTTAGGTGCTGTCGAGTCGGTTCCGACTGATAATGACCCTATGTACAACTGAGCAAAACGCTGCCTGGTCCTGCACCATCCTCATAATCGTTGCTATGCCTGAGCCCATTGTTGCAGCCACTGTGTCAGTCCATCTTGTTGAGGGTCTTCCTCTTTTTTCCTGACCCTGTACCAAGCGTGGTGTCCTTCTCCAGGGACTGGTCCCTGCTGATAACATGTCCAAAGTACGTGAGACGATGTCTTGCCATCCTTGCTTCTGAGGAATATTCTGGCTTTACTTTTTCCAAGACAGATTTGTTCTTTCTTCTGGCAGCCCATGGTATATTCAATATTCTTCGCCAACACCACAATTCAAAAGCGTCAACTCTTCTTCAATCTTCTTTATTCATCATCTAGTATATGAGGCTATTGAAAGCACCATGGCTTGATTCATATGCACCTTTGTCTTCAAGGTGGCATCTTTGCTTTTCAACACTTTAAAGAGGTCTTTTGCAGCAGATTTCCCCAATGCAATGTGTCCTTTGATTTCTTGACTGCTGCTTCCATAAGTGTTGATTGTGGCTCCAAGTAAAATGAAATCATTGACAACTTCAGTCTTTTCTCCGTTTATCATGATGTTGCTTATTGGTCCTGTTGTGAGGATTTTCATTTTCTTTATGTTGATGTGCAATCTGTACTGAAGGCTGTAGTCTTTGATCTTCATCAGTAAGTCTTCAAGTCCTCTTCACTTTCAGCAAGCAGGGTTGTGTCATCTGCATATCACAGGTTGTTGATGAGTCTTCCTCTAATCCTGTTGCCACGTTCTTCTTCATATAGTCCAGCTTCTGTGATTATTTGCTCAGTATACAGAGTGAATAGATATGGTGAAAGGATACAACCTTGACACACACATTTTCTGACTTTAAACCATGCAATATCCCTGTGTTCTGTTCAAACAACTGCCTTTTGATCTATGTACAGGTTCCTAATGAGCACAGTTAGTGTTCTGGAACACTTAATTTCCTTTGTTATGGTTGTATTTAGGTTTTCTACTTCTAATCACGTTAATATAGGTAGGTAATGGGTTTCTAGAAATTTGTCCATTTCTTTTAGTTTTTCAAATTTGTTAGAGTACAGTTTTTCATGATATTCAGTAATAATCTTTATCTTGGTTGGTTCTGTTGTAATATTGCCCATTTCATTTCCTATTTTGTTTATTTGCCTCTTCTAAATTTTTTCCTTTATTAATTTGGCCAGTGGTTTGTCAATTTTATTGATCCTCTCATAGAACCAACTTCTAGTTTTGTTGATTTTTTCTATTGTTTTTCTGTTTTCTATTTCATTCATCTTTCCTCCGATTTTTGTTATTTTCTTTGTTCTGGTGACTGTGGACTTCTTTTGCTGTTCCTTTTCTATTTGTTCAAGTTGCCAGATTAAGTTATAGATTTTGGATCTTTCTTGTTTTTTTGATATGTGCAGTTATTGCTATAAATTTTTATCTGAGCACTGCTTTAGCTGCGTCCCAAAGGTTTTGGTGTGTTGCATCTTCATTTTCATTTGATTCTAAGAATTTTTTAATTTTGTTTTTAGTTTCTTCTATGACTCAGTAGTTTTTGAGTAAGGTGTTATTTAGTTTCCATGTGTTTAATTTTTTTTCTTTGTCCTTTCTGTTATTGATTTCTAGCTTTATATGGTCAGAGAAGATGCTTCGTATTATGTTGATGTTTTTAAACGTATTGAGGCTTGCTTTTCGGCCTAGAATATGGTCTGTTCTGGAGAATGATGCCTGTGGGTTGGAGAAGAATGTGTACTGTGCTGCAGTTAAATGCTGTATTCTGTATATGTTTATTAGGTCCAATTGGTTGATTTTATTATTTAGATCTTCTATATGTTGAGTTTTTTTTTTTTTTTCAGTTGTTCTGTCCATCGTTGAAAGTGGTGTGTTAAAGTCTCCTACTATTACTGTAGAACTGTCTATTTCTCTTTCAATTCTGTTAGAATTTGTTTTATTTAGTTTGGAGCACTGTTTTTGAGTGCATATTTATTATGGCCATGTCCTGTTGGTGAATTTGTCTTTTAATCATTATATAATGCTTTTCTTTGTCTCTTACAATGGATTTTGGTTTAAAGTCTATTTTGTCCAAAATTAATATTGTTACTCCTGCTCTCTTTTGGATACTATTTGCTTGATTTTTTTTAATCCTTTGATTTTTAAGTTGTGTATATCTTTGTGTCTAAGATGTATCTCTTGTAGGCAACATATCTATGAGTTATGTTTTTTATCCATTCTGTCACTTTCTGTTTCTTGGCTTGTGCATTTAATCCATTTACATTCAGTGTGATTATCGATAGGTACAGATTCATTGCTGTTATTTTGTTTATATATATATTTGGTGTGTTGTTGACTATTTCTTTGCTCCTCTTAATCTTCTGTGCTGAGTTCATTTTGTATATGGATTTGATTTTCCTATCGATCGTTGTTATTTTTGTGTTTCCTGAGTCTTTTTGGTTTTCTTCTTCTTTACTTTGGTGAGTAGATTTATTAACTTTTCTCTGTGGTTGCCCTGAAGTTTACCTTAGTCCTCTTAAAATTAAAGCAGTCTGTTATATCTTGAAATTGTGTTGACTTCCTCCTCATATGGAAGTTCTGTAACTACATCTTTTAGTCCCCATTTCTGTTTTGAAGTTGTCATTGTTTACAGCTTATTTCCTCTGTTTCCCTGTAATCATTTTTTTAGCTTTATTTTGCTTTTGTGAAAGGTTTATTTGGGTTAGTATCTGGGTGATGTTGTCATACGTCCTTATCTCAGGTTGTTGTCTATCATTGGTTCTCTATGTGAAGTACTCCCTTTAATATTTCTTGTAAGGCTGGTCTGGTTTTTAAAAATTCCCTTAGTTTCTGCTTATCTAGGAATGTTTTAGTTGTACTGCCATTTTGAAAGATAGTTTTGCTGGATATCTGATTCTTGGTTGGCAGTTCTTTTCCTTCAGGATTTTATCAATGTCATCCCATTACCTTCTTGCCTGTAGATTTTCTGATGAGAAATCAACACTTAGTCTTATTGGTGCCCCTTTGTAAGTGATATTTCATTTTTCACAGCTACTTTCAGAATTTTCTTTGTTTTTGGTTTTAGAAAGTTTGGTTATGATATATCTTGGTGATTTTGGGGGGTGTCTATTCTCTGTGGGGTTCGTTCAGCTTCTTGAATGGGTACCATCTCGTGTTTCATGATTTTTTGGAAGTTTTCAGCCAATATATTTTCAAAAGATTCTTTCTCTACTTTTCTTATTTTCCTCTTATGGAATTCCTGTTACATGTAAATTATTCCTCTTGGTGGTGTCCCATATAACTCTTAGGCCTCTTTCATTCTTTTTTCTGATTATTTCTCAGACAGATTACTATCAAGGGATTTGTATCCTATTCCTCTGATTCTTTCTTCCATTGTTTCAGTTCTACTTCTGTGTCCTTCCATTTAGTTGCCTGATATCTGGTATTTTATTGTTAATCTTTTGGATTTTCTGATTGTTGCTTTTGTATGGTTTCTAATTGTCTGTTTATTTTGTCATTTTGTTCTTGTATTGTTTTCCTGAATTTTCCTAGGGTTTTATCTATGTTTTCCTTTTCCTTTTTCTGTTTTCCTTGTATAGAAATCTTCTGAATTCCTTATTGGGTAATTCTATTACTATTTCTTCCTCAGGAATATATTCTGCCACTTTATTTTGGTCATTTATTTGAATTATCTTATCCTGTTTCTTCATGTGATTTTTTATTGTCGTCTTTGAGGCAGTAAGATGTTATTTTATTGACTGATTGATTGTATATTTCATTCTGATTTTCTTTGTTTTGTTATGATATATCAGGGCAGTGGGCTGGGTGTGCCTCGCTGATCATTTGTCTGGCAGCATAGGAGCACTGACTATCTGTCTCTGATTGGGCGTGGAAGTGGCCAGCTGAGCAAGCTCACCTCACCGTTCACTGGACATGTGAGACATCTGAGGGTAGGTTGTGTTGGTGCTAGCTGCTGCCTGTTATCGGTCCAGTGTGGTGGAGGTGCTCACAGTTACTCACTGGGTGGGTGGGGCAGTAGTCCGGGGTGTGGCGGTCAGCCAGGAATGCCGGAACACTCTCCTGCTGCTCAGTGGTTCAGTGGATGAGGGGTGCAGGCATGCAGCTGGGAGTGCAGGAGCACTCTCCTGCCAACTGGGTTGGCAGGAGTGGTGGCAGAGGGCCAGTCGAGTGCACACAAATGCTCTCACGCCAGTCAGCAGGGGGGTGCCGGCCAGGCAGCTGGGCATACTGGAGCGCTCTCATGATGCCCAGAGGGTCGGTGGAGGGTGGGGGTGGCAGATGGGCAACCCAGTTGGTTGGGAGGCAGGGGAGGTGGTGCCAGCTGAGCGTGACAGAGTGCTCTTGTGCCACTCGTCAGATTTCTGAGGGGATGAGGGTGTGGCAGACAGGCAGCTGGATATGCTAGAGCACTCTTACGCCGGTGGGTGGTGGGGAGTTGTGGATGGGCCGGCAGGCACATCAGAGTGCTCTTGTGCCTGATGCCAGAAGACGATGGCAGCCAGGTGCACCAGAGCATTCTCATGCTGGTCAGTGGGTCAGTGGAGGTTGCAGGTGTGGTGGATGGGTGGCCGAGTGCACCAGAGCACTCTCACACTACTCAGCGTGTTGACAGGGGGTGTGGCTGGGTGCACCAGAGCGCTTTCACGCCATTCAGTGAAATGGTGGGAGGAGGGTGGCAGGCAGAGGATGGCTTGCCAAAGTGATCATATACATTGTTCACCAGGTCAGCTGGAGGGGTGGCAGATGGGTGGGTGGACATGCTGGAGCGCACTTGAGCCTCTTGGCAAGTCAATGGGATTGACTGACGGGTAGCCAGGCATGCCGGAGCACTCTAGTACTTTTTGGCGCATCAGTGAGGGGAGGGGAGTGGCAGATGGGGATGGATGGAAGGAAAAGGGGGGGCTCATTCTGTGGTCTCTGGTGATTGAGGCTTCAGGGATTGGGGGGTTCTTGCTGCTAATCACTCAGAGTATGGGGGTGGGGGAGTGTGCTTCTCTGGTCACCCGGTGAGGGTGCCTGGGCACTTCCTGTTGGTTGCAACCAGCAGTTGAGACCTGGCCCCAGCTAAGTGTCAGGAGCAGGTAGGTTGCCCGTAGTCCAATCAGGTAGGGGATCTCCTGTTGATACTCTATAGATTTATTCCTCCATGTGTGCCACTCACCCCAGTGGGCAGGGACCACCTCTGTTGAGTATTCCTGTCTGTGGGATCTGGCTCCCTCCCTGCTCTTTGGACACTGGGATCCCTGGAGTTCTTGCCCTCCTTCCTGTGATTTCTTTCCTTAGATATGGTTCATGTTCTGCTCACCTTGCTTCACTCTGAGTGTGTCTACATAGTTTTTCTGTCTGGTATTGGGAATTCTATAAAGTTGTTTTCTTGTGCTTCTCACCTGGGATTGTTGCCGGCTTTGTCTCAAGATGGCCACGCTGTGCCAGGCCAGCCAGCAGGGCACCTCTGCTCTGTATCTCTCCTCGTTCACTGTTTTCAATCAGGTTCTTATTTCAATCAGTGTTCAGTCTGGTTTTTATCCTTTCATTTGATGCTCAGGGTTCCAGAACTGTGATCTGTATCTGTTTTACTTGGTTTCTTGGGTCTTTGCTGTAGACGGATGACATGGTTCATCTTACTAAGCTGCCATCTTGCCTCCTGATGGTAAGATTTTCATGTATGGAAGTTATTTGAGTTGGAATATATGGCTTTCTAACTTCAAATATTTGCAGGACACAATTCTATTTGGATGTAAGGAGATATTCCATCAATTCTGAGTGTCTGGATGGCCTGACTCAAATGACTATCTCTTACAGCACCTCAAATGTGCATTTCTGGCACAGATAAGTGCCCCCAGTGTCAGAGTTTGCCTGATAAGTATAACAAGCTGCAGCCACAACACTAGTGCATGGTATCACCTCACACTTGTCTGTTGATTCATAATTCATATTCATTTCCTTTGACAAGTGATTTGATGTGATTTACAATAAAAACATACACAGTACTCAAAGTAATTAAAATAAAGATAAGCAAGAACTCAAACTTTATGCAAGATACTTTTATGTGGCACTTGGATAAAATAACTACTGTAATAGAGATCCAAATTTGACTGAGAGTTTCCTGGCAGTCAAGGCAAAAAGTGAAGCATGAATGATACCACTATCTGGCAAAAGAAACCATTAGTTTTGTGGGAACTATGTGCTTTTTCCCTGATGTGAAATTTTATAAGAAATTCTAAGGTAATGGCTAACAACCTTATCAATTTATCAGAAAAGGTGAAGGTATCTTTTATTGTGTTCTTTTTATTGTGGTTCAGTGAAGAGTATAAGTTCTGCACTTACTGTAAGAACATTGCTTTATGGCAGTGATTTAATTAATCTAGGATTAGAAAAACGTTGATGCACTGAATAGTAACGACCATAGACCAGATGAGTTGTGGGATAACATCAAGGACATTGTACATGAAGAAAGCAAAAGCTCATTTAAAAGACAGGAAAGAAAGAGAAGACCAAAGTGGATGTCAGAAGAGACTCTGAAACTTTCTTGAATGTAGAGCAGCTAAAGTGAATGGAAGAAATAATGAAGTAAAAGAGCTGAACAGAAGATTTCAAAGGGCGGCTCAAGAAGACAAAGTAAAGTGTTATAATGAAATGTGCAAAGACCTTGAGTTAGAAACCAAAAGGGAAGGACACGCTCAGCATTTTTCAAACTTAAAGAACTGAAGAAACAATTTAAGCCTCGAATTGCAATTTTGAAAGATTCTTTGGGCAAAATATTGAATGACTCAGGAAGCATCAAAGAAGATGGAAGGAATACAGTCACTGTACCTAAAAGAATTGGTTGACATTCAGCCATTTTAGGAGGTAGCATATGATCAAGAACGCATGGGATTGAAGGAAGAAGTCCAAACTGCCCTGAAGGCACTGGCAAAAAACAAGGCTCCAGGAATTGATGGAATACCAGTTGAGATGTTTCAACAAACAGATGCAGCACTGGAGGTGCCCACTTGTCTGTGCCAAGAAATTTAGAAGACAGCTACCTGGCCACCTGACTGATAGAGATCCATATTTGTGCCCATTCCAAAGAAAGGTAATCCAGCAAAATATGGAAATTATTGAACAACTATGCTAAAGAAAATATAATGATGGATTAAGACCTCAAAGTTCTGCACAATCGAGTATGGGAAAGATGATTTGAGTACAAAAATTTTTAAGGCAAAATTTAGTGACCTGCTACCTTTTCTATAGAATAGACATTATAACTGCAACAGGATTTGTGCCTTTGAATAGCATTGCTTGTTTTTAAACTTCCTAGTGTTAAGTTAGGAGCCCTGGTGGCACAATAGTTAAAAGCTATGACTGCTAACCAAAAGGTCAGCAGTTTGAATCCTTCAGCCACTCCTTGGAAGCCCTATGGGGTAGTTCTGCTCTGTCCTGTAGGGTTGCTATGAGTCGGAATTGACTGGACAGCAACAGGTTTTCGCAGTGCTAAGTTACTTGCAAGATGTTACCTAAAGTACCTGAGTATATTAATTTGACGAGTGGCATTATTTAATACAGATGTTTTTGTTGAAAATTATCAGCTCAAAGTAGAAATTTTGGTTTTGGAAAGCCATTTGACTCTAAACCAATTGTTATACTCTAGGGATGGCTATTAATAGGTTCTTCTTTCTGACAATTATTTTTTGAGATCCACTGAGAAATATGTGTTGAGAAGGATTCTGAGACTCTCTATCTGGGACTTACTTACTGGCTAAAAAGTGTATAATCAGTCAGCAATATTTAGTGTGGTAATGGTGGGTGTCATGGATTGAATTATGTCCCCCAAAAAATGTGTGTATCAATTTGACTGGGCCATGATTCCCAGTATTGTGTGGTTCTCCTCCATTTTGTGGTTGTAATTTTATGTTAAAGAGGATTAAGGTGGGATTGTATAACACCCTTACTAAGATCACATCCCTGATCCAATGTAAAGGGAGTTTCCCTAGGGTGTGGGCAGCATCACCTTTTATCTCTCGAGATGAAAGGGAAGCAAGCAGAGAGTTGGGGACCCCATACCATCAAGAAAGCAGTGCCAGGAGCAGAGTGCATCCTTTGGACCTGAGGTCCTTGCAATGAGATGTTCCCAGCCCAAGGGAAGACTGATGACATGGATCTTCCTCCACAGCTGACAGAGAAAACCTTCCCCTGGAACTGACGCCCTGAATTTGGACTTGTAACCTACTAGACTGTGAGAAAATAAATTTCTCTTTGTTGAAGCCATTTACTTGTGGTAATTTCTGTTTTAGCAGCACATGATGACTGACAGTGGGGATGGAGATAGGAGTGGCGGCTCTTCCACCATTGCCAGTGGAAATTGTGGTCTTAGTTTGGCATATTGGCATTGAGTTTTAATTTGTTGTGCTTGGAGAACATGCATTCTATTGCTCTATACATTGGTTTGGGTTGTCGGGAAATAGGGAGACTAGGGTCAGGCTTATTTTTTCTTAATAAGATTTGGGATTTTATTTTTTAAGATAACTCTTTTGACCTACTTTGACTCTGATGGCCATGCTGTGGTATTGCTTCTCAAGAAGCATTAAAAACCCAGTGTCTGTGCCAAGATCAGTTTGGCTCAGGAATTGTAAAGTGCACTTTAATTTAGGGACCTCTCTCACATACAAATGCTGAATCGATCCTAATGACAACCCAATGAGGTCATTCTTACTATTTATTTATTTCAATTTTATCCCATCATTTATTTCTTTATACTGTTTGGGTAAGCCTCAAAATGATTCAAGGCCTCAACTTTGTGGGAATTTGTGGAACAGGTAGAATTATTCTGTGGTGTTATCCCATTTTGTAGGTGACGCAGTTGAGATTTACAGAGATTTAATAACTTTCTAGAGTCTCATAAGCTACAAAGTGGCAAGGCAGAACTTGGTCTCTCCTGCTATGTTGGCCTTGTCCATCTCAGCTATCGGTAGGTGAAATATTCTTTTTTCTTTTTCTTTTTAATTGTACTTTAGGTGAAGGCTTACAGAACAAAGAGTTTCTCATGAAACAGTAGTACACATATTGTTTTATGACATTGGTTAACAACCCCACAACATGTCAACCCTCTAACTGCTCAACCTTTTTTCTTTTTTTTTTTTGGTGAAAATACACATAGCGAAAGATACACCATTTGAAAAATTTCTACATGCACAGTTCAGTGACATTGACTATGCTCTTCGAATTGTGCTGTTATTCTCACTTTAGATGAAGGCTTACGGAACAAAATAGTTTCTCATTTAACAGTTACTACAAATGTTGCCCTATGACAATGGTTAACAATCTCACAACACATCAACAATATCCTTACTCAACCTTGGGTTCCCTATCACCAGCTTCCTTCTCCCCTTTTGCTTTCTGGCTCTTGTCACTGGACTCCTGTACCTCGTTAGTCTCATTTGGTTTTACGGGGCTGTGCACTCCCAGGCTGAACAGTGAGTGAACCTCGGAGGTAACTTCACCACTGAGCTAAAAGCTAGTCTGGGGGCCATAGTCTCAAGGTTTCTCAGTCTCCTTTAGGCCAATAAATCTGGTCTTTTTTGTGTGTGTTAGAATTATGCTCTACATCCTTCTCCAGCTCTGTCCAGAACCCTCTGTTGTGATCCTGGCCAGAGCAGTCAGTGGTGGTAGCCAGTCATCATCTAGCTGTACTGGACTCAGTCTGGTGGAGGTCTTGGTAGCTGTGGACAATTAGTCCTTTGGGGTAATCTTTTCCTTGTATCCTCTTCTCTTCATTCTCCCTTGCTCCCAAAGGGATGAGACCAGTGGAGTATCTTAGATGGCCGCTCACAGGCTTTTAAGACCCCAGACACTACTCACCAAGGTAGAATGTAGAGCATTGTCTTTATAAGCTGTGTTATGCCAATTGAGCTAGGTGTTCCCCGAGACCATGGTCCCCACAGCCCTCCGCCCAGAAATTCAGTGCCCCAGTGAGTTTGGCTGTGTCTATGGGGCTTCCATGACCTTTCCTTGTACAGCTTGTGCTGGTTTCCCCTGTATTGTGTACTGTCTCACCCTTCACCCAAGATACAACTTATCTATTGCCTATTTAGTATTCCCCCACCCCCACCCCTCCCATCCCTGGTAACCAACAAAGATTGTTACTTTTTGTGTGTGAACTTTTTCATGGGTTTTTACAATAGAGGTCTCATACAATATTTGTCCCTTTGTGATTGACTTATTTCACTCAGCATAATGTCCTCCAGTTTCATCCATGTTATGAGATGGTTCACAGATTCATTGTTGTTCTTTCTCATTACATAGTACTCCATTGTGTGTATGTACCATAGTTTGTTTATCCATTCATCTGTTGATGGGCATCTAGGTTGTTTCCATCATTTTGCTATTGTGAACAATGCTGCCATGAACGTAGGTGTGCATATGTCTATTCGAGTGACGACTCTTATTTCTCTAGGATATATTCCTAGGAGTGGAATTTCTGGATCAAGTGATATGTCTATTTCTAGCTTTCTGAGGAAGCGCTATATCATTTTCCAAAATGGTTGTATCATTTTGCATTCCCACCAGCAGTGCATAAGAGTTCTGATCTCTCGGCAGCCCCTCCAACATTTGTTATTTCCGGTGTTTTTGATTCGTGCCAGTAATGCCGGGGTGAGATGGTATCTCGTGGTTTTAATTCACATTTCTCTAATGGCTAGTGATCGCGAGCATTTCCTCATGTGTCTGCTGGCCATTTGAATGTCTTCTTTGGTGAAGTGTCTGTACATTTCCTTTGCCCATTTTTTAACAGAATTATTTGTCTTTTTGTTGTAGAGGTGTTGTATTTTCTTGTAGATTATCGAGATTAGACCTTTCTCTGACTTGTACTGTCCAAAAATTTTATCCCAGTCTGTAGGTTCCCTTTTTACTGTTTGGTGAAGTCTTTTGAAGAGCATAGGTGTTTGATTTTTAGAAGATCTCAGTTATCTAGCTTATCTATTGGGGTTTATGTGTTGATAGTTATGGTTTGTACCCTGTTAATGCCATGTATTAAGGCCTGAAGTGTTAGTCCTATTTTTCCTTCTATGAACTTTATAGTTTTAGACTTTATGTTCAGGTCTTTGATCCATTTTGAAGTACTTTTTGTATATGGCATGAGGTATGGGTCCTGTTTCATTTTTTTGCAGATGGATATCCAGTTTTGCCAGCACCATTTGTTAAAAAGACTGTCTTTTCCCCATTTGATGGACTTTGGGCCCTTGTCAAAGATCAGGTGAGCGTAGGTGGATGGATTTACATCTGGGTTCTCAATTCTGTTCCATTGGTTAATGGATCTGACGTTGTACCAGTACCAGGCTGTTTTGACTACTGTAGCTGTATAGTAGGTTCTGAAGTCAGGTAGTGTGAGTCCTCCAACTTTATTCTTCTTCTTCAATAGTGCTTTACTTATTTGGGGCTTCTTCCCTTGCCATATAAAGTTAATGATTAGTTTCTCCATCTCTTTGAAGAATGTTGTTGGTATTTGGATTGGGATTGCGTTGTATTTGTAAATTGCTTTGGGTAGAATTGTCATTTTCAGAATGTTGAGTCTGCCTATCCGTGAACATGGTGTGTTTTTCCCTTTATGTAGATCCCTGTGGGTTTCTTGCAGTAGTGTCTTGTAGTTTTCTTTGTATAGGTCTTTTATATCCCTGGTTAGATTTATTCCTAAGTATTTTATTTTTTTAGGGGCTATTATAAATGGTATTGTTTTCCTGATTTCCTTTTCATTGTTTTCTTTCTTGGTGTATAGAAATCCAACTGATTTTTGTTTGTTTATCTTGTATCCTGCTACTCTGCGGAATCTTTCTCTTAGTTCCAGTAGATTTCTCGTGGAGTCTTTAGGGTTTTCTATGTATATTATCATATCATTTGCAAACAGGGACAGTTTAACTTCTTCATTACCAATTTGGATGCCCTTTATTTCTTTTTCTTGCCTTATTGCTGTAGCTAGAACTTCCAGCACAATGTTAAACAGGAGTGGTGATAAAGGGCATCCTTGTCTTGTTCCTGTTTTCAAGGGGAATGTTTTCAGCCTCTCTCCATTAAGAATGATGTTGGCCATTGGTTTTGCATAGATGCCCTTTATTATGTTGAGAAATTTCCCTTCTATACCTATTTTATTGCGAGTTTTTATCAGGAATGGGTGTCAGACTTTGTCAAATGCCTTTTCTGCGTCAATTGGGATGATCATGTGCTTCTTTTCTGTCTTTTATTTATGTGGTGGATTACGTTGATTGATTTTCTAATGTTGAACCATCCTTGCATACCTGGTATGAATCCTACTTGGTCATGGTGTAGTATTTTTTTGATATGATGCTGAATTCTATTGGCTAGAATTTTGTTAAGAATTTTTGTATCTATATTCATGAGAGATATTGGTCTGGAATTTTCTTTTTTTGTGACATCTTTTCCTGGTTTGGGTATCAACGTTATGCTGGCTTCATAGAATGAATTTGGAATTGTTTCTTCCTCTTCTATGCTCTGAAATAGCTTGAGTAGTACTAGTACAAGCTCTTCTGAAAATGTTTTGTGGAATTCTCCAGTGAAGCCGTCTGGGCCAGGGCTTTTTTTGGTTGGGAGTTTTTTTTATTACATTTTCAATCTCCTCTTGTTATGGGTCTGTTCAGATTTTCAACATCACTTTGTTGTAGTTTGGGTAGGCCGTGTGTTTCTAGAAATTTATCCATTTCTTCTAGGTTTTCAGATTTGTTGGATATAGTTTTTCATAATACTCTGTTATAATCCTTTTTATTTCAGTTGAGTCTGTTGTAATGTCCGCCATTTCATTTCTTATTTGGATTATTTCTGTCCTCTCCTGTTTTTCTTTTGTCAGGCTGGCCAGTGGTTTGTCGATTTTGTTGATTCTTTCAAAGAACCAACTTTTGGTTTTGTAGATTCTCTCTGTGGTTTTTGTTCTCTATTTCATTTATTTCTGCTCTGATCTCTACTGTTTCCTTTCTTCCAGTGGTTGTGGGCTTTTTTTGCTGTTCTTATCCTATTTGTTAGAGTTGTGTAGTTAATGTTTTGATTTTGTCCTTTTCTTCTTTTTTGATATGTGCATCTGTTGCTATATATTGTCCTCTGTGGACTGCCTTTGCTGTGTCCCTAAGGTTTTGGTATGATGTGTTTTCATTCTCATTTGATTCTATGAATTTTTTGATTCCATCTTTGATTTCTTCTATTATTCAGTGATGTGTAAGCAGGGTATTATTCAGTTTCCGTGTAGTTGATTTTTTTTCCTTGCTCTTTCTGTTGTTAATTTCTACCTTGATGGCATTGTGGTCAGAGAAGATACTTTGAATTATCTCAACGTTTTGGATCTTGTTGAGGATTGCTCTGTGGCCTAAGATGTGGTCTGTTCTGGAGAACGTTCCATGTGCATTGGAAAAGACTGTGTAGTTTGCAGCAGTTGGATGGAGTGTTCTATATATGTCTGTGACGTCCAGTTGGCTGATTGTGCCCTTTAGTTCTTCTGTATCTTTGCTGAGTTTCTTCTTAGTTGTTTTGTCTTTTATTGAGAGTGGTGTGTTGAAGTCTGCTTCTATTATTGTGGAACTGTTGATTTATCTTTTCAGTGCTTTTATAGTTTATGTATTTTGGAGCCCTGTGATTGGGTGCGTAGATGTTTATTATGGTTATGTCTTCATGATGGATCGTCCTCTTAATCGTTATGTAGTGTCCTTCTTTGTCTTTTATGGTAGATTTTGTATTAAAGTCTATTTTATCTGAGATTAGAATTGCCACTCCTGCTCTTTTTTGGTAGTTGTTAGCTTGATACATTTTTTTCCAACTTTTGACTTTTAATAAATTCACATCTTTGTTTCTAAGGTGTGTCTCTTGTAGACAGCTTATTGATAGATCCTGTTTTCTTATCCAATCTGTCACTCTTCGTCTCTATGGGTGCATTCAGGCCATTTACATTCAGTGTAATTATTGATAGATGTGAGTTTTTTGCTGTCATTTTGTAGTGGTTTTTTTTTTTTTTTTTTTGTGGTGCTGAAGTTTTCTTTGTTCCTCTTACTCTCTTGTGCTGAGTTACTTTCGTTTGTGGATTTTTTTTTCCATTTGTTTTGTTTTTGCTGAGAATTTACGTTTTTCCTCTTTTATTTTATGAGTATGTTTGTTAACTTTCTTTGTGGTTACCATGAAATTTACCCTTATCTTTCTAAGTTTGAAGGAGTCTACCATTACTTGGTATCGCCTTGCCTTCCTCTCCATTAGAAGGTTCTATACATATGCCGTTTATTCCCTCTTTTATTGTGTTGATGTTGTTGTCATTTACTGATTAACTGCTCTGATTCCCTGTTGTCTTTCTTTTGGTTGTGTATAGTCCTCGAGAGTTCATTTCCTAGGTTGGTATGTGGCTGGTACGATCCTGTGTCCTAGATTCTGCCTGTGAGCTGAAGCTGTTTGTCCTCAGATTGAAGAACTCCCTTTAATAATTCTTGTAAGTTTTGTTTGACTTTTACATATTCCCTTAATTTCTGTTTATCTGGAAATGACCTAATTTCACCATCAAACTTGAACGAGAGTTTTGCAGGATATATTATTCTTGACTGGCAATTCTTTTCTTTCAATATTTTATATATGTCATCCCATTGCCTTCTTGTCTGCATGGTTTCTGCCAAATAATCTGAGCTTAGTCTTATTGTTTCTCCTCTGTATGAGACTGCTTGTTTTTCATGAGCTGCTCTCAGGATTCTTTGTTTGTCTTTGGTTTTTGCGAGTGTGATTATGATATGCCTTGGTGATTTTCTTTTGGGGTCTATCCTATATAGGGTTCGTTGAGCTTCTTGGATGGCCAGCTTTTCATCTTTCATGATACTGGGGAAGTTTTCTGTCAGCAGTTCTTCAATGATCCTCTCTGTGTTTTCTGTTTTCACCCCCTGTTCTGGAATTCCAATCACTCGTATATTTTTGCTTTTAATTGTGTCCCACATAACTCTCAGGATCTCTTCATTTTTCTTTGTTCTTTTTTCTGAGTTTTCCTGAAACAGAGTTGTATCCAAGTGTTTGTCTTCCATTCCACTGATCCTGTCTTCCACCGTTTCAAATTGGCTTCTCAGCGCTTCTATGACACCTTCCATTTCTGAAGTCTTGTTGTTTATCTTTTGGATTTCTAATTGTTGTCTTTGTATAATTTCTAGTTGTGAATTTATTTTGGCATTTTGTTCCTGTATTATTTTCCTGAATTCTACCAATTTTTTGTCTATATTATCCATGAATTTGTCTATTTTTTCCTCATTTTTGTCTGCTTTTTGCTTCCAGTCTTGGAGAATTCTGAGTATTAGAGATTTGAATTCCCTATCAGGTAGTTCTAGTGCCTTTTCTTCTACTGGAAGGTCATCTGGTGTTTTATTTTGGAACCCTACTGGAACCATCCTGTCCTGTTTTTGTAAATGTTTTGATATTGTCTGGTGTCTTCAGGGCATTCAGTAGTTATTTTTCTTGTTTATTGATTGTAGATTTGTTTGTTTTGTTCCTTTTTTTATTTAAATTTGTCTATGTCTGAGCAGGCCAACTGTGTGTTCTTTTTTGTTTGCTCATCTGTGGGCACAATACTTTTCACCTCCTTCGCCAATTGGCAGGGTCAGTCACTCAGATATGGTATGGCAGGGCAGGTCTAGCTGTAGAGGAGTTTCTGGGACGAGTTGTTTATGGCACTTACTACAGCCACCAAAGCGGGTCAGTAATCAGTGCAGGGCAGGTTCCAGTAGGCCGTGCCTGTGCTGTTTGCTGGTGTGATGTCAAGTTCACGGTGCAGGTAGGCAGGATGCAGTGGGGAGATTGTTATCTGTGGAGGTAAGATGGATATGGGAGAGAGGAGAGAGAAACAGAAGCCAAAAACATACAAACAAACCAAAAAGAACGCTAGGGGAGCTTGCCATTGGAGTGGAGAGATGAGAGACTATGAATTAGAGAAAAACAAAAAGGCGAAGAGGAAGAAAAGAATGAATAAATAAAAATCGGAAAGGTTAAATAACCACAAAGTTCCCAAGGATCCCACTGGTGTAGCTGTGAAGTCTGGGGAAGTCGCTCTCAGGTGTTGCAGTACAGCCTGGCTAGAGGGCGTACAGGTATACAACGGCAGGTATTCAGGGAAGAGAAAGAGAAGGAAGACCCAGAGAGACAAGAAACTGAATAATGAAGAAACACAAAAAGAGAAAAGCAGGGAAAAGAAAACAAAAAAAATTAAAAAAAAAAAAAAAAAAACAAGAAAGGCCCCCCAAAAAACAGAAAGAAAAAAAAAAAAAAAACCAATGAAGAAAGAAATGTCCTCAAGGATCCCTCTGCACATCTGTGCAGGCCGAGGGAGTAGTCTCTTTGCCATGCAGCACCGCCTGGCCAGAAAGGGCTCCCAATTCAAGAAAAGGAAAAGAAAACAAACAATTCAAAACAAACAAATGAACAAAAGCCCCGGGATCCCACCAGCGTGGCAGCCCAGATCAGGAAGCAGCTCCACACTCAAACAGAGCTCCACAGCCCCTCAGGAAGAAGGAAAGATCGCGCATGGATCCAGGTATTTGAGCAGAAGGAGGGGGAGGTGGTGAGAGGTACGGAAGAAATCAAAAGAAGCAGAAAAAAAAGCAACAGTAGCAGCCAACAAATGGCACTCAGAGAACCAGCTAGTGCAGGCTGGTGCTTCTCAGACAAGAGACTGTGTCCACGGGAAGCAGAGGGGACCAAATTTGGGTGAAGAAGGGTAGGGAGTGGGAAAGCGTATATCAGAAATTACCGGAGCTCTACAGCCCCTTAGGAAGAAGCAAAGATGGCGCACAGAGCCAAGTATTTGAGCGCAAGGAGTGGGAGGTGGTGAGAGGTAAGCAAGAAATCAAAACAAGTGGAAAAAAGCAACAGCAGCAGGCAACAAATGTCAGTCAGAGAGCTGGCCCATTCGGGTGTGTGGAATCCAAGCAGCCGGTGTTTCCCGGTCAAGAGATTGTGGCCACAAGAAGCAGAGGAGGCCGAGTGGGAGTGAAGAAGGGTGGGGGGTGGGAAAGTGTATATCGCAAATTACCAGTTGTTTTGTCTCCTGCTGGACACTCCGTGAGGCTGTTTTCTCGAACCCTGTTTGCTGGTCTCCGATAGGAGTCCAAGATGGCGGACCCGCGCTGCATTAGCTGGTAGGGGACCTTTGCATGAATCTCTCCTCGCTCTCCGTTCTCTGTCAGTTTTCTCACTCCATTTGGTGCTTGGCTGAGTTCTTTATCTCTTCATTTGATGTTTTAGGGTTTCAGGATTGTTGTATTCTCTGTTCGGCTTAGTTTTTTGGATCTTTCCTGTGGAGGGACGGCGGGGTGCTTCTGCCTAGAGAGCCATTTTGCTGGAACTCAAAATATTCTTTTTTCTTTAACATCATTGGCCTTATCCCAGTCTGAACCATGAGTATCACTATGTGTGGGTGTGGGTGT
This sequence comes from Dugong dugon, assembly GCA_030035585.1. NCBI lineage: Eukaryota > Metazoa > Chordata > Mammalia > Sirenia > Dugongidae > Dugong > Dugong dugon. The sequence goes on from CM057460.1 coordinate 71,588,933, forward strand.
GTGTGTGAGTTTGTGCTCACATTAATTTCTCCATGTTTTCCTTTACTTAAGGATACTTAAGTTGATTCTAATAAGGGTTTGGCAAAGTTCCCCAGTTGGAGTAGAGAGTCACTCAGGGCTGTAGTAGAGTGATATGAACATATTTGAACACCATTTCCTGAATAAGTAGGAAAATTATATCATAAAAGAGTATTTAAGTATGACAGGAAAAGTTTATTATTTATCAATGTGTATATATCCGAAGACATCATGACATTCTACTGGAATCTCCTGTTGGTAGTCAGGGAGAAACATCAAGTCCTAAAAAAAAAAAATGACAGCAATAAAAATCACTTAAAGAGCCGACATTAGAAACAAAACTTGTGTTCCCCTTGAGAATATCATATTGTAGCTAAAGCCCAAAGCCTGGACTGTCTTGGATTAGTTACAGCATCTTGCTTTGACAGCCTTTGTTCTCCCTAGCGGTATTTTGGCAGCGGGTATCAGTACATCAGTTAATGTGCTTTCCCTGCTGTAGGAACTGATTTGACTACAGTTATGCTAGCTTATATTTTCTCCCTCATTAATATGCCTATCCACAATTTGTTCAGAGGAGACTGCCAGCCAGAAACCAGGGTTGGAGTGTTGTGCCCTTTTGCTGGTATTAACTTGCCCAACTACTCAGAGTTCATTGTCTACTTAAATTTAATTTTCTATGTCGATTTAAAGTACACTAAAATATGTATCTAAGAATATTCTCCCATTTGTCAGGGAGTTATAGCTTTTATTTAGCACATAGCATTTATATAGCATTTTTATTTAGAGAGCTCAGTGATAAGTATTGCTTCAACCGGGTAACCAACTTCATTCCTTAGGGGCAAATCTGCAATTGAAAGTTCCACCCCCTTTTCTGCCAGTGAAGTTTTTTTATGCTCTTGGCACCTATGTGCAGGTTCTTCACTAGGAGGATATAAAATTTCATTAGTGGTCAGTTTCTTCTGCATGGTAGCATTTGTGGGTGAGATCGGAGGTAAAACCAATATGTAGATTTAGTTTTGGAGGCATTAGTTGATGTCACTTATCTGTGTGGAAGTGCTTCACCATGATCACAGATGGCCACAAGTTAGCTTTGTTCCAGAAATCGGAATGTGTGACTGGATCTGATCATTCCCATGATTTTGACAGAAGCTGGATTTTGGGAGTCTGATTTATAAGTGATTTATAAGTTATTCAGTTCAGTATATCTTAGGTGTCTGTGGGAGGCTTTTTAACCTACCATTCACAAGGCACGTATGGCTCTATAACTTGCTTTAAGTGACTTTGAGTTATTTAGTTTCTCAGATCCCAGGTTTCCTCATCAATTTAATGGAGAAATTAATACTTACCTTTCAGTATTTGAGGATGATTAAGTACCAGGCAAGGAGCCCTTGTGGTGCCGTGGTTAAGCATCCAGATGATAACTGAAAGATTGACTGGTCAAACCTACCAGCTGTTCAGTGGGAGAAAGATGTGGCAGTCTGCTTCCATAAAGATTTACAGCCTTGGAAACCCTATGGGGCAGTTCTGCTGTGTACTATAGTGATGCTATGAGTTGGACTTGACTCAATAGCACACAACAACAACAAGTACCAAGCACAGAAAAGATATTAGTAAATAGTAGCTATCAAGCTGATGGCACCTGACAACAGCAACAGCTGTCAAACTGATGGTGAGGAGGAGAACTTTGAGTTGTTTCATTATCTAACATTGAGACTTATAGACAGAGGGTGTATTCCAGTGGCATGGCTTCTATGAAAGTCTTATTAGAGGTATAAATCCTAGAAAAATGCAAAGGTGTAGCCTGCTGTCTGTTGTTAGGTGCTATAGAGTGAGTTCCAACTCATGGCAACCCTATTTACAACAGAATGAAACACTGCCCTGTCCTGCACCATCCTCATAGTCGCTACTATGTTTGAGCCCATTGTTGCAGCCACTGTGTCAATCCATCTCATTGAGGGTTTTTCTCTTTTTCATTGACCCTCTACCTTACCAAGCATGATGTCCTTCTCTAGGGACTGGTCCCTCCTGATACCATGTCCGAAGTATGTGAGACAAGTGATGATGTCTCGCCATCCTTGCTTCTAAGGTGAATTCTGGCTGTACTTCTTCCAAGACAGATTTGTTCGTTCTTCTGGCAGTCCATGGTGTATTCAATATTCTTTGCCAACACCATAATTCAGATGAATCAGTTCTTCTTTGATCTTCCTTATTCATTGTCCAGCTTTCACATGCCTGTGAGGCGATTGAAAATACCATGGCTTGGGCCAGGCACACCTTACTCCTCAAAGTGACGTCTTTGCTTCTTAACACTTTAAAGAAGCCTTTTGCAACAGATTTGCCCAGTGCAATATGTTGTTTGATTTCCTGACTGCTGCTTCCATGGGTGTTGATTGTGGGTCCAAGTAAAATGAAATCCTTGACAACTTCAATATTGCCTTTGTTTATCATGATATTGCTTACTGGTCCAGTTGTGAGGATTTTTGTTTCCTTTCTGTTGAGGTACAATCCATGATGTAGCCTAGGACATCAGATAATGGAGTTTAGAGTGTGGAATATCATCAAATATAAACAAGGGAAGGACAGAGAGAAGTCCTAGACTATGTATCTTAAAGTCTTTTGGCTGAACTATTGAAGGGAGGCTAAGGGGAGGTGGGAACCCTAGTGGCATAGTGTTTAAGAGCTCAGCAAAAGATCAGCAGTTCGAATCCACCAGTTGCTCCTTGGAAACCCTGTGGGGCAGTTCTCCTATGTCTTATAGTGTGGCTATGAGTTGGAATCAACTCTCCAGCAACAGTTTTGATTTAAGGGAAGGTATGGCATTGGGCCTGACTATCATTTATACAACATTTATTTCAGCAAATTTTTTGAGCATCTACCGCAGGCCAGGCTGTGTTCTAGGCTCTCAGGATACAACAATAGACAGGATATATCCTAGTGAGTTGCAGAGATAGGGGGAGAAGATTTACCATAAACAAAGAAACCAGAAAAGCATCAGAGAGTGACAGGTGATCCACAGAGAAATGAACCATGGTGATCAGGTGGCTTCTTTCTCTCTGAAGGCATGAAATGCAAGAGAGAACTGAATGACTAGAAGACAACAGCCATGAAATAGGCAAAGCACCCTAAGTGAAGAGACTCTCTAGGGTAAGAGCAACCCAAGGCAGTGCCGTGTGGCTGGAAGGTAGTGAGCAAGGGGAGGGTGGTGGGCATGAGGTGGAGAAACCAGCAGGGCAGGATCTGAAGGACTAGATACATCAGAGTAAGGTGACCAGGTTTTGGTCTATGTGTAATGAGAAGCACCTGAGGTTTTTGAATAGAATAACATGATCTTATTTGCATTTTTAAGATTTCCTCTGGCTACTTTGTAGAAGGTGGATTATTGAGCTCAATTTCAAGGCTTAGGAAGTAGTCTAGGTTAGGACAATGGTTGTTTGAGCTAGGATAGCAAATAGTGAGAATGGAAAGAGGTGGATGGGTGAGGTGTCTTCTGAAGGGAGATGTATGTGACTCACAAATGGATGAGTTGAAGGGTGTTGAGGAAAAGGTAGAAATCAAAGATGTCTCCTAGATTGTTGGCTTCAGTAAAAGAGTATAAAGATGGTGGTTCTCTTTACCAATGTGGAGATGACTCGGTGAGGGGCAGGTTTATGGAAGAAAATCAGAAGTTTTGTTTTGCCCATATTAAATCTGAGATGCCTCTGCGATGTTCATGTGGAGTTTGGAATTCCAAGGAGAGGTTAGGTATGTAGAAGTGAATTTGGGACTTGTAGACAAGGAGTTAAATTTGAATAATAGTCCTATTAATTGTCTTCCTTGTAGGCATATGGATACTATCCTATCATTGACAGCATTGTACGTCAAGATAGATCTTGAAATGTTCTTTTTGACGATGAATGCAATGCCGTTCCTCTTCATTTGGTCATTCCTGGCGTAGTAGACCATATGCTGCTGATTCAAAATGGCCAATACCAGTCCATTCCAGCTCACAAATGCCTAGGATATCGATCTTCATGCGTTCCATTTCATTTTTGATGACTTCCAATTTTCCTAGATTCATACTTTGTACATTGAATATTCTGATTATTAACGAATTTTGCAGCTGTTTCTTCTCATTTTGAGTCATGCCACATGAGCAAATGAAGATCCAGAAAGCTTGACTTCATCCACATCATTAAGGTCAGTTCTGCTTTGAGGAGGCTGCTCTTCCCCAGTCATAATTTCAGTGCCTTCCAACCTGAGGGATTCATCTTCCAGCACTATATCAGATACTGTTCCACTGCTATTCATAAGGTTTTCACTGGCCAATTTTTTCAGAAGTAGATGGCCATGTCCTTCTTCCTATTCTGTCTTAGTCTGGAAGCTTTGCTGAAACCTGTCCACCACGGGTGACCCTGCTGGTATTTGAAATACTGGTGACATAGCTTCCAGCATCACAGCAACACACAAGCCACCAGAGTATGAGAAACTGATAGATGCGTGGTGGTAATTGGAAAGCAAAAGTTGGAAACGAAGAAGGATCTGTAGTTGGAAAATATGGCTTTGGTAATAGAAATGACTCCAGAGATCACATGATAGAATTTTACAAGACCAACAACTTATTCATTGCAAATATGCTTTATCAACAACATAAATGGCAACTCTACACATGGAACTCACCAGATGGAAAACACAGGAATAAAATCAACTACATCTGTGGAAAGAGATGGTGGAAGAGAAGGTGGAAAAGCACCATACCATCAGTCAGAACAAGGCCAGGGGCCGACTGCAGAAAAGACCATCAGTTGCTCAAATGCAAGTTCAAGTGGAAGCTGAAGAAAATTAAGACAAGTCCACGAGAGCCAAAATACAAGTTTGAGTATATCACACTTGAATTTGGAGACTATCTCAAGAACAGATTTGACACACTGAGCAGTAATTACTGAAGACCAGATGAGTTGTGGGAGGACATCATACATGAAGAAAGCAAAAGCTCATTAAAAAGACAGGAAAGAAAGAAAAGACCAAAATGAATGTCAGAATAGACTCTGCAACTTGCTCTTGAATGTAGCGTAGCTAAAGCAAATGGAAGAAATGATGAAGTAAAAGAGCTGAACAGATTTCAAAGGGCAGCTTGAGAAAACAAAGTAAAGTATTACAGTGACATGGGCAAAGATCTAGAGTTAGAAAACCAAAAGGGAAGAAAACACCTGGCACTTCTCAAGCCGAAAGAACTGAAGAAACAATTCAAGCCTCAAGTTGCAATTTTGAAGGATTCTGTGGGCAAATATTCAACAACACTGGAAGCATAAAAAGAAGATGGATGGAATATGCAGAGCCACTGTACCAAAAAGAATTGGTTGATGTTCAGCCATTGTAGGAGGCAGCATATGATCAAGAAGTGATGGTATTGATGGAAGAAGTCCAAGCTGCACTGAAGGCATTGGCCAAAACAAGGCTCCAGGAATTGATGGAATACCAGTTGAGATGTTTCAGCAATCGGATGCAGCACTGGAAGTGGTCACTCATCTATGCGAAGAAATTTGGAAGACAACTACCTGGCCAGCCTACTGGAAGAGATCCGTATTTGTGCCCATTCCAAAGAAAAGTGATCCAACCGAACGCAGAAATTACCAAGCAGTATCATTAACATCACACACAAGTAACATTTTGCTGAAGATAATTCAAAAGCAGTTGCAGCGGTACATCGACAGGGAGCTGCCAGAAATTCAAGCAAGATTTAGAAAGGGAAATGAACCAGTGATATCATTGCCAGTGTCAGATGGACCTTGGAGGAAAGCAGAGAATACCAGAAAGATGTTTACCTGTATTTTATTGGCTATGCAAAGACATTCGACTGTGTGGATCATAACAAATTGTGGATAACATTGTGAAGAATGGAAATTCCAGAACACTTAATTCTGCTCTTGTGGAACCTGTACATAGACCAAGAGGCAGTCATTTGAACAGAACAAGGGGATACTGCATGGTTTTAAATCAGGAAAGGTGTGCATCAGGGTTGTATCCTTTCACCATACTTATTCAATCTGTATGCTGATCAGATATTCTGAGAAGCTCGACTATATGAAGTAGAACATAACGTCAGGATTGGTGGAAGACTCATTAACAGCCTGAGATATGCAGATGACACAACCTTGCTTGCTAAAAGTGAAGAGGACTTGAAGTGCTTACTGAGGAAGATCAAGGCTACGGTCTTCAGTATGGATTACACCTCAACATAAAGGAAACAGCAATTCTGATAAATGGAGAAAATGCAGAAGTTGTCAAGGATTTCATTTTACTTGGATCCGCAGTCAGTGCCCATGAAAGCAGTAGTCAAGAAATCAAAGGACATACTACATTGGGCAAATCTGCTGCAAAAGACCTCTTTAAAGTGTTAAAAAGTAAAGATGTCATTTTGACCACTAAGGTGCGCCTGACCCAAGCCATGGTATTTTCAGTCACTTCATATGCATGCAAAAGCTGAACAATGAATGAGGAAGACCAAAGAAACATTGATGACTTTGAATTATGGTGTTGACGAAGCGTATTGAGTATACCGAGGACTGCCAGAAGAACAAACAAATCTGTCTTGGAAGAAGTACAGCCTGAGTGCTCCTTGGAAGCAAGAATGGCAAGACTTTGCCTCACATACTCTGGATATGTTACCAGGAGGGAACAGTCCCTGGAGAAGGACATCATGCTTGGTAAGATAGAAGGTCATTGAAAAAGAAGACGACCCTCAATGAGATGGATTGACACAGTGGCAGCAACAATGAGCTCAAACATAGCAATGATTGTGAGGATGATGCAGGACCTGACAGGGTTTCTGTGACTTGGGCCTGACTCGACAGCACTTCAAAACAACCAGAACAGGCAAGGAACTGATATATAGGCCATGAGACTGGATGAAGTCAAGGAATGAGAACTGGCCCCAGGACAGATCCTTGAGATAGAAGCTACCTGATCACCATAAGACTTTGCTGATTTAGATGCCAGGCAGAGGAGCTGGAGGAGGCATGGGTTCAGGAGGAAAACCAGGAGGGTGATTTCACAGAAGCAAAATGAAGACAGTTTCAAGCAAGAGAGTGGTATACTGTGTGGCTGGAGGCTGAAACATCAATGCTGCTCTGTGCATGGGGCATGGGATTAAGGGGCATATGGGGGAAGGACAGGTGTCTGGAAAGCAGAATGAATGCAGATGCTAGAAGAAACCCTTGACAGTGTACACAGGTCCTTCTGATTCCAACAGCTTGAGGGGCCTTGGATTTTCCTCATGGGAAAATTGGTGCTCTTGGGCATTGCAAGACATCTGTGAACCTTCCTTTTAGATGCCTTTACCTTCCCTGTTGCTGAATCAGAATTCTCTTTAATGCCAGCTTTATGTGTACAGTGGGCCTGAAGTGATTTTACAACTTACCTATTTCTTTTCCTTCATCTTTAAGCTGGTCTTGTGTGCCTGTGTAGTCAAAAAAGGTCTTTTGAAATAGTTGAGATAGGAAGCCAGGCTTGGTGGAAGGATGGGAATCAGGTGGGTGGAATAAAGGTGTGTGGGATGTAGAGGGGTATAGAAACAAAGGCAGAGATGAAAATTGGTTTCCACATGTGGGGCCACTTCCTACTGTATTGAGCTATGAAGAAAATATTATAATGTATTTAACATAGTAGTAAAAACTCCAATAAGTAGCACGGTAACAGTGGAAACCTCAGGTTCATTTATTTATTACTTGTATCCCACCTGTTTCAAAAAAAGATTTGAAGTAGCTTAGGTGTAGACACACATTGTAGAACCACTCATTCATTCTACAAACATGTATTGATTGCCGATAATGACCACACAGTAGAGGCTGGGGCTACCAAGATGAATGACCGATGACCCTCCCTCTGGGAGAATAGACACGAAAGCAGCTTACTGTAATATAATAATTGACAAGAGGAAGCAGAATTAATTTTGTCTGCTTCAGTTTCAACACGGGGCTCCCAGAGGACATGCTGTTTGACTGTAGGAGGCTAGAAAGTTGTCAGTCAGTAATAAAAGAGCTACTATCAAGGGAAGCCAATGCTGGGTATAGGGCAGGAGAAGAAACATGGCAGTTTGAGTATATGTTGTGATTATGGAGTCTCTGGATGGTACATGTCACTCTGCTGCTAACTGAAAGGTTGGAGGTTCAAGTCCACCCAGAGGTGCCTTGGAAGAAAGGCCTTGTGATCTACTTCCAAAAAATCAACCATGAAATCCCTATAGGTCATAGTTCAGCTCTGACATACATAGGGTCATCATAAATTGGAATCAACTCTTCAGCATCTGGTTTTTGGTTGTGGTTACATCATGCACCATGGTGAGCATAAGTAGTGGAGAAGGGAAGAGAAGAAAAAGTGTTAAGATCTGATACTGGAAAGAGATTTAAGACCAAGCTGGACTTTATTTTTGTAGGATATAGAGCTGCACAGGCTTTTAAACAGTGCATTAATTGATCTTGATTATAGAATGAGAATTGGTAAATACACATTATATCATTCTGTCCTTTCCCGATTATGTCAAACTCTGTATGTCAGCATGCTGGTAGAACATCACATCTTAGGTGAATTGTCACATCAAATGAAGCTTTGAAATATGTCTAAGACTCATTTTCTTCCCTCCCCAACACATCTGTGTTTTGTCTCACACAAATATGCATGTGAACATGTGTGCTCTTACACACCTCTCAATATCTTGAGTATGAAATTATGTAGATTTGTGAGATTCTTCATGGTACAGTATGTGCTAGACAAGTTATTTCTTGAGGCTTGTATATTTAATAGCATGAAAGAATAAAATGCACTTTTTCATGGACATATTTTAGATCAGAGGTTTTTAAAACTTAAAACTTTTAAAACTTTAAAACTTAAAAACTTTATGTGTAAAGTTTGTATGAAAGAAACCAGAGTGCCTTGTCTTAGGAAGGTCTTCTATGTCTTGTAGGTGAGATTTTTTAGCCTTCTTAGGTGACTTTATAAATGAAAAAATGAATCACATTTTTACAGTTTATTTGGTATAACCTTCCTTCATTGGTGTACAACACATAGTATATATGCTGATGAATCGTGTGCAGTGTGCTTTTAAAATCAGAGCCTTTCAGCAGAGCTGGGTGCCTGACTGGCTGAAATGGCTTAGGGCATAAACTGCTAAAAAAAATAATTTCAACACTCTAAAAGAAAGTCCGGTTCTGTCCATAACACATTACTTACGTAATAAAACTGTAGTGAAATATGTGATATTCTTTATTTTCTTGGTCTCTCCCTACCCCCTAGGAGTTAGTGATTTAAGGAAAACACTCCCAGCCCAACAGATCATGTCAAATATTTGGTTTGGTAGGATTAATATTTTACTGCAGAGTGACAGTGGGAGCACTGTCCTAGTTTTAGGGATGATTATGTAAACTAATGAGCTCCATCCATTAAAAATCTTGGGGAAAGAAAAGCTATTTATCATGTGGATTACACTGACAATACTTAGAAGACACTGAGGTAAGTATTAAATCCTTCCAATGGGGTTTCGTTTAATTAAAGGTGCTCTTTCTGGGATGCTAAGATTAACACAGTAAAACCTAGGAAAGCCGCAACTTGTGTAAGGCGGAAACCTGTCACAGAAGGAAAACTCACGTATTTCCCACTAAAACCAGTTATAGAAAAGTGGTAAGACTGCAGTCTGTCAAAGGTGGAAAACTTTTGAGACTCAGAAAAACAAGGCAGTTCCATTGAATTCCGGCTCTCACAGGTTTCACTGTAATTATGACACTATGAAAAAGTTTAGTATTGTTTTATTTTTCAAAAAAATCCAATGATTTGTTATTCTTTCCCTTGCTCCCACTGACTTAAGATTTACTTTTACTTAAATTTACCATTCTCTGAATTATTTCCATTACAACAGGCCTAAAGAATTACACTTGGCTGGGAGAGTTATAGGAGCACTGGTGGTGCAGTGGTTAAAGCACTTGGCTGCTAACTAGAAGGTTGGTGGTTCAAACCTCCCAGCCAGTCCGTGGGAGAAAGATGTGGCAATCTACATGCGTAAAGATTTACAGCCTTGGAAACCCTATGGGCAGTTCTACTCTGTCATATAGGGTCGCTATGAATCAGAATCCACTTGATGGCAACTGGTTTGATTTTGGTTTTGTGGGGAGTTGTAATTGTATATCTTGGCCACTAGAGGGAAGTGACTCTAATGTTTATTCTGGGGAAAGAGAAGGTGATTAATCCCTCTCTGATCTGTGCCTTCTCATTGACTCTTAGCCTGAAGAGGGTTGTCTTTAGCATTGGGATCACCCCTGTGCCAATGGAGAAGAATCTCTAGGAAAGAAAAAGGTAGAATTAAGGATACTGATTTGGGATCTAGTATATGGATATGTCTGCCTGAAACTTGGGGTCCGTTCAAATGAAGAGCTTTGCCAGGGAAAATGAGTGATTCTGCCAGGAACCTTTTCTCCATTAGTTGTAAAGTATCAGTAATATGACTAACACTTCTATAATACCATGTACTGTCCTAAGCACTTTAAAAATACTAGCACAAACTTAGCAACAGTTCTGGGAGGTAAGTACTATTATTCTTATTTTACAGAATAGGAAGCTAAAGCACATGGAGGTTAAGTACCTTACCCAGGAGCACAGAACTAGTAAGCACCCAGGCAGTGACTCTAGAATCCATGTTCTCAACCACTATATGATACTGCTTCTCCATACACCCCTGCTTTCCTGAGCACGATGAGACATTTGTGAAATCTTGAAAATATTTGAGTCTGCAAAGGGCAAAGTTATTTTGGCTCTAAAACACAAAAAGGAAACTGCAAAATCAAAATTTAACCATATTTCATCTATTAACATGTACGTTTTTCACATCTTTGCATCTCTGAAATCAGGTTGTGGCTTACTCCCTTTTTAAGGGAAATAAGATATTTGTCTGGAAACGTAAAGTTACATCAATTTCATTAATTGTTAAATTGAACATTCACAAAAATGTTATATTTGGAAACAATTTCTATTTTAGATCTTTGCAGTTTGTGAGAATTTCCAAGTATGCATGATGGTTGCTGAGAAATGAAGCCAAAATATAAGATAACTTACAAAATGTTTTACAGTGGGGTGGGGGGGTTAATGTAGGATGTGGGTGTATTTTAATATATTTGACAGGATGACAGATGTGGCTTCCAGCAGTAAGAATTCTTAGGATCTGGAAGTTTTCTAAATGGCACTGGATTCTGCCTCTTCTCTTGGATTCTCAGAAGCGCCTTTAACCTGTATTTGTGTTACTTACTTAGGGCTACCATAACAAATTACCACAAACTGGGTGACTTAAAATAACAAAAATTTGTCCTCGTAGTTCTGGAGACAGGAAGTCCAATATCAAGGTGTCAGCAGGGCCATGCTCCCTCTGAAGGCTCTAGGGAAGACGCTTTCCTTGCCTCTTCTAGCTTCTGGTGGTTGCCGGCACTCCTTGCATTACGGCTGTGGCAGTATAACTCCAATCTCCGCCTCTGTCTTCACCTGTACATCTTCCCACTGCGTGTGTCTTCTGTGTCTCTGTGTCCTGGCCTTCTTAGCCCACCGGACTCCAGTGTAACTTCATTTTAACTAATTACATCTGCGAAGACCCCATTTCCAAATAAGGTCACATTTTGAGGTTCTAGGTAGACTTTGGACATGTTATCAGGAAGAGATTAATCCCCGGAGAAGGACATCATGCTTGGTAGAGGGTCAGTGAAAACGAGGAAGACCCTCAATGAGATGAACTGACACAGTGGCTGCAACAATGGACTCAAGCATAACAATGGTTGTGAGGATGGCGCAGGACGGGGCAGTGTTTCGTTCTGTTGTATGTAGGGTCACTATGTGTGGGAACCAACTCTATGGCACCTAACAACAACGACAACTGTAGGTGGACCTGACTTTTTGGAGGTCACTATTCACCCAGTACAGACAGTATGTCAGATGGGACTTCCAAAATAAGAGTTCCCACTTTGCTGCTAACCAAAAGGGTCACTATGAGTTGGAACTGACTCAACAACACACAGCAATAACAACTACAGGGCCTTGAAGTTTTTTAAATGGCCCTTCATTCTGTCTCTTCTCTCAGATTCTCAGAAGCACCTTTAAACTGCAGCTGATTCTCACTTCTCGTTCATCTGGTTTAGGTCCTTATTTTCCGTTTAGGAAGTCAGTTACTCTCATTAAGGCTTCAAAAATAGTAACAGTGTTTCACATCTGGGGAGAGCAACATGTCTTCAGAGTGATTTTGCCCAGCCTTTGAGTGGGTGAAGTTCTCATTATTCATGGGCAGGCCAGAATTATTCAAGCTAATGGGACAGCCTGTGGTATTCAGGAATGGAGGCATGAGAGTAATGCAGGTGTGTGGATTTGGTCAAAACCTAAATCAGCAAACAAGTTCAGCCTTGTGAAGATACTATTTTATATGGTGAATCCTTTTTTTTTTTTTTTAACTGACATTTTGAAACAGGCACCCTTAAGGAAAGAAATATAATTTCAGTAAACTTTCTAAGGGAGTTCCCAAGAGTCTGCAATCAAAAACATTGTCACACTAGGCCAAAAAAAAATTTCAACCTAGAAAAGGAAAATTTTTTTTTAGAATAAGTAAAACAAGGTAGAAATGTTTCAAGTTAACTTAAAATATAAAAGATTTTTTAGACTATCTATCTGAATTCTCTATGTTTTAAATGATATTTTTATTCCACATCGTGTTTTCATTTAATTGTTTATATCTGTTGTCAATGCCAGCGTAGTCAGAGACTGGATGTACATATATGAATTAGCTGAGAATTTTGTTTTTCTAGCTTTTCTCTAGATCTCTTCCTTAAGATATTTCTCTGTTCTTCAGCAAGCCATCACAGGTGTCATAAAAAGAAGCAGAGAAAGTGAAATTCAGACCTAGAGATTGTTACTTGTTGACAGCTGTATGGAAGGTTTAATGTGACCAGCAGTTAAAATTATTTAATAAAGTGAAATTTACAGGTTATTAGTGGATTTCCATTATTCATACTTTGCTTATTTTCTTTTACCAAAGAAATTTTTAAAAATCGGCCTCTTTAAAGATATATATCTTATGACCTTTGACACTCTGTTACATAGTTCTCTTTGGTTTGAAATTAATAATAAGCTTCAGTTAAACATATAGTCTATTCATAAAGTCATATAACCACCACCACTCTCTAAGTTTATGATAAATCTATCTGTTCACATTTCTCTATAAGATTTCTTCTTATATTACTTAACTGGACTTGTAAACATGTACATATGAATCTATTCTAGAGCTTCTTGGAATCTGACAGGCAAATTAGATGTGTTTCATTGGGGAAACATAGTATTGTTTTATTTATTGGGTTTTTTATAGGAGAAAAGCATGTTGTGATCTTAGTTATTCCCTCCTGAAATGGTGACTCTTTGGATGGAAAATAAAAAAGCAAGATTCAGAATTATTTCAATGACAGCTTCTCAAGACATAATTACTGAAATATAGGATCTTATATTGCTATTTCACTAAAAGAAGCAGTTATGCCCTAATCTACTCTGAGGCATCAAGTGAGGTCAGAGAAGGGATGTTACAGAAACTCCAGGCATGAGACATTCTTCTGATAATTTTGTGCAGTTATAAAAACCAGCTGTCTGGCTTGTATACTCTGGTCTTTTTATCTGTTCATTGTTTCCCACTTGTTCTTTCATTTGCTTCGCTTGGACAATAGCCGAGTAAAATAAATTCGGTAACTATGGCATGACCTACATTTATGAGATACTATGAAGACTTATTTCCACTGCCCTCCAAAATTGTCCTTCTTTGGATACTTACATGTTAAATGATCGGTTTAACCCATCAATCACATGTTGACCAATGGCATTAGATCCACCCAGCACTTCTATTACCTGTCTTATATTTTTAAAGCACACACTAAAAAAGCCCTTGCAAATCAAGAAACTGGGTCAGAGCGCTTAAGTTATGAAAGTTACATGCAGCAGGCTTTGCTCCCTTATAAAACTGAGAGTAGCAAACAATACCTCAGGTCTTAGGTACCACACAGATTCTGAGTTGTTGTTTTTTTTTTCCTAAACTGAAACCTTCTTCCCCACTTCTGCCTGCTCCAGTTCCCTAAATTCACTCAAGTCATTCAAAAAACAAGTTGTCATCAAGTCTATTCTTTTTTTTTTTTTTCCTGAAGATTTTATTGTGCTTTGGGTGAAAGTTTACATAGCGAATTAGTTTTCTAATCAAGTATTCATACATAAGTTTTTTATACGTGTAACGTTGTATATTGTATATGTTACATTCTTCACCTGCCACCCCCCATTTATACCCATCCTCCACCTTGTATATACCCTCCATCCTCTGTCTTGTCCCCACTCTCCATCCTCCACCTTGTATCCATCCTCCATCTTTTTTTAAATTGCACTTTAAATGAAGGTTTACAGAACAAACTAGCTTCTCATTAAACAAACAGTACACATATTGTTTTGTGACATTGGTTGCCAACCCCACGACACGTCAGCACTCTCCCCTCACGACCTTGGGTTCCCGATTACCAGCTTTCCTGTCCTCTCCTGTCTTCTCATCCTTGCCCCTGGGCTGGTGTGCCCATTTAGTCTCATTTTGTTTTATGGGCCTATCTAATCTTTGGCTGAAGGGTGAACCTCAGGAGTGACTTCATTACTGAGCTAAAAGGGTGTCCGGGGGCCATACTCTCTGGGCTTCTCCAGTCTCTATCAGACCAGTAAGTCTGTGCCACATTTTTCTCCAGCTCTGTCTGGGAGCCTCTATTGTGATCCGTGTCAGAACAGTTGGTGGTGGTAGCTGGGCACCATCTGGTTGTGCTGGACTCAGTCTGGTGGAGGCTATAGTACTTGTGGCCCATCAGTCATTTGATTAATCTTTCTCTTGTATCTTGTTCTCTTCATTCTCCCATGCTCCAGATGGGGTGAGACCAGTGGAGTATCTTAGATGACTGCTGACAAGGTTTTAAGACCCCGGACGCTACTCACCAAAGTAGAATGTAGAACATTTTCTTTATAAACTGTATTATGCTAATTGAGCTAGATGTTCCCCGAGACCATGGTCCCCATAGCCCTCCGCCCAGTAATTCGGTCCCTCAGGGAGTTTGGATGTGTCTGTGAAGCTTCAGTGACCTTGCCTTGGACAAGCTGTGCTGGCTTCCCCAGTACTGTGTACATCTTACCCTTCACCAAAGTTACCACTTATCTATTGTCTATTTAGTGTTTTTCCATCGCCACCCTTCCCCTCCCTCGTAACCATCAGAGATTGTTTCTTTTGTGTGTAAACCTTTTCATGAGTTTTTATAGTAGTGGTCTCATACAATATTTGCCCTTTTGTGATTGACTTTCAGCATAATGCCCTCCAGATTCATCCATGTTGTGAGATGCTTCAAAGATTCATCATTGTTCTTTATCATTGCGTAGTATTTATTGTGTGTATGTACCATTATTTGTTTATCCATTCATCTGTTGATGTGCATCTAGGTTGTTTCCGTCTGTTTGCTATTGTGAACAATGCTGCAGTGAACATGGATATGCATATATCTATTTGTGTGACGGCTCTTATTTCTTTAGGATATATTCCTACGAGTGGGATTGCTGGATCATATGATATTTGTATTTCTAGTTTTCAAAGGAAGTGCCATATTGTTTTCCAAAATGGTTGTACCATTTTGCATTCCCACCAGCAATGCATAAGATTTCCAATCTCCCCGCAGCCTCTCCAACATTTGTTATTTTCTGGCTTTTTTTTTTTATTTTTTTTTTAATTCGTGCCAGTAATGCTGGGGTGAGATGGTATCTCATTGTGGTTTTGATTTGCATTTCTCTAATGGCTTGTGATCAAGAGCATTTCCTCATGTGTCTGTTAGCTGCTCGAATGTCTTTTTTGGTGAAGAGTCTGCTTGTTTCCTTTGCCCAGTTTTTAATTGTATTATTTGTCTTTTTGTTGTAGAGGTGTTGGATTTTCCTGTAGATTTTAGAGATTAGATCTTTGTCAGATTTGCCATAGGCCAAAATTTTTTCCCAGGTATCTAGCTTATCTTCTGGAGTTTGTGTGTTGTTGGTTAAGGTTTGTATCCTGTTAATGCCGTGTACTGGGGCCTCTAGCATTGATCCTATTTTTTCTTCTATGATCTTTACAGTTTTTTGGTTTTATATTTAGTCCTTTGACCCATTTTGAATTAGTTTTTGTGTATGATGTGAGGTATAGGTTCTGTTTCATTTTTTTGCAGATAGACATCCAGTTTTGCCTGCACCATTTGTTAAAAAGACTGTCTTTTCCCCATTTGATGGACTTTGGGCCCTTGTTGAAGATCAGATGACCGTAAGTGGATGGATTTACATCTGGGTTCTCAATTCTGTTCCATTGGTCCGTGTATCTATCTGTCATTGTACCAGTACTAGGCTGTTTTGACTACCATAGCTGTATAGTAGGTTCTGAGGTCAGGTAGTGCGAGTCCTCTTACTTTATTCTTCTTCTTCAATAGGGCTTTACTTATTCGGGGCATCTTCTCTTTCCATATAAAGTTAATGATTAGTTTTTCCATCTCTTTAGAGAATGCTATTGGTATTTGAATCAGGGTTGCATTGTTCATACAGAAATTTTTCCGTGGCATTTTGCAATCCCCACAATGTGTCAGCACTCTCCCCATTTCCTCCCTGGGTTCCTTGCTTCCATTTGTCCAGTTTCTCTGTCCATCCCTGCCTTCTCATCTTTCGTTTTGGGCAAATGTTGCCCTTTTAATCTCCTTTAGTTTGATTGTTCTAAGGAGCACATTCTTCAGGGATGTTATTGTTTATTTTATACTCCTGTCTATTATCTTACTGGAAAGTGGTCTCTGGGAGTGTCTTCAGTTTCAAATTAGAAGGTTGTTTTAGGGCAATAGTCTCGGAGGATCCTCCAGTCTCTTTTAGACCAGTCTGGTCTTTTTTTTTTTTAATTTGAATTTTGTTCTACATTTTTACCCATGCTAACCGGGACCTTCTATTGTGATCTCGGTCAGAGTGGTCAGTAGTGGTAGCCTGGCACCATCTAGTTCTTGTGGTCTCAGGTTAGAGGAGGCTGTGGTTCATGTGGGCAATTAGTCTTTTGGACTAATTGCTTCCTTGAGTCTTTGGTTTTCTTCATTTTCCTTTGCTCCAGGCGGGAAGGGACCAGTAGTTGCTTCCTAGATGGAGGCTTGCAAGCTTTTAAGACCCCAGACGCTACTCATCAGACTAGGATATAGAACTTTGTCTTTATGAACTGTGTTTTGCCAGTTGACTTAGGTGTCCCCTGAGACTCCACAGATTTTTGGTAGTCATGGAAAGATATCCAATCCCGTTTCTGGAATAGAATCATTAGATGGACTCTGAGCCATGAGTCCTACAGTAATGTTTTTAAAGCTTTGGTACTAGACACTTACAGATGAAATTATTATGTTGAAGTGGAGTGAAAGGAATTTGATAATATCAGATGCCACTTAAGATTTTAAATGATCATGTTTACTTTTTAGCTCCTGGTGATTTACAGTTTAGTGTTTCTGAACAATTGAAGGTTGTCTGTCCCTGACCCCCCACCAGAAAGCCACTTTAGGTTCTCCCACTTTGTGTGAGGGGTGTGTGTGTGTGTGTGTATGTGTGTGTGTGTTGGCAGTCAAGCAATGTGATTTGAGGGCACTTGTAGTTACTTTAGGGGAGATGAGTTGACAGCAAGGCAAATTGATACAATCATGGAACAAGTGATTACAGACAAGGAAATAACTGTTAAAAACTGTTAAAAATATATAATATATATTTTATGTTTTAGTATATAACATGAAAACCACAATAGCAGAAATAAAAGAATACAATAAATCACTCAGGATGAACTGTGTCCAGTTTTCTACATTGTCTGCTAATCCTTTTCTGTACACATACATGATTTTGTATGATTGTAATTATAGTTACACTTTTTATGTTCTATCTTTCCATGTAACATGTTACTATGTTATGATATAGTCTTCATAACGTCATGTTTGGTGGCAGCATAACTGGTAACTAAATTATTATTGTTTTATGCCTCAGTGGAAAATAAAAGAGACAGTCATGTTTAAGTCAGGGGATGATAGCCTTTTCAATGCATTGTTCTGCATCTTCATGTCTGTTTTTATCCAGTGAAAGGATATGGGGAGATGGAGTGAGTGATGGCCGGCACTCTTTGGGAAGCCGGTTTGTAGATTCTGATTGGGAGCATCATTCATAAAACATCAGGCTCCCCCAGTCATGGAGTAGACTCACGCTTTCACCTACACTTATACCTTTCTCTAAAACTTTCACTCTCTTTAAAATGTAAACCTAACTGGGTGGTCACATGGTCACATCATCAATATTATCAACTAAAATGTTAACTCTTAGTTAGAACCTTAGATGGGATTGGTCAACTGTAGAATAAGAGCAAAAACAAGATGTAGGAATGGGCATTTGTCAAAGAGAAGGAGGTGCTAGGAGAGGAAATGGCTGATCGTCAAATGTTGACATTGACATCTAAAACATCTCTTATATGTTTCTAGACAAAGCTTGTCATGGGTTTCTCACTCCTTTTCCAAACTAATTCCTGCATTTTTCCAGCCTTGCTTTTAGGATATTTTATTATAAAATCTTTTCATTCTTGCTATAATCAGAGATATGGTAGCTGGACATTTGACGAATGGTAGGAAAATGTTAACCCCATATTCACCAAAGTATTCCTTGGCTCTCTGTAGCAGCACTTTGACTAAGTTATTTATTCAAACTGAAACCATAGCAATAGCAGAACAAATGCATGTATCTTTATATATGCATAGAATATCTTTCAAACATTAATAAGAAATTGGTATAAGAGGTTACTTCTGAGGACGGTGTGTCTGGGGTCCCTGCTGTCGCTATCAGGTTCAGTAATTCATTAGGAGAACCCTCAGGAGTCAACATTTATTATTATTATTTATTATCCAGAAGTCATACTCACAGAAAAGATTTATTACAGCAAAAGTAAAACAAAATCAGCAAAGAGAAGAGGCACATGGGGAGATGCCCAGAGGAAACCAGGCACAAGCTTCCAGGAGTCACACAGGATGCACTTAATTCCTCCAGCTTTGAATTATGATAAAACATATGAAGTGTTGTTTACCCGGGAAGATCACTTGAGCCTTTGAGTCTGAGGTTTTATTGAGGGTCAGTTATGTAGTCAGCCTCTGCCTGCCACATACCCCAGTTCCAGACTCTCAGAAAGAAAGAAGGTAATCAGCATAAAGCATATTGTTTGTGCATTTTAAGCACAGTAAACAGCCCTTATTAGTTAGGGAATGATGGGACCACTTCCTAAATCAAAGTTCCCAGAAACTAGCCAAGAGGCAACCTTGTAAGCATGCTTTTCTAAGGATAGCAGTGTCAGGCCTGCTATATCAACTCTTCTATGCACAGAGGGCAACTGTAAGGCTAAGAACTAGGGCTGTGAGGGAGACTGATGTTTTCACTGTGTACCCTTTTGCACCTTCGGGACTTTTTATGTTGCGCATATATTGCTGGTTCAAAAAATATATTACATTGTGAAGAATGCTTAGCTTCCACCACTCTTAGCACAAGAGTCATCATATGCTACCTAGTCAACCAAGGACATTTTGTTGCAGTTCCCAGGATGATGTATCATCTTGTTAGATGTGACATCTGTAGAATTCTCCCTGTGTGTTGGAAGTTGTTAACTAGCTACATCTATTCATCTTCTCAACTCTCCTAAATAGGATGGAAGCCTTTGCTATGAAAACTGACATATCTGAGCCATGAGCCCCAGGCTGTGCCATGATAGTGTAAACTGTGAGGACTACTGATGTTGCACCCTTGTTTCATGTCTGTCCACTGCCCTGAATGGTGTGTTGATCATATCCCTGTCAGGATTGAATTTTCAGCCTTGGAGAAAGGTCAATTTGTCTAAGTCCTGTTTTTAGGTGTCTTTTCCAGGGATACCAAGTGATGTTTTATTCATTCTTGTTGTGAAGGACAGTAAGAATAGAGTTTTTTTGTTCATTTCTTAGTTCACATTAAAATCTACCTGTTATGGACTGAATAGTGTCCACCAAAAATATGTGTTGCAAATCCTAAACTCTATGACTATGGTTATAATCCCATTTGGGAATGGGTTGTCTTTGTTGTGTTAATGATACAGATTAGTGTAGGGTGTGTTTTAAGTCAGTCTCTCTTGAGATATAAAAAAAGATTAAAGAAGCAGAGATGGGGGAGGAGAGATGCCAAGCCACATGAAGATTGCCCAGGAGCAGAAGCGCTAAGAGACAAGGACCTTCCTCCAGAGCTGACAGAGACAAAAAGCCTTTCTCTAGAGCTGGCTCCCTAATTTGGACTTCTAGCCCCCTAAACTGTGAGCAAATAAATTTCTGTTTGTTAAAGTCACCCATTTGTGGTATTTGTTATAACAGCACTAGATAACTAAGACAGAATTTGGTACCAGGAGTAGGGTGCTGCTCTAACAAATACCTACAGTGTGGAAGTGGTTTTGGAATTAGGTAATAGGTGGAGGCTGGAAGAGTTTTAAGGTGCCTAACAGTAAAAGCCTAGATTGCCTTGCAGAGACTATTGGTAGAATTATGGATGTCAAAGGCAGTTCTGGTGAGGGCTCAGAAGGAAATGAGGAGAGTTATAGAGAAAGTCTCTGTTGTCTTAGAGAATACATATGGCACCAGCAAAAGAATGTTACTAGAAATGTGGACGTTAAATGTGCTTCTGGTGAGGCTTTAAAAGAAAATGATAAGCATGTGATTGGACAAAGATGAAGGGTGATTTTGCAGTGGCAAAGAACTTGTTTGAATTATATTCAAATGTTTGGTGGAAGGTAGAACCTGTAAGTGATGAACTTGAATGTCTGGTTGAGGAGATTTCTAAGCAAGATCTTAAATGGCCATTGATTTCTCCTGGGTGCTTATAGTTAAATGTGAGAAGAAAGAGATGGACTTAAAAATGAACTGTGCAAAATGAAATCAAAACTTAAAGATTTGGAAAAGTCTGCTGTACAAACTAAGGACGTGTGTCCTAGAATTTTTACCAAGAACATGACTACATCTTTTGTTAAAGAGATTAAGCCTGTGACTGATGGATCTAACCAACTACCACAGCAGAAAACCCATCAGCTTAGGCTGAAACGGTCAGAGACAAGACGAAAGGAAAGAAAACTATCTGCCTCTTGGAATTCTCCAGGCAGGAAACAGGTCAAAGGAGCTACATCTGTTGTCCTCCAAGAAAAGAAAAGGACTATCCCTGGAGTAGCTTGGACATCAGCAGAACTGTTGAAGGAGCACAGGAAGCAGGGCCATCTCAGTTTCAAAGCGTGGGGCCACGGTCTCCTGGATATCAAAGGTGAGGCCAGAGCCTCCTAGGTTTCAAAGAGTCAGATCTTCGCCAACTCAGTTCTGGAGTGCGGGGCTACCATTAAGGTATACCAGGGGGATGGTGCCACCACCTGAAGCTGAGGGGGTGAGCCTGCCATGCCCAAGGGAGAGAAGAAGGGAGCCTGCTGAGGCCGAGGGGATGGGGTCGCCACTCAGATGGACTAGGAGAATGAGGCTACCTAAAGCTGAGGGAGGAGAGTTGCCATCCCAGTGGGCCTGGAAGACAGAGCTGAAGCCCAGGGCTGAGGGGCCTCTACCCAGAATTCAGAAAGCATGGTCAATACCCAGAGTATTGAGGGCAGGGTCATTGCCCAGATGGTCTTAGAGGACAGGGGATTATTTTCAAACCTTGAGAGGTAATGTAAATTGTTCCACTGGGTTTTGGACTTCCTGGGTGCCCATTATCCCTTCTTTCCCTCTAATTTCTCCTATTTGTACTGGAAATATCTACTTTGTGCCTGTTCCACCGTCATACTTTGGAAACAGATAACTTGTAGTCTAGATTTCACAGGTTCACAGATGAAGAGGAATTTTGCCCAGGATTGAATATGCCTAATGTCTCACCCATATTTGATTTAGATGATTCAGAAGATGAAATTTTGGACTTGGAGTTAAGACTTTTGGAATGATGTGATGGGGTGAATGTGTTTTCATGTGGAAAGGGCATACATTTTTGGGGGCCAAAGAGTAGAATGTTATACTTAAATTGTGTCCCCCAAAAATATGTGTCGTAAATCCTAACCATTATGGTTATAATCACATTTGAGAATGTGTTGTCTTTGTTTTGATAAGGAGGCAGGATAATTGTAGTCAATATCTTTTGAGATATAAAAAGATTAAACAAGTAAGTTAAAGAAGCAGAGATGGGGAAAGAGAGATACCAAGCCACATGAAGGTTGCCCAGGAGCAGAAGCTGAAAGAGACAAGGACCTTCCTCCAGAGCTGACAAAGAAAGACTTTCCCTAGAGCCAAAGCCTTCCCCTAGAGCTAGCACCCTGAATTCAGACTTCTAGCCTCCTAAACTGTGAGAAAATAAATTGTGTTTATTAAAGCCACTCATTTGTGGTACTTCTGTTATATCAACACTAGGTAACTAAGACACTATCTAAATGGCATTGACTTAAATTTTTATTATTCATCATAAAGATTGTCAATAATGACCTTGCTTTAAAAGAAAAATCATCCAACCAACTGACAAACAGCCGTATACTTTTGGTACCATCCCTCTATGGCTTATGTTGGAAAATTTTTTTTAAAAAAGATTATTTTTTACACTAACCTTTAAAATGATGTGTGTGCATCCATTAATTCTGCTGAATATCCACTGTGTGCTTTGAGGCATACACAGATGAATAGACACTGCCCTTATATTTGGAGAGCTTAAAGCCTAGTGAGGAATTAGACCTGTAAACACATAATTGTGCTACAATAGAATGGTTGTTCTAATAGAGACATGTATATGAATAAAGTTCTTTGGGGATCCAGGAGGGGAAGAAAAAACAAAAACACTTATGTCTGCAAGAGGACAGCCAAACTTTGCTGGTGAGGTGACCTTACAGCTCACACTTGAAAGATAAGCAGAAGTTTTCCAGGAGGTACAGGGAACAAGATATGCAAAGGCAATGAAGTGTAACAGAGCTTACTGTGCCCGGGAGCTTAAAGCATTTCAATATTTCTGACAAGTACATATTTTACTATTAGTGGAGCATAAACCATGAGGGGACAGGTGTCGGGATGAGGTGACAGAGATACCAATGACTGTATCATAAAGTATTGCATTTAGAGGGATTTTAATTTTCCTGTGCAGTGATTCTCAAACTTTAATGTAAGAATCACCTCCATCACTCATCCATCAGTTTGTTGTGGATTACATGTTGCTGTGATACTGAAAGCTATGCCACCAGTATTAGAAATACTGGTCACCTATGGTGAACAGGTTTCAGCGGAGCTTCCAGATTAAGACAGACTAGGAAGAAGGACTTGGCAATCTACTTCTAAAAAAAATTTGCCAGGGAAAACTTTATGAATAGCAACAGAAGATTGTCTGATATACTTCAGAAGATGAGCCCCTCAGGTGGAAAGACACTGAAAATATGACTGGGGAAGAGTTGCCTCCTCAAGTGGAGTCAATGATGTGGATAGAGTAGAGCTTTCAGGATCGTGATTTGCTGATGTGGCATGACTCAAAATGAGAAGAAACAGCTGCAAAATCCATTAATAATCAGAATGTGGAATATAGGAAGTATGAATCTAGGAAAATTGAAAGTTGTCAAAAATGCAATGGAACGTATAAAGGTTGATATCCTAGGCATTAGTGAGCAGAAATGGACTGGTATTGACCATTTTGAAATGGACAATCATATGGTCTA
Organism: Dugong dugon; assembly: GCA_030035585.1. Lineage (NCBI taxonomy): Eukaryota > Metazoa > Chordata > Mammalia > Sirenia > Dugongidae > Dugong > Dugong dugon. Next base: position 71,612,718 of record CM057460.1, read on the forward strand.
CTGCCAGGAATGACAAATTGAAGAGGACTGGAGTCCCATTCTTCATCAACAAGCACATTTTAAGATCTCTCCTAAAATACAACGCTGTCAGTGATAGGATAATATCCATACAACTATTATTCAAATTTACACACCAATCACTAATGCTCAAGATGAAGAAATTCAAGATATTTACCAACTTTTGCAGTCAGAAATTGATTAAACATGAAATCAAGATGCATTGATAACTACTGGTGATTGGAATGCAAAAGTTGGAAACGAAGAAGGATTGGTAGTTGGAAAATACGGGTTTGTGATAGAAATGATGCCAGAGATCGCATGATAGAATTTTGCAAGACCGATGACTTATTCATTGCAAATACCCTTTTTTCAAAACATAAACGACAACTATACATGTGTACCTCGCCAGATGGAATACATAGGAATCAAATCGACTACACCTGCAGAAAGAGATGACGAGAAAGCTAAATATCATCAGTTAGAAAAAGGTCAGTGGCTCATTACGAAACAGACCATCAATTGTTCAAATGCAAGTTCACGTTGAAGCTGAAGAAAATTAAAACAAGTCTGTGAGAGCCAAAATATAACCTTGACTATATCCCACCTGAATTTAGAGACCATCTCAAGAATAGATTTGACCCACTGAACACAAATGACTGAAGAACATAAGAGTTGTAGGATGACATCATGGACATAATACATGAAGAAAGCAAATGGTCATGAAAAAGACAGGAAATAAAGGAAAGACCACAATGGAAGTCAGAAGAGACTCTGAAACTTGCTCTTGTACATAGAGTAGCTAAAGCAAATGGAAAAAATGATGAAGTAAAAGAGCTGAACAGATTATTTCAAAGAGTGGCTCAAGGAGACAAAGTAAAGTATCATAATGAAATGTGCAAAAACCTGCAGTTACAAAATGAAAAGGGAAGAACACACTCAGCATTTCTCAAGCTGAAAGAAGTGGAGAATAAATTAAAGACTCGAGATACAATATTGAAAGTTTCTAAAGGAAAATATTGACTGACACAGGAAGCATCAAAAGAGAATGGCAGGAATACACAAATTCACTGTACTAAAACAAATTGGTTGACATCAAACGTTTCAGGAGGTAGCACATGATCAAGAACCGATGGTATTGAAAGAAGAAGTCCAAGGTGCACTGAAGGCATTGGCAAAAAACAAGACTCCAGGAATTGATGGAATTCCAGTTGAGATGTTTGAACAAAAGTATGCAACACTGGAAGCTCTCACTAGTCTGTGGCAAGAAATTTGGAAGACAGCTACTTGGCCAACCAACTGGAAGAGATCCATATTTGTGTCCATTGCAAAGAAGGGTGATCCAACAGAATGTGGAAATTATCCAGCAATATCATTAATATCATGCAAGTAAAATTTTGCTGAGGATCATTCAAAAGCGGTTGCGGCAGTACATCAACAGAAATTCAAGCCAGGTTCAGAAGAGGATGTGGAACAAGAGATATCGTTGCTGATGGTAGGTGGATCTTGGCTGAAAGCAGAGAATACCAGAAAGATTCTGTTGTTGTTATTGTTGTTAGGTTCTGCTGAGTCAGTTCCCGCTCATAGGGACCCTGTGTACAACAGAATGAAACACTGCCAGGTCCTGCACCATCCTCACAATCGTTGCTATGTTTGAGCTCATTGTTGCAGCCACTGTCTCAGTCCATCTCATTGAGGGTCTTCCTCTTTTTCACTGACCCTCTACCTTACCAAGATTGATGTCCTTCTTCAGGGATTGGTCCCTCCTGATAACATGTCCTAAGTACGTGACACAAAGTCTCGCCATGCTCACTTCCAAGAAGCACTCCGGTTGTATTCTTCCAAGACAGACATATTCGTTCTTCTGGTAGTTGATGGTATGTTCAGTATTCTTTGCCAACACCACAATTCAAAGGCATCAATTCTTCTTTGGTCTTCGTTATTCATTGTCCAGCTTTTCATGCATGTAAGGCCATTGAAAATACCGTGGCTTGGGTCAGATGCACCTTAGTTCTCAAAGTGACATCTTTACTTTTTAATATTTTAAAGAGGTCTTTTGCAATAGATTTGCCCAATGCAATACGTCATTTGATTTCTTGATTGTTGCTTCCATGGATATAGATTGTGGATCCAAGTAAAATGAAATCCTTGACAACTTCAATATTTTCTCTGTTTATCATGAAGTTGCTTATTGGTCCAGTTGTGAGGATTTTTGTTTCCTTTATGTTGAGGTGTAATCCATACTGAAGGCTGTAGTCTTTGATCTTCATCAGTGTTTCAAGTCCTCTTGCTTTCAGCAAGCAGTGTTGTAAATTCTGCATAACACAGGTTGTTAATAAGTCTTCTGCCAATCCTAGTTCACGTTGTTCTTCATATAGTCCAGCTTCTCAGATTATTTGCCCAGCACACAGATTCAATAAGTATGGTGAAAGGATATAACCCTGATGCCACATTTCTTGATTTTAAACTATTTAGTGTCCTCTTGTTCTGTTCAAACAACTCCCTCTTTGTCTGTTTACAGGTTCCACATGAGCACAGTTAAGTGTTCTGGAATTCCCATTCTTCGCAATGTTGTCCATAATTTTTATTATCCCTATAGTCGAATGCGTTTGCATAGTCAGTAAAACATAGATAAACACCTTTCTGCTGTTCTCTGCTTTCAGCCAAGGTCCATCTGACATCAGCAGTGATATCTCTTGTTCTGTGTCCTCTTCTGAATTTGGCTGGCATTTCTGGAAGTTCCTTTTCTATGTACTGCTACAACTGCTTTTGAATAATCTTCAGCAAAACATTATTTGCATGTGATATTAATGATATTTTTTGATAATTTCCAAATCTATTGAATCACCCCTCTTTGGAATGGGCAAAAATATGGATCTCTTCCAGTCAGTTTACCAGGTAGCTGTCTTCCATATTTCTTGGCATAGACAAGTGTGTATCTCCAGCACTGCGTCCATTTTTTGAAATATCTCAGTTGGTATTCTGTCAATTCCTGGAGCCCTGTTTTTGCCAGTGCAACCTGGATTTCTTCCTTTAATACCATTGGTTTTTGAGCATACGCTACCTCCTGAAATGGTTGAATGTTGACCAATTCTAGACTCATAAAATATAAGTTTGTGTGTGGTGGGAAGGGGGCAGGTAATCCCAAATTATAGCTAATATAATTCTTTGAAATTAAACATCATTTTTTACTGCATATGTATCTAGCTAATATTAAAATTGAGTTTACTTTCCAAGAGTACAAAGGTTATTTTTGAGCAATCGAAGAAGAAAGGTTTCCTTGTATAGCACAATGGAGGGAAACAGGCCTGGAATTCAAAACTGTGCACATAAAATGCACAGCCTGACAAATCTGCAGATAATAACGCACATATTCGGTCAAAAGCAAGGTACTTCATGGATTTATAACCCAGTCAGCTTTGAAAATACCCATTTGCCCACTTGCCATAGACAGGTAAGGATTTATATCTAGGAAACAGATATTTTTCATTTTTATATTATAAAATTTCTAGGAGTAGAAAAGACTTCTTTTTTAAAGCAATTTTAGTATTTATTTCCAGGGCTTGTAGAACTTTTACATATGTATTTTATTTTGTGTGTCAAAAAATATCAATTTGATGAAAATGTCAGAGTAAAAGTATGTGTTCTTTCTTGTTTGTAAATTTTTCAAAGTATTCTTAAATTCATAGGAACTTGAACTTTATCAAGACTCTCCATCGTATGTGTAGCTTCTGGAAATTGAAAAAATATTTTTATTTTTCCTAATTAAAAATAACATAGACTCATTGTTAAAAATATAAAAAGTATTAATAAGAATAAAATCAACCATAATTCCACACTCGTAAATGTTCTCTAGAACTACTTTCTTTCTATGTTTTTTATTCATATACGTTCACATACACTATATTTTAAACAAAGTTAAGACCATAGACCTACTCCATTTTTTTCTGAGTTTTTTACACATTTCGGGAGCATTTCTCATTTATTACATATTCTTTAAAACATGATTGTATTAGTTTGCTATGGCTGCTGTAGGAATTCACAACAAAACTTGGTGGCTTAAGACAATATAAATTTATTCTATTACAGTTCTGGAGGTTACAAGTCCTAAATCAGTTTCACTGGGCTAAAATCAAGGTGGTTGGAGGGCTAAGCTCCTTGAGGAGGCTCTAGGGGAGAATCAATTTCCTTGTCTTTTGCAGCTTTTAGAACTGCATTCCTTACATTGCTTGGCTACTGGCCTCTTCCTTCATTTTTGAAGCCAGAAGCACACCATCTTGCTTCAGTGTGTCACATTCTTTGTAGTGAAATCTGCCTCAGCCTTACTCTAATAAGGACACTTGTGATTACATTTTGGGACCCACCCTGATCGTTTAGGATAATTTTCCTGTCTCAAGATCCTTAACTTAATCACATCTACAAAGTTCCTTTTGCCATAAAAGGAAAATACAGATTTCAGGGATTAAGACTTGGATATCTTTGGGCATTATTATACAGCCTACCACAATGTTCTTTAATGATTTTATAATATTCTACTTTATGGCTGTTTTAGGATTTATTAACCTAGGATTTTTTGTACTTTTAGGATTTTTTGTACCCTTGTCTTGTACCTTTAGGTTCCCCCCCACCCCAATATTATGCTATTATAAGGCATTCTGAGATTAGTATGGATAAATCTTTGTGCCAGTATTTGGTTATCTTCTTTGTATAAATTCCAGGATGTGGAATTATAGTTCAAATATGTATGTTCATATGTGTATGTATACACAAATACATATGTATGTATTTATATATGCACACATGTATACACAATATACGTATATGTGTGTATGTACATGTATATACAGACAGGTATATATATGTTTATGTGTGTATACATGAACGAATGTTGTATTTTCATTCTCCAAATTGCTTTCCAGAAAGTTGGTAGAGAGTACTTATCCCCCCACATTCTCACCAGCATATTATCTCTTTTTAATTTTTGCCAGTTACGCAGGTACTTAATTGATGTTTTAGTTACATTTCTATGATAAGTAGTCAAAGTGAACACTTTATGCCAGACTTTGTATTTATTCTCCTATGAATTAATATTTCTTCAAATTTTTTTTTGGTGTAAGAATGATATATCTTAATAAATATAGGTCCTGAGCTTGCTTGAGAACTCCTCAATCAAAAAAATCTCATGTCCTTACTGACATACTGTCATCTGATTGTGGGAATAATTTGAACTTCAGCAATGGGGTAAAATTCTGATTGCTACAGAAGCACACGGTTGCCCCCTCTATCTGGCTATGCTCCCTATGTGGTACTTTGCTGGAAACCGTTACCTCTCCTTTTAATGGGATAATTTTCCATAGCCTTAGATGTCTGACCTGGAAAAATATTCAAGAAAAGAAGAACTGATAAATTAACCTTAATCTTATGTTACAGAAATGTCTTGGTGTCAGCTACTAACAGGCTAAATATAACCACACTGACCCACTTAAACCAAATTGACGCTTCTTATAATTGCACTGTGATTCATACTCAGGAGTTGTATGAGAAATGATGTAGTTTAGACCCAAGCTTCTGGAACAAGAAACATGTCCTTGAAGTTAACTCCAGATTGAGAGTGTAATACAGTGATTGGTAACTGGTGTTCACTGTTAACATCAAAAAGCATTTAGCATTTTATTAGTTAATATATATATATATATACACACACATAAATACGTATGCAGAATTTGCTACACATACACATACACGGTGTCTTTTTTTTTTTTTTTTAGATTTTGAAATCTGAGACTATAGTGATACTGCCTAACAGGTACAGAATATATATCTAATGAAATGGACTCATGAAACTCAAACAGAAGAGGGCTATTTATTTAAAGCATACAGAGGGTCAGTCCTCAAAACATCAAGATTCTAGTCCCAACTTTGCTATCTTGTATCTTTCTCACCCTGAGCAAATCCATCTTTCCTCCTTCCCTCTCTTCCTTTCTGTTCCCTCTCTTTCCCTAACTCGCTTCTCTTAACATTCATCCTAAACGTGGTGTTGAATATTTAAAGATGAATGAAATACAGCTTCTACCCTCAAGGAACTCATATTCTAAGGGAGACATATCTACAAACAACTTTTTTTTTTTTTTTTAATTTTGATACAGTGCGAAAATCTTTTCAAGCAGGAGCTCTCAGCAACAGAGCCCAGTAGAAGGATACTTAAATCAGTGGAAGTGGGGAGTTCCCTGGAAAGTTGTCTACAGTTTAAGTGGTAACTTAAGTTCAGTCTTCAAAGGAGATACCAGTTGGCCTTCCTAAGTGTCAGATGAAGGCTTTAGTCTCTAAGTGTTGCTCCAGGCTCCCTAATTGGGATCGCTCGCTGTTAGAGGCCAGTGTTCCCTGTGGTTTGTTAATTGATCTTCCAGAAGGCTGAATTAGAATGGAGAGACACACTCATATCTGCATCTCTCCCAGCAACCTCCTTCTGCCAGGAAGACCTCCTCCAGCCCTGTAAGGATACCACACCTTTTCTGGCAACTGACTCACCTCTTCTCACAGGGTGCGGAGCTGTCAGAACAAGCCATGGGACTTTTCTTAGACCTTCCCCCACTTGAAAGTCAGAGACTGGGGCACTAGGGTGATATGCTTGTAAGTACTGATTCTGAACCCAACCCCAGTCCTATGGGCTGGCCTGCAAATCAAGGAGTCACTAATTTGGGCAAAAGGCATTTCGTTTCTTCTATCTACCTGTTTTCTCCTCTTAGATTTTGTGAAGTTACTGGTTTTTTGCTATCTTTTCTGATCCTCCTGGGATCCAGAGAATGCCTGAGGACAACGTTGTACTCTCCTCTCATCTGGTCAGTCTTCAACATGTTCTTTCCTTGCGCAGACCTTGTCCTTCACCTCTCTCTTGTGGAATATATAGTTGTCTGTTCAACCTATCAGGAAAGAGAAGTCAGTTTTATTTTGTTTTATTTTACTCATTCACTTTAGAAATCTGAATCTCTTTTAGCATGTGATATTATTCAACATTTTAAAAAATATTCCCGTGATGTTGTAACTCTACTTTTTATCTGTCTCTTGATTTGCAGCATTCAGATCTGCATCTACAAGTTAATTTTCATTTATATTTTTGTCTTCCTCTACATTTTAACAATCCGGGCACAAATTTCTGTAATTTTGCTAGAAAAGCTTTTTGTCAACCTGTTCCCCATTGACACAAAACTGTTTTTCCACATTTCAACACTATGAGTCAAAAATCGACTAAACAGCACCTAACACCAACAACAGCCCATCCTTAAAACTTATTTCTTGGAATGTACAAAGTGATTCCAAGGATTGCTCATTCACAATGGGCAGTTTGCTATTCGCACTTCTAGCGTCAAACCCTCAGGCAGCATTTAAAAGTGTGACCAATATGGGTGACCAATGTGGACCTGCAACTGTGGCCATCCTTGGAGAAGCTTACAGATAGATTCTGAAATCCTTTTCCTGTCCTGTAGGCTGCCCTGCCATCATGCATGTTCTACTTCTAAGTACCCTGAAGACAGGGAGTGGAGAGAGACAAAAAATTAGTTTATTGCAGAATCCCCAGACAAGGCCAGAGTCAGGTGAGATATTTATGGGATCCCAATACCAACCCCACTTTCCTTAAAGTCTTCTCACTGGACGTGACCTCTTGGCCTGAGTGTCCTGTGCAGGGAGCTGACAGCTTCTCAGGCTTCACACCTACACTGAAAAGCTTAGTCTCCCCACAGTGTCTGGGGCTTAAGTGAGGCTCAAGGGATATTATCTTTTAACACAGTTCAGTGTAGGGTATTGGAAAAAAAAATACTGAATGGGCATGCGGTAGAGAGTGAGAAGTAGACAGTAGAATTTGGGTCAGTAAAAAGGGCTAAGACTTTTTTGTGTGTAGGAGGGAGTGACTAATGAAGGATTTGACCTTTTCTTAAATACCCATTTCTTCCTAAGCTAGCTCTTTAGTAGAGTGACAAACTTATTTCTTACCGTGTTTACCTTCCTCCTAAAAACAATGGCTGATAATTGTTTTTGTGAGAAAGGTAAATAAGATAAATTCTGATTAAATGAATGAGCATTCTGGATCATAATGTTGTCCATTGCTGTGTAGGCTGAATTGTTGTGCAATGAGCAGAAAATCTTGCTGAATATCTGTATTGACCTAGGCCAGCTATAGTCTTGAGAATTTCTAATAATCTCAGTTCTTTTTTGGTTCTGCAGCAGGAGTTTAACCACAATTGAACTAAACTATACTTCAGTTTCTGCCCATATAATCATTTCATCTGTAGGAAAATGTCAGTAGTTCTGACAATTTTAATTCTTGTGTTTACTGACTACATTACTTTCTAGATCATAAGTTCCCAAATCAAGTCAAACAGGTTAGAAGACAAGTTACACTTCAGTGTCACACCTACTCTTATCTTAAACTAGTGTGGGAATGTATCAGCCACTTTCACTGTATTAACTAATTCATTTCTGGCTCCTTGTGTACTTTAGCTTTTCATAATTTTTAAAATTTAGATATAAACCAAATTATTTCAAAACTTTTAAATGCAAAAATCATATTAAAGTATATATAGTTAAAAATACCCATGTCTTTTCCCATCCCTTTGAGAATTTACATGGTACATTTCTCAAAATGCAGAGTTGGGATACTACTGCTGACATCTGCTGACCACAGTCCATGATTCAATCAAGAAAAGATACATTTTATGTCATTGATTTATTCATTTAAGTTGCTATTAGGTTTATGAGTGATGTTCAAATAACCTGAGCTTTTCTAGAAAGACCATAAAGAATATTAGAGGCCAGAAGTACAGAAGTCATCAGGTTTTGATCCCATTCAGAGCTTCTAATCTAACACACTGTGCCTGCTTCAAGTATTCATGTAACCTCTGCTGGAGCACCCCATGCGAAGTCCTCTCCTTTTGTTTCATTCTTTTTCATCTTTTTTCTATTTTTATTTTTTTTTTTACTGTACTTCAGATGAAGCCTTACAGAACAAATAGTTTCTCATGAAACAGTAGTACACATATTGTTTTATGACATTGGTTAACAACCCCACAACATGTCAACCCTCTAACTTCTCAGCCTCTTTTTTTTTGGTGAAAATACACATAGCCAAAGATAGACCATATCAAAAATTTCTATACGTGCAGTTCAGTGACACTGACTATGCTCTTCCAATTATACTGCTATTCTCACTTAAGATGAAGGCTTACAGAACAACATAGTTTCTCATTTAACAGTTACTACACATGTTGCCCTATGACAATGGTTAACAATCTCACAACACATCAACAATATCCTTACTCAATCTTGGGTTCCCTATCACCAGCGTCCTTGTCCCCTTCTGCATTCTGGCCCTTGTCACTGGACTACTGTACCTCATTAGTCCCATTTGGTTTTACGGGGCTGTCCACACCCAGGCTGTCCGGTGAACCTCAGAGATAACTTCACCACTGAGCTAAAAGGGTGTCTGGGGGGCCATACTCTCGGGGTTTCTCCAGTCTCCTCTGGGCCAGTAAATCTGGTCTTTTTTTTTGTGAGTTAGAATAATGTTCTACATCCTTCTGCAGCTCTGTCCAGAACCCTCTGTTGTGATCCTGGTCAGAGCAGTCAGTGGTGGTAGCCGGGCACCATCTTGCTGTACTAGACTCAGTCCCGTGGAGGCCTTGGTAGCTGTGGCCAATTAGTCCTTCAGACTAATCTTTTCCTTATATCCTGTTCTCTTCATTCTCCCTTGCTCCCAAAGGGATGAGACCAGTGGAGTGTCTTATATGGCCGCTCATAGGCTTTTAAGACCCCAGACACTACTCACCAGGGTAGAATGTAGAACATTGTCTTTATAAGCTGTGTTATGCCAATTGAGCTAGATGTTCCCTGAGACCATGGTCCCCACAGCCCTCCACCCAGCAATTCAGTACCTCAGGGAGTTTGGATGTGTCTATGGGGCTTCCATGAACTTTCCTTGTACAACTTGTGCTAGTTTCCCCTGTATTGTGTACTATCTCACCCTTCACCCAAGATACCACTTATCTATTGAGTATTTAGTATTCCCCCCCACCCCTCCCATCCCTGGTAACCAACAAAGATTGTTATATTTTGTGTGTGAACTTTTTCATGGGTTTTTACAATAGAGGTCCCATACAATATTTGTCCTTTTGTGATTGACTTATTTCACTCAGCATAATGTCCTCCAGTTTCATCCATGTTATGAGATGCTTCACAGATTCATTGTTCTTTCTCGTTGCATAGTACTCCATTGTGTGTATGTACCATAGTTTGTTTATCCATTCATCTGTTGATGGGCATCTAGGTTGTTTCCATCATTTTGCTATTGTGAACAATGCTGCCATGAACGTAGGTGTGCATATGTCTATTCGAGTGATGACTCTTATTTCTCTAGGATATATTCCTAAGAGTGGAATTGCTGGATCGAATGGTATGTCTATTTCTAGCTTTCTGAGGAAGTGCCATATCATTTTCCAAAATGGTTGTAACATTTTGCATTCCCACCAGCAGTGCATAAGAGTTCCGATCTCCCCGCAGCCCCTCCAACATTTGTTACTTCCAGTGTTTATGATTCGTGCCAGTAATGCCAGGGTGAGATGGTATCTCATTGTGGTTTTAATTTGCATTTCTCTAATGGCTAGTGATCGTGAGCATTTCCTCATGTGTCTGCTGGCCATTTGAATGTCTTCTTTGGTGAAATGTCTGTTCATTTCTTTTGCGCATTTTTTAATAGGATTATTTGTCTTTTTGTTGTAGAGGTGTTGGATTTTCTTGTAGATTATGGAGATTAGACCTTTGTCTGACTTGTACTGTCCAAAAATTTCTTCCCAATCTGTAGATTCTCTTTTTACTGTTTTGGTGAAGTCTTTTGAAGAGCATAGGTGCTTGATTTTTAAAAGATCCCAGTTATCTAGCTTATCTATTGGGGTTTGTGCGTTGATGGTTATTGCTTGTATCCTGTTAATGCCATGTATTAAGACCTGAAGCGTTGGTCCTATTTTTTCTTCTATGAACTTTATAGTTTTAGGCTTTATATTCAGGTCTTTGATCCATTTTGAAGTAGTTTTTGTATGCAGCATGAGGTATGGGTCCTGTTTCATTTTTTTGCAGATGGATATCCAGTTTTGCCAGCATCATTTGTTAAAAAGACCATCTTTTCCCCATTTGATGGACTTTGGGCTCTTGTCAAAGATCAGGTGACCGTAGGTGGATGGATTTACATCTGGGTTCTCAATTCTGTTCCATTGGTCAATGGATCTCACGTTGTACCAGTACCAGGCTGTTTTGACTACTGTAGCTGTATAGTAGGTTCTCAAGTCAGGTAGTGTGAGTCCTCCAACTTTATTCTTCTTCTTCACTAGTGCTTTACTTATTTGGGTCTTCTTCCCTTGCCATATAAAGTTAATGATTAGTTTCTCCATCTCTTTGAAGAATGTTGTTGGTATTTGGATTGGGATTGCGTTGTATTTGTAAATTGCTTTGGGTAGAATTGTCATTTTCACAATGTTGAGTCTGCCTATCCATGAGCATGGTGTGTTTTTCCATTTATGTAGATCCCTGTGGGTTTCTTGCAGTAGTGTCTTGTAGTTTTCTTTGTATAGGTCTTTTATATCCCTGGTTAGGTTTATTCCTAAGTATTTTATTTTTTTAGGGGCTATTATAAATGGTATTGTTTTCCTGATTTCCTTTTCATTGTTTTCTTTCTTGGTGTATAGAAATCCAACTGATTTTTGTATGTTTATCTTGTATCCTGCTACTCTGCTGAATCTTTCTATTAGTTCCAGTAGATTTCTCGTGGAGTCTTTAGGGTTTTCTATGTATATTATCATATCATCTGCAAACAGGGACAGTTTAACTTCTTCATTACCAATTTGGATGCCCTTTATTTCTTTTTCTTGCCTTATTGCTGTAGCTAGAACTTCCAGCACAATGTTAAACAGGAGTGGTGATAAAGGGCATCCTTGTCTTGTTCCTGTTTTCAAGGGGAATGTTTTCAGCCTCTCTCCATTAAGAATGATGCTGGCCATTGGTTTTGCATAGATGCCCTTTATTATGTTGAGAAATTTCCCTTCTATACCTATTTTATTGAGAGTTTTTATCAGGAATGGGTGTCGGACTTTGTCAAATGCCTTTTCTGCTTCAATTGAGATGATCACGTGATTCTCTTCTTTCCTTTTATTTATGTGGTAGATTACATTGATTGATTTTCTAATTTTGAACCATCCTTGCATACCTGGTATGAATCCTACTTGGTCGTGGTGTATTATTTTTTGATATGATGCTGAATTCTGCTGGCTAGAATTTTGTTCAGAATTTTTGCATCTATATTCATGAGAGATATTGGTCTGGAATTTTCTTTTTTTGTGACATCTTTGCCTGGTTTTGGTATCAGCGGTATGCTGGCTTCATAGAATGAATTTGGAAGTGTTTCTTCCTCTTCTATGCTCTGAAATAGCTTGAGTAGTACTGACACAAGCTGTTCTGTAAATGTTTTGTAGGATTCTCCAGTGAAGCCATCTGGGCCAGGGCTTTTTTTGGTTGGGAGTTTTTTTATTACCTTTTCAATCTCTTCTCTTGTTATGGGTCTGTTCAGATTTTCAACATCACTTTTTTGTAGTTTGGGTAGGCCGTGTGTTTCTAGAAATTTATCCATTTTCTCTAGGTTTTCAAATTTGTTGGAGTATAGTTTTTCATAATATTGTGTTATAATCCTTTTTATTTCAGTTGGGTCTGTTGTAATGTCCCCCATTTCATGTCTTATTTGGGTTATTTGTGTTCTCTCCTGTTTTTCTTTTGTCAGTCTGGCCAGTGGGTTGTCGATTTTGTTGATTCTTTCAAAGAACCATCTTTTGGTTTTGTTGATTCTTTCTATTGTTTTTCTGTTCTCTGTTTCATTAATTTCTGCTCTGATCTTTACTATTTCCTTTCTTCCAGTGGTTGTGGGCTTTTTTTGCTGTTCTCTTTCTATTTGTTTGAGTTCTGTAGTTAATGTTTTGATTTTGTCCCTTTCTTCTTTTTTGATATGTGCATCTATTGCTATAAATTGTTCTCTGAGGACCGCCTTTGCTGTGTCCCAAAGGTTTTGGCATGATGTGTTTTCATTCTCATTTGATTCTAGGAATTTTTTTATTCCATCTCTGATTTCTTCTATTACCCAGTGGTGTGTAGCAGGGTATTATTCGGTTTCCATGTAGTTGATTTTTTTTCCTTGCTGTTTCTGTTGTTTATTTCTACCTTGATGGTATTGTGGTCAGAGAAGATACTTTGAATTATCTCAGTGTTTTGGATCCTGTTGAGAATTGCTCTATGGCCTAAGATGTGGTCTATTCTGGAGAACGTTCCGTGTGCATTGGAAAAGAATGTGTACTTTGCTGCTGTAGGGTGGAGTGTTCTATATATGTCTATGAGGTCAAGTTGGCTGATTGTGCCCTTTAGGTCTTCTGTATCTTTGTTGAGTTACTTTTTAGATGTTCTGTCCTTTACCGAATGTGGTGTGTTGAAATCTCCTACTATTATTATGGAACTGTCGATTTCTCTTTTCAGTGATTTTATAGTTTATGTACTTTGGAGCCCTGTGGTTGGGTGCATAGATGTTTATTATGGTTATGTCTTCATGATGGATCGTCCCCTTAATCATTATGTAGTGTCCTTCTTTGTCTTTTATGGTGGATTTTGTTTTAAAGTCTATTTTATGTGAGATTAGTATTGCCACTTCTGCTCTTTTTTGGTAGGTGTTTGCTTGATATATTTTTTATATCTTTTGATTTTTTAATAAATTCACATCTTTGTTTCTAATGTATGTCTCTTGTAGACAGCATATTGATGGATCCTGGTTTTTTATCCATTCCGTCACTCTGCATCTCTTTATGGGTGCATTTAGGCTATTTACATTTAGTGTAGTTATTGATAGGTGTGAGTTTATTGCTGTCATTTTGTGGTGCTTTTTATTTGTAGTGCTGACGTTTTCTTTGTTCCTCCTAGTGTCCTGTGCTGACTTCCTTTGTTTGTGGATTTTTTTTTTCATTTCTTTTGTTTTTGTAGGGTTTGTTTTTACTGAGTCTTTATGCTTTTCCTCTTTATTTTGATGAGTAGGTTTGTTAACTTTCTTTGTGGTTAGCTTGACATTTACCCTTATCTTCCTAAGTTTGAAGCAGTCTATTATTACTTAGTATCGCCTTTCCTACCTCTCCATTAGAAGTTTCTATACCTACACTGTTTTTTCCCTCTTTTATGATTCTAACGTTGTTGTCATTTACAGATTAACTTCTCTGATTCCGTGTTGTATTTCTTTTGGTTTTGGATAGTCCTTGAGAGTTCATTTCCTAGATTGGTATCTGGCTGGTACGATCCTGCATCCTAGATTCTGTCTGTGAGCTGATGTTGTTTGTTCTCAGATCAAACGACTCTCTTTAATAATTCTTGTAAGTTTGGTTTGGTTTTCACATATTCCCTTAATTTATGTTTATCTGGAAATGTCCTAATTTCTTCATATTTTAATGAGAATTTTGCAGGATATATTATTCTTGGCTGCCAATGTTTTTCTTTCAAGGTTTTATATATGACATCCCATTGTCTTCTTGCCTTCAGGGTTTCTGCCAAATAACCTGAGCTTAGTCTTATTGTTTCTTCTCTGTATGTGACTTTTTGTTTTTTCTCGCGCTGCTCTTAGGATTCTTTGTCTTTGGTTTTAGCAAATGTGATTATGATATGCCTTGGTGATTTTCTTTTGGGGTCTATCATATATGGGATTTGTTGAGTTTCTTGGATGGTCAGCTTTTCATCTTTCATGTTATTGGGGAAGCTTTCTGTCAGTAGTTGTTCGGTGATGCTCTCTTTGTTTTCTGTTTTCTCCCCCTGTTCTCGAACTCCGGTCACTCGCAGATTTTTGCTTTTAACTGTATCCCACGTAATTCTCAGGGTCTCTTCATTTTTCTTCACTCTTTTTTCTGATTTTTCCTGAAACAGAGTTGTATCTAAGTGTTTGTCTTCAATTCCACTGATTCTGTCTTCCACCATTTCAAACCTGCTCCTCAGCACTTCTATGACACTGTCCATTTCTGAAATCTTGTTGTTTATCTTTTGGATTTCTAATTGTTGTTTTTGTATGATTTCTTGTTGTGGATTTATTTTGGCATTTTGTTCCTTTATTAGTTTCCTGAATTCTTCTATTCTTTTGTCTGTATTTTCCATGAATTCGTCTGCCTTTTTCATGAATTTGTCTATTTTTTCTTCATTTTTGTCTGCTTTTTGCTTCAACTCTTGGATAGCTCTGAATCTTAGATATTTGAATTCCCTATCAGGGAGTTCTAGTGCCTTTTCTTTTACTGCAGCGTCATCTGGTGTTTTATTTTGGATGCCTACTGTCACCTTCCTGTCCTATTTTTGTAAATGTTTTGATATTGGCTGCTGTCTTCAAGACATTTGATAGTTATTTTCCTCATTTACTGCTTTTTCGTTTTAGTTGGCTATGTCTTAGCAGGCGGGCTGTGTGTTCTGTGTTGTTTGCTCATCTGTGGGCACAGTACTTTTTGCCTCCTCCAATTGGCAGTGTCAGTCGCTCAGATATGGCACAGCAGGGCAGGTCTAGCTGAAGAGGAGTTGCTAGCATGGGTTGTTTGTGGCACTTATACAGCAACCAGGGTGGGCCAGTAATCATTGCAGGGTATGTAGGCCATCTGGGCTACTTGGTGGTTTGATGTTCAGCGCATGGTGCAGGTAGGCAGGATGGAGGGGGTTGACTGTGATGTGTCGAGCTAAGATGGGTATGGGAGAGAGGAGAGCGAGGAAAGAGGAACCGGAGCCAGAAACATCTAAAAAAGAGTGCTAGGCGAGCTTGCTGTTAGAGTGGAGAGATGAGAGACTATGAAATGGAGAAAAACAAAAAGGAGAAGAAACAGAAAAAAAGAAAAGAAAAAATTAGTAAAAAAAATTAGAAAGTAAAAAAGAAAAGAGAAGCTCCCAGGGATCTCACCCGTGTGGCTGCGAAACCTCCAACCTTTTAGTTACCAGCGAAGCTTGTTAACCGTTTGTACCACCCAGAGGCTCCCCACTCAACTTAGAGCTCCTTCAAGCCATAATTTATGGGTTGATTTCAAATTTCTGCTTACCATATTGTTACCTCTTTTCTAGGCAGTCTGTAATATGTGATTATCCCTTTTCAACTTTTTCTTAGTTTTATCTAGTGATGCTATAACAGAAACACCACAAATGGATGGTTTTAACAAAGAGAAGTTTATTTCCTTGTGGTAAAGTAGGCTAAAAGTCCAAATTCAGGGTGTCAGCTCCAGGGGAAGGCTTTCTCTCTCTCGGCCTTCTCATCAGTGTCACCCCAGACTAGGAGCTTCTCTGCGCAGGGACCCCAGTCCAAAGGACGCGCTTTGCTCCTAGAATTGCTTTCTTGATGGTATGAGGTCCCCCTGTCTCACTGCTCACTTCTGTCTTTTATATCTCAAGAGATAACCTCAGGATAAACTCCAATCTTGTAGATCCAGTCCTGCCTTACTTACACAACTGCCACATATCCTGCCTTATTAACATCATAGAGGCAGGACTTACAACATACAGGAAAATCATACAGTACCAGGAATCATGGCCCAGCCAAACTGATACACACATTTTTTGGGGGGACATAATTCAATCCATGACATTCCACCCTTTGGCCCTCAAAAAATCACATCCTTGCAACATGGAAAACACATTCATTCCATCATATAATAGCAAAAGTCTTAACTCCAAGTCCAAAATCCAAAAATTCCTCTTCATCTGTGAAATCTAGAATACAAGTTATTTGCTTTCAAAGGTACAGTGGCAGAATAGGCACAAGCTAGACATTTCCATTCCAAATGGGAGAAACTGGAGGGAAAGAAGGGATAACAAGCACCAAGCAAGTCAGCAGAACACATTACATTAGCCCTCAAGGCTTTGAAAATAATCCTCTGTTCTCTGAGACAATGTACACAATAGCCCTGCCCCTCCAGACTCTAGGTAATATGAGTGGAGGCCCCTTGGCCCTGGGCTTCAGCTCCGCCTTCCAGGCCCACTGGGACAGCAACTCTGCTCCCTTGGCTTTAGGTGCAGCATTGTCCCAGTCCATCTGAATGGCAACTCCACCCTTAGAAGCACCAGAGGCCATTGTTCCACCCTTTGAAACTCCTGTGGTCACGGCCATACCTTTTGAGACTGAGGCCTTCTCATCAGTGTTCCCCTAGACTAGGAGCTTCTCTGCACAGGGACCCTGGTCCAAAGGACACGCTTTGCTCCTGGCACTGCGTTCTTGATGGTATGAGGTCCCCGTCTCACTGCTCACTTCTGTCTTTTATATCTCAAGAGATTGCTTCCAGATACACTCCAATCTTGTAGATCCAGTCCTGCCTTACTAACACAACTGCCACCCATCCTCCCTTATTAACATCATAGAGGCAAGATTTATAACATATAGGAAAATCATACATAATTCAATCCATGACAGACTTGGATACCTAAAAGTGAGCACAAAAATTTATTCCTTGGACTTACTTTTGGAAGAAGTAATTTAAAGGGGCTTCCCCCTTGGGTTTGATTGTGAACGTTTCTTAGATCCTTGTTAAGACCTAAGGAACGTTAGCACTAGTATTTTTTCCAGTTACAGTGTATAGATTGAAATAAATCAATATGAGAGTGTCTTTGGAATTTAAAAGCATCCTCATGGGGTTTTTAAGAATTCAAGATTCTTTGAGAAAATCAATTGACCTGTTAATACCGATAATTTCAGGGTGCTTTACGAAAAATAATAGATGCCTGCACATCTAAAGTATGTCCATTCAAAATGTGTCTATTAAATGCCTGTATAAACCAGGACCTGTCACGTTCTGGAAGTATGGAGATCAATAAATCATGGCTTTACCCTTGAACTCACAGACTAGTAGGGAAGACGGCAGTGAACAGAATCAATTACAATACCTTATGATCAGTGCCCAGGTACGGTTTTGTTTAAGGCATCATGGTTTAGTCTTAGATTTCTCAGTATGGTATTCTTTTAGTTTCTCTGTATTGACAACGTTTATGTGCAGTGTGTTGAATAAAGGGTTTTATGTATGTTATCTCATGCAGTCCTTTTAGAGGTTGGTCCCGTTAAGGATCCCATTTTGCAATTGGTAAAGATGAGCAGTTTTTCAAATGTAAAATTGAGAAGATATTCTCTATGTCTGTGGATTTGAAGGCTCTGAGAAGGCTCTGTGAGAAGTGAGGAGATAATACAAAAGACAGCCCTGCACAAGAATTATCATCAGAAGTCCTTGGTGTGAAAATATTTCCAAGGGCTCCAAGAATTCGACTAGAGGAGATCCCAAAGCAGACTCCTGTTTGTCACTTATCCCTCCCTGCTTGTCACCTGACTCCCCTTCGTCTCTTCCCCCTCTTGTTTCTGTAATTGAGGGTGTTCCCAGTATTGACTAGATGCACTAAGCCAAATTTGAGAAGTTATTTTTGCTTTCTTTTTTTAATTTAATATCTCTTGCCATATTCCAGCAGATGTAAGGAAGCTAATTTAAATTATGCTTTTTTTATTTATACAATTTTGCAAGAGCATGTGTGGGTTTTGGAAGTTATTTGAATACCATGTCTTTCTTCAAAATAAATGACAATAACATTGATTCATCCCCCTTCATTCCTTCCTCTTAAACTACTCTAAAATACTGGGAGGAAAAAACAATCCTAGCATTTGTTAAATGTGCAGTGGTTGACTATTACCTAGATATATACTTGCAGTGCGTGAAGCCAAACAGGTGTGGACTATAGTAATTCATTAGATGGATGTTAAACTCATGAATTTAGTTTACTGAAGTTTTAGCTGAGTGTAGTATCCCGTATGTATGGTTTTTCTATACAACAAGCAGCATCTAGGTAAAGAGTAATTACTGACTTCCCTCAGTGTCTAATTGTAATCCATTCTGAAATGAATCACAGATCAGCCTTCAGGTGTGTGCTGCACACACTTAAACTTGCTCCTGAGCAGCAGCTCCCTTTATTTATTTATTTTGGGAATGATCCATTTACTGCTTTGGGATGGGGGTGTGGAGGATGTGGAAGATGCTTAGGTGTGCTGACTCCTCCTGGGCGCACAACAGGTTGCAGCTGGCTGCCTTTCCCATAAGTCCCCACTTTTAGGCGGGGGAGTGCTGGGGGAGCAATTGGGGAGTGTCCTCCTGTGCTCTCTTGTTAGGAAGGGTCCCTGTGCTCTCATTTCAGCAGGCCGCAGGGAGGTTAGACAAAGGTATCAGATTCAAGCCTTCAAATAGGCCAATTTTCTAAAAATGTTTTTAAGTTTCCTTTTTTGAGGAGGGAAGGGGAAAAGCGGATTTTTCTTTGTAAATTCTTTTCATTGTAATTAGATCCCAAAGGGAAACTTAGCACTGGGCATGTTCGGATATGAATGGTTTTGCTGATAAGCAACGGCCTCCCGGAACTAGACTTAAAATAGTAGTTTTTCCTCCACCCCCTCTGAGAGTTGCAAATGGTATCTGCCAAACAGATGACAAAGTACTCTGGACTGAATCACACACAGCATTTTGAGCAGAACACACGGCTAAACTCTTGTAATTACTGTTTGTAGCTGGCCAAAGCTGGCTAGGAGAGGGCAAATCCAAGAGGAAATAAGTTTCCTGAACCTTAGAGAAATGGCTGTGTATTAATTAAAGGCTAGGACGGGACGGGTGCTTCTCAGGCATGCTCCAAGTTGTTCTTGAGAGCACAGTTCATTTCACGTTTCCTCTGGAGGGAGTGAGTAGATAATTGGGATCTTTTTTGTCTTTTTCTTTTTTCCCCCCACGCCCGTTTTGGTCTTATGGCCTTGAACCCGCAGTGAATTGAAGAAAGATAGAAATGGATATGTCTGACCCCAATTTTTGGACTGTCCTCTCAAACTTTACTTTGCCTCATTTGAGGAGTGGGAACAGGCTTCGGCGAACACAAAGGTAAAAACACGGGGGAATCCTTTGCCTGGTGCGGGAATGCTTTCGCTTCCGAGGCGCCCATGTGCTGGGCTGCCCAAGCCTCTTAGAAGCTGGGAGTTTGTTTATTGGCTGACAGTTTGAAAAGTTTATACTTTGTTAGGGGGCACTGTTTCAGGTATCCCATCATCCTTGCGGATTTCCTGGATAATCCTGATGAATGTGCTTCTTAGAATTCTTCTTTTGATATGTGGGTAACAAGATGAATTTCAGTTGTGAGTGGTGGGGAGAGAAAAGGGGAGGGGCGGGGGAAGGAGATACTTTGTCTATCTTTTTGATCTGATCGTTTTTATTCATTTCATTCACCCAGACATCAGGGCTTCTGGTTCTTTGTGGAACCTTTCAGATGTTCGCCTCCATTAGATGTTTGACCTTTATAAGATGCAGATGTATAAATACAAAGATAGTTCAAGTTAGCCTATTTCATATTGTCTGCTTAAAGAGACAGGTCTGCCAAACTTCGCCATTTGGTTTTTACTGGTTTGCTGACATTTATTGCTAATACAGGGCTGGCCTTTTCATTTTGAAACATATATTTGACAGAATAGATGGGGGAAAAAAAGAATTTTAAGGTGAAGATGAAGCTCATGCCACAAGTGAAAGGCAGTTCAGAGTTAGTTGCTGACACTTAGGTTGAGAGAACATGATTTTTAAAGGAGGAGTTTCTCCTCTTTCCACATTTGTGCCCAGCACAGAAAGGTGGCATTATCGTGGTTTTTAGAGGGACACACCCTCCAAGTTGTGTAGATACAGATTCTTTGTTTTTCTTTAAAACTTGCCTTGCATGTACACGTGAACATGCATGAGAGCAACAGTGCAGTCAAATAAACAGGATGCAGGCTATCAGATTTGGAACTTCATAATCTCTATACACCAGTGTTCACAGAATACAAGAAAATGGTTCTTTGTGTTTTGTTATACCTGTAACTCTTCGTGGCATAAATGTAGATAATGTAATATTTTGGAAAATGCAGTAGCTTGTTTTTTTCTTTTGAAATTTCCCGTGATATATTTCCAAAGCATACTGTAAAATTCTCCCTTTCTCTCACATTCGCTATATATATATGTGTGTGTGTGTGTATGAATGTGTATACATATATGTATACATGTATTTATGTGTCTGCGTGTGTGTGGGAGCCCTGGTGGTGCAGTGGTTAAGAGCTCGACTACTAACCAAGAAGTCAATGGTTCCAATCTACCAGCTGCTCCTTGGAAATGCCATGAGGTCAGCTCTGTTCTGTCCTGCAGAGTTGTTTTTGAGTCTGAATCAACTCGATGACAACGGGCTTTTTTAGAAAAAATTTTTATGTATGTGTATGTGAGAGATATCTGGCAGATTTGAAGTTACACTTACCTTTTAGTGCAGCTTGAACCATACTGATAGCACTAAACCATGTTAAATTATAAAATGCCTTTTAAAAAGTGTGGCTATGCTTTCTTATTCCGCCATATAATATGTTCAGAGATACTCTTTTAGTACTGGTCATTTTTATTCATGCTGGATCATCTATGGACCAAGCCTCCAAAACAGCTGATAAAGTTAAACAGATATGTGTTCTATAAATGAACAAGGCCACTACTCCTCATGGCCATAAGTCCTGTGACTCTTTCCCTTTTTCAGTTTGACGGGAGACCTTTAGTATTTCTCAGCGATGAGGTCTGGCTGTGGTGCAGCTTCTGCTCTTACCTGGAGAGATGGTTTGCTCCAGCATCACACCAATATGTCTGAACCTGAAAAGTAGCTGGAGCCTTTCTTCCCCCCTACTTACCTGTTGGTAGTATTACTGAGAGAGTCATTTCATAAAGAATTCTCAGATTGGGCTGACCTTGGCTTTAGGTGAATATCTGTCCAGCCGTGTTGTTGTTGTTAGAGGTTATGGAGTCAGCCCTGACTCAAGGCAACCTTAGTTATAACAGAACAAAAATGTTGCCCAATCCTGTGCCATCTTCATGATTGTTGATATGTTTGAGTCTGTTGTTGCATCTATTGTATCAATCCATCTCACTGAAGGTTTCCCTCCAATTCAGACAGCTCACATTAGCAGAGAGCCTACGTTTTAAGCAACCTTGGTTCTTCCCGACAAATTGGCATAAGCATGGGAGGGCCATTTCCATTCCCAGAGTCATGCACCCGTATCTTTCACTTTGACAAAACAAAAGGAGGTGGATTTTCTTCTTCCCTTTCAAGAGTAGAGGTTGACATAACCTGCTTGTTACTGGAGATTGCTAGTATTTACAAAGTGTGGAAATACATGTCCTAAATATCATCTCTGCTTCAACCAGTCATGCCTGTCTCTGAGGACTGGTGCTGCTTTATATTTATTGGTATTATTATGTAGATTCAGAAAGATGAAGGGCAGGTGTCCTCCTGTGCAAGGCAGTATACGTGGCTGTTGTATTCTGTTATTATACAGTGATCAGTTCTGGCTCTGTGTCCTTCCCTAAGGACACGCAGCATATGCTTACACTGTCACCTAACCCTTAACTGCTCTAAGTCCTTCTGCTTCTCCACATGCCACACATTAACCTTCTTCCTTACCTGGCTGATCACGTACCCTGAATCTCTTTTTCAAAGGATCTTTCCATTCCCACATTGTCCTCTCCTGTTGCCAGTTATGATGAGGGTGTTCTAGGTGAGGACGCCTTGCCCTCACCCTCAGTCCAACCTGCCTTAATTCTTTGAATATCTGTCCTGTGCAGACTTAACTTCTTTTCTGCACCCTCGCTAACTTTGTCTTACAGATCATTCATTTTGCATATTTTATCCCAGGTACTTGTTCTTTATAATCCAGAGGGCTTCATCTTAACTTTATCTTCAATATCAGCTCCTTAAATCTATCAAGGAGTAAAATCCAGCTTTGATCCTGTAAATGAGTATCTTAGAGCTCATTGGAATAGGGGTTTGTACCACTTAAACAAAAGGAAGAGAGGTTGAGTATTTTCAGATTCTTTCCTTAAATTTTTGCTGTTGTTGTTAGTGACTGTTGAGTCTATTCCAACTCTTGACAGCCCCATGAGTGCAGAGTAGAACTGCTCCATAGGTTTTTCAAGGCTGTGAACTTTCAGAAGTAGATCTCTACACCTGTCTTCTGAGGCACCTCAAGATGGGTTCGAACCACCAACCTTTTGGCTAATAGTCAAGCTCTTAACTGTTTCCACCATTCAGGGACTCCCCTTAAACCCTTATTACAGTAGAAATTGTCATCACAGAAACCTTTTAGTTTGCTACATCCAGGGCTTTGAACTGGTTCAGTCATGGCCTAGGAAGTGAAACTGGAACAGACCAGAATGTTTAAAATTTGGTGACTCAGAAAGGGAAAAGTTACAGGTTGAAGCCCTGGAATGGGAGACTCAGAAGAGGCATAGTGAGCCCTTTCAGGAACCTGATATGTGAGATTGGATTATTGGCAGGACTGTGGAGACCGACACACATTCAAAGTGATGCAGTTGTCTGCCATCTTTGAACAGGGCACTGCTGTTTCTGACTCAGTGCAAAATCCAACAGGCAAGAGATTTGGTTGCTATGCAATGCATACACTGCCCTTGTTTTCTAAGAGGAAGGTTAAATTTCCAGCAGGGCTTCAACCTGTAATTTTTCTGTAATTCTTTTATAGAATCTTTGATCAAAATGTTCAGTAATGGTAGCTAGGTGTCATCCAGTTCTTCTGGTCTCATGGCAAAGGAGACAGTTGTTCATGGAGGCAATTAGCCACACATCCATTTCTTCCTCCAATTCCTGGTTCCCCTTCCTCTCTTGCTCCAGGCAAACTGAGACCAATTGTTGTGTCTTGGATGGCCACTTACAAGCTTTTAAGACCCCAGACACTGTGCAACAGACAAGAAGGTAGAACAGAAACACTAAACACTTTATCAGGATGATTAACTGGGATATCCCAAGAAACCATGACCCTAAACCTCCAAACCAAGAAACCAAATCCCATGAGGTGTTTGGTTGTACGCAAGCAGCCTCAGAAGCTACTCCTTTTGTTTTGTTTTTTTTGGTCACTGTTGTAAATATAGCTGTCACACAACTTTTGCCAAGTCAACTTTTTACAGGTATACTTTTTAAGGTTTCTCTTCTAATTCTGAGCCCTACCTGGGCCTACCACTCCCTGAGTTCTTTGGGAAAAGAAGCCTACAGACTTACTCTCAGACTAGGCTCTTTAAGATTACACAGTACTGATTAACCAAAGACCTGTATTCCTTGACCCATATCCCCAAGATGGTATATTGTCATTCATTTTTTTTTTTTTTATTGTACTTCAGGTGAAGGCTTACAGAACAAATAGTTTCTCATGAAACAGGAGTACACATATTGTTTTATGACATTTGTTAACAACCCCACAACATGTCAACCCTCTAACTTCTCAACCTTTTTTTTGGTGAAAATACACATAGCCAAAGATACACCATTTCAAAAATTTCTACGTGTACAGTTCAGTGACATTGACTACGCTCTTCCGATTGTGCTGCTATTCTCACGTAAGATGAAGGCTTACAGAACAAAATAGTTTCTCATTTAACAGTTAGTACACATGTTGCCCTATGACAATGGTTAACAATCTCACAATACATCAACAATATCCTTACTCAACCTTGGGTTCCCTATCACCAGCTTCCTTGTCCCCTTCTGCCTTCTGGCCCTTGTCACTGGACTACTGTACTTCATTAGTCCCATTTGGTTTTACGGGGCTGTCCATTCCCAGGCTGAACGGTGAACCTCGGAGATAACTTCACCACTGAGCTAAAAGGGTGTCTGGGGGGCCATACTCTCGGGGTTTCTCCAGTCTCCTTTAGGCCGGTAAATCTGGTCTTTTTATTTTGTGAGTTAGAATTATGTTCTACATCCTTCTCCAGCTCTGTCCAGAAACCCTCTGTTGTGATCCTGGTCAGAGCAGTCAGTGGTGGTAGCCGGGCACCATCTAGCTGTACTGGACTCAGTCCAGTGGAGGCCTTCATAGCTGTGGACCATTAGTCCTTCAGACTAATCTTTTCCTTGGATCCTGTTCTCCTCATTCTCCCTTGCTCCCAAAGGGATGAGACCAATGGAGTATCTTAGATGGCCGCTCACAGGCTTTTAAGACCCCAGACACTACTCACCAAGGTAGAATGTCTTTATAAACTTGCCATTCATTTTTAATCTTGACTGTGGTAGACATTGGGCTGTCCAGATGCGCACCTAGTTTTGTCTGCTGTCTTACTGTAAAGCTCACATCTTTCCATTGGAAATTTTTTTTGTTTTTTAATGCCTGGCTTTCCTCTTCTCTCCCTTCCTTATGTCCTCAAGGCAGTCGCAGTACCGCCATCCACCTGCTGCTTTGAGGGACAGAAATGTAAGCTGAATGGGCAGATTGTTTCAACCAAAAGGTCTTGTTGTTGTTGATTTAAACTAAAGTAATACTGCATGTTTTCACAGCTTTAAATTACATGGTTCTGCGGGTATTGTATTCACTTGAGCATCTCCTCACAATTTAGAGTAGAAATCAGTTTGCTTGCATTCATGTTTCCACTTCTGTTTATAACATCTTTTCTTTCCCTATTGGTTAAAAACCTTTGGAAGGAGTTGGTTTTCTTTTTCACTTATCTCTCCTTTCTCCCACAGTGTATAAAAAAGGCTACAGTTGATTTCTAAATACTGCCAGGTTTTGAGGTGGGCATTCCATGTTAATGAAGTGCAGATACTTGACTTTTAATCTTCATGTTTAGACATCTGTCATGTTTTTATTTGGCTTACATGATAGTCTTCAACCTTCAATGACGCCTAAATCAATACCTTTTATCCATGCAGATGAACAGTTTGTGACTCAGTTAATCACTTTGAGCAAGTTTCTAAATGTGTTTTTCTGAGAACCAACAATTCCGAGGACCCATGGGATAAATGAAGTTGTTTTGCTGAATTCACGTTACTCAGCAGTTGCTATGAGCAGCAGGTACATTGAGGGATCTTAAGCTAACTGCTGTAGTTGTCAGAATGTATTGAATTTTTATGCTTATGGCATCTTCCCCTCAGAAACATCTGTAGTGTTTGGCGAGTTTGTTTTTCCTTTTTTGCTCATGAATATGTCTAAAAGAGTGTGAAGAATAGACTTTTCTCCTGCCCTGGGATTCTGGGTGTTAGTGAAATTGTTCTCATCTCTTTCTCCCCTGAACCTCAGTTAGATTCACACTTATTGAGCACTTATTCTGTGCTGGACACTGTAACCCAAAGACTAAAGCCATAGGCATGCCTTCAGTGAGTTCACAGTGCAGGAGGAGTAAGACTTGTAGATGAATCATTGCTAACCAGAGCAATGAAAGAGCTACAAAGTACATAATAAGCCATAGGAGTGGTCAATGGGTAAGGAAGACTTTGGCCTTAGGGAGCCAGGAGAGGCGTCCCATAGAGGAGGCAACACTGGAGAGGGTTTTTGAAGAATAGGTTGGCATTTATCAGACAGAGGGACCAGGACTTCCCAAGGGGCAAAAGAAGTGGTATGTACAAAGGCATGGTGGCCTTGGCAGCAGAATTCAGTGACAGAGCTCTGTATTGCTGGAGCATAAAGAACCAGCAGCATAAAGAACCAGCTGAAGTATAAAGTCTGAAGAGGCAGTACAGCATAGTGGTTAAGAGGGTCGATCTCAAGCCAGTCCATCTGGGTTTGAATCCTGACTCTGATATTGGGTAGGTTAACTTCTTTGGACTTCAGTTGCCCCATCTATAAAATATGGATAATTAAATTACTTATCTCACAGGGTTGTTGCAAAGATTACAGTGTGTTCATATGTGTAAAATGGTAACTGAATTCAATGACTGGCACTTAAAAACGTTCAATAAATCTTAGTTACTAGTATTGCTACTATCATTACAACAAGGGAATGAGTAGGCAGTGATGAGACTGGGGAGGGAAGCTAAGGCGCCATTTGATATTTGAGGGAGCTTGGCCTTTACACTGTGGGTGAGGGACAATGAGTGTCTAGCATCACTGTGGAGTTTGGGGATGGGGGTGAGACCTAGAAACCAATAAATAAGTATTGCAGCAGCCTATCTGAAAGGTTATGCAGGCCTGAATTAAGAATGTGGTGAGATAATGTCTTTGAGAGATATTAAGTATATAAAATTAACAAAAGTTGATGAGCCATTGGTTCTGAGGGATGATGAAAGATTCCACAATGTTTGTAGGGTTTTTGACTGGGGGAACAAGGAAGGTGGAAGAACCACCTGTAAATGTAGGAGTACGGGAGGGGAAGCCACAAGAACTTGTACAATTTTATCCCTCAGAAGCTAAGTTAAATCTACATTTTTTTGAGCACTTGTTGTGTGTTGGTGCCATGGGGTATTCATTCTTTCATTCAGCCAATATTTACGCCACGTACCTGGTGCTGGACTAGGGATATAGTGGTGAACAAGACAGAGCATTTGGATCTTGCAAATAAACAACCATCTAAATAAGCCAATTGCCAAGTTACAGTCAGTGTACTGAAGGCTATAAGCAAGAGCTGAGAAGAAAAAGTAACAGTGCAGACGTCGGGGCAGAGGGCTACTTTAGATAATGTGGTCAGCAATGATCATTTGAGGAGTTAACCTTTAAGGGGAGACTGAAATAATGAGAAAGAGCTGCCCACGGGAAGAGTTTGGGGCCAGGCATAGGGAACAGCAAAGGCTCTGAAGCAGAAAAGAAAGGGTCTCCAGGTGGATATAGAGACCCAGGCACCCAGTGAGACTGGACCAGAAGTAATAGGCTTGGGAATCATCATTCAGACCATCAGAGAAATAGATTAATCTGTGAGGGAGCTAACAATGCCCCACTTAAGGAGTGGGCAGGAATCCAGATAGGTGCAGAGAGAAGGAGTCTGGGGAGGAGAGTCCTCAAAGAAAGAAGGGAACAAGAAGAGCATTGTCACAGAGATCCCAGGAGGAGAATGGTCAACACTGCCATTCCACAGAGAGATGAAATGAATGTGTGTGTTGGGTCTGGCACCTGGGAAACAGTCGATGACTTCAGCAGGAGCAGCTGTAACAGAGTGATGGGTGTGGGGTGCATGTGTGTGTGTGTGTGTGGTTGGGGGGAGCATGCTGACAGGCCAGGAAATGGTAGACAAGTGAAAAACTGGAGACCATGGGTAGCAACAACTCTCTGTGGAGAGCTAAATACAGCCACGACACATCATTCCATCCTAGTCTGTGCACATTCATGGCTGGCCTGTTAGCCTTCTTTTCTGAATCGTATCCCCTTACTCACTGTTGTTCATTTTTACTGACTGCCTGATCACCCAAATCAGCAATGGCAGTTTCTTTTCACCTCCTCTCTGGAAGTTCAAGCCTTTCAACAGCCATATGCGTATCTCCTAACATTTTGACCATTGGAGTTTCTCTCTCCTTAAAGCCCTGGCTCTGCACATCTCTACTTCCCATCTACTGCCACTTCCTCTCCTCTGAGCCTCTTGATACCCACACCTTTCCCCTTCAGCCTATTCCTAAGGTGACTGAAACCCAGCTGCACTTGTTGCTCCTCCTCTCCACGCCTGACCTGCAGGCTCTGCCCCTCCTTGAGTCTCTGTGCCCATTTCCTCC
The DNA here is from genome assembly GCA_030035585.1 of Dugong dugon. Taxonomy (NCBI): domain Eukaryota; kingdom Metazoa; phylum Chordata; class Mammalia; order Sirenia; family Dugongidae; genus Dugong; species Dugong dugon. The sequence goes on from CM057460.1 coordinate 71,641,266, forward strand.
CACTCCCTTCTTTGCCCAGGCCTGTTTCATAACTGCTTCCTTTCATCCTTCTCTTTTCATGCTCTAGAATGTATCTTCTGCAGCTGGGACAGGCCTGCATATCACTGCAGGGCTTGCCCTTCAATCCTCTCATCTCCAGGGTGCTCCGAACATTGGCAGTATTCCATGAGGCAACCCTGGTTGCCCTCTCTCATGCCTCCCCCTCTCCCCAACTTAGTAAGGGCTACTCCTGGAGAAGAGGAGAAAGCTGAGACACCAAGCCAGGAGCTTTCAGCAGGTCTTTCTCTGATTTCTTGCCAAGATCCAGGCTGCCCCACTCAGCATTGTGTTCTCACAGATTGAGTGCGTTGTGTACCTGATTAAAGCTTACCAGATACAGAGGACATGAGCAGGAATATGCATAGTTCCAAAATGTTGTTTCTAGCCTGTAGTATGATGCTTACAATAGGAGATTACAGATTGTTTGTTTTGCCCCTTGAATGTGTAGGCCTTTTGTGGGGAGGGGAGAGAGAAAGAGAGAAATGTGTGAGAATGCAAAAAGTAGATTTTTAAAAGAAGTTCATTAAAAATAAACCATTTGAAACTGGAGCATATGGTCCATGGGGAGGCATGGGCTATTCATTGCTGTAATTGGACAACATTTTGAGGGTGTACGTGTGTATGTGTCTTAACTCCCAAAGCACAGAGAAAGGGTGGGTGGTACGCTGATAAGTTCACAGCAAGGAGGTAGAACATCATGTGCTTTTATTGCTTGGCTTGCTTCCCTTTACACATATATCCAATTATCCGAAGCCTAAGTAATGACTTTGAAACAGGTGAATTGTAAAGAAGCTTCAAGGTAGAGACCATCTTCCTTCTGGACTGACGACTGATGAGTGTCAGGTCAAGAAATCATTTGAGCCCCTTCGCAGGGATGACCCACAGAGGAGAAAGCTTAGAATAGGGCTTGTTCTGAATCATTTGGGAGATACTGCCTTTTATTGGTTGAAATGGGGATAGGCTGGTTTCTAAGGGAGATTACAAATGGAGGTACTAACCTCCTGCTCTCCCATACACCCCCACCTTTAGTGTGAGTGAGCATGTACAAAGCTATGTTAATCTGAGCTGTCTTTACTACATGTTACCTAGTCATTTGAGAATTATATCATGGTAACTGAGTAATCCCTTTGAAAGTTAAGTAGGAGAACCAAGACATGAAAATGGTCCCGGGGCTACTGGATTAAAGTAGGCACCAACACCCCAAACCAAACCCATTGCCATCAAGTAGATTCAGACTCATAGCGACCCTCTCGGACAGAGTAGAACTGCCTCATGGAGTTTCCAAGGCTGTGGTCTTTATGGAAGCAGACTGCCACATCTTTCTCCCCTGGAGCAGCTGGTGGGTTTGAACCGCCGACCTTTTGTTTAGCAGCCAAGCTCTTAACCACTGCGCCACCAGGGCTCCTTGAAATTAGGCACAGGGTGTGCATAAAACCATTTATTGAAAGTAGAGTCAATCTCTGTCAGTAGAGTCTTGGCTATATGGCACCAATTTGGTTTTTATGATGCCCGGAACATTTTGTAACTAAAATGATTTCTAAATAAAAGTTCACATGGTTGTCAATACTGGTAGTTCTGGTACTTTATTTTCTTTTCCTCTATCTGCCTGGTAATTAGGAAAGTTCCCTTGTGAACTTGGCTGTAAATTCTGAAAATGTTGACCTTAAACGTTAATAGAATGAGAGGACCTGTGGGAGTTTTAGCTACAGTAATGGCTATTGGACATGCTTATTAGAGAAGGTGATCATACAAATATCAAACTGAAACGTTGTGTTGCTGTTGTTTTAAGAAAAAAAGACCCAAGCAGAGAATTTACACTTGAATCAGCGCTTGAAGGTGAAATAGATTGGAAAGAATAGGCAGTCATTAATGTTTATCTCTTACCTTAAACACCGCATTGCTTGCTTTTTATGGAACCCTGGATCTTTCTACATTCTGCTGACTTTGTAGTTTTATACATTCACCAGTGACTCTGATTTTTTTAGGGCTTACTGGCAGAGTGGCTAACAGCTACAGCTGCTAACCTAAAGGTCAGCAGTTCAAATCCACGAGTCGCTCCTTCGGAACCCTGTGGGGCATTTCTACTCTGTCCTATAGGGTCTCTATTAGTCGGAATCAACTCGACAGCAGTGGGTTATGGTTAACGGTTTACGGTCTCTTAGGAGTCCCCAGGTTGTGCAAATGGTTAATATGCTTGCCTGCTAACCAAAAGTTGCAGGTTTGAGTTCACCCAGAGGTACCTTGGAAGAAAGGCCTAGTGGTCTACTTCAGAAAAATCAGCCACTGAAAATCCTGTGGAGCACAGTTTTACTCTGACCTAATCAACTTGGTGGAAACTTGTACTGGTACTTTCCTCTCTTAAGAAACTAATTCTAGGCAAAAGTATAGGCATAATCCAGATCTTGATGCTTAGTAGACCAACCACCATTTTATCCTGAAGTTCTGGAATAAGCTTTTAGTTCTACAAAGATAAGAACCATCTCCATGTCCCTAGAAACTTTCTAACCTGACATGGAGGTTCAAATTGTGGGTATCTTTTGGAGGTAATGTATTAGGTTCTGAGTGAATCACCTGGATAGAGGGAATGAGGAAACAGTAGATCACATGAAGATTAGTAAAACTTGATAAGGTCTCTTAGGGTCATAGAATTAGAGAGGAAAGAACATTGATGGATTCACCAGGCCAGTTATGCCAGTATGAGTATTTGTTGAAGCTATCTTTGCTACACTTCATTCTGTCTAATTTTAAATATTACAGTGGGTGTTGCTGTCTCAGGCCCCTAATTTTGACCTTACTGCATTTTTTTCCTTAAGAGTCACTATTAGAGTATTATCTAGCCACTGTTGAATTTCTCTGCTACTAAATCTGAAGAAAATCACTGAACCCATAGCTTGCATAAAAATCACCTATGCCCTTAAAGTTAGATGGTGGATATCTTTAAGTTGAAAATTATAATTATAAAATGTTTCACTTTTACAGATATATGGAGGAGTTAAGGGAAAAAAAGTATATTTGTCATGGGAAAAACTGCCTGCTGAATAAAAGCACTCTAGGAAATACCATAAATGAAACCTTTGTTACTATAAAACAATAGCATTAAGTGACTATTATGTAATGTTATTTCTTACGTCTGATTTGGATGACTTGTTGATTTTGGAACTTGAGATATAATTCCTTTAAAAATATTACTTTCACTTGGCTAATCTCAAGACTTTTGATACAAAAGCAAAAACTTTTCCAAGTGAATTACCTAGGTCAGACACTGCATTGGAGATATTGAAGCCGCGTCGGATAGATTTTTCTCCATACGGGGATCAATTTTACCCACATGCTGTTCTTCATTCTAGTACCAATCCTGATAAACACAAATTGTTTGCCAATCCCAAAAATGGCTTATAAAAAAAAAAAAATTTACTCTAGCCTTGTTCAACCACTCCAAAAGACAGACAGGTTGCAAAATGACTGATAGGCACGCTCACCTGCCTTGGTAAGTTGAATGAATGGTTCTGAATTTACATTTTCCATAAATGATAGGTTCCTGTTGTTGTTATTATGTGCTGTCAAGTCGGTTCCAACTCATAGGGACCCTATAGGTCAGAGTAGAACTTCCCCATAGGGTTTCCAAGGAGTGGCTGGTAGATTCGAACTGCTGACCTTTGGGTTAGCAGGCAAACTCTTAACCGCTGCACCACCAGGACTCCTGATAGATCCCTAAGCAAAGGGATTTATTTCCTTTGATCTCAAATGGCTATAGTGGCCGGTGGCCAGGGGAGGACAGGTAGAGTGTGGGGTAGTTCAGGGGTACTTTAGGTAATGGTTTTGCTATGGTTTCTACAAAATCAGCTTCTATGCTCATGAATCATAATGTCCTGTCTGCTTTAGGAATTGATGTTGGGGTTAGATGTTTGAACCATAGAATTAGAAAGAAATAAAAGTAGCCATGTTTTTACTATGTGATATATAGCGTTCATATTAGATGTCTTCTCTCCTATCAAGGATTTTATTTTAACTTTATTTTGGTAAAATACATGTAATAAAAAATTCGCCATTTTAGCCATTTTTATTTTTTGTTTATTGCTATAGTTTAAGTGAAAGTTTACATTTCAAGTTAGTCTCTTATATAGAAATTTATACATACATTGTTATGTGACCCTAATTTCTCTCTCTGTACTGTGACAGCACACTCCTCCTTTCCACCCCTTATTTCCCATGTCCATTCAACCAGCTCCTAACCCTCTCTGCCTTCTCATCTCACCTCTGGACAGAAGCCGCCCATTTAGTCTCATGTATCTACTTGAGCTAAGAAGCAGACTCTTCACGAGTATCATTTTATGTCCCACAGTCCAGTTCAATTTTTGTCTGAAGAGCTGGCCTCAGAAATTGTTTTAATTCTGGGCTGACAGAGAGTCCGGGGGCCATGCTTTCCGGGGTTCCTCCAGTCTGAGTCAGACCATTAAGTCTGGTCTTTTTACTAGAATTTGAGTTCTGCACCCCACCTTTCTGCTGCTCCATCAGGGACTCTATGTTGTGTTCCCTGTCAGGGCAGTCATTGGTGGTAGCCAGGCACTATCTAGTTCTTCTGGTCTCAGGCTGAGAAGTCTCTGGTTTATGTGGCCTTTTCTGTCTCTTGGGCTAATATTTTCCTTGTGTCTTTGGTGTTCTTCATTCTCCTTTACTCCAGGTGGTTGGGACCAACTGATGCATCTTAGATGGCCGATTGCTAGCTTTTAAGACCCCAGATGCCCAAAGTAGGATGCAGAACGTTTTCTTAATAAACTCTGTTATCCCAGTTGACCTAGATGTCCCAGAAAGCATGGTCCCCAGGCCACTGCCCCTGCTACTCTGTCCCTTGAAGTGTTTGATTGTATTCAGGAAACTTCTTAGCTTTGGTTTAGTCCAGTTGTCATTTTAGCCACTTTTAAGTGTACAATTTCGTGACATTAATTACATTCACTAGTTTGTGCAGCTATCAATCACCACTATTTCCAAAAGTTTTTCGTCACCCCAAACCAGAAACTGAATACCCCTCAGCAAAATCTCCCCATTCCCTGCTGCCCCAAGCCCCTGGTAACCACTAATAAATTTTGAAATCAAGGATTTTTAAGCTGAAAAGCTGCTCTCTTTAGTCCAGTTCTAGAATCTTAGTGGTTCTGATGCAGCTTTACCAGTATAACCATTGCCAAGATACTCTCCTGGTAAGTAGACTTCAGTTGTCTTCAAAGTTATGATTGATCACTTATCATTTGATGGCTTCTTAAAGGAGACTCTTTAAATAACAGCAGTTGTGGTTTTTCTTATCTTCTGAGATTTAACCTTGAAATTAGTCCACGTTCTTACATCAGACCTAGGGTAATTTAGAATTTGAACTGGTTAGATATAAATACGATGCAACTTTTTGAGGCCATTCCTATGAAATAATTTATTGGGATGGGTCCCAGGTTTAAAATCCGTGAAGAAAGAGGTTCTACTTCTTGGCACTGATAGATGCATTCAGAAAAGTTGTATTCATGCCCTTTACACTTTCAGTTAGCAGAAGTCATTTCTAAATACTTATTTTGGCATTAAGGAAGCTCGTCATGACCTATTGTTTCAGAAAGATTGTAGTCCTCCTTTTAAGCCAGTTCTCTGGTTCCCATGTAAGCGACATGCCCAGCCTGGTGCCCAAGAAACAAGCTTCGCATTTTCAAAACTTCCATTCTTATAGGTGTGTCCAGCAGGCAGTGGCTTGTAGCTGTTCGTTCAGCCACTTCACAGGTTTGATTTCAAATCTATTTAATAGAGAAATTAATATGTGTGGAGGGGATTCATGGCCCAGCAGTTATGGAGTTTGTTGGGAAGTCCCAGGTGTGTATCTATGTTAAACTCTACTTTAAGGTGTATTAGACTAAAATGGTTTTGTTTTTGTTTTGCTTTGTTTTTCCTTCTAGTCATACATTGAATTTCTAAAGATGTCTTAGGGTTTGGATTGGTAGGGGGTAGTCCCTGAAGGCTATGCAGCTCCTCTTTTAATTCCTTTCCTTTGTTGCTTTAGTGGCACTAAAGAGAAGTCCAGTGGTTATAAACTGGGCAAAAAAGGCAGAGAAACCAGGCCAAGTGCTGGAGGGATTAACCACTGAAAAAAGTTGATTACATTTGAAAAGACTTGAAGGGAGTAATTTAGGAGTCATGCATCACTGTGGACTTTTACTGTGTCGGGAGCTTGTGGATGAGCCTGAATGACTTTCTGAAACTTGATAACTTAATAACCTAGTTTGACTAAGTTTGACTTCTGTGGTTCTGGGCTGGGGATTTATTGCATCATCTCATTTATCATTATGTATCAGATATTTCTCAAGAACCTACTATATGACTGGGGTCATGATTATCACTGGGATATGTGAATGGCATGATTCTTTTAAGTATCTCATCTATTGTGGTTAGAAAGTAACATAGACCAAGAGTTGCTGTAACATGGAAGAATTGGTAGGAGATCTACTGATCAGCCAAGGAGGAGAGAGAAGGGAGTAAATATCTATTGAGGGATTTTGGGTATATGTTGTCTCATTTAATCATTATAACAACTCTGTGAAGAATTTATTAATACATCTTATTATATAGGTGAAAACTTTGAGGCTTATAGAATTTTCATAATGAGTCTCAAATCTCACCAGTAGTAAGTGAAGAATCAGATAAAAATCTAACTAACTATACTATCCTGTCTCCAAAGGAGATACATAGTTCCGACAATATTCTAATTAATGAAAATAACATTTGTAAAGTAACATTTTAGTATTTTAACTTTTACCAAACAGCAGCCTTCTGGCAATTCAAAAGATATTTTTGAAATCTAGAGTCTTGATAATTTAGGTCTTTTCTAGAGAAATGCCACCTGCTGTCTGAGGGAAGAGAGTGAGAAATGGAAGTAGGTTTTACTTAGTTTTAAAATTGCCACCTGCTGATTCTCTTTTCCATTAATGGAAATTGTGTATGTATTCTCCTGTAATTTCCTCATCTTAAAGTATTGCCGTTTATAATGGTGTTTGAGTGGGCTTGTGCTTTTAAAATTGAAACTTTGCCTGCAGTGTAGCTCTGAACAGCTACTATCTTATAGGTCTTTTGAATGAGTAGCACCCCACTCTACCCATGCTTATTTTTCTGAGATTTCTCTCTGTATTATAAAATCCTGTGCATTCACATGAGTGTATATATCATGCATATCTCCCCAAGTCCTTGCTGCTCTTGTAGCAGTGCATGCAATTTATTTCATAGTGGGGACAAAAGTTCTTGCCTCTGTAAGCAGTACAATGAGAATGATACCAGAGCAGACCTATTGGGAGAGTTTTAGAGATGAATTACCGTACTTTAATGCAAATAATGTGCACACTCTACCTTTGTTTGCCAGCTGTGCCCTCCTCCACGAGATATTTTCATAAGCACCTGTATTCCAATTTTTTTTTTCACATGTTGCTGTAAAAAAAATTAGCATAGCGTGCTTAAGAAAATACCTTACTGGGGAGAGGGTGATTAGCAAACAGAAGTAGAAAGTGAACATTACTTGCATAAAAAAAGGTACTTTAAAAGGTATTTAAGGGCTTCTTCTTCATTTTTTAAAAATAATGAATCCTCTTGAATATGCTAATGTTAACTGTGTTTTTAAGAAGGAGCTGAGTTGATGGCACTCTCTTAAATACATCTTTTCCTCTGGAAAATGATTGTATTTAGACAACTAAGAAAACATTTTTGTTAGGCATTAAGCAAATGTATAACAATAAACTATAAATAATCTACAATATGGAAAAGACACAAATGTTGTGTCTAAAATTCTCTAAACCACAAAATCCCTTTAGTGACCATCCCTTAGCTCTTGACCCAGTAGTGCAATATATGAGCTACTTTCCGGAAATGACTGCCACTTCCCACAGATGGGGTAAAAGAAGTTTTCCCATAGGGTACTTTTTAAATGTTAAAGAAGATGTTTTTCTTGGCCACTAATCCAGGCCCAAAACTTACTCAGATTCCTACTGACATAGGGTTTGCTGCCTTGTATTTATTCATCCAAGAAAAAAGAAAGTCCAGGCAGCTAGGACTTTGTTTTGCTTTGATTTGTTTTTTAACTTTTTAAAGTCAGGTTTATTGAGGTATAATTTACATGCAGTAAAATCATTCTTTTTGGGTGTGCAGTTCTGAGTTTTGACAAACATACAGCTGTGTAACTACCACCACAACTAAGACCTAGAATACCTCCAAACCCCTGAAAAAGTTTTCAATGTTTTTAGTAGTTTAATAAAGCTAATATAGGATAGGAATAAAATGTTTTGTTTTGCCCTCCTCTCCTCCTTTTTAAAATTAAACTCCACCCTGTGTTCACATTTCACCATGGGGTTGCTATGAGTCAGGGGCAGCTAACAACAATAGTTTTCCCTTTTTTTGTTCCAGTATCCCATCCAGGATGCCATGTTACATTTAGGCACCCTTTTGAAAATTAGTTCTGTGAGGAAGATGATTAAAAAACATAGTTTAATTACAAGGTTGATAATGTGATGTGAGGTACCAGCAAAATGCCTCAGAATGAGGTGCTTAAAAGAAAAGCATAAAGTAAATTGTGTGATTTATTATTAATATATAATAATAACGTCTTTGATGCTATGTAGGTGAAGAAGTTGTAAGAAAACGTAAACAAATAAAACTAGCAGAAAATGGTTAAAAATAATTCAGAGTTGTTGGATGGGGAAGGAAACAGGGCCATTGAGGTAGAAGATTTGTAAGGAATGAATTTTAAGACATAGATTACAGTTGTTGGAAAATAAGTATAGCGATCCAGAAGGAATCTTGGGAATTTTCTATGACAGCAAAGACTAGACGAAATATGCATTTTATAAATGATAAATTCAAGGTACTTCATTGGCTTTATAAAAGAATTTATCAAGTCATTCCACTACTTTTATTATATTTGAATTTTAGTGGAACCTATATAGGTTTTAAAATAAATTATCAACTTCACATATGCTGAAGACAAATAATTGGGAAAATTTGAACAAACATAAAGAAAAAAAAATCACCCCAAATCCTAGTACTCAAAGGTAATCACTGTTAACATTTTGGGGTTATCCTTCCAAAGTTCTTTTTTTTGTCCTGTATACATGCATACATATACCACAAAACTCATATCTGATTGTATGTCATATTTTATAGTCTGTTTTTTCTTTTTTTCTCTCTTAATGAGATTCTTTTCAATATCCAGCTTTTCAGGGTAGTACACAAGAAGGTATGGGAGAGAGAACTGTGAAGTTGTGGGCAGCATTCAAAACCACACTCTGAAAGGGGCTGTGTTAATAATGTGCAGCCCTGCCTGGTACAGAGGGAGAGAGGGACCTCGGACACCAGCATGTCAGCTTGGATGGTCTGAGGTTTTAGGTCCTGTTTTTTTCTACCTGTATTCAGATCTCTCTGGAAATGCTTCTTTAAAAGTACTGTTGCTAACTCAGAAATTACCATCTCCCCACAGGCTTAAATGTAAAACCTCAAGATCTAAACTTTATCCCTTATGTATGTGAGCAGATTTACCAGATGGCAGGTCAATTAATATATTTTTGCAAGGTGTAGAAATGTTTTTTCTCCATAGGGGAACAGTGAATCCGTCTGCTCCATATCTTCCTTTCGCCTCTGTTCTTTGGGGAAAATCATCATTTAATTTTCAGAAATAAATTGTGCAACTCTCTAAATGATACTTTATGCTTTTTTTAGGGAGATAGTTTTAATAATTGAAACTGTTTTTTACTATAAAGACTTAACCCTGTATCATGGACCAAAATATATGGACATCTAAGTTTCATCCAGGGTATTAGTATTTTTTTTTAAAGTTGAGCACACAGAATTATATGCTGAAAACTGATTCATAGAAGACTTAACTTGGAAAAGACATTTTGAAACATCTAGTCCAAACCCCTCATAGAAAGATGGAGAAATTAAAGTTGAGGTACCAAGGTTAGCAGTTCAAACCCACCCAGGGGTGCCACGGAAGCCAAGAAAATCTTATGGAGCAGTTATGCTCTGTAACACGTGGGGTCACCATGAGTCAGAATCAAGTCAATAGCAACGGGTTTGGTTTGTTTGTTTTTTACCAAGGTTTCAAGCTGGTAAACAACAGAGATGGACTTGGAACCCAGTATTCAGGTTCTAAATTAGGACTAATAAGCCTACTGCCATCAAGTTGACTTATAGCGACACTGTAGGACAGAACAGAACTGCTCCATAGGGTTTCCAAGGCTTTTAATCTTTATAGAAGCAGACTGCTACATCTTTCTACCTTGGAGCGCCTGGTGGGTTTGTACAGCCAACCTTTCGATAAGCAGCCTGACACTTAACCACTGCACCACCTGGGCTCTTTGATCTTTCAAGGGGCAAAAAAAGAGTGAGTAGAGAACTAGATTAAATTTCAGCTAAGAGAAATAGTGCACTCATATTTATTGCCTATTCTCACTTGAGTTTCAGGCACTGAACTGTACACATGACCTCTGTAGTTTCTTTTTGCACTCAAATGGCAATTCAGATGAGCATGTAATTAACTGTTTAGTGTATATGCCTTGCCTCCCAACTCTATTGAAAGTTCCTGAAGGACAAGTACCATATCCTTTTTTTTTTTTTCTTTTATAGCACTTATATACCGCACTGTCTAGGCATGAAATGAATGAATTACTGAATATATGAATATCAATGTGGTTGTTACATAAAATCCCTTCAGAGTGTGCTGGAATTCTGGGAGGGTGACCACATTGTAGTTTTGCTGTAATCTGGCATGCTGTAATACAGAATTTGATTTCTTTTCCCTTATGGTATTAAGGAGTTTAGTACTACATATTCTAGAAGCTTCTCTTGAGAGGAACGTTTCACCTGTAATCCTACCAGCATTTTTGTTATCTTTCATATTTTGTGATAAGTGGACTCCTATACACGTCACCTTGGCAAGTCACCTTAACTCTGATACTTAGTTTCCTCATCTTTAAGTTGGGAAGGTAACTGGCAAACCTGTTTTATGCTTTAAATAAGATAAAGTGTGAAGCACTTAGGGCAGGGATGGGCAAACTATGGCCTGCAGGCTAAATATAGCCCACCACCTGTTCTTATACATAAAGTTTTATAGAACACAGCTACACCAATTCATTTAGATAATGTCTATTACTTTTGGCACTACAACAGCAGAATTGAGTAGTTGGAATAGAGACTCATAAAGCCAGAAATATTTGCTATCTGTCCCTTTACGGAAAAATTTTGCCATCCCCTGGCCTAGAGCAATGGCTAGCAAATATAAAACCAAAACAACCAAACCCGTTGCCATCGAATCGATCCTCACTCATAGTGATTCTGTAGGACAAAGCAGAGCTGCCCCATAGGGTTTCCGAGGAGTGGCTGGTGGATTCAAGCACTCAGTAAATGTTAATTTTACTTTTTTTCCCCAACAATTATTTCAATTTCAATCTTTATATTTAGGGAGTCTTCCAAGAAAGATGGTTCAGGTGTGGCCTTCTTTAATAACCTTTCTAAAGCACCTGCCCACTTCTGGACTATGGCCAAAGCCTTGAGCCATGGTGCAGGGCAGAGCCTTTTGAAAGAGGCATCTCCACAGCTCCCACCCTCTGATATGTACCATGTCCTGACTTGAATTGGGTGTTGTGCATGTTACAAGAATAGAATTTTCTCTAATCCAAGTGTAAATATGGGCATGCTATTTAGATTGGAACATGTCCCTTTCCAGTTTAAATTATTTCTCACTATATATTACTGTGTGTGTGTCCAATCTATATTTCTATAATAGTTTCCTAATGCACTGCAGTCCCTAAATCTGTGGGATTTTCTCAGTTGTAGATACACAAAAATATCACAACAAATTATAAATTCCATGTTTAGCAACAGACCTTCTAAAATCTTAAAGCAGGAGTTTCCGAAATGACTCTGGGCCATTTGAAAGGGAAAGTTCTCAAAGGAATGATAAGATTTTTTTTGCTCATTTATTTTGCTTTGTTTTTGAAGCAAAGTGTACTCAGAGTTCTTTAGCAGTTTTGATTAGGGACACACTGGTGTCTAGTAGAAAACTAAAACCAGGAATAGACTGTGGTAGAATGTGCCAGATCAGGGCTTTGTGATTTATTGCCACACTTGACTCCCGCACTCAAGTGGAGAGAGAGATGAGGGGCTTCTGAGAACTGTTAAGGGCAATTATACTTGCTTGTTATTTTTTTTAATGTATTGAGGATTTTTTTTAGAATAATAAAGCGATTTTTTTTCAATACTTAATATCACTATGTGTCTTTCTAAAAATAAATATCATGAAGAAGCTATACGAGCATGACCTAAAACTTTATAAAGCCCTCTTAGGCTCTTTCTCTCTGCTCCTTTCTTGTAGCACATTCAAGTGTTTTTATTGCTTCTGTACAGGCTTCTATTAGCATTCATCTCACAGAGTAGTAATTCTATGTATACTTCTCTGTATTCCCTGCTACGTGTGAATTCCTTGAGGCAGAGACCTTATGCTAGCATAGCGCCTGGCACATAATACACACTTAATAAAGGCTTAGTGAATGAAAGCACTCCACAGTGAGCATATTCATGCATATAGCTTTTTCTGTCTTTTGGATTACTTCCTTAGGATAAATTCCCAGAATAGAGATTTCTAGGCCAAAGTGACATGAACATGTTTATGAATCTTGATACGTACTGCCAAGTAGTTTTTATGTCTACTTTAAGTTCCTTCCAAGTTTGTGACTCTCATATTGCATTGTACATTATTGCTAGATTGTCGGTCTGGTGTTCCATATTTTCTCTAGCCAAAAAAAAAAAAATGACAGTCTAGGGTACATCATTGCCAGATTCAAATTTGGAATGAACAGTGCATACACTTTAGGATGAAAAGCTTCTAAAAGAATTAAAAATCTCTGATGTAGAACTTGGGCAACAAGGAAAGAGATGGGCAGCAGAGGCAAAATACAGGATAAAAGGCATTGCTACGGGGTAAGTAACTGCTGGGGTTTCCTTACTGCTGTGAACTTTTACTGTACTGTTGTAAATATTTCAAGAAAGCAATTGGATATTTTTTTATTTGCTTATTCCTTTCAACACATTTAATGTTCAAATATGAAACAATACTAAATGTAAATTGCTGTTAGTGTACATTCCAAGGTCTGCTTTTATTAAGGTTTGAAACTGTTTGTCTAATGTATAATGCATTTCCATCTTCAATTGATCTGATTTGTGTATGTGAAATAAGATTGAGCCTCCATGCTGTGACCTTGAGCAACAGCAGCTTTTATTTTTTTTTAGTTTGATATTTCCCCTCCCCCACCCCCTAGTATTTGACAGGCTCATAAATTACCAACGATAACTAGTCATACCAAACTTTTGGCACAAGTGTGTTATTGATGAACACATAGAGGCACCTAAATGCCACCTTTTGTGGTCCTATAGAAATTTTGGGGGTTGAAGCTGAATAGAACAAAGACAAAAATTTAATTAGACATATCCTGTGGAGATTGAAGATTCCAGTGAACATGAGGCTTCAACAGATATTCTAGAGATGAGGTAAAAGTGTTGAAAAACTTCCTACGTGCTAGATCTAGCTTTCAAAGAATATTTCTAATGTTTTCCAACAAACTAGAGTAAGTGGGCTTTGACCATGTTAGACTTCTTTTAGGAGAATCTTCAAGAAGCTACTGCCAACAATTTATGGTAGCACATGACCACAACTTTTGTCATTTAAAGTCACACCAGCTGAAAAGGATTCTGTGAGCAATGGACTTAGTGTTTCTGGGTCCCCATCATTTAAGGCCTTAGAGATAAGTGGCCTGTGGAGAATCAAAGGGAGAAAAGCTTTCCATGGATCCTGAGTCCTATTATTTAGACACAGCCAAAATACAACAACTTAATGTGGATTTGAATGAAGATGCTGCAGAACTGAGAACAGATCCTCTTAACCCAAATAGCTTGCTTTTTTTTTTTTTTTTAACTCATTGGAGACAAGAATATTTTTATTCTGAGTTTTTCACAAACTTATTTGAGGGAGCAGGATGGTAGGGTAAATATGACTGGTGACATTTTAAGTATTTGAAAGACTGTTAAGCAAATGTAGAATAAATATGGATCAGTATACCTCCTTGACTTATATTCTGCACTCTTTTTTTTTTTTAATCATTGATTCATTTTTCTTCATTCCATTCCAACCTTTTGTTTTCACTTGCACGTTTTGTCTTTCTTACCCCTCTGGGACCAGTGAGAAGTACTTTTGGATCTGTTTTCGAGATAGGATGTGGAATCTTCATCCTAAGTAGTATTTAAATACTATTTGGAGTGGCTAAGGATAATCCTCTATGATGGTAAATAGGTGGACTGGTTTTCTGTTTCTTAGATGTTTCAGTTCTATGGCAGATTTATCAGTATCTAAATTTGTGTTGGATACATATACTGATGAAAATGCGTGAGTGTAACAAGGGAAGGGACAGTGGAATCGAGAGTCCAGTGCCACGTAGGATACCTGGAACATGCTTCCATTTACATGCTCTCTCTTTTAGGGATCTCTGTTTTTGTGGCTAGAGTGAGCTGAGGTGATACAGTATCATTGAAGGAGCCCTAAAGTGTGACTCGGGATCTTGTTTCTAGTCAAATTTCTGTCATTAACTGTTGTTAGGTGCTGTCGAGTCGACTCTGACTCATAGCAACTCCATGTGACAGAGTAAAACTGCCCCATAGAGTTTATAGGCTGTAATCTTTATAGGAACAGATGACCAGGTCATTATCCCATGGAGCCTCTGGGTGGGTTCAAACTGCTAACTTTTGATTAACAGCCGTCTGCTTCACCATTGTGCTACCAGGACTCCTTTGCCACTAACTAGTTGTGTGATAGTGGCAAGACTTACTGAACACTCAGCTTCTTATCTTTTTTTCTTATTTTTTTATTCCCTTGGCAGTATGGTGAAGCCTGGGGGCCCTTTTTCAGAACAACGTTTCAAAATATGAAATAAGATAACATATATAGGATTATTAAAGGAAACCCATTATCTTGAAATAGTCATCAAAACATTAAAATTTGTGATTTATGTAGTACTTTATTAATATATCTGATATCAAGAAATGGAGGTGAGTCTAATCACCACCATAATTTTGAAGTGCTAATTAGAGTAAATGATCGTTCGAGATATCTCTAACAACTGTGATGTGATATGAAAATATGGTTTCTGTTGGTGACAAAATTCCAAGTACTCTAATACTACTGTGAATGTACATGCATAAGTGAATGAAATGATACATTTCAGCTCGTGGTTAGTGAAAATAAAGATGTAATTTATTTTTATTTATTTTTACTATCCAAGTTCATGGAGCCCTGGTGGCACAGTGGTTAAGAGCTTGGCCACTAACCTAAAGGTCGGCAGTTCGAATCCACCAGCTGCTCCTTGGAAACCCTATGGAATAGTTCTACTCTGTCCTATAGTGTCCCTGCGAGTCTGAATTGACTCAGCGGCACACAATAACAACAACACTATCCAAGTTCATGGACCCACTAAAGTCTATTCAGTGATCCCTTGGAAGTCCACGGATACCAGGGTAGGAATACCTAGATTAGAAGTCCTTGGCTCAGAAAAAGGAGCTCTGGTTGCACAGTGGTTAAGCTCTCAGCTGTTAACCGAAAGGTCGGTGGTTCAAACCGGCCAGTAGTCCCATAGGAGAAATATGTGGCAGTCTCCTTCCATAAAGATTACAGCACTGGAAACCCTATGGGACAGTTCTACTCTGTTTTATAGGGCCACTATGAGTCAAAATCGACTCTGGAGCAACAGGGTTTTTTTTTTTCCGTTTATTTTGACAGCTCAGATGCTGTGGTGGTATAAAGGCTGACCGAGATGACAGCTGGAGTTTATCATGACACTGACTCTGGGACCTGCTGTAGCCAAAGGGATGTTATGCTGGAAAAGGGACCTTTGATTCACCTGGCCAGGAAGGAAGCAGTTAGAAATGTGCCAGGTGTTCACTAGTAACTTTTACCTAGCACGTATCTATGAAAGCCCAGGAGTATATTAAAACAAGCAAACAAATAAAACAACAAAAACAAGAGAGTGATAGAGGTGATTGTCACTCTGATCAGGCAGTCTCATTTGCCTTTAGAAGTTACCAGTTCCAACTCATGGCAACCCCATGTGTGTCAGAGTACAACTGTGCTCCATAGAGTTTTCATGGCTGTGACCCTTCAAAAGCAGATCACCAGTCTCCTGTCTTCTGAGGTATCTCTGGGTGGGTTTGAACCACCAGCCTTTCAGTTAGTAGCTAAGCTCTTAACCACAGGAACTCTGTTTGCCTTTGGAGAGACTCAAAGGCCAAAGGAGCTGACCATTGCAACTGGGAATATGGCCATGTCCCCTACTCTATGAGTAATAAGTTGTGTCCTTTACTCACATTAAAGGAGCTTGCGTCTCTTGGCATCTTGCCATCAGTAACATCACCATGTCACAGCCACATGCTTTTCCTAATTAAGTACAGCCACAAGTGTACAAATTTTGTGTACTGCACCTGTCCATTTACCACACTTGAATTGCATTGACCAATTGAAAAGCGAAACCTTTGAAATGTGAAAAAGTTAAGGGAAAATAATGATAAAATACTTCCCATCTGCTAGTGTTAAAGTAGTTTTCTTTCCTGGAGTTTATAAGTGTTTTAATGATTGCGGCCTAAGTACATCCTGAATAAGAGGAGAAAGAAGCAAAATTTGTCATCACCCTTTAGAAAAGGGAACCCATTTCTTCTCATTACCCACCTACCATCTTCGGCTTTGCATTTTGGAGGTAAAATTGTTTTTGATAGAGAACTGTGAATGACTTTAAATGTCGTGCCACTTGTGTGTTACAACATCTCTCACAATATTATACCAGTTGCTGTCGAGTCGATTCTGACTCATTGTGACCCCATGTGTGTCAGATAGAACTGTGCTCCATAGGGTTTTCAATGGCTGATTTTTAGAAGTAGATCGCCAGGCTTTTCTTTTGAGGCACTATCTGGTTGGACTAGAACCTCCAACCTTTCGATTAGCAGCCTCAGCACATTAACTGTTTGCAGCACCAAGGGACTCCCTCATAGTATTACCAGTTTCTAATGAAAAGGGACATTCTTTTTGGCTTTGCAGTTGCTATATAAATGCCTCTAATTGTGTTAATCTGAATACAAACTCTTAGTCTAGTAGAGTGAGGAGTGGAGCAAAGTGTTGAGATTTAGTGTGTCCATCTGCTTCTGAAAGGTAATTCGTGCAACCATAAGGAGAACGGTTTGTAAACACAGAATTATTTTTAGATTAAAAAATCCTCAGCCAAATTAGATAGGAAGCTTGAAGCATAGGCTGTAAGCAGTTTTTCCTCCTTGTTGCTGCTGTGGATCAATCAATACCTTTTATTGACTCTTCTAGGGTTTGCATATAAAATATTCTATCATGGTAGTTTATGCTAATCGTCATGAAACAGAGTAGTTGTAAATCAGAGCCCCTTAGGCACATTTTTTCCTCCTGTAATACTTGAGACCACAGAATCCTGTTTAAAAGAGATGGAAAAAACAATCCATCATTTTTTAGTGACTCATGGAGCTGACAAAGACATGGCTGACAAGGACTCCTTTCTGCCTTATCTTTGTGCTTCACCTTATATTTTAATTTTGAATGCAAATGAAAAACTCTCTCTGAAAAGAAATTGGGTTTAAATTAGCCAGTCACCTTTATTTGTGAAAATCTAAATATATCATGTTAAATAGGGAAGGTAGAATAACTATAATATATTCTATTTTAGTGGTTTTGCATAAGATTATTAAAAGTTATTTTCATCAGGAGGGTGTGTTTATGTAATTATTGTAAATTATCAGAGTTATTACTAGAAGATGTGTAAGGATATTTACTACCTACATTTTTAATGATGCAATTCAGATAAATAGTGTAGAAGACAGCAGTTTTTTACTTTAATGTTGTGCAAAAATAGATGACTTGATCGTTGTTCACATTTATTTGTAGAACAGAACTCATTGAAATATATAGTTATTACAAATAGAAACTAAAATATATCTGTCTTGCCCAGTAGCTCATACAGATGTGCTTTATTCTCATCGGAGTTCCAGTTATGCCGTGGAAGCAAAGTCGGCTCTAGCTGTATACCATATCACTGAATACAACCACAGACAAATGTAAATATATATTGTTTAAAGGGGCTGGTGGTACCTCATGGTACAAAAGCAGAAAGAAATACCATTTAGTGATAGAGTCTTTGACATGGTGCCTGGGCACAGCTGCTTCTAACCATGAGACTACGTGAAAGATAGGGGAGCTTCCTTCTAGTTTTCTTTAAATAATTCCAAATAAAAACAGTACCCATCAGAATGAGAAGTAGAAGCTCTGTATTCTCTAAGAATGATGAGCCTTTTCCCTATAAGAGTTTTCAGTTTTAAAAAAGGTTTGTGGATTGTCAATGAGTAGAGACTTGGATGAAGAAGGAACTGTTTGGGTCCTAGTCTGTTTCAAACAACTCAGATATGAAATATCTTTACTTCCCAGATGCCACTGTTTAGGGTAGGATCTGTTGTTATGTCTTAAAATTCCACCTCTGAGTTTAAGACCTCCTCTTGCTGAGAATGAAGTCTTTCGTCTTTCCCAGTGGCTTCCTAATGTCTCAAACTGCACAGATCCACACATACCTACACGTACATATAATTCAAAGGATTTTTTCTTTTCTCGTCTGCGAAAATAAAAATACCCGAGTGAGTTAAGATAGTCAGTCTCATCAGTCATTTGCATCTCATCGGACGTCCTCAGAGTGAATTTTACTTGAAGAAAGACCAAGAAGATAAGGCTAAAGCAGGAAACATTTCACTTGGGAGATGAGGCTTGGACTGTGGAGTAGGGTGCAGTCTGTTTTTCATCCTCTGCTTTTATTTGGAGCCCTGATGGCATAGTGGTTAAGAACTTGGTTGCTAACCAAAAGGTTGGCAGTTCAAATCCACCAGCCACTCCTTAGAAACCCTGTGGGGCATTTCTACTCTGTCCTGTAGGGAGGGTCACTAGGAGTTGGAATCAACTGGCTGGCAATGTGTTTTTATTTGTTCATTAATTCAATAAATATTAGTTGGGTACCTTCTGTTAGGCATTGTGCTGTGCACTGGCGAGACAGTGGTGAAAGACAGAGCTTGCAGTTTCATGGGGATTAACAAGAATTTACAACATTGTGTGTGACCATGCAGCGGTGAGGGGAGTAGAGAGGGCTTTGAGAGCATCCTGGGGACACTTAACTGGAATACATTGGCTGTCATGGAAGCAAACTAGATGGGCGTGTGAGAGAGGGGTCAATGAATGGTGTAAGAGAGTATTCCAGGCAAAGAGAACAAATAGCTTTACAAAGAGACTTCCAAATGGGAGTTGAGGAGAAATTCGATTAGAGTGATAACAGGGATCTGGAGTTCACTCTGAAGTTTAGGATTTACTCTGTGGGCAGGAGGAACTACTCACCATTGGAAAGATACCTGGCAATGGAGGATGAATTGGAATTGGGCAAGGAGGAGGCTAGGATTCCAGTTAGAGCAAGCGTCACAGGCGTTCAGGCCAGAGCTGGTGACAATGCCACAGCCAGGTTGGCAGTGTGAGAGTGAAAAGAAACATTCAAGAGGTGGAATCTCAGGGCTGTATGACTAATTGGATGATTAGAATGAGGAAGAACCAAGAGTGGAGGTTAATATCCTTTAGGATATTAAGGGACTGGTGGCAGTCCCTGAAATTGGGGGTATAGGAAGGAAACAGGACAGGTTGAAGTGAACACAGTAACTTCAGTTTGGGACTCACTGAATTGAAGACTTCTGCAGACATCTGAGTAGTGATATGCAGCTGACAGTTGCATATGTGGGTTTGGAGTGTTGGAAAAAGTTCTGGGTGGGAATTAAGAGTTATCCATATAAAGACTAAAGAAGAGTGCCAAAGTTAATCAGTGTTGAATATTTCTCTTTCAGGAGCCTCAGGTACTTAGGGCTGCTTAGACCCAGGCACTAAATGAGGGTTTCTAGTTTTCTAATCTTTCTAGTTCTCTGTATTCCCAAGAGAAATGGAAGTGAAGGTGAAGAGATGATTCTCACATTGTTTAAATAGTGTTTTCTATTTCTAGAGTCATATATTTTTGATAGGCATATACGCTTTCTTTTTGCTTTGATGTCGTGTTTGGTATTTAAGCTTCTTTGATCAGGATCAGATACCTGCTGAAGTTTTATCGTACATCTAGCATTTTCTTTATAGTTAACAGTATCTCAGGGACATCACCATCCTGTACATTCCATCTCTAAAGAAAAGGAGATGAAAATGGAGAGGGATGATAGGAATTGAGTAGGAAATCTGGGTTGCAAAATTCTATGGCAAGGAGATGGTATTTTTTTGATTGTTGGGTTTTGTTTTGCTTTTTCACCCTGTTTTTCTTGACAAGAACAGAAAATATTTTCCATTAAGTAAATCCTCTGTTGGCAGCATGGTCTCTATGACCATGTAGAGTAAAAATGAGGTATCTACAATGGTAGAAGTTTTAGAAGGAAAGCATGTTTCCTCAGATGGGAAAAAGGGGAAGGGGAAGGAAGAACAAATATAAGCTCATTCTTGTTGAGTTTACAGTCTATTAACCACATCATTGAAATGTCTATGTCTATGGACTGAACAAGTTTATGTTATGTACAATTCTGTACAAAGTTGATCCTAATTAATCTGAAAATAAGACTCAAATAATTTTTAGACACTTTGAATTTCTCTACAATACTGCAAAATTTCATATAATGAAATTTTTTATTTAAACGAAGGAACATGAGCATGTTCAAAGTTAAAATTTACCAAGATTTTACGATTCAGTGTTAAGTGTTATGTATATTTAGAAACATCCGGAGAAGTATAAATCCAAACTCCAAATTAAATATGTATTTTTCATTATCTAAATATTTTGGATTAAAAAAAAACCCATTGCCATTGAGTCGATTCTGACTCATAGCAAACCTATAGGACAGAGTAGAGCTGCCCCATAGGATTTCGAAGGAGTAGCTGGTGGACTGAAACTGCTAGCCACTGCAGTGGTTAAGAGCTTGGCTGCTAACCAAGAGGTCGGCAGTTCGGATCCACCACCTGCTCCATGGAAACCCTATAGGACAGTCCTATAGGGTCGCTATGAGTCAAAATCAACTCAACGGCAACAGGTTTTATTTTGAATAGATGTGGATAAATGATGTCTTCATTTAACAAATACACTCACTCCTCACTTAGCAACATAGTTAGGTACCAAAGACCAGGTCATTATGCAAAATTGGCATTACACAAGGAGAAGGAGGAGGAAGAGGAGGAGGAGGACACAGAGGTGGCCTGGGGCTGGACCCTTGGAACTGCTGTTTCCCCTGACACCGCTGTGCTCTGGACCCCAAGGCCTTGCCATTGGGGCTGGCTCTCGAGTGGACCTGGGGCTGGCATCTGGACTAGAGACACAGTTGGAGGCTCTGGGGCTTGGGCGACCAATGGGGCTGGGGGTTTAGATGGTTGTTGGGGGTTGCTGCCCATGCCCATGTCCCCCACAGTCACCACCTCCACAGTCCCAGCTGCCTGCTGCCACCCCACAGGCCAGGGAGGACCCCACAGAAATGAACGATGTGCTGCTGGTCTTTCAGGGCTTGGAATCAGAAGTTGAGAACCTAGAGACTAGCAGCTGCTTGGAAGAGGAGCTCAGCAGCCTGGGCTGTGAAGGAAGAGGGGGCTGCCAGCTTCTGCTGCAGCCGCCACGTCCTGAATTACCCCCAGTACCCTTCCCATTTCAGAACTTGGTCCCTTCAGGCTGCTTGAGTAGAGAGGAGCAGTAGCAGCAACCTTCTCCACCACTGCCGCCTCCTAGGCCCTTCTGGCCGCTCCCAGGCCCTTCTCGGAAGGGTGCCCTCAATACCTGCCTCAGTTGCCTCTTTCAAAGGAAGAGCTGCAAGGGTGGCTCTGGCGATTGGGATGGGACCAGCAACAGGCCTTTGGAGAGCTGGCTGCTTTGGCTGTAAGCCTGACACACACGGGTGGCTCTGCTGGCCGGGAGCTGGACGTGGAGAGGATACCCAGGTTAACGTGCAAAATAGTTGGACAGTAGATTTTTTGCTGTTGTCGTAAATGCGAAATGTTGGATAACGAGATACTGGAAAAGTGAAGAGTAGGTGTAGTTTCCTAGGACAATTCAATGTAAAAGTTCGATAATTAATTCAGTAATATCATAAGATAAGATCCCTGGTGGCACAGTGGTTAAACCACTCGGCTGCTAACCAAAAGGTCAGCAGTTCGAACCCACCAGCCATTCCATGGGAGAAAGATGTGGCAGTCTGCTTCTGTGAAGATTTACAGCCTTGGAAACACTATGGGACAGTTCTGCTCTGTCCCATATCTCCTTTGCTTTGCAGTCGGACAGGCAATATTCAGTGACTTAGGGTTGTTTTCTTTTTGAACACTGGCTTAAACTGGCGAGTACCAAGTGGGAGCTCTGAGATGACCATCTGATGGTAATTGAATAGCATTTGTAAAATGATATATTCACCGGTTCAGTTCTTGAAGAAGTAACCATAGCACTGGTGGCAGAAATAGATTGTCTGGGTGACTTTTAACTCATAAAACAAATACCTTTTCATTTCTATAAATCATCATTCCAGAGCAGGCCAGAGGCAAATTGGCCAGAGTCCCAGAGATGATATCTGGAATAAGACTTGTTTGGTGTATAGTAATGAGATTTTGCCTTTAATTCCCTCCATTCTATTTTGTAGTTTCAAGAGTCTTTGGTTTGAAACATTAAAACTCTATGTGCATTACACATTTGGAATACTTAATGTCTTCTAAGTGTTCTGTACCTCAGCACTTTCCTATCTTGGATATTTGTTTCATTCTCGTACAGTGTTTCATTTTATAGAGCACTGGGTATCTCAAGAGCTATATTTTGTTATTTTTGTTTAGTATATTAGTCCAGTAAAGCATTGTGCTAAAGGGGCCAAGGTCATTGGTGTTGATCCCATGCCATTTTCTTTCTCCTATAACTTCCGCTGGTGCTTCAGAACTGACTGATATTATTGGACTGCTTTTGTTCAAAATATAGATGACTCTGCCTAACTCATTAACTGCACTGGAAAAAATGTAACTGATGTCCATTAGGTGAACTCCTAAATGTGAATGATTCTTTTTCCCGTGTGAAGGAAAGCATTTACCTTCATCCATGGAGGATCTTCCACTAGGGTAAAATTTATGTATTTATTCAACAGCCTTGTTTTAATGTAAGTTCCTGATGGGTGGAGACCATCAGTCTCCATAGTATTACCCCATCCTGGTGTCCTCTGCAGGGACAGAGAACCTGTCAGCTCCCTGGCGGCTCCAGCAGAAAGCACTGGGCATATTCTGGAGTAGATGGCAGAGGAGGGTCATCTCCTGTCACCTCTTTAACCTGATTTATTGCCCTTGAATTTTTTAATAAGGACATATTTTTTAAGTTCTGTCTGGGGACTGAGAGCTCAGATCATTCATGCAGTGAACTTTGAATAAGTTGGAAGGATTGGCTGGGCCCTATTATCATAACGGATGGCGATTATTTGACATTTACAATGGTATGCTCCTTTTGCACTGAAAGACATGAGTCTGTATTTTAAAATAATTTACCAGTTTTTTCCTCCCAAACCTAAAATAGAGGTTATTTGCATTCACAGCTGAACACTGAAAAACTGCATGCAGACTTGGTGAAGATTTGTGGATCTATGTTAACTGGTGCAACCACATTGAACCTGATTGCACTGATCTGTCCCACATCCCTAAGATCTGTGTTGTTAACATTTCTAAATGCACAAGGAGTTTTTATCAAGAGTATGTTTTTGGTCAGGCTTGTTGACCTTGCTGCCTACTGACTTGTTCATAGGTCATAAGGGTGGTTGGCTCTTCCTGCCAAGTCACTTTTAATTCCAGTTTCTTTCGTTAGAGAACTAATTTGTACAGCTCTTCAGGAGAACTAGATCACTGGTATCCTTTGCTGCCGATGATACGTGTGGAAATGAGTCAGTGGAAAATTCACTTACTCATGCTGACCTACTTCTGTCACTTGCGTTGAAAGTGTGCTTATTTGTCAAAAGTGATCTTTTGCCCTTCCAAAAACTTTTGCTCCATTGCTGCTTTAACCCCTTAGCTTATAGATTCTTTTGGAATATTTACAGTTGCCTAAATCATTCTATAAATTATCCTGTTGTCTCATGTAATCAATTTTTTGATTCAGCTCCTGATGGCAGGGAAAGAATCTGACTTTATAGCTCTCAGCGCAGCTTGACCCACAATCACTTCTTTCTAATAATTGTTTTAGGATTTTTAGGTGTAATGGTCAAATGGAAGTTTTACTAATTTAAGAGATAAGGATTTTTTTTTTTTTTTAGGATGGGGTTTATTATGATCAACCCCCCCCCCCATTTTCAGCAAAACTTTCACTTTATTGTTTTTATTAGCTTATTCTTACATATAATTCACTTATTCAACAAAATTGTATCAAGTGCTCCTTTTTTTTTTTTTGCCAGTTATTGCACCAGGGTCACAAAAGAATAAGGTAAATGCTTGCCTGCAAGGAGCTTACAATCTCCAGTAGGAGAGCTACAAGGGTCAGTTTAGACCAGTTTTAGACACCATTTTTAGAGTGGGGATGTGCAGAATATTCTACACCAAGACCAAAATAAGGAGTATCTCTTACCTAACTTTGCTCTTAGTATCAAAATCTTGTCCCTATTGACCAGAGGGTTTATATATTCCATACAGTCAAATGGAATGCAGTGTGTTGAATGTTTATTTACCTTAGGACTTTATGTAAATAATGAAAGGATTTATCAAGAATAACAGATTTTGTAAACTCTAGAAAACAAGAATGATGCATATTATAGCATGTATTTTAAGTATAAATACGCAAACACACGTGTATAGCAACTACAAATAACATTAAGTAGCCAAGATTTGTTGATGTTTTTTTCATGCCAAATATCATACAGCCAACAAAGTATTAGGAGTGATATACCATATTTATACCTATACAAGATGAATTCAATGCATCATTACTTCAGATAATTATTTTATGTCTCAGAGTTATATATAAATACTTATTATCATTTTTGCCCTGGTCTGGCCATATTTAAAAAGACTTTCAGATTAGGAATGAAAAGACTTAATTAAAGTACGTGTATGGTGGAATTAAATGGAAAGCAGCATTCGATGAATAAAGTAGAATTCTTTTGGAAACCCATCTCATTCTTGGTGATTAATTAGTTCTTACTGTGAAAAACTCACCCTTAAAAAAAAAAAAAAAAAGAAAGAAAAGAAAAAGCTCTTTCTGACTTGATAACGTTTTTAAAAAGTGGCAGTAATTAACATTAAAATAAAGTGGAATTCTGTTCTCTGCTAACTGATAGTTGTGAGCATTACTTTGTTTGGGTCTTCATTTCTTCATGGTTTTTTTTTTTTCAGATTGTTGCAGATACCTCTCCATTTGGGGAGACTAAGTAGAGAGAGAGAGAGAAAAAAAAAAAAAATTCAGGTCCAGGCTGAGCTAGTTTGTCTACACAGGCATGGTTTATATTCTAGAAAATATCCTGTGCTTTTAGACTAAGAAACAGAAGCTCCTGGTCAGTCATAGGAGAAGCAGCCACTTCTAAAGTAACTGAGGGCTAGTTTGCATCAGTTAAGCTGTTACAAATGCTGAAGCAATGGTGTGTGGTGCCCTGTGAATTTTGTCACAGAACCATCTC
Source organism: Dugong dugon (assembly GCA_030035585.1). Lineage (NCBI taxonomy): Eukaryota > Metazoa > Chordata > Mammalia > Sirenia > Dugongidae > Dugong > Dugong dugon. The sequence continues at coordinate 71,667,075 of CM057460.1, forward strand.
GATTTTGCTGTATCATAAACTGATTAACTTTGACTCTACTGTGGAAAGACAGTCTGCTTGTGTTCATCTTCTCATTAAAGTTGTTACCTTTATCTTTGCTTTTACAACCACTTTCTCTAATAAAATAAGTTTAAGTTTCGGAGCAAAGTATCAGTTCATTGTCAAATAATGGCACTGTAAATCCGCATTTACATACACCGTTTATCTGTAGATGCATATAAGCTATGAAGTCTGAGAACAGGTTTTTAAACTGTTACCTTTTCCTGTGGGGTGTTGTTAGTTGCCATCAAGTTGTTTTCTACACACAGTGATACCGTGTGTCAGAGTAGAACTGCCCCATAGGGTTTTATTGGCTGTAATCTTTATGGAAGCAGATCACCGGGTCTTTCTCCCGTGGAGCAGATGGGTAGGTTTGAACTGCCAACCTTTCAGTGTAACCCTGTTTATTTGTTTGGTCCTCAAGGAAAGAGGCCCTGTCATGGCATCTTACTTTTCACAGCTGAGCACATTTCACACAAGAGATTAGAGCATAAGCCACTTGGCCAGTGATTTAAGCATGTATTCTTATCTGGCTTTGTGAGATCTCTTCCTTTAAAACAGCTTACCTAAAAGGCTTATATCTTTTATTTGGTGTTATCACAAGCCACACCTAGAGGATTTAGAATTGTTCCTTAGAGCTTACTCAGACATCTTCTACTAAGCTATCTTTATATCAGATTTGAGAAGCAATGTATCCTTTCTGGGCCATGAACTCCTAACATGATGATTGAAATGCTGTCAGTCCAGAAACATGGCATTTCTGTAAGCTTTGGAAAGGCTCCAGAGGGAGACAGATGGGGGTCCGTGCCCAGTGATGATACTTTTGGGTGTGGGAAGGGGGGAGGCCTACTTAAGATAACTACAAGTTCCCTCCATTCTCCCTGGTGCTGGATTCCTAATTTATATATTTTTTCTTGTCAGTTCTATAGTGTGGTCCAGGCAACCTTCCTGAAATGTTAGGAACTGTAATTAACAAGTGATTCGTTCCATATCACTAACCCCAGTACTGAGAGCTTTATGTTTTCTTAACATATAACAATGTGATTGTAGTTAGATTCAGCATTGAAGCTTCAAATTCGTAAATTCTCTGCAAATTGAATGTGAGACACATTATGTTCCAAATGCAATTTGGTAATCACCACTCTAATATAAATTCAGTAATTAAAGCTCTAAAGTGGGTGAATATATTTAACAATAAATACTGGGAAAAGATGATGTCTGTAGAGTTCTTTATTATTTTAGAATAGCTGGTTATATCTAGGAGCCCTGGTGGCACAGTGGTTAAGAGCTCGACTGCTAACCAAAAGGCTGGCAGTTCAGATCACCATTCGCTCCTTGAAAACTCTATGGGGTAATTATTGTGTGCTGTATGTGGATATTCTAAAAGAATGGAGTCTTCATTTATAAAGGTACTTACATGACTCGGGATTAATTTAAAAACTAAAAAAAAAAAAAGTTCATCTGAAGGAGTACTGGTTTAAAGTGAACTGTTGAGATCACTCAAGTTCAGTTTCAAACTTCTGCAACTGTAGGGTTGTACATGGAGCTTTTATTGACACTATAGGTCAAGGAGACCTTTTTGCTTTTGGCTTTGCTATTTGTCGATTTGACTAAACCTGTGAAAGTCTGGCTGAATCTCCCCCACATCATCAATAACCATTAGAATTGGGCCTGGGCAGATTTGATTAGCAGTACTGTGACTGCACAACCAGTAGCCATTGATTGTAATTAAAGGGGCACAAACAATCCCTTATATTAGCAAACTGTATGGTCAACATTCTGTGCTGTGTTTCTGTTTTCACGTTTTAAGTCAAGTTCTGAGGAGTGATGGGCTTTTGCTAAAGGTGGGCCAGTGTTAGAATTCTCTTCTTCCATGCAGGAGACGTGGATTTGATTTCTGGCCAATGCACCTCCTACGCAACCACCGCCTGTCTGCCAGTGGAGGCTTGTGTGTTGTTACGAAGCTGAACAAGTTTCAGAGGAGCTTTCGGACTAAAATAGACTAGGGAGAAAGGCCTTGCAATCTACTTCAGAAAAATCAGCTAATGAAGACCCTATGGGTCACAGTGATCCAGTCTGAAACCAATCATGGGGCTGTTGCAGGTCCACGTAGTGTTTCATTCTGTTGTGCACGGGGTAGCCATGAGTCAGGAGCCGTCTTGAACGCAGCTAACAACAAGACTATGGAGCCCAGACTCTGAATACAAAAACCTTTTGGAATGGAGGAAGGAAAAAAATACTTGCCATTTTTCTCCAGTAGAGAGAACACCACACATTAATATCTCAATAAATTATCCTGTCACAGGAGACATTTGTTGTCTTTCTCTACCTCTCTCCTGTCCTCTTGAGAATCATGTTGTTGGGTGTCATTGAGTCGATTCTAACTCACAGCTACCTTATAGGACAGGACAGAGTAGAACTGCCAAATAAGGTTTCCCAGCCTGTGATGTTTATGGGAGCATATCACCAGGTCTTTTCTCCCGTGGAGCTATGGCGGGTTCGAACCACCCGCTGACCTTTCAGTTTAGCTGCCCAGTGCTTAACCATTACAGTATCAGTGCTCCGTCTTGGAACCATAGCTGGGAATATTAAAAAAATGTAGACACCAGCTTTTCTCTATAAAACATGCACATTTTTTCAGATGAATCTATTACAATATTCATGGTTAGAATGTCTTTAAACTTAAAGTACACACACATTCACACATACACATTCCTACTACTGAGAAGTCATCATTGTTATTATTTATGTATATTTCTTTCCAATTAGTCTTCTTTTCACCTTGTATATTTGAAAACATGTTTGATATCAGGCTTTGCATTCTACTTTTTTCGTCTGTGTATTCATAAGTATTTTGGGGATAATATCCCATCTTATCGTTGTAGCGTAACTTATTTAACTACTTCATTAAGGATTTTTAGGAGAAGGAGGCTGATCATTTGTTCTATATACACTATGCTTTGTTCTCTGTCATCTCAGAAGAAGGTCAAAAGAAAGGGGGGTATATGTGTGTGGAGTTGTTGTCAGGTGCTATCGAGTCGGTTCTGACTCATAGTGACCCTATGTACGACAAAACGAAACACTGCCCAGTCCTGCACCATCCTCACAGTCATTGCTATGTTTGAGACTATTGTTGCAGCCACTGTGTCAATCCAGGTCCTTGAGGGTCTTTCTCCTTTTCGCTGACCCTCTACTTTACCAAGCACGATGTCTTCCTCCAGGGACTAGTCCCTCCTGATAACATGTCCAAAGTACTTGAGATAAAGTCTCATCATCTTCTAAGGAGCATTCTGGTTGTACTTCCTCCAAGACAGATTTGTTCTTTCTTCTGGCAGTCCATGGTATATTCAGTATTCTTTGCCAACACCATAATGTGTGTGAAGGGGTGATGGTAGATGTGCTTGATTATGAACAAAAAGCTTCCACATAGAGAAGGCATTTAATGGTAGCGTGGTTGTTGAGTGATCTCAAGACACAGGACCAGTAAGTGCCAAGCAGAGAGGTTGCTGTCTGAAACCTTGTACAGCTTTTCAGTTCTCAGAGGAGAAGCCAGGTCCTTCTAAGTCTCAGTCCTTGCATCTCCTTGATTTCTTCAATTCTGGAGTTTCTCATCATTTGATTTCAGGCTAGTGTAACTCAGACAGAACTAGGTCTTTATTGTGGGGTAGATTTTTTTAAAATACAGGCAGTCCCCGATTTACGAAGCTGTTCCCAGACTTACAACTTACTCGAATTTCCATGAACAGCACTTAACGACTGTCTGTTTTTTTGTGCAGCTTACTGTTAGTAATATGTAATATATACAATGTTGCAGTCAGTAATTGCTGATATTTTCATTCTCAGATGCAATGTTTCCAACTCCCAAAGACAAATAAAGATCAGATTTATAAAGATACTGATAATAAAAGGCAATAATAATGAAAACAAAAAAAAATTGAGGTATTACATCAGAACCAGCTTATGGCGGAGAAGTCGGAATGGAACCCCATGGTAAATCGGGCACTACCTGTACATACATCTACTCCTCACCGACTATTTCATTATCAGACATTTTGCTTTTATGTTAATAGTAATAAATCTATCTGGCTATGTTGTGCATTAACGACCCTGCTGAACCTTACAGCAAGTACACCCTCGCTGCAGCTCATCTAGGGCACAGGGAGGGAGGAGTGGCCCCGCCCCGGGTATTTAAGCCCCATCTGGAACCCGACAGCCACCGATGCTCTGACTCCTCCTGGCTCACACCTCGCCTCCTTCCTCCCAGCTTTCTCCAGCTGTGCCCCACCCTCCACCCTGAGCCAGGTAGCTGATGCCCGGAGTGGGGCAAGGGCAGCAGGTGGGGCTCCTTTCTGCAGAGCTGCCCCCTGGACGAGGCAGCTGCACAGCGCAGAGCTCAGCCTCCCTGCTTTTTGCACTGAGTGCACTGTGGAGTCCAAGCTCTATGAAGAGTTGCCATCCCTATTTCTATTCCTGGATCTTAGCAACATAAAAAAAGTTAAAAGGTTAGGGAAGCAGTTTTCTTTATTTCTATACAAACTGATTATTTCTGTTAGATGAGTTAGAGATTAATTTTTTTTTTTTTAGGTAAAATCACATCAGGGATGAGAAGGTAGAAAACTAATCACAGTCCTTTCTGTAACAGGGAAGTTTTAACAGTTGAGAAATGACTAACGTCTGAAGCAAGGCGGTGGCACTGAGGCCTGGGAGGATTTGGGGGATAAAATTGTCATTTATAATTAATATACCATGAATTCTTCTTAACAATGGTGCCAGACTCATTGCCAGTTTTTTTTTTAAACTAGAACACAAACTTTAATTATTGGTTCTGCTAGTGTTTGCTATAACACAATTTTCTAAAAACAAACAAAAAAATTACTTAAGAGTGGAATTGTATGTTTTAGCTTAACATTTATACTTAACATTTGATTATCTTCTTAGGAGGTCCTCTTCTTTCATATTTCACTATTTCGTGTTTCTCAGTGATAACATTAACTCCCTTGTTAAGTTTCTTTACTTTCTGCAGTACCTACTTCAGAACATGCTTTAGTGTAAGACAGGAACAGTTTGCCTACTAGAATATTAAAACCTTACCCTAACAGCTGCATTTCTAGTTTAGGTGCTTATATATGTTGATTTTTTGTCTCTAGTCTTATTTTTAATGTAACCACCTAGTTTCTGTCAAATCTTTGGTAGACACATATTTTTTTTTTTTTTTTTTGGTTCTCCCTGTTACACAATATCACCTAACTCAACAATGGAACTATTTAAAAATTCATGGAAATGTCTCCCTCCCCAGACTTCCTGATTGCAAACTCAAAAGCATGTCTCTTGGGTCCTGGTACCAGTCTTCCCTCTCCCTGAGGCAGAGACACTCTTAAAAAAGTGCTGAGGGCGGAGTAATAAATTTACACATCAGAAAAAGAAATTCAGGGTTAAAACAAGAAAACCAAGTGGAAGGTTCTATTGGTGGAGGGGTTGGGAGTTAACTTTGTCTGAAGAACTTGTTAGCACCAAGTACTAGCCTCTCCTTTGTGGAAATGTGGCATGAGTTATTATTGCTTTTACAACACTTTTGTTTTCTTCTACATTGTTAAAATATTGAGCCTTGCAGATACAAAAATAGGTAACTGTGGTGTTTATGTGTTTTTTTAAAAAGTAAAACAAGCAAATATTTCTTGTCGCTTGAAATGCATAGCATCAAGTTTTTGGTGTAAAGACGAACTAGCTAATAACACAAAATATCTTGTCCTTAGTATACAGTTTTGTGAGTTCAGAAACGTTGGTGCCCCTTGTAATAAACAGTCAGTGTAGCTAGTATCTGAAGACCCAGGCCTCTGAAGAGAGAGAGTTTAATTTAGTGATGTAGAAAACTTTGTGTTGTATAAGTGATCTCTACAATTTTATGATTATACTCTGAATGAAATGTTATGTAACCGCAAAGCCAAAGGAATGAGTCACTCGGTGTAGCTATCGACAGATTTTAGTTTCAAGATGGTTTAGCCCCATTGTTGTTTTCATATGTATTTTGCTCTTTCTATAGGATTTAGGGCCTATTAAAAATAATAAGCAGACGTTGTTAGTGGAAGATTTCACATTCATTTCTTTCATAGTCCCAGTGATTTTTTTCAGTAAGTTGAGGTCTCCTAATGCTACTGTTGATTTGCAATTTAATTTCATGTGGGTAAGGATCCTTTTCCATATGGGAAACTTACACAGTAAGGTGCCACCATACTATTTTATTGAATTTCTACTTAGAAAGAAATGTTTCTTTGTGAAGGTCAGGGATTCCACAGCTCTAATAAACAGGAATCCAGGGCACAATGAACAGGAACTCTCTGAGTCACTACAGTGGATGCAGCGTGAGTCTAAGTTGGGTGTCTGGTGAATGTGGTGAGGAGGCAGGATTACTGTGTTATCCTGGAGCTCAGGGTACTTACTAATAAGGGCTGGCCGGGAATGAATGAGGTCACCTCTTTAAACACAAGACTAGACCTATGGGAAACAGATGATCATGCCCATCGTGGGTGGCCAGCGATAGGAAGCTGAGTGAAGCCAAAGTAAACTTCTCTTTAGTAACTGAAGCCTTCATGGCACTCTATCCTATCTGAATTCCTGCTAATATAATTTTAATCTAATTCATACAATTTAGTGAGACTTCTTTCTCCACACAGAAACTTCACACATAGGCTCTCTTCGAGTCAGGGGTGGAGTTTCTTTAAGAATGAGGTAAGATGCGAGACTACAGGGAAGACTTTTTTTTTTTTAATTTTCTTTTTTATTGTTGTTTGAATAAACCTGTTACCATCAAGTCCATACCGACTTATAAGGACCCCATAGGATAGAGTAGAACTTCCCTCATTGGGTTTCCAAGGCTGTAATCTTTACAGAAGCAGACTACAACATCTTTCTGTAGTGGAGCCACTGGTGGGTTTGAACCGCCAGCCTTCAGTTAGCTGCCAAGTGCTTAACCACTGCGTTACCAGGGCTCCTTGTTGTCTCAGTAGTACAGTCAGTATGCCTTATTATATCATAGCTTTAGATCCATTGCTGGTCAAATGAGCTTCCTAATGCATATTACAGTGTGGGCAATTAGTCCTTCCCTCCAAAGCCAGTGCATACATAGATGCTTCACATCACGAATCTGATTTCTTTCTTCTCTTCAACAGTTAAAGAGTCAGCTATCTAGAAATAGAGAAAAAGACACCATATTAAAGGAAGCATGAGCCAGAAATGTAGATTTGATTTTGAAATCCACAAGAAACAGTGAAACTAAAACTCTGACACACACATGCTTAAACACAGTTCTCTCCTCAGTTGTGTCTGACTAGACCAGCTGGTTTGGACAGAGATAAGCAGGAAGTGCCTGCTCACCATGGATAATCCATGTGTTGGGTCATCTGCCTGTGGATCCTTGAGAATACACTGTGGAAGAGGGACTATCCAAATCATGACATCTCACTTATCTGTCTACCATTAAAAAAAAAAAATCCAAACCCACTGCCACTGAGTCGATTCTGACTCATAATTGACCCTATAGAACAGAGTAGAATTGCTCCATAGGGTTTCCAAGGCTGTAAATCTTTATGGAGCAGCTGGTGGGTTCAAACCACTGACCTTTTTGTTAGCAGCCGAGTGCTTAACTGCTGCGCCACCAGGGCTCCTCCCTGTCTACCATAGGCATGAAAAATGGGTACACAATTGTATCCTGGTACAGAAAGCATGTACCACTTGGTGACATTGAAGTGTCTGCCTGTCCATCAGGGTCACATGTGTTGCCTCCAGATAACCTCACTCTTGATAACTTGACCTACCTCCTGCATCTGATGCTTAGGTTACAGGCTCAAAAATCTGGTTCAGTTGGTACCCCGAGAGCAGCTCCATCTTTTAGACATGGATTCATAGTAACCAAGCTCACAGGATTTATGTATATTATCAGAATACTGAGATATTAATTTATAAGAATAAATATAATTGTTATGGGGCTTAGACCCCTCAAAGTTCTCATTCTCTGCTTTGGAGACGGTCTAGCAAAATGGTTAAGAACACAAGCTCTGAAAGCAAACTGCCTGGATTTGGATTCCAATTCTGCCACTTACTAGCTGTGTGATCTTGAGCAAGTAACTTAACATCTCAGTTCTTCAGTTTTCTCATCTATAATATGTGGATAAAAACAAATGCTACATGATAGGATTGTCATGAAGATTAAACTGTTGCTTGGCTTGCATTAAACACTTCAGTGTTAGTAGTTATCATTGTTCTTGTTATTCACATTTGGGCAGACCTCCGTGGGAGGCTAGTCAGAAGGTTGTTTGGGAAGTATGGTAGCACACAGCAAGGTAAGTTAGATGGCTTAAATGATTACGAGCAGTTGGGCTAAAGTGGGCTAATGCACATGGTCTTGACAGTTGACATGAAACTCAAGTCCGTTAGGTTCAGTCCCTTGCGTGTCCCTCCACCTTGATGTTGCCAATCTGAAGTTTTTAGCCAGTGTTTGGATGAATACTTTGAACTTGTGGTTTCTGAAACTTTTGTTTTTCTGCTTCTAAAGCCATGGAATCACCCTTCTTATTGATGCATTCTTTCTATAACTATGTTAATATTTACCCTGGGTTACTATCAAGTCTTGCTGCCTTAGAACCAGCCTCTTTAAATATCTTGCATAATTCATTGTATTGATTTTAGAAGTTAATTCTATGACCAGTCTTCTGCTTCTTGTTCCAAGACACTTGAGGGAAAGCATTAGTATAACATTCTAAGTATGAAAACATACATGCATGAGAATGCGTGCAAAGAAGAAAGAGCAAATGTCTTATTTTGACAGCTAATATTTATGAAGCACTTGCTATGTGCCAGGCACTATGATTATTTCTTTAAATACGTTATCTCATTTAATCTCTACCATAGCCCTCTGAAGTAGTTGATATTCTTAGCCCCATTATACAGATAAGTAAACTGAGGCTTCCATAGCTAGTAAGTAGCAGAACTGGAATTTGAAACCAGATCTACTAATGATAAAGTCAGTGTTTCATAATTGCAGCCCTGGTAGCATAGTGGTTAAGAGCTTGGCTGCTAACTGAAAGGTCAGCAGTTCAACTCCACCAGCCACTCCCTGGAAACCCTATGGGGCAGTTTGACTCAGACCTATAGGGTCACTATGAGTTGGAACTGACTCGACAGCACCTAACAACAATGTTAAGAAACAGAACTCTGTCTTCTTTTTTGGAATAGAATTATTATGCATTCATGTAAGAAGTAGTTAAATATATCTATATGTCTAGTGTAGATTTCTAACTTTGAATGCACCCTGGTTGTGAGCCACATGACCTACCTTCTTAGGCCTTGTTCTGCCACTAATTAGTGGTGGTAACTTGGCAAGTCACGGCATTATTTTCCAGGCCTAGAATTCTGTTACTGAGCACACATGACAACAGCAAGGAGTAGTTGTTACCCAGACTGAATACTGAGCTTCTTAAAGGCCTGCATCTTCTGTTATCTCCCCAGTACTCCTGACGTCAGCAACAGAATTTGTTCCTTTTGGCCAATTTCCTCTTTGCAAAATGAGAGACTGACTAAGAAAATATCAGTGGATGCAAATGAGAAAAAGAAAAGACATCCATCAAGTTAATTAAGGGGAAACATTCCTTTGACCTCTTGTTTTTGCTCCATGCTTATCATCAAGGTGGACTATTCTTCTCTCCTTAGAGGGCTACTTTCCTTTTATGCCGAAAACAAATAGTAGGGCCTAAGTACGTAAGTTTGGAATGAACACAGTACATTTTCATATCCATTTGGCAGTTCTCCTGTTGTTTCTCCATTTAGGAAACATTTTCTTCTACTTCTGCCCATTATCACAGCTTTGACATTCATGTCATTAACAAAATGTCACTTTGCAAGTTACCGAATTAGGAGCAGCTAGCAACAAAAAATACTGAACAGAAACATACTGGCTTTTTGCCACATCAGTTTTCCTCCCAGAAAAGAACAAAGTGGAGCTCTGATGTTGGCTTCACATGTTTTCGTGTTTGTATTCCAATTGCAGATGTACATGGAATCACGGATAGTTCACCTGTGGGCAAAGTGTTATGCCAAACTGCTATAGAAAAGCAAAATGCTTTAGACTTGGAAGAGTGAACAATAGTCGTGCTGTTTGTTCTGGCCTTGAAATGAATATCTGTTGAGTGTCCTAAAAGGAGATTAGGAAGTAGGCTCCCCTCCCTTTTGTGGGTCAGAAAGGAATAGTTCTGGAATCCACTGAACCAGAAAGAAGGAACAGAGCATTTTATTTGTATGGGTAGACTTCAGCTAAGCAGCTAAATTATACTAGTAGACTGAAATATACTTACCAAATTAAATATTTCTAGGTTTAGCAGGTTAAACTAGGATATAATTTCTATATGGAGAAGGTTGGAATGGGTAAAACAATAGACCAGTTCAGCAGAGATTTGGATGTAAGAAAATGTTCTGATCTAACTTTGTAAAGCCTATGACCATTTCTTAAAAGCAATAAACAGGGGAAATGAGGTATAGGGAAAGAAGTTAACAGTGAAATTTGACTATGGTATTTCCAAAAAGGAAGATCAGAACATTAGATTTAAGCCATTGTGTTTATTCTGGTATTGTGCTGCCACCACTTTCTAAGACCTTTTTTAGACTTGTTTCCTCATCGTTGGCCAACTGAGAACAATCCAATGCTGTTAAATTAAATTCATTAAAAGTAAATTATATAGTTGGACTTTGAGCTAGGGTTTTGGCTACTTAGAAAAAAAAATTTCAAGTTGCAACTTTTTTCCATACTGAGCATCAAATACAAGATTTTTTTTTTTTTAAAAACTTGCTTATGTCGTACATACTCATGCCTCTGCGAACACACACGCACACACATTTGTAAAGTGGAAGTTGAGAAAAGCATTATTTTGTGTTTTGTTTATTTCTCCTAAACTCCTCAATTACCTGTAGACTTACCTCTGGTCTCTGACCACAACTGCCTTTAGGACAGCCAAAGGCTTGGGACTCAGGCTCAGAAGTATTTCAACTTGACCCTTTGCCCAATTATAAAACTGAGACCATCCTCTCCACCCCTACTGAAGCTCTTCCTCATTGCCCCTTTGATAGCCATCAGTAGGCCCAGCCAGGTGATGGCAGTGTGTTGAGCCCTACAGAAGGAGAGATTAGACCTTAGGCATCTTGAATGACTTCATACAATGTTTCGGCCAACTCAAGACCTTGCAGCAATTTCCCAAGAGGCAACACAGGCCCTTCAACTCTTAGATCAGATTTAATTAGCTTACCTTCTCAGCAGTCTCTTCCCAGCCTCATCCCAAGTAGGAAAGATCTTCATTATGTGTCTTTGACCTGGGGTTTGAGCTATTGTGCTCTACGTGACAAATCAAAAATCTAGAGGTCACCTTCATCATTGACTCCCCCAGCCCTCAAGAGTCCTCATGCAAATAGATGACCCACCTAAGTGCCTTCTGTGATTTGAGTTTCAGATAAAATTGCACTAAAAAATTCACAGGTATTGAGACATAAGCCCTTCTTACTTTAATTACTTTTTACTTACAACATTTTTAGCAGTTGAACTTACTCTGCTGCTATAAATCACATATCTTTCCCAGCCTCTGCTTTACTTGGACCATTGTGCTATGGCCCTCAATTAATTAAAATGATTATCCCATTATAATTTTATTCAGAATGATGTCTGTGTATGTTTTCCCAGCAAGATTTTTCATACTGTGCATCTGTCAGTTTGTCGTACTCTGGTGGTTTGTGTGTTGCTGTGATGCTGGAAGCTGTGCCAACAGTGTTTCAATACTAGCGGAATCACCCATGGTGACTAAGAATAAGACTAAGAAAAAAGGCCTGGAAATCTACTTCAAAAATTAGCCATTGAAAACCCTATTATTACAACAGAGTATTGTCCGACAACTCAGTTAACTGGCATAGCATAGTTCACAAAGATGTTGTTCTACAACCTAGTTTGGTGAGTAGCGTCTGGGATCCTAAAAGCTTGCGAGTGACCATCTAAAATACAACTTTTGGTGTATACTTGTCTGCAGCAAAAGAAAAAGAAGGAAACCAAAGACTCAAAGAACAACTAGTTTATAGGACTAATAGCTCACATGAACCACAGCCTCATTTATCCTGAGACCAGAAGAACTAGATGGTGCCCAGCTACCACCAACAAGTGTTCTGACCAGCGACACAATAGATGGTCCCAGACAGAACGGAAGACAAATTTAGAACAAACCTCAAATTCCTAAAAAAAAAAGGACAGACTTACAGGACCAGTAGAGACTAGAGAATCTGCCAAGACTATCACCCCTGAGATACCCTTTAAACTTAGAAGTGAACCCATTTCTGGAGGTCACCATTCAACCAAATAATAGATTGGTTCATAAAATAAACAATATCTCCTGTGAATACTGTGCCCTTTAAACAATCATCTATATAAGACCAAATGTCAGTATTTACCATAAAGCAAAGATGAGAAGGTAATGGAAAGTGGAGGGGCTGGGAGGGCAGAGAAGCTAGATTAATGGAAACAGACAGAACAACCAAAATGGAAATAATGAGAATGCTAGCACATTGTGAAAAATGTAGCCAGAGTCATTGAACAATATATATAGAAATTGTTAAATGGAAACCTAATTTGCTGTGTAAACTTTCACCAAAAATACAATTTAAAAAGTATATATATATAGTCCAAGAAAGTGCTGGAAGATAAGCCTTGTAGGTTGGAAGGTGCTCAAAATACACAGTGGACATAACAATAGGCTTGTTCATACCAAAGATTGTGAAGATGGCATAAGATTGAGCAATGTTTCATTCTGTTGTACATGGGGTCGCCATGAGTTGGAGCTGACACAAAGGCAAATAACAACAACAAAAACCAGTTGCTATCACTCTTGATGACCCCAACTCATGGCTATTCCATGTGTGCCAGAGTAGAACTGTGCTCCATAGGGTTTTCAATGGTTGATTTTTCAGAAGTAGATTGCCAGGCCTTTCTTTCAGGGCATCTCTTGTCAGACTTGAACTGCCAACCTTTCAGTTAGCAGCCTATTGCATTAACTATTGTCACTACCCAGGGACACCTAACAACAACAAAGACTATACTGTAATATCATTTTGAATCAATTTAGTCTTATAAATTAGAGTATAAGTATGTTTGTCCTCCAAGTGAAATTATAAATGTCTTAAAAATGAATAGGATTTTTAATTAGTCATTCAATAATATTTATTGAATCTCTATTTAAATCATTTTTTTTTTCTGTATTTTTCTGGGTATGCAAAAGGATTCAGTATTATATAAAATGTAATTCCTATCATCAAGGAACTTATCCCCTCTCCTAGATTGTAAACTTCACGTACAGTCCTAGGTTACATTTATCAAATGAATGAATAACCATACAGTGCTAGTGTTTTTTGCCAGGATTGCTGTGATACAGTATGGTGAATTTCAGCCACCAGCCAGTCACATGATAATAATGTGGCTCACCATGTCAGCCACAGAGAAATAGCTATGTCAGTACATGCAGCTTTGAAATATCCACAAAATGAAGAATAACTTAGAAGAATGTGTTTTTAAAAATGTGTTTATGTCAGGCAGAATACTGAGGTGAAAGGATTATTTAGGTAAGGCCTATGAAATTGATGGATGATGTTCAATGCATACTATATGTTAGTAAAACTCCAGTGTTTATTATTTATGAAAATATATTTAAAAACTGGTTGGGAATTTATTTTATACTTTAGATAACAACAAATTTTTGTACCTCTCTTCCAGATTCTGCCTTAGAATATCATTATCTGTGAATCAACCTTATCTCTTCTTCATACTTTAGACTTTTGGGGACTGTTTTCTTCATGTTTTTTATGTCCCACAGTACTTTGTACATAGGAATATACACTCAAATGTTTTTGTTACATTGAATTCTGTCATGGAATGGCATTTTTGCCTCACCTTAGTAGTATCTGTATGTTCAGCCACCTTTCTTCTTCTATGGAAGCAGAAAATTGGGCCAAACGTCACTAGTCTTGTTTTAATGGATTAGATATATTTTACAAGAAGTACTCTATAAATTAATATAGATCAGAACATATTGTCCTATTGATTTTCCCTAAAATTTCTGAAAGCTTGACACCCTGTTTCTCCAATTGTGTACTTGGCCTAATTTTTATTTTCTCGTAGGTGAAAACAGTGTGAGCAATAATAATCCATTTCCGTTGTAATTAATGTTTTTAAAAAGAGTTTCTCTTCTAATGGATAAGTTTAAGTATCCAACCGATGATAGCAATAATCAGCATTCGTGATTACGTACTCCGGATGACTATGAACTGGGTCATTGCATTGCTGAAAATATGCAAAGACCTGAAGCGCTGGGCTTGATTGTCATCCCGGCATCAGCACTTGCAATTTCCCCAGCTTTTTAGAGGCAGCATCAAAGAGCATGGACTGGTAAAATGCTTGCATTAAATGTTGAGGCCATGTTTGAATAAATTAATTTTTAAAATACTGTATTTTGAAGAAGAATCATAGGATATGAGTGTGCGTTAGGGATGCACATCAACTTAACTTTCTAACTCATCTCCTTGCTTCCTTTGGCTGTTTTAATTTAGCAGCCAGATTGGTTCTCTCAAAATATAAGTCAGAAATTGGATATGGAAGACTTAGGACCAAAAAAAAAAAAGGTAAAATACTTTATTAATAATTTTATATTGATCACGTGTTGAGGTGATAATGTTGATACACTGGTTTAAATAAAATACATAATTAAAGAAAAATATAAGTCAGACTATGTCACTCCTCTGTTCAAAACCTTCCAAGAGCTTCCTTTATCACTCAGACTAAAAACCAGATTCTGTGCTATGGCCTGTAGGATGCCCCAGATCTGCCTCCTGTCACTCTTTCCTTTCCTCTTCTGTTACTCTCCCCTGGCTCCTTCCACTCCTGCGGCACTGGCCTGCCTGCTCTTCCAGGAACACTCTGCCTCAGGGCCTTTGTTCCTGCTGAGTGCTCTCCTCTCAGACAACTAGATGACTCACTTCCTCCTCTCTTACTGGTCTTATTTAAATATTGTCTCCCCGCTACAGCCTTTCCTGACCACCTATTTAAAATTGTGACCCCCACCCCACCCCACTCCTGCGCTCCTTGTCCTACTTTTGCATTATTTTTCTCCATAGCCATCTCACATACTATAAATTTTACTAATTTATTTTATCGTCGGCTTCCTTTTTCCAGAACGTAGACCACTGAGGGCAGGGATTTTTGTTTGTTTAGAATTTGTTTTTGTTGTCAGTTAGTGTTGAATGGATTCCAACTCGTGGCAACCCCGTGTGTGCAAAGTAGAACTGTGCTCCTTGGGGTTTTCAAGGCTGTGACCTTTTGGAAGCAGATCTCCTGGCCTGTCTTCCAAGGCAACCCAGGTGGGTTCCAGAAGCCAGCCTTTCTGGCTAGTAGTTGAGAGCTTAACTGTTTGTGCCACCCAGGGACTCCTTTGTTTAGAATAGTGTGTAGCATATTTTAGGCGTTCAAAAAGTATTTTGTTGAATTAATTAATGAAAGTATGGAGGGAGCCTTGATTTCAAGGGCCATTGAGAAGACATTGGCAGTGCTTTAATATTAAAGCCTAAATTTTCACAGGGCTTTATTCTCTCTTTTAAGGGGGAACAGAGCTTGTCCAGCTAGCTCCTAGGACTGAACCTTGTACTTTTCAGGAAAAGGGGTAAAGCTGCAGACTTGAAGCAGCCCAGAAAAGGGTAGAATGATTTACATAAAAAAGATAAGTTATTTCTGTTCCTAGGCAATGCCCTGGTGGCACAGTGCTTAAGCATTTGGCTCCTATCCAAAAGCTCGGCAATCCGGATCCACCAGCCACTCCTTGGAAACCCTGTGGGACAGTTCTACTCTGTCGTATAGGGTGACTATGAGTCAGAATTGACTTGACTGCAATGGGTTTGTTTTTTTTGGTTGGGTAAGGGAAAGGGTTAGCACGCTGGGCTGTTAACTGCAAAACTGGAGGTTCCATTCCATTCAGAGGTGCCTCTAGAGAAAGGCCTAACAATCTGCTTCCAAAAAATCAGCCATTGAAAACCCTATGGAGCACAGTTATGCTCTGATGCACATGGGGTCACCATGAGTGGGAGTCGACTGGATGGCAACTGATTACAATACTATGAAGAGAAACGGAAATACGGGAGTGAAGGAATGAGTGAGGTTTGGAGGGCAGGAGTTCTAAGGAAGATTTTAAAGAAAATTAGCTTTTGTTACATGATCTAAATTTTCTTTCAAATTCAGTCTCTTCATTAAAGACATTTTCAAGGCTTTTGCAGTCAGGTTTGCAAATGCACAGAGGCCTAGATTTTTAATGTTGCCAAGAGGAAAAATAAATGTCCACGATATGTAATTTTAGTGCATTTAAGAATCCTAAAATTTGCTTCAAATGAATAATCTAAAAAAGGAATGAATTAGAACCATATTTATGTTGCCATGGTTAAATCTCAAAAATATAATGTTGAGTGAAAAAAAGTAAGTTATAGAATCTCTGTAATGTGTGCTAAAGTATAATTTTTCCAAAAGTCAGAAACATTACTGTTATACAGTATAAAGTGAACACATGTCAAAAATTTAACTCTTTAATTAATGACAGTGCCAGTAACATACTAAAACAGGTTCAGAGGAGAGTTTGAAAAACAGACATATTTATGTATATATATGGGTGTATGTGTATGTGTGTACGCAAAATCCGGAATGCTGAAATGAAATTGCTAGCGTATGCAAAACTGGTTAATATCTTGCAGGATAATGATATTAAATGTTTAGGGTCATCTTTGTATGGTATGGATATCAGTTGTATCTCTGCCAGACAAAATTCATTTGCATTATTATGGACTAGAATTATTTGCATTACTATCAGTTCTCTATAATTTAGCTTCTTTACCCACAAAGTTTTAAAATAGTCTAGTCAATAGAAAGACAATGGAAGGTGACACCCTTATAATAGAATCAGATAATCCCCTGAGGGGGGTGGGTGGGTGTAGGCCCACTATACAAAGCTCAGCAAGCCCCTGGAAGGAAACCCGTTAGTCTCTTATACAATTTCAGGTCTTTGTCAGTTTTTCCCAATATGTGATACCATTAATGAAAATGTAAGAACACACACAAGTATTGTTCGTAAGTACACATGTAGTGTGTCAAAGTGCTAAAAATCAACGGCAAGGTCACAAGCTACAGTTCTCTTTATGATTGCCTGGTTGGGGAGTGGAGAATGGAACTGGCTTGGTCTTCAGAGGGTACATTTAGCTCTCTCTCTAATGTCTCTCTGTGTGTGTGTGTGTATGTGTGTGTGAGTATACACACACATACACACACACACACATATATTTTATTGGAAACAAATATGACAAAATGCCACAGTTGTTACTTCAGGTGATAGAAATTGTTGAATTACTTTCTATATTTTCTATCATTCAAAAATTTCTTGGACTAAAAACAAATGTGTTTATGAGTATTTCTATCATGTGGTCCAACCCCTTGATTACAAAGATGTGGAAACAGAAACCTACCTAGTTTCTAACATTTATTCATCAATACCATGTTAGCTAGATGATTTATGCATCCTAGTCATGCCCAGTTTCCTCCACTTTAGTCTTCTCTTTGTTTAAGTAATATTCAGATGTTCACATTCTATTAAGATGTTAGGAAATAGTTAGCAGATGTTCATGTATGGTAAAGCGTTGGCCTATAATTGGTCTCCTGTGCAAATTTATGAACTTTTTCATCAAGAAGAATTAATAAATTACAGCCTAGTTTCCGGAATTACTAGGGCTCTTCTTACTCAGTTCACAATATTATCACTGCCCGTTAATGGTGGTTAGTCATATGTTGTACTGAGTGTTGACCTTTCAAGTAGGCTGTGAATGAAAAAATTACGGCCTGTTGGGGTGTTCCCTCCTCAGGTTGGCTTGCCATATGCTCAGTATTCATGTCTCAAAATGAATGTAATTTAAAATTAAGCTGGATTTCACCTACTCATAGCAATCGCAAAAGGCCCCAGCCTGGTCAGGAGCTGCTAATGGGTAGGTCCGGATGTGAAATATTTACAGGCCTCACCAAGCCTTTCAAATGGAGCCCTGAGCATAAGGACAACTTAGAAATTAAGTATGGGTGCTTTGGGACCAAAATTCATACACCACACCCCTACCCACCCTCCATTTCAGCGTAGTATCCTCTTTGTCATTCACATGGAGTCAGACCTAACTTAGACGAAGAAATTCAGGATTCGTCTCCTTACCCTCCTAGCAAATGGAAGGTCCTGTTGGCAATTGAAAGGTTGAGAAGCTCCGTGTGAAACTGCTTTGGTGAATGGCGACAGTGAACTCAGGGAGCAAGGATGGTACCTTGTGCAATCCTCACTTCACCAGCCTGAGCCAGAAACCATCCAGACAAATGAAACATTTCCTTTTGGTGGCCTCATCTCACTCTATAGCATCTCCACCCAGGTGCCCTTCCAGCTGTGGTGTTCTTACTCATAGAGTGTTCTGTCCCTGCCTGTCTCACCTCCCAGCCCCAGGGGCCAGCCAGTCCTACTTACTCAAAAGCACTGTCAACATCTTTCTACCTTCCCATTCTTCCCAGATCCCAGGTCCATAGTCAACAGTATTTGTTGTAGAGTGTACGTGCATATGCGTCTAAGAACTAGTTTTCTATGCCTCATAGTTGTCCCTGGGTGGTTCTTTCAAGGGAGGAGCCAAATTAATGAGGTAGAAAACAATGCTTACTTAGGATCATCACCTTCTGCCCTAATCCATTGTTTATCTTCGCCTTTGTCTCAAGTTGTATATGACTGTCTTCTCAGACTACATTTAGATTTTGCAAGTAAAGAATCTAATTGTGCTTTTGTGTTCATAGAATAATGGTAGTCATCTTTCAAAATAAGAGAGCAAACTGAGCAGGTTATCCACAGGAAAAGTAGATTTTTCCATGTGTTGCTTCCAATAAAGAACTGAAGAGAAGGAGGTATTTTGTGGGAAGTGGACATTCCTGGGTTTGGCTTTCAAATCTGAGCACGGGCAGGATGAATGTCTTTCATTGCTGGTTTTTTTTCTCCTTTTGCTACTGGCATGGCTTTATTTTATTTTTTTAAATAATATTTTATTGTGTTTTCAGTGAAAGTTCACACAGCAAATTAGGTTCCCATTTGATACTTTCTACACAGGTTGTTCAGTGACATTATTCCATTGTTTCTTGAAGAGTGAAGCAGAAAAATATGCACTTTGGGATGGACTGTCTGAAACTTGAGTTCATAATGTTCTTCAGTTTCATTTTTGTGATAATGTACCTATATCCCCAAGGTTGAAAACTGGATATAAGTCTTTACAAGCTCAAGCACTTGAATGAGGGTAAATCAGGATCAGGCTACGAGTTTCCTGCTACCATGGAAGTGATATTCCTGTTTTACTTGGCAAGATGTCACCTGTTTTTTCTCTGGGTGACTGCTTGAGAAAAAGCAAGACAAAATCCACCTAGTCATGCTGGTAAAAGGGAAGAGGCTTTTGTTTTGCTTGAGTAGAGGTATTTCCACTATTTTATTATTTTATGGATGAGTATGGTGTGGTCACCAAAATCTGGGGAGGCTGCCTCACACTTGGATGCTGTAAGCCTCTCCTTTAATGGCCAGAAAAGGGTGTGATACTTGGATGAATAAATATTGACAGCAGAGGTCAGCTCAGCATTTTACACCAATGTCATTATTAACATTGGCAATGCCAGGTACTGTAACAGTCTACGTAGTAAATGCTCATAGGTCCTGCACACTAGGAGTTTTCTTTGTGCCAGTTTAATTGCAGATATTAATTCATTTGTTGGGAATCAGGTACCTAGAGCAATAAGATTAGTGATTCTCAGAGATATCAGAAGCAGGTAATATTGAGATTGGATGATGGTCCCCTTCCCCTGCCTTGGAAAAAAATATCTATGGAATATCTCAGTAGGGTTCCAGGATTTTAAAAATAATAGTATATACCAAAATCTAGATATTTGGAGGTTAGATGCAATGAAATGCCCCTTTATCATTAACAGTGTCAGCAATAAATAAATTCATTTCTGAGGCCAAGAGCCTACTTCCTGAGTATAGAGATTTATATTGTGTACACATGGAAATCAGTTTTCATCTCTGTCTTGTCCTGTATTTTGTAAAGTCTAGTTTTACCATATTGAGGAGCATATCATGGTCGAAGTTTCCTGTGTGATTTTTTTTTTTTTTTAGAAATTAAAGAAAATTCCAAGTCTGTGATAAGTTTAATACCATCTCTAGCTTAATGTTGAAGATCTATATAGAGGTTAGAGAAATACTTTCAGTTATGGGGTCTTATTTTTCATAGCATTTGTCAATAAGCTATGCTTCCGATTATTGAAGGTTTTCTATAACATAGTATAGGGGCCCTAGTAGTGCAGTGGTTAAGAGCTGGGCTGAAGAGCTCCACTGCTAGCCAGAAGGTGGGCAGTTTGAATCCACCAGCTGCTCCTTGGAAACCGTATGGGGCAGTTCTACTCTATCCTGTAGGGTCGCTATGAATCAGAATCAAATCGATTTGGCGATGGGTTTTCTGGATAACATACTATCGGTACAGGTTTCGCCTGCTATCTAAAAGTAGAGCTTTCCTATGAAACTTTTCATAAGGCAAAATGGCGTAAAGGGAAGAAGCGATTACCATTGACTTATATGGGAAAAATTTTTGAGTGTTCCCAGACCCAAAAAAATAACCTACCAAGTAACACATAAAACCTATAGTAAAAGTAGGAATGCTGAGTGTAGTTCCTGGGGAAGGAGCTTAGCTAAGCCATGCTCACTGCTTAGGATGTGCACTGCTTCTTTAACAGCTCGCTGCAAAACAAATGTTGAAAGCTATTTACGCTTTTCACCTTTTTTCTTGAAAGCGAAAATCCTCTTCGAATTTCTTTTGGTTACCAAAAACAGGTACTAATGTAGGTCTTTCATAAAAGTGAAGCTTTCATAAAGCAAACTTTCGAAAAACGGGGGATACCAGTATCTTAAATATTATAAACTGAGTTCAAATTCTGAGGCAATTTGTTTTTCACTTCTCTTCTTTAACTTGCTGATATATTCATAGATGAAGTAGCCTGTATCTTTTATTTCACCCTACATGCTATTGATAATGAATCATCTATTTGGAAAGATTGTAAATCCTTATAGAGAAGTAGGTGAACAGGATGAATGTAGCGTAAACTTTTTTCTACATTAAACAACCAAGTATATTTCATTTTCAGATTTTATTTTATTTCTGTATTTCTTTTTGTTGTTGATATTATTGGTGCTATCTTCTCTTTTTAAAATTTTTGGGCCACATTTTTTGAAAGGAGCACTTTCCATGATTTTTTTCTGGAGACTTTAAGTAACCAACACAGTTATGGGTTTTTTTGTGTATTTCTTTGGACTCCTGATTGTTGGCTATTTACTTTGCTTGTTGTGATAATATACTAGTCATTCTATATGTTTCTTAGGAAAATTCAATTTTTTTAAGTTTTCTTTAAGAAATATCATTTTCTAAATTTCTGTTTTAAATAAGTCAGCATATTTCATTCAAGAAATTTATTAAATTGCCCTTTCCATTGATACACATTTCTTATTCATTTTGTTTACATATATAAGCATTAATAATTAGGTGCATCAAAAGAAAATCTTTATAAGTAATTTAGATTGCATGTTAAATGTAAAAATTAGTACAAATAGCCATTTTTGTGATAATTAACCTGTATTTCAGGTAATTTTCCAAATTTACAATTAAATATGCTGAGATTTCTAGGATGTAAATCTGTTGTTTATAATTTTCTTTTATTCACATCAACAAGTTGATATACTTAATATTCCTATATTGAAATGAAAAGACATTGATCTGAATTAACACTAAATACATTATGCGGTATCTTTTGTAAACAATCAGACTATCTGATTTAATGATTATGAATTTAACAGATCGAATACAGTTCTTGATAGATGAGTTGATAATACCACAGGCTACCTTCATAATTAAGTATCAAGGGTCTGTTCTTACTCAACAACTTCTTTAAGGCTGAGTAAACATGATCTTAATTAAACTCACAGATAATGCTAGGAGATGTTGATTGCTCCAGTAAGGAAAATAAAATGATGCAGCCTGACCTTAAGAAATTATAAATATAGAATGTTGACAACTGGTAACAAACAGAAAACATCTAAGAAAAAGGGTTAGCTCCCAAGTCAATATTGCTGAAAGAAATCAGGTTTGGTTTTGAAATGTAGTATTTCAATATTTAGGAATGTTCCTTTCAAATATTTCATACAATCCCAAAATATGTCCACTCATTATACCTAATTTAGGATTGTGGAGTCATATAAAAATTCCTGTTTCAGGAACCTAGTATAACAGAGGTATGTTCTGAATTAACAACTAAAATGCTTAATGCTTAATGAAGGATGAGGGGATCCAGTGAGGTAACTTACTGGTTTTATCACACTTTTCTAACTATTGTACTGAATGAGGGGCCAGTCTGTATTGAAGAAAAGCAAATGAAAACAAGATAATATTCTCTTCACTTTCAACTAGTTTTATATTTGTCTTACTCTTTAAGACTTGTGAAAGTTGCTTTGAAATCAAATTAGAAGTTCGTATTTAGCAAAAAGAGGAAGAGATACCTACCCTGTGCTTATATGTGCGTTGGAGCCAACTCAACGGCAACTAACAGCAACAACAAGAACAGCCCAGAGTGATGCCAGTAGGGAGCATGCCTGTGAAAAAGAGCCATCACTATTATTTTAATACAAACTAGAATCTGTTTTTATGATTTCAAAACATTTACCTTAATCATGAATTTGAATGTAATATACAAGATGAAAAATGAATGAGTAGTGAAATACATTTATCTTGGGTGTCAGCTGTTCTATTGACAACAGGCACAAATATGAAATTTGTCTAAATAATTAGATTTTTAATTAGTGCATAATTATAAGATTAATGTCATTGCGCTTCATTGCATGTAATTTTGTATTAGAAATTTCATGTCAACAAAGATGCTACCTGTGGTTTGCTGATTTGAATCCTTAATTTATTACTTGTGGTGTATGGCATGTCACATATTTGCAGTCAAGAACTGAAAGAGAGCATTTGATTATAGCTTCACTGGTGGTGAGGAATATTGATGATGCTATGCTATATGAATACATTATATTTTCTAATATTCAACATGCAGGCACCCCTCAAATACGGTTAGTGCACATTTATTTGCAGTAATTTTAGCAACAAAGGAGATAGGTTGTTCAATATAGACTATACCTACTTTGAACATACTTGAACATTATCAAGGCTGTCTTCTCTTTAAAAGTCTGTTTTTATCTTTCCTTTTGGCAGTTGTCGAACAAGCAACCGGAAAAGCTTGATAGGCAATGGGCAGTCACCAGCATTGCCTCGACCGCACTCTCCTCTCTCTGCTCATACAGGTAATGCATTACCCTTGCTTGGGTTTTGTTTTACTTCTTTTTACTAGTTTTTAAAAGTAATCCAGGCATTTTGAAATTCAAGTGTATATTTGCGTCTTTTTATTTTGATTTTCCTACTTTTTTACACCAAGTTATTTTCTCGATGGGTTAACCCCAACCTTATCCTTTGTTTGAGAGATTGGACTATAAAATATAGAATTTCTTTTTCTAGGGGTCAGTCCTTTTTCATTTAATTCTTTCTCTATTTCTGAATTTTTGGATGATGCAAGACATGTTTGTGTATTAGGATTATCTTTGGGAAATACAGACAATATAGCTCCCACGAAGAAGATTAATGCTAGGAAAATTTCAACATTTTTCTCCCTAAAATTGAACTTGTCTGTTATATTGAGATAGGCATTATAGGGACTATAAAAATTCAGGAGATGAGGTCCTTGACCTCAGATGCTTTATAGAGTTATAAGGAAGGTTGATCCCTGTTACAAAAACTGTGCATTGAAGACTGCCTATATATGTTATTTTATTGTTGATGTTTAATCTTCTGTCTGAGGTGGTGCAAAGAAGAGAAGGGTTAATTTCAATCAGGGAATTCTGGGAGAGTTCGAAGGAGCCACTTGCCCAAGATGTTGAAAGATGGGCAAGGCTTTGGCAGGTAGAAATGGGGTCAGACAAAAGGAATTCCGAGTGTATGGTTAATGTGGGGTATGTGGGGGTAATTGTATAGGAGGAGAGATAAACAAGGCAGATGGAGGTCACAGAACAGGAGGATGTTTTATTTTGAGTGCCTTTCAAGGATTTTGAGGGGGGGTCTGTGTTTTAGGAAGGTATCTTAAGCAATATGAAAGATGATGGATAGAAAGGTGGGACGATTAAGCCCTATCTCCATTAGACTCTTAAGAAAACTCTAATATGACACTGATGTGTTCTCAGGTGATGTTGGTTTTATATTTAAAGGTAGAGCTATCACTCTTCCCCAAAAAGCAGTCCTTGAACTCTCGCATTGATAGGAGGAGTTATCTATGATATGTCTGGGGAGAAGAAAGGAGAAAGACGTAATTGCGTACCTCTTTTGAATGAAATTTTATTTTCCTCATGGTAATAAGTAAAAGAAGGTTAAGTAAAAAGTTAAAAGGTAAATTGAGGCAATTACGAGACCATAAAAAGTCCACTGAAGTTCAGAAATGCCACTCCCAGGTAAAACATTAGAGAAACTTGCACACACGAGAAGACATGTTCTAGGCCACACATAGCAGCATTGTTTGTAACAGCTAAATATTAGATACAGCCTGTCTTAGTTATCTAGTGCTGCTACAACAGAAATACCACAAGTAGATGGCTTTAACAAACAAGTTTATTCTCTCACAGTTCAGTAGGCTAGAAGTCCAAATTCAGGGTGCCAGCTCCAGGGGAAGGCTTTCTCTCTCTGTCAGCCCTGGAGGAAGGTCCTTGTCATCAATCTTCCCTTGGTCTAGAAGCTTCTCGGTACAGGGACTGTGGGTCCAAAGGATGCGCTTCCCTCCTGGTTCTTCATTCTTGGTGGTAGGAGGTGTCCCCCATGTCTCTGTTCGCTTCTGTTTTTTATATCTCAAGAGAGATTGACTCAAGATAAACCTAATCTTGTAGATTCAATCCTGCCATAGTAACATAACTGCTTCTAATCCTGCCTCATTAACATCATAGAGGTAGGATTTACAACACATAGGAAAATAACATCAGATGACAAAATGGTGGACAGTCACACAATACTGGGAATCATGGCCTAGCCAAGTTGACACACATTTTGGGGGGACACAGTTCAATCCGTAGCACAACCTAAATATCTATCAACTGGAAAATGAATAACATAGTTACACACAGAACACTATGCAGCATAGAAAACAAGTGAGCTAGAACTGCTCGTATCTACATGAATGAAATTCAAATATAATGCTGGACAAAAAAAAAGAACAACCAAGCTGTAAAGGAATATTATTTAAGTATGGTGTTTCCTCAAAAAGTTAAAAATGAAATTATCATATGACTCAGCAATTCCACTCCTAGATATATACCGTATATTGAAAGCAGGAACTCAAAGAGATACTTGTACACCAGTGCTTATTGTGGCAGTATTCACAGTAGCCAAAATGTGGAAACAGCGCAGGTATCCATCAACAGATGAATGGATAAATAAAATGTGGTATGTACATATAATGAAATATTATTTAGCCATGAAGAGAAATGAAGTTTTGATACATGCTACAACATGGATGAACCTTGAAAACATTATGGTTAATGAAATAAGTCAGACACAAAAGGACAAATACTTAAGATCCCACTTATACGAAATATCTGGAATAGGCAAATGCATAGAGACCAAAGTTCTTTAGTGGTTACCAGGGTGGGTGGGAGGGGGAGATGGAGAGATATTGCTTAAGGGATACTAAGTTTCTGTTAAGGGTGATGAAAACATTTGGAAACGAATAGTGGTAATGGTTGTGCAGTACAGTGAACGTAACTAATGTCACTGAATTATACACACATAAATGGTTGAAATGGCAAGTGTTTTGTTATTACAATAAAAAGTTTTAAAAAGATGGATTGGTATTTAAAAACTAATAAAAAGAAAGGAAAGAATATTATTTAAATCGTCCACACAAATGACGTGCGCTCGATTACTAACCTAAAGGTTGGTGTTTCAAACTCACCCAGCAGCACCACAGAAGGAAATTCCTGGTGATCTGCTTCTGTTAAGATTGCAGCCAAGAAAACCCTATGGAGCCGTTCTGCTCTGTAACACAGAGGGTCATCATGATTTGAAATTGACTCAATGACAACTAACAACAGTACCTTTGTAGTATGAGTCTAAATGAAATCTGTTAAAAACCCATCGTCATCAAATCAATTCTGACTCATAGCAACCCTATAAAAAAAAAAAAACTTCGCCGTCGAGTTGATTCTGACGCATAGCAACCTTATAAGACAGAGTAAAATGAAAGCATGGTAATTTAAAGACCAATTTCATGATAGCAGTTTCCTCCAAGTTGTGAGGGAGGTAGAATTGGGCAAAGGAGTGAACAGCTGGTAGTATTTTATTTCTAAAGCTGTGTGATAGTACACAACTTTTTATATTATTATCTTTTATACATTTGAGATCTATATTACATTAGCATCATTGTAGTAAAAGTCTACAGGAGATCAAGTAAGACCAGTACTTAGGGGCTAGAATTATATATTATTATCTCTACATTTCTCCCGCACCTAGCACAATACCTGGCAATATATACTAGATACTAAGTAAATGATGAATTATATTTCTTATATATAATTCAGTAGTTCTGTAAAAATTTTTAATTTTACTCCTTTTGGTAGTGCTTTGTAGTAATTACACCATATTTTATATGCCCATTGATTAGTCTTTTATTACTGGGATTTTCTTCAGTTATCTAATACTGAGAAGTCAGAAAATGTGGTTTAGGCTTTAATGAGCCTTTTAATTATTTTTCTTCTCTCTGTATAGAGTGAGTGTGAATTCTTTTCCCTTTAGCTATAATTTTAGTGTTTAATTTTAGTGTTTAATCAGAGGAGTGGGCAGAGAGTTGCCTGTCTTTCACATTTGAGAGTATTTTTCCATATGTTATGGAGCCAACAGGTTGTTATTCACTCAGAGATGGTAGAAGTCTCTCAGACTTTCTGTAAGAAGTGGCATTTATCACTGTCTGGTAGATTCCTATTTCTGTATAAAAAGAAGGAAAGTGTAAATGAAATAGAGGACCAGTCCTCAAATCTTGATAATGTGAAATACCTCTTCACTCATTGTGCCTTTTACCTCTTACTTTCAGTTGCTACATTTTCTATCATGTGTGTGATTCACAGAACAACAGGTGAGGGTCCCTAGATGTCTCCTTGAAAAGCAAAAGAAAGAAAAATTACCATCTTTCAATGCTTATTAACCCCAAAAGACAAAGTTCCACCTTCTGGTTTTCATTGGTGGGGATTATGTGAGTCAAACCATTCATCACTGATGCGTGAACCTTCTCTACCAAATGAATCAGTGGAGATGGGAACATTAATTTATTTGTACAGATGTGTCAGTAGTGCTCTGAGGAAAAAGCGATACTGGCATAGTGTTCTCAGTGTATCTTCACAAACAAAATAGTACTTGTGGAAAGTCAGTGATTCCTAAAAGAGCAGGAAATAGGATAGTCACTTAAAAAGAAGGAAGGTCGAAAATCACAGCCACCTAGTTACAGGAAGATTATTCTAAGCATGAAATATAATCCAAAAACCCCAAAGGAAGAGACTGTGTATCTCTCCTAAAATAAAAAATTCTATATAATAGACAAAAATCAAAAGAAAACAAAGTGGGAAAAAATTTTTTTAACATGTAACTGACAAACATGATTTCCTTAATACAAAAAGAGCTCCTATAAATCAATATGAAAATGGTGAACGCACCAATAGAAAAGTGGACAAAGGGTGTAAATGTCATGTCACAGAAAAAAGTGAATAAAAATAGTCAACAAAAACATGAAATAATGCTTCATTTCAATCATAAGAGAACTGTGGATTAGGATAATGGGATAATATCATTCACCAAGCATATCATCAAAAATTTTTTAAATGATAAAAGCCAATGTTAGCATGGGTGTGGGGAAGCAGTCCCTCTCACACACTTTAAGTGATATGAATGTGTTCAACCATTTTGGTTAGAATTTGCAGTATTGATTAAAATTTCAAATGCCTTTACCCTTTGACCCAGCAAATCCATCTCTAACAATTTATCTTACTGATATTCTCATAAAATAGCAGAAAATCATAAATATAGCATTGCTTGTAACTAGCAAATGAAAAGATAAGTTGTCAGCATTTTTTTTTTGTTTAATGTACTCATCAGTAAGGAACTAGTTAAATAAATATGATTGAGTTTCTATTTATGGTTATGGAAAATTTGGCGACAGATATTGGTGATGGTTTTGCAACATGATTGATGTAATTGATATCCACTGAATTGTACACATGAAAAATGTCAAATTGGCAACATCGTGTTATTTACATTTTACAACAATAAAAAAAGGTTAAAAAAAGATTCAGGCACATAATCGAACACTCCATGGTTGTTAGAAAGCATGAGGTAAGCTTTTATGTGCTGATTTGGAAAGATGCCAAAGATAGATTATTAAGTGAAAAGAAAATGCATGTTATAATGTATATGTGTGTGTGTTTTTGAGTGTATACATACATACATACATACATACATACACACTTGTATATTTTTTCATATTCATAGTGTATTTTTGGAAAGAGAAAGAAGAAATTGTTTATTTTTAGGTAATAGGAATATAGGGTTGAGAAATTAGTAGATAGTGCTTTATAATAAAAATAAAATTCTAACAATAAAACTGGTAAAAAGAATAAAATAATATTTAAAGTAGTTTTCTACTGGTATATGTCTTAGTCATCTGGTGCTGCTGTATAACAGAAATACCACAAGTGGATAGCTTTAACAAACAGTTTATTTTCTCACAGTCTAATAGGCTAGAAGTCCAAATTCAGGGCATCAGCTCCAGGGGAAGGCTTTCTCTCTCTGTTAGCCCTGGAGGAAGGTCCTTGTTATTAATCTTCCCCTGGTCTAGGAGCTTTTCTGCACAGGAACCCCAGGTCCAAGGGATGTGCTCTGCTCCCGGCACTGCTTTCTTGGTGGTATGAGATCCCCCTGTCTCTCTTCTTGCTTCTCTCTTTTATATCTCAGAAAAGATTGGCTCAAGACACAATCCAATCTTGTAGCTTGAGTCCTGCCTCGTTAACATAACTGCCGCCTATCCCTCCTAATTAACATAGAGGTGGGATTTACAACACACAGGAAAATCACATCAGGTGACAAAATGGTGGACAGTCACACAGTATAGGAATCATGGCCCAGCAAAGTTGACAGATATTTTTGAGGACACAGTTCAATCCATGACATTGTATAACAAATTACCACAAAATTAGTTGCTTAAAATAATACCCATTTAGTAATGTTAGAGTTCTTTAGCTAGCTCTGAAGTCTGGGCAGGCTCAACTGGGTTCCCTGCTCACAGGTGTTGCCTAGACTGGGCTCTTGTCTGGTGGCTCTGAGAAAGAATCTACTTCCAGGCTTATCCAGGTTATTGGCAGAATTCAGTTCCTTGCAGTTGTAAGGACTGAGATCCTCATTTTCTCGCTGGCAGTCAGCCAGGAATCTAATTTTTCTATTGGGCAACTTCTAGGAACTATTAAAGACAGGAAATATCCTTAAACCTCTGAGCCCACACAGCCTGTCTTAGGCTGGGTTATCTAAAGAAGCAAAATCAGTAAAGCGTATAAATATATATACAGAGAGAGAGATTTATATCAAGGAAATGGCTCAAGTGGTTGTAGAGACCGGCACGTCCCAAGTCTGTGGGTGAAACAAGGCCTCTCTTGATTCACATAGCCACAGGACTGACAAACCCAGGATCGGCAGGTCAGACAGCAGGGCTCTGGCTCACAGACTGCAAAGACCTACGAATCCCAAGATCGGCAGGCAAGACAGCAGACAGCTGCTAGCTCAAGTCCCAAGAACCAGAAGTCAGACAAACAGGAGCCAGCTGCAGGATGCAGAGTGAGCAAAAGCCCACCAGCCTTGCTAGAAAGTCTACCTATATTGGATGCAGACCACATTCCCAAGGAAACTGCCTTTCAACTGATTGGCTACTCACAGAAGATTCCATCATGAATGTGATCACTTTATATCAAATCTCATCATGGAAGTGAGCACATCATTATACAACTGCCAAACTATGTCATAACTGTCAAACCACTGAGAATCATGGTCCAGCCAAGTTGACAGACAACCTTAATGATTATACAACTTGTTAGGTCAGTGTCTAGTACGGAAAACTTTATAAATTATTTTATTTATATGTCTGCGTGTATGTGTACACACAGACACACACACACATAAATTTTTGTTATGAAGGAACCTCATTTCTGAAGGATTACTCATCACTGTGTTTGATGCCGCTCTGTTCACAAGCCCCTGTTCAAAGATAAAACTGAGCTTAAAGGAGGCCCAGAGAAGCAAAAATAAGCAGAGAAATGGGGCAATTGTATTTAAACAAAACAACTCCAATAGAAACTTGGAAAACCCAGAAAAGTGTAAGGGTGGGCATGCAGGGGTTGGGCAACAAAATAAAATATCCAAAATTCAAAAGGAATCACTATGAAAATGTTGATGTATTTCTTTACTCCATCTCTGCCTCCCCACTGAGCTTTGGTTTAACAAACACAACCCAGTTTATAAATTAAGATGGTTTCTAAGTAACACCTTAGAGACATCATGCACATTTTTCCAGTAAAGTTTTCATTATTTCAGAAAACTGTGGAAACCTTCCTCTTTTTGACTTATTTTGGAGTCTTCTCTTGAACCACTCATAAAAATTGGTCTCACCACTTTACCACTTGCTCACCTTACATTTGGGTTATATCAGTTCTACTCTGATCATGCAACTCATTCATCAGATGTGACACTAAACTGGTCATGGTAAAGGCAGTGGTTTTGCAGACAAGCATGTTGATACAAAGAATTGAAAGTTAATAGTCTGACAATGAGGTAGAGATAGGAAAAGTAATGAATAAGAGTGGGTTAAAGAATTCAGAGAAGACAGACTGGCATAGAACAGGGTAGATAAATATTTCAGTGTGCCAGAGAAGTCCCTGAGAGCATCACTGTATTATAACCCAGTGCCATCTTGATGTCAGCAAGGAATTTCCTAACAACCCACTGTTCCTAGAAAGAACATGGACCATAAGTTCAGAAGATGTGTAGCCAAGCAGTAAGGGATTTAGTATAACCTAAAATTTTGACCCACAATGTCAATCAGGTACTTAATATGGTTACCAACATCCACATGACTGTCACTGTAGGATATGGTGAAATGTCACAAGATGTTTTTCAGTTTATACTCCCATGACTAATCTTCAAGACTGATTTAGTTAAAAGATAAACTATGACTTTCTTATTGTAACAGTAAAACTGAGTTTGTAGTAAGTATGAGAAATTATGTAAAGATAGAAACCCACGATCTAATGATAATGACTGTCAGCATTTTACTGTATCTCTTCAGTCTTTTTTCCATATATATGTATGTATCTGTCCATCTATAAAAAAACAAACAAACCTGTTCCCGTTGAATTGGTTCCAACTCATGCCAACCCCACGTGTTACAGGATAGAACTGCTCCATAAAATTGTCTTGGCTATAATCTTTATGGAAGCAGATTGCCAGATCTTTCTTTCACTGTGCTGCTGGGTAGGTTTGAGCCTCCAACCTTTAGGTTAGTAGATGAGTGTAAACCATTTGTGCCATCCATGAACCTCTGTCCATCTGTTCATGTGGCTAAAATGCATATGCTGAAATTTTTATTTTACTCTGCCCTTAGCAACACTGAATGTTACCGTTTTTAAACTTCTGTCAATATAAGCAAAACACTACTTTAGTATTTATAATGCACATGTTTTATTACTGTAACCAAAAAAGCCAAAAGCATTGCCATCGAGTTGCTTCTGACTACTGGCAACCCAGTATATGTACAGTAGAACTGCATTTCATAGAGTTTTAAAGGCTGTGATCTTTCAGAAGCAGATTGCCAGGCTTCTCTTTTGAGGCACCTCTCGGTGTGTTCCAACTGTCAACATTTCATTTAGTAGTTGAGTGCTTAAACTGTGTCACTCAGGGACTCTTTATTATATAGGATTTTAAATTTTTCCATATTCATCTATGCACGCGTATCTCTTCTTTTGTTATTTTTTTGTATTTTCATCCATTGTCCCTTTCTTTTGTTTGATTTTTTCTTATTGATATGTAAGAATTGAGATATAGACATTAATGTTTTGTAATCTTACTGATAGTCTTTTCTAATTTGCATTTGTCTTTTCGTTTTTTTTCCCATGGTGTTTTTTGACAAAAGGTTTTTTCCCCGTTACTTTTAATGATTTGTGGTCCAGTCTGTCAGTCTTTTCTTTTTTTTTAATATTGTTATTTTCTCCTGTTGTAGAGTTGCATCTATTAATAAGGCTGGTCTTGCTCTAAAAATTGCCTGCTCTGATCTCCCTGCTTCCCCTGCCATCTCTGTGCTTGATAAGCTTAGCGTCACTAACACATTTCTTTACCTCCTCATACTTCTAGGACTGTTAGCTCATAAGCTAGTGGTTTTCCCAAACAGTGAGCAAGTTTTTGAGCAACGGAGTTTTTCTGAATTCTTAACTTTATCTGCCAGCCTACAAAGGGAGGAAAATTACAAGCAAAGAAGGCTTTCAAATAGTTTCTCTCAACCCCCAGACTCCCAAGGGAGATTATACACTTACACATTTCTGCTCAGATGCCTGTGGTACTGTCATACTTGTGTGTAGCACGCAAAGGAGAAGCTGTTCCTGGGAAATTTGGTTTGCTGTGGGAGCAACTTAGCCAACAGAGATGATCTTTAGATACCAGTGTAAGATTTCTGCTTGGATAAGGTGAGATTAGAGGCATAGCCTGAGTGTAAGAGTGTAATAGTATCTTTGTTTCATTTATTTTGTGACTTTCCTTCAAAACCTTCAGCGGGTTTTCCATGCTGGAAATATTACCAACTGTCTGAACCTGCTTTATAGATCTTCAATAAAATGTGCATTCAGCAAGGCAGTGGCCTCTTCTGGCTTTTTTTTTTCTTCTATAGGGATCTCTGACATGGTCACCCTCTGTCATCATTTTCTAATTATCAGCAACTCAACAAAGTCAGCTGCAACTTAGAAAGCCTTGTGTTCAGTCCAGAATACCTTGATGTCTTCCTCTTAGGGTTCATTTTATGATGGTTAAATTAGTCAAATAATATGGCTAAACTTTATCCAGTTGGCTTCCTTCATCAACCTTGTGTCGAGCATCACCTGGGAATCATCTGACTTACTAAACGTTCAGTGGACCCTAAAACCAGATTTGTTAGTCCGATGTGTGTGACAGCACTGTATCATTACACAATGTGTCTGTTCTGTGATTTCAAGTATTTGATTAGTCATTTTCTCTGAATTGTGGAAACTACCGTCTTTCTTATTCCATGCTGCACTCCCAGTTTTGGTTTGGTTTTTCGGTATGCCTTAATATAAAGTAAGATTTTCTTCCCGCTACACACAAAAGAGGGAATCCTCTTATATTTAAGTACATACAAAGGCTCAAATATTATGGTACATTGTCTTAATTATTTTGAAAGTAGTTATGTTACCGGGAACTCCAGGTCCTGCTTGGTGCAACTCATCGCAGTCAATAAACAAAGGGCCAAGGTGGGAGATCAGAAAGGTAGTTTTATTTCATTGTGCAAGGAAAGGAGCAGTCAGGGCTGATGTCCCAAGACTGCTCCGCGAGGAAGAGAGGGAAGGTAACTTTTATGGGGTTTACAAACTGGTAGTTCATACAAGTTACATCAGCCACATTCTTAATCATACTACACAGGTGCAGTGGGGTTTACATATAACTTCATGGGTTGCATGTTCAGAAAATGGCAGTTAAACTTCACCCAGAGGCAGGAAAGTTAATATGCATTAGGCACTTAATGAGCCGGACAGTCACTCAGGGTGTCAGTATGGCACCTAAACTGGTTTCAGCCAATCTCATCTAGTTCTGGGAAGCAGTTAAGGAAAGGGGAACCCAGGATATTGATGTAAAGCTATGCAGCATGTCAAACAAGCTGCTTGAGGCTGTGGAATTTTCTGCAGCCTGGGGACCTCTGACCTAGTTATAACAAATCTTTCATTTCCCTTGTACTTAATCTCATCTGTTTCGACCATTGCTAAAAGCTGAGGTGGGTCTACGGCCTTTCATACTCTTTATAGTTTAGATAGGTATTATATAACCTCCCAAATCCAAAGACAGTCAAACAGGGCAGTGCTTTACTTAAAAGAAGGAAACATCTTAAATTTTCTCTTTTTGATAGAAAATAGATATTGGGAGTTTGTGAGGTTATTTTTTCTGTGAGAAAAGAGATTCTTATAAATGTTGGACAGAAAATAATTCTTGAGAAACCAGAGTCTGAAATAGCCAATTCTCTTGTTATTGAGACAAGAGTTTTCTAGTAGAGAATCTTTTTCATTTTAAATATTGCGAAGTAGTAAAATCAGAAATTAAAATAGTTTGTCAACTTTGTCTGCTTTTGGATTAGACAATTTTCATATTTAAATCTCATACCAAACCAAATCCGTTGCCAATTCTGACTCACAGTAACCCTATAGGAAAGAGTAGAACTGCCCCACAGGGTTTCCAAGGCTGTAAATCTTTACAGAAGTAGACTGCCACATCTTCCTCCCGCAGGGCAGCTAGTGGGTTCAAACTGCTGACCTTTCAGTTAGCAGCCAAGTGCTTAACCACTATGGCACCAGGGCCCCTTTAAGTCTCATATAGTTTGATGATAACTGTATATTTCATTGTTTAAAAATACAGAACTAAATTAATACCTTAAATGGTACAAATAATGTGTTATGCCACCTAAATTTCTGAAAGTTTAAATATTCAAACTGAGAAAACAAAATAAAACAAACCCACTATTTTGAATCTACTACTTGAGAAAAATAGGAGATTGCCTTACACTTGGGCTGCTTTTATTTTAACATATATGATAAAACAGTGCATTTAAAATCTTTGCTCAGTCTTCACTCTGGCTTTGGTTTTTCTGGTTCTGAGGTGGGTCCAGTTCACTCTTCACCAGCTTACCCCAAGTTATCTCAGAACTTGTGTTCAAAATCCTCAGCTGTATGTAAATACAGATTGTCTTCCTCAGCCCATTAGCTGGTGAGAGCATGTGGAAATTTGTATCACAGAACTGTTCCACAGAGAGAAAAAGAGTTTGAGGCAGGGGCCCTGTTAGTGTGGGGATCAGCCAGCTGTCTTCACTAAGTGCCTGGGGCCCTTGATAGAAGGCTAGATGCTCAACACAAGCTGTGTTAACACAACCAGAATGGCCTGTACCTATTGAGCAACCTGTAAGGGAGGTTTGAAAGTCTATATTTTAAGTTCAAGTGCATATGCTAAAGAACATTTTCCTTTTTTAGCACATTTAAATATCATGCACAAGCAATGCCATCTCTATCTTTGAACTTACTCTGGCATAATTACAATGTTAGCATTAATGACGCGTTAATGCAGATTTTTGTATTTACTGCAGCAGTGTGTGAATACTTCCCCACAAAAGCCATGTAAATTGCAGGCTTTTCAAGTCCGGAGCTTTTATGTTAGGAGCAACAGTGAGTAATTACAGAACTTGTCATGAAATGTTGAGGTATACGTACACTGTGGTAACCAGAACCTTCGACGGTTCAACTGTAGGGAAGAGGAGCCCGTTTCCTTTCCTGCATTGCACCTGAGAGCAGATTTTGGTTTCCTGGGACTGGAGAGGAGAGAGGTAGAGAAAATTTAGAAGACTATAAGTGCAAAAAAAGTCATGTACTTTTAGGAAAGAGAGATGGTCTTTGCTTTAAAAAAATTGAAATACTTTAGGTGTTTTCTGAAAGTATTTTTAAAGACCTTCTTTTCTACTTACAAAAACTGTACATGTTCATTGTCGAAAATTTGAAAAATGCAGGAAAGTATAAAGAAGAATGTAAAATCCATTTGTATTCTTATCTACCCCTCAGAATTAACTACTTAATACTTGGGTATAGTTCTAAATATGTAGATTTTATCATCTGTATCTATTATACTATTTAAAACATTTATGTATATATAAATTTATGTCTCTAACATAAATTTATGCACATACATATAAATTTGTATGTACATGTATAAATAGGGGCCCTTAGATATAATTTTGTGTCTAGATCATTTCCTTTTGATATTATATTTGAGTACTTTGCTGTGTCACTAAATGTCATTAATTTTTTCCAATTATTTTTAACAAATACAAAATATTCCATTTCATAAATGTATCATATCTTCTTTATGAACACTTTGGCTATTTCTAGTTGCTTTTTCTTATCAGTAATGTGATGAATAGCATTATATATAAGTCTTTCTGATAAATTCTGATTAGTTTCTTTTCTTAATATGGGAAGGTATCATTTAAAGTGCTGGCCTTTTATTGTTTTGTATTTATGTTGCTGGGCCACCCATTGTTGTCAAACTTGGATTTTTGAGGCCCTAGGAGTCAGAGACTGTGTCCACAGGAAATGCTCTTTAGTGCTTGCTGCATATGACATTTAATAAGCATCAAGAATGTGTTGTATTGGCACCAAAATAACAACACGTATCCAAGTACATCTCAAGTATGTTCTCTCTAGGTGAAACAATAGTTAGTTGTATTAAACTTCCAGGAAATTCGTACCTGGTGACATCATGGTGGCCTGGTGATGTTAGTAAGGTCGATGAAGAAAGAACCATTACAAGAAGCTGCAGAGCTGTTTATACTTTTGTTCCCCCTTTTGTAGGCACTGAGGACTAGTGTTTAGTGTAGAAAATTCCTGGTGCTGTGTAATTTAGTAATCTTTTTTTATTATTATTCTTTAGATGAAGGTTTACAGAACAAATAGTTTCTCATTAAACAGTTAGTACACATATTGCTTTATGACAGTGGTTAACAACCCCATGACATGTCGACACTGTCCCTTCTCAACCTTGGGTTCCCTATTACCAGCTTTCCTGTCCCTTCCTGCCTTCTAGTCCCTGTCCCTGGACTGTTGTGCCCCATTAGTCTCATTTTGTTTTATGGGGCTGTCTAATCTTTGGCTGAATGGTGAACCTTGGAGGTGACTTCATTACTGAACTAAAAGGGTGTCCGGGGTAATTTAGTAATCTTGCTGTCCAAGCCTCTTTAATCTTGACGTCTCTAATGGCTGATAAAGTACTAAGTGGTATATGTAGTAAACACTGGACCTGGGAGTAAAAGATCTGGATTTTATTCCCAGCTCTACCACACATCAGCAGTGCTACTTGGGGCAAATCACATTCTCTGAGTCTCATCCTCCTCATCTATAAAATGGAAATAATAAAAAGTTGCTTGCAGCCTTATATGATTGCTTAAATGTGAAAGTATTTGCAGTATTATAAAGCGCTACAACAGTTTGAGGTATTAAGAAATTACTAAAGTGTTATTGGAGCCCTGGTGGCACAGTGGTTAAGAGCTCAGCTGCTAAACAAAAGGATGGCAGTCTGAATCCACCAGCTGCTCCTTGGAAACCCTATGGGGCAGTTCTGCTCTATCCTGTAGGGTCACTATGAGTCCGAATTGACTTGACGGCAACAGGTTTATTTTTTAGTTTAAAGGGTTATTATAACCAATTGAAATTCATAACGTAGCTAGAAATGACAGGGCACCGTAGTGTGTAAATACAAAGCAAATTAGAAGAACACAAGCTCACTGGGGTCTATAGGTGGGTTTTTGACAATGGAATGCAGCATCCATATAACAGTCTCTGCTGGAACATGTTTACAGTGGTCTGTGATATTTTCATTTTTGTATGCCAGACTTTGGAAGTCCCTTAACTGGTGTACTTACTCCGATTTAGAGCCGATTTGAGAAATTGCATTAAAAAAAAATCAACTCCAGTGGATCAGAATTACAGCAGTTCCCAAGGGGCTGCCTCAGTGATAGGGAAGAGAAAGGTGATTGAAGAGTGAAGTTCACAGATCCAACCTCTGCTTCAACCAGAGAAGCTCAGCCTTTGTCACATTGGGGCTAAGGAGTCATCTTTTACTTCAGCTAAAAGATTTGGTAGGAAAACACACACATGCACAGGCACAAGCAACACATTTGAAAGCCATTCTACAAAATGGAGACTGAGGGCAGTAAAGTGTTCAGGATCCCACGGCTTGCTGGTGTCAGACAGGTCTGGAACCCTGCTTCCCAGGTATTGCCTCTTACAGCCCTTCCTTGGGGTACCAAGGAAGACCTGGGACAACTCCACAGTGAGCTTTGATTACGACTTCTCTGGGTCTTGATCAATGGTTTTCTTCTTTGTATATCTTCTGTCCTCTGTCAAAGAATTTGAGTCTCCCACCTTCAGTGGAAAAAAAAGAAAAGTGCCCATTCTTCCAGAAAAGAACACTTACGTTTAGAGGCATTTTCTTGTTATGGTTATCATTTATGATCTGTGCTAAGAATAGAGAAGAATTCCAGTATTTTATTGGGAATGAACCACATTGCTGTGGTAGAGCGAAAGAGCAGCTGGTAGATGAGAGGTGAGTAGGGTCAAGGATCGTCAGCAGTAAATGGCAGCTACCTGGTAAACATACAGGTTGAGAGGAAAATCTGAAGTATTTTTATGAAAACTCTGCATCCCCTAACAATGCTGCTGCCAAATCTCATGCTGTCCTACCTCTCATTGGTAGAGAATCGCTGATACAGGTGCACCTAAGGATTTCCCCAATGCATGAACATTCTAAAATGGTCCATCTATTAAGGTATCAGACATCAGTGATCAAAAAGATTAATATTGAATTACATGGACTATATGAACCTTTTTTCCTTAGATATAAGGAAATTGGGTTTCACGTTAATTTTCCTAAAGTTTTATGGCAGTCTTCTAACAAATATGACTTTGAACGATCTCTTCACTTGGCCTTGATTTCCTTTTCTGTTACAAGAGGAAATTGGGTTGTTTATTTTTTCCTAATATTCTTTTTAAATATTCTTTCTTGGGCTGTAGTTCCATATTTTTAGTGTTCTTGTTTTAAAGGGGATTTTTTTCAGCCCATGTTCTCAGGATTAATTTATACTGGCCCTGTGTTCTTCATTAGAGGCATGCTTTTAATATTCTAGAGTCTGATGACAATGACACTCTCAGCATCAGAAAATAGTAAGGAATAGAGTTAAGGTGGGACAACAGGTTGAACTCTCCAGACTTAAGCTGGGAAGGCATGCCTGAGTGACCTACAGTCATGGTCTGGATGTGTGGTCATTTTTTAATTTCATCAGCATCTGAGGTGGATGTTCCAGTTGGAGAAGTTTTTAATGGGAAAACCAGCTATCCTGTTGCCAAGGCCTCTCAGTCACATTCTGGAGACCACTCCTTTGTTTATCTGGAGTAGCAACACATCTGAATTTGTAGTAATTATATCTATAAGCTGGAACACTTAACTGGCCAAAAAGCCGCTTTTGTGCATGTGGGAATGTTCCGGTACTCTACAATAGGCACCACGGTGACCAGCCAGGCACTGAAAGAATGAATTTAGTTTCGAATGTTTTGATTGTGTGTGTGTGTCTGTGTGTGAGATCGTCAGGCAAAGAACATGCCCTGCTTACTGTTTAGAGATGCAAATGGTCTTAAATAAGCCAAAAGCAGGGATTAAAGTAAGTTTCTTAATTGGTAAAAAGCCCACTTCCTTATGGGATCAGTAATTTGGTTAGGAATGGACACATTTGAGCATCCTTGAAATTGAAAGAAAAAAATATGTGTGCTAGTTCCCATTTGGTACTTTTATGCCATTATTTTAGTAGGAAATGTGAGTTTTAAGCTTATCACTAGTATTTCATTTGACAGTTTTGATTTTCAAGAGAGAAGGGCCAAATGCAAATTCTTCTCCCTCCTCCAGAGACCCAGGCAGACTTGTTTTCACACCAAGAGATATGCGTACCTCTCCTGCAACAAATTTCATGTAAGCAGTAGTAGTCTGCTTTGTCCGTGGGTCTGTGAAGGTTATCTATTTCATTCCCCCGTTCTATTGTTGACGTAAATGATGGATGTTCATTTCTTCTGGTGATACGAGGCCTTAACTGTTTCTGTCACGAGCATGTGCCTGTCTGTCTGAATCCTACTTAACATTTTATTTCCTAAAATTCTCTTTACTAGCAGGGCTAAGTTACAATACCTAAATTTAAAGCACTAAGATTAACATATCTCAAAGTGAGCAGTTGACTTATGGGTTTTGGGTTTGATAGTTAAATGTTCTTTTCGTTGCAATATATACAACATCCCACTGCCTCCAATTTGTAAAATTGCAGTAATACTAGAGTAGGAATGTATTGATGATCGGCCACATCTTTAAGAGGAATTACCCCTGTGGGCAACATTTCTTTCTGTTATAAATAAGTTGGCGCCAACTCGATGACAACTAAGAGCAACAACAACAAATAACACAAAATCTGATGGTTCAAAAACTGCCAGCATTCAACTCATGACTAGACCTCAGAAACAATATGACAGCCAGATAGGAAGATAGGAAGGAGGTTGTTGTGACTGGTCGCCGTTGAGTGGGCTCTGACTCATGGTGAACTTAAGTATAACAGAAAAAAAGGTTACCAGGTCCTGCGGCATCTTCATGATCATTGGTATGTTTGAGTCCATTGTTGCAGCTATGTGTCAATCCCTCTCATTGAAGATTTCCCTGACCCTCTGTGTTACCAAACATGATGTCCTTCTCTAGAGATTGATCTTGATGACATGTTCAAAGTAAGCAAGGAAGGAAGTAGAAGGTGGATTTCACCTCTTCTACTGCATTCCATCATTATGACATCAGAGACTTAGTGCTTATGCCAATAACCAGAATACCTGGCAGTCACCTCCCACCACAAGAACGGCCAGACCAGAGACATTCATTGCCTGCCCAATATCTTATCTTTCTCTGTTAGTGCTGAGAAACTCTTAAACAATATTAAACATACCACTTCAGGTTAATGGGAATTCACTCTTTAATTTATAACTATGTATCTGTTTTTGGCATGGGACCAGGAAAATAGAACAGAAGCAATGATCAAAGATTGTTGAAGACTTTCCCAAGTTGGGGGAAAAATTGAGTAAAAAGAGCACAGATGGTAAAACAAAACTTTACCCTAGATATATTCCTGTGATTTTTTTTTTTTTTTAATGTTAAGCAATAAAGGAAAAATACCCGCAAGCATCTGAAGCTTCTGAACAGAAAAAAAAAAAAAAAAAAAAAACCCAAAAACCTGATCATTTACAAAGAAATAAAATTCATGCTGGTCTCAGGTTTTCTTTCTACAAATTGCTATTTAATGATGGTATGGCCAAAGAACTGTATTTGCTAAGGTAATATATATGCATTATCTTTATTTGAAGACACATAAAATATACTTTCTATGTATTTTTCTTGAGAAACTTAATGGTATATACAAGATGAATGAGAGTTGAATTAAAATGAAGAATTGAAGAATTGGAAAGATGGAGTATAAAAGTGCTATGGTGAGACTGGTAGAAATTTGAAAATGTGAAAAGACTCTTCAAAGTATAATATTGTAAGTAATGATTCACTAATAGTATAGATCTAGAACTTGTGGTTCTATTGAGTAACATTAGAGATGGCAATGTGGCAGAGGTACACATATGCTAAGTTCCTGGACTTATTTGGGGAGTGAGGGGAGAATAAAAGTTATACCATATTCCTTTTGAATTCATAAATTAAATAAAATATGCACACAGGTGTGTTTTTTGAACATTTAAAGATAGTAACTTACTAGCATGAAAGACAATTATTTTCCGGCACGTTACGGAGAAAATAAAAAGAATTAGAAAACCACCAACTCACTTCATTTTGAGATACAAATGTTAAAATTTGGTAGAACATTGTAAGAGTTATTTGATATAAACTACTGGGGTTTATTCCAAGAATGCTGATTTGTTTAGTATTATGAACACTGTTAATAGATTATAGCAATAGGTTAAATGTTCATCTGAATAGATGCTGAAAAAGTACTTGATAAAAGTAAACTACGTTACTGCTAAAAACTATTTAGAAAATGAAAATGAACTAAGAATTCCATAATGCAGTGATGCATATTTAATTTAAACTAATGACCAATATCTTCCTTAATTAGTAAAATACTAGAGTATTTTATTAGACTCTGCACTAATTAATATTAACTTTATTCTAGAGGTTCTTTGCAGACAAGTAACACATAGAACAAACAAAATCTATAATTTTTAAGGAGGTTAAATTTGTTATTTTCAGATAATGTAATAAACCTAGAAAAACCCAGGGGAAGTAAGTGAATAGCTCTTAGAATTAATAAAAGCATTCATTAAGCAGATTGTGTACAAGATTAATATATAGAAATTAGTATTCTCTATTACCCACCATCACCAGTTAGAAATGAAAATGGAAGAAAACAATCCATTTGTGGTAGCATTCTACCTGTCACCCCTGTCCCCTCCCCTCCCACCGCAAAAAAGGACAGGTAATACCATACTTAGAAGTAACCTGAAGGAGACCTGAAAGAGATGGCTGTGAAGAAACAACAAAACTTTATCTGAAAGCTAAGCTATTTTGATTAAGGGAGAAACGTACCATGTTCATTGGATAAAAGGCTGAATAATATTATTTTCCTCAAATTAAGTTATAGTTTTAACACAATTTCACTCAGAATTCTAATCATTTTTGTTTTGTTTTATAACTGTTTCCTTCATTGCAGACACCAAATTCACTCTGTCTAATTTAAGCAGAAGGTAGCCCCAAGCTCTAGATTCCAGAAACTCACACTATCCCCCCACCCCCACCAAGAGGGGTGTCTCTGCCACCACATTTGCCACTAATGTTGATTTCTTGGCATCTGCTTCCTTACATTGCCTTTTTTCAAGTCAAGTGGAGTTTAGACTTAATTGGCAGAATCTAGCCTGTGCCTTAACTACAAGGAAAGCTGGAAAAGTGGGTAGTGGCATCAATCCTGGGGAGGCAGGACTCATCATATGGAACAGTCTTCTTTATATATGGAAGGTGCTCAGAAGATGCTTAGTGACCATGACAATGACAAATGCCCACTGTAGTAGCTTGGCATAATGTCTCTAAAGTGCATCTGGAAGACTGAGTAGTTGTGATTAGTCAAGTAAATTCAGTGAGTTGGACCTGACCTACCTGAGATTAAAACATACGATAAAATGACAAGAATCTAAGAAATTGTTCATATGTGGAATAAAAAATGGCAGAGATTGATGATGATATGATGGGGGAAATATCATGGGCCAGTGAGAAAGGAATAGTTTACTCAACAAATGATATTGGGAATACTGGCTATCTGCAAGAAAAATACTCAAAGTAAGCATCCTTCATACTATAGTAAAACCTGCGAAAGCCAGAACCTGTATAAGGCGGAAACCTGTCAGAGAAGGGAACTCAAAATATTTTTCACTAAAACGAGTGATAGAAAAGTGGTAAGACTGTACCCTGTCCAAAGCGGAAAACTTGTGAGACCTAGAAGGCACGGCAGTCCCCTGGAATTCCGGCTCTCACAAGTTTCACTATATATGCCAAAATTATTTCATGTGGGTTTTAAATTACCTGTAAAAATTAAATCCTAAAAAGTAGAATTAATACTTAGTTGAGCATTTAATATACTTAAGATGGGGAAATAATTTCTTAGAATGAGAAACTAGAAAATTGCTGAGGAAAATTAATAATTTGATTATATTAAGAGTTTAAAATTCTGTAAGTTAAGAAACTCCATAAACAAAATTAAAACATTAACAAATAACTCAGAAAATATCTGCAATAAATACAATAGACAGTGTTAATATTGTTAAGCCATAAGGAGCTCTTTTAAATTAATATAAGAAAACTTAAATGCCCCACTAAATAAATAGGCAAAGGACATGGACAGCTAACACAAGAATAAATAGAAATGACAAGTAAACGAACGAAAAGTTCAGCCTCTCTCTAATCAAATAAATGCAAATCAAAATAATGGGATACCAGTATTCACCTCATTTTCAGATATTTAAAGCAAACATGGTCATATTCATTTCTGGTGATGGTTAGTGAGATGGTATTCTCACATTAATGTAAATTTACAATCTTTTTTAGAAAGCAGCTTGAGGCTTTATGTCAAGAACCCTAAAAATAGTTCATATCAGTTGCACTTTTGTTTGACTTCAAGAAATACAATCTAATAATCAGAAAAGTGCTCAGAAATATATATTTAGAATGCTAATTACAGCATTATTTATAATAGTACAAAATTGGAAACAATCCAAGCATTAAATAGTAAGAAGAGTGGTGGTTAAATTGTAGTGTCTCTGTAAAATGGAATAATTTTTAGCATTAAAATCCATAATCTTTTTGAAAACTATTTTGTGGCACAGGAAAATTGTAATTACAACCAAAATATAAAAAGCAAGACACAAAACTGAATATGGTTTATAATCTTATTTAAAAGTATGTTTGTACATATGTACACACATTCTCAGAAAATAAACTAAAGGTACCACAGTATTACATTGGCAGGATTATCAGTTTGTTTTTTTATAACTTACTATGTTTTCCAAGTCCTTTGCCACGACTATGTGTTACCTTTAGGATCATGTTTTAAAAGTTATTTAAAAAGTGAGCAGTTCCTTTTCTATGGATTTTAAACATTTCACCAGAAAAATCCCATGTGCATATTTTTTCCACCCTCGCCATCTGCCTGCAGTTTAAAGCAGTTAAACAGTTTTATGTTTAGCATTTTCCAGTATTAGTAGCAGTACTAAAGTTATCCTCTCAGTCTAATGTGTTCTTAGTCAGCCCCTTGGTGGTGA
The DNA here is from genome assembly GCA_030035585.1 of Dugong dugon. Classification (NCBI taxonomy): domain Eukaryota; kingdom Metazoa; phylum Chordata; class Mammalia; order Sirenia; family Dugongidae; genus Dugong; species Dugong dugon. The sequence goes on from CM057460.1 coordinate 71,712,068, forward strand.
TGGGCATATACTACTATCTTCTACCTAACGTCCAGCTATAAAAATGTGTGTCTGCCTGAGAGTTGCATAGGATCTGGGTGAAGATTGGAGTGTAAGTATTTTATGACATATATTGCTGAATGAAGATATCCTTTTTTTATTCATCTGAGTTCATTGCTGTTGGAAAACACTACAAAATTATTTAGCAGAACTTCTTCCTTTTTTATTTTTTAGTAAAAAAAACATGTTGCTGTCCTAAGTAAAATTGCTCTGCACTAAGATTCCAGAATCTTAAATCCTACCCTATAGGGGAAAAATTGACATTTTGTTTTACTATAGCTTCATATTATAAAATATAAAAGCTAACCTCTCACTTAGGCATTATCTCATCCACTCTTCAGCTAGTAGCACATTTTTAATAATAGGTTTTTAAATCATACTGTGAAATTATTAGCTGCTATAACATTTCTTGAAATTTCTTATTTTTAAAATTGTAGCTTGATTACATTATTAACCAAATGTAGGTGTTGCTATTCATTATCCTTATTATATGTCTTCATGAAATAGAGAAGTGGTTCAGTACTAACCCTGGCCAAGATTAACTGATGATGTCCTCAAGCTTGAAACCACTCCAGTCCCAGTCCTCCACTAAAACCGTGATGTCCCATTGGCCAATTCCAGTGACTTATTTGTAAAGAATATTACTCATGTTGGATTTCATACTAGTAACCATTTCTCAAGGAGCCCTAATGGCGTAACAGTTATGTGCTTGGCTGCTAGCCTAAAGATGGGTGGTTGGAACCCACCCAGCCACTCCATAGAAGAAAGACCTGGTGATTTGCTTCAGTAAGATTACAGCCAAGAAAACCCTGTGGGATGGTTCTACTTTGTCATATGGAGTTGCTATGAGTCAAAAATGCATTCGACGCCAGCCAGCAACAACAACCATTTCCTACTTCTTGAATGCTTCTCTATCCTTCCTCTGATACTTTATCTATTTTTCCATCCTTCTTGTTGACTCTTTTTTGTTCCTCATGCATTTTAATTATTGGGATCCCTGTAGTTACCTTCTCTGTCGTTCTTTTATTTTGACACACACTCCCTGACCAAAGTCTTCTGCTCTGACTCATGAGCTGGTTTTTCTGACAGCTTTATATTGAGCATGGATGGACATTTCTCCTGAACATAGATAGATGTTTCTGTTTATTGATGAGCTCTCTCCTTCTGAATATGTCCCACCAGCACCTAAATCCAACTGTTATCCAATACCAAATTTATTCTCACCAATTCTGTTTATTTTCTCAGTTATTAGTAATAGCATCTACCTAGTCACCAACCTAGAAACGTCAGCATCATCTTTCATTACACCATTCCTACTAAGTCTTATGTACTTTCTGTCTGAAACATGTTTTATACCTGGCCCTTCTCCTCACTACCATAGCTACCGGTTCAGGGCTTTTGCAGTAGACTGAGAAGTGGGCATCCTCTTTCTACATGCTCTCATTTCCTGCACCCCACGCCTATCAGATCTTTCTGATACGTTGAAGCTAATTTATTTTTAAAGAAATGAACTTACTCATATCTTTTAGCTAAAGAAAAACATTCCATGGTTTATCATGACATACACGAGTGCAGAGGTTCCAAAGTGTGATCCCCAGACCAACAGCGTCAGCATCAGCAGGCAACCAGTTATGTATATAAAGTCTCAGGCTCCCCCTGCCCCAGACCCTCCAAATAAATATGGGGGTAGTGCCCAGCAGTCTGTGGTTCAGCAGATCTTCTAGGTGATTCTCATGTACTCCACAGTTTGAGAATTGCTGCACTAGAGGTTCTAAAACCTGGTTATACATTAGAATCACCAGGGAAGCCTGAAAAAACACCCAGGCCCCAGACCAATTAAATCAGAAACTTCAAGTGTCGGGCCTAGTATCCATCATTTTAAAAGCCCCCCCCCCCCCAGGGAACTTTGATACATAGTAACATTAGAGGCCAACTTAAACTATAAAATCCACTTTCTTTAAGAAAACCTGAAATAGTGGTTCTCAAACTTGACTGCACACTGGAATCACCTGGGAAGTTTTAACAACTACTGATGCCTCTCCACTCCCACCCTCATTCTTATTTAATTGGTCTGCAGTGTGGCTTGGGCATTGGTTTTTTAAAGTTCCCTAGACTATTCTAATGTGAAGGCAAGTTTAAGAATCAATGCCCTAAAGCTAGAATTCTGAAACTGTAACATGCCTCAGAATCACCTGGTGTACTTGATAAAAACACGGACCCAAGAGCCCCACCCAGGAGAGGAACAACCTGGGGTACTTTTGATAAAAGTATGGACCCTGTGACCCCACCCAGGTGAAGCACTGTCCTAAAGCATATTTACTACTGGCCCCCAGACTTTGTTGGTTTGATCTCTGTCCATCCTGTATGCTCCCTACCACTTACTCTTCTACCCTGATTTCCTACAGCTCTTCCTCCATGGCATCAAATTACGTGGCATTCTTTAAATGTGTCTTGCTTAAATCATTGGGGAAGATGTAGATTATTCAGTTGATAAATGGTATTGTGTCAGTTGATTAGCCATTTGGAAAAGAAGTAAACTGGACTGATATCCCACGTTACACTAAATAATCCCATATAGATTAAAAAAAAAAAGTGATTAAAAAAAAGAAACCATAAAAGTTCTAGAAGGAAATGAGGATGCATTTAGAATAATTTAAAAGTGTGGAGGGCCTTTCCAAACAAGACACAAAACCTAAAAGACATAAAGGAAAATGATTCATAAATTTGATTAAATAAAATTTTCTCTGCATAAAAATTATAAATAACATTAAAAGATCAATACAAATGGGAGAAACACCTTTACTGTATTGACAAAATGAACTAATTGCCTCAATGTGCAAAAAAAAAAAAAAAAGAAAACATTAAGCAAATAAGAACTAATGGCTCAATGGAATAAATTATAAACCAGGTTGTTGTTGGGTGCCACTGAGTCGGTTCCAACTCACAGCAACGTTCTGTACAACAGAATGAAATGTTGCCCTGTCCTGCGCCATCTTCACAGTGATTGCTGTATTTGAGCCCATTGTTGCAACCACTGTGTCAGTCCATCTTGTTTAGAGTCTTCCTCTCTTCGCTCTTCCTCTGCTTAACCAAGCATGATGTCCTTCTCCAGGGATTGGTCCCTCGTGATAACAAGTCCAAAGTAAGTGAGATGAAGTTTCACCATACTAGCTTCTAAGGAGCATTCTAGCTGTACTTCTTCCAAGACAGACTTGTTCGTTCTTCTGGCAATCCATGGTATTTTCAGTATTCTTCACCAACTCCATAATTCAAAGTAATCACTTCTTCTTTGGCCTTCCTTATTCATTGTCCAGCTTCCACATGCATCTGAGGTGACTGAAAACACCATGGCCTGGCTCAGGTGCACCCTAGTCCTCAAAATGATGTCTTTGATTTTTAACACTTTAAAGTAGTGTTTTGCAACAGATTTACCCAATACCAATGAACCAGGTAGTTTGTGCCAAAAGGAATACAAATGGTCGATAAACATGTGTTCTGTTTTGCTCATAATATAAAGAAATGCATGTAAAAAACGATATCATCTATCAAATTGCCAAAATCTGAAGGAAAAAAATCATTATTGACAAGGTTGAGAAGAGTTGACAGCCCATCTGCCACTGGTAAAAGTGTAAATTAACTGCAGTGGTTAGAGACCAGCTTAGCTATATGTATCAAAGTGGAAAATGCACCCACCCTTGGATCCAGCAGTTCAGCTTCTAGAAACTTAGCTGATGGATATAATCACATAAATCTTTAGGAGATATTCATTGAATTATCGAAACACTGAAATCAGTCTAAATGTCCATTAATAGGAGATTAATTAGATAAATTTGGTACATGATATGCTGAAATATTATTTAGTGCTTAAAAATGATGACAAAAATTTAGATGGGCTGATACAGAATGTCTAGATAGATTACTAATACAAAACAGCAAATACAGAACATTACATATGGCATGGCATTATTTGTGGGAGGAGTTTTTTATTTAGGTAGTACACACTTGTACATATATGTGTATTTCTGGGTAAATACATACCGTATCAAGAGTGATTACATCTGAAGAGTTGAACTGGGAGGTCCAAAGCCTGGTGTAGTGCCAGGTACATAGTGAGTTCATAATATCCCAGAACCAAACCAATTGCTGTCGAGTCGACTCTGACTCATAGCCACCCTATATATAAGTATGTTAAAAAATTAGCGAATGGGATTTAGAGGTTGACAGATTTTTTTTTTTTGTTTTCATTGTTGTGGTTTAAGTGAAAGTTTACATTTCAAGTTAGCCTTTCATACAAAAATTTATACATACATTGTTGTATGACCCTAATTGCTTGCCCTGTACTGTGACAGCACACTCCTCCTTTCCACCCCTGATTTCCCAAGTCCATTCAGCCAGCTCCTAACCCTCTATGCCTTCTCATCTCACCTCTGGACAGAAGCTGCCCATTTAGTCTCATGTATCTACTTGAGCTAAGAAGCACACTCTTCATGAGTTTTGTTTTATGTCCCACAGTCCAGTCCAATCTTTGTCTGAAGAGTTGGCCTCAGGAATTGTTTTAGTTCTGGGTTGACAGAGAGTCTGGGGGCCATGCTTTCTGGGGTTCCTACAGTCTCAGTCAGACCATTAAGTCTGGTCTTCTTACTAGAATTTGAGTTCTGCACCCCACCTTTCTGCTGCTCCATCAGGGATTCTCTGTTGTGTTTCCTGCTAGGGTGGTCATTGGTGGTAGCCGGGCACCATCTAGTTCTTCTGGTCTCAGGCTGATGAAGTCTCTGGTTTACATGGCTTTCTGTCTCTTGGGCTAATACTTCCCTTGTGTCCTTAGTGTTCTTCATTCTCCTTTACTCCAGGTGGTTGGGACCAACTGATGCATCTTAGATGGCCGATTGCTAGCTTTTAAGACCCCAGATACCACTCACCAAAGTAGGATGCAGAACATTTTCTTAATAAACTTTGTTATGCTAGTTGACCTACATGTCCCTGAAAGCATGGTTCCCAGACCCCCACCCCTGCTACTCTGTCCCTCAAAGTGTTTGATTGTATTCAGGAAACTTCTTAGCCTTGGTTTAGTCCAGTTGTGCTGATTTCCCCTGTAGTGTGTGCTTGACAGAGATTTTTAATCTTTATAATATATTTCTTTGAAGTACTTGAATTATTTTACCATGTACATATGTTGTTGTTGTTGTTAGCTACCACTGAGTCAGCCTCCAACACATGGTGACCCCATGCACAGAGGATCAGACCATTGTGACATAAGGATTTTCATTGGCTGATTTTCAGATATAGATCACTAGGCCTTTCTTTCTAGTCTGTCTTAGTCTGGAAGTTCCGCTGAAACCTGTTCAGCATCATAGCAACACACAGGCCTCCACTGACAGACAGATGGAGTTCTGTGTACACATGAAGTTCTTTGGCCAGGAATCAAACCCAGGTCTCTAGCATGGAAGGCAAGAATTCTACCACTGAACCACCTCTGCCCTTATCATGTACATATAATTACTTTCAAAATAAAAAATTAGAACATATCAGAATGCACTGTTCTCTTTTGTGCCTGTGTCCCCTTGATCTTCAGTTTCCTCTGCCTCAGAAGCTTCCTTCCCTTACAATTTCCATATACCATTTTCCTTCAAGGCTCAGATCAAAGGCCACCTCTGTGAAGCCATCCATTGCTTTCCCTTCCAAGTTCATGGCTTCCTTGCTTTACACATAACTTCATCATTGCAGAACCTCATTACATTCTGTTGGGTCTGTCTTTCCTGGTGGTGGGTGAGAGCCTTACAGTCAGGGAAAGTTTGATTCATCCTTCTTCTTTCTCCGAAGACTACTAAGGGTCTACCAAAAGGAGGAAGAGGTGGCAGTACTTTCCTAGGCAACTGTTTAGCACTAGTCTAACTTGAAACCTAAAGTAATTGGCCATTTCTGACACATGAGGATTCTCAGAATACAAAGTTCTGGCTAAACACAGTCTCCAGAATTATCAGCATTCCACGTGTCATCCATTATCGCTTCCAACATCACTTGGAGGAAGCCCTGCATATCATTCGTCTTTGAATCTCTGTGCCTAGTAAAGGGCCCAGCATATATTGACTCTTGATAAATGTTTGTCAAATGATTTATTATCCCAAATATGTACATTTTATGTACCTAATTTTTCAGCTCATTCTTCAAAGAGAAACTTAAATATCCTGTTGTGTTTTTAAATGAGTAATCCCAACTTTCTTTTTTCTGTCCCAACCTACTCCAGCATACCTAAAGGATTCCACACATTCTGATTAACAATTGTGGCTCCTTAAGTTAGTGTTTCTCTAAGGTTGGTATTTGTGCTTACAGAATGTCAGTGTTGTGTGTGCTTTGAAACAAGCTCCCCATGTCCCACCTGTGAATTGCTTTAGGATTTTATGCTAAAAATATCATGAAGACATATCATTAGGACACAGAATAAGGACCAGAATGGACAGGTTTCACTGTCATGCATAAGGGCAAATCATGTTTTCTGCAAGAAAGAATAATTAGAGTGATCATATTTTTGCTTCTGATAGTTGGCTGTGAACCCATGCCTTCGTTTTAACTGTGCTAATAATTTTAAATGTCCTAATATTATGTGGGGGCCCTGGCGGCATAGTGGTTAAGAGCTCGGCTGCTAACCAAAAGGCTGGCAGTTCAAATCCACCAGCCACTCCTTGGAAACCCTATAGGGCAGTTCTGCTCTGTCCTATAGGGTCTCTATAAGTCAGAATCAACTCAACAGCAACGGGTTTAATATTATGTGGATAAGGTGTGCCTGATCCAAGCCGCAGTCTTTTCAGTTGCCTCATATGCATGTGAAAGCTGGACAGTGGATAAAGAAGACCAAAGAAGAATTGATGCCTTTGAATTATGGTGTTGGCAAAGAATATTGAATGTACCATAGACTGCCAGAAGAACAAACAAATCTGTCTTGGAAGAAGTACAGCCAGAATGATCCTTAGAAGCAAGGATGGTGAGACTTTGGTTCACTTAATTTGGACAAGTTATCAGGAGGGACCAGTCCCTGGAGAAGGACATCGTGCCTGGTAAAGTAGAGGGTCAGTGAAAGAGAGGAAGACCCTCAACGAGATGGATTGACGGCAGTGGCTGCAACAATGGGCTTAAGCATAACAACAATTGTGAGGATGGCACAGGACTGGGCAGTGTTTCATTCTGTTGTACATAGGGTTCTTACGAGTCAGAAGTGACTCTTTGGCACCTAACAGCATTATTATGTAGATAAAATAGGCATTCTGCCTTTGAAAAAGTAAAGCATGCAATATGCAGATTTTAAGAAAGTCAAATATCTTGTTCATGTATTGTTAGCTACTGATTAAAATGAAGACTGATATTTTAGCTTTGAAGAATAAAATGATTAAAGTTGATAGTAAATGTGTAAACTAGATTATGGCTAATGAATGTTTTCTTCCTTATGTTTTCCTTTTATAGAAACTTTTATTTGTAACTCAGGAACATAGGTATGATACACAGCTTGAAGATGTTCCTATTTTGGGGGAAGGGAGAGGTTGTAAATTTAATTGGACGAGTTTAGGGAGAGTATCAATAAGATTTGGGTGGGGGAAGTGTAATAACTTACTTGATGAACCTAGGAGAAGGTGGGCTTTCAGGATTGTTAACATAGTAAAATGCTATTTGTTTGGGTTGATAGGGAAGGAATTTTAGGTCAGTCCTGTTCTGAGAATACTTGAAGGTCAGAGTGAGGTGAATTTACAAAAGGGACATTAAGCTAGTATACCTGACACAAGGAAGGAGAGATTGAGTTATAGACGGAAACAAGGAAAGGGAAAAAATCCAAGACTTCCTGATTAAGAGCTCTAAAGGGCAAATGGAAGTTTTGGGTTGGTTGTGCACAAGGAAATTCTAAGGCCATGGTTCTCAACACTGGCTGCGTATTAGAATCACCTTATTTAAAAGGGGCTCTTAGAAGACATTCGCCCCAGGCCAATTGAGTAGGTCCTGGACATCAGCATTTTTTAAAGTTTCCCAAGTGATTTTAATATGCAGCCCAGGTTGGGAACTATTTACTAATCTAAGAAAATGGAAGGAGAGATTGAGAGAAAAATATTACAAGAGAAAGAGTCTTGGGGCCAAAGGATTTCCAAGCTCTCCTCTATGGTTTCCAGGAATTGAAAATCAGAATTCTGATTTATTAGATACTTGGCACATTACATATGATTTTATTATGAATAAATAATAAAGTAAGTCTGAACAGATTTCTGGAGATAGAAATTGAAAAACGATTGGGTAGCTATTTAAAAGAAGAAAAAAAAACACATATTTTGCTTCTCTCTGATAGAATTCCTGTGTACCAAAGGTCAGAAGAATATTTGCTGTTGTTAGTTGCCGCTGAGTCAACCCTTGACTCATGACAACCCCATGTACAAGGGAGCAAAACTGCCCTTCCTGCGTCATCTCTGTGACTGGTTGTAGATCGGGCCGTTAACATTTGTTATATGGGACCACCTTAAATTTAGATTTTTTCATTTTTGTTTTTTTGAACTAGCAGGAGCTGAAACGAAGAGGTTTATGATAGAGAATACATTTAGATTACATTTAGGGAGTTATATGGATATGCAGGGTTTCATTTGAATACTTTCTCTTTGAGTAGAAATTACTCAGCAATTGAAGCAAACAGTCTGAGAAAAACCAATTTCCTGATAGACTCCACCGCTCTTCTAGGTAAAAAGGGAAATTCCTTATATCTTATTATGTTAAGGAATTGAAATCCTTTCATGTATGATAGAAAAAAAAATTTGCACATATTAGACTACTTTCTGTAATTCAGAGTCTTTTTCCAGATAGTCTAATTAATTACATAAGATTAATAGAATGCATCAAGTTTCATAAAATTGCATGAAATTTAGGTGTATGTGTTACAGTGGCTCTGTTCTGACCTCTCTTCCTTTGACCTTACGAATGCTACTCAGTAGTTTTAAACAAAGGGTAAAAGTTATCTCTTCTCTATTGCTGGCAAGATGAATTACTGTAGATGCAAGAAAAATTCACAACTAAAAATCAACTTTCTTCATCACTCTTGACATTCACAAGTCTTTACTTGGGATCACCTTGAGATGTGACATCAATTCAGTGTAATAAGGAAGGGTCAGTGAAAAGCTAAAACATTCTCAAGAACCCATTATAACACATCTCCAAGGGATTTGTGTCAATGCCATAGCATTTCAAATATAGTACACAAATTCCAGAGTAATGGCTTCATGAAATGGAGACAGTAGGCATCTGTGAGATCTTATGACATAGAAATTGACCTGTTACCGGGTCTCTCTTCTACTCCTTACATGTTTTCCACCTTATCACCTCGTCAGTCATTCCTGAGAAAGCACTAAATATAATTTGTCTATTGAGTCTACTGTTATAGTCATTGAGAGTTTGTTTTCATTTGTGTGTGTGTGTGTGTGTGTGTGTGTGTGTGTGTGTGTGTGTGTATGTTTTTAATAAGTGATTTTGATGCCTTTAAGGACTTTGGCTTAAGAAAATTTATTTTTCACATGAAAAAGGATTCAGAATTGGTTCCACAGGATGAGTCTAGAGTTGGTGATGTACAGGTCTGCTTCCTCTAACAGACATTTAGTTCTTTGGGTCTTGTTCATCTGTTTAATCTGTCCTAGCAGGTAGCTCAAAGCTCGGTGCATAAAAAGAATTTAATGTATAATTATCAAATTAGAAAAACATCTAAACTAAAACCAAACCCATTGCCATCGAATTGATTCCGGCTCATAGCAACCCTCTAGGCAGAGTAGAACTACCTCATAGAGTTTCCAGGGAGTACCTGGTGGATTCAAACTGCCAGCCTTTTGGTTAGCAGCCATAGCTCTTAACCACTACATTACCAGGGTTTCCAGAAAAACATCCATATGTTTCTAATTTGCTATGTAACTGAGACCAGGTTAGCCACTGAGATCTCAAAATACACATTTTTGTTTATCTACATGTATAACCAGAGTTTATCCCTCACCATCATTTAGAATATCAAGCAATGAGAGGAAAAGAGAAATGCAATATAGTACACATGTCGTTATATTCAATTCGGTGTTACCAATGGTGATAGGAGATAGGATAATTGAAATTACTGTTACCCAAACTTCTATATTTAGCCTATAGAATTTTCCTTCTCTACAAACTCTTCACTAGCACTATTCTTTAAATAATTCATTTTAGTTGTTGTTGTTGAGAATATACACAGCAGAACATACACTGTTTCAATAATTTGTACCTGTACAAATCAGTAACATTGATTACATTCGAGTCGTGCACCCTCTTTTTCTGAATTGTTCCTCCCTCATTAACGTAAACTCACTGCCCCCTAAGCTTCCTATCTAATCTTTTGAGTTGCTGTTGTCAATTTGATCCCATATAGATAATTCTTAACAGAGCACAATGCTCCAGGCAGATATTCTTTACTGTTTAAACTATTGTTTAGTCTTAAGAAGACTTTGGGTGATATTTTGGTTTAAACTATAAAGATTATTTCAGGGCAATAGTTTGGGGGGTTCATCCAGCCTCCACAGATCCAGAAAATCTGGAGTCCATGGGAATTTGAAATTCTGCTTTACATTTCCCCCCTTTCGATCAGGATTCTTCTATAGACTCTTTGGTCAAAATGTTTAGAATTGGTAGCCAGGCCCCATCCAGTTCTTCTTGTCTCATGGTAAAGGAGGCAGTTGTTCATGAAGGCAATTAGCCACACATTCCGTTTCCTCCTTCTATTCCTGACTCCCCTTCCTTTGGTGCTACAGGTGAATAGAGACCAGTTGTACCTTGGATGGCCACTAGCAAGGTACTACTCACTAGCATTAACCAGTTTGAGTGTCTGAAAAACAGATCAGGGCTAATCCATTGTTGTTGTTAGTTACCAGTTCTCACTCCTGGCGACCTCGTGTGTAGAGTAGAACTGATCCATAGGAGTTTTAAAGGCTGTGACCTTTCAGAAGCAGATTGCCAGGCCTGTCTTTAAAGGCGCCTCTAGGTGAGTTCAAAACATCAATCTTTTTGGCTAGTAATCAATTGCTTAACCATTTCCGCCACCCAAACCAAAAACCAAACCCATTGTTGAGTCAATTCCGACTCATCGCAACCCTATAGGACAGGGTAGAACTGCCGCATAGGGTTTCAAAGGAACCACTGGTGGATTCGAACTGCTGACTTTTTGGTTAACAGCCGTAGCACTTAACCACTGGGCCATCAGGGTTCCTTTCACCACCCAGGGACTCCTTTATTAAATCTATTAGGCAGTAATAATGTGACCTTTAAAAACATAAATGTTATTTGTTCTGAAGTACAGTAACAAAACTGTACCAGAATTTTTAAACGTTCAGTTAAATAGTGTAAATGTTACATATGAGAACCATTTCTAAATGTAACATCATTATACGTAATTATATATAATGTGGGCTATGAGAACATCTGAAGATATTTGAAGATATTTGCAGTGGAGCCTTCATAAATAAAAGTGCCTAAAGACTACCCAAGTGTTTACATTTTCCTCCTAATCTTCTCTCAGACTCCCAAACTTGTATCTGCCTTCTCTCTTCTCACTCCAGTTAATGCCACCAAATGCCCAGTTGCTCAGTTCTAAAATCTAGTTTTCCTTGTGTCATCTCTTTAAAACATCATTCTACTCAATCTAATTTTTCAGAAAATCCTGGTGGTTCTGTTGCCAAAACACACTTCAGCTCTGCAAACACCTTATCCAAACCACCATTGCATCTTCCCTTGTCTGTGCTGGTAGCCTCCTATCTGATTTCCCTGCATCCAGTCTTGTCTGCCTGTAGTCTACTGGCCACTGACCAGCTAGAGGGATCTTTCTAAAAATATGAGTCAAATCGTATCATTCCCCTCTATATAGTAGAGGCTTAATAAATATTTGTTGAATGAATAAGACAATCAGGCAGAGATGACAGTGAGTGATGGTGCTGGCTGTGGAAAGATCAATATGGCAGGAAGGGGGAAACCTAAAAGAGGTGCAGGGAGCCCAGATTATAATAAAGCCTCAAGTCATTGTATGAAATGCAAACCCAAGCATGAAAGTCTGCTTCTACTCATGGGCCTCCTGAGCGCTTTATAACTTCTTCTTGTTGTTATTAGGTGCCGTCCAGGCCATCCTGACTCATAGTGACCCTATGTACAACAGAACGAAACACTACCAGCTCCTGCGCCATCCTCATAATCGTTGCTATGTTTGAGCCCATTGTTGCAACCATTGTGTCAGTCCATCTCCTTGAAGGTCTTCCTCTCTTGCACTGACCCTCTGCTTTACCAGGCATGATGTCCTTCTCCAGGGACTGATGCCTCCTGATAACGTGTTCAAAGTATGTGAGATGAAAGACGAAGTCTCGCCATCCTTGCTTCTTAGGAGCACTCTGGCTGTATTTCTTCCAAGACAGACTTGTTCATTCTTCTGGCAGCCCATGGTATATTCAATATTCTTTGCCAGCACCATAGTCAATATTCTTTGCCAACACCATAATTCAAAGGCATCAATTCTTCTTTGGTCTTCCTTATTCCTTGTCCAGCTTTCACATGCATATGAGGTGATTGAAAATACCATAGCTTGGGTCAGGCGCGCCTTAGTCCTCAAGGTGACAGCTTTGCTTTTTAATACTTTAAAGAGATCTTTTGCAGCAGATTTGCCTCTTCACAGCTTACTCAGGCACAATTCCACTGAAGGCTAACCGAGGTTTTACCTTGGCCACTAGATTCTAAACAGCTGCCCAGGTTTAATTAACATGCTACAGTTTTATCTGGAAAGGAGCCAGTTTCCAAGACAGGTGTCTGAATGAAGGGAAGATTTCTAACTCTCTTCCTGCATCACCTGCCTGGCTCCGGTGCGATAGACCCAAGCTTCTGTTGTGACTTGAACTATCATTTTACAATATTTGCTCGGCTTGAGGTTCCTGTGTTACTATTTGAGTGCCCAGTATATCTGCTGGCATTCGTCTTACAAGGAGATTCTAGATTTGAGTCTGCAAAGTTCCGTCCTAAGGTTTGTAAGCAGCGCCTATGCATTGCCAAGAATCTCCTACAAGGCGATAAGGAACACAGCACTGATTATTATGGTGCAAAATGTCACAACTCATTTAAGGGATCATCAAGTAGTGACAACAAGGATTCAAATGGGGGCTTACTCTTTGATCCACCAGGAGTTTCAAATGGCAATTATCATAAATTCTTATATTCCCTCAGTCCTGGTGGAAAATCAGAGCCTCAGAAACTCATTTTGTGAGCAGACAGCTATTAAAAGCACATTAATAATCTATAGTGGGCATAGCATATGCCTTTTAAAAAGATTTACAGCTTGCTTCTCTGTGGTGAAGACACAGGACTTCTTCAGCCTAATTACAAAACAATCAAACAATGTAATTAATCAGGAAATCACTTTCTAACAATAACTGCCTCTAAAAAGAGGCACCCTGTGCAGTGCTGTTAGGTAAAGTATCATTTTGATACACTGCTTACATATTAGCCATGCTAGTTCCCCTCTAGATCATGGAGTTAATTACCTACCTAATGCCTGGCCACCACGAAGGTTTACTTTACCAGGACAGAAACATGAGCCGCAAAACCAGCAATCTATAAAGTGTCCTAGTACTCAAACATACAAGAGCCAGCAATTCCCTGGGAACACCAGGATTTGAGTTATAAGCAAGTGCTGCACATATGGGCAGAGAATTAACTGGCACCAGTTTTCATCTAGAGTCTCTCAGGTATTGCTTTGCAGATGGGTGGATGAATCAGAGAGCAGTGCTTGAAGAGTGAAGGTCATGTATAGGACTCAGATTTCAGTCTATCTTGCTTTCTCATCCTGCAGAAGCACTGTGTCTGTGTGCGCGCGCGTGTGTGTGTGCGTGCACGGCAGTCAGAGTGGCCCCAACTCCTCATCTCTGAGTTAAGACTGTATAAGGTGTGCTTTCAAATTTGGTCTGTTCTAAATTAGCAGTATTTTGATCATTGTGTAACAAATTGTGTCACTGTCTTCAGAGACCAGGTTGATAACATAGGAATTGATTTTTATTTCAAGTAAGAACAAAGACTTCAAAGATTGACTTCTACCTGTCTAATCTGCTAATCTTGTAATTTCTCCCTAAGGAAGATTGAGGAATGTTCTCTAGTACATGACACAAAAATCTACAGAATGCTTATCTAGCCTTTTCCTCTACTTCCACCACCAAGCCACTTTGGTCTCAAAATTCTCGTATCAGTGGGACAGTCATTCTTCCAAGTCACTCACACTGGTAATTTTAGTCACTTTTAGCCTACATTTTTTTCATCCCTTATTTCTAATCCATCGCTGACTATGCTTGGATTGTTCTGCAAATGCCCTTAGGAAGCCTTCTTTAATCTGGTTCCTCCTCTTTCACCACTTCTGTGTTCACCCAATACACTCGTGCCAAGTTGTAACCTCTAGCCTCTCTCCCTTGCTTCTGCTGTTGTTAGTTGCTATCAAGTTGATTCTGACTCCCTTGCTTCTAAACAACTCTTACTGCCTCCCACTAAAAAAACAGTTGCTGTCTAGCCGATCTGACTCATGGTGACCACATGTGTGTGAGAGTAGAACTGTGCTCCGTAGCACTTTCAATGGCTGATTTTTCAGAAGCAGATTGCCAGGACTTTCTTCCAAGGCACCTCTGGGTAGACTGGAACCTCCAATCTTTTGATTAGCAGCCAAGAACATTAACAGTTGCACCACCTAGGGACTCCAAGGCCTCCCACTAGTTAGTACCAATAAACATAATTCACAACTCATTGGCTCTGCCAGTCCAAATTCCCTGCTGCCAGAGAGCTTGTCCCCACGTCATTGACCTACTGTGTTTGTGTTATTTTTGACCCTCTTCCTGAAGTCCCCTTCCATTTCTCCCCTTATCTAAAGCCAACTGAACTGTCCTCCAGTTAAGCTAAAGTCTCTTGTCCTTAAGGATTTATCAGGTACTCTAGCCCACATAGGAGCCCTGGTGGCACAGTGGGGTAACGTTCAGCTGCTAACCAAAAGCTCGGCAGTTCGACTCCACCAGCCACTCCTTGAAAACACTACGGGGCAGTTCTACTCTGTCCTGTAGAGCTGCTATGAGTCGTAATTGACTCAATGACAAGGGGTTTGTTTGGTTAGCTAGCCCACATGACCTCGTTTTTTCCTACATCCCATGGTACTTAGAGCCTTTATGATAATTCATTTTGGTGCTGCAATATAGTGTTTTCTTTCTTCCTTTTTTTGCCCTACAATTTAGCTTTTCAATCTGATGTGAAACGAGAAAGATCTGCAATTAGTAAGATAATAGAGATGACTCTGTACTCTGGAAGTTAAAGACATGGGGATTTGGTTTGGTTTTGTAACAGTGGAAGAATAGATGAGAAGAAAACAAGAAACATTTTCAATTTATAGGCCTGGAGAGAGAGTCCAGGATGGGAAGGCAAAATCTAAAGATAAGAAATGGTTAATGGCAGCCTTAAATTTTTTTTTTTTAAGAACAGAGTTAAATTAACCCCACCTCTGTAACTGTATCTCTGCCCACTCATCCACAGGTGATAAGGTCACCATATATTGTAAGATGTTAGGGACTCCTGGAGACCACTTATTAAAATCTCAAAAAATGAAAAAGATTTTGAGTTAATTCTTTGTGTCTCCCTTCTTCAGATCTTTAAAAATATTTAATACAATCTCCCTAATTGTTTGAGTTGATATCATTATAATCCCCAGATATAGTGTTCTTCTTACAAAAAACACAGGGTTTAGAATTTGGTGCTAGTTTTCATCAGACTTATTATTTTATTCCAGGTGGGTAGGGTAGCAGGGATTACTCTCAAAACACCTTTCCTTCAAGCAATCAGTTGTTTTGTTGCTTCTAATAATTTACTGGTGCCCGTTGCCATTGAGTCGATTCCGACTCACAGCTACCCTATATGACAGAGTAGAACTGCCCCGTAAGGTTTTTAAGGAGCAGCTGGTGGATTTGAACTGCCAACCTTTTGGTTAGCAGCCATAGCTCTTAACCACTGTGCCACCAGGGCTCCAAATTTACTGGTAGTTTGCTGTATATGGGATATGAGCAAAGTGAGCATTTTCCCCCAAATGAAAATCAAAATCTATACCAAGATTCTGGCATTAGATTATTCCCTTTAGGAAACAAAATGTTTACCCATCTTGAAATTATCAAGACCTTTGAAAGATGAAGAGTAATGTACAAGCTACAGTGGAGGGGTGGGGATGAAGGCTGTTGAGAGAAGTTGAAAGAACTTAATTTAGCTGTGTAGATAAATGGACAAAAAGAGTTGGGGATTACTGGCTGGCAAAAGCAGAATCTTTCTCCAGGGGCCCAAGGAACAACAGATGCAAAGGCATGATAAATTTCATTGCAGCAAGGGGGAAAGTACTTCTTGATTCTCTATCCATAAAGAAATGGGCTTCTCAGCGCTTCCCAGTTAACTGGCTTTGATTGTGCTGTCTGTCATAAAGTTAATGGCATCTGTTGAAAACATCACTATAAAATTTGCAACCTTAAGTTAATTGAAAAATTTCGGTAGAAATTTAGCCATTGTGAAAGTCCTCAAGGTAGCACTAAACTTATCCTCCTTAATGTGTTAGTCTATTCTTTTTGTACCCAGGTAATAAATTGTTTTACCTTTACAGCCAGGTACTGGCTTTAAACTGAAGACTTGAATTCCTAACACCTAATTACAATTGTCACTTTCATTAAGAAACCAGTAATGTGGCAACTGGCTTGCTGTTAAGGATTGGACATGCCTTCCTGATTTATTTTCCCATTTTTCAAGAATGCACAGGCTTAGTTTGCAGTCTTTCCCCCTCTCCCTATTTAGACCCGTTACAGGCCTGTCTTGTCCTCAGACAATTCAGACAGTCTAATTAAACATGCAGAGGGAAGCAAGGTGGTCTGGAGTGTCCTGAACTTCCCCTTGCCAGCTGCCTGTCAAGCTTTCTCAATGATCAGCAGCAGGTTGAGTGGTCTAATTTAGAAAGTAACAAGGCCCCCCGAGAAGCTGCCCTTTTTGTAGCAAGCAGTCAGTGCCCCACAAGCCAAGGAAGGAGACAGCTTCCTGAGCTGCTGTTTGACTGGGGCATAGGGAAAATGCATTCTGCCAGCTTTTGTATCGCTGTGGCTTTTAAAGGCTGCCTGGCCAGTCACAGTCCAGCTGCTTAGGAGCAGAGGGATTGTTGAAGAAAATTCTGACAAGGGGTAATTCTGCTGGGCCACGCAGAGGACACTGAGATAGATCTGTGTCATTTTAGAAATAGGTCTGAACTGCTTTGTTCTCTCCAGTATTTTATCACTGGTTTTGGCACATTCACCATTAAAATATGTACTTTGGAATAGGAGTATTTTATTTTTGAGAGCTCAGACTTCTATTCAGGTACCTTTAAATAAAAGATACTGAGGCTGGCTCCCTAAAATAGAAAACACCCTGCCTCCCCCCACCCCCACTCCCCCGCCCACTGAATTCATTTGCTTACCCATCCATCCTATTGTTTGAAATGTTAACTTCTGGAAGGTAACAACCAAGACATTTGTATATTCATTATTCTATAGGACTGAAATATTTGGATTATTAAATGCATGGAGAACTGCTGGTTGGTGATAGAAGTGATTATGTTATTCTTATATTGTATACACTTGGAAAGCTGTGCTGGAATTCAAGTACCCCACAACCTTGTTCCAGATAAAACTGAAACACTGGGGGAGGGTGTATTATGGAAGTATAAAGAAACTTACTACTAAGGAGAAGAAGATTCTTGAAATAGAAAATGATACAAAAACATAAGTAAGTTATAAATTTTTCTCCTCTCTTTCTACAGGAAATAGCCCTCAAGATAGTCCAAGAAATTTCTCCCCCAGTGCCTCAGCCCATTTTTCATTTGCACGGAGGTAAGAGCTTCTTGTGAAAGGAATGTAAAGTGTTACGTAGAGAATCCACCACCCCACTTCTGCTTTCTGAGGTCCTGCTCGGTATCACATACAGCTTATATGTGTACAAGTATTTTGCCCCCACCATCAGGAGGACAATTAGGACGTGATCTTCAAGGAACTTATTGAGACCTACACCCTGCTTTTCTCCCAGTTCCAGCTTTTATTTTAGTTATTCATTTTAAGCACTGTAAAGAAAATGTGAGAATTAACTGGTCCCACAAGGCCTGTGTTCATCCAATGAATATTAAACCCAATGATGCTGCTATTCCAGGTGAAAAAAATATATGAAAGTTGATAACCAGGAGCCCACATAGTCTTGAAAACACAACTCTTTAAAAAGAAGATGCATTTAATTTAAGTAATAAGAAAAATGCAAATCTCATTACAGCATGCATTTAAATATGACAGATATCATAGTCTCTTAATCCTGCCGGATTTATAGAAATGAAAAGAATCTAGTAATTAAGTGGTGATTGGAGGACAAATGAATCTGGTTTCTCTGCTACAAAAATACACAAACCTCCAGGCATGTTAATTTTTGACAAATAAAC
This sequence comes from Dugong dugon, assembly GCA_030035585.1. NCBI lineage: Eukaryota > Metazoa > Chordata > Mammalia > Sirenia > Dugongidae > Dugong > Dugong dugon. Next base: position 71,730,618 of record CM057460.1, read on the forward strand.
CATAAACCATGACAGAAGATTATCACAGGAGACCTCTAGTTCATTTTGCATAAATTTCCAGATGGAACTCCCTCCACACTCTTCAAAAAGTATTAATTTAGATTAGGATATGAGTGATCATCTTTTTAAACTTTTATTCAACTAAATAGAACCCTATGTTAGTTATGAAAACTGAAATTGGTATGTGTTAATTTAGCATCAGGGATCTTTTTCTTCCTCTTTAGAGTTGATTTTCGTTTAGGAAACATGGAGAGTCTACCCTTGCCATTCTATCTGGTGTGCATTTCTGAGCCTTTAAGAAACAATGCCATTTTGAGATTCTCACATTCCATGATTTTGTGAATTAGTTCAGTAGTGCATTGATATCAAAGAAACAATGCTCTGTTTTTGAAATTATTTTTAGGTGAGGGAGTAAAGGTCAGGTTTATTAAATCTTTTCTGATCTTACTTAACCCATGTGATAATACTCTTCCAGTGGACATCCTCTGTAATGTAATAGTCTATTTACAGATTAGAAAGTATGATGATGCACACTCACTGTCTATATTTTGTAATACATATTTTAGGGTAAAATTATCAAGTTAATTTGTTAATATTGAGTTAAAGCAAAAGGATTGCAATGAGCATCAGAGGCAAGTGGATTTTTTTTCTTTTTTAAAGCAAGGAGACATGTTTTCAATGCTAATTGTAATACTGGGATTTACAATTCATTTGATGGTGGAGTTGGTATTTTTTCCTTCATTGTAAGTTAGAATAGCCAGATTGATATTGGGATATTTCATTCTCTATTTGTTATAGACCATATCAATCTATATTTTTGTGAGTAGTATTGAAAGTGATGTTTTACACCAATCTCTTTGTGTCCTATGCTCCCACCAGATGTTTTTCCCTTCTTTTTCATTTAACGTAACATTGAGATTTCCATCTGCAAGGGAAGACTCTTCTCAGAAAAGCCTTGTTGCTTTGGCAAGAATGTAGTGTTTTCTTCAGATAACATTTTATTGGTCGCTACTGCAAACAAAAGAAAACAGCATTAGTAGTATCCAAATTGCAGTTGTGTGATACCTGTCTTGAAAAAAGGACATGCTCTCTCTTAAGTGCTGTATATAGCCAGTATATATGGTCACTTATGGTGTGCAGTTGTCATGGTAATGAAAATGCAATGGTCCTTTGTGCTCCATTTGCGTAAATAGACATGGACAACTTAGGTAACTTTATGAGACATAAATTATTTCTGGTTCGTGCCTGCACAGCATACTGAGCACACCCTTGTTTAAACATCCTTCTAGTTGTGTGTTTTCCAGGGTAAGCAAATGTGGTTTATGCTTCAGAACTAATAAGAACATGTCTTCTCTTGGAATTGTTCGCTCATCTGAAATACGTTCATTGATACCTGAGGGAAAGGAGAGTTAATGAATCACAAAACAAAGTCATGGTGGGGGAAATTGTGTCCCTCATTCTTTCCGGAGACTGGTTTCTGATAATTGCTATTAAATGGACTGAGTAATTCTTTTAAAATCATATCCTTTTCTTACTTTTTTAGAATTGGAGGTGTTTTAAATGTAAAATACAGGAATGATTTTAACTCTTTAATAAGTAGCCAAATAAAATAGAAACAACCTGTGTCCATTTAATTGATAGTCGAATATCTTTATAAGCATGTTATTATAATTATTTTTTCTTAAATTTCTAACCAGCATTTTACTTGTTTAAAAATCTTTTTAAAGAACATATAACTTCTTACAATTCATTTTATCTGCCATATTTACATACATCTTATTTTGCTTCTGTTTTTTAAAACATACTTGATTCAATTGTACTCCAATCACGGGCACAGAAATGACAGGTAAATTTTACTAAAATCTTAGCATTGTAATAGTTCTGTGATTGTCCACTTGAGTTTCTCCATTTTGTCTTTGTGGGCCATTCATAATTATTGGAGCTAACAACCATAGTAGCTTTTATTTTCCCATAAATGTAAATTTAGGCTAAAATGTCAGTTTTTTACATGAATATCTAATTGTAATGTTTTCCAATTCAAGTGTAATGCTATTCAGTTCACTCCCTTCAACTGATTGTAAATGTGTCTGCGGTAAATTTAGTCGGCTCTTGTCTCTCACTTGGTAAATTAAACATGAATTACAAAAGAAAAATCTACTTGTGTTACTGCATCTAAGAATGTAACATAGCTCTTTTTAAAACATGTTTTTCTTGTTTTGTCCCTTGGCAAATTTGTGTGTGTGTTTTCACAACGTCATATGATTTTTAAGGTGGAGTCTTAACTTGCAATTGCTAGTAAAGAAATCGCTCTGAAATACTAGAAATTTCAGAAGATGTGCTTTCAGGTGTCCCCTTGTTTTAGCAGCAGTATTGTTTCTACTAACACATTAACTCTTCGAAGACCCTTGTAATGACCGTGATTCATAACCGGAGTTCAACTCAGCAGCTACCCGTCTGAGCTCCATCTGAAAATAACAACAGCTGTCTTCAGGACTGCTGACACTTTGCCTCTAAGACAGGGCAGACAACTCTACTCTTTGGGCTAGGTTCTATCACAGGAGGGGGATTTTTTATTCTGCCCCCACTGTCACTGGCCAGAGCTGGGCTATAAGCTCATAAGCTCTGCAGGAGACTTCCGACACCACTCTTAGGGAAGCCCGGCCGGCTGTGTCAGAAGGCAATAACTTAAGGGGTTCTAAGGGAAGGCCAGTCACGTTCTTAGCGCGAGAGCTATCTGCCACTTAAAGCTGGAGCCAGCCGTGAGACCACTGATCCCTTTGTCTCTAGGTGTCACAAGTAGAACTGTTCCCGTGAAAATAATAAGCAGAAAGTCTTGAGGATGCGATGGAAGGCCCCACGGGCTGTTGTACTGTGCTGTAGTCCAGGCCCTTCCTGAGAGCAGCAGCCTAAGTTATCGGTTTCCAGATAAGAGTGTATTTCCTCCTCCCTTTCTGTTTTTATTAATTTGAATCTGCTGAGTCTGACAGTTGTAATTATCCCTGGTATTCATTTTGTCAAAGTGTATTAGTGAGAGATCAATAATATGGATCAACCCATTCACTTTCTGCTTATTTGGGTGTATTGATTCAGTTTAAATAAAAGTCAACCTGCTGTATAATGTTTGTTTACCCTGACCATGGCTGAGCATTTCCACATCTTCACAGCCTATGTCTGTGTCATTTGTTGGACTAAAAATACTTGCTTTCCCTGGGTTCCTGTGTAACAGTACTCCAGTGTTAGCCTAAGCTAAACTCACTTTCTCAATAGGACTGATGGACGCCGCTGGTCGCTGGCTTCTCTCCCCTCCTCTGGCTATGGGACAAACACACCCAGCTCCACGGTTTCTGTAAGTGCCTGACATTTTCTCCTCTCCCTCACCAAGACAGAGGTATTATGCAGGCAGTGTTTTCTCTGGATGTTTCCTGGTAGGAAAGAGAAGATAAATTCTGCATGTCTGCCATTCCGAATAGGTTACGCATCAAATGATGTGCTGACAAACATAAAAAGGACATGCTTTCGCTTTGCAAGCTTTTACGCTGCGGTGCATAAATTGAGGAAGTCCCAGGATTGCAAGTTTGGAAGAGATTAGGGGCCTTTGTTTTAATACTGTTTGGTATAGTTTTGGGACAAAACACAATCTGGGTTTATTGCTTTGGTTCCATACCAGTGATAGTAGTGCTGAAAATGCCATTAAACTTTGATGGCCGGGGTCTTTTTTCTTACATGACTTAGATAGAGGGTTTTTTTTTTTTTTCTCTCTCTCTCTCCTTCAAAGGAAAAAAATGGCAAACCTTAAACTTGTCTGTACCTTCCAGGTAAGAACTTTCTTTTAGGGAGAGATTAAAAGAACTACTGTTAGAAGAAAGTTAAGATAAATGAAGAGACAAAATGAAACTGTGAAAATAGGATATAGGAAGAAGGATGTTCTTGCCCCAAACTATAACATTTCAACAAGAGGCCTGGCAATTACCGGAAACAATTCAGTTGGCTAAATAAATGCTTTCTCAGTTTAAATTTGTGATATTGTGGAATTGGATAGCTGTCTCTGCAAAGCTTTAGAAACCAGGTGGTCATTTAAAAGGCTCAGTATGCTGTAGGTGTTCAATAAATACCTAGTGAGATGGTCTGGTTGCTCTTATACCATGGCAGGGATGTAGACCTGATGACTTTAGAGCCTCTTCATTCATTCCCTTCTCCATTTTGTCACAATCTGTGGTTTATTGTTTAGAGCTATCCATCTATTGTATTTTCTACAGCACCCAGCACTGTGCCAAACACATCCATTCAGCCACTTAATAATACTTGAATCGACAAGAAACTACATATAAACAAATAAGCTCTAACTGTACTGCCACTGCTTTACATTTTGTGTTCCCAAATTTCCAGGTGTAATACAGTGTGGGTGTTCTAGAGTGCCTTTAAAACCTTCTTGTTAAAATCTGTTGATTTATTTTTTTCCATTTCCTTATAATATTTTATTGAGGTAGGTCATTTATTTTCCTATCCATTACCTCATTTTGTCGTGGTAATTTATTGTCCATTTAGATCATTTTTGAGAAACATCTTGACAACCTTGAGTAGTTTTAGTGTCACGTCAGCCTCACGTCTGGAAAAGGATGTTTAAAAGTCCTGAATGGCATCAGTGGAAAAAAATGTCAATAAATAATAATGAAGTCTTCCTAGGTTATTGTGGCAGTAACCACCATTGGTTATTGGTGCATTTTTTAGATTTTGAAACTATGGAAAACCTAGTGTGAGAATAAATGTTGGAATTGATCGACAAAAACAAACAAAATAGCGAGTAAATTTCTAAGTTTTAAATACTGTTCTTCCCCAGACCCATGAGAGTCTCTTAGTAGAATCAAGCCAAGAATAAACAGAATGCTTGGCTGTTTGTTCTGTGGCTTTCCATACATATTCTCATTTAATTCTCCCCACGCCGGAAATTTGAATTCATGTCTCCTGACCCCAAATTCCTTTTTCTTTCACCTGTATGACCTTGCATTGCTCTTCAGGCAAGTGTATTGTAGTTTTGATAGAGATATCTCTTTTATGAGAAAAATAGGGAAAATAAGGATCTTTCTTCTTCCCATCTCTAGTAAATCATGCAGTTTTTAAAAGTGAATCTATAAAAGAAGGATGACCTATATAAAATCAAACCCCATTTGGTACAAATAATTTTTAAAAATAATAATTTTTTACAAACATTTACTTTGTGCGAAGCATTAGTCTAACTATGTTAAATGCACTGACTCATTTAATCCTAAAAAACGTACCCTATAAGGTAGTTGCTGTTGTTTTCCTCATTTTATGGATCAGAAATCTGATAAGGCACAACCAACCCCCTTGTTTATCAATAAGAATACGGTAAGTAGCCTATACCCCAGTCTCTTGTCTCTTTTTAAGGAATTTACATGTATCTTTTAAAACAAATCCTGTAATTAAAAGTCCTGACCTGGCTATCTGGCATAATGGAATCGTTGCTGCCTCTGACTTCCAGATGTGCCTGAAGGAACCTCCTGAGACGATTTTTAGTCCAACACGGATTCTATATTTCTAATGGCTTTTGACCAGGGACAAGAAAGCTTTTGTCTTAAGTGCTTATTTTATTCAAGAAGGTGGTATCAGATAACAGTTGATCTCAGTATTCCCTTTTTTGGTTTAGAATGAAATTTTAGCCTTTAACATGGCTTTTTTCTCCAAGATGTCAGGAACTGTTTAATTTGTGGACTGAAGATGCTATTATGCAAAAATTCAGTTATTGATTGTTGATGAGAATGATGAGTGAAAACTAGAAAAGCTACTTCCCATTTTCTTCAGTTTCTTTGTCTTCTTGTCCTTTAAATATCAGAGCAAAAGTTGTGCAAAACTGCTGAGTAGTTGCATTTTCATTTTTTCTAAATATAATCTGAATCACTCTTAGATTCTCATTTCACTAGGTTAATCAATCAGAAATGTTTTATTTTTTAAAATAAAAATGTAGAATGTATACAAATAAAATTACAAGCACTTTGAAAATGTAATTTAAATTTTACAGACCATAATGTTGTTAGTTGAACTCCAGAACTGCTTGTGCTGAAATGTGAACAGTATTAATGTCTTTATCCTTTGGACATTATGGAAACAGCAGAATTGGCAAGTGTTAAAAATACTGTATTCTGAAATTGGAACCCTCCCAGAGAATATTTAGTATTGCAACTTCTTTTAACTTCAAATTTTGCAGCTAAAATTAATTTGTGGAACTATTCCAAGATAACATTCAGATCACAATTTTTAGTTTTAAAAAAAGTTCATAAAGAATTACAACAGTAGAGGACATTCCCCTATATATTTCTTACCAGATAAATTATTTTCTGCTAAGGGAAAGGATGGAAATAAGAATATAAACACCCATAAATATGAGATATGAGTATACCATATTAGTAGTAAAAATAACAGATAGAAACTTCTACATGTGTGTTAATATCCTTTGCAAAATGATTATCTTGAGAAACTAAATGCTTGTTTGAATGATATCATTACTCTGAACTTTTTTTTCTTGGAACTCTTCTAATTGCCTTGGGAACTGGCAGCACAGTTTTGTATAAATCTTCATTCTTTGGAAGTCAGTTTGATTCATGGTATAATCAAAAGTCATATACAAACTAGTTGGGTGATAAAACTCACTTGAAGGACGTACTCTATATGTATATATAGTCAGTAAAAACTGCTAAAAAGCCGGAACCTGTGTAAGGCAGAAACCTGTCAGAGAAGGAAAACTCAAATATTTTCCACTAATAGAGAGTAATAGAAAAGTGGTAAGACTGCACCCCGTCAAATGTGGAAAACTCGGGAGACCCAGAAAATCAAGGCAATCCCGTCAAGTTCTGACTCTCTCAGGTTTCACTGTATGTATGTGTGTGAATGTGTGTATGTGTGTATAAATGAGACTCAACTTGTGCAACTCACAAACTGATTCTTGAGACTTTTCTAAAATTGGTATTTCAAGGATGTTTTACCAGTAGAAGTAGTCTTTCAATAATGCATGAGGTCTTGGGGGACAGCACATACATTCCTCTGTTGTCCTGACACCCTCTTCACCGGCTTCTGAAGTTCTCCTGTGAGTGCCTGGTGAAGATCTTGGCCTCTGACCTAGTAATTCTGTATTGCTCAACATTGGCACCACTTTTTTGGGCCCCATTTGGTACATTCTGAATCACCTGCAGGGCATTTTGCTGGCCTCCAGTAGTTCCCAGTGACATAGACTTATCTGGTGTCCCTTGGGGTTTCCTGTCATCCTATTCCCATTTATACCTTACTTGTTCCAACTGAGATGAAAGGGGGCTCTCTCCTGAGAGAAGCTCTTTAGCTGCTAGTTTCTCTAGTTCTGTTAAGGTAATAGCACTTGCTTGCACCACTACATCTTTTAATTTATCATGTTCTTCAGGAAACGTGGGGTTACATTCTTTATGGAGTTAAGTTAGATAATTAAAATAAGTGATCAGAAAATTTTCTTCTTAGATTTAACAGATGATAATATTTTGTTATATTTCCTTCAGTTATTTTTTAAAATATTTTTTTAAAAAGAAATACAATGTTAAGGATACAGCTAAAGCCCCTCTCCACCCAGTCCCTTTCACTCTCTCACTCACAAAGAGAACCACTTTTCCAATGTCATATGGTATTGTTCCCATGCAAGTTACAGGTCCATAATCTCTTATCTGAAACGCTTGAGCCTAGTTGTGTTTTGAAATTTATTTTCAGGTTTTAAAAAGGTTACAAGATCCGTGTACTGTACATACCAGTCTAGCATCAAGTAGGTCAGCAGCTTATAATCAAATATATTAATATTTCTCCAGCAACCTGAATGAACGTTCACACTAAGTAGATTAAATACTTTAACCCTTTCGTTACTACTTTTTTTTCTCCTCTTTTTTTTTTTTTTTTGATGGCATGTGTTTTCAGTATTGGAATGCATACTTACTAATTGGGTGTTTTTAGTTGGTTGTATAGGTTTTAAGAAATATCATCTAATAATACAAGCCACCAATGAGGCGAGTAGCACTCTGGTGCCACCGATCTGTGGTATTACAATATACCATTGAGAGCTAGATAAGTAATTTATTGCGGGTGCCTTTCCATTAGGTTGAAGCTCTGGTGATGCAGTGGTTAAGAGCTTGGCTCCTAACTAAAAGGTCTGCTAACCAAAAGGCTGGCAGTTTGAATCCACCAGCTGCTCCTTGGAAACCCTGTGGGGCAGTTCTACTCTATACTGTAGGGTTGCTATGAGTCACAATCGACTTGACGGCAACAGTTTTGGTTTGGGTTTTTTTCATTAGGTTACCTGGGGAACCTCTGGTTTTCCAAGTATGACACAGAAAAACCAAAACAAACCCATAAGGGGTCCCTAACTGTCACACAGGAAAGCAATATTATGCTTGCAAGCCTTACCTGTTCTTAGAAATAAAGGATAAAACGGCAAACGTTTACAGAACTAACACATCCAGGAAGCATCACCTAATAGAATGCTCAACCTGCACAACAATGAGGCTCCAGCTCTGGTCTGCTGAGCTTCATGCATTTCAGAATGGACCCACCTTGACACGAAATGCATTAGAACCAGAATAACACCTTACCTCTGAGGTCCAGAGACATAAAAAGTGGCTGGCACACCATTTATGCCAATGATAATGAAAGAGTTTTAAATACCATAGCTTTCCATCAGTTCAGTTGATGTTTTGCCACCAAAAGAGTTTACTGTACGTTTATGAACAAACTTACAAGTTTTATAGCTCTGAGTTTTTGTAATCTTGGGTAAGAATTATGGGCATTTATTTTCCTTTGAGACGTATGTACGGATTCTTAATTCTCTTTTTCTAGTTGGTAATTTCCTTCTTTCTGCTTTATCACCACTACTTCTTTTCCTGTTTATATTGATGATTGTATTATTCTTTCCTTGATTTCTTGAGTTGACTGCTTAATTCATATATTTTATTTCCTTTCTTCCTAGTGAAAGTCCTTGAGAATGTGGCTGTACTTTCTAAATAGCGCTTTGGTTGTATCTCATAAGTCTTTCCAGGAATGTGTTCTCATTTTTATGGTTTATAAGATAATCTCATTACATTCTAAAATTCCCCTTTTTGTCTCTGTATGTACTCAGTAAGGTGTTTTATACTTTCCGTGTCATAGGGAGATTTTTAAGCTTTAGTCATTAATTCCTAGCATTGCTGCATTGTGGCACTTCAGTATTTATGAAGTGTGCTTGTAATGTAATGACCTGATTTTTTAAAATTAAGAAAAGCCTACCAGAGCTTACATTTTCAAATGAGTGCTATATTTCTAAATGTGCTTATTCTAACTATGTTTCGATTACCCAAAAATTTCTCAGTCTCTTTTAATAGAACTGTGAGTTTATATCCCACAAAAAGTCAAAAAGTTTCTTTGCTTTATAGTTCTGTGTCTTAGATTGATGAAAAGCAGTGCTATTTAAACTTTCCCCATTTGTACCTTATCTTTCCTATGTGTCAAGTGAACGTTTTCAAAAAGCAAATATATACACTAGGGATAAAAAAAATCCCTCCACTGCAGCTGTTCAAAAAAAGTGATATCTCAGCCAAAAAACAAAGGAAAAAAATTCCAAATTTTGAAAACAATGGCATTATTAAAAAAGTATTTTCTTGATTTCTTCTTCTTTTTGCTAACAACACATATTGATGGTGATTCCATCAAAAGGACAGCATGTATTATAAAGAAAGGTCTTGTTACCGTATGATCACACATCATATGATTTTTTTATTTTACCAAGAAGTCACAGTTTGCATACTCAGATGCAAACTCACATATGATTTAATGCACCTGAATTCTCACCCCAGCAGTCACTTTATTGACTTGGCTCTGTCTGGGCACAATCCATTTTCTGAGCCTTGGTTTCTCCAGAGAAGAAGATGTCATTTGGAAAACTGTCTTATAGACAAATGAGAAGAAATATGGAAAACATTTTGACCTCTCAGAGAGAGCATCGGGGTGTACATTTAGACAGTAGCCATTGTAATTATAATATGAAAAGAAACAATATAAAACAATATAAAATGGTGGAATCACTCAAGTTTAGCGCTTTGATTAATTTCTTTTCAAGACAGTCATATAACTTCAATTTGGTTTGTTGTAGTCATCCTGTTCCTCCCAGGAGAAGTTGCATCAGTTACCATATCAACCCACACCAGATGAATTACACTTTTTATCGAAACATTTTTGTACCACTGAAAGCATTGCCACTGAAAACAGATGCAGGAACACGCCAATGCGCCCCCGTTCCCGAAGTCTGAGGTATGTAGACCTGATCACAAACTGTTACGTAGTTGCTTTGTCTATTTTCACTGATTTTGAGGGAGTAATTTTGGCCCTCTAATTCATGTATCCACCACATGTCTGTCAGTTTGTCGTATGTGTTGCTATGATACTGGAAGCTTTGCCACCAGTATTTTAAATACCAGCAGGATCGCCCTTGGTGGACAGGTTTCAGTGGAGCTTCCAGACTAAGAGAGACTAGGACGACCTGGCAGTCTACTTCTGAAAAAAATGGCCAATAAAAACCTTATGAATAGCAGCAGAACATTGTCTGATATAGTGCAAGAAAATGAGTCCCTCAGGTTGGAAGGCTCTCAAAATATACTGGGGAATAGCTGCCTCCTCAAAATAGAGTCAACCTTAACAACATGGTTGGAGTCAAGTTTTCAGAACCTTCAAGAAGAGGGTCAGTGAAAAAGAGGAAGACCTTCAATGAGATGGATTGACACACTGGCTGCAACAGTGGGCTCAATCATAACAATGACTGTGAAGATGGTGGAGGACCAGGCAGTGTCTCGTTCTTTTGTACATAGGGTCACTGTGAGTCAGAACCGACTCCATGGTACCTAACAACAACAATTCATGTATGGTGGGAGAAAGATGTGGCAGTCTGCTTCCATAAAGATTACAGCCTTGGAAACCCTATGGGGCAGTTCTATTCTGTCCTATAGGTCACTGTGAGTCAAAATTGACTAGCCAGCAATGGGTAATTCATGTATGTGTTGTTAATTGATTTGTTAACTGCTATAAATATAGTATGATTTTTTTCCATTTACATGTTATTGTTGATTACCATAGAAAAGCATCTCTTCTTTTTTCTTCTTTTAAATCTTCACAGTTTGCTAATTACTGTAGTAACAGCATTCATGTTGGCCTTAAGGGGCCACCTATAAAAATTCTAGCCATTGGAAATTTCAGGGCAATCTAATTATGGTGAAGAGTAGTTAATATTCTTATTTATGTTAAGAGAGAGAAGCTTGGTGGAAAAGGAAGGACAGCAAAAATAGGAGTATTTTTTTCAGGTTCTACATTATAAAAGTCCACCCAGATCTTTTATTCTTTCTTTTAACCATAAGTCTTATTTTCTCCAGAATTATGAACAAGTTCTTAGGTGTTTATGTTCCCTGAATATTGTGGATGCCAAATGTAGCCCATTTGACCTTGAGTAGGGCTAGTTTTGCTTTGATCTTGTTTCAAATAATACTCAGGAGGTGACTCTAGAGATTTGTGTTCAGGATGTTTATTAGGGACTGCTTTTGGGATCAACAGCTGTGGAAGGAAGGGAGGAAGCAGGAATGGGCAGAGAGAGGAGTTGAGCTGCAACACAGGCCCAACAGCCTCACCTGACCCCACGGGGATCTAGGTCTCAGGAGCCTATGACCCATCATAGTTGTCCCTCTGGGCTGAAATGGCCTGGCCTTTATATCCCCGCCTCAGTCATTGGGTCCATCACTGGATGTGAGCACCCTGGGAAGGGCCTGACTTTGGGAAAAGTGGCTCATTTTAGCCAAGGCAATCCTTCAAAAGGCTGAAAGCTGAAGGCATCTGCCAATAGCTTTGGGCTGCAGATCCTTCTTGAAGGGGGATTAGGGCGGTGCATCTCCTTGTCCGCCACAGTATGGATCTTGATGCTGTAAAAATGGGGCACTTGGGTATATTAAGGTTTTGTTTGTTAGGTGTTCAGATGAGTATCAGAGTTTACTGAGAGGGGTGTTTTTGTTTGTTTTGTTTTAGATTCTTTTGAGCTATGGAATAAAAGATCAATTTTACTACTTCATCTAGAGGCACTGTGTTTTACTACACAGGTCTCCTTTTGGGTTTTATGAAAAGAGTTCCTTCAGGCCATATCCTACCAGGAATACATAATATTCACACTGAAGTTGCACAACTATATACTAGTAGGAACAGACACGTACCTACTATTGAGTAAATAAATAAAAACCCACAATGGTTGTATGCTTGTGTCGTATTATATATAATGCCTACCTCAGCATCCCAAACAAATACAGACTAGAAAATGGATTTCAATTACGACATCTGTGCCATGGAAAACATTTAAACCACTTCAGTGGTATGTGGCAGAGAACAGGTGTATGATAAAAGGGTGAAATTATACTGTTAAATGTGTCCAAGATGTTGGTGTTTGCATTAATGCTTGTAACTACCTATTTTGTTTTATACTGGAATTCATTAATTGGTTTCCAGAACTACACAAACTCATACTAAATGCAGAATAAAATCTCAGTTTAAGAACATCTTCTGCACCAGTTTTGTATTGCATCTATAATTATTTTGTGGCATTCTGCTTCTTGAACTTTCTTTTTGAATCCTGTTTAGGTGTCTCTGTGTTTGTGGGTAAGTTATGTGTACACGTATACTAACAACTGATTTTATACTTTATTACCCAATACACTTTTTCTTATGAAGGTTGCATAGTACTTTTGATACAACTGATTGTTGATAAATAAAAAGCTTGTTTTCATTCCATGCTGTGACAAGTTTAAAAGGGCAATTTGCTTTACTTGCAGCCCTGGACGTTCTCCCGCCTGCTGTGACCATGAAATAATTATGATGAACCATGTCTACAAAGAAAGGTTCCCAAAGGTAATGAATTGAATTGAAGATGCCTCACATCGAAAGGAACAGACAACATAGGTTTGGAGCCTGTAAGGTGGTTTTTTACGGGAAGTAATGGTCCAATGCAGTAATAACTGGCATAAAACAGCATTGGAGCCTTATTAGAAAGATAAAATCACCGAAGTTTTTAAGCTAAAAACTGCAGCAAACTAGCCATTCTCTGTGTGCTGAACTGGCTCTCACATGAACCCTGCTGGTTGTGTGCCACACACTGGGTGGCCTGGTGAGGTACTACATAGAGGATCTACTTTGATAGGCCTCTGAACCATTCGTGCTCCTTGTAACCTTTTCTGGGCCTGCTGCTGTATCGTCAAGCAGGGGCCATTTTCTCCCTCAGAACCCTGTATTTTGGTGTGTCATGAGTTTTTTTTTTTTTTTTTTTTACCTCCTTTTCCTTTTGTGTGACTTCCCATCTCTTTAGCCATCACATTTCTAACTAATTATTTATTACCTAAGAAGTGAAGGTATGGTTGCAATGTTCCCCAGTTAGACTGTTAAAAGGAAGTTGAATTGAATTGGAGAGGAATTTGTGAAAGGGTAGTGCCAGGCCTCCGGCTGCGAGGAGCTGCTGTCTGATTGTCCCCATCGCCTGGCATCCACATCTTCCCTATCAAAGTGTCTCTGCACATTTGGGGGAAGAGAATCCCCCCAGCTGTTCCTGTTCCCCGCACCCCCACCCTTTGTGCCCTAGGCAAGAGAACAAAAGGAAATCTTTGGTTTCATAAATCAGGAGTAGAGTACTTATTATTTTTAATGAACCCAACATTGATGTCATTGATTAAAGCTGTTTTAGCTATTTATCACATGTCACTTGTTCATCAGGGATGCAGATACTGACTAACCTAGTTAATGCTGGTTAGGGTTTTGGGGGGGTGGGCAGGAGGAGGGAGGAAGAGGGAATCTCCCTGCATATGTAATTAATGTAAGCGAGGAGTGATGATTAGGCAATAGGTGATTACTAAGAATGAAATGAAAGTAGAAAAGATAATTTTAGATTTATTTTACCAAGAGAATCCCCTTGGCTTTTATACATGATAGAGCTTCCCCCCTAGAAGTAGTCTTTTTGACTACTATATTGATTTAATTTTCATTTTATTGTGGCAAAATATATATAACAAAAAGTTTGCCATTTTAACCATTTTTAAGTGTGCAACTACATTCACCATGTTTTGCAAACATCACCAGTATCCATTTTCAAAAGTTTTACATCACTCCAAACAGAAACTCAGTACTGTTTCAGCAATAACTCCATTCCCTCCTCCCTAACCACTATGACAAACTTTTGTCTAAATGCATTTGTCTTTTCTTGGTATTTCATATAATTGGGATCATACAATATTTGCCCTTTTGTGTCTTATTTTAATCAGCACAATGTGTTCAAGGTTCATTTATGTTGTAGTAAGTATCAGAACTTTGTTCTCTTTATGGCTAAATAATAATACAATATGTACATATATACATATATATATGTACATATATATAATTCCATATATATATATATATATATATATACACACTGGAATTCATTAATTGGTTTCCAGAACTACACAAACTCATACTAAATGCAGAATAAAATCTCAATTTAAGAACATCTTCTGCACCAGTTTTGTATTTCATCTATAATTATTTTGTGGCATTCTGCTTCTTGAACTTTCTTTTTGAATCCTATTCAGGTGTCTCTGTGTTTGTGGGTAAGTTATACTTTATTACCCAATACACTTTTTCTTATGAAGGTTGCATAGTACTTTAGATACAACTGATTGTTGATAAATAAAAAGCTTATTTTCATTCCATGCTGTGACAAGTTTAAAAGGGCAATTTGCTTTACTTGCAGCCCTGGACGTTACATATATATATATGTAATTATATATATATAATGTTTTATTTGTCCATTCATCTGTTGATGGGCACTTGGGTTGTTTCCACCTGTTGGCTATTATGGATAATACTGCAGTGGACGTTGGTGTACAGGTGTCTGTATGAGTCCCTGTTCTCGAGTCTCTTGGGTATATAACTAGTATTGGAATTACTGGGTCATATGGTACTTCTAGGAGCCCTGGTGGTGTAGTGGTTAAGAAGAGCTCAGCTGCTAACCAAAAGGTCGGCAGTTGGAATCCACCATCTGCTCCTTGGAAAACCTATGGAGCAGTTCTACTCTGTCCTATAGGATCGCAAGGAACCACCAAACTGTTTGCCATAGCAGCTGCACCATTTCACATTCCTACAAGCCATGAACAAGGGTTCCAATTTCTCCACATCCTTGCCAAAACTTATTTTCCGACTTTCTGGTAATAGCCATCTTAATGGGTGTGAGGTGGTCATAATACAGCTTTTGGAGAAAGAAAGAAAGATGATACAAGTTGCTTACTTATGGTACATTAAGACCTACCCAAGAAAATAGACTCTTGGCTTACCCTGTGAAACTCTAGCAAGTCCTAATTTTTTAGTGGACAAAATGATAAAGAACTAATTGCTATTTTGACAATTCTGAAATGAAAGCATACCAATTCACAGGTATTGTTCGAGTTATTTAAAGAAGCTCACATGGACCATTTTACATTTGATACAACATAGGGAAAAAAAGTGATTACCATCTTGGGATAGTCCGTTTTTCTTATATACCTCAAGACTTTTCTTCCACATAATGGGGCTTCTTTTAGCTTAATTTGTAGAATTGTATTCAACAACTGGTGAAGGTCTCAGAGAAGGCTAGGTAAGTGTGATGATTTAATTGGCCACATATGTTGTTTCTTTGTATTACATCTGTGTGTGTGTGTGTGTGTGTGTGTGTGTGTTTGTTCTCTAAATAGGCTACAGCTCAGATGGAAGAACGTCTAAAGGAAATTATCACCAGCTACTCTCCTGACAACGTTCTTCCTCTAGCAGACGGAGTACTTAGCTTTACTCACCATCAGATTATTGAACTGGGTCGAGATTGCTTGGATAAATCCCACCAGGGTCTCATCACATCCCGATACTTCCTTGAATTACAGCACAAATTAGACAAGTTGCTACAGGAGGTATGAGCCATGCACCTTGTAAAGTTCTATGGTTTGTTTTGTTTTTCCCTTGAAATTTTTTTATTTTATTTTATGAGAACATTTGCTTAAAGTTGTTCCATGAGGTGGAGTTCATATTACAGGGAAGCAAAGAAAAGAAGACAAAAAAAAGGTTGCTATGTGCTATAAATTGATTCTGGTCATTATTTATATTAAAAGAAAGTTAAGGCAGTAACCTTTATAGGAACCTTGGGGCCAAACAATCTGTGACTCTAGGATAAGTGGATTGTGAAGGATCTTGAAGCCGTGATTTTTTCCTCCCTTAACCATAAATTTATAAATTGCCTGAATGTATGTACGTTATTTGATGATGCTATCTAGTTCTAATATCTCGAAGAGCTAAATGGAGAATTGCTGGCTTCTTCCAGACCGTGTGTCCTCTTAATTAACCTGTGAGGTGTTGGGCAGTAAATGGCAACTTATATTTCCATTAGTGTCAGTTCTTCTCCTAACAAAATACCCAATTTTCAAAATGACAGATAAACATAGGACATGTCTAGGCCTAACAGTTGTATGCATAGCTCCTGATAACACCCAGGACAGGAAGGGAGTATGTATCGCGGGATGGAATTAGTGCATAATATTGCCCTTCTGCCTGAAATTGATCAGCCACAGCCTGCAAATAAAACCTATTTAGCCTGTATAGTTGGATATATTGTATTTTTTTTTTTTATCTCAGAGGGCATAAATTATGCCCATGTAAACATAATCCTAGGTGATTTTCTCTAAGCATGAATATGTGAATAACTGCATAGAACTGAAGATAATACTAGCTTCCTAGTTTTCTAAAAATCTCTCTGTCCTTGCCCCTGCTGAATTTTGTTATGGTGAGATAAAAAGATTCCACTTTAGTTAGCAGCCAATGTTTTTCTTCCCTTTCTCAACCATACTTCCCAATGGAGTTTTCTATATTCTGTCCCCATTTCTCACATTTCAACCTATTGCAGTCCACTAAAGCCGTGCTTCTCAGACTATCTTTGCAGTGAACACATTGCTTTTGGCTTTTATTGTTGTTAATATCCAGTCTACCATGGATCAGTTCTCTTTTCAACTAAAATGAAAATGAATTTCTAGAAAAATGAGCATGCAGTCTCGTGTTATGGCAGTGTAAAATTGGTTTGTTTATGTTGTTCTTGTCAGCTGCCTTCAAGACAATCCCCAACTCATGGTGACCCCATGCACAATGGGATCAGACCATTGTGATCCATTGGCTGATTTTTGGAAGTAGATTATATGACCTTTTTTCCTAGTCTGTCTTAGTCTGGAAGCTCTGCTGAAACCTGTTCAGCATCACAGCAACACACAAGCCTCCAACTGACAGACGAGTAATGGCTGCGCTTAAGGTGCAATTACTGGGAATTGAACCCAAGTCTTTTGTATGGAAGATGATAATTCTACCAGTGAACCACCACTGCGCTTACAAAATTACTATAAAAGTTTTTAAATGCTTATTCTCAATATTTCTATTTACCTCATCACAGACTGTTAATAGTTCATGGACTGGCACCAGTCTTAAGATCACACTTTGAGCAGTACTGCAGAGTATAAATTCTGGGGGGGGCACAGATATTGTCTGTTTTTTCATTTAGAATGGTGTGTGACGTAGGTGCTTAGTAAATTTTGTTTAGTGAATGACTTCTGACCCCTCTGTCACTGTCTTTCTTACTGTCATATCCGTTAGACATTTTACTGGAACAGGTCTGTTTTACTGAAACATTAAGTTCAACAGATTTAAAACCCTTTTTCTCCTCTCTTCTCCTTTTTGTTTTCTTTTAAGATACATACTTTTGTATTATTGATACCTCTCTGAACATCTTCTCTGCCTCTTCCAAGGGCTCCTCCCCTAACTGTTGTTTCCTAAAAGTTAGTTCTCCTGCTATCTCGTCCTTGGTCCACCACTCCCCCGACTCTCTCCTGGTTGTTTTGTTGGCTGTCTTGGATTAAAGACCTCTGGACTCTAATGGCTTGTGATCTGTTTATCAGGTTAGCAGCTCTCTCTCTAATTGCAGATTCATGTGTCCACCTGCCTACCGAATACCTTTCTATCTGGTCAGCCCACCAATGCAGCAGACCCAACCTGTCCAAAACTGGACTCAGCATTTTCTCAACCAAACCTGCTTATCCTGTATTCTTTGCCTGCCTCATTAACACCACCATTACCCAGTCGCCTGCTAGAATTTTGAGTCATATTCAACCCCCTTTTCCCCACCATCCATTAACCACTAGACTCTCACAGTTTATTTCCTAAGTATTTGTCCACTTCTGCCTTTATCTTCTATTCTACAACCACCACCTAGTTCAGGCCCTTGTCCTTACTGGTCTGCCTCTCTCCAGTCCTAACCCCTCAAATTCATACTCCTGTGTAGTTGCCAGAACATCAATCTGACATGCTTCAGTGGCTCCATTCTGCCTACATGTAAAAACCCCATTGTGTCATATGTGACCCACAGCTGCACCCTCTCTCTCCATGCATTTAACCCCAGTGCATTGCAATGATCTGTTAGTGGATCTCACGTCACCAGCAGACAGTGGGCTCTTTGAGGGTCAGGAATCACTAACTCCCCGTTGCTTGGCACAGTAGCTAGTACTTATCAGTTTCTCAATAACTCAAGGAAGGAAGAGAGGGAAAATGTAAGGAAAAAGGAAGGAAGGATATATATACATGCCAAAGTATTTGATGTACTATGATTTATCATCAAATGATCTAATTCAGCTATTCCTCTTAATCAAGTCAGCTTCCAGAAAATGCTGGAAACACTATGCCTATTGCTATTTTTAGAATGCCTTGAGAATTGTAGTTTGGGAATGGTATGTTTTTGAATAGAAGAGGCAAATCAGAGAGGAACTCTACAGTTCACATTTGTGAGATACTCCTTCCTTAATTCTAAAATTCTGTCCCAGGATACTATCACAAATAGTCCTGTGTTTTTCATTCCTTCATAGGCATTCTGCAAAAAGGGTAGAATTGATATCCAAGGTGATTTACATTGAAACCTCCCACTTAATTTTGCTTCTGTATGACAGACTTGGCAGATTATCCCATGACAATTTTTAAAAAATCTTAGGGTTTCAAAGATCATCTGAATTGGCCATTATAATGTATGAAAAAATTGTTGATTTTTAGAAAAAAGGTCTCTTTTTGGGCAGAGAAGCATATATACTTATAGCATAAAGGTCAGTGTTGGGCATGAATAATAATGTTTTCTTGTATATCTTTACTGATAAACATTTTTCTTCAGTGCTTTTGTGAAAGTTAAAACTATCTCCAGAATACATTTACAGTGCCCTTCCAGAGGTTGGAGCATAAACAGTGGCAGGGGGACTTCCCCCTTCTAAGTAAAGCCAAATTGTAGGGATTTGCTTTGGTTTCCCCATGATGCAATTGTTGCCAGGCTCCCAGCCACTTTACCCATTGTCAATCTTTTACATAGCCCAGGAGAGGTACCCCTGAGGTTTGAGCAGCTTGATTTAACTGATGCCTTTTTAAAGTCCTGAGGTCTAGGTCAATCCCAGATGAATGCTTTTATGTCTCAATCTTTTTCTTTTTCTTCATTTAAGTGTGTTTAGCCAAAGAAAATAAAATACATGGGAAGCTATAACCTAAGTGTTTTTTATAGTGGCTAACACTTAAATCCAGACACATACGAGGTATCCATTAGTGCTTCCCTTTGGAGCTTGCTGCCAGGAAACAATTTCTCTTCGTGTGCTAATTGTGCAGTGTTTTATTTGGTTTTGTTTTAACAAACCTCCCCCTATAACACTAGTAAATAAAATATTATTTGAATTAACTCATTGTATTGGCCTTTGTTATGACTGATAATTCTTAGAAGAAGTGGAATGAACTGGTTGTTTTTACAATTTTTAAAGTGGAATTTGTACAATCAAAACTATTTTTATATTTTTTAATTTATGTATTTCTTATTTCCCTTTGAGGAGACCACTACAAGATGTTTAGGCTTTACTTTTTTTTTCATATTCCTGAATTTACAAAACCGTAATTATTATAGTATGATGAAACTTAATGTTCAGCCCAAATTGTTAGCCAAGAAGTTAACTGGGTTTTTTTTTCCTTCATTTTTAAGGTTTTCTGTTTAGGTTTGGTTGAGTATAAACTATAAAGAAGACATAAACGATATTTCTTGGCATTCACTGCATCTTGCAAAATCTATTTTTTATTGCCAGATTAAAACTGGAAAGAAAACTTAAAGGCAGTTTAAATATTTTATTTTATATATATTTTATATATATATATTTTATATATATATAAATATATATATATCCTTATACATGTCCTAGAGTGCTTCTGGGCAGCACAAACAAGTGCTCAGCTGCTAACCAAAAGGTTGGACGTTCAAGTCCACCCAGAAGTGCCTCGGAAATAAGGGCTGGCAATCTACTTCCAAAAAATCAGCCATTGAAAACCCTGCGGAGCACAGTTCTACTCTGTCACACATGGGTCAACTTTACAACAACTGCTTTTTTTATTTATTTGTGTTTGTTTGTTTTAATATATGTCTTAGTCCTGTAGTTACAGTTACTAATTGGTTTTCTTTGAATAGACTCTGTCCTGCCATTTTTCACCAATGGTCATTTTCTCTATGTTTCTATAATTTAAATATTAGCTATTTTGACTGTATATGGTTTCTGTGTCTACATTTTGGAACATTGCCTTTGATTTGATGGCTTAAGTTCAATAGACACATTGCTGCTGAGGATAATCATTTTTAATAGATTTGGTCTATCAGTTTTTTTTTTTCATGGAGAGAGAACTGATCCTTGTCAGGATAAAGCACTTCCAAGCCTGACTGTAAATGTTTATTTCTGTGTCTGTGAAATTACATCATATTGTACCAGCATCACCTTGACATGTGTTATTTTTAATGCTCAGATGAAAGTAAATCATAAAAAATGAAAAAAGCTTAAAAAGTGAACTTGTATAGAGATTTACATTAGGGCTTTTAATGTAAAAAAGCAGGCATAAAAATCATCTTTGATACAGATGGTGGTGCAGTGGTTAAGAGTTCGGCTGCTCACCAAAATGTTGGCAGTTCGAATCCAGCAGCCACCCCTTGGGAGCCCTATGGGGCAGTTCTACTCTGTCCTGTAGGGTCGCTATGAGTTGGAACCAACTAGACAGCAGTGACTTTAGTTTTTTGGTTTTGATATAGACTTGCCTCATTTCTTTAAGAAAATGTCATTGAAAATAAAAATGACTGTTAACAAACTGAGCTTTCCTTTGTGAATATTTTTTGTGCTTAGTAGATTTCACACGTAGGCGATATGTAAAATAAAATAAAACTTGTCAGTTAGTTTTTATTGAATTGAGTGTCTAGGTATTGTTTAATGTGTGAAATTGAATTCATATGCATAAGTCCAGGTGTAAACATTATGTAGCTAACACTGATAATAAGTAAACATTACATGCTTCTTACATGTTATGCAGTGACTAATTTACACATTAGTCATTTTGTATATGTGAGATATATTCCATGAATGTGTTAAATGCCCAGCACAGGAAAAGCAGTCCCTTATAGTCTATCACAAATATAACCATATTGGCCATCCGGTACATTTAAGATGTTATATCTGGAAGATCAAGCTTCCTGGTCAGCTACCCACTCGGCTTGTACTGTGTACTTAATGTATCATAAACTTTTTATGTCTTTCATTCATGCTTTACATTAAGAGCTATAACATTCGATTTTTAAAAAAGATAATCAATAAAAATTTTACAATTTAAGTTTGGCTAATAGAGCCATTTGGTAGATACAGAAGTTTAATAGTGTCCATTTATGTAGAGATAGTGCTCATTTATCCTGCAGAAATTTTAAAAGTGTTTTCTAATTCATTTAATTTTTGAATATTAGTAATTATCTAATTAGCTAGCGTGCATTGCTGATTTTCTTTTCCATTCAGTGGAGTAACTCTGTATCATCATTCTTGTCATTGCTGTTTCATAGGCTCATGATCGTTCAGAAAGTGGAGAGTTGGCATTTATTAAGCAGCTAGTCAGAAAGATCCTAATCGTCATTGCCCGCCCTGCTCGGTTATTAGAGTGCCTGGTAAGTGCCTGACTACATTATTTATTGTTAACTGTGGGAAAGTGGTAACTGACAGACAGCTCCAGTTTCATTTGGGTTCAAAGACCAGAGCTAAATGGGAAGATTCACAAGGAACTGCAACTTATACATGTTTATGAGGATATCCATATGTGTCTTTTCTTCTCTGATTATAAGTAAGACTTCAAGGACTCGTGCTGTATTAAGTGATAATCAGATCACATTCTGGACAAACTTGAAAGATGATCATGAAATAATGTGCTCACGCTTGTCTCAGTGTAATGACTTTATGTCACAGCTAATTTAAAATGCTTGCTATGCCTCACTTATGTGGAGCCGCTAAGATGCAGAGGGAGGGAAATCAGAGATATGCTACACAGTGACCTGTGGTTATAATTATTGTCTTTAAAATGTGACATGTTAGGGAAACATTTGGGAGAATACAGTAGGGTTCCCCCAGACCTGAAGGAATGAGACTTTTAGAGATTAGTTCATTTTATCAATTACACAGTGAAACCTGTGAGAGCCGGAACTCAACAGGTCTGTCTTGTTTTTCCTAATCTCGCAAGTTTTCGGCCTTTGACAGGGTACAGACTTATCACTTTTCTGTTGTTCTCTGTTAGTGGAAAATATTTGTTTTCTTTCTCTGACAGGTTTCTGCCTTATACGGTTCCAGCTTTCACAGGTTTTACTATATAATTTTTGGCCAATGATCATTTTCCTATTGTGAAATTTCTGTTTTATTTTATAAAATTTTGATTGAGATTTTAGTCAAAACTGTGGGAAAATATGAAGCTTTGGGCATATGAATTGTTTTAAGGTACTTAATATAGCATAAAAACTTTTAAATTCCACTGGCCATCTAGAGTAATGTGATCCTGAAGATTTTTATTACATACTAGAAAAAAACAGACTATCAAAGAAAATGAAAATATGTAGGGAAATGTCTAACTAAAGTTTTACAGAAAGACAAAGGAGAAATTAGAAGTATTAATTTTGTATTTTTCTTTCTCGGATCTTCACATTATGTGACTATTAATTTTCCAGTTCACTGACAAAAAGTGGTGATTTTGAGATTTTCTTTCTAATATTTTTGGATACCTCTGTACTAAGGAAGTTCCCTACATGACCTTTGAAAAAATGTATTCTGGCATGACTACTTTTGTGGTTATGGACAGGGAGAAAAACAGCTTTCTAGGTGAGATTCCCAGATTTTAAAACTTTGCTTAAGAAACGCATCAAAAATTCAGACCTAGTCATTTTCAGTGAGATAGATATCTGTAAGTAGAATATAGCACCTTCAAAGTTACATTGAAAAGAAATTGGAAATGGATATTATCTTTGGGTTACCAAGTACATAAATGTTTTGATTTTTCCCTATGGCTTAGAATATGAAGTGAGAGTTACCGACTTTTCGAAACCATTTACCTCCTATTTTGCATAAATAACCATGGATATGCAGCAATTTTATTTATGTAATAAAATCGCAGAAAATTTTGGCTTAAAGAAGTGTCCATCTGTGTTTGTCTTCTGCTAGGAATTCGATCCTGAAGAATTTTACTACCTATTGGAAGCTGCAGAAGGCCATGCAAAAGAAGGACAGGGTATTAAAACTGACATTCCCAGGTACATCATTAGCCAACTGGGGCTCAATAAGGATCCTTTGGAAGGTGAGTGTGTTGGTGGGGCTAATGGTATACTTGCTTATGCTCTGTGGCCACATATAAGAACTTAGCAGCCAGTCTTTATTTGTCTGTCATGTTTTGGCTCTCATGTTTTCCTCATGTTTCTGTCTATTGAAAATTCCATACTTGGGGGCTGATTGTAATTTGAAGGACTCAGCCATGAGCTGAATCTGGAGGAGCCAATGGACATGACTCATTTGTGTGTTTACCTAGAGTACAGGAACAGACCTTGAAATCCTAGAGGCCTGTCAGCCTGAGAATGCCAGAGTCCCAGAAGGGTTTAGATTCCAATCTTCTCACAGTGTTTTTTCTTTTGCAAACTCAGTTGGATTCTTCTGCAGGGCAGTTCTAATTTTGAAAACATTGCTAACGATATTAACTAAAATTAATTTTAAAATGACATTTAAACTTAAAGTAATTGGGGAGTAATGTAACTGATTATAGGTTACTTTATACTGGGTGCAATATTGGCAGGTATATTTTTGCTTACTTGTTTTAAGAAAGTATGAAAAATAGTAATATACAAGAGAGCCAATGAAAGAAGAAATGTTTTCTTAAAGCGTATGAAAGGTTTAGGGCTGATGCAAGTGAAAAACTGACATAATTCTTTTTAATACAGAGAATAGAAAGCACCCTGTTAGTGATGTTTTAAAAATCCAGTATTGGGAAGCCACCCACCCCTCCTTTTTTTCCCAGTTCGTTCTTGTTTGGGATTGTCATTTAAAGCACTTGGGTTGTATACTGCTTTAAAAGACTCAAAAGCACTTGCAGAATCCTCCCTTCAAAATTATCTTCTTGATTCATTAAACTGAATTAGCAAACAGTGTTTATCTTGCTAAATTGCTTGTAATGGCGGCAAGTGTTGGCATGGAGGCTTTTTCCCATCCAAAGCCAGGGGACCTGCTGCTCTGTGCCCTGCTCTCCTATTTTCCCCTGCTTTGTTTGCTCTTATGGCCATTGTATCTTTGCTTCCAGTGAAATGATGCATGCATTACTGGGAGATAATGCCAGATAAATTTATTCTGTACTGAAAGCAGTACCACAACAGATTCATCACTTATCAGAGACTGGTGGTTGCTTTTCTGAAAAGTTCCCTGGGGAGAGATTTTACCCCATGGCTTTTAAATTACCATCTTTACCTTTTTGAATCATGAGTCTTCAGAAATGGTTTAAATCAATGAAATAAAAAGGGCAGATGTTTAATGGTATTTAGATGAGTTTTAAAAATCACTTCAGGCATTACAAAATGATGCCTTGGCTTCCTGCTTCAAAAGCTGACTCTTGGTTCCATTCCATTACTACCCACTGCTTGCAAATAATATGTATTTCCCTGATAATAGTTATTTAGCAGAAATTCTATTTAAAACAGAACCATCTTTTAATTTGTTTTTTTATGAAAATAATTGGAGTGGGGGAGGCTGTCAAACTATATTATAGTGACTCTTCACGCTGATATAGTTAAGATTGTGTCAGCACTTGAATAGTAGACCGAGTGAGTTCTTCACAGTTTTCTTATCTGGCAGTAAATATCACTGCAGGCTGAACTTAGGTAGGTAAATAATCTGAGGCCCGCTTATGTACCTGTACAGAAACTTAAAAAAAAAAAATAACAAACAGTGATCTTCGACAAGTTTGGACATTAGTAATTCCATTAGTTTTCTAGGGCTGCCGTAACAAGTTATCACAAACACCGTGGCTTAAAACACAGAAATGCATTCTCTCACTGTTTGGTTTAGAAGTCCAAAATCAAGGCATCAGCAGGGTTGGTTCCTTCTGGAGGCTCTGGGAGAGAAATAGCCCCATGCTTCTCTTCAAGCTTTTGGTGGTTTCTGGCAGTTCTTCCTTGGCTTGTCACTCCAACCTGACTCTGTCTTTACTCGCCTTGTCCCCTGTACCTTTGTGTGTCCTCTCCTTTTCTTACAAGGACATCAGTCATTGGATTTAGGGTTCACCCTACATCCAGGATGATTTCATCTCAAGATCCTTAACTAATAACATCTGCGAAGATCCTTATTCCAAATAAGGTCATGTTCTGAGGTTCTGGGTAGACGTGAATTTTGGGGGTAAGCTATCTAACCCACTATAGTAAGATATTTTGTCTCTGGGAGTTGTGTTTTTAACTCCTAACACTTAATATTCTTGATTCAGAATGAAGATATTTTTAATCTATTCATTATCTTTTAAAATGTGACTTCTCCAGGTAATCTTATAAACTATTGTAAACTCTGATCTGTATTTGTTTCCCCTACTTGTCTACATCTAAATTAACATACTTAAAACCTGTCCTTTGAAGGGTAGGAGTGAGGGTCTTGAGCCAGACTGCTCAGGCACCTTGGAGGACCTGAAGGACACTAGGAGCCTCTGTGTGCCTCAGGTCCTTCTTCTATAAAAATGAGACAAGAATGCTGGGAGCCCGGGTGGTGCAGTGGTTAAAAGCTATGGTTGCTAACCAAAAGGTCGGCAGTTCTAATCCACCGGCTGCTCCTTGGAAATTCTATGAGGCAGTTCTACTCTGTCCTATAGGGTCACTATGAGTCAGAATTGACTCAGTGGAAAGGGGCTTGGTTTTTTTGGTTTGATTCATAGGTTGTTTTGAAGCTTATAAGACATGTTGCTGTTGTTAGTGGCTGTCAAGTTCACCCTGACTCATGGTGACCCTA
The DNA here is from genome assembly GCA_030035585.1 of Dugong dugon. Classification (NCBI taxonomy): domain Eukaryota; kingdom Metazoa; phylum Chordata; class Mammalia; order Sirenia; family Dugongidae; genus Dugong; species Dugong dugon. Next base: position 71,757,044 of record CM057460.1, read on the forward strand.
TATACAACAGAATGAAATACTGCCCCGCCCTGCGCCATCCCCATGATCATTTGCTGATCAGACCATTGTGATCCATAGGGTTTTCATGGGCTGATTTTTGGAAGTAGATCAGCCCTTTCTTCCTAGTCTGAAAAGCTCTGCTGAAACATGTTCTGCATCTTAGCAACTTGCAAGCCTCCACTGACAGACAGGTCAGTGTCTGGCAAGGAATTGAACCTAAGTCTCCTTCATAGAACCTGAATCTCCAGTGCTTGACCTGAGACACAGTAATTGCTTAATAAAGCTATTGCTGCTGTTTTATATAAAGAATATTAAAATTTGCCCCTTTCCTTGAGAGCTCCTCCAACTGAATACATTTTAGTTCACCTCCAAGTCCATAAATCCAAGGTGCTAGTTACAATGAATGGTGATATCATTTGAATGACACCTTGAATGCATATAGCTTGTACTGAGCTCATTTTTATTCTGGAATTTCCCCTAAAGACAAACTGTGAAGTTTAGTGTCACTTTCCAGTTATTTCACAATCTTGAGTTTGTTGATTTTTATCTAAAAACAACACCTCAATACTGTTTTGCTTTACCATATTTTTACACAAATAACACATGCCTTCTACGTTTATTTGCCAACCACGCCCTCTCCCACACGGTATTTTCATAAGCAATGCTACCATGCCTTTTTTTTATATGTTGCTATAAAAAAATAAGCATAGCGTGCTTACAAAAATACCTTGCACAAAATATGCATAAAATTATGGTTTATCTTCTATATGTTATCTCCCCCCCCAGAAAAAAACAAAAGGATGGTATATGAATACATGAAGTAAAAACCTAAGAAATTACTTTAAAGGCATATAAAAATGTTACTAAAAACTGTAACTTTTTATTATACATGTTCAATTTTGAAAAATTAGAAAATACAGATAATGAAAGAAAATAACAAATTACCTGTGATGCAGCCACTCAAGGTAACCCTGTCAAAATTTTGGAGTAAATTCTTTCATGCTTTCAAAAAAAAAAAGTATAAAGTTAGTCATGAACAGTGAAATAAATTTGGTTTTCTCATTTACTTGTATAAACTCAGGGATGCATTCCAGTGGGGATTGATTAGATGCCTTTGTCTCTCTTAACTAGACCACCAGGGAAGTAGTTAAGATGTTGTCAAGCATGTGGCATCTAGCCCAGGTTTAACTACTTTACACGATGTAATTATTAATAATATATAATAATCAACATTTAATGGGCACTTAATTTTTGTTGGAGCCCTGGTGGTGCAGTGGTTAAGAGCTACGGCTGCTAATCAAAAAGTCAGCAGTTTGAATCCACCATCTGCTCCTTGGAAACCCTATGGGGCAGTTCTACCCTGTCCTATGGGGCCTGTCCTATGACTCGATGGCAATGGTCTGGGTTTTGGTTTAATTTTTGGTAGGCAACATACTAAGGACTTTATGTACATTATCATATATAATGCTCACAGAAAGCCCTAGGAGATAAGTAGTATTGTTCCCATTTTACAGGTAGGAGCCTCAGCCTCAGCCAGGTTAAAAGGCTACTCAGTGCTGACACTGATGGTAACCCAAGTCTTTTAATCTCTAAACCCCTCTTAATCACTGCTATTACTTCCTTCCTGACAAGTTACAAATGCTTAGTTTACTTGGTGGGATGTTTCATAGTGGATGCAAAGCAATAGAACAAGGGATGCTCACCATAACTTGAGAATCATCTCCAGATTGTAGTCATTGTATCCTACTTGTCCCCCAGGGCCTGTGTCTTAGTTATCTAGTGCTGCTACAACAGAAATACCACAAGTGGGGAGCTTTAACAAATTTATTTTCTCGCAGTTTAGGAGGCCAGAAGTCCAAATTTAGAGTGCCGGCTCTAGGGGAAGACTTTCTCTCTCTGTCATCTCTGGAGGACGGTCCTTGTCTCTGAGCTTCTGCTCCTGGGCAGTCTTTATATGGTTTGGCATCCCTCTTCCTCTGTCTCTGCTTCTTTCCCTTTCTTGTTTAATCTCTTTTATATCTCAAAAGAGATTGACTCAGAACACAGAACCCTACACTAATCCTGCCTCGTTAACATAACAAAGACAATGCATTTCCAAATGGGATAATACCACAGGCATCCTGCTGCCTTCTAGTTGATTCCAACCCAAAGGGACCTTAAAGGACAGAGTAGAACTGCTCCGTAGGGATTCCAAGGGGCAGCTGGTAGATTTGAGCTGCCGAACTTTAGGTTAGTAGCCGTATCACTTAACTGCTACACCATCAGGGCTTCAGCTACAGGCATAGAGGTTAGGAATTACAGTCCATGTTTTCAGGGGACACAGTTCAATCTATGACGGCCTGAGAAATCTTACCTCTCTTGGATATCGGATTATAAGCACAGCTGTTAGCCCCACTCCCCCAAGTCCTTTCCAAGCTACCATGATTGCATTAGCCAGTAAATCCTGCTAGCTAGAGTAGAGGCCCGGTGTCTAAAGTTCCTATGTCTAGGTAGTCATAAGAAATGACCACCTGGGAAGGGTACACAGTAAATAATTTCAAAACGTTAGTTGCTGGTTCTTAACATTTGGGATTTAAGATTTTTCCAGGGTACATTGAAGTATACGGTAAGTTTTTTGTTTTGTTTTAATATTGGAGAAATTATTTTTCTTTTGTTTCAGCTTAGTAATCTTGTCTAATTGCAATTGCCCTACCTACTTTTTCTAACTTTACTTTGCTTTTTTTTAAAACTTAGAAATGGCTCAATTGGGAAATTATGATAGTGGAACAGCAGAAACACCAGAAACAGATGAATCATTGAGTGTAAGTATGCTTCTTGATAAGATGTGGTGCTGCTTTTGCTATTTATTGGCACATGGTGATTTTGACTGTGTTAGTTACTTTATCTAACAAATATTTATTGTGTTTCTACTATGTGCAAGGCACTGTGCCAGGCACTGGGCGTATAGTTTTTAGCCCCTCCCCACAAAGAGAAACAGAAATTAATAAAAAGATATCACACAAAAAAAATACAAGTGATAAACGTGAATGAGATATGAAGGAAAAGAGCCATATACTACAAGAGTCTAACATAAAGAGATTTACCTTAGTCTGGCAGGTCCAAAGAGATTTTCCAAGGAATGGTGCTTTAACTGAGATGTTTGAAATTACTAGGATGAGAAGACGGAAATAGGCAAAGGGAACATTGCAGGTCAAGGGCACATTATGGGCAAAGATTCTGTGACACGAGGGAGACGGATGTATCTGAGGCCAAGAGCAAGGAATACTATTGAGACAGGATGTAAAAACTGGGCATGTAGGTCCTTGTTGCTCATGTTTGTCAGTGTTTCTTTTTCTTAAAAACAATGAGAAGCTATTGAGCTTTGAGGGAAGTGTATGTGTGTAGGGGAAGTACAAGGGGGCTGATACATTCAGAGCTCTAGCTTGAAAAAAATCCCTCTGACCACATTGTAGAAAGCAGATGGGGTGTGGGAGCAGGCAGGGGTGGCCACGAGGAAGTCAGTTAGACTGCTGCAGCGGCACAGGTGACAGGTACTGGTTGCTGGTGCCATTCTCTCTAGTTATAAATGCTAAAAGAGGGACCAGAATGGGGCAGGTTTGGGGTGGTCAGGGAAACAAGGGCAGCTGGTAGTCTACTAGCTAAGAATCTAGGCTCTGGAGTCAGATTGCATGGATTTGAAACCTGACTCCACCTCTTACTAGCTGTGGGAAACTCTCTATACCTCATTTTCCTCATCTGTATAAAAGATATAGTCATAAAGATTATAAAAGATTAAATGAGATAGTCCATATAAAATGATTAGAACAGTATCACAAAGTAAATATAAACAAATAATAGATATTTCCATTATTTTTATCATAACAACCATAATTTTGGATGTGATGAGATTGAAATTCCATTGAGACATCCAAAAAGAACCATCAAACAGGCAGTTGTATATAAGGTCTGGTACCCTCTAGCTCTTGGAATAAGAGTCTTTGGTGGAGGCTTAAATCACTTAGAAGTTATCTGTGGTCATAAATGAGACCACCCAGGTGGGGTAGAGGATGAGAAAAGAGCCCTGTAGAGAGCCAGCAGCCCAAAGCCATGCAGGAAGAGTCATAGTGGAAGTTCTAGAACATGTAAGTGGTCCCAGTCTTGAATTACATTTCTGAGTTGGGACATTTGCAGGTGATTCAGGGCCTGTGACCAGAGGTCAAGGAAAAGGAGAGGTGAGAGATGGTTATTTGAATTGAGGAGGTCAAAGAACCCAGAGACTAGGGTGTCAGAGGAGTTACCTGTATAGACACTGAATTCACCCAGGATGATGAGAGAGTTTGGACAGAGAGGAAGGTGGGAGGTTGGGTACACATGTCTTCCAATGATGAGTGGTATGACAGGGTCAGTGGAGGACAGCACTGAGTAGGAGAGGATGGTGCGTACTTCAGAGTCACAGAGTTTCTTACAAGAGAATGGGAAGGGAATGCCAGATTCTGCAGAGCGGAGCAAAGAGGCTATGGATACTCTCAACACTAAGATACATGGGGTGTGAGAGAGTTTTTTTAAGCATTTTGTTTATTCTTATCCTTTGAGCTAAATTTTTTAAAGAGCTGTCCTTTTGGAAATTGGTAGTGTGGAGTATACCTCAACATAAAGAAAGCAAAAATCCTCACAACTAGACCAATAAGCAAGTTGAAGTTGTCAAGAATTTCATTTTACTTGGATCCACAATCAACACCCATGGAAACAGCAGTCAGGAAATCAAATGGCATATTGCATTAGGCAAATCTGCTGCAGAAGACCTCTTTAAAAGTGTTCAAAAGCAAAAATGTCGCTTTTAGGACTAAAAGTGTACCTGATCCAAGCCATAATATTTTCAATCGCCTCATATGCATGCAAAAGCTGGGCAATGAATAAGGAAGACCAAAGAAGAATTAATGCCTTTGAATTATGGTGTTGGCAAATAATATTGAACATACCATGGACTGCCAGAAGAGCAAACGAATCTGTCTTGGAAGAAGTACAGCCAGAATGCTTCTGAGAAGCAAGGATGGCGAGACTTTGTCTCACGTACTTTGGACATGTTATCAGGAGGGACCAGTCCCCTGGAGAATGGCATCATGCTTGGTAAAGTAGAGGGTCATTAAAAAAGAGGAAGACCTGCAACGAGTTGGCTTGACACAGTGGCTGCAACAATGAGCTCAAACATAGCAATGATTATGAGGATGGCGCAAGATGGGGCAATGTTTTGTCCTCTTGTACACAGGGTCGCTATGAGTCAGAACCGACTCAAGGGCACCTGACAACAACAACAATAACATTGGGAAAACTTATGGCAGAGAATAAAAGGCAGGGATTCTACTCTTAGGTATTCCATTCAACAGCTACTACCTTTTTCAAACAAGAGAGGTTGCCACAGGAATGATACAGACAGACCTACGTGCTCTGGTCAGGGACAAAGAGGCCACGTGTAGGGCCCCTCCAGTACATTTTTTTCTGGCTGGCTGAAACCAGAAGGAAGGTGTGACATTTTGAACTTAAATTTCAAAACTTCAGAAGACTGGGATGAGGCTAACTTGAATAGTAGACAAAGGAAAATTAAAATCTGGAATTTTCAAAAAAGCATGGTGCCCTTATCCCCTGAAATGTGGGTTTGTTTAGATAAAACTGAGACAGTGAGTGTCCTAAGGAGGAGTTTATCAGCACTGCTATGGAAGATTGATCTTTAAAGCTGTCCTACAGGTTCATTTGGTTTTAAAAGTGCACTTCAGCATATTAAATGACAGAGAATATAATTCATGTATTATTTAGCTTGCTGTTGAAAGCACTGTCTCAAACTCTGAACTGTTTTTTAACTTGTGTATTTTGTTTCCAAGAGCTCTAATGCTTCGCTGAAACTTCGACGGAAACCTCGGGAAAGTGATTTTGAAACAATTAAATTGATTAGCAATGGAGCCTATGGGTAAGTAATTCAGGAAAAGCTCTCTACTGTGTTTTAACACAACTGAATAATATATTATTCACATTTATCTTATGCCAAATAGATGTTATGTGTGGACTTTACTTTTTGGACCACAGCTTCTTTCTTGATGGGTATAATGTGCTGCCAAAATCATTTCTTATTGAATGCCCATCAGAAAACACATCTAGGGACCCAGAGGGACTGATTTTAGAGAGTTGGTGAGGAAGACTTTGTAAAATAAAGGAAAATATAAAAAGAAAAATTTTATACACTCCTATTTTAGCTCCTTCACACTGCCCTTTTGAGTTTGGAAGTACCTGACTTTTGGTAGATAGATACAGATTTTTTTTAATATATAACGCTTATGTGTGTGTATATGTGTGTGTGTGTGTGTGTGTGTGTGTGTGTGTGTGTGTATTTCTTATGTGGTATTACTGCTTGAGAATTAGTCCGTACTTCTTGTCTGACCCAACAGTCAACCTTGTGAAAGAAGGATTTAAATAAGAAGTTGGTTGAAAATTTAGAGTATTAACTTTGTTTTAGTCTATGTATTAGACCAGGATTTTTAAAATTGAGCTCATTAGTTGTGCCTCTTGCTTGATCCATTTTTATTTGGACACGATATCTTTCTCACAGATAGGGCAAATTGTGACAGGATCCTTCTGAATTACTAATAAGTAGTTCAGAAGGATAATTAATACACAAACTACCTCCTGATCCATTTTAGACAGCCCAGGAACTCGAGTTTAATTAAGTATTAGTCCCAGTTCCATCTGTATACGGAGAGCAATAAACAATTCCATAGACATTTATTGCCATTTATCACACATGTGAGTGGATGAGATTAAAAGCTACTTTTGTTGTGCCACAAGGGATGTTTCCCTTTACTATTTTTTTGCCTCTAATATTTTCCACACCATTAACTTAGTGAAGAACTTAAATATTTGTGAGTCTTTTCTATGCACCACTGATTTGTTTTCAGATTATGTCAAATGGCATATTTCCTGATCCAGCTTATAAATGCTTTCTGATGCTATATTTCTGCAATATTTTATTTCCTTCAAGGACCTCATTAAACTTTTCTACCTAGGAAAAATTTTATAGCATGCAGTTGTTTGCAATTCTTGTTTGTTATTTGTTTTTTAGTTCTGTTTAGTTTTGGAGATAAGCCGGGGATCTCTTCCTTCACTAGGAAGAAAACCAAATTTGGATTTAGTGGCTCTGTGGGTTTGAATGCTCCTAGATTTTATTGGCAGTGGAATTCTGGAATAAGATTATCTGTGAGACACCACTTTTATGAAACTCGTGCATATATCTTAGCAGTAGTTGGAATTCTAATTGGTTGAGAAAACTCATTTGTAGTGCAATTAAACAACTGTGTAGTAGATGAGGTATATCACACTTTGGGGAATGGTTGGGAATATACAAGAAGTTAAACAAGCTGTGAATCAGTAAACACCCAGGATGCAGGCCAAGTCATTAATGGACTTACAAGCTGCCTGTGCGAGCTTCCACCTTCAGTCAAAACTTTCTCTTTTGCTCTTCTCAGATTTAATCGCTCATTACATTTCCAACAGATTTCCTCTACATTTTAATTATTTGTAATTTGTAATTTGAATGGAGCTACACCCATTGGCCCACTCACTCAGGATGCTGATTGCAGGTGTATGTGAACTGGCTGAACAAGTGGGATCCCTTTGTGGACAGATGAACTCAAGCTGTTAGAGGTTTTCTTAGACATCTGTGTAACAGAGTATACAGCTCACATCAGTGGCTCAAAGTGACACCAATTCCATGACTTCTTGAAAATTGGTGGTGCTGGCAACTAACCAACCCTCTTGTTAGGAAGGGCTTCTACCCTCCGTGCTAAAACACGTCATGGTTTTCTCAATGTTGTACTCACTGGCAATTCTTGTTATAAGGCCAGCTTGCTCATTTGTTAAACATCATGTTGTCTTCTCTATTTAACATGTTTTAGATCCCTAACTGGAAGTTCATCATCCCTTTACACCACTTGTTCTTGCTAGGAGCCCTGGTGGTGCAATGGTTAAAGCACTCAGCTGCTAAGTGAAAGGTTGACAATTTGAACCCACCAGCTGCTCCACAGGAGAAAGATGTGGCAGTCTGCTTCTCTAAAGATTTACGGCCTTGGAAATCCTGTGGGGGCAGTTCTGCTCTGTCCTACAGGGTCGCTATGAATCTGAATTGGCTCAGCAGCAGTGGGTTTGCTTTTTGGTTTGGTTGTTAACAGTCATGGATTCGGCCCCTGACTCATGGTGACCCCATGCACAGTGGAACAACACGCTGTTTGGTCCTGTGCCATCACTGATCAGCTGTGGATCGAATCATTGTGATCCATAGGGTTTTCTTTGGCTGATTTTCGGAAGTAGATCTCCAGCCCTTTCCTCCTAGTCTGTCTTAATCTAAAAGCTCCGCTGAAACCTATTCAGCATCATAGCAACACACAGGTCTCCACTGATAGATGGTGGTGGCTACACATGAGATGCATTGGCAGGGAATGGAACCCAGGTCTCCCACATAGAAGACGAGAATTCTATCACTGAGAACCACCATTTCCCCCATCTTTACACCACTTAGCACTGTAGAAAGCTAACACTTATTATGCGCCAGGCACTGTGGTACAGTGAAACCTATGAGAGCCAGAACCCAATGGAACTGCCTTAGTTTTCCAGGTCTCGCAAGTTTTCCACCTTTGAGAGGATGCAGTCATACCACTTTTGTATTGCTGTAAGTTAGCGGAAAATATTTTAGTTTTCCTTCTCTGACAGGTTTCCACCTTATACAGGTTCTGCCTTTTGCAAGTTTTACTGTATCATATTTGGAGTATAGATGTCCTACTTCTTCCATTGAGCACTTGCACCTGGATTTTTAAATTAAAACTTCTATAATTTCAATGTGAAAGAATAACATTTAAAAAAAATAAAAAAGCTAAATTTGAAAGGCACAAAATTTTTCTCCCTCACTTTGCTTTTCTTTCTAGCTGCAATGCCCATTATTCTCTTTTTACCCCTCACTGGACCAGGACCATTTGCCTGGTCCATGTGGGCAAGCTGGCATGCATCCCCCCGCACCCCCACACACCCTCTCCCTGCAACCTTTCCTCTCAGTTTTCCTCTAACACATGCACCCTTGCTCCCACATGCAGATTTACTCGCATGAATTCATGTACTGGGCTCTCAGATTTACACATAATTTTATATGCATTAGACATTCATGCTGCAATAGGACTGATTCATTCTGCTCTAGATCCTGTCAGCTTCTGATTCCATCTCTCACACCTCAATTCTGCATGGGAGGGGTAAAGCTTGAATCAGAGAAAACAAGAGTCCTTGTTACTTCTGCAGAAGAATCACCTCCCACCCTTGGTTTTCCTGTTTCACAGGGAGGTCAGTGTAGGAAGAGAGAGAGAGAAGCAACTTCTCAGAAAAGCAACACTTGGGGGCCAGGAAGCAGAGAAATGTGTCGGTTCTGGCCAGTTTTATAAACTTGGAACGTTTACAGCTCAGTTTAACAGAGCGTACAATTATTAGATGTCTGTCTGTCTGCTGTTACCTCTCCCCACCCCATTGCTGACTTTAACAGATTTGGAACACCTTTTAACTTAACCGAGCCCTGGTGGTGCAGCAGTTGAGAGCTCAGCTGCTAACTAAAGGGTCAGCAGTTCGAAACCACCTGCTGCTCATTGTAAGCCCTATGGGACGGTTTTACTCTGTCTACAGAGTCACTATGAGTTGGAATCCACTCAATGGCAACAGGTTTTTTTATCTTTTTTTTATTAACAAGATAGGAGGAAAGATATGAGAGAGCCAACAATTATTACTAAATAAGCAAATTGCAAACAAATAATATTCCCAAAGAGTATTAAAAACATAAAAAGCCAAGAAGATAAAACAAACAAAAGAACCCAACTACAGCAAATGCTAACACATTCCTTCTGCAACTTGATCAAGATGTCAAGATACCTATAGGATTAATTTAAATTGGTTTAGGTGTGTTTTCTAAGGGATTAACTGATTGTTTTAAGTACATCGTGGCAAGGGAAAGCAGAAAGTCAAATCAAATTTTATGAACTGAAAATCTGAGAATAAAGACTAAAATCATTTTTTACACAGTGTCACGGAGAGAGTCCTAGGAAGAATCATAGTCAAATTGAGATGAGGTGCTTTTCGGCTTTATTCTTTTATAAAATCATGCACAACACTGTTCGTCTTGCTCCACTTCTGTCATTCTCAAACATATTGCTGAGCAATTATTTATGTAAGAAATGTTGATGCTTGATTGGAAATCAAACTGGCAATCTTCAAATAGTCTAAATATGAAAATCAAAATATCATGTCTAAGGGTCCTCCCTGCTCAACTTAGTCGATATGAATTGTTGAACGAAGAGGTAGAATGTAAGCTGTACTCCAATTGACTTTCAGTAGGCAAGTGATTATATAAAGATACTGGGGTTTTTTTGTTTTGTTTTGTTTTGTTTTTTTACTTTCCACATTTTGAATTCTAAATTCCATTTTTAAAAATGGATTTTCTATTTGAAAAATTTCTCTTTATTATAATATTTGTTTACCAATGCTTGTCTTATACTGAAGATGAGGACATGGACTTTTCTATGCTCCTTTGTACTGTTAACAGCGTCTGATTAGGAGCAGCTCAAGTTTTCTGTGGACTCTTGCTTTTATCTATTCTATAATTGGAAAAAGAAAAATACAGTTAAAGCCTTTAATCTGATACAGAAGGGAGGAGGAGTTTCTTGGTTAAATAGAAAGTTGGTCAGAGTGGGAAGTCATTTCTAAAATGATACATACTTTAAACATTTTAATTTAACCTAAATGTATATAAATTTACTGATCTTTTGATGTAAGGCCAGAACTCTTTAAAACAGCCAGTATAAACCATACATATAATACATCATTTCTGTGTTCCAGTTTTAGCTTCTTTAAAGATGAAGCAAGAAAAAGAAGCAATCCAAAGATTGAAGCAATCTGTAGAATTATAAATTTTTATGGTTTTACCAACTTTTTAAAATTTCCTCACATTAAAGCTATCGGAATTTTATTTAATAACTCACTTTTATCAAGACTTTCCGAAGCATTCGGTTTAGCTTTTTTTATATACAATGCTTTCCCTTTTCACACTCATGTTTCATCAGTTTAAGTATTTGTTTAAGTTAGTTAGCTGCCATATCAAGTCCAACCAGCATAAACAGATGTGGGACTTAAACTCAGCTGTCCCTAGGTGGTGCAAACAGTTAAGCTCTCGACTGCTAGCCAAAAGGTTGGCAGTTCAAACCCACCCATAGGTGCCTCAGAAGACAGACTGACAATCTGCTTCTGAAAGGTCACAGCCTTGAAAACCCTATGGAGCAGTTCTACTCTGCACACATGGGGTCACCATGAGTTGGAACTGACTCAATGGAAACTAACAACAACAACAACAGTGGGAGCCCAAGTGTTTGGGCATTCTAGAGAGGACGACTAGTCACCTGTGAAAGCCTTGGGCTCATAGCTGGCCAGCTCCCCTTTCAGAATGCATTACGTAACACCACTGGGGTTATTCAGTGAGTTGGTCATGTGGAGTTTGGTTCAGAGAGCTTTTACTATATAATGAAAGAAAAACTAGAAAGCCAAAGAAATGAGGAGAGAGAAAAAAAGAGTAAAGCAAATAATAATAATAATAATATTTAGATATGGAAAATAAATGTGTGATTTTGTGAGTGAAGGAAAAAGATGGATACAATGAGAAGACAAAGATACACATACTTAAAAAAAATGAATTGCTAGCTGAACACTTAAGGGAAAAATATGAATATTGAATAAACTGGAATTGAATATACTTGAAATTTATATAAATGGATCACCCTGCTGTATTGTAGGAGCATAGGAGGTCCTAGCCCCCCTTACATAAATGGCTAATTTATTTTTCAGGAATAATGAAAATGAGCAGTGAAAAACACATCTCAGGTCAGAGAACCCCTTAAGTTTTTAGGAGGCAGGGTGTTGGATATGCTTTGCCACGTTGATGGCTCTAGGTAAATTATTACATATTTGATCATTGCCTAATCTATGAATTCATAACTGTTCTCCGATGGTAATGACAAATAAGAGTGACTTGTGAGAAAGGGAGATCATCTAATCCCATCTTGTTGCTCATTCTTTTCAGGTGGAATTTTAAGGCTCCTCCCTAGAGTCTCCACCTAATTACTTACCTTTTTTTTTCTCCAGGTAATTCCAAACCCCAGGAATCCATTGTCTTTACCCAGCCAGAACTGGTTCTGTAGAGTATTTGGGCGGGGCTTTAGGCAGAGATTCAGTGCAACCTGGTCATTTTACAATAAAGCCATGTGGCACCTTGGCCATCGGTTAGAACAAACAGAAATGGCTGCTCCACCAGTGCACCCCTTACCCTCTGTGTTGGGAAATGTATTTCCTGTTGAAACAGGAATCCATGTATCGGATGCCGAGGTCCATAGTGAGGAAGTATGCTACTTTTTGTTGCAAGACAGCCTTGTATAACCTATGACACACTTGTCGTTGATCTGGAAATTTGGTGGAAAGTAAATTACTCTCAAGTTGGAAACCAGCTACTCTAAGAAGCTATGGTCCTTTTTGTAGATCCCAAGGGTATCTCGTATAGAAAACTGTTGCCTTAGTCAGTCATGGAAAAGTGTCTAACATATACCTAACACTAGAAGGGATCTAGCTCATGATATGTATGTAATTTTGTTAATTCTTTCCTCTTCTGACATATATTGGATTTTGTTTTGTTTGTGGAAAAACTGAAAACATCAGCTATCTATTGAAAAATAACTCACTCTGGGGACTGTCCATTTCCTTCCTTCAGCAGTAAAGATGAATTTATGCTTTATGTATGACCTGTGACCTTTATGGAAAGAATGTTATTGTTGGTAGCTGCCATTGAGTTGGCCCCTGACTCCTGGTGACCTGATGCACAACAGTCCTGTTGTGATCCATAGGGTTTTCACTGGCTAATTTTTGGAAGTAGATCTCCAGACCTTTCTTCCTAGAAGTACATTGGCTGGGAATCAAACCCCGTCTCCTGCATAGAATTCAAGAATTCTATCAATGAACCACTATTGCCCCCATCGAAAGAATACTCCCTACTTCCCCTCTCCCCCAAAACCAGTTCTGGCCAGAAGACTTTGACCTGAAATGGGATGATTGTAGCTGCTAGTACAGCCTGTGTGAGCTGAATTCCAGCTGCCATGTGAACTTAAAAAAAACTTGATCAATGGCTTGCTGTATCCCAGGAGCATCCTCACCTCCTCTCTTCCGGTGAACCCCAACACTTGTGCTCCTTTTCAGGGCAGTCTACTTTGTTCGGCATAAAGAATCCCGGCAGAGGTTTGCCATGAAGAAGATAAACAAACAGAACCTCATCCTCCGAAACCAGATCCAGCAGGCCTTTGTTGAACGGGATATCCTGACTTTTGCAGAAAACCCCTTTGTGGTCAGCATGTATTGCTCCTTTGAGACAAGACGCCACTTGTGTATGGTCATGGAATATGTGGAAGGTAAATCAGTCTCTGATACCGGGAAGTCTACACCTGTGCCCAGAAACCCCTTGCTTGTTTTGTGTTGTTGAAGCTTTCTGTATTTGTGCCACAGAATGGTTGTATCCACCTAGGAACTGAAGCCAGGCAACGAGATGGCTGTACTCCCAGTCATTATCTTCTGATAATTGCTTGTAAAGCGCCTACTCTATGATAACAAAGGGAAAATTAGTGCTATTTGGGAAAAGGTTGTTTTTCTTCTTTTAATAGCTTTTAATCCTCTCAAATTGGTCATTAAAGTTGGAATATAGGTGATGAGATTTTCCTACTTATTTTATCACATATCATAAAGGCATTCATTACAATTGGTTTTCTTTAAGAATGCAATAAAAATATATCCTTTTTGTTCTATAGCATTATGGTATATGGGTTAGGTGGAGGAGATACATTCAAGAAAATCCAGCCAGCCAGTCTTCCCGATTTTCAGCTTTTTTTTTTTTTTAACCTTATTATTATGGTTTGTAATCTGTCTTTTATATGCTCTAAGTAGTCTTATTTGTACCAATTTTACATTAAATTTCTGGGTGCTTGAGTAGCCATGACTAGTTGACATAATCAAAGTTAATAAAATGAGTAGATCAGCAAAGGCCGAAACAATGTTTAAAGTATCTATTTTAAGCTCTTAACCATTGGACAGAATCCCAAAACGATAGAATTTGAAGAAACATTAACTTCCCTTTAGTCCCATTTTTCATTTTGCATATGAGTGAACTGAAGCCCGAGAAGGGGAAACATGCTAGATATTTAGTTGAAGATACAAGACAAAAAACATAGTTTACCTGATTTCCACCCATCGTTCTTTCTATCACACTAATACTTTGCTTTATTAACCTTTTGTTGTGATCATTTTAACGACAACCACACTAATAAAACTAACCTGTATCCCGTGCTTAATCTTATGTTGGATAATATTCTAAATTCTTTCCCTAGATTTTCTCATTTAATTGTCACAATAATCCTAAAAGGGATGATACGGGTCCTACCGTGATAATACAGATGAAGGAACTGAGACACAGAGAGATTAAATAGTTTGCCTAAGATTTCTCAGCCTGTAAGTAGCAGAGTAGGATTTGAATAGAATCCCCAGGTTTTATATGGAGATATTTTAAGTTGTCACTGTGTTCCTAAAATTGTGCTAGGTGTTCTTCAAAGTACAGTTTCATTTCATAGCGAAACCTGCTTTTTTTGAGTTCTACTTGTATAAAAATCTGTATTTTCTCCATACCACATCTAAATTATAAAATGATTACTTAAAACACAATTATGACTATAGTATACTGTGTCTGTGGGTAGGGATGATTCTGCTTTGAAATTCTGCAGCCTAAACTGATGATCTTCTTTAACCCTAAGTGATAATGTACTGCAAAATCTTTTTCGTTCATTTTATAGGGGGAGATTGTGCCACCTTAATGAAAAACATGGGTCCTCTCCCTGTTGATATGGCCAGGATGTACTTTGCTGAGACAGTCCTGGCCTTGGAATATCTACACAATTATGGAATTGTACACAGGGATTTGAAACCGGACAAGTATGTACACTGATGAAACATATGATACAAAATACATGATACAAAAAGCTTTCTTATTCATGTCTCTAAAAAGCTTTTCTTTTAATGTTGCTTTGCTCATTTTTAAGTTCTCCTATAATGTCCCCAAATGGGTTATTTTAATAGTCTATATAGTAATTTTTGTGTAAACCTTTAGAGGCTATGATGCATATAATAATAACAACTTACAAGAAACAAGAGGAAAAGGTAAATATAAAGCCAGGGTTAATTTTTAAAAAAAGATTTTTTTATTATGTAAAATTTTGAATATTCCTACATGGAATGCTGTTAGTTGTTTTCTTCATAGTTTCTGCATTTGACATCATACGTAGATAATCCTTCCCTACTCCAAGATGATATGCTTCATAATATATTCCATTTTGCTTACAACTTAATTTTTTTATTCAACTTTTAATCTATCTGGGATTCACTCTGGTGTCTGATGAACTATTTTCCCCAAATGACTAGACATTTATTGTGATATCATTTATTAAATGTTTCATGCTTTCTTTACTAATTTGAGATCCTCTAACACTTTACATGTTAATGTGTAAAGATTTTAATTGCCTTAAAAATTTTATGATAAATTTGATGTATAGTCATTTCAGATAATTTGCAAAGTACAGGAAAACTTAAGAATAAAAAAAAAAATTACTCACAATATTACCACACAAAGACCACCGCTGTTAGAATTTTGGCATATTTCCTTCCACGTGCTCTTTTTCTCCTCTATTCCTTAACTTTTTAATAAAATTGTTATAATACTATTTAATATATATTTTAATATATAAGATTTAAATTTTTTATTTTTCCATATAAATGAAAAATTTTAAATACATAAATTCACAAAGCTATCAAATGTGAATTCTTTGTGTATATAGGAAATGCCACTTTTTTACTTAACAAGTAGAAATTTAAAGTAGAGATGGCCATTAAAATCTGAAACAATATTACATTTTTGTCCAAGTTCTTTATGTCTCATTTGAATCTCAGATATGTTGGCCATCTCAGTGTCTGATGAGTGACATGGAATCATTGGTAACATTTTCTTTTTTATATTTTTATTCTGAAAATGGAAAGGGTCAGAGTTTCACATTTTTAATTTTTCAAAGAGTTTCAGAGTATTGTAAATTATAGTGTCGTGGCTGCTGCAACACAAATGAGCGGGGCCTGGTTGCTGGCCCTCCCTTGTGAGATTTACTCAGCTGTTAGATGCAAGCATTTGACATCTCTGCATGACTTCATCTCTTTCCAGACTGGGTTTTGTGATAAGGTTAATACCAGTATATTAAATAGTCTTATAAACTGAGTATGAGAGAGGAAGTGGAATGCTTCAGCCCTCAACATGATTATTGTCATGTATGTCCTTCTGATTCATAGTTTGTTGGTCACCTCCATGGGGCACATAAAGCTGACAGATTTTGGATTATCCAAGGTGGGACTAATGAGCATGACTACCAATCTGTATGAGGGCCACATTGAGAAGGATGCTCGAGAGTTCCTGGATAAACAGGTAAGCTTGGATGCTGTTCAGTTCTATAGATAAATACAAAGTGCAGTTCAGTGAAATTCTGAATCAACTTGTCTAGGCCATCTTCACATTAGTTCTGGTGATTTAGATGTCTGTATACGCCTTAATTTTAATAATGTGCAGATTGCTTCCATTTTTCTCCCTGGGCCTCTTTGAACTGCCCACTCTCTCCATATCCCTCTCCCAACATTATGGTCTATTAGCAAGACAAACTATCTAATTGCACACAAGTGAGAGTGTGAGAGAGACAAATGGAAAATTGTTTTTGTAAGGAATTCAGAAGTCTCAGTAGAGTACTCGTGAAACTTGTGATGCATCGCGGGTGCTAAAATCCCAGCCATGGCCCATTTCCCGTTAAGCATGCCTCATTACCATGTGCCCACAATCTGTTCATTGTAAAGTTACTTAAGGTAAACCCATCTCAACTGTCATGTTTTTCTGAAACAACCAGGCTGTGAATATAATTTTTCATATAAATACTAAAACTATCGCTGATAATGATAGGTAAAAATGCATTCTTATTTTAAATTTAAGGTTTATGAATGTTTTTAACATGATAAAATAGGTGAAACTACTAAACAGGGTCAAATGCTTAATTTGAAATTAAACATTACACATAATTCAACATTAGAGCAGACTTTAAAACTTCCCTTCTTTGGTGTTTAAGTAATTCATTGCCTTTGGTAGTATAGATATCTGCTTGTAATTTTTTTTTTCTTTTAAGTTCTTTGTCCGTGTAGTTCCAGTGGCTGAGCAGGTGCACTCTGGGCAAAATAATTGGTGTTTATCCATCTTGCTCATTTTAATTCATGTGTAATATTTCAATTATTCTAATATTGCAATCATTTTTTAGGTCTGTGGCACACCTGAATACATTGCACCAGAAGTGATTCTGAGGCAGGGTTATGGGAAGCCAGTGGACTGGTGGGCCATGGGGATTATCCTCTATGAATTTCTGGTTGGATGCGTGCCATTCTTTGGAGACACTCCAGAAGAGCTATTTGGACAAGTCATCAGTGGTAAATATCATCAGAAGTTATCTTTAAGCCACTGTTGGGAAGCAGTTATTCATTGTAAATCTGTGGAATGTCAGTTTTTACTCCTAAAATATTAACCTTTATTTAGCAGTTGAGCCAGCAAATTAAAAGAACTCACTTATTGTAGCACACAACTGACTTTCACAATCTCAAGAGGGTCCTTTGCATTGAAAATGGATCTGAAAAAGTTTTGCTAATGTAGCATTTGGAAATGTACTAGCAGTGCAACCAACTTTTATGGTGTGCTTTTTCTGCGAAAGACATTGGTATGAGATTTACAAATGATTCCATTGCCATCCAGTCTTCCTTTCCATGATAGGAAAGTTGCAACAGGGAAGAAAAGGTTAATGTAATATTTACATAAATGGGGAAAATGGCTAATGGCACAGTGAAGAAATTAACAAAAATGTAATAAACCCTAAAACAAATGTCTACCAAATAATAAATAATGAGAATGGGAAGGAAGCAAATTTAATCCACAGATTGTTAATGATTTCATTGATAGTTGTTATGGTTAATGTTATTTCTGTAACAGCTGTTCATCTTTCATTTAAAATTCGATAACCTTTAGATCTTAGCCTGCAAGCTGACCCTAACTATTGTTGTGCGGCTTGTGGCAAAACGAAAAGATAATTAAATAGGATCTGTCACTACCCCACCTGCTGTTATTGTAAATTTCCCAGAAGCATAGATCAAAAACGCCTCTATTCCTGAAGTTTGTAAGTCGTCACTGACACCTCCATCAACTACCTCTGGTCTAGTCTGGACTGTGCTTACAAGATCCAGCAGTGAAAATAGGGGAAAATAAATATTTTGCGTATGAGGAAGCTCGTAATCACAGCATTATTCTCTATCACAGACTTTGCAAACCAGGCATATTTGTAAACTTTAACGAAGTAGATATGTGAGTCGCCTGCAGTGTATAACCGTTTGTACAATATCTGAGCTGTTTATGGATTTATAACTAGGCTGTTTTCTGATATACCAAGGCCTGAATGGCAAGGGGAATCAACTGTTTAATTAACACAAGCAGCAAGTGCTGGCTTTGTTCTCGATGCCTTACGGCTCCAATGCATATTCATGTTTTATTTTCCAAATCAGTTTTAAACTGCAGCAGAGGAAGCTAGAGGCAGGCACACACAGAAATAACTCATGTTTTTATTGCATTTCCATACACATAAGCACGCACACCTATTTTCAGGCAGACTCCTTTAGAATGTAGAACATAGCCTAATATTTATGACAGATTTTAAATACTTCCATTACCATGGTTACTTTGAATGTTTTTCTTTTCTTCTTCAGTCTTAGCATTTTGACATTTCCTTTGTCTCTGGAAATATTAATATTTACAAAATTATTTTGTGCTTCTTGAAGTACTCCTAGGGCTGTGGCCAAATTCTCAGCTGAGCATACTTGTTAACCAAACCCGATACCATCGAGTCGATTCCAACCCATAGCGACCCTATAGGACAGAGTGGAACTGCCCCATAGGGTTTCCAAGGAGTGGCTGGTGGATTTGAACTGCCAACCTTTTGGTTAGCAGAGAAGCTCTTAACCATTGTGCCACCAGGGCTCCCGGTTGAGTGTAGTAGGCAATAAAATCATACTCTCAGATGATCCCTGGATGAGGGACCACCTGAAACCCAGGTGTTTAGCGTTTTTGTTATATTAAGTCCTCCTGATAGCTAGAAGGGCAGCTTATTGGGAGCCAATTTTGCAAAAAAAAAAAAAAGGAATCAAAAAGTAAATGAAATTGAGACACTAATTACTGAAAGTTCTCTCCCTGCCTTGTTGAAAGCTTTGCTACTTGTGTATGTAAAACAGTGCTTCTCAAACTGAACCACATCGGAATCAACTGGAGAACTTGTTAAAATGCTGATTCTGGTTCAGTGGGTGTGGGATGGGGCCTGAAATTGTGCATTTCTGACAAGTTCCCAAGTGATGGTGATGCTGTTGGGACATGGACCCCCTTTTCATCAATTAGGTTGTAAACTACTTTTCTTCCTTCTAGATGAAATTAACTGGCCGGAAAAGGATGAGGCTCCACCACCCGATGCCCAGGATCTGATTACCATGCTTCTCAGGCAGAATCCCCTGGAGAGGCTGGGGACAGGTTAGAGCACAAGTGTTTTAATTTTGCTAATACGCAAGAAATAACGTCTATATGGAGTGTGCTGAGGCTTTTGTTTGTCTTGTTTTTGCATAGAAAACATCTGTTAGTTGATGTAGAACATGACTACAGCATGTTATAGCAAATATTTTAATTTTTTTTTCTACAGAGCAGTAGGTATGTTAAGAGAATTTGCTGTCTTTGTTTTTTCGTTTTGTCCTTTTTTTTTTTTCTTCACAAAGGAGACGTTATTCTTAATTTGTTTCAATAGGTAAAACTCCTCTGGGAGAAAACTTCAAGAGCACATGTAAATCTTCTGTCCTAAAAAGCATGCATCTTAAATAATTTGAAATGGGATTAGAGATAGGGAGGTCTTTAAAAAAAAAAAATCTATCTATTCTCATAAGGATTCGACCCAGCAAGTTACTACTCACAGGCTTTAAAATGGGTTATCAGTACTTAAACTAATGACTAGAAATGAGTGCCTAGGGTTGAACCCTGCTGTCCTACTGTGATGATCAGCACCATGGTCCAAGAAAGAGAAATTAAAAACCACTGCCTTTCAGAATTAAGGAGATAGTAGATTTGTTTCTTGCTGACTATTCGTCTTGACGGTTCTGTTACCAGTCTTTTGTGTCTACCTCTCTTCTTTCTTTTGTTCCTTATATTCTGAATGGACAGACATAGACATCTCTCTCTAGAGTCCCAGTCTGCCCAGAATGTGAATTTATCTAAATGAGACTTAAATATTAAACATAAGCACACACACACATACGTTCTCCAGCCAGTGTCCATCAAATATCCCTTGGTGGTACAAATAGTTATGTGCTCAGCTGCTAACCAAAAGATTGGTGGTTCGAGTCTACCTAGCGGTGCTTTGGAAGAATGGCCTGGCAATCTGCTGCTGAAAAATCAGTCATTGAAAACCCTATGGAGCATATAGATTGTGGTGTCTATGATTTTCATTCAGTGTTTTTGATTCCTTGATGGGTTGTTTACTCTGAACTATTTCCCATTTTAATAGAAATGTCACAAAATATTGAAGAAATAATTCTCTCCCATTTTTTTCCCCCACCAAAAAAAAGAGCATTAGCAATAGCTCTAAGTATTTATCTTAAGTTTTCCTCATTTGCTCACGGATTACCCTGTTGGAGGATGCTGCTTTTGCTTACAAATGGAACGCTATATTTATGATGATGAGTTTATGATGATGCATTAGAGAAGGGATCAGCAAACTACTGGCACTGGAGCCAAATCCAGCCCACTGTATGTTTTTATAAAGTTTATTGAAACACAACAAAGCCCATTTATTTACATATTGCCTATGGCTGCTTTTATGCTACAGTAGTCAAATTGAGTAGTCCCAACAGACTGTATGGACTACAAAATTTAAATATTCACTAGCTGCCCTTTATAGAAGAATTTTCCCAACCCTGCATTAGAGATTCCAAGAAGGCTTAAGATCAATGATCAACTGGGAAGATTTAATTGAGTTGAGCCTCTTACTGGAGTACCATGTGCCTTTCTGCCTTTTTTTGTGGATGAGTGCATCTTTAACTCTGAAAACCATTATAACATTGAGGTTAAGAGCACACACTCAGGAATCGGATTGCCTGATTTGAAATCTTGGCTGTACCACTATGGGCAAGTTACTTCCCTTTCTGTGCCTCATTTTTTCATCTGCAAAATGGAGCTTGTCATGCTTCCTCATAGGATTATTGTGAGGACAGAATGAAGTAATCTGTGTAAGGTGCTTAGACCAAGGCCTGGCACTGCTGCTGCTGCTAGTGTTGTTTTTAGTTAGCTATGTGTTTAATCTGTGCTTTCCCTTTTGAAACATGAAACATAGAAATGGTGGTGGTACCTGAAACCTTTGAGCCGATTGAACTCTTTCAACAGAGTACTTTATATTTCTTCCCACCCTATTTGGTTTTCTGCTTGTCTGAAGTGACTAGCAAACTTGTTATTCCCCACCCTCTGTGGCCTGCAGTCAGATTTGTTTTATGGTTCAAGAAATATGTGTAACTGTCAAAGAATTTATGTCAAGGCTGTGTATGGGCTGAATTTTGAGGAGTGATTTTTCCTCACTTGAGCCAAGTATAGGAATCAGTGGCATTTTATGATTGTCCTGAAATAATACAAATATCCATTTATACATCTTGTTCAACTCTCTCAGAAAAACATTGTCATATGATGTGACTGGAGCCCTGGTGGCATAGTGATTAAGTGCTCGGCAACTAACCTAAAGGTTGGCAGTTCGAATCCACCAGGCACTCCTTGGAAACCTTATGAGGCAGTTCTACTCTGTCCTATAGGGTCGCTATGAGTTGGAATTGACTCAACGGCAGTGGGTTTTGGTATGGGGTGATTGGAAATATATTCGAATGGGCCTACCCTTTCTGAAGGAGACTCAAAATCCTCTTCAGTGTTCAAGTGTCAGTTTGGAGAGTTTTCCCAGTTAATACTCTGCCTGTGTTGTCCTCCTCCAGATACTTGAAATCTTGACTGGGCTTGATTTAATGAGACAGGGCTCTGATGATGGTCAGCACAGCCATGTATCCATATATCATATGCTGCAAGTTATTTCTCTGCACATTTTCTCCTTGACTGCTACTTTTGGTCTTTTCAAGGTTTGACAGTTTGAGGAACTAATCCCTTAGGAGAAACCCAGAAGAGACATTTAAAGGACCCTGCCCAAGCTCTCAGCATTGTCAAGATGTGCTTGCCATACAGGCAGTTCCAACGTGACAGGTCCCACTAGGGCCCTGAGAATGCGACTGAGAATCCTGCAGTCCTGCCGTGCTGCTTCCAATGACAGCATTTTGTGCTTGATGCATATTTAGCTGGCAAAATAATGCACCGTGAAAGTGTGTGAATGCACATTTACCTGAGCGACTCGAGAGGCTGAGAAAAGGGATGTGAAGAACATAATGGATGTTTAAGAAACTTCCATGAAAGGAGAGAAAAACTCAAGGAAGAGCATTAGTGCCAAAGCATAGCTTGCAGTTTGGGTACTTGTCCTTGAGCTATACGTTTGAACTTTTGGAGTATTAAGTGGCACCCTGGCTCCTTGGTCTGGAGAGCTACTCAGATGTGACTAGCACCCATGCACCAACTGGGAGGCCTTCAGTAGCTTCTTCCCTCGGTTTCCTACTGTCTTAGATTCCTAGGGTTGCCATAACAAAATACCACAAAGTGGATGGCTTTCAAGAACAGAAATTTATTTTCTCAGTCCTCAGTTTTAGAGACTAGAGGTCTGAATTCAGAGCATTGACAATACCATGCTCTCCCTCTCTCTCTATCTGCTCTAGGGGAAGATCATTTCTTGTCTCTTCCAGCTTCTGGTGTTCCTTGCCTTGTAGATATATTTTTACGTGGTTTTGTCCCCCTGTGTATGACTCTCTGTATCTGTTTTCCCTTTTTCTAAGACACCGCTCAGAAGGGATTAGGACTAGAGCCCACCCTACTCTGGTATGACTTAACTGGTAGTATCTTCAAAGAAAGATCCTTTTTCCCCAAACAGGGTCACATTCACAGGTTACAGGGGTTAGGACTTCAGCATAACTTTTTAGGAGACGCAATCCATGACACCTGCTCTATGAATACAAGTATGTTATACATCTCATAGGGTTGTTGTGAGGAGTAAATGTAAAAATGTTCATGAAGGCATCTGGTATGTTGGCCTAGTGCATAGTAGGAGCTAAAGAAATATGGTTTCCCTTCCCTTCCTTTCCCTTCATTGTATATTTTTACAATGAGAGCTCTCATTTGCAGGATTCCTGTCTCTGGTGATTTGTGTTTGACTTACAATGCCATCGTTTATATTTCACAAAGAGTTTAGTCCAGAGGTAATTTTTCCTGTTTGTCCTTTTAATTCTTTCCTTCCACATCTCTCCAAAACTGCATGAGAAAAAGGACCCAGTGATAACCAACCTCTTCTCAGTGGGGTACAAAGGCCAAAGGCTGAGAAATGCGATTTGCACCAGCAATAGGCTGTGACTCCTTGGGGAGGACTCATTTGTCATTGTCCACAGAGATGAAGCAAAGCAGGGGAGTGAAAAACTGACCCTGGATATGGCCTGGAAGTGCTATTCAAGCTGCTGGCTCTAGAGAAACTGAGCTTTTCTGGGTAAAGTTGAGCAACCCCAGAGTGTCAGAGCTGTGTGACTTGATGTGATCTGATGAGCAGCAGCTGAAATATTAGTCATTGTGGTATAGTAGAACCATAGCTAGACTAGGAGTCCAAAGATTTGTGTGTAGGCTACTAATTAGAGCTTGAGTCTTTAGACCTCAGTGTTGTAAACATTTAAGCCCTTTAGCTTCATGTTGTGCATCTCCAATGAAAAGGGAACTAGGAGAAAATGACACAGACAGCTGTGTTTGGGGACATTGGTTGGGGCTAGATGAGAGCCAAGATGCATGGCAGGCTGAGGTCAGCTCATGTAGAGGTGCTGTGAGCACAACAGCAGGAATCGGATGTTATGCTTTAGTTCTTAGTTCCCCAGTATTGGCAGTTGTGAATCCATCTACAAATTGATGCAAGAGAGATGGCAGAGTAGGATCCAAACTGAAAAGTGCTCCCTCCTCATATGGCATGTGGTACTGTGGCACTGAGGATGTACCTGGGTGTTTTTAGATAGAACTAGGTGCAGACCCTCAAGTCCTTACTCTCTGGGTGACCTTGGTCCAGAGTATTTTTTGCATATCCTTAGTTTCCCCATCCAAAAACGGAGTTGATAAAGCCTACTTCATCAAGTTATTTTCAGTGATTCAATTAAAGGAAACAAGATACCTATAACGCCTAGTGCAATACTTGTTACAAAATTCACCCTCAAATCATAGCTGGCAATGCTATTGTGCTTGTATTTAACATCAGACTTCAGTATTATGCTATAAACACAGAAAATGCCTGGATAGGATCCTGGATAAGGATTCTAGTCAAATGCTTTGCGAAATGATTTCCCCACTTTGCCCTTTTCCCTCCATTCCATTGTTTTCAGAGCATCGGATTCCTCTGGCTGGGTTTGGAGCTACAGCAGAGGCTGTGCCATGTGCTAAGGGGCTCGAGAGGCACAGAGCCTTTGCTACATCTCTTTGAACTACACAGACAGTACTCCCCAACCGGGATCCACAGCCCATTTTCAATTCAGCTTGCATTTCTCATCCTGTTCCCTTTGTACCACACAGAGGACAGGATGAAAGGTGTAGGTGACAACTGCAATAAAGAGGCATTTACATTACACCTAGAGGACCATCTCCTGGCAGCAAGGCTGATTAGACCCTGGTATGGGTCTTGTGAGAAATCTCTTCCTGGTGTTTTTGCAGGATTGATTCTTTGTTATCTCCTTCATCGACAGTGTGTGTGCTGGTGGCAGGAAGGGGGCCCTGATTCTCACTCCCTGCCTTTATAGCATGTGTACCTTCTTCTCTTTACATGGGGTGTAGTGTTAATATTTTTGCTGTGGCCTGTCCTACAAAAGCACTCTTTAAAATCATAAGCAAAAAAACCTAAACCAGCTGGCACTGAGTCAGTTCTTACTCACGATGACCCCATGTGCATCAGAGTAGAACTGCCTTTTGTAGGGTTCTCAAGGTTGTGACCTTCTGGAAGCAGATTGCCAGGCCTTTCTTCTGTGGCCCATCTGGGTGTAGATGGAATTAAAAACATTATTTCACTGAATTGTGCTGGCATGTTGACTTGGCAAAAAGGAGCCTAAAAATTAGGAATTGTGATTGATTTTCATCAGACATATTATAAATTTGTCAAACAGGTTTGTCTGTTTCTTATTTAAGAATCTATAATTCACAGAATCTAATTTCTACCTGTCTTAGTTATCTAGTGCTGTTAGAACAAAAATAGCACAAGTGGGTGGCTTTAACAAACAGAAGTTTGTTTTGTCACAGTTTAGGAGGCTAGAAGTCCAAACTCAGGGTGTCGGTTCTAGGGGAAGTTTCTCTCTGTCTTTCAGCTGTGGAAGAAAGTCCTCGTCTCTGCTGAGCATCTACTCCTAGGCAGTGTTCGTGTGGGTTGGCGTCTGTCTTCCCTCACTCTCCTCTGATCACTTGTTTAATCTCTTTTACATCTCAAAAGAAATGGCTCAGGATACACCCCAGAGTAATCCTGCCTCATTCACATAAAAAGAGAACCCATTCCCAAATGGGATTATATCCACAGACATAAACCAAAAAAACAAACCCATTGCCTTCAAGTCAATTCCGACTCATAGCAACCTTATAGGAAGAGTAGAACTGCCCGGTAGGGTTTCCAAGGAATGGCTGATGGATTCAAGCTCTAACCACTAAGCAATCAGGGCTCCATCCACAGGCATAGAGGTTAGGGTTTACAACACATATTTTTTGGAATGTAATTCAATCAGTAATAATATCCCACGCTTTAGAAAAGAAAGAAAAAAGAAAAACCTGCATAGCAACCCTATAGGATGGAGTAGAATTACCCCATACGGTTTCCAAAGAGCAGCTGGTGGATTCAAACTGCCAACCTTTTGGTTAGCAGCTGAGCTCTTAACCACTGTGCCACAAAAATTCATGTCCTTGCCACATGCAAAACACATTTACCCCATCACATCATCCCAAAAGTCTTAAATCAACTCCCAAGTTCAAAATCTCACCCAAATCATCTACATCAAATATGAATGAGACTTTAGGCATATTCCATCCTGGGACAAAATTCTTCTTCATTTGTAAACCTGTGAAATCTAGAATACAAGTTATCTGTTTCTAAAGTACAATGGTGAAATAGGCACAAGGTAGACATTTCCATTACAAATGGAAGAAATTGGAGGGAAAGAAGGTATAACAGGCACCAGAAACCAAAAAAAAAAAAAAACACAAACGCATTGCCATCAAGTTGACTCCGACTCATAGCGACCATATAGAACAGAGTAGAACTGCCCTATATCGTTTCCAAGGAACACCTGGTGAATTCAAACTGCTGACCTTTCGGTCAGCAGCCGTAGCTCTTAACCAGTATGCCACCAAGGTTTCCAACAGGCACCAAGCAAGTCCAAAATCCAGCAGAACAATATACATTAGCTCTTAAGGTTTGAAAATAATCCTGTCTTCTTTGAGACCGTCTGGGCAATGGCCCTGCCCTCCAGACACTGGGTGATGGCTACACCCTCTGAATTCTGGGTGGACACCCTTCTGCCCTGGGCTTCAGCTATGCCTTCCAGGCCCACTGGGATGGTAACTCTGCTCCTTTGGCTTTAGGTGGCCCCATTCTCCTCCATCTGAGTGGCAACTCCACCCCTTTGACCCCAGCAAGCCCTGTTCTTCTGCCCCTTGGGCATGGCATCCCCACCTCCTCAGCTTTGGGTGGCAGCCCCATCCCCTGGGCGTACACTCCGGAACTAAGTTGGCAAAGATATGACTCTTTGAAACCTAAGAGGCTGTGGCCCCACCCTTTGAGATCCAGGAGGCCGGGGCCCCATCCTTTGAAACCAAGAAGGCTCTGTTGCCCTTGTTTCTTTCAACAGTTCTGCTGATCTCTAAGCTGCTCCAGGGATGCTCCTTTTCTTTTCTTGGAGGATAAGAGATATAGCTCCTTTGACCTGTTTCCTGCCTGTAGAATTCCAAGAGGCAGACAGCATTCTTTCCTTCCGTTCTTTCTCTATCCCCTTCAGTCTAAACTGATGGGTTTTCTGCTGTGGTGGTTGGTTAGATCCATCAGTCACAGGCTTTATCTCTTTAAGAAACAATTGTGTAGCCACGTGCTTTGTGAACATTCTAGGACACTTGTCCTTAGTTTGTACAACAGAACTTTCCAAACCTTTAAGTTCTGTTTTCATTTCACACAGTTCATTTTTAAGTGCATCTCTTTCCTCTTGCATTTTACTGTAAGCAGCAAGGAGAAACCACACGGTCCCTTTAAGATCTTGCTTAGAAATCTCCTCAGCCAGTTATCCAAGTTCATCACTTACAAGTTCTACCTTCCACCAAACATTTGAACATAATTCAGACGAGTTCTTGGCCACTGCATGAAAAGCATTGCCCTTCCTCCATTGTCCAGTCACATGTTCATCATTTTCTTTTAAAGCCTCCCCAGAAGCACATTAAATGTCCACATTTCCAGCCACATTCTGTTGCTAGTGCTGTGTGTATTCTCTAAGACAATAGAGAATCTCTTCATAGCTCTTCTCACATTTTCTGAGCCCTCATCAGAATTGCCTTTGATGTCTGTAATTCTAACAACAGTCTCTTCAAGGCAGTCTAGGCTTTTGCTATTCCAGAAAACCAAACCTGTTGCCATCGAGTCAATTCCAACTCATAGCAACCCTATAGGTCAGAGTAGAATTGCCCCATGGGGCTTCCAAAGAGCACCTGGTGGATTCAAACTGCCAACCTTTTGGCTAGCCGCTGTAGCTCTTCACCACTGCACCACCAGGATTTCCTAATTCTTCCAGCCTCTACTCATTACCCAATTCCAAAACTGCTCCACATTTTAAGTATCTGTTAGAGCAGCACCTCACTCTTCCGGTACCAAATTCTGTCTTAGTTATCTAGTGCTGCTATAACAAAAATAACACAAGTGGGTGGCTTTAACAAACAGAAATTTATGTTCTCACTGTTTAGGAGGCTAAAAGTCCGAATTCAGGGTGCTGGCTCTAGGGGAAGGCTTTCTTTCTCTGTCGGCTCTGGAGGAAGGTCCTTGTCTCTTCTGAGCTTCTACTCCTGTGCAATCTTCATGTGGCTTGGCATCTGTCTTTTCCCATCTCTCCTCTGCTTGCTTGTTTAATCTCTTTTATATCTCGAAAGAGATTGACTCAAGATACCGCCTACACCAAGTCTGCCTCATCCACATAACAAAGATAACTCATTCCCAAATGGGATTATAACCAAAGGCATAGAGATTAGGATTTACAACACATATTTTTAGGGGACATAATTTAGTCCATAACAGTACCTATGCTAATAAGAAATCCAATAAAATTAAGTGGTAAACATTATACAGTATTTAGGAAAAATTCACCATTATTAACCTTACCTCCAGAGGAAATATTGCCATGAACTCATTTTGCACCTTGTTAGAATTTCTTTGGGTTTGCAATGAGCAATTCTGCTTTGGGCCAACATGCATCCACATCCCCAGGTTTAGCATAATGTGATTTTAAGTGGCCATGTCATTAACCTCTGAAAAATGGAGGAAGTCATGGAAAAATTAACAAAGAAAAACTGGGCTATAGCAACTGCTGTTAGCAAAATAGATTCTCCTACTGGTAAATTACGAGGGAAAAATTCTGGGTCTTGGTTATAGAATTAAAAAGTAAGATTTCTGTGAGTTAGTTATTTCTCTGCTGATAATTTTTTTTGGGGGGGAGGTTTAAAAACTGATGTTTGTCTTTGACTGGATGATAGTTTAATGTTTTCCCCTTACGCTCCCCCAGGTGGTGCATATGAAGTCAAGCAGCATCGATTCTTCCGATCCTTAGACTGGAACAGTTTGCTGAGACAGAAGGCAGAGTTCATTCCACAACTGGAATCAGAGGATGACACAAGTTATTTTGATAGTATGTGTATTATCTGACATCAAACAATGTTCAGTGGCTACTCTGTAGAACATTATCTATACTTTGGATGGAACCTTCCAATCTAGAATCTCTGAGCTCTATGAACCCATGAGTTCTTACACATAATGTTGGTTTGAGGTAGAAACTCGTATTTAAAATATCTACATTAAATGCTGAAATTCTGAGTAATTGGAATTGTTGCCAAAAATTTCTCTGCAGCTCGGTCAGAGAAGTATCACCATATGGAAACCGAGGAAGAAGATGATACAAATGATGAAGACTTTACTGTGGAAATAAGGCAGTTTTCCTCATGTTCACATAGGTTTTCAAAGGTAAGTGAAATTTGGCATAAACATATGACGTCCCTCTGGGAGAATGTCCCACTGGCCAGTTAGCTGGTACCTCTAAACAACTGAATAGAATTGTAAAAACCACCTACACTTTTTAGGTGTTGGGGTCTCCTGTGCTTAAAATTCTTTTTTGTTTTAGGAAAAGTGACCCTATAGTCTTGATAATGCAGCCAGAGTCCTCACACCCCTGTGGATGTGTATTTCTCTGTTTTACTCTCCACACATTAGGATTTTTTTTCCTTGAAGGTATAGACTTATGTTCAGGGCCATGTCTTTGGATTATGGGATAGCCATTTACAGGTTGGCCATGCCTTACATGCCCTTCTGCCTGATTCAGTGCCAGGCTGTGGAAGCATCCCATAATTTCCTTCATCTTTTAATCCAGGTCGTAGAGCTCCAGTGTATTCAGAGCCGTCTACTAGGTATTACACAGAATACAGCACTAAGGAGAAGCCTTGGTCCTTGACATACGCAAAGATGCTTAGGTACAGTTGACCATAGAATGGGAGAGTCTTGTAACCAGTAATAGAAATTATTATTTAAATTATTAAAGAGGCAGTAAGAAGCCAAGCTAGAATTTTGCAAATGGTAGAGGATAATAAAATTGTTGCTTGAGAAAGAAGCTTTTTCAGGGATAGTGGTAATATTAAAAACAAACAAACAAACCCTGACAGTTCTGAGATAGGGTGGGGCCCTAGGATACTAAGAATAAGCCTAGAGGGCACCCTACCTCCCTTTGCTATTTCCAGTAGCTGCATGTTTTCTGTTGCCATGGCATTTTGCATGATTATTGTTTAGCTTTTCTCTAGCATTTAGTGATGCTAAAGTGTTCTGTAGCTTTTTTGAGATGGTTACCTAGAATATACCTGCAGAATTGGCCAGCACTACCATCCCTGTTTATTGGAACAACATAGAGAGGTAGAGATTTCCCTGAAGGGGATGGTGGCAAGTCTGTCCTGGAGCCAGGACAGAAGCTTTGATGACCCTGAGTGTGGGACTTAGACCAGCACCTGTCTGTGATCCATCAAAGCCGACCCCTAAACACTATTTCGTTTTATCTCTGACTTCTATTTTTAGTCACCTTTCTCAGAATCCAGGTTCCCAATCCAGGTCCCTAATCAAGGTCTGCAATCCAGGTAGATTGTGTTATTGTTGTTGGTTGCCATTGAGTCGAGTCCTTCTCATGGTGACCCAACGTGTACAGGGTAGAACTGCTCCACAGGGTTTTCAAGGCTGTGACTTTTCAGAAGCAGATCTCCAGCCAGTCTTCTGAAGCACCTCTGGGTGGGTTTAAACCGCCAACCTTTCAGCTAGTAGTCGAGCACTAGGTAGATTATAGGAGGTCTAAAGTCATTCCCAAGGAGCCCTGGTGGTGCAGTGGTTAAGCATTCACCTGCTAACCAGAACGTCAGCCTTTCAATCCCACCAGCTGCTCCGCAGGAGAAAGATGTGGCAGTCTGCTTCCGTAAAGATTTACAGCCTTGGAAACCCTATGGGGTAGTTCTACTCTGTCCTATAGGGTTGCTATGAGTTGGAGTTGAATGAGTGGCAATGAGTTTTTTGGTTTAAAGGCCATTCCCACGAGAGCAGCAAGTAGCTGAGTAGGGCAGTAGTGAGTGCTTCCTATACTTCTCATCCCCCTGTTTTACCTTCCAGCTTTCCTCTGGGGCAACAAGAATCCAGAGGTTGACTGAGAGCTCTGGTTTGCCTAAGCTCTGATCCCTTTCAGGGATCCCAGTACCAGCATATAAAACTTTCTGTCTATGTGTGTGATTTATAAACTAAGCAAATACATCTGGCTTTTTATGGCCATATATGTACTACTTTTCCCTCCTAAGTCTTGAAACAGGTAATTTATTCTCTTCGCATTCAATTCCAATTCATTTTTCTCTTTCCTTCCCACCCCTGACTGGTAGCCATTAAATCTTTTTCTCTGTGATTTTCTTTTTCTGATTGACTTTATGGTTAAAAAGTAATCTAAGATGTGCATTGATTCCCGGGCCTAGACACCCAAATGCATCTATGGATTTTGTTTGCAGGTACAAAGTCCATACTGCGATATGGTGAGAGAGGGTGATGAATTCATAACTCCCACTCCAAAAAAAAATTATCCATTGACCCTTCATCTCAGGACTTAAGTAAACAGCATTGAAAAGCACTTTCTACATGCATGGTCCCAAATCAAACTTCAGTTATACTTTCAAGTTTTTCTCCAAAGATTTTTTCTTCTGAAAAACTGTTTTTTAGAATTTATTAATACACACTGATTATTTGCCTTCTAGGTTTTCAGCAGTATAGATCGAATAACTCAGAATCCAGGAGAAGAGAAGGAAGACTCTGGAGACAAAACCAAAAGCACGACTTTGCCATCCACGGAAACATTAAGCTGGAGTTCAGAATATTCTGAAATGTATGTGAAATGCCTATTAAATAATATCATAAGCAGTAGCTCTTAGAGCAGTTGTTCTCAAACTTAGGTAGCATCAGAATCACCTGGAAGGCTTGTTAAAACATGTGTTACTGGAGCCACCCCGGAATTTCTGATCTGGTAGATCTGAAGTGGGGCCTGGGAACCTACATTTCTAACAAGCTCTGAGATGATGCTAATGCTGCTGGATTGGGGGCTGTACTTTGAGAACCACTGCTTTAGGCATATCTTGGTTAGGCTTATCCAAATCCCACTTTTACCTAGTTTCTTCCAAGATCCACCTTGAATGCAGTTTCCTAGTGTGTATATATGACTTTGTTTTTATTTTTAATTAAGGCAACAGTTATCCACATCCAACTCTTCAGATACTGAAAGCAACAGACATAAACTCAGTTCTGGCCTGCTTCCCAAACTGGCTGTTTCAACAGAGGGAGTACAAGATGAAGCTGCCCCTTGCCCCAGAGACATCCATGAGGAGCCAGAAAAGCCAGTCCTTCCTGCTGAAGAGTGTGCTCAGGAAGAGCCTGAGGTCACCACGCCGGCCAGCACCATCAGCAGCTCCACCCTGTCAGGTAATCTGCTCAGTATGAGGCCTGCCATCCATATCATCCACCATGTTGAGAAGTGACTTCTCATGCTGTGAGTCCCAATGCTAGCCTAGACCATGTGGTGATGGTGGGTAGTTTATACTGCTAGACTCGCTCCACAGCCCCACTTCTTGGACTTGGGAAACAGTCTCCTAATAACTAAGATCCAATGTCTCAGATCCCTCCTTAGTGCTTGGCCATACAGCATTTCAGTTTGACCTTAGAGCCACCGTTAGCTTTCGCAGTTGGATTTCAGTGAGATCTTTTGATAGCAGTCAGACCATGCTAACAGAGCATGTTCTCAGTTGTTGATGCAAAGGCAGGTCTTACGGAGTTTCATCTAACTCCAAGTTTTAGGAGTAAGGGCACAATGTCACATAGTGAAATAGTCAAATTGTCAGAATCCTTGGAAATTTCTTGAATCACTCTTAAGGTACGGTATAAAGCCAGTTATTGAAATGGATGATTGTGTCTTTTAAGTAGTTAGCTTGAGTGAGGGGGCCATGTTGTGCCAAATAACTTATCTTTCCACACTAAACTCACACCGAATACAAGAAGCTTATGCTGTGAGCTTCACGGATGCCTGTCGGTGCATCTAGGATCTGGACTTCCTGAGTGGATTGAGTATGCAGTCACACATGCTAACATGATTTCAGTTGATATTTTATCTCCATGTGAAACAACTCCACTACACACAAAAGTTACCCTTCCAGTCTATGGATTAGTGGAGTGAGAAACACCTGAGACATCCTTGCCTTTCTGGGAGCAGCCTTGGCAAGGATCTTGGCCTTTTCTTTGAAAGCATTTTATAATGTTTCTTTTGTGGGAAATAACCTCCCTGACAGTAGGACCAGTATCATCACTGGTTTTTAAAGCTTATTGTATCATGGATACTTGGTGTCTTCACTAGGGAGCCAGGTTTGCACTTCCCTCAAAAAAAGCCTTTTAAGTGCATTTAAAATATTATTTGGTTTATAAAAAGTTTATGTACAGCTTATCCTTTTACGGAACAAGGTACATTTCTGCCATTTTCTAAAAATAAAAAACATGGATATGGCTTAAGGTTGCTACAGTAGATGTTTTCATTAAACCATATCCAGTATGCTATATTTATAACCATGAATGATTCCAAGATTTTCATGAACACTTTTTTAACTGACTGAATATTCATGGTATAAACATTTTTTTTTTTTTTAACATTTCAAGAAAACAGATTTTTCAGGCTGAATTTATTCAGCCTCACTAAAACATTTAGTTCTGTGCAACTTTACTTGTGCTTATAGTTTATCATGGGGAAAAATAACATTGGATTTTCAATTCTCTCTTTACTTCAGTGCTCCTTTCATGTTGGATAATTGCACTTCTCTTGGCTCTGTCTCTATAAAAAGAATACAATCAATTAGTCTAAGATTCTGGACCATTTTTATTTTCTTTGTCCTCAAATGTACATATCTTAGTATTTTATATTCCTGGTTATGATGGTCTCTACCTGTTTCTTAGTTATTTTACTTTGAATAGAGTATTATTTACCTCCATTTAAAATTTATTCTTAATATGGTAAGTTGTTTACTATCTATTAATGTCTTAAGCCTACTTACTGTCAGAAAGGTAGCAGGTAAAGGGAGGGGAACAGTGTCTAAGCATTTGATTGATTATTTTCATAATTAAAAAAAAATCTGCCGAGGCCCTGCTGTGCATTTTGATTAATAGATTCAAACCACCTTTCTTTCTCTCCCCCATACACACACTAAACATAATCAAAGATCTTGGGGGGTGTATAGAATAGAGAGGAGCTGATTTGCTCATAGCCAAGGGTAATTAGGGGATCTGAAAACCGTGACTGTAGTAGAATTAAATTTGTTGATTTTTATATTGCTCCACCATCAAGAAGAAGGAACCCTTGACATTTAGAGAACATTAAGATGACATTATCCACCATTGGCAGAAAAACAGCACACATTCATATATAGTGCTATGAAATGAGGTAGCTGAGACAAAAGGGAGGGTGTGATGGAAGAGAAGAGTGTATAGTCACACTCTGGCATTGAGGGAAGTGCAGCTTTATACCATTTTCTCTTTTCTCATAACTATGTTCTATTTAAATCAGTGAAAAGTAGAAGTCCTGAAGTCTTAGGTGTAGTGCTCAAATGTATCCAACAGTTACTCACTGTGAAAAGATTCAGCTTGTAATTTTATACTTGTCAGTGATCCCATCCAAACCAAATGAGAAATGAGAAAAAGGAAGCCTGGTACAGGTAGTCCCCAATTTACGATGGGGTTCCATTTCGATGTAAGTCAGTTCTGATGTAAGTCAAGTACCTCTTTTTTTTTTTTTTTTTAGTTTTCATTATTATTTCCTTTTGTTGTCAGTATCTTTATAAATCTGATCTTTATTTGTCTTTGGGGGTTGGAAACATTACATCTGAGAATGATAACATCAGCAAATTACACACTGCAGCATTGTATGTAGTATATATTACTAATGATAAGAGATACCAAAAAAAAAAGTGCTGTGTGGTTTGTTGTAACTCGAATATGTAGTAAGTCGGGGACTACCTGTATTGTTAAGTTTGTAACTTATCTAAAAGTGGGCTCACGTTTTTAGGGATGATTAGTGTGTGTGTGTTTTAAGCAGTATTTTATCAAGATTAAATAGTCCTTCAGCAGTTGATTTCTTTAGAGTGAGTTGGAGTAGATATACTGTTAAGTGAGATTGAGTTTGGCATATATGAGTTAAAGGATTCTTGACATTTGCCTTAAGAAGGTCTTCTGTCATTGGTCAGATTGCCGTCACATCACATGGAAGTCCATGAGTCTTTACTTCTCATACAGCTCAGTAGATGGCCATGAAGTGTACTGTGTCCAAGTCTGCTCTACCAAGTCCCAGGTGTCCCTTAGATTGGGCCAGACCTGTAGAGTCTATGCCACTTCACATGAAATAGGATTGAACTTCAACTGTACTGCCGAGTGGTATATACAGCATGATAACATAAATGTTACTTAAGTCAAATTAAGCCTAATTCTTTCCCAGGCAAAGATTGTGATGAGGTCAGCCCTTTAAAATGTGTTGGCTGGTCTTTCAGAGGATCATTTATGGTGGTATTAAATTCTCTGTATGGATTGTTTATTTTCAGGTGATGCTAGAGTTGATGATTTTTAAGGCACAGGAGGCTTATAATGTAGCATATAGAAGTAAAAATGATATGAGCATTGTTTTTTCTGGATAGACAAAGATGTGTTATCAGTGACTGAAAAAAAATAAAACTGACAGCCTGTAAAAGGAAGAGTAGGTGGGACATAGGGGTAGCTGCTCACCTTTAGCTTTTCCGTGGAGAACTCACCATGCCACTCCTGCCTGGGAACTTTCTTTACTCTTGACCTCTACAGACACCAGACTGACATCAGTGATTTTCCATTTCTGTCTCCTCCTCCGTTGTTACGCTCTTTAATGGTCCACTGGTGAGGGGAATCCTAAATTTTTAATTCAAAAATAACTCCAGTTTATATTAAGGGTTAATAAAGTTAAAAATAAAGAAGGCATGGCTTAGCCAGGACGGGATCGTCCCACATTCCATAACTTCAGAGAGGAGCAGCATATGACTTCCTGTCTAGATTAAAAGCAGAAAGATGAATGAGCTGCTGAGTAATGCATCACATAATGTGCTTTGTATTTTCCTACTAAATTTACAAGGGTCTTAAAGGGAAAGGCAGCATATGGAGTGAGAAGTAAAAGGAGACACTCTTGGCACTTTTCTGTAGATAATATACCTGAACCTTGTATGAGGTGTGCCCTAGGAAGACGGTAGGAGATGACACAGGTATTAGCCTGCATAGAAGATTAAATGCTGTCCACGTGTCAAGAATTATCATTAACAACACTAATTAATGATGATAACCATAGTATGAAGTGGGTGCTCCTGGTGTTTATTAAGTAATCTTTGGTTCGTTGCATGACCTTTCATGGTGTGGTAAAAAGAGTTTTCTCTACAACTGTTGTAGAATACAGATTCTAGAAAGTAATTATTCATGGTTCTTGTCTATGACCACTACCCCTCTGTCAGTTTGTTGGACTGTGGTGGCTTTCATGTTGCTATGATTCTGGAAGCTATGCCACCAGTATTTCAAATACCAGCAGAGTCACCCACGGTGGACAGGTTTCAGTGGAGCTTCCAGACTAAGACAGACTAGGAAAAAAAGCCTGATGATCTACTTTCAAAAAGTAGCCAATGAAAACCTTATGGATCACAACAGAATATTATCAGATATAGTGCTGAAAGATGAGCCCCCTAGGTTGGAAGGCACTCAAAATACACAGTGGCCGCAACAATGGATCTGAAGATGGTGCCAGACCAGCAAACGTTTGACAACTAACAACAACTTCTATATGAAGGCACTTGTGGTCTTTTAGTTAAATGGAGTTGTTGATTGGGAATTAGCAGACATGTACCATTCAGACAAAATCTGAATGGACACCTCCTTCATTTCTTCCTCCTTCCTGTCACCTTTCTCAAACCATCCATGTGTTTTTAATGTTCACCTCACACTATACGGACTAATTAACCATGTGGGAGTGTGTTTCCCAGCTTTGGTCTTTCCTTCTCTCTT
Source organism: Dugong dugon (assembly GCA_030035585.1). Classification (NCBI taxonomy): domain Eukaryota; kingdom Metazoa; phylum Chordata; class Mammalia; order Sirenia; family Dugongidae; genus Dugong; species Dugong dugon. Next base: position 71,794,297 of record CM057460.1, read on the forward strand.
TCTTCCCTTCTCCTCACCTCTCCTGTCCTTGGTATTCCTGAATGTGTTTATCCCTTCTTCTTTGTACAGTTGGCAGTTTTTCAGAGCACTTGGATCAGATAAATGGACGCAACGAGTGTGTGGACAGTACAGATAATTCCGCAAAGCCCTCCAGTGAACCTGCTTCCCACATGGCTCGGCAGCGATTAGAAAGCACAGAAAAAAAGAAAATCTCGGGGAAAGTCACAAAGTCCCTTTCTGCCAGTGCCCTGTCCCTCATGATCCCAGGAGGTAGAGAGACATCTACTCGCATGAAATTGTGTGATCTGTGCATGTGGTCCCCTCCCCCTTCCCCCAGTTTGGAATGTTGGTTTAGATGCAAGATTACTTGAAGCAGTTATAGGTGGTATCCCAGCCTGTTTTCAGAGCTTCTGCCTGGAGACCCCAGAATTCTCCCTGCAGAACCTCCGCACCCCCTAAAGAGCATGTACAAGTATTTCATCTTACTGCTTTTCTACATCGGGAGATGAGCAAGGCTTCCTTTCCACAAGGCTTATTTCTTTTATTTTCTTTTCTTCCAAGTGATAAATTTCCCTCCTCTGAATAATTTTTCTTCCCTAGACTGTGCATCCTTTGTATACTTTACAGAACTGGTTACAGCATATGTGTAAGAAAGCTAAGTATAGTTTTTTTTCCTCTTCTAATTAAAAGAGGAAATAGACACAGAGAATGTAAACTTTTCATTTCTGGGGCTGCACAAAGTCAGAGCCAGCCCTAAAATTATGTCTTCCTAATCCTGTTTGTTGATCTATGCCTCCTCCTACCGGTAGTAAAATCATTTTCTCCCCCATACTGGAAAACTGGGTTTAATTATGGTTTTGTTGAATTACAGTATTTTCCACAACCTGGTTTTGCCTCTACTGATCACTAAGTCTGTAGTGATTTCACTGTCAGAGATGAAATATACACCCTGGTGTTTGTGACTTATCACTCAAATGAGAGCAAGGGAGTAGAAGTGGGAATTGGATTATATTGCAGAGGCTTGTATCTGGAATACAGACCATGTATAAATGAGATTGTTCACCTTTTTAAAATTTCCTATTTTTGCAGAAGGAAATTTGATCTAAACAAATGCTCATTTGTACGTAGTGTTTGTTCTAGCAGATTCAGTTTTCTGGGGGACATCCCATTTAGCACCATAAAACAAGCACCAGTTTCCCAATTTGAATGCCATTTATAACCCAAAGGTGATGGCCCCCAACACAGCTGCACAGTGGGGAAGGTAAGTTTGAAATAGTCTGGTCCATTTTTGAAAGCTGGTGAAAAAGTCCACACTTTGGTAAAGTAAGGGAATTATTAAATTTGTGGCTATGAGAGAGACCATCATGGCGTAGAGAATTGGGCTTGGATCTGTGTGTGTCTACACTGTCCTCTTCCCACTTGCATGTTGGAAGTTCCCTGCCCACCAGGGTGCTGCTGTTCCCTGGCATTTTGATTAGACAGAAGAGAGCCAAAAAAAGGGAACCGAGATGTCCCATGAAGTCAGAGAGCAAAGATGCATGGGTGGTGACACATTTAGCTTTGTTCAATTTGGACAAACATAAGAATTGGACAAAAGACAGTAGGGATACTCTGGCTTATTGTGGCCACAGTGGAACTCTGGTGAGTCTTCACTAGTGCTGGGCAGTTTGTAGCCTGTCTCTGACTGAGCTCACATTTAAACCTCAGCATCATTGTAGATTATTTTGTCTTAGTCTTAGAATCACACATACACACACACGCACAGATAATTTTAATGGCCAGTTAAGATCTGTTCAGATTCATGTGGATGCAATATTGATGTGAACTACAAACTAAAAGTATGCTTGTTTATAAGACAAGGCAAACAGCAAGCAGAACTGGTGTTTTGACTATGAACTAAGTTTCTCTTACAATTCCTTTATTTCTCTCACCTGCAGTATCTTCTCAAGAACCTTATTATTAGAAATGCAGGTAATATATGAAGAGAATCAATTGTTACCATAGTAATAAGGAGTCACTCTGAGAAGTCACCATTTCAGGGTTTTTTTTTTAATCAAAATTCTCTAATCAATACTGGCTTGATGACATTGTAAAAAATAGCTGCTGAGTTGGTAAAGTCCTTTCCTGGCCATATATGTTTGTAAAAAACCATTAAAGTTGTTAAGAGCAAGATTTGGAGTCTACGTATCTTTCATATAGTCCATACAGTCCTCTCTGTGTGAGGATGTACTTGAAATAAATGTATCTATGATTTATTTCTTTAATTAAAATAAAATATATTAACTAAAGATATCACAGCCACAGAGTAGCTAGATTTTGTGTGCTTTAATTAGTGTAGAGAACTAAAAAATTATAACTTTAGAGTATTAATTGGAAATTAGTTAAAATAGAAACAATTTCAAAGTTTCCTTGACAGTCTTCTATTTTGAAGTTCATATTAATTACCAGTATAATATCAACACTTTTTGTATTATTTTTTTCGTGATTTGGCTATTGGAAATGAAGGGATTTGTTTTGTGACCATGCCTGCAATCCCAGCAAGGTAAGGGCTTAGCTGCATGGGTGTCTGTGGGACCAGGGTCAGCTTTAATGACAGACTTTTTTGTTGTAGATATGTTTGCTGTTTCTCCACTGGGAAGTCCAATGTCTCCCCATTCCCTATCCTCGGACCCTTCTTCTTCACGAGATTCCTCTCCCAGCCGAGATTCTTCAGCAGTGTCTGCCAGTCCACATCAGCCCATTGTGATCCACAGTTCAGGAAAGAACTATGGTTTCACCATCCGAGCCATCCGGGTGTATGTGGGAGACAGTGACATCTACACAGTGCACCATATTGTTTGGGTAAGACCAACAGTCTCTCATACTTGTTGCTTTTTGTTTCCAGCCATATCAGAGAATGAATATATTAGCTGAAGCACAGTTAATATCAAGTGTACTTCCTGTTAAGCTGCGTTTGGCACATGTATAATTTTCCTTTTAGTGCTCTTGCCCTTTATCTGTGTGGTGGAATTGAATTTAGCAAAAACTAATCTTTTCTCATACTTCTGTCAGGTTTTCATATTTGACCGTCCACTCTTGTGTTCCAAGCTGGCAGAAATAGCCATAGAGAATCTATTTCCATCCTTCTCTCATCCTCTTTTTCTTAGTCTTTTCCTGGCCTTCTTTTTAAAAACCACGTTCTCAATTCACCTGATTTTTTTTTTTTTTTTTTAGGAACCATAGGATTTACCCTATTTAAGAATAATGACAGAATAGGAATAGTGACCATGTCTTTTTGACTTCCCATCAAAAGCTTAGGATCATTTGCTAATTAACCCAGAATATTCTGCCAGAAGAAATGGTAGGCATTCAGGTCATCATTTGTTTGCTTATGAGTATTTATTCTCCTCTTGGACTTTAGAATGTAGAAGAAGGAAGTCCAGCATGCCAGGCAGGACTGAAGGCTGGGGATCTGATCACCCATGTCAACGGGGAACCAGTGCATGGACTTGTCCACACGGAAGTTATAGAGCTCCTACTAAAGGTATTGTCTTTTTTATATCATGACCATACAGGTGAGACAAATTGCCAGAGGAACTAGTAGTTACAAGAGATTGATTTTTTTTTTTTCTGTGACACATCCACACGCACAATCTCGTTAATGTGAAAGTATTCAATACTCAAAGGTTTAATGTGAAGATAAAGACATTATGAATTCTCTGGTTTTATATCAGGAAAAAATAACTTCATATGCCCACACTCACTTCATAATTTAAATTTATTCTCATTCTAAATAAGAGCTGTCTTTGTTTCACATACCTCACATAGTGAAATCTGTTTGGAAATCACCTATCCTGATTTTCTTCAGGAACAGTCAGTAGGTTGTAGTCTGCTATAAAACCCAAAAAACCAAACCCACTGTCATCGAGTCAATTCCTATAGGACAGAGTAGAACTGCCCCGTGGAGTTTCCAAGGGGCACCTGGTAGATTTGAACTACTGACTTTTAGGTTAGCAGCCGTAGCTCTTAACCACTATGCCACCAGGGTTTCCACAGTCTGGAATAGTGGAAGACAAAGTGGCATTAAACTGTGAGGTTGAATCTAAAGGTTTACTCTGAGAATTGGAATCCTTTTGAAAGACAGAATTGTGAATATATACACATGTTCTATGAATTACAAAAATAAGTGTTAGTGGGAGAAGGGGTTCCGGCAATTTGTTAGGCCTTTCCGCCCCTCCCCCCCCCCCAATCAAATTAATTTGAAGAGAGATTAACTTCTGTTTAAAATGTAAGTTGAATAAAGTCTATGGAGTAAAAAGATCACAGGAAGCATGAATCCCCTATATGTGTAAAGGAAAGAGAGAGAAAATATACTGATCTTCTCAGACAGTTTTGCTGAGTTATTTACTTTGCCACCAGATGACTCTAGAATATAAATTTATAGCTCTAAATAGGCATCTGGTTTAAAACAGAGACAACTTTGAGTTTGATTTTAACTTTTTTAGAAAAAGAAGGCTAATTTATCTGTGATCAAAATGCAATTTCTAATTATAAGGCTATTTTTATAAATCAACAAACAAATGGAGCTTGCTTCTCAAGCAGTGTGCTTCAGACTTTGTAAGGGAGCTATCAAATGTAGAGATGTGAACCATAGCTTGAACCTATAACCAATTTAGGGAGACAACAGATAAACACCTATGCTCCTTGGAAACCTTATGGGGCCGTTCTACTCTGTCCTACAGGGTTGCTATGAGTGGGAATTGACACCACGGCAAAGAGTTCGAGTTTTTTTTGTTATTGTTGTTGTTATTGTGTGCTGCCGAGCCAATTCCGACTCATCGTGACCCCATAGGACAGAGTAGAACTGCCCCATAGGGTTTCCAAGGTTGTACTCTTTATGGAGGAGCCCTGGTAGCACAGTGGTTAGGCACTTGGCTGATAACTGAAAGGTGAGTGGTTTGAACCCACCTGCTGCTCCACAGGAGAAAGATGTGACAGTCTGCTTCTATAAAGATTACAGCCTTGGAAACCCTATAGGGCGGTTCTACTCTGTCCTATAGGGTATCAGTTCGAAAGCAACAGGTTTGGTTTTTTTTGTTTTTTTTTTTTATTTAAATCTTTATAGAAGCAGATTGCTACATCTTTCTACCATGGAGCCACTGGTGGGTTCAGAACACCAGCCTTTTGGTTAGCTGCTGAACACTTAACCACTGTACCACTAGGGCTCCTATAAATACATATACGTTATATATAAATGATGTGCCTTCTGATCCTTTCTGGAACACTTGCTCTGAGGCGGATACCATAGTAGACGGTTAGTAACATAGAAATTAGGGTATGGTCCGTGCCCTGGAAAAGTACAGGAGATGTAGGTAAGCAGGTAAAATACAACTTAATTAGTCAAGGCCATAGCAGAGGGAGGACTTAAATAGTTTTGGGGAGAGTGAGACAGGTCATCACAGAGAAGTGACATTAAGCTGGAACTTGAAGGAAATTAGGAGTTTGAAAGGCACTACAGGGAAGTGGGTGTACAAAGACTTTCAAAAGCAAGTGTAGTTAAATGACTTTTCTTCTCCATTCCCTGTCATTCCTCCAGCGACACAAGTGTATTCTTCAGAAGGCTTGGGGTCTGGACCAAATTCTGGGAGGAGTAAATAGTGTCTATATCCTGAGGTCCAGTGTGAAGAAGGAGATGACAGGAGAGTTATTGCAGTTGATTAACTTATAACATTAATGAGGTTTTAGTCTTAGGCTCAAGCCCCATGGGGGATTGGGGCTGACTAATGCTGTCATCCATACCTGTGGGATGTTCCCCTAACTCTAGCCAACTTCCTCACAAATGCATGCTGTTCATAACTGGAGGGATGAGACTGAATATTGAGAGAACATTACAGAATCATAGGTAGTGTTGTAAATCATTTTACGATCAAGCTGAGCACATAGCAGATCTGACAGCGGTCTTGCAGATGAGATGTGGAGTTACTCTTAAAGTTCCCTGCATAATCCCTAGTGCCTGGTACATTGGTGGATACTCAACGAATGATTGTTGAATTGACATGAACCATGGGATTTCTCTTTGCTTGCTGTCCAAATGTTACCATGAGAGGAGCCAAGTGCCACATGACTATTTTTGTTGTGTCTTGACTCATGTCTTAATGTACATGCCATTGAGTTTGATAGTAAAAGCCTTAAGATCTTTGGAGCTAGTCTACAATTTTGTTTCTAAGTTCTACTAAGTAGAAACAAATGGCATTTCTGGCACCTATGTGGATAAGACCTGAGTTTTTTAGTTCTATTTGCCATCCTCTCTGATAATATTCTTTGTCCTACTGGGGTGTCCAGGAAATGGGAGGCAGATCAGGATTGCTACCTTTGATATCCCTTCACTGTGAAATTCATGGGAAATGACCTCAGCTCCTCCAAGACAAAATTCAAGAAAACATACAAAGATTCATGAATCTGACTAGCTTCATCTCTTCTATTACCTGATCCTATAGTCTAGTGTTGCTCCATTGCTGGGTCACAGATCTAATCATAGTGAAGAAGGGCCCAGGAAAGTTTTTCCCCTTTGTCTTCTATACCCTTTCCAGGTGGTTAGGGACCCCAAAAGTAGGCAGACAAAGGTGTTTACTATCTCCAAAATGCTCCTTGTGCTTTTCTAGGAGCTTGCCTTGACCCTTTGTGTTAGAGACTAAGTCTGTGTTCTGTAGGTAGCTTTTCTTAGTGATCATTCATCATACTAGAACTTTTTCCACATCTTGGCATCAGTGACTAGAAGATGATCAATAGGATTTTAAATGGTAATATATGTTTGGCCTTTTACATGCTTTTTAACAGTATTGAGTTATATACAGAATAATTCCTGCCACAGCATATCTTGTATCATATGTCTGCTCATAAAATCAGAATAATAAATAATAAACTGAATGTATATTATATATACACACACACATATATATGTATGTATATATGCATATATGTATATATATACATAGGCATTGGTATTTCGTTGAAACATAATCATGTTCATTATTTATTTTACAAAATATTTTAAAAATATGATTCTGGATTTCAAAACCTCTCTTTCTCCTTAATATAAAATTTGAGTATTCATTTCCCCTAAAGCTGGCAAGATCCTTTACAGAACTGATGTTTCCATTTTTAACATTTTGCCCTCATTTGGCTACAGAGCACCTTCCACAACCTAAACCCCTCATTCCTGGGTCTAGTCCACAGGATTAGACTGTGTTGCTGAAATTTCTTGAACATACTGTAGTTGAGAGCCTCTGCTCCCCTTCCAAGTCATGGTGTGCTCTGTCACAAATCCAAGCAGAGGATCCTGCCTCTGGTTCATAAAGAAAACACTCCAGAGGCGCGACCAGTGTAATGAAACAAAGAGGATATAAGGGATTTAATTATCTTCTCAGTGAACTGTGTAATCATGCAGCTTTCTTCCAAACTTAGCCAGCAATTCTTGAACAAAGAGTGTAAAGTGACTAGTATCAACACTGGGCTCCTACGTGCCATCATTGGTTTAACATCAGTTAAGCAATCCAGTTTTCCTGGATGCTGTTTACATGATGTTGTATACTTGCAAAAAACTTCACAAAAGCTCATGACACCCTTAGAAAAAGGTGGAAATACCTATCACATAGGGCTGTATGTATATGTAAATACATATACAATATTTATCTTTTGGATTATGAACATAGTAAGCATTTTCCACATCTTGTGGTGTGACATGATCTCCTCTATCCTCGCTGCTTCTAAGTGAACCTGATGTGGAAGGGCTAACTTACATGCACAGAAAGCTTGTCCAAGCTCACTCAGCCTCCAAGGTCCATGGAATTATAAAATCTCATGTTTATCTTGTTCAACTCCCCGTTGTATGAATCCCTCAAAATGCATTCCTTTCTCTTTGGCTCACACCTTTCTGCCACAAAGAGTTAACCACCTCTGTTCCACCTTTAGGCAGCATCAGTTTTTCTAAAAGAACTTTTTTAATGGGCCAAAATCTGACTCCATTTTGGAGGCCATATTTAGCCAGTCATATCTCCAGCTTCTCTGATAACCTACCAGAGTTAACTTCTGTAATCTAGGAGACTTTCTATTCAACTAGCCTGCTTTCTGAGTATAGCATTAGTTTAAATTCATAATATATGAGAGAAGCCCTACAACTTCACCAGCCTCTGCTTCAGAAATTTCCTTTCCATGAACTCTTGGAAACCTCTAGATTCTAAAATGGGGACCATCCATGGCATCATTATTACCATCCTCATGTATTTGCTGAGCCCTTGATATGTGCAGAACATTGTTCTGGGTACTACAAGAGTAATACAGCCAATCCCACATAAGAATAATAGCTAATAGAGAGAGAGCTCTTGCCCCCTGCCAGGCTCTGTTCTAAGAGCTTTATGGGAATAAACTCCTGTAATCCTCATAATTGCCCTATGATGTAGGTGCTATAAATATGTGTCCCACTTTACAGATGAAGAAACTAAAGTACAGAGAAGTTAGCAAGGCAGTGCAAGGCTATGTGCTAGGAAGGAGAAGAAGAGAACTTGAACCTAGGCAGTGTGGCTCCAGAGCCTGTGCTTTCAACACTACACCATGCTGCACTACACAGGAAGGCTCTGTTGCCAATAACTGGTTGTCTAATGTTCACAGGGGAAAACAGTAGCAATATCAGTGTCTTAGTCATCTAGTGCTGCTGTAATGGAAATACCACAAGTGGATGGGCTTTAACAAACAGGAGTTTATTCTCTCCCAGTCTAGTGGGCTAGAAGGCCAAATTCAGGGTGTCAGCTCCAGGAGAGGGCTTTCTCTGTCAGCTCTGGAGGAAGGTCCTTGTCATCAATCTCCCCCTGGACTAGGAGCTTCTCTGCACAGGGACCCTGGGTCCAAAGGATGCGCTCCGCTCCCAGCACTGCTCTCTTGGTAGTATGAGGTTACTTCTCTTCTCTTTCCTTTCCTTTCCTTTTATCTCTTATAAGATAAAAGATGGTGCAGGTCACACCCCAGGGAAACTCCCTTTGGATTAGGGATGTGACCTGGGTAGGGGTATTACATCCCACCCTAATCCTCTTTAACATAGTCTAATCTTGCCTCATTAACCACAGGCAGAGGTTAGGATTTACAACACATAGGAAAATAACATCTATCACAAAATGGAGGACAACCACACAATACTGGGAATCATGGCCTAACCAAGTTGACACATGTTTTTGGGAAACACAGTTCAGTCGTTGACAAGCAGGCTATAATCAAAGTGTTAAACATAAGGAGAAGACTGTAAATACTGCAGACGTTCTGAAAAAGGAGAGACGGCTTTCCATCAGGGCAGACAGGGATGGCTTTCAAGAGTTGAGTGTTGTCTGAGCAAGACTGTGAAGGATGGGTGGAGATCCAGTATATGGAACAGGGGTGCAGGACAGCCTAGGCAAAACAAAGAGGGTGGGTAGAAATGCAAGGGCAGGAGAGCCCAAGGTCTTTGCAGTGCATGAGTGAACCAGTGTGGCTAGAGCCTGGGTTCATATGTAGGATAAGCTGTGCAAGATGTCTGGGGCTGGATTGTGAAGAGTGTGAATTAGGGCTAAGGCACCAATATGCAGGTAGAGCACCATTTCCCCATCCGCGTTTTGCTGAGAAAGAAATGTGAAAACAGTCTAACTCAGTACATTACTCATGACCAGCTGATAAGCTAACATATAGCCAGACTGAGAGAAGAATATGGATGTACTGACTTCTGCTATTGTGTTTAGTTCAGCCAGAAGTTAAAATAATTTCCCTCCTACTGTGCACTAATCATACAAATAGCTTAAAGTAAATGTGAACTCATTGAACATTAACAGTATATTGCCCCCCCCCCCGCATTTTTGGTTATTTTTTAAACAAGTGCTGCAAAATTTCTTTAGTAAAAGGTCACTCATTCTTCAAAAGAAGTTAACTGGTGAGAAGCCAACCCAGTAAGCCGCACTGAGCTGAGTTCAGGTAGCACTCCCTGTAGCTGGATGGATCCACCAGGTGGCAGGCTTCACAATTCTCACCTATTCTCTATGAAGTTATTTTTCTGATATTTAGCATTTGTTTTATCATTAGTGTTTCCAACCAGATATTTGCACTCTGCATCCTTTGTGTGTGTATTGTTTCTTAAGGAAGCTGCATTTCAGTGTATTTCCACAAGTCAAATGAACTGTTCTCTGGAGCTCCCATATTTAGAAATAAGAGAGATCTGGGTTTAGTTTTTATAGGGAAAGAGAACATTTATACAGAGCCTAGTTAATGTGCTCTAATTTAGCAAGCCCTAGTCTTACTGTGGGGCCCTGGTGGTGCAGTGATTAAGCATTTGGCTGCTAACCAAAATGTTGGCAGTTCGAATCCACCAGCAGCTCCTTGGCAAGCCTACTGGGCAGTTCTGCTCTGTCCTGTAGGGTTGCTATGAATCAGAATTGACTCGACGGCAATGAGTTTTTGGTTTGGTTTAGTCTTACTATTTTCTGCTGAGAAATGTTCAGTATTTATATTATGTTTACCTTACACAATGCATATGATATTTTTATAGCTCCTTAATTTCTTCTTGACACTCTGATACTTTGACTGTTAATTGTGTCAATCAACTCCCTGGTTCACTCACAACCACTTATTAAGTACAAGCCATGTGCTCTTTTAGGCACAGGAGAGGTGGAGAGGATCAGGGCTTTCCCTGCCCATAAGGAACACGATTTGGTAGGAAGGGCACTGGAGGTGAGGGGACAGGAGAGCCAGGCTTGGGCTCTTCCACAGGGCTCTGGGAGCTTGGGGTATAAGCTCGGTGTATCTGAATGTGTTTTACTTACCTATAAAGCAAGGATAATAGTCCCTTCCTTCCTCATGGAGATGTTGTAAAAAAAAAGTCTCACTAATTGGTCATGAAAATAAAGTAAGAGAATGTATGTGAAAAAATCTTTAAAAATCAAAATGTGCTTTTAAAAATGCCAGGTGGTATGGCTAGCGTCTTGTAGATAAAGACACAAATGTCAATGCTGAATTATATTAGAAGAGGTTAGAATTGTATTTGGGCTCAAGTGACTCATGTGATAGCTAGAAAACCCCAATGATCATTATGGCTCTGTGTGTCCACGCTGAGTGTGACTGTGGGAAAGGATGGAAAGGATTACAGTGAAAGTCCTTGAAAGGTGAACTTCCAGCCAAGGTTGTTTCACCTTTCGTTCACCTAAGGCATACAGGGAAAACAAAAATTTCAGCATGGCCTCACTCAGTTTGTAAAGAGAAGACCCTCTTCTAAAGAACCTTCATTGGCAGACTTTACATACTTAAAAGCTGGATTTTCTGTTTAAAGAATTAATAGAATACCAATCTATACTATCAAATACAGGTTTATTTTTAAAGTTTTTAGCACTGGCATATAGAATGTATAACTTATTCTTTAAAAATGAAAAAAAATAATTCTCTTGTTCAAGTTCCAATCCTATTTCTCTAAAATATTTCTTAGAAATATGACATTAGGTATGCGATTATATATTCTTAATATATGAAGAACTCAAATCAATGATAAAACACTAAGACTTTCCAATACTGAGATGGATGTAAGACATGAACAAATAATTCCCTAAAGAAATGCAAATGACCAAAATAAATAAGAGACAGTGTCCAGCCTTGTTAATAGTCAAGGAACAAAGATTAAAACAAGATATCATTTTTACTTATAGTATTGATCATTTGTTTAATATTAATACTCAGTTCTGACAAGACTGTGATAAAATAGATACTCATGTGTTGCTGGCAGGAATATAAATTGACAACCTTTCTGGAAAACAATGTGTCAATATGTACTAAGAATCTTTAAAAACTTCAGATAGACCCTTTGATTTCAGTTTATCTAGTCTAATTACATAACCTCTAGAAAATGTCAGAGATTAGGACAATGATTTATGGATTGTTGGTGTTGGTGTTAGGTGCCGTACAGATGGTTCTGACTTGTAGCGACCCTATGTACAACAAAATGATATACTGCTCGGTCCTGCACCATCCTCACGGTTGTTGCTGTATTTGAGCTTATTATTGCAGCCACCGTGTCAGTCTATCTGGTTGAGGGTCTTCCTCTTTTTTGCTGACCCTCTACTTTACCAAGCATGATGTCCTTCTTTAGGGACTGGTCCCTCCTGATAACATGTCCAAAATATGTGAGACAAAGTCTCGCCATCCTTGCTTCTAAGGAGCGTTCTGGCTATACTTCTTCCAAGACAATTTTGTTCATTCTTCTGGCAGTCCACGGTATATTCAGTATTCTTCACTAATACCATGATTCAAAGGCATCAGCTCTTCTTTGTCTTCCTTAGTCATTGTCTGGCTTTCCTATCTATATGAGGCGATTAAAAATATCATAGCTTAGTCAGGCACGCCTTAGTCCTCAAAGTGACATTTTTGCTTTTTAACACTGTAAAGAAGTCTTTTGCATCACATTTGCTCAATGCAGTACGTCATTTGGTTTCTTGACTGCTGCTTCCATGGGCGTTGATTGTGGATCCAAGTAAAATGAAATCCTTGACAACTTCAACATTTTCTCCATTTATCATGATGTTGCTGATTTATGGATAAGGATATGTATTTCAGTTCCCATAAGAATTGAAAAATGGATAACAGTAGCAATAGGGAAATAGTTAAATGCATTTTAATTTACCTATCTGATGGAAAAATATTATGCAGAGAACAGCGTGACCAAGGTAAGGTCATGGAAGCTTCATAGACATCCAAACTCCCTGAGGGACCGGATTACTAGTCTGAGAGCTGGAGACCATGGTCTCGGGGGACATCTAGCTCAATTGGCATAACATAGTTTATAAAGGAAATGTTTTACATCCTACTTTGGTGAGTAGCGTCTGGGGTCTTAAAGGCTTGTGAATGGCCATCTAAGATACTCCACTGATCCCACCCAGTCTGGAGCAAGGGAAAATGAAGAAAACCAAAGACAAAAGGGAAAGATTTGTCCAGAGGGCTAATGGACCACAACTACCACGGCTTCTACCACCAGTCTGATGCCAGCACATCTAGATGGTGCCCAGCTACCACCACTGACTGGTCTGACAGGAAACACAGTAAAGGGTCCCAGACAGAGTTGGAGAAAAGTGTAGAACAAAATTCTAACTCAGAAAAAAAGTCCAGACTTAACTGGTCTGACAGAGACTAGAGAAACCCTAAGAGTATGGCCTCCGGACACCCTTTTAACTCACTACTGAAGTCACTCCTGAGGTTCACACTTCAGCCAAAGACTGGACAGGCCCATAAAACAAAACGAGACTAAATGGGAGTCTTGACGAGAACCCAAGGTTGAGAAGGGGAGAGTGTTGACATATCATGGGTTGGCAACCAGTGTCACAAAAGAATGTGTATTAATTGTTTAATAAGAAACTCGTTTGCTCTGTAAACCTTCATCTAAAGCACAATAAAAATATTAGGTAGAAAAAAATCATGTTTTTAGAGAATAACTAATGATGAAGGGAAATTTTATCAAAATTATTTAAGGTGAAATTAAAAAAACTATAAATATAGTAAGATTAAATTTATGTTTATAAAATGTATGTGTGTATATATATACATATATATATATATATATATATATATATATATATATATATATATATATATATATATATATATCTTTAAATGTGCATATTTATGCATGCCTGAAAAAAGACCAGAAAGAAATGCACTGAAATATTACCAGTGGTAGTAAAATGGTAGTCTTCACAATGATTTTTATTTTATTTTACACTTTACTACTGTCTTCTTACAATGGACCTGTATTACTTCTCAAATCAAGGGGAACAAAATAGACATTAACATTAAAGTAGTCATTCCCTCTTCTTTTAGTCCCCTGGTGATCCAACCATACTTAACTCCCGATGAATTGATGCCACTTGGAGCTGAGTGCTAGGGGTTTTTTTCCAAGGCATAGGCCTGTGAAAAAGATTCTTCTCATAGTTTTGTGTATTTTCAAGTTAATCAGGGCCATGTCTGACTTGGAAAGGACATGTTTCTCCCCTGGTTATTAAGAAATTCAAGAAGAGGTAATTGATGCCAAGGTGAATGGGGGTTCAAGCCTGTCCATCTGCCCTGGTCACCCCTCAACCTGGCTTCTGACTCCACTATCAAACCCATCCCCAGGGCCTGCCCAGAGAGCCCCTGTGCTGGGATTAAGTGAAAAGACACAGAAACCCACTGGGAATTATCTCACCTTTCGGGACTCAGTTAAAGAGAGGCTGTTTCATAGTGGCTGGCATAAATGTTCCAGCTCTGCAAGCTGACAGGTTTTATGGAGGCAGAAAAGGAACCCTTTAAAATAATTAAATATAAAAGTCCCATTCAGTTGTCCTACTCTATGATTTCTAGGCCAAAGGAAAACAAAAAAAGGAGAAAAAAGGAAAATAAATCAACCGAGGGCTGACATCCCCTGGGGACATTTACACTCAATACATATGGATGAAGATAACTATTATTTATAGAGCCCTTTCTACGTGTCATACTTGGTGCTGAAGGCTTTACAAACTTGATCTCATTTAATCCTCATGAGCTCTATGAGTTAGGTGTGGTTATATTGTTAGATAGTAAGGAAAATCAAGGAATAAGAAGGATAAGCAATCTGCTGAGGTCTCAGAGATCAGATTTGAACTCAACTCTGAAGATTTCAGAGCTTGCCCTCTTAAATAAACTTCACATTTCGCCTTCCACCTTTTTATACTGTCAGGACCTCACTGATTGAAGGTTTATTTAGAAATGGGAGGCCTTATATGTATATGCTCGTATGTATTTTTATTTGTCTTTGAATCTCGTCTCTGTTCTGATCTTGTTTCATCACGCCATTTCTCTTTAATACCATCTCTCTCTCTCTCTTTTTTAAATTAGAGTGGAAATAAGGTGTCAATCACTACTACCCCATTTGAAAACACATCAATCAAAACAGGACCAGCCAGAAGAAACAGCTATAAGAGCCGGATGGTGAGGCGGAGTAAGAAATCAAAGAAGAAAGAAAGTCTAGAAAGGTTAGTTAAATCATATTCCTTGCAAAGTTGGTGTATTCCCATGTTGGAGAAAAGTTACTGCCTACTTAATTTAAATGCTTACCTATAAGAAAGATCTGTTTCTCTGTGAGAAATTTTATGGTATGGTTCATATATGTTTATGTTAAAGTTCATATTCATAGTATCATTATTTTTCATAGTAAAAGGATTTACATATTTACATTGTAGAAGGATTTAGATTGCTTTTTTTCATGTGTAGATACCATGAAAAGCGCTTTGCTGTTTTTTAAGCCACTAGACTTCATTCAGTTGAACTGGATTTGAGGAACTCAATCTTGAGGCAATCTTTAACATGAATCTGCGTTTAATGATGTCCTTTACATTATCTAAAAATAATCAGCTGCTTTATTTATTTATTTATTTTTCACCAGAAACTGGAACGTAGATTTATTTATTTATTTTTGGCTGACATGTATTTTTTCTTTCTTTTTTTTTTTTTTTTATTGTACTTCAGGTGAAGGCTTACAGAACAAATAGTTTCTCATGAAACAGTAGTACACATATTGTTTTATGACATTGGTTAACAACCCCACAACATGTCAACCCTCTAACTTCTCAGCCTCTTTTTTTGGTGAAAATACACATAGCGAAAGATAGACCATTTCAAAAATTTCTACATGCACAGTTCAGTGACATTGACTATGCTCTTCCAATTGTGCTGCTATTCTCATTTAAGATGAAGGCTTACAGAACAAAATAGTTTCTCAGTTAACAGTTACTACACATGTTGCCCTATGACAATGGTTAACAATCTCACAACACATCAACAATAGCCTTACTCAACCTTGGGTTCCCTATCACCAGCTTCCTTGTTGCCTTCCGCCTTCTGGCCCTTGGCACTGGACTACTGTACCTTGTTAGTCTCATTTGGTTTTACGGGGCTGTCCACTCCCCGGCTGAACAGTGAACCTCAGAGGTAACTTCACCATTGAGCTCAAAGGGTGTCTGGGGCCATACTCTCAGGGTTTCTCCAGTCTCCTTTAGGCCAGTAAATCTGGTCTTTTTTTTTTGTGAGTTAGAATTATGTTCTACATCCTTCTCCAGGTCTGTCCAGAACCCTCTGTTGTGATCCTGGTCAGAGCAGTCAGTGGTGGTAGCTGGGCACCATCTGGCTGTACTGGACTCAGTCCAGTGGAGGCCTTGGTAGCTGTGGTCCATTAGTCCTTCAGACTAATCTTTTCCTTGTATCCTGTTCTCTTCATTCTCCCTTGCTCCCAAAGGGATGAGACCAGTGGAGTATCTTAGATGGCCGCTCACAGGCTTTTAAGACCCAAGACACTACTCACCAAGGTAGAATGTAGAACATTGTCTTTATAAGCTGTGTTATGCCAGTTGAGCTAGATGTTACCCGAGACCATGGTGCCCACAGCCCTCCGCCCAGCAATTCAGTCCCTCAGGGAGTTTGGATGTGTCTATGGGGCTTCCATGACCTTTCCTTGTACAAGTTGTGCTAGTTTCCCCTGTATTGTGTACTGTCTCACCCTTCACCCAAGATACCACTTATCTATTGCCTATTTAGTATTTCCCTCCCACCCCTCCCATCCCTGGTAACCAACAAAGATTGTTACATTTTGTGTGTGAACTTTTTCATGGGTTTTTACAATAGACGTCTCATACAATATTTGTCCTTTTGTGATTGACTTATTTCACTCAGCATAATGTCCTCCAGTTTCATCCATGTTATGAGATGGTTCACAGATTCATTGTTCTTTCTCGTTGCATAGTACTCCATTGTGTGTATGTACCGTAGTTTGTTTATCCATTCATCTGTTGATGGGCATCCAGGTTGTTTCCATCATTTTGCTATTGTGAACAGTGCTGCCATGAACATAGGTGTGCATACAGTTGCTTTATTTTAAATGCCATGTATTCTAAAATAACTATTCCTTTAAAGCTTCCAAATAAGCTCACAAGTAAAAGGGCTTTATTTTACTGACTGAAAATCTAACTAACTTGTATATGTTCGCAGTCTGGGAAGTAATGATGAGTATCTTATTGTGCTCTGTATAGATAGATGCTAGCAAGATTTGGATATGTATTTCTCGTAGGAATATTTCTTGTAAGGCAACTCCCCATAAAATAACAAAACATCCCCTCCTTTATCCACTTGAATCTTTCGCATCTGACCATATTAAGAGGATTTTTATTGCTAGAAATGTAGAATAACAGGCAAATGAAAAGGAGATGATGTATTAACTCCAGGAAAAACAAAATGTATAAGAAAGGGAATATAATTATGCTTTACATGGCCCAGCTGTAAATAATTTTTATAATATAAAATAAACACCAGCTTTTTTCTAACCAAAAAGTTTTGTTTAAACATCTTGAGAGAAGTAGAAAATGGGAGATATATTTGGTCAGAAGACAGAAGGGGATTGTATAAGAGAATTTAATCCTCATCTGTTTTTGTAGGCAATCAACATAATTTCTAAAACTGAAAAATTAAAAAAATACCAGTCTAGCACACTATTTAGCAATATCAAGACAGGTAGGAGAAGAAACAGCTAAAAGGATGGAAAGTGGTTTCTCTGGGGAGTGGGAAAGAAGCTGAGCAGGGGAGTTGCTGTTTTTCATTAGAAGCTCATAGAAATATTTGACTTTTTAGCCCCAGTACATTTATTTCTTTGATTGCAGTCACACACACGCACACACACACAAGTCCTGGGATCCTTCTTTTATGTTGTGTTTTATATTTTGATTGTGTGCTTTAAGTCATATAGAATAAGTTGGTTCGCAGGTAGCAGTGTTGAAACTTTCTGTTCAGGCTTAGCGGAGGTGAGCTGGGCTTCTGTGATGGTGAAAGAACTCTGTGCACCGCATGCACTTACAAGCCGTCCGCAGCTGAGCTTTTTGCTCTCCCATGTGCTCGTTGAGCACTGAATGCACATTTGCTTCTACAGCCGCTGCAGAGTATCTGCTGCACTGCTGATATGAGAAGCTTTAGCTTCTCCTTTCTTAGGTTTCTATCGAAGTATACAGTCTACATTGTAGTTAGGAATATTCAGGAGCCCACAATGGGATAAGCACAGCACACAACCCTTAGCAGATAAAGCCTCTGCCCAGTGTATCACCATTAAAGAATTCTATATCCAAGATAATGGGTTTTCTTCCAGAGATTTACTTTGTATGATCTCATAATTAAACTGCATCAGTGTATTAGCAGGCAGGTACTCAGAAGCTTTCAGGCAAAGAACATCCTCCTCACAAACCTAGTAAGTAATTAAATATACATGTAATGTATATATTTTTCCCCCAACTCTTCTTAAAAGGGTTGGAATTAAGAGAGTCTCCATTTTATACAATCAAAGAATATTCCTTTATAAGTCATAAAAATCATCTTTGAATATAAAAGTGGTATCCTATTCTTTAAAATTACTGGGGCTGCCATCATATCAACATCTCTGACACAGACTTGTTGAACTGAATACACTGGTATTGTGGGGTAGCAGGAGTAGTTCTGAAAGTGGAATTGGGATGGAATTCGTCTGGCTTGTCTTCTGATCAATTTCCTTCTATTTTCACTCTAGGAGGAGATCTCTTTTCAAAAAACTAGCTAAGCAGCCTTCTCCTTTACTCCATACCAGCCGAAGTTTCTCCTGCTTGAACCGATCCCTCTCATCGGGAGAGAGCCTCCCGGGTTCCCCCACCCACAGCCTGTCTCCCCGATCTCCCACACCAAGCTATCGCTCTACCCCTGACTTCCCATCTGGTGAGTGAGACTCCTGGGCTCGACAGCAGGTAGAGAGAGGAGGTGAACAGCATCAGCTGAGGTCCTGAAGATGTGAAACTAATTCCAGCTGAAGGAAAGAAGGCTGAGGATGTAAACAATGTAGAACAGGATATATAGGGAGGTCATAAGCAGTGGCTATTCTGGCCATTAAAATAAGACAGGAAAGGGGGAGTTTTTGCTTAGGAAGCATTGAGTTTATGTTAATGGTGGTGGAATAATTTGCAAAACAATAGTGAGAATGGTTACACAACATGAAGAATGTAATTAATGTCATTGAATTATACATGTAGAGATTGCTGAATTGGGAATATTTTGTTGTGTATATTTTCACCGCAATAAAATAAATAAGACAAGAAATATCGGATTAAACCTCAGTGGCGGGAGCTTTATCTGAAAAGCATTTCTTTCATTAGAGTTAGATGCTGAGACAATTTGCTGACCTGTCCTGACCCTCCCTAAAACAGTCTGGGCTAGAAGCATGGAAAGAAAAGGGGAGATGACCGTGGATACTCAAGGTGTTCTGTTTTTCTCCCACAGGTACTAACTCCTCCCAGAGCAGCTCCCCAAGTTCTAGTGCCCCCAACTCTCCAGCAGGATCAGGGCACATCCGGCCCAGCACTCTCCATGGCCTGGCCCCAAAACTCAGCGGGCAGAGGTACCGGTCTGGAAGGCGTAAATCAGCTGGCAGCATCCCGCTTTCCCCCCTGGCCCGGACACCCTCTCCAACTCCCCAGCCCACTTCCCCGCAGCGGTCACCCTCGCCTCTGTTGGGACACTCGCTTGGCAATTCCAAGATCGCTCAAGCCTTCCCCAGCAAAATGCACTCCCCTCCCACCATTGTCAGACACATAGTGAGGCCCAAGAGTGCAGAGCCCCCGAGGTCCCCACTGCTCAAACGCGTGCAGTCGGAGGAGAAGCTCTCGCCCTCCTACGGCAGTGACAAGAAACACCTGTGTTCCCGCAAGCACAGCCTGGAGGTGACCCAGGAGGAGGTACAGCGGGAGCAGTCGCAGCGGGAAGCCACCTTGCAGAGCCTGGAGGAGAACGTGTGTGATGCTCCGTCCCTCAGCCGCGCCAGGCCCGTGGAACAAGGCTGCCTGAAACGGCCTGTCTCCAGGAAGCTGGGGAGGCAGGAGTCTGTGGACGATTTGAACCGAGAGAAGCTGAAGGCCAAGGTGGTGGTGAAGAAACCAGACGGCTTCCCCGAGAAGCAAGAGTCCCATCAGAAATCCCACGGAGCCAGCAGTGATTTGGAAAACCTCACTTCCTTTAGACTAGAGGAGAGAGAGAGGAAAATCTTCCCAAAGGCATTAGAAAGATCAAATCACTTTGAAAACAAAGCCAGCATGCAAGAGGCCCAGTCCACAGGCAGCCTGCTAAAAGATGCTCTTCACAAGAAGGCCAGCGCACGGGCCAGCGAGAACACGGCCTTGGACACCACAGCATCTGGCTACAGCCCTGTTCCTGGGGAGCACAGCCAGGGTGCAGGGGACTTCAAACGTGTTTCCCCTCCTGGCACCCTCCAAGATGGTCTCTCCCACTTTGCTGATAGGGCGGCCCCCAAGAAGGGTGAAAACCCAGAGAAGGCCACCCAGGCCAAGGAATGTCTCCGCTGTGAGAAATTAGACAGCACGCTTGCCAATATCGATTACCTCCGAAAGAAAATGTCACTTGAAGACAAAGATGACAGCCTCGGCCCCATGCTGAAGCCCAAGATGGCACCGAGCAGCTATGATTGCCTGCCAGGAAATGCAGTCCGGCCTGTGGCTGGGCCTCAAGAGGCCCCACCAGCCACCGAGGGCCGAGCATTTATCAGCAGTGCCCACACAGCTCAGATCAGCACTGCCGCCTTTGTTCCTCTCAAGGCCTTAACTGGCCGGATGGACACTGTGGCCGAGAAGCCAAGCTTGGTTGCTCCTGAGTCCCCTGTCAGGAAGAGCCCCTCCGAGTATAAGCTAGAAGGTAGGTCTGTTTCCTGCCTGAAGCCCATTGAGGGCACTTTGGACATTGCTCTCCTGTCTGGACCTCAGGCCTCCAAGACAGAACTGTCTTCCCCAGATCCTGAACAGAGTCCCGGCGGGGGCAGTGACATGAGGCCATCCACACCAATGGTTCTTCTTGGCAGCCCCGCGAAGGGCGAAACGACCAGTCAGAGGGAATCTTCCTCTGCCAGCTTGAAGATGCATAAGTCCTACTTGCTCGAGCCAAGGTTCCAGCCACCCAGCTGGGGCCTCCAGAACTCCCCAGCAGCTCCGCAGCCTGACCCAGAGCTAAAGCAGGACAGGAAAGTCTCCCATTCCACCACCAGGGCCCTGGTGACAGTCATGGAAGATGATCCTCAGCAGAGAGAGAGCAGTGCCACCAGACACCAAGACCGTACCCCTGATGCCAAGCTCCTCCCCTTCCCAGGGCAGAACCTCCACAGTGCCACTGGGAGTCCAGACCCAGCTGTGCCCCACAGCCTCCTGCACTCTGAAGGGCCTCCCTCCAGGGAGAAGCCCAGCCTGAAAGAATCATCTGAAAGGGGCCCTTCCACAGCCAGAAGTGAGCGGTCTGCCACGAAGGCGGATGCCCGCCGAGACCTATCCAGAGAGCAGTACCCTGCAGAAACTGCTAAAGCTAGTGACAACTCCAAAAGTCTACCCTCTGCAGGAAAGACCCACCCAGACTTCTACACACAAGCCCAGACCATGGAGAAAGCTTGGGGGCCTTGTGGGAAAACAAACCATAAGGAAGGCCCAGGTGAGACGAGACCACTGGCCAGAGAGGACTCTTCTTTGCGCTCTGCTGGAATTCCCTGTGAAAGGGAGTTGAGGAAGGTCAGAAGTGGCATGGAACCCAAGCCTGAAGCCCCTCTACCCGGGTGGTCTCTGCAGCCACCAGGAATTGCGAGTGGGAAGAGTGAGAAGCTCTCCAGTTTCCCATTTTTGCAGAAAGACAGTCCCAAGGAATCTGACAGGAAAGACCAGCCTCTACAGAAACACCTCAGCAGTAGCCCTCAGCCCCCACTGACCACCAAAGAACTCCCTGGCCTGGCCACTCAGCAGTACTGTAGTCTTCCAAGCCATTCTTCAGGCAAAGAGCCAAGGATCAAGCCCAGTGCTGCAGAACCCAGCCCGGGTCTCCAGGACCCTCCCAAGTCTGCTCCTGTGTACAATGAAAGCAGCAGCCAGAAGCCCAGGCCTGGCCCTGACCCATGCCCACCAAAGTCTAAGCACCCAGACAGGCCCCTCTCCTCCCAAAAAGCAAGCATCGGAGCTGCAAAGGGCAAAGAGCCTGTCCAGCAGCCCCTCAGCAGCTCCAACAAAGAGGGCAAGAGCAGTGGTAAGGGGGTGTTGGATATGTTCCCTGCCATCCCAGGTTCCCAGAACAAAGCCAGTGATGCGATCCACCAGGGAGAAAGTGGGCCTTCCCTCCCACTGCAAACCGAAGGGGGTCTTCTAGACCCTAAGCCAAAACCCACCAGTGGTGGTCATCCCCCAGAGGTGCTGGAGAAGCCCATGCATTCGCCAAGGCAGGGATACCCAGGTTTTGGTGACTCAGTCGACCAGAAACTTCCCACTGTCAGTGAAAAGCAAACCCTGTCTCCAAAGCACCCCAAACCATCCACTGTGAAAGATTGCCCTGCTCTGTGCAGACAGACAGACAAGAATCCAAGTCAGCAGGCCATCACCACAGACAGAGGGTCTGAAGGGAAAAAATGTACAGAAGCACTTTATGTTCCAGCAGAGAGTGGGAAGCTGGAGGCCAGCCTTTCCCTTGCTCACAGTGAGGCCAGGCTGAAAGGTGCAGAGAGGCCAGCTGCAGTAGTGGGGAAGGGTTTCCCAGAGGCCAAGGGGAAAGGGCTCGGGCCCCAGAAGTCCTCGACAGAGGCAGGCAAGCCTGGTGGCATGAAACGGTCGCCCTCCGCCACTGGGCAGAGTTCTTTCCCATCCGCTGCCCTCCCGGAGAAGTCTCTGAGCTACTCCTCCAGCTTTCCAGAAACCAGACCAGGAGGCCGGGAGGCCTCTACAACCAGCAGCGACACCTCTTCTGCCAAGGCCAATGGGGGCATGGCTGAGCCCACAGTCCCCAGCATCAGCGACCATAGGAAGTCCCTGTCAGGGGGGGATGGCAGAACCCAAATGACAAAGAGCGACTCTTTGCCATCCTTTTGGAGCTCCACTATCACTCTAGAGTTGAACCACCCTGACCCCAACCTGGGTGGGGGAGTTGGCCACCGGGACAGGGCCCTGTCAGTGACTGCCACTGTAGGAGAAACCAAAGGGAAGGAGCCTGCCCCGGCCCAGCCTTCTACAGCGAGGAAACAGAATGTGGGCAGAGAAGTGGCCAAGCCAGCCCCAGCTTCAAACACTGACCGCCCCCTCACCTTTTCTGCTGAGAAGGACTTTGTGGTGAGGCAGAGACGGGGGAAAGAGAGTTTGCGGAGCAGCCCTCACAAAAAGTCTTCGTAAT
This sequence comes from Dugong dugon, assembly GCA_030035585.1. Taxonomy (NCBI): domain Eukaryota; kingdom Metazoa; phylum Chordata; class Mammalia; order Sirenia; family Dugongidae; genus Dugong; species Dugong dugon. The sequence continues at coordinate 71,817,538 of CM057460.1, forward strand.
GGGGCTGGACCTGGGGGCAGGACTGTGGAGACTCAGCCTGAATGTGTGACTGTGTCTTGACTACCTTTCTTAACCAGCACTGTGTGGGGTTTCTGCCAGGCAGAGGGGGGAGCCTCAGTAAGGAAGGGGAGAGGGAAAGACAGAAAGAGGGGACCTTCTTCCAAATGCCTTCCCAATTTTAACCGGTAAAACTGTTACCATATAGTGTTTGTACAAAAGACAAAAATACCTTTCCAATTGAGATTGTTGAGGAAAAAAGATTTTCTCTGTAAATATCTAGCAATGTGTTTGGTTTTGAATGTAGAGTCTATACCTTGCTGCTGATTTCGTCGTTTACTACAGCTTTGTTGTTTTTTTTTTTTAAATAAGATTTTTGCGTAGTTATCATAATGTAGTAATGAAGCAAAATGGTTAAAACTGGGTGTATGTATAAATATATATGCACCCATCTTCATATATATGCACATCCATGCACATGTTTTGGTCTGTGGTTTAATAGAATATTTCAAGGTGACATTTTTATAAGTTAAAACATTCTAAGTAGAGTTAAAGATGAAAGAAAGCCCTAAATATAGTAGATTGTGAGTTTTTATGTGTATTTTTAACCAGAGATTTTGATAGTACTGTATCTGGCTACCTATATTTCCAGATCAAAAGCAAGAACTACTCTTAATCACTGCATTTAGAATCTTCCTCCATTAGGAATGGCCAGAACAAATGGAGCTAGCCATTTGCATGTCACAGTCATCCTAATGGGCATTTGATCCTGGGTCCAACTGTCTGAAAGGCCAGTTGTCCTTGTCTGTGTATGTTGAGTCTCCACCCTAGGTGGAGCAGGAACTATAAACACACATCAGCTTCATTTCTGTTCTTTTTCTTTCCCTTGTTTTCAAACTCTTACACTCAGGCCTTTATGCTGTGAGTCACTAGTCCAAGAAGCACACGTTTTGTGGTTGTCCTGCACCAGCCCTGCTCTTGAATACAAAGGAAAATTACTGACCGCACACAAATCGGCTTGTACTTAGGGTCAAGTAATAAGCATCAGGCATTGGAAGAGGTTTTAAATTTGCCTTTTTGAGGAAAAGAAGGGGGGTGGATTTTGGCATCATAGCACACTGTATAAAGAAATAATCAGGACATCAGATACATTTTAATACATAGCTGGGGCCTTATGTTGTAGATGAAGCTTGCTGTTTTTAGCAGGTTCTGGGTTTCACATTCATTTCTGATGCATCGAGTAGCTCCATACATTTCATAACATGATCTCTTTATTTGTATGCAAAATAATACTGTATTAATAAAGAGCAGCATTTTTGTAACACACAGACTTGTTGGAGCTATTTGGTGCTTGAATGTGATGGTTCTTTTTACTTTTGCTAAGCCTTATTTAAATTTTGTATACCGTGAAATATGTAGAATTTGTCAAATCATTTTAGTGCTGAGGGGTTTTTGTCTGTTTTCTGTTGCAGTTTTTCTGGTGGCTTGTTTTGTTTTGTAAGACGGCACTTGCTGACATAAGTACTAAGGCGCTAGGTGAAAATACACACAGGTAAGTATTTATAAGATGCTTGGAGTCTGTAGTAGAATTTGTTGCTTTGTTTGCTTTTGTGTAAGAGAAAAATCCTAATAAATAACTGATCTGGCCCCAGTCTCCTTCAGGGATGTCTTAGTATCTTCAGGCTATAAAATTGTTCATCTGAGCATCATCTTATGGCCCTGTGGATTGTAAATCAACTAGCAAGGCTGTAAACTCCGCTCCTAAAACAATGACATAATTTAATCAACTGTTTTGGTTGTCCTTCATTCTGAAAGGAGTTGGCAATGGCAAGAAAAAAGAAAAAAAGTTTCCTCCTTGCACCTAAATATATTTTCCCATGTGGTTTTAGCCATTTCCCATCACTACTTTTTTGAAATTATAGAAGAAACAAATATTTTACAAGAACTGAGATGACTTTCAAAAGTGGTCTCAGCATTTATAATGCATATCTGTGTTTGGCGGTTGTCATAACCCAGTCCTTCTGCAGTCAGACGTCAAGACAGGTCTATTGGGGAGGAAGTTCATGGTTTACAGCCTTTGCTTTTTAACTGTCTAGTTTCCTTTAAAGCACAACTAGCTGCTTGTTTACAAATGATATTTTTATGTATATTTTGTATAGTGTATTATCATTTTTGCCAAATGTTTTTTTGCATTTTGGATGAGTAAAGAGTACTTAAGGTTGCATTCACGTAATACCTGTTTGTTGTTGTAAACCTCTCCAGTCAGCTGGTAGAAATTCTCCTAACTGTGTTCTATTTGGTCAGTCTCTGTGTGATTGTAAGGTGTGCTCCTTGGTAGTACTCCCAGCTATAGATTTACCAGCTTAAAAGTTTGTTAGGATCTGTGCAATAAAGTGTTTGCAGTCTTATTTTCTCTAAGAAACTCCCTATGGATGTCATAATTGTTGTATATTGAACAAATATTTATACTTATGCAGTTGCATAACATTGAAATAAAAATTTAGCATGAAAAGATAATGACTAATAAGCTTTTTTCCCATATGCACATATACATACCACCTCCCAAATGTTACTGAATATAACATCCTATTATGGAAAGTGTGGATTTTTGCAAATTGCCTTTTGCTTCATGGACTGGTTTGCTAATTTTTTTACTTACACAAACATAGTCCCTACGTACACAAACATAGTCCATTCTTCAGGATTAAGTCCTCTGTTAAGTCCTTTCTTTTTTTGTATTTTTTTTTTTTAATTAACCTTCTTCCTTGCCCACAGAACTTAGCAATTTCCACACCATGTTCACCATCTTCCCCATAATCCCAGAAAAAGAGGTATTCTTTCTGTGTGATACTACCTCCTCTGATTCTCCCAAGATCTTGTTCCATCAATTACCATTGTTCCCCCCACCCCCCGCCACCCCTTTCCTCCCCTCCGGTCTCTTTCCTTTCTGAAAACCTTTTTCTTGACCTTGCCTTTCCCCTCTTCTCCTTCTCAGCTGACTTCCCAAAAGAATAGTCTGCACTTCGTATTTTCAACTCTTCACATCATTCCTCACCCCACTTTCACGTGGCTTCAGCCCATCACACCATCGACACTGCTCAAAGGTCACCAATAACAAGGCTGAATCCAAAGCCCACTTTTCAGGACATCGCATCAGTAGGCCATCTTCTCCTTGAATAGAGAGGAATGTCAGTCTTCCTTGACACCACACTCCTCTCTGCTAGTTCTCTTCAACCTTCTTTTACCTATTCTTTTCTGTCTCTTTGGATGGTTTCTCTTCTTCCTCTGAATACTTGTGCCCTTACATACTGGTGCTTCCCAGAGTTCGTTCTTGGTCTCTGGGCATTTCTCCTTGGATGTTCCATTCACTCAAGAGCGTTTCTCCTTGGCTGCTCCTCAGGCATCTCAAATTCAAAATGTCCGAAAATGAACTAATTATCTTCTGTACCCCTTCTTCTCAAACTGAAAAACAAAAAACAAACCCATTGCTGTCAAGTCAATTCTAACTCATAGCGACCCTATAGGACAGAGTAGAACTGCCCGATAAGGTTTCCAAGGAGCGCCTGGTGGATTCAAACTGCCACCCTTTTTTTTTTTTTGGTTAGCAACCATAGCTCTTAACCACTACACCACCAGGGTTTCCCTTTCTCTCAAAGCACCCTCTATTCCCTATATTCCATCCAAGCCAGATGTAGGCTTCTACCTAAACTCTTCTGTCTCCCATCACATCTAAATAATCACCAAGTCCCACCAATTTAATGAAATACTCATCTATGCAATCCATCCTCCCTCACTATTTTGCCACCAACAGCCTTAGTTTAGTCTCTCATATTCTCTCAGATTACTTCAACAGCCTCCTAACTGGTCTCCTTTCCTCTGCTCTTTACCTCCTCCCGTCCTTTCTTCACAATGTACCTACCCAGAGAGATGTTTCTCAACTGCAAATCACAATTACAAATACTGCTCTTGCTTTAAACCTTTAAATAGCTCCCATATTCTTTAGGATAAAGCCCAGTTCCTTAAACTTGCTCTTTCCATCTCACCGTGGGTAACTCCAGCTCACCCTTCATGTTGAACTCAGGCATCAGGAGGAAGCTGTGGTGAGGGCCTCAGCTGGCCAGTGAGCTCATCTTCTTTGCCTCCCTGTGCATCTCCCCCAGGGACTTACCACATTATTTTGGAATTATCTGTTGCCATATGTGTATCTTCTTTACTAGACTCCAAGTTCCCTGGGTCTTTGTCTTGTTTATTTCTAGGACCCAGCTCCTAGGGATTGTCAGTAAATATTTGCTGAACTGAATTGAGAAAGAAAGAAATATTGGTGGCTACCATTTGTGGCCCATTTAGCATGAGTCAAGCACCACCCTAGATACTTTGCATTATCTCATTTAACCTCCATGCCCTTTGAACTGTGTGATGTTGCCTCATTTTATAGATTAGGAAACCAAGACTCAGAAAAAAAGGTCAAGTGAGTTACCCTAGAGATTGGCAGGGCTGGGACTTGAATTCAAGCAATCTGACTCCAGAGGCCTGCACGTTTAACCTCTACCATTAGACTAGACTTGCCTCCTCCCACACTCTCATCATCTACTGCTCTGTAGATTACAAGATGCAAGAGGACAGAATCGTGACATGATGATCTTCATTGCTTGCATAATATAGTATTCCCTGCTTCGAGGAACCCACTCTGCTCAGATTCACATTTTGAAAAAGTAATTATAGAAATGATTATTTTAATGGTACTTGATATCACACTATGCAGAAAAGTAAGTCAGCCTTCACCATAAAACACACATACACATACACACACACAAACGATATTAAACACACATATCACAGAGCCAGTAACAGTCACAGTCACAGCAATAGCTGTTAAATAAGCAACCAATTTAGAGAAAATGCATAAGATAAACTTTTTTTTTTTTTTAATGAAAGCTAGTTAAAAGTATTTACCTTGCTGTAGACTAGGTAAAAGTAGCAAGGTTATTAAAGGGCCTGATGGCTCTAGACAGACATGCTCCTGTGAATCTGACCACTCTGAGGCATAACTTCTTGTACAATATTTTTAGCACCTGCACAGTGCTATGTAATCTTATTTGGGACATTTTTAATATAAATGTAGCTAAATATGTGTTTGGGGGGGATAACATTTCCCTAACAAACTGTGAGGAATACATTTGCTTTCCTTTTAAGCCCAAGTTGTTATTTTTAATGAATCTCTATACCTGAATGTAAGTACAGTGGTGTGCAGTCTAGAGGAATTACAATTTTGGAATAGGGGTGGATGAGGCAAGATAACCAATGTTGTTGTTTGCCATTGAGTTGATTCTGGCTCATAGCAACTTTGAAGGGCAGAGTAGAACTGCCGCTAGGGTTTCCAAGGATGTAATCTTTATGGAAGCAGACTGCCATGTCTTTCTCCTGCAGAGTGGCTAGAAGGTTCAAACTGCTGACCTTCCATTAGCAGCCCAGTGCTTAACTCAGCACTTAACCATTATGCCACCAGGGCTCCTTAAGATAACCATTACGACCAGAGAATTCATAAACTGTGAGGTTGGAGTGAAAATAAGGAGAAATCACATCTTCAAAAGAAATCAGTGCTAACTCACTCACAGGGGGCAGTCAAATTGGATCCTCACCAGCCAAGCACTTACAAGAGGAAAAGAGGTTTGTCTGATGACTTCGAACACATCTCAAATTCTAACATACACATGAGTCACGTGACAATCTTCCAGATTCGGATTCGTAAGAAGGTCTAGGGTAGGGCTAAAGATTCTGAGAATCTAACAAGATCCTGCATAAACGGTTAACATCAAAAGGTTGGAGGTTTGAGTCTACCCAGAGGCACCTGGAAAGAAAGGCCGAGAGATCTACTTCCAAAATATCAGCCACTGGAAACCTTATGGAGCTCTGGTGGCACAGTGGTTAAGTGCTATGTCCAGCTACGGCTGCTAACCAAAAGGTAGGCAGTTCATATCTACCAGCTGCTCCTTGGAAAGTGGATGGGGCAGTTCTACTTTGTCCTGTAGGGTTGCTATGAGTCGGAACTGGCTCGTTTGGAGCACAGTTCTACTCTGACACACAGGGGCTCGCTATGAGTCAGTTGATTCTATGGCAACTGTTTTTTTTTTTTTTTTTTTTTTTTAATAAACCTTAAGTGAGTCAAGTACTGCCTGGCTGGAGCCCACACTAATGCCCTGCCTGGCTCCACCAGGTAATTAGAATCTCTCAAGATGGGGCCCAGGCATTGGTACTTAAAACAAAAACAAAGCCTCCTCAGCTGATTCCAATGTGTGGCCGAGGTTGAAAACCAAAATATAGAAAAAATTCTCTACCTAGAGCTTGATACTTTGTTGTTTATTAACTTACTCCCCTATCTCAAAGTGAAACCTCTCAAAAAGAGCTTAAAGAAATTCCCTGTGTAACTGCTGGTGCAGTATTCTAAAGACCCTTGCTACTCAAAGTGGACTTCTCACACCAGCAGCATCAGACATTGCCTGGGAACTTGTTAGAAATTCAAAATTCCTTGCCCCACCCCAGGTGTATGGAATCAGAATCTGTATTTTCTCAAGATCCCTGTCTTAGTTATCTAAGTGGATGGCTTTAACGAAGAGAAAATTTATTCTCCCACAGTCTAGGAGGCTAGAAGTTTGAATTCAGGGTGCCAGCTCCAGGGAAAGGCTTTCTCTCTCTGTCGGCTCTGGGAGAAGGTCCTTGTCATCAATCTTTCCCCGTAGAGGAGCTTCTCAGCACAGGTGCCCCAGGTCCAAAGGACGCACTATTCTCCTGGCTCTTGTTTCTTGGTAGTATGAGGTCCCCCTGTCTCTCTGCTGGCTTCTTTCTTTTATATCTCAAAAGAGATTGGCTTAAGATACAACCTAATCTTGTAGATTGAGTCCTGCCTCAGCAACATAACTACCTCTAATCCCATCTCATTAACATAGAGGTAGGCTTTATACAACACATAGGAAAATCACACCAGATGACAAAATGGTAGACAATCACACAATACTGGGAATCATGGCCTAGCCAAGTTGAAAGATATTTTGAGGGGGACACAGTTCAATCCATGACAATCCCCAGGGGACTTGTTTGTACATTAAAGTTTGATAATCACTGTATCACTATTTCCCATATTTTCTGAAAGTTTTACTTAGGGTATTTGTTAAAAATAACAATTTCCAGGTCCCATCCCAGATCCTTGACTCAAAAATCTCTAGGGAGGGGCCTGGGAAATTGAGTTTGTATTAAGTGGGTGGAAAGGGCAGATGATTGTTTTCAGGGATGCATGGGAAATACTGGTATAAGAGAACATTCATTAATCATCTGTCTCCAAATTTGTCTATTACTAAAGTCTACTATGATGATTAATGTTTCATCAACTCTAAGTCCTTAGTTATAGAAAACTCATACTTAAAAACCGTTGAAACCATCAGGAAGGATGGACGGAAACATTAGGTACCTGCTATAAATATGCTTAGCACTGGGAAAGATGCTTTTCACTCACCATCTCATTTGAGCCTGAAGACAAATCTCAAACCAGGTAGTGGTGGTAGTATCCCCATTTTACAGATGAGTAATCCAAGGCCTAGACAGGCTATGTAACTTGCTTACATACACCCGGTAAAGAGAGCTTGGATTAGAATCCTGATATTTCTGGTACTAAAACTCTTGACGTTTCTAGATGTTATCAGATGTCGTGTAATTGAATTTGGATACAGGCCCCTCAATGAATAAGCCATCTCATTTCCTCTTTACATGCAGAAAATCATGTGGTGCTATATTATAATTTGGTGATTGGTGGGAAACCATGAGCCAAGGAAACTAATTCTCCATGATAAAAACCAAACCCACTGCCGTTGGGTCAATTCTGACCCATGGCAACCCTAAAGGGCAGAGTAGAACTGCCCAGTCAAAGTTTCCAAAGCTGTAACTTTATGGAAACAGACTGTTAGATCTTTCTCCCTCAGAGTGGCTGGTAGGTTCGAACCACCAACCTTTTGGTTAGCAGCTGAAGACATAACCACTGTGCCACCAGGACTCACTCTCCACAACAGGGCTCCGTTATTAGTTCTTGCAAAATTCTATCATGTGATCTCTGGCATTCTTTCTATCACCAAGGCCATGTTTTCCAATTACCAATCCTTCTTCTTCCTTTCTAACTTTCACATTTCAATCACCAATAATTATCAAAGCATGTTAATTGCATGTTTGATCAATTTCAGACTACAGAAGTTGGTAAAAATCTTCAATTTCTTCATCTTTGGCCTTAGTGGTTGGTGCATAAATTTGAATGATAGTCGTATTAATTGGTCTTCCTTGTAGGTGTATGGATATTATCCTATCACTGACAGCGTTGTACTTCAGGATAGATCTTGAAATGTTCTTTTCGATAATGAATGTGACACCATTCCTCTTAAATTTGTCATTCCCAGCATAGTAAACCGTATGACTGTCTGATTCAGAATGGCCAAGACCAGTTCATTTTAGCTCACTGATGCCTAGGATATCGATGTTTATGCATTCCAATACATTTTTGATGATTTCCAATTTTCCTAGATTCATACTTTGTACATACCATGTTCCTATTATTAGTGGATGTTTGCGGCCATTTCTTCTTATTTTCAGTCCTGCCACATCACCAAATGAAGGTCCCAAAAGTTTTACTCCATCCACATCGTTAAGGTCAACTCTACTTTGAGGAGGCAGCACTTCCTCAGTCATATTTTGAGTGCCTTCCAACCTGAGGGGCTCATCTTCCAGCACTATTAACAGACAATTTTCCACTGCTCTTCATAAGGTTTTCACTGGCCAGTTTTTTCATAAGTAGACTGCCAGGTCCTTATTCTAAATCTACCTTTGTCTGGAAGCTCTGCTGACACCTGTCCAGCATGGGTGACCCTGCTGGTATTTGAAATAAGGGTGACATAGCTTCCAGTATGACAGCAACCCACAAGCCGCTGCAGTACAACAGAAGTTCAGTATTCTCAGTTAGAACAAGGCCAGAGGTCAACTGCAGAACAGGCCATCAGTTGCTCAAATGCAAGTTCAAGTTGAAGCAGAAGAAAATTAGAACAAGTCTACAAAAGCCAAAGTACAGCCTTGAATATATCCCACCTGAATTTAGACACCGTCTCAAGAAAAGATTTGACGCATTGAACACCAACGACCAAAGACCAGATGAGTTGTGGAATGACATGAGGAACATCGTATGTGAAGAAAGCAAGAGGTCATTAAAAAGACAGGAAAGAAATAAAAGGCCAAAATGGATGTCAGAAGAAATGCTGAAATTTGCTCTTGAATGTAGAGTAGCTAAAGCGAAAGGAAGAAATGATGAAGTAAAAGAGCTGAACAGAAGACTTCAAAGGGCAGCTGGAGAAGACAAAGTTAAGTATAATGAAATGTGCAAAGATCTAGAGTTAGAAAACCAAAAGGGAACAACATGCTTGGCATTTCTCGAGCTGAAAGAACCAGATAAAAAAAATTCAAGGCTTGAGTTGCAATATTGAAGGACTCTATGGGGGAAAATATTAAACGATGCAGGAAGCATCAAAAGAAGATGGAAGGAATACACAGAGTCACTGTACCAAAAAGAATTGGTCAACATTCACCCATTTCAAGAGGTAGCATATGATCAAGAACCAATGGTACTGAAGGGAGAAGTCCAAGCTGCACTGAAGGCATTGGCTAAAAACAAGGCTTCAGGAATTGACGGAATACCAGTTGAGATCTTTCAACAAATGGATGCGGCCCTGGAGGAGCTCATTTGTGTATACTGAAAAATTTGGAAGACAGCTACCTGGCCAACTGACTGGAAGAGATCCATATTTGTACTCATTCCAAAGAAAGGTGATCCAACGGAATGCAGAAATTATTCAACAATATCATTAATACCACATACAAGTAAAATTCAGCTGAAGATCCTTCAAAAGTGGTTGCAGCAGTACATCGACAGCGAACTGCCAGAAATTCAAACCAGATTCAGAAGAGGACATGGAACAAGGAATATCATTGTTGATGTCATATGGAGCTAGGCAGAAAGCAGAGAATACCAGAAAGATATTTACCTGTGTTTTATTAAGTATGCAAAGGCATTCCACTGTGTGGATCATAACAAATTGTGGACAACATTACAAAGAATAGGAATTCCAGAACACTTAATTGTGCTCATGAGGAACCTGTACATAGATCAAGTGGCAGTCATTTGAACAGAACAAGGGGATACTGCATGGTTTAAAGTCAAGAAAGGTGTAACGGTTGCACCCTTTCACTATATTTATTCAATCTGTATGCTGAGTAAATAATCCGAGAAGCTTGACTATATTAAGAAGGCAGCATCAGGATTGGAGGAAGACTCATTAACAACCTGCGATATGCAGATGACACAACCTTGCTAGCTGAAAGTGAAGAGGACTTGAAGCACTTACTGATGAAGATCAAAGACTACAGCCTTCAGTATGGATTATTCCTCAACATAAAGAAAACAAAAATCCTCACAATTGAACCAATAAGCAACATCATGATAAACAGAGAAAATACTGAACTTGTAAAGGATTTCATTTTACTAAGATCCACAGTCCGCACCCATGGAAGCAGCAGTCAAGAAATCAAAGGATGCATTGCCAATAACACCACCAATTAGTTCCAATTAATCAGTAGGCAATTTCCTATCTAGCATTTCCAGTTCATAATACAAATGTAACATGAAAAAATGTAGCTATATTAACTAGGGATATTTGCTTCCTTCAATATTGTTAGGTGCTGTCAAGTTGGTTCCAACTCATAGCAACCCTATGTATAACAGAATGAAACACTGCCTGGTCCTGCGCCATTCTCAAAATTGTTGCTATGTTTGAGCCCATTGTTGCAGCCGCTGTGTCAGTCCATCTCATTGAGGGTCTTCCTCTCTTTTGCTGACTCTCTACTTTACTAAGCATGATGTCCTTCTCCAGGGACTGGTCCCTCTCAATAACATATCCAAAGTACATGAGACGAAGTCTCATCATCCTCCCTTCTAAAGAGTATTCTGGCTGTACTTCTGGCTGTACAAGACAAATTTGTTTGTTCTTCTGGAAGTCCATGGTATATTCAATTATTCTTCACTAACACCATAATTCAAAGGCATCAGTTCTTCTTCTGTCTTCCTTATTCATCGTCCAGCTTTCATATGCATATGAGGTGATTGAAAATACCATGGCTTGGGTCAGGTGCACCTTAGTCCTCAAAGTGACATCTTTGCTTTTTAAATTAATACTTTAAAGAGGTCTTCTTCCACCACTCTTCTGTCTGTTGTACTGTGGGGGCTTGCCTGTTGCTGTGATGCTGGAAGCTATGCCACCGGTATTTCAAATACCAGAAGGGTCACGCATGGTAGACAGGTTTCAGTGGAGCTTCCAGACTAAGACAAACTGAGAAGAAGTACCTAGCGATCTACGTCTAAAAAACTGGCCAGTGAAAACCTTATGAATAGCAGCAGAACATTGTCTGATATAGTGTCAGAAGATGAGCTTCTAAGGTTGTAAGACCCTCAAAATATGACGGCGAAGAGCTGCCCCCTCAAAGTAGAGTTGACCTTAATGATGTGGATGGAGTAAAGCTTCTGAGACCTTCATCTGCTGATGTGGCATGACTCAAAATGAGAAGAAACAAACAGCTGCGAGCATCCATTACTAAACATCCTTCAGTAAGGGCCAGGCTTTAAGGAACTCCGTGGTAAGGCGGTTTCTCTAAATTCGATTTCCCTTCTCCCAGTATGTTTATAACTTAGTCCTCAAGGAATCACTTTGTGTTGTTCCTCTCTCTACCTCCTACTCTGGTTAATATTGTACACATCTCACATGTCTGGAAATGCTAGAAATGACCACAGCTTTGCTGAACCTCCGTTTTATTACTTTTTGCATATTGATAGTCAATCAGGCTGGCCCAGGTTCAAGTCATGTGGGCAGTTCAGCCACCCTAGACCTGGGACCAGCCTGATCAGCACCCATCCTAGTAGAAAAACATGCAGCAGTATCTCACTGGTTTCTGGAACCACGCATTCCTAGAGCCCAGATAACTATCTTGTAACAGCCTCAGCTGATGGTAGGGCTGACAAGCCAATACTTACATGCAGGCAAGCACTGCTGATGGAGAATCTGCTTTCAAGATTAGCATTCTCTGTACACTTTGTGACAGGTCACTCAAGTCTGTTCAGATGTGGAAAAAATAAATATCTGTTGTATATGGTTACTAGTTATCGCCCCACGGAGCTTTACGAAAAGTCTATTAACACTGTAAAGCTGAAAGCCTCTAACAAATATTCATCCGCTCTTTAATTCAACACTGCTGGGAGATGGCTGTCAGCAGCCAGGAGGTGAAGGATGAAGATGTTTGCAAGGCCCAAAGCAAGCACGTTGCAGCTACAAAGTCTTCATATGTCAGGCTGGCATCGCGGTATCCTGAAACCCTAACCTGTCTTAATAAAAATCTTTTGCCTGAAAGTTCTGTCCCTTTGGAAACTTAAGTTGTGTTAAACAGTGCCGAGCTGAAGAAATTTCCTACGCTGGAGTCGTATCTACTCAATTTGGGACTGGAGGCGATTTCTGTGGAAGCCCCACCGGCTTGGTAGGACAATGCGCCCTGTACTGCGAGAGTAGAACTGCCTCATAGGGTTTCCAATGAGCGGCTGGTGGATTCGAACTCTTGACTTTTTAGTTAGCCGAGCTCTTCACCACTGCACCACCAGGGCCTCAGGTCCAGCCAAGTGGGGATCATTAGAACAAGTATGATCGCTCCCTCCATTCTCAGGGAAAAAGAAAACCAAAAACCCATTGCCCTCCAGTCGATTTCGACTCATAGAACCTTATAGAACAGAGTAGAATTGCTCCATAGCGTTTCCAAGGAGTTGCTGGTGGATTCCAACTGCTGACCTTTTGTTTAGCAGCTGAAACGCTTAATCACTGTACCACCAGGGCTCCAGGGAAAAAGGAGGGGGAGAAAAGAAAACCAACCCCCTTGCCCTCTCATTGAGACCCTATAGGACAGGGTAGAACTGCCCTGGGGTTTCCAAATAGCATTTAGGTGGATTCAAACTGTCAACCTTTTGGTTAACAGCCATAGCTCTTAAGCACTGTGCCGCCAGGGCTTCCCAAGAGCAGGGGAAAAGAAAGGCAACCTGTAAAGCATGGGCCTGGCAATTTGCATTTGAAAGTATAAAGCCTTAGAAAATGACTACCTCCTTTTTCAGTACCTGTAAATTCACAAGAATCCCTGGGGGCACAAATGGTTAAGCACTTGACAGAGAAAGTTTGGCCCTTCAAACCTATCGAGAGGCAACTTGGTAGACAGGCCTGGTGATCTGCTTTTGAAAGGTCACAGCTTTGAAAACCCTGTGGAGCATTTCTACTCCACACATATGAAGTCGCCATAAGTTGTAATGGACTCCATAGCAACTAACAACAAATTCTCACCGGAGTCCCTGGGTGGTGCAAACAGTTAATGGGTTGGGCCACTAAAGGAAAAGTTGGAGGTTTGAGTCTACCCAGTGGTACCTCGGAAGAAAGGCCTGGTGACTTACTTCCAGAAAAAAAAAATCAGCCTTTGAAAACACAGTTATACTCTGATATACAAGGGGTTTCCATGAATTGGAGTCTACTGAAGGGCAACTAGTCAAATTCTCACAACCATGATGAACTTTTTATTTTTTGTCTTTGTTAAAAAACAAAACAAACAAGAGTCTCCCTTAAAAACAAAATAAAGCAAAAACAAAAAAACCTCATTTTCTTTTTATTGCATGGTCATTAAAGGCAAATCAGAAATATAAGCAAAAAAAAAAAAAGTTTAAATCACTGCAATTCCACTAGCCGCCATACCCATCTATAATTTATGTGTATTTTTTCCAAAATCATTATCATTCCAAAAAATGGAATGATAGCGGGCATGATGTTTGGTAACCTGCTCTTTTGCTTAATATTAAATCACAAATACATTTCAATGTCTGTAAATAAACTTCTGCAATATTATTTATAATGGCCACATGACATTTCATCATATGAATGTGCCATATTTTTCTTTCTTTTCTGCGTGTGTGTGTGTGTGAGAGAGAGAGAGAACTTCAGGTGCAGCCATGCCAGGTTCGTTTAATTTATCCCTGCCAACCAAAACCAAACCCGTTGCCGTCAAGTTGATTCCAATTCATAGCCACACTATGGGACAGAGTAGAACTTCCTGCAGAGCAGCTAGGGGATTTGAACCTCCGACCACTCAGTTAGCAGCTGAGTGCTTAACCACTGCACCACCAGGGCTCCTTTTTACTTTGCTATGCCTCTGTCTAATCCCTTGCTTCCAACTACGTCATGTGGTGTGCAGCTTCCACATTTTACCTACCCACTCTCACGGTGATGAACGTTCAAGTTGCTTTGAACTGGTCGTCCATAAATAGTGCTGCAGGGAGTGTCCCTGTGGACATGTGGGCATTCTTGTGATATATCCCCAGACTAGAATTTACAGGTCATATATTTAACTTTAGTAATTATTGCCAGATGGTCGTAGAATGGCTGCACCGATCTACACCCCCATAAGCAATGCATGCAATCCTTGTGTCCCACATGCCAGCCACACGGAATATTACCCAGCTTTCTCTTTTTCACCAGTCTAATAGATATAAAACTATACCTCATTTTAACTTGTATTTCTCTAGTAGAATTGACATATTTATAATGTTGTTATCCCACGCAAGAGCATAGAAGTTCTCCCCATTTATCCAGATCATTCCTAATTTATGTAATCATTTATCTGTTCTTGGATATTTTGGTTCTTCCCATGAAAGGGAGAGAGAAAGGGAAACCCACGCCATTTAGAAAGTCCATGAACCAACATGAAGGGAGGACAACAATGATGGATGTCCTGGTGGACACCTATCCTCAGCATACCTTTGCAGGGTCTAGCACCATGTCAGGAACAATCAAGTGCTTAGAGAATATTAGCTGAAGATGAGGAGGAGGGAAGGAGGATGTTCAATAAAATTCACTGCTTAATCATTCATGAGCAATAATGGCTTTTAAAAAGAATCTGTAGATTCATTCTTTGGTTCAAGTCCCTCAATTTTAAGTAAATGATTTCAAATTGTAAATAGCTGGGGGCGGGGGGTGAGGGGGGATAGGAGTAGGAGAGGTAGGTGTGAAAGTAGGGTAGCTTTAGGAGCACAGTTGTGTTAACCTGGCAGTGATGGTAGAAGGGACTAACAAACTACCTGACCAGAATCTTTCACCCTTGGATTTGGGGCTCTTTAGCCCTTTTTTGGTCATTTTGTTAGGAAAATTCCTCTTGCGGGATATGGACCAGTTCTTCAGCTCATTCGACTCATGTAGCCTAACGTGTTTTTGCTATCAGTTGATAAAATTAAGATTAGGAAAGTATTTTACATGAAATCATGTGGCCAAAAGTCCAGGACCAAGCCCAGTCTAACAGAATTTCACTATCTAGGGGTAGAGCACAGGAATCCATTCTGTCAAGAATTCCCAGGGTGATTCTGGTGATATTCCAGGTTTGGGAGCCACACTGGGATGGCCCATTGCTTGGCAGTGTTCAGCTGGCTCCTGCCATGTTGGACAGGAAAACTCTTAACGTGTCAGGGCAATTGATGCTAGCCCAACACCCAGGACCTCCAGTCCTAACTTGCTGAGAGCTAACCACAACTTCTCTTGCTATAATTAAGTTAATTTTCTCTCCATCATTCAGGGCAAATAGAAAACAATGACATCTACCCTCTTGCATTCTATACTAATATTAGAGAAAGATAACTTAAAAACTCCATTTTTTTGGGAGTAAACTTCAAAATTGCAAACATGCTTATTGGGGAATTGGAAGACTAGGAATGATATGACAGTTTCCTGTCTTGAAATCCTACAGATAATGCCTGTGTTTGAGTCTGTGCTGTGTTCAGTTAGCAGGGACGGCTGCTAGTGCTGGGAAAGGTATAATTTGCTCCCAGACTGTAGTACTTGCAGCTCACACAGGGCGTCCTCTGTGATGGAGGCCAGTCAGCTTTTATGGACTTCAATGCTATTTGCTTCAGTACACTTTTGAAATGCAGGGTCAGCTCACTGAGCTACAACATGCAATAATAGCACATTTTTATAGAAGTAGCTTGGCAGAGCAGCAACAACATGTGATACATAAAACCAATAAACACACCATGTCTACAGATTCTATCCCAGTAACCAGGATAAAGCAATAAAATTGACAGCAGCCATCAAAAACTCCCTCTCTGACTTTGTAGGGTGAATTTACTGTTGCTTAAAACAGAGGAGCTGTCACAAAGCCTCAGATCAGTGTGAAGTTATGGAGTAGCAAGTTGCATTGCATAAAAGGGGAGCATGCCTGTAATGGATTGAATTATGTCCCCCAAAAATGTATGTCAACTTGGTTAGGCCATGATTCCCAGTATTGTGTGATTGTCCGCCATTTTGTCATCTGATGTGATTTTCCTGTGTCGTAAATCCTACCTCTATGATGTTAATGAGGCACAATTAGAGGCAGTTATGTTAATGAGGCAGGACTCAATCTACAAGATTAGGTTGCATCTTGAATCAATCTCTTTTGAGATATAAAAGAGAGAAGCAAACAGAGAGACGGGGGATCTCATGCCACCAAGAAATCAGAGCCAAGAGTGGAACATGTCCTTTGGACCTGAGGCCCCTGCTCTGAGATGCTCCTAGACTAAGGGAAGATTGATGACAAGGACCTTCCCAGAGAACCGACTGTCATGGTTTGAATTATGTCCCCCAAGAAATGTGTGTATCAATTTGGCTGGGCCATGATTCCCAGAATTGTGTGGTTAGCCTCCATGTTGTGACTGTAATTTTATGTTACAGAGAGTTAGGGTGGGATTGTAACACTAACTTTTCCCAGGTCACATGCCTGATCCAATGTGAAGGGAGTTTCTCTGGGGTGTGGCCTGTGCCACCTTTTATCTCTCAAGAGATAAAAGGAAAGGGAAGCAAGCAGAGAGTAGGGGGGACCTCATACCGCCAAGAAAGCAGTGCTAAGAGCAAAGCGTGTCCTTTGGACCCGGGGCCCCTGCGTAGAGAAGCTCCTAGTCCGGGGGAACGTTGATGAGAAGGCTGACAGAAAGAGAAAGCATTCCCCTGGAGTTGATGTCCTGAATTTGGACTTTTAGCCTGCTTTACTTGAAGGAATAAATTTGTCTTTGTTAAAGCCATCCACTTGTGGTATTTCTGTTAGAGCAGCACTGGATGACTAAGACACTGACAGAGAAAGAAAGCCTTACCCTGCCGCTGGCACCTTGACTTCGGACTTCCTAGCCTCATTGGCTGTGAGAAAATAAATTTCTTTTTGTTAAAGCCATCCACTTATGATATTTCTGTTATAGCAGCATTAGATAACTAATACAATGCCTGATCAATAAAAACCAGCTTTGCTAAGGCCCGAGAACCTGTAGTCTTTAGTGTGATGCAATCTGCATCAGAAATTCTCTGCAGAATGGTTTTGCATTTCCAAATTGCACATTAACTATTATGGATGGCGGTGTGGATGCCACCCATCTGCCGGTTTGTTGTACTGTGAGGTGGCTTGTGTGTTGCTATGACGCTTGAAGCTATGCCACTGGTATTTGAAATACCAGCAGGCTAACTCATGCAGGACAAGTTTCAGAGGAACTTCCAAACTAAAACAGAGTAGGAAGAAATGTCTGGTGATCTACTTCTGAAAATTAGCCAATGAAAACCATATGGATCACAACAGAAAACATATTCTGTTGTGACATAGAACAATATAGTGCTGGAAGATAAGCCCCCTAGATTAGAAGGCAACAATGGACTCAAGCATGCTGGTGATCATGAGGGTGGCATGGGACTGGGCAGCATTCTATTCTGTTATACATAGGTCACCCAGAGTTGGAGTCAACTAAACAGTAACTAACAACAATAACATAAGCGTGGCTATGTGATGATACATTAGCAATTAATATTTCTCAACTCACCGTAAATCCTGATGACAGAAAAGAGCTTAAATCTGACAGAATTCACGGGAAACTCAGTGGGTTGGTGTTGTCTAAGACTAGATTCTTAGAGTATGGACCTTCTACACTCAAAGATGAGAGAAGTTGGATGAATAAAATTATCATTAAGAACAGGGAAGGATGCGGTGGTGTGTCTTTGGCTATGTGTATTTTCACCAAAAAGAGAGGGTCGAGATGGGGGAGGGTTGACGTGTTGTGGGGTTGTTGGCCGATGTCATGGAATGGTATGTGTGCTGCTGTTTCGTGAGAGGCTATTTGTTCTGTGGGCCTTCACCTGGAGTGCAATAAAAAAAAGAATGGGGAAGGATGTGAATGTACTGAATGCCACTGAATTGTTCGCTTTAAAATGGTTAATTTTATGTTATGTGAATTTCACCTGAGGTTAAAAAAAAGAATGGGAAAGGATTTTACATGGAATCATTTGGCTGAGAATCCAAAACCAAACCCAGTCCAACAGAATCCCAATACCTAACAGTGGGCCCCAGACATTTCAGGCGATAGGTATGTGGGAGGTCCAGGAAAGAGAGGAGGTGGAGATAGTGGCTGACAGTAGGTGGAGATGGGCAAGCAGACAGAACTAGGAACTAATAAAGGCTCAGGGAAAAGACCTGGTGGTGCAGTGGTTAGGAGCTCAGCTGCCAACCCAAAGGTCGGCAGTTTGCACTCACCAGCCATTCCGTGGGAGGAAGATGTGGCAGTCGGCTTCTGTAAAGATTACAGCCTTGGAAACCCTATGGGGCAGTTCTACTCTGTTCATAGGGTCGCTATGAGTCAGAATCGACTCAATGGCAATGGTTTTTTTGGTTTTTAAAGGGCTCAGGGATCAGAATCTAGGATAAATGGGAGCAGTTATTAAACAAAAGTGTGCTGAACCCTTACTATGCCCCAGCCATGTCCCAGTATACCACGGTGTATATGGGGGAGATGGGAAGAGACAGCCAATAAATGAACACAAGTGAGCAAGACAATTCCAAACACTGACAGGCATCTTGAAGTCAATAAACCAGGGGCCTGTGAGAGGGGTGTGGCATAGGGGTTGGCTTAGACTGAGTAGTCAGGGAAGACCTCCCCTCAGAGGAGAAAATAGTGCTGAGATGTCAGGGATATGAGGGAACCATTCAGAGACTGGTGGTAGCATCTTCCAGCAAAAGAAACAGCAAGTGCTAAGGCCCTGAGCTCCCTCAGGCAGGAAGGAGCTTCGAGTCACTGCTGTTCCCATGCCTATTCTGCTTTTCTTGGGGGTAAAGTGGTAAAGAGGAGATGGCTCCCAAGTTTTCACTCTATTTTTATGTCCCACAGTCATGCCTTCATTGAAGGGCTAATGAATTCTGACTTAGTATCAAAGTTCATCAGTTTTTACTGTGATATTCAAGGAACAGAAGGAATGGCTGGGTGGCCAGAGTGTGTAGAGTAAGAGGAGAACTGCCTTCCAAGTGGGAGGAGTAAGCAGAGCTGGATCACAGAGTGTCTCCTGAGGCCAGGATAAGGAGTCTGGATATTAAGTGCAATAGGAAACCATGTGGGAGGGTGGGGATGTGGGGAGTAAATGCATGTTAGAGAAAGATCACTTTGACTGTGGTAGGCGAATTGACCCTGGAGGTGGAGAAAAGAACAAAAGAGGACAGACTGAGACGGTAGTGAGAGAGTGAGCGGCTGGGCTAGCTGGCTGCAGCGAGTGTTGATGGGGCAGACAGCAATGGTTCCTCATGGCACAGAACACGTACCCGCCCTGTGCTAGAACTTCTTTTTATTGACCAAGGCTTCTCTAGCTGCCTTAGTTATGTACTGCAGTCCTTGACCCTAATACAGATACTAGGAAGAAGAGTAATATCTATCTCTTTGTATGGTCTGTGTTAGTATCTGCTGATCTTTGTACATACCCTGTCCGCATTGGATCAGTGCCTGGCTTATAGTAAGTACACGATAAATATTAGTTAAAAGGATAAAGAAAGGAAAGATAGCATGGAGCAGGAAATGAAGGTAGGAATGAGGGAGGGAAAGAAGCAGATAAAAGGAAAAGGATAGAAGGCAGGCAGGCAGGTAGGAAGGAAGGAATAGAGGGAAGAAACAGTGAGAAAAGAAAAAGTAAGACAAAAAATGGAGAATATGAGGGAGGAAAAGAAGGAAATGAGGGAGGGACCAGTGAGTACAGTTTTTGCGTCTTCAACGGTCACCATTAGAAATATTTCCAAAAGTTTCCAAAGCGTGATCTTCTAATTTGTTGCAAACAAATGAACAAAATCAACAAAACAAAATAAATATGTGTCCTGCTAGATTCCTTCCTGAATTCCCAAAGGTGAGTGATCCCTACACAAGAGGTGACAGCGAGGGTTGCTGGGTCAGTGGAAGACGTGCTTTCTAACTTGGGAGGGTTGGCTGCCTGAGATTGCTCAACCACAGCTACCTTTAGGCCACTAGATCAAGGAACCTTTTCTGTAGCAGTAGTTAGGAAGCTGGAAGGAAGACTCCCTGCTCCACAGACTTAGAAAAGACTGGCAGAGGCAGCTACGCCCATTTGTGCACATTAGGTTCCTTTTCCACCCAAAGCCCAGTGAGGAAAAGCCTGGGTCACTGCAGACTCCAGCCCAGCATCAACCCAGCAGCAGCTCAGGATGTGCACTCTGAGAAGGATGCTCCACCATCCTAGGCCGAGAGAAGGAGTAGAGGTGGCTGAGGAGGTGTAACCCACTTGCTTCGTATTTCCAGGCAAGAATCTCCCTTAAAATGTGTCCTGAACCAACTGCCTCTCCAATGCCCTCTCCGTCACGTTAGGAAAGCTCTTCCGTTCTCACACACTTGTTTTTTCACATGGCAACATTCAGGATAAGTAAAGCAACTGCTCCATGTTCATTGTTTAGCTTTAATTTCATTAGCAGAGTTGTGCTCGACCACCCTCTCTCACCAGGCCCAGCCACCCCGGGCATAGAGGGGTATACCCATTCATCTCTGTATGTGCCTTGGCTTTGAAGGAAGGCCACTTTTGAGCCCAGGAGCTGATAGCTGAGGATGTGGGAACTAGGTGTAAGATCTTGAATACTTCCTTCCAGAGAGTGATGGGGAAGGAGACTGGGCCAGTGCATCTGCTTATTGGCACTCAGTAAAACCATGGCCTTGGAAGGAATTAGCTGTTATTCCTCACCTCCCACCAGTCCTCAGGGCCAGGACTAGGGTGAGGTGAGTGAGGTACTTGTCTCAGATGCCAAATTTAAGTCAGCACTATGAAATAATAATAAACTATAAAAAATAGTAAACTACTATTGACCAATAAACTATAAAATAGTATCTAATATAACATTTTTAAAAATCAAAATTAATATGAAATAATCTATGATGAACAGAATACCAACATCTTACATAAAGACAGAATCAGTATTACACTGATTTTTTTCTTTTGCCTCAGGCTCTAATATGGCTTGGCACAACACTGCTTTAACTTAAAGTTTTGGTATCTTGTTCATCATGGATTCTTTGCATTAATTTTTAGTTTTACAAACATTGTATTAAAATACGATTTACCTTAATTGTGGAAGTTTTTTACACCCTTTAAATTTTGTGCCCAAGCCTCACTCACCTTACCTGAGTCCCAACCCTGAGTCCACCACCAAAGATGTCTGGGAAAACTCGGCTTCCTGTCCAGTACTGCCTGCAAATCTCCTAAGACTAGCAGAGCATTTACAGTGAAAGTTTATTGTTTCACTTCACTGCTTGTTTCCTTGTCTTTCCTACCTTTCCTGGGATAAAGAAGATTTATTCTCCAAATTTCCACTCTGTTATTATGTCCCACAATTACATCCTGAGCCTAAGGGTTAATAATTCTGATTGGCTAGTAAAGTTGATCCAATTTTACCTTGATATTCAATCAGAATTTCTAAGAATAAATCACCATGTGGTTTCCACGAGTTAGAATTGACTCAACAGAAACTGACAACAACAACAACATAATGTTAGTTCTAGAACTTAATCAAGGCCTTATCAGTGCAACAACATCCAAGTACAAGAGCTCCAACTTCCGTTGTCCAGCAGTCCAGACTTCAGAAGCTGGATTCCTGCGTTAGTGTGACATTTCGGGTCTTAGTAAAACCAAAGTCATAGCATTGTCACTTCTCTGTCTTCTTTATCTATCTGCATTAGATGATCCTGTCCCTTGTCTGTCTCTGGTACAACCTTTGCTAACACCCCACCCTGAACAGAAACTATTTCTCACTAAGCCAGCCTTAATTGTGTTGCTGACGGCTAGCGTGCGGTATGTTTTCTTCCGCTCGTTTTCATTGTAAACGTGCTGTCTCAAATGCTCTCTGAGGTAAATAGAGTTTTGAGGAACAGCCTGGGAAGCAAACCCCGCTTATATCACTGATCCTGTGGGAAAGAGGCTTCTAAGGACGAGATACCCACATGAGAAGAGCATTTTGAACCACAGCCCACCTGTAAGGTAGGACCTGTAACATAAGAGGGAGAACAGCCGACA
The DNA here is from genome assembly GCA_030035585.1 of Dugong dugon. Taxonomy (NCBI): domain Eukaryota; kingdom Metazoa; phylum Chordata; class Mammalia; order Sirenia; family Dugongidae; genus Dugong; species Dugong dugon. Next base: position 71,840,019 of record CM057460.1, read on the forward strand.
GACGGGAGTCTCCCTGGTTCTCAAAGAAGTGCAGCAAATGTGGCAGAAATCCTAAACCTCTGTGCAGGAGGGGTGTCTTTTTTTTTTTTGGTAGCTATTTGTACACCGGGGCAATTGTAGAGATGTGAGGTCACCATGAGTTGGAATCGGCTCCATGGCAAACAACAACAAAGGATTAAAAAGATTCATGGAGTCTATTTGATGGCAGGATTCATTTCCCAGCCTTTTCTTTTAAATTCATTGTGTTTTACTTTTTTCATTTAAAATAAACACTGAGACTTTGTCTCCAACTAAGTTTCCCTATGGTTCCATTACTAAGAACCCAGACCTGAGCACAATGCCTCAATGGTGGGTGAAAGACAGTGAGTGGGAGAGCTTTAACACTGCCAAGTGGTGGGGATTGATGATCTTTCAGGGATGGGGTGAGGGGTGCTTGAAGGGATGTCCCTGAGTGAAAGGAAGATGACCTCCTAGTGTGTTATTCTCCTTGCCTTTCCCTGCCATGAATCCACCCCGAACTACTACCACCTTCCACGTGAGGAAATGAATTGCATCTCTCAAGGCCACGTCTGACCCCAGTTAGTTAGCCTGCCAGTGAGACTCATTAGCAGCCACTCACAAGGGTAAGATGCTCAGAAAAGCATAGCAAATCCCTGCCCAGCCCCATGAACAAGTCTGAAAAGTTTGGTCAGCAACAGATGACAGTTTCTTCACTTAGGACAATTTTGTGAAACACCTTTATTTGCCTTCTCTGGAAAGCTTTAGCACTAAATGTGTTGGTATTTCCATCTAAGAAGGAATTTAATTAAAAAAACTAACAGAATGGTGAACAAGAATAAAAATACTATGAGAAAGAAAATACCCACAGCTGTAATCCCACAGGACAGCTTGACATCAGACAGCTTAACTCCCTTTAAAGGTGGGGGGTTTGCACACATGGTCTCCTCCAAGCCCTCAAGTTTGTGCAGGTTTTCTTTGAACCATGTTAAGAAATGAATGTTAGAGCAAGTGCAGTCCAGGGGATTGTGGCTTAAATTAATAGTGCTCTGCTGGGCCAATGTGGGAAGGACGTGGAGCGAAACAATGCAAATGTTGTTGGCGGCCAGATTGAGATAGATTCCCTTAAGGTGGCTAAGAGCAGCAATGCTATCGCCTGTCAGGCTGTTGTGGCTTAAGTCTACATGACACATTTTTTCAAGGCCGTGGAACGCTTGCTGGTCTATGGAGAGCAAGTCACAAGAGGCTAAAATCAGAATCTCCAAGCTGCCCACTGTCTGAAGTAGGTTGGTCTTTGGGATGCTACCATCTTGAAAGCGATTTCCCTGTAAATTCAGATGCCGGAGATTTGGCAGGCCTGCTAGGAGATGGTGATTGCTGGTATCCAGGAGGCAATAAGAGAGATTGAGAACCTGTAGGAGTTGGAGGTTTTGGAAAGGACTTTGTGGAACATTCACGTGCAAGTGGGTAAATGCCAAATCCAGAAGTTCAAGCCGAGGACTTTCTTTAAATGCCTGACTCTGGAGTCCAAGGGGCTCATTGTAGCTCAGGTTTAGGCACTGCAAGTGAGGCAGGTTTTTGAGTTGCAGATTGCAGCAATCGGAAGCCTCTATGTCATTGTGGCTTAAATCAAGCTTCTGAAGATTTTCTAGTCTTTCCAAACAGCCAGCACCAAGGTCAAGTTTCTTCCTGTTGCCTTTGATGTAGAGGTGTGTAAGAGAAGGGAAACTGGCAGCACTGATTTCACACAATTGGTCAAAATTATTTACACTGAGAACTAATTTCTTGAGTGAGTTCATACCCTTAATCCCAGAGGGTAACTCTTTCAAGTGAGTTGCCGTCAGATCCAATTCCTGGAGTTGGGTGAAGCACTGAAAGGTGGCGGACGAGAAGTCAGAGAAATGGTGCCACTGTAGGTTGATGCTCTCAACAGACATTTCACAAAGTCCCTGAAGGATGGCTGGACTAAGGTCTTGGTCCTCCTTGTCTTCAAATGTCCCAAGCCAGAGAGATTGAATAGTAGAGTTCTGCAGACCTTTTAATATAACAGACAAATCAAAAGTCCCTCCAAAGTTCAAATTTTGGAAGATCTTTGAATGGAAAGCGCCAGGCTCAATACCTTTAATGTCATTGCTATTGAGGTTAAGGCTGAGGTTGGTGGCTGGCTTCAGAGAGTCCATGTCTTTTCTAGTGAGGTAGTGGATAGCATTATTCTGAAAATCCAGAATTTTCAGATTCTGTGTTGGAAAGTTTGTTGGGAACTCAATGGAGGTAATATGATTGCTTCCAAGATGCAAGCTTTCCAAGTTTTCCAGGTTGTGCACTGGGATAAACTCTAGATCAGATATTCCTGTTTGGGTTAAGAAGAGATGCTTCAGAGACTTGGGCCCGTTAAGTGATGTTTCTGCCATGAATATCAGGGGATTTCCGGTCAATACAATTGTGTTCAATTGATGATGGCTTTGAAAGGTGTCTTCATGTAACCAGTTAATCTGGCACCTTAAAAAAATAATCATATTTAACAATAATAGATTAGAAAAAAGAAACAAAACTGTCACAATGACATATGCTACAAAGCCACCTTTTGCGTATAGTAAAAACAGTGCACATTATTATTCAAAGTCAAACATAAAAAACTCTCTTTATTACCCACAGATGTCCTGTTAAATAAGTTATGAATAGCTTCAGTTTGGAACACTCTGATTTGAAATTATTTTCAGATATTTTACCTCTCCCTATGTTTGTGATATAGGGAACAATTAGTAGTTAGATTGTAGGTAAAAACAAAAAAATTTGGTGTCTTAAATGATGTGTAAAATATCATATACAATACATAATATATGCTATATGATATGTAAAATAGACTATATGAATCTGCGATATCCTGGGCAAGTCACAACTTTTCTCAACCTCAGTTTTTTTCGTCTATAATGTATAGAAATAATAGTTACTTTGTAGGACTGTTATGAGTAAAATGATACAACACAATATGTGTAAAAATGCTCTATAGAAATATGGAACACTAGAAGTTCAGAGAAACCCATTCTGGTATTGCACAACTGAAAATACTGGACATGATATATATAAATACTTAGCTCCTCTGGATGCCAGTTAGGGAATTACTTAGAAACTCATTGTGAAAATAAAAGTTGAATCCATAGGAGCAAGTGCACCCTGGAGCTAGCCCTTGTCCTGGGGATATCTGCCTATCTCTGGTGGCCTAGAGCCAGGTTTTAACGAGCCACGTGCATCGGGGGCAGGAGACAAACTTGGGCCCCAAGCAGGATAGGAAGTCCTATCAAAAACCTCTGGAAACTGCCAGGAACCTAAACAGGGATACCTTCTGTGGGTGAACTTAAAAAAAAAAAAAAGAGAGAAAACTCATACAGTGAGAACTTCAGGATATGTGTTTGTCTTGACTTTGACTCTGGGTGGAGCAAACAATAAATTTCTCCTCTGATAATACCTAACCGTAATGTTCCACTCATAAGGATTGTGGACTGAATTTAGGAATGGTGATGTCGACCTCCCAAAAGAAACCCTCTTTGAAACCTGAGTTTAAAGAGGTCCCAGGACGGTAGTGCCTTCAGGTAATTGGCAGAAGCAAATACAAGTATTTTCTGGAGTAATGTGTGTAATTGCTTTTTTATTAGGAAATCTTTCGAACATAAATTTAGAGATAATAGTACAAACAGCCTTCAAATATCTATCACCCAGATAGAATAATATCAAGATTTTTCTATATTTGCTTCCCTGCTTCATCTATTTCCACCTCTCTCTCCTGAATTATTTTAAATCAAATCCCAGACATCCTGTTATTTCAGGATGCAGCTCCAAAAAATATGGACTTGTATTCCATAGCCATAGTGCCATTATCACATAAAATATTAATAATTCATTGGTATTATCTAATTTCAGGAAGAATTTTAAACAAAAATTTCAGCAGACAAATTTCCGAAAAAGAAATGGGCTCAAAGTAAAAATTCACTAAAAACATAAGGGAACCCCCGCATTAGCTAGAGTCATCAGGAAAACAAATCTATAGAATCAGACTCACAACGCCAGCAGATACCAGAATTATCAGATATATCTGATAAATACTACCAGAATATATTAAAAATATGCCTAATATGTTTAAATAAATAAGAATCAAAGTATGATGAGGGAAAAAAAGTCAAAACTGACTAGAATTATCTGTAAAAAATTCAATAAAACTTAATGGGAATGAAAAAAATTAATAATTAAAGCTAGAAAGCCAATCAATAGTTTATACAGTAGATTGGACACAACTGAAGATGACGTTAATGAACTAGAAGTAGATACGAGGAAATTACCTAGACAATAGCCCCAAAATCTAAGGAGATGGAAGACATGCAAGCAATATTAAGTGATCTGAAAGACAGATGAAATGAACGAATGTAAATCTAATCAGAGAGCAAAAAGTGAATGGAGGCAAGCCAACATACAAACAGATGGTGGCTGGAATATTTTTGAATTGTTGAAAGACACTAATCTCGTATTTAAAAAGCCTAACAATCCACACATAGATGCATCCTTGTGAAATTGTAAAATGCCAAAGACAAAGAAAAGATATTAAAAACATCCAGAGAGAAAAGACATATCTACATATGGATAATGATTAGATAGATAGGTGACTACTCAATAACAATGAGGGAAGACTGTGGAATGATAGTGTTGAAGGGCTAATAAAAATGGCTTTCAACCTGGAAGTGTGCGTCAGAAAATACTATCTTTCAAGAAGCAGAGTGAAATAAAGACATTTTCAGAAAAACAAGAACTGAGGGAATTTACTACTAGCAGACGCTCACTAAAAGACTTCTAAGGCTATACTTCAGGAAGAAGAAAAATTATTCCAGAGAGGAAGGTCTGAGAATCAAGATAGAAGAATGAGCACAGACAATAGAAAACATGTTGGAAAGGCTAAAGAAACAATTACTGATTAAAGTAATAAAAAATAAGGTTGAATCTGTGGCCAGATAAAAGACAAGGAGGGGAATAGAGGAGAAGGATTTTAGAATGTATGTGGTCATATTTTTGTCACATCTCGAAAATAAAACAAGAGGTAATTCTTGAGTCCTGACACTAGAAGAGTAATCCTGGCCTACTACGCACTCCTTAAAAGTGCAGTAAAACTCATTTCACCTAAAAATAAGGAATAGAAAAGGAGAGGAAAAGAAAATTTCCTTGTGGCATAATGTGTAGGTAACATAATGATATTTGTCTCTATCTTAAAGGGGAAGTCCTCTCTCAATTGTTTGTTTCTAAGTGCCAAAAGATTGGCAATAACCAGAAATACCCATCAATATAAGACACAGCTTTTTCAATGGCTGTGATCTAAGCACCTGTTTGTGGGTCTAGGTTGGGGAGGTGGCCTGGGGTCATTTGGTTTACTCTGGACTGGGGGTCAGGAAATCAGAGTCCTAGTTTCCTTACTCTGTAAACTAAAGCAAGTTTGCAAAACCTCCTTGAACCTCATCTAACCTCAAGGTGGACGATAGTATTCACCATGCTTACCTTACAGTGGTGGTTATAGAGATAAAATAGTACTCTGCATATGAATATTTTCCCACTCTGAAGTAGCTTAAGTTGAAGGACCAAAGTAGAGGAAATAGAACTGCTACAAGAGGTTCAGACATCACCTACATGTAGGGCCCTTCCCCCCTCTTCCACATACATTCCCATAAGCCACCCATCCCTTTTGTTTTCTTCCCTTATTTTCTTGTAGTACTTCTGCCCAGTGGTTCTCAAACACTGTTTCAGCGTTTGAAATACTGATATCTGCCACTAAAGTCAAATAATGGGACTCTATTCCCAATATATAGGAAAAAAATTAGTAGATTTTATGTGGGTGTGTTTCTTAAAAATTTTTCTTTAAATATCCTCACCCAATAACGATCAACTATGCTAAAATGTAGTACAGCATGGCATCTGATTTAGAATGACTGTTAGCTATTTTAATTTTTGTTATCAGTACTCCTTAAGACTTCTCGAATTGCACTGCTGCCACAACTAGTTTGAGAACCATACACTTTCCTCTCCATTGATTGGTGTTTCTTGTAATTATCTTTTACCTGCATAAAAATATTTCATGGGAAAGAATAACACACAGGGTAAGCAGGTTGTACCTGTGCCCCAAAAGAAAGTCTTGGAAACGGTTTGAATCCAGGGTGTGTTATTCCTTATGTAAAACATCAAGAGAGCACAAGAAACTCAGATACATACCTGGTTAAATCCAAAACGATAAGATCAATGAGTCTGCTGAAAGTCGTATTTTGAATTGTAGGCAAGAAATTAAAGCCGAATTCCAAAACTTCTGTTGTGTTTGGTAGCGTGTCAGGAATTTTGCTAAGACCTAAATATTCACAGTTATATGTTTTGTTGGCTTCTTTCTGATGAGAAAACAGTGTAAATTAATACTAGACTTAATCATTTGATGATCTAGCAACACTACCTATAAGTTTTACCCTTTGAGTAGCAATACCACTTCTAGGAATCTTTATTAAATACTACTTGGAAAACATAAATTACATGTGCACAAAGTTATTTGATATAGAATATTTTGTAATAGCAAAAGATTGGCAATAACCAGAATACCCAACCATATAGGACTGTAAAACTGTAACCTGTTGCCATCGAGTCAATATGTCCACAAGATGGAATCTTCTGGAGCTGAAAAAGGAATGAGGAAGATCTCCAGACACTGATATAGAGTAATATTTGGGATACATTGTTAGGTGCAGAAAAAGCGAGGTACAGAATAGGGTACATAGTGTATACAGTCTATAACAACCAAACCAAACAATTTACCATCAAGGTGATTCTGACTCATGGTGCCCCCACGTATTTCAGAGTAGAACTGTGCTCCGTAGGGTTTTCAATGGCTGTGATCTTTTGGAAACCCATTGTCATCGAGTTAATTCTGACTTACGAGTCAGAATTGACTCTATGGCAACAGGTTTTTTTGTTTGTTTTGATCTTTTGGAAGTAGATCGCCAGGCCTTTCTTCTGAAGTGCCTGTGGGTGGATTTGAACTGCCAACCTTTCAGTTAGTAGCCATATGCTTAACCATTTGTGCCATTCAGGGACTCCCATATAGTATATAGCATACAGTATACGGAGCCCTGGTGGTGCAGCGGTTAAGAGCTCAGCTGCTAATCTACCAGCCGCTTCTTGGAAACCCTATGGGGCAGTTCTTCTCTGTCCTGTAGGGTTGCTATGAGTTGGAATTGACTCGATGGCAACAGGTTTGGTTTATATAGTATGTACTGCATATATATGTCCATCTGATTTCAAACCTGGGGGAGGAAATATATAAGATATGCCAGAAAAAAAATCTATGAAAGGATAATGGTATAGTGTCAAAAGGACACAGGAAGCAGTTTGAAGAGGCTCCCACTGGCAGAAGATGAGATGATTTAAGCATCAGACCAATGACCAAAGACCAATGAATGACTCTCTTTAAAATACACAGACTATAGAAAAATCCATGCTTCAGCATGATACACAAATACATGCATATATAAAGGAGAGAGAGGGAGACACAGAACAAAACTCATAAATTATTAGAAGTTGCTAGGGTTTAATCATTACTCTGAAAGTGATAATTGAGGAGAAAAAATTAAGCATTTATTTTTGTCTTTGCCTTTCTGGTGAGAACTCCCCTCTTCCCCCCAGGATAACCAAATAGCTGTAGAGAATGAAGAAAAGTTCTTTTAAACAAAAGATCTCTAGTTAATGAATATAGAAGGGAAATTAGTAGTAAATCATCATGAAATAGCTGATTTGGGCAATCATCATCAACGGTTGGTAAAGCCATTTGGTGAAAAGTTCATGAGAACTTTATAATGAGGAATCAGTTGGTCATTATCTAAACCTGCTAATGAACCCTCGCATCACCAAAATAAGACAGCTGTTGCATACTTTTTGACGTGATGTAATATGAAGTACACAGCGTCACTATGAGGTATTCTTACAAAAAAAAAAAAAATTAAACCTGAATCCATTTAAGTCTATAAGTCTGATTTCCAATCTACAGGTGATAAGGGAGATTTAAGTTAAACTACCCACCACCCCTCTGTCAATTTGTTGTACCATGGTGGCTCGTGTGTTGCTACGACGCTGGAAGCTACGCTGCTATTTCAAATACTAGCATGGTCACCAATGGTGTACAAGTTTCAGTGGAGCTTCCAGACCAAGAAAGACTGGGAAGAAAGGTCTGGAAATCTACTCCTGAAAGTCAGCCAGTGAAAATCCTATGGATCACAACAGAATATTGTTCAATATAGTGCCGGAAGATAAGCCCTACACGTTGGAAAGAAACCCCGTTGCTGTCGAGTTGATTCTGACTCATAGAGACCCTAGAGGACAAAGTAGAACTGCCCCACAGGGTTTCCAAGGAGCGGCTGGTGGATTGGAACGGCAGACCTTTTGGTTAGCAGCCAGGCTCTTAACCATTGCGCCATAGTGACCACAACAATGGACTCCAGCATTCCAACAGTCATGAAGATGGCGCAGGGCAACGTTTTGCTCCGTTGTACATGGGTTCTGTTGTACATGGGTTCACCCTGAGTCAGAGCCGATTCAACAGCTAACAGCAACAAGTTAAATACCACCACAAGGTTGCAATCAGCCAAATCCAGAATGTGGGACATTCTTTGGAACAGCTGACTTGGTTTTAACAACCTGTGAATGACAGAGAGAGAGAATGAGAAAGGAGGCTGCTCATGCTAAAACAGACAAAAAGAAATAAAAGCTCTTAAGAGACATAATCAACAAATAGAGTAGCCCGTGTTTAGATTCTGATTCAAACAAAGCAGCAGTGAAAAGACCTTTTATAGACTGTCAAGGAACTTTGAATAAGGACAGGGTTTTAGATATCATTAAGGAATTATGAATGTGAAGAATGATACTGGTCTTACAGTTAGGTAAGAGCAATGTTTTTATTTTACGAGATGCATATTGAAGTATTTGAAGATACAATGGAATAACATTTGAGATTTCTTTTAAAATATTCTGGCAAAAACGGAGTGGGGAGTAGATAGATGAAACTATTATGGCAAAATGTTGATGGTTGTTGGATACTGAGTGATGGATACATGGAGATTCTTTGTACTAACAACTTTTGTCTATGATTAGAATTTTCTCTATAAAAAGTTTTTAAAAACTAGCCGTGTGTCACAGACCTTAGGCCACAAGGTATTGTGATCTCGAAGCATGAATTAATTAATTTTGGGTTTCTGGATCTGCAGGATGCTGATACTAGACCCTAGGTGTTCCGTCACAGCCCTGCATGTAAGCACAGAGGAGTTCGTCATCTTGTGCCCTAGGACGGTCAAAATAGTTTAAATACAGTCAACTATTCAGATGTCTGCCAATCACTGCTTATTAGATGCCCATTTGCTTAAGCTGTAAATCTTGGTCTAAATAGATAAAAAATGGGAAAGTGTTGGTTAGAAACCTATAGAAATGTGAAGTCATAATTTATCTGGATATGCTGGGATGAAGGGTAGTAGGGCAGGTATGAAGGTTTGATGGGGGTATATTTTGCATGGGAAGGCTCCTAGGGAAAACACACTTGGAGATACAAGAGAAAGGACATCTCAGGACCATGGGCCATCTCTCAGACGGAAGAAGTGATTCTGAGTACAGCAGTTTCTCTCCCTCATATTATTGTCTTCTAATTCAGAGTACTTGTTGGATTCATGCAGAGCTCAATTAAAAGAGAAGGGCTACAGCTGATGAATTAATAAAATCCATGAGCTCTTTTGCTGAACTCTTCATGGAGTGTTAGGAGTGTGGAGTGGCATCAATGGATTCGTTGGCACATGGACCGGCAGTTTTGGAATTGATAGTAGACTGTGATAGCATGAGACTTAATCAGAGTTCCACTGAAGTAATGATGCCCTGACTTCTGATGGTCTTGTCAGCAAACATCCTCATGGGAGCCAGATCAGTAAAAGAGAGCACTGGTCAAGGCTGAATTATCCAGGTTTGGGGAAATGTACAGCTATTGGAATATGCTGGCCAGAGAACCATTTCACCTCTCTGTGGGCCAGGGCAGAATTTTCTTTGAAGTGAGTGAATGTTATACTGTTAGTCATCCTGGGAAGAGATGTTATTAAATAACCATGTCCCATGAGTACCTGTCTCAGGTGCTTCTAAACCTGTACCATGGGCAGACCGATTTGAATGGTGATCCCCAAACAGGGAGTAAGCCTCACTTACTTTGTAAATGCTCTATTTTACTATACGCCCTTGGCATATCAGTACACATATATTTTTTAAGTAATCACTAATGATTAGATTTGGGGTAAGGAGCTACTGAGGGAAAGATAATGTTTAGAAAATTGCTGCCTGTCTTGAATAATAGTTTGCTTATTGTAGTGTATGGTATAGGGTATAAATTAGATTTTTTTTTTTTTTTTTGGTACCATTTGATACGAGCTCACTTGTTTTAAAATACAGTTTTTTTGGATCTATTCCCGTGTATACTGCTTTTAAGCATTTTTATGGCATATTTTATTGTAGTTTGACTTAAGGTTTTTGATGTACATAATGAGAATTTATAAAATCTCTTTTCCCCTTGTTTTTGTCCTTCTTTTTCTACTTTCCCTTCCTTTCTCCTCTCTTCTCTGATCCCCTTCCTTTTGCTTCTCTCCTTCCTCTCTGCTCGACTTCCCTTTCAGTAATTAGTTTATTTCCGCTTCTGCTTGTGAAGTTTGTTCAGCTGGCTCCATGCGTTTAACCAAACCTTCCAGCCTCGTCTTTTCCCTGACCACACAGTGTCTCACCAGAGGTCACACTGATACTGCCCAGCTCTGAGAAAGACGTGCCCCACCAAAGTCCACGTTAGGCCCGGACGGCGGTGCAAACAGGCCTGCTCGGCTGGAAACAGAAGACTGCACACGTCCTCCTCTCTCAAGTGCGATGCTTTCATGATTTTAATTTCTTTTTGCTTTACTCATTCCAATTTTTGCTAAGTGGTGAGCTTTTTTTGTAGCACGCTCATCTACAGGAAATCTCCGGTTTTCATCTGTATTGTGGCGATATGGTAACTGTCACTGATGAAAATGCCGTATTTATATTTCCCTGTAATTCAGTCTTCATTTTATAGACCCAAAGTCCTCCAGGCACTGCCACAAATCCAGATAATGTCCTTGAAAAGCACACTTGGCATTTGAAACTTAGATTTAGCTGATGGGTGGGGGGGGGGGGGGGGGGATGGGGGGGAACAAAACATGTTGCCAAACACCTCTTTGGTGCCCATGAATATGGACGACTCATCCAGAATATGCATGTGCAGCTGCTGCCCCAATAGTTGCTAAGATTGGTATTAATTTTGAGGAGACAGTTTTTTTCCTATTGTCTCTGTTTGCGTAACTGATGTTCCATCCGCTTGTAGGAAAGGGGCTTTCCTCAATTCGTCTTGCTCTACTCCGGCCCTACAGCACAATGCCAGCGCTGGTAATTCCCTCCTTCTCCTGAATATATAAGTGCCTATGAAACTGAAATGATTCTGTGCCTCAGCCTCTCGTGTGCTTTACTAAGCATTTTAGTGCACTAATGTGATTCAGAAAGGTGAGGATTGAGGAGAAACTCGAGCCAGTGGCCAGAGGGAGCACCTAGAAAATGGAGAGGCAGGTAAAAGTAATTCCTCCGATTTGACCCATTGAAGAAATGAGAACCGATAGATAACATTATCAGGGAGTATCAAGAAGCCCACCTCAAGCGGGTGCCATAGCATTAAATCATCTCCTGTTAGGTGGAAACTGTGATTAAACCTCTGCCCTTGATTCCTAGGAGAAAGAGGAAAATGACGCGAAATGAGGCTGATACGGGAATTTCAAAACCAAACGCATTTAAGAGAATGCTGTGGGCTCAACACACATGCGGTCCCCTTTCATGTGGTTTTCACCGTCACAACCCTGTGCAACTGAAGTTGTCACTAAGGATGATGACACCGAAGCACTACGTGATCGGGAATCATCTAAAACCAAAAACCAAACCCGTTGCTGTCGAGTCAGTTCCCGCTGATAGCGACCCTACTAGGAAGCATTAAACTGTTTTTAGCATATTGTATTTTTTAAGGCAAGAAATACACACACACATTATTATTCTCCTGTTTGTTGTTGAGAGTAAGTTCACCTGAAAACAAACAAACAGAAAACAAAACAATTATCATTGAGTCGCTTCCAACTCAAGGTGACCCCATGAGTTTCGGAGTAGAACAGCACCACATAGGGTTCTCAGTGGTGTGACCTTTCAGAAGTAGATGGCCACACCTTTCAAGATGCCTCTGTGTGGATTTGAACTACCAGCATTTCAGTCAGTAGCTGAGTACTTAAACTTTTGTTCTACCCAGGCCTCTTTTACCCTTAAATACCTTAGTTTATAATCCCTAAGATAAAGAATATTCTCTTATACAACCACAGTGCCATTATCAAATTCAAAATATTTCACATTGATACAATATTGTTATCAAGCATACAGTCTGTATTCAAATTTGACCAATTGTCCCAATAGCAATTTGTCCTTTATGCTAATTTTTGTTTTTCCAATCCAGTCACACATGGCGTTTAGTTGCCATGTCTCTGTAGTCTCCTTTAATGTGAGGCAGTGTTTTAATCTTTCATTATCTTTATAACTTTTTTTTTTTTAAGAATATAGGCTCATATTTAGTAGAATGTCTCTCACTTTGGGTTTATATGTTTCTTCATGATTTGTCTCAATTTATACATTTTTGGTAAAAATACTATGTAAGTGAGGTTCTGTCTTTCTTGCTCTCACAACTCATATCAAAATTTTCTGAGAGCAAATTTTGATAGCAGAGCACAGGGTTCCAGGACAGCAGAATGACAGTGCAAGAGAGTGAAAGGGCAGGGTGCAAAAACTGGATACTGGCAGCTACCTGAGAGCACAGCCATTACCTCTTGCTTAGGGCCAGGCCAGCCCCAGGACAATGGGCTTCTGTTGTTTTTCCAGGCAGACACCCACACCTACTATTGCAGCCCCTATGGTTTCTATGAGCTCACATGACCATTTCCTACAAATTCAGCCCTCTCTTTTTAGATCTTAGTATATGGTCACTTCCTAGTCTCTTTCTCACTCCTCTTCTGTTTTGGCTGGCTGCCGGCAGGCAGGACCCTTCCTGGTGTGATCTCTCACAGCCAGCAGGATCGTGGCAAAGCCACATTGTATTCACGCAACTGCCCCGTGCCCATCTCCATTCCAAGTCAGGGAACATTTGCTGAGTACCCACTACACACTGGGACCTGTGCCAGCCAGCTTGTCTTCAGCTCCATCTCAGTGCAGTGCTCTTTACACAGCGCAGGGCTCCCCTGTGCTACGTTTGTATTTGCCATCCCTTTCTCCTCCAGATACTCATTTGCATTTTGCAATCAGGATCTTATTTTACTGCTTTCTGCTGCATCTCTAACTCCTTGCCATCCAGCTGTATTTTCTCTCCTCGCAAGTGTTAAAATCATTTTCTAATTTAGACCACTTTGCATTTCACTCAAGTGATGTCTCATCTGCACTTGGCATGGGCCGCAGTCATCTCTACTGTGCATGAGGAGTCTGGGGCACTGAACCCCAAACTTCCCTCATTAATCACTCATTTATCCCAGAGATAGCAAGTTGACTGAGCTAAACTTCAGAGTAACAATTGCTGTTGTTGTTAGCTGTTGTTGAACCAACCCCATTCACAGCAGAACCAAACACTGCCTAGTCCTGCACCATCCCCATGATTCCTTGCCTCCCTTCACAGATGGGTGGTGGCTACACATGTGGTGCATTGGCTAGGAATGAACCCGAGACTCCCACTTGGAAGGTGAGAATTCTACCACTGAATCACCAAAACCTCTCAGAGTAACAATTCCTCTTTGGAAACAAAACAAAAACTTACGAGTGGGCACAGCCTGATATTTTGTTGTCAATCAGATATCCTCCAGGGAAAGGGCATTCGATTATAGGCAGTTCATTCTCTGTTTGTCTTTAGAGTCAAACTGCCTGGGTGGGTTCAAATCCCAGCTCTCAACCACCTAGCTGTGTTCTCTGAAGCCTCCCTTTTCCCCAACTACAAATGGAGGATAATAATGCCCACTTTGCAGCCCATTGTGAGGATTAATGAGATAGTGTGTGTGAAACATTCAACAACAGGAGTTAGTATTTAATTGGATCACCCCAGTATCATATCTTTATCTAAAGCTATTGGGAAATCCTTGTGCCCACATGTCTAAGGCATATCTTGGCTGGCCTTGAACTTGGAGTTCCTCTCATAAAAGAACTCTGCCAAGTTTCCCACCCCCATCACTAGGACTGAAAGACTCTCTCCTACCATGGTTTTGAGTTTTGAGGGGTAGGAAGATGGCCAAGATGAGCTCATCTAAAATGCGGAAACATGTCCACACTCCCAGTGTCACCAGAATCCATCACAGAACACTGAACTGTAGCTACCATGGTAGCCTCAAAAGAATTGGTCATGGGTGGAATTTTATTACTTATGATATACACACCATACATATGTACATATGTACACACACACACACACATATACAGAGACAGAGAAAGAGCAAGAGCAAAAAAGGAAAGCACATGGGGCATTCAACAATGGAAGAATCTGTGTGGAATGTTTATAGATATTCATTTTAATATTCTTAGAACTTGTCTCTAGGTTTGAAATTTTGAAAGAAAAAGTGCTATTAAAAATTAATCTTGACTCCTACCTCACATCATATGAAAAGAGCAATTTCAGATGCATTATAGATCTAAATTTATTGATCTATACATACAAAAGGAGCCCTGGTGGCACAGTGGGTAAGCATTTGGCTACTAACCAAAAGGTGCACGGTTTGAATCCGTTATACACTCCTTGGAAACCCTATGGGGCAGTTCTACTCTGTCCTGTAGGGTCGTCTCTGAGGCAGAATAGACTCAACGGCCATGGGTTTGGATTTTGGTTTTATACATAGAAGTAAATACATAATAGTAAAGCTTCTAGAAGAAAACTTTGGATAATATTTTCATGGTCTTAGAATAGGCAAAGATTTTTCAAACAGGACAGAAATGCACTAACAAACTAAAATGATAAATTGGACTGTGTTAAAATTAAGAGCTTTTTTTCATTAAAAAATACCATTAGGAGAGCAGAAAGACAAGCCATAAAGTGGGAGAAAATATTTGCAATTTGATAAAGTACTTGTAGCCACAAGACATAAAGAACCCCTATGAATGAATTAAAAAAGAGACAACCCAAGAGAAAATGAGTGAAAAACTTAAATAGGCATCTCACCAAAAAAGGATAAACAAATGGTCAACAAAAGCATGAAAATGGTATTTCACTGGGGTTTAATTTTTGTTTTCCTGATGAATATTTAAATTGAGTACATTTTCATGTCTAACATTTTAGAAATAACAATATCACACGTTAGTGAGGCTGCAGAGCGGTCGGAACTCTCATATATTGCCAATGAGTGTAAATTCGTACCAACATTTTGGAAAACTATTTGGCAATATCTGCTAAAGTTAAACATATGTATACTCTATTACCAAATAAATACATTATACAATTAATAAAGATTTATACATTTGTTCACCAAAAACCTGGATAAGAATGTCCAAAGTAACATCATTTATAATAGCCCCAAAACTGGAAATAATGAAAATGTCTGTTCACAATAGAATGGATAAATAAATACAGCAGAATACCATTTAGCAATAAAAATGAACAAACAATTGCTGCATAAAACTTCATAGAGAAATCTCACAAATTTAATGTTGTGTGAAAGAAGCCAGACGTCAAAGAGTACACACTGTATGTTTCCATGTATATAAAGATTAACAGGCAAAGCCAATCTATGGTGATAGAATTTAGAGAAGTGGATGTCTTTGGGTGGAGGGTAGTGACTTGGAGGGGGCTTCTGAGATGCTGATTACATTCTGTTCTGTGTTCTGGTTAGATAGATGTGTTCATTTGGTGAGAACGCATTGAACTGCACACTTAGGATTTGTGAATGTTTCTGTGTATATGTTTTACTTCAATTAAAAAAATGAATTCAAAACAAAGCAAAAACAAAAAGCAAAACAGAACTTTGTTTTCAGGATAAGGCTTGATTAGCTAATGTTGATCATATGAACATATATTATGCATAAACCGGAGGGGGAGAACAAAAGAGGAAAAGAAAGTGAAACAGCAAGCCATAGGGTAGTAGAAAGTATTTGCAATCTGATAACTTGCAAAACTGGTACAAATTGTATTTAAAAAGGGCCAAATACTTAAATCAAAGGCACAAGTTTCCCCTCCCCACCACTCTCATTTTCTTCCCACTTGCCTGCAGCCTAGAAGATCCTGAGAGTCAGGGGCAGGGTCTCCGTCAACTTTCTATCTCCTCCCTCTCTCCCCATTATTCACATAGTAAGGGCTCAATAAGTAGCCTTAGAATCCTGCTGCCAAGAATTCACACACGACAGAAGAGGCCAAAGAAAGTATAGATGCAATGTTAATTAGATAGGACACAAGGCCATTTAAAATTGGAGCCCCTGATGCAGGCAGGAAGTTGCATTGGAAGGTTTCAGTCTCACCTGACTTATCCAAGAAGGAAATTTCTTGCAGCAGCAGAGGGTCAGGCCTAGAAATCCTGTGACCCTCCATACTACTCTGTGACCTGGACGGCACTGAAGGTCCCAGAACAGGCAGCAAAAGGACTGGGATCCTCTCCCTGCCTCTTTTCCCTCCCCTCTGCCAAAACAGGATCTAGTTGCAAAAATAACTGGCAACTCTGGGGTCTGATACCCTCAATGGAAGCTGGACCAGTCCAGTATTGCCACGGGCTTTCCGAAATCTCCCAGCAATGCTGGCCCTTCCTGGGAACTCCCTTGTGGGCTTCAGAAGGCTTTACACTGATGCAGAGATTTGAGAGACGAACTGGCAGGCTTGAGAGGGAGACGTTTAAAACAGCCTGCAGGAACCTAAGCTGGAATTTGATGGTAATATTACCACATCCAAGGATATTCACATGAGGTGCATTGAGCATAAATTGCATTGATCATTGAGAGAATGGTTTCCCACTTTTAGCCCCTTATTAATTTGCATACGTGTCTACGTGAAATTGCCATACCAACCTGACTGATGAGAAGGCAGCCTTACTGTTCCCCTTTCCAGCTTCATTGTCTCTGAGTGTTGTGTTTTCTCTTGGCCTGAGCGCATCCCAATTCTGTCCTAATACAAGACTAACAAGGTTCATTTTAGCTTCTAGACCTTATTCCAGTCCTGGCTTTGATTCTTGCTCTTCTTTGGCAAGTCTTCATCTTGTTCTCCCTTACAACCATCCTGACCGAGATGCCAGGAGCTGCCTCAGTACCATTCCACATGCTGCTGCCTTGTCAGAAGGGGCTACTCCTGGCTCTTAACCTTCTTTCAGCCGCAAGCTGGTAAAGCAGCCTGCCAAACCACCAAGACTGATGGTCCTTCCTGTCCACAGCCCTTGTCAGAGACAGGCCATGTGGGGCGGGACACCTGCCTGGGTCAGATACAGTGTGAGGAAGGTTGAAATATTTTAGAAGTGGCAAGAGATGGAGGCCCTTCTCCATTCTCTCTTCGATTACCTCTGCCAAGAACTTCCCACAGGTTGATAAATATTGTCATGGCCCAAAACAGAAGGTGTAATTTGGTTCTTTTCTCAGATTTCACTCCTGTGGGTTAGTGAAATAGATGGAGGGTTGTCCAACTCAAGAAGAAAGCCAGACTCATTGAGAGTGATCTTTTAAATGCTCTAAAACCTAGCACAGGTCTTTCTTTACTAATCTCTACCCTGAGAGCCGGGAAACCAAAGGACTATTTGAGGTAGGGGCCATGTACTGGGATGCTGGACAAACAGCCCCCATAGTAGGATGCAGGTTTGAGGCTCAGCTATTTGCATGGAGGCCCTGTTGCTCTCATTGTCCCAAGTGGGATTATTTTGGGGAAATTATTGAGGAAGAGGAAAACTTTCATTTCTCCCTACCAAGACTGTAGCAGACCATCCCCTGGCTGAGCTCTTGGGCTCATTTCTGACAATAAATAAAAACACATTCCACTTCCCCTTCTAAAGACATTGGCTGTTAGGATGCCGAGGCTCAGATAAAACTGCATGCTGAATCTCAGAATTGGCAATCAGTTTAATCTGAATAAAGACAAAGAGTTGGACTCACCTCAGTGCACATTTGATCCGAGGAGGTGATGACTTTACAGCCAGCAGAAAACAGCACAGCCAAAAGCAAGCAACTGACGCGGGGAGCCATCACGGGGCCAATACAACCCCAGCTTGGTGACTTGTCTGATACCTTGAGCTGAGAAATTGAATCAAGCTATGACGGCCCCAGCAATTTGGCAGCCAGAGGGGGCTCAGAAGGGTGATCTCAGAACAAGAAATGCTGTTGACTATTAAGCATTCACTGGCTCCACGCTGCAAAAAAGGGGAAGTCCTTTTTGCACACTACCCATGGTTGCCAAAAATAACTGAGGACCCAGACCCAGAATGGCCCAGTGCATTTCCTGGCAAAGAAGAACTGGTTGTGCAGCCCTCTTGAGCTGGTCACATGGACTCTCAGTGCAGTGGTTTCTATTGACTTTAGGCCAGCTTCCAGGGTCTGGCCAACTCTAGCAGCTTCCAGTCCCTTTCCATGAGAGAGACCGTGGGAGCAGGAAGCTATACCAACTTTGATAGTTGTCCCAGGTGAGCAACTAGGACGGATGCAGGAGCATGCAGGAAGGGCGGAACACTCTGTGGGGACAGATGGAATAACATAGCCCAGTGGTAGCACCTACTGGAATTGGGAGCTAGAGCAAGAGGGAACAGGGTCGGTCCTTCCCTGGAAAGGGAGGGTATCTTCTCCTTGCTCCTCAGCCACCTGGCCTATCCCCATCTCCAGCCTTAGTACAGGCCATTGCCATTCAGTCAATTACAACACATAGTGACCCTACAGGACAGAGTAGAACTTCCCCATAGCGTTTCCAAGACTGTAATCTTCAAGGAAGCAGACTGTCACATATTTCTTCTATGGAGCGGCTGGTTGGTTCAAACCATCACCCTTTCAATTAGCAGCTGGGAACTTAACCACTGCACCACCAGAGCCTTAGTACAGGAGGAGAGTAAGTCCATCTTGCATCTAGGTGCTTCAGGCCTACTAAAGCCTGTTCCCTCTTAACCTGGTCCAGGGAAGTGGGAGACACTGTTATAAAAAGAACAGCCTGGCTAGGAGGGAACAGAGCTAAGGATGTCCACCCTGGCTGTATTTCTTCTTAGACATAGCTTTGAAGCAGGATTGCAGTTATTCGCATTAAGATGTAGCAGAGATTAATGAAATTCAATGTTAAAGTTCAAGTATTCCTCAGTGGGTTGAATTTAGCTACCTCAGACATGATCTGTTCTCAGCCCTCTGACATATACGAGATACTTGGTGTTACTATTCTCCCATTCCATTTCCAAGAGCCCACTTCTTATTATCAGAATTCATAGTGACTTGAGATACTACTACTACCTACTACCACTAATAATTATAATGTAGCCCTGGTGGTGTAGTGAACAGCTCAGCTGCTAACCAAAAAGGTTCCCTGTTCTAATCTACCAGCTGTACCTTAGAAACCCTGTGGTGTAGTGGTTAAGTGCTATGGCAGCTAACTAAAAGGTCCACAGTTCAAATCCACCAGGCACTCCTTGGAAACTATAGGACAGTTCTACTCTGTCCTATAGGGTTGCTGTGAGTTAGAATCGACTTGACAGAAATGAGTTTGCTTTCAATAATTATAACAGCTACTATTTAGTGCTATAGTTTTCCCCATTCTACAGATGTGGAAACTGATATTCAGAGAAATTAAATAACCTCTGTAAGGCTACATACCTAGACACTGGTGGGTTAGGGCTTCAGACCCAAATAATCTCACTGCAAAGCCCGTGCTATTACTCTCTATGGTTTCAAAAAGAATTTTACCTCCTAAAGGTGCTGAAGTGTGAATGGGGTGAAGAAGGCTCTTCATCTGGAAATTTCAGAGCAGATGCTAAAAAAAAAAAAAACAACAAAAAAACAACAGGGGTTGGCAAAACTATGTACGTGGCATTGTGCTAGGCCTACCACAAATATTTAGCTTTTCTGGTCACCCTTAAAATGCCATCCTCATTAGCAAAAGCACCAGTGAAGATGCTTTTGGTAAAACGTGGTCTAAGCAAATTCAGATCGATGACAGACCACCTTGCTTTGAAGAAGGCATCCATCGTGATGTAATGGAAAGGGTTCCGGACCAGAAGGAGGATCTGGTTCTAGCCTCAGCTCCACCGCTTAACAACTAAAAGACCTTGGGCAAGTCATTTAACTTGTCTGAGTCTATCCCCTCATCTGAAAAACAGGAATTATAATTCCTATTCTGCCTACCTCAAGGGTAATTATGAGGATCAGATGGGATCACATACACATGAAAAAGCTTTCTTAACCTTAAAGCCCTGCATAAAGATGAAGAATGTGAGGCAAAGACTCCACTGAGCAACCAATTCCAATGTCATGTAAATATCACTCTCAGGTAATTGTCTCCTGCCCCAGAGACGATGAAAACGCATGTTATTTTCCTTCTTAAAGAAAGGTTTGATAGCTCAGTTAAGGCCATAAGATTTTGTCATTTTCTGAGGCCACACAATTTGCATATCATTTGCATATATTTGCATAATGAATTCAAAAGACTCACTACAAGTGTATAAGAGTAAAAGAAAATAAATGAATATGAGTGACCTTCTGCCACAGCATTCAAATCAAATATTCAGGGCATAATACCCTGAAGTATGAAATAGATTAAAATTTAAACTATTGCAAACAGGAAGATAGGTTTTAGAGTTCAGAGGTAAGAGTGAAACTCTTGGTACTAGGTTGCAAAGAATCACCTTCTCTTAACAGGCACACCATCCAAATGCTTATCAAAGCCTGAATTCTCTCCACCACATCCCTTACCCTACCCCTCTCTGTAGGCAAACACATACACATTAAATTGTCTTCTGGCCTATTTTGAAGTGCCTCAGCGGACAGAAAACTTACTACTCCCCTCCTCCCACTGTTTTGGACAATTTGGACCGTTAAAAGGTTTTTTTTATTGCGTTGAACTGCAAAAGTCTTTCCTTCAATTTCCCTGAACTGGTCCTTGTTTCCTCAGAGAAACAGAGCATGTTCAAGCCCTTTTCTACCTGTCAGTCCTTCAGATATTTGAATACAGTTATGGTGTATTCTGATGTTCCTCATTTCAGGGTTAAAAATCTCTATGTCATTCTTCCAATTGTATCATAAGTTCTGTTTAACAGAACATCTTCCAAATCTTCCCAAAAGAGCACTGACTTGAATTCTAGTCCTGGATTTGCCATTAACTAGTTATGTGTCAGAAAAACAAACAAACAGTTATGTGTCAAGATAAATGAAAAAAATATTGAAGTTGTCAAGGATTTCATTTTATTTGGATCCATAATCAACACCCATGGAAGCAACAGTCAAGAAATCAAATGATGCACTGCACTGGGAAAATCTGCTGCAAAAGACCTCTTTAAAGTGTTAAAAAGCAAAGATGTCACTTGGAGGACTAAGGTTCACCTGTGACAAGCCATGATGTTTTCAATTGCCTCATATGCATGTGAAAGTTGGACAATGAATAAGGAAGAACTAAGAAGAATTTGATGCCTTTGAATTACGGTGTTGGTAAAGAATACTGAATGTTCCGTGGATTACCAGAAGAATGAACAAATTTGTCTTGGAAAAGTACAGCCAGAAGGCTCCTTAGAGGCAAAGATGGGGAGACTTTAACTCACATACTTTGGATATGTTATCAGGAGGAACTGATTTCTAGAGAAGAACATCATGCTTGGTAAAGCACAGGTCAGTGAAAAAGAGGAAGACTCTCAGTGAGAAGGATTGACACAGTGGCTGCAACAATGGACTCAAACATAGCAACAATTTTGAAGATGAAGCAGGACCGTTCCGTTATATATAGGTTTGCTATAAGTTGGAACCAACTCAATGGCACCTAACAACAAGAGTTATGTTATTGGAAAAGTCTCTCTATCCCTCAACTTCCTAATCTGTACAATGATGGAGTCAGACTAGTTTATCTATAAGGTACCTTCCTCATCTAAAATTCCATTACTCTATTTCAAAAATAGAATGATTTCTGATGATTTCCAATTTACTTATGAGGCAGAGTCATTGACTTGAACCAATAAAATGAAGTTAAAGTGGTCCACATAAACCAGAGACTGCATCAGCCTGAGACCAGAAGAGCTAGATGGTGCCCGGCTACCAACAATGACCCCCCAGACAGGGAACACAACAGAGAGTCCCTGATGGAGCGGAGAAAAGTGGGGTGCAGAACTCAAATTTACGTAAAAAGACCAGACTTAATGGTCTGACTGAGACTAGAGGAACACTCAAAGACGTGGCTTCCAGACTCTGTTAACCCTGAACTAAAACCATTCCTGAAGCCAACTCTTCAGATAAAGATTAGACCAAACTGTAAAACATAAAATAATACTCGTGAAGAGTGTGCATCTTAGTTCAAGCAGATACACGAGACTAAATGGGCAGCTCCTGAGAAGGCAGAAAGGGACAGGAACTGGTTGGATGGACACGGGAAACCCGGGGTGGAAAGGGAGAGTGTGCTGTCACATTGTAGGGATTACAACTAGTGTCACATGACAGTAATGTGTATACATCTTTGTATGAGAAATTAACTTGAGCTGTAACTTTCACCTAAAGCACAATTAAAAAAAAAGAAAAATATACAGTGAAAAGAAAAGAAAAAAAGGAAAACCGAGATTCTTAAAAAGATAAATAAAATAATGTTGCAAAAAATAATTCAAAGTACACTCAAAACTTCTTTTTAAAGGTTTCAGTATAAAATATCAGAAGAGAGACCCTCTTAAGATATTATTTTCAGAATTTTAGTTACTGAATAGAAGCAAATAAAATTATTTTTCTAAATGGAAAAGTCTTGAAATATAAACAGAAGTATAATGCTTACATGAAACATGAATATTCCCCACACTACTGAGTATGATAGATGAAAGGAGATTAACTACAAAAAAAGTATTATCTGAACGTCAAGGAAACTCACTGGAGCCACATGCACATACACACACACAACATACACATGTAAGCATATGCACACAGATACACCCATTAAAAAAAGAAAAAATGGAGTTAAACTTGCTTGTTGTTGGCAATCTACTTTTTCTTTCCTACTCAGGTGCTCTTCTCGCTTCTTGGGAATCACAAAAAAGTGGAGAGAAATTTGGCTGGAGCAATGGGCACCATGATTGTTGCAATCCTAATTCACTCACAGTTCTATTAAGGGATGGAATGGCTGTCTCCCATTCTAAAAATTGATTCTTGCAGATATGGTAGGAAGAGGAGAAAATGAGGCAAGGCACTGACCAGCAACCACAACATTGAAGAAAACGTCAAGTCTATAGATCCCAAAAGTTCTCATAAAGTGCAGGCATCCTTATATTACATATTTAAGTAGATTTACATAAAAATCCCAAATCAATTGTTGTTTCTGTTCTGTCTTTTGCCTTCACCAGGCTTCCATGCAGTTCATCCCTTGGGGTTAGCTGTCACTCCATGAGATGTCCATTAGAACTGCCCACTTTCATGCCTGATGATTCCTGTACATTCACTTCCTTATGTTTCCATGTGATTATAGTCTAGGGAGTGGTGTTGGGTCCTAGCATAACTTGTGTGGCTCTTCAAGCCCTTTCTTGGTGATAACCCAAAAGCTAATCTACTTTGTTCCAAGGGTGCACAAACCAAAATATGCTTCTGTGATTCAAGTTTAGCAAAGTTTAGCAAAGACACTGCTGCCTTTGCAATTGATGACACTTGAGAGATCACCAGGCTAGACGGAGCAAGCGATGCTGATGCCTCTCTCCCACTTTGTGAGGGGACTTGCCTCTCCACATATCCTGCTTGATTTTGAACTCAGTTTCTCTTCTTGAAGCTGGATGGCTTTACAATGCCACAGCTGATTCTGCTGCTCCAGAGCTGGCTATTCCTCCCCCCTGTTGTTGATGGGGAGTCCCTGGGCGGAGCAAATGGTTAAGTGCTCAGCTACTAACCGAAAGGTTGGTAGTTTGAACCTACTCAGAGGCACCTCAAAAGAAAGGCCTAGTGATCCGTTTCTGAAAGGTCACAGCCTGAAAACCCTAGGGAGTGCAGTTCTACTTTGAAACACGTGGGGTCATCATGAATCGGAATAGACTCAAAAGCAACTGGTTTGGTGTTTTGCTTTTGTTTTTGATGACACTGCCATCCCCAGCAGCAGCAATAACAGCAAAAAGGAAGCATGATGCCTTCATATGGCACAGACAGCTCACCTCCATCACAAACAATACTTCAGACCTTTTTGCACATCGGAACATAAGCCTGCTTGGTTTCTGTGCAACGAGGAAGGGGAAATTCTTTTCTTACCTGATCCAAGAACAATTTGCATTTTTGGCCCCAGAACTCATCTCTTCACAAGACGACTGAGATTGAAAATATCCATTATCTGTTGTTGTTGTTAGGTGCCATCGAGTCGGTTCCCACTCATAGGGACCCTATGTACAACAGAACAAAACACTGCCCAGTCCTGCACCATTCTCACAATGTTGTTATGCTTGAGTACATTGTTGCAGCCACTGTGTCAATCCATCTTGTTGAGGGTCTTCCTCTTTTTCACTGACCCTCTACTTTACCAAGCATGATGATATCAGGAGGGACTGGTCCCTCCTGATAACTTATCCAAAGTATGTGAGACAAAGTCTTGCCATCTTTGCTTCTAAAGAGCATTCTGGCTGTACTTCTTCCAAGACAGGTTTGTTCGTTCTTCTGCTAGTCCATGCATGGTATAGTCAATATTCTTCACCAACACCATAATTCAAAGGCATCAATTCTTCTCAGGTCTTCCTTATTCATTGCCCAGCTTTCATGTGCATGAGGTGATCGAAAACATCATGACTTCGGTCAGGCGAACCTTAGTCCTCAAAGTGACATCTTTGCTTTTCAACAGTTTCAAGAGGTCTTTTGCAGCAGATTTGCCCAATGCAATACATTGGTTGATTTCTTGACTACTACTTCCATGGGTGTTGATTATGGATCCAAGTAAAACGAAATTCTTTACAACTTCAGTATTTTCCCGTTTATCATGATGTTGCTCATCGATCCAGTTGTGAGGATTTTTGTTTTCTTTATGTTGAGACGTAATCCATACTAAAGGCTGTGGTCTTTGATCTTCATCAGTAAGTGCTTCAAGTCCTCTTCACTTTCACCAAGCAAGGTTGTTTCATCTGCGTATCGCAGATTGTTAATGAGTCTTCCTCCAATCTTGATGCCCCATTCTTCTTCAAATAGTCCAGCTTCTCGAATTATTTGCTTAGCGTACAGATTGAATAAGTATGGTGAAAGGATACAACCCTGACGAACACCTTTCCTGACTTTAAAATACGCAGTATCCTCTTGCTCTATTCAAATGACTGCCTCTTGGTCTAAGTACAGGTTGCTCATGAGCATAATTAAGTGTTCTGGAATTCCCATTCTTTGTAATGTTGTCCATAATTTGTTATGATCCACACAGTCGAATGCCTTTGCATAGTCAATAAAACACAGGTAAACATCTTTCTAGTATTCTCTGCTTTAAGCCATGATCCATCTGATATCAGCAATGATATCCCTTGTTCCATATCCTGTTCTTATTCCAGCTTGAATTTCTGGCAGTTCCCTGTCGATGTACTGCTGCAGCTGCTTTTGAATGATCTTCAGCAAAATTTTACTTTTCTGTGATATTAATGATATTGGTCGATAATTTCTGCATTCTGTTGGATCACCTTTCTTTGGAATGGGTACAACTGTGGAACTCTTCCAGTCAGTTGGCCAGGTAGCTGTCTTCCAAATTTCTGGGCACAGACAAGTAAGTACTTCCAGTGCTGCATCTGTTTGTTGAAACATCTCATTTGGTATTCCTTCAATTCTTGGAGCCTTGTTTTTTGCCAATGCCTTCAGTGCAGCTTGGACCTCTTCCTTCAGTACCATCAGTTCTTGACCATATGCTACTTCCTGAAATGGTTGAAGGTCGATCAATTCTTTTTAGTACAGTGACTCTGTGTATTCCTTCCATCTGTTGATGCTTCCTGCAGTGTTTAGTATTTTCCCCATAAATCCTTCAATGTTGCAACTCATAGCTTGAATTTTTTTTCTTCAGTTCTTTCAGCTTGAGAAATGCTGAGTGTGTTCTTCCCTTTTGGTTTTCTATCTCCAGGTCTTTGCACATTACATTATAATACTTTACTTTGTCTTCTCCAGCTGCCCTTTGAAATCTTCTGTTCAGCTCTTTTACTTCATCATTTCTTTCTTTCTCTTTAGCTACTCTAGGTTCAAAAGCAAATTTCAGAGTCTCTTCTGACATACATTTTTGTCTTTTCCATCTTTTTGATGACCTCTTTCTTCATGTACGATGCCCTTGATGTCATTCCACAACTCATCTGGTCTTCAATCAATGCATCAAATCTGTTCTTAGACGGTCTCTAAATTCAGGTGGGACGTACTCAGGGTTGAATTTGGCTCTTGTGGACTTGTTCAAATTTTCTTCAACTTCAACTTGAATTTGCATATGAGCAATTGATGGTCTGTTTCACAGTCAGCACTTGGCCTTGTTCTGTCTAATGATATTTAGCTTTTCCATCATCTCTTTCCACAGACGTAGTCAATTTGGTTCCTGTGCTTTCTGTCTGGTGAGCTCCACATGTACAGGTGCCATTTATGTTGTTGAGAAAAAGAATTTGCAATGAAGAAGTCATTGTTGCAAAATTGTATCATGAGATCTCCAGTGTCATTTCTATCACCAAGGCCATATTTTCCAGCTACCAATCCTTCTTCTTCCTTTCCAACTTCTGCATTCCAATCAACAGTAAAATATCAATGTATCTTGATTGCATATTTGATACATTTCAGACTGCAGAAATTGGTAAAAATCTTCAGCTTCCTCATCTTTGGCCTTAGTGGTTGGTTTGTACATTTGAATAATAGTCGAATTAACTGGTCTTCTTTGTGGGCATATGGATATTATCCTACCACTGACAGCATTGTACTTCAGAATAGATCCTGAAATGTTCTTTTTAATGATGAAGTCAGTGTCATTCCTCTTCAATTTGTTGTTCGTGTCATATTAGACCATATGATTGTCTGAGTCAATGTGCTAATACCAATCCATTTCAACTCACTAATGCCTAGGATATTGATCTTTATGTGTTCCATCTCATTTTTGATGACTTCCAATTTTCCTAGATTCATACTTTGTACATTCCACGTTCCAGTTATTAATGGATCTTTGCAACTGTTTCTTCTCATTTTGAGTCATGCCACACCAGAAAATGAAGGTCCCAAAAGCTTGACTCTATCCATTCATTAAGGTCAACTCTACTTTGAGGAGTCAGCTCTTCCCAAGTTGTCTTTTGAGTGCCTTCCAACCTGAGGGGCTCATCTTCTGGCAGTATCAGACAATGCTCTGCTGCTGTTCATTAAGTTTTCACTGGCCAATTTTTTCAGAAGTAGACTGCCAGGTCCTTCTTCCTAGTCTATCTTAGTCTGGAAGCTCCACTGAAATCTGTCCATCAAGGGTGACCCTGCTGGTATTTGAAATACCCATGGCAAAGCTTCCAGTATGATAGCAACATGCAAACTG
Source organism: Dugong dugon (assembly GCA_030035585.1). Taxonomy (NCBI): domain Eukaryota; kingdom Metazoa; phylum Chordata; class Mammalia; order Sirenia; family Dugongidae; genus Dugong; species Dugong dugon. Next base: position 71,867,752 of record CM057460.1, read on the forward strand.
CCACAGTACGACAAACTGACAAACACGTAATGGATCCATTTCCTGAGGCCGTCATTATAACAATTACAAAATTATCTGATATTGGATCATTTCCCCAAATCTGGATGTCACTATTACCTGTGGTCATATGTACATGGTCCTAGAAATGTGTGTAAGGCGTTAGAATATTTGTCTAGCCTTAACTTTCAAATTAACTTGTAAGATCAGAGCCATTCACTAACTTCTCTTACACTCACTGTATCTTATAAAGGCAGAAACACTTAAAGGCATCCTTGGGGTTTTTCTCTGAAGCCTTAAATGAATGTAATATTAACAGCAGTGGGGTACAGGGACTAGAGCACAGGACTGGGAATTGGGATTCTGAGATAAACCCTCAACTCTGATATAAAGTAATCCTAATAGTGCATTAAAATCAGAATTTTTATAGCTAAAAAGAAGCTTTAAAATAATCTAATACAATCCTGCTATTTTTTTCCTTTAAGAATGTAAAAGAACAACATATGAGTCTAACAATCCCAAGAGGTGTGATTATTCATATTATTATGAAGCTATTCAATTTTAGCCCTTCTGGAACATTTTTCATATCCTGCCTGTTGTCAGACTTTTTGCTGTGAGCATTGCATTAGATTAAATTCCCCTAGTTCTTTACAGTGAAGCATGGGGGAGGGGGATTTCCTGAACTAGAAAGAAGCAGGTAACAATTTCTGTATTGTGCTATTAAGAGACGGAGCTGCTGTTTCCCATTTTAAGAACCAGTTCTTGTAGAGATAGGGAGAGGGAGAGGAAAAAATGAGGCAATATAGCATCCTTTTCTCATTCTAGTGAACCTCAGAAATGTCCCATCAGTAGGACTGAAACATAGATGGGGGCAGGATGGTGGTGGTATAAGGGGAGTTTTTGTTCATCCCTCTGCCCCATCTGCAGCACCATCATCTTCTCATGAGTAGGATCAGCAGCAGGCTGAGGTTCAACTGCCTTTATGGGTTTCCACCTTTGGACATGGCTACTTATGTGACCTTGGATGCAACCCACCTCAAAGTCTTAACTTCTTCTATAAAGGAGAAGTACTGCCTGCCCTACTTACCTTCCCAGAGTGATTGTGAAAAAGGTAAACTACAAAGGATAGTGATGACTCGTATATTATTTCTAGCATAAAGCATGGGTGGGTGACCAGGCTGGGTTCCTGCCATCCTATAGGTCTGTGTTTTTACACACAACTCCTCATAAGGGAAAGTAAAGCTAGAGATAAAACTAAACAGCACTACTCATAAAATGGATACAAGGAACCCTTACTGGGTGCCAGGTACTCTTGTAAGCATTTGTTGTGCATTATCTCCTGTCATCCTCAGGACAACATGTTGAAGTAGATAAGATTGTTATGTCTAATTCATAGATGAGTAAACTGAGGCCAGGAGTCCCTGGGTGGTGCAAACGGTTAAGTAGTTGACTACAAACCTAAAAGGTGATGGTTCTAACCTACCCAGAGGTGCCTCAGAATAAAGCCCTGCCCATCTGCTTCCAAAAGGTCACAGCCTTGAAAATCCTATGGAGCAGTTCTACTCTGACACACATGGGGTTACTGTGAGTCAAAATTGACAGCAAATGTTTTTTGCTGTGTTTTTTTAAACTGAGGCCAGAGTGATTCAGCCACTTGCACAGGGTCACAGGTCAGAAAGTGGAGGATTCAGGGCTCCTAACTAGCTCTGTCTAAGCCAGAGCTACACTCTTGCCCCGGCCACACTCTCAAGAAATTCTCTTGCCTATAGGGCAGAGAATCCCAGAACCCCAGCCATATGGCAGGAAATATGCATGGCGTGGCTGTCCCAGGCACTCGGGTTCCCATTTAGATTGGTCCTCCCAGTTTGCAGTCCTCTGCAGGGATGCCTCCTGGCACTTATTTGACAAACACATTTTCATAGGAGGCAGCGAGTGTTTGGAAGAGATGTCAGCTTTAGAAATTTAATCAGCTGGGCCAAAAGCAATCAAGATGCCATCTGGACATACTCTGACTTCCTGCCCAGAAGATAAAGACATCTGGACTTCGTAAATGCCAAGGACATGCTGACTGGGTCCCTGTTCCTCACTTCAAGCAGACACATTTTCTTAATTGCTCAGAATCTACAGCCCTGAGCTACTGCTGGGGCCGCTGAACGCCTGATGCTGTTGACGACCAAAGGTTTCCCTGCTCACCATCAGTGAGCCACTGCGAGTGTCAGTGACTTTCCAGCACTAAGGAGATGGATTGACTGCAAAGGCCACTGTAAATAGGCCTCTTTAATGATGGAGCAGGAGGGGACTGCCCCAGGCCCCACTTAGAGTCGATAGAGAGGCTCAGAATTAGGGCACATTGTGACTGCTGATCGTTAAGTAGGACTGAGAGGAAATGTTTGTACATAGAGAGAAACTAATTAAGTGGCTTGCCAGGTTTGCATTCCGAATCTATGCTTCCTGCTGCTGCTTCCTCCTGTGAGGGAGGCTCTCTCCAACCACAGTCGGTCTGTGTGTGGGTGCCCTGGGTAGAGGATGGAGTCTAGAGAAGAGCTGAGGAACTGGAGGTGAAAGGTAAAGATTCTGCACAGAGGGCGTTTATTGTTGTAATATCTGAACATTACACATGTTTTCTAAACACATTTCACACATCCGATTCTGTCCATTTTGAAGCAGACCTTGAGCCCCTCCAATAAATGTCCAAAGCCTCCAAATTTGGCAGCGCTGGAACCTCCATTTATTCCCCCTAGCCAGAAAACCAAACCCACTGCCGGGAAGTCATTTCCGACTCATAGTGACCCTGTAGGACAGAGCTGAACTTCCCCATAGGATTTCCTTTTTTTTCAGTTTTAACGAAGAGAAGTTTATTTCCTCACAGTCAAAGTAGGTTAAAAGTCCAAATTCAGGGCATCAGCTCCAGGGGAAGTCTTTCTCTGTCGGCCTTCTCATCAGCGTTCCCCTGGACTAGAAGCTTCTCTGCGCAGGGACCCCGGTCCAAAGGACGCGCTCTGCTCCTGGCACTGCTTTCTTGATGGTATGAGGTCCCCCTGTCTCACTGCTCACTTCTGTCTTTTATATCTCAAGAGATTGCCTCAGGACACAATCCAGTCTTGTAGATCAGGTCCTGTCTTACTAACACAACTGCCACCCATCCTCCCTCATTAGCATCATAGAGGCAGGTTTACAACATACAGGAAAACCACACAGTACCAGGAATCATGGCCTAGCCAAACTGATTCACACATTTTTTGGGGGACATAATTCAAACCATGACATTCCACCCTTCGGCCCCCAAAAAATCACATGCTTGCAACATGGAAAACACATTCACCCCATCACATCGTAGCAAAAGTCTTAACTCCAAGTCCAAAATCCAAAAACTCCTCTTCATCTGTGAAATCTAGAATATGTTATCTGCTTCCAAAGTACAATGACAGAACAGGCCCAAGCTAGACATTTCCACTACAAATGGGAGAAATTGCAGGGAAAGAAGGCATAACAGGCACCAAGCAAGTCAACAGAACACATTACATCAGCTCTCAAGGCTTTGAAAATAATCCTCTGTTCTCTGAGACGATTTACACAATAGCTCTGCCCTCTAGACTCTAGGTATTGGCCACAGTCTCTGGATTTTGAGTGGAGGCCCCTCAGCCCTGGGCTTCAGCTCCGCCTTCCAGGCCCCCTCAGACAGCAACTCTGCTCCCTTGGCTTTAGGCGCACCATTCTCCTACTCCATCGGAGTGACCACTCCACCCTTAGAAACACCAGACGCCATGGCTCCACCTTTTGAAACCCCTGAGGTCATGGCCATACCTTTTGAGACTGAAGCAGCTCGGCTTCTTGTGTCCCTTGTCTCTTCAGCTTCTGCTTCCTATGGCCTCTCGGCCCTCGGGCCTCACGCCGCATCTGCCCTGCTGGGGCAAGTGTTCCAAAGCTCAGTAGCTCCACCGGTAAGTGCCTGGAGGCACCCCACTCTGCCAGGAAGCCCTCTGCGCACAGGCACTCAGCTCTCTCGCTCCGTGGGTTGGCTCCAGCAGTGGGTCGGCTCTAGCACTGTCTTTCACTTGTCTCCTGGTTCTGCCGCTGCTGCTTCTCTGCTGCTGTAGGTTCTCTGCTGCTTCTGGTCCTCTGTCACTGCTGCGCGTCTATCCATTCGCAGTTTTAAAACTGCTTCCACATTTTAGGTATCTGTTAGAATAGCACCCCACTCTCTTTGTACCAAATTCTGTCTTAGTCATCTAGTGCTGCCATAACAGAAATACCACAAGTGGATGGTTTTAACAAAGAGAAGTTTATTTCCTCACAGTCAAAGTAGGCTGAAAGTCTAAATTCAGGGCGTCAGCTCCAGGGGAAGGCTTTTTCTCTCCGTCGGCCTTCTTCTCTTCAGTGTTTCCCCGGACTAGGAGCTTCTCTGCACAGGGACCCCAGTCCAAAGGACGTGCTCTGCTCCTGGCACTGCTTTCTTGGTGGTGTGAGGTCCCCTCTCCATAGGCTTTGTAAGGAGTGGCTGGTGGATTTGAACTGCCAACCTTTTGGTTAATAGTCATAGCTCTTCACTGCTATGTCACCAGGGCTCCACTCCTCTAGAGAGGGGCTCTATTTGTCTCAGAGTAGATTTGTGAAATTCTGGTTCCTGTAAATGTTATTAAATGCCTTCGAGTGGATTTTTGACTCATAGGGATCCCATGTGACAGAGTAGAACTGCCCATAAGATTTTCTAGACTGTAATCTTTACAGGGGAGCCCTGGTAGTTCAGTAGTTAAGAGCTCGGCTGCTAACCAAAAGGTCGGCAGTACGAATCCACCAGCAGCCCCTTGGAAACCCTATGGGGCAGTTCTACTCTGTCCTACGACTATGAGTTGAAATCAACTGGACAGTAACGGGCTAGTCTTTACAGGATCAGATTGCTGGGCCTTTTTTCCACTGAGCGAACCACCAACCTAGCAAGCTGAGCTCTTAACTGTTTGCACCATGCCATCAGAGCTCCTTGTAAATAACACAGATAAAGCCTATTTCAAATAGTTCTCTTTTAGCTCTTGCATATTGTATGAAATGTACTGTAGGTCTTCCCCTCCCCTCCCTGCCCAGCTCCCAAAGACTTGCTATTTCAGGACAATTTATATTTGAGAGTTTGCCACTAAAAAACAATGAAAAATATTGTGAGGTAAGTATTGACCAAATTTTTAATTCTAGCCTATGATCATGAACCAAACTATTGTTTTTGACTTAAAAACAAAACACAAGTGACCCCAAGTAGCAGGAATCTGTTTAGATGGAGGTAGATGGAGAGCTGCCCAAACCCTTGCCATTCCCCTGGGCTCTGCACCTAGGAAAGGGCATCTTCGTTCTTTCTCTTTGCCTCTCATATAGGTTGCAGTTATTTCTTTGCCTGTCACCCATTTCACTTCTATTTCAATTCCTTCCTGAATGTCTTGCTGCTGTAAGACCTGTTTTACCATCACTCAGTTCTTGCTTCAACATGTCTATCTCATTAACTTCTCTTCTCCGCAGGCTTTTTATTCATTTTTTAAAAACAGCTTTATTGAGATACAGTGCACATACCATACAATTCACCCATTTAAAGCGTACAGTTCCATGGTTTTTAGTATATTCAAAGATATGAGCAACCATCTCCACAGTCAATTTTTATGTTCTTTTTTTTTTTTTCTTTTTCTAAAACCTCATCGTTAGCTGTGGCTTTTCATAGTCCTACCACCTCACTCTTCAGCACTTTTTTTTCTGTAGGATCCTCATTTTTTTTTTTTTTTTCTGTCTTGGAAAGGTCCAGCAGCCCTCATTTGTTTTCTCCCCATAGAACTTTGTTTTGCAGGAGCCCCGAGTCCTTGTGGGGTTGTGAGTTCCTGAGTCCTTGTGGGGTTGCCCAGATGCCTGATCTGGCCATCACTGCCAGGGAGGAAACCTGTCTCAGATCCTAGCTCTCACCTCTTCCAGGTCAGCAGACTGCCGCAACCTTCTCCCTCAGAGTAGCTGGTGGATGGCTCAAAACTAGCTTTCAGCCTTTTTTTTTTCAGGTGAATTGCAAGCATATGGAGATTGTGGAAAAGAAAGTAGGAAGCTAAGAACTGATGCATTTTGGGATTCTCAATAAGGGAGAGACAATCCGTGTTATATGGCTGAATCAATATAAATCATAATAAAATCAGCTATAGATGGACATCAAGGTGGGAAAAACGTTCTTACCTGGAGGTACAACCAGCCGTGGCCAAGTATGGGAAAACAGTAAAATTGTAGCCGCAAATTCTAGCATGGTCTTCCGCTTTGCAAACAAACTAGTTTCTGTTGCAGTTTACTATTAATAAAAAGAAGAAGAAAAGAAGGGGAAATTCTAAAACTCTCCTTTCATTTCCTAAATATAGGATTAATTTATTTTAAACAAATCCATCATCAAAATTTAAATTTGTAAAACTGATAAAATATAGTTTGTTTTATAAAAAGACTCGGATTATTTATGACTGCACTGAACTCAGCATTCCTTTAAATGACCTGATTTTTCAAAATTTAACTACACATATATCTGCTGCATAAAATGAGACTGACTTGTAGCTTTGAAACACGTACACATTAAATATTCAAGAGTCAGTAAGAAACCGAACAAATGACAAAAAATGTTTGCTTGATGTGAGTTACTAATGTCAGAATTACCCTGAGAACTGACTTGGAGATATCCCGGGCTGTGATTTCTGAGTAAAATGTGCAGTCTGGGTGGGGCAAGATGATTTCATAGTGTCTAGGGAGGTCAGCTGTGGTCTCAAAATGGTGTACTGATATGGAGGATGACTGAGCTACCGCCACAACCAAGACAGCATCCGCCTTGTTAACTCACATGCTGGCACAGGTACAGGCTCGGTTTTCCACAGGGGATGGAGTGGGAGGCTGGATACCTGGAGGGCTGGTTGCTTCCGGGGCAGGATATGACCCATTCGCAATCCAGAATTCTACTAGGAAAATAGCCTTGACCTTCTTCACAACTCCACTATAGATGTGCCTTTTGTTTGCCATTTTTTCTTTATATTTTCATCTGTAAAATTGGAATTAGAAGCTTGTTTTTTATTTTACTTATGACTTAGAATATCTACCATTTGCCATCTTCATAAGGAAGGAAGGAAAGAAGGCAGGGTTGGGGAGAAGGTGATTTTTTTTCCTGAGAAAATATTGTCTAACACATAGTGATTACTATTGTCAGGTACTGTTCTAAGTACTCTACAAATATTAACTCATTTAATCCTTTTGACTATTCTGTGAGTACTTATTTCTGGGTAAGGTCATTCAGCTCAAGGTCATTCAGCTATGTGGCTGAGGCAAGGCTTAAACCTAGTGAGTTTGGCACCAGAAATAAAGCAAGGGAAGGAAGGTGACAGGGAAGTCTCAAGAAGGGAAAAGCCGTCAGAACAACCAGTTTTGCCAAATGCTTTGAAGAAACCTTCAAACCCTGTTCTCTTCCTTCCCCCTGCTTCTTCCTCCCTCCCACTCCCACCCCGAGCTCCATCTGATGCTGCTCTCAGGACAGGGTCTGTACTAAGGCCAATGCCCCTGACAGCAGAGAAAGCTCCAGTTTTAGAAGAGAGGAGCTGGGTATGGGGAAGGCTCTGGGTGAAATTTGGAAGATGCTGCCCAGCCAGCTTGTCTCCCCCAGGACTCTGATCCACTTTCCCTTTGGACTAGAAATGAATCCACTTGGGTAGGGTCTCAGGGTCAGAAGCACAGCAAAGTGGATGAATGCCAGTCCACTGCCCTGTGACCTCACCTCAGCCTCATCCCATAGCCCTTTTTTTATGCTACAGTCACTCACCACCACCCATCTGTCACTGGACGCTTGCATGTTGCTATGATGCTGAACAGCTTTCAGACTAAGACTAGGAAGAAAGGCCTGACAGAATCAGCCATTGAAATCCCTGTTGATTACAATGGGTGTGATCTGCAACTGATCATGGAAATGGTGCAGAGCAGGGCAGCATTTCATGCAGTCATGCATGGGGTCACCATGAGTCAAGAATTTCTCGACGGCAGCCAACAACAACAGCAATAGTCACCCAGCCTCCTGCTGTCCCATTAGACAGAAGTCCCGTTGCCTAGGCTAACCCTATACATCCTTTTAAGCAACGCTGTCCAACAGAAATGTAATGCAAGCCGCATATGTAATTTAAAATTTCTGATACCTCACATTAAAAAGGTAAAAAGAAACAGGTGAAATTAATTTTAATAATAAATTGTATTTAACCCAATATGTAAAGAAGGTTGGTATTTCAATCAATATAAAAAACAATATAATCAATATAAAAATATTAATGAGATAATTCACCTTCTGTTTTAAGGTATATTTACCACCTATTTTAAGATATTAAGTCTTCGAAATCCGAGGTATGTTTTACACTTAGCTGTCATTTCAATTTTGAACTAAATTTTCACTGGAAGTACTTAATCTGTATTTAGATTTCACAACAGGTATGGTTGAAAAAGTAGATTGACGTACCTAAGTTGTTGCAAGCACAAGTAAATATTTTTCAGTGACTGAATCGAGTATCAGTTTTTATATATAAATGAAAAATAATGAAATATTCAGTTTCTCTATCTTACCAGCCACTGTTTCAAGTACTCCAGCGGCACATGTGACTAGCGGCTACCTTATTGGACAGCTCAGCTCTAGAGGCTAGAGAGAAATGAAATTAAACAACCGTGATTAGTGAGTTCAGATCACACAGAGACCTAAAACCACTCTTATTTACTTCTCTTCCCCTTGCTGGTTAAGCGAGCACAGGAAGCTGCAGGCAGGTTGGGAAGTTAGAGTCTTTGGCACAAGTGGTATCAGGTTTGGGGTATCCAGGGACCTGGGATCGGCAGTTATTTTGCAAATGTTAATCCCGCCACCTAGTGACCACTTTCGGAATGTCACGTGGAGATACCACGTGGAAAATTCTGTGTTAACCTCAGCATTGCTGCCTTCCCTGAGAGCTCAGAGCCTTTCCCCTGCTCAGAGACCCCATGTGGCACAGAGCTGCAGATATGTCATTGTTTTTATAGGGCTGATTTGGCCCATCCCTGCAGAATAACAGCTGACTTGTCATTGTTTCTCCTATTTTGCCACGACTGTAGGTGCTTGGGGTACAATGAACATGCCTGGGGAGCATTCTACGTGCCAAGTACTGTGGCGGGAGGAGACGACCCCCGTCCCCACAAGGGGTAGGGTCCCCATTATCTCTTGTGCATGACACCATTACAGTGCCTGGAATCTTCTGTGTGTTTATATACCTGCCTCCTCCAATAAACTGTGAAAACTGTGAGGTCAGAGATAACGCCTTACTCATGTTACATGCCCAAGCCTAGTTTCCTGTCTGTGTGACGTGCGGTAAGCCCGACACATGTGGGCTGAACGAATGGGTGGATGGGATAACTATAATTCATAGTCCTCCCGGCAATCTTTTCACTTCTCTCCAGCTCGGGCACCTTTCCTTTTCTACCCTCAGTACGAACTACATTCTCTTTTCTTGCTTTTCTTCAGACCTCTCAGTCTTACCGTTATTTCACTGTATGATTAGCACATGACCTTGCTTTGAATTTTTGAAAAACAAAGATGAGGTTGAGAATTCCCTAATTTGCACTTAGCAGACCTCCAAACCTACCTAACCTGCCTCTGAAGCTGTACCTGCGCCTGCACCTGGCCCGGCACCTGGCCCTCCCTCCACCTCAAGCCCTGCCTTCTAGGTGTGCTCTGAACTCCCAGGACTACTCACTGCACTCACTCAGATCTCACCCCAGAGAATCTTATGTCTTTGTCTCGGGTGCAGGCTTGGCATCAGAATTTTAAAAAGTCTTCCCAAGAGATCCTAAACTACAGCTAGAATTAAAAACTTGTGCTGGGCATTCTTCCCTGTTCAGCATTCTCAGGCCCCAGCAGGCAACCTCACCCTCATCTGCATTTCCAACCATACTCACTCTATTGTGTCATTTTTCCAAATGGTACACAATGTCTTAAGCTGTCTCGTCTGAAAATAAGAGTGAAAAAGCCTCCATGGATCCAGTATCCACAGTGACTGCTCCTTTATACCCTCTCCAAGCCAAGCTTCAATAATCAGTTGCTCACATAGGTTGCCTCTGCTTTCTCATCAACATTCACTCTTAAATCTTCTCCAGACTGGCTTTGCCCCAGAGTTCAAAACGCTCACCTCCCTTGGCCTCTGTAATCCCCCATTCTATGGTTTTTTTCCTCAGGCTACTCTTCTACTTGACCTCTGAGTGTTGAGAGTTCCTCAGGACAGGGTGCTAGGCCATCTTTCTTTCTATTTATTTACTTATTTTTACTTTTTTTTTTTTTTTTTAAATTGTGCTTTAGGTGAAAGTTTACAGCTCAAGTTAATTTCTCATACAAAAATTTATACACCTACTGTTATGTGACATTAGTTGCAATCCCTATAATGTGACAACACACTCCCCCTTTCCATGCTGGGTTTCTTGTGTCCAGTCAACCAGTTCTTGTCCCTTCCTGCCTTCTCATCCTGCCTGCAGACAGAAGCCACCTATTTGGTCTCTTCACGAGTATTATTTTATGTTTTATATCTCAGTCAGACCATTAAGTCTGGCCTTTTTACGTGAATTTCAATTCTGCTCCACACTTTTCTCCCACTCCGTCAGGGACTTCCTGTTGTGTTCCCTGTCAGGGCGGTCATTGATGGTAGTCGGGTACCATGTAGTTCTTCTGGTCTCAGGCTGATGGAGTCTTTGGTTTATGTGGCCCTTTTGTCTCTTGGGCTAGTATTTTCCTTGTATCTTTGGTGTTCTTCATTCTCCTTTGCTCCAAGTGGGTTGGGACCAATTGATGCATCTCAGATGGCTGCTTGCAAGATTTTGAGACCACAGACACCATTCACCAAAGTGGGATGCAGAACATTTTCTTAATAAACTTTGTTATGTCAGATGGCCTAGATGTCTCCTAAAACTGTGGTCCCCAGACCCCAGACCCAGCTACTCTTATCGTTCCACTTCCTTACAGTGCACGGGACCCCAGAGTTTATAATGCCACCTCAGACTATTCTTCCGAGTCCCATACCTGAATATATAACTCCTACTCGGCCTGCCTATATATTGAATGTGTCGTAGGCATTTCAGATTTCAAGTTCCAAACTGAATCTTGGTCTCTTCCTACCCTTAGAGGCTCCTTTTACAGTATTTCCAATGGTATTAGTTTCCTGTGGTGCTGGAACAAATCACCACAATCGCATGGCTTAAAACAACACACATTTATTCTGGACATTATTCTGGAGGCCAGAAGTCCAAAGTCAGTTTCACTGGGCCAAAATCAAGGTGTTGACAGGGCCATGCTCACTTCAGAAGCTCTAGGGGAGAATCCATTCCTTGCCTCTTCCACTTCTGGTGGCCGTTGGCATTCCTTTGCTTTTGGCACGTCACTCTACTCTTCAAGCTCATCATCTTCAAATCTCTCTCTGTCCCATCTTCACAATGTCTTTTCCTCTGTGTTTATGTGTTCTTGTAATCAATTTGTGCCTCCCTCTTCTAAGGATATATGTGATTGTATTTAGGGCCCACCAGGATAATTGACTCAAACACACCAATGATTATGGACACGGTGCAGGACGGGGCAATGTTTGTTCTGTTATACACAAGGTCATCATGAGCTGGAGCTGACTCAACGGCAAACAACAACAAAAACAGCAACAACAGGATAATCCAAAGCAATCTTCCCATCTCAAGATGCTTAACTTAATCACATCTGAAAAGACCCTTTTTAAAAATAAGGTAATATATACAGGTTTCAGGTATTAGGAAGTGGATATATATTTTTCTTTTTTTTGGTGGCTACTACACCAATTCATGCAAATGGCACTTTTACTCAGCCAGTTTCTTAAGCCAAAAATTAAGGACTCATATTTATCATAAAATTATCCCCAAACTACATCTAATCCATTGACAAGTCCTATATTTTCTATTTTCAAAATAAGTCTTGAATCTTCTCCACTCTTTTCATCTCCTCTGTCACCGGCTTAGCCCAAACCACAATGTTCGCCCTGGACTATTTTAGTAGTTCCCACCTGTTCTTTCACATTCACTTTTACTACTCCTCCTACTCCTTCAATATATGTTTCTCAAAACAGCCTAGCTTATTCCCTTAAAACTACAAACCTTACCATGATCTCCCATTGCTTTTGGGATAAAGACAAACCTCTTTAACATGATTTATAAGACCACCTGCTGCAACAGATGACCCCTGTCCTCTCCTGCTGCATCTCGCCTTGGTCTTTCCCTACTCATACTCACGCCTCATTTGTTCTCTCTTTTTTTTTTTTTTGTACAAAAGAACTACACTCTCTTCCACCCAGGACTACACATAAACAATTCCCCTGCCTGGAAATCTCATCTCTGCCCATGAAGTTCCAGGTCCAACCATTCCGCCTAACAAACTCTTACATAAGTCACCAGCTTAAGCATTACTTCCTTAGGGAAGTTTTCCTGACCCCAAGACTCAACTAAGTACCCCTATTAGTGTTGCCTTAGCATTATGTATTTTTACTCCATTATACTTAGGTCAATTGTAATTATCACCTTACTAGTGAGTTTACTTATTCAGTATCCATTTCTAACTATTAAGCTGTACACTCCATGAAGGCAGGAACCATATCTATGTTATTCACTCTTGCATCTTAGGCCCTTATTATGGTGCTTGGTACAGAGTAGGTGCTCAGTAAATACTTAAAAATGTAGGTATAGATGGGTCGGTAGCTGAATAAATGAATGGTATATTTTCTGCCTGGAGGACCTTCGAGTTGTGTGAAGGGGCCACTCAATGGCCTTTGATCCTAAGGAACTTATTTGTTCATTTAAACTAATTATATAGAGATCCATCTATATACCCAACATTCTACTAAGTTTAGAGGATCCATCAATTAATAAAACATTCAAATTTCTTGCTGTCATGGAGCTTTACATTTTAGTGTTGGAGAATTCAGGTAGAAAGCATAATTAATACGTAATAAGTGGATAATTGTTCGGGAAAGTAGTGGGTCAGCAAAAATGAGGGAAATCCTCACTGAAATGGATTAACACAATTGCTACAATGATGGACTCAGACTTACAGACGATCATGAAGATGGTACAGGACTGGGCAATGTTTCATTCTGTTATGCATAAGGTCACCATTTGTTGGAGGTGACACAATGGCAACTAACCATAACAACAACATACATATAATGTTAGAAAGTGATAAACGATATGGAAAAAAAATTGAGGAGTTCAAAGCGCTTTGTATATTGCTTGCAATTTTAGAGAGGTAGAGCTTACTGAGAAGTTTATACTGGAGAAAGAGCCTGAAGAATCTTAGGAATAGGAATATAAAGTTATTAGGAATATGATTAGATCTGGGGAAAGAGTTTCCCAGGAAACTGCACTTGCAAGCAAACTCCTTGAGGAAGGAGTGTTCTCGCAGTCCAAGAAGGATGAGGAAGCCATTGTGGCTGGAGTGGAGTTAAGGAAGGAGAGAGTAGTCGGAGATGAGGGCAGAGCAGCAATGGGGGTCACATTACGTAGGATCTTATAGGGCAGTGGAGAAACTAGCTTCTCCTCTAAGATGGGAAACCCCTGAAGGATTTTCAGCAGAGAAGGGACACTGTTTGACTTACAGTTTTTTTTAGTAGTTGTAGAAATATAGATAACACAACATTTTTCAAGTCAACATTTTTCGCGTATAAAATTCAGTCATGGTCCCTGGGTGGTGCAAATTGTTAAGTGTTAGACTACTAGCTGAAAGGTTACCGATTCGAACTCACCCAGAGGCACCTTGCAAGACAGACCTGGAGATCTGCTTCTGAAAAGTCATAGCCTTGAAAACCCTATGGAGCAGTTCTACTCTGCACACGTGGGGTCATCATGAGTCAAAATCTACTCAATGGCAGCTAACTACAACAACACAATTCAGTGAGATCAATCACATCAATCATGTTGTGCAACTGTCACCAACATCCTTTGCCAATTTTTTCACCCCCGTAATCAAAGCCTAAATGCTTCCTAAACAATAATACCCCCTACTCCCCTACACTCCCACCCTGGTAACCACTATTAAACTCTGATCCCTACTTACCTATTCTAGGTAGTTTATATTATTGAGATCATACAATATTTGTCCTTTTGTGATTGACTTATTTCACTCAGCACAATGTTTTCAAGGTTTATCCATTTTTAAAGTATTTCTCTGGCTGCTGTGTGGACTATAGGGGAGCAAGGGTGGAAGCGGGAACCAGAGGAAGCTATTTCAATAATCCAGGCAAGAGGTGATGGTGCCTTGGATCAGGGTGATAGCAGTGGAGGTGATGAGAAGTGGTCAGATTTTGGATATATTTTGAAAGTAAGGCCAATGGGATTTCCTGACCGATTATATGGGGGTGGAATGGGGGAAGTGAGATGTCAAAAACAACTCCAGATTTTTTGACCTGAGCAACTGGAAGCTAGATTAAATTCAGAGTTTTGTCTGGAACTCCTACCCCAAACATCTTAATTCCTTAAAGTCACTGGAACAGCTCAACAGACCCCGACTTTCCAGACAGCTGCACGGAGTTGTCATCCATCCTTCCCCGGAGAGTGTCTGCTCCCTTCTCCAAACGTATGCCCCACTCCTTTCCCACATCTGTGCCTGGAGGACTTTGGCCAAGTCTTCATTCAGTACAATGCTCAGCCACAGCTCATATTCCGTCCACGAAGAACAGCAAAATTGTATTCTTGACCTTTGTCTCAAGGTCGATCTGAATCTCTGCACATTTTTTGGGGTGCCCTTCTGGCCCTCGGCTTTGTGTTCACATCCAGGACTCTAGACGGCTGGTTTGATGGTTATTTTGCTCACAGAAGTTTCTCCTCATTCTGGCCCTGAACAGTTAAGTTCACTCAGTAGCTCCTGGATCTCTGCTGGCCTGGCTGGCCTGGCCAAGTGCCACTCGAGGTAACTTTGCCCTGTTTATTCAACTTCTTCGTGTTATTTTTAATACTGTATTCTCCTTCTCATGGGCTTTGAGATAGTCTATATGACAGGCTCAGTGAAAAAAACCATTCCATTAAGAAGCTGCAGCTGTTACTAAATAAGGCTCATTTTCCCCCACGCATGTGCAGTGACGCGAGTACATATATCAGGTGCAGTAAGACTTTGGGAAATGTTTTGGAGAGTCAGTGGCAAGAGCGATTGTCTGTGACAGTTAGACCCTGCTTTGACCCAGTACCTCACCCCACGTAAGTCTCTCAGCGAGGAACACAAAAGGGTCAAGCATCACATGTTTCTTCCTCTGATGAGAGTCAGGAGTAGCACTGTGGTGGCATTTCTCCCAATACGCAGTTGCCGGGTGGACCTTGAGTGCACATGTGCCCACAAGCCCACAAATACATGTGTATTTGAAAAGGAAAGACTCTAGGTGATGAATTTAAATTGACTCTCAACTATTACTTCAGAAGCTGCTTTAAATGTTTACTTAAGTCACCAGTTTTCCTCCTAAAGGCAGTCATAAGATCTCCTAAATTCCACAGACAAACAAATAACTAAATGCTCAAAGAGTTTTTGCCCTTCCCCTGATCCTTCCCTGCCCCCCAGGTTAGACTTGGTTGCAGAGTCTGAGCAGGTGCACTCTGGGTAAGATGGCTATAAGCAGCAAGTATGGGCACCAGAAAAAGTGAAAAGCCTTATCAGGTATTCAAAGAAACAACAGGAACTGCTGCAAGTCTCCCCAGTTAGGGAACCGAAAATGACTAAAACATAGATTGTGTTCTTCAGAGCTTTCAGGCAAAGTTGTTCAAACTGAAAACTGCTAATGAGGGGGAACAGAGACATCATTGGTCTCCTCCCTAAGCCTCTTGAACTCTTAGCCTTGCCCTTTCACTGATTAACTTCTTAATTTACACTTCCTGTGAGTTCTGCTCTCATCAGAGGACTTGGGTTGGAGAAAGTTGGGACAGCAGCCAAATGCAAGGGACTCTCCACATTACCTTTTAGATATGCCCTTGACCTAGTGCAGAGCTGAGTCAGCTTTGGCAAAACTGTTCAGTGTGTTGACACAGCATAGCACATTATATCTGGGTTAATTTATCCTTCATTACCATGAAACCTAATTAACATTCAAGATGGCATTTTTTCTTAGTTTTCTGAAAGTGGTTGCAGCAAAACCCACTATAAAGCCTTTATTTCTCCATGTATTGTTTAAACTGGGCAGAATCAGAGGGAAATAGGTATGATTTCATTTAGGAGAGCATGAGCTCTGAAGGCAGCATCTTCCCCATATGCCAGACAAGGTTGGGGAGAGATGACAGTCAAGCCTTCAGGGAGCATGTCTCCGGGATGTGATGGGAAGAAGCGCCTCTTGGCCCTTGTCTAGCAGGACCACATTCTTCCCTGTGTGCTTCTGGTGTCAAATGGATATCAACTGAAGAATTGTGGGGTATCCTCTGATATACCCCATGTGAAGGAAAGTTTATTTAGCATTTACTGTGGGGCAAAAATGAAATGGAATGCATAAACATCAATATCTTAGGCATTACCGAGTTAAAATGTACTGGTATTGTCCATTTTGAATCAGACAGTCATATGGTCTACTATGCCAGGAATGACATACTTAAGAGAAATGGCATTGCATTCATTGTCAAAAAGAACATTTCAAGATCTATCCTGAAGAATAACACTGTCAGTGATAAGGTAATATCCATATGCCTACAAGGAAGACCAGTTAATAGGACTATTATTCAAATTTACACACTAACCACTAGGGCCAAAGATGAAGAAATTGAAGATTTTACCAACTTCTGCAGTCTGAAATTGATCAAACATGCAATCAAGATGCACTGATATCTTCTGGTGATTAGAATGTAAATGCTGGAAACAAAGAAGAAGGATTGGTAGTTGAAAAACATGGCCTTGGTGATAGAAACAATGCCTGAGATCGCATGATAGAATTTTGCAAAACCAATGACTTATTCATTGCAAATACCTTTTTTCAACAATATAAATGGCGACTATACACATGAACCTCACCAGATGGAATGTGAAGGAATCACATCAACTACATCTGTGGAAAGAGACAATGGAAAAGCTCAACATCATTTGTCAGAACAAGGCCAGGGACTAACTGTGGAAATGATCATCAGTTGCTTATATGCAAGTTCAAGTTGAAGAAAATTAGAACAAGTTCACGAGAGCCAAAGTATGACTTGAGTATATCCTGCCTGAATTTAGAGACCATCTCAAAATAGATTTGATGCATTGAACACTAACGACCAAAGACTAGACTGGTTATGGAATGACATCAAGGACGTGATACACGAAGAAAGCAAGAGATCATTAAAAAGACAGGAAAGAAAGAAACACAAAAATGGATGTCAGAAGAGACTCTGAAACTTGTTCTTGAACGTAGAGTAGCTAAAGTGAAAGGAAGAAATGATGAAGTAAGAGAGCTGAACAGAAGATTCCAAAGGGCAGCTCAAGAAGACAAAGTAAAGTATTCTAATGAAATGTGCAAAGATCTGGAGTTAGAAAACCAAAAGAGAAGATCACACTCGGCATTCCTCAAGCTGAAAGAACTGAAGAAAAAATTCGAGCCTCAAGTTCACCTATCGCATAATTCTACGCAGAAAGCATCAAAGACCATGAAAGGAATACGTGGAGTCACTGTACCAAAAGAATTGGTTGACATTCATCCATCTCAGGAGGTAGCATATGATCAAGAATTGATGGTACTGAATGAAGATGTCCAAGCTGCACTGATGGCATTGGTGAAAAACAAGGCTCTAGGGATTGATAGAATACCAACTGAGATGTTTCAGCAAACGAATGCAGCACTGGATGTACTCACTCATCTATGCCAAGACTATGCAAAGGCATTTGACTGTGTGGATCATAACAAATTATGGATAACTTTGCAAAGAATGGGAATTCCAGAACAATTAACTGAGCTCATGAGAAACCTGTAAGTAGACTAAGATGTAGTTGTTTGAATAGAACAGGGGGATAATGCATGGTTTAAAAACAAGGAAGGTGTGCGTCAGGGTTGTATCCTTTCACCATACTTAGTCAATCTGTATGCTGAACAAATAATCAGAGAAGCTGTATTATATGCAGAAGAATGCAGCATCAGGATTGGAGGAAGACTCATTAACAACCTGCAATATACGGATGACACAACCTTGCTTGCTGAAAGTGAAGAGGTCTTGAAGCACATACTGATGAAGATCAAAGACTACAGCTGTCGGTATGGATTACACATCAACATAAAGAAAACAAAAATCCTCACAACTGGACCAATAAGCAACATCATGATGAATGGAGAAAATATTGAAGATGTAAAGGATTTCCTTTTACTTGGATCCACAGTCAATGCCCATGGAAGCAGTAGTCAGGAAATCAAACCACGCATTTCATTGGGCAAAATCTGTTGCAAAAGACCTCTTTGAAGTGTTAAAAAGCAAGATGTCACTTTAAGGACTATGGTGCACCTGACCCAAGCCATGGTATTTTCAATCCCCTCATATGCATGTGAAAGCTGGACAACGAATAAGGAAGACCAAAGAAGAATTGATGCCTTTGAATTATGATGTTGGTGAAGAATATTGAACATACCATGAACTGCCAGAATGAACAAATCTGTCTTGAAAGAAGTACAGCCAGAATACTCCTTAGAAGCAAGGATGGTGAGACTTTGTCTCACATACTTTGGATATTATCAGGAGAGACCAGTCCCTGGAGAAGGACATCATACTTGGCAAAGTAGACGGTCAGTGAAAAAAAGGAAGACTCTCAATGAGATAGATTGACACAGTGGCTGCAACAATGGGCTCAAACATAACAACGATTGTAAGGATGGCTCAGGACCGGGCAGTGTTTCATTCTGTTGTATGTAGGGTTGCTATGAGTTAGAACCAACTCGGCGGCACCTAACAACATAGGCCACAGAAGGTGGTGCAGTGGTTAAGTGTTTGGATGCTAACTGAAAGATCAGCATTTCCAACCCACCAACCGCTTCACAAATGAAAGACATGGCAGCCTGCTTCTGTAAAGATTACAGCCTTGCAAACCCTATTGAGAAGTTGTACTCGGTTCTATAGGGTCACTGTGAGTCAGAATTGACTAGATGGCAACGGGTTAAGTTTTGCTTCATGGACCAGACAAAGGTCCCTGTGTGGCACAAGTGGTTTGTGCTCAACTACTAAGTGAAAGGTTGGTGATTGGAACCCACCCAGCAGCACCTCAGAAAAAAGGCCTGGCGATCTGTTTCTATAAAGATTATAGCCAAAAAACCCTATGGAGCAGTTCTACTCTGTAACACATGGGGTCACCATGAGTCGGAGTCAACTTGAAGCCAATGGGTATGGGTCAGACACTGTTCTAAGGGCTTTGCATGTGTTAACTTCAATTTACAAGTTACTGAATAGTGTTAACCATAAAAAACAAGAAGCACAAGAGTATACATTTCTGCTCTTTTGTTCCTACAAGAAAGTAATAGCTACATATTATACATTATCTATTTGCAAGTGATAGAAAACTTCTGGAAAGAAACCCAAGAAAATCCTGCAGTGGTTGTCTCTCAGGAGAGGAACTGAGGGACTGTCGTGTGAAAGAGAGACATTTCATTTATTACACTTATGTTCTATTTGAATTATATTTGAATGTGTGGGATGTATTCCTGTTTCAATAAAAATACTGCATTTATTTTTAAACAGGATGCAGCGAAAACCTTATAAGTCAAACCATCTTAGAGGATGAGGTCCTGGGGACTTAATCCTGGAGAAGGGCAAGTCTTGTCCAAGATAACACTGTAGATAGAATACAATGGGATGAAATTGGGTGGGAGGCTTTAATGAGGACTATTGTATCCTCAGAGTCCCTGGGTGGCACAAACCATTAATCTCTTGGTTATTAACCAAAAGACTGGAGGTTAGAATCCACCCAGAGGTTCCCCAGAAGAAAGGCCTGGTGATCTACTTTGGAGAGGTACAGCCACTGAAAACCCTATGGAGCACAGTTCTACTTTGACAAACATAGGGTCACCGTGGGTCAGAATTGACTCTACAGCAACTGGTTGTTGTTATTGCTTTTTAATTGTGTCCTCAGACAGAGAGATAGACAGGAAGGAGTTTGCTGTCATGGTGACTAAGCAATAGCCCTAATCTCAAACTGGAGGCTAGAAATACTCTTCTACAAGGAGAACTGGAAATAGCAGTTAAAGTTCACTTCATGTGAACCAGGGTCAGCTAAGAGGAGAAACGTGAGACTGCACCCGCCACGTGCCCATTAGGCAGATACTTTTCTAATCCCAAGATTTCCTCAACCTACAATAGAAGATGAGCCATCCTTAGTTTCCCAGTGCTACAAGACTCAACCTCAACTGGTGAAAATCTATGATTTGCAGTCAGGATACTGTCCCACTCATCTAGTCTTCAATATGTATATGGAAGTTACTCGGCTAGGACCATGTAACAACCAAGACGAATGAGACCCAAACCCTGCCACTCTGAGGGACCTACAGTCTTACAGAGATTACCAAAAATCTAACAAAGGATCAACTGTGATCAGTATAACCAGAGGAATAGATACAGGGCTATAGTGCTTTAGAGAGGACATTAGTCATGAGGCAGCACACATTTAAAAAGGATTTCGCTTGACATTTTGGATTTTGATAGAGGGCAGAGAGGATGTATTGGGCAGTGAGAGTGGCTTAAGCAAAGAGAGTGAGGTGTGTTTAGGGAACAGATAATTAATTTGGATGGAATGCAGGGTGCTTAAAGGGAGTGGAGGGAGAAAAGGCTGGAGAAGTCTAGAAGGGTCAGCTTGCAGACAGTCTCGCGTTCCATTTTGTGTAAGCAATGGGAGTCATTTAATATTTCTGAGCAGAGTAGTAATAGGACTTGAGCTGCTCTTCAAAAAGGTGAACCTGGCAGCAGAATGGGAGTGAAGAGAAAGATGACAAGTCAGGGCCTGGGAAACACATTTGGAGGCTTTGGGTTTCATAGTCCAGCTGAGAGCTAATGAGGGTAAACGCAGAAAGAAGGAGAGCAGGGGACGGCCATGACAGCTTTTTCAAAGGACGCTAAAGAGAAAATGCCAACTGATTGGGAGTCAGGAGAGAGGGAGAAACTGATGAGGTTTTGAGACTCATTGACTAAAAGGAAAGAGATGGAATAAGCAGGTTTGGTGGCAGTGATGGTGAGGAAGAAGATGAGTGGGCACAGAACACTTGGGAGGTTCTTGCACACGATACAGAGAAGTTTGAGAGTGGAGCTGGAGAGAGAAACTGGGATTTCTGGAGGGTGAACTCTGTCATGGCAATGGTTAAATCCCTGAGAATAGCTGATCTTTGCAATTAGAGGTGTTTGAAAGAAAAAAAAGAAAATGTTTAAGAAAGAGAAAATAGCAAGATAAGTTACAGGAGGAGATAACGGAAAAATGGGGAGGGGATGGAGTCACAGAATCTTAGTAATGGCAGTTTAGCACAGGAGTTCGTGGTAAAATGTACCTCAGACATAGAGGACTAGGGGGAATGAGATGACAAAGACCATTGTTATGGCAGCCAACAGGTCACTGTGGCCTTTAAGAGAACTGTTTTTGGAGACTGCTGGGTGAAGGAAGGCAAAGGCTTAAAACATAGATAACAAATCTCAGAAAGATAGGCTGAATCTAACCAGAAGTATTATATTTGATCCTTAATATTTAAAAAAATCTACTTCAACTACTAATACTTAGAAATTGGTAGATTTCACTTAAAAATCCATAGATCCAAACCCAAATGATCTGGCCACCTAGGGTCCTCATTCCTCTCAGGCTGGGTGGGCTGCCCCTCCAGTTTCCACAGCTCCACTTCCCACCCAGCCTGGCTCTCACTTCTGTTCGTGTCCAACTTCGGTAAAGGCATGCGGAGGTGGTGAGGACATACAGGTTTTGCACACAGACTTTGCTGTTGTTAGGTGCCATTTAGTTGATTCCAACTCCTGATGACCCTATAGGACAGAGTGGAACTTCCTCATAGTGTTTCCTAGGCTGTAATCTTTATGGGAGCAGACTGCCAGGTCTTGTTTTCCACAGAGCAACTTGTGGGTTTGAACTTCCAACCTTGCAGTTAGCAGCTGAGCGCTTAACTATTGTACCCCCAGGGCTCCTTAGGCACACAGACTGCTATGCTTTAAGCCTTTGCCTTCCTTCACCCAACAGTCTCCAAAAACAGTTCCTTTAAAGGTCGCAGGGACCTCTTAGTTGCCGTAACAGTGGCCTTTCTCATTTTATTCTCCTCAATCCTCTGTGTCTGTGTCACACTTTATGATGAACTCCTGTGCTAAACTGCCATTACTAAGATTCTGTGACTCCATCCTCTTCACATTTTTCTGTCATCTCCCCTTTCTACAGCCCATCTCCAAACTATTCCTTTCAAAGTTTGGAGATGAGGAGCAGAAGAGAAAGAGGATGAGAAATCAGGGCACCAGGAAGGAGGAAATGGTGGTGGTAGAGTCGTGGAAACTCAAACTCCATGTTGTGTTGCCTGAGGAGAGGAATTTAGTAAAGAATAGGAGGCTGAAGAGGCGAGGGAGGAAATTGATGAAGCCAAATTTTTAGGTAAGAACTGAAGAAGTGAGCTTTGGAAAAGAGGGAACATCTCTGCCCTTGAAACAGGAAAGAGAAGTTATAGGAATTGCAAGGGGGGGCGGCGACTTTGCGATGGAGGCGGGGGGAACTGAAGAGAAACCCTTGAACTTTTCAGCAAAGCTGGGATTACAGTAATGTTCTGTGTTAAATATTCTTATGAAATGGAGAGCTGAGGTGAGGGTGGGATCAGTATGTGTGGGTGGGATCTGGCGCAGGCCAACAATTTGGCAGCCCCAGGTGAGTCGTCTTTAGATATCTGCCCAATAATCATTTTGCAATGGTAAGGAGAAGCTGATTTTCTCTTTAAAAAATTGCATACCTATGTTTATACTTAAAAACCAGCATGTATTAAGTGCGTCAAGTATAGAATAACAGCTAGACTTAGTTGAAATTGTCTTTCACCTCACATACTGGCTGTGGTGTTAGGCGCTCACATTTACTAAGAATAGAGAAAGCTCCATAGACAGTAGTAAAGTTTTGTTCAAAATTTATTTAAAAGTATTTCTTTTTCCATGACTTCCATGTTAGCAAAGCATTTCCTACTTTTCTCCAGCTCTTATCTTTTTTTTTTGAAGAACCAACTAACTTCATAGGAGACTCATTAGAGTGTTTCAAATTGAGATAATAAAACGAATCATGTATTCCTGGTAATAAGACTGCCCTTTGCATCTTGCAGTTTCTGCATTCCAGCGCCTTTGGTGCTGACCTCAGGTGTCCTGTCAGCTGATCTCAAGATCTGTGACTCAGTCTGTGGATGAACCATTCAACTCCCTGGAATGGACCACAGAGAAAGGTCAGTGGCATGAGGGATGTTTTTGAATTTACACTTTCGGGGGAGCCAGAAGTGGCATTACATTTGGTCAGTTATGTAAAGAGTTTGATGTGGAAAGCTGAGTTAACTGGCAATGTATTTCGGATTTATTCTGGTGTTGGTTTAGTGCCACTGTCTGATAAATTGGCACCTATAGAAGGTGCTTGCTGGCCCATCCCTTCATATGGATTTGGATAGGATTTGGGCTTCAATATGGAGTTTGCTGTTGATATTATGGAGGATGTTATAGGAGGTCTATTCAACATAAAGAAAAGAATCATTAAGCCTCAGAGAGGTGTTTGCAGATTTGTGGCAAGGAGACAAAGGAAGAGACTGGAATGATTTTCTCAAGAAGCCAGCAGGATGAAATGATGGATCCTGTGGGCTCATATCAGGCAAGTGGGCCAGAATCAGTCTTTGAGTGACTGGCTTGGAGAGTGAGGGGAAGGAAACAAAATGAATCTGTGTGGATGTATGGGAAACTATAATCAGATTTCAGAATTTTAGGTCTTATTGTTTTAGTAAAGTATTTTTAGTTTCTTCTTAAAATACAATCCTGTTAGGTGTCATCAAGCCCATTTCAACTCAGAGAGACCCCATGGAACAGAACAGAACTGCCCCATAGGTTTTCTATTCTGTGATATTTATGCGAGCAGATTGCCGGGTCTTTCTCCTGCAGAGTTGCTGAGTGGGTTCAAACCACCCACCTTTCAGTTAGCAGCTGAGCGCTTAACCATTGCACCATCAGGGCTCCATAAATACATTCCTGTAAAATTATAATTTAAAAAAACACTTCTTTATGGTATGTGAATTGCTTGAGGACCCTCACTGTGTAACTAAAATCACTTTCTGTTTCTAAATTGTCTTTGGTCTGATATGAACATCCAAATCGTAGTACATCTGTGGCAACTTTCAAAATCACAGATTTCTCATGTAACTGAACGTGACGCATCATTTAACTTTCGCTTTAGTTTCTCCATCAATCATAACTCGATAGCACTGGTCACTCAGTGGTGACCTACGTGGAGACAGTTAAGTCTTGTTAAATTTATTTGGTCAGTATTTGCAGAGGGATAAACACCAGCAACGTTATGATCATGACCATGGCTTAACCTCCCTGAGTCTTGGTTCCTTTATTTTAAACTGTGGTGGGTGGGCTGGGTGTTCTCTAAAGTATCTTCACCTTCTAAATGTCTGAGAACATGAATAACAAGCTAGGATGGTATTTAAGACTCAGTTTGAATGTCATGAGAATAAGAAGGGGGCAGCACAAGCTTCTCAGGCTGGGTTTGTATTTGTTTAGTTTTTCTTGGGACAGTTAGGCTGTTCATATCATTACCTCAAAACACTTCTGAATTCCAAGAGGACGATTATTGTCGATTATATGTTTAAAGCTCCTTATAGCTAGAATATACATTTTAGGCTAAATGCAGTAGAACTGTTTAGAAAACATGGGAGGCCTTGTATAATCAGTGTGTACAGTATCTACACACTTATTTAGGACGAGGATTTAGGACGAAGAGTTGCTTAAATGATTCTGCAGGCCTACAGCTTCTGCTTCCTTGTTTTCTGGCATGTTGTGGGATGCTGTTGCTGTCCAGGATCTGGCATACATGGCCCAGGAAGGGGATGTGTCTTCTCTGAAATGATCCCACTCTATAGTGCCTGCAGAATGGAAACTTTCCCAGACAAACTCTTAATTAAGGAATGTTATGGGTCCCAACTATTGCCCATTGTCGTTGAGTTGATTCAAACTCATAGTGACTCTATAGGACAGAGTAGAACTGTCCCATAGGGTTTCCAAGGAGCAACTGGTGAATTCAAATTGCTGACCTTTTGGTTAGCGGCCAAGTGATGAACTGCTGCGCCCAACTATTGTGGACCTGTGTTTCTGCCTTAGTCAGCCTCTAAGCACTGTTCTTGTACTACTGATCACTGTGTGGATTGTGCCATCATAGGGGAAACACTGTGAGAAAGAAAACCTGTTGACTCCACATGGATACCCCATTCCGATGGCCAGAATCCCTCACTTTCCAAATCAGCACATTGTTCTTATCCACAGTAAGGGTCTCATTCATTCACTGCTATTCCATCAGGTACATAATTAATTTCTTGATCAAGATGTCTACAGTTTTAGTTTGCTAGGCCAGCTTTATTTCTGTCTCCTTCCACCTGGGAACCTCTGCGTTGGAATATGTCTCTCCCTGGCTGCACTTTCTGAAGGTCGTAAGGAAATCTGGTTTCCTGATATTTTGCTAACAGATCCCCTAAAACCTCATTGTATGTGAGCTCATCATCTGAATCCTGCCCTTTTTGATCTCACAATAAGAGAATTTCAAATAGGAGTATGTATAGGCAGTTGCTTTTACCTGAAGGAAATGATAAATACAATGTATTTGATTATTATTATGGTTACCCCTCCCCTTCTCCCAAGCCTCACATGTCACCTGACTTCAGAGATTTCAGCCACTTTCCATGAGACTGGGCAGACTGACAAGACAAGGCATTATGTTGTTCTTGAATGTTATGATTTCTGAACTTAGCCCTGCAATAGGTACTGGCTGGAAGAATATGACTAGAAGTGGTGTGCATGAACATCCTTGCCTTGTTCCGGATCACAGGGGGAACATCCTCAGCATTTCAACATTATGTATGATGCTATCTGTAGTTTATCACAGATGCCCTTTATCAGATTGAGGAGGTTCATTTCTCATCCTAGTTTGCTGTTTGTTTTTGTAATGAATGGATGTGGAATTTTGTCAAAAAGTTTGCTGGGTCTATCGACAGCAGCTAACAACAACAACGTGGAGCTAATGATAGGACTTCTCCCTTTATTCTGTTAATGTGGTAAATTACATTGAACGATTTTTTAATTATTGTAAAAAAACATGTAACACATTTGTCGATTCAACGTTTTATATGCGTACAATTCAGTGGCACCAATTACAATAACTATGTTGTACAACTGTCACCAGTATCAATAGCCAAGTTTTCCATCAACATAAACTGATACCCAATGCTCTCTAAACAATAACTCCCCCTTTGCTTCTCTCCCCAGCCCTTGATAAGCACTAATAAACCTTTGTCTCTATACATTTGTCTATTCTAGGCATTTTGTATAAGTGGGATCATACAATATTTTTCCTTTTGTGATCAGCTTATTTCACACATTAAGCAAATTTTAAATGTTGAACTAACCTTGTATTCTCAGGATAGTATCCCGTTGATCATGAGGTATTTCCTCTTTTATATATTGCTGATTTTTATTTTCCAATATTTAAAGATGTTTGCATCTATGTTCATAAGTAACACGAGTCTACAATTTTCTTTTCTTGTCATGTCCTTTTCAGATTCTTGTATCAGGGTTAGTCTGGCTTCAGATTTTCTGAACGAGTTTATGTAAGACTGGCGTTTCTTCCTTAACTGTTTGATGGAATTCATTAGTAAAATTATCTGGGCCTGTAGTTTTCTTTGTGGTAAGGTTTTTAATTACAAATTTAATTTCTTTAATAGATAAATTTAATACATTCAATAAAAATAATTTAATAAGTAGATAAATTTAGATTTTATAGTTATTCTTGGGAGCCCTGGTGGTGCAGTGGTTAAGAGCTCAGGCTGCTAACCAAAAGGTTGGCAGATGAAATCCACTAGCCTTTCCTTGAAAACCCTATGGAGCAGTTCTACTCTGTCCTGTAGGGTAGCTATGAGTCAGAATCGACTCAACGGCAATGGGTTTGGTTTTTGGTATGGTAGTTCTATTTTTAGTGTTTTGAGGAACCGCCACTCTGTTTTCCAAAATGGCTGTAACATTTTGCGTTCCCACCAGCAATGGATCAGGGTTCCCATTCCCCCACATCCTCTCCAACATTTGCTATTTTCCTTTCTTTTTTAAATCTTAGCCATCCTAAACCAAAACCAAAACCAAACCCATTGCCATCGAGTTGATTTCATCTTATAGTGACCCTACAGGACAGAGTAGAAATGCCCCACAGGGTTTCCAAGAAGTGCCTGGTGGATTCAAACTGTTGACCTTTTGGTTAGCAGCTGAACTCCTAACCACTATACCACCAAGTTTTCTTAGTCATCATAGTATGAATCCTAGCCATCCTAGTGGGAGTGAAATGGATCTCATTGTGGTTTTGATTTGCATCTCTCTGATGGCTAATGATGGGGAGTGTCTTTTCAAGTGTTTGGTGGCCATATGAATGTCTTCTTTGGTGAACTGTCTATTCAAGTCCTTTGCCCATTTTATGATTGTGTTATTTGTCTTTTTGATGTTAGGTTGTTAAAGTTTTATATATATTTTGGTTATTAGATTCTTATAGGATATATGGTTTCCAAAGATATTCTCCCAGTTGGGAGCTTGTCTTTTCACTCTTTTTGTAAAGTCTTTTGAGGAACAAAAGTTTTTAATTTTTATGAGGTCCCATTTATTTATCTTCTCTTTTGCTGTTTGTGCTTTAAAAAAAAATTATATTAGATAATCCATTGTTAAAAAGTGGCCCAACAGCATTGTCCCTGCATTTTCTTCTAAGAATTTTATTGTTTTAGCTTGCACATTTTAGATCCTTATTCCATTTTGAATTTGTTTTTGTGTAGGTGTGAGGCATGGCTCCTGTTTCATTTTTCTGCATGTGGAAATTAAATTTTCCCAGCACTATTTATTGAAGAGACCCTTGTTTCCCCCATCAAATAGACTTACTATCCTTGTCAAAAATCGGTTGACCATAGATGTATGGGTTTATTTCCAGACTCAATTCTGCTCCACTGGTCTATGTATCTATCTGTTGTTATACCAGTACCAGGCTGTGTTGATTACTGTAGCTATACAGTATGTTTTAAAATCAACAAGTGTGAGTCTTCCTACTTTGTTTGTTTCTTTCAACACTGTTTTAGCTGTTCGGGGCCTCTTACCATTCCATATAAAGCTGAGGATTAGTTTTTCCATTTCTGTAAAGAAGGCGTTAGAATTTTGATCTGGATTGTGTTGACTCTATAGATGGCTTTGGATAGTATTGAATTGACATTTTAACAATATTAAGTCTTCCAATCCATGAACATGGAACACCTTTGCATTTATTTAAGTCTGTTTTAATCTCTTTTGGCAGTGTTTTATAATTTTCATTGTTTATTCTTCATATTCCTGGTTAGATGCTGTTATAAATGGAATTATTTCCCTAATTTCCCTTGCAGATTTCTCATTGCTGGTGTATAGAAACCAAACTGATTTTTGTTTGTTGGCCTTGTATCCTGCTACATTTCTAAATTCCTCTATTAGCTCTAGAAGTTTTCTTGCAGACTCTTTGAGATTTTCTAGGTATAAGATCCTATCATCCATTAATAGAGATAATTTTTCCCTTATTCTCCTTTTAATAATGGCTATTGTAACTATAAGGTCCCTGGGTGATGCAAACAGTTTGTGCTTGACTACTAACCTAAAGGTTGGCAGTCCCAGCATTCCCACAGAAGAAAGGCCTGGTAAATCTGCGTCATAAAAATCACAGCCAAGAAAACCCTAGGAAGCAGTTCTACTCTATAACATGAAGTTGTCATGAGTTGGAGCTGACTCAAGGCAATGGGTTTTGGGGTAGTAATTACAGTGATAGCTCCTCTTTCTTTATGTTATTGGTAATTTGTGTTTTTTTCCCCCCTGGATTGTTCTTGCTAGGGGTTTTTCAATTTTATTAATATTTTAAAATACAATGTTGTCTGTTGTTTGTCTTCTAGCTTATCAATATCTGCTCTTATTTGGGTGATTATTTTGCTAGTTCTAGTTTATGTTGGAGATCTGCTTCACACTGGTGTTAGGGAATTATAATAGCTAATAATAAGCTAGAGTCCCTAGGTGGTGCAAATGATTAACATGCTTGTCTGCTAACAGAAAGGTTGGTAATTTGAGTTCACTCAGAGGTGCCTCAAAAGAAAGTTCTGGCAGTCTACTTCAGAAAAATCAGCCAGTGAAAACCTTATAGAGCACAATTCTCCTCAGATGTATATGGGGTCGCCTTGAGTTGAAATCATTTTGACAGCAACTGGAAAATTAAAAATAACAACGTATTTATTAAACTTCTCTGTGGACTGTATACTGTGTTGTACACTTTACACAAATCATCTCTAATTTTCCATGCTAGGAAGTAAAAGAGTAGAACAGAAGGTTTCAAAGGGTGGCTCAAGAAAACAAAGTAAAGTATTACAATGATGTGTGCAAAGACCTGGAGTTAAAAAGCCAAAAGGCAAGAACATGCTCGGCATTTCTCAAGCCAAAAGAACTGAAGAAAAAATTCAAGCCTTGAGTTGCAATATAGAAGGATTCTATGGGGAAAATATTAAGTGATGCAGAAATCATCAAAAGAAGATGGAAGGAATACACAAAGTCACTGTACCAAAAACAATTGGTCAATGTTCAACCATTTCAGGAGGTAGCATATGATCAGGAACTGATGGTACTGAAGGAAGAAGTCCAAGCTGCACTGAAGGCATTGGTGAAAAGCAAGGCTCCAGGAATTGACGGAATACTGATTGAGATGTTTCAACAAATGAATGCAGCGCTGGAAGTGCTCACTCTTCTATGCCAAGAAATTTGGAAGACAGCTACCTGGCCAACCGACTGGAAGCGATCAATCTTTATGCCTATTCCCAAGAAAGGTGATCCAACCGAAAGTTGACATTATCAAACAGTATCGTTAATATCACACACAAGTAAAATTTTGCTGAAGATCATTTAAAAGCGGCTGCAGCAGTATATCAGTACGGATCTGCCAGAAATCCAAGCTGAATTTGGAAGAGGACATGGAATGAGGGATGTCGTTGCTGATATCAGATGGATCCTGGCTGAAAGCAGAGAATATCAGAAAGATGTTTACCTGTGTTTTATTGACTATGCAAAGGCATTTGACTGTGTAGATCATAACAAATTATGGATAACATTGCAAAGAATAGGAATTCCAGAACATTTATTTATTGTGCTCCTGAGGAACCTGTACATAGATCAAGAGGCAGTTGTTTGAATAGAACAAGGGGATACTGCGTGGTTTAAAGTGAGGAAAGGCATGCATCAGGGTTGTATCCTTTTACCATACTTATTCAATCTGTACGCTGAGAAAATAATTCGAGAGGCTTGACTATATGAAGAAGAACATGACATCAAGATTGGAGGAAGACTCATTAACAACTTGACAATATGCAGATGACACAACCTTGCTTGCTAAAAGTGACGAGGACTTGAGGCACTTACTGATGAAGATCAAAGACCACAGCCTTGAGTATGGATTACACCTCAGCATAAAGAAAACGAAAAGCCTCACAACTGGACCAATAAGCAGCATCATGCTAAACGGAGAAAAGATTGAAGTTGTCAAGGATTTCATTTTACTTGAATCCACAATCAACACCCATGGAAGCAGCAGTCAAGATATCAAAAGATGAATTGCATCGGACAAATCTTCTGCAAAAGACCTCTTTAAAGTGTTGAAAAGCAAAGATGTCACCTTAAAGACTAAGGTTTGCCATGGTGTTTTCGATCACTTCATATGCATACAAAAGCTGGATGACGAATAAGGAAGCCTGAAGAAGAATTGATGCCTTTAAATTGTGGTGTTGGTGAAGAATATTAAGAACAAACAAATCTGTCTTGCAAGAAGTACAACCAGAATGCTCCTTAGAATCAAGGATGGCGAGACTACGTCTTACATACTTTGGACACTTATCGGGAGGGATCAGTCCCTGGAGAAGAACATCACGCTTGGTAAAGTAGAGGGTCAGTGAAAAAGAGGAAGACCCTCAATGAGATGGATTGACACAGTGGCTGCAAAAATGGGCTCAAGCATAACAACAATTATGAGGACGGCACAGGACCAGGCAGTGTTTTGTCCTGTTGTACATAGGGTAGCTATGAGTCGGAACTCAATGGCACTTAACAACAACTAGTACATATTATTTGATCAATATTGCCATGATGGAATAGAAATTCAGAAAGGTTATGAGTCTTGCCAATAGTCACAGAACAGCAAGTGGCTGATCAGGAATGTGGAACCAGCTGATTGCCAAGCCTATGATCTTTTCACTATACCATGTCGTCTCTCCATAGAAGTTCAAAAGTTTATGTTTGAGTTGATGGGTTTGTTTCTTCCTGTCTTCAGCTTTTTCCTTATCCTTCCAATCCCACTCACTTTGTAGTCATCCCCATGTACTTCTCATACAGAATGTCCTCCCTGTTCCTTTCTGCCAGAACGTATCCCTTCTAGTTTAAACCTCCATTAAAAACTCCACTTCTCTTCAAAGATATTACTAAATAGGCCTTACCTGATTTTGATTAACCTGTCTCTTTGCAGGTGGTCTAGTTATTGCAAGTCTGCAGGTAAGACCTGAGAGGACAATTTTGTGCTTAAAGATAATGCAGTTAGTAATACTAACTTTTAAAAACAAAAGTTAACTTTCGGTTTTTGATGATTTATATTTGTCTAATTCCGAAAAGTACACCAGTTAGCTTAAAGTAGGACATGTATCACCGTGCTCAGTACTTTATGCACGTTGGTCTTTTTCCTCATAAAAACCCTGAGATAAGGATTATTATTCCCTTCCAAATCCACTTAATGAGGAAGGAGCAGGTTCAAATTCATGCTCCTTTCTCCAGTGCCCCAGCCCTTTCTATCATACCTACCCCACCTGCCTCTACTATATATACCACAGAGTAAAGAAGATAATTAAAAATATAAAGTACACAAAAATTGTTTATAATATCAATCACCAGGTATCTATGTTATATTAATATTTGGAGATTAGCATTAAAATTTGCTCTGAGCTTCCTGGTTGAAAGAAAACACAGAGAAGGAGCAAGAGAGAGAGAAAGAGAACAGAAAAGCTTATGCTAATATAATATGCATACTTTTATGTATTTAAACATAAATTTAAAATGATGAATTTAATAAAGAATTTTCACTAAATTAACAAGTCAGATTGGAATTAAATGAAAAATATTTGGACTCTCTGTTATTCAATTTCAGAATGTTTATAAGTGTTTTAAAAATAGATTAAAGCACTGAATTAAATCCCCACCCATTCTTGCCTCCAGAAGAGACAGGTCCTAAATACTAATCTGAAGTCGATCTCACCCATTTGAAAAAAAATGATGTATCAGAGGGCTCCTAACGTGTGTCCAATAAAATAATCACATATCTCTATTCTATTTTTAATGTCATTATATATTTTGTCTCCACCTCTGGATTATAAGATCCTTGGGCGTGGTGATAACCTCTTCTAGTTCTCTCACGTTGTTCCAGGGGAATTTATCAAGGTCAAGCCCATCAGATGCTCACTAAATAATAGTACTGTTGTTGTTTTAGGTGCCGTCAGGTCAGTTCCAACTCATAGCGACCCTATGTACAACAGAACGAAACACTGCCCTATCCTGCTCCATCCTCAAATAGTTGCTATGTTCGAGCCCATTGTTGCAGCCACTGTGTCAGTCCATCTGTTTGAGAGTCTTCCTCTTTTTCACTGACCCTCCGCTTTACCAAACATGATGTCCTTCTCCAGGGACTGGTCCCTCCTGATAGCAAGTCCAAAGTACATGAGACGAAGTCTTGCCATCCTCACTTCTAAGGAGCATTCTGGCTGTACTTCTTCAAAGACAGATTTGTTCATTTGTTGGAATTGCGCCGACAGCAATGGGTTTGTTTTTTTGGTCTTGGGTCTGGCAGTCTACGGTATGTTCAATATTCTTTGCCAACACCATAATTCAAATACATTAATTCTTCTTTGGTCTTCCATATTCATTGTCCAGCTTTCCCATGCATATGAAGCAATTGAAAATACTGTAGCTTGGGTCAGGCCCACTGTAGTCCTCAGGGTGACATCTTTACTTTTTAACACTTTGAAAAGGTCTTTTGCAGAAGAGTTGCCCAATACAATACGCTGTTCATTTCCTTGACTGCTGCTTCCATGGGCATTGATTATGGATTCAAGTACAATGACTTCCTTGACAACTTCAATCTTTTCTCCTTTTATCATAATGTTGCTTTTTGGTGCATTTGTAAGGATTTTTGTTTTCTTTATGTTGAGGTGTAATCCACACTGAAGGCTGTGGTCTTTGATCTTCATCAGTAAGTGCTTCAAGTCCTCTACACTTTCAGCAGGCAAGGTGGTGTCATCTGTGTATTGTTAAGTCGTTAATGAGTCTTCCTCCAATCCTGATGTCATGTTCTTCTACATAAAGTTCAGCTTCTTGAATTACTTGCTCAGCATACAGACTGAATAAGTATGGTGAAAGGATACAATCCTTTCGCACATCCTTCCTTATTTTAAACCACACAGTGTCCCCTTGTTCTGTTGGAACAACTGTCTCTTGGTCTATGTACAGTTTCTGCATGAGCACAATTAAGTGTTCTGGAATTCCTATCCTGTGCAATGTTATCCATAATTTGTTATGATCCACACAGTCAAATACATTAAATAATGGTAAATAACTGAATAATGGCAGACAGTTAAAAGTGCTTTGAGGTTCTGAGAGGAGACACCCATGAGTAAATAGGGAAAAAAGTAAAGACAACATAGATGCCTGGCAGGAGAGACTGGTGATTGAGTAAGAGGGAAACAGGCTTTGCAGCCTCACTGTCTGCTCGCTGGCTTTTTTATTTAGGCTTCAGCAACCTCAGATGTGGAGATTAGGAGGACTTCATGTTGTTACCCCTTCCCGTGATCATGGTGGGGGACACTTGGTGGGTGATAAAGCATCAGCCATCTGCCGTGACTCAAGGTTAGGGTGGATATTCAGGCAGATATTTGTTATTTGAACAACCAGACAGATCGTCTCCTGAGATCTGACCAAAACTGGAACTTGGAAG
This sequence comes from Dugong dugon, assembly GCA_030035585.1. Taxonomy (NCBI): domain Eukaryota; kingdom Metazoa; phylum Chordata; class Mammalia; order Sirenia; family Dugongidae; genus Dugong; species Dugong dugon. The sequence continues at coordinate 71,902,013 of CM057460.1, forward strand.
AGATTCAACTGGCTTTGGCTCAAACCAGACAAACTAAAACAATGCTAATAGCCAGGGGAAGGAACCTCAAGACCCGGAGAAATGCTTACTCACCTTCAACCCAAAGTAGCTTTCCTCTGTCAACTCTTAGCACAAGTAAGTTAACCGTCTGAGAGTCCTTCTGGACTTCCTCACTATGCAGAGCCATGAATACAGGCTCTCTTATGGGAAAGAATAATGGTTGAAAATTTATAGATAATAACATTAAGTAATATTGCAGCTATATGGACATATCATGAGCACAGGTAGAAATGACAGAAGCATGTTCACAATGTGGAATATTCTTAGGCTGCAGACAGTTAGCCTAAACTCCTTATAGAATTTCCCATGAAACCATTTATTGAGTGTTGACAATGACCAGAATGTAAGGCACATATACCCATTGCTGTTCAGTCATTTCCAACTCATAGCAACACTTTAGGATAGCGGTCTGGATTTGTGGGCGAAAAAAGGTCGTTTCTCCTAAAATGGTAATAAAACATAGGGGAGAACGGGCAAGGTTTGTGTCCATGTTTGCCAAAACTTTGGAAGCAGGTGATCTGCTAAGACTAGTGGCAAACCATCATGGCCTGGTAGACCTGGTGCCTCTGTTTGGGTCAGGTAGTAAGAGTTAGCTGGCAGCATACCAGACAGGCCAATTCTATGGCTTCTTTATCTCTCTGTCTCTGTTTCTCTGTCTCTGTCTGTCTCTCTCTCTCTCACGCACACACACACATTTGTATGAGGGAGGCAGGGCAGGATGGAACAGAGTATGCGGTTTAACTTTCAGAGCCTTAAAGGAGAGCCTCTTTGTTAGTGAAAAGCAAACAAAACAAACTGGACACGGGGTCAGAATGCTCTGGAATGCAGAATTGTTTGTCCCTAGTCAGACAGCTGCCTGATGTTGGGTTTACATAATATTTCAGCAAACTGAAACAATGAGGACGTTTACCTTTAAGTCTAGGCCTGCGCCATAAAGTCAAAATGGGGAATATCAGGGTCTCTAACTCAGATCCTTAAGGCCCTCAACAAACAGCTCTGCCCAGGACAAAATAGTTGCTTAGATCAAGTTGTTCAAATTTATTAAATGCCTAGTATTTTGCCAAAGACTCTGTGGATATGAAGATGAAAAGATCCAAGCCTCTTCACAGAATATGCTTTCAAGGACTATGTTAAGGTCCAGCTGGGAGACAGAGAAGCAAATAATGGTGGTAACTGTTAAAGTGACTTTTATCGTAAATAAAATGCCCTGTGTGAGCATAGGAGAAGGGATTGCCTAAGTTCAACTAAGGCATCAAAAAAGGTTCCTAGAGGAGGTAGAATGTGAGTTGAAGGTTGAGCAGAGGTTCATCAGACCCACAAACTGGAGATGATGGGGTAGGAGTGGAGGTGCATTCTGGACAGAAGGAAAAGCAAGTGCAGTGTGTGAGGAGCATGGTTATTCCAGAAACTACTAAAAGTAGTTCAGTATTGTCAAGCTTGAGTGGGGAGTGACAAGAGATGAGAGCTGGGGAGATGGTAAAAACAAAAACAGAAAACACCTGTTGCCATCAGGTCGCTTCTGACTCATGGTGGTCCCATGTATTACAGAGTAGAACCTCCCCATAGGATTTTCTTGTCTGTAATCTTTACAAAAGCAGATCACCAGGCATTTCTTCCATGGTGCCTCTGGGTCACCCAGAGATCTCTGGGGCAGGTAGTCTCTAGATCAAAAAAGTTCTTGCGCTTTTCAGGCTAAGATGTTTACATTTTATTCTTTGGAGGAGGGATGACAGTGAAATGTTTTGGGCCATGTTTGCTTATTAGAACGATCAGTACAATGGCCTTGAGGAGGACAGACTGGGGAATGGGTAGCTAGAGGATGTTGAAGTAGTCCTGGGAGGGAGTGTGAGAGCAAGTTTGCTGCGGACACCCTGACTGGGAGACCCTGAGGAATTGTTAGTCCCTAGTGAAGAGTCAGAGACTGGCACGGGTAGCTGTGGGTATCGTGAGGGGACAATGGGACAGCAGGAGTGAGATGTGCGGTCAACTCCAGCTCCGTGCAAATGATGAAGGCTGAATATGGTTCTGGGCAGCCCCAGGGCTTCACCATTGGCTCCGAGAGCCAGTCTCAATGCTGGGGCGGGGTGGGGGTTGGGGGCGGGATAGCCAGGTTGTGTCAGGATCTGGGGGGTGCATCTGATGTCCTGCTTCTCTGGCCAGTGACAGCAGAGCTGGTCTGGCAGTGACAGCTATCCTAGGGCTCCATATCTGGGAGGGAACCCTGCTTAAATACCTGTTAAAGACTAGCTCAGATGCTATTTTGAGCTCAAAGCCTGATGAAGTCTGGAACGTGGGGTACAACTGGCACGTTCAGGTCCTGAGTGGCCTGGCCCGGTCCTACTTTGTCAGCCTCATTCAGGGCCCCTCTCTCCCTTTTGTTTTATGTCTGACCACACAGTACTCTTTTTCCAGAGTCCTCTAATGGCCAGGTTCTTTTCTGCCTCAGAGCCTCCACACACCCTCTTCTTCCTGCTCGGCATACTAAAAAAAAAGTTGCCGTCGTGTCAACTTTTACTCACGGTGACCCTATGTGCGTCAGAGTAAAACTGTGCTCCAGAGAGTTTTCAATAGCTGATTTTTTGGAAGTAGATTGCCAGGCCTTTCTTCCATGGTGCCTCTGGGTGGGCTCAAACTGCCAACATTTCAGCGAACAGCCGAGTGCTTTAACCATTTGTACCAAGGACTCCTTATGAAGAGTTAGAGGAATGTATATGCCAAAATTAAGAGTATATGTCTATGTATATGGTACAAATGGTTTATGTGCTTACCTGTAAGCTGAAAGGTTGGAAGTTTGAGTCTACCCAGAGATGCCTCTAAAGAAAGTCCTGGTAATCCACTTCTGAAAAAACCATTGAAAACCATATGGAGCACAGTTCTAGTCTGATATGCATGGAGTCTTCATGAGTCGGAGTCAACTCAATGGTAACTGGTTTGGTTTTTAAAGAGATATGGCAATCAAGTACAATGATTGAGTCTTACTGGATTATAATTCAAAGAAAAGCAGCTATAAGAAACATTCATGGAATAATGAGGGAAATCGAAATGTGGACTAACATTAGATGACATTATGTAAAAAACTCTTAATTTTCTTAGGTGTGGTAATGATAATAAGCTTATGTAGAAGAATGTCCATATTCTGAGAAAATGCATGCTGAAATATTTAAGGGTGAAGTGCCATGATGTCTGCAACTTACTTTCAAGGGCTTCAGCGCGTGTGCGCGCACACACACACACACACACACACACACACACAAAACAGACACATACACAAACACACACACACACAGATTCAAATAGATAAGCAGAGAAAGCAAATACGCCAAAATATGAACACTTATTGAGTCTAGGAGGTGCGTATATAGATGTTTGTTGGACTAGTTTTTCAACTTTCATTTTAGAAAATATTCATATTAAAAAGCTGGAACAAAGCACCTAGGCAATGTTCCATTTCTTCTGGCCCTGCTTTTCGTTGCTATTGTTCATCCTCATGGGATTCTGCTTGCCCCCACCAGGCAATCTATTTACTCTGGATCAGCAATGTTTGCCTCTGGAAGCTTAAGGGAGACACTGAATGTAGGGATTTGGGCAGGGGTGCAGGTGGCATTCTGAACACTTTTTGGCTGGTGTGCCTCACAAGACAGGCCCGTCAGTGAGTCAAAGGATAGTGGATGCCTCACAATTTTAAAAGACACTTTCAGGGCAAGGAAGAAATGCAGTCTTGGAAAGGTTAATTCCTTTGGGAGTACATGCTTTTGCCTGATCTCAAGGTTCTAAATTATTCTGCTGTTTACCTGCTGTGTGACTTGACAAAAGGGTTATGTGATTTAGGAACTCAGCGGTCATCCAGAAAGCCTGTTTCCAGCCAGGTGGTTCCCAGGCAATGTCAGGGGACTGAGTGCTGGTGTGTCAAATACAAATTTAATCCAGGGGCCAATATGTCTGTGAATATGAGAAAAACTAGACTTCTCTTTGCATGAATCACGTCAATTCTACATAGTATTTCCATGTGGGAAGCAAAAAATAGTGCATTCAAAAAGCAGGGCCCAGAACCTTTGGATCTCCCGATGAAATTTCAGCATATGGTTAGGATGTGAGCATTTATACATGCACATCCTCTGTGCCATTCAGATAACAGAAAAAAGAAAAAACTCTGGAAATAACTTAGATCTCAGAGAAAAGAAGAATATAGGTGGTAATATATAAAGGATTGCCTAAAGATAAACTTGTTTACAGTCTTTAATTTGGTTAAAAAATGTCTTTTACTTTGCTACAGAATAGCAATAAAAATAAAAATCATTTGAAACTAAGAGAGAAAGTAGAAAAAGTCTTTTTTTGTAGGTCTGTCTACTCTTTGTGTAGTAATAATGATAGCAACCACCACCACCAAAAAAAACAAACCAAACCCATTGCTGTCGAGTAGATTCCAACTCATAGCAACCCTATAGGACAGAGTAGAACTGCCCCATAGAGTTTCCAAGGAGCAGTTGGTGGATTTGAACTACTGACCTTTTGGTTAGCAGCCATAGCTCTTAACCACTGTGCCACCAGGGCTCCAAAACCACAGTTAACATTTATTGAGTGCTTACTATATACCACACACAATAAGCACTTTACACATTTAAGTAACTTAATCCTCACGATAATTGCAAGAGGTAGGTACTATTATTATCCTCACTTTTAGGGAACTTCATTCTTGTCCAGACAAGTTAAACTCACGTAAGACTGCGTTGCCGGTAATTAACAGAGATGGTATTCACTATTTCTTTTTTTTTTTTTATTGTGCTTTAGATGAAGGTTTATAGAACAAACTAGCTTCTCATTAAACAGTTAGTAGACATTGTTTTATGACATTGGTTAACAACCCCATGACATGTCAACACTCTCCCTTCTCGACCTTGGGTTCCCTATTACCAGCGGTATTCACTATTTCTTGAGCTAAGTTAAATAAAACTCTATCCTTTTTTTCTAGGGTTACACTTTTATAAATTTTTTTATTGTACTTTAGATGAAGGTTTACAGAGCAAACTAGTTTCTCATTAAACTATTAATACACATATTGTTTTGTGACATTGGTAGCTAGCCTCATGATATGTCAACACTCTCCCCTTCTCAACCTTGAGTTCCCTATTACCAGCTTTCCCGACCCCTCCTGGCTGCTTGTCCTTGCCCCTGGGCTGGTGTGTCCATTTAGTCTTGTATTGTTTTATGGGCGTGTCTAATCTTTGGCTGAAGGGTGAACCTCAGGAGTGACTTCGTTACTGAGCTATAAAGGTGTCCAGGGGCCAGACTCTCGGGGTTTCTCCAGTCTCTGTCAGACTCTAGGCTCATATTTTTATTCTCTCCTCTCTGCATGGTCAGGTTTGATCTGGTCCCCTCTTGCAGGATTAGAGTATGTTGAAAATGCCGGTGTTGAAGAACTAGATGGTATCCATCTACCACCAATGACCACCCTGACAGGAAACACAACAGGGAGTCCCTGATGGAGCTGGAGAAAAGTGCAGAGCAGAACTCAAATTCATGAAAAAGACCAGACTTAATGGTCTGACTGAGACTGGAGGAAGCCCCGAAGCCATGGCCCCAGGACTCTCTGTTAACCCAGAACTAAAACTATTCCCAAGGCCACACTTCAGATAAAGATTAGACTGGAGTATAAAACATAAAATAATAGTCGTGAAGGGTGTGCTTCTTAGCTCAAGCAGATACATGAGACCAAATGGGTGGCTCCTGTCTGGAGGCAGGATGAGAAGGCAGGAAGGGACAGGAATTGACTGAATGGACACAGGAAACCAGAAGTGGAAAGGGGGAAAGGGGGAGTGTGCTGTCACATTATAGGGATTGCAACTAATGTCAAATAACAATATGTGTATACATTTTTGTATGAGGAATTAACTTGAGCTGTAAACTTTCACCTAAAGCACAATAAAAAAAATAATAATATGCAAAAGAAAAGAAAATACTGGTGTTGCACGTTCCTGGGAAGCCAAGTCACTAAGTGACCTCTTTAGAGGAGTGGTCCCCAATTTGTGACTCTAGACCTTGGAGCACCAATGATTTACTATTGCTAACCGTAACTTTCTATATGCCATGCCTTTTACTACATGCATCACATATTTTATTTTAGTATTTTTCAAGACTTACAATAAAAAACAATGTTGCAAAGCAGGACTAAGATATATATATATATATATACATATATATATATATATATGTATATATATATATATGTATATATATATATAGGAATAAAAGTTTCACAAAACAACGCTTATCCTTACTATGTGCAAAACACTTTGTTATTTTCCATTTTATTCTATTTCAGTAAAAAAATTCTGGTTGGGACATACTAAATTTTTTTCTGTCCTGTTAAATGGTTCATGACTCAAAGTTTGGAAAACACAACTTTTAGCTCATTCCAATTCTCACAGTAGTCTTATGAAGTCAGTATAATTTTAATACCCATTTTACAGATGAGAAAACTGAGTTAAATAATTTGTTTAAGGTTACACAGAGAAACCAAAGTTGCTTATACTTTGCATTGTATTCCTTTTCAAAACACACTTCAGTTATGGTTGAAAAACAAAGACAAAACAGCTTTCCAAATTCTTTTGTGCTCAGTGCATTGTCTGTGGTCTAATAAATGAAAGACCTTGTACGTATGAGTCTATGGCCATTGCTCTAGGCCTAATATACTCATATGACATTATAATTTATAAAATACAAATACTTCTAAATGTCTAAAATTCATTGTAGCTTTTAGTTGCTATTTGTTTTTTCTATTAGATGATTAAAAAAATTCAACATTTTTCATACGGGGATCTGAGGAATTCTTTGAAATTGTGATTGCTTTTTCCAGGAAACACAATGAAATGCAGAGACCACACCCTCAGAAGGATGGCTAGCAGGCTTAGCCTGGGATTCATGAATAACATCTTTGGTTTCACCAACCCCTGGCTGAAGTTGAGCATATGCACCAATTATCCGTGGACAACAAACAGCAGTATTAGCAGCATGTAGGAGTGTGTCACCAACAGAAATCACTGATATTTTCATATCATCACAGACATTGCAAATATTTCATAAATATCATTTCTATTCATTACTACACCAAAACTGTGCTAGTTATCAGGCCTGCCATTAGATCTTGATAGTCAATACATTGATAAAGAAGCACATGCATACGTTAGTATATCACAAAATTGGTTTTGTAATATTTTGGTACTCGTATTTCAATATAATTTTATTTTATGCATGTAAACACACTATTCAGAAACGGGATCCCCAGGCCTCATTTGATTGCCAAACAGGCTATGACTCCGAAATGGGAGAAGGCCTGGGCTAGAGGAAGGGCAGGGGCTTGAACATAAGCTGATAGTATACAGATCACCTCTTTAGAAATGGGTCATTTTTCCAGCCACCCAACATCAGCATCAATTATTGTGGACAGTCTGGCAAAGGGAGAAATGGGGCATCTGCCTTCTCTAGGGATGTGGAAACGGAGGCAAAGTGAGTCCTTTGGTCCTTTAAGCCTTTCTTTTGCCTCTGTGTCTTCCCTCTTGTGCCACAATTTCAAATCTTTGTTGTCTTCTTCCTGCTTTGATATGCTCTGCCTCTTGTATTTGGCACACAAGTTCTTGTAAGGAGTCTTAGAGTTCCTTTGTTTTGCTGAATTAAGTTGAGAAAGTTAACTTTTTGTTTATTGGATGCCCATTGTTCATAGACTCAATAAGAAGCCTAAATGACTGTTTTTTTTCTCAAACAGGATGGGAAAAACCTAGATTTCTGGACTGGGCCCCGGCATTGGGCTTACTGAATTATCTTATTGCCTTGCAGAAGTCAAGGGCCAGGGAGGTGACAAGAGGTTTAAATTATTTCTAGACCTGCATTGTAAAACCCTGCGGACACTAAATAATAACAATCCCGCCCCCTCAGAAAAATTTCTGCTTTGGTTTTCATTTAGTGTTGTGTTGCATTTAGCCTTAATGTTATGTGTACATTTCTAGAAAAACAGGTTATTGTGTGTTCCATGAATGGAAATGTTGACAGATCTGAATTATTTTAATCTTGGATGTCAAAATACACAAACGTTAATTACCTCTGAAATTTGTTTGAGATAATATAAACTCCCTTCCACAGTGTTATCAGAGTTATTTTTCTTAAAAGCAAATCGAACCTCTCCCTCCTCTTTTTGCAGTCTTTCCATGCTTCTGTGTCATCGATAGGACAAAGCGTAAGGTGTGTTAATGGGTATCCAGGGTTTCATGATGCAAGCCCTGCCTATCTCTTCAACCTCCTGGCTGCTCACTTCCCCACACTTATTTCTACTTTACTTTCTAAGGTCCTTGTATTTTCCCGATACATTCTGACCTCTCTAACTTCGGTAAATATGCACAGGAAATTCACTCTTCCTTCCTGCTTTATTGCCTGGAAAAGTTTTATTGATCCTTTGAAACCCCACTCAGGCATCATCCTCTTTCTGAAGACTTCCTTTCTGTTGACTTCCATTCACTGATACCCATCCAATAGAGGTAGAATCTGTGCGTGTTCACATGTTAACTGATAGTGTTGATCTGAATTCATTAAAATGATCTACTGACAGGGCTGTTGTGTAGGGAATCACCATGAGCTGCAGGCAACTCAACTGAAACTAACAACAACAATCCTTCTTTAAAGTAATGAAGTTCTCCTTGAGCACAAGGATGGTATCTTTAGCTCTCTCTATATCAAGGGCCTAGCTTGTGCCAGGGATTCATCTGATGTTGACTGAAGGAATATTGTAATCACCATAACCTAACTGGTGATGTGTTGGGAGGGTGGGGTAGTACAATTTAAGCATAACACACTGTGTGGAATGCTTCTTGGGCCCTTCCTCACATTCCCTTATCCCACCTTTTACTCCAGCAATTGCTAAGTGCAATTATGACCTGTCAGCTCCTTGCCTCGGCTGCACCAGATAATTCTTGCTTTTTTGACCTGGGCTTTTTCTTTGGGGGCTACTAACCTTTCACCCATTCTGCCCATGTACAAACTGGAAGTGAGAGTAAATTAAAACCCCTTGGGACAAGGATTGGAGTTGAAGGTTATGTATTGAATTGTGTCCCCCCAAAATATGTGTTGTAAATCCTAATCTTTATGCCTGTGGTTATAATCCCATTTGGAAATGAATTTTCTGTTATGTTAATGTCTTAGTTGCCTAGTACTGCTATGACAGAAATACCACAGGTGGATGGCTTTAACAAAAAGAAATTTACTCTCTCACAGTCTAGGAGGCGAAAAGTATAAACTGAAGGTGCCAGTTGCAGGGGAAGTCTTTCTCTCTCTGTTGGTTCTGGGGGAAGGTCTTTGTCATCCATCTTCCCCAGTCGAGGAGCTTCTCAGTGCAGGAACCCCAAGTCCAAAGGACTGGCTATTCTCCTGGCTCTTGTTTCTTGGTGGTATGAGGTCCTCCTGTCTCTCTGCTTGCTTCTCTCTTTTATATCTGAAAAGAGATTGACTAAAATGCAACCTAATCTTGTAGATTGAGTCCTGCCTCATTAACATAACTGCCTCTAATCCTGCCTCATTAACATCATAAAGGCAGGATTTACAACACCTAGGAAAATCACATCAGATGACAAAATTATGGACAATTACACAATACTGAGAATCATGGCCTGGCCAAGTTGACACACATTTTGGGGGGACACTATTCAATCCATAACAGTTAATGAGGGAGGAGTAGTGTAGGGTGTTATCTTGAGTCAATTTCTTACAACAGATAAAAGGAGAGAGAAGTAAGCAAAGATGGAGGAAGAGAGATGCCAAGCCACAGGAAGGTATCCAAGAGCAGAAGCTCAAAGAGACAAGGACCTTCCTTCAGAGTCGACTGAGAAAGAAAGCCTTCCCCTAGTGCTGGCGCCCTGAATTCAGACTTCTAGCCTTCTATACTGTAAGAGAATAAATTTCGCTTTGTTAAAGCCACCCACTTGTAGTATTCCTGTTATAGCAGCACTAGATAACTAAGACCGTGGATAAATACTTCCCTCCTGCCTCCTTCAGGAAGACCCATCTGGGGCTCATTCTACACGGCAACTCAGATGATCCCAGGGGATGGAGCCTCCTTTGTCCATAACAGTAACTAGCTCACTAAAGGACCCTTGGATTATCTTCCTCTCTTTTCCTGTTTCCATCTGCCTAGCTCTCCATTCCTTGGAATCACTTCCCAAAATAAACTATCTTGTCTCAGGCTCTGCTTTTTGGGGGAAAACCCAGAAGAAGACAGAAGCCCTAATTTTAAGTCAGTTTCACTATACTAAATTTTCCTTGGATAGATGTTTGGAAACTATTTACAAGTCTCATAAAGTAGACACTAAATAAAGATGGTATGGAACACAAGTAAATGGGATAGCACCCACTGTATTATATGTAAACGTGCTATAAAGTATGAAATGTTTTCTGAATTAGGCATTCTCCTTTCTTCAGTTAGGAGACAGACTCAGACAGTTGCTTAGTTTTGTAAAAACACTCCTCCATAATTCTACAGCTATGTCTTGGATGGTAGCTGAATAGGAATGTTTTGGTCACAGCTTTACAGATGGTGAGGCCCTAGACACAAGCAGCTTTCTCTGAGCAAGTGGTGAGGCCTGAGAAGACAAACATCTTTCCTATAGACGGTCAGTGCAAAGAGCTTATGTATGAAACCCTGTGCTGATGCCAGAGGCTGAGTGGCTTGTTCTGGTGTGTGTGCACGTGTGTGTGTGTGTGCATGTGAGTATGTGTGTGTTTGTTTCTTTCTCTATAAGCATAAAGTGTGAATGTCATTTTGAATATCACATTCCTTGGATTACAAAGAGAAAAATAACATTTTTTGAAAATCAAACTATTGGGTAGTACATTGGCATCTGAAACCCTATGTATTACCAGATGCTTAAATCACAGAATTTTTGTATCTTTTGGAGAGAACTAGAACCCAGGTCTTCAGACTTCCATTCTTATGGCCCTTCCAGTACATCACATGGCCTTTCCTTGATGATCCTTCTTTTAAACTAGGGGTTGACAACTTTTTTTTGTAAAGGGCCGGACAGTAATAGCTTAGGTTTTGCAGGCCAGACAGTCTCTGTTGCAGCTCCTCAACTATGCCATTGTCATGTGAAAGCGCTATTGGTGTTGCTGTTGGCTGCCACTGAGTTGAGCCCGACTCATGGTGACTCCATGCACAAAGGAACCCGCCTCCCAGTCCTGTGCCATCCCCATCATGAGTTGCTGGTTGGACAATTGTTGCCAATAGTGTATTCATTGGCTGATTTTCAGAAGTAAATCATCAGACCTTTCTTCCTAGTTTGTCTTAGTCTAGAAACTTCCCTGAAACATGGTCAGCATCATAACAACATGTGAACCTCCACTGACAGATGGGTGGTGGCTGTACATGAAGTGCAGTAGCTGGGAATCAAACCTGGGTCTCCTGCATGGAAAGTGGAAATTCTACCACTGTACTACCAATGCCTCCCTGAAAGCAGCCATAGACAATATTTAAATGAATGAATGTACCTATGTTCCAATAAAGGTTTATTTACAAGAATAGGTGGTAGGCCTGATGTGGCCCCAGGCTGTAGTTTGATGACACCTCTTTTAAAACACTGAAGTCATGGTGATTTCTGCTTGGTGTAGCCAAAAATCTATTGGGTATTAGAGAGTTAAAGCTGCCACCCAGCTTGGTGGTGAGATGGGCTGTTGCATCACAGTCCACACATGACTAAGCTTCCTTCCAGCCTTGTGTGCTCAGTGTAAGCCAGCAGTCAGTAGAGTGAACCTGGTACCTATAGAGCTCCGGTTACCAGAAGGAATCACAAATTCCCTTCCTATGTAGATAAAGGAACAATTGCACCATGGGAGCACTTACTGGAATATAATGCAAGGTCACCAGGAAGGAACAGTAATTTAGTCATCGGTTGTAGTCTTCACAGTCTAGTTGGGAATCAACCAGACCTGGAAAGGTCAGCTAGAATGCATGTCTGACTTGGGCAGGCCTGCAGGGACCTACATTCATGGAGTAATATATTGCGTTTTAATGATTTCTATGGCCCAGTCAGAGCTTCCTGTGGCTGCTCCAGCCATCTCATCCTCCTCAGAGTAAATATATAATCCCCCCTCCCACTATTTTACCCTTGATAGTCATATTCCAGTGAAAATCTATTGTTCCTGTTGCCAAAACTGCCAACAGATGAAGATTGTTTTCTCTCAATTTCATCTTCCACAAAATTTGACAACGTGACTTTGGAGTATCCTGATCCATGCCTTCACCTCTGGGGCCTGGTCCCAGGTTTGAGGCCCTAGAAGACAAATGTCTTTTCCATAGAAGGTCAGTTCAAGGAGTTTGGATGTGAAACCCTGTACTTATGGCAATGGGCTGAGTGGCTTGCTCCGGGGGTGTGTGTGAGTACATGTGTGTGCGAGTGGCCTTTAAATTAGGAAGTCCCCTGCGGTACGATGGATTGCTTTTGTGTGGCCTTTCTCTCCATGGTCTTGTAACTCTCACCCAAGTGATCGGGTGGAACTATGCAAATAAGTAAATTGTGGCCCACCAAGGGGATTGGTCTGTTTTGCCATCCCACTAGGCTTAAAGGAGAGCCAATTCCAGAGCAAAGAGAAGATCTCATCACCACCAAGGAAGAAGACCCAGAGTGGAGCGCATCCTTTGGACCCAGGATTCCTGCACTAAGAGGCTCCTGAAACCAAGAGACAGAGAGAGAGAGAGAAAGGGAGAGAGAGCTGTAATATTAAAAATGGCGATAAGTTGTGGCAGAGAAATGGCAGCAGGAGAGACTAACCGGAGACGGTGTGGTGGGCTTCCCGGCCCACAGAGTGAGAAAGCTTAGTGCCTTCAGGCAGAAGCCTTGCTGGCGGAGTAGGGTACCTCTGGGTGGAGCTGGTGGAGCTAGGTTTGCTGACCATGGAGCTAGAGCTGAGCACCTTCGGGCTGAGGCTTACTGGTAGAGTAGGGTGCCTCTGGGCACTTATCAGCGGTTAAAAGAGCTTTGAAACACTTGCGCAAGCAGGGCAGAGGCCGAGGGGCCAGAGAGAGGCGTAGGCACGCCTGCAAGCACACCTGAGAAGAGGCTGCCCTGATGGAAGAAATATATCCTGAGTATTCCTCAACCTAAATTGTAACCGGCTACTTCCCTAATAAACCCCATAATCGTGAGTATTGTCTCTGAGTTCTGTGTGGCTGTTGCAATGAATTATTGAACTCAGCAGAGAAGTAGAGAGTGCCGTAGGAGGGATGGTTGGTGTCAGAATTGGTAAAGATGGCATGTCTGACCTCTGCCTAATAGGAATCAGCCTTGGGCTGTTGATCTTGATCCTCTTTCCTCTTTGTGAAGTTTGAGGAGTTCAGACACTGCCCCCATGCCATTCTTACCTTACCTTTCCTGTGGGCCTCTCCAGGGGAATATCTACCGCAGTTTAGGGGTATTCTTAGACTCATGAGTGGATATTCTTTGGCCATTACTTGCAAGTCTTCACTTCTTCCCCTTCATTTTTCACCATGCGAATCTACATCATGGTTTGTTTAAACACTAGATGGGGTTTTCAATGGCTGTATAGATCTAACCATCATCGAACAGGTAGATGCATCACCTGTGTTGATGATCGACTGGCCAGACATGTTACTAGGCGTGTCTAATGAATGTCTAAGCTCTTGGAGTCCAAGTGCTTTCTGGGGAAAGAAAAAAAACAAACAAACATAAGTTATTATTTTTCCCAAGTAGCACTCAGGCCTCTGGGAGAGGGCTGCTGGTGATTGTGCGAGAAGCAGCAGAAACGAGGAGGAAGGAAGGAAGGAATATTTGATTATTTCTTCATAAGCAGCCAATTCCTTTAGCACCTGGCTATGGTTTCTGCTGCTGTGAGGAGAATATCAATGGCTTTAATATTCCATTGTGTGTGGCTGGGAAGGATTTGCTTGCTGTTCTGAGCAGCCTGGTTTTCAGACTGGCAGCAGGGCGGAAAATATGGACGACACGGAGGGAAAACGCTAGCCAAAATGCCTTAAATCAGGTTAGCTTTCCCTTTAAAGCCCACTTTGAAATTCTTGTCTTTCTTCATTTTATTTACTCTTAACAAACCTCTGGTTGATTTTGAGCGACACTTTTTGCCCTGAAGAGTGGCTTATTCTTAAGTGTACTGGTTCTATTGTTCTGCTCACATTCATGCTTTTTTGGTTAGTTTTTTAAAATGGCCTTTTTGTTTTAACAAAGTCCTTATCTTCATCAGTAACATTAATGCTGAGAAATAATGAAAAAACAGCTCAAAAAGCAGGAGCCAGGAAAAGTCGGGGGAAAAGTTATGTTGGGTGGATGAATTTGAAATGGCTTGTTGCCACAAGGTGGCGCTGTTAAAACACCTCGTTTTTAAAGACCTGAAACGGTTGCAAATTAAGACGGAAAATACAAAATTATAGAGCCGTTCACATAGAAAAGAATTTGTATCAAAAGACTAGAGTGTGCGTGGTGTGTGTGTGTGTGTGTGTGTGTGTTGAAGATGTAATCATTTTAGGAAGAAGTAAATGTTATATCCGAGGGCAGTGGTTGAATTTTTTTTTTGGAGAAAGGACTTTCACGATGGATAATTCCATAATTCAAATATTAAAAAATTAAATTATAATATTAAATACATTTAATCACAACCAGACCTTTCGTAGGACCTATCTTCTGAAGTGTGACATTCTAGACATCAGAATGACGGTTACGTTTACAATTCCTCAGTCAGCTTTCAGTCTAGAGGAGAGCTTGCACAAGTAGCGGCATTTATTTGAAAACAATTAGTGCCCCATTAGGAAGAACATGAAGCCTGCAGGGTCGCAGATGTTCTCCACCGCTTTGGGAACTTGGTTTGTGGAAAGTTGGTAAATTAATACTCTGTGAAAATGCTTCTTTACTTTAAAACATAGTCTGTAATTTGAATCCTTTGTTACAGTACCACTGTTATTAAAAGTGAACATTTTCATGTTTCTGCATTCTGTATGTGCATACAAACGCATTACCATCAAGTTAATTCCTACTGATAGCGACCCTATAGGACAGAACAGAACTGCCCCATAGGGTTTCCAAGGAGGAACTAGTGGAATTGAACTGCCTGCTTTTTGCATGGCAGTTGAGCTCTTAATGACTGGGCCACCAGGGCTTCTCTGTCTGTATGTGGGGTACGCATTTACTGACAGAGAAATGAAAAGCTGATATTTTGTAAGTTTGTGCATGGAAGGCAGGTGTTGATATAATGGTTCAGGTAGTCTTACTCTTGAAGAAAGGCCAGGAGTGGAAAACGACTTAACGCAAATGAGTGGAAGCATCTGGAACTTTGCATAGTTGCTCCCTCATGAGCATCTCCAGAGCAACTCTCTGGATCAGATGATGTTAATATTCTTCATTCTCAAGGTAAGGCTCCAAGGAGTTAGGTAACCTGTCACTGTCACAAAACCACTAGGTGGCAGAATCAGGGGTTGAGCCCAGAAATTATTCTAGGGAAGAAAACGCTGGGAAGAGAAAGGTAAAAAGTCTAGGTGAACTTGCCATTTGTATTTAGACAAAACCTGATAAAGTAAACAATGTGGATCACTTTGAAAATAAAAGGAAAAAGATCTGCTCTGTTCCAACACCTCCCCCCAACCAGATGCTGCTAGTAGCTAGGTGCTGTCGAGTGGATTCTGACTCATAGTGATGCAATGTGACAGAGTAGAAATGCTCCTAGGATTTCTTAGGCTGTAATCTTTACAGTGGAGAAAATATCAAAGTTGTCAAGGATTTTGTTTTACTTGGATCCACAATCAACGCCCATGGAAGCAGCAGTCAAGAAATCAAATGACTTATTGCATTGGACAAATCTGCTGCAAAAGACCTCTTTAAAGTGTTGAAAAGCAAAGATGTCACTTTGTGGACTAAGGCATGCCTGACCTAAACCATGATGTTTTCAATCGCCTCATATGCATGCGAAAGCTGGACAATGAATAAGGAAGACCAAAGAAGAACTGACGCCTCTGAATTATGATGTTGGTGAAGAATAGTGAATATACCATGGTCTGCCAGAAGAATGAACAAATCTGTCTTGGAAGAAGTGCATCCAGAATACTCCTTGCAAGCAACGATGGCAAGACTTCGTCTCACGTACTTTGGACATGTTATCAGGAGGAATCAGTCCCTGGAGAAGGACATCATGCTTGGCAAAGTGGAGGGTCAGTGAAAAAGAGGAAGACTCTCAATGAGATGGGTTGACAGAGTGGCTGCAACAATGGGCTCAAGCACAGCAAGGATTATGAGGATGGTGCAGGACCAGGCAGTGTTTCCTTCTGTTGTGCATGGAGTTGCTAGGAGTCGGAACCGACTCAATGATCCCTAACAACAACACCAACAGTCTTTACAGAAGTGGATCACCAGGTCTTTTCTCCCACGGAGCCACTGCATGAGTTTAAACCACCAACCGGTTGGAAGCTGAGCTCTTAACCATTGTGCCATCAGGGCTCCAGATGAGGACTATACATATAGCATGTCTTTTATATCTATCTATCTATACACACACACACTGTATTTGCATGCAAATAACATGTGCTTCCATGTTTGTTTGCTGGCCATGCCCTCTCCCCGTGAGACACCCTCACAAGGGCAGCCATGCCAATTCTCCTCAATATGTTGCTGTAAAAAAAAATAGCATAATGTGCTTACGAAAATACTTTCTGGGGGAGGGCATAGCTGGCAAACAAATGCAGAAGGCATGCGTTATTTGCTCAAAAATGCAGTATTTTTTTCCCACTTCTCTTACATAATTTCCATCAGCTTTGGTCTCAGCATAATTATAATGTTTTCACCACCCACAAGGAGGCCTAGGGAATTGTTGGATTTGCCATACCTGGGAAAAGCAATTCAAGTCGTTCATGAAAATTGTGCCTGTGCTGTCTCCCAGATAATTGATATTACAGAGGCATTTATCCAGTTGGGAATCATGGTACATGATACAAAAATTAAATGGTTACTATGTAAGGAAAAATTATGTTAATGAGAATATTTTGAAACTCCAGGCACAGTGTCTGATACATACTAGATGCTGACAGAATCTGAATCCACAACAATAGAAGGAAAAAAAACACTTTTGAAAAAGACTTGGTGAAGATATACACAGCAAAACATACACCAATTCAACAATTTCTACATGTACAATTCAGTGACATTGGTTCCATTCTCCAAGTGTGTAGTTCTTAGGATCTTAAAAGCTTGCAAGTGGCCATCCAAGGTATAATTGGTCTCTATTCTCCTGGAGCAACAGAAGAAGAAGGAGGGTCAGGAATTGCAGAAGGAATTGGAATATGTGTCCTATTGCCTCCATGAACAGCTGCCTCCTTTGCCCTGAGACCAGAACTGGATGGTGCCCAGCTACTATTACTGAATATTTTGATCAAAGATTCTACATAAGAATCCTGATCAAAACGGGAAACAATATGGAACAGAATTTCAAATTCTCACGGAATCTATACTGTCTGGAGCCATTGAGGCTGGATGATGCCCCCCCCGCCACTTGCACACCCCCACTCTCCCCCCTCCTATCAAAACTATTGCCTTGAGGAAATCTTTAACCCTTAAACCGAAACTATCCCCGAAGTTATCTTTAAACCAAACAATAGTTTAGCTTAATCAGAAAAGAATGTCTGCCTTAAGCATTGTGTTCTTTTAAAGAATTATCTATATGTGATCAAATTGACAACAGGAACTCCAAAGGTTAGATGAGAAGCTTAGGGGGTAGTGAGTTTGTGTTAATGATGGTGCTACAATTCGGAAAAGGATAGATATCAAGGAAGGTGGCATAACTTGAAGTAGGTAAACAATTCTTTTTTTATTGTTTTGAAATTGCTGAAATATATTTATTATTAGACTTTCTGATTAAATCATATTAAAGGTAGTGGTGTTTAGCCTATATTTTACAGAGGTGTCTTTGTGTCCACCTAGAAAATTCTGTGTGTGTGTGTATTTGTGTAAAGGGGAATGGTAATGTATGTGGAGGGAGTGTTATAGGGAGGTGGGCTTCTGGTCACCCACCCCAGCTTGTACTGAAGCCACTGGGCTATTTCTGATGCATCTAGTGCTTTTGTTGATAGGGAATCTTCTGTTTTGATGCCAAGCCCTGTAGTCCATTAGAGATCGAAGTGATTTATGTAGGACAGTTAATCACACAGTTATACTTAAGGTATTCAGACATTTTGGTGATTTTAAAAAATGAGTAAAAGATCCACTGTGTTTTATGGCTACCAGAACCAAAGGTGGCATATTTGCAAAGAAAAAAATTGGTGTATATCTTCAGAGATGTATCATAAAGGAATATTGGAAATGGAAAGAATCTGATTCTATGACGACGATTCTTGAATCAGATTGAGACTGAATAATATAAAAGTGAGAGCAACTAAGAAGCATTTTGACAGAAGCAGAGGATGTGGGGTTTAGGTTAAAATTTCTGATTATGCCCTCTTGTGGTTCCAAAGCATTGATGCGAGTACCATTGATTTATTTGCTTGTTGACTCATTTATTCATTCATATAAATTACAAATGGGGACTTGTGAATGTCCACTGCAGAGAAGTGAATCAGAAGACTTGGATTGACTGCCAGCTGCAAGACTTCTCTGCTTATGGAAACGGGTGTTGTTTATATCCTAGTCTGTTAGATGTGTTTTCAAGACGTCGTCTTTGGTGTCAAAAAAGTGCCACCTGCTTGTTGTTCCAACTGCGCTGTTACCATTTGCCTTTTTTGCTAATGATTTGGGGCAGTTGAAATGTGGTGTGACTTGGTCTAGTTCCCAGCTCCTCGAGACCACAGGAAACACGGGCAGGTACCTGCTTGATTCTCCAAGGCTGCGGACATTCCTTGGCGTGCACCAGCCAGTACACGCTGTTCTCCCTGCGTTGTGCCCACATTCATCTGTCAGGCTTTCACTACTGAGGGCTTGGGGGATGCTTGGGAGGCTTTTGTTGATCTGGGCTCAAGGTCAAGCAATCTGTTTTAGAAACCGTAGGAGACTTAGTTTAAAGAACATTAAAAGGCCTCATGAAAGAGGTTTAGAGAATTGACTAGCTGTTGGTTTGTTAATGAGACTTAAGAGTTGTACCTTATCTTGGTATTTGATCACTTAATAAATTATTTTGATATGGTATTTCCTTTTTTCTTAAAAAAAGTTTTTCTCTAACAATAAATGGTTGCTAAGACTATAGCAGAATCTTTGGTGATCTCCTGTGGAATACACTTTTTGCGAACCCCTCCAGCTCAGTATAGAGAAACAATGGAGGAAAAAGGAAAATGTAGGAAAAGCCACAAAACACAGGGTCAGGAGTCAAACGAAGACTTTGAGAGTCCAAGTTCAGTGCACCATTTCATCATTATAAATAGCAGAAGGAATTATAACACTTGACTGGAGTTAAGCTTCCATGGCATAACATATTTAATAGCTAACTAGTAAGAACTTGAGTTTGTGGCTCCGTTTTTGAGATTGACATACACCAAAAAACCAACTATTTGGGAGCAACCCCCAGTATGTGCATCCATTACTGATTTATTTACACAAAACTTCACTCCATAAAGGATTTGAAGTGATCTGCAACAACAACACATACAATAAAGTAATATAAAACATAAAATTGAGGTGCTGGAAGATGGAGATCAGGATAAAAAGTTGACTCAAGATTAACAAAAGGAAATCACATATGGTATTTAAAGGCTTGTACAGCTGTTACAGTCCAGCCTTGTATTTGGCAGCAAGCCAAAGGGAATCAAGTGTAAAAGGGACCCCAAAACAAAAAGTAAGGAACACGGAAGGCTTCCCTGACAAAAACATCATATGGTTAGAATTTTTATCACTCCTTTAATCACTCATTTCGCTGAACAATACCTACTGAAAAGTTTAATATAGTTAATTTGTATGTCAAATCACTATTTATTGTTAGAGAATGGGGCATGAAGCAGTTAAGTTTTGTTGGTGGAAGGAGGTCAAGTCAGGAGCTTGATGCTTGGTGCCTGATGTCCTGCAGCTGAGACCCGGGTCGACAACCCAAGGGCCATTGGAACTTGGGGAGGGGGTCAGTGTGGAGCTGAGGAGATCTGACAAAAAATGTGACCCACACCACAGTGTTTTCTAGAGCTGGTCCTAGAGTTTTTTTGTGTGTGTCATCAGGTCTAGTCCGACTCCTAGTGACCTCATGTGACAGAGTAGAACTGCCCCATAGTTTTTCCTAGGCTATCTTCATGGAATCAGATTGCCAGGTCTTTCTTCCATGGAGCTGATGGCAGGTTTGAACCACCAGCCTTTCAGATAGCACCCAAGGGCTTAACCACTTCGCCACCAGGGTTCCTTTGGTCCCAGAGTAGTAGATTATAAAATAATTGAAGGGAGCAAGGGTATTTATAATTGCTTTGAAGAAAAATATGTATGTTTATTCTAAAAAAAGAAAGAAAAATGGCAAAGGATGCCCTCTTAGAAGAAGTTACTGAATATTTAATGCTGGTAATAGCAGGATCATTCTAAAAAGACTGAGTTAAGACCCAGAAAAGCAAAGGATTCAGGTTAGCATGATTTTCTTTCACAGTCTTTCGCAGACTTCCTTGTGTCATATTGTGATGCAAGGCACAATTATCTGCAGATGACCTTAGGTGTCCACTCTGGGTTGCCTTGACAATGATTCAGCTGGGGATCCCCCTCTCCCAGCAGGAAATGCTACACCCACGCTTAGCTTCTCACGGGATGGGTGGCTTTCTCTTTAGTAGAGAGGCCTGCAACCCTTCAGGGGCCTTAAGATCTCTGGATGCTGGGCAGTTGGTATTTCCAGACAATTCCAGTAAATAGCTGGCGTCCAAGCCAGCCACTCAGGAGTCTGTGAGCACCTGTGCCTGTGATAAGGCTACTTCTCATTTGTGCACCTAGAAAAGGTATAGAGATAAGGGGCTTGGGTTCTTCCACTGAGATGTAAACCACAAGGCTTGTCCAGTGGAGTGCCCTGCCCTGGCACACTTCTCCATGGGGACAATGGGCGACTAGGCCTCTTTGTTCTTTGTAGACGCTGGCTCTGCAGGTCTGCACATTCCCAAATAAAACCCATTCCTTACCTCATACTCTGCAGTGTTGTGGAGTTACCTCCCGGATCTGTGAACAAGAGATTGCAATCCATGAGACCCACCTTTAGAACAATTGTTCAGATAGCAACAGGAGTGATATTTTTTTATGGCCCAGGTTTAAATTGTGACCTAGAGGTCCCTCCAATAACATATAGCCAAATGGCATTTTCTTCATTATTAAAAATCTTATTTTCAGTGTTAGTTCTCAGCCTGGAGCGAATTGACTCTTCTTAGGTACCTTTGTAGCCTCGCAGGGTAAAATGTTCCCTCTACTTGAATTCTAATATCATGCAATGTTAACTGCATTGTTCTCTGTAGGTAAGTACTAAGCAGGCCATAAAAAGAAGGGCTGATGGTCAAATTTCATACTAACTCTCGAGTAAATGATGCAGAACACTGTGAAAGGACTCGTCAACACAGTCACTGACACTGATAATTATTTACTTAGCTCCGACTCCACGCTCTGCTCTGCTGGCTGCCTGCTGAGTGAATCCTAGCCTTGGTAACAAATATGGGTTGTAATGTCATGAAAACAGTACAGCCTTATGCAAGTGTAAGTCATCGCTTGGTTCTTCTTCTTTTTTATATTGTTTTTATTGTTGTTGGAACATTGGTTAATTCTGTTCTGTCCTTTGAATTGAACTTTAATCAGGATTAATTTTTTTATGATCACTAAGGACATTGCTTACACATGAGGGAAAATAAGGACTGAACTGGTTTTCACAAGTCTTTCTTTTAAATTTTGTGTCTGAATATAGTAAAACCCTGCTTTTTTCTTTTTTTGGGTATAGTTTATTATGGAGATCCAAATAGGTCATGAGTCCATAATGCCCTCTAAGATAGGACATCTGCTTATAATCAAAGCCTTGTATCACAGTTTAGTTGGCTTATGAATGTTGAATCTGCATATCTACCATTTTCAATATTAACAAAAAATTTTATTAATTTTAGACAAAAGTCTAAATCATTAAGTGAAATAGAAAATTGAGTGCTATTAAAGTTGAAGTGCTATACAGCTGTAGAAGAGAATAAGAAAGCAAATGGAAATAGATCTTTTTTATAACAGATTGAGGATTATACATCACAGGAAGATTTACTTTCTTTAGTTTATTTTTAACCTCTAGATGCACAGAATTTTACTGATCATTGACCAAAATCTTTGGTTCAAGATATTGTTTTTAACAATATAATAAACACTAATGAACCTAGTACCCAATCCCAGAAAAAGCACACTGCCAAAAGTAAAATCGACTGTTACTATTACTCTTTATGGTAAATTAACTTGTGTTGTCTCTTACTGGTTGTTATTATTATCACTATTATTTCCTTGAGTCTGAGGAATGCTTGCAGATACATTTTCGAAATATACCGGCTATTAAATTTCACCTCCACAAGCTTATGTAGACTGCATGCCATAGAGGCTAAAGCTAATACAACCAATACTATATACTTTTGGTTTAACAAAAACTAACATGCTCCTTGGGGACTCCTCTCATTACAATAGCAGCCTAAACTGCTTCCTTAATAAGAGACTCGTACTCCTAGCAGGTATCAACATCCCATATTCCTGAGGCTTCCTGATGGGTTAGTTGCAGTCCTTGGTTGATTAATTCATTCATCCACTCACTTATTCAGAGAGCATTTCCGGAGCATCAGCTACGCGGTAGGCACTGAGCTTGGCGCTAGGGTTTCAAACAAAGTGGAGGAGGCAGAGTTGCAGAGAGATCATTGCGCTTCCAGGTAATGAGTGTGACAAAAGCTCTATGCAAAGGCAATTATTTGAGCAGATGGAGGCAAGGGCACTTCTTTCTGTCTTGGGAAAGTCATGGAAGGTTACCAGAGGAGGTGATATTTAGCTTTAAGAAATACACCAGGGTTTTTCGGATGAAGAAGATAGGGTGGTTTAATGCAATACCGAATAAAATTACTTTAACAGAGAACCTCCCCCCAACACCAAACAAAACAAAAACAAAACCAAAAACAAAAAACCCCAAATCCGTTGCGGTCCAGTTGATTCCTACTCGTAGCAACCCTATATAGCACAGAGTAGAACTGCCCCGTAGGGTTTCCAGGAAGCGGCTGATGGATTTGAACTGCTGACCAAGCTCTTAACCACTGCGCCACTAGGGCTCCTTAATAGAGAGCAGGGAGGAAGATTTAAGACTACTTCTTTGCCACCTCTTCCTCCCCTGAAAGACTTACTCCACTTGGTCGTTTACATCTGCTACTAGCCAGTGAATAAAAGGGTGAAGAACTAGGCTGAGACCCCAACCTAGACTGGAGTTTATTCTGTGCAGATACTATTGGAGCTAAGTTTTGTAAATAAATGGAAAGACACATTTGTACTATCTTGGAAGGTACAATCTACAGATAATACGTTTTACTAACCCCAAGAGCAAAAAAATTGTACTGTAATATCAATATTACTACAGTGCTATCCCAAAAGAAGTGGTTGTCCTTCTGTTATACAAGCACTCAATTCTGTGCCATGTCTACCACGGAAACATAAATAAAACGCATTTGGAAAAAACCCCGACCTAAAGAGAAAGCAGTATCCTCTGAGGTTTCTCCTTCATCTGTTTGCTGGAGATAATGGGGGGAAGGACTAGTAACAAAGATTGGAAAAGCCTCTTTTGGGGGGCTAATCTACATAATGATGCTGCAGCAACAATTCTTTGTTTCATACAGTAATCGTTTCAAAGGCTTATGATAATATGATTTTACAGCCAGAGCAGCAGACAGCAGATTTCTGGGGACCCGAGTCTCTCAATTAGATTTCTGTGGCTTAACCACAGGAAGCCATCAGAAAGGTTAAAGACTTAATTTTTCTCAATGGTGAGTCCTAAAGAAAAATTATCAGTATGCAGTTTTTCTACCCCCCTTTTGGTCCTGTTACATTTTATTTTCCCTCATATCTCCTGTTTTGGCTATTCACTATTACAATTGTGATGAATAGGTGGGTGTTGTCTTTGTTCTCACTTTCTGGAATTGTCCTCTAATTAGGAGAGCGTACCACAGCTCATCTGGACGGGTCTGAAATCCATGGACAGCTATCTTTTGTGGGCGCCCCGGGTTAAGTTCACAAACTACACTTTCTCTCCCCCTTCACAAATCCTAGTTGTAAAATTACCCCCATCTCATAGTAAAGAAGGCCACTCACAAGGTTCATTTAAATTTCCTCTCAGCAGATGGGCTGCTCTGATGGCCTGTATTGAAAGTTATTTTCGGCTTTCAAAGAGACCACACGGTACCCAGTGGGCAAAGGTGAGACGTAATAAGGCAGCTAGTAGGTAAGGGGAAGGGCACAATGAAATCGATTCTCAGAGAATGTTTGAAGGGCTGTTTTCCATGCTGAGGCTTTATATTCTCAGGAGCATAAGAACGGTGTTGTCTTCTTTTATCTCTTTTGACTCTGTAGGGGCCCCTGAAGGTGAAGATTTGGTCATACTGTACTTTGTGGAGCAATGGAAACTTACCTTTGGGACCTGTGCCCTGAAAACAGCTTCCAATTTGTAGTGGCACTTGTAGAAAGTGGCAGGGAGGCCTGGAAACCATAGAGCCAGGGTTTAACTTCCGTACTTCCCTGTGATTTTTAGGGCAGGATAAACTGAATTTTTTATTCACTTCACTTATGTCAGTTTTTTCCTATGTAAGAGTGAGTGAATGACTTACGTTGACTTCCTCTACTTTGTGGGATAAGTAAAGACAGTCCCTGTCCATCACCTCTGCTAAAGGTGGGTGAGGGGCTTATCCATGCCCTTCCCATTTAGGACAAATTCACAGAATAAAAACATTAAACATGTCCTTTGAGTTTCAATTTAATAACGTAAAAGCTTTCATATGCTATACTGACTTTTTCACAAATCCTAACTCATTTGATCCTCATTGCAACCCTATGAGGTAGGTGCTATTATTATCATTCCCATTTCACAGACAAGAAAACTGAGGTACAGAAGATGAAGTAACTTCCTCAAGGTCACACAGCTAGAAAGATACGGAACAGGGAGACAAGCCAAACCTTCTCTGGAGTTCATGCTCTCAACCTTTGCACTTGGCTGATATTCCTGCCTGGTGTTTGCTGGTTTCTTTCTGGTACTTCTGGGAAAACATGAGCTGCATGTTTTTTGTTTTGTTTCATTTTATTTTTTTAAAACAGGTTCATACAACCTCTTTACAATAGGGGGTGACCTTTAATTTTGTGCCAGTACTGTTTCAAACAGAGTGAGCCTTGATCCTGAGTAGGGCTACTTACAATTCAGAGTATGTCACTAACTGAGGTTGTTGGCCTCTTTGGTGACCTGGTCACTCTTCCTAAGATTTAGGAAAATTGTATCCATGGGCTGAAACCCAAGAAATATAAATAGAAAAAGAAAGAGTTGGCTTCTCCATTGTAAACTCTAGAGGAAAGCGAAGATTAACCAAGGGTGGTGTTTTGGTAGTCAAGGTCAAAGAATTCATTTCATTTTTCAGAATGAGCCACTTTTACTGTGTCAGACTTTATAGCCTTATATATTTTATGTACTCCCCTGATGTTGGAGGCTCATGGAAATTCAGTGAAATTGCTCTAGGAAACCATAATCATCGATTTATTTGAATCTTGGATTCTCCTCTGGGGATTGTTTAATGCCCCTTTTTATAATTCCAATGTGCTATATGACATCTGAGCAATGAGTACTTTCCCCTAATGTGGCATTAAGATTAGAGACTCAAATCATGTTGATTTGCAGCAGAGTGACAATTATTTGTTGACTTGTTCAGTGAGCCTCATCTTGGACTCTATGTTCCAGTTTTTTGTTGTTTTTAGTTGTTGTCGAGTCAATTCTGACTCATGGCAACTCCATGTGTGCAGAGTAGAATCACTGAATAAGGTTTCCAAGGCTGTGACTTTTGGAAACAAATCTCCAGGTCTGTCTTCCAAGGTGCCTCTGGGTAGGTTCAAACTGTCAACTTTTTGACTAGTAGTCAAGTATTTAACTGTTTGCACTAGCCAGGGATTTCTTGTTCCAGTTTAGGGTAAGGAATAATTTGCTGAAATACTCTCTCAGAATTTTAGAAAACAAATTGTAACAAAACCCCATCCCAGAAGGTAGCACTTCCTGTTTTGTACCTAATTGGAAAGTCTCACTTATTCTAAGATGGGGCTCTTGGGGCACTAAATTCTGTAGCTCCCCGTTTTAAAAGTCGATATAGGTAAAGATGCTAGTTGGTGGGAGAAAATTGCCCAGGGAAGTGAAAATACTAACATATCTTGAGTAGCTATTGAGTGCCAGGAATTATGCTAGTGCTGTACACATATTTTCTCATATAATTTTCATACCAACGATAGGAGGCAGTTACTACTAATCATCATATTTTATGGCTAAAGAAAGCAATATTCTAAGAAGCTGAGTATTTTCCTTAATATAAGGAGATAATATATGAGAGTTAAGCACAGATCTGCCTGGCTGCAAAATGCATGCTGCTTCCATCAAATGATGCTCACTAGGAGCGAAAAGACCTGAGTTCGTTCATTCATTTATTCCATGACTTTTTATTGAGCACCTACTATGTGTCAGATAGTCATCTAATCACTGGTGATTCAGTGATGTTCAAGACAGAAATTGTGACTGCTCTGAGATCTTGCCTTGAAGATGGGCGTAGGGGAGACAGGCTGGGGGAAGGGCAATACACAATAGACAAAATAAATAAAAAAGAAAATTTCAGAATAAATGCTTTTATGAAAATAAAACAGGAAGATGTGCTATCAAAGTGGTGGTGGGCTAATTTAGATTGGGTGGTCAGGGAGGGGCTTGCTGAGCAGGTGACATTTGAGTTCTGAGTGACTAGAAAGAGCAGCCATCTGGAAGAGGAGCTTCCAGGCAGAGGGCACAGCTGGTAACAAAGTCCCTAAGGAGGAAATGACCATGTGAGGAACTGAAAGAAGACCAGGACGGTGGAGCACATGGAGCAAGGGAAGGCCAGGTCGGAGGTGTGGTTGGAAAGTATGGTGAGGTCAGATCCTGTAGGATCTTGTAATTCAGACATTTGGTGTTTAAGTGTTATGAGAAGCCACTAGAGACTTTTAAGCAGGGAAATGATAGGATTTGTTCACTTTTGAAATTCAAAGAATGGGTTAGAACAGGGAACTGTGGGATTGGAAGGCCAGTTAGGAGGTTATAATAACAGTCGAGACAAAAGTTACTGGTTCCTCAATCAGAGTGGTGGTGCTAGAGATGGGGATAGTGGACCATTTGGGGATGTCCTGGAGATAAGAGTTGTTAGGACTGGATAATGCCTTGGCTTCTAGACGAAGTTATGTTTCAAATGAAATGGGTGACTTTGGAATGATAATATCACTAGGTGTCAACTTTACCCCTGTAAAAATGGGAACAACTTGAAGTTCATTGTATAAGTCTAAGTGTCACAATAACCAGTTCTAAAATATAACAGGGACAAAGATTCCATTCACATAATAACATAAATTATAATATATATAAAGAAAATGAATGTATTATTGAGGAAAAAAACTTGAAGAAATAGACATGACTCGCTTGTTCGTAAAAGGAATGATTTACTCAAATTGTAAGGCTATTAATTCTTTTGAAATTATTTAACAGTGTAACTCAATTGCAACTATAATATCATTTTCTGAGGGGAAATTGACAGAATAATCCTTAAATGCATTGGATAAATAAATAATTGGTAATTATGAAGGGAAAATTATCCTCTGAGACATTAATATGGCTTTTAAAACTATAATGACTAAAATAGATAATAGTGGCACAGGAATCAAAAGAAAAATCTGTGGATTAGAGTAATAACTCTAAAAATGAACACAAGTATATATAAAATTTTGGTATAAAATAAAGATTTCATTTCCAATGAGTCAGAATTGATATATTATGTTACAAATGTTGTTGGGACATTTGGTTTAATAACTAGTAAGAAATAACATGTATTTTACACAAAGAAATGCTAAATAAATTAAATATTTTAAGTGTCAAAATATTTTGGAGATTTAAGAAGACAATTATGGTGAATATTTTATAACTTTGAGTCGGAGTTTTTTAAAGGATGATATCAATAGCCAAACACCTGTTGCCATCGAGTCAATTCCGACTCATAGCAACCCTGTAGGACAGAGTAGAACTGCCCCATAGGGTTTCCAAGGAGTGGCTGGTGGATTTGAACTGTCAACCTTTTGGTTAGCAGCCATCGCTCTTAACCACTATGCCACCAGGGCTCTGATATCAGTAACAGAAACCACAAAAGAAGAGAAATATTTAAAGCTCTCTACAATTAAAAATTAAAAAATTAAAGACAAAAAAATTTGGAGAAATACATTTGATACATTTATTTCAAAAACATGATTACCATACAATGACCCCTGAAAGAAAATGAGCTATGAATATGAGAAGGCACTTTATAAAAGAACGAAAACAAATGCTAAAGAGAGAGAGATTCCCCTCAGTAAAAATTAAAGAAGAACAAAGTAAGACATTAATGTGATCCTTTTTCCCTTCCTAAACAGGCAATAAAACATAAATAATACAATGTTTATAAAATGGTAATACCCAGTATTGGTAATGGTATAGGGAAAAGGTCACTTTAATACATTGCTGATGGGAATGAAAATCCATACACACTTCCCAAAAGGCAATTTGGCGATATTTAAAAAACTCATATCTTGTTTCTACAAATTTACCCTAAGGAACTAGATACATGTGAAAGAATTCACCGATTAGGATATTTATCCTGGCACTCTGTATAAGAACTATAATGCTCAAAATCAGGGAATGATTAAATACATTATGGTATAGCTCCACAACGGAAAAACAAAACAGGTATTAAAGATGATGTGGTAGAATTGTATTTACTGATATGAAAAGACCTCCACAAAATATTTCAACTAAAATACAAAGGTTATACAACAGTATCTTAAGTATGATCTCTACCTCCCTTTTTTTGTAAATTGTGGATGTACCCAGGGATGTATGCATATAGAAGAGGTTTTTTAAAGTTCTGAGTGCAGAGATATTTGTTTTTGTTCTCCTTTTTACTTATCTAATAAAAAAAAAATTTCTATAGTGAACGTGTTTTATGGGATTATAGTTAAGAACACAAATGATTTGCACTAATCTACTAACCTAAAGGTTGGTGGTTTGAACCCACCCAGCAGCACCATGGAAGAAAGTTCTGGTGATCTGCCTCTGTAAAGATTATAGCCAAGAAAATCCTATGGTGCATGGTCTCGGGGGACATCTAGCTCACCTGGCATAACATAGTTTTTATAAAGAAAATATTCTACATTCTACTTTGGTGAGTAGCGTCTGGGATCTTAAAAGCCTGTAAGCGTCCATCTAAGATACTCTACTGGTCTCACCCCTTTGGGAGCAAGGGAGAATGAAGAAAACTAAAGACATAAGGGAAAGATTAGTTCAAAGGACTAATGGAACACAGGTACCACGGCCTCCATCAAACCGAGTCCAGTACAACTAGATGGTGCTTAGCTATCACCACTGACTGCTCTGACAGGGATCACAATAGAGGGTCCTGGATAGAGCTGGAGAAAAATGTAGAACAGAGTTCTAACTCACAAAAAAGACCAGACTTACTGGCCTGACAGAGACTTGACAACCCTGAGAGTATGGCCCCCAGACACCCTTTTAGCTCATTACAGAAGTCACTCCTGAGGTTCACCCTTCAGCCAAAGATTAGACAGGCCCACAAAACAAAATGAGACTAAAGGGGCACACCAGCCCAGGGGCAAGGACTAGAAGGCAGGAAGGGACAGGAAAGGTGGTAATAGGGAACTCAAGGTTGAGAAGGGAGAGTGTTGACATGTTGTGGGGTTAGTAACAAATGTCATAAAACAATATGTATACTAACTGTTTAATGATAAGCTAGTTTGTTCTGTAAACCTTCATCTGAAGTACAATTTTATAACAAAAAAAAAAGAAAACCCTATGGTGCAGTTCTACTCTGTAACACATGGGGTCACCATGAGTCACAGTCAACTCGA
Source organism: Dugong dugon (assembly GCA_030035585.1). NCBI lineage: Eukaryota > Metazoa > Chordata > Mammalia > Sirenia > Dugongidae > Dugong > Dugong dugon. Next base: position 71,932,186 of record CM057460.1, read on the forward strand.
TGGCAATGGGTTTGGGTTTTTTTGGTTTAGTTATGAGCATGGTTTCTGGTTTCAAATGGAATTGTGCATAACCAGACCTAACCAACATTGTTTAACCTTTTGCAGATTAACTAAGCCTCAGTTTTTCACCTATAAAATGTATATCATAATACCTACCTGATAGATGGTTGTGTTAAAATAAAGCTAAAAAGTGTGTAACATGTTTTTGTCACAGTTCCTACTATTGATATTTTATCAATAATAAAACTATTATTTTAAAGTAGAATGAATTGAATATAATTCAATGAGTCTTGGGAAAGTAGCCATCAATTCCTCTTTTGGAGAGTCACAAACAATAGATCCTATTTTGTATTTATCACTGGTCGCAGACGTTGCCTCCGGATTTCACAATGTGATTTACCACCTTCCAGGGCAAGGCCGTGACTATTCTTTGTGAGGATTATAAAACCAACCCAACATTACTATTTCTGGGTGTAATCCACGAGAGTCCTACATGCCTTATCTTTACAGCTGGTCAGCTATGTAACTGCTTATTTTGAAGGAGAAAAACAGGCTAAGAATAGTACCTGAAAACACCCAAAGTAGTCCTAATTTTTTTTTTTTCTTTCCCCTGAATGATGGATAAGCAAGCTACAGCATGTTAAAGCAACAGTGAGAATCTTTATAAACCTGGTTTGGTTCAAAGGGTGTGTGGTACAAACACTGCACATGATACCTTCTAAAATACGGCCAGTCTGTGGGTTATTTATCACCAAAAGTGTCTTTGTTCAGACCTATGACCATGCTGTGCATGCTTCAAGGAATACTATTTTCCAAAGTTGTATGACTTAAGCTTTAGTTCAGTCACACATATGGTTACCTGGGGCTGAAGGTAAAGAGAAAAGGTTAATTATGTCTTAGATGAGTATACAATTATTGGGGTTAAACTGTTGATTCCTCACTCTCCTTTCTTCTGGTTCAATTTCTTCTTTCTCCTCTTTATCTGTGAAGCAAATTCATCCACTGTTACCAATTTTTCATCCAGGAATGGGCGAGTTTAACAGCTATAGAAGAGTGCTTTATCTACCTTTGTTTCCTATTTTTGATGTATTTAAACACATTCTTCCATCTAAAGGCTGTAGGGAGTAAGGTGGTAATGAGTTATAGCACCTCTTTGCCTCGTTAAGGAATACAGCCAGAATTTTTAAATGGGGCTTCCCATCTAGTCCTTTCTGCTGTAAGTTAAAAAAGTGGATAAATCCCTGGGAGTAGTCCGTGCAATTTTTTTCCCCTCAGGCATTCATTTGAGTCACAATAGAAGAACTGGATCCAATAAGATGTATGCAGGCTGCAAGTGGGTTATTTCACTTAATATGGAAAAATATAAAATAATGGGAACTAGGTCAAAAATGGCAAAAAGGATTAGGGCGTAAATGGAGACAGGCTTCCAGACAATGAAGGGAAAAGGATCTGGCAGTAATAGTATCTATAAACCCCAAACCATCAGCTTCACGTCTGGCAGTAATTAGGAGGCCAAAGGAATACTGCGGTGAGTCAACTGAGGACAAGAACGGGAAAGAAAAGGTTTAATCGGCTCTGCGGAACTGGCTGGCCTTACAGAGGAAGGGCAGGCTTTGCAGGAAGCAGAACCTCAAGTTAGAAGGAGAAAGAGGGGAGCCTTCTCTTCAGCTTTGTAGGTGGCTAGCTGATTGACACACAAAGGAAGACATGGAAGACAGAGCAGTAGACAGGGAGTGGTGAGAGACGGGCATGTGGCCACCCATCACGATGACGTTTTGGGAGATAAGGTGCCACCATCCTTCTTCAGGTACTCCAGTTTGCCTCCGTATGGGCCTTGTGGTCCACCCGTCATTACTACTTTATATCCATCTCCTTGAAACTAAGACTCTGGGAAGGAGTCAGCCGTTTTGTCGTGTCCTTCTTAGGTAGAACCCCTGCATCTTCCTTAAGATCTTGCAACTGAGTCTTTTTCTCCCCAACCTTTTGCTTCCCTGGGAGGCCGAGCACACTCAGATACGAGAGCCTTTTGGACTTCAGCACTGGGTTCTCCAAGTCTTGCCAGTCTGTTCCATTATTTAACCAAGACACATACCAGTTGGGTTTAAGAGTGCAGCTGGATGCCTTTCAAGGCTCATCTGAACTTCAGCTGCAATGCATTTTTTGTGTTTGTCTGCATTAGGGATGCTTTGCTCATGCTGAGAGGCAGAGCAGAGATCCTTTCTTTCCCATTTCCTTTGCAGAATACCATGTGCAAAAAGGCATCCAGCCAACACTGTAAGGTAGTTAGGATTTCTACAGAAACATGGCAATGAACAGTAGAAAAAAGAACCATAGACTCAAATAGACATGCTGAGCTCTGGAATCTGAATTCTAATGTAGCTCTTCTCTGGCATTTGAAATAAACACAATATCCCAGGAGGATGGGAATAGCACAGTCTATATCGTCCCTTTGTTGAGTTAGTGCTCTGCAGGGTTAGGGTGAGGCTCTGAGTCCTCTTGAAGTAGGAGAGGAAATATCAAACAGCTGAGCTTAGCAAGGTCCATTCTCAGGGAAGGGAATGAATTCTTATGGGTCACTGAGATGCTTAGAGTGTCCTTCACTAGGAAAGACTTAGGCATTAGCCTACACACTTTATTGTAAGGATGGGCAGAGAAACCATCACAATCAAGTTGTTTACATGGATGAGTCTCCTGATAGGCCTGCATGGCAGTTTGTTGCCTAGTTATAGGACAATAGGTGTTATGATTCTGAGATTTCTTTCACATTTATCTTTCAGGACACTTCCTATCTGCCAAGATATATCTATGTGAGCTCAGTCATCCCTTTGAAAACTAAAGTTAATCCATTCAATCAGAAATAAGCACTGTTTAGGACATGGAGACATATAACTGTGAACAAAACAGATGTAAATTCTTGCCATCAAGGTTCATACATCCTTGCGGGTAGTCAGGCAAAACATAAAATAAATGACCTACTACTTATATACTATGATAGATGGTGGTAAGTGCTGTGTAAAAGAAAGGCAAGGGGAGGGGTAGGTAGTATTGGGGAGTGGGTTGCAATTTGATTGTCTTGACATATCCAGATGTCTGGCAATAAACAGATGTTACTGGGATATCTGAGTGATTATTTTCAGTTACATTGTAAATATTCATTTTACGTGAATAATAATATTGTCTTAGATTTGTATAGCGTGTTACAATTTTCAAAGCACTTTCAAACGTATTTACACAGACTGTACCTCCACCCATCTCATGCAGATAAGCAATTAGTTCCATTCAGGCACGGGTATGAACTATATTAAATTTAGGCGTTAGAATGCAGTTGGGTGGTGAACTATCTTTTTCATCTTATGAATGTCTTATAGGGAACTGCATCAAGCGTTCTCTTAGGAACCCAACGAACAAGACATCTCCCCAGTGGCCTGGTGGACTCTCAAGAGGCTTTGGAATGAGGTAGGATCTTGATGATATCAGTTTACTGATAACACATCATCATGTTAGTATTTAAGTGGCCCTGGTGGTGCAACCATTAAACACTCGGCTGCGAACAGAAAGGATGGCGGTTTGAAACCACCCAGTCACTCCATGGGAGAAAGACTTTGCAATCTGCTCCCATAATGATTACAGTCTAGAAAACCCTATGGGGGCAGTTCTACTCTGTCACATGGGGTCACTATGAATCGAAAATTAACTTGACGGCACTTAACCTGATATGTTAATATTCATTCCTCTGTCATATTATTAGAGCATGTAAGTGTCAGAGAGCCCCTGCAAACCATCACAATCACTTAGGTTGGGACATTTGGCAATCAGTGCTTCCCCCCTCCAGAGTCTATCACCCCATCTCCAACTCTGCTGTACATCTATCCGTGGTTGTCCTATTTTCATATCCAATTCAGCTTGACTAAATGAAGCTCATCCTCCTCCTCCTGTCCCTTCCAACATGGCTTCTCCTCTTGAGTCTTGAAGCTTTCAGGATTCCTTAGATTCTGCTCCCTAACCCATTCCCTCACACATTTAGAAATCCATCCATTCTTTCTGTCCTTCCGTCAATTCCCTCTGGACCAGTTCAAGACTTAGAAACCCATGTCTGAGCAATTGTGATTACCTGCTCTGGTCACCTTAGTTTCAATGTTCTTTTTCTTTTTGGCTTTCCATCCTGGGTATAAACCTTGTGCTCTAAACAAACCAACCTGGTAATGCCTTGAAGGTTTCTGTTCTGTGCGCACTTTGCTTATCACCCCTCCCACCAGTCCCCAGTGAGAAGAACCAGTTCCTCTTCTCTGCTCTCTCTAACTCTGACTCATCCTTTAAGCTCTTACTCAAATGCAGCCTCCTCAAAGATAGAATTGCCAGATAAAATAAAGGACATCCAGTTAAATTGAATTTCAGATAAATGAATATTTATTTAATATGAGAAAACCCAACATATTGCCAGGGGCACATTTATACTAAAAAAAAAAAAAAAAAATTTTTTTTTTTGAATTATCTGAAATTCAAATTTAACTGGGTATTCTGTGTATTTATTTGCTAAACCAGACAACCTTACTCCAGGAAGTCTTCCCTGACTACTCTGTGCCTCCTAGATCTCAGTCTCAGTGGAAGGCTAGTAGCATTTGTTCTTACTATAGCACTTATTCACAGCCTTTAATCTTTTTACAAGAGAGTAAACTGTAACTAAGCAGTTGCCCATCAAGTCAATTCTGACTCATGGAGACCCCATGTGTGTCAAGGTAGAACTGTGCTCCATAGGGATTTTAATGGCTGATTTTTTGGAAGTAGAGCACCAGGCAGCTCTGAGTGAACTCAAACTTCCATCCTTTTGGTCAACAGCTGAGTGTGTTAACTGTTTGTCCCACCCAGGGACTCCAGCATGTAACTAGTAAATTAAAAGCTAGTGGTCTTTGTATTGTTAGGTTCAACTGTTACTGAAAACCTACTATGTGGCAGGAAGGGTGTAGGGGACGATGAATACAAAGATGAAAGGTGGTACCTTTTCTCAAGGAGCTCCTAGTGCTGCAGAACCTGCCAGCACACAATCACAAGGTAGCTTTTTGGCAGCCAAAGACGTTCATGATGCTTGCTATGGGAAGAACTTCTTGGAGGAGCTAGGTCTTGAAGGATGACTAGGCATGAGGAAGGTAGGAAGAAGGTATTTCTGGGCAGAGAGAAAAAAATATGTAGAGATCTACATGAGGGAGAGATTATAGTGTAACTAGAAAATGGAAAGAAGTTCATTGTTGTTCTAAGGGAGAATGAGTCTTGTAAGATAATGCAGTGGTGTGTTTGGAGATCTGGTTGTTAAATGTTTACCAGCACACCACTGAAGATGAGGTTAGGAAGGTGGACAAAAACCAGATTGTGGAGATTTTGTATGTTATGCTCGGGAGGCTGAGATTTATTCTGAAAGCTGGAGAAAAGTGCTGAACCATTAGAAGTGACATGTAGATTTCTATTTCAGAAAGATAACTCATAGAATGAATTCAGGGGGACAAAGCTGGCAGTGGCGAGATCAATTTGGAGGCAGTATCATGATTCAAGTTAGTGATGCTGAGGGTGGTTGGATTGCGGGGGAGCACACTCAAGAGATGTTAAGGGCACGAAATCCACAGGATCTGGTGGCCGAATTGGAAAAGCAGGGTGATACCCATTGCCGTTGCCACTGAGCTGATCCTGACTCACAGTGATTCTATAGGACAGAGTCGAACTGCCCTATAGGGTTTCCAAAGCTGTAAATCTTTACAGAGGCAGACTGCCACATCTTTCTCCTACAGAGTGGCTGTTGGGTTCGAACCTCTGACCTTCTGGTTAGCAGCCAATCGCTTAACCACGGCATCACCAGGGCTCCTTTCTGCAGGGTGATAGAGCGGGAGAAATCAATATTTCTGGCTTGGGCAACAGTAGGGATGGTAGAGACATTCATCAAATTAGAGGATGCAAGAAGATAAGCAGGTTTCAGGAGTAGGAATTCTGAAGAGACACATCTGGACATGTTTTATCTCACATTTGGCATTTATTACATTTTTCTGTATTTTGTTAGTTGTATTTTTATGCACTGTGTTCTCTCCCCAGGGGGACTCTAATCTTTCTGAGGCCCTGGACCATATTAACAGGTCCAGGTTTGCCCCGGTGCCTTTCACTCGTTACCACTCATTGCAAGTTCACCCCGCTAAACATGGGTGCATAAAGCCCATCAGCTGAGCCTGCGAGCAGCTGCAACCAATATCTTCTGCACAGTTCAGCCTGGCAGGAACTTTGGGCCAGGACACAATTTCAACCCAAAGATGTGTTTCTCTTCCGAGGGAAGCACAATACCCGAGGTGACCTTGCCCCACTCTGGGAGAGAAGACCACGTCTCACATTTGGTCGCAGGAGGCTGCAGGGCAGAGGGTGATGACCGGTCCCTCAGAGACTCCCTGCTCTCTCTCTGCAGAACCCCATAAATCCTTCAAAAGGGAGGAGTTCCTTCCAGATTGAGAAAGCCCTGTATATTCTTGAAATAAATGAAAGCAAAATGTACAGGGATTTCTGAGAAAAGTAAATGTGGTGTGAGCATGATCCCTGGGTGTTACTATGCGGCAGAGGCAGCTTTTTTTTTTTTCTTCTTTTTCCCTCCCCTGAATGGTGTTCTTTGCGCTCAAGTTAACTCATGCACTGGATTGGGTCCAAGTACATTTTGTTCCTTGATATCCAGCCAGGCTTCTTTCAGTTGTGGTGCATTCTCTTCTTTGCTCCTCGCCTTCCCCCATCCCCTTCTCTGTTTTCATAGTCATTTCAACTTTTCCATGTGACTGAACTGATACAGAGCAAAACCAACCGGCTTAGGGATGGGGTGCATGGGAGGAGCAGCCCCCACTCCTCTGTGAATGGCCAGCCCCTCACTCTGCAAAGGCCCGCTGGGCAAGGTAGGTCTGAACCCGGCTGAAGTAGAGAGCGCTTGAACTCTGCGCCCTGCCAAATGATTTCCAGATGTGTAAACTCTAGCCTCCCTCTGTACTCTGACTGTAGCCCTGCCAACATACATCTGCAGATTTCTAGCACACAGGAAACATGAAAAAGTATCTTTGACAACATCTGCTGTCTTTTCCCAACTCTCCCGCTCTGCCTTCTTGGACTTTGCCCTGTATTTTATCTCCCCCACTAAACAAATTCATTAAAGAATTGCTGCACAGTGCCTTCTTGGCCCCCAGATGCCAGCTTGCCTGTCTCACACCAGAGCCTGTTCTTAGCTCTCTGGACAGTTGACCAAAGCACCACTAGAATCGTTAAGGAGCCTTACTGGACTTGCTGAAGGAGAAAAGAACCGAGTTTTCTTCGCTGGGCTGGTGTCAGTCCCAAACTGCAGAGGAAGAGTTTGGCTGTAAGGAGGTCAGAGCAGGGCCTAAAGATGAAAACACGGGTCTTCACTAAGAGTTTGCCTGCTGTACTTCCTTGGGAGAAGCTGAGGTCTTCTTTTTAGGAAGCATCTTTTCCCATGAACATTCAGCTTCTTGGAACAAACAAGGCAGGCTTCTATAAAATGGGAATTATTTATAAGGACAGTGAGTTCCTTGCCTGCCAACCATTCCCCTTGAGGCATGGCAACCATCAAGCTAAGAGGACAGAAGAGGACTTTTTTTTTTTTTTTTTAAATGCTACTCAAAGGGACAGAAAAGAGTTAGAAACACTTTTAGTATAATAAAGCAGAATTTTTTACTGAGGCACTCACTCTCAGCTATGAAAATGATTTGACTGCACTGTAAATGCTTGACCCTGAGGCCAGACCTTCATTCTGCCCTTCATCCACATGGACCCTAGAGGCTCTCTAGCTCCATGCCAGGGACCAGGGAGTGGAGCCAAGTGACAAAACCTGGGGAAGGAAAAGATGGGGCACCACGGAAGGGAGCTGAGAGCTGAAAGGACCTATAGGCTTGGTGGCCTGAGAGAGGAACAGCTATAGGTGAGAGGTCCGTGTTGGACTGGGGGTAGGGCTGCTGTATCCTCAGCATGCAGGCCCACATGGGAGGCAGGAGAGCTAACTGGGTTAAAGAGAACTGTTTCCCCTTCAGTCAAATGGGGTCTGAGTTTATGAACTGACTTAGACCTGAAACCTAGGTGAAGGACCCTGATTTTTCCATTGTAGCATCTGACTTCAGTTCTCTGCTCTCTAGCTTTATTTGTTTGTTTATTTATTTATGTACTCTATAACCCAAACAAACAAATAAACCCATTGACGTTGGGTCAATTCCGACTCATAGTGGCCCTGTAGGACAGAGTAGAACTGCCCCATAGGGTTTACAAGGAGCACCTGATGGATTTGAACTGCTGACATTTTGGTTAGCAGCCAAGCTCTTAACCACTGTATCACCAGTGCTCCATTTACTCTATACAGTTGTCCATCTACCTTGCTCCTTGGAAGACCATGATCTATATTAGACATGACCGTGTGCTCCAGGCAAAGCACTGTCAGGTTGCACCTGTGTAAAGCTGATCAAAGTCCGCAGCTTTTTGCTGCAGCAATAGCTGTATAAGAGGTGGGAGTTGAGAGGATTTGAAATGAACACAATGTGTGCCTGTTACACCTGTACCAGGAGTCAGATGGACCCTGTTTGATTCCCATCTCCTGCTATTCATAGCCTTGTGTAATTTAGTAATCCTCTCTCCTTGAGTAACTTACTTCTAACCAACAGAATATGGTAACATTGAATGAGAGGGGTGTCATTTCTGTGATTAGGTTACAAAAACTTGTGACTTTTGTCTTGCTAGCAGACCTTCTTTTGCTGGCTTTGATGAAGCAAGCTACCATGTTAGAGAGGGCTACATGGCAAGCAACTGACAGTGACCTCAGGACAACAGCCAGCAAGGAACTGAGGCCCTCAGTCCAACAATCATTAAGGATCGGAATCCTGCTAACAGCCACAAAAATGAATTTGGAAGCAGATTCTGCCCTATTTGAGCTTTCAGATGAGAGCCCAGCCCTGGCTGACACCTTGATTATAGCCTCGTGAGAGACTGTAAAGCAGAGAATCAGCTTTGCTGTGCCTGAATTCCTGATCCATAGAAACTGTGAGATAAATAAATATATAAATTTAGTGGCTTAAAACCATATATGTATGGTTTTAAACCTAAATCTCTGTAAGAGATTTTAGGATAATTTATTACTAGGATGACCAAGAACCCTGGTTTGCTGGTAAGCAATAGATAACTAATATACTGATGCATGTTGTATCCTCAACGTCTGACTCATCGTGACCCAATGTGTGTCAGAGTAGAACTGTGCTCCATAGGGTTGTCAATGGCTGATTTTTTGGAAGTAGATTGCCAGACCTTTCTTCCAAGGTGTCTCTGAGTGGACTTGAATCTCCAACCTTTTGGTTAGCAGCCAAGCACGTTAACTATTTGCACCACCCCAGGGTTGCCATGACTTGGAATCAACTCAGTGGCAACTGGATCCTCAAGATAGACTTTTTCGGGAGTCTAAATCATAAATTTATTTGAAACGTTATTATATATTGGAAATTCCCCCTTTATAGGGGATATACGATTTTGTACTCACATTTGCAATGTTACATGATCTTTCTTCATGTTCATGTAACAGTTTATTTTCATTACCTAATTATTTATTAAATTAACTTAATGTTTTATGGTCTGTGTAAGTGGAAAACCAAACCAAAAACCAAACCTGTTGCCTACAAGTCTATTCTGACTCATGTGTAAGTGGAAGCTGACTTCAATTCTTTTGGAATAGAGGCACACATTTAAACATTAACACTGTAGAATTGAACTGCATGATTTATATTTTGTTATTGCCATGAACTCATGTCACTGAATTCACTGAGGGAAACAAAAGAATTTAACTGAGTCTAATCACGCTGTCATGGGTTGGGTGTTTGTGTGTGTGTGAGTGCATATGTGTGTCTTCTCAACTTTCTCCCAGTAACTTGGTTTCATGGAACTGGTTGACTGAACTTCTCACATTCAATCTACTGCTCTGTCCTAAGTAAAATTAGGCCACATAGCATGTTAAATTCAGTACTGATTAGGGTGTCAAAGGAACATGTGATGGGGTGGAAGGAAGACAAAAGGGTGGTTTGAGTGGACTCTGTTGTTTCTAGAATATTTGGCAAATTCAACTGTGTAAACATGGCTGGGTTAGGAGGGTGATGAGCGGGGTAGCATACAGCTGACTGAACAATCAACTCCGGCAGTCCCATGGCTGTGGAGGAATGCAGGTTCAGTGTTGTCATGACAGTTTTTCAAGATAAACTGAAATTTGGAGTTTAGGGAAAACTTCAGTTTTGGCTCCTTAATTAAAAAAAAACAAAAACAAAAATCAATATGCCAGCTGAACAAAAATATTTCTATAGGTTGATTTTGTCCTATAAATTGCCAGCTTGGGGGAATCTCATATTTGGAATGTAGAGAAGAAGGGGAAAATGAATCAGCATTTACTGAGTGTCTATGACCATTGCTTGTCACCAAATCCTGGGATACCTGTATTTTCAACCTAATTTTTATGATATGGAAACTGAAACCCAGGGAGGTTATGTAACTGATCTAAGTAATAATAGCAAAAAAAAAAAAAAAAAAGAGGCAGATCCATGCCCAAGTCTTTAGATTCCTAAATCTCTATTCTTTTCATTCTACCAAGCCAAGGTCACTGCTCACTATATTATGAATAATAGTTCAATTTTTCTTGGGGAGAATGTTCCAGAAATGAAATTAAAGTGCAATATCCTTGTTCCTCTCAACTTTGTTACCCAATCACATAAACTGAATAGACACATTTATGTTTACAATAGCTTGGGAAGTATCCTTGGGGTGGTTCTCTGTGCGATATTCCATGAAGCCTCATCCATAGTATGTGTAGAGTGGCTTTCTTTCAAGCTGAAGTGCATGGAACAAAAACTTTTCTGTTTTTATTTCCCCTGAAAAGATTTGAACAATCCCTTTTAAAAACTATTATGGGGATGAAGGGAACTCAAAGGAGGGCAAAATTAGATTACAAGCCCAGAGTGTATGAACTGTTCTGCCTTGTGTGTTGTACCTGGCAATGCTTGTGATCTTGTGTATTATGCCTCCTGTTTATAGTCTCTGCATTCCTAAAATTGCTACCCTAGGACAGTCTGTGAGGTAGTGTTAATGGCTGACTTGTGAAGTGGTGTGAATGTGGCTCTTGTAAACAGAAATGAGGCCAAGAAGGTTTAGACCCACTGGCGGTCAGTCACACTGACTGCTGGTTCTCTTGTATTTTATAATCTGAAGCTTCTTCTTCTTCTTCTTTTAAATAATTTCTTCTAGGTATTCTTTCCTAAATCTGCTTTTGATCACTCAATTTCTCCTGATTCTTCCCACTCCTCTGGGTCTTTACCCTTTTTTTTTTTTTTAAGGTTTTGGAACTTCACCTCTGTCAAGGATTGAATTATGTCCCCCAAAATATGTGTGTATCAACTTGGCTGGGCCGTGATTCCCAGTATTGTGCAGTTGTCCTCCACTTGGTGATTGTAATTTTATGTTAAAGAGGATTAGGGTGGGATTGTAACACCCTTACTAAGGTCACATCCCTGATCCAATGTAAAGGGAGTTTTCCTGGAGTGTGGCCTGCACCATCTTTTATCTTACAAGAGAAAAAAGGAAAAGGAAGCAAGCAGAGATGGGGGACATCATACCATCAAGAAAACGGTGCCAGGAGCAGAGCGTGTCCTTTGGACCTGAGGTTCCTGTGCTGAGATGCTTCCAGACCAAGGGAAGACTGATGACAAGGACCTTCCTCCAGAGCTGACAGAGACAGAAAGCCTTCCCCTGGAGCTGACACCTTGAATTTGGACTTGTAGCCTACTGGACTGTGATAAAATAAATTTCTTTTTGTTAAAGCCATCCACTTGTGGTATATCTGTTACAGCAAAACTAGATGACTAAGACAACCTCTATGCCTGTTTTGTAGATTTAATTATGTTTTCAATGATCATCAGGAGAAAATTGCCTAAATTCTTTAGAATCTAAATAAGTCTGCCTATACAAGATGCAAAATTACATACTTCAGTAAGAAGGTGTTTTGATGTTCTTTGAGTTAATTGAGTATCAATATAAGAGGGTGGGAGATGTTAGTAATTTGGTTGCTAAGGTAATTTTTTTCTGGTGTGAAGCAAGTAACAGAGCTGGGTGCTCTTTTCATGCAGTTCTAGGGACATAGAGTGATGTGACTTCTAACTTGTACATTTGTGTTCATTTTCAGCTTAAGAGAAAAAGACAAGAGCAAAGATTAGTGGATTAAAATGATATACGTCTTTTATGAGATCCCCAAATTTGTTGTTTGAAAGCTAAACCTGCAAAGTAATCATGCTATCAACAACTTTTCTCATATTTAGCTTTCTCTCTCTAGTTTTCCATATCATTTTCTAAAGTTAATTAAGTCCCTGAATCAGTAAGAAATTGCTTTTGACTACTGTGAATACAGACTCAAAGTAACAGTGGCATTAATAATTTTTCTCTTTCATATAAAACAGAAGTAAACAATCCAGGCCTAGTATGGCACATCTGTGGTCATCAGGAACCCAGGCTCCTTCTATGTTTTTGCTTCTCCATGCTTAGTGTGTGCCTTCTATGTTCAAGGTCACCTTATAGTCAAGAGTTGGTTGCTGGTGCTGCAGCCATCACTTCATCCTTGCAGATGTCAGGAAGAAAGAAATGAGATGAGTAAAAACACTGCATCTCAGTTGAATTAACTTCTTTTGAAGAACTTTTCCTCAATCATTGCTCAATAACTTCTGCTTAAATCTCATTTGCCATCTGTATCTGTAAGGGAGATTTGGAAATCTTGGTTTTTCGGCTGGCCACATTCAGTGGCTAACTGTGTAGTACTGTGTAAGGAAGAAGGTAGAATGGCTATTGGATGGGCAACCAGTAGCCACTGTGTCCCTGTGGCTGACTCCCTGCCCCCCAACAACACATTCTAGAGTATGATGATAAGGACGGGGAGATAATCCAAACAAGCTACCTGGATCACTGTAATCCCAGAATATTTCACACAGGATCTACTTCTGTGCCAAATTAGGTATATCCACAACCTTATATTACCATATCATTATAATATGATGTATTAGTTTCTTATGGTTGATGTAACAAATCACCACAAACTTGGTGGCTTAAAACAACAGAAATTCTCTTTTAACTCTGGAAACCAGAAGTCCAAAATCAGCTCCACTGGGCGAAAATCAAGGTGTCAGCAGGGCTGTGCTCTCTCGGGGGCTCTAGTGGAGCATCCATTCCTTGCCTCTTCCAGTTTCTGGTATCCTGGATTTGCAGCTGCATTACTCCAATCTCTGCCTCTGTCTTCACATCACCTCCTCTGTGTGTCTCAAAACTCCCTCTGCTTCTCTCTTATAAGAATACATGGGATTGCATTTAGGATTGACCCAGATAATCCAGGAAAATCCTGTTATCAAAATTATTAACTTAATCACGTATTTTGCCATACGAGGCAATAGTCCTTACAGGACACAGTAGAACTGCCCCATAGAGTTTCCAATAAGCGGCTGGGGGATTTGAACTGCCGATCTTTTGGTTAGCAGCTGAGCTCTTAACCACTGTACCACCAGGCATCCATAGGCAATAGTCATAGGTTTTAGGAATTGGGATGTGAGCATTATCTTTTTGAGGACCACCGTAGAGCCCACTACTTGTGGGGAATAGTTTGTATCCTAAATTGCCTTGTCTGACATCTGTGTAAAATTTTCCTTGATGATAACCCTAAGGCTAACTGATTTTCCCCCAGTTATATAGAAACATATCATACGACTGTGATCAAAATTATACAAAAACTAGATATTTATCTTCTCTTTTATATTATTGCTATCAGCTAGCATAAAACTGACCTGTCACCTATTATCGTTTTGTATTTCTGGTTCTTTTTTTGTTGTTGTTTTTACATTGTTGGTGTAAAACTACTTTTTGTTTTTGCTTGTATTTTTAAAAAGTAAGGTTTATTGAGGCATAATTTACATACATTAAAATTCACCCATTTTAGGTGTAGAGTTCTACTGGGGTTTTGACAAACAGTTATAGTCATGTAACCTCACTAAGATCAAGACACACAATATTTCCATCACCACCAAAACTTCCATCATGCCCCTTGATAATTAATCTTCCCCCTCCATCCATACCCTCTGGAAACCACTGATGTGATTTCATTTCCTATGGTTTTTGCCTTTTCAAGAATATCATATAAATGAAATCGTAGAGCGTGTAGCCTTTTGTGTCTGGCTTCGTTCACTTACAATAATGCTTTTGAGATTCATCCATATTGTGGAATGCACCAATAGTTTGTTCATTTTTATTGCTGAGTAGAATTCCAATGTATATATGTACCACAATTGATCTAGCTCCCAGTTGATATTTACTTGGATTGTTTCCAGTTTTGGCAATTATGAATAAAGCAGCTGCAAATATTTGTGTATAGACTTTTGTGTGAACATATATTTTCATTTCTCTTGCATAAAAAATTTTGGGTGAGATATTGCTGAGTTGTATGGGAAGGATGTGTTTGACTTTCTAAGAAACTACCAAAGACTTTTCCAAAGTGGCTGTACCATTCTGTATGCCCCCTAGCTATGTATGAGAGTTCCAGTCTCCAGCCCTTGGTAATGCCAGTTTTTTGTTTGCTTTTTTTTTTACATTCTAATAGGTGTGTAGTGATATCTCATTGTGGTTTTAATGTAGAGTCCCCTAATGACTAACGACTTTGAGTGTCTTTTTATGTGCTTGTTTGCCATCTGTATCTCTTCAAGTATCTCTTCAAATCTTTTGCCCATTTCTAAATAAAGTTGTTTGTTTTCTTCTTATTAAGTTTAAAAATTCTTCATCTATTCTGGATACCAGTCCTTTACCAGATACGTCTTTTGTAAATATTTTCCCACAGTCTGCAGCTTCTCTTTTCATTTTCTCAACTGTCTTTAATGCAGCAAAATTTTTAGATTTTGACAAAGCCCAGTTTATAATTTTTTTAAATGGTTCGTGTTTTTTGTGTCCAATCAAAGACATCTTTGCTTAACTCAAGGCCACAAAGATTTTTCTTTTTTTGATGTTTTTGTCTAGAAATTTTATAAATCTTAGATTTTACATTTAGGTCTATGATCTATTTAGTGTCATTTTTTTTACGTGGTGTGAGACAGGGGTTGAGCTTGATTTTTTGCATATGGATGTCCAAATTTTCCAGCATCATTTGTTAAAAAGACCATCCTTTTTCTTTACCTTGGCACCTTTGTCAAAAATCAATTAATTATATACGTGTGGGTTTCTTTCTGGACTCTATTCTATTCCCTTGTTTGTGTTATGCTTTTGCCAGTACGACGCTGTCTTGATTATTGTAGCGTTATAGGAAGTCCTCAAATCATGTAGTGACGGTTCTCCAACAACCTTGTTTTTCGAAAGTGTTTTGGCTATTTCAAGTCTTTGCTTTTCCATATAACTTTCAAAAAGAGCTTGCCAGTTACTCCAGAAGAGCCTTCTGGGATTTTCATTGGCTTGCAATGAAACTATAAATCAATTTGGAGAAAATTGACATTCTAGCAATATTGAGTCTTGCAAATTGTGAACATGCTGTATCTCTCCATTTATTTAAGTCTTCCTGTAAATCTACTGTTCTGTTTTGTTTTTTAAATTTCAATTTACCACTGTTTATTTTTAGTATATAGAAATTAAAATTGATTTTTTTAATACTGGACTTGTATCCTGAGACTTTGCTAAATTCACTTATTAGTTCTAGTACTTTTATTTTTTTTGAAGATTCTTTGGGGCTTTCTATGTAGGTAATCATATTTTCTAAATATTTAAACAAACAAATAAACAAAAAAACCTATCGTTGACTCATAGCAACCCTATAGGACAGAGTAGAACTGCCCTATAGCATTTCTAAGGAGTAGCTGGTGGATTCGAACTGCCAACCTTTTGGTTAGCAAGCGAGCACTTAACTCCTGCACCAACAGGGCTTTTGTTGACTTATTGCACTGGCTGGGACCTCTACAAAGATGTTGATAGGGGTGATGAGAGCAGACATTCTTGCTGTGTTCCCAAAATTAGGGGAGAAGTGTTCCTTCTTTGAGCATTAAGTGCGCTATAGGCTGTAGGTTTTCTGTAGTTGTCCTCCGTCAGTATGAGGAAGTCCCTTTCCGTTCTTAGTTTGCTGAGAGTTTTTATCATGATTGAGGGTTGAATTTTATCAGTGCTATTTCTGCATCTATTGTGACGATGATACGGTTTTTCTTATTTAGCGAGTTGATATGGTGAATTATGTTGATTGATTTTCTAGTGTTGAACCAACCTTTCATTCCTGAGATAAACCTCATATGGTGATAAGGTATTATCCTATCTATATATAACAATTTGCTATTGTTTTATTAAAGATTTTTGTGTTTATGTTCATAAGGGATATTGGTCTGTAGTTTTCTTATAATATCTGTGTTTGGCTCAGTATCAGAATAATGCCGCCCCCCCCCCCCATAATTAATTTTAGTTATCTCTAAAGTATTCTTAAACTGATTTTTATATTTTATTTTATTCCCCATCATCTTTAATCTTTAAATAGGTCACCAGGACTACCTTTACTAAGTTGACCTTGTATGCATAAGTATTCTTTTCTAACATGAATATTAAACAAATATACAGGATGAAAATATAAGCTATCATTTATCCTCTTATCTATAAGTCCAAATTTCTCTAAAAATCTCAGTAGCTAATGAAGAGAATGGCGTTGTGAGAAGAGCGGTGTTTGTATGCTAAGAGTTTAGGGATTCGGTCCTTGTTCTGCTTCTACCTCCCTATTAACTAGTTGCTGTCAGGTTGATTCCGAGTCTTGGTGACCCCATGTGTGTCAGAGTAAAACTGTGCTCCATAGAGTTTTTAATGGCTGATATTTTGGAAGTAGATCACCAGATCTTTCTCCTGAGGCACCTCTGGGTGGATTAGAAACTCTTTTTGGCTAGCAGCTGTGCGTGGTAAATATTTGCATCACTATTAAGCAAATCCTGTGAGCCCTGGTGGCACGGTGCTTAAGCGCTGTAAAGATAACAGCCTTTGAAACCCTATGGGGCAGTTCTACTCTGTCCTACAGGGTCATTATGAGTCGAAATCAACTTGACAGCAATGGATTTTTTTTTTTCTGGTTATACTCTGCCTCATTTTCTTCCTTGCACCATCCGTGGAAGGAATTTGTATATATATATATTTCCATTAATAGATGAGGAAACCAAGGTTTAGGGGAATTAACCAGCTTGTCCAAAGTAATACTCTCAGCAGGAATTTGAAACAAGCTTTATACCAAACTGCTTCCATACCAGCCTTGGCGTTCTAAGACACGGAGCAAGTTCTGCCTGTCTTCGCTGGCCTCTGACTGACACAAGCTTCCAGATGCAGTAAGCCTGAGTAAGCCTGACCGACTTTCTCCACATGATCTTTTCGCTGGCGTTCAGAGACGTACAAAAAGGTCCCCGGTGTGAGCAAATTTGTGAAGTGGATGTCAGAACCCTTTCATTTTTGTACCTGTCTCCTCTTTCAGACCCAGGTGATACTGCTTTCTAGTGGAGGAGAAATACATGTGGACTGGTAAAGCTTATGAGAAAGGAACTGTGAAACGCTTAACAGCGGATACCACCCCCAACTCGTCCATCCCCCTGCCCCCCCCCCAACTTTAGTCAACATTAGGGACAGAGAACCACGTGTAATAAGTAGAGAGAGGGAAGAATGAAGTAGCTAGAAAGTATGCAGCATCTCAGTGGGCAGAAAAGGAATTAGTGGGGGTTCTCCTTTTCTCAGGTCTCTTTTATGCAGAATGTATGACCTAGAGGCCTAGGAGCTGTGAGGTGTTCTTCGAGGAACTCTGAAATCTGTCTACTATGCTCCCTTTCCACAAGGGAAATTATTGGAGCTCTAAGAGCTAAATGGAGCATCTTAGGAAAAGGCCAGGATTTAGGAAACAGTGGCTGTGGATTGGGGTAACTGAGGAGGTAGAATTGTTCCAGGAAGCTCTCAAGCCATTTCTCTACTACCCAACTCCTGTACTTATTTCTCAAGGCTGATCTGATAAATCCTTGGGGCTGTTCAGCCCAGATTTGGGAAAGCCTGGAGAAAACCTGCCTCCTCTTCCTAAGGCCCATCCCCATTGGCTACCTCCGTGGTATTTCCTTAGCCCCTCCCACTCCGCTGGCCTGGAGTCAATCAGAGCTCTGGTTCCTTTCTCCGTATCCCTCGTCCCCACCCTGCAGTGTCTCATTGTACTGTCGCTCTGGATTAGCCTCTGCTGTATCCCCTGGAGCCTCTCCCAGCATTCTCTCTCTCTCTAAACTCATCTCTGCCATTTTTCATCCCACTACATCTTAACTGTCAAGATTTTAATTGTTGAAATTGTTGGTACTCAAGATCCCAGAGTGGCCAGACACAGGCATCCTCCTTATTTATCAGGAGGAAAAAACAAAAACAAAACTATTCTTCAGATCATACAAAAATGTAAAAATAACAAAAAGCGTAAATGCAAATAAAAGCCACCGATAGTATACTACGTCAAGATAGCTACCACTAATATTACCACTTACATTTTGTTGCACTTTATGGGGTTTTTTTTTCTTACTTTTCAAAAAAGCATTCTACTATCAAGGTTTGTATCCTGTTTTTGTCACTTAATATTGTATCAAGAGTATTTTCCTGCGTCTTTGAATGTCATTTAAAGATAAATTATTAATGGCTACAGCGGATTCTATTGTATGGATACAACAAAATTTACTTAGTATCCCATTGTTAGACATTTGGATTACTCATAGGATAGAGTGCTGGAAATGGGATTATTACCAATATTGAGATATTTCAAAGACTTCTGATGTTTATTGCCAAATTGCTTCACAGAGAGCTTGTCCCAGTGTGTACTCACCCTAGGGGCAGTACTGAGTAAGTCACATCTAACCCCATCAGCAAAGTACTCAATTCTATTTTTATCCTTGCCAATTACATAAGTAATAAAGAGCAATTCTTTGAATTAATCAATTGATTAATCAATCAGTGAATGTTTATGAGTCTCAGCTCTGCCATTTACTCTTTGTATGAACTTTGGCATCCAAGCCATTTTTCTATAACAGTAAAATGAGGAATTTAATAGTACTTCCAATAAAATCAGTACAATCATAATAGTGTCTTTGCTTTCAAAGTGCTTTTGATGATAGAATAAAATAAGAAGTATAAAAATATTTTATAAACAGTAAAGCACCACCCAAGCATATTGAGCCCTGCTGCATGACCGATAATCTTCTAGGTACCTCAGGAAGGGAGGATGTAACAAATATATGGAACGTAATTCTTACAACGGAGGAACTTAAGAAATTGTTGATATGTCACATGTGGCATCATTACAGCAACCATGTGTCCAGGATTTCCTGGAACTATTTCTTTCTCCCCCTACAAATTCCATGTGTCAGATATTGTGTCTCAATTTTTGGCTTAGAAATCTATTAATCACAGACGAATGCCTGTTTTATAGGAAAGTTCATAAACCTTATTGAGGCTAATAGGCTTAAGGATTATTTCTGTAATAATATTATTATTATTCTTTTAGGTTTTGAAAGATGGAAAAAGCAAAACTGCGTGAATGTGGTACTTCCTCTGCTTTTTTGTTTGTTTGTGTGTGTGTGTGTGTAAATACACATGGCATGTGTACATAAATATTTTTAACTGGTGAAAGTATTCCCTCTCCTTTAGGGAATAGTATTCACATGATCAGTTTTATTTTCCCCTCCATGACATAAAATTGATTCTGAATCAACAGAGCACAAAGAAGTGTATTGTCTGAAATGATTTTATTATTTTCTTTAACTTTCCAAAAACCTGATCCAGCCAAGTGAGGATCTTCAATCTCAGCCAGTTTGTTCTCAAACTGATATTACCCTATAGTCGCATCCTGAAATAAAATAAACTTTTTGCAGAGGATAAAGTTTCTGTAAAAGAGAGATTTTCATAAAGAAAATAAATCTTGTTTTACTCTTTCTGAGCAGTTGCTGAGTTGGGCTGCAGGGTTAGACCATTGTTGTCCACACACATTGTTGTTAGCTGCTGTTGAGTCAGCTCCTAAATTCTGGCAACCCCATGCAAAACGGAATGAAATGCTGCCCCGTTTTGCACCATCTCCATGATTGGTTGTGAATCTCACCCTTATGATCCACAGGGTTTTCACTGGATGATTTTTTGGGAGTAGGTCACCAGGCCTTTCTTCCTAGTCCATCTTAGTCTGGAAGCTCCGCTGAAACCTGTTCAGCATCATAGCAACATGCAAGCAAGCCTCTACTGACAGATGGTGATGGCTGTGCCTGAGATGCATTGGCCAGGAATCACATCCAGGTCTCCTGCATGGAAGGTTAGAATTCTATCACTGAACCACCACTCTCCCTCATCCACACACAGAGATACTGAAAGAGGAACAGACGTTATTCTCAATGATTACTGCATCAGCTGCGATTGTGTGAGTTCTCTGATGCAGAATGACAGGGGTAAATGATTTGGATCTGGAGTATGTGCACTGTGTCCTCTCAGACACAGGATTTTAAATGAATGCATCATTAAAAACATACTTCTTGTGTGTCAGCTGCTTCTTGGTCTTTTCTGAAGTAAACAATAAGCAGAAACCTCCTAGGGTGTGTTTTCGCGGACCTGTAGATCTGACAGTCTAAACACAACATAAACATATACAAAGTCAAACACAGGAGTTTCTAGCCTCAGGGATACCCACCTGGATTCTGAGGCCTCCCTGGATGAGGATTCTGAAAACTGGATGGGAAGGCTGAAAGAAATTAGACTTTCTTCCCCATCCCTGCCCAACCCTCTCCCTTCTTTTGTTCACACTCCTCTCTCCACTGCCAGCTCCTCAGCATCCTTCCCTAGGGAACTGCAGGATCCCAGGATGGGCTCATAGTGACACCAGGTGCTCTACTGCTCCACTACCCTGCCATCCTGCTACCCCACCATGCTGCTACCCAGGGGTGGATTATCCAATAGGCCAGGTAAGCACAGTGCTTACCTTGCTTACCAGATCATCTGCAGTGAACAATTTCATGTTTTTTCACCACCTCAAAGACTCTGCTTCTGGGTGTGGCTGGCATCTGTCCGTCTCCCAACCCCACAGCACCTTCCTACAGAATCAAAGCCTCTTTTCAAATTTACAATCCCTGACAGGGGTGAATGACCCAGTAAGCAAGGTAAGCATGGGCTTACTTGTGCTTTACTTAAAAATCTGTGGTGAGCAATTTCACATGGGTTTCACCACATCTTTGTTGTGGTGAAACCCATGTGAAATTGCTCACCGCAGATGATCTGGTAGTTAAGGTAAGCACCATGCTCCCTTTGCCTATTGGATAATCCACCCCTGCCACTACTCCACCATGTGAATGAACCTACATCCTTCTCTGACTGTGTCCCGAAGCCTGGTGGGAGTGTGGTGACCCAGATTATCTAAATATGGAGAAAAGGTTTTTTTAACAGATGTTCTGCTGAGGAGATAATTCCAGGAGCATAAAACAGTCAAACGATACCCTGGTTAGGCCTTGTCTTTCCTGACCAGGTGCTGGAAGTGGGTAGAGCAGAGAAAAGCTTATGTTGAATCAAGATGTGTATCCTGTGACCCCTCATTCATTGCCAGGTCTTGGCATTTTCCTATCTTGATATACCTTTAGAAGAACACGATGCCAAGGAATGCAATGAGACCAAAGAGCTCCTGCCAGCCCCATAGAGTCCCCTCCTGCAGGGATTCTCCAGTGAGGTGTGGGAAGAAGATAGCAGAACCTCCAGGAGGCTTTGTGAGCTATAAACTCTCACAGAGTTTCTGCTGCACCCCCTATTAACATCCTTAAGTAAAATTGTGCCCCTAGTGAGCCATGTTTTTGATAGAAAAGTGTCACATCTCTTAAGTGAATTGGAGTTGAGAACAATTTTGCTGATGGACTTTATACTGCCTTGGGCCTGTGACCTTGTGCTAATTTGCATGGCTAGACTTAGTTTGTTCGCTAGGGAACAACCAGAGAAGCGTTCAACCAGAAAAGCAGAACCAATAGGAGACAGACAGAGGGACAGGCAGACAGACAGATAGATAGACAGGTAGACAGATAGATAGACAGGTAGACAGGTAGGTAGATATGTGGGTAGACAGGCAGGCAGACAGACAGAGATTTATTACAAGGAATTAGTTTAAATGATGGTGGGAGCTGACTCAGCAAGACTGAAATCCAGAGGGTGGTTGGTGAGGAAGAGAAGGTCAGGAGCAGCCCAAAACACCACCGACCTGGGCTGAAGCTCTTTTGCATTCAGGTCGTCGGGAAGGAAAGATCCAGGGAAGGGAGAGCATTGTAGATACAGCTGCTATTTGGAGTATGGCTCAGGGAATGCTCGAGCCTCTTTTAAGGGACTTCCCTGATTAAGTCAGACCCACCAAGATAATCTTAAAGTCAACTCATTAGGGACTTTAATTCAATCTGCAAAGTCCCTTGCCAGCAGCACCTACACTAGTGTTTGACTGAATAATCGTGAGAAGATGTGTATATGCTATACAACGCTGCTGCTCTCCCTTCTGTCCTCATAGCCTAGCCAAGCTGATACATCAAAACCATCACACTCTCTCTCCTTCCTTCTCTCATTCCTTATCTGAATTTTTTTTTTTCATTTGAGACTTGGAATTCACTCATTTCCAAGGTGCAGATTAAATTCCTAGAAAGTTTTTTGTTGGAAAAATTCATGCAGTACACTAGAAATATGCCAGCATATGTCCTCTGCGTTTGACTGCTCTTCAGGCCTTTTCCCCTCCACCTCAAGATCCCTGTTCACCCTTAAACTCAAGGCATTGGCTGCCCTATGTGCTGACCCACACTCCCAAATCATTCCAGGCTGGGCTGCTGAGTCTGGAGTACGACAGGCAAAGATTTATGTAACTGGAGACCCAACCACCAAGTACTCAGAGGAATGACTTTAATATGGAAACCTCTTGTGTAGCCAAATCTGCGCACATGAAGCAGCCACAGCAAATGGCTATAAACAATGTCAGTTGTGCTTTCACAGCACACACAGATGCAGCCGCTTCAAATCCATCTTAACGAAGAGATGAATCAAACTTGTTGGCAAACAATACGACATTGTCTTCCCTCTCTCCCCGCAAGGTTCTCTGCACTCTGTGAAGCACTGAACGCTTGGGTGCAAAGCCCTGTGGAGACCCCAGCAGATAAATGCCAACAACCCCAAGATCCGGACTTGCTTCAGCTGCTCCATCTGAACCCTATGTGTCAGGCATAACTGCCAAAACCAGGGCAGCATGAGAACTGTTAATCCAAGTAATTTTCATCTTGGGGAGGTCCTTTTATCAACAAGCTACTCCAGAGGGCTGCTCCTGAGGGAGTGTGGAATGTCTGACAGATCACACAGCCCAGAGTCACCAACTGAGGAACCACTTGCCTCTTTCTGCCTCCTCAGTGATATAATTACACATTTGTGTGATTACAGTCTGTTATTTATCATGAGATAAAGGGTGGCCTGAGCGGTTTGAACAGGAAGCTGTAAATGCACAGATCATTTACTTTAATGGCTGCACAACCTTGGAAATTATCAGAGGGGTCAGAATTTCATGACAGAGAAGCTTATCTTGGGCCTAGGCATCCAAAAGCAACATGGCCTCCGGTTCTCTGACTTTGTGAAGGAATCTTGGGTGGGGAAAACAAACGTCTTCTCTATGGTCCCTGGAAGAGGTACCCAGAATGCTCCCTGTTCTTAACTCTTTCCCTCCTGTGGTCTTGGAGGAGGTGGAAACCTTTCTATAAAGGACTAGTTAATAAATATCTTAGGCTCTGTGGGCCAATGGGTCTCTGTTGCAACTATTCAACTCTGCCATTGTAGCACAAAAACAGCCATCGACAATATGTAAATGAATGAATGGGGTTATGTTCCAATAAAACTTAATTTATGGATGCCAAATGAGGCTTTGGTAGTTCGGTTAGAATTCTCGCCTTCTATGTGGGAGACCCAGGTTCAATTCCTGGCCAAGGTACCTCATGTGCAGCCACTATCTGGCTGTTAGTGGTGGATTGGGTGTTGCTATGATGTAGAACAGGTTTCAGTGGAGCTTCCAGACTAAGACAGACTAGGAAGAAAGGCCTGGCGATCTACTAGAGAAAAATCAGCCACTGGAAAGCTTATGGATCACAATGGTCTGATCTGCAACCGATCATGGAGATGGCTCAGTACTGGGCAGTGTTTAGTTCCATTGTGCATGGGGTCACCAGGAGTCAGGGACTGACAACAAAATGGATGCTGAAATATTTGTATTTCATGTAATTTTGTGTGTGTGTGTGTGACAAAATATTCTGTTGATTTTTTTCAGTCATTTAAAAAATGTAAAAGTTATTCTTAGCTCACAGGCCATACTAAAATAGATGGTGGGTTAGTTTTGGCCCACAGGCTATAGTTTGCCAACCCTCTGTCTTAGAGCACTTCACTTTGGAATTTGGAAGGGAAGGCACTGCCTTCAGGGCTCCTTCCAGTCATAAGAGTCTGATACTTTGTCAGAATTCTGAATTTTCTCACTTTTGTCTGGGGCCACCCTTACCTCCTTAACAGCCTGATGTAGAAATGAAATAATGACTGTAAAGTTCTTGTGTTGTTGTTGTGTGCAGTTGAGTCCATTCCAACCCATAGCAACCCTAAAGGACAGAGTAGAATTGCTCCATAGGGTTTCCTAGGGTAACTATAGGATTGCTGTGAGTTGGAATCAACTCCACGGCAACAAGTTGCTTGATTGGTTGGTAATGTTTAAGGGAGCAGTTTGCCAGGGCTTTTCTCCCTCCAAGCACCTTGGTGGATTTGAACCTCCCACCTTTCAGTTGGCAGCTGAGTGCTTAACCACTGTGCCACCAGGACTCCTTACTAAGTCATTATAGAACCATAAATTTGAGTTCAACCTTCTTTTTATCTTGACTTCCATTTTTTTTCTCATATTCATTGTGGTTTAGAAATATTTTATTCCTCCTTAGCCACTTGTTCTTCTGAGACTCTTGTTGGCTTTGAGGATTGAGTAGTTTCAGTGAGACAAGTTGTCACTTAGATTTTGAAGTCAAGTAATTGAGTGTCAACATGATGATGCAGTCTTTAAGGTTTTGCCCATGCTAGTCCCACCAGGTGGAGCCCATTTAAAAGCTTCGTCTTATTCATTTCTCTGCTCTTCTCTCTATAGAGAGGGAAACATTTTCTCAGTGTCTTTTGGTTTTCACTGTGATATACTGCTTTTGTGAAGTTTTAAATGAAAGAAATACTTTTGAACATCTATGTGTCAGGCATAGCTTTATACTTGAAAATATAATAAACTCTTTAGATTAGATTCCTTGTTAGAATTTAATCACAACTTGCAATTTTTTTCTTCAGGGCTGAACAACCTATAACACGCTTTTAATTTTGCTACCTCTGGTCAGAGGACTTCAGGCCCGATGACTTCAAATAAAACCAATATATCGGGGTAAGAAAAAGTGAGAGTAGGTCACAAAGGGCCCCTTTGCCTTTGTCTGCCTTGATTCAGTCCTTACAAAGGAGTTGAGAGATAAGCTTGCAACACTTTGTCAACCCTTGGTAGAGAGTAGGACTGCACCAACATTGGCCCTTCCCTGATTTTCTTTGGCAAAGGAAGACAGAAGGCAATACATTTTTGTCCTTTTTAATGCACTGAGGTTTGGAAAGGATTTTGAAGTACAGTTTATAGTACAATTAGATTGAAAATGGTAGTGTCCTTCTTCATTCAAATGGCCTCTGAAAATCCTCAATAGCTTAAAAAACCAAACTCATTACCTTCAAGTTGATTCCGACACAGAGTGACCCTATAGGAAAGAGTAGACCTGCCCTATAGGGTTTCCAAGGAGCAGCTAGTGGATTCAAACTGCCAACCTTATGGTTAGCAGCTGAGCTCTTAACCACTGTGCACCCAGTGCTTCTGATAGCTGATAGCTTATCAGCCACAAGCAATACTTCACAAACAAGGCCCTCTCCCTCAGTCTGCTCTGCTTGACACAGAGCAGGGCTGGGCTGAGCAGTCCTCAGCACCAGGGAGCAATCAGGGGCCCCCGAAGAAAGTTCAGGCCTGAGTTATCTGAGCTGTGAATGGTATTACCTGCTTCAAGGTCATTCTCAGCACAAGGGAAGCAGCTTTTCTATGCTCTGCCTATTCAGAAAGGTGGGTGGAGACAGCTTTGGGTGCAGTGCAATTGTTCCCAATCTAGAGGGAGGGAGTATGGATGAGGCTTGGGATTTCATAACAGTCACTGAGAACGTGCTGGTCTTCAGTTCCATTTTAACCTACCAATGTGACATGATGCCTCCTGCCAGCGTGGCCTGCCACAGAGTACTTGGTAGCACAGGAAATGCAGCTTTAGACACACACACCATGCTCTTTCTGACCATCTGTTGTCCCTACCTGCCCAAAGTTAGTGATTATGTTTTTGCTTCTGCCCCTACATCATACACACACGTGTGCAGGCACACACATGCACACACACACACAAGCACGATTTTTCATGCTAGGCTATGAGCGAGTCACGATGTTCATCCACAAATTACACGAAGCACAACGACACTGAAGGTGATGGGAAAGGTGAGCTTATACACCAAACAGAGGAAGTGCGTTTCGGAGTCTTTAGCCCTGGCCTCCTGTTCCTCTCGTTTGCTGGCCAAACGAATACTATTAAAAGTGGTTTGCATTTATATTCCCTATCCCACCTCCAATCAAGAAAAAAAAATGATTGATTTCGTATAAAATATGAAAAGCATGTATTTGTTATATCAAATATTGATTCACTGCATGCCAGGCACTGAGGTAGGAATGAGGGACAGAGGGAACTAGAAAAAGACATGCCACTACCTAGCTATGCCACTAATTAGCTGTGTGGCCTTAGGAAAGTCATTAAACTTCTCTGGGTCTGGACTGCCTCACCCGTAAAAGAGAGGGTGGGCGAGAATCTCTCGTACTGCCTCTTGTTCAGATAGTCTAAGAATTCAAAAGAAATAGGGGAGGATGAGGGAGATGTGGTTTTGGTACCAGCGGCAGAAATGACCCAGGGGGAAGAATAAAAAACAGTAAATAAAATAATATCTGCCTGGACATGAGGAGAAAGCAGCCCGTTGTCAAGGGAGTTAACTACAAGTGGAGATCCCATTCAAAAAGGGATCATTTGTTTCTTTCAAAATAAGAAGTTTTTCTGCCTATGTAGGAGTTCCTGGGTGGTGCAAAAGGTTAACATGTTGGGCTCCTAACTGAAAGTTTAGAAGTTTGAGCCCACCCAGAGGTGCCTCAGAAGAAAGGCCTGGTGATCTACTTCTGAAAAATCAGCTTTTGAAACCCTGTGGAACACAGTTCTACTCTGACACACGTGGGGTCACCATGGGTCAGAGCTGACTGGATGGCAACAGTGGTTCCACCTGGGTAGGTGGCCCACAGGGCGAGTGGGGAGCAGGGATTTCTCCTCCTGCTCTCGCTAGTCTTTGCCTAGGTCTTTTGCCTCTTCCATGAATAGACCAAGGGACCTAAATAACCTTCAGAAAGTGAGTGCTTCTTGAGTTTTGAGGATTTAGAATGCAAGTGGAGCAAAGGCAAAAAAAAGTGAAGGCCGAGATGCGGGACCTTGTCATGGCTTCATGGGCTGCCCTGGGTAAACTGTGCAATCTTGATGCGTCTCTGTTTCTTCATTTTTACAAAGGGACGTCATAGGAATTCTTCATGTTTGGGTTGTTGTTGTTAGGTGTTGTCAGGTCAGTTTGGGTAAGGATTTATAATTTTCAAAGTAGTCTCATCTCCATCTCACTGGACAGCCCACTACCAAGGGATTTGTGCAAATTAGCACCTCCCTGCCTAAAATATGTTGAAGCCCTATCTCCTGGTACCTATGACCACGACATTTTTTAGAAACAGGGTCTTTGAAGATGTTATCTGTTAACATGAGCTCATACCCGAGTGGGATGGATTCTAGTCCAATCTGAGTGACTACTTATAAAAGAGGAGAAGGGACAGAGAGACAGAGAAAAGATGACCATGGGAAGATGCAACATATCCTTTGGGGAGACATAATGCAATCTATGACACTCTGTGAGGGAGGTAGATGAAAAGGAAGGCAGGTTCTAATTTGCACAAACCTTTGAAGCGTTAAACTTTTATTGAGGAGGAAGGCGTGAGGGAGGTTTAGCGCTGAGTTAGTATTTTCTGGGTGGTTGGCTTTGTAGGTAAAGTACCTAGCACTGCGTAAGTGGTTGGTTCTTCCATCCGGTTGTCTCTACCCCTTCAGGATGAACTCAAGAATGAAACAGCAATTTCTTTTTTCCCCAACCCAATAGAATTATGAAGGATTCTTGCTGTATTGTGCATTGAAAGCCCTCATTAGCAATGCAAGCACTTCAGAAGGCAGTGAGTGACTCATACAAAGACCAGAAATAACACTGAGGAAAATTGCTTGTATATAATTTTTTTCTCAGAATGTCATGCTGTGAATACTTATCATCTCAGCAGAAAAATATGGGAAAGAGTGCATCTTTGTAGGCTGGCAGGGATGCTGTATCTCCCAGAGCCGTGTCCTTGCCTCAAAGACCTCCGAGAGTCACTAACCACTTGAGGACAGTTGTTGAGGCACAACAGGGGAGCCAACAAGTGAAGGGAACATCTGAGAAGTGACTCCAATTTTCAATTTCAATAGTACTGCTTTCAGCACGAATGTCCCAATCAAGTGATGCTGAGGTTTATTTTTGTTAGTTTTGTTTTTTCTCCCAAAAATAGACTCTTAAAAAATAAAAAGGAAGGTCCTTATTACATAAGTGGAAGCTCTGATGTAGTGGTTAAGAGCTCGGCTGCTAATCGAAAGGCCAGGAGTTCCAATCCACCAGCCACTCCTTGGAAACCCTATGGGGCAGTTCTACTCTGTCCTATAGGGTCGCTATGAGTCAAAATCAACTTGACGGCAATGGGTTTGGCTTTGGGTTTTGTTATATAAGTGAGCCAAAGATGGCCTCTGTGTCTTGGCCCGTTTACTTCTTTATAACAAGTTGAGGCCCATTAGTCCAAAAAAGCCACTGGCACCAAACTCAAATTTGTACATAGTCAGATGTTTTAAAAATAGCCCAATTAAGCAGAATTTTAGCCACTTAGAGTTGGCCTGCTTTACACACCTCAGGGAACCAAGTCCAACATCTGCTGGTCATAGATGAGATAAAACCCTGTAGTTATAAGGACCCTAAGGTGCTGTTAGGAGCCCTGGTGCTGCAATGGTTAAGGGCTAGACTGCTAACCAAAACATCAACAGTTGGAACCCACCAGCTGATCCACAGGAGAAAGATGTGGCAGTCTGCTTCTGTAAAGATTATAGCCTTGGAAACCCTGTGGGGTAGTTCTACTCTGTCCTATAGTGTTGCTATGAGTCAGGTTTTGGTAAGGTGCTGCAGTAGTTGGCGCTCTCTGATCCAGAGACTCCCCACCTTGTTGAAGAAGGACATCGTGAAAGCACTGGTAAGTGATCCCCCCTTCTCCTCTTCCCCAGGGTTTTTCATGCCCTCTTCCCCTTCCTATTGCACTGGGAAAATCTGCTACAAAACACCACTTTCAAGGGTTGAAAAGCAAAGATGTCACTGTGAGGACTACAGTGCCCCTGACCCAAACCATGGTGTTTTCAATCACCCCATATGCATGAGAAGTCTGGACAATGAACAAGGAAGACCGAAGAAGAATTGATGTCTTTGAATTATGGTGTAAGTGAAGAATATTGAATATACCATGGACTGCCATAAAGAATGAACAAATCTGTCTTGGAAAAAGTACAGCCAGAATGCTCCTTAGAAGGGAGGATTGTGAGACTTTGTCTCACGTATTTGGTACATGTTAGCAGCAGAGATCAGTCCCAAGAGAAGGGCATCGTGCTTGGTAAAGTAGGAAAAATAACCCAAAAAATAAAAAACCATTGCTGTTGAGTCGATCCTGACTCATAGCGACTCTATAGGACAGAGTAGAAGTGCCCCATAGGGTTTCCAAGGAGCAGCTGGTGGATTCAAATGGCTGACCTTTTGGTTGGTATCCTGAGCTCTTAACCACTTTGCCACCAGGGCTCCAAAAGAGGGTCAGCAAAGAAGAGGAAGACCCTCAGTGAGATGGATTGACCCAGTGGCTGCAACAATGGGCTCAAACATAGCAACGATAGTGAGGATGGTGCAGGACAAGGCAGAGTTTCATTCTATTGTATGGGGGTTGCTGTGAGTCAGAACTGACTTGATGGCACCTAACAACAACATCCCCTTCTGGTGGCTCCCTGCACCCTCTTGCCACTGGAAGACCTCCTGCTGTAGGGAACTTCCCCTTCCTTGTGGCTTCAATGCATCAACCCCAATAGCTTGATGTGCAAAGCTGCTCTGCCCCTTACCCGGTAATCATCCACCAGTAGGAAGTCTGCAGATCCCCCATGAGGTTGCTGAATACTATTTGAGAAGCAAGATGGGCTTAAAGCTGCTCTCAGGTGGTGAGGAACAGGCCCATATTCCTGCAGTTTACTGGATTCTGTTGGTTCTTGGGAGCTGAATCAGACTCTGGAGTTTAACACAAGACTCCTAAGGGTTCCCACAGGGTGACTCTACTGTGAAAAACCTTTGGGTACAAGGGAAGATGAAATGGACACAAGTTTGGAAGTCACAGCAAAGGCTGAGCATGGTCACCCTTGGTGGCCTGGAATGGTCTGACCTAGTAGCAGGACCTCCCCTCCCTGGGACAGGGGGAGCCAGTGCCCCGGGGACTGCGTTCTTGTTCCATGCTGCCTCTCCCATTAGGCAATGACCACAACACCACAGATGATGACCAGTCTTGGAAAGATTAGCATTCTACAAACTTGGTTTAAAAAAATTTATGTAACTGGTGTTCTACATTTTCCTAGAATCTTTGCTTCTCTAAGGACTAGTCCTTGCTCTTGCAGTTAAGGGAGTAGAGGCATCCAAAATATACTAATGTGCAGTAACTTTCGATTAGAACTGCTAGCCAAGTGATAAAATTATTACATGGTCAGAAATCCTATGAGTGCCCACCCAAATCTCTGCTTCACTGCCTAAAGATGCAGCCTGGGGATCTTCACAATAAAACAGCTCACACTTCAGGCTTGCATTTCAAGAGGATTCATTAGTCAGTTGTGTGAGGTGGTGAGCTGAGGGGGCTTGGCCCCACTACAACTTGAAAGGTTTGCCGTGATTTGGAAAGAACAGCAGCTCATGTTCTGAATAAAAAGGGGGGACAGGGGACAAAGTCCTCAGCTGAACTATAATGAGAGATGAATAAGATGAAACTGCCTCAAAAAGATGTACAGCCAGAACTGGAGGAGCACACTCATGCACGTACGGAAGTTGGAGCAAGGTCATGTCCAGGAGCAGACTGACAGGGATAAATGCGATGCACACTTTAAGAGCATCCAGTCAGCTCTCTCAAAATATTTTATTCTCAAAATTAAAAAAAAACAAACAAACCCAAAAAACAATGTGTATGTTAAAATAAAGATGCCATTGTTTAAGTCCAAGTCTCTTGCATTTTGACCCATGGCTCCTGTAGAGCTGAGAGTGGCCACAGAAGACACCAACTTTTATGTAAGTTTATGTTGGTGTGGGGTATTAACAAAAAGCATAGAAATTTCTTTTAATGATTCACAAAGCAGTGGAAAGAATTCTGCTTTGGGAGCCAAGGGAAATGGAACTAGCCTTGGCTCTGCTGTGATGTTGGCTGCTCAAAACTAGATCTGTTATTTTACTATAATATCTTTTATTACATATTATTATTGCCCCTGATTCCTCATTTTATAATAGGGTGAAAGTCCTTTACCCATGATCCAGAGGATTCAGCGATCTTGTGAACCCTCAGAGATAGTCTGCAATATATTCTATCTCTGTGCATATGGACATTTTTCTGAAGAGAAGTTCCTTTCCTTTTATCATACTCCCCAAAGCAGTCCGTGGCCCCTCAAATGTTAAGAACTCCTGGACTAGATCCCTAAGCATCTCATCCATCTCTAACAGTCTTTGCATATGCTGGCGCACACCTAAAGTTATTTTGGTTTATTTCTAGAGTGGCTGCGTTGATGTTTTCCCTAAATATGTTTTCATTGTTATGCGAGAACTGTTGTAGTTACGTCAACTCTGGATCACATCACGTTTCCTGGTCTCAGCTTGGCAATCTAGGGGAAAATAATTAAGAAGTAGGAAATAGGGGTCTTTATTGTTGATGTTAGCTGCTGTCGAGTTAGCCCTGACTCATGGCGCCCCCATGCACAAGAAAGGAAATGCTGTCCAATCCTATGCCATCCCCAGGATTGGTTGCAGATTAGACCTGTTCATCCCAGTTCCTAATTGTGCCTGTTCATCCCAGGCCTGTAGGGGGCTCCCACAGCCCCCATTGTGAAGCCCAAGAATGCTTCTGCTCCCCACCCTGGCCTTAGCCCTCCACTCAAATATGCCCATCTTAGATCTCCTTGGTTAAAAATAATTGACTTTGATCGAAAAGCCAAATGGGAAGGGATCTTCAGGCAGGCACACCTTCAGTACCTCCAGGGCCCCCTCTGTCTCTGGTAAAGGAACATCTACCACTAAATGATCAGTCTCTGCACATGTGGCAGGAGGTTGATGGAGGGGTGTGTTCTTTTTGAAGGGAGACTTCCTAGGGCAGATTTTCACACTAGATAAACTTGCTGGTTACACCCCCAGAAGTGGCACACCAGACCGTTCTGCCCACAAGCATTTTTACAAACACAGTGAAATCAAGTGATCCTCTGTTCCACATACACAAAATTCACTGTTTCAGAAACACTTGCAACGTGATTTTTGTTCCTTTACATTTCTTGTTCCAAAGACATTGCCCCGCCCAGCAGTGGAATGACTGAGTATTCTGAGAACCGTGTCTTCTGCCCTGAGTGGGACCTTCTCAGGGTGATCCCAGGCTCCAGGAACGGTCACAGAATGTGGCCTTCTTAAAAGGAGCCGGCAGGGTATGTGTGTGTGTGTGTGAGAGAGAGAGAGATAATTTGGCCCATATTACCTATCTATGTCCATCAGACATCATTGACAGCTTTGTTTTCCTTGAATTGTGGGAAAACATTTTCCCTGAAATGGCACTGGGGACTGTCCGCTTCTAAAGCACAGGGTGAAGTGAGTGGATGACGAAGTTGATAGGGTACTGCTGTTAAAGGTTAGCTTGTATCTGTTTTGGAAAAGTTGCTAAAGCATGAGTGGAGTGGTGCAATAATGAGACCTTCCTTCGTTCTCTTAGAAGCACTCTGATTTTGTTTTCGGAGGATAAAAATTCAACGGAAGCCATTTGGAATTCTGGAAACCATGGAATTTCTATTTTATTTAATTTTGTGTGTGTGTATGTGTTTTTCTTTTTAAACAAAGTCCTTCTCTCCCTGAGACATATTAAGCACACAATTTTATTTTAGAAATTTTTTGTGGATAAAATTTCACACTTACCC
Source organism: Dugong dugon (assembly GCA_030035585.1). Taxonomy (NCBI): domain Eukaryota; kingdom Metazoa; phylum Chordata; class Mammalia; order Sirenia; family Dugongidae; genus Dugong; species Dugong dugon. Next base: position 71,965,683 of record CM057460.1, read on the forward strand.
TAATGTTTCAGTTGCTTATGGGCATGAATGGTATGTGACTCCACTATTTTACTGTTCTGCAGGATGCATTTCAATGACTTTCTAGCAGGGGCAGTTAACCTTTTCCCTTCCACTCAGTGATTCTCTTTTACCAGCCTGAGTTATTTTCTCTGGAATATTGTAAGAAAGAAAACATACAGAAGTATTTCTATTCCCATCACATGTCATCAAGGGCCTCTTGTGGGATGAGGTTTAACTCTTTAACAGTGGCCCTTTGATAGCTAAAAATCTGATGTTCAGCAGTTATTGCTTTTTGAGAACTCCAAGTACACTCAGCATTGCAGTTTTTTAAACAATCAGCTCTTTTCTCCGGCCGTTTCTCATCTCACTTGCCTCCCCATGGAGACATGAGACAGGCCCTCTGTTTCTGTTTAAGTAGAACAAGCGACATTTATGGCCCAGCTGGATGGAGAGAGGTGGATTGACTGCGTCAGGATTTCGGGTTTTTTTTTTTTTTCCCAGCTGAAAAATGTGATATGGGTTTGTTATATGTTTGCTCAGTCTTAGTTCAGGCTCCCTTATAAAAATCCTGGTGGGAGAAAGAAAGCAAAGCTTCAACATATGTATTGAAGTTGGAGTCAGAAACTTTAATCCTTAGAAAAACGGCATTGTGTAAATGCATATTGCAGCTAATCACAATATATTCAGACAGTGGCAGGAACATTTCATTTTCCATTTTAATATTCAGTTCACCCAGTCAAGCATAAAAGTGACCTTTTGAATGCAGAATTCCCCTGAAGTTTCTTTAGGCCGACAGTTATTTTAGTTGACTGAAATCCCAGTGGCCTGCATGAGTTAAACCAGATGTTTTTCATTTACAGATGGTGCACCTGCCAGGCAGAGCCTGAGCAGGCTAGCTGGTGAGCAGCTGTTTGCTCACACCCTCACTGTCAGTATATAGTTTACCTGCAGAGAACAAATAAAAGGCTCCCTTGATTGAGCACTTATGTGCCAGGCCCTGTGCTTCATGCTTTAGATTCATTTGCTGATTGTCTTAGTTATCTAGCTCTGCTATAACAGAAATATCACAAGTGGGTGGCTTTCACAAACAGAAATTTATTTTCTCACAGTTTAAGAGGCTAGAAGTCTGAATTCAGGGCATGGGATTTAGGGGAAGGCTCTCTGTCAGTGTCCACTCTGGGGGAAGATCCTTGTCTCTTTTCAGCCTCTATTCCTAGGTTCCTTGGCAATCACGTGGCATGTACTTTCCCCTCTGTGCTTGCTTGCTTGCTTGCTTTGCTATTTTATATTCCAAAAGACATTGATTTAAGAAACACCTACACTAATACTGATTAATTAACATAACAAAGAAAACCCGTTCCCAAATGGGATTATAACACAGGTATAAGGGTTAGGATTTACAACACATATTTTTGGGGGACACAATTCAATCTATAACACTGATTTATTACTTACGTGGTCCTCGAGGTAGTTCCTCTTACTAGACCTCAATTTATTTAGAGAGAACTGTGAAGGTAAAAAAAACATTTTCAAGGTTACTGTTATAGATTGAATTGTGTCCCCCAAAAAGATATGTTGAAGTCCTAACCCCTGTCCCCGTGAATGTGACCTTGTTTGCATATAGGGTTTTTATTTTATCAGTTAAGTGAAATGAAGTCATTCCACAGTACTGTGGGTCCTAATCCTAATTCTTTCTGAGTGGTGTTTTATAAAAGGGAAGAACAGAGAAAAAAACAGAGTCACACACAGACAGACACCATGTAACAACGGAGGCAGATGCATCTATAAGCAGCAGATGAAAGCCAACAATTACCAATAGCCACCAGATGCTAAGTGAGAGGCATGGAGCAGTTCCTCTCTCAAAGTTCTCAGAAGGAATCTATAGGGCCAATACCCTGATTCAGACTTTTAGCTTCCAGCACTGTCAGAAAATATATTTCTGTTCTTTAAAGCCACTCACTTGGTGGCTTTCTGTTACAGCAGCCCTAGGAAATCAAGACAGTCACATAGATAGAAGTTAGAAAGCAAACGTGGAGTGTTTGACCACAAAGCATTACTATCTTATATCACTTAGTATATAACTATTAAACCAAAAAGGAAACCCAAACTCATTGCCATCCAGTCGATTCCAGCTCATAGCGACCCTGTAGGACAGAGTAGAATTGCCCCGTAGAGTTTCCAAGGCAGCTGGTGGATTCGAACTGCCAAGCTTTTTGGTTAGCAGTTGTAGCTTGCTGGAGCTCTTAACCACTGCACCATCAGGGCTCCATATAACTATTACTATGATTATATCCCTTAGTATAACTATTGCCCAAATGTCAGTAGCCCCTCCTACCACTTCAGATATGGATAAACAAGACAGCTTCAAAACCCATTCTAATTGCAAAAATTTGAGGAAAAGTCCAATAGTGTTTTGTGTGTTCCTGCGGCCGTACCATCTTTTCAAGAGGGGCAGTAGAGCAGAGTGATTAAGAGTATGGACTCTGGAGCATGTTATTTAACCCCTCTGGGCCTCACTTTCCTCATCTAGTACATAAGGATAAGAGTAGTTTCTACCTCTCAGAGTTGCTATAAGCATTAAACCAGTTCATCCGTGCCACTGATGCAATGCTTTAGGGCAGCCCTTAGCACACAGCAATATTAGGGTGTCAGCTCGGATAGTCATTATGAATGTCACTTCTGGACCAGAGCTCCTGCTTCTGCTAAATAAATTTAGTTTTGGGACTGTCTCATCCTCATGTACCTGTGTCCCAGCCCATGTCAACCCCAACATAGAGCTCAGCTCTTTTGATTTCCACAAATCTACCCGTTTTTCCAGGCATGTGTGTGTGTACACATCTGCACATCTATGGGTGTGTCTAGCAGATTTTGCCAAGGAATTTGAGGAAATCAGAGAGGAATTTACATCTTCACATGTCAGTAAAACACATGACTCGAGATGAAAATTAGATGGACTTTTTCTTAAACGTCCACATTGTTCATGTCCTATCTGTTGTCGCCTTGTCCCCTGTCCTCACAGACTCACGCTCTATCTTATCAAGATGTTTTCCTAAAGGAATAGTTTTCTAAAGGAGTCCGGGAGTTGGCTGTTAACTCTGACACTGGCTTCAAGAAAGGAAAAACTATTTTTGGTCCTCCCCTTCTCTTTACTTTTTCATTCATTCGTTCTTTCCTTCTCTTCTTCCCTCCTTTTTTTCTTTCTTCCATAACGTAAGAAAAATCCTGGAAATTAACTGGTGGTGTGTTTTCTAATATCAAGAAGAATGTTGCTGTTGGTTGCTGTCAAATTGATTCTGACTCTTGGTGACCCCATGTATGCAGAGTAGAACAGCTCCGTAGGGTTTTCAAGCCCATGGACTTTTGGAAGCAGAACATCAGGCCTGTCTTCAGAGGCCCCTCTGGGTAGGTTCAAACCACCAACCTTTTGGCTAATAATAGAGCACTTAGCCATTTGTGCCATTCAGGGACTCCATCAAGAAGAGTATGTGTCTTGAAATGTATTTTTCTCCTTCCAAGTGCTGTTGAATTTTCAGATAATTCTTCCGTTTTCTCCCAATTACCTCGTGAAATAGTTCGTTTGTCACACACACTTCCTAGTTCTAGGAAGTTGCTGGGTGGTGCAAAAGGTTAACACACTCAACAGCTAACTGAAAGGTTGGAGGTTCAAATCTACCCAGAGGTGTCTCGGAAGAAAGCCTTGGCAGTCTGCTTCCAAAAAATCAGCCATGGAAACGCTATGGAGCACATTTCTACTTTGACACATAAGGGGTCATCATGTGTCAGAATCGACCGATGACTTTTTTTTTTTTAGTGCTGAGATAGACTGAGGGTGGAGACATTGTAGAGCCAGTATCTGAGAGTTGGTTGTTCCCCTGGAGAGGAGACACGTGGAGGGCCCCTCATTCACAGCCCTATCTTCTGTCTTCCTGGCTCTGTGGCTCCTAGAGTAGGACAACTGGTTGGGGTGAGGATGCCAACTCTAGTTAGCCTCCCTCCTCTCAAGACAGAGATCACTCCCTTGAAGGAGAAGCAGGCAACAAGCAAAACTCAGGGAGAAGGGAGTAGGTGGAAAGTGGTCTAAAGAGAGAAGAGCCCAAACAAAGAGGAGAGGGGAAGACTAAAATAGACCGACCTAGCAGAAGTATACCAAAACCAAACCCATTGCCTCAGAGTCATTCCAGCATATAATGACCCTATAGAGAAGAGTAGATCTGCCCTACAGGGCTTCCAAGGCTGTAAATCTTTACAGAAGCCGACTACCATATCTTTCTCATGCGGAGTGGCTGGTGGGTTCAAACCACTGAACTTTTGGTTCGCAGCTGAGTGCTTCAACCACTGTGCCACCAGCGATCCTTAGCAGAAATATCAAAGAAAACAAAAAATCAGACTCATTGCTGTTGAGTAGATTCCTACTCATAGCAAACCTATAAGACAGAGTAGAACTGCCCCATAGGGTTTCCAAGGAGTGGCTGGTGGATTAGGACTGCCGACCTTTTGGTTAGTGGCTATAGCTCTTAACCACTGCACCACCAGGGAATAAATTGTGCATTTAATTATTTATATAATTATTTTTAATAATAAAATTAACGCATATGAAGTATTTTTGCATAGGACATTTGAAAAAAATACAGAAAAACCCAAAAGAGATTAAATAAAAATATACATAATTTCACCATCTCTGCTAAAAGACTGCCGTATTTTTTTCCAGTTGTCTTTCCATGTACACACATATCTAACACATGTTTTAGACCAGAAATTACCATACATCTATGCATTATTGGTAACTCTATTTAGGCAAAGCAGAATAAATGCATTTTTTTTTTCTGGAGTCAGAGAACTGACTTGCTGCCCTTCTCTGCTCTTTACAATGTCTCAGAGCCTGTGCTTCTCTCCAGTGAGCTCCACTTTGTTTCATTTGCTCAGCTCTAGTCATATATGTCTCAATATTTGCATTTCTGCTCACTTTTTCAAGATGCTTTCTTGACTCTTCAGTTAAGTCTAATTAGCCCCAATTCTCTATACCTCATCTGGCCCCATCTGGAGAGTCCACATAAAACATTCCATGACACTGATCGCATTCTTCATATCCTTTTCCAGATCGTTCCACCACCATTAACATAAACTCAATGACTCCTAAACAAAAACTCCCCTTTCCCCCTCCCTCCCAGCCCGGTTTCTATATATTTGCTTATTTCATATAAGTGAAATCATACAGCAATTTTCTTTTTGCGGCTGACTTATTTGGCTCAGCATGGTGTTTTCAAGGATCATCCACGTTGTGGCATGTATCAGTACTTCATTTCTCTTTATGGCTGAATAGTATTCCGTTGTGTGTATATATAAACTCTTGTTTAGCCATTCATCTGTTGATGAGCATTTTGGTTTTTTCCACCTTTTGACTATCGTGAAAGTGCTGCAGTGAATATCGGTGTACACGTATCTGTTTGTCGCAAAAGCTTTTACGCTTGGATGAGCTGCAGGAGATGTCACTGTCCCTTCACAGGTGCCTGTGAAATTTATCATTTTAATATTTAAAAGCAAAGCAGTATAATACTAGGCCTGGAGGTACAATCTCAGAAGCTAGGCAGACCTGGGTTCAGGTCTATTTCTTCCATTGCACAGGGCACTTAACTCTCTTTAGCCTTGTTTTGTCTTCTGCAAAATGGGATATTGAAAGGGAATACTTTACTTGATGTTATTATAAGGATTCAATGAGACAACCCAGGAAATGGGCACAGCACAGTGCACAGCATGTGAAGAGGGCTTTGTTAATTTATGAATATAATGGTTTACCAGCTACAAGATGGTAGGAGAAAGTAATATGCACTATTCAAGTGATGTTTCCCACGGTGAACCATCCAAGATGGAATTTTCCTGCAAAGAATAACTAACACATAGGGAGAGTTGAAGCAGTAGTAATAGCACAATACGTCAATAACTACTTGAGTACTTCCTGCGTTCCAGAAACTTCACAGTGCGTCATTTACTTTTCACTACAATCCCATGAAGTGGATACCACTTCTTTGTCAGTTAGAATATTTGAACTTCGAGAAGTTGCTGGCTTAAATAATAAACAAATTGTTCTCTGTCTTATGACAGGAAGTTCAGAATTAGAGCGGTTTGCAGAATTGGTTGATTCACCTTGTACTTTCTCTTTGTTCTGCTCTCCTTAATGATGGGTTCACTCTCAGGTTAGAAGCAAGATGGCAGCAGTAGTTCCAAACATCATAGCTAACACGGCAAAACACAGAGTGAGACCAGCTCTTTGTGTACCTCTTTCTTAAAAGTGAGACAATTCTCCCCAAACGTCTGCAGACTTTTCTTTATATCCTGTTGTTTAGGATTTTGCTCATTTCTGAACCAGTCATGAGTAAAGCAAACAGAATTACTCTTAAGCCCATCTGGTCCATTCTAGAGTTGAGGTGGGTGGGGCGGGAGGCGATTCGCTGCCTTGAAGCTCACGGCTGCATGAGAGCAGGTAGATATCTGGCAAACTAGGGTTTGTTAAGAAGGACGAATAGATGTAGGGTTGGCCCCGAGCAGCATCCAATAAAAGGACCACACCTGTTCTCATAGGAGGAAACTGGTGATGAAAATGTTTAAGTAAATAGTCTGATATCCTGTGGCTAGTAGGGACAAGAGACAAATTCTAATCCATGGGTCATCTGACTCTAGTGATTACGCATCTCTAAAACAGGCGGTTACATAGCTTCCCTGTGTTCTTTGCAAATACTCAGACCAGGCGAATGCATTCGTAGCAAGATTCTTTCAGGAGACTGTAAAAGATTAGGGACAAAATGAAGTCTAACACTTAGCGACGAAGAATGCTGGGAACACTGTGTGCAGCGGAGTGATCTGGCACAGAGCCAGAAATGGGATGGCATCCCTGGAGACACGGTGGAGGTGAAAAGGCTGATCCTTCAGCAGTGACAGGTCATACAAAGAACATGTTTAGCTCTGAGCCAGAGCTCAGGCTGTTGAAAGAATAGCAAGACAAGAAGTACTGTCCCTGTCATACCACAATGATGTTTCCACTACCATTTTCCAGGCTCTATATACTTCACAGATGTTTACTTAGCTGTTTATCATGAGATCATATAGAGGTAAGCACTCTTCTCATCAAAATACATGGTGAAAAAGAAAATCTTGAGTCAAAATAATTTTCCAGAGTTGAAGTCAAAGGTCTCTGACTACAGAGTGCTCTAACCACATTCCTCTCTCTCTAACTACTCTGTCAGCTGCCCTACCTTTGTACGTCTTCTAGGATTCCATCCTTGACCTTCCTCTCACTTTATGTGCTCTCCCTATGTCATCAAACATAGCCTAAATGCCTTTTGCTTAAACTTCTGCCTAGGACTTCTTCCCAACAATGGACATCTTCATCTGCTCACCTCAGAGGCTCCTTAGACTCAGCATGTCCAAATACATTCATATCTGCTCCCTCCCTCGGTGCCACCTCCATACACCAAAAAGAAAACAGGAACACTTGTTTCTATGCCATAGTCTGAATTGGAGCACTATCCAGCCTACAGTCCAAAACGAATGCTTGGGATCATTTTGACTCCTAACTCACAACTGACATCTAGTTAAAAGCCATTGCATGGAGTCAATTCTGACACACAGGGACCCTACAAGACAGAGTAGAACTGCTCCATAGGGTTTCCAAGGAGCACCTGGTGGATTTGAACTGCCTACCTTTTGGTTAGCAGCCAGGCTCTTCACCACTGCGCCACTAGGGCTCCATCTAATTAGTCATAATATTTGTACTTCTCCTCTTCAGCCAACTCCGTCTTTCCATTCTTATTGACCCTGTCTAAGTTCAGGCTTTCGTGCTTTTGTGCTTGGGCCACTTCAGTCATCTTTGCCTCGTCTCCCTCCCTCTCTCTCTCTCCAGTCAAATCCACCCTTCACATTACCATTGAAGATATCATTTTTTAAAATAACATTTTATTGCGTTTTCATTGCAGGTTTACAGCAGTTTGGGTTTCCATTCAATAATTTCCACACAGATGTTCAGTGACATTGGTTACATTTTTTTAAATCTTTTTTATTGAGGTACAACATATCTACAGTGAAGTGCATAATTTTTAAGAAAATGTTTTTATTGTACTTTAGATGAAGGTTTACAGAACAAACTAGTTTCTCATTAAACAGTTAGCTCACATATTGTTGTATGACATTGATTACCAACCCCATGACATGTCAACACTCTCCCTTCTCAACCTTGACAATTAATACACATACTGTTTTGTGACATCGGTTGCCAACCCTATGACATGTCAACACTCCCCCCTTCTTGACCTTAGGCTCCCCATTACCAGCTTTCCTGTCCCTTCCTGCCTTCTCGTCCTTGGCCCTGAGCTGATGTGCCCATTTAGTGTCGTTTTGTTTTATGGGCCTGTCTAATTGTTGGCTGAAGGATGAACCTCAGGAGTGACTTCATTACTGAGCTATAAGGGTATCCGGGGGCCATACTCTCAGGTTTTCTCCAGTCTCTGTCAGAACAGTAAGTCTGCTCTTTTTTGTGTGTGTGAGTTAGAATTTTTTTCTACAGAATGCGTGAACAGTCTCAATATTTTTGTTCTGGTTGTTCCGTTTCCATTAATCTAGCCTCCCTGCCCTCTTACACTCTCATCTTTGTTTTAAAGTAATTGTTGACCATCTGGTCTCATATAGATGATTTTTAAGACGAAGCACAGTACTCACAGGTGATATTCTTTATTTTATGAGCCAATCTATTATTTAGCAAAAAGGTGATCTCAGGAGCTAGTTTGAGTTCAAGGTTTAAAGAATATTTTAAGGCAATAGTCTGAGGGAGTATTCCAGTCTCAACTGGTCCAGTAACTCAGGTTTTTTTTTTTTTTTTTGTTATTTTTTTAGGAATTTGAGTTTCTGTCCCACATTTTTCTCTAGTTCTATCAGGGTCCATCTATTGTGGCCCTGATCAGAATGGCTGGTAGTGGTAACCAGGCACCAGCTAGTTCTTCTGGTCTCAGGGTGGATAAGGCCATGGTTTGTGTAGATTATTAGTCCTGTAGGCTAATTTCTTCTTTGAGTCTGGTTTCCTTTTGCTCACGACGAGTAGGTACCAGTATCTGTATCTTAGAATGAAGGTATCTTTTTGGAATACAGAACCATCATGTTATATTATCAGGTAAACTCTTGAAAGATTCCTCAGTGTCTACATGATAAAGCTCACCCTCTTCAGTTTATTATATCAGGCCCTTCACAATCTTGTCCTAATTTGCCCTACTCTTTCTAACCCCCTAGAAAATTAATATATATCTTTCAAGATCCAGCACCCACATCCCTTTTTTGAAACCCTCCCAAATTCTCTAGGTAGAATTAATAATTTCCTCTTCTGTGCTCCTCCAGTGTTTTGTACATACCCTGCCACAATGCTTGTAGTACTACATTGTAATGCACATTTTTCTAGGCTGTGCCTCCCCTGAACTGTAAGGATCATGTTCTTCTTTAAATTTTTAGCTTCCATTCTATAAATAGTGCCTGGAAGATAGAGGACTCAGTACATGTTGATGGAAATGAAAGCACTTTTTTCAACAGTCTATTTATGTATGGTGAACGTTCATTGCTAAATACTAAAATAATCAATATCTATGTTTCCATCCCACCACTTGTCTGTAAATTCGTCTTACTGTGGTGGCTTGCATGTTGCTGTGATGCTGGAAGCTATGTCACTGGTATTTCAAATACTATCAGGGTCACCCATGGTGAACAGTTTTCAGAGGAGCTTCCAGACTAAGATAGACTAGGAAGAAGGACCTGGAGATCTACTTCCAAAAACACTGGCTAGTGAAAACTTTATGAACAACAGCAGAGCATTTTCTGCTACAGTGCCAGAAGTCCCTCAGATTGGAAGGCACTCAAAACATGACTGAGGAAGAGCTGACTCCTCAAAGTAGAGTCAACCTTAATGATGTGGATGGAGTAAAGCTTTCAGGATCATCATTTGCTGATGTGGCTCGACTCAAGATGAGAGGGAACAGCTGCAAACATTCATTAATAATCAGAATGTGGAAGGTACGAAATAGGAATCTAGGAAAATTGGAAGTTGTCAAAAATGAAATGGAACTCATAAAGATCGATATCCTAGGCATTAGTGAACTGAAATGGACAGGTATTGGTCATTTTGAATCAGATAATTATATAGTCTGTTGTGTTGGTAATGACAAATTGAAGAGGATGGATGTGGCATTCACATATGCCTACAAGGAAGACTAGTTAATATGACTATTATTCAAATTTACACATCAACCATTAAGACCAAAGATGAAGAAACTGAAGATTTATACCAACTTCTGCAGTCTGAAATTGATCAAACATGCAATTAAGATGCATTAATAATTACTGGTGATTGGAATCTGAAAGTTGGAAACAAAGAAGGATCCGTAGTTGGAAAATATGGCCTTGGTGACAGAAATAATGCAGGAAATTGAATGATAGAATTTTCTAAGACTGACTTCTTCATTGCAAATACCTTTTTTCAACAACATAAAGGTGACTATTCCAGTGGACTTGAGCAGATGGAATACATAGGAATCAAATCAACTACACCTGTGGAAAGAGATGATGGAGAATTTCAAAATCATTAGTCAGAACAAAGCCAGCAGCAAGCTGTGGAACAGACCATCAACTGCTCACATGCAAGTTCAAGTTGATGCTGGAGAAAATTTTAAAAAGTCCACCAGAGCCAAAGTATGACTTTGAGTATGTCCCACCGGGATTTAAAGACCATCTCAAGGATAGATTTGATGCATTGAACAGTAATGACTGAAGACTAAACCAGGTATGGATGGCATTAAGGATATCATAGATGAAGAAAACAAAGGGTCATTAAAAAGACAGGTAAAAAAGAAAACACCAAAATGGATATCAGAAGAGACTCTGAAAATTGCTCTTGAAAGTAGAGCAGCTAAAGCAAATGGAAGAAATGATGATGTAAAAGAGCTGAACAGAAAATTTCAAAGGATGGCTTGAGAAGACAAAGTAAAGTATTATGATGACATGTGCAAAGACCTGGAGTTAGAAAACCAAAAGGGAAGATCACACAAGGCAATTCTCAAGCTAAAAGATCTGAAGAAAAAATTCAAGCCTCAAGTTGCAGTGTTGAAGGATTCTATGGGCCAAATGTTGAAAGATGCAGAAAGCATCAAAAGAAGACGGAAGGAATACCGAGAATCACTCTACAAACGTTCAAACATTTCAGGAGGTAGCATATGATCAAGAACTGATGGTATTGAAAGAAGAAGTCCCAGTTGCACTGAAGGCCTTGGTGAAAAAACAAGGCTCCAGGAATTGTTGGAATACCAATTGAGATGTTTCAACAAATGGAGGCAATGCTGGAAGCACTCACTCGTCTATGCCAAGGAGTTTGGAAGACAGCTACCTAGCCAACAGACTGAAAGAGATCCATATTTTTGCCCATTCCAAAGAAAGGTGATCCAACAGAATGCAGAAATTATTGAACTATATTATTACTATCACACGCAAGTAAAATTTTGCTGAAGATCATTCAAAAACACTTGCAGCAGTACATTGACAGGGAATTGCCAGAAGAAATTCAAGCCAGATTCAGAAGAGGACTTGGAAGAAGGGATATCGTTACTGATGTCAGATGGATCTTGGCTAAAGTCAGAGAAAATCAGAAAGATGTTTACCTGTGTTTTACTGACTATGCAAAGGCATTCAACTGTATGGATCCTAACAAATTATGAATAGCATTGAGAAGAATGGGAATTCCAAAACACTTAATTGTTTTCATGAGAAATCTGTACATAGGACAAGAAGCAGTTGTTCGAACAGAACAAGGGGGTTCTGTGTGGTTTATAATCAGGAAGGATATACATCAGGGTTGTATCATTTCACCATACTCATTTAATCTATATGCTGAGCAAATAATCTGAGAAGCTGAACTATATGAAGAATATGACATCAGAATTGGATGAAGACTCATTAATAACCTGCAATTTGCAGATGTCACAACCTTGCTTGTTGAAAGTGAAGAGGACTTGAAACACTTACTGATAAAGATGAAAGGCCACAGCCTTCAGTATAGACTGCACCTCAACGTAAAGAAAACAAAAATCCTCACAACTGGACCAATAAGCAGCATCATGATAAACAGAGAAAAGATTGAAATTGTCAAGGATTTCATTTTACTTGGATTCGTAATCAATGCCCATGGAAGCAGCAGTCAAGAAATCAAATGACACATTGCACTGGGCAAATGTACTACAAAAGACCCCTTTAAAGTGTTTAAAAGCAAAGAGGTCACTTTAAGGACTAAGGTGCTCCTGACCCAAGCCATGATGTTTTCAATTGCCTCATATGCATGCAAAAGTGGGACAATGAATAAGGAAGACTGAAGAAAAATTGATGCCTTTAAATTAAGATGTTGACAAAAAATACGGAATATACCATGGACTGCCAGAAGAATGAACAAATTTGCCTTGGAAGGAGTACACCAGAATGCTTCTTAGAAGCAAGGTTGGAGAGACTTCATCTCACTTACTTTGGACATGTTATCAGGAGGGATCAGTCCCTGGAGAAGGACATCATGCTTGGTAAAGTAGAGGGTCAGCGAAAAAAAGGAAGACCCTCAGGAGATGGGTTGACATAGTGGCTGCAACAATTGGCTCACACATAGCTATGATTTTGAGGATGGCCTAGAACACGGCAGTGTTTTGTTCTGTTGTACATAGGGTCTCTGTGAGTCAGAACTGACTTGATGGCACCTAACAACAACATCTTTCTTTCTGTTGTTCTTAACTTTTTTTTTTTTAACCTTCACACCATTCACATAGGCAACACTTTTCCTTTAGTAACAACCCTTATTTTGTGTAGTGATTCTCACCCTTAGACAACAAGGTGAATGGTGGTACCCTTTTGCCCCCCTCTTCCCTTCCTGTTCATTGAAAATCACTGCTCTATACCATTATAGATAGGCTAGAAATCATGACAGCTTTGATTTTCAAGTGGTTAGTATTTGCTGGCCCCTGTTCCTAATTTCGAATCCCCCAGTGCAAACAGTTAACAAGCTTGGGTTCTTCCTGAAAGGTTGGGGGTTTGAGTTCACCCAGTGGCACCTTGGAAGAAAAGCCTGGCGATATACTTCCATAAAATCAGCCATTGAAAACCCTGTGGAGCACATATGGGTCAACATGAGTCAGAATTGACTCCAGGGCGTTTTTTTTTTTTTGGTTTGTTTTGTTGTATTTTTGGTTCCTCATTACTGTACATGTATTATTAACTCATTAAATTTAATTGTTTTAACAATTTGATGATCTGGGTACTATTGTTTTTTCCATTTTACAAATGAGGAAACTGCAACACAGAGACGTTAAGTAACTTGCCCAAGATCACACCACCTAGTAAATGACACAACAAGTGGTTCGAACCTAGGCTGTCTTATTTCAGAGACAACCAGCTTGCCCACTAATGGGCTCTGGAACCAGTAATGGTGGCCTTATTTTCATTTTATAGTCGAAGTTAATCATTTGTTTTTACAGAAGATGTTTCACCTGAGTTAAAATCATTAGTGGTGAGGAGCAAATATGAATGTTTGATTTCCTGCTCTGGCTCTCCTAGTTGGGAGACAATCCTAATCAACACATTTTTCTTCCTATGCTTGTGATCAAGACGTTTGGTCTCGCATTCACTTACACTTTTTTAATGCAAGTAACTTGTACTTTCTGCCTTAGTTTGCTAGTTTGCCTGCCACACCACTAGAGAGGTATTTTCATAAGGCTCTATGCTAATTACTTCTACAGCAACATGTAGAAGAGGATTGACATGCAGGAGTTTGTGAGGGTGGGTGGGGGGCAGGGTGCAGGTGGCAAACAAACATGGAAGCTGCGCGTTATTTGCATAAAATACGGTTACTGGAACAAATGATTACTCCTCTAAGATGGGTAACTAGAGATCTGAGTCATTAATTTGCTAAAACATTTTCTCCATTGTGCACATTAGATCTTTTTTCACCCTGATAATAACACATGCATCTTTCCCTGCCCTTAGAAGTGGAGCCCTGGTGGGGCAGTCGTTAAGAGCTTAGCTGCTAACCAAGAGTTCGGCAGTTTGAATCCACCAGGTTTCCTTGGAAACCCTATGGGGCAGTTCTACTCTGTCTTATAGGGTTGTTATGAGTCGGAGTCAACTCAAGGGCAACAGGTTTGGTTTTGGGTTACCCTTATAAGTAACAGAATTTTCACAAACTGGAAATCGCAGTCTTGGACCCTGAGGTGGAAAATAAGCTGAATACACTCCCAATCAGCAGTCATTAAGGGAGGAGGGCTCTAATTATTCGGCTGGAATTGGAACCCGAGGTTCCAGGGAGTCTGAACATTTCAAACCCTCAGGCTTAAGATCACCAGACTTTCTGCTGTGTGTGTGTCTAGGGGGGTGGGGGCAGAGAAGAAGAAATCAAATCCACTTTCGAAATCAAGGTTAGCCATTATTTTGTTTACACTGTGGAGAGAAGAAAGGGGTCTTGTTACTTCAAACACAGTGTAGGCTACCTTATAAGTTTTTCTTACTCTTCCATACTTTCATATTCTCTTTGTCTCTCTCTTTTCTCCCTCCCCTCCTCCTTCTCTTTATATGTAATCTGCCCACAGTTCTTCCATGTCAGCACTACCGAACAATCAGTTTGCTCTTGTTTTGCATTTGTTCTGGGTTTATTTTGGGTTTTCCCCCCACCTAGGAGGCTCGCTCCTCATCCCGGTGTCTGCTTATTTTCTCTCTTTACCACCCACTTAGGTACAATGTTCTGTGTGAAATGTGTGTTCACCAGTGGCTTGGGGAGGGCTCCGTTTGCAGCCCTATTGGGTGAAGCCCTATTCTCCTGGGCCAACGTGGTTGAGGTGCCCTCCCTCCACTGCTGGTACTGTCTGTGCTTGGGTGACCACACCCTTCCTTGTAATTTCTCCTGTGTTTGTCTGCATTTTTGCCTCTAATCAGGCATCCCTGGTTACAATCAGTGACATGTGAGGGCAACTCTTGAGAATTAGAAGACACTGGAAAGGAAGAAGTCATTCACGTGTAGGTCTAATCTGCCCAGATTTAATGAGATAAACCCATGGAGTTCTTAGGAGCGAATTTGGCGTATTTACCACCAACCAGTGTGCTTTCCCTTCTTTCTACAGCTCCTTAGCTTATTTTTCTCCATAAACACTTAAGACCGGCTCAGGTTTCCCAGGTAGAATGAGTGTTTTTGGGGTGATATAGGGAGAGAGATAAATTACAAAATGTGCCAACTCATTAGAATCCATTTGTTTGTGATGTAATATTGATTGCTAGAGTCTCTGCTGACAGGTTCTCATTTTTTTCTCTGAGTCACGATTGATACTGGGATATTTAAGTCTCATATTACTTCTGTTTGTGAGAGGCAGGGAGGGACCGAGGCATGCAAAACACACACAAAATCAGTGATGATTTACTGTTCCAGGAGCCTGGAGGGGAAAGGATGCCATGTTTATTTAATCCCCAGCCTGGTGGGCCTTGGTTACTCACATGCTGAATTGCGTCAACCTCTGCTGTGTAGTCAAGGCCTGTTGTGAAATTCTGAGTGTTGGGAAGCCTTTCCAGTGCCTGCCTCAGGAGAGAGAAATCCCGATGCAGGGTAACTCCCTAAGATTGGAAAAATGTAACTTGGATGGCCATCTGAAGCAGGGAATGATTCATTTCCTGTCACTAACAGAGTGAAAAAGATGTCGTTCACAAAGTTCTTTAAGCTTGAAAAGCATGTTATGCTAAATACTCAGTTTCCTGACTGATGGCATCAGCCCTCCTAACTACCTTTCAGCAGCAGCCCTGCTTTCAGATCTTTCCAGATTCCGGAGGCTATCAGAGCAGTGTTAAGTGGTCCAGGTGCTGGCTGAGCAATAAGGGGAGAGAGAGGACTGTATGCTAACTCAGTCCTGGATTAAAAGAGTAACCTCTGTTTTTTCCTGAACGATGTATTGATGTTTAATCCTCAAATGGCTATAGAACTTTTCTAAACATTTAGGGATTTGAACTGGATCTCAAGTTGTAACTTTCATATTTAGGCTCATTTGAGTATAAATCAGCTAAACAAACAAACAAAAAGCAACTCCCACTTAAAATTGCAGTGGGTATTATTTGTAGATAATCCCGTTTTGAGAGACACATCTTTCCCTTAGAAAAGTGAGTTTGCATCAAATAATCTAGTTCACTTTTTGATATTGCAGGATTATGTATTGTAGGTTTGGATTTAGAGAATACTCTTTTTCAAGGAGCTCAGAGGATTTAATCTTTATATCTACTAATTTGCAGAATGCTCCCAGGAAAAAGAAGATAGTAACTGAACTTCCCCTCTTACAGGTGGCCAAGGGCCCTTCGGCACAGAGACGGCTGGGTGGCTTGCCCAGGGTCACACAGCTACAGTAGGGATCTGGCTGTAAACCCGTGTCTGCTCATGCTCACTTGATGCTGTCAGCAATTGACATTGATTCTGCATCTTGAGTGAGTAAGAATCTCTGTGTATGGGGTACCTGAGAAATACACTCCAGGCCCCAGACTGAGGTTCGGCCTTAGCTATACCCATTGCTTCCACATAATTTATCTCTCCTCATCACCAGAAGAGCCTTACGAGGTGTGAATCGCTATTCCCATTTTACGAATGAGAAAATTGAGACTCAAGGTCACGTAGCTGGCTAGCAGTAGTGATAGGGTTTGAACTCAAATCTGACTCCGCTGTATTGGCTGCCTCTAGAACATAAAAAAGCAGAGCTATTTGGACATGAAACAGATACAGCTTTTGACATCTGGGGAGTTCATTGATATCTAGGGAGTCAATATTCTAAGAAAAACTGAAGAGTAAACATTTCAGATAAGATTTTATTTGCTAGTCCCTGGTTATAATAAAACTGTGTTTTCTTTGGGCCAGAGTTAATATGCAAAGGAAATGTGGGTTGTTGCAAGCAGGGCTTTGCTGCAAGTGGGTAAAGGAAAGGAGGACAAAAGAGAAACAAGGGTTGAGCACAACTGCCCCCACCACAGTGTGGCTTTGGACAGTCCTGTTTGTCTTTGGAGACAGCTGACTTTGGGCAGGAACGCTGGGCAGAGAGAGAGAAGGACCACTTAGGGCAGCTACTAAGAAGCCATAATTACTGTTTAAGATCCCCAGTGCCCTCCTCACCTCTGGCAGAAAGATAGCAATATCATCTAATGCCAAAATCCTAAAGGAGAAAAAATTTTAAATCCAAGAGACCAGAGGAGGGAGAAGGCTTTAGAGAGGCTAAGCAGGGAAAAGAGAAAGTTATTACTGACTCAGGCCTCCTTTGGCGATCTAGGAAAACTAGATCACCTGGCAAAGTGCGGTGAGGTTTTAGTCCCTCTCAGCTCTTTCCTCCAGGGTGTTGGTTCTCAAAGTGTGGTCCCCGGTATTAGCATCACTTAGGAGCTTCTAAGAAACCAAATGCCCAGGCCTCACTCCAGACCTGCTGAATCAGAAATGCTGGGGCGGGTCCCTGAACCTAGGTTTTAGCAAGCTTTTCAGGTTTTGGATGCACCTAAGCTGAAAAGTTGGCAGTTTGAACCCACCCAGAGGTGCCTGGGAAGACAAGCCTGGCTATCTGCTTCTGAAAGGTCACATCCTTGAAAAGCGTATGGAACAGTTTTACTCTGCACATGAGTTGCCATGAATTGGGGTTGGCTTGATGACAAATAACAACAACAACGTTTGAGAACCACTGTTCTAGGACAAATAGAGCCATCCAGGTGACTTTCAGGTAACAGGGTAAGATTATTGGAGCCCTGGTGGCACAGTGGTTAAAGCATTTGACTGCTAACTGAAAGGTCAGTGGTTCAATCCCCCCGCCGCTCCTTGGAAACCCTATGGGGTAGTACTACTCTGCCCTATAGGGTTGCTATGAGTCAGAATCGACTCAATGGCAACAGGTTTTTTTTTTTTTAAATGTGAGTATTTGATTAGTTGCCATGTGCTGTACTAGGCTGTAAGTTCAGACTGTGTGCCAGAGACTTGCAAGATGCTTTCCAATCTTATTTACTCTTCTTGGGCCCACAAGAAGACTACATTTCCCAGCCTTCTTTGCAGTTAGATTTGTGTCATGTGATTGAGCCTGGCCAATGGAATGCTGTGGAAGTGAGACAAGCCACATCAAAGCCTAAACCCTGGTAGGTATATTACCAGACTGTATGGGACTGTGAGAAATAAAATTTTATTGTATTAAGCGACTGAGGTTTTGGGGTAGTTTCTCACAAAAGCTTCTGTTAATTACTCTAATTAATATAGGCTGTACACAAAATAGGGCAAGGGCCATGTCAGTTTTTGCTCATGATTATATTCAGGGGTGAGCCTCAAAATGTTAACCAATGCCATGACATTGGGAACCATCAGTCCACAGAGACACTGACTATAGGGCTGAATGCAGTCTATCCTGGAGGCCCTTTGCATTGCCAGGTGTTAACTCTTTGGTTGAAGGATTTGGAGAAACTCCAGGTGTTGCAGAAGAAGAGGACATTTGGCTGGGGCAGTATGGAAGAACTTCAATATTTTAACTATCAACATAGCTATATTGGTGCATGCCAATTGAATATTGGTACCAATTATATCACTAATGCTTAGCACAGTCCTGGCACAAGTAGGTGTGCAGTAAATATTTTTTGAATTGAAACCAGATTATTTGAATGTAATGTGGCTAGGGTCCTGATTGAGCTTGGAGGATATAAATTGCAGACATCTGTTTGGAGTTCCCCCTGGTGCAAATGGTCCATGGAATCTAGAGACATCCATACGGGCTCTATTAGTCTACTTCCTTGCTCTAAAAGATGGATGGGGACCACCTATTAGAGTGGTGAATCGCTGACTTTTGTTGGGTTTCTGAATCCTCTTTTAATGAAATTTAAGTCTCCTTCTTAAACAAATGCACCTATACACATAAACACAACAATGTGGATACTGTTATAGGGCGTTTATGTGTCCTCTGAGCTCCGCCTTTAGGAATGAAGAGAAAAACAAAGAGGTAAGCAAATCCTGGAAGTAGCTAAGTGTGAGCTAGGACCTATTTGCCTTTGAGCAGAGTATGTGTAACTCTTAAAAACAGAACTTGGGAGGTTTCTGCAGAGTCTGTAACTTCCATGATGTTTTATTTTTGTCAGTTCCTATCTCCTTGCCTATAGCGAATAACAGAATAAACTCTTAAAAAAACGGGAAAGGGGTTTGTGACTTTGCGGAGAAATGGATATTAGAATTCATGCTACAGTTTGTAAATTGAGTTTGACTTATGCACCAGGGCAGCGTATAAAGATGCTATGTATTATAGCATGCACTTCCTTGTCTGTCTCAGCTTCTCAGAGAAACAAGCAGTTCTTCACCTTGCCACAGCCTGTTTATTTTAACGCCCACCATAGGGGGACCCATCTTCCTGTTTCCCTGCTGGATATAAAAACTGTTGGATGGTGAATCCTGCAGATCTAAAGGGAGGAATTTCTGGCCGGTGGGAGGTTGAATGATTCACTTCCTGACACTAGTGCAGTGAGAAGAATCTCATTCATAAATGTTTTACTCATAGCAACTTCAGCTTTAGTAAGTTTTCATTACTGGATCATTCCAGATCATGATGAGTTTTGGCATGGTCTGGAGGGATGTAAGGGTACTTGTTATTCCAAAGTGGCCTTTTCATTGAGTAGGGGACACTCCAGGGATCAGAGGTCATCCTTAAACAGAGATATGGTGATGGAAAACAAAATCAGGTGGAAGCTTTTTTATGGTGATGT
This sequence comes from Dugong dugon, assembly GCA_030035585.1. NCBI lineage: Eukaryota > Metazoa > Chordata > Mammalia > Sirenia > Dugongidae > Dugong > Dugong dugon. The sequence continues at coordinate 71,985,462 of CM057460.1, forward strand.
AACTCAAAAATAACTCCCACCAAGGTTAAAAGTTCTAGCCACCTAGTCCTGTTGGTGTCAAATAAGCACTGATTTTCTCAAGACTGAGAATTGAGTATTTTAGGGAATGGACTTTAGAGATCCTCTTTGATTTGCAGATGAATCTGGAGTATAGAAAGATGAAGGGACATGCCCAAGATCAGTGACTAAATGGGGAATGACAATACCTCTGCTTGGCTGGAGCAGGGCTTCCATGAAGTGGTATAGTGAGAGTAAAGCCAAAGATTGGCCAAGGGAAAGAGTGGGGTGAGTTTGGAATGCCTCAGCAAGAATGTGTGCTTAATTCTGTCAGCCATAAAATATTATTCAAGATCTCTCTCCCATGCGAGTGAAGGAACCAGAGCCAGGATTTGTCCAGGAGATAAGCCAGGAGTGGGACCGACTGGGCACATTTCGATGGGCGTGCTGAAGCAAATCACCTACTTGGTAATGTTGCCTTGGGCCTACCATGAGTTTCATGCTCAAACACATAGCAGTCCTCCCCCTAACTCCCTGGAGGTGTCCCATACACTTGTGGTGCAGTGGAGCTGAACCAAGGGCACGGGTTGCTCAGGGAAGGAGGATATGGTGCCAGGAATGAAAGAGGCAACGTGGAGGTCAAGGGTGAGCGCGTAAATGAAAACTGGAACCCAAGAGAAGGTCAAAATTCACAGAATCGTGACCAGTCAGAAGCTGAAGAGCATGTGGGATTTGGAGATCCTTACAGGGTAGAAGCCAGGAAAGGAGGGAAGACCACTAATCTCCAGAGAAAGAACCAAAATGTGCTGCGCCTGTGTGCTGGGCACTATGATTTATGCTCGATGACTCCATTGCTGCTTACAGCAACCCTGTCTCCATTGGACTCCATGTAAATGCATCTCAGGGCGGTTCCCTTACTTACACAGAGTCATACGTGCTGACTCTGCAAATGTTGGAGCTTGGCTTCAGTCCTGGATCTGTTTGGTAGACATCTCAGAACTGAAGGAGAGCTGGACTCAGAGAGGAAACTTTGGTTTTCATCCTGGTATAACAGGAGATGGCTGTTGGTCATTCCTGCAGGATGCAAGCCTACACAGGTGCTAAATATTGTAGATTCCAAGACTGTGAAAGTAGGGGTGGGGTAGGGGGACATTGTGTCTGCTTTCTTTTCACATCTCATGCACAATGGAAATCTGGTCTCCAGACCCTGTGTGGAAACAGTAGGCCTGTGCTGGACTCCAAGGTGGGTTATCTTCTCCCTCACTGAAGTCCCTACCACTATGCAGAGTAGGAACTTCAGTGAGGGAGAAAGTAATCCACATTAGAGAAGAAGGAGGGAGCAGAAAATGGATAAGTCAAAGGTCAAGAGAGCAACTTTAACTGGGATAATACCTTTTATGTTTTCTTATGGATCTCTAAGAAAGACTGCTGTTAAGAGAATGAGCTCTGGAGTCAGGATGTCTGAGTTTTTATACTGGCTCCAACACTAACTGGCTGCATGACCTTGGGCAAGTTATTTCATCTCCATGAGCCTCAGTTTCTTCATCTCTAAAATGGGGATAATAATATTTGCCACCTCATGCATTTGTTTTTAGGATTGAATGAATTAATATAGGAAGGGGAATAGATTAGTGCCTGACATAGACTCAACCCTCAAAAAATGTTGGCTGAAACCACAATGGTGATAATGATGGCACAGTCAACACCAGTAACCCACTACTACCCAATTTCATATTTTCAAAAAGTCGTTTCTTAAATTAACCTGAGAGGGTGACACTGAATATGAGGGTTGAGCTTATAAGTAGGAGAGAATTTTGGCAGACTTCCTGGAGGAGTGAGGATGTGCTACTCCTAAAAACATTACTTATTAGCTGATGATATGAATGCTCTTGCATTACCCAGTGGAGGAAGTGAGCTGCCCAGTAGGTAATGAGTGAGAATATCATCTTCAACTATGGACTGGTGAAACTGTAGACAAAAACTCCATCTTAAAGGTGGCCAAGGGGTAAGGAGGAAGGAGAAGGAAGGAAAAGGGGTTGTAGGATAGATAACCATCAGCTAGAAATAGAATCAGAACATTGACTCAAACAGGAGACATCTCGTGAATCAGCATTAAAGTCCCTCGTAAAGGCCATATGTGAGGCCCAGGCAGAAGTTTATCCCCCAGATGTGATGTTTTAATAAGATCAAAACAAGCCTTGACTAAGTTGAGCCAGATTGGGGTGGGGGAGGTGGCCTGTGAACTCCTGCAGCTTCTTTGTAAAGCGAAGAAAATGTATGTGAACTCTCTAAAAAGCCTCCGCAGAGCTGTAATTGCAGATCTTGTGTAATTCTAAGGAGGAAGCGTTTTCGTTTGGCAAACACATCAATGGTGTGTGTCCCCAAAGCCCAGCGGTATTTGCCTGCTTAGCTTTTGAACTCTGAAAAGTGGCACAGCAATCTCCAGTAATCACAGGAGATTTCAGATCACCAATGGGTTTATACCTGAAACATCTTAGCACATGGCTTAAGAGAACCTAACACTCTAATTATGTGTTGAAAAAGGTCATTGGCTGGAATTCCTTAAGAAGGATTCCAGTGTCTCACACAGAGAGGCCTGCAGGCAGAGGCCATTTTGACATCCTGCTGTAAAATCAGCTTTTTTGTGTGCAATTTCCATGGAAAAGTGGGGAAGAATTCCATAGCCATGAAGTCGATGTGATTTCGGAATGCTTCTCTTCCTAGCACCAGCGAAGGGGGAGGGTGTTGTTACACAGGATTGTAAGGGAATGATGGCAGATTTTGAAGATTTAAAAATAACCAACACATTCTTTGGGGACATGTGACTATGACGACAGACATTGTGCGGTTTCTTTGAAGTGCAATGTCCTTGGTCTGAATTTTTAAACTGATCTCATGTGCCTTTGGACACAGAGCACTAAACCTCTAGCATGGTATGTCTATGTTGGGGGAAAGGAGAGCAGAAGATAATTTTCTCTTTAATATTCACACTGTTTAATATTAGAGTGAGTGAGCCCTTATTTGACAGGGTATGTGTGTGTGTTTACGTGTGTGTCTCTTTTCTGTATCTTACATAGGATGCAGCAACGGTGCAATAGTCACCAGCTTGCACAAAATCACTAAGGCCAGGAGAAGAAGTAATTTTGGGAGGGTTGCAGGTGCTTGACGATTAAAAGCAGCTGTTGTCAGTTGATTCCAATTCATGGTGACCCCATATGTGTCAAACTGCTCCACAGAGTTTTCAAAGACTTTTGGGAAGCACATCGCCAGGCCTTTCTTCTGAGGCACCTCTGGCGGGACTCGAACTGCCAACCTTTCAGTGTGCACTTGAGCACCTTAACTATTTGCACCACCCAGGGACTCTGCCTGCTGATTAGGCAAGCAGAAAATCTAAATGTGCCTATGTCTAAGGCAAGGTCTAGTTGGTATGTATATATGGGTGAATGGGTAGGTCTTATTTCAGTATGTATTGTCACTGGGGATGACAATAGGACCTAGTTAACTGTTTAGATGGAAAAGAGGCCTTACCTGGAAGAGATACAGCTCTAGAAGATTTCAAGTGAGCAAATTCAATGTCAAAGCCAAGCACCTTGTTGGAGCTGGTTTATCATTGAAGCTGTCTTCTTAAATAATATTAAGACTTCCCACGTAACTGTGTGTGAAGACAACTTTTCGTGTTCCTAGCACAATAGTATGGGAATTCTTAGAGCCTGAATCCAAACCGCTGAGAGCCCTGGAAACTGATTGCCAGCTTTAGCACAGCATTCATCCTCCTCACCAACCACACTTCTTCCCTCCCTCCCACTTTTGACAGTAACAATCACTGATCACCTACTGGGTAATTTGAAGGAGCCCTGGTAGTACAGTGGTTAAGTGCTTGGCTGCTAACCAAAAGGTTGGTGGTTCGAACCCACCAGCCACTCCGCAGGAAAAAGATGTGGCAGTCTGTGGCCATAAATCTTTAGGGAAGCAAAGCTGTGAGCAAAGTGACAAATATTACCTCTGAGTTGGAATAGTTCATTGCCAGTGTGAGACACTCCAGAGTTCTCTCTTCCCACTGGCATGGCAACTGGTAAGACTAAAGATGGTGACTTGACTATGATAAACAGAGCCTTTCTGCTGACCCATGATCTTGCATTGCTTTAAGTCACTAAGATTTTGGAGTTAGTTGTTATCACAGCATAACCTGGTCTATTCTAACATAGGCAGCTGTTTTTTATGAGAATTCAGGGTCTTCTTTCCCTCTTGTGGAATAGACTGCTATGATTTTAGGGGTTCCAGAAGGCCCTTTTATATCAGACTATCACCACCATACCCCTGAGCTTAATCCACCCTTTGTCTTTCTGAGGTTTTGTTCTCAACTTTTAAAATAAGGGACTGTGGTTTGTTTCCAGGAAGTTATACATAGAAATCACCTGGGGATCTTGTTAAAATGTAGATTCTGATTCAGTTTATCTGGGGAAGAAATGCAAATTCTCAGCAGGGAACTTGTTAGAAATTCTCAGCAAGGATTCAAACCAGAATGAGCTGGTTTGAAGCCCTGTTTCTACTTCACAGAAACTTCCAGAATTAGATAGTAAAAGTATTGTATTTTGTATTTTAATTGAAATAAAAAGTCCACCATTAGTTAAACCATCACTGAAATTTTACATGGATGGATGTTTAAAACAATAGAGACCATTTCTGTATGTTAATGTGGTGAAATGAGTTCTTTTATGTGGCCTTTTGCCTTGGTTCTTTGGAAAAATAACTTGCTAGATTTTCCCTTAAGCCCTGAAGAGTTACCTTTGCCCTAGTTTTCTACTCCAGAAAGTTTGTTACTTTTGTCCAGATTGATTAACATTTCCTGAGTAAGCTGTGAACACCTTGGTTTGATACTTTTTGTCTGCTGCTGGGCTGCAGCCTACCCTGTGATTAGTATGTACCTTGCAGGGATTGGTCAATAGACTATGCAAATGAGGTGAGTTGTATCCCAGCTGTGTCTACTATGCAAATGAAATATCTGTGGCCTACCAAGAGGGGATTGGTCAGTTTGTGGCCTCACTGGGCTGAGGGTGGGGGTGGGGGTGTGCCTCGAAATTGACAAGGAGTTTTGTGTATACATGTGAAGCCAGCTCCACAGAGGTTTAGCAGACAGAAAGAAGCAGAAAGAGAAACAGTAGGAAGAAATAGAAGGAAGAGAGAAGCAGAGGGAGAAAGGGGACAAGGAACCTCCTAGAACAGGTGTAACACAGGCCAAGGGCTATAACACTGAAGACAGGGAGAGGTTTGGAAAGGGCCCCATGGCAGAGTGTCCTGAGGAGGCAAGAGGAGCCTGTCCACAGGGGGCTGAGGAGGCCTTCATAGTCTAGAGGAGCTGAGAGAGCTAACCTGTACTGAAGAAGGGAAACTCTACATGCTTCCCGATCCTGATTCCTGAGTTGTAGCCTGTTGATCCTGATCCTGAGTTGTGCCCTGTTACTTAATAAACCACTTAACTTAAAAAAAAAAAAAAAAAAAAAATGAGAGTCTGGACAAGGTGAGCTCCAGAGCCAGAGCTGACTCTCACACCCTGTGTCTCAATGGTAAATTGGTGTCCTAGGCACCTATTCTAGTAAGACTGACAGTCTGTGTTGGACTTTATCGAGTTTGTGGGTCTTTCTCTATGACCACAAGGACTCATGCCCTCTGCCCATTCTAACTTCAAAGCCTTTGAATGTTGTATTCCTTCTGCTTTCATCACTCAGCCTCAGGGAGCTCAATTGTCATCTCCTCAGAGAAGCCTCCTCTCATATCGAATATCACACAGGTCACACACTCTCATATCACCAATTTCATTTTCACCAAGGCCCTTAACAGTGCTTGCAAGGGTCACATTCATTTATGACTTTATTGTTCATTGTCTGTCTCCCCTCTCTAGAAAATAAACCCCACTGGAGCAAGGATCTTGTCTTTTTCATTCATTGCTGCATCCCCAGCACATACAACAGAGCTTGGCACATAGAGGAACTCAGCTAATACTGTTGAATTAATGCCTGTTGTGCCAGGGCCTGGGGATGCTAATGGGAACAGCAGCCTAATCTGTGCTGGAGCAGCCCTGGTGTTGCAGAAAGCAAGCTGCTGACCATGTGCCTGCCCTTCTGGGCAGAGAACGTTGGGAGCCTAATAAAAACTGAAGCTTTTTTCCTGATGGTTCCTCGTTGGAGAATGAAACCCATGGAATGCATTTCCCATCAAGGTGGAGTTGGAGACTTTGCCACAATGAGTGCACGGTCTGTCTGCCTGTGAGGAGCAGGGCAGCAAATGGGAGACAGGAAGAGCTGGCCTAGGACCATAGAAGCCTTGGTGGTGCCCTTTGTGGACCTCTGTCTCTGGATGTAGATGAAACTGAGAGTAAAGGCTACTTTATTTATTTGCATAGAGTGATTGTAACACTTTGAAGGAAGGATGTTAAAAGAAATGTCTTCATTCCTAAGGCTGCTTCTGTCTATACTTTGCAGTGAATCTCCAAGGGGATGAATGCTGGTTTAATAAAATCTTGATCTTCTGTTCATTATCCACCATCTCCCCCTCATATGCCTACTCAGTTATAGGATCCAAAGCCAGAAGTGAAATAAAGCCCTAACGACAGAATCCCATTTGGTTTTGTATGGGAGAGTAGACTGGATCCTTATGTAGCATCCAAATTGCTCCTCAATGAGTTGGAAAGGATCACTTTGGAAACAGGCAAGTCTTCCTTCATCTCCCACCTCTAGCTGATGTGAAATATAGAAGTTAGAACATTGAAAAACTGGTTTTTAGAGACCCTGACATTTTTAGAAAATGCCCACTCACTGCCAAACAGTAGGTCTGTTGGGTACGAAAAATTCAGTCCTGCGGTGAATCTGGATGTTGGGCATAAAGCTGGTTAAGCAACTTAAGGGTCAACTAAACTGACCAGATGTTTTGATATCACCTGTATACTAGTGGAGAGTCAATGAATCCAAATGTCTGATTCCGAAAGTAGGATTAAGTGACTTTAAGAAAGTGTGGCTTTTATGTACTATGCATTTTTCATTTTCTGCTTCCAGAACATGAAGAGCATGGCCAAGCTACTGGCTCCCTCTTTCATAAACCAGCCATTTCTACCAGCATGAGAGGATTTTCCACTAACTGGGAACTGAGAGTTCAGTTTGCGTACAATATAGAGTTGGTGAGCATGTTGAGGCTGCTCTTGGCTTGTGCAGAGAACTGGGCTCGGCATACTCTCAGCACAAGGGCCAGTTTATTCAGGTCCCACTGTTGGCAAAGCAGCAAATTGCTCTTTTGTGGGAGTTGGGGAAGTCACAATTGGTTGTCTGTTCCTTGATGGACACAATGAAGAGGCAGGGTGGCCTCTTTTCTCTGAGCTCAGGACAAAAATTCAGAAGCTTTGCGTCTGCCCTCCAGCTCTCCCACTAACGGGCTCTGGCCTCTGAGTAAGTCAGCCAAAACCCCTGTGACTCAGCGCCTTCCTTTCAAATTGGGAATGGTCAGGTTTATTCAGGAGCGCTGAGGCATGTTTGAAAAGGCATTTGAAAATGCCAGCTCATGTAGAATGACTGGCTATAGTCTATGGTTTGCGAACTGGCACAAAGGTTGGGGAATTTCCCTTTCTTGGGTGGATGTCTGTGGCTTTCTGTGCAGAAGGGAGGCCTGGCCTTGGGTAGAATTCCCCTGATCTCCTCCACTTCCTCTTAGGGCTTTGGCCCCAAGCTTAGGGCCCTTCCCCTGGCTGTCAGAGCCACTGACAGCCCTACCACATTCTAGGCCTCTTCTTGTTGTTGTGTGCTCTTGAGTTGATTCCGACTCATAGCAACTATCTTAGGCTGTGTTCTCTAGAGAAGCAAAACCAGTAAAGCATAAAAATGTATATATGGAGAGATTTGTATCAAGGAAATGGCTCACGTGACTATAGAGGTCGGAATGTCCCAAGTCCATGGATCAGGATAGAGGCTTCTCTCAATTCACGTAGCTGCAGGGGCTGGTGAGCCCAAGATTGGCAGGTTGGAAAGCAGCGCTCTTGCTCATAGGCTGTGAAGATTGACGAATCCCAAGATTGGCAGGCAAGACTGCAAAGCTTCTCCTGATTCACGTAGCTGCAGGGGCTGGCTAGCCCAAGATCAGCAGGTCAGGGAGCAGGGCTCCTGCTCACAGGCTGTGAAGATCCACGAATCCCAAGACTGGCAGATAAGTTGATAGCTCAAGTCCTAAGAACCAGAGGTCAGTTGAAAAGGAGGCAGCAGAGGGATCCAGAGCAAGCGAAAAAGCCAGTACGTTTGCTCATATTTGTATGCAGGCCACATCCCCAAGGAAACTCCCTTTCAACTGATGGGCTACTTACAGTAGATTCCATCATGGGAGTGATCACATACAAACACCGAGAATCATGGCCTAGCCAAGGTGACACACAATCTTAACCATCACAGTGACCAATATGACAGAGTAGAACTACTCCATAGGGATTTGGCTGTAATCTTTAAAGAGCAGATTGCAAGGTCTTTTATCCCGTGGAGCTGCTGGTGGATTCGAACTGTCAACCTTTTGGTTAGCAGCCAAGCGCTTAACCATCATGCCACCAGGCTTCTTACCACCTCCGATTTCTCATAAAAATTCAGTTCTCCTAAGTGCCAAAGGATTTGAACAGATGCTTTACATAAAAGGAAGTATAGCAAATAAAAGATTACATAGAGGAAATACATAGCCTTGAAAAGAATTGAAGAGCTGAAAATGAAAACAACTTGAGTTAGCAGAAACAGCTATTGTTGATCAAATCTAGTGGATCAGGGGGACGCATGTTAGTTGGTTTGTTGGTGGCTTTCTATTGTTCTAGTCTTTTAAAAAAATTTATTGTGCATTAGGTGAAAGTTCATAGAACAAATTAGTTTCCCATTAGATAGTTTGTACATAAAGTGTTCCATGACATTAGTTTTATTCCCCACAATGCACCAACACTTCCCCCATTTCCGTCCTAGGTTCCCATTTCCTTTCATTCTGATTTCCTACCCCTTCCTGCCTTCTCATCTTTGCTTTTGGGCAAATATTGCCCTTTTGATCTTGTGTAATTGATTGCTCTAAGGAGCACACTCCTCTCTGGTATTATTGTTTATTTTATGGGCCTGTCTGTGGCTTGGCTGAAAGATGGTCTCCAGGAATGGCTTCAGTTCCAGTTCAGAAGGGTGTCTTAGGGCCATAATCTCCGAGGTTCCTCCAGTCTCTGTCAGACCAGTAAGTCTGGTCTTTTTTTGTGAATTTGATTTTTTGTTCTACAATTTTTCTCCCACTGTCTGGGACCCTCTGTTATGATCCCAGTCAGAGCAGTTGGTAGGGATAACTGGGCACCACCTAGTTCTTTTGGCCTCGGGATCCTGTAGGCTGTGGTTCATGTGGTCCATTAGTCCTTTGGACTAATTTCTCTCTTGAGTCTTTGGTTTTCTTCACTCTCCTTTGCTCTTGACAGTAGGAGACAAATATTTGTATCTTACATGGTTGTTTGCAATCTTTTAAGATCCCAGATGCTACTCACCAAAGTAGGATGCAAACCTTTGTCTTTATGAACTATGTTGTGCCAATTGACATAGACATCCTCTGAGTCTATGGTCCTCCACCTTCCATCCTAGGAACTTTGTCCCATGAGGTGTTTGGTTATATCTAAGAAGTTGCTCTGACTGTGGCCCTGTGTACTCTATTCTCTATACTAATATACATGCAGCACGTACAATTACGTAAGTAGAAATATCTACAACCAAACCTATATCTGCAGGTAGGTGTGCTCACTTACACCCTCCTGCTCTTCTTGGCATATCTATCTACCTATGTATTCATTCATAAATTATTGTTTGTTAATACTGTTGTTGCAGGATTGTCTATGCTACAGTTATTAACATTGTTGCCCTTTGTTCTTGCATTCCTCTCAGTGTCCTCCCATGCTTTGGTCACATTTTGCTGACTTCCTTCATGTTGTGTATTGCCTTTCCCTTCACCAATATTAACATGTGTCTTCTATCTATTTGGTAATTTTCTCTTCTTCCTCCTCCCTTCCCTGCTAACCATCAATTTTTTTTCCCCTGTGTGTAAACCTTTTCTTGTTTCTTTATAATAGTGGTCTCATACAATATTTGTCCTTTTGTGATTGACTTGTTTCACTCAGCCTGATGTCTTCCAAATTCTTCCATATTGTGAGTGAGATGTTTTGCAGATTCGTAATTATTCTTTATTGTTTCGTTCTATGCCATTGTGTGCTTGTACCACAGTTTGCTAATCCATTCATCTGTTGGTGGCACTTAGGTTGTTTCCATCTGTTTGCTCTTGTGAATAATGCTTCAGTGAACATGGGTGTATGTCTGTTCATGTTACGGCTCTTATTTCTTTAGGGTATATACCTAGGAATGGGATTGCTGGGTCATACAGTGTTTCTATTTCTAGCTTTTTAAGGAAGGCCATATGATTTTCCATAGTGGTTGTACCATTTTACATTCCCACCAGCAGTGTATAAGAGTTTCAATCACCCAAAATCTCCCCAACATTTGTTATTTTCTGTTTTTTTTTTATAGCGCTGATAATGTTGGGGTGAGATGGTATCTCATTGTAGTTTTGATTTGCATCTCTCAAATGGCTAATGATTGTGAGCATCTCTTCAGGTGTTTGTTAGCAGCCTGAATGTCTTCTTTCAGTGTCTGTTCATATCCATTGCCCATTTTTTAAACTGGATTATTTGTCTTTTTGTTGCTGAGGTGTTAATGTTTTCTATAAATTGTAGAGATTAGACCCTTGTCTAAAGTCTTAGACAAATTTTTTTTCCCAGTCTGTAAGTTCTCTTTTTACTCTTTTTGAGAAGTTGTTTGATAAGCATATGTATTTAATTTTTAGGAGGTCTCATTTGTCTAGCTGATCTTCTGCAGTTTGTGCATTTTCAGTTATGTTTGGTATTCTATTTATGCTATATACTAACATTGTCCCTATTTTTTCTTCTGTGATCTTTGTAGTTTTAGGTTTTATATTTAGGTCTTTGATCCATTTTGAGTTAGTTTTTGTGTATGGTGTGAAGTATGGGTCCTGTTTCATTTTTTTACAGATGCACATCCAGTTTTGCCAGCGACATTTGTTAAAGACATTGTCTCTTCCCCATTTAATGGACTTTGATCCTTTGTCCAAGATCTGCTGTCCATGTTTAGATGGATTTACATCTGGATTCTCAATTCTGTTCAATTGGTCTACGAGCCTGTTGTGCCAGTACCAGGCTGTTTTGCCTACCACGGCTATATACCATGAGATCAGGTAGTGTGAGGCCTGCTGCTTTGTTCTTCGTCTTCAGTAATGCTTTGCTTATCCAGGGCCTCTTCCCTTTCCATATAAAATTGGTGATTAGTTTTTCCATCTCATTAAAGAATACTGTTGGAATTGGGATCAGGATTGCATTGTATCTGTAGATCGCTTTGGGTGTTGTTTTTGTTATTAGGTGCCTTTGAGTCAGTTCTGACTCACAGTGTCTCTGTGTACAACACAATGAAACACTGCCCAGACCCGTGCCATCCTCACAGTCTTTATGTGTGAGCCTATTGTTGCAGCCACTGTGTCACTCTATCTCGTTGACAGTCTTCCTCTTTTTCACTGACCCTCTGTTTTACTAAGCATGATGTCCTTCTCCAGGGACTGATCCCTCCTAATAACATGTCCAAAGTATTGAGTAGTCTTGCATCTTTGCTTTTAAGGATCATTCTGGTTGTACTTCTTCCAAGACAGATTTGTTCATTCTTTGGCAGTCCATGGTATTCAGTATTCTTCACCATCACCACAATTCAAAGGCATCAATTCTTCTTCAGTCTTCCTTATTCATCGTTCAGCTTTCACATGCATATGAGGCAATTGAAAACACCATGGTTTGGGTCAGACGCACCTTAGTCTTCAAGGTGGCATCTTTGCTTTTCAATACTTTGAAGAGGGCTTCCAGGCAACATGGTGCTATTGTCAGAAGCACCACACCATTCCTCTGCAGCAAAGATCAGAAAAACTAAGTCAAATAGAGTCACATGTCAATCCTGAAACCCCAAGCATCAACTGAAGAGATAAAGAACTCAGCCAAGCACCGAATGGAATAAGAAACTGACCGAGAACAGAGAGTGAGGAGAGATACATGCAGAGGTCCCCTATCAGCTACTGCAGCACAGATGCACCATCTTGGACTCCTATTGGAGATCAGAGAATGGGGGTAAGAGAAAGCAGCTTCACAGAGCTTCCAGCAGGAGACAAAATAACCGGTAACCAGCGATATAGGCTTTCCCATCCCCCACCCTTCTTCACTCCTACTTAGCCTCCTCTGCTTCCTGCAGCCACAGTCTCTTGGCTGGGAAGCACCAGCTTCACCGCAGTGTTGCTTGGATTCCACCTGCCCATACTGGCCGGCTCCCTGACTACTTTTGTTGGCTACTGGTGTTGCTTTTTTCTGCTTCTTTAGATTTCTTCCTTACCTCTCATCACCTCCCCCTCTTTTCTCTCAAATACGTGGTTCCATGCTCCATCTTTGCTTCTTCCTCAAAGGCTGCAAAACACCCCTTGACTGTGAAACTGCTTTCCGGCCCATGCCGCCATGCTGGTGGGACCCCCAGAGCTTTTTTGTTTGCTTACTGTGATTTGTTTGTTTGTTTTCTCAGCTTGGGAGCCCCTTCTAGCCAGGCAGTACTGCGTGGCTTGGAAGCTACTCCTTTACTCTGCACAGACGCACAGGGACATCCCTGGGGACATTTTTTTCTTGTTTTTTGTTTCTTTATTTTGTTTTCTTCTCTCTCTTATTCCCTTTTTGTCTTTCTTCATTTCCCGTCCCTCAATTTAACATTTACAAAACATTTACAAAAATAGGACAGGATGGTTCCAGTAGGTGTCCAAAATAAAACACCAGATGACCTTCCAGTAGAAGAAAAGGCACTAGACCTAACTGATGGATAATTCTGAATATTAGAGATTTGAATTTCCTAAGAGGTGAAGCAAAAAGCAGACAAAAATGAGGAAAAAATAGACAAATTCATGGAAAATGCAGACAAATTCATGGAAAAGGCAGACAAATTCATGGACAATGCAGACCAAAAAAAGGAAGAATTCAAGAAAATAATACAGGAACAAAATTCTAAAATAAATTCACAACTAGAAATCATACAAAAACAACAATTAGAAATCCAAAAGATAACCAACAAGATTTCAGAAACGGACAGTGTCATAGAAGGGCCGAGGAGCAGGTTTGAAATGATGGAAGATAGGATCAGTGAAATTGAAGACAAACACTTGGCTATAACCCTGTATGAGGAAAAATCAGAAGAAAGAACAAAGAAAAATGAAGAAACCCTGAGAATTATGTGGGCTACAGTCAAAAGCAAAAACCTGCGAGTGATCGGAGTTCCAGAACAGGGAGAGAAAACAGAAAACACAGAGAAGATCGTTTAAGAACTGCTGACAGTATCATGAAAGTTGAAAAGCTGACCATCCAAGAAGCTCAATGAACCCCCTATAAGATAGACCCCAAAAGAAAATCACCAAGGCATATCGTAATCACACTCACTAAAACCAAACACAAAGAATTCTGAGAGCAGCTCAAGAAAAACAAAAAGTCACATACAAAGGAGAAACAATAAGACTAAGCTTGGATTATTTGGCAGAAACCATGCAGGCAAGAAGGCAATGGGATGACATATATAAAACCTGGAAAGAAAAACACTGCCAGCCAAGAATAATATATCCTGCAAAACTCTCATTCAAATATGATGGTGAAATTAGGTCATTTCCAGATAAACAGAAATTAAGGGACTATGTAAAAACCAAACCAAACTTACAAGACTTATTAAAGAGAGTCCTTTGATCTGAGAACAGACAACATTAGACCGCAGGCTGAATCTAGGATGCAGGATTGTACTAGCCAGATACCAACCTAGGAAATGAACTCTTAAGGACTATGCAAAACCCAAAGAATTACAACAGGGAACCAGAGAGGTTAATCCGTAAATTACGACAGCATCAGAACAATAAAAGTGAGAATAAACGGTGTAGGTATAGACCCTTCTAATGGAGAGGAAGGCAAGGCGATACCAAGTAATAATAGACTGGTTCAAATCTAGGAAGATAAGGGTAAGTTCCAAGGTAACCACAAAGAAAGTTAACAAGCCTACTCATCAAAATAAAGAAGAAAAACATAAAGTCTCAGTAAAAACAAAACCTGCAAAAACAAAAGAAATGAAAAAAAAAAAAAAAAACCACAAACAAAATGAACTCAGCACAGGAGAGTAAGAGATAAAAAGAACACGTCAGCACCACCAAAAAAAAAAAAAAAAAAAAAAAAGCACTACAAAATGCAATCCCACTCCTAGGAATATATTTTAGAGAAATAAGAGCTGTCACACTAATAGACATATGCACACCCATATTCATTATAGCACTGTTCACAACAGCAAAAAGATGGAAATAACCTAGATGCCCATCAACAGATGAATGGATAAACAAACTACGGTACATACACATAATGGAGTATTATGCAATGATAAAGAACAATGATGAATCTGTGAAGTATCTCATAACATGGATGGAACTGGAGGACATTATGCTGAGTGAAATAAGTCAATCACAAAAGGATAAACGTTGTATGAAAACTCTACTGTAAAAACTCATGTGAAAGTTTACACACAGAAAGAAAATCTTTGTTGGTTATGAGGGCTTGGGACGGGTGGGGAGGGAACTAAATAGACAACATATAAATGGTAACTTTGGTGAAGGGTAAGACAGTACACAATCCTGGGGGAAGCCAGCACAACTTGTACAAGGAAAGGTTGTGGAAGCTCCATAGACACATCCAAACTCCCTGAGGGACTGAATTGCTGGGCAGAAGGCTGTGGGGACCATGGTCTCGGGGAACATCTAGCTCAATTGGCATAACACAGTTTGTAAAGACAATGTTCTACATTCTACCTTGGTGAGTAGCGTTTGGGGGTCTTAAAAGCCTGTAAGCAGCCATCTAAGATATTCCACTGGTCTCACCCCTTCAGGAGCAAGGGATAATGAAGAAAACAAGATACAAGGAAAAGATTAGTCCAAAGGACTAATGGACTGCAGCTACCATGGCCTCCATCAGCCTGAGTCCAGTACAGCTAGATGGTTCCTGGCTACCACCACTGACTGCTCTGGCCAGGATCACAATAGAAGGTCCTGGACAGAGCCGAAAAAGGATGTAGAACAAAATTCTAACTTACAAAAAACAAGACCAGATTTACTGGCCTGACAGACTGGAGAAACCCTGAGAGTATGGCTCCCAGACACCCTTTTAGCTCAGGGGTGAAGTCACTCCCAATGTTCACCGTTCAGCCGGTGATTTGACAGCCTCGTAAAACAAAACGGGACTAATGAGGCACAGCAGTCCAGGGACAAGGACTAGAAGGCAGGAGGGGACAGGAAAGCTGGTGATAGGGAACCCAAGGTTGAGAAGGGGACAGTGTTGACATGCAATAGGGTTGTTAACTATTGTCATAGGGCAATATGTGTATACTTGTTTAATAAGAAACTATTCGTTCTGCAAACCTTCATCTAAGGTACAAAAAAAGAAAAGAATTATCTACGTGAGATCAAATTGACAACAGAAACTCAAAAGGTTTTATGGGAAGCCTGGGGGACAGTGCGTTGAAGATAATGGTGCTGGAATAATTTGGAAAAGGATAGTGAGAATAGCAGCACAACTGGAAGAATGTAATCGATGCCACTGAATTGTACGTGTAGAAATTTTTGAAATGGTGTAACTTTGGCTATGTATATTTTCACACACACAAAAAAGGTCCTCCAAGGTCTAGAAGGGAGAGTGTTGACATGTCATGGGGTTGTTACCCTATGTCATAAAACAATATGTGTACTGACTGTTTAATGAGAAACTATTTGTTCTGTAAACCTTCATCTAAAGTACAATTAAAAAAAAAAAAAATCTTTGAAGAGGTCTTTTGCAGCAGATTTGCCCAGTGCAATGCGTCTTTTGATTTCTTGACTGCTCTTCCATGTGTATTGATTGTGGATCCAAGTAAAATGAAATCCTTGACAACTTTTATCTTTTCTCCTTTTATCATGTTACTTATTGGTCTAGTTGTGAGGATTTTTGTTTTCTTTATGTTGAGGTGTAATACATTCTGAAGGTTGTGGACTTTGATCATTGTCAGTAAGTACTTCAAGTCCTTTTCACTTTCAGCAGACAAGGTTGTGTCATCTGCAATAACGCAGGTTGTTAGTCTTCCTCCGATCCTGATGCCCTGTTCTTCATATAGTCCAGCTTCTGAGATTATTTGCTCAGCCTACATATTGAATATGTATGGTGAAAGAATACAACCCTGACACACATTTTTCCTGACTTTAAACCACGCAGTATCCCCATGTTCTGTTTGAACAACTACCTCTTTATCTATATACAGGTTCTTCATGAGCACAATTAAGTGTTCTGGAATTCCCATTCTTCAAAATGTTATCCGTAATTGGTTATGATCCACACAATTGAATGCCTTTGCATAGTCAATAAAACACAGGTCAACATCTTTTTGCTTTCAGACGGGATCCATCTAACACCAGCAATGATATCCCTGGTTCCATGTCCTCTTCTGAATCCGGCTTGAATTTTTGACAGTTTCCTGTTGATCTACTGCTGCATTTGTTTTTGAAAGATCTTCAGCAAAATTTTACTTGCATGTAATATCAATGATGTTATTCAATAATTTCCACATTTGATTGGATAGTATTGACATTTTCACAGTTTTGAGTCTTCCTATCTATGAGCATGGTATGTTTTTCCATTTACATACATCTCTTGATTTCTCACAGTAGTGTTTTGTAGTTTTCTTTGTATAAGTCTTTAAGTCCCTGGTTAGATATATTCCTAAGCATTTTATCTTTGGGGGGGGGGGCTATTTGTAAATGGTATTATTTTCCAGATTTCCTTTTCAAAGTTCTCTTTGTTGGTGTAGAGAAATCCAACTGATTTTTGCTTAGTGACCTTGTATCCTGCTACTTTGCTTGATCCTTCTATTAGTTCCAGTAGCTTTCTTGTGGAATCTTTGGGGTTTTCTATGTATAGGATCATATCATCTGCAAATAGGAATAGTTTTACTACCTTACAGTTTGAATGCCTTTTATTTCTTTTACTTGCCTTATTGCTGTAGCTAGGACTTTCAGCACAATGTTGAAAAAGAGTGGTGATAAAGTGCATCCTTGTCTGGTTGTTGTTCTTAAGAGGAATGCTTTCAGTTTCTGTTCATTGAGAATAATGTTGGCTGTTGGTTTTGTGTAAATCTTTATTATGTTGAGGAATTCCCCTTCTATTCCTATTTTGCTGAGTGTTTTTATCAGAAATGGGAGTTGGACTTCATCAAATGCCTTTTCAGTGTCATTTGAAATGATCATGTGGTTCTTTTATTTTGTTCTAGTTATGTGGTGGATTATGTTGATTGATTTTCTAATGTTGAACATCCTTGCATACCTGGTTTGAATCTCAGTTGGTCATGATGTATTTTTTTTTTATATGCTGTTGAATTCTATTGGCTAGAATTTTGTTGAGAATTTTGCATCTCTATTCATGAGGGATACCAATCTGTAATTTTCTTTTTTTATGGTGTCTTTGCCTGGCTTTGGTATCACGGTTATGTTGACTTCATAGAATGAATTTGGGAGTAATCCTTCCTTTTCTATACTCTGAAATAGTTTGAGAAGTATTGATGTGAGCTCTCCTTCTCTGATTGGTAGAATTCTCCAGTGAATCTGTCAAGGCCAGGGCTTTTTTTTTTGCTGTTGGGAGTTTTTTTTTTTTTTTAAATCACCTGTTCAATGTCTTCTCTTTTTATGGGCCTGTTCAGGTTTTCTACCTCAGTTTGTGTTAGTTTAGTTAGGTAGTGTGTTTCTAGCATTTGTCCATTTCCTCTGGGTTTTCAAATTTGTCAGAGTACAATTTTTCATAGTATTCTGTTATGATCCCTTTTATTTTAGTTTGTTCTGTTGTAATGTTGCCTATTTCATTTCTTATTCAGATTATTTGCTTCTTCTCCTACTTTTCTTTTGTCAGTTTGGCCAGTGATTTGTCGATCCTATCAAAGAACCAACTTCTGGTCTTGTTGATTTTTTCTATTGTTTTTCTATTATCTATTTCATTTATTTCTGCTCTAATCTTTATTATTTTCTTTCTTCTGGTGACTGTGGGTTTCTTTTCTGTTCTTTCTGTTTGTTTGAGTTGTAGGGTTAATGTTTTGATTTCGGCCCTTCCTTCTTTTTTGATGTGTGTGTTTATTGCTATAAATTGACCTCTGAGCACTGTTTTTGCTGTGTCCCAAAGGTTTCTGAAAGATGTGTTTTCATTCTCATTTGATACTAGGAATTTTTTGATTCCTTCTTTGATTTCTTCTATACCTAGTGGTTTTTAAGGAAGGTGTTATTCAGTTCTCATGTATTTGATTTTTTTCCTTGCTATTCCTGTTATTGATTTCTACTTTTATGGCTTCGTAACTGGAGAAAACACTTTGTATTATTTCGATGTTTAGGATTTTGTTAAGGCTTGCTTTGTGGCATAAAATGGGGTCTATTTTGGAGAATATTCCTTGAGCATTGGAAAAGAATGTATCCTTTGTTGCTGTTGGTGGAGTGTTCTATATGTCTATGAGGTCAAGTTGATTGACTGTGGCATTTAGATCTTCTACATCTTTGTGGAGTTTCTTTCTAGATGTTCTATCTTTCACTGAAAGTGATGTGTTAAAGTCTCCTACTATTATTTGTCAAGCACTATTTCTCTTTTCAATGCTGTTAGAGTTAGTTTTATGTTTTTTTGAGCCCTGTCATTGGGCGAGTATATAGTTATTATAATTGTGTCCTCCTGCTAAATTGACTCTTTAATCATTATTTAATATCTTTGCTTATCTTTTATGGTGGATTTTGCCTTAAAGTCTATTTTACCAGAGATTATCATTTCCACTCCTGTTTTTTTTTTTGATTATTGTTTGCTTGATACATTTTTCCCATCCTTTGAGTTTTAGTTTATTTATGTCTTTGTTTCCAAGGTGTATCTTTTGTAGACAGCCTATTAATGGATTGTGTTTTTCTATCCATTCTGCCACTCTCTGTGCCTTCACTCATGTATTTAAGCCATTTACATTCAATGTGATTGTTGATAGATATGAGTTTACTGCTGTGATTTTGTTATACTTTTTTTTGTATTATTGATGATTCCTATATTCTGCTTAATTTTCTGTGCAGAATTCTTTTTGTTTGTGGTTTTTAAAATTTTTTGTTGTTGTTTATTTTGGGTTTACTGAGCCTTTACATTTTTCTTCTTTTTTATTTCGATGAGTAGGTTTGTTAACTTTCTTTGTGGTTACATTGAAATTTACCTTTATCTTCCTAAGTTTAAACCAGTCTTTTATTTCTTGATATCATCTTGATTTCCTGTCCATATGAAAGTTGTAAAACTACACCATTTATTCCCTCTTTTTTGTTTTGATGTTGTCCTCAGTTACAGATTGACATGTCTGGTTCCCTGTTTTCAGTCTTTTAGCTGTTTTATTTTTGAGAATTCTTAATGTGAGTTGGTATCTGGCTGATGCTGCCCTGTGTCCTAATTTCAGGTTGTTGTCTGATATTGTTGGATCTCTACCTGAAGTTATCCCTTTAATATTTCTTTTAAGTTTGATCTGGTTTTTACAAATTCCCTTAATTTGTGTTCGTCTGGAAATGTCCTAATCTCACCATCATGTTTGAGAGAGAGTTTTGCAGGATATATAATTCTAGGTTGGCAATTTTTTTCTTTCAAGGTTTTATATATGTCATCCCATTGCCTTTTTACCTGCATGGTTTCTGCTGAGTAATCAGAATTTAGTCTTATTGGTTCTCTTTTGTAGGTGACTTTTCATTTTTCCCTAGCTGCTCTCAGGATTCTTTCTTTGTCTTTGGTTTTGGCAAGTTTGATTACGATACATCTTGGTGACATTATTTTGGGGTCTATCCTGTATGGAGTTTGTTGAGGTTTTTGGATGGATATCTTCTCATCTTTCATGATATTAGGGAGATTTTCTGCCAGCAAATCTTCAACCATTCTCTCTGTTTTCCGTTGCCTCCGCATGTTCTGGAACCCTGATCACACACAATTTTTTACTCTTGATAGTGTTCTACATAATTCTAAGGCTTTCTTCATTCTTTTTTTCTGATTTTTCCTCGAACAAATTGATGTCAAAGAATTTGTCTCTATGCTATTTCTGTCTTCCATTGTTTCAATTCTGCTCCTATATCCTTCTATTGAATTGTCTTTCTGAAATTTTATTATTAATTTTGGATTTCTAGTTGCTGTTTTTGTATAGTTTCTAGTTGCCTATTTATTTTGTTATTTTGTTCTTGTATTGTTTTCCTGAATTCTCCCATTGCTTTGTCTGTGTTTTCCTTGATTTTATCTATATTTTCCTTGGTTTTGTCTGTGTTTTCCTTGATCTCTTTCTTGGCCTCTTGTAGAGCCCTGTATGTTAGTATTTTTAATTCTTTATCAGGTAGTTCCATTGTCATTTCTTCCTCTGGAAGATTTTCTGGTTGTTATTTTGGTTACTTGTTGGCACCATCTTATCCTGTTTATTTATGTTATTTGATGTTGTTTGTTGTCTCTGAGGAATCAAGAAGTTATTATATTTATTTGTGTATTGTATGTTTGTTTTCTGCATCCTGAATTTTTGTTTGTTTTGTTTTGATATATTCAAGGAAACTAGGTGTTTGTGCTACTCTGTTTGCTAATGTGGCCACATTGGAACTCTCACCTCCTGTCTCCAGGTGGGTGGTGCAGCGACTGAGTGTGTTAGCATAGGTTTCTTTTTGCTGATCTTTTGGTGTTGCTGAGAATATAGTTAGTGTTTCTGGTGATGTGATGCACCTTTCCAGCTGGTCAACTGGCCTGTGTGCAGGGGAAATTCTCCCTAGTCTCTGGGTTTGGTGTTGTGTATGTGCTCTAACAATTTCTGGGTGTTTGGGGCAAGGGTGCCCAGGTCGTTGCTCACCAGGTGGGTGGTGCAGAAACTCTCACTGATGGCCTGGGTGGGCAGGACTGTGCAGGGATATTCAGAGCAGGCATAATCCTCTTATTTCAGGGGACAGGGGTGATGTGGAGGGCAAGGCAGAGGGGATATCACCTGTCCATGGCTGCTCAGTTGGAGGGTGTGTCTCTGCCCACAAAAGCATGTCATGGGGGAGGCTTTGCAGCTGTTCCTCAGGCCCCCAGTGCAGGTGGCTGTAGGGAATAGCAGGCACATCCCATCCTTGAGTCCCTGGTGTGGTTCGTTGGAGGGAGTAGGAGGCACTGCCAGCCCTCAGGCCCTTGATGCAGGCAACCAGAGGGAGTGGGAGGCCTCATCAGCCCTCAGGCCCCCAGCGTGGTTGACCAGAAGCAGTAGGAGCCACCACTGGTCCTCAGGCCACTGGCACAGGTGGCTGGAGGGAGTAGGAGGCACTGCAGGTCCATGAACCCTTGGTGGAAGTGAAGGGTGCTGAGTGAAGGGGTGGGCATCTCCAGTCCATGGGCTCTCGGCTTAAGGTATGAGGTGGTGGTGGGTGCCTGTAGACTGTGATTGCATGCAGGAAGGGTGGGGAGCCCTGCAGCCCTATGAGCCTCCAGCATGGAGGGCTGGTGTGGGCGAGGTGGGTGGGGTGGTACACTTAACTTCTGCAGTGCAGGAAGCCCTCCTGCCTGGCTCAGGACATGAGTACAGAGTCACTCCTGCTTGGCTGCACCAGGTAATATGGGTTTCAGCTGGAACCACTACTTTCTTCGTCTCAGTATGTCCATGCTGCCAAGTGCGACCCATAATTCTCCATGTTCACTGTTTTTATACTGTCTCTCCTTCCACTTGGTGCTCAGTCCAATTCTTCAGCCTTGTTTCTGATGCTCAGGGTTCCACAGTTGTCATCTATATCTGATTCATTTGTTTACCTGGGTCTTTGTTGTAAGAGGGATGTTATGAAGTGTCTGACTACTCTGCCATTTTGGACCATCTCTTTGTTCTAGTCTTTCTGGGCAGTGATTAGGCATTATGTAATGAAAGTTACAAAGTTTCTTTTAGGAATACTCTCCAAAAGGAAAAAAAAAAAAAAAAGAATGATTTATTTAAAAAAATGTTTGTAGCAGTGAGATATATATACCAATGAATGCATAAAAAAGGGAACAATTACCCAAATGACAATCAGTAGTGTAATGTTTAAGTAAACTCTGGTTCCTCACTATTATTGGATGTTACATATCACTGATTCTCAAAAAAGAGTCCAGAAGTGAGAGGGCTACTCAGTCACTACTCTAATGAGTCATTATTACTGGTAGGATGTTGTTATCTTCATAAGTTATATTGGAAGAGATACAAAGGTAAAAGTATAATTACTGAAAATATTAACATTTAAGTTCATGCAAGGATATGATATATGTGACATAGTATTTATTAAAAAGTATTTTGTACACACTGATCATGTATGTGTAAAAATTCATTTATATGCCCTATGAATCTCAAAAATACACTTAGAGTGATGTAGAATGATATAAATTTGTTTCAATATTTACTTATTAGAAAATTTAGGTTTTATATAAAATTGAAAACAAACAAAAACAAAGCCCCACAATTTTCCAGTATGAATCTCTCCAGGATAGAGGTAGAGGTTTTCGCTTCTCTTTTTGCCTGCACCTGGCATTAAACCTAGCACATAGTAAGTGCTCCGAGTATGTTGGCTGAAAGTAGCTGAGTGACACCCAATTAACATTAGGACCAGGCTTTGTGCCAATGAATCTGTGCAAGTATATGACTAGGTGATGTATAACCATTCTCCTCTCTGCCTTCCCCTCTTAATGGTTTTGCCGAGACTGTATTCGTATATCCCAGAAGGTTCTCAAGAAGTGACTCCAACGTTAGAAATTTAAAACAAAGTGTAAGGAAGGGAGGAAGGGACTGGATGATTTGGTGAGAAAGTCCTTTATTTGCCATTCAAATTATACCTTGTAGATAGTTGAAAGATGCTTTCCAATAGGCCTTGTCCTGGCAAAACAATATTGAGGGAAGAATGCTATGTCCTTGTCATAACCCTTTTTGTGATGCCCTATTGTGAGCTGCAGGGGAAGAAGAGCTGTATAAGGAGCTTAACTGAAAGAGACTTCTGAACATCACTATTTTCTCACATCCACAATTAGTAAGCTAAGTTTCTCCCTGAAAGAAATATCAATCATCTTTTTTCTTTTTTGAATCAAGGTGAAATTCATATAACATAAAATTCACAATTTCAACCATTTTAAAGTTTACAATTCAATGACTTTGAGTACATTCACAGTGTTGTGCAACCATCATCACTATCTAATTCCAGAATATTTCATTACCTCAAAAGGAAGCTTCACACATATTAGCAGTCACTCCCATTTCTCCCTCCCACCAGCCCCTGGCAACCACTAATCTACTTTCTATCTCTATGGATTTGCCTATTCTGGACATTTCATATAAATGGAATTATACAATATGTGACTTTTTTGTCTGGTTTCTCTCACTTAAAATCATGTTTTCAAGATTTATCCATGTTGTAGCTTCTATCAGTACTTCATTTCTTGTTATGACTGAATCATATTCCATTGCATAGATGTACCACATTTTGTTTATCCATTCATCCATGATGAACATTTAGGTTATTTCCACTTTTTTGCTATTATGAATAATGGTGCTAAGAACATTTGTGTTCAATAATTTTTGAGACAGGAAATAAGGTGGCTCATGAGACTAGAAGAGGGAAATACTTTCTCCACTACTCTGAAAGGTGACACCAGTGTCATAGGGCTGGAGGGGAGGGGGTTTGTGAACACTGTATGGTTGAGGATTGAAACTCCTGTCCTAGCCCCTCTGGTACTGGAATAAAGATAGGGTATTGGGGATAATGTGTGTGTGTGTGTCTGTGTATGTGTGTGCATGCTGAAAGTACTGTGTAACACATGCAGTATCATTGGGAGCCCAGGCTACTGTGATGTGGAGTAAATAGAGCTGCATGTGGCATATAGCAAGAGTGATTTCCTCCATTTACTGGAAATCTGAGAATCTTCAGTTTAATCAGCAAAAGGGGAGTCTTAGTGCAGATGCGCCAGGAACTGCCTGAGGCGAAAGTTTATGTGCTTCTTTGTATTTTGTGGAGGAGGCACCATTCCAGGGAGGCTTGGAGTTATTTAATTAGAATATTTAAAGAAATGTGACCTAATTTTTATATCCCAGCTTAGTGAAAAGGGACCTTTAAAAGGTCTATAATCACCCATGCAACTTGCTCAAACTCCTTGTGATCAATGAATCTCTTTGTCAAGGAAAACAGAGGGAACCCAGAAGTTGGAATAATAAAGGGAAAAAGAACTTATTATTTTGATGTTCTTTGGTAGTGATTTTGTTTAAGTCAGTAAAAATGTGATGGCATAAATGATGTTATAGTTATAACTTGGCAGGCTTAGTCTATGTATTGAGATACGTGTATTCCAAGTATCCAGCTTTTAGCAGCACATGGGATACACCTAAGTCAAGGGCACTGGGATCCATACCCTTCCACATCTGTAATATATTAGTTTATGTATGCCATGCTATTTTGGGGGAGTAAATAAGTAGGAGTCCTTGCATGGTGCAAATGGCTAACATGCTTGGCTACTGTCAAAAAGGTTAGGGATTTGAGTCCACCTAGATGTGCCTCAGAAAAAATGCCTGGCAATCTATTTCCAAAAAAATCAGCCATTGAAAACCCTATAGAGCACAGTTCTGCTCTAACACATGTGGATGGGGTCACCATGAGTTGGAATCAACTTGATGGCAAATGGATTAAGTAGTAATTGGCTATGGAAAATCTGAATGATAAGATGTTACATGATGTGAATGGCAATTGTATTCTCTCAGTTAACAAACAGAGATTTACTGAGTCCTAAATTGAGTTTTACATAGTCTTTGGTTTAAGCTCAAACTGGAGTTTTTATGTTGATGTTATGTATTTTTAACCTCAGATTAGATTCAATCAATGCACTTTCCATTTAGAGTGTCTGACATTTCTCCCACGAGCACCGTCAGTTAAATATCAAATAGCAAGATTAAATTCTAATAGTGTTAAACACTTTCCATCTTGAGGACTTGGTTCGCCTCCTGGGTTTATGATGCCACCAGAACATCTCATTTATAATCTGTTTAGCTGGCCTAGTCATCCTGGGGAATTTATAGTTGTGGCTACTTGAGAGGGTAATAGCATAAGGCCACAAAATGAATTATTGATTTGAAATGTACATTGATTAGGATCCAGTCAGTGAAGAATAAGAAAATACATATATTTTTGTGTGTAGAAGGAGTTTCATGTTATTTAGATATGGAATAATAGATATGAAAATGGTTATTGTTATTGTTCGATCATCCATTTTTCTAGTCTGAGAAAGATAGGCACTTATTTTCTGTAGTATTCTATGGCATTTATCATTAGCTGCTTCATATTGAGGCTATTTGTTTTATAGAGCTCACCTTTTCACCTAGATATTAAGCTCTTGAGGGAGAGTAACTATGTTTTAGTCTCTGTTGTATCCCTATGTACAAGTTCCTCATGAGCACAATTAAGTGTTCTGGAATTCCCATTCTTCACGATGTTATCCATAATTTACTATGATCCACACAGTTGAAAGCCTTTGCATAGTCAATAAACACGGGTAAACATCTTTCTGATATTCTCTGCTTTCAGCCAGGATCCATCTAACGTCAGCAGATATCCCTGGTTCCACGTCCATTTCTGAATCCAGCTTGAATTTCTGGCAGTTCCCTGTCAGTATACTGCTGCAGCCCTTTTGAATGATCTTCCACAAAATTTTACTTGCATGTGATATTAATGATATTGTTCTATAATTTCCACATTCTGTTGAATCACCTTTCTTGGGAATAGGCATAAATATGGGTCTCTTCCAGTCGGTTGGCCAGGTAGCTATCTTCCAAATTTCTTGGCATAGAGGAATGAGTACTTCCAGTGCTGCATCCACTTGTTGAAACATCTCAGTTGGTATTCTGTCAATTCCTGGAGCTTGGTTTTTCACCAATGTCTTCAGTGCAGCTTGGACTTTTTCCTCCAGTGCCATCAGTTCTTGATCATACGCTACCTCCTGAAATGGTTGAATGTCAACCAATTCTTTTTGGTATAGTGACTCTGTGTATTCCTTCCATCTTCTTTTGATGCTTCCTGCATCGTTTAAATAATCCCCCCCCAGAATCCTTCAGTATTGCATCTCGAGGCTTGAATTTTTTCTTCAGTTCTTTCAGCTTGAGAAATGCCGACCATGTTCTTCCCTTTTGGTTTTCTATCTCCAGGTCTTCGCATGTGTCATTTTAATACTTTACTTTGTCTTCTCTAGCCATCCTTTGAAATCAAACTCACTGCCATCGAGTCAATTTAAACTCATAGTGACCCTATAGGACAGAGTAGAACTGCCCTATAGGGTTTCCAAGGCTGTAATCTTTACAGAGCAGACTGCCACATCTTCCTCTAGTGGAGTGGCTGGTGGGTTTGAACAGCTGACCTTTTGGTTAGCAGCCAAGTGCTTAACCAGTGTGCCACCAGGGATCCGTTTATAGACAGACAGAGCTCTGGAACTCAGATGGAAGCCTCTTTGAGGAGTGTATACATATTCTGAGGAGCCATCTTTGTTTGGTTCTGTTTTTCCTGGTTGCTTTGAACCATGAGTCACTGGATATCTAACTGAGCAGTGAAGGAATAGCTTTGAATCAAGGTCAGACTAGACATCAGTGGTTACTCCTCAGGCCAATGAAATGTTGAATGTAAACCAGGTAGGGGCTGTATTATTGTTGACACACCCAACCTTTTGGTTCTTTTTACCACCTGGGATGTTATTTTCTTCTTCCTCATTCGAAAATATTGGATTAAAATGGCATATGTTTGGGTTCATGATATCTCGGGTGGTGGTGTTGATAAGTGAATATGTATGACCTGCTGTAAATATGTGTGACCACATAGTGTTTGCTTTTCTTCTTCTTTGCATTCTGAATCCCCCAAGTCTTTTCTAAGCGTATCCTTATGAGTTCAAGCTACCTATACCACTTCCTTGGATCCAGGATTTGGGCAAAGTAGCACAGGAGAACTATAATTCCATTGTGCACTTCCTGAATGGAAGGAAGAAAAACATGCTCTCCAGCCATTTTGGCCAGTGCCTGTGAGTGCTCAAAATGGCAGCCTTTGTTTCAGTCTTGTTTAGTGTACCCATCTCCAGTAGACTCCTAATGTATACAGACTCCTCTCCACCCTTCCCTGTCCCTGGCGAGAGATGAATGTGCATGAATTTGGCTCTAATTAGGTCACCGAACAGATGCTTTTAATCACATCATTAGCAGGGGAAATGATATATGGTACCACATAATCACAGGCCCAATGTTTTATCCACATTTGGAACTTCTTGCTTTCAAGTATCAAGAGATTTCAAAGGTAGGCTTAGGGTAAGGCCAAAATACCTGCCTTCTGTAGAAGACGGGGCTCTCCCAGGGACAGATGTTACCTAGCATGGGAGGGCTTGCTTTCTTGTGCCAGTGATGATTAAACAACAGCAGCTAGAAAATAGCCTTGGTACACAGTGCCCATTGCCATTTCTCACTATTGTCAGAATGTCTTAATTGCTTTTTTCCTTGTTGTTATTTGTTTAATTATGGCAATGCCATCCTATGGGAGAGAACTAATTAACCTTCTGTCAAGAAACCAACTCTGCTATATTGCGTTAATGGCTCTGTGTGTCTCAGGGCAGATTTTAAAAATATTTTTCTGTTTTGATATTACTGTTGACATCTTGACAGGAAATAGTTTTTATTTTTAGCAAATACAGTTGCATATAACTCTTTTAGGTTAATATGGGTATTATATTGCTGTTAATAATTATTATACATAAAATTATGGTAAACGGATGGTAATTTAAATTTAGTCAACTACAAAAGAGTTTCTCACAGACGTGCTTGCTACCTGTGGTAAGTCGAAAGGAGATGTTGAAGTGAGGAGGGAAAGAGAGGGGGAAAAAGAGGAAGGGAGCTAACATTCCCTTAATGTCAACCACATATCAACATTTAATATCTCCACAACCCTGCGAAGTAGGAACTAGTCTCTCCATTGAATAAATGAGAAAATTCAAGGTCCTGAGAGGTTGTAAAAGTAAAACATAGAGCCAGTGGTCGCACTGAGGTTGTTATGATTTCAAAGTCAGGGCTTTTCCCACAAAAACAAGTAGCAATTGGGTAGAGTTTGGTTCCTGAATGGGCACTGTCTGTGCATTATGCCATTACTGTCCACAGCTGTTCAGTTTGTGACTTACCTGTAAGAAATATTGAGGTCTTTATAGGATGGACTATTTTAACTTTGTTCTCAATTCCATTTTATATCCCAAATCTTGTTTTGTCGTTTCTTAGGTCCATTTCTTATGCCATCTTACATTATTATGTATTCGTGTAAGCTGTCTTAACTCCTTTCTGAAAGGTATTAAAGTACAAAAAAAAAAAGTGATTTTTCACAATGACCTGTATTTTAGAAGTGAAAAGTCACACACCTAGTAAGTAGGAGAATTGGGCCCTGAACCTGTTTTTTTTGACTCTATGTTTGCTTCACCACACCATGTGGCTTATTAAAAGGTACTAATAATGGAGGGAAAAAACACTAGAATCAAGCACATACTAAATAAATGGCTGTCTTGGTTATCTAGTTCTGCTATAACAGAAATACCACAAGTGGATGGCTTTAACAAAGACGAATTTATTCTCTCACAGTCTAGTAGGCTAGAAGTCTGAATTCAGGATACCAGCTCCAGGGGAAGGCTTTCTGTCTCTGTTGGCTCTGGGGGAAGGTCTTTGTCATAAATATTCCCTGGCCGAGGAGCTTCTCAGCGCAGAGATCCTGGGTCCAAAGGATGTGCTATTCTCCTGGCTCTTGTTTCTTAGTGGTATGAGGTCCCCATGCCTCTCTGCTTACTTTTCTCTTTTATATCTCAAAAAAGATTGATTTAAGACACAACCTAATCTTGTAGATTGAATCCTGACTCATTAACATAACTGCTGCAAATCTCATCTCATTAACATTATAGAGGTAGGATTAACAACACATGGGAAAATCACATCAGGTGACAAAATGGTGGACAGTCACACAATACTGGGAATCACTGCCTAGCAAATTGACATAAGGTTTTTTGGGAGGACACAATTCAATCTATAACAGTGGCTTTGCTGAGGCAGAAGAGTAATGTAGTCTTCGAGGAAAAAGAAAATGAGCAAGAAGGAACATTCCTACCTAACTGTTAAGCCAAAAGCTATGCTGAAATACACCGACCAGGATGTAGAATAGTCTAGAGCTTTTTGTAGATTCAAATACATTAATTTTCATAATCTATTATTGTTAGTTGAGTCTGTTAATTTATAGAAGGATAGGAATAGTTTACATACCTTGTCTGGTAATCAAGATCTTGTTTCTTAACTGAACCCGTAAGTGATTCATCCCCATTAGCAACATTCCTAAATATTTGTCTAGGACCTGAACATGAGGTGTTATATATCATATTAAGGCACCTTATCTTCCCCAGGTGGTAAAAATGGTTTGTGCTCATGTGCTAAACTAAAGGTTGATGGTTCAAACCCACCAGCAGCACCACAAAAGAAAAGCCTGGGTATCTGCGTCCATAAAAATTGCATACAAAAAAACCCTATGGAGCAGTTCTACTCTGTAACACATGGAATCGCTATGAATTGGAATCCAATCGATGGCAATGGGGTTTTTTTTTTTTTTTCTGGTTATCTTCCCTATGGGACTCCCTGGGTGTTTGAAATGGTTAAGGCATTAAGCTGCTAGCTGAAAGGTTGGAGGTTCAGGTCCACTCACAGATGCCTCAGAAAAAAGGGCTGGTGACCTATTTCTGAAAAATCAGCCATTGAAAACCCTGTGGAGCACAGTTCTACTGTGGCACACATGAAGTCTCCATGAGTCAGAAATAATTCAATGGCAGCTTGTTTTTTTATCTTTCCTACTGAGTTTAAAAGATAATAATCTTATATATATTGTAATACAAGGTAGTGTACAATAAGTGTCAGTTCTTAGCAAATGATACTAGAAGCCATATTTATATATAAATACCCTTCCTTTTCAATATTTCAGACCTCTGAAGAACGTTAAAAAACAACCAAACCCATTGCTGTCCAGTAGATTCTGACTCATAGTGACCCTATAGGACAGAATGGAACTGACCCATAGCGTTTCCAAGGAGTGGCTGGTGGATTCGAACTGCCAACCTTTTGGTTAGCAGCTGATCACTTCAGTCAAGACTACCCGACCCCGATGTATAGATGAGAAAACTGAGGTAGAGGAAAGGAAAGTGGTTTTCTTAGAGTTAGCCAGCAGGTGAGAGCTTCTAGGCCCTGAGGAACTTGGGTGTGAAGACCAGACTTATCTTTCAGACATTCTTCAGCGAATTTCTGCACCAGAAATACAGATAGAGTTTGTTAGTAGCTTTTCTTTGGAAAAAAAAATAAGCTTTCACAGACTTATTAGTTTCCTTGTGCATTAAAGGATGATAATACCTACCTCTTAGGGAATGAATAAAATAAGCTTGCATAATTCATAGCCTAGAAACCATCCTCAATCAATGTAAATGTTCTCTCTTTCTCTTGCTTTGATGATCTGGAAAAGAAAACTTACTAATTATGTCCTAGATGGATGTAGAAAATTTTATTCCAAAGTAGTTAATCCTATGTAAATGGTGTTTCTAAATTGCTGCTAAATTTTATAAGGCCTAGAGTTTCATATAATTAATTAATCATTTCCAGAACAACTCAACAGTAAGAATCGCAATTAGAGAACAAACATGGCTTTTGAAAGATGTACTGTAAATTTTCTGATGTTTGCTTTTTGTTTAGAATAACGATGGTGCCATTCCTTTCACATGATTTTGCTCCCCTAAAACACAGTGAGGCCGATAGAAGGTTACATAAATTAATTAGGGAAGACGTCATTATTTTTGCCTGGTGCAACTTTATAACTGTAGAAATACTTGAAGTCATGTGTTTTATTCCCTATCAAGTCCTCCAGGTTTATGTGTATGAGGTTCAACATGTTTTTTTGTTCTGAGATCTTTGAGTGAATGGTACGTGGTACATGGCAAGATCCAGGCCTTGAGTTACTGTCCCATCATAAACCCAATGCTGCTTAAAAATAACTGATCTAGTGTAATGAAAACTCCAAAAGCGTTCTATTTAACAGTAGATGCAGGCGATGGTGCTATTTTATGATTCATTTAATTTTAACTCAGTTTGTGGAGTGCCTACTGTGTGCTTGCTCAAGGGAGGATTTGCAGCAAAAATGCTTTACCACAGAGCATTGCAGTCTCTGTGATCTGTTTCAGAATGCCTCCTCAAATTTAGTACCAGAATATTATGTATATGTCATTTGTTTTCTGTTTTATGCTGTTCTAAATTGTAAACATGCCACAAGCAATTTCCCTTTCTCCTCTTCTAAACTTTATTTTCTTTGAAATTCTTACAGATACATCTTGATGTTTCAAGGAGCTGTCACCTGTGAACCTCTTAGATCGGACCAGTTTTGACTGGGAGAATTGACATCTTCGAGACCTCGTGGAAAAGAGGCCGCAAGTCAGCGTTCCAGATCTGGAAAATGTCATCCCATTGTTTCATCAGCTGAACTTGGGCCACAATAAGATAGAATGGAGGATAAATTACAATACATCAATGCTGCGAGTGAACATTACAAAAGTTTTTTTTAAGTGAGATAAGATTTACGTAACAAAATTCACCATTTTAGCCATAGTAAAGTGTACAATTCAGTAGTTTTTAGTATATTAACGGTGTTGTGCAACCACCACCACTATCTAATTCCAAAAGGTTTTTTTTTTTTTTAATCACCTGTTACAGATTAAATTGTGCCCTCTAAAAATATGTGTTAGAATCCTAACTCAGACCTGTGGATGTAATCCCATTTGGGAATAAGGTTTTGTTATGTAGATGAAACCATATCAGTGCAGGTTGTGTCTTCAACCCAACCACTTTTGAGATATTAAAAAAACTGATGAAGCATAGAGCAAGCAAGCAGAAATGGGGGAAAGGTAGATGCCACACAGAGATCTCCAAAGAACACTGAAAGGCACACTTGAAAAGCTGAGACAAGAATTTTCCCCTGGAGTTGACAGAGACAGATCCTTCCCTTAGAGCTAGTGCCCTGAATTTGGACTTCTAGCCTCTGAACTGTGAGAAAATAAATTTCTGTTTCTTAAAGCCACCCACTTGTGGTATTTCTGTTACAACAGTATTAGATAATTAAGATAGCACCCCAAATAGAAACGCATCACCCTTTCAGCAATAACTCTCCACCCCTCTCTCCCATCTGCCCTGGTAGCCATGAGTAAACTTTGATCTCTATGCATTTGTCTTTTTCAGATAGTTTATGTAAGTAGGATCATACAATATCTGTCATTTTGTGTCTGACTTATTTCATTTAGTATAGTGTTTTCAAGGTTCATCCATGTCATAGCATGTATCAGAACCTCATTTCTCTTTATGGCTGAATAATACTCCATGATGTATATATACTATATTTTGTTAATTCATTTATCTGTTGATGGACACTGGGGTTGTTTCCACCTTTTGGCTATTGTAAATAATGCTGTAATGAACATTGGTGTACAAGTGTCTGTTTGAGTCTCTGCTTTCAAGTATTTTGGGTATAAACTTAGGAGTAGAATTGCTGGATCATATGGTAGTTCTGGAACACTGGTGGCGCAGTGGTTAAGAGCTCGGCCGCTAACCAAAAGCAGCAATTCGAATCCACCAGCCAACCCTTGGAAACCCTACGGGGCAGTTATACTCTGTCCTGAAGGGTCACAGTGAATCAGAATAGACTCAACCGCAACAGGTCTGGTTTTTTTGGTTTATGGTAATTCTATGTTTAACTTTTTGAGGAACCACCAAGTTCTTTTCCACAGCACTGTACCATTTTACATTCCCACCAGCAATGCATGAGGATTCCAATTTCTCCACATCCTTGCCAATGTTCATTATTTTCCATTTGTTAATAGTCATCCTAGTAAATGTGAACGGGTATCTCATTGTGGATTTGATTTGCATTTCCCTGTTGACTAATGACATTGAACATCTTTTCATGTGCTTGGTTATTGGCTATTGGTGCTGGTGAACATTTTTTAAAATAAGTTTTTATTTAGAAATGATGTTAGATCTACAGACTAGTTGCAAAGAAAGTATAGACAGTTCCCATATGCTCCTTACCCATGTTTCCCCCTTGTCAATATCTTACACTGCCATGTTATGTGGGGCAAAACTAACAAGCCAACATTAGTACAGCACTATAAAGTAAACCACAGATTTCATTTGTATTTCACAAGTTCTCACACTAATGTCCTTTTTTTGTCCCAGGATACATTCCAGGATTCCACGTGGCACTTAGTTTTCATTTTTCCTTAATTTCTGATATGTGACAGTTTCTCACATTTTTTTATGACCTTGGCAGTTTTTAAAAAAAAATTTTTTTAATTGTACTTCAGGTGAAGGCTTACAGAACAAATAGTTTCTCATGAAACAGTAGTACACATATTGTTTTATGACATTGGTTAACAACCCCACAAAATGTCAACCCTCTCCCTTCTCGAACTTTTTTTTTTTTGGTGAAAATATACATAGCCAAAGCTACACCATTTCAAAAATTTCTACATGCACAGTTCAGTGACATCAACTACGCTCTTCCAATAGTGCTGCTATTCTCACTTTAGGTGAAGGCTTGCAAAACAAAATAGTTTCTCATTTAACAATTAGTACACATGTTGCCCTATGACAATGGTTAACAATCTCATAACACATCAACACTATCCTTACTCAACCTTGGGTTCCTTATCACTAGCTTCCTTGTCCCCTTGTGCCTTCTCGCTCTTATCCCTGGACTGCTGTGCCTCATTAGTCCCATTTGGTTTTATGGGGCTGTCCACTCCCCAGCTGAATGGTGAACCTCGGAAATGATTTCACCAATGAGCTAAAAGGGTGTCTGGGGGCCATACTCTTGGGGTTTCTCCAGTCTCCTTTAGGCCAGTAAATCTGGTCTTTTTTTGTGAGTTAGAATTTTGTTCTACATCCTTCTCCAGTTCTGTCCAGAACCCTCTGTTGTGATCCTGGTCAGAGCAGTCAGTGGTGGTAGCCGGGCACCATCTAGCTGTACTGGACTCAGTCTGGTGGAGGCCTTGGTAGTTGTGGTCCATTAGTCCTTTGGACTAATCTTTTCCTTGTATCTTGTTCTCTTCATTCCCCCTTGCTCCCGAAGGGATGAGACCAGTGGAGTATCTTAGATGGCTGCTCACAGGCTTTTAAGACCCCAGACACTACTCACCAAGGTAGAATGTAGAACATTGTCTTTATAAACTGTTATGCCAATTGAGCTGGAAGTTCCCTGAGACCATGGTCCCCACAGCCCTGCACCCAGCAATTCAGTCCTTCAGGGAGTTTGGATGTGTCTATGGGGCTTTCATGACCTTTCCTTGTATAAGTTGTGCTGGTTTCCCCTGTATTGTGTACTGTCTCACCCTTCACCCAAGATACCACTTATCTATTGCCTATTTAGTATTTCCCTCCCACCCCTCCCATCCCTGGTAAACAACAAAGATTGTTACAGTTTCTGTGTGAACTTTCTCATGGGTTTTTACAATAGAGGTCTCATACAATCTTTGTCCTTTTGTGATTGACTTATTTCACTCAGCATAATGTCCTCCAGTTTCATCCATGTTATGAGATGCTTCACAGATTCATCGTTGTTCTTTCTCGTTGCATAGTACTCCATTGTGTGTATGTACTGTAGTTTGTTTATCCATTCATCTATTGATGGGCATCTAGGTTGTTTCCATTGTTTTGCTATTGTGAACAATGCTGCCACGAACATAGGTGTGCATATGTCTATTCGAGTGGTGACTCTTATTTCTCTAGGATATATTCTTAGGAGTGGGATTGCTGGATTGAATGGTATGTCTATTTCTAGCTTTCTGAGGAAGTGCCGTATCATTATCCAAAATGGTTGTATCATTTTGCATTCCCACCAGCAGTGCATAAGAGTTCCGATCTCCCTGCAGCCCCTCCAACGTTTGTTATTTCCAGTGTTTTTGACTCGTGCCAGTAATGCTGGGGTGAGATGGTATCTCATTGTGGTTTTAATTTGCATTTCTCTAATGGCTAGTGATCGCGAGCATTTCCTCATGTGTCTGTTGGCCATTTGAATGTTGTCTTCTTTGGTGAAGTGTCTGTTCATTTCCTTTGTCCATTTTTTAATAGGATTATTTGTCTTTTTGATGTAGAGGTGTTGGATTTTCTTGTAGATTATGGAGATTAGACCTTTGTCTGACTTGTACTGACCAAAAATTTTTCCCCCGTCTGTAGGTTCTCTTTTTACTGTTTTGATGAAGTCTTTTGAAGAGCATAGGTGTTTGATTTTTAGAAGATCCCAGTTAACTAACTTATCTTTTGGGGTTTGTGCATTGATGGTTATGGTTTGTATCCTGTTAATGCCGTGTATTAATGCCTGTAGTGTTGGTCCTATTTTTTCTTCTATGAACTTTATAGTTTTAGGCTTTATATTCAGGTCTTTGATCCATTTTGAAGTAGTTTTTGTATATGGTGTGAGGTATGGGTCCTGTTTCATTTTTTGGCAGATGGATATCCAGTTTTGCCAGCACCATTTGTTAAAAAGACTGTCTTTTCCCAATCTGATGGACTTTGGGCCCTTGTCGAAGATCAGTTGACCATAGGTGGATGGATTTACATCTGGGTTCTTAATTCTGTTCCATTGGTCAATGTGTCTGTCGTTGTACCAGTACCAGGCTGTTTTGACTACTGTAGCTGTATAGTAGGTTCTGAAGTCAGGTAGTGTGAGTCCTCCAACTTTATTCTTCTTCTTCAGTCGTGCTTTACTTATTCGGGGCTTCTTTCCTTTCCATATAAAGTTAATAATTAGTTTTTCCATCTCTTCGAAGAATGTTGTTGGTATTTGGATGAGGATTGCATTGTATTTGTAAATTGCTTTGGGTAGAATTGTCATTTTCACAATGTTGAGTCTACCTATCCATGAGCATGGTATGTTTTTCCATTTATGTAGATCCCTTTGGGTTTCTTGCAGTAGTGTTTTGTAGTTTTCTTTGTATAGGTCTTTTACATCCCTGGTTAGATTCATTCTTAAGTATTTTATCTTTTTAGGGGCTATCATAAATGGTATTGTTTTCCTGATTACCTTTTCATCATTCTCTTTATTGGTGTATAGGAATCCAACTGATTTTTGAATGTTTATCTTGTATCCTGCTACTCTGCTGAATCTTTTTATTAGTTCCAGTAGATTTCTCGTGGAGTCTTTAGGGTTTTCTATGTATAGTATCATATCATCTGCAAACAGGGACAGTTTAATGTCTTCACTACCAATTTGGATGCCATTGATTTCTTTTTCTTGCCTTATTGCTCTAGCTAGAACTTCCAGCACAATGTTAAACAGGAGTGGTGATAAAGGGCATCCTTGTCTTGTTCCTGTTTTCAGGGGGAATGTTTTCAGTCTCTCTCCATTAGGAATGATGTTGGCCATTGGTTTTGCATAGATACCCTTTATTGTGTTGAGAAATTTCCCTTCTATACCTATTTTATTGAGAGTTCTTATCAGGAATGGGTGTTGGACTTTGTCAAATGCTTTTCTGTGCCAATTGAGATGATCATGTGATTCTTTTCTTTCCTTTTATTTATGTGGTGGATTATGTTGATTGATTTTCTAATATTGAACCATCCTTGCATACCTGGTATGAATCCTGCTTGGTCATGGTGTAGTATTTTTTTGATATGATGCTGAATTCTATTGGCTAGAATTTTGTTAAGACTTTTTGCATCTATATTCATGAGAGATATCGGTCTGTAATTTTCCTTTTTTGTGATGTCTTTGCCTGGTTTTGGTATCAACGTTATGCTGGCTTCATAGAATGAATTTGGAAGTCTTACTTCCTCTTCTATGCTCTGAAATAGCTTGAGTAGTACTGGTACAAGCTCTTCTGTAAATGTTTTGTAGAATTCTCCAGTGAAGCCGTCTGGGCCAGGGCTTTTTTTGGTTGGGAGTTTTTTTTTTTTTATTTCCTTTTCAATCTCTTCTCTTGTTATGGGTCTGTTCAGATTTTCAACATCATTTTGTGATACTTTGTGTAGGTAGTGTGTTTCTAGAAATTTATCCATTTACTCTAGGTTTTCAAATTTGTTGGAGTATACTTTTTCGTAATATTCTGTTATAATCCTTTTTATTTCAGTTGGGTCTGTTGTAATGTCCCCCATTTCATTTTTTATTTGGGTTATTTGCGTCGTCTCCTGTTTTTCTTTTGTCAGTCTGGCCAGTGGTTTGTCGATTTTGTTGTTTCTTTCAAAGAACTAACTTTTGGTTTTGTTGATTCTTTCTGTTGTTTTTCTGTTCTCTATTTCATTTATTTCTGCTCTGATCTTTACTATTTCCTTTCTTCCGGTGGCTGTGGGCTTTTTTTGCTGTTCTCTTTCTATTTGTTTGAGTTCTGTAGTTAATGTTTTGATTTTGTCCCTTTCTTCTTTTTTGATATGTGCATCTATTGCTATAAATTGTCATCTGAGGACTGCCTTTGCTGTGTCCCAAAGGTTTTTGGTATGATGTGTTTTCATTCTCATTTGATTCTAGGAAGTTTTTGATTCCATCTCTGATTTCTTCTATTGCCCAGTGATGTATAAGCTGGGTATTATTCAGTTTCCATGTAATTGATTTTTTTTCCTTGCTCTTTCTGTTGTTAATTTCTACCTTGATGGCATTGTGGTCAGAGAAGATACTTTGAATTATCTCAACGTTTTGGATCTTGTTGAGGATTGCTCTGTGGCCTAAGAAGTGGTCTATTCTGGAGAACGTTCCATGTACATTGGAAAAGAATCTGTACTTTGCGACTCTTGGATGAAGTGTTCTATATATGTCTAGGAGGTCAAGTTGGCTGACTGTGCCCTTTAGGTCTTCTATATCTTTGCTGAGTTTCTTCTTAGTTGTTCTGTCCTTTACTGAGAGTGGTGTGTTGAAGTCTCCTACTATTATTGTGGAACTGTCAATTTCTCTTTTCAGTTTTGTTAGAGTTTGTTTTATGTATTTTGGAGCCCTGGGTGTGTAGATGTTTATCATGGTTATGTCTTCATGATGGATCACCCCCTTAATAATTATATACTGTCCTCCTTTGTCTTTTATGGTGGATTTTGTTTTAAAGTCTATTTTATCTGAGATTTGTACTGCCACTCCTGCTCTTTTTTTGTAGTTGTTAGCTTGATATATTTTTTTTCCAACATTTGACTTTTATTAAATTCACATCTTTGTTTCTAAGGTGTGTCTCTTGTAGACAGCATATTGATGGATCCTGTTTTCTTATCCATTCTGTCACTCTCGGTCTCTTTATTGGGTGCATTGAGTTCATTTACATTCAGTGTAATTATTGATTGACGTGAGTTTGTTGCTGTCATTTTGTAGTGATTTTTTTTGTGGTGCTCTTGTTTTCTTTGTTCTTCTTACTCTCCTGTACTGAGTTACTTTTGTTTGTGGATTATTTTTTCATTTCTTTTGTTTTTGCTGAGACTGTATGTTTTTCCTCTTCATGTTTATGAGTATGTTTATTAACTTTCTTTTTGGTTACCATGAAATTTTCCCTTATCTTTCTACGTTTGAAGCAGTCTATTATTACTTGGTATCGCCTTGTCTTCCTCTCCATTAGAAGGTTCTATACCTACACTGTTTATTCCCTCTTTTATTGTTTTGATGTTGGTTGTCATTTACTGATTAACTGCTCTGATTATCTGTTGTATTTCTTTTGGTTTTGGATAGTCCTTGAGAGTTCATTTCCTAGATTGGTATCTGGCTGGTACAATCCTGCGTCCTAGATTCTGCCTGTGAGCTGAAGTTGTTTGTTCTCAGATCGAAGAACTCTCTTTAATAATTCTTATAAGTTTGGTTTGGCTTTTACATATTCCTTTAATTTCTGTTTATCTGGAAATGACCTAATTTCACCATCATATTTGAACTAGAGTTTTCCAGGATATATTATTCTTGGCTGGCAATTTTTTTCTTTCAAGATTTTATATATGTCATCCCATTGCCTTCTTGCCTGCATGCTTTCTGCGGAATAATCTGAGCTTAGTCTTATTGTTTCTCCTCTGTATGTGACTTCTTGTTTTTCATGAGCTGCTCTCAGGATTCTTTGTTTGTCTTTGGTTTTGGCGAGTGTGATTAAGATATGCCTTGGTGATTTTCTTTTGGGGTCTATTCTATATGGGGTTCTTTGAGCTCATTGGATGGCCAGCTTTTCCTCTTTCATGATATTGGGGAAGTTTTTTGTCAGCATTTCTTCAATGATCCTCTCTGTGTTTTTGGTTTTCTCCCCCTGTTCTGGAACTCCAATCACTCATAAATTTTTGCTTTTGATTGTATCCCACATAACTCTCAGGGTCTCTTCATTTTTCTTTGTTCTTTTTTCTGAGTTTTCCTCAAACAGAGTTGTATCCAAGTGTTTGTGTTCAATTCCACTGATCCTATCTTCCACCATTTCAAATCTGCTCCTCAGCCCTTCTATGACACTGTCCATTTCTGAAATCTTGTTTATCTTTTGGATTTCTAATTGTTGTTTTTGCATAATTTCTAGTTGTGAATTTATTTTGGCATTTTGTTCCTGCATTATTTTCCTGAATTCTTCCAGTTTTTTGTCTGTATTTTCCATGAATTTGTCTATTTTTTCCTCATTTTTATCTGCTTTTTGTTTCAGCTCTTGGAGAATTCTGAGTATTAGAGATTTGAATTCCCTATCAGGTAGTTCTAGTGTCTTTTATTCCACTGGAAAGTCATCTGGTGTTTTATTTTGGATGCCTACTGGAACCATCCTGTCCTTTTTTTGTAAATGTTTTGATATTGTCTGCTGTTTTTGGGGCATTCGGTAGTTATTTTTCTCGTTTGTTGATTGTAGATTTGTTTGTTTTGTCCCTTTTGTTTAAATTTGGCTATGTCTGAGCAGGTGGGCTGTGTGTTCTTTGTTGTTTGCTCGTCTGTGGGCACAGCACTTTTTGCCTCCTTCTCCAATTGGCAGGGTCAGTCACTCAGATATGGTATGGTAGGGCAGGTCCAGCTGAAGAGAAGTTACTGGGATGGGCCGTCTGTGACACCTACTACAGCCACCAGGGCGGGTTGGCAATCAGTGCAGGGCAGGTTCCAGTAGGCCGTGACTGTGCTGCTTGGTGGTGTGATGTTAAGCGCACGGTGCAGGTAGGCAGGATGTAGCGGGGAGATTGTTATGTGTGGAGCTAAGATGGATATAGGAGAGAGGAGAGAGGAACAGGAACCAAAAACTTACAAATAAACAAAAAAGAATGCTAGGGGAGCTTGTTGTTGGAGTGGAGAGATGAGAGACTATGAAATGGAGAAAAACACACAGGGAAGAGGAAGAAAAAAAAAAAAGAAAAGAGAAGAATGAATAAATAAAAATCAGAAAGGGAAAAGAACAGCAACTTTCCCAGAGATTCCCACCACTGTGGCTATGAGGTCTGGGGAAGTTGTTCTCAGGTGTTTCAGTCCAGCCTGGCTAGAAGTTGTGGTATACAATCCCAGGTATTCAGGGACCAGAAAGAGAAGGAAGATATAGAGAGACAAGAAGCTGAGTAGTGATGAAAGACAAAAAGGGAAAAAGAGGGAAAAGAAAACCAAACAAATTAAAAAAAAAAAAAAGAACAAGAAAAGCCCCCCAAAAAACAGAAAAGAAAAAAAAAAAAACACAACAAAAAAAGAAATGTCCTCAGGGATCCCTCTGCAGGTCTGTTCAAGCCGAGGTGGTAGGTTCCAAACCGTGCAGCACCACCTGGCCAGAACAGGCTCCCAACTCAAGAAAAGGAAAAGAAAATAAACAATTCAAAACAAACAAACGAACAAAAGCCCCAGGATCCCACTAGCCCAGCAG
The DNA here is from genome assembly GCA_030035585.1 of Dugong dugon. Taxonomy (NCBI): domain Eukaryota; kingdom Metazoa; phylum Chordata; class Mammalia; order Sirenia; family Dugongidae; genus Dugong; species Dugong dugon. Next base: position 72,026,479 of record CM057460.1, read on the forward strand.
CCCAGACCGGCAAGCAGCTCCACACTCGAACAGAGCTCTGCAGCCCCTCAGGAAGAAGCAAAGATGGCGCATGGAGCCAGGTATTTGAGTGAAAGGAGGGGGAGGTGGTGAGAGGTAAGGAAGAAATCAAAAGAAGCGGAAAAAAAGCAACACCAGCAGCCAACAAATGGCACTCAGAGAGCCGGCCTGTTCAGGTGGGTGGAATCCAAGCAGCCGGTGCTTCCCAGACAAGAGACTGTGGCCGCAGGAAGCAGAGGAGGTCAAGTGGTGGTGAAGAAGGGTGGGGAGTGGGAAAGCATATATCGCAAATTACTGGTTGTTTTTTCTCCTGCTGGAAGCTCCGTGAACCTGCTTTCTCGTACCCCCGTTTGCTGGTCTCCAGTAGGAGTCCAAGATGGTGGATCCGCGCTGCATTAGCTGATAGGGGACCTCTGCATGAATCTCTCCTCGCTCTCCGTTCTCTGTCAGTTTTCTCACCCCATTTGGTGCTTGGCTAAGTTCTTTATCTCTTCATTTGATGTTTTAGAGTTTCAGGATTGTTGTTTTCTCTGTTCGGCTTAGTTTTTCAGATCTTTGCTGTGGAGGGACGGCATGGTGCTTCTGCCTAGAGTGCCATTTTGCTGGAAGTCTACCTTGGCAGTTTTGAGGAATGCTATTTGGAATTTTTTAGAGTGTTCCTCTTTTTGGATTTGTCTGATGTTTCTGTCTTGGTTAGACTGGGCTTGTGGGCTTTTGAGAAGAATACCACAGAGGAGAAGTTCCTTCCTCATCACAACATATCAGGAGGTACACGATAGCAACACAACTCATCACTGAAGAGGTTAAATTTGATCATTTAGTTAAGGTAGTGTTTGCCAGGTTTCTACATGGCAAAGTTATTGTTTTCTTTTTCCATACTCTATTCTTTGGATGCAAGTAACGAAATCCAGCCTATGTTCAACAGGTGGAGTGGGTGGGGAGGGGATTAAGTATGTACTTATATCAGTTGAAATTCTTCTGCAGGACAGATTTGTTCCTCTCCCCACTGAACTGCAGTTTGAGATGCTGATATGATGAAATCTGAATCAGTGAGATATCTAATGCTGTTTGTTCAGGAGAAGTACAAACTTTGATTTTTCCAGCCTGTTCCCTTGGGAGTGGCAGGAGAAGTACGAAAATTTCTGGGGCAGTCATTTCAGCATCACCCAGACAAAAGGGGCACTTTTGCTGGTCCACACACTTCAGAGAGTGCCCTCTGGCCTTCATCCAGGCACTCTCTTCCCCACGAGATGAAGAGTCCCTGGAGCAAGGGGATGTGCTCACCTAGAGTCTGTATCACCCCTTCAAGGTCATGCTCCAGGTATGCAGGACCCTGGAATTCTCTGCCCAAATGGCCTTGAGTCCACTTCCAAACTGTTCATGGCTCTCTTCTCTTATTTCTTAAGACAGGTCTGTTCTCCAGAAGGCAGACTGGACCACTAATGTGCACACTCCAAAGCCTGAGGGGTAGTCAAATGGGTGGTGTAGTCAGAGTCAAGATATGTAGTCTGGGGTGTCCAAATATGTGTGGTCAGAGGTGCAGGCTAGAGCTGGTTTTGAGAAGGAAAGGGGACAGTCCATGGGTCAGAGGCTGGGGTTGGCTCTCCCTTTGATGTCATGTTCTGGTGCTGTGTTCTTGTGCAAGTTCTGAAAATTCTGAGAATTCTAAATTTGAATTTGGCCTTTAGGGTTTCTGAAAGAGTGTATTTCTTAAGACAGGAAAATAGGACATTTTTTTTTTTTAATAGTTTGCTAGCTTCCACCATGCGTCTGTCAGTTTGTCATACTGTGGTGGTATCTGATATTATTACTGATGTCAGTTGGATTATAGCTGAAAGCTCAAAATACTAGAAAGATGCTTACCTGTGTTTCATTGACTATGCAAAGGCATTTGACTGTGTGGATCATAACAAATTATGGACAACATCGTGAAGAATAGGAATTTCAGAACACTTAATGGTGCTCATAAGGAATCTGTACATACACTAAGAAGCAATCGTTCAAACAGAGCAAGGGGATACTGCGTGGTTTAAAGTCAAGAAAGGTGTGTGTCACGGATGTATCCTTTCATTACACTTATTCAATCTGTATGCTGAGCAAATAATCCAAGAAGCTGGACTGTATGAAGAAGAACAGGGCATCAAGACTGGAGGAAGACTGATTAACAACCTGTGTTATGCAGATGACCCAAGGTTGCTTGCTGAAAGTGAAGAGGACTTGGAGCACTTACTGATGAAGATCAAAAACCACAGCCTTCAGTATGAATTACACTTAACATAAAAAAAACAAAAATCTCCACAACTGTACCAATAAGCAACACCAAGATAAATGGAGAAAATACTGAAATTTTCAAAGATTTCTTTTTACTTGGATCCACAATCAATGCTCATGGAAGCAGCAGAAATCAAAAGATGCATTGCATTGGGCAAATCTGCTGCAAAAGACGTCTTTAAAGTGTTGAAAAGCTGAGATGTCACCTTGAAGACTAAGGTGCGCCTGACCCAAGCCATGGTGTTTACAATTGCCTCATAAGCAAGTGAAAGCTGGACAATGAATAAGGGAGATCGAAGAAGAATTGATGCCTTTGAATTATGGTGCTAGAGAAGAATATTGAATATATCATGGACTTCCAGAAGAAGGAACAAATCTGTCTTGGAAGAAGTATAGTCAGAATGCTTATTAGAAGCGAGGATAGTGAGACATAGTCTCACATAGTTTGGACATGTTATCAGGAGGGACCAGTCCCTGAGAAGGACATCATGCTTGTAAAGTAGAGGGCCAGTGAAAAACAGGAAGACCCTCAAGGAGATGGACTGACACAGTGGCTGCAACAATGGCCTCAAGTGTAACAATGACTATGGGATGGTGCAAGACTGGGCAGTGTTTCGTTCTGTTGTACATGGGGTTGCTATCAGTCAGAACTGGCTTGATGACACCTAACAATAACAATAACAACGGATAACAATGAAACAGTTTGCTAGCTTGATTTATAATTTAGATACTGGCATTTAGGCTTCTATTTGTACTCTTGTCCTAAACTCTGAAAATAGCTAGGGAAGGCCTGCTTATGGGCAAAAATAAATGGAGAAAATCTCAGGACTGTTGGCAGTAAATCTTTCCCCCTGGCTCCAGCACACTGGAATGTTATGCCCTCAAAACAACAGCTATACCATGTCTCTGAGTACTTCCCTTGGGACAGAAAATCTTCAAATTCCTTGACAGGCATGAATGTAGTGGCTTCTTAGCTCTCATGATAGAGGGTGTATCTTCCCTTTTGTCTACCTAGAATTCCCTATCCACCTAGAATTCCATTCTCACTTCTTTTCACCTATCCAAGCTCCAAATATACAAAATTATAATTCTTCCACAAAGCTTTTCTTGAGTCTACAAATCTCTTGTCCAGAAATGTGATATTTTTACTCATTTGTAGCTGTGGGTTTCTGCAGGTTGCTGTCCTTTTCCTTTAGGTACTTAGAATGCAGTTCTGATATGTGGCCACCAAGTAAATAGTGGCTCTTGGATTAGTGGTCCGCATAGCCCAAAGCTCTGAAGTCTTTTAAGGCACAGTTGAACTGAGAATTTAATGTGGCTTTCCACTCAAATGGCTAAGTATAAATATTGTATTAAAAATATCTATTTAAATAAGATATATAATTAAAACAAGGCTGAGAGAAATGCTCAAGAATAGGAATAATTAGATGGTTATTAATTAATCATCAGTTATTCATTAATCAAATATTTTAAAAATTATTTGATTTAATAATATAATTAAATTAATTATTCATTAATCAAATAATTTTATCCTACATTTGTTAGAATGTTTTATGTGTTCTATCTGCAACTGTTTATTTGATTCAAAAGCTCTCTTGGGGGGAACTCTAGAATTTCAAGTAACCCTAAAACCAAAAGGCCAAACCAGATGCCATTCAGTCAGTTCTGACTTATGGTAACCCCATGAGTGTCAGAGTAGAATTGCGCTCCATAGGGTTTTCAGTGGTGATTTTTCAAAAGTGGTTGCCAGCATTATCTTTTGAGGTATCTCTGGGTAGACTGGAACCTACAACCTTTTGTATCTAAAAAATATTAAAATTTATCTAGGTTATAAAACAGAGCAGTTTCATCTGAAAGTAGTTTCAATTGAAAACTTATATAATATATATCTCAATTTTATACAGTTTAAATTTTGGTTGTATTCCGCATGCACTGCCTTTAATTGTTTAATTAATTCATTCAACAAGTATATTAAGCATCTGCTATGCTAGGCTGTGTTCTAGGTACTGAGGATATAATAGCAAACAAAGAGACAAAAAGTATTTCTCTTACAAAGGCTTCATTTTAAGGAACCTAGACAATTAAAAAAGTAAGTAAAATACATGCTTTGTTAGACAGTGACAAGTGTTACAGAAAAAAATAAAACAGGAAATGGCGTGAGAGTGTGAGTTGCAGTTTAAATAGGATGATTAGGGAAGGCTTTACTGCAAAGATATTTGAGCAAAGACCTGATGGAGGTGAGGGAGCATGGCATTTGGATCTTGGAGAAAAAGCACAGGAAACAGCAACTTTAAAGTCCCTGAGGGAGCAGGCCTGGTGTTTGAGGAGCAGTGGGGAAGCCAGTGGCTAGAGCAGAGTGAATGAAGGTGGGTCAGAGAAGACAAGGCCTGCGTGTAAGTGAGGGCCAATTTGTGAGGGGCCTTCCAGGCCATTTTGCCTTTAACTCTAGTGAAATGGGAGCCATTGGCAAGTTTTGAGCAGAGAGTGACGTGATCTGACTTATATTTTCAAAGGGTTACTCTGGCTGCTTACGGAGGGTGGCTTGGGCCAGTGTGGTTATAGTGCCTGTGGTGAGAAGAGGGAGGATTCTGTGTATACACAGTATATTTGTAATAGCTTTATTGAGATGTAATTTTCATGCCATATAATTTACTTAATAAAGTGTACAAATCAATGATTTTTACTATATTCACAGAATTGTGACAACCTTCCCCACAATAAGTTTTTAAAAATTTTTATCACCTCAAAAAAAAAAAAAAAAAGAAAAGAAAAACAAACAAGAAACCTTGCATCCCTTAGGCAATCAATTTCCAGCTCCCTCACCCCATCCTCCCACTGGATCTTTAGGCAACCACTACTCTACTTCCTGTCATTATAGATTTGTCTATGCTGGACATTTCTATACATGGAATCATAAAATACATGGTCCTTTGTGACTAGTTTCTTTCACTTAGCAGATACTTTCAATCTGTATATATTTCAGAGCAAGCACTGTGAGAATTTACTGACTAATTGGATGTTTGGTGTGAGAAAAAGAGAATCAAGAGTGATTCAAGGTTTTCCTTGAGGAACTGAGATGAGGAAGACTGTAGGAGGTACACGTTTAGGGGAATTATCAAGCATTCATTTTTAGACATGTTAATTTTGAGATGCCTATTAGATATTCAAGTAGAGAACGCAAATTGACATTTCATATATGATTCTGGAGTTCAGGGGAGGTGTATGGATGGCTAAAGATAAAAAGTCAGAAGTTGTCTTGGTTTCCTAGGGCTGTGGTAACAAAAAAATACCACGAATGTGTGGTTTTAAAGAACAGGAATTAATTTTTTCAGTTCTGGAGGCTAAAAGTACCAGTTAGAGTCTCAGTCATGTTGATTCCTTCTACGGATTTCTTTCCAGTTTTCTGGTGTCTTCCAGCAATCCTTGGCATTTTCTTTTTTTTTTTTTTTGCTTATAGACAGGTCCTCATGTGGTATCTGTCTTTCCTCTGTATATATCTATGTCTATTCTACTCTTTGTTAAGATACCATTCAGGTTTACAACCCACCTACTCTAGTATATCTTATTAACGTAACAAAAGAAAATCCTTATTTCCACACAGGGTCATAGTTACAAGTACAGAGGTTAGGACTTTCACATATCTTTTTGGGATACACAGCTGAATCCACAACAGGAGTTGGCAGCATGTATACGTAAATTTTATCTCAATGAGATTGTTAATTCCTGGTGGTCAGAGACCATTTTATATACTGACACCCTACAAGTTACATGGATGTTCCTCACAGATACCTCATGCTTATGTTGAAAAATTGTTTCACAGAAGCGGGCCCAGTCTCCACCTCTGCCAAACTTGAAGCTCAGCTAAGATATCATGATCCACTTGAAGGAAGAACTGCAGCTCTTTTAAGCTATTGCATCTACCTCCACATCACCAGAGATACTACTCTTCTTGACTCATTTTTTTTCCCTACCCATAATTCTCCCAACAATTGGACCTTTTTCTTTCTTTGCTCCATTCTTATTATCTGATGTACGATATCGTCTTCCCAACTACATCAAACCTTGACTGTCAGAAACCATTCCAATTCTCTACTTCATTATGTTGCTGAAGAATGGCTCGAGGAATGCCTCTCACTATCCAGCCAGCCCTGTGACCATCTTATCCCGTTGCTGTTTAGCTCTAAGACAGAATTTATCAACCTTAGCATTATTGCCGTTTTGGACCAGATGACATTGGCACTATTGTTATTGTGGGAGCTGTCCTGGCATTGTAGGATGTAGCATCCCTGGTCTCTATCCACTAGATGTTAGTAGCAACCACTCCTCTACGTCTTCAGACATTGCTAAGTGTTCTCTGGGGGAAAAATTACCCTCATTTGAGAGACATTGTCCTAAGAAGACATGTGGTAACTGAGACTCTGGTTCCTTCCAGCTGAAATTTGATTATTTATATCTACTGTAAGTAGCCCTTTACTCATGTGTATACCTAACCTTTTTAATTCCTTCAATTACACACAACTGTGAGCATTTGTATTTTTCTTTCTTCCCCCTTTTCCCTCTTTCAATTTCTCCTTTCTTTTCTCTCCCTCTTATTCAATCTTTGATCCTCAGAATGTCAATATTGATGGAAAATAAGTGTAAAAATTGAGACACAGATATGTTTTTGAAGAAAAAGTAAAATCAAAAGTTTAATAAAAAATAGACACCATGAAGAATTAATCCTTTCCATCTGTTATGGATTGAATTGTGTCCCACCAAAATGTGTGTCAACTTGGCTAGGCCATGATTCCCAGTATTATGTGATTGTCCACCATAATACAAAATCATCTAATATGATTTTCCTATGTATTGTAAATCCTACCTCTATGACGTTAATGAGGTGGGATTAGTGTCATTTATGTTAATGAGGTAGGACTCAATCTACAAGATAAGGTTGTGTTTTAAGTCAATCTCTTTTGGGATATAAAAGAGAGACATGGGGACTTCATATCATCAAGAAAACCTGCCGGGAGCAGAGCATGTCCTTTGGACCTGGGATTCCTGCATGGAGAAGCTCCTAGACCAGGGAAGATTGATGACAAGGACCTTCCCCCAGAGCTGACAGAGAAAGAAGGCCTTCCTCTGGAGATGGTGCCCTGAATTCAGACTTCTAGCCTCCCAGACTGTGGGAGAATAAATTTTTCTTTGTTAAAGCCATCTGCTTGTGGTGTTTCTGTTATAGCAGCACTAGATAACTAAGATACCATCTTTAAAGCTCTTATAATTATACAAAAGTCAGAATCTGTTTTATCTATTCTTACCTCCTAATAGTTTTCCGGCTCAAACTCTTCCTTAAGCACCAACATAAAGTTGTATAAAAACTCATTTGGATTTAATATTATCCCAGTTTATTAGTAGTATTGTAAGAGTGTTGCTTTCCACTCTTGGGGTCTAGCCTGTAAACAGATCTACCACTGTAGAAATTTTGGGGGATGATACGCTCCAAATTCCAATGATGATTTTTTTTTTTTAAATTGTGGTGAAAATAAACACAACAAAACATGCACCAACTCAACAATTTCTACATGTATGATTCAGTGATATTGATTACATTCTTCAAGTTGCCGATAAATGATTTTGAATTAACTCCTGGGAAACAACTGCTAAGCTGATGACAGTGTCTGCTTTGTGTGATTGACTTCTAGCATAGAGTCACCGCACAGAGGCAGTCAGTGAGGGCTGTTGAATTGAAGGCATTCCAATACAGCTTTAAAACAATTTTGTTTCTAGCTCGTGACATGGAGAACTGAGATGAACAGTGTTAAGAATGATTCCTGGCACCACCTGGCAACGTCCATCATGCTCTTCACTGAGTGCTGCTCTTCTATGTATTACGAGGAGTTAATAAGCAATCATGGTCCTTGAGGAGTGTCCTGTCAATAGAGGTGGCAAGACATATAGAGAAAGATACAGAAAATGCAAATATATGTAACGAATTATATGTTTCCATCCTCTACAGAGCAAAATAATTGTTGCTGGTGAGAATAGAATGAATAACGGGAGCCAAGTGGCATCAGTCAATAATCACCCAGAATAAATTGCTAATCAGAAGTGGAGCTGAGCTAGCATAGGCTGATAAATAACAAGGTTACTTGGTCTGAAGAAAGAAGCAGCTTTCCTTCACCTCCATAATTATATCAATACAGAGAAGGAGACAACTTGGCTTTCAATGGGCTACAGCCAAGTGATGTAGATCAATTATGTGTTCTCAGGCACCCTCATTTACAGTTGCCTGGAGGGGGTGTAAGTAGCTGCTGATCCCAGTTTGCATTGCCTGACTGGTGGAGCAAAGGCAGGTTGATGCGTGCTTTTGTACCCACCATGTGTCTGTGCAGGAAAGCTTGGGTCTAAGCCCATGTACAAAGTGCTTTCAGGCTTTACTGTGCATACTTAATTACCTGGGGATCATGTTAAAATGCAGATTCTGATTCAGTAGGTCTAGGAGGGGCTTGAGATTCTACAGTTCTAGTAAGCTCCCAGGTGATAGAGATGCTGCTGATCTATAGATCACACATTGATTAAAAGCAAGACTTCAGAACCAGTTCCTTCAGGTTTGAACCCTTGCTGAGAATTTGCATTTCTAGTAAGTTCCCAGAGGATGCTAATGTTTCTGGTTAGGGACAAATTCTGAGAACCAATAGTAGAGCAGTGGTTCTCAGAATTTATTATACATAAGAATCACCTGAGGATCTTGTTAAACTGTAGATTCTACTTCAGTATATCTGGGGTGGAAATACAAATTTCCAGTGGGGGTTGGAATCAGAGCGAACTGGTTCAAAGCCCTAGATTAGAAGGATATTAAGGAGAAGAAAATCTACCCAGGGGAGTGAGAAGTGGAATTTGAAAGACCTGGGGATCGAAGAAAGAAAAGCATGGATTTAATCTTTCTCTCTAGTCTCTCTTTCCCTTCTTCAGGGTTAACCTTAGTACCAGATATGTAGCATCAGTTTTATATGCCAGGAGGCTATTTGGGGACAGGGGAAGGGATTGGGGACTACATCCCCAATGTATGGAAATAAAAGGCACAGGTCAGTCCATGTACTGTGATGTGTTTCTGGTTGGCTTTCTCATTGAATTCATCAAGATCCTGAACAATGTGAATGGTGGTGGGGCGGGGCGAGGGGGATGTTAACACTAAACAGTGCTAAGAGTGACCTTATAGGATGAGGTAGAACTGCCCAATAGGGTTTCCAAGGAGTGGCTGGTGGATTCGAACAGCTGACCTTTTAGTTAGCAGCTGTAGCTCTTAAACATTGCACCACCAGGACTCCAAAAATTATTTAGCTTTTCCAAAATTCTCATAGATATACATTTCATAATATTTAATAAATGCATAAATAATTTAGAAACAACTTTTTTAACATTTAGTCTCCTTGAAACCAAATAACATGTTCCACAAATCTATTGCTTTACGGCTGAGTTATTTGGGATTGCAAAGACAGTAGGTAAAAAGCTTGAAAGCAAGTCAGGTGAAACAGAGCTGGGCGGCACAAACCACATTTGCTTGCTTCAGGAAGTAGGTCTTTTCTCTCTCTACAGATCAGTCCATTTTGTCTACATTTTCTCCCCATCTCCTTTTCTCCCTTCTCTCTCATCCTTTTTCCCCTAGCCACACGAGCCCAAGGTTGGCCAATGTTGGCCGCAGGGGATCTCCAACAGGACCTGGTGTTCCTGAGGCAGCTCTGCTTATATAGCAGAACTCCTTGACTCAAGGTCATTGCTGCCTCTATCTTTTGAGGGGTGCCACAACCAACTTAGAACATTACAGATGTGCTGTGAGAAGGAAAGGACACCCCTCTCAGTACAGCCTTAGATTACTTATAACCAGGGATCTGAACCAATTCATTCCAGCTGGAACCCCTGCTGAGAATTTGCATTTCTAACAAGACCTCTGCCGAGAATTTGCGTTTCTAGCAAGGTCCCAGGAAGTTATACATAAGAATCACCTGAGGATCTTGTTAAAATGTAGATTCTGATTTGATATCTGGGGTGGAAATGTAGATTCTCAGTAGGTGTTTGAACCAAAATGAACCAGTTTGAAGCCCTGCTTATAATGTGGTTCTCAACTGTGGCCACACTTAAAATCATTTGGGCAGGTTTTAAAACATGCTGATATCTACCTCTTCTCAACTGTCCCTCCCTTGCCATAGGCCTAGAGATTCTGATTCAACTGCTGTGGGTTGAGATCCAGGCATTAGTGTTTTTAAAAGTGCCCCAGCTTATTATGACATGCAGAGCAGTTAGAGATACACTGATCTATCATCTCTTAAAAAATACCTGTATTAATCTTTGAAATGGTCTTCATTCAATGCATAAAATTAAAATATGCAATTAAATTATTAATAAATGATTTCTTATTATGATAAAATACATCCAATATGTAATAGCAGCCACCACCTGTCAGGGGAGACTTGCATGATACTATGATGCCGAACAAGTTTCAACAATGCTTCCAGACTAAGATAGACTAGAAAGAAACACTTGGGGATCTACTTCCAAAAATCAGCCAGTGAAAACACTGTGGATCACACAATGGTCCCACCTGCAACCGATCGGGGGGATGGCACAGGACTGGACAGCGTTTCTTTCCGTTGTGCAAGGAGTCTCCGTGAGTCAGGGACAGACTCCACAATTGTTGTTAGGTGCTTTTGAGTTCGTTCTGGCTCATACTGACCCTATGTACAACAGAATGAAACACTGCCTGGTCCTGTGCCATCCTCACAATCACTGCTATGTTTGAGCCCATTGTTGCAGCAGCTGTGTCAGTCCATCTCGTTGAGGGTCTTCCTCTTTTTCGCTGACCTTCTACTTAGCATGATGTCCTTCTCCAGGGACTTGTCCTTCTTGATAACATGTCCAAAGTACGTGAGATGGAGTCTCACCATCCTTGCTTCTAAGGAGCATTCTGATTGTACTTCTTCCAGACAGATTTGTTTGTTTTTCTGGCAGTCCATGGTATATTCAATATCCTTCACCAACACCATAATTCAAAGCATCAGTTCTTCTTCTATAGCAGCTAACAACAATACAATAAAGTTTATCTTTGCCCAAATTTAGATATGCTACAAGAAGCAAAATGGTAAAGTGAAGCACTGCATGTTTTGTGGACTCCTAGACCCTGGAAACAGTCTTCTAACTGGACACCTTCCCCCAATAGTCCATCCTCACACTGGAGCCTACCTTTAGGTTCTAGGTAGCCAGCAGCCTTGGTATCACTGGGCACTTGTTACAAATGCAGAATTCTAGGGTCCTACCTCAGATCTACTGAATCAAAACCTACATTCTTGTAAGATCCCTACATTCACACTTGAGGAGCAGGGTATAAAGCACAGATCATTCCTTGTCACTCTCTGAGTACAACCTTTGGGATGCTCCTCTATGCATGTGGTGAAGTCTGCAGCTGGGAAGCTTGTGTCTCTGCTGAGAATAGGAGGCGGGGCTTTACTGTCACTCTGCCCTTTCTCTCTGTGCCTGTGCTAAGGTTTTTGGTCTACCAGACAGTGAGTGATGTAACATCTTTTGTCTTGTGAAACCACGCACTGTTGGGTGAAAATTTTTATATTAGGAAGTACAGTTCTTGCTTTTGGGTCTGTACTTATTCCCAAATGCCAGGGTAGGTGGTTGGGGAGGGGTAGTATTTAAATTCAACAGTTAGGCTGTTTGGACACATCTGGCTGACTTTGGTTCCCGTGGAGCACCTTGCATTCTAGCCATCAGCCTTCTGCTCAGAGATGGCCTCATAATTACAACACTTGGGCCATGACAGGCCTCTGTTGCTCTGGTCCAGAATATCATCTTGACAGCCCAGATTTCATAAATGCCCCATTGGTGAATGGAAGTATTTGTATTCAAAAATGAACACACCAAAGCAGCCCAGACTAATTTTCCGCAGCAGTTTCCTGTCATTTGTGGTGTTCTCTTCATAAACCACAGGGCTCGGCAGTAACTAGAGGCTGTTTACAGAGCTCTGGCTGTAATTAAGTCAAATTGGATCTGCTCTCTTCACGTGGTGAGGAAATATACTGACAGCCATTTGGTAAAAGCTGGATGGGGAAAGAAAAAGTCATTCTTGTCAGTTTTGATACCTGTTCAAGCTGACAAGCATCTGAAGGACGAAACACTTCTGTGGATCAAAACAGAGCTATATGTGAGGCAGCCCTGCGGTGGAGCTCCGGGGCATTGAAGTTAGAAGAGACTAGCAAGGAAGCCAGAAAGACACCAGAGAGGAGGCTAGATCTCTGTGGTTGGGGATGAGAAGAACACATAGAAGTGGAAGGCAACACTGTCCCCGGAGAGATGTAGCCAGATTTGAAAGAGGGTTAGTGGGTAGTGGAGTCCCTGGATGGTGCAAATAATTAATGTGCTCAGGTGATACCTGAAAGGATGATGGTTCAAGTCCACCCAGAGGTGCCTTGGAAGAAAGGCCTGGCAATCTACTTCTGAAAAATCAGCCATTGAAAACCCTATAGAGCACAGTGCTACTGTGACACGTGTGGGATCACTACGAATCAGAATCTACTCAACAGCAACTGGTTTTTAGTGGAAAGTATCAATACTTTCTCTGTGAATAATCTAGAAATATCCCACCCTAAAAGGTGATATTGCCCTACCTTCTACCCTGGTCATTCTCTGTCACATAACTCATTTTTCCCTCTCTTGATAAAATTGATCATTCTGTAAAGTTATCATAATTATTTAGTTGGTTACTTGTTCCCTGTTTGTCTTTTCCACTAGAATTTAAGCTATATGAGAATAAGGACCTTGTCTTGCTCATTGCTATACATTTAGTGCTTTGCACTGTGATTAGAAAATTTCATGTGCTCAACAAACAACGTGAATAAATGAGTCATAAGAGGTTCATGTTTTCCTCTGATCTTCAGGTTTAATCCCCAGAGATAATAGAGGGAAAAAGAAAAGAAGGGGCTGCCTTTGGTTCTAAATAATCTAGAAAGTAGCTCATCCTTGCTTGCTAAGTACAGGAATACTCCAGTAGGAAGACATCAGGGAGGAAACATTTTCTACTATAGGAAGGTTGGTGGATTTTGAAACCAGATGTAGCTATAATGTGAGCAAGCCTCTGGGACTTAGCCACCATGTTTAACTGGGGACTCTGGTACTAGACCAGGTGTTGGACTTCCTAGTAAGCTAAGAGTGGGCTTGGGGTACCCAAGAAGGATCCAAAGAAAATGGGAGCAACTTGAAAAGTCATTTGAATGAAAAATTTATTTTAAAAATCACTAAAATCACCATCATGAGAAAAATGAGAATTTCTAGTTGGAATTCTTTGTGTTTATATTATGGTTTAGGACCGCTTTTATTTTGAATTACATATGGGGTGATGGCACTGTAATGGTCTTGGTGTTCTCTGATAGTTTTAATCTATTCCTTATTGAGCCCAGATATTTCTGAAACCTTCATCAGAATGAAGTGAAGGGCAGGGAAGATAATTGCTCTTTCTGAGCTACCGACAGTTTCTGTTTAGCTAGAGGTTTCAGTAGACAACTCAAGTCCATAAGTTGGTTTGTGCAAGATAAAGCCAAAAATCAGGTTCAAGACAATGAGGAGCCAAGAGGCTCTGCCCAGTGATATGGAAATCACCTTTCTTGATGTCAGAGTTGACTCTCCAAGTGATGTTGACCAGAAGAGTCAAACAGAGACCAAGGGCAAAGAGGAAACTGTATTCTCATGAGAGATGCTTAGAGCTCCTGGACTCCTGAAGTCCAGTTAGAGAAAAGTAACCTCTCCCTCCCTCCTCCCCACAACATTTTGGCAGGCCTGAGAAGGCTAAGGTGCAAGCTGATCACACCACCTGAGGAGTGGCCTGGTCTGTGGACCCTTGGTGAGTGATATCCTGTAGCCTGTTTTAAGGTTTTCTTTCTGTATTGTTATTCCCTTAAGTATCTCCTAGCCCATCTTTTGTTAGACATTATATCCTAGCCTCAGCCATGCTTTAAGGTGTTATTGCTCAGAGAGAAGTAGTTCAGGGAAGAAGACAATAGCCAGGACAACTAGTTCTGAGTGGGCAAGAAATTATCTACTGGAAAGGAAGATGGCTGATTGAGGTGGCAGGTGACAGTGAGGATGGATTTCTGTGACATGTAAATATCTCCAGAAATATTCAGAAATAGTTGAGGGAAGAAAATTCCCCAGAGACTGAGATTCTTGAAATTCTATAAAATGGGTTCTTAGACTACTGGGTTTTCAAAACAAAATGACTCTTGACAGCTAAAGAAATGTCGAATCTGGATTGCACACTCAAACCCAAATTCTCCCAGAGCTGCTGGCTTTTAACTTTTGGTATATCCTGATTCAAATTGTCTGCTGTTGTTGTACTTTTTTCTCATCGTTATTCACCAACCACGGCTAATTCACTTCTCCAATTGATCTGAGTGTTGCTTATAAAGTGCCACATCATCGGCCACGGTACTAGCACAGTGTGGTTTAGCTGCTGGATTTGACAGGCAGCTTCAACAATGCTGTGTGGGACTCACATGTGATTGGCGCTTTGCCAGGTTCTGAAAGTCAGTCAATGATGTTCATTCACAAAAGTGTAGGCTGTGGTCATGTATTGCATCGAAGAATGATAAGCATGTGATTTCAGAAACATTTCTTAATTCGGAGTAATTTTATTTGCTTTTAATAACTGACAGGATCTTGTTCAACGGATTCTGAAAACGAAATGCCTTAACACGTGTATGCCTTTATAAAGCAACCAGAAATTTGCACATATTTGCGGTGTATGATGTTCATACATGTGAGGAAAGTGGAAACCTGGTCAATTTAGTAATTGACTTGTACCCTCCCTTTAACATGAGGAGGTTTATTCTGTTTTATTATGAAGGAGGCCCGGAGTTTAGTGAGGTCCTGGCACATGCAAAGGCCTCTGTGGACCCCTAGTTAATTCCAAGAGCTCCCTCTGCTTCTGAGTCAATGACATTTTTGCTCCCCAGCAGAAGGTTGAGTTTGAACTTTTTATGGGCTCTGATAACAGCTGGGGATTCCTTTCCCCTTCTGTGTTCCTGCCACCCACAACCTCCTGAGGGGTAAGATAAAAGAGAGCATCATTGCTTTTATTTTCTTCTCTGCCTTTGATTTCCTCCTCTTTCTTTGCACTTCTGGAAACTTTAAAACAAGCAAACAAATAAAGTATAACTCAAACCCTTCTAAGTCTTGCTCTTCTTCCCAGTGTCTCCCCCTTTATTGTCCTACACCATTTTCCTGCTGACTTCCTTCTCAGTTCTTGCTTTTTCTTCTCTCCTTTTGTATTGATTAGAATTTGGGCTTGGCTGCCTTAAAAGAAAACAAATATCAGTAGCTTAAACTGAATAAAAGTTTGTCTATTTCTCATGTAACAATGTGTGCTGGTGGGTGATCAGAGAAATGAGACAAGTCCATGGGGGGTGGTCTGGGACCCAGGCTCCTTCTATCATGTCTGTCACCCCTTAGGGGTGTGGCCTTTGTGCTCCTGGTCAATGTTAACACTCCACGACCCCTAAATCTGTATTCCTTCCCAAAGGAAGGGAGGAGTACTTGGAAGGAAAGCATCTTTAGGTAGGTTCTGGAAATTGCGCTTCTACTCACATCCTTTTGGCCAGAATTTACTCACGTGGCCGCATCTCTTTGCAAGAGAGGTCAAGAGAGAAAATTTCTGGTTGATGGCCATGTGTTCAGTTAAAACTCAAGGGATTCTGTTGTCAGAGGAAGGAAGTAGAAAATGATGTAATGGAACAAGTATCAGTCTCTAGCATACTGTTCGTGTTCTTAAACTAGATATTGAAAATGATTGAGGATTGTGATGAAGTAGGCCAGTCTGTAAGTTACTAATGTGAAAGAAGAAGGAAAAAGTGATAAAATATTCCAGGAAGTACAAACATGTAAGTCACCTGATACATGCTTGCTCTCTCTCTCTCTCTTTCTCTACATATATATGTGTATATATATATATATATATATATATATATGCTCCGTATATCTATGCATATGTATGTATACGTATATGTATGTGTGTGTATATATATAGTTGTTGATGTTAGGTGCCATCGAGTCCGTTCCGACTTATATTGACCCTATGTACAACAGAACAAAACACTGCCTGGTCCTGCACTATCCTCACAATCGTTGCTATGTTTGAGCCCATTGTTGCAGCCACTGTGCCAATTCATCTCATTCAGTGTCTTCCTCTTTTATGCTGACCCTCTACCTTCTCCAGGGACTGATCCCTCCTGATATCATGTCCAAATCACATGAGACGAAGTCTTGCCATCCTTGCTCCTAAAGAGCATTCTGGCTGCACTTCTTCCAAGACAGATTTGTTCATTCTTCTGGTGGTCCATGGTATATTCAATATTCTTCACCAACACCATAATTCAGAAGCATCAATTTGTCTTCCATCTTCCTTATTCATTGTCCAGATTTCACATGCATATGAGATGATCGAAAATACCATGGCTTGGGTCAGGTGCACCATAGTCTTCAAGGTGGCATCTTTGCTTTTTAGCACTTTAAAGAGGTCTTTTGCAGCTGATTTGCCCAATGCAATACATCATTTGATTTCTTGACAGTTTCTTCCAGGGGATTGATTACTGATCTTAGTAAAATGAAGTCCTTGACAACTTTAATCTTTTCTTTGTTTATCATCATGTTGCTTATTTGTCTAGTTACAAGGATTTTTGTTTTCTTTATGTCATAAACATGGATCTCTTCCAGTGGGTTGGCCAGGTAGCTGTCTTCCAAATTTCTTGGCACAGATGAGTAAGTGCTTCCAGCGCTGCATCCGTTTGTTGAAGTGTTTCAATCGATGTTCTGTCAATTCCTGAAGCCTTGTTTTTTGCCAATATATTCAGTGCAGTTGGACTTCTTCCTTCATTACCATAGGTTCTTGATCATATGCTGCCTTCTGAAATGTTTGAATGTCGACCAGTTCTTTTAGGTACAGTGACTCTGCACATTCCTTCCATCTTCTTTTGATGCTTCTTGCATCCTTCAGTATTTTTCCCATAGAATCCTTCAATATTGCAACTTGAGGCTTGAATTTTTTCTTCAGTTCTTTCAGCTTGAGAAATGCTTAGCATTTTCTTCCCTTTTATATATTAATACATATTATTTTATATATACTAAATTGTCACTTTAAGGACTAAGGTGCACCTGAGAGAAGCCATGGTGTTTTCAATCACCTCATATGCATGTGAAAGCTAGATAATGAATAAGGAAGACCAAAGAAGAATTGATGCCTTTGAGTTATGGTGTTGGGGACGAATGTTGAATACACTATGGATTGCCCAAAGAATGAAGAAATCTGTCTTGGAAGAAGTACAGCCACAATACTCCTTAGAAGCGAAGATGGTGAGACTTTGTTTGTCTCACAGACTTTAGACATGTTATCAGGAGGGACCAGTACCTGGAGAAAGACATCATGCTTGGTAAAATAGAGGGTCATCAAAAAAGAGGAAGACCCTCAATGAGATGGATTGACACAGTACTGGCTGCAACAATGGGCTCAAGCATAACGACATTCATGTGGATGGCACAGGACTGGGCGGTGTTTCATTCTGTTGTACATAGAGTTGCTATGAATCGGAGCCAACTTGATGGCACCTAACAACAACAACAAGCAGGGGATAGGAGTCCTGGTGGCGCAGTGGTTAAGAGCTCGGCTGGTAATCAAAAGGTTGGCGTTTCAAATCCACCAGCTGCCCTTTGGAGACCTGATAACTACTTTATTGTGGTGGTGAGAGACAGTACATGAGAATTGATTAATGTGAAACTTGGTACAAGGTACACTGTCAAGAAATATTAACTGGTGTTATTTCCCACAGGGTAGAAGTTGTTTTAGAAGCTATATATGGTGTCCTTCAATTGGATATCCACAAAATGAAAATAGAAATTGGTATAATACCATGATGGATTGGGATAGGATGGGAGCTCTGTTGATTAGAAGCTGTGGGAACTCCTTGTGGATCCTCAAGGAAGAAACTTATTGAGTGTCCTAGGTTGAGTGTTTCCAGAGGGTTACACTGAAGACAAGAGTTTGAGTGCAAGTAGTCTATCTGGGAAGTTGTCCCAGGAAATACTGGTAGGAAAGTGGAGCAGTGAGAGATGAGGGGAAGGAAGTCAATGGAGGCGTTTTTGAGCAGGTTACTGATGTGAGCAGCTGGGGTCAATTCTGCAGGGAACATCCACCTGAGGAGCTAGAGGTTCACCAACTCCTACCAGCCAGTAATTGAAGGCTGCTCCAGGTGATATTATCACCCTGGCACTCTGCCTGCTCCACTTTACAGTTCAGTGGGTCAAAGAAAGCACACAGGCAAAGAGCCTGAGCCTTGCAGTTGGAAGCAATACAACTTAGTAGCTTGTTAGTGCTGAGGGGGTGTGAGTGAGGCACCAACAGGGCCTGCTATACTGGGTGGTCTCACCCATAACATAGATTCCACCTGTGGTCTGGGATGATGCATGTGAAGGAGGTGAATAATACCAACTCTTGCATTTTACAGGGATTCTGTGATCCCACCTAGCTGAGGATAATTCAGTCATATGTGCTGTTTAGTAAAAACCAGACCCCTCCGATATCTGCTATAAATCAATGCCCAAGACCTTCTATTTTTCCAGAAATGAAGGTTGATGTGGTGGGTAGTCTTGCACTTCATGGATCAAGAAAATTTGACAGTTTATCTTACAGTCTAAAGGTAAGATTCTAACTTTGCTTAATCCAGACTACAGTCATTATTGATTTAAGGCTTTTACGGTACCAGGTAGTATGCCAAACATATCATTATGTGATCTCATTTAATCCTCATGACTTTCCTGTGAGGTATACATTATTCCCATTTTGCAGATGAGGAAGTTGAAGCTTAAAGGATTGGACAAAATATCAGGTAGTTTTTTCTTCATTTTTATGAGGCACCGAATGCTTATGCCATGAGTGAACTTGGAAATTTAGGTGACTTTCTATAATTTTGCCTTAAACTCCACAGAAGAAAGATGTCGTGTCGAGACTACCATCTTGTTTGGCTTACTCTCTAATTTCATGTCATTGCCTCACTCTTTTCTTTATCTTTTTTTTCTTGTTTGCTTTTCAAGTCTCTTAAGCCTGGCAGAGGAAAGAAAATCGTTGGAGATTAGCTTGTTAGAGTACTAGCTTATTCTGAGCACTAATGACAAACCTGCAGAAAGGAACAGAAAGAAACGGGAGAGGCATTTCAGAAGGGATACCTTGACAAAACAGCACCAATCTTTGTGTGTGGTAGTCATAAGGCAATCTCTGTAATTTGTACAGGCAGTGCGCTGTGTAGAAGGCTGGCCTTTCAATTCTCTTTTAAAAATAAATTTAATACTTCTGAAAGGTCTTCTTCCTTTTGAGTCAGATCAGAGAATGCGGATCAATAATGGCTTTCCAGTAGTCTGCCTTAACCCTGTCAGAGCTGGGCCTACCTAGGGATGCAACCAAGTAGACGCAATATGTTTTTAATTCTTGGCCCTTTTTTCTAGGCTGCCATTGTCAGCGCCAGTGGGGAGAGAAAATCGTGTTATGTCCACATATTTCCAGTCTGTTAGCACAAGATTTTACTCCTTTTGTACAGACTGGTAAATAGCCCTCAGTTGGTAGTGAATGGTAATTATAGCCAATGGGGGGAAATAGAGCCAGTTATTCAGTCCAAAGCTCTACCTCCCTTCAATGCCTTGGAGCAATCTGGTCCTTCAGGAGCAGAGTCTGCCATTAGGATGCATAATTTCTAAAGGAAGGTCTGACTGAACGTGCGCTGTATGGCTCTGGTGAGTGAATGCATTGATAAAAAATCATCGACGTTCTGGAGAATGCTTTTTAGCAGCTGGTTACTCCGTGTGGTTTCTTTCCTATGATTGTGCACAGCAGGCTGACATGAACAGTGTAGCCTTTTTTTTTTTTTTTGAGGTGTGAAAATGCATGAACTTGTGCTATTATTTTGAAGTCCCAGCTAACACTGGGGTGAGGAGTATGAATGAGTCTTCACTGTTAAGAGATTTTGTAACCTCTACTTTCCTCTCCGTTCCCAAAAACAACCTTGCGTCATTTTCTTTTTAGGCTTTGAAGAATACAATCTGTACCATATTTTATATATGTACATTTATACATTTAAAAAAATTGATGACAATGTATTTAAGAATAAAGCACTAACTTTTTTTTCAGGATTGTATTCATTTATTCATTAAACATTGAGCAGCGACCCTATGCTGGGCCCTGTGCTGAGTACAAGTACATAAAGACAAATAGAAAATAAATCCTGCCCTCAAGAAAAGCACAACCTTATCAATAAGACAAATTAATGTTACCATATTGAATGACTGCTAAGGTGTAAATAAAGAAGGAAGAGACAATTTATAATTCATACAACTTATCCAGATATAAATGATAATCCCTTCAAAACCACTAATTGTACCTAAGATCATAAGGTCTTTTACTAGAACATGTGCTTACTTTGCATGATAAAGATATTAAAGACAGAAGAATATATTTTCATCATAGACATCAATATCCCAACTCTAAATTACTCCACCACAGGCCTGCAAATAGAATTTGATTGTATTTTTATCGTATCTTGGGAACTATCAAGAGCCTAAGATACTGATGTATGTTACGGGGTGTGAATTTATTGATCACTCTGCATTAAATGAATTTTTATCTCCTATTGTTTGACATATCAAAATTTGGCATTTCAAATGAATATTCGCTTTAAAACAACATATTGAAGGAAGAAGACAATAAGTGAGGGAGGATCTCAGGATTAAGTTTAGCATCAAAGATTGTAAACTGGAAATTTAGGTTGCAATTTGACTCCTGAGAAAAGATGAATGTAATCATATAATTAATGAATTTTAGTCTCCCTGATCTTCTGTGTGATGAAAAGTATAGATATACTTTAATTTAAAACCTTCAAAATATCTGATTCAGTGTTATAGGTAAAGTAAATGCTGTCCTGTTTTAAGAATGTTATTTCAAGTGAAAGTAGAAATCCCATTTCAGAGCTATAGTCTAGTGACTGAGTCAAGTTTTTTTTTTTTTTTGGTGTTTCAGAAAAATATTGTTACCCATCACTTTTTGGAGGCTACACTGGTGTGTTAAACTAAGTCATTTGGGATTAAATTAAAATAACCATAGAAGTGAAAATATGGTAAATATTGCTTGAGGGATGGTGACACTGAATATTTTACGCCCAAACATCAATGACGTTATGAAGAGTCCAAATTCAGTGATAACCAACAAACTTGTGATTTCAAGTTTTTAGAGAATAGGTAGATTTATTTGTTAACATTCATATACCTCTCTACTTCTCACCTCAACCCTTCCAGAACTTTCTAGGACAGAAATCTAGATACAAAAGATGCACTGAGCTGGCTGGTGGTATGAGGCTGCTAAGGCATTCTTTCCTCTCTAGAGAACTAATGTGAACCACACCGTTTTCTGTGATTACACCAAGCTTTTTACCTAACAACTTTTGTAGGATAGCATTTAAACCAAGCATTGTTAATCATGGAAACTTACATATTATTTCCTTCCATACCTGAGGAAACTTCAAAACACGAGGAAAAAGGGTCCCAAATGTTTCAAACTTGGCCCGGGTAAGAGCAGGGGAAGAAGGGACACCAAAACGGAAGATCAGGCTCCATATTTGATCTCTTTAACCACTCTGTTGATGATATTCTCAATTCTGCTGGCTTCATTTTCCTTCTATATTAAGTGGAATCACTTGGCAACACCCCAAAACATAGATTAATCTCATTGTCCACTTTCTCTGTATCTGCAGCTGTTCTCTTGAGCAAATCTAGAAAAATACCACACACCCAGGCAGATTGATATTTTTATGGTCCCCAACCCCAACTGAGCCCTCGAAGGTACTTGAGAATCTTTTCTTACTGTATGTTCCTTAATCTTCTCTCATCCTTCCTCCCACTGCTTATTTTAAGCACCCCTACCCTCAAACATTGAACTCCATGACTTCCTCTTTCCTGCTCAGAATACTTAACATCTTAAAGAGAAAAAACTCCTGCTACCAAGCCTGTAGGCTAACCTATTCTGCTTTTAAACTTTCCTTTTCTCACACACAGACATATGCACACACGCACATGCACACACACACGCACACACACTACTTGTGACCGTGTTTGTTTTAAGGGCAAGGAAAAAGGATTTATTGAGTATCAGGCACTGCGCTAGATACTTCCTCCGCATATATTATTGTGTAAGTATTGTTATCCTTATTTTACCCTGAAAGGAACTAACATTCAGAGAGATGAACTTGTCCAAGGCCACACAATATAGTTTGCAAACATTCTCAACTCATGAAGTTTCAACGTAAGAAGATCTCTTAAGAAAAAGATGAGGCGTGCCCTTGATTTGGCGAACACAATGCCTTTACCATAGCATTATTTTTGTTTCAGTGCCATTAACCACAATGTTTTTCCAGCAAGATATTGATGTTTTGCCTTTTTTTCCCCACTTACTTAAATGAGTCAGAGACTTACAAAAGCTTAAAAAAGATAATTGAATAAACTGTCCTTGTAAAAACACTTTGGGTTTAAGGAGGTTTGACTGTTCCTGCTTATTTTAAAGATGAAGATTTACATTTCTAAGATAATTGCATGTTTCTTTTGATAAAGCAAAAACATTCACAGATACAGGCGCTCTT
Source organism: Dugong dugon (assembly GCA_030035585.1). NCBI lineage: Eukaryota > Metazoa > Chordata > Mammalia > Sirenia > Dugongidae > Dugong > Dugong dugon. The sequence goes on from CM057460.1 coordinate 72,049,467, forward strand.
TCAGACTGCTCTGCTGTGCTGGCTCAGGGCTGTGATTAGCTTATGGTGATGATTCTTCTACTCTCTAGGGAAAAGTAAGTTGTGCAGATTTTGGCATGCAAAGGAAAAGCAGACTGTCTCAGTGGGTCACCCTTCATACATAACTCAGCACTGCATTTTGAAGCCAAAGCCTTAACTTAGAAGGCCACAAGAGAAGACTACACAGAGATGGTTAAGAAGCAACACACATGAGGCCCTGGGAAGTAACCTCAACTAAAGTTGTATAGTCATATACTTGCAATATAATATTTAAAATTTCTGAGTCTTTCCATAGTATGTATCAAACTAATATTCATTGGTTGCTCTTTCTACGTGTCCTTTGCTAGCCCCTCCACATCTTCCATACCTCCAAACTTTCCAGGGCTTAGAGCCTATATTTTCTCTATCTGCATTCACTTAATGAGTTACCTTTTCCTGACTCAAATGCCTTCCGGAAGCTGGTAACTTCCAAAGTTATATAATCAGGCCAATCTCTTCCCCAGACTCCGAACTCATATCTAAGAACCTCCTTGATATTTCCTCTTGGTGTCTAATAGATTTTTTAAGCATAACATGTCCAAATGGACCGATCTAATCACCAATGTCTATCTTCCCTCAGCTTGTCCATTCTGTACATTAGTAAAAATCTGTCTTTATAGTTGCTCAGGCTAAAGAACTTTCAATTCATCCTTGACGCCTCTCTTTCTCCACATCCAAACCATCAACAAATCCTGTTGGCTGTATCTCCAAAATATATCTGGAAGCCAACTACTTCTTACCGCATATACCTCTATCATCCTGGTCCGAGCCACTGTCTTCTCTTACCCTCCTTGCTCTACAGTCTGTTTTCAGCAGAGCAGTCAGCGTGACCCTTTTAAATGAGATTTAAAAGAGATTGTATTCTTCTTTTGCTCAGAACCCTCCACTGACTTGCCTATCATTTGGAACATCAACCAAAATCCTTACAGTGGTCTGCAACACTCCCTGTCATCTACTTCCCACCCCTACCCATTTCCTCTTTGGTTATGTCTCTTACCACCGTCACTACTCCACTCCAGCCATACTGGTCTCCTTGCTAGTCAATGAAGATTCCACACTGTCAGGGTCTTCCTTATCCTCCTAGTTAAAATTACATGCATTCCACCCCAGTACTTCCTGCCTTCCTACCATGATTGATTTTCTCCATAACTCTAATCACCATCTGACAAAGCAAAGCAAATAAATAAGTACAAATATTGATTGACTGCTCCATATGAAAACAAGCTCCATGAGGGAATTTTGTTTACTGTTATATCTCCATTGTTGAGAAGAGTCCTCACACGTGGTAGATGATCAGATACTTGTGGAATAAATGTATTTTTATGTGCCCGATACTGTGTTAAGCAATTTATCTACATGATCTCAAGTTATGCACTCTTATCAGACAACCTGGTTTTAAATTTCTGGGAGAGTTACTTTGTCTCTCTGAGACTATTTCCTCTTCTGTAAAAGGATCCAGGGATCCAAAGCCAGGTTATCTGACTTTAAAGCCTATGCCCTGAACCACTTCATAATACTCTTCCAAGGTGACTATTTGTTATCACCCCTGATCTTGTAGACTCTTCCACGGACAGGCCCCCAGGAGGCATGGGCAATATCATCTGCAAAGGGATTATGACATACAAGGAAACATCTAAGAGAACCTTTGCTGTGGACCACCTGGATTCCTTGGAAATAATCTGGGACTGAATTTGTATTCAACTTCAACGTCCTATTCTTATGTCTTAAAGCCCCTGGACTTCTGGGATTACAGAATTTAGACTTTTCTTGATAAGATTTTAAGAGGTAACCCAAATAAATAACTTAAGAGCTTTAAACTCACAAAAGGGAAAAGAAGAGTTTTTATGGTGTGCCATTTAGAGACAGGAGGAGGTTTTTTGTAAAATGTATAGCAAAGCCCGTGCAGGGAGGTTCCGAGAGCTTCATTTATTCTAGCACCCAAACTTCAGGGAGATGTTCCTCAGAGTAGCCAACAGGGCAAATGGGGCAGCACCTCCAGTGAGTGGCTTATAATGAATATCCCTTCACAGAACAGTCAATCCGTACTGAGAGTCACAAATGAAAAGCTATGTTTCACACTCTTCAATGTTTTTGCTTCCCAACTTAGGCAACTCCAGAAGCAGAAATGGTAGCAATTTCCAATTCAATCAAGTATAAAGGGCAGTTAACCCACCTAAGTCCTGGATTACAGAATCAGAGAGACAGGATAGTGCTGTGAACAGCCTCTACTTCAGAGTCATTCACTATAACATATGCTCTACGAAGTCAATGACCTGCTGTACTTACTCTTTGCTGAATCCCAGGGCCTAGCATAGTGTTGACACATGGCTGATGCTCAAATATTTGGACAAAAAATACTCAGAGACAGATTTAGGATCGAGTTTTGTCTCCCCCATTTTGGAGTGGTGTGACCAGTGGTGGGATTTACTGACACCCCACTGCAGACATACTGCAGCTCATTCAGTTGAGGCTGAGGACAAGGCTGAAATAGTGTGAAATACAGTCTGATCTTACTTGGACTTACTCTCAGGGACTTTTCCTAACTGCTGCAATGTGGGTTGCTCAGAGGAGTCAGGTATAGCAGTCAGTATGGATTTGAATGAGAATGAAAATTTGGTTCATGGCTGATCTGCTGAATTAAAAACACAAATTAATGTCTCCCGTTGTCAGGGTATGAAGCTAGGAAGTGCAGAAAAGGCTGCTCTCGATGCAGAAGTTTTAGTAAAGTCCTTCACACATGTTAAGTCAAAAGCAACACTCAGATATGGATGGGAGCACTGAGATTTGCAGGTATGCTAATGTTTCTATTATTATCTTTCCTGACCCCCAATACAGTCACCTTGTAGAGCTGCCAACAGAATGGGTTAAATTCGTTTCTTCTTGTGGACTCAAACCTAGGGCCTCAATCCCATGCTTTTCTTACTTGATTCCTCCCTGCCTCCCAGTGTGTTTCCACTGGGCTTTAATTTACCTAACACAATGCTACTCTAAATTCAATGTGCATTTGAATCCCCTGAGGATCTTGTAAAGCTCAGACCCTTATTCAGTAGGGCTGGGATGGAGCCTAAGATTCTGCATTCTTAACAAGTTCCCAAGTAATGCTGATGCTGCTGGTCCATGGACCACACTTTGAGTAGTAAAGCTCTAATTGTTATTAAGATATGGTATTGGAGGCCCAGATTCAGATAAAAGCATAGAAGTAGAATAAAATTTAAACGATATAATATCATTAGTAAATACATGACTTAGTCTGAGCCTTGCCCAGACCCAGAAGGCAGGCATTTTCTGGCTTGCTTAGAAAGGACCATGGAGGATAACTACAAAATCCTGGATTAGAAGTGGGAAAAATTGCCTTGGCATCCATTTTCCCAGAGTTAAAAGAGGTAGAGAGAGATGCCTCCTTTGTGTAAATGGGATGATGAAATCGTGGGTCTGTAGTGAATTGAATAGTAGCCCCTAAAAGACATGTCCAGCCAGAACCTCAGAATATGACCTTATTTGGGATAAGGGAGCTTGCAGATGTAATTAAGGGAAGGATATTGACTTGAGCTCATCCTGGATTAGCAGGGGCTCTAAGTCCAATGATGGATGTCCTTACAAAAGATAGAAAAGGGAAAATACAGAGAAACACGGGGAAGATAGCCCTGTGAAGTCAAAGGCAGAAATTGGAGTTTTGCTGCCATAAGTCAAGGAACGCCAGGGGTCAGCGGAAGCTGGAAGAGGCTAAGAAGGGAGCATGGCTCAGTCAATACCTTGATTTTAAACTTCTGCCCTCTAGCACTGGGAAAGCATACGTTTCTGTTATTTTAAGCCAAAAAGTTTGCAGCAGCCCTAGGAGACTAATATTGGCTCCTCCTGGTGGCCTAGCACCATCATGGGCATCATTGTATTGGTGGCGATTTGTAACCTGTGCATCTGCTCCAATACAGTTTGCCAAGGCTGAGTCTCTCTGTGGGTAGATGACCATGTGTGGACCATCAGTGTCTCCTGGGTATGCTCCTGTATGTAGGACTGGTCCTTGAGGGGACCCCCTGAGAAGCATCTTGGTGGGAGGGTGGGCCTGTCTGGGGAGTCCAAGGTGCTGTGAGTGGGAATCTAGTGCTGAGGACTAATCACCTTCAGAGGTTCTGGATCAGACTCAAATTCTCCAGTAATGTTTTTCTACTTCAAGTCTCCCTCACACATTTGAGTTTTTAGGAAGAAGTCCCAAATTCCCCAGAGTCTGTAGAAGAGTGACCAGCCCCATGTGACTTTGGATTTATGGATTCCAGGGACTCATTCAAGATCGCCCCAGGGATGAGGGAGGGAAGACAATGCATCATTGGAAAGAAGGGTTTGGGAAAATGGCTAGGAGCTAACTCTTCTCTTTTTTTCCATATTATCCTTCTCCTCCCTTTTCTCAGCTATCACATCCTGGAACAGTATTTCTCTTCTCTCACATTAGATGAGCAGTGCCCTGGTCACGTGGTGCTCATCATGCTATGGTCTAGGACAGTGGATCTCAACCTTGAGCACGCGTCAGAATCACTGACAGGGTTGGCTAAAACACAGATTGCTGGGCTACTGGATTCCATCCTCAGAGTTTCTGATTCAGCAGGTCTGGGATGTGGCTGGATAATCTGCATTTCTAACAGATTCCCAGGTGATGTTGTTGCTACTGTTCCAGGGACTATATTTTGAAAACCACTCAGTGGTGTGTTGATAAACCAGCTTTCTGAGGGATAGAGAAGGAGGATGACGGGTTCTGTTTTATAGTGTTTGCTGGTTTCCGTGATGTGAATACTCTCACCGTGACAAAGTTCAGGCTACCAACATGACATCAACTGGCTCACAAAATTCCTGAAAATGTAACTATCAGCTTTCATGAACATACCACTGGAGCCACAGGTCTAGAGTCAGCTCTTCAGGGCCAGCTTAAATGACAGAATTCAGTGATCACGTATTATACATTTATTGTAAGCTAGCCACTGTTCTGGTTTTTGATACAAGTGCTTCATTTGGTCCTAACAAAATCTCTGTAATATGTCTTGCTATTTCCATTTCATAGATGAGGATATTGAAAAGTGAAATAACTTCTCTGAGTTAAACAACTGGGATTTGTTTCCAGGACTTCCTGAACCCAGTGTTCTCCCTCTTAAAAAAAAAAGAAAAAATACATCGAACTTCTTTGGGCAGCACCATATCATTGAGGCCATCAATGCAGGGCTTGAAGATGGAAGATACGAGAAGAAGAAGGTAACCGATATCATAGATAGGGTGTAACCTTAGAGCTGACTCAATTCTTTTCCCGAAGAAGCTCCCTTGGGTTTTCGGAATAGAGCCTTGGTGCGTAAACTATTTATGAAGTAGGCTAACTACACGGGGGCTGCAGCCCTCAGAGCTGATTACAGCCCATGGGCCAAGTGCAGCTAAGAAACATGTTCCTTCCCCTGGTTACTGCCTGATAATCCAGGAACTAGTAAGTGTAGATCAAAGGCGATTGCAAAGCTCATATATTGAGATTTCTGGTGCCAGGTGCTGAAATAACCTTCCTTTCAGGGCAAGTAAATTCTCTCAATTGATGGAACAGAAATTGCTCCAGGCAAAGGCCCTACTTGTTTCCCCTGCTTAATTGCCTCACTACCCTCATTCTGGAAAGAGCTTCAATCATTTTACTTTCTAAGCTTGAAACCCTTAGGACAGGTTTCCACTGGCAAGCTTTGCAAGCAGCGGGGGTGATTATCCAGGCATCAAAACTGATTTTCTCAGGTCTTTTCTAGCCAAGCTCACTTTCTTTTCCTCCAAGTTACCTGGAACACTGCCCTCTGCCTCATCATCCTGTGCCAGTGGAGACCTGGTCTCAGGCTGGGCGGTCGAGCTACCTGGCTCAATTAAAAGACTCCAGCCTCTAAATGTTACAGTCCTGTGCTGACCTGAAAGTTCAAGGCAATGCAAAGCAAAGTCTAGTGTGACGAAAATCCACTGTGCGTTGTGAACTGCTCTGTTCTTCACCCTTTTTATTAGGCTCCTTGATGAAGCGCCTCTGGGCTCCTGCTGCCCATGAGGCATCCCAATGGGACCTAAACAGGCAGGGAAAAACTAACCCTGAAGACAAGCAGGGAAGGCTCCATCCCTTTTCTACAGATGGGCAAGCAAGGAATATTCCATTTTTTATCATTACTCATTAATTCATTAGTTAACTCATTCATTTATTCATTCAAATGCCCTTTGAAAGAAAGTACAGTGGAAAATTAGAGGAGGGAGACATCACTTCTGGGTATAGAGATTAAGGAAAACTTCTTGGAGAGATTTAGGTAAGATTTTAGGAGATGCAGTATGAAGACCTACCACCTGTCTGTCAGTTTGTTGTACTGTGGTAGCCTGTGTATTGTTGTGATGCTGAAAGCTATGCCACCAGTATTTCAAATACCAGCAATGTCACCCATGCTTTGGCAGAGATTCCAGACCAAGATTGGAGTAGGAAAAAAGACCTGATGCTCTCCTTCTGAAAATTAGCCAGTGAAAACCCTATGGATCACAACAGAACATTGGCTGACTCTATTGCTTTGGACATGTCATCCGGAGGGATCGATTGCTGGAGGAGGACATCATATTTGGTGACATAGTGCTCCAATGAAGGGAAGGAAGACCCTTAGTGAGATGGATTGGCACAATAGTCACAATGATGGACTTAAACATGCTGATGATTGTGAGAATAATGCAGAACTGGGCAACATTTTGTTCTGTTGAATGTAAGGTCGCCATGAGTCAGAGTCAATTTGATGGCATCTATCCACCTACCTATCTACCTACCTATCTACCTACCTACCTATCTACCTACCTACCTATCTACCTACCTACCTATCTACCTACCTATATCTATCTGTCTACCTATCTACCTACCTACCTACCTACCTACCTACCTACCTATCTACCTACCTATATCTATCTGTCTACCTATCTACCTACCTACCTATCTACCTACCTACCTATCTACCTACCTATATCTATCTATCTACCTATCTACCTACCTACCTATCTACCTACCTATATCTATCTATCTACCTATCTACCTACCTACCTATCTACCTACCTACCTATCTACCTACCTATATCTATCTATCTACCTATCTACCTACCTACCTATCTACCTACCTACCTATCTATCTACCTACCTATCTACCTACCTACCTATCTACCTACCTATATCTATCTGTCTACCTATCTACCTACCTACCTATCTACCTACCTACCTATCTACCTACCTATATCTATCTGTCTACCTATCTACCTACCTACCTATCTACCTACCTACCTATCTACCTACCTACCTATCTACCTACCTATATCTATCTGTCTACCTATCTACCTACCTACCTATCTACCTACCTACCTATCTACCTACCTATATCTGTCTACCTATCTACCTACCTACCTATCTACCTACCTACCTATCTACCTACCTACCTATCTACCTACCTATATCTATCTGTCTACCTATCTACCTACCTACCTATCTACCTACCTACCTATCTATCTACCTACCTATCTACCTACCTATATCTATCTGTCTACCTATCTACCTACCTACCTATCTACCTACCTACCTATCTACCTACCTACCTATCTACCTACCTATATCTATCTGTCTACCTATCTATCTACCTACCTATCTACCTACCTACCTACCTACCTACCTACCTATCTACCTACCTATATCTATCTGTCTACCTACCTATCTACCTACCTATCTACCTACCTACCTACCTACCTACCTACCTACCTACCAATCTACCTACCTATATCTATCTGTCTACCTATCTATCATCTATCTACCTACCATCTGTCTATCTATCATCTATCATCTATCATCTCTCTCTCTCTCTCTCTCTCTCTCTCTCTCTATCTCTCATGAAGACATGCTAGCTGGAAGGAATGGGGTAACTTGGAACATCCAAATGTCAGATGTTTTTTATTTACCCTAAAGGGTAAGAATCAAATCGAACCCATCAAAGAAGTGGAGTTCTTCTAACTTGTTCTATCCCATCTCCAGCCTTTCTTATAGTCCTCAAGAAAAATTGAGAAATGAATTGCCATTTCCCTTTCCCCTGGTGAGGCCCTCCTGTACCACAAAACCACAGGACAGAAAGTGATATAAAGCTTTCTGTCTAATAAGAATCTTCTCAGAGTGTAGATTCAATTTTCAGAGTTCACATTGCTATTTCTCACCTGAGGGGATCTTTGATAGGTCCCAATAACAGATAGAAAACCAAAACATCACCTTTAAAACTGATAAAGCCTTAGTTGGAGTGTGGTCATATATTTATAGGCAAGATGCCTTTTGATACTGAACCCAGACTAAGCAGACTCGCTCATTCAAGCACTGACATGGAGGAACAGTGTTGACTTGGCCTCAAGAGACAAAGAAGGAAGAAGCTGGGAGAAGCAGGCTTAGTTTATTCTTTTCACTTCACTTCCCTGGGGTGGAATGAGAAAAGGAGGGAAGGGAGAGAAAAATAGGATTGTCAACCCAGTGGAGCCTCCTCCACCTAAGACATTAGGAGTGAAGAAAAAGCACCCAGATCTAATATTACCTACTGGTCAGAGAAATAAAAGGTAGCCACAGGGTTTTGGTTGTGGAGAATACCCTCAAAAGAGGCAAGGTGGATTTCTTCCACATAGTAGAGGCACCATGAAATCTTTCTATCGGGGCTTTTCTTTTTTCCCCTTCCATGAGGTATAGACATGGAAAAAACTTACTTCACAGAAACTTTAGTACTGGTCAGGTCAGTCTTGAGTGGGTTCCATTGACAATAGTTTCTGGCAGTCATCAATAAAAAGAGAAAAAGAGAAAGGACCTGGCTCAGCAAGAGACAGGCCTGGGGGCCTCTCTGAGGCTTTGAGAATAAAGCAGATTTAACTTGACTCTATCTCTCCAGGGCCTTATTAAAAGAAGAAAGGATAATGGGGATTTTGTAGGCCAAGAGTAGAATAAGGCTGAGTTTGTGCTCTCTTAAGTTTCAAAAGGGAAAGAAGGAAAGAAGGACCAAATATGGAATTGGACTTTATTTCCAAGCGTGAACCTTCATCACTTTCATCAGTAGCCATCTGGCATGCAGTGTCCCGTGGCATTTCTCTAAAATGACTGGCAACCTCCAACAGTTTCCTTGGCACCGCCACTGAGAAGCCTCTGCTCTTAGCAATATGCTAGAAATAGTCAAAGCACAGCACAGGCAGGTAATGATACTTATATAATCAGCACCTTATTCAATCCCAGTACAATGAAGCTCTCATCTCTGTGTGAGACTTTCAGATGCATATTGAGAACTTCTTTGTTCTGCCTCCTTTACATGAATCTTCTTGAAAGAGACGCCAATAATAAGGAAAAATAACAACATCTACATACAAAAATTCTCCTCCCCTCCTCTGGGTTCCTACGTCACTGTATTCACATATCCTTATAGCACTTATTATATGTAACTATAATTATCTGATTTTGTGTCTAAAGTAGATTTTAGCACTTAGAGGAGAGAAAATACATCCATTTCATCTGTGTATCCTCATCACTGAGCACAGATACTCCAGGAAGATTTGGATGGACAAATGTTTCAACATTATGCTTTCTACCCTTAGTACAATTGGTTCACAACAGATAAACTGATCATTAATTTTCAGAATATAAATGAAACACTTACTTTCTTCAAAAATGTTGATTCTGAAGGGGATCTTTTCCCCCTAAGATGTATGGAGTTTTTCTGAGGTGTTATGCAAGGAACCAAGCCAACCCCAAAGCAGATCTGACCAATAGCACCAGGACTCTTTCCACAAGCACAAAGTGTGTGTTCTGGTGTTTTAGCCAAAATTTGAAACTGGCAATTTGATTTGACTGACTTAATCCAAGAATTTATTCAGGCGTTCAAGAGACCAAACTGAATCTCTTAGCATTTTGGTAGAGAAAAAATGCACGTATGAACTAAATGAGACACACAAAGGTTTGAGAGGCCCATAAAAGTTTATGATGATCATGTCATAAGAAGTTTACTATATGCTAGAGAGAAAAGGAAACACACAGAACCAAGACTGGACAAAATTAAGTTCTTTGAGGAACTAAACCACAAAAGGGTAACGTTTTATGACAAAAAAAAATTTTTTTATTGAGCAAATGGGTTCCATTTGATTCAACTTGTATGTCCAAAAAGAATTCTATATACTTGATTTCTAAACCTGCTGATCCATATATGTGTGTATCTGAGTGCACATGCATACCAAATCAGTTGCCATCGAGTCAATTCCAACTCATGGTGACCCCATATGTGTCAGAATAGAACTGTGCTCTATAAGGTTTTCAATGGCTAATTTTTTGGAATAGATCACCAGGCCTTTCTTCCGAGGTGCCTCTGGGTGGACTTAAACCACAACCTTTCAGTTAGCAGCTGAGCGTGTTAACCATTTGCACCACCCAGTGACTCCTACATGCACACCATCTACTCACTAATATTCAATAATGTCAAATGTCATGCTAAACAAAGTGAATGTACCTGTAAACACCAGGTAATGGCTATTTATTTGTAACAATGTTTAATGCAGTACAATTCTTGAGCAACTTAAGTTGGACTATATCTTGAAGATTGTCATCATGGTTTTTACTTGTAATTGAATTTTTTTGTTAGCGTTTTCTATTCCGAAAGTCACTGGGGGTTACCTAACCACAGGGAATTGTTTAGAAATGTTTGCCATTACTGTTCTGGGCATTTAGGGGAGAGAGTGACAGAGAGAGAGAAAGTGAGAGAGAAAGAGAGAATGGGCCCAACAACCCTTAAAAATAGTCAGTAGTCACCAATACATTTGCTTATTAAAGATGGGAATTTTACTTTAGAAGTTATACCCTAGAGATAGTACTAAAGCTTGAAAACTCATGCATCAGATAATCAGAGGATAATAGGATTATAACCCATGACTCCTGAATCTCCATTCATTGTACCGGGTTCCCTGACCTATTAGAACTATAATTGTTCAAATTAATGATCATTATGTTACTTTTATCTTGCATCATCATTAAGCAAATTCAGCCCACATTTTACTCAATTATTTTCAGAGTATTTTCCAAAGAATTCTAACCTACTGGACTATGTGACTGTCCAATGGATTGCTTGCATTAGAGTCACATTGCGAGCTTGCTAAAATTCAGATTTCCAGGCTCACCATAGACACATAACTTAGAATCTCTGTGGGTGGGACTTGATGATCTCTATCTTTGACAAGTTCTTCTGCTGATTCTTGTGCATATGAAAGTTTGAGACCCGATGATTTTTATGATATGCATTTCTGATTTTACCTGGCCATGGAAATTACTGGGGAAGAGACTATTATAATCAAGACCAAAACTAGTTGCCAAAGAGGGATTCAGTAGTGGGAATAACATCTACTTAGATAATAAATTCCATATGGATTATACATTTCCTTTTAAATATGGGTCGTTGTTGTTAGATGGCATTGAGTCAGTTTCTTACCCGTAGTGATCCCATGTGACAGAGTAAAACTGCCCCATATAGTTTTCTAGGCTGTAATCTTTATGGAAGCAGATTGCCAGGTCTTGCTCCCATGGAACCACTGGGTGAGTTCAAGCCACCAATCTTTTGGTTAGCAGCCAAGTGCTTAACTGTTGTGCCACCAGGGCTCCATACATTTCTTTTTAATATGGGATCTAGTTATTGTCATTGAAGGGATTATATGATAAATTTAGATTTGGGGAAGTGTAGTTTTAGTATATCACAGAAATAGCTCAAAGTGTAATTCTTTTACTTAGGTGGAATGGGCAACATACTAAGGAAATGTAAAAAGATTAGTGGAAGGGGACACTGAGGCTTATGAAGAAGAAACAGTGGTTATGTAGAAAACTATAGGTATTATAACCTGGCACCTGGTTTAGAAAGGCTCCAGCAGAATTCTGAATTGATGGAGCACATACAGTATGCAGCTTGTTCTCTGAAGGAAGGTGGGAGAGAGGAGAATAGGAATGAACCCTGTCTTTATTGTGTAGATTTCAATTGTGTAATGCACAACATATGGGATATATTTCTCATGAACACTATGCCAAACAAATTTTCACCCACTTGGTTGTAGAAATGAATGGGTTTGCAAAACAATTAGCATATGGAATAGATTATGAAGAAGGCCATTTTAGCATCTGGTTTACTGAAGCCCTGCATTTCCTATAATCCTAGGACATAAGAAGAGTAATTCCCGTAACAGACTAAGCCTAATAACATCTGAAGAACGTGTTTTTTTCACCCATGATGACCCTTATATTTCTTAACATGGTATTGATTTCCTATTTGCTTTTTCTGAGTTGACATAGAAAATGATCTTTAACCCCTAAAAAATCATGAAGACTAAATTGTCAGGCAAGTGAACATTGATGAAAGAACTTAATTCTTTATATTCATTTTGACTTCTCTGTGAGCTATTCACATTGGATTGATGAATTTTTCAGAGAAAGACTCTCTGGTTTAGTTCAAAGTGCTGACAAGTAGTAAAATTTAGCTTAGAAAAGCTCAAAAGCCCCATTTTCTTTCCCTTTTATATCCAGAAAATTTTAGAAATACGACACTATACAAACTCTTTGAGATTTTAGACTATATAATATGCTTTTAAATCAAAGGGATTAAACTGACATATTTTACTGTTCATAGAAATAGTCAGATTATTTAACTATTTAAAGTTTTTAAACTATGTATATATAACTACGTGAACTTATTTCACTATGTAAAGTTATTTAAGGCTTGGGGACCTATGACTTCTAAATGTATTTTTCAAAACTTTGGGAAGAGAACAGAGTATGAAAAAAGTCTAAACTCCCACATCTGCTGTTAAACAAACAAACAAACAAAAACTCCCCCCCCACCAAAAACAAAACAAAACAAAACAAAAAAACAACAACAACTAAGCAACAAACATAAAAACCTAGTGGTAAAACCAGAAGGCAATTTTAATTTTATGTGGTTCAGGGAACAAGGTGAATAATAAATTGAAAATTCCACAGCAATGAAGTTGTTCTAGTTGAGGGATCTACAAACTGTGGGCCAAATCGAGCCTGCTGACTGTTTTCATATGGCCCATGAGGTAAGAATGATTTTTACTTTATTAAAGGAACATAAAATAAATGTAATAAATAGGAATATGCAACAGAGACTGTATGTGGCCTGAAAAGCCTAAAATATTTGCTACCCTTTCCTTTCGAAAGAAAGTTTGCCAACCCTGAAAGAAGTTTGCCAACCCCTAAAAGAAAGGATTTGGAGTAGAAGAGCTGGGTGTAAGTGGCCCCTCCATCTCTGTAACCCTTGGCAAACTGCATATCTGCTCTGAGAGTGGTGCCTTATCTGTGACCTTGGGGTGATTAAACTCAAAGAACCTTACAAATGAAAGAATAATGGGAGAAAATTTGAAAATTGTCACCCTCAATGAGACATTAGTAGGCAGTATCATCAATAGTAGGGAGTATCATCCAAAAGGAGCCCTGGTGGCTCAGTAGTTAAAAGCTCAGCTGCCAACCAAAAGATTGGTAGTTCAAATCCACCAGCTGCTCCCTGGGAACCTTATGGGGCAGTTCTACTCTGTCCTATAGGTTTGCTGTTAGTCGGAATCGACTTGATGGCAATGGGTTTGGATTTTGGTTTTTTATCATCCAAAATCTATAGCCTCTTTCTGTTGAAAAGTGAAAGTTTTGATAGGACTGTTTTTAAAACTGGGGACAAAAAAGATGAACTTTTTCATTCAGCAGCAACTTGATTTTAGGGTCAAAACTTCTCATGGAGTAATTTGCTTTGAGTGCACATTGGACATTGCCCCCAAGCCATATTCTGGTGCATTGGGCCAAATCTGAACTATCGCTTATCTTTGTTGGGCAAACAATATCTTCCTTCATACATCATACCAATTATCATGAAAGGAAAAATGACTGAGTGTCTGAGTGTAGGAAAGGGAGAAGGATATTGGAACTATTTGAAGTCAAACTTTTTTCAAACACCCACACTTTGGAGGTATAAGGTGACAAAGGGTTCCAGGTGATGGGAAATTGCCGAGGCTAAGACACATGTGAAATGTCAGTGTCTGGAAGAGGCAAACAGGGGACACCCTGATGAACTTCTTTTTGCAAACTGAGAATGGTAAGAGGAGACCCAAAACCCAAGCAAAGAGAGCTGAGGATATCTATTGGCATTGAGGAGCAGCGTGAGGCATCTCAATTATTTACTACCCAAAATAATGAAAATTATCAAGCATTAGACACAACATTCAGAAACTGGGCTAACCATTTTATGTACATTAATCTTCACAACCACGTTATGAGGCAGGCATAATTAGCTCCATTTTGTAGATGAAGAAACTGAGAACAGTTACACACAAGGTAAATAACTTGTGCAAGTTCAAGCTAGACCAACTGCCATGATGAGGGAGGTTAGCCCATGCCACTAACCTCCCTCAGTAAGAGAATCTGACTGGAATCAAAGAAGAGCTGCTCATGAAACCTATGTGCAGAAGTAAATCTTCTCAAACCTGTGGGCAGAAGTAAATATGTGTGGTGTGAGTGGACTGTGGTGGCCATGAAAATGAACTCTCAGAACTTCTGCTGTGGGAGCGTAATTGACTGATGGCCCCAGTTCTGCCCTTCTGGATCCACCACCATCGTCCTGCTGAGGCCAGCTTCCCACAGGCTTCTCTCAGCCCACTGAGCACAGTGGGGTACTAACACAGGGCCTTTCCTACAAGACTTGGGACTCCTCTGGTGGATGATTTTGGTACAAAGACTTCCCATTGTCCTGGCCGAGGCATTCTTGGAACTGCACTGCAGCTGGGACTCTTCTTGCCTAGCTCTCCTTCCTTCCCCCTCTCCTTCACAGGGCTTAGACCTGTATTACAGTCTGAAGATGCTCCCCTACTTTCTCTGGCTCCTTTCCTTTTTTCCTTCACGGATATCTACTCCAATACATCTCTTGCATGACTCATCCTGTCTTGGTTTCTGCTTCTCAGAAGACCCGAGGTAACACAGCAGTGCTCTATACACTTCTCACTGAGTCTTCTGTTACTGACACTGGGTGTTAGATATGTTCTGGCCTGCTTCTTCCTCCTCCTCTTCCCAAAAACTTTTCTCAATTCTCCCAATCCAAAGTTTCTTCCTCATGAGGTAGACACCTCCAAAAGGACCTTTAGTTCCTCCTTGTTTACAATTACAACCTGCTCAGCTTTTTATACCCAAAACCTTGAGTTAAAGTTCATAAATTGCCCCAGTAGACTACATCCTACCCTTTTCTCTTTTTCATTGAAAGGCCTACTCTAGAATTCTGCCTCATGATGAGTCCCACAACCATGATGAACATCCACAAAGCAGTAGTCAGTCCTGTCCTGCACATAAGGGTACATCCAGACTAGCTGTGGTCTCCTACTGTCTCTCCTAACTTCAGCACTCTTCACTATCCTCACAACAGTTCCACAAGGTATATACTGTTATTCCCATTTTACAGATGAGGAAATAAGGCACGGGGTATTTAAATAACTTGCCCACAAACCTACAGCTATTAAGTAGCAGAAACAGGATTTGAATCAAGGCAATATGAGGAAGAGAGAGAGCTGATGATAATTAGAGAAGGAGATTGGGTCAAGGGAAGGTCACTGTTTGTTCCTTTTTTTTTTTTTTTTTTTTTAATATGAGACTTCAGTACTACCTCCTTCCAATTCTAGACTTTTTTCTTTTTTTTTCATAAATCAGCAAAATACATATGCTGGACCAAATGATTTCCTATTTATCTATTTATTTGATTTTAGCAAAAGACTCACTGAGCCATAGAGTTTTCTGTGGCCCCTTCTGCCTTGTTCATTCTTGGGTCCTTTTTGGGTTGGCACTGCAAACACCACAGCTCTTAGACATTCTCAGTTTACGGATGAACAAACCTCAAACTACATCCCCCAATCCTGCAAAAATCTGGTTGATTCCTTTCTCTTTTGTTCTTTGTTTTCAAATAAAAATTATATCCAAACTCTTAAATTATGCTACACAATGCAAAGCTGAGGCAGACATGTGATTTTTTCCTCTGAGTTTCTGCACTCTGTGAGAGAGCCCTCTGGCACATTCTCAGTAAAATCCCTCCATGTCACCAGACTGTGGCCCTCCTGACACCCAGCACATTGGAGTGAAGTTAGACGGAGCCTTGAGGATTTATGCAGGTGCAGTGGAACAAAAGGACAGAAACAGTTGATCGGCTTTTAATGTCTAGGCAGCTAAAATCAGGATTAACCTTTTTGGCTTTTGTGCTGATGAGATTTGGAGAGCCTGCACGTAGCCCAGCTTAGAAGCAGACTTTTTGCTAAGTAAGATTTGTACTGTTTCATAAATATTAGCCTAGATACTCACCACTGGTTAAAAAAATAATAATATCCCTTACTTGAAATCTACAGGTTAATTCTGAATTATATTTGAATGATTGGATCAATATTGTATTGTTTTGCTGTTAGGTGCCGTCCAAGTCAATTCCGACTCATAGCTACCCTATGTACAGCAGAAACACTGCCCAGTCCCGTGCCATCTTCACAATTGTTGTTATGCTTGAGCCCATTGTTGCAGTCACTGTGTCAATCCCTCTTGCTGAGGGTCTTCCTCTTTTTTGCTGACCGTCTACCTTACCAACGATGATGTCCTTCTCCCAGGGACTGGTCCCTCCTGATAACATGTCCAAAGTACATGAGACAAAGTCTCATCATCCTCCCTTCTAAGGAGAATTCTGGCTGTACATCCTCCAAGACAGATTTGTTTGTTCTTCTAGCAGTCTGTATATATTCAATATTCTTCGCCAACACTACAATTCAAATGCATCTATTCTTCTTTGGTCTTCCTTGTTCATTGTCCAGCTTTTGCATGCATATGAGACTATTTAAAATACTATGGCTTGGGTCAGGTGCACCTTAGTCCTCAAGGTGATATCTTTGCTTTTGAACACTTTAAAGAGGTCTTTTGCAGCAGAGTTGCCTAATGCAACTCATCATTTGATTTTTTGACTGCTGCTTCCATGGGTGTTGATTGTGGATCCAAGTAAAATGAAATCCTTGACAACTTCAATCTTTTCTCCGTTTATTGTGATGTTGCTTATTGGTCCACTTGTGAGGATGTTTGTTTTATGTTGAGGTGTAATCTATATTGAAGGCCGTACTCTTTGATCTTCATCAGTAAGTGCTTCAAGTCCTCTTCACTTTCAGCAAGCAAGGTTGTGTCATCTGCATATTGCAGGTTGTTATTGAGTTTTTCTCTAATCCTGATGCTGAGATCTTCTTCATGTAGTCCAGCTTCTCGGATTATTTGCTCAGCATACAGACTGAATAATTAGGAGGATTAAAATCTTTGTCAATTTATACTTCAAGCTGTGCATTACTGGAAAAGGTAAAACATGGCCAATGCACATAAATACATTTTCTCCAACCTTGTTTTAAAATGTATCTATGAGTGATGTCATCTTTCTCCCAGCAACATAATGAAACACTTGATGGCACTTGTTTATTCATTGCTCAGGATGCAGCAGTTGCTAATAATATATATCATAACATATATCAAGAACAAGTCTCTGCTTTACGTTTCTTCTAAATGGCTAAGGATGAAGATCACTTCATGGGAAGTAGTATGTATAAAGTTTTACTATACGTTAGACACTTAATTTTGTATGTGTCGTTGTTGTTAGTTGCTGTGGAGCTGATTCTGACTCTTGGCCACACTGTATGTGCAGAATAGAACTGCTTTTAGAGCTTTCAAGGCTGTGACCTTTCAGAAGCAGATCACCAGGCCTGTCTTCTGAAGTGCTTCTGGGTGCATTCAAAATGCTAACCTTTCAGCTAGTAGTTGCATGCCTAATGGTTTGCACCACCCAGGGACTCCTTATTTTCTATGCAAACATGTTTAATTCTCAGAGCAGCCCAAATTAAAATGAGCACTCTGAGATTCAGAGATGTTAAGTAACTTGTCTACAGTAGATGGCGGAGCCAGCATTTAGACTCACACATTGTGACTCCAAATCTGGTTCCTTTTCCCCTCTCTGTGTTAATACATTACATCTGGAGGTTCCATAGATAGGTGTAAACAAATACGGGCTCTGAAGGTGGATAAAACTGTGATCAAAGGGTATGTCTGCTCCTACTATAATTGTGTGACTCTTGGCAAGTACTTTAATCTCTCTAAGCCTCCGTTTCTTTATCTGTATCATGTAGGTAATTTTTAACACACTGAGTTGTTTTAAAGATTAAATGAAATGGTGTAGGTAAAACATTTAACATGCTGCATGGCCCGTAAGTAGCACTCATTAAATGGTACTGATTCTTAATTCTTTTTCTTTCTTGTTTTGCTTTATTTTAAATCAGTCCATTGGATGTTCTTGGCAGTAACACATTTAGTAACTTGCAGGGAATAAGCTTTTATTATTATTATTTTTTAAATAACACACTTTGTGAAATATGTTTCAACCCTCCCAGATGGTATGTTTTACCACATCTCCTTCTGTAATGGAGTTCTATTATACACAAACAAGATTTTAAGAGGCAGGAGAAATAAAATCGATCCTAGACTGGTTGGGCCTGAATCAATAATCACAACTGTAGGGCCCTGAGACTGGGTTAATGGCCTTGTGTTATATTGCCATCTGGGCTCACCTAACTTTTGTTCATTTATTTAAGGATGCTTTTTGTTCCAGTCTTTCTGCAGAATAGGCCAGAAGGCTTGGGTCAAAGTTGAAAACCCTACAGTATTAGAATTTGGATATTTGGGGAGCTAAGCTATGAGAAAGGAGCCCTGGTGGTTCAGTGGTTAAGAGCTCAGCTGCTAACCAACAGGCCAGTGGTTTGAACCCACCAGCCGCTCCATGGGAGAAAGATGTGACAGTCTGCCTTTGTAAAGATTACAGCCTTGGAAACCCCATAGGGCAGTTCTACTTTGTCCTACAGAGTTGCTATGAGTCAGAACTGACTTGATGGTAGTGGGTTAAGATAAGGGATGCGCTTTCTACTCTAATTTAAAAAAACGGACTCCACTTCTGATGATGGACTCTGTGTTCTGTCTTGAGGGGTTGTGCCATTAGAGAGAATGACTCCATAAGGAGGGGATTTGGGCCCTTCGCCTACCCATCCCTTAGCGGGAACTGAGATGGACCCATTGAATTCTGTAGGACAAAAGGGACAGCCAGTTTTCAGACCATTTACAAATACTACATGAGCTAATTTAAGTGTCTAATGTAACAATGGTGCATATTTTAGTGTTCCAGAATTAGACTTGTCCCACACCCTATCTATCAGTAGAATGAGTGAGTTTGTAATTTAAGGCATACCCTTCCTTTTATTGCTTTTAACATGATTCTTTTTCTTCAGCTTTATCTTATTGTCTTAGTCATCTAGTGCTGCTATAACAGAAACACCACAAGAGGATGGTTTTAATGAAGAGAAGTTTATTTCCTCACAGTTAAAGTAGGCTAAAAGTCCAAATTCAGTGTGTCAGCTCCAGGGGAAGGATTTCTCTCTCTCAGCCTTCGTTCCCCCAGACTAGGAGCTTCTCCGCACAGGGACCCCAGTCCAAAGGACATGCTCTGCTCCTAGCACTGCTTTCTTGATGGTATGAGGTCCCCCTGTTTCTCTGGTCACTTCTCTCTTTTATATCTCAAGAGATTGCCTCAGGACACAATCCAGTCTTGTAGATCAGGTCCTGCCTTACTAATACAACTGCCACCCATTCCCCCTCATTAACATCACAGAGGCAGGTTTACAACATACAGGAAAATCACACAGTACCAGGAATCATGGCCTAGCCAAACTGATACACACATTTTTTGGGGGACATAATGCAAACCATGACACTTATGTTGATGATTCTAGCTAACTGTTGGCCTAGGAGAGGTTATAACTTTTATCTCCTACAAAAGTTATTCCTTTTTACTTATATCTTCTCCCCAATAGATGCCTAAGCAATATGTGCTGTTTGTATAGAGATAACTTGTGAATATATAACACAGCCATTTTCTTGCTTTGTAATTATACCATTTAACTTTCAGGGAAAATCATGGCTACAATATCCCTTGTCCTCTGATTAAGCCATATAATTTCCATCACTGTCAACGCTGCCTAACTGCAAACAGAGAAAGAAAATACCACAATATCCTTATTTAGTTGCATAAACATTTAGTTCTATCCACATCACGTGCATATCATCAAGTGAAATATATACGAAGGCTTAGGCCTTCATAGCCTGAGGATTTATTCTGTCCATCCATTTTATTCAGCTTTGTCTTACCACTTGGAGGTTGGCATTTGTGCCCAGAATGCTGTGAAAATGCCCATTAGCACCTCAGGAATATGAGAAATGGCTTGGGCAGATGTAGGCAGCTGATGCTGATTTAGGTTAACAGCCTCTTTTTATCAATGTCCACACCATGGAGCTGATTAAAAATAAGATTGTTTGTTCCATCACTCAGAACTTATCAGCTGTGTATTTATGTATTTTTGTGGAAGTCTATATGAGCCCAGAGAAAATACAGGATAAACAGTCAACTTTTAACATTGGTTATTACGGAGGGCTAGGATGGAAGTGATTACTAATTACTGTGTTGTTAGGTGGTTGTTGTTAGGTGCTATCAAGTCAGTTCCAATTGATATGGACCCTATGTACAACAGAACCGTCCGGTCCTGTGCCCTCTTCACAATCAGTGCTAAGTTTGAACCCATTGTTGCAGTCACTGTGTCAGTCCATCTTGTTGAGGGTCCTCCTCTTTTTCGCTGACCCTCTGCTTTACCAAGCATGATGTCCTTCTCCAAGGACTAGTCCTTCCTAATAACATATCCAAAGTACAGGAGAAGAAGTCTGGCCATCCTCTCTTCCAAGGAGCACTCTGGCTGTATTTCTTCCAAGACAGACTTGTTCTTTCTTCTGGTAGTCCATAATATATTCATTATTCTTTGCCAACATCATAATTCAAAGGCATCAATTCTTCTTTGGGCTTCCTTATTCATTATCCAGATTTTGCATGTATATGAGGTGATTGAAAATGTCATGGTTTGGGTCAGGTGCACCTTAGTCCTCAAGGTGACGTTTTTGCTTTTGAATACTTTAAAGAGGTCTTTTGCAGCAGATTTGCCCAATGCAATATGTTGTTTGATTTCTTGACTGCTGCTTCAATGGATATTGATCGTGGATCCAAGTAAAATGAACTGCTTGACAACTTCAGTATTTTCTCTGTTTACTAATTATTACATATACAGTTTTACATTGTTTGGCTGGTTAAGTCAAATACATAAACCAAACCCAAAACCAAACCCATTGCTGTCAAGTCAACTCTGACTCATAGCAACCCTATAGGGCAGGGCAGAATTGCCCCATAGGGTTTCCAAGGAGCAGCTGGTGGATTTGAACTGCCAACCTTTTGGTTAGCAGCCAAGCTCTTAACCACTGTACCACTAGGCCTCCAGTCAGACACATAGTACATTTTTTAAAAAATCCAATAAAATGAAATAAAAGGACATTTGCTACAAAGAAAATAAACCCTATGAACTAAATCAGTGATGCTCAAAATTTAATGTGCATTCAATTCACCCATGGATTTTGTTAAACTGTAGATGCTGAATCGGTAGCGCAGGGTGGAGCCTCTGTTTCTGCAGTTCTAAAAACCTTCCAGGTGATGCCAATCCTGTGGACAAATCTATGAGCCACGCTTTCAAGAGCAAGGAACTAATGATGGAAATAGGGAGTAGAATTTGGTTGTTTTCATGAGAAAACAAGAAGGAAATTGTAATGGTTTTTAGTTCCATGTCTCAGTTCCTCCAAAAGTTAAAATAAATAAATAAATAAAAAGATCTTAATAATTTCTCAGGTCTAGACTAAACTTTAAATTTAAAATACTTCTTCAAACTTTATTAGAGAAATGGCTTAATAAGCCTCTAATTCCTGCAGCACAGCATTAGCTCTAAGTATCTCATGTGAACATTTATATTTAAATCACTCAAATAGGCATTTTCTATAGAAGAATTAGATACAGCCTGTGTCCTCAAAGAATGTATGTTCTTATTGTAGAAATAAGACTTAAAAATGATTTGTCCCTAGTACTCATTGCTGTCAAGTCAATCCTGACTCATGGTGACTCCATGTGTGTCAAAGTAGAACTACGCTCCGCAGGGTTTTCAATGGCTGATTTTTTGGAAGTGGATTCCTAGACCTTTTTTCCGAGGTGCCTCTGGGTGGACTTGGACCTCCAACCTTTTGGTTAACAGCTGAGCATGTTAACAGTTTGCAGTATTTTGGGACTCCTTCTGTCTGCTAGAAAGTAGTATTGGTTGTAGGACAGTGGGAGAAGGCAGTGTAAAGTCAAGTTTAAGGTAATAACAAAGGATATTCATAAGGTTTTCAACATTCAATTTTTTTTTTTTTTTTTTTTTTAGAAGTAGAACACCAGGTCCTTCTTCCTAGTCTGTCTTAGTCTGGAAGGTTCATGGGAACCTGTTCACCATGGGTGACCCAGCTGGTGTTTGAAATATCAGAGGCATAGCTTCCAGCATCACAGCAACACACAAACCATCACAGTATGACCAACTGACAGATAAATGGTGGATATGCTGAGAGGCTCAGGATCACCCTGACTGGAGGGGGAGTTTGGACTGACCACAGAGGCTGGATGGTGCTGAAAGCATAGCTTAGATGGAGGCATTATTTCTAGAAGGTGACTCTTGGGCACTTGAGAGAAGATTAGAGTTTTTCCTAGCTTCAGGTTTCATGTAGCCATGGTGGGATTAGCTACTGATTAGCTAGGAATTGCTGACTAGGATCAGCTCTGTTCAGCAAAATCTCGTTCTCCCCCAACACATCCTCATATTCAATTACTCTGACTAAAATAAGTATTTGGGTTGTGTCTGCCAGATGGTCAGCTTTCTTTTCTCTAGAAGAGCTGTTCATTAAAATGAATTAGGGAGAAAAATACTTGGTAGGAAATGTATAAATAAATGAATTACTTATTATATTTTTGTGCTATTATTTGACGATCCCATAAGGGAAATAGGAAAGGACAGAAATATGGTTCAGCTCGAATTCCTGCTGCCCTCAAAGTAGATTAGGCAGACAGTGTACCAGATCGCCTGCGTCTTCTGATACCACTGCAAGCTTGGCTTATGCATGTTAAGTTCATGACTTATTTGGAATATGAGTTTACTAGTAATATTTTGTCCATTATCATTATAAATGTATAGCTCTTTATAAATATTATCATTCTCATGTGGTTTTTAAATGTTCATTTTGTTTGCACGTGACTTCAATTAGGGGCTCAATTTTTTTTCCAGTGGAAGAAAAAATGTAATTTGCATGACATCCAATGAGGAAAAAGAACTCTTCCGACAGAAATTGAATTTAAAGCAATTTTGCAGAATTTTGCTCATGGCAGTAGGTTGAGGCTACTCACATTACCATATGCAATTAAATTACATCTGGTTGTCCAACATAAACCGGGAGGACTTTTCACATTTCTAGTTATCTGAGGGGAACTGGTGGCAATTTCATTCAATGGCAGTCAGGTCTGTGAACAGTGACAGTGAGGTTGAAGAGAAAAGTGCCAATATATGAGCACCTTACAAAATGAGTGAATTCAGGGTTACCTGTAATTTGAATTTCAGTAAAGAATTTTGATTGACCATGTTTATTGATTCTATTATTCAGACTTATCCTTTTAAATTAGGAACAGGGTTCAAGGTTTTGGAACATCAAAGAATGATATTAGAGATGGAAGTGCAGAATGGCCCAGAGGCTAAGGGCTCAGCTCTGGAGGCAGGAAGACTTGAGTTCTGACTCTACTTCTATCACTTACAACTTCCTCATCTTTAAAATAAGAATCTAACGATTATACAACATTTACTTTGTGTGAGATACGGCTTGTAAGCCCTTTATATAGATTATCTCATTTAATCATTACCAGTAGGAGCTACTTCATAGAGGAATTGGAAGGAAGAAATGAGATAGTGCATATAACCAACCAACCAGTTGCCATCCAGTCAGCTCTGACTCATGACAACCCCATGTGTATCACAGTAGAACTGCACTCCATAAGCTTTTCAATGGCTGATTTTTCAGAAGTAAATTGCCAGCCCTTTCTTCTGAGTTGCCTCTTGGGGGACTCACACCTCCAAACTTTTCGTTAGAAGCTGAGTGTGTTAACCATTTGTACCACCCAGGGATTCCAGTGTGTATTAAACACCCCGTAAGTGTTAATGACTGCCAACTGCAGTTGTCATCTTTGTTGCTGTCATCATGTCTTTGTCATCATCATCACCATTGTCATTATCTAAGATGAGGTCCACATTTGAAGGTAGATGAGTCTTTGCTCTTCAGTGAGTAGAGTCAATCACTGTGCTTGTCAAGGCTAGCAGTGTATAAAGTACTGACTGAGAGAGAGCATGTTATGTCTATGTTGGATATATTTGAAGGATGTAAATTATGCTTTTTATTCTTCTACTAATAACCTGGAATCAAATGCCTCCTGAACCTATTTATATAATCAGTTTGTCCAAACCCTCCCCAGATATCCACATTTTTGTTATACATTTAAAGTCCTAACATAATTTTGTAAGTGTTTGATAATTAGTTACTAAGCAAGAAAAGAATGTATCATCAAAGTCATAAGCAGTTCTTCAGAGTCAAGGAAGCCAAAGCAAGACTATGGCTCCCTTCAGCTCATAAAGTCTGTTACTTTATGATTATCAGCCTAAATATGCACACATTTAGTTGTCCAAAATAAACAGACTGTTTTGATGATACCAAATAAAAATTAGCATAATTCATACATTCAGTTAACAAATATCCTAATGCCTGTATGGCAGGCACAGTTGTAGGTTTTAGGTTTTGGGGATACAGTAGTGAACAACACAGAAAAGATGCTCATGGAGCTTACATTCTAGAGGAGGAGACAGTCAAAAATAAATAAATATGTGCATACATACATACAGACATATACACATGTTGTATGTGTGAGTCTGGAGAGGAGTGGAGAGAGAACGAACAAATGCTGGAGAAGAAGAGCTGGAGTTGGGATTTTAGATGGGGCCCCAGAGAAGATCTCTCTGTGGGCATGACTTTTGTGCATTGATAAACTCAATATGTAGATGTGTGGATGGATTAGAGATATAGCCTTTGCTCTACGTCAAGATAAATGACACCCACAGTGTATTTTGAGTGCCCTGAAATGTTCATCGTCAGCTCTGTTTCTCAATATGTTAATACCATGTGAATGCGAGTTAGTAGCCAGGATGAATGACCGACAAGGGGCAGATGACAGAGTCTTGTGTGGCTGCATATTTGCAACTCAGCAGTAGCGGCAGGCAGTCAGAACCGAACACTCAACAGAGCTGCCAAACGGAGTGAATGTGCCACGGCTGTCAGAAAACACTAAAAAATTCAACCACCTAGAATGAATTATTTTTCTTTTTATATCTGCATTTCTTCCAGACAGAGCAGTGTTGGTCTTTTGGTTGATCTTTCCCCAAGTCTCCTTTTGCCAAATTCTCGGACTTGTTTGCTCCAGAAGGCCCTGACTCATCTGCCATATGGGGTACTGGTTCATGTTTGAAAAAGGTGGTGGGGAGAGAAACAGCTTGTATATTCTATCTGGCATTGTGAGCATATATTGTACCTTCTTTGAAGAAGCAACCCAAGAGTGCCAGCTGTATTTGCATCATACACTTTTTCTACTTTGTAACTCCTCATTTTAGTAAGCATTTTACCTTTGTTTTGCTATATCACATCTTTAGGTTTCTGAAATCAGAGAAACAAATGTTGTTAAGAACTGATGGATTTTCTGTCTTCACTTGGCAAAAGGAAAAAGGCTCATCACTCCTGAAAAATGTGTTGATTAAATTATAGTTCTGTTAATTGTAGATTAAAAAAAAGTCCTGGGGATAAAGTAAATCTAATTTAGGAAAGGGAAAGAGACGGAAGGAAGAGCTTGTGGCTTCAATCGTTACTACTTCTCCCACTGTAAGCTAGATGGGATGTTTCCCCATTAAAGAAGACCAGCCTTTCCTGTTGCTCACCTTACAGTCTCAGGGGGTTAAAGCACTTTACACATACATATACACAAACACACGCACACCACAGCACACACACCACACCATTTAATAAACCATTTAAAATATGGAATTAAAGGTAGGAGCTCTGTGGTGAGGTGAGTTCCTTTATGTGGCCTTTTGCGTTCGTTCTTTGAAAAACTAGCTTGAGAGATTTTTCACCTAAACCCTGAGGAATCACTAGATTTCTAGCCTACAAGGTTTGTTACTTTTTGTCCAGGTTGATTGACATTTCCTGGGTAAGCTGTAAAGGTGATTGGTATGCACCTTGCAGGGATTGGTCAATATACTATGCAAATAAAGTGTCTGTGGCCTACCGAGAGGGGATTAGTCAGTTTGTGGCCCTGCTGAGAGAGGCCATGCCTTGAAATTGGCAAGGAGTTGTGTATATATGCAGCCAATCCTGTAGAGAATTTTGAGACAGAAAGAAGCAGGAAGAGAAGCAGCAGGAAAGAAGCAGAAGGAAGAAGAGAGAAGCAGAGAGAGAGAGGAGGCAAGGAAACTCCTAAAAGAGCTGTAACACGGGTCAAGAGCTGTTAACACTGAAGACAATGAGAGGCCCAGAAGGGGTACAGCAGCAGAACTGGCAGCGACAGACTCTGAAAGGGCCCTGTGGCACAGTGTTGGTAACAGATGGCAGGGTCAAGAGGAGCCTGTCTTGAGGGGACTGAGAGGAGGCCTACATGTCCGAGAGGAGCTGAGACAGCTGTCCTACACTGAAGAAGGGATTCATTGCCTACGTGCTTCCTGATCCTGATCCCAAGTTGTAGCCTGTTGATCCTGATCCCAAGTTCTACCCTGTTACTTCCTTAATACATCACTTAACTGGTCTGTGAGTTCTATATGTCCATTGCAATGTGTTACTGAACCTAGAAGTAAAGTGGAGAGTGTCATGGGAGAGACAGCTGGTGTTAAAATTGGTAAAATAGGTTGGAGGGTGGAGGTAAGTCTGAGCTCTACCTCATGGGAATCGGCTTTGGGCTAATTCTCGTCATTATTTCCCCTGAAGTTAAACAGGTTCTGACCACAATACTACTACCTTTCTCGCCCTTTTACAAACCCATAAATGTTTCCTTTAATGGGAAAAGTAATATTTCTAGAAAGGGATAACCATCAGCACAGAGGGTTTCTTAAGTTCAGGTTCAACAAATTGTATTCTGCATAGTAGAAAAAGAAAGACAAATGAGACCTCTAAAAAAAATAAATTCCTGTTTTCCTCAGTCCTTTAAAATTATTTGTTTTTTAAAAAAAAATACGATTAAACTGCTAAAATTCTCAAATTTTATTTTATAATTAGTTCCTTTTGAGCCTTATTTGTTTTCATTTTGTCGACTACGTTTTTCTGTTAAAATTCTACTAGTGGAATCTGTCTTCAAGTAGATTTAACATACCTAAACTGCTTTTTAAAAAAATAAATTTTTTTATTGTGTTTTAGGTGAAAGTTTACAGCGCAATTAGTTTCTCATTCAAAAATTTATACACAAATTATTTTGTGTCATTGGTTGCAATCCCTGCAATGTGTCTGCACTCTTCCCCTTTCCCTTTGCACACCTAGGTTCTCCTTCTCCATTCGTCTAGTTTTCCTGTCCCTTTCTGCCTTCTTGTCTTTGCTTTTGGGCAGGTGTTGCCCATTTGGTCTCGTATACTTGATTGAACTAAGAAGCACGCTCCTCACATGTGTTATTATTTGTTTTCTAGGCCTGTTTAATCTTCAGCTGAAAAGTGGACTTCAGGAGTGGCTTCAGTTCTGAGATAGCAGGGTATCTGGAAGCCATAGACTTGGGGGTTCCTCCAATCTCTGATGGACCAGTAAGTCTGGTCTTTTCTTATGAATTTGAATTTTGTTCTACATTTTTCTCCCACTCTGACTGGGACCCTCTATTGTGATCCCTGTCACAGCAGTCAGTGGTAGTAGCTGGGCACCATCTAGTTCTTCTGGGCTCAGGCTGATGGAGGCTGTGGTTCATGTGGTCCGTTAGTCCTTTGGACTAATATTTTCCTTGTGTCTTTGGTTTTCTTCATTCTCCTTTGCTCTGAATATGATAGTATCAATAGTTGTATCTTAGATGGCTGCTTGCAAGTTTTTAAGACCCCAGGCATTACTCACCAAAAGTAGGATGTAGAACATTTTCTTTATGAACTATGTTATGTCAATTGACCTAGATATCCCCTGACACCAGGGTCTCCAGCCCTCAGCCCCAGTAACTTGGTCCTTCAGGGTGTTTGGATGTGTCCGGGAAGTTTTTACGACTTTGCCTTGGTCAAGCTATGCTAACTTCCCCTGTATTTTGTGTTTTCTTTCCCTTTCCCAAAGGTAATGCTTGTCTACTATCTAGTTAGTGATTTCCCCTCTTCACCTCTCCCCTCCCCTGTAACCATCAAAGATTATTTTTTTTTCTGTGTGTAAACATTTTCTTGGGTTTTTATAATAGTGGTCTTATACAATATTTGTCATTTTGTGATTGACTTATTTCACTCAGCATAATGCCCTCCAGATTCATCCATGTTATCAGATGTTTTGTGGATTAATCATTGTTCTTTATCATTGTGTAGTATTCCATTGTGTCAATGTACCATCATTTGTTTATCCATTCATCTGTTGATGGACACTTATGTTGTTTGCATCTTTTTGCTATTGTGAATAATGTGGAAATGAACTTGGGTGTGAATATGTCTATTCATGTGACGGCTCTTATTTCTCTAGGATATATTCCTTGGAGTGGGATTGTTGGATCATATGGTATTTCTATTTCTAGCTTTTAAAGGAGGCTTCATGTCATTTTCCATAGTGGTTACCCCATTTTACATTCCCACCAGTAGTGCATAAGAGTTCTGATCTTCCTGCAACTTCTCCAACATTTATTATTTTCTGTTTTTTTGATTAGTGCCAGTAATGTCAGGGTGAGATGGTATTTCATTGTAGTTTTTATTTGCATTTCTCTAATGGCTAATGATTGTGAGAATTTCCTCATGTGTCTGTTAGCCACCTGAATGTCTTCTTTGGTGACATTTCATATCCTTTGCCCTTTTTTTAATTGGATTATTTGTCTTTTTGTTATTGATGTGTTGAAGTATTCTGTAGATTTTAGAGATTAAATTCTTGTCAGATATATTTTGGCCAAAATTTTTTTCTAGTCTATAGGTTAACTTTGTACTCTTTTGGTAAAATCTTTTGATAAGCATAAGTGTTAAATTTTTAGGAGCTCCCAGTTATCTAGTTTATCTTCTGGTGTTTGTGTGTTATTAGTTATGGGTTTTATTCTATTTATGCCATATATTTGGGCCCCTAGTGTTGTTCCTATTTTTTCTCCATGATCTTTATCATTTTAGGTTTTATATTTAGGTCTTTGATCCATTTTGAGTTAGTTTTTGTATATGGTGTGAGGTATGGGTCCTGTTTTTTTACGGATGGACATCCAGTTTTGCCAGCACCATTTGTTAAAAAGACTTCTTTTCTCTGTTTAATGTGCTTTGGTCCTTTGTTAAAGATCAGCTGACCACAGGCAGATGGATTTACATCTGGGTTCTCGATTCTGTTCCACTGGTCTATGAGTCTGTCATTGTACCAGAACCAGGCTGTTTTGACTGCTGTGAGTGTATAGTAGGCTCTGAGATCAGGTAGTGTGAGGCTTCCTACTTTGTTCTTTTTCTTCAGTAAAGCTTTGCTTATCCAGGTCCTCTTTCTCTTCCATATACAGTTGGTGATTAGTTCTTCCATCTCATTAAAGAATGCTGTTGGTGTTTGGATTGAGACTGCATTATATCTGTAGATTGCTTTGGGTGGAATTGACATTTTCACAGTGTTGAATCTTTCTATCCATGAGCATGGTATGTTTTTCTATTTATATATGTCTCTTTTGGTTTCTTGCAGTAGTGTTTTGTAGTTTTCTTTCTGCAGGTCTTTTACACCCTGGTTAGATATATTCCTAAGTATTTTATCTTTTTAGGAGCTATTATAAATGGTATTGTTTTCCTGATTTCCTTTTCAAAGTTCTCTTTGTTGGTGTGTAGAAATCCAACTGATTTTTGTATCTTGATCTTGTATCCTGCTACACTGCTGAATCTTTCTATTAGTTCTGGTAGTTTTCTTATGGCTTCTTTGGGGTTCTCTGTGTATAGGATTATATCATCTGTGAATAGGGATAGTTTTACTTCTTCTTTTCCAATTTGGATTCCTTTTATTTCTTTTTCTTGCCTTATTGCTCTAGCTAGGACTTCCTGCACAATGTTAAATAGGAGTGGTGATAAAGGGCATCCTTGTCTTTTTCCTGTTCTCAGGGGGAATGCTTTTAGCCTCTCTCCCTTGAGAATGATGAGCAAACTGCTTTTAATATAGATATGTGAGATTCTAAGCATTTTTATTTGTATTAAAAAATAATAAAGGAACCTATACTTCTTTAATAAAGTATTTTCCTTTAGCTCCAATTGACTTCCATTTGTTGCCCATTAAAGTGATGCATTTCCCTTTTGTTAGGAGGAACCCTTTGCTCTTCTCTCTATGCATTTCTGCCTTCACACAACTCATCCATCTTTAATGTGACTATCACTCTTATGTGGATGACTTACAAACCTAATAAATCTGTTTCTCTAGGCCTGACTTCTCTCCTGAGCTCCAATTTCACTTCTCTCTATTCCTGATAACTTGGTGGTCCTACTCTCATTTTCAGTACACCTAAAACTGAGCTCATTTTTTTTCTCTTGAAGCTAAGTTCCACTATAAGTTTCCATATTTCTTTCAGTATTTCCTCACTCTTGCTGCAACTCAAAACTTCAGAGTCTGCCTTTATGTCTTCCTTTCCCTCTCACTCCTAACACACACCAAAATCATGTGAAGCTTTCTATTCCACTGACTTTTACATCCCATACCCTTTCCTCTTTTTTTTTTTTACTTCCTATCACCATCACCCCAGGTCCTACCTTACACTCCTCATGGCTCGATTATAGCAAATATTACTTGACCGATTTCCCTGTTTGCCCCCACTCATCTCTCATTTCTCATTTTCTCACCTGTTTAATGAGTACACTAAGGATCGAACTATGACTTAGAACTCTTGTATCCTCACAAAAGAAATGTCTACAATGTAGCATTCAGATCCTGTTGTTGTTGTTGTTGGTTTTCAAAATTACAAAAGGTTATTTCCAATATTCACCATATGTCTTGGGTTAGAAATTTGAAACTAAACACTATGTAGACTTCATGAAAAAATATCACGTAGGCCAGTTAATTTTCTGTGATTATTAGTTGACTTTAAGGATCTCTAAGGTTTTTCTCAACTTTAAATTTCTATGATAATGATACTATAAGCAGGGTCTACATGCACATCAAGGAGGCCTGGTAATGAAGTGGTTAAGCTCTTGGCTGCTAACTTAAAGGTTGGCTGTATAAACCCACCCAGCAGCTCTATAGGAGAAACACCTGGTGATCTGCTTCTGTAAAGATGACAGCCAAGAAAATTCTATGGGACAGTTCTACTCTGCCACATGAGGTCACTATGAATCAGAATTGACTTCATGGCACTCATCAATAACAGCAATACATATTTATCACAATGTGGGAAAATGAGAAAATTTAGGCTGTTAATATGAATTTTTACTTGAAAGATATTTACTTAAATTGAAGCAAGAGAATCTTTGTGTCCTATTTTTTCTAATTACTTAAACATCTTCAATATAAAGCTGTAGATTCAACCATAAAAAAAAAAGACTTATAAAACATCTATTTTAAACAAATGTTTAGGCTCAAGGAGATAAGATTCAGTCTCCCAAATGGTCTTTTAAAGAAACCAGACCAGTAACTCCTAAAGTTGACCCATAGTGATTTTTAGTCATAGTAGGGTACAAATAATTTAATCTGAGAAAAGAATAACAATTTATTTAACCTTTCTCTCTTCAGTGAGAAGAGCTTTAGGAATGTAGAGCATATACTTTTAAAATGTTTGTCTAGAAATATAACACCTATACTTTGGATGGAGAACAGTACATTCTTGCTATGCCATAGTTATAGATGGATTTAGTTTTGAAAGATCATCTTACTTAATAGCAGAAGATAACAATAACAAAACAACAAACTCGCCATCACCACCCCTTAAAAACAAAAAACAAAAAACAAAAAACAAACAAACAAAAAAAATCCTGGGCCTTTTGTACACTGATTGAGATCTGATGTTTTTTAGTGCTGCTAGACCTGGTAAAGGGAAGTCGATGCTATCATACTTTTTTAGCCTAAATCTCTCCTTCACCCCAAATCTTATATGCACATATCCACCATTGTGAAAGTAGCCTTGTGACAGTTACTGGGTGTATTTCTTCAAAGATCATACATTACTGACTTTTTCACTCTGTGGAAATTTTAATTGCTTTTTATCTGCAGAAGTTTGAATTTCATGAGAATGCAGCTGACTCTAAGAAGATGAATTCCCAGCCTTTATAGCAGATATCACACGTGGCCCTCTATAGCACTTAACTGAGTAAATCCTCAAGAAATCCAGGCCATCATGGAGTGACCTAAATTTACATTAAAAAAGAGAGAAATCATGTGGTGGAATCATTCTCTTTCCAAATCACTGACTTCTGGATTCTGCCCCAATCCCTCTTCAGAAACAATATTCACTAAGGTTAACAGTAAGTTCCCAAATTGCTAAATCCAATGGAGATTTTAGTCATCTTATGTGACTGCTCAGTGGTTAACTCTTTCCTCTCTTTGAAAAATTTTGTCTCTTGGTTTTCATAATACCATTCTCTTTTGAACCCTTCCTTCTCTGACAGCTATTTCTCAATCACCTTTGATGGTGTCTCCTCCTCTAACAAGTCTATATTTGTTTTTCTACAGGGCTCAGACCTAGGCCCTTTTCTGGTCTTACTCTACACTCTTCCCCTAGGCCTTTTCACTTACACTACGGTTTAAATGTCAATTATATATGGAAAAGTTCCAAATTTTAATCTCAAGCTCACAAGATCAGAACAACATATTCAAAAAGATACTCTAAATTTCACTTCAATTAGCATGTCAAACATAGTTTTTTTCCCCAAAGTACTCTCATGAATTTCCCCTCTCTCAGTAAATGGCACCTCTATCTGCCTACTAGGATAAGCCAGAGTCTGTAAGTCATTTTTACTTCTTGTGATGGTTAAGGTTGTGTGTCAACATGGCTAGGCCATGTTTCTCAGTGGTTTGACAGATATGATGTAATTACAGTTCATAATGTGATCTATTGTGAGCAGCCAATCAGTTGAAAGGGGAATTTCCTTGGGAATGTGGCCTGCATCCAATATATATGGATGTTCTGGCAAAACTTGCCCTCTCTCGGTCCTGCATCTGACTCGTCATCCTCTGACTTCTGGTTCTTGGGATGTGAGCCAGCAGCCTGCTGTCTGACCTATGTATTTCAGGATTCACCAGCTCCTGCAGCCCTGTGAACCAGCAGCCTGCTGTGTGACCTGCTGATTTTGAGTACATCAGCCTCTGCAACCATAAGAATCAGGAGAAACCTCCAGCCTGACACCTGACTAATGGATTTGGGACTTAACCATCTGCCACAACTGTGTGAGCCATTTCCTTTAGATAAATCTCTCTGTATATATATATTTATATTTATATGCTTCACTGGTTTTGCTCCTTTAGAGAAACTAGGCTAAGACGTTTGGTACCAAGCATGGGGTCTAGAGGAACAAAATTGTAAGGATGAGTTTTCTGAATTGGTTCTCAATTCTGGCTAGCCTTAAAGGTACTAATGACTCTGCCTCCAGTAGTAAACAGGGCACTGCTAATCCATTGCATGAGGTGGCAATAGAATACATAAAATATCACCACCAATGGATCAAATATTTGTGAAAGACAAGGCTCTGGGTGATTGCATATTTGATACTTTTCTACGACTTTGTCAGAATTAGAAATACCAGGAAGCTGGTTGGTTGGTCCTGCTTTCACAAGACAAAATGGCAAAAGAAATAGATGAGTTCAGGGCTTCAAAGTCACATTTCAAGAGCAGCATAAAAGACCTGAAAATTGCCACTTGTACCCTGAAAGAAAGTCTTATTTTTTGTAGTAACAGAGCTGACATTGCTGAAAACTAAACCCAGAGTCCTATCATAAGAGTGGCTGAATTACATCAACTCAATTCCCAACATTGAATGGTGTCTGAAATTAAAGTGAGGGCACTGAATGGGAAAAAATGGGATCCTGAAACTGGGGATGGGGACGTATGGGAAGATAATCAGTGTCATGGATTGAATTGTGTCCCCCCAAAAATGTGTGTATCAGTTTGGCTGGGCCATGATTTCCAGTGTTGTGTGGTTTTCCTCCATTTTGTGATTATAATTTTACATTAAAGAGGATTAGGGTGGGATTGTAACACCACCCTAACCCAGGTCACATCCCTGATCCAATGTAAAGGGAGTTTCCCTGGGGTGTGGCCTGCACCACCTTTTATCTCTTGTAAGAGATAAAAGGAAAGGGAAGCAAGTGGAGAATTGGGGACCCCTACCACCAAGAAAGCAGTGCCAGGAGCAGAGCATGTCTTTTGGACCCAGGGTCCCTTCGTGGAGAAGCTCCTAGTCTGGGGGAACATTGATGAGAAGGCCAACAGAGAGAGAAAGTCTTTCCCTGGAGCTGATGCCCTGAATTTGGACTTTTAGCCTACTTTACTCTGAAGACATAAATTTCTCTTTGTTAAAGCCATCCACTTGTGGTATTTCTGTTAGAGCAGCACTAGATGACTAAGACAATCAGGAAGCTAGGGACATTGAGCTCCTAAATTTGGTTGAATCACTCCTGCCAACAGAACGACGCCTCTTACTCCCATCTGAAATGATTACTCAATCTTTGTCTGATAAGCCATCCTCCCCAGTAAAACCATTATCCCTTCTACCCCCATCTGTTGAGATTAACGCAGCTGAGATATCACCTGGGGTGGTGTCTGGGGCTTTGCCTGGGGCATCATCTGAGGCAGATGCCTTACAAGACATTGCTGAATGTCCCCAGGACCCACCCCCACCAGCCATTTTTGCTTTTAGACCTATAAGTAAACTCTAGTCCCAGTAAGCTCAATCACATTTCTCCTGGAATTGCTTTCACAACTTCCTGCTTTGAGCTTTATAATTTTTCCTCAGCCTCCTAATAGCTCCTCAGCTCACCTTACCTTTTTTCTCTTATAATCCTTTTTCCACACTGTAGCCAGAGTGATCTTTTATAATTAGGATTTATTTTAACACCTTGTTTGAAGCCTGCAATGCCTTCTCATTGCACTTAGGATGAAACTCACACTCTTTAACGTGGCTGGTGCACAAGGTGCTATGCGCCCTGATCCCTGCCTACTTCTCTGGCCTGATATAACACTTCTTTTTCCTTTGCTCATGATGGGTTCTTAGTTCTTGAAATATGCTTTCTCCCTATCTCCTGGACCTTGGATTCCACTGTCTGGAGCACTTCACCACAATTATGTCTTGCTAATATGGCTCAGTAGTTAAGAGCTCAGGCTGTTAACCAAAACGTCAGCAGTTCAAATCCACCAGCCGCTTCTTGGAAACCCTATGGGGCAGTTCTACTCTGTTCTACAGGGTTGCTATGAATCGGAATTGACTCAGTGATAGGGGGTTTTGTTTTGTATTTTTGTTTTAATATGAGTTGGAATTGGCTTGACAGCATCGGGTTTGGTTTCTTTTTTTTGTTGTTGTTGTTGTTTTTTGGGATTTTTTTTGGTAATACCTTTTCATTCTTTAGTAATCAGCCCATAGGGTACCTTCTCAGAAAATGTCCTTTAACCAGTCCATGTAAACTAGGTCTCCCTGCTATAATGTCTCATTAATCCATTTACTCTTCACTCGTTGGATTTATCTTGCTTTTATTTGAGAGGCTATCTTATATCTGACTCCCCAGGAAACTTCAAGCTCTGTAGCAGACTCTGCAGCAGGCTCTCACTCACTCTATATTTTATCTTAACATTGAAGGATTCCAGCTAAAGTTTAGCTATTTCTTCAGTTTCACTTTACTTTCTTCTGTAAAATTTAAGTAAAACTAAATTCAAGCTTTTTATTTAAAAGTAGAATAGGTAATACGGACCCATTTTAATAAAGGTATCTCAATCTATTTATGAATCTATCTGACCATATTTTATTTGTACTTATCCATACAACGATGTCTAGAAAAGTTGTTTACTAAATATCAATGGTAATTTTGGGAATCGAGGTGTATTTTTAAATTTGTTTTTAGTACTTGATTTCTTTGTGATCTGGCATCAGTTTTACCAAAGCAGTACACTCTTTATTTTTCAAATAATCACTAAGTACTTTGTTTATTGCCTTAAAGTCTGATGGTTATGAAGAATTTGAGTTTAGGTAAAATATCGCCAAGAAAATAATTTTGTTTTGTGTGCTTTAATTAAACATTTTTGTGAATAAGGAATCAACCCTGAGCTAGTTTTAAAGTGGAAGTAACTTGCATATTGGAAATTAACTCTCTGCTTTGAGTCCAATTGAGGAGCAAGGTTTACAAAACCTCTGCCCTCTCCATTAGTGAAAAACACTGATGAGGCATTCCAGGGTATGTTCATGGAAAGCAGATGATATGATTTCTCCTTTTAGCCTCCTTTGGCTAATTATGCTAATTATAAAACGAGCTGCAGGGAGCAAGCAATTCCTCTTCAGCATGATGACTTGAATTTTATTCTAAGAATTAGTTTTGAGTTGCTAAACAAAGACAAAGGATGGAGTATTATAACCACTTACGAATTCGTAATAGGTATCTATGCAAAGAGAAAAATTGGTTGAGTGGCCATAGGACTCAATCCTAAATTGAAGAGAGATGCTTTTTAACAAAAGACTTTAGAAATAGGACCTACACCCAGAGTAAACTCAAATTTATATATTTTTAAATGGGTAATACCAATACTTCAGTTCTCATTAATTGATAAACTGCACAATGTTCCTAATCTTGCTCCTCCCCTCCCCCCACTGTGTTTTCTCTCCCTATCTCTATTGCAACTGGCATAGGAAATGTTTCTTGGTAAATGAGTCAAACAAAATAAGAATATTAATTTATTTGAACTGGAATCACTCTTCTTTAGATGAAACTGCTAGTTACACGCTGTTGTGATTTCTCAACTATGCTGATACACAATAAATCAGATAAAGAATTTTTTTAATGTCA
This sequence comes from Dugong dugon, assembly GCA_030035585.1. Classification (NCBI taxonomy): domain Eukaryota; kingdom Metazoa; phylum Chordata; class Mammalia; order Sirenia; family Dugongidae; genus Dugong; species Dugong dugon. Next base: position 72,086,755 of record CM057460.1, read on the forward strand.
ATGATTGTGAAGTAGGGTAGTATTTTGGGCTAGGACATATGTCCTTTAGTTGCATGGATTTTAACTGTGGAAACTGCTTATCATGACAAACACTGAATGCTTTTACTCTTCAAGAACACTCTTTATGGTTTGAAATCATCAACTCCTAAAGCAATCATTGCAGCTTTCTATTAGTATGGCTTTCTGCTTCTTTTCACTGTAACGGTAAACTATATTAGCTGCATTATTTGTTAAAGACTCTCATGGGCTACTTTAGAGACCTAATCATTATCTCTAACATTGCTTTAAGCGAGAAAATTGTTCAAGTTTCAAGTTCAAATTTACACATAAAATTTTGGAACACAAACCATTTTTAAACTGCAGCTTGCTAAAAAAGGTACAGCTTCTTTTTCAATTCATACCGAGAACCTATTATGGACAAGGTATACAGGAGGAAACATAATACCTACCCTGGAGTTACAATCTGTCAGGGAACTTGTAATTGAGTGAAACCATTAATAAGACATAACAACGTATGTTTGAGTGCTAAATGGGTAATATCAAATATGCATGCCACTGAAGTTCAGAACCCATAAAATCATCCAGCTGAAAGAATATACTTCTTTCTGTCCAGACTTGCCATTACTTAAACCACTTCCAATGTGCTATCATGTATCAGGGAAGAGCTATAGCACATTGAATGGGAAATGTTTAAAGACTATGTTTTCCCATATTTAGTTAACAGTTTTCCTGAGGAGGTGAAAACATGAGCTACAAATCTTACTTGTTTTTGCTATTATAAATTTATATTTTAACATAGTATATATAACACAGGTCTATTGAATAAGAGCAGTTGGAAAGGGTACCTTATGAACCTTTTTCTACCCTTTTCTTACAATAGTTATTAAAAGTCATTTGGATCTGCTTTGATGACTTGTATTAAATAATAGATGTCACAGGTCATTAAGCATAAATGATGAGAGAATTACTCTAGAGCGTTTTCTCCAAGATAATTGCATTCTTGTTTTTCTTTTTTCCTTCTTGCCACTCTTTAAGGGGTATATGATTTACTTTTTTATAGTAGGACTATGTGAACGATGAGTCATTAGTTATTTTGGATACTGGCAGGGCTGGCACTTCTAAATGGGTGGCTTGTGTTCCTCTTTGAAGTCCTCTTCATGCCCTTCAGTGTTTTTATTGTTGGTATTTTCTCCTGTGGGTATATAGGGGAACCGCCTAAGGATCCAGGTCAAGCTCAACTCCTCTATCTTTCCTATCCCTTTAGTAGTAGTCAACATTAATTCTCCTTGCCATCTTCTGTCCTAAGAGAGCCCTGATTTGATTTAGGCATCTACCCTCTTCCCCATGGTCATGTGCTTCAGGAGAGGCTGACCCATCCCAGTCCCAGTGAGGGGATTCTGATTGGCCTAAGCCAATCGTGACAGTTCCAGTTTACTCACCAGTGACTCGTTCAGGCATTGGCATTTGATATGATTCAGGCCAATGCTGCATAAATAAAAAATATTCTATGGGCTTCTGAAAAAGCTTCCTTGTTCTTACAAAAAGACACAAGAAAAATATGACTTCTTTTCTGTCTAGGGACATTATCATGCTTGGTGTGATACCTAGAATGACTACTCTGTGTTCCGGGTTGGGAACCACATAGAGCCAGTACATGGAAGGGAGCAGAGCCTAGAGAATTACAGAAAGATAGAGTTAGAGCAACGGTCAGCAACTTTTTTTTTTTTTTTTTGGTAAAAGGTCAGATAATAAATATTTTAGGCTTTGCAGGTTATACTCTCTGTCTCAGCTACTCATCTGTGCTGTTGCCATAGGCAATATATAAATGAATGGTCATGACTCTGTTTCAATAAAACTTAGCTACAAAAACAGGCAGCAGGTTGGATTTAGTCTGAGACCATAGATTCTTAAGCCCTTAACTAGAACCCTGCTTGGTATGTGTCTAGAACTCTCCTATATTTGCACTTCCTTATATGTGAGATCATAAATTTCCTAATTGTTTAAGGCAGTTTCATCTGTGTTTTTTGTTACTTGCAGCCAAAAGCATCCTCAGAATCATGATCTTGGATAATAGGATAAGACCTACCTCCTCTTCCCCTAAATAATGCCTGTAGTTCAAAAGAAGCATTCTGAAAACAATATCATCGTCTTCGTTGTTTAATCTACTCTTGTTTCTAATGACTCAAATCTTAGATTTGATCAGAGGCAAGTAGAACTCTAAGATGGTAAAAGGTTAGTTATTCTAGGGCAAATGAGACCTAATGAAGAATCCTAAATGTCATTATGTTAAAAGCTATTAACCTTGCTCATGCAACCAGACTGAGTGTGTTCTGCTGAGCATATACTCTGGCTGATGTTTGATGACTGCTGACCGTTGTAGGTAGACGCTTTTATTACCTTTCCTTGTAGAAGATCTAAATATGAAAGCTTCAGAATACTCCACTGGTGTCTTTTGTGAGCTTTACAGGGTATTTGGAAAAGTGAATGTGAACGCTATTCAGAAATGGTGAAAATGCATCAGTGATAGAGGAGACCAGTGGTTCCAAGGCAAAGATGTAATTAAGATGCTCTGTGATTAAGTCTTTCTCTGCTTGGTCACTTCTTGCTTGTAGTCTTTGTGTAAAGCTTCATAATGTAACTCCAAAGTTTTTCATTAAATTCTTCTAACCACTTTGGAGTATACAGGGAATGTTTTAATCACTTTTTATGGGTTATTGTTTTATATTTCCTTGGGAAGCTACCTCTTTTGAGTAATTCTATTCTTTGTGATTACATGTTTTTATTCTTAAAGTAGTTATTCTAGACTTACATTTCTCTCTTATATTGTTAAGTAAACTGAGTGCAGAATCTCTTTGAGGACCATTGTGTAGAAGATCCAAGTATTATCAATTCTTTTGAAATAGCTGAAAGCTGGAAGTAAGGAAAGAGGATATGTAAGAAAGAAAACTTAATGCCAAAAGAAAAATGAAATAAAGCTATTAAAACTTTTAAAACTCACAAATCTGCCCAAATAAAAAGGTCTGAGGAACATACAGAGCCCTGGTGGTGGAATGGTTAAGAGATGGCTACTAACCAAAGGATTGGCAGTTCGAATCCAAAAGCCACTCTTTGGAAATCATATGGAACAGTTCTACTCTGTCCTATAGGGTTGTTATGAGTCAGAATTGACTCGACAGCAATGGGTTTGGTTTTTTGGTTTTTTTTTTCTTTTTCCTTTTTTCTATATTTTAGTGTACTTCAGGTGAAGGCTTACAGAACAAATAGTTTCTCATGAAATAGTAGTACACATGTTGTTTTATGACATTGGTTAACAACCCCACAACATATTAACCCTCTAACTTCTCAACCTTTTTTTTTTTTTTTTGGTGAAAATACACATAGCCAAAGATACACCGTTTCAAAAATTTCTACATACGCAGTTCAGTGACATTGACTACGCTCTTCCAATTGTGCTGTTATTCTCACTTAAGATGAAGGCTTAGTTTCTCATTTAACAGTTACTACAAAAGTTGCCCTGTGACAATGGTTAACAATCTCACAACACATCAACAATATCCTTACTCAACCTTGGGTTCCCTATCACCAGTTTCCTTGTCCCCTTCTGCCTCCTGGCCCTTGTCCCTGGACTCCTGTACCTTGTTAGTCTCATTTGGTTTTACGGGACTGTCCACTCCCAGGCTGAACAGTGAACCTCAGAGGTAACTTCACCACTGAGCTAAAAGGGTTTCAGGGGGCCATACTCTCGAGGTTTCTCCAATCTCCTTTAGGCCAGTAAATCTGGTCTTTTTATTTTGTGAGTTAGAATTATGCTCTACATCCTTCTCCAGTTCTGTCCAGAACCCTCTGTTGTGATCCTGGTCAGAGCAGTCAGTGGTGGTAGCCGGGCACCATCTAGCTGTACTGGACTCAGTCTGGTGGAGGCCTTGGTATCTGTGGACAATTAGTCCTTCCGACTAATCTTTTCCTTGTATCCTGTTCTCTTCATTCTCCCTTGCTCCTGAAGGGATGAGACCAGTGGAGTATCTTAGATGGCCGCTCACAGGCTTTTAAGACCCCAGACACTACTCACCAAGGTAGAATGTAGAGCATTGTCTTTCTAAGCTGTGTCATGCCAATTGAGCTAGATGTTCCCCAAGACCATGGTCCCCATAGCCCTCCGCCCAGCAATTTAGTTCCTCAGGGAGTTTGGATGTGTCTATGGGGCTTCCATGACCTTTCCTTGTACAGGTCGTGCTAGTTTCCCCTGTATTGTGTACTGTCTCACCCTTCACCCAAGATACCACTTATCTATTGCCTATTTAGTATTTCCCTCCCACCCCTCCCATCCCTGGTAACCAACAAAGATTGTTACATTTTGTGTGTGAACTTTTTCACGGGTTTTTACGATAGAGGTCTCATACAATATTTGTCCTTTTGTGATTGACTTATTTCACTCAGCATAATGTCCTCCAGTTTCATCCGTGTTATGAGATGGTTCACAGATTCATTGTTCTTTCTCGTTGCATAGTACTCCATTGTGTGTATGTACCATAGTTTGTTTATCCATTCATCTGTTGATGGGCATCTAGGTTGTTTCCATCGTTTTGCTATTGTGAACAATGCTGCCATGAACATAGGTGTGCATATGTCTATTTGAGTGATGACTCTTATTTCTCTAGGATATATTCCTAGGAGTGGGATTGCTGGATCGAATGGTATGTCTATTTCTAGCTTTCTGAGGAAGCACCATATCATTTTCCAAAATGGTTGTATCATGTTGCATTCCCACCAGCAGTGCATAAAAGTTCTGATCTCCCCGCAGCCCCTCCAACATTTGTTATTTCCAGTGTTTTTGATTCGTGCCAGTAATGCTGGGGTGAGATGGTATCTCACTGTGGTTTTAATTTGCATTTCTCTAATGGCTAGTGATCGCGAGCATTTCCTCATGTGTCTATTGGCCATTTGAATGTCTTCTTTGGTGAAGCGTCTGTTCATTTCTTTTGCCCAATTTTTAATAGGATTATTTGTCTTTTTGTTGTAGTGGTGTTGGATTTTCTTGTAGATTATGGAGATTAGACCTTTGTCTGACTTGTACTGTCCCAAAATTTTTTCCCAGTCTGTAGGTTCTCTTTTTACTCTTTTGGTGAAGTCTTTTGAAGAGCATAGGTGTTTGATTTTTAGAAGATCCTAGTTAACTAACTTATCTTTTGGGGTTTGTGCATTGATGGTTATGGTTTGTATCCTGTTAATGCCATGTATTAAGGCCTGAAGTGTTGCTCCTATTTTTTCTTCTATGAACTTTATAGTTTTAGGCTTTATATTCAGGTCTTTGATCCATTTTGAAGTAGTTTTTGTATACGGCGTGAGATATGGGTCCTGTTTCATTTTTTTGCAAATGGATATCCAGTTTTGTCAGCACCATTTGTTAAAAAGACTGTCTTTCCCCCATTTGATGTACTTTGGGACCTTGTCGAAGACCAGGTGACCGTAGGTGGATGGATTTACATCTGGGTTCTCAATTCTGTTCCATTGGTCAATGTATCTGTCGTTGTACCAGTACCAGGCTGTTTTGACTACTGTAGCTGTATAGTAGGTTCTGAAGTCAGGTAGTGTGAGTCCTCCAACTTTATTCTTCTTCTTCAGTCGTGCTTTACTTATTCGGGGCTTCTTCCCTTTCCATATAAAGTCAATGATTAGTTTTTCCATCTCTTTGAAGAATGTTGTTGGTATTTGGATCCGGATTGCGTTGTATTTGTAAATTGCTTTGGGTAGAATTGCCATTTTCACAATGTTGAGTCTGCCTATCCATGAGCATGGTATGCTTTTCCATTTCTGTAGATTCCTTTGGGTTTCATGCAGTAGTGTTTTGTAGTTTTCTTTGTATAGGTCTTTTACATCCCTGGTCAGATTTATTCCTAAGTATTTTATCTTTTTAGGGGCTTTTGAAAATTGTATTGTTTTCCTGATTTCCTTTTCATTGTTCTCCTTACTGGTGTATAGGAATCCAACTGATTTTTGAATGTTTATCTTGTATCCTGCTACTCTGCTGAATCTTTCTATTAGTTCCAGTAGATTTCTCGTGGAGTGTTTAGGGTTTTCTATGTATAGTATCATATCATCTGCAAACAGGGACAGTTTAACTTCTTCATTACCAATTTGGATGCCCTTTATTTCTTTTTCTTGCCTTATTGCTCTAGCTAGAACTTCCAGCACAATGTTAAATAGGAGTGGTGATAAAAGGCATCCTTGTCTTGTTCCTGTTTTCAGGGGGAATGTTTTCAGCCTCTCTCCATTAAGAATGATGTTGGCCATTGGTTTTGCATAGATGCCCTTTATTATGTTGAGAAATTTCCCTTCTATACCTATTTTATTGAGAGTTTTTATCAGGAATGGGTGTTGGACTTTGTCAAATGCCTTTTCTGTGTCAATTGAGATGATCATGTCATTCTTTTCTTTCCTTTTATTTACGTGGTGGATTATGTTGATTGATTTTCTAATGATGAACCATCCTCGCATACCTGGTATGAATCCTCCTTGGTCGTGGTGTATTTTTTTTTGATATGATGCTGAATTCTATTGGCTAGAATTTTGTTAAGAATTTTTGCATCTATATTCATGAGAGATATTGGTCTGTAATTTTCTTTTTTTGTGACGTCTTTGCCTGGTTTTGGTGTCAGCATTATGCTGGCTTCATAGAATGAGTTTGGAAGTGTTGCGTCCTCTTCTATGCTCTGAAATAGCTTGAGTAGTACTGGTACGAGCTCTTTGGTAAATGTTTTGTAGAATTCTCTAGTGAAGCCATCTGGGCCAGGGCTTTTTTTGTTGTGAGGTTTTTTATTACCTTTTCAATCTCTTCTCTTGTTATGGGTCTGTTCAGATTTTCAATATCACTTTGTTGTAGTTTGGGTAGGCCGTGTGTTTCTAGAAATTTATCCATTTCCTCTAGGTTTTCAAATTTGTTGGAATATAGTTTTTCATAATATTCTGTTATAATCCTTTTTATTTCAGTTGGGTCTGTTGTAATGTCCCCCATTTCATTTCTTATTTGGGTTATTTGTGTCCTCTGCTGTTTTTCTTTTGTCAGTCTGGCCAGTGGTTTGTCGATTTTGTTGATTCTTTCAAAGAACCAACTTTTGGTTTTGTTGATTCTTTCTATTGTTTTTCTGTTCTCTATTTCATTTATTTCTACTCTGATCTTTACTATTTCCTTTCTTCCTGTGGTTGTGGGCTTTTTTTGCTGTTCTCTTTCTATTTGTTTGAGTTCTGTAGTTAATGTTTTGATTTTGTCCCTTTCTTCTTTTTTGATATGTGCATCTATTGCTATAAATTGTCCTCTGAGGACTGCCTTTTCTGTGTCCCAAAGGTTTTGGTATGATGTGTTTTCATTCTTATTTGATTCTAGGAATTTTTTGATTCCATCTCTGATTTCTTCTATTACCCAGTGGTGTGTAAGGAGGGTATTATTCAGTTTCCACATAGTTGATTTTTTTTCCTTGCTCTTTCTGTTGTTGATTTCTACCTTGATGGCATTGTGATCAGAGAAGATACTTTGAGTTATCCCAGCATTTTGGATCTTGTTGAGGATTGCTCTGTGGCCTAAGATGTGGTCTATTCTGGAGAACGTTCCATGTGCGTTGGAAAAGAATGTGTACTTTGCAGCAGTTGGATGGAGTGTTCTATATATGTCTATGAGGTCAAGTTGGCTGATTGTGCCCTTTAGGTCTTCTGTATCTTTGCTGAGTTTCTTCTTAGTTGTTCTGTCGTTTACTGAGAGTGGTGTGTTGAAGTTTCCTACTATTATTTGGAACTGTCAATTTCTCTTTTCAGTGTTGTTAGAGTTTGTTTTATCTATTTTGGAGCCCTGTCATTGGGTGCGTAGGTATTTATTATGGTTATGTCTTCATGCTGGATCATCCCCTTAATAATTATATAGTGTCCTTCTTTGTCTTTTATGGTAGATTTTGTTTTAAAGTCTAGTTTATCTGAGATTAGAATTGCCAGTCCTCTTCTTTTTTGGTAGTTGTTAGCTTGATATATTTTTTTCCAACCTTTGACTTTTAATAAATTCACATCTTTGTTTCTAAGGTGTGTCTCTTGTAGACAGCATATTGATGGATCCTGTTTTCTTATCAATTCTGTCACTCTCCGTCTCTTTATGGGTGCATTGAGTCCATTTACATTCAGTGTAATTATTGATAGATGTGAGTTTGTTGGTACCATTTTGTAGTGCTTTTTTTTTGTGGTGCTGAAGTTTTCTTTGTTATTCTTACTGTCTTGTGCTGAGTTACTTTTGTTTGTGGATTTTTTTTCATTTCTTTTGTTTTTGTAGGTTTTGTTTTTGCTGAGACTTTATGTTTTTCCTCTTTATTTTTATGAGTATGTTTGTTAACTTTCTTTGTGGTTACCATGAATTTTACCCTTATCTTTCTAAGTTTGAAGCAGTCTACCATTACGTGGTATCGCCTTGCCTTCCTCTCCATTAGAAGGTTCTATACGTATGCCGTTTATTCCCTCTTTTATTGTTTTGATGTTGTTGTCATTTACTGATTAACTGCTCTGATTCCCTGTTGTATTTCTTTTGGTTTTGAATAGTCCTCGACAGTTCATTTCCTAGGTTGGTATCCAGCTCATACGATCCTGCGTCCTAGGTTCTGCCTGTGAGCTGAATCTGTTTGCCCTCAGATCGAAGAACTCCCTTTTATAATTCTTGTAAGTTTGGTTTGAATTTTACATATTCCTTTAATTTCTGTTTATCTGGAAATGACCTAATTTCATCATCAAATATGAATGAGAGTTTTGCAGGATATATTATTCTTGGCTGACAATTTTTTTCTTTCAAGATTTTATATATGTCATCCCATCGCCTTCTTGCCTGCATGATTTCTGCCAAATAATCTGAGCTTAGTCTTATTGTTTCTCCTCTGTATGTGACTTCTTGTTTTTCCCGAGCTGCTCTCAGGATTCTTTGTTTGTCTTTGGTTTTGGTGAGTGTGAATATGATATGCCTTGGTGATTTTCTTTTGGGTTCTCTTCTATATGGGGTTCATTGGGCTTCTGGGATGGCCAGCTTTTCATCTTTCATGATATTGGGGAAATTTTGTGTCAGTGGTTCCTCAATGATCCTCTCTGTGTTTTCTGTTTTCTCACTGTGTCCTGGAATGCCAATCACTCGTAAATTTTTGCTTTTAATTGTGTCCCACATAACTCTCAGGGTATCTTCATTTTTCTTTGTTCTTTTTTCTGAGTTCTCCTGAAACAGAGTTGTATCCAAGTGTTTTTCTTCAATTCCACTGATCCTGTCTTCCACCGTTTCAAATCTGCTTCTCAGCCCTTCTATGACATCATCCATTTCTGAAATCTTGTTGTTTATCTTTTGGACTTCTAATTGTTGTCTTTGTATAATTTCTAGTTGTGAATTTATTTTGGCATTTTGTTCCTGCATCATCTTCCTGAATTCTTCCAATTTTTTGTCTGTATTGTCCATGAATTTGTCTATTTTTTCCTCATGTTTGTCAGCTTTTTGCCTCATTTCTTGGAGAATTCTGAGTATTAGAGATTTGAATTCCCTATCAGGTAGTTCTAGTGCATTTTCTTCTACAGGGGAGTCATCTGGTGTTTTATTTTGGACGCCTACTGGAACCATCCTGTCCAGTTTTTGTAAATGTTTTGATATTGTCTGCTGTTTTCGGGGCATTCAGTAGTTATTTTTCTTGTTTATTGAATGTAGATTTGTTTGTTTAATCCATTTAAAAAAAAAAATTTTGACTATGTCTGAGCAGGTGACCTGTGTGTTCTTTGTTGTTTGCTCATCTGTGCACTCAATACTTTTCGCCTCCTTCTCCAACTGGCAGGGTCAGTCACTCAGATATGGTACAGCAGGGCAGGTCTAGCTGAAGAGGAGTTACTGGGACGGGTTGTTTGTGGCACTAACTGCAGCCACCAGGGCGGGTTGGTAATCAGTGAAGGGCAGGTTCCAGTAGGCCATGCCTGTGCTGCTTGGTGGTGTGATGGCAAGCACATGGTGCAGGTAGGTAGGATGCAGCAAGGAGACTGTTATGTGTGGAGCTAAGATGGGTATGGGAGAGAGGAGAGAGGAACAGGAGCCAAAAACATACAAACAAACAAAAAAGAATGCTAGGGGAGATTGCCATTGGAATGGAGAAATGAGCGACTATGAAATGGAGAAAAACAGAAAGGGGAAGTGGAAGAAAAGAAAAGAATGAATAAATAAAAATCAGAAAGGTTAAAGAACCACAAAGTTCCCAGGGATCCCACCGATGCAGCTATGAGGTGTGGGGAAGTCGCTCTCAGGTGTTGCAGTACAGCCTGGCTAGAAGGCGTAGAGGTATACAACGCCTAATATTCAGGGATCAGAAAGAGAAGGAAGATATAGAGAGACGAGAAATTGAGCAATGAAGAAAGACAAAAAGGGAAAAAGAGGGAAAAGAAAACAAAACAAATAATAATAAAAAAAAAAGAACAAGAAAGGCCCCACAAAAAGCAGAAAAAAAAATACCAACGAAAAAAGAAATGCGCTAAGGGATCCCTCTGCATGTCTGTGGAAGCTGAAGGGGAGTTCCTTGCCACACAGCTCTGCCTGGCCAGAGAGGGCTCCCAACTCGTGAAAAGGAAAAGAAAACAGACAATCAATTCAAAATGAACAAACGAACAAAAGCCCCGGGTTCCCATTGGCACGGTAGCCCAGACCGGGAAGCAGCTCCATACTCGAATGGAGCTCTGTAGCCCCTCAGGAAGAAGCAAAGATGGCTCACGGAGCCAGGAACTCGAGCGAAAGGAGGGGGAGGCGGCGAGAGGCAAGCAAGAAATCAAAAGAAGCAGGGAAAAAAAAAAAGAAAAAAAAGCAACACCAGCAGCCAACAAATGGCATTTGAGAGCCAGCTAGTGAGTGCTGGTGTTTCTGGACAAGAGACTGTGTCCGCGGGAAGCAGAGGAGGCTGAGTGTGGGTGAAGAAGGGTAGAGAGCGGTAAAGTGTACATCACAAATTGCCGGCGCTCTGCAGCCCCTCAGGAAGAAGCAAAGGTGGCTCACGGAGCCAGGCACTTGAGTGAAAGGAGGGGGAGGTGGTGAGAGGCAAGTGAGAAATCAAAAGAAGCAGAAAAAAAAGCAACACTAGCAGCCAATAAATGGCACCCAGAGAGCCGCCCGCTTGGGTGTGTGGAATCCAAGCAGCTGGCGCTTCCTGGTGTAGAGAGCATGGCCACGGGAAGCAGAGGAAGCCGAGCCGGGGCGAAGAGGGCTGGGGGGGTGGGAAAGCGCACACCATAAATTACAAGTTGTTTTGTCTCCTGTTGGACGCTCCATGAGGCTGCTTTCTTGTACCCCCGTTTGCTGGTCTCTGATAGGAGTCCAAGATGGTGGATCCGCGCTGCGTTAGCTGGTATGGGACCTCTGCATGAATCTCTCCTTGCTCTCTGTTCTCTGTCAGTTTTCTCACTCCATTTGGTGCTTGGCTGAGTTCTTTATCTCTTCATTTGATGTTTTAGGGTTTCAGGATTGTTGTATTCTCTGTTCGGCTTAGTTTTTTGGATCTTTGCTTTGGAGGGACGGCATGGTGCTTCTGCCTAGAGCGCCATTTTGCCAGAACTCCCGGTTGTTTGGTTTTTGAGGAACATATTTAATTAATTAGTAGTTGGCCTTGACCAATGAATCTTCAAGAGACTTGAGGTTAACTCACTCACCCCTTCTGTACTCCTGGTTGGACCCTGCAGTCCTATTGTCCTTGCTCTGACATTCAGATCTATTTTTTCCCCCAGATATTCAGTGAAATTATTATTTTTTTGATACAGTGTGCTTTAGATGATTAAAAACTGAATACATGGTGTTAGTGTCTGATTATATCATGCCTAGCAAGAAATGCATCCCTTTACACAGATGACAATTATACCACGCCATGTCCTTTTCTCAGTATGATCCAAAAAATTACAAGCAACAGCAGATATAAGATCGCAACAACGATCAGGAAAGAAAGTCCTTGAGAAACATTAGTTTATCACTCCAGTTTAACACTAGTTTAACACTCCTCATAGGAGTCTGATCTGTATAACTGCACAGTAAAATTTATAATTTTTTTCTATTCCATCTACCTGAAGATTTATTATTTTTTTCCTTGCCTGTACAAGGTTCCTGGGTGGCACAAACAGTTTGTGCTCACCTACTAACCAAAAGGTTAGTGATTGGAACCCACCTGCTGGTGCTGCAGAAGAAAGGCCTTGAGACATTCTTCCATAAAGATTACAGCCAAGAAAACCCAATGGAGGATTTCTGCTCTATAACATATGGAGTTGCCACGAGGCAGAACTGACTCAATTAAATTCTTTTTTTTTTAAACCCACCCTGAATGAAAACACTTAGATTTCTGAAGTGACCAGGTAGAAGGGATAGTCACAGTTTAGGGTGCTACTTGTTGTTGTTACTTATTAAGTACCGTTAAGTTGGTTCTTACTCATAGCAACACCATGTACAACAGAACGAAATACTGCGCAGTCCTGCACCATCCTCACAATCATTGCTGTGCATGAGCCCATTACTGCAGTCACTCTGTCAATCCATCTCCTTGAGGGTCTTCCTCTTTTTCACTGAGCCTCTACTTTACCAAGCATAATGTCCTTCTCCAGGGACTGGTCCCTCCTGATAATATGTCCAAAGCATGTGAGAAAAAGTCTTGCCATCCTTGCTTCTACGGAGCATTCGGGTCCTACTTCTTCTAAGACAGATATGTTTGTTCTTTTATCAGTCCATGGTATATTCAATGTTCCTCACCAACACCATAATTCAAAGGCATCAGTTCTTCTTCAGTCTTCCTTATTTATTGTCCAGCTTTCACAGGCATGTGAGGGGACTGAAAACACCAAGGCTTGGGTCAGCTGCCCCTTAGTCCTTAAAGTGACATCCTTGTTTTTTAACACTTTAAAGAGATCTTTTGCAGCAGATTTGCCCAATGCAACACGTCAGTTGATTTCTTGACTGCTGCTTCCCTGGAAGTTGACTGCGGATCCAAGTAAAATGAAATCCTTGGCAACATCAATTTTTTTCTCCATTTATCATGATGTTGTTTACTGGTCCAGTTGTGAGGATTTTTGTTTTCTTTATGTTGAGAGGTAATCCATACTAACGGCTTAGTCTTTGATCTTCATCGGTAAATGCTTGAAGTCCTCTTCACCCTCAGCAAGCAAGTTTATGACATCTGCATATTGCAGATTGTTAATGAGTCTTCCTCCAATCCTGATGCCCCACTCTTCTTCATGTAGTCCAGTTTCTAGGATTATTTGCTCAGCACACAGACTGAATAAGTATGGTGAAATGATGCAACCTTGACGCACACCTTTCTTGACTTCAAACTATGCAGTATCCCCTTGTTCTATTTGAACGACTACCTCTTTGTTGATGTACAGGTTCCTCATGAGCACAATTAAGTGTTCTGGAATTCCATTCTTTGCAATGTAAACCGTAATTTGTTATGATCCACACAGTTCAATGCCTTTACATAGTCATTAAAATAGGTAAACATCTTTCTGGTATTCTCTGCTTTCAGCCAGGATCCATCTGACATCAGCAATGATATCCCTTGTTTCACTTCTTTTCTGAATCCAGTTTGAATTTTTGGCAGTTGCTGGTTGATGTACTGCAGCAACTGCTTTTGAATTATCTTCAGCAAAATTTTATTCTTGTGTAATATTAATGGTATTGTTTGCTAATTTCCTGATTTGGTTGGATCACCTTTCTTGGGACTAGGCATAAATATGGATGTCTTCCAGTTGGTTGACCAAATTTCTTGGCATAGACAAGTGAGCACTTTCAGTGCTGCATCCGTTTGTTGAAACACCTCAGTTGGTATTCTGTCAATTCCTGGAGCCTTGTTTTTTGCCAACGCCTTCAGGGCAGCTTGGACCTTTCTTCAGTACCATTGGTTCTTGATCATATGCTACCTCCTCAAATGGTTGAATGTCGACCAATTCTTTTTGGTACAGTTACTCTGTGTATTCCTTCCATCTTCTTTTGATGCTTCCTGGGTCATTTAATATTTTTCCCATAGAATCCTTCAATATTGCAACTTGAAGCTTGAATTTTTCTTCAGTTGTTTCAGCTTGAGAAATTCCAAGTGTGTTCTTTCTTTTTGGTTTTCCAACTCCGGGTCTTTGCACATTTCATTATAATACTTTGTCTTCTCTAGCTGCCCTTTGAAATCTGTTCAGCTCTTTTACTTCATCATTTCTTCCATTTGCATTAGCTACTCTGCATTCAAGAGCAAGTTTCAGAGTCTCTTCTGACATTTATTTTGGTCTTTTCTTTCTTTTTAATGGCCTCTTGCTTTCTTCATGTATGATGTCCTTGATGGCATTCCACAACTCCTCTGGTCTTTGGTCATTAGTGTTCAACATGTCAAATCGATTCTTGAGATGGCCTCTAAATTCGAGTGGGATATACTCAAGGTCATACTTCGGCTCTTGAGTGCCATGTAAGAGTACCAAAAAAACATTTAAAGTGCTTTCCAATATTTTACTCTATATTTAAGTTTGTGTGGGAGTCTATCTGATGAATTAGAGTTAAGTGAATTTGAATTTTGTCTGCATAAGGAAGGTGGAAAAGGATAAAGGGTAAAGTTAAATGTCAGAGGATGAGAGATAGCCTTGTGATTGCAATCTTTTTTCTCTCCCAAAGTCAAAGTATATTTAGATTCTCCCTAGCTTATAGAAAGATCCAGGAAAGGATCTTTCTGCTGTAGCCCCCTATTTTGGGCTTTTCTTTATGGTTTTGATTTATTACTTCTTGTTTTATGTAATTTTGATGCAATCAAGGCCAAGATGTTGAATTAATTGACCTGAACAATGAATAAAAAGGATTTTGCTCTTTGAATTTTTTTCAATTACAGTTTTTTTTAATTTTGCTAAAATATATACAGTCAGATACACCATTTCAACAATTTCTAGAGGTACAATTCAGTGAGATTGGTACCATACATTCTTCAAGTTGTGCTACCATTCTCACTATCCTTTTCCAAATTATTCCATCATCATTATCTTGAACTCACTTCCCCCTAAGCTTTACATCCACCCTTTCAATTTGCCATTGTCAATTTGATTTCATTTAGCTAATTCTTTAAAAGAACATAATGCTCAAAGCAGAAGTACTGTTTTTTTTTCTTAGAAATAAAAATATCAATATCTGTCATAAGAGACAGTGGTTATGTGAACGGTTTTGTTTTCTCTGAGCAATCCAACAACTGTTGCTGGTGTAGGATGGGGAAGAGCAGCCCAGGGGTTGTATTTTGTCTGAAGTGTTATCATTTCTACATGCCTTCTCAATAAAAAACAACTTTCAATTCAACCTCCTCCCACCCCCCCTTTTTTTTTCCTTCTAGGCACAGAGGAATTTGGGGTAGAAAATTATTTTCCTATTATTGTCAGAAGAATTAAGTATATTAAAATATTTTTCATATCCATTAAAATCTCATTTAAATACCCAGTAATGAGAGCTAGAGAAACACTTGTCAGGTTAAAGAAGCTGGTCTTCTAAACCTCATTTTTGTCTTTCTTCTATTCCTGCATATTCCAGTTCTGTTGTCTCTCTCACTAAGCATACCAAAATGCGGGTACAGTGTGTATCCTGAAAAGAGCCAAGTTTGTATTTTTTATGGCACTTGAGAACATTATGAAATACTTCTTGTTTTGAACCAAGATTGAGTTGAAATTCTAAGCACGTATCTTGTCAGTTCCTGAGGAGCAGTGAGTCTCCGGTCACCGAAAATGTCGTCTTATATATTTATTATTATTTTTTATTGTACTTTAGATGAAGGTTTACAGAGCAAATTAGTTTTTCATTAAACAATTAAGATGCATATTATTTTGTGACATTGGTTGCAAACCCCACAACATGTGAACCACTTCTTCCCTTCTTGACCTTGGGTTCCCCATTACCAGCTTTCCTGTCCACCCCCTGCCTTCTCGTCCTTGCCCCTGGGCCGGTGTGCCCATTTAGTCTTGTTTTGTTTTATGGACCTGTCTAATCTTTGGCTGAAGGGTGAACATCAGGAGTGACTTCAGTACTGAATTAAAACGGTGTCCGGGGGCCATACTCTCAGAATTTCTGCAGTCTCTGTCAGACCAGTAAGTCTGGTCTTTTTTTGTGAGTTAGAACTTAGTCCTACATTTTTCTCCAGCTCTGTCTGGGACCCTCTGTTGTGATCCCTGTGAGAGCAGTCAGTGGTGGTAGCACCATCTAGTGTGCTGGACTCAGTCTGGTGGAGGCTGTGGTACTTGTGGTCCATTAGTCCTTTGGTCTAATCTTTCCCTTGTGTCTTCGGTTTTCTTCATTCTCCCTTGCTCCAGGTGGAGTGGGAACGGTGGAATATCTTAGATGGCTGCTCACAAGCTTTTAAGATCCCAGATGCTACTCACCAAAGTAGGATGTAGAACATTTTCTTTATAAACTATGTTATACCAAGTAAGCTAGACCATGGTCCTGAGACCTTGATCCCCAGCTCTCAGCCCAGTAATTCGGTACCTCAGGGAGTTGGGATGTGTCTCTGAAGCTTCCATGACCTTCCCTTGATCAAGCTGTGCTGACTTCCCCAGTATTGTGTACTGTCTTTGCCTTCACCAAAGTTATCACTTATCTATTGTCTAGTTAGTGTTTTTCCCTCCCACCCCTCCCCTCCCTAGTAACCAACAAAGATTGTTTCTTTCTCTGTGTAAACCTTTTCATGAGTTTTGATAATACTGGTCTCATACAGTATCTGTCCTTTTGTGATTGACTTATTTTACTCAGCATAATACCGTCTAGATTCATCCATGTTGTGAGAAGTTTCACAGATTCATCATTATTCTTTATTGCTGCCTAGTATTCCATAGTGTGTATGTACCATAGTTTGTTTATCCATTCATCTATTGATGGACACTTAGTTTTTTTTCCTATTGTGAATAATGTTGCAGTGAACATGGGTGTGCATATGTCTATTCATGTGATGGCTCTTGTTTCTCCAGGATATATTCCTAGGAGTGGAATTCCTAGATCATATGGTATTTCTATTTCTAGCTTTTTAAAGAAACACCATATTGTTTTCCAAAATGGTTGTACCATTTTACATTCCCACCAGCAGTGCATAAGAGTTCCAAGCTCTGATGTCTTATTTTTACCTGATCTGACTGGAAAATTCAGATTATAGTATAAGGTGGTAAGAAGAGGATTGAGATGCTCAGGGAACAAAGCCTGTTTCTCATCCCTTAATATTGGTGTATTCTCCCAGGATCCACTTTCCCACTTCTTTCCTTAATCTAAGGATTACCCTTGGGAATTCTCACCTATTCCTGTAACCTCAATTCTTACTTTTTTCTTGATGCCAGTCTTTCAACATTAAGTATAATGTAAGTTGTAGGTGTTTTCATAGCAGAATTCAGGTTGAAGAATTCTCTATTCCTAATTTTCTATTGTTTTCATTTCTATATATGCTATAAACTCTACAATACATTGTTATTGCTTTTACCATAATCAATCTATTGTCTTTTAAATAAATTTAAACAAATATTTACCTTTTCCAGCATTCTTCATTGTTTGGCAGATCTAGATTTCCATATGCTGTCAACTTCCATTCTTTTATTATTTCTTATAGTACAAGTCTGCTGGCTTTGAATACTTGTAGCTATTGTATGTTATGAAAAGTCTTTTATTTCATCTTGCTTTTGCAAAGATATTTTCCTTGGGTATAAAATTCTAAGTTGACAGTTTTTCTTTCAGTCTTTTAAAGATGTTGGTCAATGTCTTCTGCCTTACATTGTTTCCAAGGAGAATCATGATGTTATTTTCTTCTTTGTTCCTCTGATTGTAATGTGTCTTTTCTCCCCCCTCCCCCATTTGCTTTTAAGATTTTCTATTTATCACTGATTTTAACCTATTGGATTATGATATGTCTTTGGTGTTATTATATTCGTGTATCTTGTGCTTGGGCTCATTTATCTCCTTGGATCTGTGGGTTTATAGTTTATACCATTTGGACAATTTTGTCCATTATTTCTTCAAATATTTTTCTGTCCAACTGCCTTTTTCTTTCCTTCAGGGACTCAAGTGTATGCATATTAGGAAGCTTGAAGTCGTCCTACAGCTCACTAACACTTGTTTCCACTTTCAGTTTTTTCTTTTTCTCTCTGTGTTTCATTTTAGATAGTTTATATTGTTATGTTTTCAGGTTCATTGGTAATTTTTGTCTGTGGTATCTAATCTTTTGTTAATCTCAACCAGTTTATTTTTCATCTCAGACATTGTATTTTTTTTCTCTCGTGTTTCAATTTAGATTAAAAAATATCTTTTATATCTCAAGACACTCAAGCATTCCTCTACTTCTTGGACATTTAGAATATTCTTACAACTCTTAATATACTTGCCTACCAATTTTGTAACCTTTGCCATTTCTGAGCCTATTTCTATTGATTGATTTTCCTTCTAATTATGGATTGTATTTTTCCCCTTCCTGTGCTGTAGCCTAGAACCTCCGTTCACCCAGGAGGATGGGCAATCACAGGGCTCAGTTCATTTGTTTCCCCTCCAAGGGCCTTGTTTCATGTATTTTGTTTAATTGTTTTTTGATTTGTTTTAGACAGAAGGGAAAATCTGGTTCCTGTTAGTCCAGCTTGGCCCAAAGCCAAAGTCTCTATAGTTTATTTTTTGTACTGTAGCCTAAATTATTATTCCAGGCCTCTTAACTGATTTTGTCACTCTGCCACTTAAAAACCTTTGGTGATAACTCTACCTTCAACCTAAGTTCTAATGCTTAGTAGAACATTTAAGACCCTTCATTTTATGGTTTATCCCACCCTCCTTTTTGGCCACTAATTTCCTCCATTCCCACCCTACCTCTTACACATATTAAAAAAAAAAAACAAACCACCAAACCTGTTACTTTTGAGTCGATTCCGACTCATAGCAACCCCATCGGACAGAGTAGAACTACCCTTATAGGTTTTCCAAGGACTGCTGTTGAACTCAGACTGCTGACTTTTTGGTCTGCAGCTGAGCTCTTAACCATTGAGTCACCAGGGCTCCCTTACACATATAGGTACACAATCATGCCATACTTGATTAACTACAATACGTGGAATACATCACCCTACAGTTTTTCTCATGTTGTTTCTCTTTGTGTATACCTCTTTTCCTTCTCAGATTGATGAAATCTTACCTCTTCCTCAAGTTCTAGTTCAAATATAACCTCTTCTGTGGAATGTTCTTTGATTTTTCTCCCTAATGCCTGTGATGAGATTAATAGCCCTTTTCTTCTAGCTCCCTTATCAGGACATTTCTACTCCTTACAGAGATTTTACCCCATTTCTCAATGTTGTTGTTGTTGTTAGGCACCGTTGAGTCAGTTCTGGCTCATAGGGACCCTATGCGCCACAGAACGAAACACTGCCTAGTCCTGCGCCATGCTCACAATCGTTGTTATGCTTGAGCCCATTGTTGCAGCCACTGTGTCAATCCATCTTGTTGAGGGTCTTCCTCTTTTTTTGCTGACCCTCTGCTTTACCAGGCATGATGTCCTTCTGCATGGACTGATCCCTCCTGAAAACAAGTCCAAAGTATGTAAGACGTAGTCTCACCATCCTTGCTTCTAAGGAGCATTCTGGTTGTACTTCTTCCAAGACACATTTCTCAATAGTGTCCCTCAATAGACTGTGAGCCCTCAGAGCAGAAGCTGGTAAACATATTATGTACAGGGACAGATAGTAGATATTTTAATCTTTGAGGGACATATACAGGTCTTTGTTACATATTTTTCTTTGTTTTTCTTTACTATCCTTTATAAACATGTAGAATTCTTTCCTAACTAATGGAGGGGGACAACAAAAACAGTCTGCCACAGGCTGCCTTAGAAGATAGAGATTATATTTCATTCTTTCACCCAGTAGAGTGCCTGACCCTAAGGAGATTCTCAATAAAGATGTGCATTTGTTTAATAATGAACATAAAATAGTCCACGTTATCTGAATGCTTCAGATGTGATAGTAACACTTTTAAGAACTTCATGTAGGCTCTCTCATTTGGTCTGCACACAATCAAGTCATATTTTTAGCATCATTTTATAGATGAGGAAGTTAACACATGGAAAAGCTGAGTGCTTACAAAGATCATACAGCTGAATCTCATAGGGCAGTTAAAAAAGGAGTAGAACTAGGACAGAAGACAATTTTATATGTTCTCCCTCCGTTGGGTTAGACTCCCAAAGAGGACAGAATATCTCTGAGATTGAGGTACTCACTATCCCTCTCTCTGTTGGAAAACAAATGTAGATGGTCATGTATCTAAAGAATTTTTGACCTAAAATTTGGATTAGTTCCCACATCTGTTCACTTTCATGTTTATCACACTTTGGAGCAAAAAACAAAATTGGATTTCTAAGAGAATTACTTTTTAAAGCTTGAAAAGTCTTAGGTGTATTACCATCATCCTTCATCTTCCTTTAAAATACAGAGAACTCCCGTTGCCCCTTTAAGTATAATAGTATCCTTCAAACAAAATACTTCATCTAAACTAGTTTGTTTCAAAGCATATCTGGTTTCAAGTGAGAGGCTGAGGAAACATATTATTTGAAGCCGCATACAAATGTTCTGTTTATTTTTTTTTTAATTTTGACTAAAAAGGAAAAGATAATTGTGTTTGTGTTTCAAAAAAAAAAAAGAAAAACATTACCTCATGGTGACAGTTTGTGACAGAGTGAACTAACGTGAGTTGCAATTCCCAACAGAATAGACTCCTTAGAATAGTGGAATTAGAACTCCAATAATCAATTAAATCATCACTGTAAACCAAAATACCGTCAAAGCAGCTGCCACTCATAATTAAGTGATAGTGATCTTTAGAGGAGAAATTACAGTGACATAAAAAACACCTGTTGTCAAAATGAGCCTTTCAAAAAGCAGAAGCTGTTTCACTGCCATATCTTTAAGCAATAAAACTATTAGGACAATTTAAACCAAATTATTCGGTGGCTTGGAATTAAATATAAAATATATTTACATCAAGAGCGGTATTGTGAAAACAGTTAATTTTCCCTGCTGGAAAGTAAATGTGTTTTATCAAATGGCAACTATGCTCTTCCCTGAGTTGATTTCTGCCAGCCAGAACACAGGCACTTAACCAGAGAGGTGGGCTGCAGCTAAAGTGAGAACCTAGTTTTTGGAATGACATAACTGGCATTTATTTCCTTTTCTGAGTATCTTTGATTTTTAATCCCTGACGTTTCTCCTTCCTCCCAGCATATCATGTTGCTTACATCATTGTCTCCCTAGGCATTCGTATTGACAGCAAAGCAAACAAAAAGCAATAAAATAAACAAAAACCAAAATAGTGTGGTAGCAGGCATAAACATGGACTGCAGACAGACTGCTACTGGTGGGACACCACCTAGTCTAACAAGTATCAGGCTTACCTTCGTGAGTTAGAGAAAATGAGAGCTGTAAATGTAGTTCTACATTCTTTCAAAATAGACTACTGCAGTGTGTCCTTCTCTGAGGATAAATCATTCCTAATCACTGGTTAAGTTTAAGTTGGGTCTTGTGGCCAAAAGGTGACAGGACCAGGGCTGAGTCAGCTTGACTGGTCAGATGAAACTTGGGAGGGGTAAGCTATTGAAGTCTACATCCTTGACTTACCTGGCAGAGAACCACACACCTTCCGCCAGCAAAATTAGTCACACGATGGGGATGGGGGTGGGGACCATTTTCCCTTATTAAATTAAAAAATTAATTTCTCACATATTTTATCCAGGAGAGCAAACACATATGGAATGGTAGGTGGGGCTGAGAGGCTCACAGCATGCTTTTCTAGTAAATGAAGTCATGGAATTATTATTTGATCAATGGTGCTGATCATTTAGCAATGTATTTCCGAAGAGTTGAGTATACCCTGTAAGTAAGCTGGTACTATTAATTTTACTTATTATGTATTTTCTTTATTTACTTATTGTTTTATTTATTACATATGCAATTCTGAAAGTATCAGAAGCTAGGTGGTGATTTGCACATTTCTGCTTCTTTGGGATGAATTATGCTCCATGACAAGTCTGATTTTCTCAGTGTCCTTGATCAGAGGTTAAGCTTCTGTGGAAATTACATTGCTTCTTTGGAGTCATTATAAAACATCAAACTCATTGGAAAGGACTTTCCAAGGTGAATCCTATTAATGGATTTACACATTAGTTTTCTCCCAATTTTTTGATACCCTCATTTGTTCCTTTTTGCGGCTACTTTTTCCTCAGTTTCCATAGCATGTAATCTCTAGGCCATGTCCTACCTCTATGGCCACTCTTGTTTTCTTCTCCTCCTCCTCCTCCTCCTTACCTACTCTCTGCCTCGGTTGTACTTTTCCATTTAAATGTTCCACAAAGATCTGTCCTTGGGCCTTCTCTCACTACAGTCTCAGCTTTGGAATGTCATTACATCAACCTTCACCTTCACAAGTTTTTATCTCTGCCCCCCATCTTTCCCTCAGACGTCTGGCTTCCATTTGTCTGTTGTTATGATTTATCTTCATGCATGGCTACCATTTCAAAGACACAGATTCGAAACTCATAATTTCTTCCAATCCTATATTGTCTTTTATGGTCTCTATTTTTTTTATAATGGCATCTCCATCCTCCTGGTTAACCAGAGTTGGAATCTCAGCATCAACTTTGATTCTTCTTTATTCTTTGCCTGTCATCATCAATCTGTGGTCCTGTAATGTCAAACTTATTTCTGCAGGGAGGCAGTGTATTAAAATGGTTAAGCAAGAGGGTTCTATAACCAAAGGTTGAATCCCAAATTAAGTGTCCTTAAGAAAGTTTTGAAGGAGTCCTAGTGGTGCAACAGTTAAGCACTCAGCTGCTAACTGAAAGGTTTGCAGTTCAAACCCACCCAGCTGCTCTGTGAGAGAAAGACCTGGTGATCTGCTCCTGTAAAGGTTATAGCCTAGAAAACCTTATGGGGCAGTTCTATTCTGTCACATAGGGTCACTATGAGTCTAAATTGACTCAATGTCACCTAATAAGGACAACAAATTTTAACCTTTCTGTGCCTCAGTTTCTGCATCTGTAAAACTGAAAATAATAATAGCGTTACCTCAGGATTATTGGGAGGATTAAAGGAGTGATTTGCCTAGTCTCAGGGCAGTGCATGGTATAAACACTCAATAGATGTTAGCTGTTATTGTGATTCTTACGCGCTATTTCATCTGCCCCATCCCTTTCTTCATTCTCAGTGTAACAACAGTAATTCAGGCACTGAATTTAGTTCTTGGTTGGACTTTGAAGTAGTTCGTAGATGACCTTCCCATTCCCAGGATATTATCATTTCAATTCACATTACATTCCGCCGCCAGATTAATCTGGAAGATGGCTAAGATTTTTACTCTCTTGCTCAAAAAGATATCATTTAAAAAATAAAGTCTTCAACTTCTTTTTTTTTTTTGCTCTGAAGACTGTGCTACCTTCTACTGTTATTTACCACTACTTCCTTTCAGGGGCCTTTCAGCCCAGCCAAATTGAATTTTTCATTCTTCTCCATTTATGTTCTACACTTTCCCATTTCCTTTCCCTTGCTCATGGTGATCCGTCTTCCTGGATCATTTTCCTCTTCATACTCCTCCCTATGTGGCCAAGTCTTATTTTTTTTGAAGCCCAGCTCATAATGTTCTATCAATGGAGACTTCTTTTACCACTTCCACAGTCCCATAGGATATAATTTGCCCTTCTACTTATCTCCCATTTATACAAGTCTTATAATTCTTTTCATTTTCCAGTGTATGTTTTAGTTACTTAAGTACCTTTATTATCCATAAATTTAGAGCCAATCTATGCTTGCTACAACTTTAAATTCCCCTCACATCTACCTCAGTGCCTTATCCATACCTGGTGCTCAGACACATACACATTGAGAGAATGAGTGACTGTCCTTGGTCTCTGGGCCCAACAGGTGGCTTTTAGCTAGCAGGTGCCAATATATACCAAAATGTCTTATGCTGTTTGAAAAAAAAAAACAAAGAAAACATTTATTCTTTTTTTCCAATCAATGTTATTTATTATTCATGTCAAAGTCTGACTCTTTCTAGTAAAAAGTTGATTTTAAACTCGTAGAAATCATAGCATTTGGGAGTCAACATAAACTTTAGATAGACTGGTTCAACCCCCTTATTGGGAAAACTAAAACACAAAAGGACAGAGTAACTAGTCCAAAATGCAGATCAAGTTATCAGTACAGCTAAGACTGCTACTAAGTTCTGTACTCTCAGCCTAGCATGTTTTCCTCTTTATTGTTCTAAAATAATCTCTTTGTGGTCTACGAGTGGTAATCAGAGTTTGAATAAAAGTCTCTTTTAAACTCTAAAATAATTTCCAAAGAGAAGAATTATTCACCATTTGTAAAGAGGTTATAATTAGCATAATGGCATGTCTTGAAGAATGAGGCAATTTAGACTGCAGAATGTTTGCGACACTTAAATATAAGAAATGTTGGAAACACTGGAAGCAATGGGATAATAAGAGATTAATGTACATACGGTCTTCCTGAATAACCATTGTAGACGCACAACTTTTCATATAGATGAGTGGGCGTTTGCACACTGCCTTCATATCCCTCCATCACAAAGTCATTCTTTCTCTCCCTCTTTCTCCAAACAGCAAAAAATTATTCTCTCAGAGAATGAATCTCCTCATCTGTAAAATTAAAATTACAATTCTAACCTCACTGGATTGGTGAGGATTTAATAAGAGAATGTATCTCCAACACCTGATGCAAACCAAATACTTGGGGACTATTCGTTCCCATTTCTTCTTTCTTCCCCAGGTCAAGAGATAGCAAGCACGTAGCATATATGTTGCCATTCCCTATTTTATAACACTTCATAATACTTTCTGGTTGAGCCCGAAGAGAACCTAAGAATTCTTTTCTGGCGGGTACTATCAATCAGATGGAATTTACACATGAAACAAATCGTCATCTTCTGTCATCTTCTCCTGGATTGTAAGCTCTTTGAAGAGATAAACGAGAGATGAATTTTTTCCCCATTTCTAAATATGATTCAACTATATTTCTCTTAGTTCCTACCTCATCCTAGTCTAGCACGTTGCTTTCTGAATTTTGTTTCAGTTCTGCTCTACCCATGCTCTTTATTTCTGTTTATTTTTCTGTACTCTAAAATGGTTCTGAGAAATCAAAGATGTGGATCACTACTACTTGGACATATAAAGTTATACTAAGCTAAATTGACTGTGGCAACTTTGATACTTAGGATATTTTTAAATTTCTCCAAATAAAAGGCGTTTTACTAAAAAAAAAAAAAAAGATTTTAATCTGAAACACAATTTTTGAAAATACAAAGACCTGACTGAAAAATAAAAAATTAGAACTTGAATGTGATTTTATGTGGATATATTCCATTTTTGTATTTTGGAAATTCCTGTGAATAAGGCCTAGTCCTGAACTATAATTCCAAAGATACTATTTAATATTGCTTAAAATGAAGACCTGTTACCGTGGAGTTGATTCCAACTCACAGTGACCCTACAGGACAGGGCAGAACTGCTCCATAGGGTTTCGAAGGAGCAGCTGGTGGACAGCAGTTAATACCTAACATTTATTGGCAAATCTGGGATTTGGACCCCATTTTGACTAGACCCAGTATCCCACACTATTAACCACCACACAGTACTGTTTCCCCCGACTAAGCTGCCTCTCAGGGCTGGCCCTGCCACTTACTGAGTGCCCCTGGGTAAGTGTTTTCTTATCTGTAAACCTAGATTTAAATCTCTCTGCTTGTTAAGAGGACTTACAGGACATCATTCATGAAGAACGCTTACTGAGCACAGGTCCTGTCATTGAGTAAGGATTCTAACAATCACAGAAATTATCATTAACTTATCCAAGTGTATCTTAAATGTAAAAAACAAGAAAGATAATTCTGCAAATTTCCCATTGAGAAAAACCACACTTATTTCCTTCTTCTGGAAGACTACATGACCTTTGACAAAAATCTCAAAGTTAAAAATTTTGTTCAATGAATTAGGTTGCTAGACTTAGAGAGAGATATAATGAAAGATATTTTTCATTGCAATCCTTTTTTCCTTTCTTTTTAATAAATTCATCATCATCAAATACTCTGTAGAAAGCTAGAGTTATTTTTTTGAAAAATAACCTTAACCTCAGTAGAGAGTACAATGGAACTGATTATAAAAGTTTTAGTTCAATTAACATTAGGGGTATACTTTAAATTTTAATATGTTTCAGTGGAAGGATATATACTAAACTGTTAATATAACGTATCTTGATGGATTTGTTGGAATTACGAGAAGTGAAAGTTATTCTGTTTTTCATTATATATTTCTGTATTATTTAAATTATTTCAAAAAGCATGTACTATTATTTTTAATAGTAAATTTTTAAAAGACCATTGAAATATTTAATACGAATCATTTTTCATTTTGGTAAAATTGTGATGTTGCTGAAGCTTGTAATCTGTATCTTCTGCCTCCTTTTTCTATAACAATTTATTCCATTTCTCTCTCTTGTTACCAAAGCACACGTTATTTTTATATCAAAACTTACCACAAGAAAGAGTATAAGAAATTCATAGACTTAGATGTAATTCATTTCTAGCAACATATACTTTTACACCTCTAAAAAATACTAGCTGTTCAACAAAGATCAAAGTTGTAAGGTCAGAAATAAAGATCCCGTTGGCTGAATTTCTATTATCCATCAGAAAGAGGTGGATGGGGCATTTTACAAGTAAGGGAGATTTTCTGGCCCCACAAGGCCATATCACCTAGACATGGATGTGAACTATTCTGTCTTGTGCGTAAATGTGGAGCTGGTTGCTGGACCATATGGTAGGATTATTGACTGACTAGGCTCTTGGGAAACCTGGGAAGAAGACATCTGCATTTGTCTCTGTTTACCCAGAATAAGGTGTAAACCTGATGATTTGCTATTGGATTTGATCATCATAAACAAAGTAAATATGAAAGACTTAATTATTCTGATACAGATGAAAAATTTAAGCTGATAGAATTACACTTTTTGTTCAGAGCTGCCGTTAAATGTGTTGTTTGTTGTCGTTAGGTGTTCTCGAGTCGGTTACGACTCACAGGGACACTATGTACAACAGAAGGAAACACTGCCAGGTCCTGCACCATCCTCACAATCATTGTTATGCTTGAGCCCATTGTTGCAGCCACTGTGTTAATCCATCTCATTGGAAAAAGAGGGTCATCCTCTTTTTCACTGACCCTCTACTCTACCAAGCATGATGTTCTTCTCCAGGGACTGATCCCTCCTGATAATATGTCCACAGTATGTGAGACAAAGTCTTGCCATCCTTACTTCTAAGGAGCATGCTGGCTGTACTTCTGCCAAGAGAGATTTGTTCGTTCTTTTGGTGGACCATAGTATATTCAACATTCATCACCAACGCCATAATTCAAAGGCATCAATTCTTCTTTGGTCTTCCTTATTCATCGTTCAGCTATCACATGCATATGAGGCAATTGAAAACACCTTGGCTTGGATCAGATGCATCTTAGTCTTCAAGGTGATATCTGTTCTTTTTAACACTTTAAACAGGTTTTTTGCAGCAGATTTTCCCAATGCAATGCGCCTTTTGATTTCTTGACTGCTGGGTCCACGGGTGCTGATTGTGGATCCAAGTAAAATGAAATCCTTGACAACTTCAATCTTTTCTCTGTTTATCATGATGTTGCTTATTGGTCCAGTTGTGAGGATTTTTGTTTTCTTTATGTCGAAGTGCAATCCACACTGAAGGCTATAGTCTTTGATCTTCATCAGTAAGTGCTTCAAGTCCTCTTCACTTTCAGCAAGCAAGGCTGTGTCATCTGCATATCGAAGGTTGTTAATGAGTTTTCCTCCTATCCTAATACCCTGTTCTTCTTCATAAAGTCCAGCTTCAGATTATTTGCTCAGCATACAGATTGAATAAGTATGGTGAAAGTATACAACCCTGATGCACACCTTTTCTGACTTTAAACCACGCAGTATCTCCTTGTTCTGTTCAAAAGACTGCCTCTTGATCTTTGTACAAGTTCTTCATGAGCACAATTAAGTGTTCTGGAATTCCCATTCTTCACAATGGTATGCATAATTTGTTCTGATCCACACAGTCGAATGCCTTTGCATAGTCAACAAAACACAGGTAAACATCTTTGGTGTTCTCTCCTTTCAGCCAAGATTCATCGGATATCAGCAATGATATCCCTCGTTCCACATCCTCTTCTGAATCTGGCTTGAATTTCAGGTAGTTCCCTGTCAATGTTCTGCTGTAGCCACTTTTAAATGATCTTGAGCAAACTTTTACTTGAGTGTGATATTAATGATACTGTTCAATAATTTCTGCATTCGGTTGGATCACCTTTCTTTGGGATAGGCATAGATATGGATATCTTCCAGTCCATTGGGAAGGTAGCTGTCTTCCAAACTTCTTGGAATAGACCAGTGAGCACTTCCAGCCTGTTTTCGTTTGTTGCACCATCTCAATTTGTATTCCATCAATTCCTGGACCCTTGTTTTTCGCCAACGCCTTCAGTGCAGCTTTCACCTCTTCCTTCAGTACCATGGGTTCCTGATCATATGCTACCTCCTGAAATAGTTGAACGTTGACCAGTTTTTTTTGGTATAGTGATTCTATATTCCTTCCATCTTCTTTTGATGTTTCTGTGCCATTTAATGTTTTCCCCATACAATCCTTCAATATTGCAACTCAAGGCTTGAATATTTCCTTCAGTTCTTTCAGTTTGAAAGATGCAGAGCATGTTCTTCTTTTTTGGTTTTCTAACTCCAGGTCTTTGCACATGTCATTATAATACTTTACTTTGTCTTCTTTGAAACCTTCTGTTCAGCTCTTTTACTTCATAGTTTTTTCCTTTTGCTCTAGCTACTTGATATTTAATAGCAAGTTTCAGAGTATCTTTTGGCATCCATTTTTGTCTTTTCTTTCTTTCCTGTCTTTTTAATGACCTCTTGCTTTCTTCATGTATGATGACCTTGATGTCATTCCACAACTCGTCTGGTCTTCTGTCATTAGTGTGCAACACTTCAAATCTATTCCTGAGATGATCACTAAATTCAGATGGGATATACTCAAGGTTGTACTTTGGTTCTTGTGGACTCGTTCTAATTTTCTTCAGCTTCAACTTGAACTTGTGTATGAGCAATTGATGGTCTGTTTTGCAGCTGGCCCTTGTTCTTGTTCTGACTGATGATATTAAGTTTTTCCATTGCATCTTTCCACAGATGTTGTCAGTTTGATTCCTGTGTATTTTATCTGGAGAGGTCCACATGTACAGTCACTTTTATGTTGTTGAAAAAGGTATTTGCAAAGAAGAAGTCCTTGGTCTTGCAAAATTCTATCATCTGATCTCTGGCATTGTTTCTATCACCAAGGCCATATTTTCCAACTACTGATCCTTCTTCTTCATTTCCAACTTTCACATTCCAATCACCAGTAATTATCAATGCATCCTGATTGCATGTTAGATCAGTCTCAGACTGTAGAAATGGGTAAAAATCTTCAGTTTCTTCATCTTTGGCTTTAGTGGTTGGTGCATAAATTTGAATAATAGTCATTTTAACTGGTCTTCCTTGTAAGCGTATGGATATTATCCTATCACTGATAGCCCTGTACTTCAAGCTAGATCTCGAAATGTTCTTTTTGATGAGGAATGCAATGCCATTCTTCTTCAAGTTGTCATTCCTAGCATAGTAGACCATATGTTTGTCCTATTCAAAATATCACTCCATTTAAGCTCACTAATGCCTAAGATATTGGTTTATATGTTCCACTTCATTTTTGATGATTTCCAGTTTTCCTAGATTCGTAATTAGTAAATTCCACGTTCCAATTATTAATGGATATTTGCAGCTGTTTCTTCTCATTTTGAATCGTGCCACATCAGCAAATTAAGGTCCCGAAAGCTTGACTCTGTCCATGGCATTAATTTCTTCTCTACTTTGAGGAGCCACCTCTTTCCCAGCCATCTTTTGAGTGCCTTCCAACCTGAGGGGCTCATTTTCTGGCACTATATCAGGCAAAGTTCTTTTGCTATTCATAAGGTTTTCACTGGCTAATTCTTTTCAGAAGTAGACCACTGCCAGGTCCTTCTTCCTAGTCTATCTTAGTCTGGAAGCTCAGCTGAAACCTGTCCATAATGGATGACCCTGCTAGTATGTGAATACCAGTGGCATAGTTTGCAGTATCACAGGAACATGCAAGCCCCCACAGCACAACAAACTGACAGATGCGAATATATAGCTCAAATAATATGTTGTTGTGTGTTGTCAAGTCAATTACGACTCATAGTGACCTTATAGGACATAGGTGAACTGCCCCATAGGGTTTCCAAGATTATAAATCTTTATGGAAACAGACTGCTACTTCTTCTTCCCAAAGAATGGCTGGTGGGTTTGAACCATCATTCTTGCAGTAAGCAGCCAAGCGGGTAACCAGCGCACCACCAAGGCTCCTCCCAATTAATATAGAACCTGCTTAGTGTCATAATGTAACAAGTGCCGATAGAAAGTACCAATAAGTAAGGAGCAGTTTATTCTGCCCACTCTAGAAGCACCCTTCTGTATCTCAGATCAAATGTAATCATTAACAGCACCCCAAAGTATTCCTTAATGTAGGTTTTCATAAGGTCAACAAAGGAATTAATTGAAAACAAACATTACATAATACATGGTTTACTAAAAGGTTAATATTACTATAAAAAAAAAACAACAACAACCTGTTGCTATTGAGTCAATTCTGATTCATAGCAACCCTATAGGACAGAGTAGAACTGCCCCATATGGTTTCCAGGGAGCAGCTGGTGGATTCAAACTGCTGACTTTTTGGTTAGCAGCCGAGCTCTTAACCACTGGACCACGAGGGCTCCAGTGTAAATATAGGCATATGCAATAACTATATATAAATATGCCCAAACACACTATAGTTTATTCACTGACTCAACTCATTCATTCACTTATACATCACTGCCTACTGTGTGCCAGATACTGTCTAAGTTCTTGGGATGCATTAGCTAACAAGGGAAAAAGAAATTCGGACCCTTATGTGGTTTATATTTAAGCTGGAGGAGAAATCAATATATAAAAACATAATAGATAAGCAAATTATTTAGAAGGTAAAAGTGGTATGAGGAACAAGTATTTGAACAGAGCCTTTCAAGAGGGTGGACGAGTTAGATCAGCAGATATCTTGAAGAAGGGTGTTTCAGAGAGTGGCAATGGTTATTGGTGAAGATTCTGTGGTGGAAGTGTATCTGGATTCTTGGAGAAGCAGCAAGGTAGCCAATATGGCTAGATCGGAGTGAATAGGGGGAGATTAGTAGAAAATGAATTCAGAGTAAAAAATGGAGGTGGGATACATGAGGGCTCAGATCATGAAGCTAAATGGTTCTTAAAATTTAAGATACATCAAAATCATATAGAGGGCTTGTTATACAAAATTGATGCTCTCTACTGAAAAATTTTTGATTCAGAAAGCGTATGGTAGGGGCCAAGAACTGGCATTTCTTGCAAGTTCCCAGTGATACTGATGTTAGTGGTTCTGCACCAGTACATATAAATCATTGACATCATTATGAGGACTTTGGTTTTTTTTTTTCGTGTTTTTTTTATTGTACTTTAGGTGAAGGTTTACAGAACAAATAGTTTCTCATTAAACAGTCAGTATACATATTGTTTTATGACATCGGTTAACAACCCCACGACATGTCAACCCTCTCCCCTCTTGACCTTTTTTTAAATTAATTATTTATTTGTGTGTGTGTGTGTGTGTGTGTGTGTGTGTGTGTGTGTGTGTGTGTGTGTGTGTGTGTGTGCGTGTGGGTGAAGTGAAGAGTCATTGTGGCCGGGTGTTGAGCAGATGAATGAAATGAGCTGCCTTAGTTTTAAAATGATTACTGTTGGATTGAGACTAGACTGTAGGAAAGTAGGTTGGACAAAGGAAGATCAATTAGGAGAATATTACGGTAACTCATTGAAAGATAATGGTAGCTTGGATAGGATGACAGCAGTGGTGGTAGTAAGATTCTGGATATAATTGAATGAAGAGCCAACCAGACTTTCTGGAGGATTGGCTATGAGATTCAACAGTCAAACATGACTCCAAGTTTTTGGTCAAGACAATTGGAAGGATGAAATTGCCATCCACTGTGAAAATAAGTAGAATTTCACACCAATTCTTCTCATCAAGGTATTGGTAAAAACTTTAAGAGGGGGCATTTTGGTTCTAGTCTTGATTGCCTCTTCTCTTAAATCCCCAGGTTCTGAGCAGTCCTCCAAACTTGCTGCAATTTGTGTACGACTTAGGTCAAATGGGTAACTTTCTTTTATCAGGATTAATAGACTAACAGAAGACAATTTTTTATTGTTCTCTTCAGTTGCTAAAATTTCAAATTTTAAGTACAGAATCTTGATAAGCTGTCTCAGTAAAGCTCTGATGATTTATGTCCTCATTAGTAAGCACACATCTACACAGTACTAGAATTTAACGGGATGCAGCTCTCTAATGACTATACTGCAAACAAATGTCTGCTACAGAACTCTGGAAATTTCAGGAGTGCTTGCTCTTATCACTCCAATGCTTCAGTATTGCATTATTAATGCTATCCCCTGGCCCAAACTGCATCCATGTTGTTTCCATTTAAGTATCTCCTGCCCACTTGTGTATGCGTGACATCAGACCAGTCAAAACACTGTGAGAAATCTGCCAGTTATGCATATAATTTACTTGTATTTCCCATACCACAAACATTCCTGTTTCTTATCCATCTAATTAAGAGGAAAATTAGAAAAGACATTTGTTCATTTCTCCTTTAACAAAGTTTCCTATCTGGCTATGACTATAGGAAAAATAAGGTTTTTATTTTGAAAGAACATTACTATACTTTCTCCTTGATACCCCAATGGCTTGGGAACATTTTGTGATCATATTTTCTGAGCACAGTCAAAGAAATCAACGGAAACCAAGATGAATACCTATAAAATGTTCTGGTATGACTGTTAAAAAGAATCAAGCGACCAAGAGAAGAGAGCCAGGAATGTTTTATGCTGCAAGCCTTTTTAAAAGAGGATATGGATAAAATATTGTCTCAAGGACTAGGGTAAAGCTGTTCCCTTTAACCAACCATTTCTTTTAGTCCTCAAGTGATCTTTCCCTCCCTTTCTTCTTTTGCTGATTAGTATTCTCACTAACCACAATGAAGTAAACAACTTTTAATAAAGAAAGATTTTTACTGTGATGCATCACACAAGGACCCTTAATGAATAAAATACAACAAATGACGTAACTGGTTTGAATAGGACGTGAACACTGTTTCTCCATCTTTCTTGGGATGAGATGAAGCAGCTTAATGGGCCTATCAAGAAAATTGGCAAAAGATACTTGCTTCTCTTTTACTCTCTTCTCTCTTTCTCCCGCTCCTTAATGTAACATACTAGTACAACATTTACACAATGGTAATTTCTGCATTTAGAGTGAAGTGGTCTTTCAAAACAGGACGGAAAGTATACCAAAGGAAGAGAAAGCAAGAACTGGCAACGTGAAACTAGTGGATACATAAACCTTCTCAGACCTCTGTTTCTTCAAAGAGAAAAGTGAATAACAGACTTTATCATACCTTACTAAGTATCAGTAGTTTAAAAAAGCATTAGAACCACCTTCCTTTATTACTGTCGTGGACTGAATTGTGTCCACCCAAAATATCTGTCAAGTTGGCTAGGTCATGATTCCTAGTATTGTATGATTGTCTACTATTTTGTCATCTGATGTGATTTCCCTATGTGTTGTAAATCCTATCACTATGATGTAATAAGATGGATTAGTGGCAGTTATATTGATGAGATCTACAAGATTTGATAGCGTCTTAAGCCAATCTCCTTTGAGACGTAAAAGACAGAAACTAGCAGACAGGGGGACCTCATACCACCAAACAGTGCCTGGAGCAGAGCGTGTCCTTTGGACCTGAGGTTCCTGCACTGAGATGCTCCCAGACCAAGGAAAGACTGATGACATGGACCTTCCTTCAGAGCTGACAGAGAGACAAAGCCTTCCCTTGGAGATGACACCCTGAATATGGACTTTTAGCCTGCTAGACTGTAAGAGAATAAAGTTCTGTTTTGTAAAACCATCCACTTGTGGAATTTCTGTTATAGCAGCCCTAGGTGACAAAGACAATTACCTACACAACTTGAGGTTGGAAATGAATTTATGACTATTTTTATACCAATACAACATAACCAGGATGACCATATGTCCCAGTCATGATATATGACTCTTGTCTTTCATAACTATTAGAATTGTCAAATATTCCTAGTTTGGTTAATAAATAATATAATTACCCTGTTCTAAGGAGACTTGGTCATGCAGTGGTTAAGTGCTCAGCTGCTAACCTAAAGGTTGCTGGTTGGAATCCACCAGCCACTGTGCTGGAGAAAGATGTGGCAATCTGCTTCCATAAAAATTACAGCCTTGGAAGCCCTATGGGGCAATTCTTCTCTGTTCTTTAGTGTTACTGAGTTGGAATCATCTCCACAGCACACAACAATAACAACCACATAGATATTCTGATCTAAAAAAATGTTTCACTTTGACTAAATAAATGGACTAAATGTCACTTTAGAGGTTATTAGAGATTCATGTATGTGGAGCTGATAATCATGCACAGTCATAAATTTAGACTAGTTCAGAAATCCAGGTGGTCAAACTTCTATATCCACATTCCATACAAACCCAACTTTCCAGGTATAGTTTGGTTTTCTGTTTCTTCTCATCTTCCTAAAACAAGTAAAGAAGTGTGGCCACTGGTAAATGCCCGTTGATTTTGTGGGTAATTTAAAATGATTGGGAGTGTGTAGGTTTCAGATTTCAGAAATTGGGAAGCTATAGATATTTAAGGGTTTCTGTTGGGAGGAAACTGTTGAATTAGAACTATTAAATTGTGTGTGTGTGTGTGCGTGTGTGTGTGTGTGTGTGTATGCGTGTTCCTCTACTTGGGATAACGAACGTTTACAAACTTTAGTAATAGTACTTATGGTTCCATCCATGAATGATGACAGAGAAATGATTAACAGACTTACTTTCCCACTCTAACAAATGTAAAATGAGAGAAAATATTTGAAGCAATCTTTTTTAGCATTGGACAACAGACAGGACAGATCTGTGATCTTTGAGAGAGGTGTAATAAACAAGGTGAACTCCATGTTCACCCTGGTTTCTATTTGGGACATGTTAAAAATGAAAGTACATAGAAGAGAAGCTCAAACAGAAAATGGCTGTCTTGGTGGACAAAGGAAACAGATATCAGAATTTAGAGGGTATTGAAACTTACAGGCTAGAGTACTGAAGTGGAGGGAGCTGGAAAGAGAAGGAATTTCAGAAATCTGCATAGAGGTTTCTCTGAATCTTTGGCTGACTACTAAGCTGCACATGTGTAGTGGAAGACTATACCAGGCCTGACAGAAAATAGCTACTAAAAACTCTTAGTTCAATGAATATTCTGGAAGTAACAAAGGATTGGGAGATGTTGGAATTCCTAATATTCAGACTGATGAGACTTCACTGAACATATCAGACATTCAGTTGAAACTCCAGAAAGCAGAAAGGTCATACTTAGGAGTGGGCTATATTAGCCCTAGTGTAAGGGTTACTCTAGTCCTGCCATAACAAAGATTTTAATAAACTCTTGGAATGATGAAACTGATCCACTAATCAATTAACTGCCATACAGGACAAAAATCAACTATCTTTAAGAGAAAATAACAAAATCAAGACTCTCAACAATGTGGCAAACAAGATGTACAACAAACAAGAAAGCATTATTAGACAAGCAAAAAAGGAGGAAAATGTAAACTCCCAATTATGGGAGGAAAAAAGACCTAGATATGACACAGATATTCAAATTATTAGACAAGGTCTTGAAAAGAACTACTATAAACATATTAGATGATTTAAAAGAAAAGAAGAGCTTGGTGAGTCAAGAGGTAGGAAATATCAGCAGAGAAATAGAAATCATAAAAGTAACCAAGTAACAGCACTAGTTATAAAAAATACATTATCTAAAAGGAAAAGTTCACTGGGTGAGATTAATAGTAGATTGGAGTCTGTAGGAAAACAAACAAACAAACACTCAACTTTGTGACAGGACACTAGAAACTAAACTAAAAGAAAAAGAGGGAAAAAAAGATTTACCCTTAGTTATCTGTGGGAAAACATCAAACAATCTAAAAGTGTGTAGTTGGAGTTCCCAAAAAAGAAGATGGAGAGATTGGAGTAGAAAAAAATAAAATAAATATTTAAGAAATAATCACCAAAAAATTACCAAATTTGATGAAGAATATACACCAACAGATTCAAAATATGATCAAACTTCAAGCAGCATAAACATAAAGAAAATAACACTTTGGCACTTCATAGTCAAATTGCTATATGCCAATGATAAACAGACAATCTATCCAGCAGAGAAAAGGTGCATTACGTGAAGGGGAACAAGGCTAAGAAATATTGCTGACTTTTCATGAGCAACAATGCAATCCAGAAGGCAATGAAATGACGTCTCTATAAAGTACTGAAAGAAAAATAAAAAGTCAATTTAGAATTCTCTGCTCAATGAAACATCCATCAAAAATTAGCCTGAAATAAAGACATTTAAAAACAAACAAAAGGCTAAGAGAATTTGTCACTAACAGACATGAATGACAAGAAATGTTGAAAGTAGTTTTTTATGCCCAGGGGAAATGATATCAGATGGAAACTCAGAACCATATGAATGAAGGTATAAAGAGTGCCAGAAAAGGCGATTATTGGGTAAGGTTAAAAAAGCAAGCTACAAATTGGCAGAAACTATTCACAAAATATATACCTGGCAAAGGTCTTGTATCTAGGATATACAAAGAATTCCTATGACTCAATAATAATAAAAAATAAAAACAAATAACCCCATTAAAATGGGGCAAAAGATTTGAATAGACACTTCACAAAGGACAGTATGTGAATGGCCAATATAAATATTAAAAAGCCATTAATAATTAGTCATCAGAGAAATGCAAATCAAGCAGTTAGATGCCACTACACAGCTACTAGACTGGCTGAAATTAAAAAATATTGACTACAGCAAGTGTTGCTGAGGATGTGGGACAACTGCAGTTCTCGTATGTTGCTGGTGGGAAGGTAAGATGTAATAACCTCCAAAGAAAAAGGTGTTTCAAGGTTTTTTTGTTTTTGATAATGTTATACATACACCTACTCTATTATCCTTTTCAATATTTACGTAAGAGGGATGAAAGCAATTGTTCCCAAAAAGACTTGTATAATTATGTCCATAGCAACTTTTTTCTTAATAGCCCTGTCTTAGTTATCTAGTACTTCTATAACAGAAATACCCCAAGCGGGTGGCTTTAACTAACAGAACTTTATTCTCTCACAGTTTAGGAGGCTAGAAGTCTAAATTTGGGGCACCAGCTCCAGGGGAAGTCTTTCTCTTTTTGTCAGCTCTGGGGGAAGGTCCTTGCCATCAATCTTGCCCCGGGTCTAGGAGTTTCTCAGGACAGGGACCCTGGTCCCAAATGATGTGCTCTGTTCCCAGCTCTTCTTTCTTGGTGGTAGGAGGTCCTCTCCTCACTGCTTGATTCTCTCTTTTGTATCTCAAAAGAGATTGACTCAAGATACAATCTAATCCTGTAGATTGAGTCCTGCTTCATTAACATAAATGCCTTTAATCCTGCTTCATTAACATCACAGAGGTTGGGATTTACAACACATAGGATAATCATATCAGATTACAAAATGGTGGACAACCACACAATACTGGGAATTATGACCTAGCCAAGTTGATACACATTTTTAGGGGACACAATTCAATCCATAATAAGCTCCAGACTAAAAACAACCCAAATGTCCATCAATAGGATAATGGATAAACAACTGTGGTATATTCATACAATGTCATATCAGCAATAAAAAGGAAGAAAAGTACCGATATACACAATAACATGGATGAATCGCAAAAAAAAAAAAAAAAAAAAAAAAGTACGCTCTGTGAAAGAATAGACAAACAAAAGAGTCATATTGTGTGACTTTGTTTTTATGAAGCTCTAGTACAGGCAAAACTATTATATGAAGAATAAAATCAGTGTTAGGGTTGCCTTTGTCGGGAGTGGGTGGAAATTGACTGGGAAGGGGCATGAGGGAAAGTTCTGAGGTGATGGAAATGTTCTATATCATGATGGGGTAGCAGGGATTTAGAGGATTATGAGGATTTATGCATTTGTCAAAATTTATCAAACTGTACAATTAAGAATAAAAAATATATTAATGTGAACTAATAATAGAAAAATATGAATGTCCACGAAAGAAGAGTCTACTCCCTCCCCAGCAAGTATAGCAGAAGCAAAGGGCATTTCTTACATTTTAAGGGATGAGAAGAGAGGGAAGGGAGAAATCTTTGCAGTTCCAAGCAGAAATTCACTGATTCAGCTTGAAATAAATGAAATCTATGAGATTTATTGGCCTTTGGTCACTTCAGTTTGAGGTGTTTTGGATCAGCTATGAGGTGACTCAAAGTTCATTTCCTTTTTGATTTATAGCTAATTTTTTGAAAGTCTTATCCAGAACTAGTTTGGAAGTGGAACGGTAGATTGGTTCAGCACTGACCACTGGCCTCCAGTGCAGTGTCATCTTCTGTATCCTGACTTAATGTGTTATTTGTGTCAAATTCTTAACCCTCTAGACTTCAGAAAAAATATGAGTTTTTTTTTAAATGTACCATAAACATTTTACAAGGAACCAAGAACATGCATTTTATACATAGTCCTAAACAAACAAACAAAAGAAAAACATGTTGCCATCAAGTCGATGCTGACTCATATTGACCCTATAGGACAGAGTGCAACTGCCCGATAGGGTTTCCAATGAGTAGCTGGTGAATTCCTACCACCAACCTTTTGGTTAGCAGCCACTACTCTTAACCCCTGCTCTGCAAGGTCTCCACAGGTAGCGCTAGTATACGTAAAACTATCTATTAGTGAGTTCGTTTTTATATTGGGAATGAGTGAATTGCCAAGGATGGATATGAATAATGTTGCTTGTGTGACAATAGAAAGAGTTAACTTCTTTTATTACTTGCAGTCTTGGGGCTATGTCCCAGCTGAGTTATTCCAGCTACCCAAAATGAGGTCATTTTTACCAGCAAGTTTGGTATAAACATATAGTATGCTTATCTGGCTTTTGTGAAGAGGATTATCATGTCTAACTGAGAGACTTTATCTGGTATTTAGTCTTAGGCTGTATTCACGGTCATCTGAATGACCATCATATGTTTGACTGCTCTAATTTTACTCTGCATTAGAGATTAGATTATTGGGAGAGAAAACATCAATAGTGTCTGTAATTCTTAATTAATTATTTTGTCCTTTTATATCATAGGTAGACATTGTCAAGCACACAGCCATATTCCAGGGTCTCTTGGCTGTGAAAGGGGGATTGCAAGGATGTATTGTGGAGGCAACAGTGCACAAGTTATAACACCCAGTGCACTGTTGTGGTGACTCGGTGTTCTTGCAATTACACATTGTGTGCTTTCCTGATGAGACTCAGAGCTACACAGGGACTGGGTCACTGCATGTTTTGTCATTACCGTAACCCTTAGGCACTTGCACTTTTTGGGCAATTGATAAGTAATTGTTGAATGAATGAATGAATTAGGATAGGCGATAGAGCCCAAATGCTTCTTCCATCTCTAATCTCTCTTCTCCTCTGCTGCCTCCTCCCTGGTACTAAAAGTATTTTCTCTGTCCTGATATTAAAAGAGCTAAAAATGTAGTGTTTTATCTGGATAGTTCTTGCAGCACTTACGTTCCGCTGATATTTTAGTCATTTAAGTTCATATTTAATCATATTACTAGATTGTCAATTTCTTATCCAGAGGATATATTTCCAATTCACTTTTACATTTCTTACAGTGCTTATGCAAATTTGGCAGTCAATTAGATCACTTCTTGAGTGAATGAATCTGAAGGAGCCCTACAAAACTTAAAGTGATACTTATTGGGACTGACGAGCCCTTGTGGCCCAATGGTTAAGTGCTTGGTTGCTAATCAAACCCGCCAGTGGCTCCACAGAAGAACAGATCTGGCATAGTGATCTGCTTCCATAAAGATTTCATCCTAGGGAAGCCTATGCGGTAGTTCTACTTTGCCTTATAGGGTTGCCATGTGTAGGACTCAACTCGATGGCACACAACAAAAACGAGGCAAACCTTCAATGAGATGGGTTGACATGATAGCTGCAACAATGGATTCAGAGATACCAAGGATCACGGAGACGGCACAGGACTAGGCAGCTTTTAATTCTGTTAGATACAAGGTCTCCATGAGTCAGAGGTGACTTGACGACAACTAACAACAACAACAACTTAGTAACATTCAGTGAGTATTTTCCTGTGAAAGCATTTTACCTCCACTTTAATCAATCAAGTATTTAGTCAATGGCCACTCCTTTTATTTCCAGTCATGTGACATGTGAAGGCTCTGGAGGATGCCTTCTTTGAGTAGGATGTATTCCTCCATGAGCTCCTAATTCCATTATTGAGAACTTCTTTAACTACATAGCCCTTCTATGAAACGTAAGGGCTTACTCTCACAGAGGGCTGACAGGGAAAAGGTGAGTTTAAGTACATCTCTTTTTAGTTTTTGACTGATTAGCAACAAGAATCTGGTTATTAGAGAATCACATTGAGCTTGTGACTCTTGTGCTATGGACATTGAGTCCTTGTTATCTGGCCTACAATGATGGAGGCAAAAATTTCACTATTTGTTCCCACCGTGGGGTAGACTTTGGTGTAGAGGTCTGGGAGCTTTAAATGACTCCTTAAACAACCTAATGCAGCCTGAAATTGTGCATGTCTCAGTCCGGGGAACATTCACAGTGGCCAATGCCTTCTTCCAGAGTCTTTTCTGAACTAAACCCTGAAAATACCTTATATTTGTGAGTAGAAGCAAGTTGTTCATCCCTCAGTGGAGGTGGTGACACATAGGTTTTTAATGTTTTTTTTGTTGTGAGAATGGAAATGGGAAAAGAACAAAATAGAATGAGGGATAGAGATAAGCAGAATGTCCATTAAGTAGAACCAGAGAAGAAAAGAGAAAAGTAGCAAGTGGAGAGACAAGGAAGAACCAAAACCCTAGTATGTCCCAAAGGCATAGAGAGTTTTAAGAAGGAGAAGTCAAGACGGTTAAGAGCCACCTAGAGAATGCAGAGAATAGGACTAAGAAAAGAAGCAATTTAATTTGTCAGGAAGGAGATAATGGAGTCCCTAAAGTGTATAATTTTATTTGAGTGGTGAGGTGGGAAGCTGATTGCAAAGAGATAATGAGGAAATAAGTGGTGAAGAAATGGAAGCAATGATTATAACAAACTCATTCTAGAAATTTGGCCGTGCACCGTGGAAATCATTTTTCATGTCTGTTACCTTTATTTTTCCATTCTGTTGGCTCAATTTGAGTTACAAAAACATCTCATTTGACTCAGCGAGTGAAAATAACTTCCTGTAGTTGGAGAATTTGGGTAAAGTTGGCAAGGTCACCTCTTTGGCCATCTTCATATTCAACTTCTTTCTCTATTTTAATAGCACTGGATGAGGATGAGTGGTTCTGTTTTGACATTAGAACCACTTTCATGGTTTCCACATTCAACGAAATGTAATCTCAGTCCCTGAAAGGGCAAATTTGTTGAAATACCAAAGTGACAGTGGGAAGAGGGTGGAGAGGAGGAAGTTCACGGAGGCCAGTTGAAAAAGTTAAGATTTTGGGGATGAGATTGTGGAGACAGTGGATAATGCATTCATTTTAGAGGCAGAGATTTAGAGTCTCAATGCTTGGTGCTGGCCTTGGCCTAGATGGATGGGCTTGTTTGTTGATGCTGTCATAGTGGAAGTCAAGAGAGAAGATGGTTATGTTAGTGGTTTTGCTCCATCTGAGTTCCTGTGGCTGAGTGCTGCACTGATTCAGCCTGGGAGGGGCACAGGGAAGATTTGTAGTAACCCAGTGTTATGCTGTTGAAGGAAGCTCTGTTTACCCTTTGACTCTCACACAGCTTGAGTGGAAGGAGTAGGGGGAAGATCACAGAGTCAGAAAGCCTGGCTTCTGGTGACTATTCTGTTCGTTACCTTATGACCTTTGCCAAGCCACCTAACACCTCTGGATCTTAGTTTTCATGTCTGTAAAATGGCTTTAATAATACCTCCCTTTATTGTGGTGTTGGTAAAGAGTATTGAATTACTGTGGACTGCCAGAAGAACAAACAAAACAGTCTTGGAGAAAGTATAGCCAGAATACTCCTTAGAAGCAAGGATGGCAAGACTTTGTCTTGCTTACTTAGGACACATCATCAGGAAAGACCAATTTCTAGAAAAGGACATCATGTTTGGTAAAGTAGAGGGTCAGCCAAATGAGGGAAACCCTCCATGAGATTGGTTGACACAGTGGCTGCAACAATGGGCACAAATATGCCAATGATTGTAAGGATAGCACAGAATGGGACAACTTTTCATTCTTTTATATATAAGGTTGCCACGAGTCAGATCCAACTCGATGGCAACAACACCAAAAACATCTTTCAGGGTGGTTGTCAGATCAGATGAAATAACATGTTAAAAAACACTTTAAAACCAAAGAATTCATTATAAATAAAATGCAATATTAGCAAGCAATGAAGAAGAGAAGTGGAATACAACAATGAATCCGGCAGAGATAAACATCCCTTCTCTTTCCCAGTATCCTCGTCCCTATGTGAGTAGCTGTGAATCAGCCTCTTTTGTGGGCCCCATAGTTCAGCTGAACTGTCTTCATACTGAGCCAGGAGATGAGACAGCAGGGTCCAAAGCTGGAAATTGAAGCTCTGAGTCTGATAATGCTTTAGTTTGTACAAAATGCCTTTTATTGGGCCTAGCATGTATTTCCCAAAAACCTATTGCTGTCAAATTGTTTCCCACTCATAGTGACCCTATAGGACAGAATAGAACTGGCCCATAGTGTTTCCAAGGCTGTAGTCATTTACAGAAGCCGACTGCCAAATTCTTCTTGCAGTTGGTGGTGGGTTCAACGCGTCAACCTTTTGGCTAGCAGCCAAGTGTTTAACCACTGCACCACCGGCGCTCCAACAGCATATACTTAGCCCTCAGAAAATGTTTATATCACTACCCCTCCCTTCTCTCCTTCTAGCTTTACACTGATCTAATTAATGCTACTCAAGGATAGATCCAGATTTATGGGACCAAAAGCATATACAATACTGGGGAATCTCTTTGTAAGTAGAAAAACACAAAAAAATCTTCTTTTAGAAATTTTACCAAAACATATGGTCCAGTGAACACATTACTAGAGCCCACTAAGGGCATTAGAAGAGTTTACACAAGTTAAAGTTTTTGAAACTTAAACTTTAGTCTCTAATGGTGATGAGACGCCCAGTGTGTATATCTTGTCCACTGGTATGTTCATCAGCTCCTGTTTGGTGTGTGTGTGTCTGTGTGTGCACATGTATGCATGTGCGCATGTATGTGAAGGCATATGTGCATGTTCTACTCACATATACACATACGACTCGCACACAACCTCCTAAAAATGCTACATGGTGTTTATATGATTTAACATTTTTAAAAATTAAAACTGCCTGTAAACCCCAATTTATAAAATGTGTTGTTTTGGTTACAAAGAGTATTTTGCTATTCTTTCCTTGTCTACTGGAGCCCTGGTGGCACAGTGGTTAAGAGCTTGGCTGCCAACCAAAAGGTCAGCGATTCGAATCCACCAGCTGCTCC
The DNA here is from genome assembly GCA_030035585.1 of Dugong dugon. Classification (NCBI taxonomy): domain Eukaryota; kingdom Metazoa; phylum Chordata; class Mammalia; order Sirenia; family Dugongidae; genus Dugong; species Dugong dugon. The sequence continues at coordinate 72,130,596 of CM057460.1, forward strand.
TTGGAAACCTTATGGGGCAGTTCTACTCTGTCCTATGGGGTCACTATGAGTTGCAATCGACTTGATGGTAACGGTGTTTTGTTTTGTTTTTTTTTGTTTATCACAATAGAGCAGAAAATAACTGAGTTATTTAGTTCAGTCCATGGACTCAGGCAGGCTACAGAGAAACCACCCTGACAGATAAGAAGTTGTCTTGTTTTTAGAGGTCTCCTTTGTGGAACTCATGAGTCGGAATCGACAGGATGGCAGCAGGGTATATATTTTTTTTTTTTATAGTGGAACACTCCTCATCTTGCTTTGAAAACTCTTTCTGAAGACTGCTACCATTCCTGTTAGAAATTTTCACCCTTGACTAACGCACAATCCTGAGGTGTAACAATGTTATGTGAGATGTCACTAAGAAGGCACCTGTTTGCCCTGATGGCACAATGGTAAGTGCACCACAGGACAAAAGACCTGGTGATCTGCTCCCATACAGAGTACAGCCTGGGAAACCCTATAGGGTGGTTCTGCTCTGTCATATAGGGTTGCTATGCGTTGGAATGGACTTGTTGGCAACTAACAGCAACAACATTGTTTGCTAATCGCACGGATTGTTAAGAAAACTCCCTTCTTCAAATCTCTCTTGTTCCACTTTCCCCCCTTTTTTTTTTGTTTGTTTGTTTGGTTTTTGGTAAAACCAACAGTGCATCCCAGCCTGTGTCAGAGTATTTATTGCTGATTTCTGTTAGTGGAATCACTGTGCATCATCTACCATGCATAACCCCCATGATGAATGTTCACAACAGAAAGGCTGGTTTCCTGGAAACTGATGGTAACATACGCTGCAGTGGATGTGGTTTGGCTTTAAAATATTATCACCTTTATAATGATAATAAAAAAATACAGGAAATTTGGAAAATGAAGAAATGCAGAAAGAAAACAGAAATCACCAATATTCCACAAGCCAGATATGAAAACTATGAATATTTTGAGGTGTTTCCTTCTATTTTTCTACTTAAGGGCACACACAGATATTTCCTCAGATAAAGCGTTTTATCCTCCCTTTTTTCCCACTTAGTAATGTATAATAAACATTTTCCTGTATCACTAAAATTTGTTCAAAAACATTAATTTTAATGGGTATACGGTATTTCATCTTATGGATGTATTTTCATTTATTGCTACTGTAGTTCTTTATTTCTGTAGTGTTAGTAGAATGTTGACAATCATTTTACATGTGTTTTAAAAATTATCTTAAATAACACACTAATGTATTCTCATTTAAAGCATTCCATAATTAAAGTCCTCCCACATGTCCCATCCTCAGAGGTAATTTGTTGTTATCTGTTTTGCATATGTCCTTCTAGACCTTTTCTATGAATTTACATTTACATATAAGCATTCAGAAAACACAGAGTTTTTTCTCTGTAGTTTATAATTCTTTATAATATATTTAATGAATCCTTTATTGCTGATAATGCAAGTTGCTTTTAATTTTTATTTTCATAAATAATGAAAAATGCCTTCACACGTAAGTCTTTAATGATCTCTGATTATTTTGGGGATACATTTATAAAATTTTTAGGTCAAAGTATATGGCTCCTATCTTTAAGAAGAAATGAATACTAATATTCAGTTTTCAGTATTCAGAACCTGGAAGGGTTTAGTGATGAGAGGAATATACTCATCTGTCTAGTAAGCAAGGAAAAAAAGAGAGAGAGAGAAGTAATCGGAAACTTGAGGAATAAGTTATAGAAGAAAGCCATGGTGCAAGCTGAAAAACAGAATTATTTTGACTAATGGAGTGTAAGAGGTAGTACTTGGTGAAATCACAAAGCCACATCTTCACTGGACAAGTAATTAAGGAGGAAGGAGAAGGCTAACAATCTTAATACATGAGTAATTTCTCTGCATTCAAAATAGCTATAGTCATTGCTAGCTTCAGGTGTCCTCATATAGTTTTTTCACTTTATATGTCATTTTGCTTGGAGTTTTGCATCCCATTATTACTTTTTTCTTGAAAGCTCATCCTAAAAGGATGCTTATGTTTAAATTTTTTGTGTGTGAGTGTTTTAAAAATATGGTGGAATTTTTGTGGTTGGTTATGAATTTCTTCAGACTTCTGCTTTTTATCACAGAGTTAACTGAGTTTTACCACCCAAAAATTGAAGTAGACACTTATTAGTAAACACAAATTAAAAATACACAAGGAAACACATAATAACCTCAGTTCATGATGTTTTGCATAATCTTTTTAATTTGGAAAAATCTTTTAAGAAATAATGTTGCTTTCTACAAAGAAACTTTTATCTAGAATTCAGCAATTCCTGGAATTTCACGACTTTTTTTACTTTTGCTGATTTCTAGGAAAATGGAATTAAATGCTGTTAATCTTAAAAGCATGTTGTCTTAGTTTCTTAGTGCTGCTATAACAGAAATACCACAAGTGAGTGGCTTTAACAGAAATTTATTTTCTCTAACTTTAGTAGACTGTTGTTGTTGGGTGCCATCCAGTCAATTCCAATTCATAAATGACCCCATTAAACAGAATAGGACTGCCCCATAAGCAGAGGGGGATTATCCAACGGGCAAGGTAAGCATAGTACTTACCTTGCTTACTGGATAATCCACAGTGAACAATTTCACATGAAGCCCTTGTGAAATTGTTCACTACAGATTAGTAAGTAAGTACAAATAATACTATGCTCACCTTGCTTACTGGGTCATCCACCCTGTCAGGGACTGTAAATTTGAAAAGAGGCTTTGATTCTGTAGGAAGGTGCTGTAGGGTTGAGAGGGAGACAGACGCCAGCCATACCTAGAGGCAGAATCTTTGATGTGGTGAAAAAATGTGAAACTGTTCACTACAGATGATCTGGTAAGTAAGGGAAGCACAGTGCTTATCTTGCCTATTGGATAATCCACCCCTGACCATAGGGTTTTCTTGAGTGTCTTAACAGAAGCAGATCACCAGGTCTTTCTCCTGCAGAGACACTGGGTGGGTCTGAACTGTCAACCTTTCAGTAAGTACCTAAATGCTTAACCATCAAGGTGCTAGCTCTAGGGGAAGGCTCTCTCTGTCCGCTCTGAGGGAGAATCCTTGTCTCAGCTTTTCTAGCATTCCTTGGCAATCTTCATGTGGCATGTAGCTCCCCCTCCATTTGTGCTTCCTTCTCTGTGCCTAATCTGCTCTTTTCATATCTCAAAGGTGATTGGTTTAAGACACACCCTACACTGATATGTCTCATTAATATAACAAGAAAAGTCCTGTTCCCAAGTGGGATTACATCCACGGGTACAGTGGTTTAGGATTTACAACACATGTTTTTGGGGGACACAATTCAATAATAACACAAGTATAATGTGGTTTCATTTTTATTTTTTAATCTGTCTAGCTGACTATATGGAGCCCTGGTGGTGTAGTGTTTAAGAGTGATGGCTGCTAACCAAAAGGTTGGCAGTTCAAATCCACCAGCCGCTTCTTGGAAATCCTATGGGGCAGTTCTACTCTATCCTATAGGGTCACTATGAGTTGGAATTGACTAGATGGCAATGGGTTTTAGCTCACTATATGCATAAAAAGTAGTCTGAAATGTTTGCCAAATGTTAATATTATTTCTGGATGGAATTTTAGATGACTTTTGCTTTTCTTTATTTCTCAGATTTTTAATACCTAGTGCTTATCATTTTTATAAAAATATTAAATTATATTTTAATTGTTTCAGGGACCATGGGGTATATATGCCTGTGTTACATTCTCCAACCCTGGAGGTTTATTAACAGGCATTTGAGCCACTTTAGTACGTTCTGGCATCGTGGCAGACATCAGTGCAATGGCCTACAAAACAGGGAAGTTGGTCTGCACCACATTTGAGTGCTGAGAGCCATTTGTATGAGGGCATGCTTTCTAGAGAAGTGATTGTGTGAAACTTTTGTGACTTCTGGTTTCTGTACAGCGAGATAAGGCTTGCAAGTATGTTTACTGTTTCCTCTGTGTTACTGGGAAAGTATGATTACTCGCATTCAGAAATATTCAAATAAATGAGTTATTTTGGGGGTGAAAACAGTTTGTGATGCACTTCCTGGGCCATGGGACTGATATGCCCCATGAGTGTGATGTGCTTCATGGAACATGGTACTGATATGGCCTGCTCTAAATCACCTGATAATTATGTACAGCAAGTGCAATGTTTATTTAGTATTTCACGTGTAGTTTTAGAAAATTGAGTAAAATATTTTATGGCTCAAGCATAACCAGGAAGTGTGATACGCATGGGACCAATATGTCTTGCATGTTTGATGTTCTTCATGGAACATGAGACTGATATGTCCCGCTTGCAATTGGCACCCCAGTTTTTCAAATAAGAAAAGACTACCAACAGCAATGATTCAGCATCCATTCCATTAGTGAAAAAACATGGCACCACCAAAAAATTCCAAAAAAAAAAAAATTAATTCACCCATGAAAAGGTTAACCACACTGTATCATTTTGCTAGCAAACAGTTCAAAGGACAGAGTAGCAGGGGCTGGGGTCTGGGGACCATGCTTTCAGAGGACATCTAGGTCAATTGGCATAACAAATCTTTTTAAGAAAATGTTCTGCATCCCATTTTGGTGAGTGGTGTCTGGAGTCTTAAAAGCTAGCAAGCAGTCATCTAAGATGCATCAATTGGTCTCAACACACCTGGAGTAAAGGAGAATGAAGAACACCAAAGACATAAGGAAAGTATTAGCCCAAGAGACAGAAAGGGCCACATAGACCAGAGACTTCATCAGCCTGAGACCAGAAGAACTGGATGGTGCCTGGCTAACACCAATGACCGCCATGACAGGAAACACAACAGAGAGTCCCTGATGGAGTAAGGGAAGGGTGGGATGCAGAACTCGAATTCTAGTAAAAAGACCAGACTTAATGGTCTGACTGAGACTGGTGGAACCCCAGAAAGCATGGCTCCCGGACTCTCTGTTAACCCGCACTAAAACAATTCCTGAGTCCAACTCTTCAGACAAAGATTGGACTGAACTGTGGGACAGAAAATGATACTCATGAAGAATGTGCTTCTTAGCTCAAGTAGATACATGAGACAAAATGGGCAGCTTCTGTCTGGAGGAGAGATGAGAAGTCAGAGAGGGTTAGGAGCTGGTTGTATGGACACAGGAAATCAGGAGTGGAAAGGAGGAGTGTGCCGTCACAGTATACGGAGAGCAATTAGGTTACATAACAATGTATGTATAAATTTTTGTATAAGAGAGTAACTTGAATTGTAAACTTTCACTTAAACTACAACAATTAAAAAAAATTGTATCATTTTCTACTCCTGGTATCATTGTAGTGGAACATACATCTCATTATAACTTCATCAGTAGTGGCACATCTTTTTATTTTAATATTAACCCATACTGGGTGAAAATAATATTTTAATGTTTTAATTTATTGTTTTTCTAACTCTTGGTTAGATTGGGTGTTTTTCACTACTTTTATTAAGCATTCCTCTTTAGTAAGTATGCTCCTTGTCTATTTTTGTGCATTTGTCTTGTTGACATCTATAACATGCAAATTGTTTTAAAGACTCAGTGTTATCTCATTGATTACATTATTCCAGTTGAAATTTTTATTGAGATAATTGTAGATTCACATGCATCTGTAAGAAATAATATGGAAGAATCCACTGTACACTCTGCCCAAACCAAACCCACTGCCATCAAGTTGATTCCGACTCATAGCAACCCTGTAGGACAGAGTAGAACTGTCCCGTAAAGTTTCCAAGGAGCACGTGGTGGATTTGAACTGCCAACCTTTTGGTTAGCAGACACAGCTCTTAACCACTGTGCTACCACAGTGTCCCTTAATTTTGTGGAACTATCATATGTTATCACAACAGAATATTGAGGGCGATACAATCCGTTGATCTTTTTTAGATTTCTCCAATTTTACTTGTACTCATTGTGTGTGAGAGTGTTTTAAATTCTATCTAATTTTATCACCTGTGTAAGTTTGGATATTCACCACCACCGTCAAGATACTGAATAATTCTAGTACCACTAGAATCCCTGGTGTTGTCCTGCATTCTGCAGGCCAAGAACTATTTTTCCTTTTTCCTCCTCTCACACCCAGAAAAGTTTCCCAGCCTCCTTTGGCTTCCCTAGTATCTTCTGAAGCTTCTGACTTCTAGAAACTCTCTGCTTTTCAGAGACTCTCTCTCTCATCTCAAGTGATTCCTGGCTTTTAGAAATAGATTTTGAAGTGTAATAAGAGCATGGAATAGCTGTGGCCAATGTTCAGAAGGAAATGAAATGAAACCTTGTCTTAAGTTATGAGAGTGAGAAAGCCCCCAGAGCAGTGAGGGTAAAATGAGTATTTCAAGATTGTCATAATTCCTCTCTGCAATACATGCCCAGGGAGAAACTGCTGCAGAAGTCCAGAATTCTGCCCAAGGCTCTTCATTATCAACACAGCATGGCAAAGTTGGCAGAACTTTGAAGGAAAGAAAAAGGTTCTTTCTTCTTCACCATCTTTTGTTATTATTATTACTGTTTAGTGTTTACTTGGAGCCCTGGTGGCGCAGTGTTTAATGTTCAGCTGCCAACCTAAAGGTTGGCTGTTGAAATCCACCAGCCGCTCCATGGGAGAAAGATGGAAAGATGTGGCAGTCTGCTTCTGTAAAGAAGCCTTGGAAACCCTATGGGGCAATTCTGCTCTGCCCTATAGGGTCGCTGTGTTCAGAATCAACTTGACGGCAATGAGTTTGGCTTTGGTTTTTGATGTTTACTTTAAAATCAAATGATTCTTTCACATAATTTCAGGCACTAAATCGTTCCAAAATCGTTCTTGAAAACACAGTGCTTTGATACCCTTCATCCCATTTTTTATTCCTCCAGAAAACCTTTTGATCTTTTGCCACTTCTTTTCTATTTTATGTGATTTTATTTTACTTTTCCTTAGGGCTCCTATCTATATTTCAGCTCCTTCTGTAGTATCTTGCCCCCTTTTGTCTGAGACCTGGAATCTCTACATTTGTCTCCTCTTCGTGGAGGTGACGGCTTCATAGAGTTCAGAAATTTGCTGCTCAATCTAGATCATCGTTTTCATTCCTTCTGTTTTCTGGGGAGTGTTCTCAAGTAAGCTTTTGTTTTTCCTTTCCTTTTTATTGTGGTTGCTTAATACAGATTTTTAAAATTACTGTTTTATTGTAGTAAAATATATATATATGTAACAAAGCATTTGCCAGTTCAACATTTTTTTACATGTACAATTCAGTTACATTAATTGCATTCATCATTCACTATCTATTATCAAGGAAACAAACATCAGGTCCCTGTAGATTTCCTAGTTTGCCACCTGTGTCCAGATGCCTGCTATCTCTTGGATTCCACAAGTCCTGCTGTGAAATATTGTTATTCTTAGCTGCTGTCAAGTCAGTCCCCAACTCATGGCAACCCCATGCACAACGGAAAGAAATGCTGTCCAGTCCTGCACCATCCCCATGATTGGTTCCAGATGGGACCATTGCAATTCACAGGGTTTTCACTGGCTGATTTTTGAAAGTAGATTGCCACGACGTTCTCTCTAGTCTGTCTTAGTCTAGAGGGTCTGTTGAAACCTGTTCAGCATCTCAGCAACACGCAAGCCTCCCCTGACAGATTGGTGGTGGCTGTGCATGAGGTGCATTGGTTGGGAATTGAACTTAGGTCTCCTACATGGAAGACAATAATTCTACCGCTGAACCACCATTGCTTGGGAATATGGCTCTGTACCTGCGACGCCCACCTCTTTCAAGGTTCTAAATATTTTACTTCAGTATGATTTCCATATATTGATAAGTGAAGTTATTTCACCCTGCTGGAATTGGAGCTTTTGAAATATAATCAAGCCTAAATACATTGATAGGAATTGTTTTAAAATACAATTAAAATATGTGTTTTAAGAGAAAAAATATACATGAAGCTTATACTACTTGAGTAGATGTTGACAGTAAGGTACTGTTACTGTAATGGGTATCAACTCATTCCACAAAATTGGTCTTTGCATGAAATACTACTTAATTTTTTCAAATAACATTATTTTATTTCTAAATTGAGCTCTTCTGTATCTGTGAAATAAAAATAAATCCCAATATGGTCTTAAAAGCTTGTGAGCAGTCATCTAAGATACTCCACTGGTCTCACCCTGTCTGGAGCAAGGGAGAAGGAAGAAAACCAAAGACACAAGGGAAAGATTAGTCCAAAAGACTAATAGACCACAACTACCACAGCCTCTACCAGACTGAGTCCAGCACAACTAGATGGTGCCTGGCTACCCCACTGACTGCTCTGACAGGGATCACAATAGAGGTCCCTGTGAAGAACTGGAGAAAAATGTAGAACAAAATTCTAACTCACAAAAAAAGACCAGACTTATTGGCCTGAGAGGTGGCCCCTGGACACCCTTTTAGTTCAGTAATTAGGTCACTCCTGAGGTTCACTCTTCAGCCAAAGATTAGACAGGCCCATAAAACAAAATGAGACTAAAGGGGCACACCAGCCCAGGCTCAAGGACTAGAAGGCAGGAGGGGACAGGAAAGCTGGTAATAGGGAACCCAAGGTTGAGAAGGAAGAGTCTTGACATGTCATGGGTTGGTAATCAATGTCACAAAACAATATGTGTACTAATCGTTTAATGAGAAGCTAGTTTGTTACCTGTAAACAGTTACCTAAAGTACAATAATAAAAAATAAATAAATAAATCCCAATTAATCCCAGGTACTCTCACTCCCCCATTCCGCCTTTAGTTGCTCTAAGTTTCAGGCTTTATCTAGTGCCATAGGTGTGTCAGTGTTGGTATTTAGGGAAGGGGGAAGAGTTAAGCATGGATGAGACTCAATTACATGTTCTAAAGACCTGATCACAGTTTAAAAAATGTTTTTCCTCCTCTTGCGGGGTTTTCAAGCTGACCTCAGGTCAAAGAATGAAGTTGGTAAAGGCTTCCTGGGAAGCCTTATACCCCTCCACCATGACCCCTCCCCACTCCATCATCACAACTCATGGACCCCTTCCTCCTGAGTACCATTTGAAGACCTCATGCTGCTCACAAGGACAGCCCAGCCAGCAGAGATTGTGCCCATGCTCATGCTCTGCCCTCCCACTACTGTTCTTCATTCCTCCTATACTTCCAATTCCCTCCTTTCCCACAATGCTTTGATTTAAAAAAAAGGAAAGAATATATGTATTGAGAATGTACTATGTGCCAAACATCAGACTTTGTTCTCCCTTGTCTATTTCTTCCAATCCATCAGCAAATCCTGTCCCTTCAACCTTCACAGTAATTCTAGAATCCAGCTGCTTCTCCCCATCTGCCCTGCCACCACCCTGACCAAAACCACCACCACCACTCTCCTGGATTACTGCCTTTGACCCCTAAATGGACTCCCTGCTTCTGCCCTTGCCTTTACAATTTAACCACAGCCCAGGACTCAGAGTGATCCTTTTACAACAGAAGTGAGATCATGTTCTGCCTCTGCTTAGAACTTAGAGGCTCCCCATCTCATTCAGAGTAAAACCCAAAAACTTACAATGGTCTACAAGGCCCTACATGATTTGAAGCCCCCTCCTAATTCTCTAGCTTCATCCCCCACCGCTCATTTTCTGGCTCCATTCTGCTCCAGCCACCCTAGAGTCTTTACAGTGTTGCTCAAAAATGCAAACACATTACTGCCCCAGAGCCCTTGCACTTGCTGTTCCCTCTGCCAGAAAGTCTGTTTCATCTGATATTTGCATGAACATCTAGAGGACATTGCTAATCACCCCGTGTAAAAATGGAAAGTTCTATAGAACTTAAAAACAAAACCTGTTGTCATTGAGTGGATTCTGACTCATAGCAACCCTACAGAACAGAGTAGAACTGCCCTGTAGGGTTTCCAAGGAGCAGCTGGTGGATTCAAACTGCCAACCTTTTGGTTAGCAGCCAGGCTCTTAACCTCAGCACCACCAGGGCTCTACCTATAGAACTTACCTTGAGGCAACTCTTTATTCCACCACTTGTCAGTTTGTCATACAGTGGTGACTTGTGGGTTGCTGTGATGTCATAAGCTATGCCACTGGTATTTCAAATACCAGCCGTATCACCCATTGTGGACAGGTTTCAACAGAGCTTCCACACTAAGACAGAATAGGAGGAAGGATCTGAAACTCTACTTCTAAAAAAACTGACCAGTGTAAAACTTACGAATAGCTGTGGAACATTGTCTGATATAGTGTCTGAAGGTGAGCCCCTCAGGTTGGAAGGCACTCAAAAGACAACTGGGAAAGAGCTGCCTCCTCAAAGTAGAATCGACATTAATGACGGAGTCAAGCTTTCAGAATCTTCATTTGCTGATGTGGCACGAGTCAGAATGGGAAGAAACAGCTGCAAACATCTATTAATAATCGAAACATGGAATGTACGAAGTATGAATCTAGGAAAATTGGAAGTTGTCAAAAATGAAACAGAATGCTTGAAGTTCGATATCCTAGGCATTAGTGACTGAAATGGACCAGTATTGGCCATTTTGAATAGGACAATCATATGGTCTACTATGCTGGGAATGACAAATTGAAGAGGAATGGTGTCACATGCATTGTCAAAAAGAACATTTCAAGATTTATCCTAAAATACAATGCTGTCAGTGATAGGAAAATATCCATATGTGTACAAGGAAGACCAGTTAATACAAATATTATTCAAATTGACACACCAACCACTAATGCCACAAGATGAAGAAACTGAAGATTTTTACCAACTTATGCAGTCTAAAATTGATCAAATAGCAATTGAGGTGCATACTGGAAACAAAGAAGAATTGGTAGTTGGAAAATATGGCTGTGGTGATAGAAATGATGCTGGAGACTTCATTATAGAATTTTAAAGACCAACGACCTATTCATTGGAAATACATTTTTTCAAAAACATAAATGGCCAGTATACATGTGAACTTCACCAGACAGAATAAATCAATTATATCTTTGGAAAGAGGCAATGGAAAAGCTCAATATCATCACTCAGAAGAAGGCCAGGGGCCGACAGTGGAACAGACCATCAATTATTCATATGAAAGTTAAAGTTGATGCTGAAGAAAATTAGAGCAAGTCCACGAGAGCCAAAATACAACCTTGAGTATATCCCACCTGAGTTTAGAGACCATCTCTAGAACAGCTTTGAGGCATTGGACACTAATGACCGAAGACCAGATGAGTTGTGGAATGACATCAAGGACATCATACATGAAGAAAGCAAAAGGTCATTAAAAGGACAGGAAAGAAAGAAAAGATCAAAATGGACATTGGAAGAGACTCTGAAACTTGCTGTTGAACACAGAGTAGCTAAAGCAAAAGGGAGAAATGATGAACTAAATGAGCTGAACAGAAGATTTCAAAGGGCAGCATGAAAAGACAAGGTAAAGTATTATAATGAAATGTGCAAAAACCTGGAGTTAGAAAACTAAAAGGGAAGAACACACTCAGCATTTCTCAAGCTGAAAGAACTGAGAAAGAATTCAAGCCTCAAGTTGCAATAGTGAAAGATTCTATGGACAAAATAATGAATGACGCAGGAAGCATCAAAAGAAGGTGGAAGGAATACACAGAGTCACTATACCAAAAAAGAATTAGTCAATGTTCAACCATTTCAGCAGGTAGCATGTAATCAAGAATCAATGATATCGAAGGAAGAATTCCAAGGTGCACTGAAGGCACTGGCAAAAACAAAGACTCCAGGAATTGACAGATGTTTGAGATGTTTCAACAAAGGGATGCAGCACTAGATGTGCTCACTCATCTATGCCAAGAAATTTGGAAGAAAGCTACCTGGCCAACAGAGTGGAAGAGATTCATATTTGTGCCCATTCTAAAGAAGATGATCAAACAGAATGCGGAAATTTTTGATCATTAATATCACAAGTGGAACCTTGGTGGCACAGTGGTCAAGAGCTTGGCTGCCGACCAAAAATGTTGGCAGTTAGACTCCACCAGCCACTCTTGGAAACTGTATGGGGCAGTTCTACTCTGTCCTATAGAGTCGTTATGAGTTGGAATTGACTTGTCAGCAACAGATTTGGTTTAGTTTTACATCACAGGCAAGTAAAAATTAGTTGGAGATAACTCAAAGATGATTGCAGCCATACATAGACAAGGAACTGCCAGAAAATCAAGCCAGATTCAGAAGAGGACATGGAGTAAGAATTATCACTGCTGATGTCAGATGGATCTTGGCTGAAAGAAGAGGATACCAAATAAAAAGTACCAGAGAATACTTTGTTTTATTGACTATACAAAGGCATTCTTGACTCTGTGGACTCTTACAAAGTATGGATAACATTGTGAAGATTAGGAATTACAGAATACTTAATTGTGTTCATGAGGAACCTGTACATAGACCAAGAAGTAGTCTTTTGAACAGAACAAGGGGATACTGAGTGGTTTAAAATCAGGAAGGGTGTGTGTCAGGGATGTATCCTTTCACTATAGTTTTTCAGACTGTATGGTAAGCAAATAATCCAAGAAGGAAGAACAAGACATCAGGATTGGAGGAAGACTCATTAATAACCTGCATTATGCAGATGACACAACTTGCTTGCTGAATGCAAAGAGGACCTGAAGCACTTACTGATGAAGATCAAAGACCATAGTCTTCAGCATGGATTACATCTCAACATAAAGAAAACAAAAATCCTCATAACTGGACCAATAAGCAATAACCTGATAAACAGAAAAGATTGATGTTGTCAAGGATTTCATTTTACTTGCATCCACAATCAACACCCATGGAAGCAGCAGTCAAGAAATCAAAAGGCTTATTGTAGTAGGCAAGTCTGCTGCAAAAGACCTGTTTAAAGTGCCAAAAGCAAAAATGCCACTTTGAGGACTAAGGTTCACTTGACCCAAGCCATAGGTCAATTGCCTCATATGCATGTGAAAGCTGAACAATTAATAAAGAAGACCGAGGAAGAATTGATGACTCTGAATTATGGTGTTGTGGAAGAATATTGACTCTACTATGGACTGCCAAGAAGAATGAACAAATCTGTCTTGGAAGAAATACAACTAGAATGCTCCTTAGAAGCAAGAACGGGGAGACTTCGTCTCACGTACTTTGGACATGTTATTAGGAGGGACCAGTCCCTGGAGAAGGACATCGTGCTTGGGAAGGTAAAAGGTCAGTGAAAAAGAGGAAGACCCTCAAGGAGATGGACTGACACAGTGGCTACGACAACGGGCTCAAACATAGCAATGATTGTGAGGATGGCACAGGGCCGGGCAGTGTTTCCTTCTGTTGTGCATGAGGTCGTTATGAGTCAGAACAGACTCGACAGCATCTAGCAACAACAACTATTTATTTATGTGTTAATCTCCCCCCTGTTCCCCTAAACTATTGTCTGCTCCAAGAAGGTAAGGATATTGCCTGTTTTGTTCACCCCTGTATTCTTTGCTCCTGTAAGAGTGCCTGGCACAAAGTAGCTCTCAATAAATGCTGAATGAATGAATGAATCTGTACAACAACCTGTGGAGGTAGATGTTATCTCCTACTTTGACAAATGCCAACAGTGTTCATAAAGATAAATAATTTGTGAAATCTCGCATAGCTACTAAGAGATAGAAACACAAACAGACTCCAGGAAGCTTTTCTTGTCAGGATAGCAAGGTGCCAGGACAATATTTACCAATGGTTGTGTAGATAAATCATATGTTATTATACTGTCTTTCTTACCACTTGGATTGATTTAAAACTAGTTTATTTAGGAAAAGGCAGTGTTTTAACCTGAGGGAATATGCTTTTAATGCTATTTCAGACACACTGGCAGGTTCTGCTGGGCCATGTTTTGGGGCCAGGGTCCACCATGCTGTTAGCGCTATGATTAGGCCCCCTGCTGGGCTCCATCTGTAAAACCCTAAAGAATAAACTCTTGGCCAAACTCACTTTAACATAAAATATGCTTATGCTGCATTCTGGCCCTGGCTCAAGGGACCTTGTTAGATCTGCTTTCATTCAACTATGAAAAGAAGTTTTGGGTGTGAGCATTTAGTATACCCCTCTTTGCTGTGTCTGACCTGCTACATGAGCCATTTCTATATGGGAGAAAGTGGAGGTTGCCTGGTTAATGTGCTTGGCTGCTACCAAAAAGATTAATGGTTTGAGTCCACCCAGAGGTGCCTTGAAAGAAAGTCTTGGTGATGTACTTCTGAAAAATCAGCCATTCAAAACCCTTTGGAGCACAGCTCTACTCTGACACTCATGGGGTTGCCGCGAGTCAGAATTCAATTGATGGCTAATGGTTTGGGTTAAAGCTCTCGGCTGCTAACCAAAAGATGGGTGGTTTGAATCCACCAGCCACTCTGTGGGAGAAAGATGTGGCAGTCTGCTTCCATAAAGATTTACAGCCTTGGAAACCCTAAGGGCAGTTCAACTCTGTCCTATAGGGTCAGTGTGAGTTGCAATTGACTTGGTTGCAGTGAGTTTGGTTTTGTATTTTTATCTCAATACAGCACCCTCAAGTGAAGGCATGTAACTAGAGACTAAAATAGAAATTTTAATGGACACACACTGACTGTTGTATTTTAATTCTTTTTTTTTTTTTTTTTTTTTACCATGTGTTAGCTTCTACATATTCTGAATTGTCTTTATATTTTTTAATTGTTAACTTAATTATATATTTCAAATATACAGACAATTCAGAAAATAAAGTGATTCTAGTATGGTGCTTCCATATTGAACAACTGTTAACATTTTGCCCTGTTTGTTCCTGATCGTTTCTTTTTAAAGAAAAAAAATGTTACAGAGACTGTCAGTGCCTAACCTCACCTTGCCTCCGGCATCTTGATGTTTGTTATGGGAAATAGTTTAGTAATACAGGCAGTCCCTGACTTATGACATATGCAAGTTATGAGGAACTGCACTTCCCACAGTCTGTTTTTATTTGTATTTTTGTAAATCTTATCATTAGTAATATGTATTACATACAATGTTGCAGTGTGTAATTTGCGGATGTTATTATTCTGAGATGTTCACTTGGGAAGTGTTCAAAGGTAAAATTTATAAAGATACTGATGATAAAAGGCAATAATAATGAAAACTAAAAAAAAAAAATAACAGAGGTTTCCTACTTATGTCAGAACCAACTTAAGTACGGAACATCTTCCAAATGGAACCTTGTCATATATTACGACTACCTGTACTGAAGTTTACCCTGCAAAAAAAATTGCCATTACTTAAGAATTATAAAGGGACCATAGGAATCCTATACTTCCTTTGAATTTTGAGTCCTGGAGATTCTAGAAAGTAGGGAAAGTGCCTGGCCCGATTCTGGTGTCTGATATAATATTAATAATTACAATCCTTAACAATTATTCAATGCTTACTATTACCAGGAATTACTAGGAATTGTTCTATGAGCATTACATGACTTAATTCATTAACTTCTCATAGCATCTCTATGACACAGGTACTATAAAAAACAAACACAAAAATCCATTGCCATCAAATTGATTCCAACTCATGAACTGCTCCATAGGGTAGAGCTGCTCCATAGAGTTTTCTTGGATATAATTTTTATGGAAGCAGATTGCCAGGCCTTTCTTCCTAGGTGCTGCTGGGTGGGTTTGGACTGCCAACCTTTAGGTTAGTAGTCAAGCACAAACTGTTTATGCCACATAGGGAGCTTATAGGTACTATAATTATCCCTGTTTTAAGGATGAAGAAGTTGAGGTACAACAAGGGTAAAATAACTTGCTTCTTGCTCAAGTTTCCCAGCTAGTAAGTGGCAGAGCCAAGGTTTGGACTCTGGCAATATAAATTCAAAGCCTGCATTATTCATCACAATGTCATCCCACCTTTCAGTGTAGCTTTTGATGACAATGAATGGAAGAACAAGCCCATTTAGGGCTTCATATTTTTGCGAGTTCTTCATGCACGGTACTCTTGTCAGATTCTTCCCTAATCAGTGCTTTGCATCTTCTGTATGAGTTGTGTTCGGAAATTATTTTGAAATTGAATTATCTGCAATACCAATATATTTTTCCATAGGAACAATGTCATAGAGTAGTTAAATTTCCAGACAAATCTATAGTAGCTAAATATGCTCATTTGCAATAAATACAGGAAAAAGAACAATATTGTCACAATATGAATAAGAAGAGAAAATCAAACGTTATTATTTTTAATTTTAAATGATTATGCTTTAGGAAAAGGGCGATGAGGAAGTAGATAGAAACTTTGGAGAAGATTTTAGATTTGTGAGTACTTTAAGGGTTTTAGAAATCAAGAAATCAAATGATATATTGCAATGGGCAAGTCTGCTGCAAAAGACCTCTTTAAACTTTTAAAAAAGCAAAGATGTCACTCTGATGACTAAGGTGTGTCTGACCCCAGCCATGGTTTTTTCAATTGCCTCAAATATATGTGAAAGTTGGATAATGAAAAAGGAAGACTGAAAATTTGATGTGTTCCCACTGTACGACAATTGACTCAGACATTCCAGTGATCATGAAGATGGTGCAGAACCGGGTAACATTTTGTTCTGTTCTATATAAGGTCACTGCAAGTCGGGGCTGTCTCGACATCAACTAACAATAACAACAATGATACCTGTTTATTAATTTCATGTCACATTTAAATACTTTCCTTGTACTTGCTATAGTTTTACTAACAGTGATGTTTTAATCGTCTAGAACTCCAGAACAATAAGAACTTTTTTGTTATTGTTTACAAATATAACTAGAGCAGATAAGAGAATTTGCTTCTTTTTTTTAAAATAGAGATCATTTGAGCCGTAATAAGTTAAAAACAAATTAGGGAAGGTAGAGTACACAATGTATGCACATGCCTTCCAAGTGAGAAAACAATTGTGAGGAAAAGATTTTGAGCTACATTTTTCCTTTTCCCAGTTAATGGTATCACCATTGACATAAACCAACATGGTGGATGGAAGGAGGCAGGGGCAGATTATTCAATAGGCAAGATAAACACGGCGCTTACCTGTTTACCAGATCATCTATAGTGAACAATTTCACATTTTTTCACCATATCAAAGATTCTGCTTCTAGGTATGACTGGAATCTGTCTCTCTCCCAACCCCACAGCACCTTCCTACAGAATCAAAGCCTCTTTTCAAATTTACAATCACTGACAAGGGCGGATGATCCAGTAAGCAACGTAAGCATGGACTTCCTTGTGCTTACTTACTAATAGGAAGTGAACAATTTCACATGGGTTTCCTCACATCTTTGCTATTTGATGTGATGAAACCCATGTGAAATTGTTTACTACAGATGACCTGGTAAGCAAGGTAAGAACCGTGCTTACCTTGCCTATTGGATAATCTGCCTCTGGTAAGGAGGAAGGAATCTGTGCAACATAAGACGTTGATTTTCCAAAGGTCATTTGTAATTTAACAAGTACGTTGCGTTTCTTTGCTGTAAAGTATATTCTTTCAGGTTGGGAATGGATTAGGCATGCTTTTGAGAAAACGACATTAAAATTTTTTCACAGAACACAAAACAGGATTAATTGTGTAGGTTTTTTTTTTTTTTTCCCCCACTAGTAGTGTTTTCCCTTCTCTTTATTTTTCATGGCACTGCTGATATACCTCTGCAGGGCCTCTTCTTTCAAGTAGAGTTAATCCTGCACTCCATTATGAGAGTTGGAAGGAGAGTTACAAGAGTAATTTCAAATAATCTGCCCTTTATACAACAGAGCATGCCCAGTTATTTAGGCTCTGTGTTGGTCCCAGTCCCCCTTCCCAATATTATGTTTCTTTGTTTCCTGTGGCTTTCAGTGACAGAGTTAGTTACTGGGGTAGAAATAAATTTTTTTTTAGTCACTTTAACAGAAAGCTTGTTTCCATATTATCCCTGGAACTGGAGTTTAAATTCACCCATACCGCAGTGAGGAGGAAGTCCTGGATTTGACATTGCTAAGGGAGTTAGAAACATTGCTGTTTTCAAAACATGTCACCAGCTCATTAATTAAACACTAACACAAGAAACTTGAACTGAATCAGTTCAAGAGAACACCTCCCCCCTTGGCTCCCATTTTGGTGCATATAAAATACACATAATTTAAATATTGTTGAAAACTTCTAAGGGGCTTCAATCTTACTAGTTAGTAGTACCAATGACAATATAATTAATTCCAGTAAAAGGAGGAATAATGGACCTGAAAAATTGGATTTTTTCACTTTCATTGCCTAGATAATGATTTTGGCATAACTGATTTAAGATACCTATTGATTTGACGTGTTCGTGGTGTAAAGCTCTTATAAGCCCTGCTTATGTGATTCCCTTTGAAGTTAGTTCTGGAAGCACTTTGTTCTTAGGAGATGCTAGGATGAGCAATTAAATGGACATCCGTTCCTCAGAGGGTATAAAATCTGCCTTCCCTAAACTTCTTGGAGGAATGATAAATGGTGCCCTACTTATTTTTAACTTTCTACTTAGAACTACACTGAAATATTCCCATGAAATCGTCCAACTGCATCACCCAACTAAAATCAGGGGATGCGAGGTTTTTTCTCCTGATTTCTGGATTTATAGGTCCCAGGTGAACTGAACCTGGGGATTTCTTTCTGCTGAGTAGAAGTTTGGAGAGGGTACTTTTGAAATTGTTTTCAAAGTAAAATCTGACAGAAGCTCCTTTGGATCTTTTTCCTGGGATTTTGTAAACAGGAGGAAACAAAACAAAACAAAACACATGGCTAGACTTCACATTCATTTCCTGGATGATATTAGAGTGTTCTGGTTCCACACTGATGTTCCTGAAAGTTTTTATACAAGAACCTTGACAAAATGCTGTATGTACACGCATGTCTCACCCTTTCTTTCAGTTTTAGATACACCCGTTTGCTATGTTGTTCTTGCTTACTTCCCTCTGTTGGATTTTAGCTTCATCATAGCCACAAATAACTTAGAATACAACTCCAAACTTTCTATTTCCTTTGTTACATGCAAACCCCCAGTGACTGTAGATAGAGAAATGCAATTTTTAGCTACCCATAAAATAAACTTTGTTTTTCTTTTATCTCTTTAATAATAATTATGTAATCATACTTTGCTATTTTCCACTAAGTGCTCTGTCAGTACTCACTAGAGAACCACTTGAAGAATAAGCCATGCTGCATAGGGGGTCTTCACCATAGTTAAAGTGGTTCTGGTAGATTGGGTGTGAGTCTTGTTGTATAGGGTATATCCTGTGGCAATGACTATAGGATATATTTTGGTGAGTGCCTCTGGGGGCACATCTGGTTAGTAGCATTGAATTAATTTTCTTCAAAGAAAAGTAGGAAAGCACACAAGTCAAGTGTAAATTAACAGAGATGGAAGTATGCAGAGCATGGAGCTGTAAACTCAGATTCAGCATGGCCCCTTAACAGTGTAGACTGGAAATACCAGAAGTATCTAACATCTCTGAACCTACTGATTCAATTATAAAATGCAGAAAGTGACCATTTCCTTTAAAAATTAAACGAAATACTCTCTATGAAAATGCTTTGTAGGCTATAAGATGCTGTATAATTGTTGGCATGCCTTCTAACTCTGTGACTTTTCACACTGGGGCAAACTAATATCAATTTGTTTAAAGGACTTAAAGGAATAAATATATTTTTAAGCATTAACTTTTAAATGAATAATTATAGGTTTGTAGAATTGAAACCTGGAATGTGAGTCCATAATTATAAGGGTAACATACAACAGCAATCTTGAACATACCCCACTGCTCTCTCTGCATGGAAATATGGAGACCAATTAGGCCCAGAGAGACTGGCAGAAGCTTGAGTGTGCCGTTCATTAGTTATATGACTTGGGGCTAACTACTCAACTTCTCTAAGGCTTGTTTGTTTGTTTTTTTTCTTCTTCTAGGTGGTATAGTGAAGCCCTGGTGCACAGTGGTTAAGAGCTATGGCTGCTAACCCAAAGGTATGCAGTTCGAATCCACCAGCTGCTCCTTGGAAACCCTATAGGGCAGTTCAACTCTGTCCTATAGGGTCACTATGAGTTGGAATTGACTCGATAGCTACAGGTTTGGTTTTGGTTTGGTTTAGGTGGTATAGTAATATCTATCTCACAGGGGTATTTTGAGGATTATATAATATGCCAAGACACCTAGTACATAGTGCTTGGAAGATGGAAATAATAATAACCAATACATTTAGGGTTTATTATGTATCAGGTGTAGTTCTAAACACCTTAAAGATATTAATCCATTGAATTCTCACAATATCCCAGTGGGGTTCATAATACTTGATTCCTCATTATACAGATGAGAAAATTGGGGCACAGAAAGGTTAAGTAACTTGCCCAGCATCAGTATTTAGTTAGTGGCAGAATCAGGGTTTCATTCATCAGAGTCTATGTGCTTAACCATTATACCAGCCCGTCTTTCAACAGGAAGGGTCTTTTCTATCAAGAAATTCAAGACTTTGATTTCAATTTATGGAACTTGTATGCCTTTCTCATACACAGGATACCTTGAAATCTGCAGAAATATCTTTCCTAAAATGGCGGCTTATGAATGGTGTAATTGTGTAATAATGAACAAGGCACAGTACATTCACTGTGTATACAGATTTTCAAATATTCTTATTGTTACATACACAAACTGAGAGAAACAAAATATATTTCTTTGATCAGATTAAATACCAATGTTATGGTTATATAAGCATACTCATAATTAACCATTTTCCTAGAAATTTCTGTAGTACTATATAATTTAATAATTTGAAATAAAAATTACTCGAGTAAATGTTGTTGTACATTTGCAGAACTAGGCTGAAGTTAGATCTTATTAGCTATATGACTTTAGTCAAATCCCCTAAATTCTCTGATCCCTACTAGTATTCTGATCTGTAAAGCAGGAAGTATAATACCTCCTGTGTCTACAAGTGAGAATCAGATGAGAAAAATTGATGCAAATGTCTTTGGCAAACTCACAACTGCAATCTATATCTAACTGGGATATTTGTTAGTGTCAAGAGAGTTCCAGGATATGATATGATTGCTCATTAAAGTGCCTAGACAGCTGGGATATGAAATCCATATTTCTCAATCTCAGACCTTGGCCCGTTATCCAAGATATCACTTCCCTGGGAATACATGAGGCTTAGAACATATTGCTTAACTGATTCTGATTGGTAGGTGTGGGCTTACACTGAGAGATGGTTTCTGTGAGTCAGGTAAGCACTGACCTAGTTGACTTGATGGTCCTCACTCTGAGAATTTAGAATTCTAAAATTAAACCAAGGGATGCTCTTCAATAGAACTTCAAGATTATTCGGTATTTAAAAAAAATATTATTTATTATTAGCATATTACAGCAGAGGATTTGCAAAGAAAACCAAACATAATCACCACCAGCATATTGAGCAGGCTCCAATTTTCCACAGGAAATTGAGGACTCTTTTTCATTTCAGCCATTGGAACTGGTATTATTAATTTCCTTGTCCACGTTTAGTGTCTGGAAATATCCCAAGACCCTAAAACCCACCCTTCATCCTGAACCCTCCACCTTAAACCTTTGACCTTTACTCTCACCCTCCTCTTCTCCTTACTGTTCCTGCAGGCTCCCAACCACTCCCCTCCTCTTACTCAGTGATATTCCTCTCATTCTCCCTGCCCCATCTCCCAATCCTCCCTCCTCTTCCTCATTTGCTAATTATGCACACCCCAAAACATTGAGAATTAGAGTTGGCAACTCTTATTCTGCCCGTCTATTCCTCCAACACCAAGGAAGCTTTACCTGAGGAAGGGGAGGGACACACCGGGAAGGCAGGGGCCTGATATGGGAGACCAAACATTTTGTATAGTATAAAGAACTTTCTCTTTCAAACAAGGGCAGGCAGCCTGCTCTTGGCCTCCTTGGAAGAACCCTTTCCCAACACACTTGTGCTTTCCTCCTAGAGCCACCCTACCCAACCCTCCTCATGGAGTGTCCTTCTCCCTCCTCCGGCCCCTCCTCACCTGCCTCCTGCTGCCAGTTTTAGAATGATTCATGATCTCTGCATCCAAAATGTTAGTTCTGGAAGAGGATCTCCCTAGTTTCTTGGGCTGATTTGGCTCAGGTGCTTACAGTCTGAAGCTAGAGAATGGGGCAAGAGAGAAGTTGAGATTCTTGGTAGCCCTTGCCTTAGTTCACCGGTGGGTTTTCACTTTTGTGTTGACCTTTCCTAGCCCGATGTGGAAGTCATGGTCTGAAATATAAATGTTCCCTCTTGGCCATTATGCAATTTCACATTCAAAAAAGGTAAAATTGTGCTACTATTTATTTTACAATGCTCTTGCTTTCAGCTAAAAATTACATAAATGGTGTTTGAGAAATTAAAATTCTTCATTTGGCCTCATCAGATGATTTTACCCTATTGGTTTCCTTCACTTTCCTTCGGGTGACGTCATGTTAGTTCTTCGTGTGGTGAGAAAAGTTGTTTCAGTTTTCAGATTAAAGTCTGCCTTTTTCCCCCTTCACTATGTCATTCCTGTTATGTCCCCTCCCCCCTTACCAAGACCACCCAGAAAACTTTCTCCCTCTGTGGAGTGTTTACAACCTTCAAAATCTTGCACATCATAAATGAAAAACAGCTGGGTATTTGAACTTTGTAAGTACAAATTATCAGCTGAGAGTCGTTCTGGTGTACGGCTGTGATGAATGAAACTGTGTTTGTGACATGACTGTTCATATAAATCTGAATGATTGTTGACACACTAGCACTGCAACCTGAACAATCAGAAATCCTCTAACTATTCTGATACTACGATATTCTCTGTAGGGCTTGGGTAATATCCACAGCAGTAACAATACGTTGAATCTTTTAGTCAAATTCATGATTTTTTTTTTCTCTGCTCGCTTTTTAACAAATGGAAAAGGTGCTTTTACTGATGATATTTAGGATAAATGGTAGGATTTGAAATTTTTAGTTTAAGCAAAGACCCTGGCAAATAAATTTCAGAGTATTGCAATTTGTTCAGATGTAGCAGAATGTGTGCATAACTTTACTTCAATGAAGAAAGTTAATGCAAGCAAGATGGCAGAACCGCAGATGATATGGCAGGTAGAGAATAATAAAACCCATGCTTACATAAAATGTAAATATATTTGTTGGAGTACTCAGTGTAGCCGTACCATCGGTTCTGTCAATAAACATTCCAAATTTACTAGGTTTTACAAATATTTCTTAGCACTAAGACATAATTTGGAAAATAATAATACACTAATAATGCTTTTAAAAATGCCAGATAGTGTATTAAACACCTATGTGTGTTACCTCATTTTATTCTCAAGATACCTCTGTGTGGCGGGTATTTTTATTATTATTTTACACATTTGGAATTGAAGTTAGAGAGATTAGGTAACTTGCTTAAATTACATAGCTGATGACACCAGAATTTGAGTACATTTCTCTCAGGCTACAGACCCTGCACTCAAACATATTGCTGACTTGGAGGAATACTTACCTTCAAAGACATTTAGATCCTCTCACAGTGGGTGCCATGTTAATTAACCTGTGAGGAGATGGAATTCTTTTCCTTGTTTCTGTTCTTGTCAGCGTCCCTTGACCTGGCCCTTTTAGGGAGGGATGGGATGATCATCACAGACCTGCCTTAAATATGTTGCTTTGCCAGAACAAACTGGAATTTACCAGTCCCCCCTTTTATTATAATCTTCCATTTTTATATGTTTAGTTCATATCCCAGTAAGTCACAATCAAATTTTCTTTCTAGCCGAGGAGGAAAGTAAAAGACAGGCAGCAAGCTCCAGTTTGGGATGGCAGTTAGTTCAGTATGGATAGATGAGAGTAATAAAGGCGATGATATCAAGGCAGGGCAGTGAAACAACACTGCTATTTCAACGTTCTGTTTATTTCAACACTTGGGGCTTCAGGAAAGCCAAGAATTTGGTTAAGTGCCCTACTCATGTTGTTAGCGGAGAAACTGCAGTCTGTAATAATTCTAAAAGGCCAGATTTTTGTTCTATAAAACTTAAAGAAAATTATGTTTGATTCTCATATGTAATTTTATGAGATGATGGGGTAGAGTCTGGTGGTGCTGGAGAAGAGTAGCGGGATCTTGAAGTGGGAAAGTAACAGAGAGAATTATTGAGGCCAGATCAACTAACAGTTTCAGATTGATTCAGTTCAGGGTAATGCTGTTCATCTGATTGATTATACCAAAAAGAGCCATGCTTGGAAATTTTTCCTGGTTAATTGCCTAATGTTGTTTCATTCTATCTGGAGCAATATAGTCTGAGGTTACTTACACTGACAAAAAGTGTTTTTTTTTAACTTGCAAAAATTTGGATGACTTACATATTTTCTGAACAGGCCCAGTAAATGATTTGCGGAACCACAGGAGAATACAGTGATGCTTTACTACGTTATCTACCATATATAGGAAATGGTACACTGCTTAGCATTCTCTGAATGTAACACACAATCCTTTTCTAATGTAGAATTTTGTTGAAAAATACTCCTAGAATTGAGGGGCACTAACCTACTCACAAACTATAAGGTCAGAGTGTTGAAGCAAATTTCTTGGTAGTGTCATGCCAAAACCTTGAGTTCTTAAGATGAATCACATGTTGGTTATACCATCTTTGGAAAGATAGAAAGGTGGGAATAAATTCAATTGGAGCCTCTGTGTTACTACTCTATCCTGCATGTGCTGTAAGAGTAAAACTTTTGGTATTGATTCCTTTTGGAAGTTTCATTAATAAATATAGAAGGTTAAAGATTTTGGAGTCAAAATGGTCTAGTTTAAATTGTAGCTTTGCCACTATCTCTATGCCTTTAAGCAAATTGCTTAATTTAATTCTTCTCACTTATCTATTTTCATTTTTTCTCATCTGTATAATGGATTCAGTAGCAGTATGCTCTTGTACAGTGGCTGTGAAGATAATAATGTCCACAAATCGCTTAGCAAATTGTTCATATGTAGGTCTTTTAGGTCTTTTAGGTAGGATGCATTGCTTACTAACAACCTAGGATGGCAAATCTATCCGAGCAGTAGGCTAAAATAATTCAGCCGCTCATGCTATTTTTAGATACTTAATATAAATGCTCACATTCTGGGTGGGCCCTTCTTTCAGAGTTGGGAAAACCCTCCCATGTGGGTGGTCTGGGGAGTTCCACTTCAGGATGGGAAACTTGTCAGTTCATACTTCTATCAGAAATTTCCTTTGTTCTGCCCTCTCATCTGGTTGAAACTGGGCCTTGCATTTTTCTCTCTGACATTTCAGGGTGTTGCCAGCCATGAGAACTAAAGGGCCATCTGAGATGTGGACATAGATTCACTGCAGTCCAGTGTCAAAAAAAGGACAAAGCTCCTTTTAAGAAGTTTTTTTTATCTGCCTACCAAAATGGACCATGAATATAATTTCCTGACAGCTCACATGGAGCCATAATCCAGCTGGAATGATTTCAATTCATATTGGTCCACTGGATGCACGTGATATTTTACACTGTGCATTTCAAATGCATGGGGCTGATTATCATAGTGAATAGGTGTAATCACGTGAAACAAATTTCAGCGGTGCAGGGACGGTAACATTCAGAACAGCTGTCTTAATTCAGTCACTCTCCTCTGTTTCCATCCTTCTGGGCGGTTTCAGCCATGAGCATAATGAGTTAACCAGTTACTTGATTGACTGGTAAGAGAGTTTCTAGCCATCACGACTAGTAGCTTTGGAATCCTTTGTCCAGTGTCAGCAGAGCCCTGTGGACATTCCAAATGACTCTGGAATTGAACAAACTCTTATACAAAGCAGTCTTATGTAGAAACTGGCAAGAGTAGTGTAATAGAGCTGAGGATTTTCCTTAAAGAATGATCGTAATTTGAATTGAAGCCCATATTTTAAAATTGATCTATTTGTAGGGTGAACATGTGTCTCAGTATACACTTACTGTCCTGGCATAATTATGAATAGTGCCCTTTATGACTTTCAGAAGTACCTGGGTTTGGACATATAATTTTATGGTCATCCTAGTAACGAAGTACATGGGAACTTGCAGTCTGAGAACTGCCTATGCAATCTTAATGTATACATTCAAGATGTATACCTGTCACCAAATGCGGCTTATAGAATCATGAATGTTCTTAAAAGTTCTATGGTAATAAATGTTCTTTCTTAGTTGTCTAGTCTCTGAGTATTTAATTATGCCCTTTGTGCAAAGTTCGAAATAATCACAGACTAAAATGTTCACTACTTATACCCAGTCTCATTTTAATGCAGAAGTTGGGTAGTGAAAAAGGAAAACAGAAGAATTATGCATTAGAACTGTGGTGTTGGTGAAGAATATTGACTATATTGTTGATTGTCCAAACAGTGAACAAATCAGTCTTAGAAGAAATAAAACCAGAATGTTTCTTAGAAGTGAGGATAGTGGGACTTTGTCTTTCTTACGTTGCACATGACATCAGGAAAAATAAATTGCTAGGAAAGGACATCGTGTTTGATAAAGCAGAGGGCCATGAAAATGAGTGAAAGCCTCAGTGAGACGAATTGACACAGTAGCCGCAACAATGGGCCCAAACATACCAAAGACCTTGAAGAATGTGCAGGACTGGGCGCATTTCATTCTGTTGTTGAAGAAGGTCACCAAGAGTCAGAGTCAACTCGACAGCAACTAAAAATGACAACAAGATAAGTCTTATAAAAATGGACAGCATACCAAGGGGTGGGGGACTTAAGTGAGGAAAATAGGTCAGAGAGGGAAATAAGGTTAGCAAAAGTGAGATGAAGCCTGGGAAGCATTACTCCAAATGCATGCTTTAAAGTCTTGTTGCTACAAGTCGGAGTTTTGTCTTTGAGTTTCCTGAAAGCTAATGAAAAGAAACATGATCAATTACATGATTCACAGTGTCCACAAAGCACAAAGGAAGAAGACAAAACATTCAGAAGCATCACATGGAGACTGGTGGGAGCATGAGAGGCATTTATGGTGTTCAGTATCAATATTAAGTACAACTGAAAATTATGTTAAGTGTGCTTAGGCAACTCCACCTTCCCCTTATTGTCCTTCTTCTTCCTTTGGCTGGTCTACCACGGCAATTCCCCTTAGTTTGTTCCCTAAACTTCAACCTTTGCTGTATTTCCTTGCACGTCTTGCCACCTGGCCACCATCTAGGCCTGAGAGCAATAGTCAACTTCCTTATTATTCCTATTACTTACATATATTAAAAAAAAAAAAAAAACGAAAACAAAAACTCAAGCCCGTTGCTGTCTAGTCAATTCTGGATTCATGACGACTCCATGAGTTACAGAGTAGAATTGTCTTCTAAAAGGTTTTCTTGGCTGTAATCTTTAGGGAAGCAGATCACCAGGCCTTTCCTCTGCTGCATTACTGTGTGGGTTTGAACCACTGAGCTTTCAGTTTGCAGCAGATGGCAAACTATCTGTATTACCCAGGGACCATTTTATTACTTAAATAATTCCTTATTATCTCTCCTTTATTATCCCTAAGCGTCAGC
Organism: Dugong dugon; assembly: GCA_030035585.1. Taxonomy (NCBI): domain Eukaryota; kingdom Metazoa; phylum Chordata; class Mammalia; order Sirenia; family Dugongidae; genus Dugong; species Dugong dugon. Next base: position 72,158,035 of record CM057460.1, read on the forward strand.
AGTCACTGAAACAACTCCTTAACCAGAGTTCCATTTGCATCTTGAGTTAATCCTACTCTGTGTCTGTCATCCTTGACCACTTCCTCAAACACTAGCTTCTCTAGGCATCCATCCTATCATATTGCCTGGTGTTTTCTCCTCCCCAAATCGTCCTCTTTTCTAATGTCTTTATCCCAATCCTTCCCATCAACTCTCCCTTCATCAATATTGCTGATATCTTCTTTCCTGAATTTTTGCCTCTTCATTGCCATAATAGTAACCTGCCTAATCTCTGAAGACACCACTTGTATTTTCCCCGTGATGTTGTGCTCTCTTCCACATGTCACATGTAATCAGAATGGAATTGTGTCCCCTAAATTTCTATTGCTACTTCCAGGTCGATACATCTCCATTCCTGTGTAAAAGTACTCATCCTTTGAAGTCCATGTCATTGGTAAGTTAACATCCATTTCTTGACCCAACTCCTGCTCATGAGTCACAGTCTTGCTCATAAATCCAACGCCCATGTGGACTACCCTCCCAGTCCCTTAACTTCCAAGTTTCTTAATCTCCTCAATCACTTTCATCTCCACTGACTTCAACAACTCACTCACTGAAGTAGTTTATCTGAAATCATAGCAGCTATCTCACTCTGACAAAAACCTCCTACCCGCCCATCAGCCTTACATCTTTACCTCTCCTAACCCTTCCCTTCAAGCTCACTGAGACCTGCAGTGCCTTGAATCCTGTTGTGCCAAGTTGTATCAGTATTTTAGAGTCTGTATTTCCTTCTGTATTTAAATACCTCCCTGTTTCACCAATACCTGAGTCTTTCCTTCTCTCACCCGTACTCTCTATTCTGTTTTCCCCTTGTCTTTTTTTTTTTTTTTTTGTGCTCTTCTTACAATGTGCAACTCTGGATCCATTTAATTGTCTGCGTTTTACTCCTACATTTAGATTTCTGGGCACTGTAGAGAAAAATCTCATTCCATTCAAATGTTCATATTTGTGCCATTAGCAATGCACAGTTTCCAGCCTGGTTGGGGTGATCCTTTAGTCTGTAACCAGTGAGCTCTCACTCAAGTTCCTTTTGGTGGCTGATCTAGACCTTTCTCCTGCAATGCGCCTGTGAGCGACTAAATGCAGTTTCTGGTCCTCCCTAGCACACTGTAGGTATTCAGCAAATGTTTGTTCAACGAGCAAAACCTTCATATTATTCTCATTTTCTTCATATCACTTTCTCCCTGTTGACTGGCAACTGATGACCTTACCTTCTTTTTTTGATGGAGTTAAGCGTCTCTCTTAACTTCCTGTACTTCTCTTCTCCTTTATTTCTAACTCAATGAAAGAGACATTAATTTGTTTGTCTAGATATAATCTCTTCAACTGTATTCTGGATCCCTTTGCTGACCATCTCCCTCCTTCTCTGGCACCCCCTGTGACCCCAACACACACACTCATTCTGGAACTTTACGTCATCAGTGATCCTGGTCTTCTCTAAATCTTCAGTTACTTCCACTCTAATACTTTCCCCTCTCAGTACATAAGTTTGTCCAGAAACTTAATAATTTTATTCTAAACTCTATCTTGTTAGAGGAAAATTGGTTTTTGCTTTCCTTTGAAACTACTCTTATCAATATACCAAAATTATCACATCTATTGTGAAATGTTCCACCTTTAGTTTACTTCAGTCTTTGGTGTTGAATATTCCCTATTTCTGGACACTCTCTTACCTTGGTTTGTGGGACACTTTGCTCCTTGTGTCTTATAGCTTCTTCTCAGGTGCATTTATGGGTACTTCCTCCTTTATTCACACTTCTGATGTAAGTGTTTCCTAGAGTTTAATTTTAATTTTTTCTTTGCTCGCACTCTACCTTCTCCTTTGAAAACCTCAGCCACACTTAGGATGCTGTTATGATCCCGAAGCTGCATCTCGCATCTGGTCTCTCTCTCCTGGATTCCCTGGTTGGTACATATTACACATTTTTTGAATGATCCATAAACACCTTAGGGTCAAACAAATCTAAATATAAACTCATCACCCTCAAATCCTTCCCATATTCATTATTTGTGATTGATACCACTGCCCATTTGTTCGTCAAGCCTGGAAGCACGCAAGTCTTTCCCCCATTTCCCCTACATTTAGCCCATCTCCAAGTCTATCGATTCTGCCTCATCATCGCTTACCAATTTCATGCTCTCCTTCCATATCTACTGTCATTGTCTTAGTTCGGGCCCTCATCATTTCTTATCTGAATCCCTGCAACATGTTCCTAATTGGCCTCACATTCACCTTAATGCACCTATCATGTAACTGAAAGTAATTTTTCTAAAAGGTAAATCTAAATATACAACTTCCTTACTTAAATCTTTCTATGTCTCCTATACACTTCAAGATCAAGTTCAGAATTATTAACTGGGTACATAAGGTCAGTGTTGATGTGGCCACTGTCCACTTTCTAGCATCATTATCCAATCATAGCCATACAGCACACTTGCTGTTTCCTTCAAGGTGCCATGTGCTCTTTTTACTTTGTGACTTGGTATAAGGCGCTCTTTTTGTCCAGCCTTCTGTGTTCCTAGTTCTCTACCTGGCTCAGATCACCTTTTTCCAGAATGCCTGTCCTGAACTTTCCAGAACACATCAGGTCCCCATAGCACCCTGAGCATACATCTTCAGATCCTGCCTGGTTCGCTGTCACCTGTAGGCATCTCGGGTAGGAATTGCTTCTTTGTTATTCTGCATTATCTCCATGCCACTCCCACCTTTTGCTCCAACCTGTCAGTTTTCAAAAATAGCATTTTCTACTCTCTAAATAGATTCTTGAGACCAGATTAAGTCATAGCTAACAAAAGCACAATCGTAACGCAATAGCTTGTCATTACTACTATACATAAATGTACACAGGAAGACCCAGAGAGTGAAAGGGGCACATATGTGTCGCTGTTGCCACCAATGCACTATTAGAACACCTCTGTGATCTCTGATCTCTTGATGTGTCTATTTGGAGCAGCAGATAAGGAGACTGAAGTTTGGAAATAGCTGAATTGTATAAATCCAATATTTTAATCATGTATTACATATAAAGAAAAAAATGAAGTATTACATATACAGAGATAAAATGTCATACTTAACCACAAGTTTTCATTATTTTGGAAATTGTTTTTCACAGAAACTTAGGCTCAACCTTGCACACCATTACTGTATAACCTCTAGCAGTATCATAATCTGCTGTATCATTAAATTCTGTTCAATTTCTCACTTCCTAAATACATTTTGGCTTGTGCCAGATGATACTTCAATTTCCATAGCACTTTAGTATTTACAGGATCTGTCTATCATGAGAACGTGTTACCTAGGCAGATTAAAATCTTATTTCTAGTGTCTGCAATAGGTCACCCCCACCTCGTTTAACTTTGATCTTATGAACTTCTGATCTGGGACATATACAATCTCAAGCTCTCTGGAAATCCAGAATCAAATAATCTTAAGGGAAGGAAATTTACCAATATTCTAATTATTCATCGTGTATTATACTTACACTGCTTGGCTTGCTCCAGTTTTCTCTCTCGTTTTCTTCTTTACTTGGAATTGTGTTTCCTGTTTATATGAACTGACGTGATCCAGAGGCCTCCACAGGCAATAAATCCTGCAGGGCAAAGGCAGACCAAGATAGGAAAACATTCTTTCCCCCAGTGCAACTGACAAGGCAGTTCTGGAGCCTGCAGTAAGGTTTTTATGATGTTTCAGTGTGGGTCATGGGCCAAGAAAGACCAAGAGCAACAGATCATTTCTCTCTAGTCAAGTTCTCGTTCAGAAAAGTCTTGAAAAACTCATGGGGGATGTGGAAGGGAAAAGAATCATGTGTGATCTGACAACTATACCTTCTCCTCATTTATCAACTCTCTTAATCCAACATTTTGCATTTATGACAATACTAAAAAATCTACTATCCGACTATTTTGCTCATTAACAACGTATGTCCAGTAGTAACAACCACCAAGGTGTGAGATGAGAGTCATGCTGGCTTTGATGGATAACGGTATGTGTCACCTTGGCTGGGCCATGATTCTTGGTGATTTGGAGTTATGCACTGATGTAATTTGGCAGTTATGAAATGATGTAGTCATCTTCCATTTTGTGATCTGATGTGGTTATCCTCCATTTTTGTACAACACCGATTTTGCATAACGTCCTGGTCTTTAGAACATAACCATGTCAGCAAGTGAGGAAAGGGTGTACAGTTTATAAATAGAACCGGGAAGGAAGTTATTTTTGAAATTTCTCTTTGATATGGCTCATATTTAAATTCCCCAAGATTAAATAGTAGAAAGTATTTTATTTGATCAACAAATGAATTGCATTTAGAGAAATGCCTGCCTCTGCTTTTTGAATTTTTTGTTTGTTAGAATGGTCCAAATAACGGAATGTTAGGGCTATGTAGTGCTTTCCAGTCAACACTATCATTTTATAGATGAAAAAATGGAAGCTCAAAGAGAAAGTTGATCTTCCCTTCTTTTTTTTTTGTTTTAACGAAGAGAAGTTTATTTCTTCACAGTAAAGTAGGCTGAAAGTCCAAATTCAGGGCGTCAGCTCCAGGGGAAGGCTTTCTCTGTCTGTGGGCCTTCTTCTCTTTGGTGTTCCCCTGGACTAGAAGCTTCTGTGCACAGGGACACCGGTCCAAAGGACGCGCTCTGCTCCCAGCACTGCTTTCTTGGTGGTATGAAGTCCCCCTGTCTGACTGCTCACTTCTGTCTTTTACATCTCAAGACACTGCCTCAGGATACAATCCAATCTTGTAGACTGAGTCCTGCCTTACTCACACAACTGCTGGCCATCCTCCCTCATTAACATCATAGAGGCAGGATTTACAACATACAGGAAAACCACACAATACCAGGAATCATGGCCTGACCAAACTGATACACACATTTTTTGGGGGACATAATTCAATCCATGACATTCCACCCTTTAGCCTCCAAAAAATCACATCCTTGCAACATGGAAAACATATTCACCCCATCATATCATAGCAAAAGTCTTAACTCCAAGTCCAAAATCCAAAAATTCCTCTTCATCTGTGAAATCTAGAATACAAGTTATCTGCTTCCAAAGGTACAATGGCAGAACAGGCACAAGCTACACATTTTCATTACAAATGCGAGAAACTAGAGGAAAAGAAGTGATAATAGGCACCAAGCAAGTCAGCAGAATCCATTACATCACATCCTTGCAACATGGAAAACATATTCACCCCATCATATCATAGCAAAAGTCTTAACTCCAAGTCCAAAATCCAAAAATTCCTCTTCATCTGTGAAATCTAGAATACAAGTTATCTGCTTCCAAAGGTACAATGGCAGAACAGGCACAAGCTACACATTTTCATTACAAATGCGAGAAACTAGAGGAAAAGAAGTGATAATAGGCACCAAGCAAGTCAGCAGAATCCATTACATTAGCCCTCAAGTCTTTGTAAATAATCTTCTGTTCTCAGAGACAGTTTATACAGTAGCTCTGCCCTCCAGACTCTAGGTATTGGCCACACTCTCCAGATTCTGAGTGGAGGCCCCTCGGCCCTGGGCTTCAGCTCCACCTTCCAGGCCCACTGGGACAGCAACTCTGCTCCCTTGGCTTTAGGCGCACCATTCTCCCAGTCCATCTGAGTGGCACCTCCACCCTTAGAAGCACCAGAGGCCATGGCTCTACCCTTTGAAACCCCTGAGCTCATGGCCATACCTTTTGAGACCGAGGCAGCTCGGCTTCTTGTGTCCCTTGTCTCTTCAGCTTTTGCTTCTGTTTCCTGTGGCCTCTTGGCCCTCGGGCCTCATGTCCGCTTCTGCCCAGCTGGAGCAAGTGTTCCAAAGCTCAGTAGCTCCACTGGTAAGTGCCCGGAGGCACCCCACTCTGCCAGGAAGCCTCCTGCGCACAGGCACTCAGCTCTCTTGCTCCGTGGTTCGGCTCCAGTGCCATCTCACACTGGTCTCCTGGTTCTGCTGCTGTTGGTTCTCTGCCACTGCCGCTTCTCTGCTGCTGTAGGTTCTCTGCTGTTGCTGGTCCTCTGTCACTGCTGCATGTCTAGCCATTCACAGTTTTAAAACCACTTCCACATTTAAGGTATCTGTTAGAGCAGCACCCCACTCTCTTGGTACCAAATTCTGTCTTAGTCATCTAGTGCTGCCATAACAGAAATACCACAAGTGGATGGTTTTAACAAAGAGTTTATTTCCTCACAGTCAAAGTAGGCTAAAAGTCCAAATTCAGGGTATCAGCTCCAGGTGAAGGCTTTTTCTCTGTCGGCCTTCTTCTCTTCGGTGTTCCCCCGGACTAGGAGCTTCTCTGTGCAGGGACCCTGGTCTAAAGGACGTACTCTGCTCCCGGCACTGCTTTCTTGATGGTATGAGGTCCCCTGATCTTCCCTTCTTAATACATAGTCTTCCTTTTTCCTACTCATCTCTAAGTCTTTTTTAACACACATTTATATTCCCTGCTTTCCCTGCCCCCACATGCCCATGTTACCATTCCAGGTTTTGTTCAGAGTTTATTGGCAACGGCAGGATGAGTGTAAAGCTGGGGTTCCTGAAGTGCCCTCAAATAGCAATTGAGCAATTAAAACTCAAATCACCTTTTATGCAATCATTTTCAGAGGAGCAAACACATGCCCCTCAAGCTCTTCTAAGCATAGAAGGAGACATTTACAAGAAAGCACATCTCAAATCCTTAAGACAACCCATGATGCTCAATGAAGGCTGCCCAAGATCCAATTTTTGGAGAAAAAGCCAGGAAACTGCAAGGAGAATTTTAGCTTTTTTAGCAAGTAAATGGGTTACAGGAGATATGAAGGTGTAAAGAAGAAAAACAAGTATGTAGAGAGAAGATTTAAAAGAGAGGCAACTCCCTCAAGTGACCAAATGTCCCAAGTCTGGGCAATAAATCTCTTGACAGGTTGTCAACGTCTGAGAGATCTGTGTTTATAAGTCATCTAAAACACCTGCTCAAGTTTCTCTTTCAGATTACTTATGTTCCGTAGAATTTAGCTTGAGTTTTAAAGGGCGATGAGTGATTACTGAAACTGACCCTGATCCCTATTTTTTCAAATGAAATAAATTGCATTTTGCAGAGATAACATGTGCTGTGGGTAAAGCATTTGCTATCAGCCTCTCTGAAGAGGAATAAACAATGTGATGAACTCTCAACCTTTCCATTAACCTAATTTTTGTAAAAATTCCTTTCAACTAGTTATAGATTCAGAAGAAGCAAAAATAATACAGAGAAGTTCCAAGTATCCTTTATCTAATTTACCCACTCCCTCAAATGGTAACATCTTGCATAACTATAGTTCATTATCAAAACCAGGGAACTGACATTGGCACAATACAAAGAGCAAGACTACAGATCTTACTTGAATTTCACCAGTTTTTACAAGTACTCGTTTTGTGTGTGTGTAGTTCTAAAACTTTTATTACATGTAATGATGGTTAAGATTGTGTGTCAACTTGGCTGGGCCATGATTCTCCATGTTTTAATGTAATCACTCCCATGATTGAATATACTGTGAGTAGCCAATCAGATGAAAGGGAGTCTCCTTGGGGGTGTGGCCCGCATCTGTATATAAGCAGACGTTCTGGCTTTTTGCTCTTTCTGGATCCTGCAGCTGCTTTCTGTCATCTCTTCTCCCGTTCTTGGGACTTGAGCTGTCAGCTTATCTGCCGAACCTGAGATTTGTCGATCTGCACAGCCTGTGAGTGGGAGCCCTGCTCTCTGACCTTCCGATCTTGGGCTTGCCAGCTTCTGCAGCTGTGTGACTTGGGAGAGGCCTCTATCCTCTGATCCATGGACTTGGGACGTTCTAGACTCTACAATCACATGAGCTGTTTCCTTGATATAATCTCTCTCTCTATATATATATTTATACACTTTACTGGTTTTGCTTCTCTAGAGAACCCAGCCTAAGACACATGTATAGATTTGTATCACCCACGTGTCTGTCATTTGTCCTACCGTGGGGGCTTGTGTGTTGCTGTGATTCTGGAAGATACGCCACTGGTATTCAAATACCAGCAGGATCACCCATGGCAGACAGGTTTCAGCTGAGCTTCCAGACTAAGACAGATGAAGACAGCTAATACGACTATTATTCAAATTTACATGCTAACCACTAAGGCCAAAGAGGAAGAAATTGAAGATTTTTACCAACTTCTGCAGTCTAAAATTGATGGAACATGCAATCAGGATGCATTGATAATTACTGGTGATTGGAATGTGAAAGTTGGAAACAAAGGAGAAGGCTCAGTAGTTGAAAAATATGGCCTTGGTGGTAGAAACAATGCCAGAGACTGAATGATAGAATTTTGCAAGACCAACGACTTCTTCATTGTGAAAACCTTTTGTCAACAACATAAAAGGTGACTATACACGTGGACCTCACCAAATGGAATACACAGGAATCAAATCGACTACATCTGTGGAAAGAGACTACGGAAAAGCTCAAAATCTTCAGTCAGAACAAGGCCAAGGGTTGACTGCGGAACAGACCATCAATTGTTCCTTTGCAAGTTCAAGCTGAAACTGAAGAAAATTAGAATAAGTCCATGAGAGTCAAGATAGGACCTTGAGTATATTTCACCTGAATTTAGAGACCATCTTAGGAATAGATTTGACACATTGAACACTAATGACCAAAGACTAGATGAGTTGTGGGATGACAACTAAGACATCAAATATGAAGAACGCAAAAGGTTACTAAAAACACAAGAAAAAAAGAAAAGACCAAAATGGATGTCAGAAGAGATTCTGAAACTTACTCTTGAATGTCAAATAGCTAAGGCGAAAGGAAGAAATAATAAAGTAAAAGAGCTCAACAGAAGATTTGAAAGGGTGGCTCAAGAAGACAAAGTAAAGTATTATAATGTGCAAAGACCTGGAGATAGAAAACCAAAAGGGAAGAACACAACTGGCATTTCTCAAACTGAAGGAACTGAAGAAAAAAATCAAGACTTGACTGGCACTATTGAAGGATTCTACAGAGAAAATATTAAATAATGCAGGAAGCATCAAAAGAGATGGAAGGAATACATGGAGTCACTGTACCAAAAAGAATTGGTCGATGTTCAACCATTTCAGGAGGTAGCATATGTTAAGGAAGCAATAATACTTCAAGAAGAAATCCAAGATGCACTGAAGATATTGGTGAAAAACAAGCCTCCAGGTATTGACGAAATACCAGTTGAGATGTTTCAACAAATGGATGCAATGCTGGAAGTGCTCACTCATCTATGCCAAGAAATTTGGAAGATGGCTACTTGGCCAAATGACTGGAAGAGATCCATATTTATACCTATTCCCAAGGAAGGTGCTCCAACCGAGCACAGAAATTATCAAACAATATCATTAATATCACATGCAAGTAAAATTTTGCTTAAGATCATTCAAAAGTGGCTGCAGCAGTATATCGACAGGAAACTACCAGAAATTCAAGCTGGATTCAGAAGAAGACAGGGAACCAGAGATATCATTGCTGCTGTCAGATGGATCCTGACTGAAAGCAGAGAATACCAGAAAGATGTTTACTTGTGTTTTATTGACTATGCAAAGGCATTCGACTGTGTGGATGATAACAAATTATGGATAACATTTTGAAGAATGGCAATTGCAGAACACTTAATTGTGCCCATGAGGAACCTGTACATAGATCAAGAGACAGTTGTTCAAACAGAACAAGGGGATACTGCATGGTTTAAAGTCAAGAAGGGTGTGCGTTAAGGTTGTATCCTGTCACCATACCTGTTCAATCTGTATGCTGAGCAAATAATCTGAGAAGCTTACCTATATGAAGAACGGGGCATCCAGATTGGAGGAAGACTTATTAACAACCTGCGTTATGCATATGACACAACCTTTCTTGCTGAAAGTGAGGACTTGAAGAACTTACTGATGAGGATCAAAGACTGCAGCCTTCAGAATGGATTACACTTCAACATAAAGAAAACAAAAATCCTCACAACTGGACCAATAAGTAACATCATGATAAATTGAGACAAGATTGAAGTCGTCAAGGATTTCATTTTGCTTGGCTCCATAATCAATGCCCAAGGAAGCAGCGGTCAAGAAATCAAAGGATGCATTGCAATGGGCAAATGTGCTGCAAAAGACCTCTTTAAAGTGTTAAAAAGCAAAGATGTCACCTTGAATACCAAGGTGTGCCTGACTCAAGCCATGATGTTTTCAATTGCCTCATATGTATGGAAAGCTGGACAATGAATAAGGAAGACCAAAGAAGAATTGATGCTTTCGAATTATGTTGGTGAAGAATATTTGACTGCCAAAATAAAGAACAAACCTGCCTTGGAAGAAGTGCAGCCAGAATGCTGCTTAGAAGCAAGGATGGTGAGACTATGTCTCACATACTTTGGACCTGTTGTCAGGAAGGATCAGTCCCTGGAGAAGGACATCATGCTTGGTAAAGTAGAGGGTCAGCAAAAAAGAGGAAGATCCTCAATGAGATGGATTGACATAGTGATTGCAACAATGGGATGAAGCATAACAATGATTGTGAGAATGACCTTGGACCAGAAGTGTTTTGTTCTATTGTACATAGGGTCGCTATGAGTTGGATCCAACCTGACAGCACCTAACAACAGCATAGATTTGTATAACCACCACCACAATCTAGAGAACTGTTCCATCGAAGAACTCCTTCATGCTACCCGTTTACAGTCACCTTCCATTAACTTTTTATATGACTGAAGGTACCATTTAGTCCTTTTTCTTCATTGCTCTTTATGAAAAGGGAAAGATGTTTTCCTCTAATTCTTCCCCCCTTATCTTTAAAGAATATTGTAAAAAATTAAGATGAAATTTTCTTTAAAATGTTACGATACACTCTTAGGTACGTACCTAAAAGAATTGACACTGGGAACACAAATTCTTGTCCACGATATTCACTGCAGCACTAATAATAACCAAAAGGTGGAAACAACCCAAATGCCCATCATCAGATGAATGCATAAGCAAAATGTGTTATATATAGACCTATTGCCGTCTAGTTGATTCTGACTCGTGGTGACCCTTTACGACAGAGTAGAGCTGGCCAAAAGAGTTTCCAAAGAGCTGCTGGTGGATTCAAACTGCTGACGTTTTGGTTAGTAGCCAAGTTCTTAACCACTGCACCACCAGGGGTTTTAGGTACTTACCCGAAAGAATTGAAACTGGGAACACAAACAACCACTTGTCCACCAATATTCATTGCAGCACTAATCATAACAGCCAAACAAGGTGGAAACAACACAAACGTCCATCATCAGATGAATTCATAAACAAAATGTGTTATATATTGTCCTAGTTATCTAGTTTTGCTGTAATAGAAAGATCACAAGTGGATGCCTTTAACAAACAGAAGTTTATTCTCTCACAGTCTAGTAGGCTAAAAGTCCAAGTTCAGGTTGTCAGCTCCAGGGAAAGGATTTCTCTGTCGGCTCTGGAGGAAGATCCTTGTCATCAATCTTCCCCTGAATAGGAGCCTCTCTGCGCAGGAACCCCAGGTCCAAAGGACACGCTCTGCTCCTGGTGCTGCTTTCTTGGTGGTATGAGTTCCCCCCATTCTGCTCACTTTCCTTTCCTTTTATCTCTTGTAAGATAAAAGGTGGTGCAGGCCACACCCCAAGGAAACTTGCTTTACATTGGATCAGGGATGTGACCTGAGCAAGGGTGTTACATTCCACTCTAATCCTCTTTAACATAATCTAATCTTACCTCATTAACCACAGGCAGAGATTAGGATTTACAACACATAGGAAAATTGTATCAATCACAAAATGGAGGATAACCACGCAATACTGGGAATCATGACCTAACAAAGTTGACACATATTTTCGGGGGACACAATTCAATCTATGACATATATATACAATGGAATATTACTTATGCATAAAGAGAAATGAAGTTCTGTACACACTACAACATGAACAAACCTTGAAAACATCATGCTGAGTGACATGAGTAATGAAAAGACAAATATTGTATGATCCACTTGTACAAAGTTTCTAGAATAGTCAAGTGCATAGAAACCAGGTTTATTAGTGGTTATTAGGGGAGGGGAGAGGAAAGGGAGGATTCACTGCTTTAGGGGAAACTTGGCTTCTGTTAAGGGTGATAGAAAATTTTTGAAATGAATAATGGTGATGGTTGAACAACATGATGGGCATAATTGGTGTCACCTAGTTGTACATGTGAAGAATGTTGAAATGGCAAATGTTTTGTTGCATACATATTTATCACAATAAAACCTAAGCATAACATAAAAAATAATATGATATAGGTAATATATCATGATTTGATATGTAATATAGTTCAAATTTCTGTTATTATTCTTGCACAATGACAAAGAAACTCTTTGACAGCTATAAAGCCCGACTGTTTGCAGGTGAGGTTGACAAGATTGTAATGGAGTGATAAGATACTGTGTCGATTGTAGTGAAAACTGCTTTGTTTGGTCCTAATGAGTGAGAATTTTGACCAAACCAGGTTATCCTTTTCCTTTTAAAGGGCTGAAACTGATGTTCTGACATGCTACCTTTATTTTTATATATCTTGGATAGACTAAAAAAGCATTCTAATTATAGGACAAAAGGAAAAGACATTTTTGGAAGTTTTTTACCTAAAGGTTAAAAGTCAGTTGGTTTTTAGAGCAGGCATCTCATCTACATATGTTCCAGGAAGCAGAAAGTTAATGTGTAAGTGTGAAAAGGCAGAATACAAATAATAGGAAACCGGGGTACATTAAAGGAATTCAAATTCAAGTAATACTCAACTGGTCAGATAAGATGTATGAAGTAGCCCAATTCCGTGTGCGGGTCACAAGTTTGTAGACACTGTCTTTAAGAAAGGGTTTGATAAGCATCGAGGCTTTTGAGGTATTTGGAATTGGTCTTGGGAAAGTGATGACTTTCCATAAGAAGAGTTTCTTCCTAACCAGTTAAATCCACCTCCCGCCACTTAATGCTGAGCTGGGCTCATGTGGCATTGCCATGATAGAACGAGGAGGAAGAAACCAAGCCAAAATAGGCCAGAGAGGAGAAACTGTCAGTAAAAGAGGAAGGAGAGAAAGATACATTTTAAACATCAGTTATTCTGGACCTTGTCATCCTCTTAGTTTCAGAAACAGACTTGGAGTAATTAATTCTTCCATGGTTTCCATTCTCCTCTCCACAAAAATGCTCTTCCTGATGAAGTTGGCCACAACTTCCCAGCCAGGCTGCCGATCATGTCAGAAAGACTACTCATGAAGGGCAAATCTTCATTTGTGAGCAAGGACTCTTCTACGCAAACTGGGGTTACTCCCAATGGATAGGCTATACCAAGTCAGAGAGGTTACGTCTATAGGTGGGACTTCTTGGGAGTGCGACATTCCAAGCTGCGTAATGAGGCAAGAAGACCCTGATAAGGGTCCCCCCCTTTTTTTTTCAAGGTAGGATCACAATGCTTTTTATGCAAACTAACCATTTTCTCCGTAAAAAAATCAGTTGAGGTTGAGTTGACTTTGACTGATGGTGACCCTATGTGTGTCAGGGTAGAACTGCAGTCCATAGGGTTTTCAATGTTGATTTTTCAGAAGTAGATTGCCAGGTTTTTCTTCCAAGGTGCTTCTGGGTGGACTTAAACCTCTAATCTTTCACTTAGCAGCCAAGCACATTAACCATTTGTACCACTCAGGGACTCTGTTTTCTCTCTAGTCTGTCTTAAAGCATTGATTAGATCTTTTTAGGTGAGCAGATACACAGATAGGACTCAATTTCACTTTTTTAGTTTCTTATTTTAGTAGTTTTATTTATTTATAAAGATTGATGTGTCATGATTTATTTTTTCTTAGAAGTCTTCCAAAGAACAATGGAAAAGTTACTTAGTTTTAAAAAATATAGTAAAAGTCATTTTACCTTGCAATTGCTACACGAGTCTATTGGGCTCTTTTATAAATCTAAGACATAGTATAGAATTTTTGTTAACTTATTTTTCCTATATCTTGAAACATTTTGGTATTTCATCATCCTAGAAATTATTTTGTCATTACTAATAAATTATCCTCAATTATATTAAAAAAAGAATGATGGAATAGCCTAGAAGGATGATGCAATAGTCAAACGTATCTTTACTATTATATTATCCTTCAGTGTTTTATTGTGTCGCCTTAAAGTATTACATCATCTTTCAAAAGGCATAAAAGCAGTCTAGAGCCATCATCTTTATAGGTTTTTCTTGTCTTTAGTTTTTATTAAATACAGTTGAGAATCAGAACTCTTTAATTTTTTGTCCTAATAATGGCAAAAATTAAAAAGTTGACAGAAGATTTTTCAAAATTATTAGATAGATCAGAGCATCAGTGCAAAGAGACAGCAGCACTTTTCTAGAATCTAATGATTGTATTGAAATTGATCGTGTAATCAAAATCTGACTATGATACTTCAAGCAGCAATATCCTAGACAGATTTTCTTAACCTCAAAAATAGATGTGGGAATAATACATTTATAAGAACAAAAAGGAAACATGTTTTTTCTTTCAGTTACTCAAGCAACAGAACTGACTTCATCATGCAACATTTTGTGACCAGAACCTAGACTATCGCTTTTTGCTAAAAAGATGTAGTTATGATGGTTTTCTTTTATCATTTTTAATGATTTGTACTTAGCTTTATAAGATAATTAGCTTTATGACATGAAGAATCCACAAAAGCCAGGTGGCAGTCTCAACTTCCATCTCAATGGAATCCTTGTTGGTTCCCCTGGTATAAACATCTCTCCCTTAAGAACTACAACCCCTAAGCCAACAGATTCAAAAGTTATAGAAATGGGAAGTAAAAGTCTGTGAGTTATTAGATATAATAATGAAGGGAGCTACTCCTACTGCTTGGTTCTCAAAAAAAGCACAATATATTGGTCGTGAATTCAAAATATAGGCTGCATTCTATAAAACCAAATCCTAACCTTTCAATGTGTTGCCCCCCAACTGGCATTGTAACTGAGTCTTCCTTTGGCTATTCCACTGTTCTATCCCAAGGAGACCATCATCACACTTCTTTTGCTATGAAGTAAT
Organism: Dugong dugon; assembly: GCA_030035585.1. Classification (NCBI taxonomy): domain Eukaryota; kingdom Metazoa; phylum Chordata; class Mammalia; order Sirenia; family Dugongidae; genus Dugong; species Dugong dugon. Next base: position 72,173,100 of record CM057460.1, read on the forward strand.
TCCTTATTTAGAAACATCATTAGTGGGATGCCATAAAATTGAGTAAATCATTCCTAAAGTCTACAGTTGGTAGTGATGATAGAACATTGCAGATTGGAAGGGAATATCCCTATTCAGAATGTATGTCTATTCCAACGAGGAAAAATTTTTGTCCCTTCCATTTTGGAAGTGGTCCAGTGAAATCAGTATTTCACCAAGTGGCTGGATTGTCACCCAGGGAATGGTGTCATATCAGGTGTTTGATATTAGTCTCTGCTATTGTTGTGAGCCCTAACCCTATACCTGTGGTTATAATCCCATTTGGGAATGGGTTTTCTTTGTTATGTTAACAAGACAGTATCAGTTTAGGCAATATCTTAAATCAATCTCTTTAGAGTCATAAAAGAGATTAAACAGCAAGGAAGCAAGCAGAGATGGGGGAAGATAGATGCCAAGCCACACAGAGATCTTCAAAGAACCAGGAAATAGAAGCTGAAGAGACAAGGACCTTCCCTAGAGGAAGAGCAAGAGAAAGACTTTCCCTAGAGCGAGCACACTGATTTTGGACTTCTTGCCTCTTAAATTGTGAGAAAATAAAATTCTACTTGTTAGAGCCACCCACGTGTGTTTCAGTTATAGAAGCACTAGATAACTAAAACAGATATTTAGGCAGTCAGTAGTAGCAGCAGCCAGATCAGCCTTGGTGAGGAAACTCCTTTTAATAGTTGTAAAACTTGTCCACAAATTCCTTGACACTCCTCCTTTCAAAAGGTGGCACCTAATACCCTAACATTGAATATGGGATGGACATAATGATTTGAATGTAACAAATAGAATATGGCAGAAGTGATGCTATCTAACTTCCAAGGATAGGTCAAGACAGATTCTGCACCATTCTCTTGACCCACTTGCTTTGGTAGGGAGGGAGAGGCAGTCACTAGGTTGTGATGACACTCAAACAGTCTTTGGAGAGGCCTACATGGGGAGGAACTGAGGCCTCCCACCAACAAAGAGTACTAACTTGCCACTCATGCGAGTAAGCTACAGTGGAAGGAGATCCTCCAGCCCCAGTCAAGCCTCCAGATGACTAGAACCACAGCTGACATCTTGACTGTGACCACATGAGAGACTCTGAGCAGAACCACCCGTATAAGACATTCCCAAATCACTGCAAAAAGAATTCTTTGGTATATTCTGTGCTCTCTAAGCCACATTCTCTTTTTACACATCATCCCAGATTTTAACAAGAGAACAATGGGACACTATTCTTTCTTGCTGCCTTATTTTACATTAGTTGGCACTAAGGTGAGCTTTGTTTTTTGTTCTATCACATTACATACACATATGGGATCTCAGAGAAATAGTCACACAAAACAAATACTTTTTTGCACATGATCTTTTTCAGGCCATATAGGGATCACTTTCGAGATGAGGTGGAAGGAACGAAGGAAGGAAGAAAGGAAGGGAGGGAGGAAGGAAGAAAGACAAGGCAAAATTACACATACTTCATTCCCTGCCCTACTCCCCCATCTGAAGTAAGGATCTCAATTAGAAATAAAACAGAAGTGAGATACAGTGATAGAACTGTAAAAATCAGAGTATGAATTAATATATCAAAAGCTGGACTATGAAGTGATATGGTACGATATAGTTTCAATTTTAACAATTTAAATTTTAAAAATCAACCTATTTTATTATTTATATTAATTGCATAAAATACATATAAGTATGAATAAATTAGAAATCATGAATTAATTATAAATCATTCATAATCCCATCACCTTGTGCAGCAAAGGACTTTATCAACATAGTGAAGACTGGGAGAAAACATTGGTAAACATATATCTGTAAGGGTTGATATCCAGAATATATTAAAAAAACAAAACAAAACTATAATCTAACAACAAAAAGATAAACAACAAAGTCAAAAAAACGGGCAAAGGACTTGAATAAGTATTTCACCCAAGAGGATAAACAAATGGCCAAAAGACACATAAAAAGATGTTCAACGTCATTAGTCATTAAACAAACCTTTTGTCACTGAGTCAATTCCAACTCATAGCGACCCTATAGAACAGAGTAGAACTGCCTCATAGAGTTTCCAAGCAGTGGCTAGTGGATTTGAACTGCTGACCTTTTGGCTAGCAGCCATAGCTCTTAACCACTGCACCACCAGGGCTCCCATTAGTCATTAGAGAAATGCAAATCAAAACCACAATAAAATACCACTTCACACCCATTAGGTTGCCTACTAGCAGAAAATGGGAAAATAACAAGTGAGGATGTGGAAAAATTGGGACCCTCATGCACTGCTGGTGTAATTGTAAAATAGTGCTGTAGAAAATAGTTAAGCGGTTTCTCAAAAAGTTAAGCATAGAATTACCATATGACCCTGCAATTTCACTGCTAGGTATATACCCAAAAGACTTGAAAGCAGGGATTCAAACAGATACTTGTACATCATGTTCATTGCAGCATTATTCAAAATAGCCATGAGGTGGAAACTATCCAAGTGTCCATCAACAGATAAATGGATAAACAAAACGTGATACATACATACAATGGAATATTATTCAACCGTAAAGAGAAATGAAGTTCTTATACATGCTACAACATGGATGAACCTAGAAAACAATATGTTAGGTGAAATAAGTGAGACACAAAAGGAAAAATATTGTGTGATCCTACTTACATGAAGTATCTAGAATAAGCAAATGCACAGAGACCAAAGTTTGTTAGTGATTACCAGGGGCTGGAGGGAGAGGGGAAAACCTGGTGGTGTAGTAATTAAGAATTTGGCTGCTAACCACAAAGCTGGCAGTTTGAATCCACCAGGTGCTCCTGGGAAAGTCTATAGGGCGATTCTACCCCGTCCTATAGGGTCACAATGAGTCGGAATTGACTCGATGGCAATGGGTTTGGTTTTGGTTTGGAGGGAGAGGAGAAAGAGGAGTTAATGCTTAGCGGGTACTAAATTTCTGTTTAGGGTGATGAAAAATTTTTGGACATAGTGGTGATGGTTGCACAAGATGGTGAATGTAATTAATATCACTGAATTGTACACATAAAAATGGTTAAAATGGCAAGTTTTCATTATGTATGTTTTACCTGAATAATAATAATAATAAAGCCTCACACTAAGTATTTCTGTTCCCTGAGGCCTGGGATGGGACCTACTGCATTCTTATCAAGCCCTCTAGCTATTTCTGAAGCAGGTGGTCTTGTCCATAGGCTACACTCAGAGAAATCTGCCCAAAGTTTGTATAGTCTGCCATCCTTATTTTGATGGTTATGGAAGTGGGGCTCAAAGCAGTGATGAAACGCCATTTTAAAAATTACACAGTGCTTGCAACTTGATTCTCCCAATTTCCAAATTATCACTTTTGGTATTGAAGTGGCAACTAAGAATCTTTTTTTAAGAGAAGGAAAAATACATGATTATAGTCATAGGATACTTTTTTCGCTTAAGCAAGCCTTCCAAAAAAAAAAAATATATATATATATTTGGCTAGAAACCGTGAAACCTTGGACAAGCAGGTCCCAAACATCAAAAAGAAAAAAATTGCCCATATGAAAGGAATGCATAGGCAACATGGCACTGAGAGTCAGTTTATTCCAACAAGGACAAGGTCTCAGAATACAAATAAACTATGTTTACACAGTGTCCCAGGAGCTCAAAGCACTTGGTAGACTATTATTTTTCTTTTTCTTTTTTGTGAATAATTCTTACACCGAACTCATTATTATTGATTCTGTCTTACAGCCATGGAAACACAAAGTGAAGTTCCTGATTTACAGCAATGAAGGCTACAGTGCTCACAGCTGAAGTGGCTGGGTTACTGCCCCAATCTCTCTTTAGAGGGAAGCCAGCCCATAATTGGACAAACTCCGCTTGGCATCAGAGAATGCCTTTTTAATATGATCTGAGAACAAACGTTCTCAGCGTAGGATTGAGATTATCAATTTAAGCATATTGTTTTAAGGCCCTACAGTTGCAAAACCTCCTGAATGCTCAAGCAGATTGGCTATCACTTAGAATAAGCCGTTAGCCTGAGTTTTAGGAAAGTAGAATGGAGGAGAAGCAGGATAATGCACACACTAACTCTGCCATATACTGCCAGTGTTGGGAGTACCAAACCAATCAAGTCAAGTTGATGCTGACTCATGGTGACCCCATGTGACTCAGAGTAGAACTATGATCCTTAGGGTCTTCAGGGCTGATTTTTTGGAAAGATCACCAGGTCTTTCTTCTGCAGTGCTTCTGGGTGGACTCAAACTACCGATCTTTCAGCTAGTAGCCAAGCGCTTAACGCTTTGCATAACCCCGGACTCCCATCAGGAGTACAGCATGGTCTATACCGTAACTACCTTCAGGACATGGAATCTTTGGTCTCAGTATACAGATTGTTTCTACACTTCATGGTCCAGAATCATTCTCAGGTTCAGTATGAGCAGTACAATCTGAGCTTTACTTTCCTACTTTGGTTTTTGGTATTTAGGATCAAGGAAAATTACATTATAGGGCTAAAACAATCAGTATATTGGGGTACCTTAAAATGACTTGCATTTTAAAATAATTGCATATTTTCCAGTGTGAGTTATAAATTTCTGAGATTTTTTTGCTTTTCATAACTAATCTTATAAAAAATTCTCACTACTCTGCATTTATTCAACCACTATTTATTGAGAACCTGCTATATGCCACCACCGGGTTAGGGACTAGGGAAACAATGGTGATATTACTCAAAATGAACCACATGTTTTCAACTAGTAACTAAAAGTATTTTATAATACGTTTACTTTTTGTTTACATACAATTAATTATTGCTCCACCTTATAGCTATTAGCAAATACTGTCATAACAAGGATTGGCCTAACCACTATGAAGAATTGATGCCAAAGAATAATTGTTTTGTGAAATAGAAAAGTGGACCACATTTGTCCAAATATCTTCTTGGTCTAAGGAATTAATCTTTTCACTTTCGTTATAAATGTTTTCTCTTAGCCATATGTTGTTGTAATCATTGTCTTTAATTTTAGACTCAATTATCAGTGGAGCTTCTCTGTATAATTTTCTTACTATCTCATAAGCCATAGGATTTTTATTTTGCTAGAGGAAAGGATAAAACTGAGAATGACTGATGATTCTTATTTATATTAAAAATTGAAAGATTTTAGTGTCATATTTGCTTTTTGTCTTCAGCTTTGATTTTTTATTCTCGTATCCATGGGGAAATTTGTGCAGCATAATTTCATGAAATTATTTTTCTTTAAATATCCATAGAAAACATTTATTTTCCCAGAATAACTGTCTGAACTTCTTTCCTTTTCACCAAGCTTTTGGTAGCGTAGATAATGAGTTCAATTTAGCAGTGAAGAAACTCAGACATAGAGAGATATTAAGTAATGTTTTCAACCTAGTACATGCAATTTATGACCTGGATGTGACCAGAATGGTGGTTATTTTTGTATATTGAGAATAAGGGTTCCATGTTCATTTGGTATGTGAAATATTGGGCATCCACAATGTTGAAAGGTCCTTTCAAATTGTATGATATTGTATGAGATGTGTTACATCTTCCCAATTTATGCCACATGGAGATGTTACTCCCAGTAGACCGTCAATATGTGTATGCATCTGTAATGAGTCATGAAATCTCCTTGTTGTGATTACATTTAAATGAATGGAGCACGTTGTTTTAGCACTATTCTGAATGTCTATTAGTAGATGTATTGCCTGGAACATATTTACTTGTTCATTGCAACATCTGTTAAACCTGTTGTTGTCTTATTAAACTAGAAGATCTAAGTATCAAGTGGTATAATTGGATATCACTCTTAGGGTTGGCCAGACAAGTTTAATTGGGTAAAGGTTATGTTTGAAACATCTGACACTCGCTGACTTTATATGTTGGATTCTGCTTATTTCAATTACAGAGCTTCTGTGATAATAGTTACTGAGTATCTGGGGAAGAATGCTAACCTACCTTCTCCACCCAACAGAAATGGATTAATAACAATATTGGCAGTTATTTGCATAAGACATTATAGTTTTAAAAGGACTTTAACAGTTATTATCTCATAGATGAGCAGATATGTAATGCTAATTAGGAAGGCAATGGATACCAGGCACCTTTCCAGAGCTTAACTACTCAACCTGAGAAGATTTGGGCAGATTTTTTATTTAAGCCTTGATATTTTTCCCTATTGGAGGCAGCCAGAAGACTTGGACATTTCCTTCATAAGACTGTTCTCACATTTTTCTATTTATTCAATCCTATCACTTTCTTGGGGTTTAGTTCAAGCCTAATCTTATTTAAACAATTATCCCTGTTTTTTTTTTTTTTTTTTTTCCAGTCCATCCAACCCATTTCTGGTCTCCTAAAGCATTTATAGAGCCCTGGTTGCACAGTGGTTGAGAGCTACTGCTAACCAAAAGGTCGGCAGTTCAAATCCACCAGCTGCTTCTTGGAAACTCTATGGGGCAGTTCTACTCTGTCCTATAGGGTCACTATGAGTTGGAATCAACTCGACGACAATGGGTTTTTGGTAGAGCATTTATAGTCAGCATCCTATTGTTTTTATACTTAAAAATAAACTGTCATTATTATATAATGAATATAAAGTTGTGATCCACGTGGTTGGTTGCAGAGGAGTGTCACAGGTAAATGTACAGTCTATGCAAGTTCTTTATTTGAAGGGAGCATAAAGCTGTCAACTTCTCTTCAGATTCTCTCTCTTTTTTTCTTTTTTTTTAATGCCACTGTCCTCATATACCACAACTGTTCCAACGTCTCTCTTCTCAATTACTATTCCAACACACACGAACACACAGAGAAATATTCTTCTAGGATAACTGGGCTTCCAGTCATGACAGAGTAACTGGCAATGGACTTTTCCTTCCATACCCAGAAAACTGCAAAAAAAAAAAAAAAAAACTTACAAAACAACTGGTTTCAAACATCAGACAACAGGCAGACAGGATTGTAATCCACGAGAGGAGGACAATAAACAAGGTGAGTCCTGTCACTGACCCAGCCTTCTGCCTGCAGATATTGGATGAATGCTGGCACGGGGGGAGGGGCACCGAAGTCGAGCATGGTGGTTGCACCAAATGGAGATGACAAAAATCAGAGTTCATGGAAACTGAGGCGGTGGAAGTGTGTACGTGGAGGAGGAGGTGCAGAGTATCAGAGAGAGAAAGCTTCTCAGAGAAAGAACTCCAGAGCTTTGCTCTGCATAGTGAGGGAGTCGGGGGAGATTGAGTCTTTACACCCAGATAAGCTGTGTATACTTAAAAAAAAAAAAAAAAAAATGGTTGCCGTTGAGTTGATTCCAACTCATAGTAACTCTATAGAGAAGAATAGAACTGAGCCGTAGGGTTTCCAATGAGTGGCGGGTGGATTTGAATTGCCGACTTTTTGGTTATGAGCAGAGCTCTTAACCACTGCACCACCAGGACTCCAAGCTGTGTATACACAGGGTAAAACTCCAAGAGAACAAAAAATGACCAGGGAGCTGTAAGTCAAACAATTCTAAGAGGTCTTATGGGGCTGACAGACATACTAGTTTTTAACTAGCCAGAATGGGGAAACTTTGTTGAGCACATAGAGCATTCAGTAGACACTCCCTCAGGGTCAAACTTTAGAAGTATGGAAAAATTAGATCCGTCCTGACAAAGCTTATAAATGAAACTTGAAAGGTTTAAGTTGATCTGTAAGCAACTTAATTTCCTGACAAAAGGAAATACTCTTTAACGGAAGACAACAAAATCCATATACTCAATAATACAACATCCAAAAAATTATTAGAGATTTGAAGAAGCAAGAACATGTGACCAATAATCAGGAGATTAAAATTCAGGCATTATAAATAGACACAGAAATAATGGATACGATGGAATTAACAGGCAAAAATTTTTCAAAAGTCTTGTAAAAGCTTATAAATATAAATTATAAATATAGTTGTAAATTATAAATGTAATTTAAAAGAATATGTAAACATAATGAGAAGAGGAATGGGATACATAAAAACAGAACCATGTTGAACTTTTAGAGCTGAAAAAATAAATTTATGGAATGGGTTTAACAGCAGATTAGACACTAAAGAAGAGCACTAAACTTGAAGGCATAATAATAGATACTTTCCAAAATGAAACATTTATATCCAGAATATAAATTCAATAATAAGAGGTTAAACAAACCAATTAAAAAGGTGTAAAAATATGAACAAACATTTCCTAAATGGCTAATTAAAAATAAAAAGATACTGAACATCATTAGTCATTGGGGAAACGTAAATAAAAACCCTAGTCGGATATCACTATACATTGTTGAGATGACTAAAATAAATAAATAAACAAACACATAAATAAATATGACAATCAAAGGTGTTTCTGAGACTGTGGAGCAGCTGAAATTCTCATTTACTGCTGCTGGTACCATGAAATGGAATAGTTACTTTGGGAAAATGTCTGGCAGTTTCTGAAAAAGTTAATATACACTCATCAGGTGACCAAGAAATTCTATTCCTAGACATTTATTTATCTAGGAAAAATGAAAACGTACATCCTCTTAATATTATGTGTATGAATGTTCACATCAGTTTTATCGTAATAGCCCAAAATAGAAACAAATGTCCATCAGCAGACAAATGAACAAATTGTGATGTACTTATGCAATGGAATAATACTCAAAAATAAAAATGAATAAACTTCAGTTACAGCAAAAACCTGCATGAATCTCAAAAATATTATACTGAGTGAGAGAAGCCACACTCAGAGGAGGACATGTTGTATGATTCCACTCGTAGGAAATTTTAGAATAGGCAAAACTAATCAATAATAACAGCAACCACATGACTGGTTACCTGGGGCCGGACTTACAAATGTTCTGGAATGGTCTTCCTGGTTGATTGAAGTGTTTTGATTGGGGTGGTGGTAGCATAGGTATAGAAATTTGTCAAAACTCGTCTAGCTGTACACTTAAAATTGGTGCATTTAATTGTAATTAAATTATATATCCCAACGAAATGGATTCCATACCTTTAAAAAAAGCCACTAAAAACTAAGAAGAAAATATTCCTTAAGCCCTTGCCACTGTGCATTCCTTGCCTTGATGAATTCCTATTCCGTCATCTCTTCCTGATTCTCTATTGCAAAAGTCAGAGCTTAAGTGGTTAAGCAAGAGCTTCTTGGATATCGAGTAGGGGAGTGGGCAAGACACAGAGTGGACTAAGCTGAAATCATCTCCAGCTGTAAGGGATAAGCAGAACGCTGGGAAAACTCACATATAATCATTTTCATTGTTTTATAGTTGTAGTACTCTCATTGATCATTCAATTTATGAACTAGACACAGTTTCTCTTTAAGAATCTTTAAGAGTCTTATTAAGGAAAAATCATATGGAACTTGAATCGTAACAGAAGTACAGAGGGTTATGTGAGTTCATGTATGTTTCTGACGAACTTTTTGACACTTCATTGTGCTCAATGTCATTCTTATTTCCCTAAGTTTTAAACAACAAAAAGGCAAGGCTAGCCTCTTAAATTTCTCCTATGTTAATATAAATACCTAACTCAATTGTAAGAACATTGTTAATACTCAATAAATTTATGATGGCAGACTGATTATTTTGTAAGTTAGTATTAGGTTTGGCAGAATCCCCTGAACAGAAAAACCAAATAACTGTGGTTTTATAAGACACAGGCTTCTTTTTTTCTGTCCTATAAGAAGTCTAGGAGCCCTGGTGGCACAGTGGTTAAGAGCTCAGCTACAGATAAAAAGTCCAGGGCTGACAGTCAGGTGATTACCACAGTTATCAGGGTCTCAGACTCTTATTTATGCTTTACCGTCTTTGGCACCCCTTATTCATCCTCAAAACGGTCCATAAGGACTCCTTGAGTGTTACTGCCCATCATGTTCTTGTTCTGGTCGGAAAGAAGAAGTGTTTGCTAGTGGTTTGTTGTTGGCTGCTGTTGAGTTGATTCTGACTTATAAACACCCCCATGTGACAGAGTGGAACCGTCCCATAAGGTTTTCTAGGCTGTAATCTTTACAGGAGGAGTCCTGGTGGTGCAGTGGTTAAGAGCTTGGCTGTTAACCAAAAGATCAGCAGTACGAATCCACCAGCTACTCCTTGGGAACACTATGGTGTAGTTCTACTCTGTCCTATAGGGTTGCTATGAGTTGGAATTAACTCAACATCAGTGGGTTTGATTTATTTATTTATTTTTTTGGAATCTTAGGGGCACAGATGACCAGGTCTTTCTACCATGGAGCAGCTGGATGGGTTTGAACCACCGATCTTTCAGTTAGCGGCTGAACACTTAACCATTGTGCCACCAGGGCTCCTTGATGTTAGTGGTGGGAGGGCTGCAAATGAGCATCCTCTGGGTAAATTGATGTCATTTATAGCGTTTTCCCAGATGTTCCACCCAGTTATTTCTACTTCAGTCTCATTAGTTACCAATAGCCTCAAGGAAGACTGGGAACAATGATCTTTCAGCTGGACATATTGCCTCTCTGAATAAAATCAGATTTCGTAAGCAACAAAGAGGGGAAAATGCATACTAGGTGATCAGCTAGCAATCTTTTGCCAGGATCTATTTTTCAGTGACCTCAGCATTGTGAAGGCTAATGTGGTTGTTGTCACTTAGGTAACTATGTTTTTGTTTTATTTAATTGATGTGGGAGGAATTGTTAAGAAATCCCTTGGCCCTCAAAGGCCACATCAAAGAAAGACCTTGTTCAAATAAAGCTGTCAAATAAACTATTATGTTTCCCAAGGGTTTTTCTTCTTATAAAAATCAAAAAGCCAAATCAGTTGCCATGGAATCGATTCTAATTCATGGTGACCCCATGTGTGTCAGAGTAGTCCACAGGGTTTTTAATGGCTGATTTTCAGAAGTAGATCACCAGGTCTTTCTTCTGAGGAGCGTCTGGGTGGACTCAAACATCCAACTTTTTGGTTAGCAAGTGAGCATGTTAGCAGTTTCCATCATTCAGGGGCTTCCATGTCTTCTTATAAAATTATTGTGAATTTGCTAATCCTCTGACCAGTCATTTGCTTTATGCTGATTCCCTTTCCCCAGGACAAAATAATCCTATGCTTAGTGGCAAATGTTTGAGGTTCCACGTATCCTTCTCTTCTGTTGTGCTGAGATATTTTTCTCAGCACACAGGAAAAATATATTTCATGAAGTGCAAGGAAGAATACGGAGACAGAGAAGACTTCCTACTAAAGAGATGGTACTTCAGGTATTATGCAGAATGCAAAGGTAAAATGATTAAAAGTCAGCCGCCAGGATAGTTATACGGACAATGTTGAAGGAGAAAGCTAAGGGTGCTTTGAGGTACATGTGAGAAGTGCCTATAAGTCAGATGAACCCAACTGATCCTCTTTCCAAAAGTCAAACGGGCTAATTCTCCTGAAAAACAAAATAGAAGAAGGTGTTTTGTTTAGTTTAGAAATACTAGTTTCACTGGTGCCCAATGGCTAGAGATAATAATTAATATTAGTGGCTAAGGTCCTAGCAAAATTGAGAAAATTGGATTATTCTCTTACTGGTCTCTCAGATAGGATGATAGGATATTTTTCTAAACCCTTCTGGTTTGCAGCAGGAGGAATGTTGTTCCATTTGAAAGCGCTGCTGTTACTAGCAATAATGGAAAGGACAGCAAATGGCACCCACACCTAGGCCATCTCATCATGATACAATTTTTCACTGCATCAACCTGTGGCAGGCGCTATGCTGAGTGAAGTTTAAGTATGGTTTCTGCCCTGTGGCCCAAATCCATTTTGCAGCCATTATTCTGTTTTTCAGGCCTAAGTGGCCAATTGTGTAGTTAGTTCTTACCAGTGCATTTGTCTGTAGCAGCAGCATCCACTTTTGTGATGAGCGGTAAGTACAAAATTGAACAGGAAGAGGAAACATAAATGAATCACAAAGGCTGTTAGAGGTCCTTGAAAGTTTGGTCCAAGAGCTAGTAAATGCTAAAGGGGAACGTATTTACTGTAGTAGAGAGAGATTAAATGGATTAAATTGGTAGATAATTGAGAAAGGTATGTGGGAAAATTGAATGAGTGTAATGGGCAAATAGCATGTACAAAATGGAACAAGTTTCTGATGTCTAAATTGGGTACAGCTAAGGCCAGTGCTGACGTCATGCAGATGAGTAGGCAATCGTTTGCTCAGGCCAGGATGTTTCAACATGCCGCAGTGTGTCTGGTTTGAAGTATCTTTAAGGAAAACTTTAATTAGGCGTAGAAATGGGGTACAGGGCAAAACACCGTGCCCAAGAAAAGTCCTAGAGATGCCAGATTCACCTGTTTATCACAGAAAAGAGGTACAAAAGGAGGCAGAGTCTGTGTACATTCCCTTATCTTTGCAGCATGCTGTCTTTGATTAGCATCTTCACCGAAAGTACTAGGTAGATTTTTTTTTTTTAACTGCTTCTGTTCATAGTAGTTCATTCTTGCATTTCGTACATCATCAATTCATTCATTCAACAGTTATTTAATAATTTCTTTCTACATATGACACACTGAAAAATAAATCAGATTTCTTTTTAAAGTCATGGTCACTCTCTGAAAGATCAAGACATTCAAGCTTGGGGAGGTAAAATATAAAGAGCACTCATGTAGGACTTTCAAGGAAATTGGGATGATAAATGGAAGCTAGGTTATTGCAGGTGCTAACTATTTGAACATTTTTCCTAGGATGCATTTTGAAATGTCTTTTGAAGAAAGAGACAAAGCATAGGACTTTAAGACTAAGAATTCCAACCATCAGCCTTCCTTTTTTGTGGTTCATAAATACCCATTAAACATTTTTTCTAATTAGGTAGCTACCAAAATAATGATGACTTCATTGCATGTTCTTTATGTTTTAGCACTAGTGGACTTCTTTTCATTTTGTAGCAAAAGGTTATTTATCTCAAGTGGGGCTGACTTTTAGTTGAATGAATAGCCTGATTAGCTGAGCATTGCCACGTATGGATTTAAATTTAACAATACACTTAGCAATAAAACTATCAAAGACATGATTTAATTCTGTATATACATCAGAAATTTCTAAAATAACACAGACACACACACACACACACACACACATTTGAATCAACCCAGTAATTATCATGCAGGACTACAGATGTGGAAGCTGTGAAAGTGAAGCTGAGCCTATACTAATATACATATATATATACTAGATATATACTAACATCTAGGACATAGTCCTAGATATTATTTTTAAATTAAATCTCCAATATCAGCTTCTCACTTGCCTCTTTTTCTTGGCAGCACAACACAGACTGTATACCCACTACCCCCCAAAAAAAGAATAGAGAAGAGGCAAAACCAGGTATAGAAGTAACAGTGATGCCCAGGCATTGGAAACGTTTGGAATAACTGAGCCGGAGTGATGTGTGTATAGTGTTTTTGAAGACTTGAGAACAAGAGAAGGTCCCCAAAGTCCTGCTTCTCTCTTCTCTCTTAACTCATAGTACTTTCAAACCATGGCAACCCTTGCCCAGACTTTTTCCTTAGCTGTGTTATCACGGCCCATAAGGTAGCATCTTCTGTCTTCATGCAGTCTTCTTGAAAATGGCAGCATTAACAGGCCTCCCTGGTGTAGACAAGAAGACAATGAGACAATACTAGAGACACGCTTCTCCTTATCCAGTAACTGCAGCTACAGTGGCTGCTAACTGCAAGGAACATGGTGGTTAGAGAACTCATCCCGTTCTCTGAGGATATGAGACAGAGCTGCCTCCAACCTAAACTGCAGGTTTAAAACTTGGATTTTGAATATTAGTTAGTTCACTTGTTTTAGAAGTTTAGTATTCCTATAGAACTTTGGCAGGTTCTTTGTTACAATAAGAAATATTGAGCTACCTTACTCTTGTGTAGTAGAAAGACAAAGAAATAAAGAAGAAAAGTAGGTTATTTGTAAGGGAGAAAGTAGGTCCAGTAAAGGTAGCCTTTGAGAACTAAATTAAAAATACGGACCCAAAATTGGAAAAACTGATGTATTTAAAAAGTTTGGATTTAGGTAGATGGAAAGAAGCCTTGATAGGATTGAAGCTACTCCAGATCAGAACCCTGGATACATTTATATCTGGTGATGAGCTAAGATAAATCTCCATTCTGGGAATGTACTGTCCTAGAAACTAATGCTATATTTTGAAGTTTTTCATTTCAGGCCATCTGTGTGTGTGTATGTGTGTGTTTATGATTTTGATTTTAATTCAAGTCTCATTAATTTGAAAAACTTAAATGCAGGCATTGGAAAGAATATCACCATGTTATTTAGTTTATTGATCTCCTGCCCAGCAGTTCAGGGCAGCTCATCTATTACACTGAAATAATCATGCTTTCTTTGTTTCTTTTTTCCCCTTAATTCTTATAAAACACCGGGAAAAACCTTCCTTATTCCTGAGTGATGAGTTCTAGAATCTGAAGACCCACTCAGTAAAAGAAGAAAAGACACATCCATTCTGCTCCAACATTAACTCTATAAGAAGAATGTCAAGAGGTGTTCACACCAGCATTAAAGTAAATTAACCCTCTTTAACCTACGGTGGCCTTTTATTGGACTCAGCCAAAAATACCTCACGTTAAGATACTATGGAATGTAATAAAAACTACACAGATGTTTCTGAATTAAAAAAAGAAAAAACTTGCAGTGCGTTAATAAGTACAATTAGTGAATTGAAACATTGTAAAATGTGCTGCAATGAAGATGAAATTAGCATTTGAGTTTTATCAAAATTTGGAGAATACTCAATTCTGAAAACAATGGAGCTTTAATTTTGTCTGAGATAATCCAAAGAATTCACGTGTAGCTTTATAGAAATGTATTTTTTACACCTAACACATCATTTTAATATTCTACACTCTTCACAAGTGTGCCTTTGTCCTTGTATGTCTTATCTGTGAGTGGATCTTCTTCATCACTGTCACATATCTAAAACTAGAAAACCAAATCAGGCCTCAACTCCAATCTCACCCAATAATAATATCTTATTATTGAGCAGTTTTAATACTTAATAAAGATTTGAAAATGTCAGACTTGATAGAACAAAATTGATTTGACTCTATTTCAAGTGTCTAGTCAACACTCAATGAGAAGTGATAATTAAATACCGGACTTGAATATAATTACAAATCACTGGCAATCTCTCCCTATTTATTGCTTTCTTTTGCTAGTTAGATAGTTTTGATATCTAACACCAAGATAGTCTGGATAAGTTTAACTAAACTTCAGTCATTAATACAGTAAATTTATTTAGTACCAACTCTGTACCCAGCATGTGCTGTTTACAATCCAAAGATAAAAAAGTATTATTTCTTTCTTCAAGGAGTGCACACTTGTGTATGGATGATTGAACAAGTAATCAAAATGAATAGTGTATGTGTAAAAGTACTAGTTCACAGTTACTGAACTCTTACTGTTTGTTAGACTATATCTGATGTTTCATGTATTTCGTATCATTTTACTTCATAAAGAGTCTTCATGGTAGAGATTATTATTATACACATTTTTTCAGAAGAGAAACCTGAGGTTTAAGGAGCTAAACAATTTGGTCTTCAACTAGAAGGCCAGAAATCCAAACCCATACCAACTGATTTCTGTGTTCTTGACCTGACTCTCTAAGCATAAACCTTCTAATCATCAAATTGTTTATGGTTTGTAAAGTTGTAACAAAGCAATGCTTAAGAAAACTCCACAAAGTGGATGTAGTTATGTCTGATACTATACAGACAACACCTTATTGGGAGAGATTCAAGATAGAACTGATGGTCTACAAAGATTGAGACCATGATTGAGGAAATACTCAGAATAGTCTTCAGTTATCAAAAGAGATTTTTATGTTTTTAGATTTAGACTTAGGTAAAAATAAAATTTCTATCAACTATATGAGACCAAACAGTCAACATTTATCCAAAAGCAAAGATGAGAAGACAAGAAGGGACAGGGAAGCTAGATAAATGGAAACAGAACAAACAGTATGGAAATAATGAGAATGCTGACACATTGTGAAAATTGTAACCAATGTCAAGGAACAATTTGTACAAAAATTGTTAAATGGGAATCTAATTTGCAGTGTAAACTTTCACCTAAAACACAATTAAAAAAAAAAAAATATCGTGGAGCATGGAGTTAAGCAATATTGGGATGGGTAATTATGCGAGAATGAAGAGTACCTTTGATCTTTCAAAATGTCTTAAAAATTCTCATAATTCTCTAAATTTATTCACAGAAAATTCTCATAATTCTCTAACAATAATTAGAAAAAAATTAATGTGCCCAAAGATATTAATTGAGTGTCTACCTTGAGCTAGATACCACGGACAATAAAAGGTAGTTTATTAACCTGTTCTTGAGGAGGTCACATTACCCTCACCAGTTCCCTACTTGTTCCACTATCCCTCCCCTAAACATACCTAAATAAAATTAAATACTAATATAAGGTGAAAAAAAATAATACAGGTAGTTTCTTCACAATGAGCACTCAAATAACCTAGACACAAGAAATTTGCCCATCTAATATTTATCTCACCACCCTTTAAGTCCAGGATTGCTATCCCAATAGCTTTGCTGTCAGAGTTGCTAAGGAGGACCAGCACTACTTGAGCCCATATGTTTTATTTCCCTCCAAAACACAGATTTCCCCGTAACACCCCTTCTCCCAAGTGTTCTTCTCCAAGTCCTTGATGGCACACTGTCCATTACTTCTCACAACCAGGAATCAGAGCTTTGTTGTCACTAATGGGGTTGCAGATGCTTTGACTCCCACTTCTTGTGGTAGCTACTTAGTATCCAAGCAGAGAAGGATACTAAAGGATAATAAAGAATATTTATTTTCTACCTATAAGGTATATACTCTGTGTGTGTGTGTGTTTTGAGTGTATATTTGGGAGGTGAAGTATAGTATATATAATAGCCAGCCTAGGAATTCATGACCATTTATTACACTGTAGTCCAAATGTTGGACTTAAAAAATAAACTTTGGAAGATAACCTGTTCTCAAATGATAGACTATCTCTGTATGACAAGTGGAGATCATTCTAGGCTGAATACCAAAAGAATTAAATGGAGAGGAAATCCCGTGAGTTCCCAAAGTCATAGGTTGGAAAGGGCTTTGTGACAATTTGGGACTTATGTTGGGTTTTTTTGGAATTTTATTTGGTTTGTGGGGAAAGGGACGTATCAGCTCCTTTGTCCCTTTGAGTTCAAGAAAGTCCTTGGCTTATTAGTGTGAGTAATGAAAATACATCTATTTTAAAACTGGTAAACTTAATTATAGAATCATCATCCTCCCACCTCGTAGTTTATTTTTTTTAATGGCTTTCAGGAAATGTTCTAGATTTTGCGTGAGATGATTGCTATAGAAACAGTTGAACGTAAATCTGATTTTAAGCTATACTTAGATAAGCTATTGTTAGAGCAGTGGTTAGCAAATTTTTTCTGTAAAGGGCCAGATAGCAAATACTTTAAGCTTTGACTATTGCAACTACTCGGCTCTGCCTTGTACCACAAAAGCAATGCTGTTGTTTGCCATTGAGTCAATTCCGACTCATAGGAACCCTATGACAGAGTAGAACTGCTCTATAGGGTTTCCTAGACTGTAATCTTTGGGGGTGGTGCTGGTGCTGGTGGGGTAGCTGTTGGGTTCAAACCACCAACCTTTTCATTAGCAGCCAAGCACTTAACCATTGCACCATCAGGGCTCCTTAAAAGCTCCAATAGACAACACACCAATAAATGGTATGGCTGTGTCCCAGTAAAATTTATTTATAGACATTGAAACCTAAATTTCACATGATTTGATGTGTCAGGAAATACTGCTCTTCTCTAGATATATTTTCAACCATTTAAAAATGTAAAAATCATTCTTAGCTAATGAGTTAAGCTGTGAGCAGCAGGCTGGATTCGGCCCACGGGCCAACACTTGAGCTAAAGTCGTTTGTAAGTGTTATGAATCTTCCTCTTTTTGTAAAAGTAAAACTAAATAGACTTCTAAAACAAGTGAACTAACTAATATTCAAAATCCAAGTTTTAAACCTGCAGTTTAGGTTGGAGGCAGCTCTGTCTCATATCCTCAGAGAACGGGATGAGTTCTCTAACCACCATGTTCCTTGCAGTTAGCAGCCACTGTAGCTGCAGTTACTGGATAAGGAGAAGCGTGTCTCTAGTATTGTCTCATTGTCTTCTTGTCTACACCAGGGAGGCCTGTTAATGCTGACTTTTCTGTTTATCATAATATATATAGATGCGTATGTATACTATAATATATATGATAAACAGAAAATATATACATATTTGTAATATTGAAATGGTGTTAATACTCCTAATTCTGTTACTTGCTTTTTAACTCAATAAAATTTGAGACTTATACATGTTGATACATGTAGCTCTAGTCCGTTTATTTCAACATGCTTACTGCTTAGTATAGATATACTAAAATATATTTGTCAATTCTCCTCTTGATGAACTTTTATATTGTTTCCAATTTGTTGCTTCTGCAAACAATACCACAGTGAAACGTTCTGTACATGATTCCTTGTATAGAGGTGTGAGAGATTCTTTAAACACTCAGAAGAGGAATTTCTAGGAGATAAACATGTCTTTAATATTACAAGATCTTGCCAAATTGCTCTCTGTAGTGTGTGTACCAATGTATGTTCCTACCAGCAAGGGGTAAGTTCCCATTTCTCCACGTTCTATTTCTTTGCAATGCTCTAGGTATTATCAGACTTGTTAATTTTTGCTAAATGAAAATTGTACCTTAGTGCTGTTTTAATTTGCATTCAAGTAATATTGGGCATCTTGTCTTATGGTCAGTAGCCGTTTGGCTTCCTCTTCTGTGAATTGCCTGTGTATCATTGCCTATTTTTCTGTGAGTTGTCTTTTTCTTATTGATTTTTAAGAGTATGATTTATTCTGAATATTAATCCTTTGTCTTGTTATCTGGTTGAGTCAGTTCTCGCCTTGTTTTATCTTCTTCCATTTTGTCATGGCTATTTTTGCCCTTTTGATTTTGACATGGATTTTAGGATCAGTCTGTCAACTCCCACAAAAATTCTGTAGGAACTTGAACTTAAATTATATTGAATTTTTAGATTAATGGGGAATAACAGACGTCTTTAAGCAATAAGCTTTGTGATCTATGAACATGATTTTCCACTCCTCTCATTCACATCTTTTTTATGTTCTCCAGTGAAATTTTGTAATATGTATATTTTTTTCAATAAAGATCTTGCCCTTCTTTTATTAGATTTATCCTTAGGGCACTTATTTTAGGTGACATGGTTTATAAGATTTTTAAAATTACATTTACTAATTGCTTACTAATGATGTGTAGGAAAACTTTTTTTTTAATGTTTATGTAGTACCTTTCTGAACTCTGCTCTAAATGTTGTAATAAACAAACAAACCGGTTGCTGTCTAGTCGATTCCGATTCATAGCAACCTTATAGAACAGAGTAGAACTGCCCTATAGGGTTTCCAAGGAGCGCCTGGTGGATTCGAACTGCTGAGCTATTAACTACTGTGCTACTAGGGCTCCAAAAGTTGTAATAGTTTGTAAAACGTCTGGGTTTTCTAGGTATTTTTCTGTATATTTTTATAAGAAGATTGAAGAAGATTTGATGCATTTGAATTGCGGTGTTGTGAAGAATATTGAACATATACCATGGACTGCCAGAAGAATGAACAAATCTGTCTTGGAGGAAGTACGGCCAGAATTCTCAGAAGTGAGGATGGCGAGATTCTGTCTCACATACTTTGAACATGTTGTCAGGAGGGATCAGTCCCTGGAGAAGGACATCATGCTTGGTAGAGTAGAGGGTCAGCGAAAAAGAGGAAGACCCTCAACAAGATAGATTTACATAGTAACTGCAACAATGAACTCAAACTTAACAATGATTGTGAGGATGGCTCAGGACCAGGGAGTGTTTAGTTCTGTTGTACATAGGGTCGCTGTGAGTTGGAACTGACTTGAGGACACATTAACAACAACATTTTAACAAGATCCCACCTGGTGGGATCTTGTTAAAATGTGGGTTCTACCTCAGTATATCTGGGGTGGAAATGTAAGTTCTCAGCAGGAGGTCAAACCAGAACAAACCAGTTCGAAGCCCTGCTTAGAACCGAGAATGGTGAGACTTTGTCTTGCTTACTTTGGACGTATTATCAGAAAAGACCAGTTACTAGAAAAAGACATGAGGTGTGCTAAAGTACAGGGTCAGCAAAAACTAGGGAAATCCTCCATGAGATAGATTAACATGTGGCTACAACATTGGGCTCAAACATACCAGATCGTGAGGTTGATGAAGGATAGGGCAACGTTTTGTTATGTTATACATAAGGTCTCCATGAGTCAGAGCCAATTCAATGGCAAATAGCAACAACAACATGTAAGAACATTTTTGTCTCTTTCATTTTATTTCATTTATTTTTTATATTGTCTAGGACTTCCAATATAATGCTGAACATGTTGTTGTTGTTGTTAGATGCGTCCAGTTGATTTTGACTCTTATCGTCCCTAGGTGACAGAGTAGAACTGCCCCACAGGATTTTCTAGATGGTAATCTTTATGGACAGAGCCCTGATGGTGCAGTGGTTAAGCCCTTGGCTGCTAACTGAAAGGTTGGCATTCGAACCCACCAATCGCTGTGTGGGAGAAAGATGTAGTAGTCTGATTCCGTAAAGACTACGGCCTTGGAAACCCTATGGCACAGTTCTACTCCATCCTACTGGGTCTCTATGAGTTGGAATCAACTCAACAGCAATGAGTAATCTTTATGGGAGAAGATTGCCAGGTCTTTCTCGTGCAGAGCTGCTGGGTGCATTTGAACAGTCAACTTTTCAGTTAACAGTGAGTGCTTAACCACTGGCATCCACATCTAGTTCCTCACTTTAATGGGAATGCATCTAAGTTTTACATTACATATGATATTTCCTGAAGATTTTTATATTTATTCTCTATTAGTTTATAAATTTTTTTTCTATTCCTAGCTTGCTAAGAGTTTCATTTGTTTGTTTTTGCTGTCGTTTTAATTTGCTTTGTGTTTTAATTATGAATGACCATTACTTTATCTCAGCAACGAGCCAAAAGGTTGGCAGTTCATACCCACCCAGAGGTACCTTGCAAGAAAGGCCCGGTGACTTGCTTCCAAAAGGTCACAGCCATGAACACCCAATGGAGTGCCAGGCTACTCTGCAATGGATTGGGTTGCCATGAGTCAGACTCGATTTGACTGCAACAGTTTTTTTTTTTTTTTTTTTTAAATTAACACAATATATACTTTTTCTCCTTTAATCTGTTAGTGTGCTGTATTTCGATAATATATTTCATAATTTTGAACCAATCTAAATTTCTGAGACACTCTGCTTGGCCTTGATATATTCCCCTTTAATATACTGATAAACTGGATTTGCTAATATCTTATTTAGGACTTTTATGTCTATGTTCACAAGTGAGATTGGTCTGGAATTTTTTTTTCTTATAAAGTATTTTTCTTGTTTTCATATCAACGCTATACTCATGTCAAAAAAGGTGGCTTGGAGAGCTTCCCTTCTTTTTTAAGTTTCTGGAAAAATTCGTTTTATTTCTGTACATAAGCTATAACTCACTCATAAAAACACGTGGATATAGTGCCTCTTTTTTCTTAAAGGAGAGAAGAATTTTGATTAATAATTCAACATTTTAATATTTATTATTTTATTTAGGTTTCTATATTTTTGTGTAAGTTATTGTTGTTTATGTTTTTCTAGAATATCTAGGTTTAAAAATGTTATGGCATAAGTTGTTCACAGCATTCCCATATAATAATAGTAATAATAATGATAATGGTGATGATGATGATGATAATAATAATAATTTCTCCATGAAAACTGAATTAAGAAAATCTAATAGAAATCAGAAATTAGTACACTGAAAACAAAGAAATAACAGAGTATCAACAAAACTAAAGGAGTCTGTCTTATAAAACAGAAAAAGCACTATCAATATTGATCAGTTAAAAACAGAAATCACAAAAGGAAGTATTAAGAATGAAGAGGTGTCATAATGTAGCTATTTCAGTTTTATTCAGTTATTTTTTTCTCTAGTTTCTTAAACTCAAAGGTTAATTAATTAATTTTAAATTTTACTTGAACGTACATTTAAGTTAGTCATTTCTTTCTAAATACCACTCCAACCCCTTGTTAGAGCAGAGTGTCCATTGTCATTCTTTTCCATTTTAATTTCCTCTTTAACCAGTGAGTAATATAGGAACGCATTTTGGGTTTGCAAATGTATTTTTACCTATATTTTAATTGTGAGTTTCTATTTAAATTTCCTTATGAAGTACAGTTCTTATCATATGGATTGTTAGACATTTTGAAAACCCACTTTGTGATCTACTATGTGATCAACTTTCATAAAGTTTCCACAGGAACTTAAAAACATTTTCGTTCATTGGGTGTAATGTTCTAAAGATAAATATGTATATGTCTTGCTGATTTTTTTATTAAAATCTCTTGTGGTCTAAGATTTTTTTCTTTGCTGATAGGGGACTGTTAAAATATCCTACTCTAATATTGTGGATTTATTAATTTCTCATTATTCTGTCAGTTTTATTTTATTTTGAAAATAAAATCAGTAAGTAAGCAAATAAGTTTATACTTGTTATAATTTCTTGGTGGAATAGTTCTTTTATTATTATAAAGTGTTCCTTCTTACCTCTTATAATAATTCTGTCTTGAATTCTGCTTTGTCTTCCATTATTTTGCCAAAGCAGCTACTATTTGCTCAATATAACTTCCCTACCTTTGTTTTCAGCATTTCCAAAAGTCTTTTATAAGCAGATATTAGCTGTATTTTAATCTGCATATATGTTTTCTGTATATATTTTACCTACTGAGATGGGAAAATCTCCATCAGGGGGCTAACTTTCTTCTTCACTTTGACTAGAAGTCCTCTGCTGGGCTTTTGATGGGAGCTGGAAGTAGAAGCCAGGGTGCTGGTATCCCACGTTACTAATCCTTATAAATGTTGGAAACCCTATGAGCTTGTGAAATGGTTGAATAGATTATCGCACCTCTTCATGATATTAGGTTAGTAGAAGGGCCTATGGGTAGAAGCAGAATTTTCCTGAAAATTCAGGAGGCTTGATTTCTTAAGTGTGGCTGACAAAAGGTATCGGTTAAATTTTTTCCTCTAATAAACATGAGGAAAACCAGTGACCTAGAATGAAGGAGAAGCTCTAACATGTCACAAAAAGTAATGTTTTACATCATTAATTATCTGAAGAAGAAATGAATAAACACAGAATTAGTTTATCTGAAGTAAAAAAAGACAGCAGTAGAGAAAATAAATTGATTATCATCAGAGGTAACTTAGCTTAGAAGACAATTTGACATCACTTTAGGGACGTGTGTCTTTTGTACTTTTCTCAGAGAGGACAGAAAGGAGTCTCTCCTCTAAAAGTTTTGCTTATATGTTTTGGTATCTTGGAACTTTACCCAGCTGCCTGTTGGGTAGAAGCCGTCCAACCCTGATAATCATTTCTCGTTGACCTGGTTTGCAATGATTATACTTTTAACATTTAAGAGCATCTTCCTTCTAATTATACTCTTTGGTTTAACTGCTGCTGGAGCTGCAGAAATAAATCAAGTTAGCAATGATAACTCAATCCCAGTGTGTATTTAACTGAGACTATCTGGTGAAGAACACAATGTTCACTTCTGTCTAATATGCAATAGGGTATGTGAAACGGGACAACTGGTAATGAGCTAAAACATTTATTTAGTAAATATGAGTCCTATTTTAATTATGGAAATTGATATGGGGGTTTTAGGTTTCCAATATTAATATCTTGTTTACATACTTGCATGATAGTATTTTTGGATCATGTTAGCACTTGTAGGGTAAGACAGATGTTCTGTTTCTGCTGCTCTAAAGACCGATGTATATGTCAGTCTACAAAACAGCAGAAAAGGCACAGCTCTGTAATAATTCTCAGCTGTCTAGACTGGCTGAAGTTTGTTTCTCATTTTAATATCTTTTTCATCGAAATCTTCAGGGCAAAATAATAGCCTGCCCACATCAACTACTTCCTAGCTATGCACTCTTCTACTAAACTGGTAAGGGACATCTTCTAACTTCATTTAAGCCACTCAGTCTCAGCATGACTTAAAGTTACTTATATAACAAATTAAGGAAAATAAGAAAAATGAAATAAGTTTTTATAATTCAAAATCAGTCATTTTCTTGTTTTTGTGTTCAGGTTATATCTTTCTTTTTGATTTAAAATATCACTTTGAAAAATAATAAGATGGAGATAGACTTTGGGAAATTTTTAATGTACTTGCTTGGCAAAATAAATCAATAATTTAAGTAACTCTCCCGATTAACTTTTCTAATATTACAGGATTTGAAATGTAAAACCCTGGGAGTCATGTACTCAAGTCATTCTTTGGGAGTAAAACTAGTTCTTTCAGAGCATAAGCAGATTAAGTGATATGCTTAACACTACAAAGGGAGTATTCCCAGGATTCTTAGGGAATGGATACAGGTATCTCATTAAATAAAGTATATTTCGCTTGAATACATTGAAAATGTTCTTTGGCTATTCCGTGATCTACCTACCAGTTGTGGTCAAAACCGCATGTTGCTGTTGTTAGGTGCCATCATTGGTTCCAAGTGAAAGAGACATTACATACAACAGAACAAAACACTGCCCAGCCCTGTGCCATCCTCACAATGGTTACTATGTTTGAGCCCATCATTTCAAACACTGTGCCACTATATCTCATTAAGGGGCTTCCTTTCTTTTGCTGACCCTCTCCTTTACCAAGCACGGTGTCCTTCTCCAGGGACTGGTCCCTCCTGATAACACGTCCAAAGTACATGAGACAAAGTCTCACCAACTCGCTTCTAAGGAGCATTCTGGCTATACTTCTTCCAAGACAGATTTGTTTGTTCTTCTGGCAGTCCACGGTATATTTAATATTCTTTGCCAACACCATAATTCAAAGGCATCAATTCTTCTTTGATCTTTCTTATTCATTGTCCACCTTTCACATGCATATGAGACGGTTGAAAATACCATGGCTTGGGCCAGGCACACATTGGTCTTCAAAGTGACATCTTTGCTTTTTAACACTTTAAAGAGGTCTTTTGCAGCAGATTTACCCAATGCAATATGTTGTTTGATTTCTTGACTGCTGCTTCTATGGGCACTGATTGTGGATCCAAGTAATATGAAATCCTTGACAACTTCAATATTTTCTCTGTTTATCATGTTGTAGCTTATTGGTCTAGTTGCGGGGATTTTTTTTTTTTTTTTTTAATGTTGAGATGTAATCCATACTGAAGGCTGTAGGTTTTACTGATCTTCATCAGTAAGTGCTTCAAGTTCTCTTCACTTTCAGCAAGCAAAGTTGTGTCATCTGCATGTCACAGCCTGTTAATGAGTCTTCCTCCAATCCTGATGCCATTTCTTTTCATAGTCCAGCTTCTCAGGTTATTTGCTCAGTGTCATGGATTGAATTATGTCCCCCAAAAAATGTGTGTGTCAGTTTGGCTGGGCCATGATTCCCAGAATTGTGTGGTTGTCCTCCACTTTGTGATTGTAATTTTATGCTAAAGAGGATTAGGGTGGAATTGTATAACATCCTTACTAAGGGCACATCCCTGATCCAATGTAAAGGGACTTTCCCTGGGGTGTGGCCTACACTACCTTTTATCTCTCAAGAGATAAAAGGAAAGGGAAGCAAGCAGAGAGTTGGGGACCTCATACCACCAAGAAAGCAGTGCCGGGAGCAGAGCACGTCCTTTGGACCTGAGGTTCCTGTGCTGAGATGCTCTCTGACCAAGGGGAGACTGATGCATCACAAGGAGCTTCCTCTAGAGCTTCTTC
This sequence comes from Dugong dugon, assembly GCA_030035585.1. Taxonomy (NCBI): domain Eukaryota; kingdom Metazoa; phylum Chordata; class Mammalia; order Sirenia; family Dugongidae; genus Dugong; species Dugong dugon. Next base: position 72,198,989 of record CM057460.1, read on the forward strand.
TGGAGCTGATGCCCTGAATTTGGACTTGTAACCTACCTGACTGTGAGAAAATAAATTTCTCTTTGTTAAAGCCATCCATTTGTGGTATTTCTGTTAGAGCAGCACTAGATGACTAAGACACTCAGCTTACAAACTGAATAAGTACAGTGAAAGGAGACCACACCTTTCTTGATTTTTAACCACTCAGTATCCCCTTGTTCTGTTCAAACTTCTGCCTCTTGGCCTATGTACAGATTCCTCATGAGCACAATTAAGTGTTCCAGAACTCCCATTCTTCGCAATATTATCCATAATTTGCTAGGATCTACACAGTTGAATGTCTTTGCATAGTCAATAAAACACAGGTAAAAATCTTTCTGGTATTCTCTGCTTTCAGCCAAGATCCAGCTGACATCAGCAATCATATCCCTCATTCCACATCCTCTACTAAATCCAGCTTGAATTTCTGACAGTTGGCAGTTCCCTGTCGGTGTACTTCTGCAACTGCTTTTCAATGGTCTTCAGCAAAATTTTACTTGTGTGTGATATTAATGATATTGTTTGAAAATCTCCACATTCTGTTGGATCACCTTTCTTTGGAAAGGGCACAATATGAGTCTGTTCCAATGCGTTTGCCAGGTAGCTGTCTTCCAAATTTTTTTTGCGTAGATGAGTGAGGGCTTCCAGCCTTGCATCAATTTGTTGAAACATCTCAATTGGTATTCCATCAATTCTGTAGGCTTGTTTTTCACCAATGCTTTCAGTGCAGCTTGGACTTCTTTCTTCAATACCATTGGTTCTTGATCATATGCTACCTCCTGAAAAGGGTGAACGTTGATCTCCTGATGCTTCCCACATTGTTCAATAGTTTCCCCGTAGAATCCTTCAATATTGCAACTCGAGGCTTGAATTTTTTCTTCAGTTTCTTCAGCTTGAGAAATATCAAGCGCACTCTAACCTTTTGGTTTTCTAACTCCAGGTCTTTGCACATTTCATTATAATACTTTGTCTTCTTATGCTGTCCTTTGAAATCTTCTGTTCAGCTCGTTTACTTCATCATTTCTTCCATTCGCTTTAGCTACTCTACATTCAAGAGCAAGTTCCAGAGTCTCTTTTGACATCCATTTTGGTCTTTTCTTTCTTTCCTGTCTTTTTAATGACCTTTTGCTTTCTTCATGGATGATGTCCTTGATATCATCCCACAACTAGTCTAGTTTTCAGTCATTAGTATTCAGTGTGTCAAATTTAGTCTTGGCATAGTCTTTAAAGTCAGGTGAGATATACTTAAAGTTGTATTGTGGCTCTTATGGACTTATTCTAATTTTCTTCACCTTTGACTTAAACTTGCATATGAGCAATTGATGGCCTGTTCTGCAGTTGGCCCCTGAACTCGTTCTGACTGATGGTACTGGGCTTCTCCATTGTCTCTTTTCACAGACGTAGTTGATTTGATTCCTGTGTATTCCATCTGGTCAGGTCCATGTGTATAGTTACCATTTTTGTTGTTGAAAAAGGTATTTGCAATGAATAAGTTATTAATCTTGCAAAATTCTATCATGTGATCTCTGGCATCGTTTCTATCACCAAGGCCATATTTTCCAGCTACTGATCCATTTTCTTTGTTTCCAACTTTCACATTCTAACAACCAGTAATTATCAATGCATCTTGATTGCATGTTTGATCAATTTCAGACTGCAGAACTTGGTAAAAATCTTCAGGTTCTTCATCTTTCTCATTAATGTTTGGTACATAAATTTGAATAATATTTATATTAACTGGTCTTCCTTGTAGGTGTATGGATATTAGCTTATCACTCACAACGTTGTACTTCAGGATATATCTTGAAATGTTCTTTTTGAATGTGATGCCATTCCTCTTCAATTTGTCATTCCTCATAGTATACCATATGATTGTTCAGTTCAAAATGGCCAATACCAGTCCTTTTCAGCTCACTAATTTTTGACCACTTGCAATTTTCCTAGATTCATACTTCATAATTCCACATTTCAATTATTAATGAATGTTTATGGCTGTTCCTTCTCGTTTTGAGTCATGCCACCTCAGCAAATGAAGGTGCCTAAAGCTTGCCTCCATCCATATCATTAAGGTCGACTCTATTTGAGGAGACAGCTCTTCCCCGGTCATATTTTGATTTCCTTCCAACCTGAGGAGCTCATGTTCTGGCACTATATCAGACAATGTTCCACTGCTATTGATAAGGTTTTCACTGGCCAATATTTTCAGAAGTAGACTGCCAGGTCCTTCTTCCTAGTCTGTCTTAGCCTGGAAACTCTGCTGAAACCTGTCTACCATGGATGGGCGACCCTGCTGGTATTTGATATACCAGTGTCACAGCTTTCAGCATCACAGCAACATGCAGGCCACCACAATAGGACAAACTGACAGGCGAGTGGTAGCAAAACCTAACAGCATCCATAGCCAATTTCCCTTGAGTCAATCCCGACTCATAGCGATCCTATAGGACAGAGTAGAATTGCCCCATACAGTTTCCAAGGAGCAGTTAATAGAAATGGGCAAATGGGCCTGTAAGGAATTTAGGCCAAAGCAAGGCACCTGAGTGTTGAGACAGAATCAGGACTAGTAGTTTCCTGCAATAAAAATGGAAAACATGTGAACTGGTTTTGCCCTTGGCATCTTGGGCTTGCTCATACCATGGGTAGTTTCTCTGAGATGATTCAGATTGTCTTTTGAGAGAAATACATGAAATACATGAAAAATCATGAGACTTGTCCAAGTTGACAAGCTCACTATCTTTGGAAAATTAAGCAATAAAAGCTCTTAAGCCAATATGTATGAATATCTACACATACACACAGAGAGATCCAGTTTACTTTTTTTAAGCTTCCATTTTGGCCATCCTGACATATGTTCCAAATTGGTACATGCTCCATGTAGTGCAAGACCTAGGTAATGAGGAAGAGGACAGTTAAGGTAAAAACCTCCCCAGGGCTTTAGTCCTTTTGATTTGGGCAAATAGATGATAATGTCTCTAAAACATCCCACTAATGCTCAAAGTCGACTTCCTCAGTTGGAAGTGCCCTTAAAATGAAGACTGTAATAGGCAATTGAAAGGGGTCTGCCTCACAGGAATGCTGTTTTTATTTAAATGTAATATTTTTATGAAAAAGAAAGGGAAGCTCCTTTATAAATACAAATGATGGCTTGCTTTTGTTTCACAGAACATTGAGAGATGTTAGGTATTGTGATTATCTATTCACATACATACACACGTGCATTTATTTGTGAGTGTACAACCCCATTCTATGTATTTGTATGCGAGTCAGAGATATAACCTTTTATAAACTTCACTATATTCAGTACTTCCAAGTTTATGGAGGCTGATAAAAAAAATGAAAGTCATCCCTAAGTGAGGGACTTTTCATAATTGATGATTTTGAACTTCAGTGGCAAGAAATGACCTTCTAATCTTCTGGTCATTCCTGTGGACAGAGAATTTAGGGTCTTTTATCTGTCACGAGCAGGGCTTTGAACCAGTTCATTTCAGTTTGAACCCCTGCCGAGAATGTGCATTTCTACCCCAGATATACTGAATCAGAGTCTACATTTTAACATGATCTCCAAGTGATTCTTAAATATAATACATTTTGAGAACTACTGCTCTACTAGTGGTTCTCAGGATTGGTCCCTAACTAGCAGTATTAGTATCACCTGAGAACTTGTTAGAAATGTAAATGACTCATGAGCCACACTATTTATGGCATAGCCCCGAAACAATGGGTCTTCCCATATGTTCAAATTATGTGCTTCTTGCAGGTTATAATCACAACTTGGGCTTCCTTTTGGGAACAGTGTATACCAGACCACTTGTTCCAGTGTTTCAGATTTTGTGTTTTATAGTGTTCATAACTTGTTGGGGCTTTGTTTTTAGACTAAGAGACATTTTTAATAAATGGTATGAAAGCCTCAAGTCTTTGATGACTTAGTGATGATAACTCGTGTTCCTGTTAGAAACCTGTCACCAAAACGGCTTAATTATTGGGGTGGTTTAATAAGCAATCAGGTTACAGTGATTCATTGGAAGTGGCATAGTTGGGTTCTTTTGCAAAGTGACTGGGCTGCTAGAAGGCAATGCTCCTCAATCAACAGAAACCTGGGCAAAGGCATTCTCCCCCCAGCTTCCTCACTTACTGCAATAAAGGAAATATGAAACCCTGAGCAAGCAAATTAATTTTACAAAGCACTTAGAAGCTGAATTTAAAGTGCCAGTGGAGATCACTGAAAAACTATGTTGAGTGCTTTTAGAGAAAATTCTACTTACCACCCTGTTATGCACAATAGATGCAGTTTTATAACTGGCAGAGAGTCAGATAGACTTTAGGAGGAGGACAGTTAACAGAGTGTAAGACGATGAATACAGGGCAAACATGATTCCCACGTGTTGATTACAGATTAGGACTATCCATTGGGATGTAAAGTACATTATCCTAATCCATGTTTTACAAATTGTTCCAGAGATTTGTCCAGAGACATCAGATGACGTCCCTGAAGCTCACAAGTTATTTTCTGACCACTTTATTTATAAATAGAATGACCACATAAATTATCATTCAAAATTTTATCTGGGAAGAATGTGAAATCAGATGGAATGCTGGGACTCTACTGGGCACAATGAGAAGTATGGCCACTGTACTTATGAACAACTTGCCGAATGGTCTAGGTGTCTGAGGATAGAAGGAGTGTCTGATGGATCTTCTGCTGCCTCTCAGTATGAACAGGGAAAGGTGATTATCGATAATTTCTCCATTCCTTTTCCACATGCTCCTGTCCAGGCAGCAGCAAGCTGAAAGACCAAACCTGTTCCTTTGAATCAACTCCAACTCATGATAACCCCATATGTGTTGAGTAGAACTGTGCTGAGCTATATGTGTTGAGCTATATGGTAATGACAAGAGAACACTCATTAGATTAACGTTGGTGGATATCAACACTTCAGGGCTTTGGCATGAGTCCAACTTAATGAATATATACAATAAGGTATATTGGGATATTACCTGACAATGTGGAATGGAAGATAAGCATGATCATGATTCTTTTAAATAAAATTTTGTTACCTTCACCAGGTGCTATTCCATTGACCCGTAATCCTAGACGTGTTTGCTTCTGAAATGTCACTGTGCTGTTTATTCATCATAAGAATTCTGCTACTTGTCAGAATTCTCATTTTTTAGAGATAATTAATGATAAGCAATGTGGCAAAATTTCCACAAAATCATCGTGGAAGAAAATTTTTCCTATAAATGCTAGCCATCCTATCTTCCTGTTCTCTAAGTAGATCACTAAATGTATACGTAAGAATCACCCAAGGATCTTGTTAAACTGTAGATCTATACATAAGAATCACCTGGAGATCTTGTTAAACCATAGATTCTGATTCTGATTTCTCAGGTAGCAATGCAGATTCTCAGCAGGGGGTCAAATCAGAAAGAACAGGTTCAAAGCCTTGGTTAAATCACAAATTTCTGGGACCTACCCCCAGAGTCTCTGATTCAGTAGTGGAGTAGAGTCCAAGAAATTTTATTGCTTACACTGCTGCTGTTCCAGGGTCCACACTTTTAAAACTACTGATGCAGAGGAACAAGGTAAAGTCCTATTGTGTGTGTAGAGATTTTTCTAACCATTACTCTGAAATATACTGTAAATTTAAAACAGCTTTCAAGTCACCACATGACTAAATAGTTTTTATTCATCCAGGGGTTAGATAAGCCATTTCTCTTAGCCACATTTCATCACAAATTGGGAAAAGCAAGAGAAGAAACAAATTGGTTCTTTCAATCTGAATGTCCTCAAGTTCTAAATAATTTCTAAAATTGAAGATGTGTCATGAGAAAGTTATTGCAGGCATTTCTCACCAATGCAAAACTGGAGAATTTGATTACCTTTGCCTGTTTGGTTATACAATAGCCAGGATTCTGTCTCAAATATTTCAGTAAGAGAAGATGCAACAAACAAAATTAGATTTTTTTTCCTGGGGATTTAAAGACCAAACTAATTCTAGTGAAGACCCCTTGGACGTCTGAGTCTCAGGAAAGCTTCAGTGTCCTCAGGAAAAGTATGAAAGAGCCTCTCTCTTTAACTTCTGAGAGAGAAAGAGACCAATAGACCTACTACCCTGAAGATTTTCTTTCAGTAGTCTAAATATTTTCAACTAACAGCATCTAATTAGATTACACGAAGAATCAGCCCAGTCAGTGTACTTTAGGTTGGCACTGGAATCTTTGAAGCTTTTCCATTCACAGACTTTCCATTGGCTTTTTTCCACCTCCATCCTTACTTTGGTTGTTTCTTTTAATTTAACTATTCATAATTGAATAATTTTAGTTTCATTTCCATTGTGGACTCTCTCACTTTGCTTAATTGAAATGAATGTTTTAAGATACATACTTTATATCAGTACTTTACTAAATGACTCATTTATTTTATTTTAATTTTTATTGTGCATTAGGTGAAAGTTTACAGAGCAAATTAGTTTCTCATTTTATAGTTTGTACATAAAGTGTTTCATGACATTGGTTTTACTCCCCACAATGTGCCAACATTCCCCTCATTTCCGTCCTTGGTTCCCTGTTTCCATTTGTCCTGAATTGCTACTCTTCCCTGACTTCTCATCTTTGCCCTTGTGCAAATGTTGCCCTTTGGATCTCATATAATTGCTTGTTCTAAGGAGCACGTTCCCCTCAGCTGTTATTGTTTATTTTATGGGCCTGCCTATAGTTTGGCTGAAGGACGATCTCCGGGAATCACTTCAGTTCCAGTTCAGAAGGGTGTCTTAGGGCCATAGTCTTGGGGGTTCCTGAAGTCCCTATCTGACAAGTAAGTCTGGTCTTCCTTGCAAATTTGATTTTTTGTTCTGCATTTTTTTCTCCCACTCTGTCTGGGACACTCCATTGTGATCCCAGTCAGAGCGGTCAGTAGTGGCAGCCAGGCACCATCTAGTTCTCCTGGTCTCAGGGTCATGTAGGCTGTGGTTCATGTGGTCCACCAGTCCCCTGGACCAATTACTCCCTGGGGTCTTTGGTTTTGATTCTCCTTTGCTCTGGATGGTAAGAGACCAATAGTTGTATCTTAGATGGCTGCTCGCAAGCTTGTACAACCCCAAATGCTACTCACTGAAGTAGGATGAGGAAATTTCTCTTTATGACCTATGTTGTGCCAATTGACGTAGATTTCCCCTGAGTCTATGGTCCTTCACCTTCAAACCTAGGAACTTCGTCCCTTGAGGCGTTTGGTTATGTCTAAGAAGTTGCCCTGACTCTGGCCCTTGTATGCTCTATTGTCTATATTATTGTATAAGCAGAACCTACAGTTATATATGTACAAATATCCACCACCAAACCTATATCTGCAGGTGGATGTGTTTCCTTAAACCCTCCCACACCTCATGGCATATCTATCTACTTATGTATCCATCTGTAAGTTAGTGGTTGTTAATACTCTTGTTGCAGGACTGTCTATGCTATAGTAATAACCATTGTTGTCCTTTGTTCTTGCATTACCCACGTTTGTCATGTTTTGCTGACTTCCCCCATGTTATGCATTGCCTTTTCCTTCACCAATATTAACACATATCTTCTATCAATTTGGTAATTTTCCCTCCCTATGCCCCCATCCCTGCTAACAACTCAAGAAAGAGTGTATGTATGTGTAAACCTTTTCTTATCTCTTTATAGTAGTGGTGTCGTCAATACTAAACTTTTTGTGATTGACTTATTTCACTCAGCTTAAAGGCCTCCAAATTCATCCATGTTGTGAGATGTTTCATGGATTTGTCTTTATTTTTTATCTTTGCATAGTATTATTCCGTTGTGTGTATGTACCACAGTTTGTTAATTCATTCATCTGTTCATGGGCACCTAGGTTGTTTCATATTTTTGCTGTCGTGAATTATGCTGCAATAAACATGGGTGTGCATATGTATATTCATGTCACAGCTCTTATTTCTTTAGGGTATGTACCTAGGAGTCATGTAGTGTTTTTATTTCTAACTTTTTAAAGAAGCACCATAGCATTTTCCAAAGTGGTTGTACCATTTTACATTCCCTCCAGCAGTCCAGCAGTGTATTAGAGTTCCAATCTCTCCACAACACCTCCAAAATTTGGTATTTTCTGATTTGTGCCAGTAGTGTTGAGGTGAGATGGTATCTCATTGTAGTTTTGATTTATATCATTCTAATGGCTAATGATCACAAACATTTCTTCATGGGTTTGTTTGTTGTCTTTTTTGTTGAAGTGTCTGTTCATATCCTTTGCCAATTTTTTAATTGGGTTGTTTGTCTTTTTGTTGCTGAGTTGTTGAAGTTTTCTATAGATTTTAGAGATTAGGCCCTTTTTGGATATGTCATAGCCAACAATTTTTTCCCAGTGTGTATATTCTTTTTCTACTCTTTTGAAACAGTCTTTTGATAAACATAAGTGTTTAGTTTTTAAGAGATCCCGTTTATCTTGTTCATTTTCTGCTTTTTGTGCATTTTAGTTATGTTTGGTATTCTATTTAAGCCATATATTAGGACCCTATGTTTTCTTCCATGATCTTTACAGTTTTAGGTTTCATACTTAGGTCATTGATCCATGTTGAGTTAGTTTTTGTATATGTTGTTTTTGTTAGGTGCTATTGAGTTGGTTCCAACTCATAGCAACCCCATGTACTACAGAATGAAATATTGCCCGGCCCAGTGCCATGCTTACAATTGTTGTTATGCTTGAATCCATTGTTGCAGCCACTGTGTCAATCCATCTTCTTGAGAGTCTTCCTCTTTTTTGACGACTCTGTACTCTACCAAGCATGTTGTCCTTCTCCAGGGACTGATTCCTCCTGACAACATGTCCAAAGTATGTAAGACACAGTCATGCCATTCTTCCTTCTAAGGAGCACTCTGGTTGTACTTCTTCCAAGACAGATATGTTAGTTCTTTTGGCAGTCCATGGTATACATTGTTTGCCAACACTACAATTCAAAGGCATCATTCTTCTTCAGACTTCCTTATTCATTGTCCAGCTTTTGTGGTGTTGACAGTTGCTTTGTTCTGCTTAAATTTCTGTGCTGAGTTCTTTTTGTTTGTGGATTTTATTTTCATTTCTTTTGTTATTGTTGATTTTGTGTTTACTTAGTTTCTTCTTTTTTATTTTGATGAGTAGGTTAGTTAACTTTCCTTGTGGTTATCTTGAAATTTACCTTTATCTTCCTAAGTTTAAACCAGTCTTCTATTTCTTGGTATCGCCCTGACTTCCTATCCATATGAAAGTTGTATAATTACACTGTTTATTCCCTCTTTTTGTTTTGAGCTTGTAGTCATCGACACATCTGGTTCCCTGTTTTTAGTCTTTTAGCTTTGTTTTATTTTTTAGCATTTTCTATCCAAGTTGGTATCTAGCTGATCTATCATGTGTCCTAATCTCAGATTGTGGTCTGACGTTGTTGGTCCTCTATTTGAAGGACTCCTTTTAATATTTCTTTGTAAATTTGGTCTGGTTTTTACTAATTCCCTTAATTTCTGTTTATCAGGAAATGTCCTAATTTTCACCATCATATTTGAGAAACAATTTTGCTGGATATGTAGTTGTTGGCTGGCAATTTTTTTCTTTCAAGGTTTTACATATGGCGTCCCATTACTTCTTGCCTGCATTGTTTCTGCTCTGTCATCAGAGCTTAGTTTTATTGGTTCCCCTTTGTAGGTGAATTTTCATTTATCCTTAACTGCTCTCAGGATTCTTTGTTCGTCTTTGGTTTTGGCAGGTTTGATTATGATATGTCTTGGAGACTTTCTTTTGGGATCTATCCTATATGAAGTTCCTTGAGCTTCTTGGATGGATATCTTCTTGTCTTTCATGATATTAGGGAAGCTTTCTTCCAGCAAATCTTCAATAATTCTTTCTGTGTTTGTCCCCTTCCCCTCCTCCATTCTGTAACTCCAATCAGATACAAGTTTTTCCTCTTAATAGTGTCCCACATAATTCTTAGACTTTCTTCATTTTTCTTCAGTCTTTTTTCTGACTTTTCCTCAAACAAATTGGTGTCAAGGGATTTGTCTTCAATTTCACTGATTCTATCTTCCATTGTGTCAATTCTTCATCTATATTCTTCTATTGAGTTGTCTATTTCTAAGATTTTCTCAATCTTTTAGATTTATAGCTGCTGTTTTGTATAGTTTCTAATTGTCTGTTTATTTTGTCATTTTTTTCTTGTATTGTTTTCCTGAATTCTTCTATTGCTTTGTCTGTGTTTTCCTCGATTTTGCCTGCTTTTTCCTTCATTTTATCTATGCTTTTCTTGGCTTTATCCATGTTTTCCTTGATCTCTTTCTTGATCTCTTGGAGAGTCCTGTATATTAGTCTTTTGGATTCTTTGTCAGGCAGTTTCCTTGCCATTTCTTCCTCTGGAATGTTTTATGGTTCTTTATTTTGTTCACTTGCTGGAGCCATCTTGTCCTGCTTCTTTATGTGATTGAATATTGTCTGTTGTCTCTAAGGCATCAAGAAGTTATTATATTTGTTTATCTACTGTATGTTTGTTTGCTGCATCCTGAATTTTTGTTTTGTTTTGATATATTCGAGCAGGCTGGGCATTTGGGCTACTCTGCTGCTTATCCGGCCACTTTGAAGCTCTCATCTCCTATGTCTGGGTGGGTGGGGCAGCGACTGAGTGTGTGAGTTTGGGTCCCTGTTTGATGGTTTTGCTGGGCTGCTGTGGATGTAGAAGGCATTTCTGGTGAGGTAATGTATCTGTCCAGCGAGTCACCTGGCCGTGGGTGCATGGGGCATTCTCCCTGATTGCTGAGTTAGGTGTTGTGTGTGTGTTTTGCTGATTTCCAGGTGGTCAGACTCAAGGGTGCCTGGGTCATGGGTCACCAGGTGAATGGTGCAGAAACTTTCTCCAATGGTCCCAGGCAGAAATAGCTGCACAGTGGTGTTTGGAGAGCGCACAAGTCTCTGGTTGTGGGGAAGGAGGATGCAGGGGGTGAGCCATGGGGAATGTCACCTGTCCACATGTGCCCAGTTGGAGGGTGTGCCCCTGTCCATTAGAGTTCATCATAAGGAGGTTGTGCAGCTGGTCTTTGGGCATCTGGTTCAGGTGGCTGTAGGGTATAGATGGCACTGTCAGTCCTCAAGTCCCTGCTGCAAGTGGATGGAGGGTGTAGGAGGCACCTCCGGTCTTCAGGTTCCCAGTGCAGGTGGCTGGAAGGAGTGTGTGGCAGCGTCAGCCCTCAGGCCCACAGCACAGGTGACTGGAGTGAATGGGAAGCACTTTTCAACCCTCAGGCCCCCAGCACGGGTGGCCAGAGGGAGTAGAGGGCCTTGTAGGCCGGTGGGTCCCTAGCACTAGTGGCTGGATGAAGGCATGGGCGCCTACAGACCATGGGCTACAGGCTTAGGGAGTAGGGCAGTGGTGAATCCTTCTGGACTGTGATCATGATAGAGGAGGCAGGATGTGTAAGGAGGCTGAGAGTACTCTCCAGGGGGTCTAGTGAGGGTGTGGTGAGTGGGTTTCATGCACTGGACCTTCACTAGGCTGGAAACGCTCTTGCCTGGTTCTGGTCATGAATGCAGAGTTGCTTCTGGTTGGCTGCACCAGGTGATGAGTGTTTCAGCTGGGAATGCTGCTTGCTGCATCTCAATATAGCCTTGCTGTGCAGGCTTGGCTAATAGGGAGCTTGCACAGGTAACTGGAGGGATTTTCAGGCCAGTAGGCCCCTAGCATGAGTGGCTGAGCAAAGGGGCAGGTGACTCTAGACCGTGAGTACCCACCTTAGGGGGTGAGGCAGTGGTTAGTGTCACTGGACTATTATCATGAGCAGGGAGGGAGCATGGGCAAGACGAGTGGGATTACCCCACAGGCCCTTGGACCTCTGGCACAGGGGGCTGGTGTGGGCGAGGTGAGTAAGTTGTATGTACTCGACCTTTGTCAGAGGTAATCATCTCTGATTTTTTATCATCATAAACTAGTTTTACTCAGTTTTAAATTTATGTCAATGGAATCAGACTGTATATATTCTTTTGTGTCTGGCTTCCTTCACTCAACATTAAGTTTGTGATACTCATCCTTGTTGTAGCAAGTAACAATAGTTGGTTCTATTCCATTATCATATAATATTCTATTAATTGAATATAACACAATTTATTATTACAAGATAATTTACTATTTAATTAAGAAGAATAATAAAGCTTATAACATATGTATAAATAGTATGAATGAAAAAATAACACAAAGACTAGAATGGGAGAAAGAACAGTGTTAAAAAGTTCTTATAATGTATGTAAAGAGGTATAATACCACTTCAAAGCAGATTTCAATAAGCTGGAGAGGTATATTAAAATCTTAATCAAGTTTTAATACAAGAAAACAGAGTCATAGCTAATAATACAACAAAAGGAGACAAAATGAAATCTTAAAAAAATACTAAATTTATCCAAAAGAAAAGAAAAAGAGGGAAGAGGGAATAAGGAAGAGATGAGGCAAGTCTAAAACAAACATCAAAATAGTATATTTAAATCTAACCATATCAATAATCATATTAAATGTAAGTGGTCTAAACAACACAATTAAAAGTCAGAGACTGTCTGATTGAATAGAAGGGGGAAAAAAAGACCCAACAATGTGCTGCTTACAAAAACCCACTTTAAATACAAAAACTCAACCAGGTTAAAAGTAAAAATGGTAGACAAAGGAACACCAAAAAACTAAAACCAATTGCCGTCGAGTTGATTCTGACTCATGATGACACCATGTGTTGCAGAGTCGGGTGTGACTATTTGGAAGGAGATTGCCAGGACTTTCTTTTGAAGTGACTTTGGGTAGATTCAAATCATCAAGCTTTCAGTTAGTAGTTGAACACTTAACCATTTGTGCCACCCAGGGATTCCTGAAAGTATACTATGCTAACACTAATCTAAAGGAAGCTGGAGTGGCTATATTAATATAACACAAAGTATATTTCAGAGCAAAAAATATTACCAAGAATAAAGAAATTAATTTCATACTGATTAAAGCATTAATTAATTGAGAGGACATAAAAATGTGAAACATTTATGAACTTAACAGAGTTTCAAAATATACAAAGCAAAAGCTGGTAGAAATGTAAGGATAAATAGATAAATCCACAATTAGAGTTAAATATTTCAATACTCCTCTCTTAGTAAGTAATAGACCAAGTAGATAGAAAATCAGTAAGGATATAGAAGACTTAACACTATCAACCTGATAGATACTTATAGGACATTTAATCAATATCAGCAGAATATACTTTTTTTCTAGGTGCACACAATGCATTTAATAACATAGTCCATATTTTATGCCATAAAACAAGTCTCAATAAATTTGAACACAATTAAGTTGCACAGAGTATGCTCTTTGACCGATATGAAATTAAATTAAAAATCAATAATAGAAAGAATTGAGAATACTTGAATATTCATCAACTAAGTAACTCATTTCTAAATAACCCATGAGTCAAAGTAAAAATAAAAATGGAAATTAGAGTTCAAATGAAATGTTTTTCAGTTCAAATGTTTTGAAATAAAAAATGGAAGTATATTAAACACAAAGTAAGTAGAAGAAAATAGTATATATCAGAGCAGAAATCAATGAAATAAAAAACAGTAGGGACTGTTGTAGACTCCAAAAGCTGTTTTTTTTATTTATCGAAAAAATAAATAAAACTGATACATCTATACAAAACTTACCAAGAAAAAAAATATTCCTTAGAAAATTAAAAATAGAACTACCATATGACCCAGAAATTCCATACCTAGGTATATATTCAATGTACTTAAACACAGTGATGCAAACAGAAATGTGTACACCAATGTTCATTAAAGCACTATTCTCAATAGTCGAAAGGTGGAAACAACCTAAATGTCCATCAACAGATGAACGGATAAACAAAATATGGTACATATATATAATGGAGTATAGAGAAATGAGGTCCTGTTATATGCTACTACATGGGTGAACTTTGAAGACATTATGTTGAGTGAAATAAGTCAATCACGAAAGGACAAATATTGTATGATCTCATGTATATGAAATTACAAAAATAGACAAGTGTATAAAGACCAAAGTTTATTAGTGGTTATCAGGAGCAAGAGGAAGAGAGAGACAAGGAGCCATTGTTTGGGAAGTAGTGAGTTTCTGTTTATTTTGAGGGAAACTCTGGAATCTATTGAGGGTAATGGTTGCAAAATATGATTAATGTAATTGTTGTTACTAAGTTGTACACCTGAAAAAGGTTAAACTGGCAAATGTTATATCTATTTCTTCAAAATATATAAATAAAATTACCTCTGATACTGCTATGTACAACCAAACACCTCATAGGATTTGTTTTCTTGGTTTGGAGGTTTAGGGTTATGGTTGGTGGGCCATTCCAGTCAATTGGTCTAATTGATTTAAGTGCTTTTGTCCTGCTTCCTAGTTTATTGTGTAGTACCTGGGGTCTTAAAATCTTAAGAGTGGCCATCCGAAGTACAATAATTGATCTCTATTTGCTTGGAGCAGCAGAGGAAACAGGAGGATCAGGATTCAGAGGAGGAACTGAAATGCATGTTTAATTGCCTCCATTAACAACTGTCTCCATTGCTATGAGACCAGAAGAATTGGATGGTGCCTAGCTATTATTACTGAATGTTTTGATCAAAGGTTCTATAGAAAAATCCTGACCAAAGAGGGGAAAATGTGGAACAGAATTTCATATTCTCATGAAATCCAGAATTTCTGGAGCTATTGAGGCGGGATGACCCCCTGAAACTATTGTCTTGAGGAAATCTTTAAACATTGAACCTTAAACTGAAGCTATCCCTTGAAGTCATCTTTAAACCAAATAATAGTTTAGATTAATTACTAAAGAATGTCTGCCTTCAGTATTGTGCTTTTTAAAAGAATGATCTATATATGATCAAATTGACAATAGCAACTAGAAGGATTAGATGAGAAAATTAGGGAGGCAGTAATTTTGTGTTAAAGATGGTAAAATAATTTGTAAAGGCATATCAAGAGAGGTGGCACAACTTGAAGAATGTAGCCAATATCACTGAATTGTACATGTAGGAATTGTTGAATTGGTGTGTGTTTTGTTGTGTATATTTTTACCAAAAATAAAATAAAATTAAATTAAAAAAGATACAAATTGCCAATATCAGGAAAAAGAGAGGTGATATCATTACAGTTTCTATAAAAATTCAAAGGATAGTAAAGGATTATTGTTAAAAACTTCATGTCAACAAATTTGATAACTTAGATAAAACGATCAAATTTCTTGAAAGACACAGACTACAAAGGCACATTCAAAAAAGAAATAGAAAAAAAATCAATAGCCATATATCACTTAAAGAAATTGATTTTTTTTGTTAAAAACCTTCCTACAAAGAAAATTCTGGGCTCAGATGGCTTAACTGATGAATCTTACCAAACATTTAAGTAATAAATAACATCAATTTTTCCATACTCTTCCAGAAAATTGAATAAGAGGAAATAAGTACCAACACATTCTATGAAGCTAGCATGGCCCTTATATCAAAACAAGACAGACATTACAAGAAAGGAAAGCTAAGGGTCACTCTTCCTCATGAACATAGCTGTAAAAATTCTTTAACAAAATTATACTGAATTGAATCTAACTATATATAAAAAGGATAAAACATAATGACCAAGTAGGGTTGATTTTAGGAATGCAAAGTTATTTAACATTTAAAAAACAAATCAATGTAATTCACTGTATGAACAAACTAAGGATCAAAAATCATACAATAATTTCAAGAAAAAGTATTTGACAATATTAAATATTTGTTTACAAGTTTCCATGTTACCACACTCTCAGCAAAAGTACTGTGAGAGAGAACCGGTGGATTGGTAGAACTACTTTACATTTGTGGCTCCTTCAGATCTCAGTCGGTCAGGTAAGCCTATGTGGTCATTAAAAGCTCCTCTCATTTCTCCCTACGCAAGTAGAGCAGGTCTGATATTTTTTGTGTCCATTCTGAGGAAGGGAAGTAGCTACCTGTCTCTGCTTAGCTAGGAATGGCTTTTCCCTCTCTGGAATTTGATTCTTCATGCTGTTTTGTGTCCATGGTTCTCCAATGTTTTTAATAAAACATATACTAATTTTAATGTGTTCTTTTTTCTCTAGTTGTTATAATAGGAACTAGACTATATTAAAGATGAAAATATGTAAAATTAATATGTTAATTTTAATTTGTTTTAAATTACAGTATCTGGAATATAGTAAAAATTTATGACACATAAAAAGAAGCAGGAAAATGTGACCTATGATCAAAAGAAAAGACAGTTAATGGAATTATACCCAGATATAATCTAGGTGCAGGAATTAGTAAAAAGGGCCTTATATAACTATCCTAAATATGTCTTAAAAATTAAATGCAAAAAGTGAAAAAAGGTGATAAGTTGGAAAATTTTAATGGAAAAATTAAATTTCTGAAGAAGAACCAATTTTTCATTTTAGCACTGGAAAATATACTATCTGAATATCTGAACTAAAAAAAAAAAAATTCATTGGATGGGGTGAACAGCAGAAGTAAGGATCATTGTACCAAAAGACAAGTCAATAGACATTATCTCACCTGAAAACTAGGGAGGAAATGGAACAAACAAGCAGATCAGAGCACAAAAAATGTTCGGTTTAATATCAAATGGTCTAACATATATGTAATTGCAGTTCCAGAAGGAGAAGGTATAGAGACTGGAGAAGAATAAATATTTGCAGAAATAATAGCTAACATGTTTACAAAGTAAATGAAAGACAACAAGCCAGATATTCAGGAAGTTCTGCAAACCTCAAGCTGGATTAAAAAAGAAAATCACATGTGGACACATCATAATCAACCTGCTAAAAACTAAGATAAAGATAAAATCTTAAAAGCCCTCAGAAAAAAAACACATTATATTCAGGATAATAAAGAATGATGTCTGACTTCTCATCACAAATAATAGGAGCTACAAGACAATGGAATGACATGCTGAAAGAAGGTGGTCACTAGTGGATTCTATGGTATGCAGACCAGATTTCCCACTCATAAGTGAAACTTCCACTCCCTCAACAGCTGAGTGTGTTAGTTACTATGAGTTCACAGCTATGTGTCCTCAGGAGCTTGCCATTGGCTTAAAAGAACATTTTCACCAAAGTCATGTCCCCTTACCAGGAAGCCCTACTTTAATATCTGGATGATACTATGGTATAAAGACTAGGGCTATTGCCCTAATTGAGGGCAACTCTGCTGGGCCATTTCAGCTTCAGAGACCCTGATCGGATGAGCTGAAACCTTTGTTGTGATATTGTGACTGCATTACAGCTCAACTTCCCTTTCTGCCAAATCTTTGTTCCATCACTCTCCCAACCATATTGATCTGGGGAGAGCATTACCCAGTAAACTTCTTGCACACTAATCTCCATCTCAGAGTCTCTTTTCCAGAGAAACTGGAGCATCTGAGTCCAAACATCTGTCAATCTAGTATTCTACACGAAGTAAATATATCTTTCAAAAATAAAGTATGATAATTCCTTTCAGACTACCAAATGCCATGAGAACTCATTGCCAATACACTAAAAAAAGTTCTTTAGACTAAGGGAAATGATCCCATATGGAAGCACAGACATTCAGGAAGAAAGAACAGGCACCAGAAAAGATATAAATGTGGGTCAACATAAAAGTTTGTTTAAAAAAAAATTAAAAAGACAAAAAATAAAATAAGACATTGTGGAGTTTATAACATATGTAAACGTAACATATATGACAATGATAAAAAAAGCAAGAGGTGGTGAATGCAATTATACTGTTGGAAGGTTTTTATGATGTTTGTGATATGGTAAAACATTCAAAGTAAAGTATGATAAGTTAAGGGGGCATATCGTAACCTTCACTGTAACTGATAAAAAGAATACAAAAAGATATAGCTAAAAATTCAATACAGGAAATTCAATGAATGATTAAAAATATTTGCTTAATTCAAAAGAATAAAAGGTCAAAGTACAAAGTAGACAAGTAAAAAACAAATGGCATGATGATATACCTAATCCCAACCGCATCAGTAATTACATTTAATGGAAATAGACTAAACACTCCAATTAGAAGAGATTGTCAGGGTGGATTGAAACACACACATGCAGGATTCAAATATATGCTGTTTATAATAAGGGACGTGCTTCAAGTATAAAGTCATAGATTGAAAGTAAAAGGATGGGAAATAACATAGCATGCAAAACACTAACCACTTTAAAGATAATAGTGTGGCTAATCTTTCTTTACAAAGGTGTGATTTATTTATATAGCTGCATGCAGGGGAAGGAGAAACAGAATTTAAGATAAACTAAAGAAGAGATGACAGAAAGAGCTAGAAAGCTATAGGAAGAGGAAGAGGAGAGGAAGGAAAATGGGTAAGAGAAGAAAAATAAGGAGAGACAGACAGAGTATTTGGAAAATAAGAAGGGAAAATAGTGGAGAAAGGACA
Organism: Dugong dugon; assembly: GCA_030035585.1. NCBI lineage: Eukaryota > Metazoa > Chordata > Mammalia > Sirenia > Dugongidae > Dugong > Dugong dugon. Next base: position 72,217,462 of record CM057460.1, read on the forward strand.
AGAGAAAGAATAGGGTTGTAGAAAAGAATAGTGAAGCACAAAATAAGTTGGAGAAAGTTACTGCAGTAAATTTCACAAGTAATTCCTCTTTGGATCTCAAGTTTTTGCCAGATCCAACTCCCAACTCCTGACGGTTCCTTTTAATATGGACTACTTTCTAACATGCTCCTTTTCATTTTTTGCATATGTTACATTTTTTTTAATGTCCAACTTTTGTTTTTAATCAGAAAAAGGGCCTTTGCTAGATCAGGAAATACAGTGGTATGGTTTTAATGTGCCACCACCACCACCATTTGCCATCAAGACTCCACGTGTGTGAGAGTAGAACTATGTTCCACAGAGTTTTCGGCTGCTTTTTTGGATCATCAGGCCTTTCTTCCAAGGCAATTCTGGGTGAACTTGACCTCTAACCTTTGGCTTAGCAGCCGAGCATGTTAACCACTTGCACCACTCAGGGATTCCTTTCAATTATCTGGATTCCTCTTAGCCATGCCTTGGGAATGCTAAGTACTCCATTCCAGGCTATAAAGCCAACACTCAATCTGCTAAGGGAGTGATTTAAGAAGTGACTTCTAATCTACAGGGATTTTGAAACAAACATTATGAGACAGTTTTACATTTGCGAAAACTATGAAACTGGGACCATTGACAACTCAAACCTACAGAAATATGTGATACATAAATTTTGCCTATGGAAAGTTCATCATTAGTGGAGCCAAAAGGAGTCAACATTTTCTTATGATGACTGAACCACGCTCTAGCTCACTATTTTTCCCTTTCAAGTGTATAAATATTGCTCAGCAGTATTACAGTTAGAGTTGGGAATAGCAAACACATGGTGCACCCCCTTGCATTTCCCCACAGACATGGCAGACATTACTATCTAAGCATGGCTCTCTCCCCTTCTGGTTCCTTCGAGTCCTTCTCAATGTATCACTCTCACCCGTGCCACCAATGGTTTTGACTTGACATGCAATTTCTTAACTTTTTTTTCTGTGCTGCAGACTCCTTTGGCAGTCTGGCGATACCTATGGACACCTTCTCAGAAAAAGGTTCTTGTATTTCATCTTTCAGAATAGAATTTTTAAATACCTACAGTAAAATATGTAGTATACTTCAGAAACTTCAGTCGAAGGCAAAATGTTCATTAAATTATCTTGACAAGTAATTATCAAAATAGTTTTAAAAATCTGTAGTATAGTAATATATTTGCTTATTTATGAATACATGAAAAACAATATCTACCAGCGAGTTTTTATAAAGGCTATTGGATTTCAACAAAGTGAAATAAAGTGATGAGCATAAACAACTTAATATATCTGTATGTATAGCTATGACATAATACAAAAATATTTGTTTTCTACTATTGATGAAGTCACAGATCCTGCTACAACTGTGGGTTGTTTCTTTTTCCTACCTTTTTATTTTTTTCTCCATTTAAAAAACAAATTTTACCTTCATTCATAATTGAAGGAAGTGCTAATTTTTAGTTGTTGTTGTTGTTAGGTGCCGTCGAGTCGGTTCCGACTCATAGCGACCCTGTAGGACAGAGTAGAACTGCCCCATAGAGTTTCCAAGGAGTGGCTGGTGGATTTGAACAGCTGACCTTTTGATTAGCAGCCAAGCTCTTAACTACTACACCAATTTTTAGTTACAGGCTAACAAAAGTAGAATATATACATATTTTCCCCGTCTGAGCTCAAGACCCCATGATAAGAACACTGGGAAGGTAACATGATCAAGGAAATGGTCATGAAAGCTTAGAACTTACTGATTTTCAGCAAAAGCAATTAATAGACTAGACAGAGGTAAAGAAAGTTACATAGTTATTTTCTTTATGGCATAAGAACTTCGCACTGGTGGAAATCGTTAGAAAATCTGACCATCAATATTAAAGACCAGCATTAAATATTAATAAGATCAGTATTAAATAGATACCTTTTAGGCCTCAATTGCCTTTCATCTCCTTTTTTTCTCATACTCCTTGTTATGAAAGGAGATAGGCTTTTCCCTTCCAAAGTTGAGGTCTTCTTAATAGCAGCCAAATGGCATTTGTGGAATATGACAATGAAAATGGCATACGTTCTACAAATATTGGCTATATAGTTTTACATTAAAAAAAAAAAAAAATCCTCCCCTTCCTGGTCCTGGAGGATGGTTTTTACACACGGATTTCTAACAAGGGTTTGGATGCACGTGCAGAAGCCCGTCTGTCTGCTAAGCATAAACAAACAAATCTCATGAAGCTGGTTTTGTATTCGACTGGCCGTTTTGAAGAAAAACAGGAGGAGTAGGGGCCCAAAAGCCAAAATGCAGAGCCTGGGTCAGATGTTCTGGCATCGTATTCTCTTTCCGTCTCTAGTAAATTATTGTTAAGACAACATCCTCTAATAGTGAACTTCGCCTTTACCGTTCATGTTTCAGATGTCAACATTAATAACTGTGGTTTAAGGGGGGATGTGAGGTGCATTGAAAATACCTGACTATTAAAGTTGTGCAAACCTAGGACAATATCCCTTTAAGGGGAGGGGGAGGACTTTCAGAAAGAAGAAATTCAGAAGGGGATCTAATTCAGTAACCAAACAAGTCTTGTCAAGTTTTTTAAAAAAAATACAATTTAGAAAATTAATGGTTAGAAATTCAGTGAGGCATGTTCATCAGCAAAATGCTGTAACGTTTGAAAAGGTATTCACTGTTGGAGCCAGGCAAGGCCTGTCATTATTGGTCTAGAAGGGCATACTTTCTTAGCTTTAATAATTCTCTAAAAAAAAAAAAAAAAAGGAAAAGGATTCATTTTCCACTTTTGCTTTTCTTTCCCCATTGAAACTGATGAGATGTTAAATGGTGTGGGGAAAAAGTGGATTAAATTAATTTTCTTTATTTGGGGAGAAAGTTATTAGATGTTATATGGTTATAACCATAATAAGCAGCATATGCCATATGTGGAATATATATATGTATGTCTATGTATATATGTATGTATATAAAATTATTGGTATACCTCACAGTCTTCTAAGAGGAGACTGGTTCTTGAAATGCAAAATGTGTACTGCTAATAAACCATTTGGAAAGTTCTGCTGGAAGTATCTGTTGAATTGACTATATGTAATTGATTTATATACAGCATAGCCTTGCCAAGTAACCCACATTTTTAACACACCACAAAAGTTTTCATGAGCCTGTTCACTCTTTGCCAGCCCGGTTAATCCTCAGGGAGGCCTGTTTATTGATGGAAGCAGCTCCCTAAGCACACAGATCCCAGGCTTCCCTAGACACACAGGACCTTGGGCTTATTGTAGCATTCTTCCACACAGACAGCACCAGCTGGTGGCATCATGCATACTGACAGGTACAATCTTCTTTGGTCAGTGACTCCAGAAAGGAAGGAGGAGGAGGGACCATTACTAGGACATGGGGCACTCCATGGCAGCAGCTTTCTCCACCTGAAGATGGCCAAACCAAATGCTCTGGGTCAAGCTAGTCCCAAAAGACTATATTTTACCATTTACCAGTTGTTATTGAGTGGATTCCAACCAATGGCGACCCACGTGTGTCAGAGTAGAACTGTGCTTCACAGGGTTTTCAATGGCTGACTTTTCAGAAGTAAATTCTTCTGAAGCAGTTTTGGGTGGATTCGAATGTCCCACCTTTTGTTTCACTGGCGAGTTCGTTAACCATCTGCACCACCCAGGATCTCGTCACCTCCAATCTCCCGGAGGACATTTAGTTAATTGCTTTACTTCCTACAGAGAAACCTTGAACTTCCCCTGAAATAGAAAAAGGGAAAAGAAATAGTTTTTTTTTTTTTGTCCTGGCTCAGCCTTTGCCTCTGGTGACACCCACCACATAGGACTGGAAGCCCCACCCCAGGAACTCTTCCCAGCTACCTGGCTTTACTTGTCCCACTGGAAGGGGTTGCAAACCAGGTCTGTGTCATTCACATCTGGGCCAGTCGTCTTGGCCTTGAACATGACTACCTGAAAAGGTAACGGAGGAGTGAAATTTGGTATCATGGTCTGTGGCTCCAATGTGTGATTTGTAAGTGGAGAGGGATGGCATCTGTGTACAAAGTCTCTAATGAGTCATATTGTTGTATTGTGCTGGTCGAGCCTTGCCTTCCTAAGCACCACTTACTGCCTTTGTTGGTGGGGCCTGGTGTCTTCAATTGAACTTCACTGTGTGCTTAAGGATCACTTAGCCGAGCAAGATGGCCTCACTTCACTGAGGCAACCGAACCTCTTACCATTTCAATAGCTCTTCCACTGGTGAAAAACAAGCCCTTCATCAGGGCCAGTGTCCTTAGAGTCCAGAGCTGCATTGCTCTGTAGGCTCTGTTGCGTCCATTGAGGGGATGAATAGGATCCGGGCAGCATTGTTCCTGGGTTTGGCACAGGCTTTGGGCGTAATGTGATAATCCCAGCACGCCAGGCCTGAGGAGGAGGTCGCTAAAATACCATACTCAGGAATAAACTTCTGACCTCCTGGCTTTTTTCCCCCTTTTTGTTTAAAACGCTAGCTGCTGTGTCATAAATTATTCTTTAGTTAAGGGGTTTGGCTCCTGTATGAGTTACTGTGGTTTGCAAAGAAAAAAACAAAAACATCAGAACATCTTAGTTTAGCCAAGACCCAAGCCTAAAAGAAAAAGTAGAAACAGGCTGGAAAAGGCAAGATAAAAAATGAGGAGGAGGGGTTTTTATTCTCTTGCTGTTTTAAGCTATGCAGCTTATAATTTGTTGACAATATATTAGAAGAGTCTTTTTCTATACCTCAACTTCTATGGGTAATAGGATAAGAGGAGTATACATTCTGGCAACAGTCAGCATTGTGTTCTTGGGGTTTTCAGACCTGTTAGAGGGATTCTTATAATCCCTGTAGCTGCTTCTCTGACATCTCTCTGAACGTCCAGAAACAGGCCAGGGGCTGGAGCATCCCATGCTAAGGTTTTCCTGAGGTCTGCAGGGGGCATATCTGCAAACAGAACAAGAGCCAGTGACCATGGATATAGCAGTGTACCACAGAGGAGAACGTTTAACTTGCACCAACACTTGGTTGTGCAGAGAAAATGAACTAGTTTTGTAAAGTAACTGGCATTTCCCTGTGCCATCACTGCTGTTTACCAGGAAAACAAAAATTAACCGAATGTCCAAACCAGTTTAATGTTTTACTTTTAGCCCAGTAATTTAAACATGCCCTTCGGGTAGTATAAAGTCTCTTTTGAATAAAAATGCTGAGTCTTGTGAAAGTTTCTTCCTCCCCTCCCTTCAGTGGCCTCTACTTGTGTGGGGAAGGGAGCCAACAATTTCTTTAGGCATCGGGGCGAAATGGGCCCCTACCCTCTGGCTTATCTTCGTATATGGTGGCTGGTAGCAGCTGATCTCCCTCCACCTTCCCTGGGTGGTGTTGACCTCACTGGCTTCATATTCTGCAGCAGGTAAAAGTGTAGGCTCTTCATTGGCTTAGAATGTTCCAGGGAGCATCAAACATCTTCTCCTTGCTGATCTGGCCTCCCCATAGCTCTCACTGACTGTGGACCATTGCCTTCTTACCTCAACCTCCCCCTGTCTCTGTAAGGTCACCTAGTCTTGCCCCACTGAGGCCACTGACAGGTCCACTCTCTCAGCATTTGGGTTAGCTGGGGGTTGAGATCAGCTCAGGAACAAAGCTCAGGGCCTGTCTTTTAGGTGACCATGATGCCCTCTCTGGTTGAGGCCAGGCTCAAGTGAGTGTCTGGCAGTCTGGGAGGCAGCATCTTCTCAGAGAGCAGAACAGGTGCCTGGGCAAGGGCCCCTTGACCTCTGTGTTCCCCTCACGCCTCTAATCCCTGAGAGGGGTAGTCTGGATACAAGTTCTGATTGCTGCTCTCTTGCACCAAGTTTCCCCTTATTTCATTCTAGAAGGAGATTAAAGAGAGGAATTTTCTTTTACCTCCTTTTTCCTCTTTGCTCTATCTAAGCCTTAAACAAGGGTATCTGGGATATCTTCTCTATACCATTGTGGAAGTCTAGTAAATGGATCCTAGGATTATTCTCGGAGTCCCTGGGTGGTACAAATGGTTAATGAGCTTGGCTGCTAATGGAAAGGTTAGAGGTTCAAGTCCACCCAGAGTCACCTTGAAAGAAAAGTCTGGTGATCTACTTCCGAAAAAAAATCAGCCATTGAAAATCCTATAGATCACAGTTGTACTCTGGCGCACATGGGGTTGCCATAGTCGGAGTCAGCTGGACAGCAACTGGTTTTTAGAATTGCTCTCAATATCCTAAGAATAGACAAAGAAGTTTAGTAAAACTTCTCTTCCTACAAAGCCTTGTTTTTAAAGCCTAAAATCCCTCTAGAGAAATGCAGTTCCTTCCCTCTCCTGCCATGGAATGATATATCTCATAGCTTGACTTCCAGGATGAGAAAGTGCAATAAAATACGTATTAAAATATGATTTAATAATTGCTGAAGTGTTCCTGTGGCAAGGACTGCCACAATGCACAACTCCAGGGGGTGCCATTCACATCATATTCTATGTGGTGTTTCCAGGGGGCGCCATTCACATCATAGTCTATGTTTGTGGTGTTTCCTGGAATTGTGCTATGGGGCACAGTTACCTGCTCTTTCCTTTACATGTATATGTCCATCTGAAATAGAGCTGTAGTGAAAGGAGAGGATACCAGGACAGAAGGTAAGAAAATCTTTATAGAATAAGGTCTCAATCAAATTCTTAGCCGTGGTCGTTTCTTCTTAATGTACTTTAGTCTTGTGATGTGGGAATAATTAGAAAAAAAGAGAGTCTCATTGAATTTAAGCAGCAAAAACCTACAAGTCTCTAGATGAAATATATTTTGACTATCCTGTTTGAGCTTCTTTATCAAAAATGCTTCTACATGGCATAGGTAACCATGAATACTTTGTGTTTTGTCTTTCAACTGTGCTTGTACTCCTAGGATGAGCTCCTGATACCTCTGTGTTTCTATCTACTGCTTGAGTAAATAGCTTTTTGTATCCTAGGTTTCTTTTGGTAGTGTGCCATGAAAGTTTTAAAATGAATGTAAAAATAAAGGGTATGTAATCATTCACACATTCAGTATTATTTTTGTCATTTAAATAAAAATTGGATCATATCATGTAAGCTTCTACAAATCTTGATTTCCTTACTGAACCAAACACTGGGGGAAATCTCTCTGAGTTAATTGGCATGTATCTAATGCATTTTTTAACATTGCCAAATGCATTTCATGGATGTAATGACATTTAGTCAAGAATTTATTTTTGATAAGCATTTGTTTTATTTCTAATATTTTTGCCACTAAAATAATTCTGCATTGAAATACTTTACAAGCATATCCTTTTACATACTTATACTATTATTTTTATAGAATGAATTCATAGGAGTGGGACTGTGGGGATAAGGGGATATGTATTTGCAATTTACTAGATAGTGCCAGATTGCTTTCCAGAAAAGACTCTAACAAATTATGCTTGTATAAGCAATATAGTAGAATTTTTCCTTAATCCCTGCCAAAAAATAGGTTTTACGATTTTATTTTTGACAGTCTGGTGGATATAAATTATTATCTCATTGTTGCTTCAACAAGGTTTAATGCTTTCTTATGTTCTGCTTTCAACTGACTATTATTATTATCCATTTTCTATCAGGTTGCTTGTCTTTTTATTGTTAATTTGTAAAAGCTATTTGTATAATAAAGGTATTAACAATTTATCTGTCATATGTGATATAAATTTCTTTCCAATGTAGTCCCTTTTTCAAAGAAAAATTTACTTTAAAAATATGTAAATATATCTATACTTCCTTTTCTTGTGTCTGGGTTTTCAGAATTGGTAAAACAATCTCTCTCACTCTTAAGACTGTATATTGTGTTAGTCATCTAATGCTGCTGTAACAGAAATAACACAAGTGGATGGCTTTAACAAAGAGAAATTTCTTTTCTCACAGTTTAGTAGGCTAAAAGTCCAAATTCAGGGCATCAACTCCAGGGTAAGGCTTTCTCTGTCAGCTCTAGAGGAAGGTCCTTGTCATCAATCTTTCCTTGGTCTAGGAGATTCTCCCTGTGGGAACTCTGGGTCCAAAGGACGTACTCTGCTGCCAGCTCTACTTCTTGGTGGTATGAGGTCTCCATGTCTCTCTGCTCACTTCTGTCTTTTATGTCTCAGAAGAAATTGGCTTAAAACACTATCTAATCTTATAGATCTCATCAATATAGCTGCCACTAATCCATCTCATTACATCATAGTGATAGAATTTACAACACATAGAGAAATCATATCAGATGACAAAATGGTAGACAATCATACAATACTGGGAATCATGACCTAGCCAAGTTGACAGATATTTTTGGGGGACACAATACAATCCATGACACATATATAGCATTTCTGGAAGATTTTTAGTATTTTAAGTTTTACACTTAAGTCTTTAATCCATCTGGAATTTATTTCTGCATTTGGTGTGAATTAAGGGTCTAACTATATTTTCTTCCAGATGAATAAACAGTTGTTTAAGCTCCATTTGTGAAATAAACCACCGCTTACCACTGATTGAAATATCATCTTGATCATATATTAACCTCCAGTTTTTACTAGGAATTATTTCTCTTCACTCTATTTTATTCCACTAACTTACGTGTCTATTCCTACGCCAAGACCATAGTCTTTTGATTGCAGTAGCTTTATAGAGTGTTTTTAATTCTGGTAGGGCAAGACCTCCCTTCAATTATCTCAATGACCAGGGAGAAATGTAGAAAAATATTTACCAGGTTATTTAGTTCGTGAATTACAGGGGGAGGAGGTATAAGAGAGATTGTGTTGTAGTTGGGTGCTGTTGAGTCGGTTCTGACTCATAGCGACCCTATAGGACAGAAACCATAGGGTTTCCAAGGAGCAGCTGGTGGATTTGAACTGCTGACCTTTTGGTTTGCCACTGAGCTCTTAACCATTATGCCACCAGGGCTCCAAAGAGATGGTATAAGGTATAAATGGAAAGGTCAGGGAGAAGACAACGAAGAAAAAACAAAACACTGAAGGATAAAAGCTATCCATAACAAAAGTAATATGTAAGAAAAAAATCCCATCCACCCCCTCTCCCTCCTCCCAGTCCATGGAGGATGATAGTGGAAGTGTTAGCAGTGAGCTCATCACTGTCAGCATGGTTGTTTCCAAATGAGTATCATCATGTTACTGTCCAGCTGCTGGGGTTGGTAAAGCCCATGAGGAAGTAGCTGAGATCTCTGGCCTCCTAGATTTGAAGTGAGTTTTAACTCTGGTTTCAGAGATGAATGTAGTTGGTGAAATTTTGCCGTCTGAAAGAAGAACCTTCTTTTTCTCCCACATGATCAACCATGCTAAATCATTAACAGTAGAGCTGGACACAATTTTGGAAGGTTAAATATCCTGATGGACACAGCTCATTATTGCGCATTTGTATTGCATCTTTATTAAGATAGCTAAGTGCACAAAGAGAAAATTGTTTCAGGGAAAGGCCTGGATTTTTCCCTAGAGTGAAAGGATCCTTTCTGCTTCAGGAGATTTTATTTACACTAGCTCTCCCAAGGGTCTCTCCATCTGCTGATTCTTTCTCATGGCCTTAGTTAGCATGCTATGTTAAGAGTACAGATTTACATAATTGGCTATTCCTGATTGGAACGGATGTATTTTAGCCCACTTTGGAAGGCATGCAGTAAAAAACTTGCATTGTAGATTTTGGGAAACTACATTGTTTACATTTTCTTTCAAATTTTCTCTTCTCTCTACTTTCTCCCTATTCTTGAAGCTTCTTCATTCCTTACAATTGTTTTTCCTTTAGTTAACATGATTATATACACTATGAATCCATTATAGACTTACTCTTTATCCTTTAGCCAATGATAATGTATAATTAGAATCCTTCATTTAATGTATAGAATTTGTGTTAAAGGAATGGCATGAGGAAATTTAATGAAGTCATTTTAGTGACTCAATTAGCAGTCATTTCATCTATGAAGCTTAATTAGGGAAATTGGGAGTGACTTGGAGAAATAAAATGATGTAGAAAAATCTGAATGCCCATTTTTTTTCTCTCTTTCATTTTGGATCATCTACAAATATGGAATATTTATATTCCTCCTACTAGGTTTGTTTATGTATAGTTCTATTGGAGCATAAGTGGATATTATAGACTATATTTCTTCATAATAATTTCTATGAATGTTTCAATTAGACTCATCACGGAGACTTACATGAGCTGGAGTTTTGGATTGGGAATGTAAAAAAAAAGCCTCAAGAATGACATATGGGATGAGAATTTCAAATCATGTATGTTTAGTGTTTAAGTAGAACTGCTACTGCCCTCTAAAACTGTATCAAAAGATATATTTCAAGTCCCTTTTTTTTTAAGGCCGGCTCTTTTGAGGCATTTTTACACAAAAGTCTCTTAATTATCTGTTAGTGAGTAACACCTAGTCCTTTTCCGCCTATAAAAGGTGGAAGAATAAAAGAGAGTCATAAACTAAGCGGTATAATATCGCTCAAAACTGTCTTATAGACACAGACTTTGATTCCACATCTGTAGACTTGATACTAAAGGAAAATATTCCCCTCCCCTTCCTCTCATCATTTTTCTAAAGCTGATCTCAATTCAAGATCAAAAGAAAGTTCTACATTTTAAGATTATTTTAATATCAAAGGGAGACACTGAAAACCGCATTTACATCAAAATTGTAGGCTTATGTTTTCTTTTTAAATTAAACAGGTTTGAAAACCAACCCCCAAATCTTAGCACAGAAACTCACAGAGGGGTAAGGGTAATGTTTATTTAGCCAGGGGAACCTAATTATTAAGTGTTGTGTTAATCTGACCTTGTTAGCATTTTAAGTCAAAGAAATGTTATTATAAATTATAAGGGAAAGTGATTCTAAAAAATCTTAAAAAGAACAAACTTTTTGAATTTAGTTCAAAATTTTTGAGATGAGTAAGACATAGAGGAGAGAAAGGGCTTTATGATAGGATCATATTTATGAAATCATTTTCCAATGTTTTCTCTTCAGGTATGTCTCATTTTTTCTTCTCTCTTTCAAATTGATAGTCAGGGCTCATTGTTTCCTATATGCTTTTTGATATAGTATTCCAAAGATCCACACTTTAAGGAAAACAGTTGGCATGGATTTGATGAGAGTGGAGCTTTCTTTGGAAAAGAAAGATTTTCTTGGACGGAGAAGAAGACATAATTTACATCCTGGACAAAGTATCTCTGGATCATGCAGAGGTAATGAAACACCAGATGGGTTTGGGAGACATGAGAAGACATGGGAACTTGAAATCAATTATGGCTACTGCAAGAGTTCAGTCAATTGTAATGTTGGAAGATATATAGTACACAAGATTTCTCCCACTTTTGATACCAGTTGCAAGTTTGAGAGGTTCAGTAATTTGCTAGGACTGACAGAACTCACTGAAAACTGTTCTACTCATGTTGACAGTTTATTACAGGGAAAAGATACAGGTTAAAATTAGTCAAGGGAGAAGACACACAGGATAGACTTGAGAATACCAAACATGAAGTTTCCATTGTCCTCTCCCACTGGAGTCATGGTTAATTTTAACTCCTCCCAGCAATGATGTGTGACAATATGCACAGAGTATTGCCAACCAGGAAAGCTCATCTGAACCTTGCTGTTCAGAGTTTTTACTGGAGCTCAGTTACATAGACAAAAGTTGACTGCTCATGTGTCTGACCTCTCAGGAGGTAGAGCTAATATTGTAGGACCCAAGACGCCCATAATAAATTACGTTTTGTTGTGGCCCAAAGCCCATAAACTAAATCACATTGTCACTGTGTGACAGTATCTGGCTGGCCTGAGGTCTCCAAGCAAACAAATACGTTCTTATTACGCACGACATTCCAAGGATCTAGAGATTTTTTTCTCAAAAGCCAAAGGCAAAGGCCAGATCTCTCTTTGGGCTGCTTTCTGTTTTATTGCTCAGTAACTAAGTAATGTTTTAATATATTTCCTTTCTGTGATATAAGTGAAGGCAGTGGTGGCTCAGTGGTAGAATTCTCATCTTCCCTACAGGAGGCCCAGATTTGATTTCCAGCCAATGCACCTCAACTGCAGTCACCACTTGTCTGTCATTGGAGGTTTGCAAGTTGCTATGATGGTGAATATGAATCAGTGGAGTTTACAGACTAAGACAGGCTAAGAAAAAAGGCCTGGCAATCTAATTCCAAAAAAACCAATGAAAACCTTATGGATTACAATGGTCTAATCCCATTGTACATGGGGTTGCTTTTAATCAAGGATGAACTTGATGACAACTAACAACAACAAATAATACAGGTAGTGTAATACTTTAAAATTTCTACTTTAGTTTACCTGCTTCTCCCAGTTTTAATTTCTTTATTATTCCTTAATTTATTTTATCTCGTTACCTTAAAGCTCTATTGTCATTTAAATTTTTCCATTTACTTTTTCCTCTTTTAAATTTATTTTTATGAAGAGGCGAGGCCAAGATGGCAGAGTAGTCAGATGCTTCCGGTGGTCCCTCTTAAAACAAAGACCTGAAAAAACAAGTGAATCGATTTTATATGACAGTCTAAGAGCCCTGAACATCAAAGGCAAAGACGACGAATTGGACTGAGTGACAAGGGGAAGAAGGGACAGTTAAGAAGCAGCTAGGAGTTGCCAGACCTGACCCTGTGGGCCAGATCGGCGGGTATGCGCAGTGAGGCGGGCAGCAGCATGTGGGACTCATTTTCCATGTTGGGAGAGACTGAGCAGCAGTGTCATGGATTGAATTATGTCCCCAAAAATATCTGACAACTTGGCTGGATCATGATTCCCAGTATTGTATGATTGTGTACCATTTTGTAATCTGATGTGATTCCTTTACATGCTGTAAACTCTATCACTATGATGTAATAAGATGGATTAGCAGCATTTATACTGATGAGGTCTACAAGATAGGATAGTGTCTTAAACCAATTTCTTTTGAGAAATAAAAGAGAGAAGCAAGCAGAGACACCTGGGAACTTCATACCACCAAGAAAGCAGTGCTGGGAGCAGAGTGCATCCTTTGGACCTGAGGTTCCTGTGCAGATACCATTCCAGACCAAGGGAAGACTGATGACAAGGACCTTCCTCTGGAGCCAACAGAGAGAGAAGGCCTTTTATTATTATTATTATTATTTATTGTTGTAATTAAATGAAGTTTACGTTTCAAGTTAGTCTCCCATACAGAATTTTATTTTTTTTACATACATTGTTATGAGACCCCAACCGCTCACCCCATTCTGTGACAGTACACTCCTCCCCTCAGCCCCTGATTCCCCATGAACATTCAACCAGCTCCTAACTCTCTCTGCCTTCCCATCTCACCTCTGGACAGAAGCCGCCCCTTTGGTCTGTTGTATCTACTTGTCTAAGAGGCACATTCTTCACAAGTATCACTTTATGTCCCACATTCCAGTCCAATCCCTGTCTGAAGAGTTGGCCTTGGAAATTGTTTTAGTTCTGGGGTGATGGAGAGACCAGGGGCCATGCTTTCTGGGGCACCTCCAGTCTTAGTCAGACCATTAAGTCTGGTCTTCTTACTAGACTTTGAGTTCTGCATCCCATCGTTCTACTGCTCCATCAGGGACCCTCTGTTGTGTTCCCTGTCAGGACGTTCATTGGTGGTAGCCGGGCACCATCTAGTTCTTCTGGTCTCAGGCTGATGAAGTCTCTGGTTTATGTGGCCCATTCTGTCTCTTGGGCCAATACTTTCCTTGTGTCTTTGGTTTTCTTCATTCTCCTTTATTCCAAGTGGTTGGGACCAACTGATGTATCTTAGATGGCCACTTGCAAGCTGTTAAGACCCCAGATGCCACTCACCAAAGTAGGATGCAGAACACTTTCTTAATAAGCTTTTTTATGCCAATTGACCTAGATGTCCCCTGAAAGCATGGTCCCCAGACCCCGCATCCCTGCTACTCTGCCTCAGAGTATTTTATTGTATTGAGGAAACTTCTTAGCTTTGGTTTAGTCCAGTTGTGTTGGCTTTCCCTGTAGTGTGTGCTGTCCTTCCCTTCACCTAAGATGATTCTTATCTACTATCTAGTTAGTGAATAACCCTCACCCTCCCTCCACACCCCTGTAATCATCAAAGAAGGTTGTCTTCTGTATTTAAACCGTTTCGTGAGTTCTTATAATAGTGGTCTTATACAGTTTTTGTCCTTCTGTGACTGACTAAATTCACTCAGCATAAGTCCTAGCTTCCACGAAGTTATACCATGTTTCACAGCTTCATCATTGTTCTTTACCATTGGATAATATTCCATTGTGTGGATATACCATAGTTTGTTTATCCATTTGTCCATTGACGGGCACTTAGGTTGCTTCCATCTTTCGGCTATTGTGAACAGTGCTGCGATGAACGTGGGTGTGCACATATCTATTTGTGTGATGGCTCTTGTTTCTCTAGGATATATTCCAAGGAGCGGGATAGCTGGATTGTATGGTACATCTATTTCTAGCTTTTTAAGGAAGTTCCAAATCGATTTCCAAAGTGGTTGTACCATTTTACATTCCCACCAACAGTGTATAAGTGTTCCAGTCTCTCCACAACCTCTCCAGCATTTGTTATTTTGTGTTTTTTGGATTAATGCTAGCCTTGTTGGGGTGAGATGATATCTCATTGTCGTTTTGATCTGCATTTCTCTAATGGCTAATGATCGTGAGCATTTCTTCATGTGTCTGTTAGCTGCCTGAATATCTTTTTTGGTGAAGTTCCTGTTCATATCCTTTGCCCATTTTTTAATTGGGTTATTGGTCTTTTTGCTGTTGAGGTTTTGCAGTATCTTGTAGATTTTAGAGATTAAACACTGATTGGATTTGTCGTAGCCAAAAAAATTTTCCCTGTCTGTAGGTTGTCTTTTTAATCTTTGGGTGAAGTCTTTGGATGAGCATAAGTGTTTGATTTTTAGGAGCTCCCATTTATCTAGTCTCTCTTCTGGTGCTTGTGCATTGTTACTTATGGTTCATATTGTGTTTATGGCATGTATTAGGGCTCCTAGCGTTGTCCCTATTTTTTCTTCCATGATCTTTATTGTTTTCGATTTTATATTTATAAGTCTTTGATCCATTTTGAGTTAGTTTTTGTGCATGGTGTGAGATATGGGTCTTGTTTCAGTTCTTTGCATATAGATATCCAATTATGCCAGCACCATTTGTTAAAGAGACTGTCTTTTCCCCAATTAATGGACTTTGGGCCTTTGTCAAATATTAGCTGCTTATAGGTGGATGAGCTTATATCTAGATTCTCAACTCTGTTCCATTAATCTATGTATCTGTTCTTGTACCAGTACCAGGCTGTCTTGACTACCCTGACAGTAAAACAGGTCCTAAAATCAGGTAGTGTAAGGCCTCCCACTTTGTTCTTCTTCTTGAGTAGTGCTTTATTTATTCGGGGCCTCTTCCCTTTGCATATGAAGTTGGTGATTTGTTTCTCCATCTCCTGGAATTTGGATCAGGATTGCATTGTATGTGTACATTGCTTTGGGTAGAATTGACATTTTCACTATGTTCAGTCTACCTATCCATGAGCAAGGTATATTTTTCCACTTATGAAGGTCTCTTTTAGTTTCTTGAGTAGTGTCTTTTAGTTTTCTATGTAAAGATCTTTTACATCTCTGGTTAGATTTATTCCTCAGTATTTTATCTTCTTGGGGCTACTGTAAATGGTGCTGATTTCCTCTTCAAGGTTCTCTTTGTTGGTGTAAAGGAATCCAACTGATTTTTGTATGTTTATCTTTTATCCTGAAACTTTGCTGAAATCTTCTATTAGTTCCAGTAGTTTTCTTGTGGATTCATTGGGGTTTTCTGTGTATAAGATCATAACATCTGCAAATAGAGATAGTTTGACTTCTTCCCTACCTATATGGATGCACTTTATTTATTTTTCCAGCCTAACTGCTCTGGCTAGGGCCTCCAGCACAATGTTGAATAATAGTGGTGATAAAGGGCATTCTTTTCTGGTTCCTGTTCTCAAGAGGAATGCTTTCAAAGTCTCTCCATTCAGGATGATGTTGGCTACTGGTTTTGTATAAATACCCTTAATTGTACTGAGGAATTTCCCTTCTATTCCTATTTTGTTGAGAGTTTTTATCATGAATGAGTGTTGGATTTTGTCGAATGCCTTTTCGGCATTGATTGATAAGATCATGTGGTTCTTGTCTTTTGTTTTATTTATGTGATGGATTATGTTGATTGTTTTTCTAATGTTGAATCATCCCTGCATACCTGGTATAAATCCCTCTTGGTCATGGTGAATTCTTTTTTTTTTTTTTTTTTTTTTTGATATGTTGCTGAAATCTATTGGCTAAAATTTTGTTGAGGATTTTTGTGTCAATGCTTATGAGGGATATCGGCCTGTAATTTTCTATTTTTGTGGTGTCTTTACCTGGTTTTGGTATCAGGGTTATACTGGCTTCATAGAATGAGTTTGGGAGTATTCCATCCTTTTCTATGCTCTGAAATACCTTTAGTAGAAGTGGAGTTAGCTCTTCTTTGAAAGTTTGGTAGAATTCTCCCGTGAAGCCATCCGGGCCAGGGCTTTTTTTTTGTTGGCAGTTTTGTAATAACCTTTTCAATCTCTTGTTTTGTTATGGGTTTATTTAGTTGTTCTACCTCTGTTTGTGTTAACTTAGGTAGGTAGTGCGTTTCTAGAAATTTGTCCATTTCCTCTAGGTTTTCAAATTTGTCAGAGTACAATGTTTCATAGTATTCTGTTATGATTCTTTTAATTTCAGGTGGGTCTGTTGTGATATTGCCCATCTCATTTCTTATATGGGTTATCTGCTTCCTCTCTAGTTTTTCTTTTGTCAGTTTGGCCAAGGGTTTATCAATTTTGTTGATCTTTTCAAAGAGCCAGCTTTTGGACTTGTTAACTCTTCCAACTGTTTTTCTATTCTCTATTTCATTTAATTCTGCTCTAATTCTTATTATTTCCTTCCTTCTGGCACCTGTAGGCTTCTTTTTCTGCTCTCTTTCTACTTGTTCCAGTTATAGGGTTAATGCTTTGATTATGAGATTTCCTTCTTTTTGGATGTGTGCATTTATTGTTATAAGCTGACCTCTGAGCACTGCTTTTGCTGTGTCCCAAAGGTTCTTGTAGGATGTGTTTTCGTTCTCATTTTATTCTATGAATATCTTTATTCCGTCCTTAATTTCTTCTATAACCCTGTGGTTTTTGAGCAAGTGTTGTTCAGGTTCCATGTGTTTGATCTTTTTACTTTGCTTTTTGTGTTGTTGATTTCCACTTTTATGGCTTTATGGTCAGAAAAGATGCTTTGTAGTATTTCGATGTTTTGGATTTTGTTAAGGCTTGCTTTATGGCCTAATATGTGGTATATTCTGGAGAATGTTCCATATGCATTGGAAAAGAAAGTATACTTGGCTGGTGTTGGGTGCAGGGTTCAGTATATGTCTATGAGATCAAGTTGGTTGATTGTAGCATTTAGGTCTTCTATGTCTTCATTGAGCTTCTTTCTGGATGTTCTGTCCTTCACCAAAAGTGGCGTGTTGAAGTCTCTTACTACTATTGTTGAGCTGTCTATCTCTCTCTTCAGAGCTGTTAGAGTTTGTTTTATGTATTTTGGAGCCCTGTTGTTGGGTGCATAAATATTTATTATAGTTATGTCCTCCTGGTGTGTTGACCCTTTAATCATTATATAGTGCCCTTCCTCATCCTTTGTGGTGGATTTTACTTTAAAGTCTATTTTGTCAGAGGTTAATATTTCCACTCCTGCTCTTTTTTGAGTGTTGTTTGCTTAATATATTTTTTTCCATCCTTTGAGTTTTAGCCTGTTTGTGTCTTTAAGTGTCAGGTGCATCTCTTGTAGGCAGCATAAAGATGGGTCATGATTTTTTATCCAATCTGTCACTCTCCGTCTCTTTATTGGTGCATTTAGTTTCTTTACATTCAGCTTAATTATTGATAGGTATGAGTTAAGTGCTGTCATCCTGATATCTCTTTTTGTGTGTTGTTCACTGTTTCTTTGTTCTCCTCAATTTTCTGTGCTAAGTCATTTTTCTTTATGTATTTTTTTTTCATCTTTTTCTTTGTTGTATATTTGTTTTTGCTGGGTCTTTAGTTTCTCTACTTTTTAATTTTTATTTATAAGATTGTTAGATTCCTTTGTGGTTACCTTAAAATTTACCTCTATTTTTCTAAGTTTATACCAGTCTTTTATTAATTTATATCGCCTTAACTTCCCCTCCATATAGAAAATCAATGTGTCTATTTTTTAAGTCCCTCTTTTTTTGTTTTAATATTATCCTTTTTTTTTTTTTTACATATTGATAACTGTTTCCCTATTTTCAATGTTTTAGCTTTGATGTAATTTCCATTTCCGTATCTGAGTCAATATCTGGTTGCTCTGTCCTGTGTTCTAGTCTTTGGCAGTTAGCTGGTGTTACTGATTATCTAACCGTAGGACTCTCTTTAGTATTTCTTGTAATTTTGGTTTGGTTTTTGCAAATTCCCTGAACTTCTGTTTATCTGGAATTGCCCTAATTTCGCCATCATATTTGAGAGACAGTTTTGCGGGATATATAATTCTTGGCTGACAGTTATTTTCCTTCAAGCCTTTAAATACGTCATCCCATTGCCTTCTAGCCGCATGGTTTCTGCTGAGTAGTCTGAGCTTATTCTAATTGACTTTCCTTTGTAGATGACTTTTCTTTTATCCCTAGCTGCTCTTAAAATTCTATCTTTATCTTTGGTTTTGGTGTTTCAATATAATATGTCTTGGTGACTTTCTTTTGGGATCTACCTTATGTGGGGTTCAATGAGCATCTTGGATAGATATCTTCTCATCTTTCATGATATCAGGGATGTTTTCTGTCAACATATCTTCAACAATTTTCTCTGTATTGTCTGTTATCCCCCTTGTTCTGGTACTCGTAGGTTATTTCTTTTGATAGAGTCCCACATGACTCTTAGAGTTTCTTCATTGTTTTTAATTCTTTTATCTTATTTTTCCTCAAATAAGCTGGCGTCAAGAGCTTTATCTTCAATGTCACTAATTCTAACTTCTACTGCCTCAATTCTGCTCCTATGACTTTCTATTGAGTTGTCTAATTCTGACATTTTATTGTTAATCTTCTGGATTTCTGATTGCTGTCTCTCTATGGATTCTTGAAGCCTATTAAATTTGGCATTATGTTCTTGAATAAGTTTTTTAAGTTCTGCTACTACAGTGTCTGTATGTTCCCTGATTGTTCTGCATTCTGTCGAGTTTTCTTTCTTATTTCTAGAAGAGTTCTGTATATTAATGTTTTCTATTCTGCATCTGGTACTTCCAAGAAGTTCTCTTCCTCCAGAGAATTTATTGATTCTTTATTGTGGGAACTTGTTGAAGCCAGCATGGACTGCCTCTTTATGTGACCTGATATTGATTGTTGTCTCCGAGCCATCAATAATTTGTTATAATTTTATTTTGTGTTTGCTTAGTGAGAATGGCTTCTTATTTTGTTTTGTTTTGATAAGCCCAAATAGGCTGCTCTTGTGCACTAGTTTGATTTTTGACACCTTTGGATCTCTAACGTCCTGTCACCAGGTAGTTAGTTCTGTAACTAAGTATGAGTGCACAGGAGTACATTAAATTTTCCTATATGGGTTCAGCTCGGGTGTTCAGGCAGTTGGTCACCAAGTGTGTGATGCAGGCTCTCACCCCCAGTCCTAGAGAGGCATGGGTGATTGGTGCAGGCACTGGACTCTGGCTGTGGTAGGGGATCACGTGCTGAGCCAGGCAGGGGGCTGACGGCTGCTCCTGAGAGTCTGAAAGGAAAACGTGTCCCTATTTTCTAGGTTGAGTAGGTAGGAGACTTTTGCAGCTGGACTAAGAGCACCCCACTCTATTGGCTGTAAAGACTCGAGGGCACCACTTTTTCTTGAACTCCTGCAGCAGGTGACTAGGTACTTTAGGTGCTACCACCAGTCCTCAATCCCCTGCTGCAGTTCAATAAAAGTGCCTACTTAAGGGGCAGGGCTGTTTTGAGGGTCACAAATGTGCCCATTCACAGATGAAGCAGTTGAAGTTAAACTTCAGATGTTTGCCCTGTTGTACTGTGGCAGTGAGGGCTAACGTTGTTGAGATGGGTCTCCACAAGTCTATACAGGGGTGTAAGGCTCAGAGTCTGCAGAACCCTGATACCTGTGGCCAGCAAGGGAGCTGTGCCGACCCTGTGTTCCTGGCCTAGGGGAGCCAGTAGCTGATTTGTTCCCTCTCCAAGGCCAGGAGAATGAGTCAGGGTGCCTTTTGGGATCTACTTCTGGCCCAGTGGACTCTCAGTGCAGAGCGCGGAGGGAGGAGGTTAAAGGCAGAGAGGTTTTTCCCAAATGGGCTTTTTTTTTTTTTTTTTAATCCCCGAAAATGGATGCATGCATGTACTTATCCTAGCCTCTTGGGAGCTGCTCTTCACCGGTTCAGAGTGTCCAAGGAGAATGTCTGCTGCCGGGTCTTTCTCGATGTGGAAACTGCTTCCTGAGCATGCACACCACACAGCTGTTTGCCTGCTTCACTGCGGACCAGCATGGCTGTGGCTCTGCAGTTTCATCGCCACAGCTCTAGCCCTCCTCACCTCTTCTAAATGGTCTTCCTCTCCCGTATCACTCAGATGGATTTCTTAACCTTGCCTTGTTCAGGGCTGCCACATATTCACATAGAATCAAATCACTTGTTTTTCCAGGTCTTTGTTGTAAGAGGGATATAGGAAGTATCTAACTACTCTGCCATGTTGACCATGCCTCCGAGAGAAGGCCTTTCCCTGGAGTTTATGCCCTGAATTTGGACTTGTAGCCTACTAGACTGAGAGAATAAACTTCTCTTTGTTAAAGCCATCCACTTGTGGTATTTCTATTATAGCAGAACTGGATGACTAAGAATTTGGTACCAGGAGTGGGGTGATGCTCTAACAGATACCTAAAATGTGGAAGCAGTTTTGAAAATTGTGAATGGTTAGAGGAATGACAGTACAGATGTCCAGCAGCAGCATAGATGTGGCAGTTGCAGAGAACCAGCAGCAGCAAAATCAGGAGACCGGTGTGAGATGGCACTGGAGTCAACCCACTGAGCGGGAGAGCTGAGTGCTGGTTCACAGGAGGCTTCCTGACAGAGTGAGATGGCTCCGAGCACTTATTGATGGAGCTACTACTTGCCAAAATGACTTGTACTAAAGTCATACAAATCAATAATTATGCTGAATGAAATTGGACTAAATGCACCAATAAAGAGACAGAAAGTGGCAGAATGGATAAATAAACACAATCTGTCTATATGCTGCCTACAAGAGACACATGTTAGACTTAAGGACACAAACAAACAAAACTCAAAAAAAAAAAAATACATCAAGCAAACAACAATCAAAAAAGAGTAGGAGTGGTGATATTAATCTTTGACAAAATACACTTTAAAGTAAAATCCACCACAAAGGATAAGGAAGGACACTATATAATGATTAAAGGGTCAATACACCAGGAGGACATAACCATAATAAATATTTATTCACTTAATGACAGGGCTCCAAAATACATAAACCAAACTCTGACATCATTGAAAAGAGAGATAGACAACTCCACAATAATAGCAGGAGACTTCAGTACACCACTTTCGGTGAAGGACAGAACTTCCAGAAAGAAGCTCAATAAAGACATGGAACATCTAAATGCCATAATCAACCAACCTGATCTCACAGACATATGAAGCACACTCCACTAAATAGCAGCCAAGTATACTGTCTTTTCCAATGCACATGAAACACTGTCCAGAATAGACCACATATTGGGCCATAAAACAAGCCTTAACAGAATCCAAAGCATCAAAATATTACAAAGTACCTTTTCTGACCATAAAACTGTAAAAGTGGAACTCAATAACAGAAAAAGCAAGGAAAAAAAAAATCAAACATCTTGAAACTGAACAACACCTTGCTCAAGAACTACTGGGTTATAGAAGAAATTAAGGATGAAATAAAGAAATTCACAGAATCAAATGAGAATGAAATCACATCCTACCAGAACCTGTGGGACACAGTAAATGCTGTGGTCAGAGGTCAATTTATAGCAATAAATGCACACATCCAAAAAGAAGAAAGGACCAAAATCAAAACATTAACTGTACAACTTGCACAAATAGAAAGAGAGCAGCAAAAGAAGCCCTCAGGTGCCAGAAGAAAGGAAATAATAAGAATCACAGCAGAATTAAATGAAATGGAGAATAGAAAAATAACTGAAAGAGTTAACAGGACCAAAAGCTGGCTCTTTGAAAATATCAACAAAAATGATAAACCCTTGGCCAAACTGACAAAAGAAAAACAGGAGAGGAAGCAAATAACCCAAACAAGAAATGAGATGGGCAATATCACAACAGACCCAACTGAAATGAAAAGAACCATAACAGAGTGCATATCTGAGTGCTTAACCATAACACAACCAGGGCTCCTTAAGAGGGAGCATGAAGCCTCACAATTGGAAGTGTTGACTGTCCTTACAAATACATCTTTTAATATCACTTTAAAAAGTTAGAAAAGGATTTTGGGAAGAAAGAGAGTGGAAGTGGTATAATTTTTTTAAAATATCCTTGAATGTCACCATAAGTGCAGACAAGCAACTAGGATAGTTGCTTTGGGAAAAAGGGACAATATCTACAATAAAGCTAGGAGATGAAATATTTCAAAAACCAAAAATAACAAGAAGTAAAGCCAAATCATCACATTGTATTAACTGAGAATGGGCAAACAGAAAGACGAAAAAATAGAAGTACTCCAAAATAGTCAATAAATATTCACTGGAAAACACCTCAGGCCAATTTCTGAGAAGAAAAGGTTTTTACACCAATTTGTGGATGACTGCAGGGGTATGGTAAAATCTGAAGGGTCCAGAGCAGCGTATGAACTCTCAAAACTGAACACAAACTTATGAGAAACTGACATGAATATAATGTAAGTTACGCAGAACAATGATAAAACCAAAAAATCAAACTCGTTAACATCGAATTGATTCTGACTCATAGAAACCCTATCAGACAGAGTAGGACTGCCCCATAGGGTTTCCCAGGAGAAGCTGGTAGATTCGAACTGCCAACTTTTTGGTTAGCAGCCAAACGCTTAACCACTGTCACCACCAGGGCTACAGAACAGTGATAGTAGGAGCACAAAGAGAAGGTTCATATAAAAGTGGGTAAGAGGAAAAGACTCAGAATATTGTCTGAAAGTAAGAAGCTATATCTTTAACACTTTATTAAAATTACAAGGGAGAATTTTAGATTAGTGATTCTAGAAAAGCTATTATGACACACCTATCTCTAGTACACTTTATGAATGCTATATTGGATTCCATAAGAAGTTATTATTTAAAAGAAACAAATAAGGAATAGAATAATGTTCCTAAGAGTCAATTGAAGCCAGAAAGACATGCCTATTAAAAGTTAAAAGTTAAAAGCTACTTAATAAAGTAGCACTTAAAGATGGGCTAAAAATTAAGAAAGTGAAAGATGATATGAAAGAATAGCATAAATAAGGATAAAACAAATAAGAAATGGGGTGATAGAAATGAGGAAAGAATTAATAACAGAAAAAATTCACTAATGAGGACTAAGTTTGAATGAAAACAAGAATAAATAAACACAACAACACCTGAAAAGCAATAAAGAGACAAAAAAAGAAAGAAAGAAAGAAATAAGAAAAATTCAACAAAATGTGAAAGATAAAGAAGATAAGCAAAGAAGGTCCAAAATACATATAACAGCACCCATTGCCATCACATCAATTCTGATGCAAACCCCCCAAAACAAAAACAGAACAAAACAAACAATGTAACGGAACAAACGCAAAAACTATAATTCAAGAAATTGTTTTTGAAATTAAAAAAAGACAAAATACTTACTGAAAAAACACACCATGTATCTGTTAAGTTTGGCAAAGAATTATGTCATTTAAAATATGTAAAAAGTAGCAAGTAATATGCTAGTAAAATTACTGGAGTTCAAAGAAAAATAAAAATAAATCAGAAACCAAGGCATTTTTAATAAAAGAAAATTTGATGTCATTGTGTTTTTTGACAATAATGCTTTATGCCAGAAGACAGTGAAGTATTGGGTTGAAGAATCAGGTTTGTCAAGGAAAGAACAGGTGATTCAAGAACTTATATCCTGCCAAAATGACTTTCTTTCATAGAAGCTGCACACAGACTATTATGAAATTCACTAATTCAGGGAATATATTTCCTAAGGAATCTACTGGAGAATGAGTTTCAGGCAGCAATAAAGAATGTAATAAAATTGACATAAGTAATAGTGATGACTACTAACTATATAGTTACATGTGGAATGATGGTTATATGAGAAAGTATAGTATATAATGGTTATTTAATATGAAAATGTACATATACTACAACTATCAAAATATTAAAGTTGGCAGATGTTTTCTTTAAAGGGCCAGATAGTAAATATTTTAGCTTTGTGGAACATAATATCCCTGTTGCAACTACTCAACTATGATCTTGTAATGCAAAAGCAGCCGTAGATAATGTGTAAGTGAACAGATGTCACTTGACCGAAACAAACCCGTTGCCGTCAAGTCAATTCTGATTCATAGCGACCCTATGGGACAGAGTAGAACTGCCCCATAGTGTTCCCGAGGAGTGGCTGGTGGATTTGAACTGCTGACCTTTTGGTTAGCAGCCAAGCTCTTAACTACTGTGACACCAGGGCTCCAAATGAATGGATACAGTCAGTTAAAAAAAAACAAAAAACTTTATTTACAAAAACAAATGGCTAACCGACAGACCATAGTTTGCAAACCATTATATAATAAATTTCTATCAAGTTGATTCTGACTCATGGTGACCCCATCTGTTGCAGAATAGAACTGCCCTCCATAGGATTTTCATGGCTGTGGCCTTTCAGAAACAGATCTATCACCAGGTCTTTCTTCTGAGGTGCCCCTGGGTGGGTTTGAACCACCAGTCTTTTAGATAGTATCCTAACCCTTAACCATTTGCACCACCCAGGGACTCCAACCCTTACATGTTGTACTTAGGTGTCTTCAAGTGGGTTCTGACTCATAGCGACCCTATGTACAACAAAATAAAGCACTTCCCGGTCCTGCACCATCTGCACAGTTGTTGCTATGTTTAAGCCCATTGTTGCAGCCACTGTGCCAATCCATCTCCTTGAGGGTCTTTTTCTTTTTCACTGACCCTCTACTTTACCATGCATAATGTCCTTCTTCAGGGACTGATTCCTCCTGATAGTATGTCCAATGTACATGAGATGAAGTCTCACCATCTTGCTTCTAAGGAGCATTCTGGCTGTACTTCTTACAAGACAGATTTGTTTGTTCTTTTGGCAGCCCATGGTATATTCAATATTCTGTGCCAACACCATAATTCAAAAGCATCAATTCTTCTTCAGTCTTCCTTATTCATTGTCTAGCTTTCACATGCATATGAGACAATTGAAAATACCATGGCTTGGGTCAGGCTCATCTTAGTTCTCAAAGTAACATCTTTGCTTTTTAACACTTTAAAGAGTTTTTTTTTCCAGCAGATTTGCCCAATGCAATGCATCTTTTGATTTCTTGACTTCTGCTTCCATGGGTGTTGATTGTGGATCCAAGTAAAATTAAATCCTTGACAACTTCAATCTTTTCTCCATTTATCATGATGTTCCTTATTGGCCCAGTTGTGAGGATTTTTGTTCTCTTTATGTCGAAGTACAGTCCATACTGAAGGCTGTAGTCTTTGATCTTCTTCAGTAAGTGCTTCAAGTCCTCTTCACTTTCAGCAAGCAAGGTTGTGTCATCTGTATAACACAGGTTGTTAATGAGTCTTCCTCTAACCCTGATGCCACGTGCTTCTTCATATAATCCAGTTTCTTGGATTATTTGTTCAGCATACAGATTGAATAAATATGGTGAGAGGATACAACTCTGACGCACACCTTTCCTCATTTTAAACCACTCAGTATCCCCTTGTTCTGTTTGAATGACTGCCTCTTGATCCATGTACAGTTTCTGCACGAGCACAATTAAGTGTTCTGTAATTTCCATTCTTCGCAATGTTATCCATAATTTGTTATGATACACAAAGTCAAATACCTTTGCATAGTCAATAAAATACAGGTAAACTTCATTCTGCTTAACCTTTAATGATGACATAATTATAATGCTACTAAACTATTCTAGAATACAAAAAGGAAGAAAATACTCAAGTTTATTTTTGTGAAGTAAGTATTGCTTTGATCCCAAAACCTGATGGAGATTGTAGCAGAAACAAAACAACAGATTAATCATACTTATGACTTTTGAAACAAAGATCTTAAACAAAGTAAAAGTAAACAGAGTCCAATAGTACATTAAACAAGAAGTATACACTAGTGCAATGTATTCCTCTAATACAAAGATATGGAGCCCTGGTGGTGTAGTTGTTAAGAGCTTGGCTGCTAACCAAAATGTCAGCAGATCAAACCCACCAGCCGCTCCTTGGACACCCTATAGGGCATTTTTTACTCTGTCCTATAGAGTTTTTATGAGTTGGAACTGACTTGACAACACCTAACAACAATACAAAGATAATTTAATATTTGAGAAATTATTGAAACAGTTCATCGTACTAATAAAGCTAAATTTTAGAAATGATATTATCATTTCCATAGATGCAGAAAAGGCATATGACAAAATCCAACAACTACTGATGTTTAAAACACTAATGGAACTGAACATGTCCTCAACATGATAGAATATGTATGTATATACCTATACCGCATGTATGTGGTATAATATATCTATACCACAGCTCTACTGTATGCTCCAGGAATTCTATTTTAGTGGAACTTTTGCACATAGGCCCTAAAGTATGCATTGTAGTGTTGTGTATAAGAGCAAGAAACTGGGAATGTACTAAATAATCATCATGGGGTACTGCAATTCTTACAATGGACTATTGTACAGTTAAAAACAAAAAACCAAACCCGTTGCTGTCGAGTTGATTCTGACTCGTAGCGACCCTGTGGGAGAGAGTAGAACTGCCCCATAGGGTTTCCACGGAGCACCTGGTGGATTTGAACAGCCAGCCTTTTGGTTAGCAGCTGAACTCTTAACCACTATGCAACCAGGGTTTCCATTGCACAGTAGTTAATATGAATTAACGAGAGCTAAACAAACTGGTTGCATACTCAGTACTGCTAATCTCTATCTGGATGATCTTGGCAAATTTACTTCATTTCTCTGAGTTTTTGGTCGAGCTGTAAAATGCAGATAACAATATCTATCCTGCAGTGCTGCAGTAAGAATTAGAGTTAATATATGTGTAAAGCTCTTTGCACAGTGTGAAACATGGCAGGCACTCAGATGATGATTATCTCAGAAGTGCACTAATACTGCCAAGTTTACTTAACTAAGTTATAACAAGCAGAATAAATAGAGCTTTAATAATAAGACAAAAGTTACCAGATCGTTTTCATTATTTGTTTTAGCTGAAATCCACATCTTATTGCTTAAATTACTGCAACAACCTTTTATCTGATCTTCCTGAGTAGTCTGTTTCCTCTTATCCAAGGCTTTTCAAACAATGGGTCATATCCCATCAGAAGGCTGGCCAAGACAAGAATTTTAAAAAATGAAATGGAATGAAAAATATCAGAGTGCATCCCATGTAGTACAAGCACGTTTTGTTTTGTGAAACGTTTTTAGTTCTATTTCTGTGTATAAGTGTGTATTGGGTTATAATGTAAGAGTACTTACTATGGGTAACAAAGTTTGATAGTCTGCATATGGTCCATTCTCCATGGAGTGAGCTACTGCAATGCAAACCTGATTACATCACTCTCTAATTTATTATTTAATGGCTTGTGATAGGTTTCATGACAAAGTTCATTTTCCTTAGCACACAATGCCCTTCATTATCTCAACTTAAGGTGTTTTCCAGCCTTGTCTCCTCTCCACTCCCTATATGTTACTCTAGTTGACAGCATAGTAATCTATCTGCAAGTCACTGGAAACATTTATACTGTTGGCCTTCATGAACTTCTTCTCCTTGGTTGCCCTTTTCCTTCTTCTGGGGCTAGTATCTTCCATTTATGCTCTGAAATTCAGCTTATGTCACCTCTTCCAGGAAGGCTTCCCTGACTCTGTTTCTTCTCGGCTCCACAACAGCCATATCATTAACTTTATAATAATAAAAACCCATTGCTGCCGAGTCGATACCGACCCATAGCAACCCTATAGGACAGAGGAGAACTGCCCCACAGGGTTTCCAAGGAGCAGCTGGTGGGTTTGAACTGCCCACCTTTTGGTTAGCAGCTGAACGCTTATCCACTGTACCACCAGGGCTCCTTTATAATAATATTTATTGTTAAGTATGACAATTTTAATTTATTTTCCTGTCTTAACTACTAAATTATAAGTTTCTTGAAAGCAAGGATTATGTTTCATCTAGCTAATGACCCTCAACTAACAGCAGAGATCCTGGCATCTCTCACCATGTGTTTGTGGATCAGTTAATTGTGCAAATGAGAGATCTTGATACACACAATGAGAGATCCTGATGCACACAATGAGAGAGAGATCCTGATGCACACAATGAAAATCCTAGAAATAATTTTGTTTTGTTTTTTTAAACTCAACGTTTAGCCTTTAATTAATATTCAGCTTATCATTTTTTGGTTAAAGCAGTGAAACGGGATTATGTGAAGAATTGATAGAAAAGCAGATGTAAATGTAGTTCGCCTTTCAGTCTTTCTCCTATTACTTTTAACTAGAATACTATAGTTATATAAAATCAATGCTTTATTGTGTTTGATATACATATATATATGACAGTTCGCTAATGTCTGAAAGCAGCTAGTTAAATAAGGTTCATCTGTGGAGCTACTTTTATGGCAGACTATCCCCAGGAAGCACAACCCTTGCACTGTAGGGTGATAAATCTTCTGAGCTAAAAGATATGTCAGACCATTATTTGTCAAAGCAGAGTGACATGTGGCTAATGAATATTCCTTTAGATAGATTGTGTGTGGTTCTCTTAGAAATAAAATATATCATTACTCTCAAAAAAAGGATTTTCTAGGTTTGGGATAATTCTTATTTCACATTTAATTTCACCTTTTTGTCAGTTTTTTATAGCTAACAGCTTTCTAAGAGTAGCAATATAGGAAGAAGAGAAGAAAATCAAAATGTGGTATTAAGTTCCTAATATTCATAAAAAATGACGAGGAAGTATGATTCAACATTTACTATGTGTCCCATACTATAACAACTGCTGTTATATTCATTATCTCATTAAATCCTCACACCAACCCTACCGGCCTTAGTTGGGGTAATTAAAGTTTTGCAAGGTAAAGTAAGCTGTCACAGTCACTTAATTGTTACATCTAACAATGGCAAAAGTATGGTGGGAGAGAAGGTGGAAATAAGGGGCCAACTGAGAATGCAGATTTATCTTTTTAGTTGATTTCTGCAAAAAAAAAATGTTTTCTTTCATGGATAGTAGAGAACTTTCTGGACAACTGGTGTCATACTGTACTTCATGAGTTTTTACTTGTTTTGTGCATTTTGCTGTACTGTTGAAAAAATAATAGGAATCAATAAACTAATTGCATTAATTTATTCACTTATGTGTTAGGATCTGGAGTGTCTTGGTCTGGGTTCTCTAGAGGAGCAAAACCAGTAAAGCGTATATAAATACATATAGAGAGAAATTTACTTCAAGCAAATGGTGCATGCGATTATAAGGAAATGTCTCACAAAATCATAAGGGCTGGCCAACCCTAAATCCGTGGGTCAGGCAGCGGGCTGAAGTCTTCTCGCATCCCAAGTACTGGAAGTCAAGTGAGGAGAAGCGTGCAGAGTGGAAAAAAAGTGAACTTTGCCGGAACATCCATTCACATACTGGAGGCAGGCCCCACCCCCAGGGAAACTCCCCTTCCAACTGATTGGCTGTTCACATCAGATCACAAAACAGAAAATGGCTACACAGGATTTGCCAAATCACTGAGAAACGTAGCCTAGCCAAGTTGACACATAGCATTAACCATCTCACGGAGACATAAAAAACAAAAAAAAGGAAAAATAAGTATCACAGTCGATGAGGGATCTATTCACGTAAATAAAAGTTACAGCATTGTATTCAGATCTACAGCTGATATGAACATGCAACAATAGGAGAAAAACAATGACCACTTAAGCACTTAACTGTTCCTGAAGAAATCAGGAAAGACTTTCTGGAAGAGGTGATACCTGAACTGAGTATTGAAGGATTATTAAGAGATTGCCAGTTTAATTTTTAAAGGCACCTTAAAAAACATGGAATCTATGGCAACAGTAGCCTCAAAAGGCTGTTGCAAGGCATAAACTTCCAGAAAGCTGATGGAAGCAACAGCCAAGTGACCAGAGTGAGAAAATTTCAACTTCCTGAATATTTCTTACTTCCCAGGCTTTAGGATCTGCTGAAATGACAAATAAAAAATAAACTTGCTTTATGAATATTTGATGGAAGTTTGATGGTGGGGAACAATGGAAGTATTGGCAATGAAGAAATTTGACAACTACTGTTCTGAAGTACTTAAGTGCCTCGTCATTTCCATTTTTTCCCAAAATCTATTTCTTTCTGTGTAGAGTGAGGCACAGTTACAACAATTCCATTATCTTGGAGCATTTACAGTTCATTCCCAGATAATGTGATAAGAATTCTCCTCCTTCTGTTTCACCCTCCCCTCCTCAATTGCTTTTGAATTCTTGACAATAGCATTAATCAGAAGACTAAAGGGATATCATTAATTACTCTTGAAACTTCTTGTAAGTTCTAATTTGAGGGAAAGCCCTAGAGGATCTTTCAGCTATTGTTTTTGCACACATGAGTGAAATCAAGAATAGGATGTGTTTTCCTTTTCCAGATCAGCCTGGCACAAATGCAAAATAAGCCACAGATGGAAGCCCACAGATGGAAGCCTGCTGATCATACAGCTGTTTCTTTGTTGGTAGGAAAACCAATTGTGGGCGGGAGCAGTGGAGGAAGAGACAATATTAGAATGCAATGGCACTTTAATTATACCTACCATAATTCTAATGTTCTGTTCTGTGGTGTATTGTTTGGGGAGTTGTCTTGAAATTAGAATCCAATCCTGAAAACTTGAATCAATTAAAGTAGTACTGTTTGGAAATATACAGAGAAGCTAGTTTGCAAAATATTTTCCAGTGATCTTGGCTTGTAGTATTTAGACTTCCTCTGACTGTTCTGGCTGGAGCCCTGGTGGAGCAGTGGTTAAGCATTTGGCCACTAACCAAAGGTCGACAGTTTGAATCCACCAGTCCCTTCTTGGAAACACTATGAGGCAGTTCTATTCTGTCTTATAGGATCATTGTGAATTGGAATGGACTCGACAGCAACAGGTTTGGTTTTTGGTTTGGCTGACTGTTCTTGGGCTGGAGAGGGAAGGGAGAAGATGGAAAATTAAGCAT
This sequence comes from Dugong dugon, assembly GCA_030035585.1. Classification (NCBI taxonomy): domain Eukaryota; kingdom Metazoa; phylum Chordata; class Mammalia; order Sirenia; family Dugongidae; genus Dugong; species Dugong dugon. Next base: position 72,248,931 of record CM057460.1, read on the forward strand.
CTCATTTCTGTTTCCCTAGGGATATCCTTGGACAACATCTTTAGCTCTGTGAACCATTTGAGCTGTCTCTGAATACTGTTACTAGAGGCCAGCCATGCTGGGCAGGAATCCAATTTGACTGAAAGAGGTAATATGACTCTAAGCTAGCACTACCATCCTTATTTTCCAGTAATGGAAAACTTGAGAACCAATGAAGTACTGAAAGTCATGCTGAATTTCATGTCATGAGTATTTATGAGCCTTCTATGCTCCAGGCATAGTGTGAGTGAGAAAGACATGCGTTTGCCCTCCTGGAGCTTACTGTCTATTAGACAAAACAGATATTAAAATATAAATTAAGTATATAGTGATAAATGTAATAAACATGAAGTAAAGAATGATATGAGAACATATGAATGGAACAAGGAATAGATCAGGTCAGCAAAGGCTCTCCTGGACAATTTAAGGCTTGAATATTGAGCTGAGCTATGCAGGTTTTTAGGGAGGAAAAAGGTTTTAAGAGGGCAACAACGTGCTCCCATTTGAGCATTTTTAAAAGATCCATTTATGGAGGTTAATCTGGAAGGTGTCAAGTCTGGAAGTTGATTTAGTCATGACATGCTGGTCACAGTGGTCATAGAGAGAATCTCACAGATCTGAGAGAGATTCAGGGATCACATCAGCAGGTAAATGACTAGATGTGATTATTAAAGAAGAGATGCTATTATAGGTGACCCCTAAGTTTCTTAGTGAACAAATGGGTATTTGGTGATGTCATTTGCTGAGATTAAGATCAAAGAGAAGGGCCAACCTTGTTAAGTGGGTATAGGGCAGGAAAATTGTGAGTTCAAGTTTGGACGGTTGAACTTGGGCTGTCTCTGAGAGACACTGGGTGAAGAGGCAAAAAAAAAAAAAAAAAAAAGCAATGGAAGAGTAGAGTTATGGAAGTAAGACAAACAAACCTGAACTTAAAATCCATTGTGCCACTTACTAGCTATGAGACCTTAGGTAAGTCTTAAATCATTTATGTATCAATTTTTACATCCTTAAAATGGGGACAACAATAACAGTACCTTCACCAAATTGTTGTGAAAAATTAAGTGAGAATAAACACCAAACTGGTAACAGTAGATTCTTGGGTGTGGACATTAGATGAGGTGACATAGGGAGGGGAATAGTCAGTAGGTTGAGATGATTCAGTCTTTTTTTTTATTTTTAAAATTTTTATAAGACTGTATATGTTATTACATGTATACTTAAGAGCAAATGAGAAAATTAAATATGAAAATAATATCAAAGATTTGAAATAGCTTTGGCCAACTAGAGAGTCGGAACAGTCCACACTTAAAACTACCCTCCCTTCTAACACCAATATAACCCTAATATCCTTATCCAAAACTTCAGTATTAACTTTAGAGACATAACAAGTATAAGTCTCAATCAACAAACTCAGTTGTGCAAGAAAATAAGCTTCCTTGTTTTCTTCAAAATCAACCTGATTTTTATTTTGAGATCTTATTCTGCCAGGGAAGGGGACCTCTCTGCCCTCTCCTTCCCCTTACATTTCCCTGAGGTTATAGGTAAATATGCAAAGCATACATAGAGCCAAAGCTTTGGAAGGAAGGACATTCGTTTTTAAATTCATATGGGGAGTGGCTGCAATGTTCATGGTCTGGCCTGGTACTGATTGTTGTCATCACTGGTCCACTGGGAGGCCGTGATTCTTAACCAAATGTGGTCCCATGGTGTGGATGATATCTCCATGAATTCCATGTGTGCTGGAACGTAAGACTCCTTCCCTAAGGTAGGAAAGTCATACTTTCTTTACTAGCTTCTCTCGGTCACTTGGTCTGTACCCCATGCCACTGAGTTCTCTGGTGATCTTTGGCTTTGGAGATACAAAAACCCAAGCCTAGTGGGTTAGTTCTGCTCTCCCTCCCATCACAGCCTCATTTTCAACAACAAATGCAAAGCCAGTTACCTGCTTGTGAGGGAAAAAGAGAGATTATCAGAGAAGGAAATGAACAAAGACTAGTATTTCAAATGTACTATCCTGTCTCTCAAGTTTACAAATATATTATGGAAGTAAATGCTTCCAATCATGGAGCACACTGAGATGATATATAGCAGACAATGCTATGCAGAATTTATTATGTATAAGCAACTCAACAGAAACACTTTTAAAAGTGCAAGTTTTTTTTTTCCTAGAACGGACCATGACTATATATACTGACTTCATGAATTTTAAAATCTCCCATATATACTGTAAGTGCATTGTATTGCAGCTAGTGCATTGCACAGCTAGTGAGGGGAATCTTGAAGTCAGAATCGACACATCTATATCAAAGAGGCAGACAAGGTCTGAAATGTTACACATGCTTTAGAAAACTAAACTTGTTTTTTTTCTGATGTTTGTGCTTTGACTGAATGCCCAAATCTATGCTTTTGTGACATTATAAGAATTTTTCTTTGCTTCTTCTGATCCCAGTAATTGTGCAGAACTTAGTAAGGGGGTGGGGGGAAAGTTTGCTTTCACTCCCCATGGCCCACTCGTAAATGTGGTTTTCCTGTTGCCCTTGGTTACTTTCTATATTAATAGTAATTGAAGGGAAAATAACACAAAATTTGGTTTTTAGGGGAAACAAGAGTTGGAAAGCATTATTTACCTACAAGAATGGAACAGGCCTTGGTAACCATCTGGTGCGCCATGTTTTTGGGTAATTAACATGCATCCACAGTTTGTATTTTGTTTTCTTTTGCAATGATTCTGAAAATGTGTGGTAACAAGCTGCCTGTAACACAAAGGAGCCAAAGTTAAGAAAATGATTATGCTCATCCATTCTCAAAAAACAATGGGGGGAAAAATAACTGTTTGCCACCAAAGGCAGAAACCATCCTCAGAGCTGCCAAAGACTCTGTCCCAGACAAAGTTACCACATTTGGTGAGTGATACTGCAGGCCCAATATTCTCCCTTTCTATCCATCAAGCTTGTCATCCAGAACTTTTAGGGGAACATTTACATGATCAAATGTTCATGGCCACAGTGGTATAGCCCATTCATGGACTGAATTTTGAATCTGGGATTAGTCCTCACTGGTTAACAGCTTGAGTTTGTTTTCCAAATGACTTTATCATAACTATAAATTTAAGTGAGTCAAACTACTGGATGGGAGTTCTGTGTGTCTACGTGTTAGCAATATATATTTGTTTTAATCTATAGGGAGAAAAATTATTCTTTCTGGCATAAAGCCTTCTAGGAGAAATAAACAAATAGGTCACATATACAAATCTAAACAATTTCTTGCTGGAAGACGTTACTTTACAATATGTCAGTGCAATTGCTCCATCCACAAAATATGTGAATATGTATTAAGTAAACCTGAACAAAAAGATGAGAAAATTCAGACTGTCATAGAGAATTTAAGTGAAAATGTTTATTATATAAATAACAATTTGCAGCTGAGAAAAGTGGTTGAGGGGCAAGAGTGGGAATTAAATGAAATTTCATAGTACAGCATTAATCTCACAGCATGAACATTTAAAAGCCAACTGATGCTTGTAATACAAATTTATATTTAATCTTTATTTTTTAAAAATGTAGAAAGGTCAGGCTTATTTTGGCTGAACACAAATTGTTTTCTGATTTAAGAGCAATTTTTATTTTAGATTATATATACAGTTACATACATTAGAAAAAGAAATATTCTAGAGACATTATTATTTTTCCCCTTTACACATGAGAAAATTGAAGTTCAGAAGCATTAAATGACTTGTTTATATTAACTTGTCTAGTTAGATCTTAAATTGAAAAGGAACCCAGGTTCATTCTGTCCTTCCTTCTCTTCCTTCCTCCTTGAATTATTTGATGCCTGTCATGATTCAGCCATCACTTGTCTGTCAGTTTGTCGTACTGTGGTGGCTTGCGTGTTGCTGTGATACTGGAAGCTATACTACTGGTATTTCAAATACCAGCAGAATCACCCATGGTGGACAGGTTTCAGTGGCGCTTCTAGACTAAGACAGACTAAGAAGAAGGACCTAGTGGTCTACTTCTGAAAAGGATTCGCCAGTGAAAACCTTCTGGATAACAGCAGGACACTGTCTGATATAGTACTGGAAGATGAGTTCCTCAGACTGAAAGGCACTCAAAATATGACTGGGGAAGAACTCCTCAAAGTAGAATCGACCTTATTGACATGGATGGAGTAAAGCTTTCCGGACCTTCGTTTGCTGCTGTGGCACAACTTAAAATGAGACGAAACAGTTGCAAACATCTGTTAGTAATAGGAATGTGGAATGTATGAAGTATGAATCAAAGAAAATTGAAAGCTGTGAAAAATGAAATGGAACACATAAAGATCAATATCCTGGGCATTAGTGAGCTGAAATGGACTAGTATTGACCATTTCAAATTGGACAATTATATGGTCTACTATGCCAGAAATGACAAATTGAAGATGAATGACATTGCATTCATTGTCAAAAAGAAAATTTCAAGATCTATCCTGATACAACACTGTCAGTGATAGGATAACGTCCACACGCCTACGAGAAAGACCAGTTAATACGACTGTTATTCAAATTTATGTACCAACGACTAATGCCAAAGATGAGGATATTGAAGATCTTTACCAACTTCTGCAGTCTGAAATTGATCAAACATGTGATCAAGATGCATTGATAATTACTGGTGGTTGAAATGTGAAAGTTGGAAATGAAGGAGGATCAGTAGTTGGATAATATGGCCTTGGTGATAGAAACTATGCTGAGGAATGCATGATAGAATTTAGAATTTTGCAAAACTTACTCATTGAAAATACCTTTTTTCAATAACATAAATGGTGATTTTACATGTGACCTCGCTGGATGGAATACACAGGAATCAAATAGACTACATCTGTGGAAAGATAAGATGGGGAAGCTCAATATCATCAGTCAGAACAAGGCCAGATCAAAGACTACAGCTTTCAGTGTGGATTATACCTCAACAGAAAGAAAACAAAAATGCTTATAACTGGACCAATAAACAACATAATGATGAATGGAGAAACTATTGAAGTTTTCAAGGATTTCATTTTACTTAGACCTACAATCAATGCCCACGGAAGTAGAGGTCAAGAAATTAAACAACGAATTGCATTGGACAAATCTTCTGCAAAAGACCTCTTTAAAGTGTTAAAAAGCAAAGATGTCACTTTGAGAACTAAAGTGAGCTTGAGCAAAGCCATAGTATTTTCAGCTGCCTCATAGCATGCAAAAGCTGGACACTGAATAAGGAAGGCCAAAGAAGAATTGATGCCTTTGAATTATGGTGTTGGTGAAGAATATTGAATATACCATGGACTACCAGAAGAACAAATAAATCTGTCTTGGAAAAAGTACAGCTAAAATGCTCCTTAGAAGGGAGGATGGTGAGACGTCATCTCATGTTCTTTGGACATATTACCAGGAGGGAACAGTCCCTGGAGAAGGACATCATGCTAGGTAAAGTAGTTGGTCAATGAAAAAAGAAAGACCCTCAGTAAGATGGATTGACACGGTGGCTCAACAATGAGCTCAAACATATCAACAATTGTGAGCATGGTGCCTGACCAGGCAGTGTTTCATTCTGCTGTACACAGGGTCATTATGAGTTGGAAGCAACTCATCAGCACCTAAGAATAACCACATGATTCAGCCTTTGAGGTAGATGCTTAGACCACAAAGATGCCTAAGACAACAAGACCAAAATAAGCATTCTTAAGATGGTTATAATTCAGGCGGGGCCAAGATGGTGGAGTAGTCAGATACTTCTGGTGGACCCTCTTACAACAAAGACCTGAAAAAACAAATAGATCAATTATATATGACAATCTAGGAGCCCTGAACGTCAAAGGCAAAGTTGAGGAAACAGACCGAGTGGCAGGGGGAGAGACGGTTCAGAAGCAGCAAGGAGCAGCCAGACCTGACCCAGAGAGAGCCTGAGCCCTTCAGGCCTGATCAGCCAATGGGTGAGTGGTGAGGCAGGCAAGCAATGATGCTTGGGAGGCGTTTTCCGCACTGGGAGAGACCCAGTAGCAGACAGTCTACTTGGCCACTCAGAACCAGTGAGAAGCAGCCTTGGATCAGCAAAAGATAAGTACTTGCATCCAGCCTACCACACGTTTCAAAAACACTACCATTTAGGGAAAAACAACTCTCCCATTTACCTCCCTGCTCTGTGCTCTGCACTGGGTCCTGGACTAGCTTCAGCAATTGCTGAGTCCCCTGGGCTGGAAGTAGGATCTGTCACATGCCCTGAGCCATTCTCCTGGCCTTGGAGAGTGAACAAATTAATAGGGGAAAAAATAAACTGTCAGCTCCCCTGAACCAGGAACCCAGGGTAGGCACGGCTCCTTTGCCTAGGCACAGGCATAGAGAATCCACAGATTTTGAGTGCCTTTCCCCCTGCATAGATTTTTGTGGGCCCATTTCAACAGCGTAGGCCCTCATTACCACAGTCCAACAGGGTATATACCTGAAGTCTAACTTCAACTGTTTCAGCTGTGAAGTGGCAAGTTTGTGACATTTGACACTGCTCTGCCCATTAAGTAGGGTCTTCACCTAACCATATCAGGGGCCTAAGGACTGGTGGCTCCAGGAACACCATCTAGCCACCTGAGACAGGGGCCCAAGAATAAGAGGTGCCCCCTAGTCCTTACAGCCAACAGCACTGGGTGCTCATAGTCCGGCTGCAAAACCCACCCACCTATGCGCTCTAGGGAACAGGGACATGCCTTCCTCCTGGACACTTGGGGGTGGCCATCAGCCTCCTGCCTTGCTCAGAGTGTGTCCCCCTGCTGCAGCCAGATGCCTGTGCCTACACCAATCACCCATGCCTGTCTAGGACTGTAGGTGAGAGCCTACCCCACACACTTGGCGGCTATCTACCTGGGCACCTGAGCTGAATCCATACAGGAGGAGTGGGCAGACTCCTGAGCTCACATACTTAGTAACACATCTAACCATCTGGTGACATGACATTAGAGCTTCAAAGGTGACAATAATCAAACTAGCTCACATGAGCAGCCTATTTGGGCACATCAAAACAAAACAAGAAGCTAGGACACAGTAAGCAAACATAAAATAAATAAATACAAAAACTTATTGATGGCTCGGAAACAACAGTCAATATTAAATCACATAAAGAGGCAGTCCATGATGACTTCAGTAAGCTCCCAATATAAAGACTCTGGAAATTTTCCAGAAAAAGGAAAGTTTCTTGGAATTACCAGAGGCAGAATATAAAAGATTAATATACAGAACTCTTCAAGAGATTAGGAAGGAAATCAATCAAAATGCAGAACAAGCAATAGAGGAAATTAAAAAGATTGGAGAAGAGCATAATGACAAATTTAACAGGCTTCAAGAATCCATAGAAAGACAGCAATCAGAAATCCAGAAGATTAACAATAAAATTTCAGAATTAGACAACTCAGTAGAAAGTCATAGAAGCAGAATTGAGGCAATGGAAGTCAGAATTAGTGAGACTGAAGGTAAAGCACTTGACACCAAGTTATTTGAGGAAAATCAGATAAAAGGATTAAAAAAATGAAAAAACCCTAAGAATTATGTAGGATTCTATCAAGAGGAATAACTTACTAGTGATTGGAGTACGAGAACGGGGGGCATAACAGAAAATACAGAGTATTGTTGATGTTGAAGATTTGTTGGCAGAAAACTTCCCTGATATTGTGAAAGATGAGAAGACATCTATCCAAGATGCTCATCGAACCCCACATAAGGTAGATACCAAATGAAAGTCACCAAGACATATTATAATCAAACTTGCCAAAACCAAAGATAAAGAGAGAATTTTAAGAGAGGCTAGGGTTAAACAAAAAGTCATCTGTAAAGGAGCGTCAATAAGCTTGGACTACTCAGCAGAAACCATGCAGGCAAGAAGGCAATGGAATGACGTATATAAAGCCTTGAAGGAAAAAAATTGCCAGCCAAGAATTATATCCAGCAAAACTGACTCTCAAATATGATGGTGAAAGTAGGGCATTTCCAGATAAACAGAAGTTTAAGGAATTTGCAAAAACCAAACCAAAATTACAAGAAATATTATAGGGAGTCCTCCGGTTAGAAAATCAATAACATCAGATAACAACCCAAAACTAGAACAAAGGACAGAGTAACCAGATATCAACTCAGATAGGGAAGTCACAAAAATAAATCAAAGCTAAAACAGTGAAAATAGGGAAACAGATGTCAAGATGTAAAAGATGACAACATTAACACAAAAAAGAGGGACTTAAAAAATGTAGACATAGATTTTTCATAGGGAGAGGAAGTCAAGGCTATATAAAGAAATAAAAGACTGGTATAAACTTATAAAAATAGGGGTAAATATTAAGGTAACCACAAAAGAAACTAACAATCCTGTGTGTCAAAATAAAAAAAAGAAAAACATAAAGACTTAGCAAATACAAAATCAACAACAATGAAAAAGATGTAAAGAAAATAGATAAAAATGACTCAGCACAGAAAATTAATTGGAACAAAACAACTGTGAACAACACACATAAAAAGACGTCAAAATGACAGCACTAAACTCATACCTATCAATAATTATGCTGAATGTAAATGGACTAAATACACCAGTAAAGAGACAGAGAGTGGCAGATTGCATTAAAAAACACGATCCGTCTATATGCTGCCTACAAGAGATATACCTTAGACTTAAAGACACAAACAAACTAAAACTCAAAGGATGGAAAAAAATATATCAAGCAAACAACACTCAAGAAAGAGTAGGAGTGGCAGTATTAATCTCTGACAAAATAGACTTTAAAGTAAAATCCACCACAAAGGATAAGGAATGACGCTATATGATTAAAGGGTCAATACACCAGGAGGACATAACTATAATAAATATTTACCCACCCAATAACAGAGCTCCAAAATACATAAAAGAAACTCTATCAGCACTGAAAAGAGAGCTAGACAGCTCCACAATAGTAGCAGGAGAATTTAACACACCACTTCCTGTGAAGGACAGAACATCCAGAAAGAAGCTCAACAAAGACACGGAAGATCTAAAGGCTACAATCAACCAACTTGATCTCATAGACTTATACCAAACACCCCACCCAACAACAGCCAATTATACCTTCTTTTCCAATGCACATGGAACATTCTCCAAAATAGACCACATATTAGGCCATAAAGCAAGCCTTAACAAAATCCAAAGCATCAAAATGTTACAAAGCATTTTTTTGACCATAATGCCATAAAAGTAGAAATCAACAACAGAAAAAGCAAGGAAAAAAATGAAACACATGGAAACTGAACAATACCTTGCTCAAAAACTACTAGGTTATAGAAGAAATTAAGGAAGGAATAAAGAAATTCATAGAATCAAATAAGAATTAAAACACATCCTACCAGAGCTTTGGGACTTAGAAAAAGCAGTACTCAGAGGTCAGTTTATAGCAATAAACACACACATCCGAAAAGCAGAAAGGGCCAAAATCAAAACATTAACCCTACAACTGGAACAAGTAGAAAGAGAGCAGCAAAAGAAGCCCTCAGGTGCCAGAAGAAAGGAAATAATAAGAATCACAGCAGAATTAAATGAAATGGAGAATAGAAAAATAACTGAAAGAGTTAACAAGACCAAAAGCTGGCTCTTTGAAAAGATCAACAAAATTGATAAACCCTTGGCCAAACTGACAAAAGAAAAACAGGAGACGAAGCAAATAACCTGTATAAGAAATGAGATGGGCAATATCACAACAGACCCAACTGAAATTAAAAGAATCATAACAGAATACTATGAAAAATTGTACTCTAACAAATTTGAAAACCTAGAGGAAATGCACAAATTTCTAGAAACTCACTACCTACCTAAACTAACTGAAACAAAGATAGAACAACTAAATAAACCCATAACAAAAGAAGAGATTGAAAAGGTAACTGAAAAACTGCCAACAACAAAAAAAGCCCTGGCCCAAACGGTTTCACTGAAGAATGCTACCAAACTTTCAGAGAAGAGTTAACACCACTACTACTAAAGGTATTTCAGAGCATAGAAAAGGATGGAATACTCCCAAACTCATTCTGTGAAGCCAGCATAACCCTGATACCAAAACCAGGTAAAGACACAACAAAAAAAGAACATTACAGACCAATATCCCTCATGAACATTGGCACAAAAATCCTCAACAAAATTCTAGCCAACAGAATTCAGCAACATATCAAAAAAATAATTCAGCATTATCAAGTGGGATTCATACCAAGTATGCAGGGATGGTTCAACGTTAGAAAAACAATCAATGTAATCCATCACATAAATAAAACAAAGACAAGAACCACATGATCTTATCCATTGATGAAGAAAAGGCATTTGACAAAGTCCATCACGCATTCATGATAAAAACTCTCAACAAAATAGGAATAGAAAGGAAATTCCTCAATATTATTGAGGGCATTTATACAAAGCCAACAGCCAACATCATCATAAATGGACAGACTTTGAAAGCATTCCCCTTGAGAACAGGAACCAGACAAGGATTCCCTCTATCACCACTCTTATTCAACATTGTGCTGGAGGTGCTAGCCAGAGCAATTCAGCTAGAAAAAGAAATAAAGGGCATCCAGATTGGTAGGGGAGAAGTCAAAGGATCTCTGTTTGTAGATGATATGATCTTATACACAGAAAACCCCAAAGAATCCACAATAAAAGTACTGGAACTAATAGAAGATTTCAACAAAGTTTCAGGATACAAGATAAACGTACAAAAATCAGTTGGATTCCTTTACACCAACAAAGAGAACCTTGAAGAGGAAATCACCAAATCAATACCATTTATAATAGCCCCCAAGAAGATAAAATACTTAGGAATAAATCTAACCACAGTCATAAAAGATCTATACAATGAAAACTACAAGACACTACTACAAGAAACCAAAATAGATCTGCATAAGTGGAAAAACATACCTTGATCATGGATAGGAAGACTCAATATTGTGAAAATGTCAACTGTACCGAAAATGATCTACAGATACAATGCAATCCTGATCTGAATTCCAATGGCATTTTTTAATGAGATGGAGAAACAAATCACCAACTTCATATGGAAAGGGAAGAGGCCCCGGAAAAGTAAAGCATTACTCAAGAAGGAGAACAAAGTGGGAGGCCTCACACTACCTGATTTTAGAACCTATTATACTGCTATAGTAGTCAAAACAGACTGGTACTGGTACAAAAACAGATACATAAACCAATGGAACAGAACTGAGAATCCAGACATAAAGTCATCCACCTATGAGCAGCTGATATGTGGCAAAGGCCCAGGGTACATTAATTGGAAAAGACAGTCTCTTTAACGAAAGGTGCTGGCATAACTGGATATCCGTCTGCAAAAAACTGAAACAAGACCCATACCTCACACCATGCACACAAACTAACTCAAAATGGATCAAAGACTTAAATATAAAATTGAAAATGATAAAGATCATGGAAGAAAAAATAGGGACAATGCTAGGAGCTCTAATAGATGGCATAAACAGAATACAATAAGTAACAATGCACAACAAGCACCAGAAGAGACTAGATAACTCGGAGCTTGTAAAAATCAAACACTTACGCTCATCAAAAGACTTCACCAAAAGAGTCAAAAGACAACCTACAGACTGGGAAAAATTTTTGGCTATGACAAATCCGATCAGCATCTCAACTCTAAAATCTACAAGATAGTGCAAAACCTCAACAACAAAAAGGCAAATAACCCAATAAAAAATGGGCAAAGGATATGAACAGACACTTAGCCAAAGAAGATATTCAGGCAGCTAAGAGACACACAAAGAAATGCTCACAATCAGTAGTCATTAGAGAGACGCAGATCAAAACTACAATGAGATATCATCTCACCCCAACAAGGCTAGCATTAATCCAAAAAACACAAAATAATAAATGCTGGAGAGGTTGTGGGGAGACTGGAACACTTATATACTGTTGATGGAAGTGTAAAATGGCACAACCACTTTAGAAATCTATTTGGCAGTCCCTTAAAAAGCTAGAAATAGAAGTAGCATACACTCCAGCTATCCTTCTCCTTGGAATATATCGTAAAGAAATAAGAGCTGTCACACAAATAGATATATGCACACCCATGTTCACTGCAGCACTGTTCACAATAGCAAACAGATGGAAACAACCTAGGTGCCTATCAGCGGAGGAATGGATAAACAAATTACGGTGTATCCACACAGTGGAATACTATGCAACGATAAAGAACAACGATGAAGCCGTGAAACATAACATGGAGGAATCTGGAGGTCATTATGCTGAGTGAATTTAGTCAGTCACAGAGGGACAAATATTGTATAAGACCAGTATAATAAGAACTCAAGAAAAGGTTTAAACACAGAAGACAACATTCTTTGATGGTTATGAGGGTGGGGAGGGAGGGTGAGGGTTATTCACTAACTAGATAGTAGATAAGAATTATCTTAAGTGAAGGGAAGGACAGCACACACTCCAGGGGTAGTCAGCACAACCGGACTAAACCAAAGCTAAGAAGTTTCCTGAATTCAAATCAAACACTTTGAAGGACAGAGTAGCAGGGATAGAAGTCTGGGGACCATGCTTTCAGGGGACATCTAGATCAATTGGCATAACAAAACTTATTAAGAAAATGTTCTGCATCCTACTTTGGTGAATGGAGCCTGGGGTCTTAAAAGCTTGCATGCCGCCATCTAAGATGCATCAGTTGGTCCCAACCACCTGGAGTAAAGGAGAATGAAGAACACCAAAGACACAAGGAAAGTAGTAGCCCAAGAGCCAGAAAGGGCCACATAAACCAGAGACTTCATCAGCCGGAGACCAGAAGAACTAGATGGTACCTAACTACCACCAATGACCACCCTGACAGGGAGCACAACAGAGAGTCCTGATGGAGCAGAAGAAAGGTAGGGTAAAGAACTCAAATTCTAGTAAGAAGACCAGACTTAGTGGTCTGACTGAGATTGGAGGCATCCGGGAGACATGGCCCCCAGACTCTCTATCAGCCAAGAACTAAAACAATTTCTGAGGCCAACTCTTCAGACAGTGATTGGACTGGACTGTGGGACATACAGTGATACTCGTGAGGAGTATGCCTCTTAGCTCAAGTAGACACAAGAGACTAAACGGGCAGCCTCTGTCTGGAGGTGAGATGGGAAGGCAGAGAGGGTTAGGAGCTGGTTGAATGGACATGGGGAATCAGGGGCTGAAAGGAGGAGTGTGCTGTCAAAGTATGGGGAGAGCAATTAGGGTTACATAACAATGTAGGTATAAATTTTTGTACGGGAGACTGACTTGAAATGTAAACTTCATTTAAACTACAATAATAAACAAAAAAAAAAAAAAAAAAGGAGAGAAAAAAAGAGATGGTTATAATTCACCCGGGAAGAGAGAGAAAATGACATAAGAGCCGTCACAGGTGAGGATATGAAGAGCTTTGACAGTAGAGAAGAGCGCTTATATGTTTGTGTGTGCTTGTGTGTGTTGAAGGGGGAGGTGGTTAGAGAGTCTTCACAGGAGTGGGAACACCTGAGATCTGGGATATGAAGTTAATCAGTCCTGGATTTAAATCGTGCTTTGTCATTGTTAAGGAGCCCTGGTGGCCTAGATGTTAAAGCAATCGACTACTAACCAAAAGTTCGGCAGTTTGCAACCACCAGTGGCTCTGTGGGAGAAAGATGAGACAGTCTTCTTCTGTAGAGATTTACAGCCTTGGAAATCCTATGGGGTCACTATGAGTCAGAATCGACTTGGCAGCAGTGGGTTTTGGGTGGGTTGCCATTGTTAGTTGTATTAGTTTGTGCAAGTTATTTCATATGAGCTGTAATGTCCTCATTTGTGAAGTGCAGATATTAGTAATACTGTATACGGTTGCTGTAAAAGGTAAGTGTGATAATGTACATTAACCCTTAGGATAGACCTCAGTAGCAAGTATCATAATTATTGTTACAGTAGATTGTGAGTTTCATAATTTTGGCTTATAATATTTTTCACGGCTTTGGGTTTCATGTGAGCACTCCATGGTGCTTATAAACAAAAAAAATTTGAGGAAGATTCCTCTGGAAAGTTCAGTGCCTACTAAGTCTTGAGAAGCAAAAAATAAATTGTTGGGAAATGTCAGATATTCTAGTTTTCAGTTAGTATGATATGGGTGAAAAGAAAGCAAAAAACTCTGTTAGGTGATAAAGGGCTGCCCTAGGGTATGTGGAGCCCAAGGAAAATATGTTTGTAGGCTGATATCTAAATAAATAACTTTCAGTGTACCAGAATCAGCTTTTCAGTATCATTCTGGTGGTCTCATCATATGATCTTGTGAATGAAATATCATGCTCATCAGATTGCTTTCCTCTAACTGAGTCCCAGACACAGAACCCCAGAATGAACACATGGACATGAGTCTCTCCTCGGATCACCTGGTCAATCTCATACGTACGCATTTCCGAATAGAAGGTAGAGAGTGTCCTAAAGGAGAGAAATATGTTCCAGGGCCCAGTAACATCCCCGTCCATGCACTGCTGGCTTTAGCCAATCATAGGCAGTGGAGGGAGACAACTTTTTAAGGAAAGTTCCCCACAGTGTTGGGCCCCTGAGACATGGGGCTGAGGTAGAGTCTAAGGGCGGCACTGAGATTATATTTATAGCTCATTTCCAAAAGGTTTGCTTCAAGGAGTTGTCATTAATCAAATAACTAATTATGAAAGGTCTATAATATTTAATAAAGATATTAATCTGAGGATCTTAAAGGAGTCTAGGTCTCTACCTTCAAAAAATTCCACATTAGGTAGGAAATATTTACATAAACTACCTTCTTCAATCCTTGGGGAAGAGTCCAAAGATCGACAGGAATAGAGAATTCCGTAATCATTTGCTTCTAGCAAAATAAGATATACTGTTGCATTGTTTCTCTCCATGGACTCTCTTTTATCCAATCACACGACTCCTATGCAGCAGAAAAAGGCTACAATTTGGCTAATGTCTAAAACAACACTTCCCCTGTAACATTTTACTAACTGTATAACTAAGAAGTGGATTCTGAGTTCAAGATGTCTGCAAATAGAACTAAGAGTAGCCATGGACAAGGAGACCATGAACATTCAAAATCACATCTCCTGGGATCAGAAACTTTAACCCTTAAGGACTTCCTACGTACAGAAGTAAACAACAGAAATCAGAAACTAAAGAAAGCCAAGTAATTGGGGCAGAAAATATGCTGCTTATGTTCAGGACAAAGTAAGATCAATGGAGTCAGAGCTGAGTTATTTGAGGAAGAAAGGGAGTTTGAAATGGACCATGTCAATTAAGATGATTTGTCAGCTCTTATCCTAATTTAATGATTGTCTAGGCAAGCACATTGTGGTGAATATGCATTTGGCAGCTTCTCATCTCAGAGGCTGCCTGTGAACATCATCCCATAGAAAATGAGGCTACCAGAAGGACAACCTCAATGCCAAGGATAGTGAGGAGGCGAGCAAACAAATAAAGCATACACTGAAGCCCAGAGCCAGAAACATGCTTGTTTTGTCATTGCACTGCACAAGAAAAATTGTTTTTAATATAACCACCATCGACGATATCATTAAGAATGAAAAGAAACATGGCACCATCTTGCAGAAAAACAAACATCAATGAGTCTTGATTACCTTACTGCCTCAGGAATGGGACTCCTCTGCTACCCTCAGTTTCACTAGGGTAGAGGGAATCTTAGGGGATAAAACATGCTAGTGGGACTGGACAGTTGGTGTCAACTACATACAATGGGACCCCCAGCAGCAGAAGGTCAGCAGAAGCCCCTGATTAGCAAATTCTAACTAGGTCTTCTTTAACACTCCTCTCCAGGAACCATTCCACCCTATCCTCTGATTTCCAAGCTGTGATGTAGGGTGAGAGAAATTATTCTGACCCCCTGCCTTTCTTATTCCTTCTTGGTTCTTTAAATCTTCTTTTAAAAAAAGGAAGATATGAAAGAGTTGGTGTGAAAAGGACACCTTTTAAAAATCTTTCTGGGAAGAAAGAATTTTGTGGGCAAGATAAGTTTTTATAGACCACTACTTTAAAAATACTGCTCTTTTTTGCTCCTTGTCTAAACTGTCTATACAATGATGAGGTAAAATAACTCCTTTTTGTGTTACTGCATATTTTAGTGTCCTTAGGAAAGGAAACAGAACAGACTGGAAGGGTCCAATCTTCCATACGCCTCTGTGTCAGTTGAGTCCTCTGAGATACCAAGATGGAAATCCAAGTACAAGAGATTTATTGGGAGTAATGTGAAAGATAAAAGGAAGATGGATCAAGAATAATCTAGGGGTTGATATGTTGTGGGGTTGTTAACCAATGTCATAAAACAACATGTGTACTACTGTTTCATGAGAAACTATTTGTTCTGTAAGCCTTCACCTGAAGTACAATAAAAAAAAAAAGAATAATCTAGGAAAACCTTTGGATCATGATGTGGGTCTGATACCGATAAAAAGAGAGGGAGAAGGAAGGAAGATTGGGGAAGAGAAGGCTCTGGAGAGTATGGCTAGTCCATGTGTGCTGCAGCACAAAAACTACCCACGGAGGAGTCCTGCACTAGGCGGAAGTAGCACCCAAGTGCTATGCTGAGTTGTTGCTAGGGGCCTCCTGTTAATATCCCACTTCAAGAAAGAGTTGACAGTCAGCTGTAATCAGCTCAAATGCTGCCGATCACAGCTGGACTGTCAATTCTTTCTTGAAGGGGGATATGGACAGCACGCCCTTTAACTACCACCAGGGCCTCACTTGCCTTACGCTAGTACCAGCCCTACTGCCACACCTCCATGACAATCTGAACCTTTATACAGTTATACATAAAATGCCATTGAGGAAAGTGTTTTTTAGTCCTTCCAGCTACTAGTTAAAACTCACAGAAATTTATCTTGTTTTACAAACCATTGGAAAAAAGAATTTTAGAATCTTTCCCTTGAAAGAGGTGACACATTGAACTTCTATATTTAATACTCATAATATAAGGAAATTTTTCTGGTATATAACCCACTCTGTAATCATTGCTTCCTCTTGCTTGCTTTTCTCATAGAGGTTAAATTGGCCTGGCTGATATTAATTTTACACAGTGGCCCTATTTTTTAAAAATATTTTAGTTTATTTTTGGTGAAAATATACATAGCAAAACAAGTTCCTTTTCAACAATGTCTACACGTATTGTTAAATGACATTGGCTACAATCTTCACATTGTGTCAATGTTCTCATTATTTTCATTCTAGTTGTTCCATTCCTGTTAACTTTGTCGCACTTCTCCCCCCACCCTCCAACCTCACTTCCATGCTTTAGAGTAACTGTTGACCATGTGGTCTCATATAATTTTTTAAAATAGCACAGTACTCAAGGATGACATTCTTTCTGAGTTAACCTACTATGTAGATAAAAGATGACTTCAAGGGATATTTTCAGTTCAAGGTCTAAAGAGTATCTCAGGGCAATAGTCTCGGGGATTCCTCTAATCTCAGAGCCCAGTAAATCTGGGTTCTTTGAGAATTTGAAGTTCTGTTTCACATTTTTCTCTCTTTCAATCAGGATTCATCTGCTGTGATCCTGGTAAGGATGTTTCGTAGCTGACACCATCTTATTCTTCTGGACTCAAGGTAAAGAAGGCCATGGTTCATGGAGGCAATTAGCCCTGTGGACTGGCTCTTTCTCTAATTCTTGGGTTTCCTTCTTTCTCTTATGCTCCAGATGAATAGGTACTGATAGTTGTAGTACAGATGGCTGCTCAAAAGCTTTTAAGACTCCAGATGCTACTTCCCATACTAAGCTATATAACATAAACTTTATGAACTATATTATGTCAATTGACCAAATTGTCCATGAGACTATGACCTTAAGTCTTCAAACCAAAAGAACTAATCCCATGAAGTGATTGGTTAATATCTCAGAAGTATCAGTATCTGTAGACCCTATGAGTTTATGTGTGTGTGTGTATATATATATGCATATATATTTGTTGTTGTTAGGTGCTGTTCAGTTGGTTCCAACTCATAGTCATCTTATGAAGAACAGAAGGAAACACTGCTACCCAGTCCTGCAACATCCTGACAATTGTTGCTATATTTGATTCCATTGTTGCAGCTACTGTGTCAACTCATCTTGTTGAGGGTCTTCATCTTTTTCATTGACAGTCTACTTTTCCAAGCATGATATCTTTCTCCAGGCACTGGTCCCTCCTGATAACATGTCCAAAATACATGAGGTGAAGTCTCACCATCCTCACTTCTATGAAGCATTCTAGCTGTACTTCTTCCAAGAAAGATTTGTTTGTTCTTCTGGCAGTACATGATATATTCAATATTCTTCACCATCACCACAATTCAAAGGCATCAATTCTTCTTTGGTCTTCCTTATTGATTGTGCAGCTTTTGCATTCACATGAGGCTATTGAAAACACCATGGCTTAGGTCAGGCACACCCTAGTCCTCAAAGTGACATCTTTGCTTTTTAACACTTTATTTTTGTTTTTGTTGTTGGGTGTTGTTGAGTTGGTTCCAACTCATAGGGAACCTACGTACAACAGAACGAAACACTGCCTGGTCCTGCACCATCCTCATAATTGTTGCTATGTTTGAGCCCATTGTTGCAACCACTGTGTCAATCCATCTTGTTGAGAGTCTTCTACCTTACCAAGCATGATGTCCTTTTCCAAGGAGTGGTTCCTCCTGATAACGTGTCCAAAGTACAATGCTATAGTCATTGAAAAACTAAGCAGTGAAAAGAAATACACTGTTAGAAGTTAAATCTGGGTTTTAAGTCAGTTCTGCTATTAACTAGCTGGGTGACTTGGGCACATCATAAAGCCTCCATATAAAATGAGGAGCTTAGGTTAGATGACATCTTAGTCATCTAGTGCTGCTATAACAGAAAATGCCACAAGTGGATGGCTTTAACAAAGAAAAGTTTATTTCCTCACAGTAAAGTAGGCTAAAAGTCCAAATTCAGGGTGTCAGCTCCAGGGGAAGGCTTTCTTTCTCTGTTGGCCTTTTCATCAATCTTTCCCCAGACTAGGAGATTCTCCACGCAGGGACCCCAGGTCCAAAGGACTTGCTCTGCTCTCAGCACTGCTTTCTTGGTGGTATGAGGTACCCCCATTCTGCTCGCTTCCCTTTCCTTTTATATCTTGTAAGATAAAAGGTGGTGCAGGCCACACCCTAGGGAAACTCGCTTTACATTGGATCAGGAATGTGACCTTAGTAAGGGTGTTAAAATCACCCCCAACTGTCTTTGACATAAAATTATAATCAGAAAAAGGAGGACAACCACACAATACTAGGACTTACGGCTTAATCAAGTTGACACATATTTTTTGGGGGGACGTAATTCAATCCGTGACAACATCCAAGATTCTTTTCTGCCCCAGAGTCTTTCACAGTGGTTTCCAAACTGTTTCTTCCTAAGAGTTTTAAGGTTTCATGAAGGTGTCACTGAGTTGCGGGGGTCATGTCTGAAGGAGAGATTTAAGTGATCCATGACCCAGGACTCCCATCTCCTACTTTAAACAGCTACTATGGTTTGTCTGTTTTCCATGGGAAGCTGACATGCTATTTCAAAAAAGTTTAATTTTTGAAAGCATCTGTTTCTGATGAAAGGTAGGATTAGCAAATTCATAGGTAAGTGTAATCTAATCAGGGAAGAGCATTGTGTTTGTTTATTGGCTTAAACATTTTTATTATAAAATGCAATATACAGAAAATTGTATAAGATTATAGGTATATTTTAATATTTGTCTGTAAAGCAAACACTCATGTAACCCCGTCAAGTAATAAAAGAGAATGTGGCTGGAACCATGGAATTTCCCTGCATATCTTTTGCCAAATTCTTTCTTCACAACTCTGTAACTACAACACTGACTTTTCTAGTATCCCTTTTTTTTGGTTTGCTTTCCTTTATAGTTTTTGACACCTGTGAAAGCATTCTCAAAATATATAAATTAGTTTTGCCTGTTCTTGAACTATATGTAAATAGAGTAAAACTGCAATTACTACTTTATGACTTGCTTTTTCCTCACCACACATTCGTAAGTTTCATCCATGTATTGTAGTTTGTTTAATTCTATGACTATGTAGTATCCCATTATAAGAATATAAAACATTTTATATATCCATGGTGGGCATGTGGGTTCTTTCTAAAATTTGACAATTAATATTGCTAACAGAATTCTTAAATCTGTATGTTAGTAAACATAGGCAAATATATCATTAAGGAACTATAAGAATAGAATTACTAGATCATAGTGTTTTCATATATCCTGTTTAGGTAGATAATAACAGTTTTCTACAGTGGCTGTAACAATTTATACTCCCACCAGCAGCAGAGTTCCAAATGTTGGCACTCTCACCTACATTAAGTATTGTCAGACTTTTATTATTTCCCAATTTGATGGGTGTGTAATGATATCTTATTATGGTTTTAATTTTCATTTTTCTAGCGACTAATTATGTTCAACACTCTTTATTCAATTACCAGCTATTTGGGCTTCTTCTGTTTCAAGTGCCTGTTTAAGTCATTAGTTCACTTTTCTATTGAGTTTTCTACCCTTTTCTAATTGACTTTTAAGAGTTCTTTATGTATTTTGAAAAATGGTCATTTGTTGGTTACTATATGTTGCAAATATCTTCTACTCTCTAACTTCTCTTTTCACTATTTTTATGTTTTATCTTTCAGTTAACAGAAGCTTTTAATGTGGCCAAAATTGATCTACTCTGTTATTTGTGACTTCTTTAAGAATATTTCTGTAAATCCTCAATAAACTAGGAATAAAAGGAAAATTCTCAACATGATAAAGGACAGCAATGAAAACCTACAGCTGACATCATACTAAATGGTGAAAGACTGAATGCTTTCCCCCTAAGACCAGGAGCAAGACAAGGAGATCTGCTTTTGCCACTTCTATCCAACATTGTTCTAGAGGTTCCAGCTGTGGTTATTAGTCAAGAAAAAGAAATGAAAGACATCCAGATTGGAAAGAAAGAAGTAAAATGATCTCTATTTGCAAATGGCATGATCTTGTTTAAGGAAAATTCTAAGGAGCACACTAAAAAATGACTAGAACTAATAAACATGTTCAGCAAGGTCACAGGATACAATATATAAAACCAATTCCATTTCTATACACTGTCCATGAACAATCTGAAAATGAAATTGAGAAAATTCCATTTACAATAGCATCAAAAATAATACAATTCTAAGGAATAAATTTAACAAAAGAAGTGCAAGACTTGCACAACTATAAAACATTGTTGAAAGAAATTATAAAAGACATAAATAAATGAACAGACATTCCGTGTTTATGGGTTGAAAGCCTTATTATTTGTTCAGATGGCAACACTTCCCAAACTGATCTACATATTCAATTCAATCTCTATCAAAAATCCCGGCTGCCCCTCCTTTTTTTCTTTTGCAGTAATTGACCAAACCAAAAAAAACCCTTGTTGCCGTAGAGTTGATTCCGACTCATAGTGACCCTGTAGGACAGAGTAGAACTGCTCCATAGGGTTTCCAAAGAGCACCCGGTGGATTCAAACTGCTGACATTTTGGTTAGCAGCCAAACTCTTAACGACTACGCCACCAAGTTTTCCAGTAATTGACCAGCTGATCCTAAAACTCATAGGGAATTTCAAGGGACTCAGAATAGCCAAAACAATCCTGAAATAGAAGAATGCGTTGGAAGACTCACACTTCCTGATTTTAAACCTTACTACAAAACTACAGTGATTGAGACAATGTGGTAGTGTGATACTGCCATAAGTATAGGCATATAGATCAACTGAATAGAATTGAGAGTGCAGAAATAAATTCTAATTTTTATGGTTAATTTATTTTTGACAAGGGTACCAAATCCATTCAATGGGGGAAAAATACTCTCTTTAAAAAATGATGCTGGAATAATTGGATTTGCTCATGCAAAAGAAAGAAGATGGACCCTTGCATCACACCATGTGCAAAAATTAACTCTAAATATATCAGTTCTTAAAGTAAAAGCTAAAACTATAAAACTCTTAGAGGAAACTGTAGAAGTAAATCTTTGTGGCCTTGAATCAGGCAATGGTTTCTTAGATACAACACCAAAAGCACAAGTGAGAAAAGAAAAAATGAATAAATTAGACTTCATAATTTTTGTGTGCGTGTATACTTCAAAGGACACCATCAAGAAAGTGAAAAGAAAACCCACCGAATGAAAAAAATTTTTTCAAATTATATATCTGATAATTGACTTATATCCATAATAGATAAAGAACTCTTACTACTCAACAATGAAAAGACAAATAACCCATTCCCTCCTCCTATTCCTGACTCTCCTTCTTCCTCTGTTGCTCCAAGCAAATAGAGACCAATTGTTGTACCTTGGATGGCCATTTGCAAGCTAGGAACTACACAGCAAATTAGGAGGTAAAACAGAAGCACTAAACACAATATTAGGCCAATTAGCTTGAATGTCCCGTGAAACCATAGAATGTATGGTTAAATGGCTCCATGAACTGCTGCCTCCTTTGCCATGAGACCGGAAGAACTAGATGGTACCACTACTGAACAGTTTGAGCGAAGATTCTATAGAAGAATCCTTATGAAAAGGGGGAAAATGTAGAACAACATTTCAAATTATCATGGAAACCAGACTTTCTGGAGCCACTGAGGATTGATAAACCCCCAAACTCTTGCCCTGAGATAATCTTTAAACCATAAACCAAAAATATCCCCCAAAATATCATCTTTCATGTGTGAATTTTTGTTTGTTTTTTAGAATTTTTTAATGATGCCATATTTTTTCACTAATGGAATGAATACTGAATCATTGTTTGTTGGTAGTTTTTTATGATTTGAAAAAAATGAGATGCCAACTGCAAGTGGGCCACATTGACACCTTGTTCCATGAAGTGCATCACAAGCATGGTACGTATCAGTATCATAGCCCAGGAAGTGCATCACACTTTCTGGTTATGCTTGAGCCATAAATTATCTTACTTAACTTTCCAAAAATGCACAAGAAATACTAAATAAACATTGCACTTGCTCATATAATTATTATCATTTGATTCAGAGTGGGCCATATCAGTAGCATATTCCATAAAGCACATCACACCCAGAAAGTGCATCGCAAACTATTTTCACACCCAAAAGAACTCATTTTCTTGAATACTTCTGAATGCTGGTAACTGTACCTTCCCAATAACACAAAGGAAATAGTAAACATACTTGCAAGGCTTATCTCATGGTGCAGAAGCCAAAAGACACAAAATATTCACACTATCACTCCTCTGGGAAGCATCCTCTCATATGAATGGCTCTCAACACTCAAATGTAGCACAGACCAACTTCCTTATTTTTGAAGCAGTTGCACCAGTATCTACCATGATGCCAGAATGTACTAAAGTGGTTCAAATACCTGCCAATACATCTCCAGGGATGGAAAATGTGAGTGATAGGTTTATCTGCCAGTAACTGCTAAAGAATATCTGCTTTGAGCATTGTATTCTCTTAAGATCTATCTATATGGGATCAAATTGACAACAGCAACTCGAAAGATTAGATAAGAAACTTGAGGAGCAGTGATTTTATGTTAATGTGGGAGGAACAACTAGGAAATGGAGAGTGAGAATGGTTGCACAACTTGAAGAATGTAATCAATATCACTGAATTTTTCATGTAGAAATTGTTGAATTGGTGTATGTTCTGTTGTGTATATTCTCAATAACAACATCAAAAATAAAATAAATTATATAAAAAAGACAAAATAACCCAATTAAAAAATGGGCAAAGGATCTGAATAGGCTTTTTCCCAAAGACGATATATAAATGATCAATAATCACATGAAGAGATGCTCAGCATCACCGGTCATTAACCCGCTGCCGTCGAGTTGATTCCAACTCATAGCAACCATATAGTCATTTAGAAGAATGCAAATCAAAACGATAATGAGATACCACTTCACAATCATAAAGATGACTAAGTAAAAAAGACAGACAATAACAAGTGTTGGTGCATTTTTAAAGGAACATAACCCTCATACATTGCTGGTGGGAATGTAAAATGGTGCAGCCTCTTTGGAAAATGGTATAGTAGTTCCTCAAAATGTTAAGCATAAGTTACCATGTTGTTGTTAGTTGCCCTCAAGTTGAGCTCCAACTCACAGTGACCCCATGTACAATAGAAGTAAATGTAGCCCATTCCTGCACCATCTTCATGATCACTGGTATGTTTGGGTTTGTTGTGGTCATTGTGCATTTTGCGTACTATCCAACCTGACGACTCATTTTCCCGCACTGTACCTGGCAAAATTCTGTTGTGACCCATAAGATTTTCATTGGCTAATTTTAAGAAGTAGATTGCAAAACCTTTCTCCTAGTCTATCTTAGTCTGGAAAGTACACTGACACCTGTCCACCATGGGTGACTCTGGCATTTAAAATATTTGTGGTATAGCTTCCAGCATCATAGAAACATGAAAGCCATCATAGAAACAAACAAACATCACAGAAACATGCAATTAGGATAAACTGATAGACAAACGGTGGAAAGTTACCATATAACCCAGCAATTCCACTCCTTTGTAATGGAGACCCAAGATAAACGAGAATATATGTGCACACAACAATTTGTACATAATGTTCATAGAAGAATTGTTCATAATAGTCAAAAATGGAAACAACCCAAATGTCCATTAACTGATGAATGAATAAAAAAAATATGATATAGCCATACAATGGAATATTATCCATCTATAAAAATTATTGAAGTACTGATAATGCTACAACATAATTTTGAATTTTGTCAAAGCTTTATCTGCATTTATTGAGGTAGTCATATGATTTTTCCCCCTTATTCTATTAATGATGTAATCCACATCGATTGAATTTTGAATACTAAACAAATTTCATTCCTGTTACTTATTTAGAAGTAGTCCCCTGCTTACGACATATTTGAGTTATGACGAACTGTACTTACAATCTTCACTTTTTTTCTTCGTATGTCTTATCGTTAGTGATATGAACTACATGCAATGTTGCAGCACATAATTTGCTGATGTTATCATTCTCAGATGTTCACTCAAGATTTTCAATTTTATGAATTACTGTTCAAAACACTGCTGTATGTACTTAGTTTTCTAAACTATATCAGGGGCTTCAGTTGCTTGAAAACATGACCCAAACACTGGTCGCGTAGGTAAAGTCAAGAGGCAGATTCGGGAAGCAGTGAGATGTTACCATGAAATATATGAAACAAAAAAGAAAAGGGACAATACAGATGACTCTCACTAATTTTCTGACTAGAAACACCATCCCCATTCCCAGGGATAAACCAGATGATCCAGAACCTTCCAAAAGTGGAGTTATGACAACTGACAAAATGTCAACTCAGCCAGCTCTTCATCATCAGAGTAAATTTTTACAATCTGTGTATTTTTTATGTACGTATGTATTAAAATATATCTGTAAGTTTCCAACCCCCAAAGACAAATAAAGATCATATTTATAACAATATTGATAATAAAAGACAATAATAATGAAAACTAAAAAGAGGGATGAGATATTCCACTTAAGTCAGAACCAATTTACAATGGAGTCGTTGGAGCAGAACTCCTTTGTAAGTTGTAGACTACATTGTTTTCTAACAGCATAGTCGTAAAGTGTTACTCTTTCTATATTTTACCGGATTTAGTTTGCTTACATATATGTGTTTGAATTTGTGCATCTATGTTCATGAGTTTGATTGGCTTGTAAATTTCCTTTATTATATTGTCCTTATTTGATTTAGGTATTGATGTCGTGGTAACCTCATTTTTCGGAAGAGCTTGAGAAAGACTGAATTGTTTCTTCCTTGAATATTTGGTACCATTCCTTAACAAATACATGTAGGTGTAGGATTTTCTTTGAGTAAATATTTTTCACTAATTATTTGATTTTTAAAATGATTATGTGTTAATCAAGTTGTCTACATCTTTTTGAGTGAATTTAGATGGAATTTGCCTTTGCTTTAATCAGATACCTGAGGTCCTACCATTTAGATTGCCTCAAATTGAGTTTAGGGTCTGAATAGCTTGGGTGGTGTACACTGGGTGCAGATTTATGCTAGGCTTGCTCTTGAAGCCACAGCCTTCCAGAGACAACTTGCATTCCTTTTCCTCCCTCTCCCCCCCCCCCCATTCATCCCCACATTGCACCAAGGCAGCCTGCTCTGCAGTTCACTAGGTGGGTGAGGAGGTGGGTCAAGTCAAGGTCTTCACTCTAAATCCAAAGAGTAGGCACTTGGGACTCCATCACAATGGAAGAAAGTTCTCTAACAAGTCTCTTCACCATAGACCCGGTCTGGGCCTCTGAACTCTATTATCTGGTACTAGTTGAAAAAATTTAAATGCTTGATTTCCAAAAAGAAGCAGTCTTGGAAGCTACAACATTCTCCCTATTCTCCTGATATAATTAGATTTACTAGCCTAGATTAACCAAATACTGGAGTTCCCCTATGTCTTTTTAGATTTGTATTGGGAAAGATTTAGAGAAAAATCATAATAACATGCAGGGAAGATGACAAAGCTTAAGAGATTATTATAATAGGAGAGTCAGACCTATACTTTTTTATGCTATCTAAACTAATAAATGGAAGTTACTTTGGGAATCTCCCTCCTTTTTACTTCTGTGAGTGAGATGTTCCATATCTCATTTTCTGACCTACCATTAGTTAAAGCAGAGGATGGATTTTGTTTCCATTTGAGAATCTAGTGCAGGCAGTAAAAGAACTGTCCTTCCAGCTATAATTCCCTGTGTGATGGTTAAAGTTGTGTGTCAACTTGGCTGGGCCATGATTCTCAGTGGGTTTGGCAGTTGTGATGTAGTTTGGCAGCTATGTAATGATGTAATCACCTCCATGATGAGATCTAATATAATGTAATCACTGCCATGATGAGATCTGCTATGAGCAGTGAATTAGTGGAGTTCCCTTGGGGGTGTGGACTGCATCCAATATATGTAGACTTTCTGGCAAAGCTGGTGGGATTTTGCTCCTTCTGGATCCTGCATCTGGCTCTGGTTCATCTGACCTCAGGTTCTTTGGACTTGAGCTAGCAGCTTACCTGCTGATCTTGGGATTCATCAGCCTCCATAGCCTTGGAGCCAGCAGCCTACCATCTTACCTGCCAATCTTGGGTTCATCATCCCCTGCAGCTATGTGAGTCAGGAGAAGCCTCCAGCCTGACCCACGGGCTTGGGACTTTTCAACCTTTAAAACCACATGAGCCATTTCCTTGATATAAATCTCTCTCTCTATATATGTGTCTTAGTCATCTAGTGCTGCTGTAACAGAAACATCACAAGTGGATGGCTTTAACAAAGGGAAATGCATTTTCTCAGTCCAGTAGGCTAGGAGACCAGATTCAGGGTGTCAGCTCCAGGGGAAATCTTTCTCTCTCTGTTGGCTCTGGTGGAAGGTCCTTCTCATCAATTTTCCCCTGGACTAGGAGCTTCTCTGTGCAGGAAGCTCCCAACACTACTTTCTTGGTGATATGAGGTCCCCCGGACTCTCTGCTGGCTTCTCTCTTTTATATATCAGAAGAGATTGGCTTAAGACACAATCTAATCTTGTAGATCTCATCAGTATAACTGCTGCTAATCCATCTCATTAACATCATAGTGATAGGATTTACAACACATAGGAAAATCACATCAGATGATAAAATGGTGGACAACCACACAATACTGGGAATCATGGCATAGCCAAGTTGACAGATATTTTTGGGGGACACAATTAAATCTATGATAATATGTATATATACATTTCACTGGTTTTGCTTCTCTAGACAACCAAGCCTAAATACCCTGTGAGAATTCATTAGAATTTTCTAGGATAACTCTATACATGTTATAAAGACAGGATAAAGAAGTCTAGGTACAAGGTAGATTTTTTTTTTTTCTTTTTTCCTTAACTAAAGTTGGTAGCATGGACAAGAACCAAATCCTTCTAGAAAATATTGCTTAGGGCCACTGTGTAAGACAAAATACTGAGGTGGATAAATCTTTGGCGTATCTGAGAATGGCATTTCTTATTAGCATCTAGTCAGGTAATCACCTCCAAGGTTGTCATATTTTTCATGAAATAAAGACATCTCTTTCTGAGCACTGCTTGTCCTCCTGGCTGCAAGGTTTGGCTTCTAGTCTTGACTGCCAACTTGTATTTTACCTTTTTACAAAGGGCTCCTATATGTCTCAGAAATGTTTCTTTTTCCTACTTGAGTGAGGCTTTTCTCACATCTATGAAGAAGCAGCTGCAATATTTGGGATGTATGGTTTAACATTAAAAAAAAAAAAAGTAAGCTAGTGTATAGGCAGAGCTACTAATAGCCTCCCAATGATTTGGGAATTCCCCCTGCCCCCAATTTCCTATTGTCATGCCAAAAGTCACCTCCAAACAATGACTGATGATATGGCAAAGCTTTGCACGATCCATCTATTACATGCAAACTCAGTTCGTTGCTGATTCGTTTGTGCTAGATGTGGCCTCTGAGGCTGGAGTTTGGATGTACTCCAAACCCCTTTCTGGCTTCCATCCTGGTGTTTTTATATATGATCTCCAGGTGTTATTGATACAATTTATCCAGGAGTTACATATGATGTTATGTTTACTAGCCTAGATTTTCCTGTGGTCAGTATTATATGGGAGAAATCCTAAACATGAAATCACTGATGATTACATAATAAAATATCATCCTAGTAATAGCTTTGTGTGCCTGTTGCCAAGAGGAGAGCGTATGGTATCTCTACCTTAGATTTACTTTTGAAAATTAATTTAGTTTGGATTAAGCAATCCAGGCCACTACTTAGAATCTAACATTGCTTATAATTTTAGAATTAAAAACATACATGATTCAATCTTTTTTGTGGATTTTAGAGAAAAGTGGTTTTAAAGGGGGTAGAGGCGGGTCTAGACTTGAGATGGTTGAATATGAACAGATGTTATGAATTGAAATTAATGATTGTATCCTAGTCATCTAGTGCTGCTATAACAGAAATACCACAAGTGGATGACTTTAATAAAGAGAAGTTTATTCTCTCACAGTCCAGTAGGCTACAAGTCCAAATTCAGGGCATCAGCTCCAGGGGAACGCTTTCTCTGTTGACTCTGGAGGAAGGTCTATGTCATTGATCTTCCCTTGGTCTGGGGGCATCTCAGCGCAGGAACCTCAGGTCCAAAGGATGCTTTCTGCTCCCGGCACTCCTTTCTTGGTGGTATGAGGTTCCCATGTGTCTCTGCTCAATTCTCTCTTTTGTATCTCAAAAGAGATTGGCTTAAGACAATATCCAATCTTGTATACCTCATCAGTATAACTTAATCCATCTTATTACATCATAGTGATAGACTTTACAGCACACGGAAATCACATCAGATTAAAATGGTACATAATCACACAATAATGGGAATCATGACCCAGCCAAACTGATACATACATTGTTTTGGGGGGACATAATTCAATCCATGACAGATGGGTTTTAAGCATACTGAATGGAAGCAAGTTTCCCATGGCCATTGTGTTGACTTGTGCAGTGCATTCCAAACACTCTGAGCATCTACTGTTCCTACTTTTCTCTCCTAAAACTAGTCTAAGTGAATGAAATATACCAAGCCACATGTCAGTAATGAATAGTGATATCTGGGGATATAAAATGACTATAAAATGGTCTCATTTTACAATGAATGTAAAATGCCTTCATTTGGGGATTATAGTGTCCCTGGGTGGTGTGAACATTAAGTGCCCTGCTATTAACCAAAAGGTTGGTGGTTTGAATTCACCCAGAGGTGCCTTGGAAGAAAGGCCTGGTTATCTACTCTGAAAGATCACAGCCATTGAAAACCCTATGGAGCAATTCTACTCTGAAACACATAAGGTCAACATGTATTGGAATTGACTAATGGCAACTGATTTGGCTTGTTTTTGTTTTGTTTAGGTGTATAATAAGAAAAATCCCATAGCAAAATAGTAATAATAACCTCAGTGAAATTTTAAGTGCACTTGCTTCCATGATTTGCTCATAGCCAGATAAAAACAGAAAGGATAAAGGATCTTTGAAATCTGTGATGGATTGAATATGTAGTGTCTTCTTCAAAATTCATGTCCACCCAGAACCTCAGAATGTGAACCTTATTTGGAAACAGGGTCTTTGTAGATATTATTAAGGTAAGAATTAATATGAAATCATATTGGATTAGGGTTATCCCTAAATTCAATGAGAATATGCTTATAAGAGACAGAAAACAGGACATACAGAGAAACAGAGAAGAAGGCAGTATGAAAATAGAGGCAGAAATTGGGAGTGATGCATCTATAAACTAAGTAATGCCATGGATTGCCAGAAAACACCAGAAGCTAGGAGAGAGGCATGTATGGTGAAATGAACTCCTTGATGTGGCCGTTTGCCTTGGTTCTTTGGAAAAATAGCTTGAGAGACTTTCCCCCTAAACCCTGAGGAATTACCTTTGCCCTAGTTTTCTATCCCAGAGGGTTTGTTATTTTTGCCTAGATTGATTGATGTTTCCTGGATAAGCTGTAAACAATTATGGTTTGCTACTTTTTGTCTGGCTTGGGCTGCAGCCTGCCCTGTGATTGGTCTACCTTGTGGGATTGGTCAATATACTTATGCAAATGAATTTTCTGTGGCCTACAGAGAGGGGGTTGGTCAGTTCATGGCCCTGGTGGGAGGGCTATGCCTTGAAATTGATGAATAGTTTGCTTACATATGCAGCCATCCCCGTAGAGATTTGCAGACAGAAAGAAGGAAGCATACAGAAACAGAAGGCAGAAAGAAGAGAGAAGCAGAGAGACAAGAGACATGGGACCTCCTAAAGAGCTGTAACGCAGGTCAAGGGCTGTAACACTGAAGACGGTGGAGGGGCCCTGTGGCAGGGTTGGTGGTGACACCAGAAACCTGGAGCTAGGAATGCAGTTAAGAGAGCTGAACAAAATTGCTGCACTGGCTATGAGCTGGGTCAGTTATCAGAGGAGAGGCCAATGACAGGGAGGCTGAAGGCAGAGACCTGTCCTGATGAGGCCAAGAGGATGCCTTTCCTGAGTGGACTGAGAAGAATCCTTTCCTCAGAGGGCTTAGAGGAGACTCTCCTGAGAGAGGTTGAGAAGAAATCTTTCCTCAGAGGGCCGAGAGAAGGCCTGTCCTGAGGGTGTTGAGAAGAAACCTTTTCTCAAGGGGCTGAGAGGAAGCCTGTCATTAAAGGGCCGAGAAGAGACCTGTCCTGAGGGGGCTGAAAGGAAGTCTGCCCTCTGGGGATCTAGAAGAGGCCTGCCCTGAGGGGGCTAAGAGGAAGCCTGTCCTGAGGGGGTCAAGAGGAGGCCTGCACTGCTGACAGGGGGCACGCATGACAGAGAGAAAGGCCTCCTTACTTGCATGGCTGAGAGGAGCTAAGAGAGCTGTCCTGCGCTGAGGAAGGGAGGGATGTGCTCTCCTGTATGGGGGAGCCATCCAGCCTTTGCCTACATGCTTCCTGATCCTGATCCTGAGCTGTAGCCTGTTGATCCTGATCCTGATGCTGTTATTTCCTTAGTAAAACATGGTCTGTGAGTTCTGTGTGGCCATTGCGGTGGATTATTGAACCCAGAAGAGAAGTAGAGAGTGGCGTGGGAGGAACGGTTGGTATCAGAATTGATAAAAAGTTTGAAGAGTGGAGATATGTCTGACCTCCACCTCATAGAGATCAGCTTTGGGCTGATCTTGAGTCTCATTATCCCCCATGAATTAGGCACGTTTTGATGCTACTACTACCATTTTACAGCATGGGATGCTTTCGTCCTCCAAGCCTCCAGAAGTAACAACTCTGCTGATAGCTTGTTTTTGGGCTTTTAGCCTCTCTATCTGTAAGAGAATAAATTTGCGTTGTTTTAAGCCACCAATTTTATGGTAACTTATTACTCCAGCTCTAGGAAACTAATACAGAATTCTTGGAGTTAATAAGATTGATGATAGCTCCTGTCCTTGTTATATAATAATCTTACCCCTTTTAAAGAGCTATGAGGAAAACCTGTTGGCCGTCGAGTCGATTCTGACTCATAGCAACCCTATAGGACAGAGTACAACTGCCCCACAGAGTTTCCAAGGAGAACCTGGTGGATTTGAACTGCCAACCTTTGGTTAGCAGCCATAGCTCTTAACCACTACAGCACCAGGGTTTCCAAAGAGCTATGAGGAGTGTGGTTAAAAAAGTCAGGAAACAAACCACTGGCCAAAATGACAAAAGAAAACAGGAGAGGATGCAAATAACTGAAGTAAGAAATGAAATGGGGGACATTAAAACATACCCAGCTGAAATAAAAAGGAGCATAACAGAGTATTATAAAAAATTATACTCCAACAAATTTGAAAACCTACGGGAAATGGATAAATTCTAGAAACACACTACCTACCGAAATGAACACAAGGTGATGTTGAAAAGAAATACATCTATCTGTGCATACATATGTACCCAAATATTCATATCTTTACATGTATATGCCTATATACATATTTGTGTAGCCACTCACATGCATTTTGATTGTTGTTGTCGCAAAATTACATTCGTCTTATCCTTTACCAAAAATGTCCTTTTCACTTGCACACTTTTTAGTGCCATCATCTACATTGGTCAAGCTGTGCGCACTTCACCCACTTTGGATGCTACCCTTCCCATCACCAAAAATAACAAGTGTCTACTATCTAGAGGGTGATTCCCCCCTTCTTCCCTCTCCACCCATCCCTGGTAACCACCCATGAACTTCGGTTTCTGTATGTATACCTATTCTTGTCTTTTTATAGAAGTGAGACCATACAATACTCATCCTTTTGTGATTGACTTATTTCACTCAGCATGATGTCCTCCAGATTCATCCATGTTATATTTCAAAGACACATCATTATTCTTTATGACTGCATAGCATTCCATCCTATGTATGTATCACACGTTGTTTATCCATTCATCCATTGATGGGCACTTAGGTTTTTTCCATCTTTTTGCTATTGTGAATAGTGCTGCAATGAACATAGGTGTGCACATGTCTGTTCAAGTCTCTTGTATTAGATCTCCTAGGTATATACCTAGGAGTAGGATTGCTGGCTCATAAGGTAATTCTATTTCTAGCTTTTTAAGGAAGTGCCATCCTGCTTTCCATAGTGGTTGTACCATTTTACAACTCCAACAGTGGATAAGGGTTCCAATTTCTCTACATCCTCAGCAGTACTGTTTTCTGTTGTTGTTTTTTTTTTTTAATCAGTGCTGTTTTAATAGGGGTGAGACAGTATATCTCATTGTAGTTTAGATTTGCATCTAATGACGAATGATTGTGAGCATCTTTTCATGTGTTTGTTGGCAACTTTAATTTCCTCTTTGGTGAAGTGTCTGTTCATGTCCTTTGCCCATTTTTTAATTGAATTGTTTGTCTTTTTGTTGTTGAGTTGTTGAAGATTTCTATATATTTTAGGGATTAGACCTCTATCAGATATGTCACTCTTGAAAATTTCTCCCCAGTCTGTAGATTGTCTTTTTACTCTTTTGATAAAGCCTTTTGGTAAGCATAAGTATTTAATTTTTATGAGGTCCTATT
Source organism: Dugong dugon (assembly GCA_030035585.1). NCBI lineage: Eukaryota > Metazoa > Chordata > Mammalia > Sirenia > Dugongidae > Dugong > Dugong dugon. The sequence continues at coordinate 72,282,536 of CM057460.1, forward strand.
TATCTAATTTGTCTTCTGTTGTTCATGTATTTGTAGTTGTGTTTGATAGGCAGATCAGCTTTTGACTGTAGGTGAAACACCTTAACCACTAAGATTATATTTTCTAGTTGAGTGATGTGGTGTGTAAAGTGAAAGCTAATAGGCTGTTCTAGAGGGTTAATTCAGATGATCAGTACAATTGTAGATATTTTATTGAGAAAGAATATTTGTTGTATGCCCAGATTCCTCTTAAAACACTGTTGGTTATTGTTTGTGTGTATGTTCATAGGAAAATAGTAGGGTGGAAGGAAAGAAGAAAGGAAGTGAACAGAGTGCAGCAAAACCTCTTAAAGAATATCATTATCTACACTTGATTTTTCAATTTCTTACCTCATATTCTTTCCTCAAATTGCTGGAAATCTAAGGCCATTGTTGATTTCCTAGTTGTCAAAGTCAATCATTACTTGATTTCTCTGTAGCTTTTTGAGCCTGTTGACTAAACCTTTCATCTTTTGACCAAATGCTTTTCTCGTCTTTCCTTCATATCCTATTTCTTCATTTATAATCTGCTTTCCAGGCTCCTTTAAGTTATGTGTTTCTTAAATGTTCTTTCTTCACAAAGAATAAATTATTAATACAAAAAAACTCTGCTTATGACATAAATAATTCTAAATATCAATTGTAATAATACATGTGAATGAATTTAACTTTTCTATTGAAAGACACAGACTCAAAACAAAATATAACAAAAAGATTAAAAATAAAAGGAAAGCTAGTGTTGTCTTAGGCAAATGCTAAAAATCAAAAACTGGGAACTGTCATGCTAACATAAAAAATACTTACGTTATGAATCATTACAAAAGAGGATTGTGTTTTTATGCTGATTGAGAAAAGAATAGCATTTACCACTAGCAAATATGCTTTTATCTATTGGCTTGCTTGTTTTATTGACAGTTTGCTTCATTAGTATGTAAGCTTCACAAGGGTAGAGACATTGTTAGAAATAAAGGAGAAATTGCCAAACGCAGTGGAATATAACTGTAGTGAAATACTTTACCTCAGTCTTTGATCAAGTAAGGAGCCCTGGTGGCAAGTGGTTAAAGCAATCATCTGCTAAACAGTGGCTCTGAGGGAGAAAGATGTGGCAGTCTGCTTCCGTAGAGATTTACAGCCTTGGAAACCCTATCATGTTGCTATCAGTTGGAATCAACTCAACAGCAGTGGGTGTGATTTTTGGTTTTGATCAAGTAACCAAAAACAAAGAAATGGAGGGACTGAATAATCTAACAAAGTTGGTTTACTAGATGTATCTTGAAAAATGTCTTCTGCAACAGAAAATTAAGTTATTTAACAAAGATTTATTAAGAAACTGCTAGCTGAAGTAAACAAGTCACGACTAATTCCTTTTTTTAAAAATTATTATTGAGTTTTAATTGAAAGTTAAGTTAGTTTCTCATACAAAAATTTATACACACGTTAAGTGTCCCCAGTCGCTCTCCCTATAATGTGACAGCACACTCCTCCTTTCCACTCCAGATTTCCTGTGTCCCTTCAATCAGCTCCTGTCTCTTTTTGCCTTCTCATCTCGCTTCTGGACAGGACCTGCCCGTTTAGTCTCATGTATCTACATGAGCTAAAAAGCACTCTCTTCAGGAGTATCATTTTATGCCTTATAGTCCAGTCTAATCTATGTCTGAAGCGTTGGCTTCAGGAATGGTTTCAGTTCTGGGCTAACAGAGTCCAGGTGCCATGTCTTCTGGGGTCCCTCCAGTCTCAGTCAGACAATTAAGTCTGGTCTTTTCACTAGAGTTTGATTTCTGCATCCCACTTTTCTCCTGCTCCATCAGGGACTCTTTGCTGAATTCCCTGTCAGGGCAGTCATTGGTTGTAGCCAGTCACCATCTAGTTCTTCTGGTCTCAGGCTGATGCAGTCTCTGGTTTATGTGGCCCTTTTGTCTCTTGGGCTAAAATTTTCCTTATGTCTTTGTTGTTCTTCATTCTCCTTTGCTCCAGGTGGGTTGGGACCAATTGATGCATCTTAGATGGTCGCTCACTAGCTTTTAAGACCCAGACACCACTCACCAAAAAGGGATGCAGAACATTTTCTTAATAAACTTTGTTATGCAGATTGACCTAAATGTCCCCTGAAACCATGGTCCTCAGATGCCTGCTCCTGCTACTCTGTCCCTTGAAGTGTTTGATTGTATTCAGGAAACTTCTTAGCTTTTGGTTTAGTACAGTTGTGCTGACTACCCCTGTATTGTGTGTTGTCCTTCCCTTCACCTAAGATAATTCTTATCTACTATCTAGTTAGTGAATACCCCTCTCCCTCCCTCCCCACCCTCATAACTATCAAAGAATATTTTCTTCTGTGTTTAAACCATTTCTTGAGTTCTTATAATAGTAGTCTCATATAATATTTGTCCTTTTGTGACTGACTAATTTCACTCAGCATAATGCCTTCCAGATTCATCCATGTTATGAGAAGTTTCACAGATTCAGCTTTGTTCTTTATCGTTGTGTAATATTCCATTGTGTGAATATACTATATTTTTTTATCCATTCGTCTGTTCATGGGCTCCTAGGTTGTTTCCATCTGTTTGCTATTGTGAACAGTGCTGCAATGAACATGGGTGTTCATATATCTACTTGTGTGATGGCTCTTATTTCTCTAGGATATATTCCAAGGAGTGGGATTGCCAGATCGTATGGTACTTCCATTTCTAGCTTTTTAAGGAAGGGCCAAATCAGTTTCCAAAGTGGTTGTACGATTTTATGCTCCTATTAGCAGTGTATAAGTGTTCCAGTCTCTCTACAACCTCTCCAACATTTATTATTTTGTGCTTTTTGGATTAATGCTAGCCTTGTTGGGGTGAGATGGTATATCATTGTAGTTTAGAACTGCATTTCTCTAATGGCTATGATCGTGAGCATTTTTTCATATATCTGTCAGCTGCCTCAATGTCTTCTTTGGTGAAGTTCCTGTTCGTATCCTTGGCCCATTTTTTAATTGGGTTATTTGTGTTTTTGTTGTTGAGGTTTGTAGTATCTTGTAGATTTTAGAGATTATACACTGATAGTATTTGTCATAGCCAAATTTTTTTTCCCAGTCTGTAAGTTGTCTTTTTATTCTTTTGGTGAAGTCTTTTGATGAGCATAAATGTTTGATTTTTAGGAGCTCCCAGTTATCTAGTCTCTCTTCTGGTGTTTGTGCATTGTTACTTATGGTTTGCACTCTGTTTATGCCAGGTATTAAGGCTCCTAGTGTTGTCCCTACTTTTTCTTCCATGATCTTCTATCGTTTTAGATTTTATATTTAGGTCTTTGATCCACTTTGAGTTAGTTTTTGTTCATGGTGTGAGATACAGTCTTGTTTCAAGTTTTTGCAGATGGATATCCAGTTATGCCAGCACCATTAGTTAAAGAGACTGTCTCTTCCTCAATTAATGGACTTTGGGCTTTTGTGAAATATCAGCTGCTCATAGGTGGATAAATTTACACCTGGATTCTCAATTCTGTTTCATTGGTCTATGTATCTGTGCTTGTACAAGTACCAGTCTGGTTTGACTACCATGGCAGTATAATAGGTTCTAAAATCAGGTAGTGTGAGGCCTCCCACTTTGTTCTTCTTCTTCAGTAATGCTTTACTTATCCAGGGCCTCTTCCCTTTCCATATGAAGTTGATGATTTGTTTCTCCAACTCATTAAAAAATGCCATTGGAATTTGTATCAGGATTGCATTGTATCTGTACATTGCTTTGGGTAGAATTGACATTTTCATGATGTCAAGTCTTCCTATCCATGATCAAGGTATGTTTTTCCACTTATGCAGGTCTATTTTGGTTTCTTGTGGTAGTGTCTTGTAGTTTTCATTGTATAGGTCTTTTACATCTCTGATTAGATTTATTCCTAAGTATTTTATCTTCTTGGGGGCTATTGTAAATGGTATTGATTTGATGATTCCTTCTTCAAAGTTCTCTTTGTTGGGGTAGAGGAATCCAACTGATTTTTATTTGTTTATCTTGTATCCTGAAACTTTACTGAAATCTTCTGTTAGTTCCAGTAGTTTTCTTGTGGATTCTTTGGGGTTTTCTGTGTATAAGATCACATCATCTGCAAATAGAGATACTTTGATTTCTTCCCTACCAATTTGGATGCCCTTTATTTTTTTTTTCTAGCCAAATTGCTCTGGCTAGGACCTCCAGCACAATGTAGAATAAGACTGGTGATAAAGGGCATCCTTGTCTGGTTCCTGTTCTCAAGGGGAATGCTTTCAGACTCTCTCCATTTAGGACGATGTTAGCTGTTGGCTTTATATAAATGCCCTTGATTATATTGAGGAATTTCCCTTCTATTCTTATTTTGCTGAGAGTTTTTATCATGAATGGGTGTTGGACTTTGTCAAATGCCTTTTCTGCATCAATAGATAAGATCATGTGGTTCTTGTCTTTTGTTTTATTTATGTGATGGATTACATTGGTAGTTTTTCTAATATTGAACCATCCCCGCATACCTGGTATGAATCCCACTTGATCATGGTGAATTATCTTTTTGATATGTTGTTGAACTCTATTGGCTAGAATTTTGTTGAGAATTTTTGCATCTATGTTCATGAGGGATATTGGTCTGTAATTTTCTTTTTTTGTGGTGTCTTCACCTGATTTTGGTATCAGGGTTATGCTGGCTTCATAGAATGAGTTTGGGAGTAATCCATCCTTCTCTATGCTCTGAAATACCTTTAGTAGTAGTGGTGTTAACTCTTCTCTGAAAGTTTGGTAGAATTCTCCAGTGAAACTGTCAGGGACAGGGCTTTTTTTGTTGGGAGTTTTTAAATTACCTTTTCAATCTCTTCTTTTGTTATAGGTTTATTTAGTTGTTCTACCTCTGTTTGTGTTAGTTTAGGTAGGTAGTGAGTTTCTAGAAATTTGTCCATTTTCCTCCAGGTTTTCAAATTTGTTAGAATACAATTTATCATAGTATTCTGTTATGAATCTTTTAATTTCAGTTGGGTCTGTTATGATATCGCCCATTTCATTTTTTATTTGGGTTATTTGTTTCCTCTCCTGTTTCTCTTTTGTCAGTTTGGCCAAAGGTTTATTGATTTTGTTTATCTTTTCAAAGAAACAGCTTTTGGTCTTGTTAACTCTTTCAATTTTTTTTTAATTTTCTATTTCATTTAGTTTTCCTTTAGTTTTTTTATTTACTTTCTTCTGGTGTCCAAGAGCTTCTTTTGCTACTTTCTTTCTATTTGTTTGAATTGTAGGGTTATTGTTTTGATTTTGGCTCTTTCTTCTTTTTGTATGTGTGCATTTGTTGCTGTAAATTGACCTCTGAGAACTGCTTTTACTGTGTCCCAAAGGTTCTGGTAGGATGTATTTTCATTCTCATTTGATTCTGTGAATTTCTTTATTCCATCCTTAATGTCTTCTATAACCCAGTAGTTTTTGAGCAAGGTGTTGTTCAGCTTACATGTGTTAGATTTTTTTTCCTTGCTTTTTCTGTTATTGATTTCTACATTTATGGCTTTATGGTCAGAAAAGATGCTTTGTAATATTTTGATGCTTTGAATTCTATTAAGGCTTGCTTTATGAATTAATATGTGGTCTATTCTGGAGAATGTTTCATGTGCGTTGGAAAAGAAAGTGTACTTGACTGCTGTTAGTTGGAGTGTTCTGTACATGTCTATGAGATCAAGTTGGTTGTTTGTGGCATTTAGATCTTCGGTGTCTTTACTGAGCCTCTTTCCAGATTTTATGTCCTTCACTGAAAGTGGTCTACTATTATTGTAGTGCTGTCTATCTCTCTTTTCAATGCTGTTAGAGTTTATTTTATGTATTTTGGAGCCCTGTCATTGGGTGGGTAAATATTTATTATGGTTGTGTCCTCCTGGTGTATTGACCCTTTAATCATTATATAGTGTCCTTCCTTATCCTTTGTGGTAGATTTTACTTTAAAGTCTATTTTGTCAGAGATTAATATTGCCACTGCTGCTCCTTTTTGAGTGTTGTTTGCTTGATGTATTATTTTTCCATTCTTTGAGTTTTAGTTTATTTCTGTCTTTAAGTGTAAGATATGTGTCTTGTAGGCAGCATATGGACAGATCATGTTTTTTTCAATCTGTTCTGCCACTCTGTGTCTCTTTATTTGTGCATTTAGTCCATTTACATTCAGCGTAATTATTAATAGGCATGAGTTTTGGTGTCTTTTTTTGTGTGTTGTTGACAGTGTCTTTGTTCCACTTAATTTTCTGTGCTGAGTCATTTTTCTTTACATATTTTCATCTTTTTCATTGCCGTTGATTTTGTATTTGCTGAGTCTTTATGTTTTTCTTGTTTTTTATTTTGATGTGTAGGATTGTTAGTTTCCTTTGTGGTTACCTTAATATTTACCCCTATTTTTCTAAGTTTAAACCAATCTTTTATTTCTTTATATCACCTTGACTTCCTCTCCATAGGAAAGATCTATGATTACATTGTTTAAGTCTGTCTTTTTTGTTTTAATGTTGTCATCTTTTACATATTGATGCCTCTGTTTTCCTATTTTCAGTGTTTTAGCTTTGATTTAGTTTTGTGACTTCTCTACCTGGGTTGATATCTGGTCCTGTGTTCCAGTCTTGGGTTGTTATCTGATGTTACTGATTTTCTAACTGGAGGAATGCTTCTGGCATTTCTTGTAATTTTGGTTTGGTTTTTGCAAATTCCCTAAACATCTATTTATCTGGAACTACCCTAATTTCACCATCATATTTGAGATACAGTTTTACTGGATATATAATTCTTGCCTGACAATATTTTTCCTTCAAGGCTTTATATATGTCATCCTGTTGCCTTCTGGCCTACATGGTTTCTGCCGAGTAGTCCCAGCTTAGTCTTATTGACTCTTCTTTGTAGATGACTTTTTGTTTATCCCTAGCCACTCTTCAAATTCTCTTTTTCCTTGGTTTTGGCAAGTTTGATTGTAACATGTCTTGGTGAATTTCTTTTAGGATCGACCTTGTGTGGGGTTGTGTGAGCATCTTGGATAGATATCTTCTCATCTTTCACGATATCAGGGAAGTTTTCTGCCAACAAATCTTCAGCAATTCTCTCTGTGTTTTCTGTTATCCCTTCCTGTTCTGGTACTCCAATCACTCGTAGGTTATTACTCTTGATAGAGTCGCACAAAATTCTTAGAGTTTTGTCATTTTTTTAAATTCTTTTATCTGAGTTTTCCTCAAATAAGTTGGTGTCAAGTGCTTTATCTTCAATCTCACTGATTCTGACTTTCATTGCCTCAATTCTGCCCCTATGACTTTCTGTTGAGTTGCCTAATTCTAAAATTTTATTGTTAATCTTCTGGATTTTTGTTTACTGTCTCTATATGTATTCTTGCAGTCTGTTAAATTTGTCATTGTGCTCTTCTCTAATCTTTTTAAGTTCCTCTGTTGCTTTGTCTGTGTGTTCCTTGGTTTGTTCTGTGTTTTGTTTTATCTCCTTCCTGATCTGTTGAAGGATTCTTTCATGGGATACAAATACGCATCTCTTCCAGTTGGTTCACCAGGTAGCTGTCTTCCAAATTTCTTGGCATAGACAACTTGGCATGTCTAGCACTGCATCCATTTGTTGAAACATCTCAATTGGTATTCTGTCTATTCCTGAAGCCTTGTTCTTCCTCAATGCTTTCAGTGCAGTTTGGACCTCTCCTTTCAGTATCTTTGGTTCTTCATGATATGCTACCTCCTGAAATGGTTGAACATTGACCAATTATTTTTGGTACAGTGACTCTGTGTATTCCTTCCACTGTCTTTTGATGCTTCCTGCATCATTTAATGTTTTCGCCGTCGAATCCTTCAATATTGCAACTTGAGGCTTGAATTTTTTCTTCAGTTCTTTCAGCTTGAGAAATGCTGAACATATTCTTCCTTTTTGGTTTTCTCCCTCTAGGTCTTTGCACATTTCATAATACTTTACTTTGTCTTCTCAAGCCGCCCTTTGAAATCTTCTGTTCAGCTCTTTTACTTCATCATTTCTTCCTTTTGCTTTAGCTACTCGATGTTCAACAGCAACATTCAGAGTCTTCTAATACCCATTTTGGTCTTTTCTTTCTTTCCTGTCTTCTTAATGACCTCTTTCTCTCTTCATGTATGACATCTTTGATGTCATTCCATAACTTGTCTGGTTTTCAAATCATTAGCATTCAGTGCATTAAATCTATTCTTGAGATGGTTTCTAAATTCAGGTGGTGTATACTCAATGTCATACTTTGGCTCTGGTTGACTTGTTCTAATTTTCTTCAACTTCAACTTTTACTTGCATATGAACAATTAATGGTCTTTTCCACAATTGGCACCTGGCCTTGATGACTGATGATATTGAGCTTTTCCATCGTTTCTTTCCACAAATGTAGTCAATTTGATTCTTGTATATTCCGTCTGGTGAGGTCCATGTGTATAGTCTTTGTTTGTGTTGGTGAAAAAAAGGTGTTTGCAATAAAGAAGTCATTGGTCTTGCCAAATTCTATCATGTGATATCTGACATCCTTTCTATCATATTTGGCCATATTTTCCAAGTAACAATCCTTCTTTTTTGTTTCCAACTTTCACCTTGCTATCACTAGTAATTATCAATGTACATTGATTGCATGTTTGATCAATTTCAGACTTCAGAAGTTGGTAAATATCTTCAATTTCTTTATCTTTGGCACCAGTGATTTGTGCATAAATTTGAATAATAGTCATATTAACTGATCTTCCTTGTAAGTGTGTGAAAATTATCTTATCACAGTGTTGTACTTCAGGTTTGATTTTGAAATGTTCCTTTTGATAATGAATGCGACTCCATTCCTCTTCATTTTGTCATTCCCGTCATAGTAGACCATCTGATTGTCCGATTCAGAATGACCCATACTGGTCCATTTCAGCTCACTAATGCCTAGGATACTGATCTTTATGCATTCCATTTCATATTGTATGACTTCCAGTTTTCCTAGATTCAAACTTCATACATTCCACGTTCCAATTATTAATGGATATTTGTACCTGTTTCTTCTCATTCTAGTCGTGCCACCTCAGCAAATGAGGGTCCCAAAAACTTGACTCCATCCATGTTATTATGGTTGACTCTACTTTGAGGAGGCAGCTCTTCCCCAGTTTTATTTTGAGTGCCTTCCAACCTGAAGAGCTGATCTTCTGACACTATCAGACAATGTTCCACTGCTATTCATAAGGTTTTCACTGGCCAGTTTTTTCAGAAATAGACTGCCAGGTCCTTCTTCCTAGTCTGTCTTAGTCTGGAAGCTCTGCTGAAATCTGTCCACCAAGGGTGATCTTGCTGGTATTTGAACTACCGGTGGCTAAGCTTCTAGTATCACAGCAACACACAGGCCATCACAGACTCATAGAGACCCTATATAGTCTAACCTAAATATATTCTGCAACAAGGCAAGGATGTTTCTCATGGAATTGTTTAATTTAATACTGTTTAAAGATTGAATTGGCCAACCCTTAAACTTTTCCATTTCTACTACTGACTCATTCTTTGATAGCAGACTAGTTTACAAAAAAAAAAAAAAAAAAAAATCACTGTTACATGAGTTTGGAGATCCAGTGCCTCCATAGTCTCAATTTATGGTTCATTCTCTTAAAAGACCATTCAAATAGAAATAATTTCTTATTTCCCATAAATTTGCAACTGAAGTATTTTTAGAAGTACCCATTTTCATTTCCATAATAAATCACAATCAATTTTACATGTTAGGTAAGGTTTATGTGTAGCCTTTTTGACTTCTTGCCTAAATATTGGGACTTGATTATTAGCTTTTTAGGGACTTCTCATTTATTTGAAGATGTTGTAATTTGCACAGCAATATTATAAGGAAGGGGCTTGAATATTTAGTACTCAAGTATTACCTCTTTTGTCCTTGAAAAACCCAAAGCCATCATCTTACTTCTAACTATTCAAATCATGTTGTGTTCTATCACTTAGCAAAGGGCAAAAGACAGGTGGGATGTAATTCTTTTTGTGCTAGCAATGTTCTACATTACTCTTGTTGATTCTTTTCTAAATAGTATATTGAATAGCTTGTTTATCTCCTTTTTCCTCTTAAGTAAATATAATTCATTTTTCTGTTGCTCTCTCTACCATATGCAGAGTTAGATTTGAAACTCAATTTGTATTTTGAATTTATGAATAAAAACAATTAAGTGATATAAAAGTGCAAGTTGGTTCCCTAAAGGAAACTTACCACTTAATAATAATCTAGCCATAAGTAGCCCAGAGTGGTACCTCAATTTTTTTATTGTTGTGAATTTATTTCCAGAAAGTAACTCAGCCCCTCAAAGAAAATGACTTAATGATATATCAGTGTACAAAATATAGGCTATCTCTCCCCATTCTCAGGAAAATTTGTCAAACCTTGTGATCACAGGAATTTATGGTTTACTAACCTTGATGATAGTGATGATACAGTCTTCCTTCACAAAAACAAGTGTAAAGCAAAGAAGAATAAAACGTAATATATGTTTGGATTTTATATCATCCAGATAGAACTCTGACTGTTCTGCAAAACTGTAGTTAAATTCTATATAGCCACAATAGCATGTAGAAATCATTAAGTAAAAACAAGACAGTGTGGGTGGTCGCTCTGGATGATTCATTCCGGCCTGGGGTGGGAGCGAATGGGCATAGTCAGTGTTTACTGAGCATTCTTCATTTTCAGGCATAACTGTGCCAGATCACCTGAAATGACTTTCAGCTCTACCCTGAACTTATCTCTCCACATATCTCTGGCATATTCAGAATTTAATTTTTTTTTACAGGTTCTGAGAGGGATGATACATAGTAATTGATATCAGTTAAGGACTAAGAAACAGAACATTATCAAATGTTTGCTATGGATCCCATGCAAATGACCATGTTTGGGATAATCACTTTTTAATCTAAGGGCTAGACTGACCATCCCAATAATTCCAATAAACCCATTTCAAGTGGTGGAGAAAGAGCAAAATACTTCTAGAGGCTCTCAAGACAAAAAGGATAAGAAAATTAGACTTTCACAATAAAAATTTATGTTTTTCAAGTTTTCATTTCACAGACTAGGACTTTGACTCTTTTTTTTTTTTTTTTTACAAGAGTTAAAGATCAGAAATATATTCAATTCCATAGCAGGGCTATGGCATTTCTGTAGGTTATACATTGCATAGGAAAAGTTTCCCAAAGCCTAAATGAACTCATCAATTTTCTTTTGGAATCTGTTTGGAATATACTGGTATACAAAATGTGTATTTAATTTTTTTTTTTTTTTTTGGTGTTGTTTGTTTGACTATTCCCAGGAGCTAAGGCCTCTACACTTCTATTTCCAATTTCTTGGAAAGGGAAATTGGAGTCCATCCTTTCCAGGAACCAGGGATCTCTACTTTTAGCCTCTGCTGATTAAGACCATGTTATCTAAGTAGGAATGAATTTGAACTGAGTGTACCTTTCACTCCTGAACAGAACTTATGGGATTTTCATGATACGTACGGCGAATGTTCTTGAATATATACTTGCACAGTAAATCACTCTTACTTGAGTTCACTGAGGAACATCGTTGGGTCAACTGTGGTCAACTTTTCTTTGAAGTGTGCTTTTAGTTTGTGCTTTTCAAGGAAAATTCACTTAAAATCGAGCCCTGTTTCATAAAAATTTCATACTGGTAATATGGATCTTTGAAATTTCTTCAACTAGCAAGAATGAAACAGGAAACAAAATTATTAAGGACCAAAAAGAGAGAAGCAGGAAGTCACAATCTATGTCGACAAACCAGAAATCATTGGCGTGTCAAATGCAGATGGGATGTGGGCAGTGAGAAACAGTAAATATTGCAAGTGGATGCTAAGAAGTGAAAAGGAAGGAGAGTAATGATTAGACTCGAATCAAGAACTTTGTAGAAATGGGAAACAAACGAGTGGGAAGATGAGGGAAGTCTTGGAGAGAAGAGATGAAAAGTATAAATGTACCAGAAATTAGAAGCAGAGAAATTACCATTAGTAAAATATCTGTATTGCCAAAATTTAGTAAGAGAAAGTGGGAAGAAGGAAAAGTATCAGGTTGTAAACTCAGAACTAGTTTTGGCAATTTATGCCCCTGACAGTAAGAGAACAAATAAAGGAGAAACAGCTGTGGTATAGATTTAAAAGACAGGATAGAATTACAAGTGGATAAGAAGACCTCAGGTCTTAAAAAAAAAAAAAAAGTCAAAGGAAATGAAGACTACCATTTTTCTCAGCATAGAAGTAGGTGATATTCAAGGAGGAAGAACTTCTTTAGGAGAGGGCAGCCAAGTCACCAGGAGAAAGTCAGGTAATAGCCAAGGTACTTGGAGAGGAGAGTACCTGGATTTCTCACACCATCTGTTAGCTACCTTAAATCCTTTTCTCCTGAGGCACTGAAAGCACTCTTTCCTCTCTCCAGGTTCTTTAAACAATGACAACTTTAAAAGACTCCAGATGACTCTGGAAAACTTGAAAGTCATCCAAAGTGTACTGTAAGCCTTTGTAGACACCCCATGTAGAGCAAGTCTGAAAACTATAGTTTTTCTGTTTGGATTATGTCCTGGGGATGAGCTGAAGGGCCAGCCAAAACAATCAAAAATTAAAAATGAGCCAGCTCCAGCCCATGTTCACTCAGAAGGAAAAGAAGAATGTGAGTTCTGTAGCCCCATTGGCCCTGATGTGCATCTTTCTGCACCCTGCCTGGCCTTGCTATGGGCAGAAGGCAGAGATCATAGAGATCAGCTGAAAAACTCATTGTCTACTTCTCAGATACCATTTTATAATCCACTCCTTCAGTGTATTTACTGTGTTTGAATAGGAAATTTAACCCAGCATGGCTTCACTGAGAATATATTACAAAGAGTCATAGACTCAACCAATTTTGTCTAGTTTTTCCTCTAGATCTGTTAAAAATATCATTATCAATTATCTATGGAAAGTAAATCTCTGGAAGGATTTAAGTTGGAATGACTTTAACAATAACCAAAAGTGTAAGCAGCTGGGTGGATTGCATAAAACTAAATTTTAAATTCTCTTTATCAGGGAAAAAAAATGATTAAGAATAGAAGTATAGGATAAGGATCATTTGGAGTTGTTGCTTTCTTAGAAACAAATAATCTAATGATTTAAGATGGTATCAAAATGCAAGAACTTTGAAGGATACCATAAATTCACATGTGGATTCATGTTCTAGAAAAAGCAAAGTTTATGCTTGTGTGTGTGGGGGGGGGGGGGGGGTGTGGGGATGCAGGGTGAGGAAATAAGAAAAGAATAAAATATTTGTTTCTTAAGGCATTGACTGATTTATAACAAGACAATTTGTGCTTTCAGTCTTTCCAGCCCCTCTATCAGCCAACCAGCTGACAGGAAAGAACAGGTGGGGTGACTGCGTGAGAAAGGGGATGGGTAGAAAGGCCTAGGTGTTATGTGAGTGTTACTTTTAATGATGCTTAAACTTATGGGCAGATATTTTTAACACCATTTCAACATCAGTACATGTTGTATTTCATCTGTGGACATGAGACACAAGGGATGGATACTTAGACTGGTTCAGTTAACAGGGTTTACCCACCTAACATATCCTTGTCCTGGAGTGAATTTTCAACCCCTTCCAGGACATTAATGACAGATGTCAGGATTTTTATAATAAATATAATATAATATGATATTATATAGCACAATATAACATATCACAATGTAATAATATTATAGTTTTATAATAATTCCAGTCATTTAGTTAAATAAAAAAATGTAATGACATCCTTCTATCACCCCTTCAATTACAAACATCATCAGAAATCCTTGGACAGTCGTCAGGTCATGAGAAAGATGCAGCGTGCTCAGGATTGCTACTTATTTTTCTTTAAATATGTGCAAGATTTTCAAGGGACTGAGGGTGGCTTGCAGATTTAAAGAGGACTCAAAGCATATATTGGTTATCAATAGTATGGTATTATCATCAGAAAAGGATTTAGATACCAACAGAAATTTCTGTATATACTTGTTGTTGTTAGATGCCATTGAGACAGTTCCAACTTGTAGCGACCATATGTACAGCAGAATAAAACACTGCCTGGTCCTGTGCCACCCTCACAATAGTTGTTATGCTTAAGTCCATTGTTGCAGCTACTGTGTCAATCTATCTTGTTGAGGATCTTCCCCTTTTTCAATGACCCTCTACTTTACCAAGAAGGATGTCCTTCTCCAGGGACTGGTCCCTCCGGATAACATGTCCAAAGTAAGTGAGATGAAATCTCACAATCCTCACTTCTAAGAGGCATTCTGGTGTACTTCTTCCAAAACAAATTAGTTCATTCTTCTGGAATCTATGATATATTCAATATTCTTCGCCAACACTATAATTCAAATGTATCAATTCTTCTTTGGTCCACTATATGTATATACCATATATACTAGAGAAATAAAAATCACCTGTAAGTATGACTTTATGAGCAACCCACCATATAATGATACGTGAATATAATAGCAAGAAGGAAGTGAAGACGTTTCCATCAGCTTTTGTGAGGTAAGGACGGTGTTTAGCTCACTTTAGTTATTTAGGTCCCATTGTCACAATTTTTGCACCTTCTAAAATCACCTGCACTTCTATTAACTAAATATTTAAATGGACTGATTTTATTTTTGCTTAAATTTATTTTACACAGAACTAAATACAATGAAAATAAATTAATGCCATTAAATTCTGGCTAAATATTGTTGTTGCCGAAGGTTATGACCCCAGTCCTGTCCTCACTCAGTTAAAAAGAAAAAATAACAAGTGTTAGGTGTTAAGGGGAGCCCTTGTGGTACAGTGGTTAAGAGCTTGCTGCTAACCAAAAGGTCGGCAATTTGAATCCACCAGCTGCTCCTTGGAAACCCTATGGGACAGTTCTACCATGTTCTGTAGGGTCGCTTTGAGTTGGAATCAACTCTGTGGCAACGGATTTTTGGTTTGGTTCGGTGTTAAGGACTATCACTAAATGGAAACTTTTTCCTGGAAACAATCGGAAAGATTAAAGAACTAAAAGACAATTACAATGTTATTTAAGGCCCAATTCCAGAATCACTTGTAAGCATTTGCATAGCAACCAAATCACCTCCTGTAACCTCCCAGCGGGCCTCCCACACTCGTGGAAACCCTGAGGTGCAAGAGAGTGTTCAATGTCAATGTGATCTCAAGTTCCACATTCAACTGAGTGGTTACTGAAGGGAAGTAGCTGAACTCTCCATAGGCTATTGGACCTGGACCTTCTTCAACATCATCACAGCTGCATCACTGACAATGGAATGGGAAAGGATAACTACTGGAGCAAGGTTGCCACCTAAGGAAGTGCTGAGAGATGGGTCACAGAGAAAGGCAGCCATTTTCCTCTATCTTCTAGCCTTTCTTTCACAGAGGAGTTGACGAGCCACACTTAGGATGAGCGGGTCCAAAGATAAAGGAAACTTCTGGTTCTTTTACAAACGTGAATGAGGTATTCCCTGACCACATTATCCTCCATCTTATTTCCTCAACTTTTCCTGCTTTATTTTATTCCGTAGCACTTACCACCTCTGGCATTGGATATATTTTACTTACTACATATTATATGTGTACATGGTGTTGTTGTTAGATACCATCGAGTCGGTTCCTATGTACAACAGAAGAACACTGCCCAGTTCAGTACCATCCTCACAATTGTTGCTATGCTTGAGACCATTTTTGTAGCCACTGTGTCAATCGATTTCTCTGAGGGTTTTCCATTTTTCCGCTGACCCTCTACAAAGCATGATGTCCTTCTTTAGAGACTGGTCACTCCTTGATAACACATCCAAAGTACGTGAGACAAAGACTTGCCATCCTTGCTTCTAAGGAGCATTTCTGGCTTTACTTCGTCCAGACAGATTTGTTCGTTCTTCTGGCAGTCCACGGTATGTTCAATATTCTTCACCAACACCATAACTCAAAGATGTCAATTCTTCTTCAGTCTTCCTTATTCATTTCCCACCTTTCACTTGCATATGAGGCAATTGAAAACACCATGGCTTGGGTCAGGCACACCTTAGTCCTTAAAGTGACATCTTTGCTTTTTGACACTTTTAAAGAAGGGTTTTACAGCAGATTTGCCAATGCAATGTGTTGTTTGATTTCTTGACTGCTGCTTCCATGAGTGTTGATTGTGGTTCCAAATAAAATGAAATCCTTGACAACTTCAGTCCTTTCTCTGTTTATCATGATATTGCTTATTGGTCCAGTTATGAAGATTTTTGTTTTTTTACACTGAGGTGCCATCCATACTGAAGGCTGTAGTCTTTCATCTTCATCAGTAATTGCTTCAAGTCCTCTTCCTTTTCAGCAAACACATAGTAGGTGCTAAATAAATATTTAATGAATATGAGTGAATGAAATAACTGGCCTTAAGAAAGGAGTTAGATAGAGAAAAGTGTTGTCAATTCACCTGTAAACACGGATATTTGTAAGAATCAGTTGAATTATTTTTTGGCATAATACATGATTCAATGTGAGAAATATGTATTAGTTGCCTGAAATAACAAAATTGTAGGATAGCGTTTGGGATGAATTATTATTATAATTAATGAAGATCTGATGTTTCTATCTTGTCACAGCCTTTTGGAAGAAAGTTAAGAGCAAGTCTTCCAACAAGCATCATTGACTTGTGTTTCAAAGTAACTTCACATTCTTTATCATCTACAATGGAGTGGTAAAATGAATCCATCTGCCAGCAGTGAAGCTGTGCTTACATGTATGCCTAAGTAGAGGCTGGGCCCTGTTTGGAAAGTTGAAATGAGGCAATGGAGTGGGAAGAAGAAATTCCTTTGTATAAGAGTTACAAGGTATTTTCTATGGAACAATGGCTCTGTAGGCTCATAATGGGCATACACAAAGAAAAACAAGGGCAGTTATGTGGTCGAATAGAGTCCTTGGGTGGTGCAAACAGTGAAGCACTTGGCTACTTATCAAAGGTTGGTAGTTTGAATCTATGCAGAGGTGCCTCAGAAGAAAGGCTTGAGATCACAGGCAGAGATCCTACAGATCGCAGCACAGTTCTATTCTGATACAATGGATCAGATTTGGCTGGATAGCAACTAGTTTTTTTTTTTTTTTTTTTAATGTGATCAGATAAGTTGGAGATGCTCTGAATTAAACAGAGTCAGGCAGGCTAATACAGGCTTTAATAGGCTAACGTGCTAATTTTTCCTAAGAATATTTCATGATGGAACTGCTGCCCTCTCCCCCTCACTCCAGGAGCTGACAGATCAGTGGTCCAAGGTGCTCGCTTTGGAAGCCTTGATGCATCTCTTTGTATTGCTGGGGAATGCTTCCAGATTACTTTCCTGGGGTAAAACATAGAGTGCTGACTCTGAACAAAGAGAAAAGTCAAAGATCATGGGTACGTTCACTAATAGACTCAGCCAACAACCTCTCAGGAAGGGCGGCCTGTATAGCAGTGTACAGCAGTGCAGTCTGTACTGCTAACTAATAAAATGGAAAAATAATGAACCATGTTCCAAGTCCCACCTTTCCATGACCTTCACCAGATAATTTTCTGGGTCTCAGTTTCCTTATTTGTAAACAAAGGGAGTTAGATTAAGCAGTCTTTGAAGTTCCTTCCCACTCCAACACTCAATAATTAAGTGACTTTGGATATCTGAGGAGCCCTGGGGGTGCAGTGATTAAGGCACTCGACAGCTAACTGAAAGGTTTGAAACCACCAGCAGCTCCGCAGGATGAAGATGTAGCATCTGCTTCCGTAGAGATTTACAGCCTTGGAAACCCTATGGGTTCACTATGAGTCGGAATCAATGGATGGCAGTGGGTTTGGTTTGGTGTTTTGGTTGGATATCTGTTCCATCCTGTTATGGACTGAATTGTGTGCCTCAAAAATGTGTGTCAACTTAGTTAGGCCATGGCTCCCAGTAATGTGTGGTTGACCACCATTATGTGATCTGATGTGATTATCCTATGTGTTGTAAATCCTAACCTGTATGAGGTTAATGAGGTAGGATTAGAGGCAATTATGTTAATGAGGCAAGACTCAATCTACAGTATTAAGCTGTATCTTGAGTCACTCTCTTCTGAAATATAAAAGAGAGAAACGAGCAGAGAGGAGAGGGAACTCATACCACCAAGAAACAAGCACGGGGAACAGAATGCTTCCGTTGGACCCAGGGTCCCTGTGCTGAGAAGCTCCTAGACCAGGGAAAGATTGAGAGCTGACAGAGAGAGAAAGCCTTCTCCTGGAGCTGACACCTTGAATTTGGACGTTAAGCCTCCTAAACTGTGAGAGTATAATTTTCTACTTGTTAAAGCCATCCACTTACGGTATTTCTGTTATAGCAGCACTAGATAACTAAGACACAGCCCTATAGCTGTTATACTCTAAAGAATCAACGGATAAGGCTCAGATGGGAAAAATAGCTAATCATGTGAAGCTTGAAAGTTACTGACTGAATAATGATTTTTTTTATACTTAGGATGCAAAGCCTTTAAAAAGCTGGCTTTTCTAATTAGTCTAGTCTGTAAATAGTCATCCGTAGACAAGATTTAAATGTGTCTAACATTTGTGTCTGGCCTGTGAGAGCAGAAGCCTGTGGTGCTTGTTTATGATGTTTTAATGAAAATGAAAAATGAAGACCAAAGAAAAGTGACACATTTGAATTATAGTGTTGGCGGAATATATTGAATATACCATGGACTTTCAGAAGAACGAACGAATCAGTCTTCGAAGAAGTACAGCCAGAATGTTCTTTATGAGCAAGGATGAGAGAATTTGTCTCACTTGCTTTGAACATGTTATCAGGAGGGACCAATCCTTGGAGAAGAACATCATGCTTGCTAAAGGAGAAGGTATCCAAAAAAGTGCAATACCCTCAAGAAGATGGATTGACACTCAGGCTGCAATAATGGGTTCAAACATACCTATTATTGTGAGGCTGGCAAAGGACTGAACAATATTTTGTTCTGTTATACATGGGGTCGCTGTGGGTTGGAAATGATTTGACAGGACCTAACAACAGCAACAATTCTTGTATTAATTTTTTTTGTTTCTGTAATTTTTCTCACGTTTAGTGTTACTAAATAGCATTCCTGATCTAGAGCCAACAGGACTCTTGAATTTTAAATTGAAACTCCCAGTGACTCAGACTTTAATTGGATACACCTCTTGGCTCAGAATATTAATAATTAGTCCATTAAACATTAGGGAATTATATACCTCCAAGCCCTCAAAATATATTTAGTAGTGATAGGAAAGATGCAATTTATTGTAATAACTCTCCTATGATTACCAAAGCACAGGAATCACAATTTACAGTGTTTTCTCACTAAGACCTGTCTGTATGGCCTTTCCTTCTTGCAGTCTCTCTATGATTCAAGCTACAGAATTCCAAGAAAGTGAGATTGTCATAAAGGTGATGTCTACTGCATGCAAGGTGGGACAGTAGCAACATGAGGAATAAAATCTGAGTTTTCTGTCTTCAACTAGAATTGACATTGGGAGTTTTGGGCACTAGTTCTTAATTTGCCTCTATTTAACAAAAGGTTGTTAGGCACTCTCTCAATTTATCTGTGTCTTAGCTTTTCTGGTGTAAAATGAAGATGTTAAAATTCATTATCTGTAATATGCTTTCTCGTTTAAAACACATTTATATTATGTTTAGGGAATGAGATTAGAATGGGAAGACAAGAGTCAGTTAAACGCCCATAGAGAGGCAGCAAATGGAAAGAGGATGGGCTTAGGAATCAAATGCATCTGTTCTAATACTGAGTTCAGCTATTTAAGGGTTATTTCTGAGTAAGAAGTCAAGAAGATGGGTCTAGGAAGGGTGTAAAAACGCTCTGGGGACATCTGACCTTCTCTAACTTCATGAGGGGGTAGAATCAAGATCGACATCAGCCCAAGGCTGATTGCTATGAGGTGGAGGTCAGACATACCTTCTACCGTTTTAACAATTCTGACACCAGCCATCCCTCCATGGGGCTCTCTACTTCTCTTCTGGGTTCAGAAATTCATTGCGATGGCCAATCAGAACTCACAGGCCATACTCACAGTTATGGGGTTTATTAGGGAAGTAATAAGTTACAATTCAGGATCAGGAATGACTCAGAATACAGATCTTCAGTCAGAACAGCTTCTCAGCTGTGCCTGCAGGTAGCCTCTCTCTCTCTCAGCTCCTCAGCCTGGCCTCTGCCCTGCTTGGGCAAGTGTGACAAAGCTCTTTAGTTCTGCCAATAGGTGCCCAGTGGCACCCACTCCACCAGTACCAAAGGTGCTCAGCTCTCTTGCTTTGTAGTTCGGCACACCCACTACCTCACTTCTGCGGCTTGGCTCCAAGGTGTGGGAGGTCCACAATGTCTTCTTCTGCTGGACTCCTGGTTCTGCAGCCATTTCTCTGCTACTGCTTCTTGCTGTCTTGCATCATCTCTGATGTTTGAGTTCTCTGTCTCTGTCTCCTGGGTCTAGGAGGTTCTCAGTACAGAGACCCCAGGTCCAAAGGACACACCCCACTCCTAGTTCTTCTTTCTTGGTGGTAGTGAGGTACCCCTCTGTCTGGGATTAGGTCTCTTTTAAGCCTAGCAGAATGGCAAGATTGACTAAACCTCTCGTTAGGGTTCCATACACCTTATTTGCATTATTAGGAGGATGTCCAGTTTCTTTGGTGAGCCACAAACACCTTATTTGTATAATCCACTATAGGGTTGCTATGAGTCAGAATTGGCTAGATGGCAATGGGTTTGGTTTTCTTTTGGTTACCCAATCACCAGTCATTGGAGTCCTGGTGGCACAATGGTTATGAGCTATGGCTGCTAACCAAAAGGTCAGCAGTTCGAATCCACCAGCCACTCCTTGGAAACCCGATGGGGCAGTTCTACTCTGTCCTGTAGGGTTGCTATGAATCAGAATTGACTCAATGGCAATGGGTTTATAGTTTACCCAATCACTGTGGGAGTTACAAGACCATGCGTGGCTAAAAGGGCCATATTAAATAATTCACTGCACCACAAGGGGCTTTAAAGGTAATAGTAGCATTCTTTTCCTTAAAGTAAATGGGTGTTATTTGTATTTCACTGTTTAAACTTTACCCATATTTTACATATTCTTTCATTTAGTCACTATTTAGTACACATTACAACTAAGTAAAAATAGATAAGTATGTATAATAATTAAAACAGACTCATTAAAAAGGAAAAAAAATGCATGCTTTACCTTTATGACTGAACTGAATTTTTTTTAGTTGTTTCTACAGCCCATTCTACCATTAATTCCAAAAGGCACCTCAAGAAGGCAAAGTAAAATATTGTAATGACATGTGCAAAGAGCTGGAGATAGAAAACCAAAAAGGAAGAACACTCTCAGCATTTCTCAAGCTGAAAGAACTGAAGAAAAAATTCAAGCCTTGAGTTGCAGTATTGAAGGATTCTACGGGGAAAATATTAAACAACACAGGAAACATCTAAAGGATATGGAAGGACTACACAAAGTCACTATACCAAAAAAGAATTGGTTGATGTTAAACCACTTCAGGAGGTAGCATATGATCAGGAACCAATGGTACTGAAGGAAGAAGTCTAAGTTGCACTGAAGGCATTGGTGAAAAACAAGGCTTCAGGAAATGATGGAATAGCAATTGAGATGTTGCAACAAACAGATGCAGTGCTGGAAGTGCTCACTTGTCTATGCCAAGAAATTTGGAAGAGAGCTACCTGGCCAACTGACTGGAAGAGATCCATATTTATGCCTATTCCAAAGAAAGGTGATCCAAATGAATGTGGAAATTATTGAACAATGTCATTAATATCACATGCAAGTAAAATTTTGCTGAAAATAATTCAAAAGCGGCTGCAGCAGTATTTTGACAGAAACTGCCAGAAATTCAAGCTGGATTCAGAAGAGAAGGTGGAATCAGGGCTATCATTGCTGATGTCAGATGGATCCTGACTGAAAGCAGAGAATACCAGAAAAATGTTTACCTGTGTTTTATTGACTATGCAAAGGCATTCAACTGCATGGTTTAAAGTTAGGAAAGGTGTGTGTCAGGGCTGTATCCTTTCACCATACTTACACAGTCTGTATGCTGAGCAAATTATCTGAGAAGCTATACTATATGAAGAAGAATGCAGCATCAGATTTGGAGGAAAACTCATTAACAACCTACTACATGTAGACGACACAACCTTGCTTGCTGAAAATGAAGAGGACTTGAAGCACTTACTGATGAAGATCAAAGACCACAGCCTTCTGTATGGATTACATCTCAACATAAAGAAAGCAAAAATCCTCACAACTGGACCAGTAAACATCGTAATAAACAGAAAAAAGATTGATGTTGTCAAGGATTTCTTTTTGCTTGGATGCACAATCAACAACCATGGAAGTAGCAGTCAAGACATCAAACAACACATTGCACTGGAGAAATCTGTTGCAGAAGACCCCTTTAAAGTGTTAAAAAGTAAAGATGTCACCATGAAGACTAAGGTGCACCTGACCCGAGCCATGGTGTTTTCAATCTCCTCATATGCATATGAAAGCTGGACAATGAATAAGGAAGACCGAAGAAGAACTGAAGCCTTTGAATTGCACTGTTGGTGAAGAATATTGAATATAACATGGACTGCCAAAATAATGAACAAATCTGTCTTGGAAGAAGTACAACCAGAATGCTCCTCAGAAGCAAGGATGGCAAGATTACGTCTCACATACTTTGGACATGTTATCAGGAGGGATCAGTCCCTGGAGAAGGCCATCATGCTTGGTAAAGTGGAAGGTCAGCGAAAAAAGAGAAAGACCCTCAAGGAGATGGATTGACATGGTGGCTGCCAACAATGGGCTCAAGCATAACAAGGATTGTGAGGATGGCACAGGACTGGGCAGTGTTTCGTTCTGTTGTACATAGGGTCGCTAAGAGTCAGAACCAACTCGACAGCACCTAACAACAACATTTTTGGTAAGATACTGATATCATCATATAGTTTTTTCAAGAAATGAGTATTCCTCAAACTCTAGCTTGCAATTCATTACTTAAAAATCAATAGAGTGGTTGCAGCTAGCGTCGAGCACTGTGCCTCTATGGTAGCCACTAGCCATGTGATTATTTAAAATAAAAGAATTAAATTTAAGTAAAGTAAAAAATTTAGTTTCTCAGTTTCACTAGTCATATTTCAAGTGACCAACAGCCATGCGTGGCTAGGGGCTCTAATATCTGACAGCCATATAAACATTTCTATCACTGCAGAAAATTCTATTGGATAGCACCAATCTGGAAAAAACAAAATTGAATACACATAGTGGAAAATATCAGAACTACTGCACACATTAAGTGTAAGTTAAACTTTTGGTTCAGTTGTGAGTTGTGGGTTTATGTGTGTATATATGCGTGTGTATATGTTCAGGGTTACAATGTAAAATACTTTTCTTACTATGTGTCAGTACTGTTTTTCATAGTTTGAAGAATACTCATGTAGATGAACCATAATTTATTTAGCCAGATCTCAGTATCATTGGGCCTTGAGTTTGTTCCCAATCTTTGTTGTTATCAGCAGAGCTGATACTTAGTAGGCTGTCACAGACGTGATTTTATTGGTTGTTGATGGTAGGTGTCTCTTCTGATCAGTTAACGTAAATGCTATTAGTTCTTAAATATTTTAATATCATCCAAATATTATTAATTCTACAGTCAACAACCTTTGCCCATAAATCTCCATGCATGTCTTTGATGCTAGAACTAGAGGCCTAGAGCTGAAATTTCTGGGTCACAGCGTCTGGGCCTTCTTAAAGTACATGTGTTTAAGTTGTTATGCTTTGGAAAACGGAAGCAAAATTGTGATTTGGCATGGAGTGGTAAGGAAGAGGAATTTTATGGCTTGATTTTTGTAGATTTTACCCAAAGACTCTTTATCTTCCATCTTTGAGGTTAATCTCCTAATTTCATAGTTTTTCCCTTATCATCCCCCATATAAGTAAAAGAATGCCAAGTGTAGCTTGCGTTAACAGCCTTGTCAAGATACCATTTTGTATGAGATGCTACTTAACTCGGTTGGCCACTCTGGGCAATATTCAGGTCAGTTCTACCCTAACATCTCTAACATTTTTTAGAAGACAGAAGTGGGGTTAGTTGATGATGACTAAACCCACAATCTAATGAGAACTCTCGACCTGATGGTTAATTTAAGCATAACTCTATGGAGTAATTCACAAATATATGTAGCAGGGACTGTTATTAATTTATATTGCCCCCTTCACTAAAGATTTGCTGAAAAACCTAGCCCGGTGCGCCTAAAAAAAAAAAAAATTCTCTGTTATATTCCAGGTCAGGGTGCCTCCTAATTTGCGTCATCCAAGATCTGCTGATTGTCCTGTATAAACCCCACCTGGTTTTTTCCCTTGAAAGTCCTTAAGCTATGGAAAAATCTATCTCCACCTATACACTTGTTCAAAGTTGACTTCCAGCAATTTTAGGCATCATCGATTATATTGCTGTAGGTATTTTGCTACTTTCAGTGAACTCTGCAAAATGCCTGTCTCTAATTACTAGTGAGGAATGACTCTTGCTCTTTGCTGTGGGATGCTGCAATTTTATGGTTCTTTAACCTGAGGATACTGTGTTCCCTCGCTGGTATTCTCTGTGTTCTGCCTGTTGGCATTTGGAGTATGCTGTGCAGAAGAGAGGAGTTAAATTTTGCTCTGGTTAAACAAGAGAGTAACTTCCTGGTGGAGGTGTGAGCTTAAAATGTGCTTTCACCCTTAAGTGTAAACTTGGATACCATGACATTCATCCCACACCTCTGTGTCCCCGCAGTACCCTGGGCATGCCTGTACTGTTATAATCACTGAAATATCTGCCTCATTCACAGACTAGAGTGCGAAGGACTGCGTTTTCCTCACTTTCTACATTCAGCAACTGGCTAGTGGGTACATAATCTTGTTAAACTATATCTTGTTAAATTGTTGTCAAACAGTTGAAAAATCTACTTAGTTATTTGTGCTCTACATTTTGCTGTTTAATCACTTCACCCCTGTCTTTTGCATCACTGTTATTCAAACCATATTAGGTACCAATTCACTTTCAGAAATGAATTTTGGTGTGCTAGTATCCTATCCCATGGGATGTTGTCACTGATTCACATGTAGAAGCTCTGTTTTCAAAACCTTAATTCAGGAACATGGTCTGACCACAATTTTTTTTTTTCAATTAGTAAATTTATTTCTATAAACAGATTTACAAAAATATAAAGATCAGTTGAAATTTGAATTTCCATTGATGATTATTATCATTAAAAAAATAAATATAATGTCATTGGGATTATACCAGAAAAGATAAACCTAATTATACAGTGCAAAAAAAAAAAAAAAATCCAAAATCTTAGTAGTTTAAAACAATAGGGGTTTATTTCTCACTCATGCTACGTGTCCATCTTGGCTTGCCAGAGGATCCGTTTCATACCATCTTCATTTAGGTTGTGTAGGCTGTTGAAGCCTCCAATATCTGGAGAATTGCTGAACCCTAAAACGCTGAGAGACAATGGTGAAGCACATAAACTCTTAAAGGCCTTTACCAGGAAGTGGCACACATCATTTCCGCTTATATTTTATCAGTCAAAGCAAGTCACGTGACCATCCAAACTCCACAGGGGTAAGGTATTGCAATCCTACCATGTGACCAGAAAGTGGAAAATCAAAAATAGGTCGTATACAGAATTAATGACTATCACAGTCTGTATTCTATGACAAATATTCAGCTCACTCTCTTTTTCTCTGTCAAGTGATCTAATGACACCAATTCTAGGAAGAAGAGGACCAGCCTTGGAAATACCCATACTTTCACAAAAGGAGATGGATGAACCAAAGGCAAGAGTGTCCAAGAGAGGCTAGGAATCCAGCCTGGGAGACTCTGTTTGTCCAGCAGAGAAGAGACTGAATTCCAAAGAGGCAGCTTGGTCTGAAATCATTAGGCTGTTCACTTGGGTTCAGACAGACCAGAGGTTTAGCTAGTAATTCAGATAAGTCAAACAGGCATAGAACCCTTACAAACATAATTATAAATCAGAACAGAATAAGATCGTCACTAACTTACAGGCATCATCAAAGAAAATTTTTGATCTTAGAACAGGTTCACTTGCTCTCTTTTATGTCCTTAGCTAAGGAGGATAGAACAGGGCTCACATGCATTGTTTGAAGGCAGAACATGAAATGAAAATCCATAGTGCACTTACTTCACCTTAATAAAATCCAGGAAGCTTCATGGGGGCTCTTTTACTTAAAGGAATTATTCTTAACCTTTTTGAGTCATGCATCTCATTAAGATTGTGATGAAGCAATACAATGAAAGAAGGATAGCCTTTTTAACAAACAAATCTTCCTTTAAACTTCGTACTTTATTTCGAAAAAAACCTCAAAATGAATCTTGTAATTAAAAGTAAAGTGTAAAACTACAGAACTTTCAGAAAAACCATGGGAGAGTATTTTCAGGATCTAGGGCTAGGCAAAAAATGTTTAGCCTTGATACACAGAAGCATGGTGCACCCATAAGATGGAATACTAGACAGAAATAAAAAGTAATGAATTATTGATACACACAACAATGTGAATGAATACCTAGGAAATTATGTAGAGTGAAAAAAAAAGTCAATCCCCAAAGATTACATACTATACGAATATATTCATATAACATTCTTGAAAAGATAAAATTATTGAATGGAGATAAAAGTAGTTGCCAGGGATTAGGTGGCAGGGAGGAAGGTGGTTATGGATATAAAAGGGCAATATGAGGGATCTTTAGGGTAATTAAAGTTTTCTATATATTGACTCCACCACTCATATGTCAGTTTGTCATACTGTGGTGGTTTGCATGTTGTTGTGATGCTGGAAGTTATGCCACCAGTATTTCAAATACCAGCAGGGTCACCCATGATGGACAGGTTTCAGCTGAGCTTCCAGACAACAACAGACTGGGAAGAAGGACCTGGCTACCTTCTTCTAAAAAAAATTGGCCAGTAAAAACCTTATGGACAGCAGTTCAACATTGTCTGAAAATAGTGCTGGAAGATGAGCCCCTCAGGTTGGAAGGCACTCAAAATCTGACTAGGGAAGAGCTGCCTCCTCAAAGTAGAATTGACCTTAATGACTTGGATGGAGTCAAGCTTTCAGGACCTTCATTTGCTGATGTGGTACGACTCTAAGTAAGAAGAAACAACTGCAAACATCCACTAATAATAGGAACATGGAATGTATGAGGTATGAATCTAGGAAAATTAGAAGTCGTCAAAAATGAAGTGAAACGCATAAAGATCAATATCTTAGGCTTTAGTTAGCTGAAATGGACTAGTATTGGCCATTTTGAATCAGACAGTCATATGGTCTACAACACCGGGAATGACAAATTGAAGAGGAATGATGTCACATTCGCCATCAAAAAGAACATTTCAAGATCTACCCTGAAGTACCATACTGTTAGTGATAGGATAATATCCACGTGCCTACAAGGAAGACCAGGTAACCACTAATGCTAAAGATGAAGAAATTGAAGAATTTTATCAACCTCTGCAGTCTGAAATTGATCAAATATGCAGTCAAGATGTATGGATAATTACTGGAATTTGAAAGTTGGAGACAAAGAAGAAGGATTGGTACTTGGAAAATATGGCCTTGGTGAAAGAAACGATGCCAGAGATCACATGATAGAATTTTGCAAGACCAACGATTTATTCATCGCAAATACCTTTTTTCAACAACAACTGTACATGTGGACCTCTGTGGATGGAATACACATGAATCAAATTGACTACATCTGTGAATAGATATCATGGAGAAGCACAATATTATCAGTCACAAGGCCAGGGCTAACTACAGAACAGACTATCAATTGCTCCTATGAATTTCAAGCTGAAGCTGAAGAAAACTAAAACAAGTCCACGAGAGCCAAAGTATAACCTTGAGTATATCCCACCTGAATTTAGAGACCATCTCAAGAATAGATTTGATGCACTGAACATTAATGACCGAAGACCAGATGAATTGTGGGATGACATCAAGGACATCATACATGAAGAAAGCAAAAGATCATTAAAAAGACAAGAAAGAAAGACCAAAATGGATGTCAGAAGAGACTCTGAAACTTGCCCTTGAATATAGAGTAGCTAAAGCGAATGGAAGAAGTGATAAAGTAAAAGAGCTGAACAGAAGATTTCAAAGGGCAGTTCAAGAAGACAAAGTAAAGTCTTGTAATGAATGTGCAACAACCTGGAATTAGAAAACCAAAAGAGAAGAACACGGTCAGCATTTCTCAAGTTGAAAGAACTGAAGAGAACATTCAAGCCTCGAGTTGCAGTACTGAAGGACTATATGGACAAAACATTGAACCACTCAGGAAGCATCAAAAGAAGATGGAAGAAATACACCAAGTCACTGTACCGAAAAGATTTGGTCAACTTTCAAACATTTCAGGAGGTAGCATATAACCAAGAACTGTTGGTATTGAAGGAAGAAGTCCAAGCTGCACAGAAGGCCTTGGCAAAGAACGAGCCTCCAGAAATTGATAGAATATCAGTTGAGATGTTTCAACAAATGGAAGCAACACTGGAGGTGCTCACTTACCTATGCCAAGAAATTTGGAAGACAGCTGCCAGGTCAACCGACTGGAAGAGATTCGTATTTATGCCTATTCCAAAGAAAGGTAATCCAACCGTGTGGAAATTACTGAACAATATCATTACTATCACACCAAGTAAAGATTTGCTACAGATAATTCAAAAACAGTTGCAGCAGTACATTGACAAGGAACTGCCATAAATTGAAGCTGGATTCAGAAGAGGACATGGAATCAGGGCTATCATTGCTGATGGCAGATGGATCTCGGCTGAAAGCAGAGAAAATCAGAAAAATGTTTACCTGTGTTTTATTGACTATGCAAAGGTATTTGACCGAGTGGATCATAACAAATTTTGGATAACATTGCGAAGAATGGGAATTCCAGAATTAGGAACCTGTATATAGACCAAGAGGCAGTTGTTAGGACAGAACAAGGGGATACTGTATGGTTTAAAATCAGGAAAGATGTGTGTCAGTGTTGTATCCTCTCACCATACTTATTCAATCTGTATGCTGAGCAAATAATCTGAGTAGCTGGACTATATGAAGAAAAACTTGGCATCAGGATTGGAGCAAGACTCATTAACAACCTTCTATATGCAGATGACATAACCTTCTTTGTTGAAAGTGAAGAGGACTTGAAGCACTTACTGATGAAGATCGAAGACCGTAGTCTTCAGTATGGATTACACCTCAACATAAAGAAAACAAAAATCCTCACAAGTGGACCAGTAAACAACATCATGATAAACGGAGAAAAGATTGAACTTGTCAAGGATTTCATGTTACTTGGATCCAGAATAAACGCCCACGATAGCAACAGTCAAGAAATCAAAAGATGCATTGCATTGTACAAAATCTGCTGCAAAAGACCTCTTTAAAGTGTTGTAAAACAAAGATGTCATCTTGAAGACTAAGTTGCACCTGACTCAAGCCATAGTGTTTTCAACTGCTTCGTATACATGCGAAAGCTGGACAATGAATAAGGAAGACCAAAGAAGAAATGATGCCTTTGAATTATGGTGTTAGGGAAGAATGTTGAATATACCATGGACTGCCAGAAGAAGGAACAAATCTGTCTTGGAAGAAGTACAACTAGAATGCTCCTTAGAAGCAAGGATGGTGAGACTATGTCTCACATGTTTTGGACATGTTGTTAAGAGGGATCAGTTCCTGGAGAAGGACACCATGCTTGATAAAGTAGATGGTCAGTGAAAAAAGAGGGAGACCCTCAACAAGATGGGTTGACACAGTGGCTGCAACAATGGGTTGAAGCATAACAACGATTATGAGGATGGCGCAGGTCCGGGCAGTGTTTCCTTCTGTTGTTCTTGGGTTTGCTATAAGTCAGAACCGACTCAATAGGATTTGACAACGACAGCAACAACAATATCCACTTTGATTTCTTCTTGACCTATGTATTACTTAGAACTACGTTATTAATTTTCAAAGTCTGGAATTTTTTAGCTATCCTTTTGTTATTGATTTCTAGTTAATTCCATATGTGATCAGAGAACATATTCTGAATGAGTCAACACATTGGCATTTACTATGAATTATTTTAAAGGCCAAGCATGTGGTTTATATTGTTTATTGTTGAATAATAAACTTATTGTGCATTTGAGAATGTATATACTGCCCATTCATTAGTTGAAGTGTTATATAAATATTAATTAGGTTAAATTTGTTAATAGAGTTTTCCAAATCTTCTATATACTGATATTTTTAAAATATTTTTGTTTTATCTCTGAGAAAAAATCTCTGATTAATGATAATGGATTAGTATATTTCTCCTTTAAATTCTGTCATTTTTGCAAGTTATATTTTAAGCTATGGTATTAGGTACATATATATTTAGCCTCTTCATATCTTTGTGATAAATTGATCCTTTATCATTATACAATATCCCTTTTCCATGCTACTGCCTGCGTGGCATATATTTTTTCTATCTTTTTACTATTTTGTCATCTGTATCTTCATATTGAAAGTGTGTCTCTTGCAGATATATATACTGAATCTTTAAAAAAAAAAATCCTTCGTTGTAACCTACATCTTTTAATTAGAGTGTTCAGGTTTATTTGTTTGTTTCTTTCTTTTGTTTTTGTTTTTAACATTCAAGGTAATTACTGAGCTGGTTGGATGTAAGTCTCCATTTTGCTTTCTACTTTTCTCATCTTACTTGGCTATTTCTTTCATGCCTTCTCTTGGATTAGTCAAGTATGTTTGGTATTCTATTTTACATATTTTGTTGGTTTTCTATTAGCATTTTTTAATTTCCATTTAGTGTTCATATTATATATTAAAACATGCATTCTTAACACAAACTACCTTGAATTAAAATTTTATCATTTCACAAATCATGTAAGAAACTTTCAACTCCTGCCCTTTTTGTTATTATCATTGTGTAGCTTACCTTTTCGTTTGATATAAACCCCACAAAACATCTTAATGTTTTTGCTTTAAAAGGTCTTTTTTAAAAAGCAAAATTTTTCTTTCTATTTACCCACACTTTTATTCTGCTCAATTCTGTTTGTGTATGCAATTCCATTCTTCTATCTGGTATCATTTTCCTTCAGTCTGAAGAAATTCATTCAGTATTTTTTGTAGTATGGTTAGGCTGACAACGAATATTCTCATCTCTTTTCTCTAAAAAGTGCCTTTATACAGGTTGCATTTTTGAAGAGTATTTTTTTCTGGATATAAAATACCCAACTAGCAGTTTTTTCATCTTGCATCACCTTAAAACTGTTATTTAATTGCTTTTTGTCTTCCACTGTTTATGTTAAAATATCAGCCATAACACTTACTGTTATTCCCTTAAAAGTAATACTTATTTACTTAAGCTGTTGGGGGGAGGAGGTGCTGGTGGAAAGAAGAAGTATTTATTCATAAATTCCTGCTTCCTCTTGATTAAAAAAAAAAAGAACCACTTCACAGGGCACTGAGTGGGTTCAACCGCATCTATATAAGTGGCAATAGGGAAGCCCCTCAGTCTCAGTGGCAGTGGGGTATCTCTTGGAAAGGAAATTAAGACGCATAGGCTGTAGGCATGAGGTGAGGTTGTATTGGAAAATGCCCCTGAATAACAAGAGAAACCCGTAACAGTTGCTGCATTGAGTCCCTTGGTCTGCAGAGAAGCAAAGACAGTAGTGTTCTGTCTATATGACCTGGGGAATAATACAAGCTATTTCTAGGGCAGTTCCAGGAAGAAAGCAAAGTAAGTATATGGATCTGAGGTAGCATGTAAGTTTTATTTGAAACAATATACTAGGGAGAATCTCCCTTTGTCTGTGATGTGAGTTGCAAATGTATTCCTATCCCCCCTCTGTTTTTCCTTTGTTATTTAATTTTATTTTTACCACAAAGAAGTAACTGATATTTATGAAGTCAAATTTATTAATACTTTATTTTTTACTTCTGGATGTTAGAAATACTTTCCCCGTTTCAAGATTATAAAAGGAACCCCGATGTTTTATTTCTTTCATTTTTTATGTCTGTAAGTTTGATCCATTAAGGTTATATTCTAGTGTAAGGTGTATAAGGCAGATCCAATTTATTTTTCCCCCAGATTTATTTGTCCCCATACTATTGTTTGAATCGTGCATTTTTCCACCGATTGGTAACCACTTACATCATTTACAAAATTCCTGTATTTTTTTTTACTTATTTATGGACTTTCTATTATATTTCATTATCCTGTCAGTCTATTCATATAGTCCTATCCTCTATTTAATTATTGCTGTTATTAGTAGCTGTACTACTAATTCTCACGTATTGGCAACAGCATAACCAATAGATAACATTGGTATAATTAATAGCCTGTGCTACTAATTTTCATGGACATAGTAGACACATCATATTAAATAGACAATATAAAAGTTGTCTATGAAGATAGGCTGAAGATAAAGTTTCAGTTCAAGAGCAGTTTAGAAATAATTTACTTCAAAAGGGTTTGGATCATATTGCCATATTGCCATATTCCTCACTGAGAAAAGGGCAGACCTTTCCTATCATCTCAGTTTACTGGGTTCAATCCCCTTGCATTAGTGGATTATATATCCTCAGTTGTGAGTTCAATTGAATAAGACTGATAATAGTCAATGAAAGTTACTGCAAGTACCCTAGACTGGTTGAGTTCTAGGTGGCTTACATTATAGTGAACTGGTGTTTGGTTCAACGCCCTGAGGAACCAATGCCTATCGTAGATCACACACTGAAACAACGCCTGATAAAGGCTATCCTGATAAATGCTATCCTAAAGGGAGTTATTTAAAGGTTCACCAAAGACTTTTCTTCTTGACCTTGTCTACTCTTGAAAGTTGATGGTGATTAAAGTAAGAACGCATGCACACCAAATCTGCAAACACCACAAAGCTGAAAGAGATAACTAATGCATTGAATGACAAAAAAAAGTATAAGAGAGTGCAACAGGCTAGATCAAAATGGATGAAATTAAATAGAGACACCTGTAAATCCCTGAATTTAGATTACAAAAAGAGAGCAGTTGCTCAATCATGGGTTTGGAGTTGTGGATTGTTGAGACCTGGCATAAATGACTTTTCTTCAAAAAGCCCTCAGGATTTGAGTTGACTGCTAGCTTGGAATGAGCCAGCAATGTGATTGGCTGCCACAAAATACAAATGGTATCTTAGGTGGCATTTGTTGTTGTTGTTGTTAGGTGCTGTCGAGTCTGTTCTGACTCGTAGCAACCCTATGTAGGAGCGAACGAAACACTGCCCGGTCCTGCGTCATCCTCACAATCATTGTTATGCTTGAGCCCATTGTTGCAGCCACTGTGTCAGTCCATCTCCTTGAGGGTCTTCCTCTTTTTTGCTGACCCTCTACTTTACCAAGCATGATGGCATTAGAAGATATTCAGTTTCCAGAAGATAATGGTCCTACTGTAAGTGACACTGCCCAGACCATAGCTGAGGACACATTTTAGGAGAGATCCACTGAAGAGCAATTAGATAAACAGTGTATTAAAAGTAAATGAAACTGAGTATGAAATGAAGACTTTATCCAAGTTGTGGTCCTATGGTTAAGGAATTATACTTATTCTATATAGAATCATAGCTTAGAACCAGGACACATGGATAATACCTCCAATGAGAAAGATTTTAATTTAAGGACGGGAAGACATTTCCTTGTTTCAAAGTAGTAAGTTCCCAGTGATGGAAGTAAACAAGCACAGGCTGGATTACCATCTATTTGGGATGTTACTGAGGAATGGTAGCCTTTCCGCACTGAATGGAGGATTGCACTATGTGGTCTCTAGTGCCTCTTCCTATTCCAAAAATCTGTGATGGGCAGCTGATGAGTTAAATAGAAAATATTTATTTAAACTGTACACTTAGGAAAGAAGAGAGGCTTAGTCACTTGAGTTCCACCCATGCTGAATTGATCAGAGCTCTATTCCCAGAAATAGAGAACAATTTAATTGATTCATAAAAGTTAATCTGGCTCCCTCATTTTGTACACGTGGAAATTGAAGCCCAGAGGAGTTGACTTGCCTAAGGCAGTGATTCTCAAGGAATACTTGCCTCAGAATACCTGGAGGAATTGTCTACTGAGTGTTTAGAAAAGGAGTCCCATAACCTGCATTTTAACAAATATCACAAGTAACTCTGTCCACATTAAAAAATCATTGGCCTAGTATCACAATGATGATTACTTACAGAGTCTTGGGGAAGACTCAGGGCTTTAACTCCAAATTAATTATACTCTTGTATTATTCTAAATTGCCTGTCTTTGAAATAAAATCTGTTACCTATTAAATTCCAGAGAATGGAAAGTGGCACCCAATGTGAAGCCTCAAAAGGATTATAGAATCTGGTCTTCCAATAGTAAAAATGAAGCAACATATTCATCTCATCCCTTTGTCTTACCCATGTGGTCTTTAGCTAGGGCAACCAAATGATTTGTCCTCCAAACTTGGACACTTTTTAAGACTGAAAGAGCTGTTATTAATAAATATGCCAGGACAATAGGTGTCAAATAGAACTGTCCAGGCAACACAGGATGTATTATCACCCTGTCTTTAACTGTCTGGGGCCAACATTACCTTTTCATATATAGAGGAGGACAATCTTCACTGTCACAATAAGACAATTTCTGAAAGACTAATCTGAAAAGATTTGCACAGTGTCCAGTAAATATTTGACTGAGCAAACTGATTGATTTAGGGAGATACAGAGCCAAGTTTCATGCAAATTATCCTCTACAAACTAATTTCCATAGAAACTCAGACTTAAAAATGGAATTGTGCTATTAATTATAATGTGTATAAAAATGGTTTGGAAAATGTAAACAAAGTCAGTAAAATCAGGATAAACCCCAGGGCCGGAGGTCGTGAACATTTCCTTGATTACAAGTACAGAAACCCTTGGAGCAATCGTTATCCTTGACAATGGAACACAGTTAGCTTGTCTCTTTGATTTGATCTGGTCAGAGGCTGGGAGCTGAGTTCAAGGTGAAAAAACAGAACATGTTTTACAGATATTTTCACATTAGATACATTGGCATATTTGATAGCATTTTAGAGTGAGACTGACATAACTGAACTAAAGGGCTTTGGCTGATATTTTTCTAATTAAGTCTAAATCTTTTCATATGTGCACAATTAGAAATGTTCTTTACTAATTTTAACAGCTTCTCTGGTCTGTGGAGATCATGTCATGGCAACTGAAGACAAGAAGAAGAATCAGATTTCATACATATCATATTAGGAAGAAATAGGGAATCAAAACATAGAACCGAGAGAGGTGAAAGAGAAATTGTGTCTGAACATGGGCTTTGAAACACCAATGTGGATCAAATGTGCGGAGCTTGATTTAGTAGTTGTAACACTGCACAGGAAGGAAGGTTACTTGAAGGTTTATTACTAATAACAGGTCTGTTGATAACATACTTGTCAGCAATAGAGAAGCCCTGTTTCTTGCTTAACTACAGAGTTGATAAAATCATGTTCCACTTTTGTTACTCATGGATAACAGTTCAATCTAACCTGTAATTAATTGCAGCTGTCTATTGGATGCCTGCAGGAATAGTATACAAAATATTAACCTTAGACCTTTGCTAAGCATAGTGAGGTCCTAGAGACTTCCTGCTGTGTGGAGTTTTTAAAATATTTTATTATGGTAAAATATTATATTGACAGTGTTGTGCAACCACCACCACCATCTACCTCCAAAACTTTTTGTCACTGCAAACAAAAAAACAGGTATCTATTAAACAATACCTCCCCATTCTTCCCTCCCCCAGTCCCTGGAAACCCCCAACCTACTTTTGTCTCTAGGCATTTACCTATTCCAGATACTTCACGTAAGTGAGATCATACCATATATATACTCACTGTGCAGGTTTTAACTCCTTAAAAGTTCCTCTTGGATTCAGAAATCCAATGTAGGCAATGGGAAGCCATTTAATAGTGTGATTTGGTGAAAGAATGTTTTAGAAATATGTTTCTAGTAGCAGTATAATTGTAAAATCATTGGAGGGAGAGGAATTTGAAAAAACTTATTACATTATCATAAGTGGAAGATGACAAAGACTAAGGTGAAATTATCCAAAGCAAGATTTGATCAAAATGTATTAATGCTTTTATATAAAAGACAGAGAAGAAATAATTGAAGGTGACTTTAGAATTTAAAATTTGGCAAATGGTAGAATAGTAGTACCCTTATAGCAAAATAATGAAGGAGAGATAGTTTGAAGAGGAGGAGGAGGAATTTGGTTTTTAGATATGTTGATTATATCAATGGTTGTCTAAAATGCAATTGAAGATATGGCACTGAGAATTTGAAAGAGATAAGGGATGGAGATAAGGATTTGGGAATTATCTATATTTGTGTAATGGTTGAAATCATAATGAATGAGTTTTTTTGTTTTTGTTTTTTTAAGAAGAAAGGAGAAAGAGAAAGCAAAATGCCAAGAATTAAATTTTGGGAAATAGCCATAGTGAAGGAATAAGAGAATGTTATATTCTTGGCAAAAGTGAAAGTCAATCAGAGACACAGGAGAAGATTCAGGATAATGTCAAGAAAGTTAACATTGAAGAATTTTTAAAAAAAATTTTTTTATTGTACTTTAGTTGAAGGTTTACAAAACAAACAGTTTCTCATTAAACAGTCAGTACACATACAGTTTTATGACACTGGTTAACAACCCCATGACATGTCAACACTCTCCTTTCTTGACCTTGGAGAACCATTTTTTCGGGGAAAATATACATAGCCAAAGTTACACCATTTCGGAAGTTTCTACATGTACAATTCAGTGACATCAATTACATTCTTCCAGTTGTGCTGCTATTCTCACTATCCTTTTCCGAATTATTCCATCACCATTATCTTCAGTTCACTGTCTCCTAGGCTTCCCATCAAACCTTTTGAGTTGCTGTTGTCAATCTGATCTCACATAGATAATTCTTTTTTTTTTGTTTTGTACCTTAAGTGAACGTTTGCAGAACAAATAGTTTCTCATTAAACAGTTAGTACACATATTGCCCTATGACAATGGTTTACAACCCCATGACATGTCAACACTGTAGATGAGTTTTATCTGAACTTTGGAAGGTGTTAAGAGAAGCCATGTGATGATAGACAAGCAGAGAATAATCCACCCCATGCTGGGCCATTAGTGGGATATAAATATTTTTTTAATTGTACTTCAGGTGAAGGTTTACAGAACAAATAGTTTCTCATGAGACAGTAGTACACATATTGTTTTATGACATTGGTTAACAACCCCACATCATGTCAACCCTCTCCCTTCTCAACCTTTTTTTGTTGTTGTTGAAAATATACATAGCCAAAGATACACCATTTCAAAAATTTCTACATACACAGTTCAGTGGCATCGACTATGCTCTTTTAATTGTGCTGCTATCCTCACTTCAGATGAAGGTTTACAGAAAAAAAAAGTTTCTCATTAAACAGTTAGTACACATGTTGCCCTATGACGATGGATAACAACTCACAACACATCAACACTATCTTTACTCAACCTTGGGTTCCCTATCACCAGCTTTCCTGTCCCCTTCTGCCTTCTAGCCCTTGTCCCTGGACTGCTGTCCTTCATTAGTCCCATTTGGTTTTATGGGGCTGTCCAATCCCCGGCTGAAAGGTGAACCTCAGAAGTGACTTCACCACTGAGCTAAAAGGGTGTCTGGGGGCCATACTCTCGGGGTTTCTCCAGTCTCCTTTAGGCCAGTAAATCTGGTCTCTTTTTTTTTGTGAGTTAGAATTTTGTTCTACATCCTTCTCTAGCTCTGTCCAGAACCCTCTGTTGTGATCCTGGTCAGAGCAGTCAGTGGTGGTAGCCGGGCACCATCTAGCTGTACTGGACTCAGTCTGGTGGAGGCCTTGGTGGCTGTGGTCCATTAGTCCTTCAGACTAATCTTTTCCTTGTATCCTGTTCTCTTCATTCTCCCTTGCTTGTGAAGGTATGAGACAAGTGGAGTATCTTAGATGGCTGCTCACAGGCTTTGAAGACCCCAGATGCTACTCACCAAGGTAGAATATAGAACATTGTCTGTACAAACTGTGTCATGCAAATTGAGCTAGATGTTCCTTGAGACCATGGTCCGCACAGCCCTCCACCCAGTAATTCAGTCCCTCAGGGAGTTTGGATGTGTCTATGGAGCTTCCATGACCTTTCCTTGTACAAGTTGTGCTGGTTTCCCCAATATTGCGTACTGTCTCACCCTTCACCCAAGATACCACTTATCTGTTGCCTATTTAGTATTTCTCCCCCACGCCTCCCATACCTGGTAACCAACAAAGACTGTTACTGTTTCTGTGTAAACTTTGTTATGGGTTTTTACAATAGAGGTCTCATACAATACTTGTCCTTTTGTGACTGACTTATTTCACTCAACATAATGTCCTCCAGTTTCATCCATGTTATGAGATGCTTCACAGATTCATCATTGTTCTTTCTCGTTGCATAGTACTCCATTGTGTGTATATACCATAGTTTGTTTATCCATTCATCTGTCGATGGGCATCTAGGTTGTTTCCATCGTTTTGCTATTGTGAACAATACTGCCATGAACATAGGTGTGCGTATGTCTATTCAAGTGACAACACTTATTTCTCTAGGATACATTCCTAGGAGTGGGATTGCTGGATCGAATGCTATGTCTATTTCTAGCTTTCTGAGGAAGCGCCGTAACATTTTCCAAAATGGTTGTATCATTTTGCATTCCCACCAGCAGTGCATAAGAGTTCCGATCTCCCCGCAACCCCTCCAACATTTGTTATTTCCAGTATTTTTGATTCGTGCCAGTAATGCCAGGGTGAGATGGTATCTCATTGTGGTTTTAATTTGCATTTCTCTAATGGCTAGTGATCGCGAGCATTTCCTCATGTGTCTGATGGCAGCTTGAATGTCTTCTTTGGTGAAGTGTCCATTTCCTTTGCCCATTTTTTAATAGGATTATCTGTCTTTTTGTTGTAGAGGTGTTGGATTTTCTTGTAGATTATGGAGATTAGATCTTTGTCTGACTTGTACTGCCCCAAAATTTTTTCCCACTCTGTAGGTTCTCTTTTTACTCTTGGTGAAGTCTTTTGAAGAGCATAGGTGTTTGATTTTTAGAAAATCCCAGTTATCTAGCTTATCTTCTGGGGTTTGTGTGTTGATGGTTATGGTTCGTATCCTGTTAATACTGCGTATTAAGGCCTGTAGCGTTGGTCCTATTTTTTCTTCTATGAACTTTATAGTTTTTGGCTTTATATTTAGGTCTTTGATCCATTTTGAATTAGTTTTTGTATATGGCGTGAGGTATGGGTTCTGTCTCTTCTTTTTGCGGATGGATATCCAGTTTTGCCAGCACAATTTGTTAAAAAGACCATCTTTTCCCAGTTTGATGGACTTTGGGCCCTTGTCAAAGATCAGGTGACCATAGGTGGATGGATTTACAACTGGGTTCTCAATTCTGTTCCATTGGTCAATGTATCTGTTGTTGTACTAGAGGCTGTTTTGACCACCGTAGCTATACAGTAGGTTCTAAAGTTAGGTAGTGTCAGTCCTCCAATTTTATTCTCCTTCTTCAGTAGTGCTTTACTTATTCAGGGCTTCTTCCCTTTCCATATAAAGTTAATGATTAGTTTTTCCATCTCTTTGAAGAATGTTGTTGGTATTTGGATCGGGATTGTGTTGTATTTGTAAATTGCTTTGGGTAGAATTGTCATTTTCACAATGTTGAGTCTACCTATCCATGAACATGGTATGTTTTTCCATGTATGTAGATCCCTTTGGGTTTCTTGCAGTAGTGTTTCGTAGTTTTCGTTGTATAGGTCCTTTACATCCCTGGTCAGATTTATTCCTAAGTATTTTATTTTTTTTAGGAGCTATTATAAATGGTATTGTTTTCCTGATTTCCTTTTCATCATTCTCCTTATTGGTGTACAGGCATCCAACGGAATTTTGTATGTTTATCTTGTATCCTGCTACTCTGCTGAATCTTTCTATTAGTTCCAGCAGATTTCTTGTGGAGTCTTTAGGGTTTTCTATATATAGTATCATATCATCCACAAACAGGGACAGTTTAACTTCTTCATTACCATTGGATGCTCTTTGTTTCTTTTTCTTGCCTTATTGCTCTAGCTAGAACTTCCAGCACAATGTTAAATAGGGGTGGTGATAAAGGGCATCCTTGTCTTGTTCCTGTTTTCAAGGGGAATGTTTTCAGCCTCTCTCTGTTAAGAATGATGTTGGCCATTGGTTTTGCATAGATGCCTTTTATTATGTTGAGAAATTTCCCTTCTATACCTATTTTATTGAGAGTTTTTATCAGGAATGGCTGTTGGACTTTGTCAAATGCCTTTTCTGTGTCAATTGTGATGATCATGTGATTCTTTTCTTTCCTTTTATTTGTGTGGTGCATTTACATTGATTGATTTTCTAATGTTGAACCATCCTTGCATACCCGGTATGAATCCTACTTGGTCGTGGTGTATTATTTTTTTGATATGATGCTGAATTATACTGGCTAGAATTTTGTTGAGAATTTTTGCATCTATATTCATGAGAGATATTGGTCTGTAATTTTCTTTTATTGTGGCATCTTTGCCTGGTTTTGGTATCAGTGTTATGCTGGCTTCATAGAATGAATTTGGAAGTGGTGCTTCCTTTTCTGTGCTCTGAAATAGCTTGAGTAGTACTGGTAAAAGTCTTCTGTAAATGTTTTGTAGAATTCTCCAGTGAAGCCACCTGGGCCAAGGCTTTTTTTTGGTTGGAAGTTTTTTTTATTACCTTTTCAATCTCTTCTCTTCTTATGGGTCTGTTTAGATTTCAACATCACTTTGTTGTAGTTTGGGTAGGCCGTGTGTTTCTAGAAATTTATCCATTTCCTCTAGGTTTTCAAATTTGTTGGAGTATAGTTTTTCATAATATTCTGTTATGATCCTTTTTATTTCAGTTGGGTCTGTTGTAATGTCACCCATTTCATTTCTTATTTGGGTTATTTGAGTCCTCTCCTGTTTTTCTTTTGTCAGTCTGGCCAGTGGTTTGTCAATTTTGTTGATTCTTTCAAAGAACCAACTTTTGGTTTTGTTGATTCTTTCTATTGTTCTTCTGTTCTCTTTCATTTATTTCTGATCTGATCTTTACTATTTCCTTTCTTCTGGTGGCTTTGGGCTTTTATTGCTGTTCTGTTTTTATTTGTTTGAAGTTCTGTAGTTAATGTTTTGATTTTGTCCCTTTCTTCTTTTTTGATGTGTGCATCTATTGCTATAAATTGTCCTCTGAGGACTGCCTTTGCTGTGTCCCAAAGGTTTTGGCATAATGTGTTTTCATTCTCATTTGATTCTAGGAATTTTTTAATTCCATCTCTGATTTCTTCTATTACCCAGTGATGTGTAAGCACGGTATTATTCAGTTTCCATGTGATTGATTTTTTTCCTTGCTCTTTCTGTTGTTAATTTCTACCTTGATGGGATTGTGGTCAGAGAAGATACTTTGAATTACCTTAATGTTTTGGATCTTGTTGAGGATTGCTCTGTGGCCTAAGATGTGGTCTATTCTGGAGAACGTTCCATGTACATTGGAAAAGAATGTGTACTTTGCAGTGGTTGGATGGAGTGTTCTATATATGTCTATGAGGTCAAGTTGGCTGATTGTGCCCTTTACGTCTTCTGTATCTTTACTGAGTTTCTTCTTAGTTGTTCTGTCCTTTACTGAGAGTGGTGTGTTGAAGTCTCCTACTATTATTGTGGAACTGTCAATTTCTCTTTTCAGTGTTGTTAGAGTTTGTTTTATGTATTTTGGAGCCCTGTCATTGGGTGGGTAGATGTTTTTTATGGTTATGTCTTCATGATGGATCGCCCCCTTAATCATTATACAGTGTCCTTCTTTGTCTTTATGGTGGATTTTGTTTTAAAGTCTGTTTTATCTGAGATTAGTATTGCCACTCCTGCTCTTTTTTGGTAGTTCTTAGCTTGTTTTTTGTTTTCCAACCTTTGACTTTTAATAAATTCACACCTTTGTCTTGTAGACAGCATACTGATGGATCCTGTTTTCTTATCCA
Organism: Dugong dugon; assembly: GCA_030035585.1. NCBI lineage: Eukaryota > Metazoa > Chordata > Mammalia > Sirenia > Dugongidae > Dugong > Dugong dugon. The sequence continues at coordinate 72,324,639 of CM057460.1, forward strand.
TTCTGTCACTCTTGGTCTCTTTATGGGTAGACTGAGTCCATTTACATTCAGGGTAATTACTGATAGATGTGAGTTTGTTGCTGTCATTTTGTAGTGCTTTTTTTTTTTTTGTGCTGCTGATGTTTTCTTTGTTCTTCTTACTCTCCTGTGTTGAGTTACTTGTGTTTGTGGATTTTTTTTTTTCCATTTCTTTTGTTTTTGCTGAGACTTTATGTTTTTCCTCTTTATTTTTATGAGTGTGTATGTTAACTTTCTTTGTGGTTACCATGAAATTTACCCCTATCTTTCTAAGTTTGAAGCAGTCTACTATTACTTGGTATCGCCTTGCCTTCCTCTCCATTAGAAGGTTCTATACCTACACCGTTTATTCCCTCTTTTACTGTTCTGATGTTGTTGTCATTTACTGATTAACTTCTCTGCTTCCCTTTTTTATTTCTTTTGGTTTTGGATAGACCTTGAGAGTTCATTTCCTAGATTGGTATCTGGCTGGTATGATCCTGCATCCTTGATTCTGCCTGTGAACTGAAGTTGTTTGTTCTCAGATCGAAGAACTCTCTTTAATAATTCTTGTTAGTTTGGTTTAGTTTTTAATATTCCCATAGTTTCTGTTTATTTGGAAATTATCTAATTTCACCATCATATTTGAATGAGAGTTTTGCAGGATATATTATTCTTGGCTGGCAATTTTTTTCTTTCAGGGTTTTATATATGTCATCCCATTGCCTTCTTGCCTGCATGGTTTCTGCCAAATAATCTGAGCTTAGTCTTATTGTTTCTCCTCTGTACAGGAGTTCTTGTTTTTCATGAGCTGCTCTCAGGATTCTTTGTCTTTGGTTTTGGCAAGTGTGATTATGATATGCGTTGGTGATTTTCTTTTGGGGTCTATCTTATATGGGATTTGTTGAGCTTCTTAGATGGCCAGGTTTTCATCTTTCATGATATTGGGGAAGTTTTCTGTCAGCAGTTCTTCAGTGATCCTCTCTGTGCTTTCTGTTTTCTACCCCTGTTCTGGAACTCCAATCACTCGTAAATTTTTGCTTTTGATTGTATCCCACATAACTCTCAGGGTCTCTTCATTTTTCTTTTTTCTTTTTTCTGAGTTTTCCTCAAACAGAGTTGTATCCAAGTGTTTGTCTTCAATTCCGCTGATCCTGACTTCTACTGTTTCAAATCTGCTCCTCAGCCCTTCTATGACATCGTTCATTTCTGAAATCTTGTTGTTTACCTTTTGGATTTCTAATTGTTGTTTTTGTGTAATTTCTAGTTGTGAATTTATTTTGGCATTTTGTTTCTGCATTATTTTCCCGAATTCTTCCATTTTTTTGTCTGTATTTTTTGTGAATTTGTCTGCCTTTTCCATGAATTTGTCTATTTTTTCCTAATTTTTGTCTGATTTTTGCTTCAACTCTTGGATAATTCTGAGTATTAGAGATTTGAATTCCCTATCAGGTAGTTCTAGTGCCTTTTCTTCCACTGGAAAGTCATCTGGTGTTTTATTTTGGATGCCTAGTAGAACCATCCTGTTCTGTTTTTGTAAATGTTTTGATATTGTCTGCTGTCTTCAGGGCATTCAGTAGTTATTTTTCTTGTTTATTGATTGTAGATTTGTTTGTTTCATCCTTTTTTTTATTTGGCTATATCTGAGCAGGCGGGCTGTGTTCTTTGTTGTTTGCTTGTCTGTGGGCACGATACTTTTTGCCTCCTTCTCCAGTTGGCAAGGTCAGTTGCTCAGATATGGTACAGCAGGGCAGGTCTAGCTGAAGAGGAGTTACTGGGACTGGCTATTTGTGGCACTTACTATAGCCACCAGGGCGGGTCCGTAATCAGTGCAGGGCAGGTTCCAGTAGGCCGTGCCTATGCTGCTTGGTGGTGTGATATTAAGCGCACAGTGCAGGTGGGCAGAATGTAGGGGGGGAGACTGTTATGTGTGGAGCTAAACAGGATATAGGAGAGAGGAGAGAGGAGCAGGAGCCAAAAATATACAAACCATCAAAAAAGAGTGCTAGGGGAGCTTGCCGTTGGAGTGGAGAGATGAGAGACTATGAAATGGAGAAAAACAAAAAGGAGAAGAAGAAGGAAAAAAAAGAAAAGAAAAGAATGAATAAATAAAAATCAGAAAGGAAAAAGAATAACAAAGCTCCCAGGGATCCCACTGGTGTGGCTATGAGGTCTGGAGAAGTTGTTCTCGGGTGTTGCAGTACAGCCTGGCTAGAAGGTGTAGAGGTATTCAGCGGCAGGTATTCAGGGAACAGAGACAGAAGGAAGGTATAGAGAGACGAGAAACTGAGTAATGAAGAAAGACAAAAAGGGAAAAAGAAGGAAAATAAAACCAATCAAATTAAAAAAAAAAAAAAAGAGCAAGAAAAACCCCTAAAAACACAGAAAAAAAAAAAAAAAGAAATGCCCTCAGAAATCCCTCTGTGCATTTGCACAAGCCAAGGCGGTAGGTTCCAAGCCGTGCAGCACCACCCGGCCAGAACGGGCTCCCAGCTCAAGAAAAGGAAAAGAAAACAAACAAACGATTCAAAACAAACAAAAGCCCTGGGATCCCACCAGCATAGCAGCCCAGACCGGGAAGCAGTTCCACACTTGAACGGAGCCCCACAGCCCCTCAGGAAGAAGCAAAGATGGTGCACGGAGCCAGGTATTTGAGTGAAAAGAGGGGGAGGTGCTGAGAGGTAAGGAAGAAATCAAAAGAAGTGGAAAAAAGCAGCACCATGAGCCAACAAATGGTACTCAGAGAGCCAACCAGCATGGGCGGGTGGAATCCAAGCAGCCAGTGCTTCCGGGACAAGAGACTGTGGCTGCAGGAAGCAGAGGAGGCCAAGTGGGGGTGAAGAAGGGTGGGGTGTTGGAAAGCATATATCGCAAATTACCGGTTGTTTCATCTCCCGCTGGAAGCTCTGTGAAGCTGCTTTCTTGTATTCCCTATTTGCTGGTCTCCAATAGGAGTCCAAGATGGTGGATCTGCACTGTGTTAGCTGATGGGGGACCTCTGCATGAATCTCTCCTTGCTCTCCAATCTCTGTCAGTTTTCTCACTCCATTTGGTGCTTGGCTGAGTTCTTTATCTCTTTATTTGATGTTTTAGGGTTTCAGGATTGCTGTTTTCTCAGTTTGGCTTAGTTTTTCGGATCTTTGCTGTGGAGGGACAGCATGGTGCTTCTGCCTAGAGAGCCATTTTTCCAGAAGTCATAACATTGAAGAATTTTTAATGAAAAATTATGTACTATAGAAATCAAAACCAAAACCTTTTGCCATTAATATAGAGAAAATATATCAAATGTGGCAAACAAGTGTTTGGAAATTTGTTTTGTTTCATTCTGAGGAATTAGAATAAAGGGAAAAAATAAAATATTGCAAGGCGGTGAGGAACAAGTTGGTGGGTGGGGATATAGAGACAATAAGCCTAGACCACTAATTTGAGGTGTCAAAGAGAAAAAGATACATTCTGTGCAGTGAGAAGTCAACTGAATTAAGCAAAGAGGACACAGAAATTAAACCAATGGAAAGGGAGTAAATGGAAATGCAAATGGGCACAGTTCCTGGAGGAAACAAGGAAGAAAATTGAGACACAGAGCCCAGTTGGAGATATTTGCCTTGGTAAGAAAAGGAGGTGTATTTCCTATAAGATTGGAGGCAGAGCTATGCAGAAGGATTAGAGACAAAGATATATCAGAGATAGAGAGGAAGTGAGAGATTTGATGTTTAGTGACCTTTATCTTCACAGGGTCACTATGAATCAAAATTGACTTGACAGCAATGGTTGTTTTTTTTTTTTTTTTGGTTTTTATCTTTCTAGAGAAGAAGAAAATCAGAGACTATAGTCTTTATTTGGCTGTAAGTAACAAGAATTTAATGACCTATAGCTTAAAACATAAGTCTATTTCTTACTTGCTTAATAAAGAATCTAGAATTAAGGGATTTTAGGATTCACTTGGTAACTCAAAAATTTACTAAGGACAGACTCTGTCTGTCTTTCTGTTCTGCTATCCTTAGAGTGATTTTTTTTTTTTTTTTTTTTTGGTCATCTTGTTATTTTCTCATGATCACAGATTAGCAGTCATTGTGGCAGACCTGACATCCTCATGCTGCCTTAAGACAGAAACTAAGGCTTAGGGCACAAGACTTAGTCTTTGTGAGACTCTCTTTTCTTATAAGAAAATCTTTCCCAGAATCCTACCCACACCCCGCAACCCGTCCTTAATCTAGAAGATCTCCCTTTATTTCTAATTCTTCAAACTTGTCACAGAACATACCTTAAATGCAAATGAGGCTAAGAAATGAGTATCTGGCATAGGGTACCAGAATTACCAAAATCAATTGCATAGACCAATCATTCTTCATTCTCTGGGTCTTACGGGGAGGCCACCATCTTTGTGATCAGGAAACGCTGCCTACTATCTGAATAAATCAGAGTTCTGTTATCAGGCAGACTGGAAGCCTAATGACTCTGGGAGGCAACAATAAAGGGGACACTCCAGACCACCATTTTGATTATCCAATATCAATACCCACTCTTTTTTCCTTCTTTCCCACACATAGTCTTTGTTTAATTTCCAGCTATTCGAGAGTTTTCCGGATTTGTTTTGGTCATTGATATCAAATTTAATTCTGTTCTCATTAGAGAGCATATTTTGAATGACTTTGATCCTTTTAAACTTATGGAGACTTATTTTTTGGCCCAGGCTATGGTCTATCTCAGTAAATGTTTCATGTGCACTTGAATGTGTATTATGCTGTTTTGAGTAGAGTGTTCTATAGGTATCAAATTAGGCCAATTTGGTTGATAGTGTTATTTAAGTCTTCTACATGCTTACTAATTTACTCTTGTTCTATAAATTATTAGGGAGAGATATTGAAATTCTTAACTGTAATTGTGAATTTGTATCTTTTTTCAAATTTATAATTTTGACTGCACATATTTTTGAACTTCTGTTAATAAGTACATAAATATTTAGGATACTTATAGCTTTTTAGGAGCCCTGGTGGCACACTAGTTAAAAGCTCAGCTGTTAACCAAAAGGTCGGTAGTTGGAATCAACCAGCTGCTCCTTGGAAACCATATGGGGCAGTTCTACTCTGTCCTGTAGGGTGGCTATGAGTCTGAATCAACTTGACTGCAATGGGTTTGTTTGTTTGTTTGTTTTTAATATCTTCTTAATGAACTGATTCTCTTTATCCCTAGCAATATTCTTTGCTCTGAGATTTGCTTTATATGAAGTTAGTATAAACCTCCAACTTTTTTTTGATTAGTGTCAGTATTCCATATATTTTTCTTCTTTTACATTTAACCTGTATGTGCCTTTATATTTAAAGTGGAGTTCTTGTTACGGCATGCTATTGGGTCTTGGTTTTTTATCCAATCATATAGTCCTGTCCTTTGATTAGAATGTTTGCAGCATTTTTATTGATGTAATTGGAGTTAAATATACCATCTTGATATTTACTTTCTATCTGTTCCATCTGTTCTTTGTTCTCACTTTGACTTTTTTCTTCCTTCTTTTGGATTAATTGATTTTTAAATTACTATATATTATCTCCTTTATTTGTGTGTTAATTATATACTTTCAAGGAATTCTGGTGGTGCAATAGTTAAGCACTTGACTGCTAGCCAAAAAGCTGACAGTTCAAACCCACCCAACAGCTCTGGAGGAGAAAGACCTGGCGATCTGCCAGAATGATTAAAGCCAAGACAACCCTATGGGGAAGTTCTACTCTGCCAAATGGGGTCACTATGAGTCTGAATTGACTTGATGGAATCCAGCAACAACAATAACAAAAATTATACTTTCTTTTTTAGAGTTACATGTTGTCTCCATCATCTAGTGCTGCTATAACAGAAATACCACAAGTGGGTGGCTTTAACAAACAGAAGCTTATTCCCTCACAGTCTAGTAGGCTAAGTCCAAATTCAGAGCATCAGCTCCAGGGGAAGGCTTTCTCTGGGTCCGTGTCATCAATCTTCTTCTGGACTAGGAGCTTCTCAGCTTCTCAAGTCCAAAGGACACACCCTGCTCCTGGCATTGCTTTTTTGGTGGTATGAGGTCCCCCGTCTCTCTGCTTGCTTCTGTCTTTTATATCTCAAAAGAGTTTGGCTTAAGTTGTAGATTAATCTTGTAGATTGCGTTTACATAACTGCTGCTAATCCCATTTCATCAACATCATAGAGATAGGACTTACAACACATAGGGAAATCACATTAGATGACAAAATGGTGGACGATCATACAATACTGGGAATCATGACCTAGCCAAGTTGTCAGATATTTTGGGGGGACACAATTCAATCCATGACACATATAGTGTAAGAACTTAAAACCATATACTTTAATATCCCTTCTCCTGGCCTTTATGCTATTGTTGTTATATATTTTACTTCTACATAGTTTATAAACTCCATAACACATTATTGTTGCTTTAAATAATTATATTTTTTAAAGAATTTTTAAAAATAAAAAAATTGGTATTTACCTACATATTTATAATATCTGGCTGTCTTTATTCCTTTGTATAGATCTAAATTTTCACCTGATACCACTTTTCTTGGGCCTGAAGAATGTTCGTAAACATTTCTGATCATTTAGTGATGAATTCTCTCAGCTCTTATACATCTTCAACAGTCTAGATTTTGCCTTCACTTTTGGAAAGTATTTTTACTGGCTACAGAATTTTAGGCTGACAGTTTCCCACCCCCTCCACCCCCTTATTTCAGTACTTTAAAGATGTTCCTCCACTGTCTTCTGGCTTGCACTATTTCTGACTAGAAGTCTGAAATTGCTTTTATTTTTGGTCTTCTGTGATATGTCTCTGTTTCTCTGGCTGCTTTTAAGATTTTCTCACTCTTTTTCAGTAATTGCTTATTATGGGCCTAGGTGTGGTTTTCTTAATGTTCCCTCTGCTTGGATTTGTTGCTCTTCTTGGGTCTGTGGGTGTATAGTTTACATCAGTTTTGGAAAATTATCAGTCTTTTTTTTTTTTAAATCAAATAATATTCTACCTTTCTACTACTTCTCCTATCCTTCTGGAACTCCTTGATGTTATCCTGCAACCCAGTGATGCACTGTTTTTTTTTGTTTTTTGTTTCCTATTTGTATTTCATTTTGGGTAGCATTGATGCTTATGTTTTCAAATTTATTAATCTTTCTTCTGCAAAATACAATCTGTTGTTAATCAGTGCATTTTCCATCTCAGTGTCTTTTCCATCTCTAGAAGTTTTGGTTTGGGTCCTTTTTTATATCTTCCACTATTTTCATAATAGGAAATGCTCATACTGTCTTCTACCCTCCTGTACATATGGATAAACTTATAATAGTTATTTTAATGTCTTTGTCTACTAATTGTATCACCTATGTCATGTCTGAATCTGTTTATATTGATTAACTTTTCTCCTGGATATGGTTTATATTTTCTTGCTTCTTTTTAAGCCTGATAATTTTTATTAGATGCCAGTCATAATAATTTAAATTCTTAGTTGCTATATTTTCAATCTCCTCTCTCCCTCTTTTAACTTGTTAAATAATTTGGAGCTTTCCTCCGAGATGAAGTTAAGTTACTTGGAATAAGTTTGATCCTTTTAAGTTTTGATGCTTTTAAGTTTGTTGGGATGGGCCCATAACAGCCTTTATTCTAGGGCTATTTTTTTCCCCACTACTGAAGCAATACCTTTCTGAGGATACTGCTCAATGTCTCTTGGTTAGAAGGTCTTCAGACTCTGAATGTTGAAAACACAAACTATTACCAGTGTTGTGTAAGCTGTAGGGATTACTCTACCTACCTTTTTTCTGGTGGTTTTCCCCTAGCCTTCATAGTTTCCTCACATGCAGGCACAAACAGTGCTCAGTCAAAGACGTGAGGGTTACGTTTTCCAGATCACTGAGCTCTCTCTCTCTCTCTTTCTCAGTGAAACTCTCTCTTCCCTGATACTCTGCTCTAAAAATTCTAGTAATCTTCCTAAACTCCAAATTCTGTTTCCTCAACTCAGGAAAACCACCAACCTATGACTGGGTTCTTACTTCCTGCTCAGCAGGCTAGATATGTTCTCAAGGTTGTGAGCTGGAGCACTCATATAGCTCGCTTTCTTTGTGTTCCTTCTCCTGGGCATCATGGTCTGTGCTGCCTCTTATCCAATGTTTGAAAACTGTACCACTTCTCTGGTTGTTTAAGGCCAAAGATAAACTCATTCTCTGTTAGTCCATCATGGCTAAAATCAGAAGTACTTCCATACCAGTACTTTGCACGGAATGCACTCATTCCTTCCCAATGGTCCCAGAGACTCAGGCAGTTAACACATCCAGCTTGAATATCAACATCTCTGAGTGATGGACAGTTCTTTATATTATGTCTCAATGTGGATTCACATGGTCTAGTAACTTCTAAGCTAAAAGAAAAGCTTTTACTTCTTCTCTCCTGCTGAGAGTAGAGCCATAGTAACAGAATTGGGTGAGGAACTTAAAGAAGGTTTAGGCCAGCTGCCATAGGGAGTGTCCTAGGGAATAAATAGGAAATTAATAATGACCCAGTAGCTGTGATAAAGCTGTCCTAGTCAACTCTAGAAAAGCCCTCTGATTGAAATACTCATATCTGGGAGAAAAGAATGTATTTATTCAGAACATGTTTTTTTTTGTTAGCATAGGAGTTTCTCTAAATTGTTTCCATATTTGCATATGCTTCAACCCAGCAATAGTACTTTAATTTTCAAATTAATCTTTCAATGAAGTTGAATATTATTTAATTCCAGCTGTCCCACTGTGTAATTCAATGCAAATACACTTTTTCAACCGTCAAGTGTCCAGAGGCAGGCCACATGTGCTTTTTGAAGAAAGTAGGCCGGGAAATGGCACACAGTGGGTTCGTAACAAATGTTGTTGACTGACGGTGTTGGTTGCCATCATTAGGTATAAAAGATATTTATACCCTTGATTCTGTGAAATACTGAAATGACCCAGAGTTTGATCCAAAGTACAAGCACATCCAAATGGATGGCTAATGAGTGAAATAATTCTTAAATACACACACTGGTATGGGTTAGTCATGAGTCACATGGGTGGAATTACAGAGAAATGCACGTTTTTCCTGTCCATTTACACCTGATCTGGAAAGCATAATGATGCTTTTAATTGCTCCATGGTTCTCAAGGCAGAAACCTTCAAATCACTTACTCTTGATCTCAGAGTAAATTATTTTAAGCTTTGAAGAGAAAAAAATCTTCAAATCCAAATAGGATTAGCACTATGGATTGGGAGATAAGAGGCTATTTCTACAACATATGCTGTCCGTAATAATCTAGCAAATCTGGGAAACTTCAAGGGAGATTAAGAAAATCTGATACCTTGTGAGACTGAATTGGAAGTTAAAGTCATTGAATTTTAACCCCAGGTCCACATGTTTGCATAATATGATCTTTGCTTACATTTATTTACTTAATATTAAAACTGAGCATTGCTGGGATGCAGCTGTTTAGATTTTGATAAATGACAAACAAAATTTTCTCCTTCCAAACACTGTAAGACATCAGATCCATACTTTAGGGGAAATTAAAAAAAAAAAAAAAATTTTGAGAGAGACTAACAGGAAGTGGGTTCATTCACTTTGGAATTCTATTTATAAACAAACCAAATCAGATGGACCCTAAGCCAGAGGGTGGCCACATCTTGTTCCCATAAACACACACGTTCTAATCACCTTTAGACAACATCTCTTTGGCCTTTGTTTGGCTTTGTACATAGTAAAGTGCATCAGCTATTTATATCCCTTACAGTTGGAAATGATGGGCCAGGTTTGTGGGGATTTTTATTTTTGAGGAAAACGTTGAAGTCGATTTATTTCACCCTGATCCTGCTGTCAAAAAGCTAGAAGTACTGGAAAGGCTGAGCGTATGAAAAGGCAACTGCCTTGAATTGTCAGTGAACCAGTGACTGTGCTGCCTAAAAATATAAAAAAGAAAGAATTTTAATTTCTTTATTAAAAGCAGTTTATGAAAACAAGAAATTTTCAGTAAAGTGAAGGTAGAATATCTGAAAGGTACTGCCTTTTCATGATCAAGCTGTTTGATTTTTATTAAGAGAAACCGATACATTTACTTTCTTTTTTCATTTATTACTGGAAGGGATGAACACTTAGTTTTTAGTCTTCAAAAAAAAGTCCCTTTTTCTAGAAATGCTTCTTCTTCCTACTCCAGTTAATGGTTTAGAAGGCACCTCCATATTTTAACATGACTCTACTCCTTTGGCATTTGAGCCGGAGGCTCGAAAGGTTAAGTTACCTGCCCTAGTTCACCTCTCTGAAACTGATAAACCAGAGACTTCACCAGGATTTCTCAAAGATAAGCTGAGAACGAGCATGGGCCAGCTCCTTTCAGGTGGTAGAAGTTATAAACTCTACAGCCTGAGTGCAGTTGGTGGCCATGTTTCCTGCCTTTTGTGGGAAGGTGGACTCTGGTAAGAGAGATTGAAACCAATGGGTAACAGTATGTGCCAATGCTTTGTGTTTAAGATCAACTGTGTTTTGAATGATGCATGGTAAAATCACATTATATCCAAATCTGGAGGGCTAGTGTCCTATAGTTAAGGAATATTAGACCTCATAAGTGTATTTTAAAATCACGTCCATTTACTGTTATTGGCAAACTATTGTGAGTAATTATAGAAAACCTAGAAGGGCATTGTTCCTTTAGCAAACATTTATTGACCAATTATTAGTATGCAGGCTTTGTGAGAACATCAAAGTTAAACACATTAGGACAGTCTCTTCCTTGAGGAAAATATAATTTAATAGGGAGATAAGTTTAAAAAAAAATCTTCTTGCCAATAAAATATGTGTATGTAGTAACTGTCAATTTCTAGATGAATAAAATGATTCATCATAAAGACCAAAGCATTAAGATCTTTAAACCTCTAGTCAAGATGGCATTATGAGTTCATAGTATAAAGCTCTCTCTTCCATTTCAAAAACATACACAGTGGTAAGTGGAAGTGGCCTACTGAACCCGGTAACTGGAATAAGGCAGAGGCAATTGGATGATAATAAATAGAATTTTCACCCAGGGCTATCCTGCAGTAGGTCCATTGTACCCATGAATCCAAAAACCAAAACCAAACCCATTTCTGTCAAGTTGATTTCTGTCAAGTTGATTCCAACTCATAGCAATCCTATAGGATAGAATAGAACTGCCCCCATAAGGTTTTCTAGGCTATAATCTTTACAAAAGACTGCCACATCTTTCTTCCACAGAGCGTATGGTGGTTCAAACCACTGACCTTACATTTAACAGTTGAGCTCTTTAACCATTGAGCCACCAGGGATCATTTCCATGACTCCATCTGGTGGTTATTTCCCCAGCTCCCAAATTCATAGTTAGAGTGGTCATTCTTATAAACTGGAATAACTCTCACATTTATTCTTTGACCTTTGTAATACAAGTTGGAAAGACTAAGGTGGAAGCCCCTGATAATGTCCCTTCCTTATCCCGGCCAGCATTACAAGTGAAAAAAAACCACAATACTGCATCCTGGGTAGAATGGCAGAAATTAGTGCAACTCTCAGAGACTTAAATGTTATTGGTTGGTGGTTCGCATTATATTCCCATTTAATGCAGCAGCTTCTCCCCTAAAAGAAAAACAGATACGCCATGGAAGATTACAGGGTACTACTGCAAACTTGGAGTCCTGGTGGCGCAGTGGTTAAGAGCTTGGCTGCTAACCAAAAGGTCAGCAATTTGGATCCACTAGCTGCTCCTTGGAAACCCTATAGGGCAGTTCTGCTCTGTCCTATAGGGTCGCTATGAATTGGAATCAACTTGATGGCAATGGGTAAGTGCAAACTTAATCCAGTAGTAGCGTCTATCATAACTGCTGAGCCAGATATAATATCTTTAATAGATCAGATCAACATAGCTTCTGGTACATGGAGTGTGACTATTGATCTGGTGAATATTTGTATTTAAAAACCTACCAGGATGGAACACAATTGTAAGACTAGAGATAAGGAAGTCTGTGAAAGAGACATGTAGTTGGATCTGCGGGAATGGGCCCTCAAAGAGAATCTTTGTGTATTAAATTAATAATCACTAGAGCATATCCACTTCAGAAGAAGCACTAAACAATTATGTGGAAAGGATTACTCATCCAGTGGTTTTTGGCCAGCACTTGAACTCCACCTTTCCAGTGCATGCAAAATGGGCCTAAGGAAGCAATACCTGTGGTAGAGAAATGGAGGCTACAAACATGGGCCCAAGAGCAGAGACCTCCTTGCAGCAAGAGTGTTCTAGCTACCATTTTTGCTGAATAACTAGCCAGTTACCAGCTGAGAGAAATTTTGAGCCCATAATATGGCTCTATGCCTCAAGGAGACTAACCATTATTTGTTGAAAAGTTGATTATGTGATCCTCTTTCCACCCTGGTAAAGGCCATGAATTGTTCTAATCAGGATGGACTTGATTTCCAGTTAAGCCTGTGATGCCTAAGCCAGCACCACTACCCAAAGGCTCACAGAATTCTGATTTACTGGCATTATCTCAGATCAAGACAGCCTTTGTCATGAAGCAGATGTGACAAAAGGCACATGACCACAAGATCCACTTGTCCTACCACATATTACATAACACAGACAGTGTCAGCCTGAGAGAGCATTGGAATGGCCTTCCTGAAGCCACAGCTAAGGTGTCAAATTAGAGACGATACCCTATAAGATTGGAGAGCTTTCAAGATATACATACTATAAATAAATGACCAATGTATGGTACTATTTCTCTAATTTGTAGACTACATGAGTCTAAGGCAGCACTGTGCAGTAGAATTTTCTACAATGATGAAAATATTCTTCTGTATACTCTAATATGGTAACACAAGCCACATGTGGCTATAGAGCATTTGAAATGTGGCTAGTGTGACTGAGGAACTGAATTTTTAATTTAATTTAAAATTAAATAAGCACACATAGCTGGTGGCTTCCACATTGGACAGCACAGGTCTAGAGGTCTCGTTTCTCATAGTCAATGCATCTAGTGTGGTCAGCAATAAGAATCCTACTAAATATTAAATTAGGGATGCTGACAGGTAATTTGGGGCCGCTCATTCTGGTAGATTGTAGGCAAAGAAAGGAATTACCATACTTGAAGGAGTAATCGATCTGATCATCAAAAAGATGAAGTTTGCTGAAACATCATGGAGTCAGGGACTCTATTTTGAAATTGAGGACACCCATCAGGCCATCTCATGGTCCTCCCACACTGAGTTTTGACTGTGAGTGGAAATTACATCAGCAATGGCTTGGTAAGGGAATGGTAAGCAGGGGCTTAGATCCCTCATGAATGAAGTTCAAGGTCACCACTTAGACTGATGGATATGATGTCAGCAAAGGAAGAGAATCTAGACTGTGTGGTAGAGGAGTGGGATGATGTAGTCAGTTACAGCCTCTTGGGACCAACTGCAGAAATGGGGCTTTAGTATGTCCCACCAACCCTCATCTTGTAAAATTTTCCCCTGATATTGTGTCCAACCACCATTTTTAAGAAGCCATGATAAAGTGGAGTGAACTTAATGTAGTTGCTAGTGGATTTTCAGGGCAGTGCAATGATTAATGTGCTTGGCTGCTAACCAAAATATTGGAGATTAGAATCTAGCCAGAGGTGCTTTGGAAGAAAGACCTGGCAATCTACTTCTGAAAAATCAGTCATTGAAAACCCTATGGAGCACAGTTCTACTCTGACACACATGGGGTCATCATAAGTTGGAATCAACTTGACATCAACTTGTTTACTGGTTCCTAGTAACACTTTATTTCATGATCTGGAGAGTGGTTATATGGTTATGTTTACTCTGTAAAAGTTTATTGAGCTATATATTTAAGATTGTGAACTTTACTGCCTATACATAGTTCAGTAAAAATGTTTAAAAAATAAAACAACTCACACAAACTTCCCACTACTACATCTAGCAATTATATGCATCTGTGCTCAATTACTCTGTTTTCCCTGATTTTATGTGGGATGAATTGTCCATGCTTCTAGCTAAGGCCAGTCTCTCCAGTTGGGGAATAGATTGCTTCCCCAGATTTTTAGTCAAAGACATTACTCTAGCAATGCCTCCCTCTCCTTCATTATCATTTTTTCCTTCTCTCCTGTATCATTCTCAACAGCATAAGAAATGTGCTATGTCTCACATATTTAAAACATATCTCAGTCAACCCCTCATATTCCTCTAGCCACAGTTCATTTTGCTATTGTCCTTTACAGTAAAATTCTTTGAAAGAGGTGTTTAAACAGGCTGTCTTTGTTTCTTTCTCATTTGCTCTTGTCCCCACTCTGTTTATGTTACTTACTAATTAATTAATATATATATTTATGAATACTTTTTCTTTCCCATTGCTCAATATTTCAACTTTTTTCAGCCCTTACTATTTTTATAACTGTAATAAAATTATATTAATGTCTGTAATCTGTTCATCTTCTTCAGAGATTCTTTAAAAATAATGACAGTAGTATTTATTATTTTAAAATTTATAGTATTTATTTTATATTTTATTTATTTACTGAGAATTTTTATTGAGTAGTATTTATTGAGTATACTTTGGACATATCATCAGGAGGGACGAGTCCCTGGAGAAAGACATCATGTTTGGTAAAGTAACGGGTCAGCAAAAAAGAGGAAGAACCTCAAGAAGATGGATTGACACAGTGGCTACAACAATGGGCTCAACCGTAATAACGATTGTGAGGATGTTACAGAACTGGGTAGTGTTTTGTTCTGCTGCACATAGGGTTGCTATGAGACAGAACTGACTTGACAGCACCTAACAACAACAACGCTGCGTATTTACCAAAAAGTAGGAATTATGCATATTATATTAAATGCAAAAAAAAAAAAAAAAGAAGAAGAACCTGGAGCTTACTTTGCACCTTATAAAAAAATTAACTTGAACTATTTTACAGACCCAAATATAACAGCTAAAGCAATAACATTTCTAGGAGAACATTTTTTTGATCTTGGCTTAGGCAAAGCTTTCTTCAGTAGTACACAAAAAGCACAAACCATTAAAAAAAAGTCGATAAATTGTACTTCAACAAATTAAAAACTTCTGCCCTTTGAAAGGCATTGTTAAGGTAATAAAAAGGCAAGCTACAGAGTGAGAAAAAATGTTGTTAAAACAGATATGTGGTAAAGGATTTGTATCCAGAAGTTCTTGTATAAAGAACTCTTATAGTTCAGTAATAAGAAGATAATAATTCAATTAAAAAATGCACAGACAAAATATCTGAACACACATTTCACTTAAGAAGATATACATTGGCAAATAAGTGCATGAAAAGATGGTCAACATCATTACTCATTTAGTGAAATGGAAATTAAAACCGTAATGATATACCACTACATATGTACCAGAATTGCTAAAATTAAAAGGACTGAAAATATTGAAAGCTGACTGAAACTCTCATATATTGCTGTATGAGATGAGTACAAAATGCCATAACTACTTTGAAAAATAGTTTGACTATTTCTTACAAGGTAAGTATATGCGTACCATATGACCCAATAATACTACTCCTAGGTATTTACCCAAGAAAAATAAAAACATTTGTTCAACAAAAACCTGTATAAGAATATTGAGAGCTGCTTTATTCATAATTGCCAAAAACTGGAAAAAATACAAGTCACTGGTCCATCAGTTAGTGAATGGATGAACAAATTGTAGTTTATGCATAGAATGGAATATTAGCCAACAACAACAACAAAAGGAATGCAACAGCATGAAGAAATTCCCATAGCGTTATACTACGTAAAATAAGTCAGAAAGAAAAGACTATATAAAAGACAAATAACCCAATTAAAAAATGGAAAAATAATTTGAATAGATATTTCTACAAAAAGATAATACACTAAGCACATTAAAAGTTGCTCAATATCATTAGTCATTAGGGAAATGCAAGTCAAAACCACAGTACCATACCATTTCACACCCATTATAGTCAAAAGGATAGACAACAGCATGTGTTGGCAAGAAAATTGAAAATTGGAAACTTCATATATTGCTGGTTGGAATGTAGAATGGTGCCACAACTTTGGAAACTGGTTTGACAGTTCCTCAAGAAATCAAGCATAGAGTTACCATGTTGTTGTTAAATGCCGTCGAGTTGGTTCCAATTCATAGTGACCCTAGGTACAACAAAACAAAACACTGCCTGGTGCTGTGTCATCCTCACAATCATTGTTATGCTTCAATCCATTGTTGTAGCCACTGTGCCAATCCATCTCATTGAGGGTCTTCTTTTTCGCTGACCCTCTACTTTGCCAACCATGATGTCCTTCTCCAGGGACTAGTTCCTTCTGAAAACATGTCCAAAGTACATGAGATGAAGTCTCTCAATCCTTGCTTCCAAGGAGCATTCTGGCTGTACTTCTGCCAAGAAAGATTTGTGTGTTCTTCTGACAGTCCACGGTATATTCAATATTCTTTGCCAACACCATAATTCAAAGGCATCAACTCTTCTTCGTTCTTCTTTATTCATTGTCCAGCTTTTGCATACATGTGATACTTCTGAAAACACCATGGCTTGGGTCAAGCACACTTTAGTCTTTAAAGTGACTTCTTTGCTTTAAAAAGGTATTTTGCAGCAGATTTGCCTAAAAGCAATGTGTCATTTGATTTCTTGACTGCTGCTTCCATGGGTGTGTGATTGTGGATCCAAGCAAAATCAGATCCTTGATAACTTCAATCTTTTCTCCATTTATCATCATGTTACTTATCGGTCCAGTTGTGAGGATTTTTGTTTTCTTTATGCTGAGGTGTAATTCATACTGAAGGCTGTGGTCTTTGATTTTCATCGCTAAGTGCTTCAAGTTCTCTTCACTTTCGGCAAGCAAGGTTGTGTCATCTGCATAATGCAGGTTTTTAATGAGTCTTCTTCCAATCATGATGCCATGTTCTTCTTCATATAGTTCATCTTCTCAGATTATTTGCTCAGCATACAGATTGAATAAGTATGGTGAAAGGATACAACCCTGACACACACCTTTCTTGACTTTAAACCACGCAGTATCCCCTTGTTCTGTTCAGTTGACTGTTTCTTGGTCTATACACAGGTTCCTCATGAGCATAATCAAGTGTTCTGGAATTCCCATACTTCACAATGTTATCTATAATTTGTTATGATCCACATAGTTAAATGCCTTTGTATAGTCAATAATACACAGGTAAGCATCTTTCTGGTATTCTCTGCTTTCTGCCAAGATCCATCTGACTTCAGCAATGATATTCCTTGTTCCATGTCCTCCTCTGAATTTGGTTTGAATTTCTGGCAGTTCCCTGTGGATATTCTGCTGCAGCTGCTATTGAAAGATCTTCAGCAAAATTTTACTTGAGTGTGATAATAATGATATTGTTCAATAATTTCCCGCATTCTATTGGATCATCTTTATTTGGAATGGGCACAAATATGGATCTCTTCCCACCTACTGTCCAGGTAGTTATCTTCCAAATTTCTTGGCATAGACGAGTGAGTACCTTCAGCGCTGCATCGGTTTGTGGAAACAACTCAGTTGGTATTCTGTGAATTCCTGGAGCCTGTTTTTCACCAATGCCTTCAGTGCAGCTTGAACTTCTTTCTTCAGTACCACCGGTTCTTGATTGTACGCTACCCTCTGAAACAGATGAATGCCAACCAATTCCTTTTGGTATAGTGACTGTGTATTCCTTCCATCTTCTTTTGATGCTTCCTGTGATGTTTAACACTTTCCCCATAGAATCCTTCAGTATTGCAGCTCGAGGCTAGAAATTTTTCTTCAACTCTTTCAGCTTGAGAAATGTTGAGTGTTTTCTTCCCTTTTAGTTCTAACTCCAGGTCTTTACACATTTCATTATAATACTTTGTCTTCTCAAGCCACCCTTTGAAATCTTCTGTTCAGCTCTTTTATTTCATCACTTCTTCCTTTTGCTTTAGCTACTCGACATTCAAGAGCAGGTTTCAGAGTCTATTCTGACATCCATTTTGGTCTTTTCTTTCTTTCCTGCCTTTTTAATGACCTTTGGCTTTCTTCATATATGATGTCCTTGATGTCATTTGACAACTCGTCTGGTCTTTGATCATTAGTGTTCAATGTGTCAAATGTATTCTTGAGATGGTCTCTACATTCAGGTGTGATATGCTCAAAATCGTACTTTGGTTCTTGTGGACTTGTTCTAATTTTCTTCAGCTTCAACTTGAACTTGCATATGAGCAATTGATGGTCTGTTCCACAGTCAGCCCCTGGCCTTGTTCTGACTAAAGATGTTGAGCTTTTCCACTGGCTTTTTCCACAGATGTAGTCACTTTGATTCCTGTGTATTTCATCTGGCAACGTCCACGTGGATATTTCCAGTTCATGTTGTAGAAAAAAGGTATTTGTAATGAAGTCATTGATCTTGCAAAATTCTATCATGTGATCTCTGGCATCGTTTGTATCATTAAGGCAGTATTTTCCAACTACTGTTCCTTCTTTGTGGCAGAGGGGTTAAGAGCTACAGCTGCTCACCAAAAGGTTGGCAGTTCAAATCCACCAGCCACTCTTTGAAAACCCTATCAGACAGTTCTACTATGTCCTATAGGGTCAATACGAGTCAGAATCGACTCGATGGTAATGAATTATTAATGCATGTCTGCAGCTGATTCTTCTCATTCTGAGTTGTGTCACATCAGCAAATGAGGGTCCCGAAAGTTGACTCTATCCATGTCATTAAAGTCGATTCTACTTTGAGGAGGTATCTCTTCCTCAGTCATATTTTGAGTCCTTTCTAACCTTAGAGGCTCATCTTCTGGCACTATATCAAACAACGTCCCACTGCTGTTCACAGCTTTTCAATGGTTAATTTTTTTCAGAAGTAGGCTGCCAGGTCCTTCTTCCTAGTCTGTCTTAGTCTAGAAACTCTGAAGAAACCTGTCCACTAAGGATGACCTGCTGGTATTTGAAATACTATTGGCATAGCTTCCAGCATGACAGCAACATGCAAGCCACCACAGTACAACAAACTGACAGATGTGTGGGGAGAGTTACCATATGACCCAGCAATTCTACTCCTAGGTATATACTTAAGAGAATTGAGAACATATGTACACAAAAACTTGTATATTATTGTTCATAGCAGCATTGTTTATAATAGCCAAAAAGTGGAAATAATCCAAATGTCAATCATCTGATGAATGAATAAACAAAATGTGGTATATCTATACAATAGAATGTTATTCAGTCATAAAAAGGAATGAAATACTGATACTTGCTTCAACACTGATGAACCTTGGAAGCATTATGCTAGAGAAAGAAGCCAGACACAAAAGGCCACATATTACATGATTCCATTTATATGAACTCTCCAGAATAGGCAAATTCATAATGACAGAATGTAGATCAATGGTTTCCAGAACTTAGCAGGAAGGGATGGGGGGTGATTAATAATGGGTAAGGGGTTTATTTTGGGGTCATGAAAATGCTCTGGATTTATATAGTTCTGATTGTTGAACATCTTTGTGATTATACTAAAAACCACTCAATTATATACTTTAAAGGGTGAGTTTAATGGCATATGAATTATATCTAAATTTTTAAACGGCTGTACATTGTATAATTTCATTTATATGACATATGGAAAAGACAAAACCATAGGAACAGAAACTGGAGAAGCAGATTAACTAAAAAGAAGGGATTCTCTGGGATAATAATAAGTCCTGTATTTTGATTGTGCTTATATAACTGTATGGATTTTCCAAACCAGATGAACTGTCTACCTAATAACACTCAGTTTCATTGCATGTAATGTGTTGTTGTGGTTGTTAGGTGCCATCAAGTTGATTCTGACTCATAGCGACCCCATGTGACAGAGTAAAACTGCCCAATAGGGTTTTCTAGGCACAAGTAACATGTAACTCCACAAACCTATCCAAAAGAAAAATTACAAAAGAGAAAAGGAGAGAGATGACGAGAGATAGTGAGAGACTGTCTGAAACATACATCAGAGATAATCTTTTGGTTTCATTTTTGAAAGCAGTTTTGTCCACTAGAAAGAACACAAGTTTAGGCTTCTCACAGCCCTAGGTTTATCTCCTTGGACGAATACTTTTAGATCTGTGACCTTGATAAGAGTCTTAATTTCTATGTGCTTTAGCTTCTTCATCTGTAAATTGCAGAAGGAGGAGAAAAAGGAGCAAGAAAAAAAGAAGGAGGAGAAGTAGAATGATTAATGATGATTGGGCATCTAATATATACTAGGACTAAAGTTTTTAAAATGTCATTGTTATTATAAAAAACACATTAGGGCAAATAAAAAGTCTTTCATAAAATGTATAAATTTGGAAAATGCTAGAATAGTTAATAATTGTACTCTACCCCAGTGTTTGAAAATATCATACAAAAACAGCTGTCTCAAAGGAGTCTGTTTGGGGATGAGGATTAGTTAGTGACAAAAGCATGGTTTCCAGAGAAACTTTTCTTTTTTCCTATTCAGAATGAGAAAAATGACAAATGCTAGCTTGTACCAGTGCTGGAAACAGTTAAGCAGCCTGATAATCTGCTTACTTTCTGTTCTGACTGTGAAAGGCAAATATAGCTACACCCAGAAGAACTGATAGCAACTTAACACCAAATATCTAGTCAATTAATGATCGCTGAGTTCAAATTAGCAGCAGTCCTAGGGATCCACAGCGCTGGCTGACTCCTTGGATTTGAGGAGCTGCTGATATCCTTAGTCAGCTCCTCAAATACACTCTGTAAGAACCTTGTGCTCTATGTACTACATGTGAGCAAGTTAAAGTTTCTCCTTTGGGCAGAAATGGGGGGTGATCAGGATTTGATTAAGCAGCAACTGGCTGAAATTTGGTCAGTAAATCCTTTTGCCTTCATCTATGTTCATGGAAACAGCAACGTTCTACAGGCCCATCTCAGTGGCCCGTCCTTTCTGAAATTGCAACCATTGCTCTGGCCCTCTTTAACGCTGTCTGCAGAACAGTTGTGCGCTTGTATATGTCCTATCTTATTATCTTTTCCCAGGCTAGTCTTGTCTGGTCAGTATATTATTGAGGGCAGGACTTGGTCTTTACTAACTTGTTCTTTATCCCTCTTGGCACGTGGGACTTTGGAGTTTAAATTAACTCCTGATAAATTGATCAGATTTACTTGAACTCTTAACTAATCCAGTTTCTCATCTCATACATTTACCTCTTGAACTCTTAGCCCCTTGATCATTTTGAGACCAGATCCCTCAGGGAAAGTACAAGGCGGTTTTCGACCAGTCATGATCTCTCTGAGCCTCAATTCCTTAGCTTTAAAATGGGGTTTAAATATAATTTTGGGGGGTTGTTTTGGTGGTTCAGTGGCAGAATTCTCACCTTCCATGTGGGAAACCTGGGCTTGATTCCCAACCAGTTTACCTCAGATGCAGCCACCTGCTGTGTGGAAGTGGAGGCTTGAGTGTTGCTATGATGCTGAACAACTTTCAGTGGCACTTCCCGACTAAGAGAAATTAGAAAGAAAGATCTGGTGATCTACTTTAGAAAACCAGCCAATGAAAACCCTATGGATCACAACAGTCTGATCTGAAACCAATCCTGGGTAAATCACAAGACCGGGCAGCATTTTGTTTTGTTGTGCATGGAGTTGCCATGGGTCAGAGGTTAATGACAGCAGCTAACACCACCACCACCAATGTAGCTAGCACAGCACCACAAAGTGGATGCCCAGTAAATGTTAGCAATTATTATCATTTCTTCTCCTTGGAGACGATTATTTAAAAACAACTCTATCAAAAAGGGCATAGGTGGAAGAAGTAGGTGGGAGAACCAAGTTCCGTCTTCAGTGAAAATGCTACCATGAAGACATCACAGGATGATTCTGGGAATAAATCACATGAAGCACACCTCTGAAGCACTATCCAAACATTATTAAGCAAGAGGAGCGAGCCATTGAGCTGAGGACAGCGTATATACATGTGATACTTTAGGAACTGTCACAGAATGAGCTCTGGAAAGGAGAAGTATTTTCTTATTTGAACCTAAACCTCTCAATTTGTACTGGGTTTACATTTAAGGAAATGAAGTGTTTCTTCTAAATAAATTACAGCACCGAGAAGGTGCTGATTAAAGTTTCTGCTTGTGAAGTAACTTTAAAAGCACAACAAGTTTTCAGAATTTTCTTGGCTTCATGCATTACTTAATTTGCTAGTTTCAAGTTGGTATGGCCCCTTGAAGCACAAACAGGTGCTTGTGAGAAGTGGTGGGAATTCAGAATTAATGGCATACAGAGATCTCTTCTGTACCTGAAAACAGACTATGTATGTAAAATGTTTCTCTGTGTCTCTGCCACTTAAGTGCTGGAATCATAAAGCACAGGATGAGGCAGAACAATCCTGTGATTGTTTTTAACAGCCTCAAGGAGGATTTCAGAGCACCATAAGCTGCTAATGAATTTTAGGAGGCAGGTGCAAGATGTGCAATCACTTTTCCATTTTCATTCCTTTTTATCATTTGAGAGCACTTACAGATTGTTCCCTGATTTCCATGGTGGAGGCTTTTTGTGAGAAAGAAATTTCTATCAGAAAACAGCCATTAAACATTGTTCAAGATGTCTGTAATTGGGATAAAAATAATAAAGACAATGAAAAATGACAATTTCTTGAATTTTAAGAATTTTAAGTATTTCTCATTAAAAGTTTTAAATGGTCACTTTATGTCATTTTACTAATATACTCGGTTACCAGGACTCATGATTCTTGCTTCATGTGATCTTTCCCCAAAGAAAAAGTTTGTTTTACTCCTCCAAGCCCACCTCAGTGAGCTTGGGCCTTAGTTGTAATTGCATCAGGCACATCCACTCGCTATTCCCTTGTCCCTCCCCATCTTCCTGGAGTCTAACCCCCCTGGTTCAGAAAGTTCAGACCTTCATGACCAATAGTAAAACTGGCTTTCCTCAGCCATCTCAGATGCAGCTGTAGAGTACTGAACTCAGTATCTACTCCCTACACCTGCTAAACTCCCCTCTTTTTCCCCTTTGTAGAAAATGGAAGCATATTTCACCAAAGTATTTTCAGCAAGAAGCCTCAAAGTCTTCCTTTTCTCTTTTACTCCCCCTCCCCCATCTGGTTAAATCACCAAACCCTGTTGCTTCTCCTGTTTACTAAATATCTGTTCGGTCCATCTACCATTCTTCATTCCCACTGCTGCAACCTTAATTTAGGCACCATCGTCTGTTATGTAGAAACCTTCTGTATGGGGTCCTTCATCCCCACTTGCCCTTCCCAGACATTCTCCAAGATATATGCAAGGTGATCATATAAAACAAAGATCTGATCGCAGCACTCTGCAGCCTAAAATATTTGTTTTTCACCTCAACTTTGGATAAAACTCTGAATCTGTATCATTGCCTGACTGACATGGATCCCGCCTGTTTCTCCAAACTCATCTTGCGGCACTGTCCCCTCACTGTTTACACTCACATCACACTGATATCCCTCCAACTTTTCACGCTTGTCATTCTTTTTCTTAAAGTCAGGCCTTTGGCACTTAGCCTAGAATATTCTTTTTTCTCCCCCTTTGATTGTACAACCTCTAGTCATCATTCAAGTCTCAGCTTAGAGGTCTTTTCCTCAAGGAAATGTTAACCTACCCACTATTGTTATTGTTGTTAGGGGCTGTTGAGTCAGTTCTGACTCATAGCAACCCTATGTACAATAGAACTTAACACTGCCCGGTCCTGCACCAGCCTCATAACCGTTGTTATTCTTGAACCCATTGTTGCAGCCACTGTGTCAATCCATCTCGTTGAGGGTCTTCCTCTTTTTCACTGACCCCCTACTTTACCAAGCATGATGTCCTTCTCCAGAGACTGTTCCTTGCTGATAACACGTCCAAAGTATGTGAGACGAAGTTTTGCCATCCTTGCTTCTAAGGAGCATTCTGGTCGTACTTCTTCCAAGACAGATTTGTTAGTTCTTTTGGCAGTCTGTGGTATATTCCATATTCTTCACCAACACCACAATTCAAAGGTGTCAATTCTTCTTCAGTCTTCCTAATTCATCGTCTAGCTTTTGCATGCATATGAGGCATTTAAAAATGTCATGACTTGGGTCAGGTGCACCTTAGTCTTCAAGGTGACATCTTTGCTTTTTAACACTTCCGTGGGTGTGATTGTAGATCCAAGTAAAATGAAATCCTTGACAATTTCAATCTTTTCTCCACTTGTCATGATGTTGTTTATTGGTCCATTTGTAAGGATTTTTGTTTTCTTTAGGTTGAGGTGTAATCCAAACTGAAGGCTGTGGTCTTTGCTCTTCATCAGTAAGTGCTTTAAGTCCTCTTCACTTTCAGCAGGCAAGGTTGTGTCATCTGCATAACACAGGTTGTTAATGAGTCTTTCTTCAATCCTGATGCCTCATTCTTTTTACATAGTCCAGTTTCTCAGATTATTTTCTCAGCATACAGATTGAATAAGTATGATGAAAGGATACTACCCACTAGATTAGGTTAAATGATCTCCCTGTAGGTGCCCATGACAAATACGCTTTTCTTCTTAATACACTCCTCAACATGAAATTACTTCTGTAACATGGATTCCCAACTAGAGTCAAAGATCTGTGAAGATATGACTTGTACACTATCATATTGCCTTTACTTAGCACTATGCCTATTGCATATTAGGGACTTAATTAATATCTTTTGAAATGTAGTTTTTCCCTCATTGCTCCCTACCTCTATCTTCTCGCCTCTTCTTGAAAACTGCAGAAAATATTAGTAGTTTCTTATCCAATATTTGTTTGTCAACATCCTATGCAACTACAACCCTGATTTTGTTCAGCCTTCTGCCTACAATGTGGTCAGGGATGGTGGGACCCCTTTGATGTGATTCAGTGAGGAGAAAGTTATTTTACTTTAAGTACTGATGTAGAGTTTTTAAAAATAACAGAAACTAAAACAGAAAAGCTAAAAGCAACAAAACTATTGACTTTCCAGCATGAGAAAAACTCATCCATTCATTCATCCACCCATCCAACACAAATATGTAAGCACATGCTGTATGTAAAACACTGTATTAGGCATACGATTCTTTCTCTCATAGAAAAAGTATGAGTTGCTTAGATGTGTGCATGTGTGTTGGGAGTGGGCAGCAGTTCCAAACAGAGGAAGCATCAGGTATAAAAGCACAAAACTGAGACAATTTTGACTTGTTTGACAAATTGAAGAAAATTCAGCTTGGTCAGAACAGAGAATGAGGGGGTAAATGATGAAACATGTGGCCTAAGATGTACATAGAAGCAGATCATAAAGGACTTTGTAAGCAATGTTAAAGAATTAAATTTTACCTTAAGAACAATGGGAAGTTTGGGAAGGATTTGAACCAAGGCAGGGTATCTTAGGGGGATCAACCTGGATGTCATGTAAAGATTAAACTGGGGACATGGTCCAAGATGGCAGCTTAGTCACACACACCTTGTGAGCCCTCTGCAGCAAAGAACTGAGAAACCAAGTGAAAGAGATACAGATGTCCATCTGGGAACCCAGAGCAGCAAACAGAAGGAAGAAGACTTAGATCAAACACCAAAGGGAAGTAGAAACTGGTGAAAACAGCTAATGAGAAGACTTAGGGACTGTAGGCCCACTACCAGCCAACCTGGTGCAGCATGGCCATCTTGAGACAAAGTGAGCAGTGTTCCTCGGTAAGGAGTAGAGGAAGGCAACTTTACAGAAGCCCCAATAGGAGACAGAGATACTGTGTAGACAAACCCAGAGTGAATTAAGGTGAGAAGAATGAACTGCATCTAAGAAGGGAAAGTGCAGGTAGGTGAGTGAGAGCCCTAGGGATCCAGGTGACTGTAGAGCAGAGCCAGAGCCAGAAAATAGGGACACAACTACTCATCCGTGGTGGTCCCTGATCATTTAAACAGGTGGTGCTGGTGGAGTGAAGGATCTTTGGAGTGGTGGCTAGAGATCCCCTACTTGACCAGATTCTGGAGAGCAACCCCCTCCACATTTAGTCATGGCTGGGTCCTGATTGCCAGCTGCACTCTGTGGGGAGTGCTCTGGCATCCTCATCAGAGACTGGGGAAACACAGTCCTCCCATCCTCACTTCCCCACCTTTCTGGTGACAAGAAGTGAGCTCCCCCTCACCTGGTGATTCAAAGGTCCTGGGGCTATGGACTTGCAACCAGAGGCTCACAACTGCCCCCACCCATCCCCAGGCAGGCATGCCCACCGATAAACCATGGCACATGCTCATGGTGCTGTCGGACTTGCAACCAGAGACTTGTGCTTGCTTGCTCTGACCAGCCTTGTGCCACTCTGCCCACCCAACAACCAGTGGTGGGTGTTCCCGTGCCATCCACCCAGTGTGCAGTGACCCATACACCCTCACCCCAATAACCCAGCAACTGGCGGTGTGCACACACAGCACTGAACCCAGCAACCAGTGAGAATGCTCCCTGCACCCATGCCCAAGTGACCAGACAGACTGACACATCACCTCACCAGCAACACTAGTCACATCCTGACTGGTACCAGATACACCTCTGCCAAAAAATGAGCAGGAGATCCTAGTGCCCTCATCTAATGTCCACCCAGCTGCAAAAGCACACATCCCACACCCAAACAGTTCCTGCAGGCCATCTGCACTTGCACTGAAACCCCTTGAAACCTCACCATCTACTGAGGTGTCAATTCCTACAAGCACAATGGGCCTATCCCATCCATTTGGGTAGCGCTCCCTCACAGCAGATGCTGAGACATCCTGCTCTGACCTCCAGAGAAGGCACTAACTGTTAGCACCAAACTTAATGCCTTGAAGACAGCAGACAGTAACAAATCATATGAAGAAACAGAATAAGATAGCTCAAACAAGTAAGCAAAATAAAGTGTCAGAAAACCTTCCTGAGGAAGAAATGGTAATAGAACTACCTGACAAGGAATTCAAAAGACTTATATAGGATCCTCAAAGAGATCAAGGAAAACAGACAGAACCTAGAAGAATTCAGGAAAACAATACAAGAACAAAATGACAAAATAAACAGACAATTAGAAACCATATAAAAACAACAACTAGAAATCCAGAAGGTTAACTATAAAATGTCAGAAATAGATAACTCAATAGAAGGACATAGAAGTAAAATTGAATCAATTAAAGAATCAGCAAAATAGAGGATAAATCCCTTGATACTAATTTGTTTGAGGAACAATCAGAAAAATGAATGAAGAAAGCCTAAGAGTGTTGTGGGACACTATCAAGAGAAATAATTTATGTGTAATTGAAATTCCAGAACATGAAGGGGCGAGAAAAAAGCAGAGAGGATTTTTAACGTTTTATTGGCAGAAAACTAATATCATGAAAGATGAGAAGGCTTTCATCCAAGATGCTCAATGAATCCCATACAAGACAGACCCCAAAAGAAAGTCACCAAGACATATAATCAAACTTTCCAAAACCAAACACAAAGAAATAATTCTGAGAGCAGCTTGGGAAAAACGAAATATTACCTACAAAGAGCCGTAAATAAGACTAAGCTCTGATTTCTTGGCAGAAACCACACAGGCAAGAAGGCAATGACATATATAAAATCCTGAAAGAAAAGCACTGCCAACCAAGAATGATATAACGAGCAAAATTTTCTTTCAAATATGATGGTGAAACCAGGACATTGCCAGATTAACAGAAATTAAGGGAATTTATAAAAACCAGACAAACCTTACAAGAAATATTAAAGGGGGTTCTTTGGACAGAGAATCAATGACATCAGACAACAACCTGAGATGAAGACACATGACAGCATCACCCAGATACCCATCCAAATAATGAATTCTCAAAAGCAAAATAAACCAAAAAATGGAAAACAGGAAACAAGAGATATCACTCTGTAAATGATGACAACTTCAAAATAAAAATGGGGAATAATGGTGTAGTTACAGAATTTCCATATGGAGAGGAAGTCAAGTGATAGCAATATATCAAGGTGAAGAGAAAGGTAAATTTCAGAGTAACCACAAAGAAAAATTAATAAATCTACTGAGCAAAATAAAGAATAAGAAAATCAAAAAGACTCAGCAAACATAAAATCAGCAACAATGAAAATGTAAAGAAAATCCATAAACAAAATGAATTCAGCACAGAAAATTAAACAGAACAGAGAAACTTTAACACCACAATAAAAAGAAAAACAAAATGACAGCTGCAAATTCATGCCTATCAATAATCACAGTGAATGTAAATGGTTTGAATGTACCAGTCAAGAGACAGAGAGTGGTGGAATGGATAAAAAACATGACCCAACAATATGCTGCCTACAAAAGACACACCTTAGACATAAAGACATAAATTGGTTAAAAATCAAAGGGTGGAAAAAAATATATCACACAAACAGTAACCTAAAGAGAGCAGGAGCAACAATAATAATCTCTGATAAAATAAAATCCATTATTAGAAACAAGGAAGGGCATTATATAATGATTAAAGGATCAATCCACCAAGAGGACATAACCATAATAAATATTTCTGCACCCAATGACACAGCTCCAAAATACATAAGACAAACTCTAACAGAAATGAAAAGACAAATAGACAGTTCTACAATAATAGTAGGAGACTTTAACATACCACTTTTGATGATGGACAGAACTAGAAAGAAACTCAACAAAGATACAATAGATCTAATTACACAACCAACCAATCTAACCTCATAGACATATGCAGAACTTAAACCAAACAGCAGTATAGTACACATTCTTCTCCAGTGCTCATGGATCATTCTCCAGAGTAGACCATATATTAGGCCACAGAGAAGGCCTTCATAAATTCCAAAACAGAGAAATAATACCAAGCATCTTCTCTGATCATAACTCCATAAAACTAGAAAAACAATAATAGAAAGAACAAGGTAAAAAAAAATGAAATACATGGAAACTGAATAACACCTTACTTAAAAACTATTTGGTAATAAAAGAAATTAAAAATGAAATTAAAAAATTCTTAGAATCAAATGAGAATGAAAACACAACATACCAAAACCTTTGAGGCATAGAAAAATCAATGCTCAGAGGAGAATTCATAGCAATAAATGCACACATCAAAAAAGAAGAAAGGGCCGAAATCAATAGCTTATCCCTACAACTCAAACAAACAGAAAAGGAACAGCAAAAGAAGTCCACAGTCACCAGAAAAAAAGGAAATAATAAAGATCATAGCAGAAATAAATGCAATAGAAAACAAAAAACAATAGAAAGAATCAACAAAACTAGAAGTTGGTTCCTTGAGAGGATCAAAAAATTGACAAGCCGTTGAACAAATTGGAAACGAAAAAAAGAGAAGATGCAAATAACCAAAATAAGAAATGAGATGGGTGACATTACGACAGAATCAAGTGAGATCAAAAGGATCATAACAGAACATTATAAAAAAACTGTACTCAAACAAATTTGAAAATGTAGAAGAAATGGAAAAATTTCTAGAAACACACTACCTACCTAAACTAATGCAAATAGAGGTACAAATTTTTAACAGACCTATAACAAAAGAAGAAATTGAAGATGTCATTAAAAAGAAAAAGAAAAAAAAATAGCCCTGTTCCAGACAGCTTCACTAAAGAGTTCTACCAAACATTCAGAGAAAGGTTGACGCCAATTCTATTCAAACAATTTCAGAACATAGAAAAGGAAGGAATCCTCCTTAATTCATTCTATGACACCAGCATAACCCTGATATCAAAGCCAGGCAAAGATACTACTAAAAAAAGAAGGTTATAGATCAATATCCCTTATGAATATAGATGCAAAAATTCTCGACAAAATTCTAGCCAACAGAATTCAATAGCACATCTAAAATAAAATAATAATAATAATAATGATACATCATGATCAAATGGGATTTATACCAGGATACATGTGTGGTTAAACATTAGAAAATCAATCAATATAATTCACCACATAAATAAAACAAAGGAAAAGAATCACATGACCTCAAATGACACAGAAATGGCATTTGATATAAAATCCAAAACCCATTACTGATAAAAAATCTCAGAAAAATAGGAATAGAAGGCAAATTCCTCAACATAGTTAAGGGCATATATGCAAAACCAACAGCTAACATTGTTCTCGATGGAGAAAGATTGAGAGCATTCCTCTGAGAATGGGAATGAGACAAGGATATCCTTTATCACCACTCTTATTCAATATCGTACTGGAAGTTCTAGCTAGAGCAATAAGGCAAGAAAGGGAATTAAAGGATATTCAAATTATAAAGGAGGAAGTAAAACTGTCCTTACTCACAGATGACATGATCCTATACATAGAAAATCCCAGAGACTCTACAAGAAAGTTATTGGAACTAGTAGAAGGATTCAGCAAAGTGGCAGGGTACAAGATAAACACACAAAAATCAGTTGGGTTCCTTTACACTAAAAAAGAGGAATCTGAAAAGGAAATCAAGAAATCAATACCATTTACAATAGCTCCCAAAAGGATGAAATACCTAGGAATAAACCTAACCAGGGATGTAAAAGACTTATACTAGGAAAACCATAAAACACTACTGCAAGAAACTGAAAGATATCTATATAAATGGAAAAGCATTCCATTCTCATGGATTGGAAGATTTAACGTTGTGAAACTGTCAATACTACCACAAGCGATCTATAGATATAATGCAATCCCAATACAAACAACCTTCTTTAACGAAATGGAAAAACTAATCTCCAACTTTATATGGAAAAGGAGGCCTCAAATAGATAAAGCAATATTGAAGAAGAAGAACAAAGCAGAAGGCCTCTCACTTCCTATCTCAAAACTTACTATACAGCCACAGTAAGCAAAACAGCCTCGTTCAATGACAGACACATTGACCAATGGAATACAATTGAGAACTCAGAAGTAAATCTACCCATCTGCAGACAGCTATCTTTGACAGAGGGTCAAAGTCAATTCAATGGGGAGGACACAGTCTCTTTAACAAGTGGTTCTGGCAAAACTGGATATCCATATGCAGAAAAATGAATCAGGATCCATACCTCACACCATGCACAAAAACTGACTCAAAATAGATCAAAGACCTAAATAAATATTAAAGCTAAAATTATAAAGTTCCTGGAAGACAACATAGGGTCAAAACTAGGGGACCTAATTTTTGGCATAAATAGTCTATCAAACAAAACTAAAAAAGCACAAATGACAAAAGATAAATCAGGTAACTGGGACCTCTAAAAATTAAATACTTATGCTCATCAAAAGACTTTACCAAGAGAGTAAAAAAGAGAAAATACAGACTGGGAAAAAAATCTTTGGCAATAGCACATCTGATAAGGGTCTAATCTCTAAAATATATAGAAAACTTCAACAACTCAACAACAAAAAGACAAACAATCCAATCAAAAAATGGGGAGAAGACATGACCAGACACTTCACCAAAGAGAACATTTAGGCGGCTGACAAATACATGAAAAGATGCTTATGATTATTCACCATTAGACAGATGGAAATCAAAACTACAATGAGATACCACATCACCCCTGCAAACATGGCAATGATTACAAAAACAAAACAGCAAACAATGGTGAGGTTACAGGGAATTGGAACTCTTATACATTGCCGGTGGGATTGTAAAATGGTAGAACCAATATGGAAAACAGTATGGCACTTTCTCTAAAAGCTAGAAATGGAAATACCATATGATCTAGCAATCCCACTCCTACCTATATACCCTAGAGGTATAAGAGCAGTGACAGGAACAGGCATATGCACATGTCTGTTCATTGCAGCATTATTAACAATGGAAAAAAGATGGAAACAACCAGAGTGCCCATCAACAGATGAATGTATAATCAAATTATGGTACATACATACAATGGAATACTGTTGTTGTTAGGTGCTTCTGAGTCAGCTCCAACTCATAGTGACCCTATGTATCACAGAACGAAACATTCCCCAGCCCTGCACCATCCTCACGATCGTTGTGCTTGAGCCCATTGTTGCAGGCACTGTGCCAACTGAGTTCATTGAGGGTCTTCCTCTTTTTCAGTGACCCGCTACTTTACCAAGGAGGATGCCCTTCTCCAGGAATTGATCCCCCCGATAACATGTCCAAACTATATGAGACATAGTCTCTCCATCCTTTCTTCTAAGGAGGATTCTGGTTGTACTTCTAATACAGATTTGTTCTGGAAAACTATGCAGCTATAAAAAATAATCAGGTGTCCACAAAACATAACATGTATGAATCCGGAGGACATTATGCTGCGTGAAATAAGTCAATCAAAAAAGGACAAATATTGTATGGTCTCACTTTTATAAAAAGTCAAGAATAGGTATACACACAGAAAGCAACGTTCTTTGATGTTTACCAGGGGTGGGAGGGAGAGCGAAGGGGAATCACTTTCTAGATAGTAGACACTTGTTATTTTGGGTGATGCTAAAGGCAGTACTCAATATGGATAAAGTCTGCACAACTTGTCCAAGTTAAATGAAGACACTAAGAAGTATGCAAGAACAAGGGACAATTTTGGTTTATTCTATAGCATACAATTTTGCAACAACAATGTTGTTGTTAGGTGCCATCAGGTCAGTTCCAACTCATAGGGACCCTATGCACAACAGAATGAAACACTGCCTGGTCCTGCGCCATGCTCACAATCGGTGTTATGCTTGAGCCCATTGTTGCAGCCATTGATGGTCTTCCCCTTTTCCCTGACCCTCTACTTTACCAAGCATGATGTCCTTCTCCAGGGACTGATCCCTCCTGACAACATGTTCAAGGTATGTACGACGTAGTCTCGCCATCCTTCCTTCTAAGGGGCATTCTGGTTGTACTTTTCCAGGACAGATTTGTTCATTCTTTTGGCAGTCCATGGTATATTCAGTATTCTTCACCAACACCGCAATTCAAAGGCGTCAATTCTTCTTTGGTCTTCCCTATTCATTGTCTAGCTTTCGCATGCATACGATGCGGTTGAAAATACCATGGCTTGGATCAGGTGCACCTTAGTCTTCAAGGTGACATCATTGCTTTTCAATACTTTAAAGAGGTCTTTTGCAGCAGATTTGCCCGATGCAATGCATCTTTTGATTTCCTGACTGCTGCTTCCATGGGTGTTGACTGTGGATCCAAGTAAAATGAAACCCTTGACAACTTCACTCTTTTCTCCATTTATCATGATATTGATTACTGGTCCAGTTGTGAGGATTTTTGTTTTCTTTATGTTGAGGTGTAATCTATACTGACGGCTGTGGTCTTTGATCTTCACCAGTAAATCCTTCAAGTCCTCTTTTTCAGCAAGCAAGGTTGTGTCATAATGAAGGTTGTTAATGAGTCTTCCTCCAATCCGGATGCCCCTTTCTTCTTCATATAGTCCAGCTTCTCGGATTATTTGCTCAGCATACAGATTGAATCGGTATGGTGAAAGGATGCAAGCCTGATGCACACCTTTCCTGACTTTAAACTATGCAGTATCCCCTTGTTCTGTCTGAACAACTGCCTGTTGATCTGTGTACAGGTTCCTCATGAGCACAATTAAGTCTTCTGGAATTCCCATTCTTTACAATGTTAATCATAATTTGTTATGAACCACACAATCGAATGCCTTTGCATAGTCAATAAAACACAGGTAAACATCTTTCTGATATTCTCTGCTTTCAGCCAGGATCCATCTGACATCAGCAATGATATCTCTGGTTACACGTCCTCTTCTGAATCTGGCCTGAATTTCTGGCAGTTCCCTGTTGACACACTGCTGCAGCCACTTTTGAATGATCTTCAGCAAAATTTTACTTGTGTGTGATATTAATTATATTGTTCAATAATTTCCACATTTGGTTGGATCACCTTTCTTAGGAATAGGCATAAATATGTATCTCTTCCAGGCAGTTGGCCAGGTAGCTGTTTTCCAAATTTCTTGGCATAGTGAGCACTTCCAGTATTGCATCCATTTGTTGAAACATCTCAATTGATATTCCGTCAATTCCTGTAGCCTTGTTTTTCGCCAATGCCTTCAGTGCAGTTTGGACTTCTTCCTTTAATACCATCGGTTCCTAATCATATGCTACCTCTTGAAATCTTTGAACGTCAACCAATTCTTTTTGGCATAATGACACTGTGTATTCCTTCCATCTTCTTTTGATTCTTCCTGCCTCATTTAGTATTTTCCCCACAGAATCCTTCACTTCTGCAACTTGAGGCTTGAATTTTTTCTTCAGTTCTTTCATCTTGAGAGTGTTCTTCCCTTTTTGTTTCCTGTCTCCAGCTCATCCAGTCATTACAATATTTTGTTTTATTGAGCTACCCTTTGAAATCTTCTATTCAATTCTTTTACTTCATCATTTCTTCCTTTTGCTTTAGCTACTCAATGTTCAAGAGCAAGTTTCAGAGTCTCTTCTGACATCCATTTTGGTCTTTTCTTTCTTTCCTGTCTTTTTAATGACCTCTTGCTTTCTTCTTGTATGATGTCCTTGACGTCATTCCACAACTCGTCTGGTCTTCGGTCATTAGTGTTCAACCTGTCAAATCTATTCTTGGTCTCTAAATTCAGGTGGGATATACTCAAGATTATACTTTGGCTCTCGTGGACTTGTTCTAGTTTTCTTCAGTTTCAACTTGAACTTGCATATGAGCAATTGATGATCTGTTCCACAGTCAGCCCCTGACCTCGTTCTGACTGATGATATTGAGCTTTTCCATTGTCTCTTTCCACAGATGTAGTCGATTTGATTCCTGTGTATTCCATCTGGCGAGGTTAATGTGTATAGTCGCAGTTTATGTTGGTGAAAATAGGTATTTGCGATGAAGAAGTCACTGGTCTTTCACCAAGGCCTTTATTTTCCAACTACAGATCCTTCTTCTTTGTTTCCAACTTTTGCATTCCAATCACCAGTAATTATCAATGCATCCTGATTGCATGTTCAATCAATTTTAGACTGTAGAAGTTGGTAAAAATCTTCAATTTCTCCCTCTTTGGCCTTAGTGGTTGGTGTGTAAGCTTGAATAATAGTCGTATTAACTGGTCTTCCTTGTAGGTGTATGGATATTATCCTATCACTGACAGCGCTGTACTTCAGGATAGATCTTGAAATGTTCTTTTTGACAATGAATGCAACGCCATTCCTCTTCAAGTTGTCATTCCCGGCAACAGCAATAATAACAACCAAAAAAATGTGTGTGGTTACATAGGTAGATATGTATGCATATGTTTATTGAAAGGCACGTTAGTATATGAGCATGCATGTACAGGTGTACTTCAGGCATATGTATATACATGTTTATGTGTGCTGTGTATATATTCATATATATAATAAACCACATAGGAAGCACAGTTACAGATACTTCCTAGGCATAACAAAACACCTCGTGGGATTGGTTTACTGGGGGACTGTAGTCTCATGGGACAATTCAGTCAACTGGCATAACATAGTTTGTAAAGATAATGTTGTACATCCTAGTTTGGTGAGAATCATCCGGGGTCTTAAAAGCTTGCAAGTGACCATCTGAGATACAACTATTGGTCTCTACTCATCTGGAATAAAAGAGAATAAAAGAAACCAAAGACTCAAAAAGGAAACTAGTCCACAAAACTAATAGCCCACATGAACCATGGCCTTATCTAGCCTGAGACCAGAACTAGATGGTGCTGGACTACTACTACCGACCATTCTGACCAGGGACACAATAGAAAGTCCTAGACAAAAAGGGAGAAAAGTGTAGAACAAAATTCAAATCCCTAAAAATGGCCAGACTTACCGGACTGATAGAGACTAGAGGAATCCCTGAGACTATCACCCTAAGATACCTTTTGAAGGTGGAACTGATGCCACTAGAGGTGGTCACCTTTCATCCAAACAATATATTGGTTTATAAAATAAACAATATCACTTGTGAATACTGTGCTTCCTTGAATAATCAACTATGTGAGACCAAACAATCAACATTTACCCTAAAACAAAGATGAGAAGCTAAGTTGGGGCAGGGAAGCTAGATTAATGGAAATAGTATAAAAAGAATGGAAATAATGAGAATTCTGACACATTGTGAAAAATGTAACCAATGTCATGGGACAAGTTCTGTAAAATTTGTTAAATGGGAAACTAATTTGCTATGTAAACTTTATCTAAAACACAAGAAAATATAACAAAGCTTAATCTGGAAGGATGAGGGAGGAGACAATGAAAATAGGGAAAGCTGTGAAATGTAGTTCCTAATTTTTTTTTTTTTCCCATGATGGAACATATGAAAAAATGTTTTTCTACATACCAGTTAAACTGGAGGGAATTTGAAGCCCCTGATTAGGCTTCCAGCTGTTGGAGGGGACAGGCCTGGGGACCAGCTCTCCCAGGCCAATAGACTGTTTCAGGGGCTGAAGGCAATTAGGCACACTTGTAAACCATTTTCTGTACACCTGTTAGAAAACTGATTTAATCCTATCTCTAGTGCTTACAACCCCCTTTTTTAGAACATCAATGAAAATGTAAATAATCTCACAGATAAAGAGGGCCCTTGGCTAAATTGTCACTGAGCCTCCCCCAAACGCTTTCCAACTTCTTAATACTCCTCTCTCTATGCCTGGTCTTCTCTTGTGACTTCTAGATACCTCAAGGTGTCTTTACCCTACCTCTTCTTAACTCTGCAAAGCCCACCCTCCTTGAATCATTCCCTCTGGGCTCTACTGCAAGAAGATGGCAGTAGGTAAAACAATGATAAAGCCAATTAGTTCAGTCACATGAATGGTTAAATCAACACAGTATACCGTACCAGAATAACAACACACGTGTGAAGAAGTTCATTGATGTGTGATTACACCAGTGGAATTTTCTGACAGGAACACCCTGAAACAACTGAGGGGAGAAGTAGAGAGGAATTGGGAGGAAGTCACAGGGACACCCACAGAGCCCCTGACTAAAGCTTGCTGCCGTTTCAGTAATTTGCCAGGGGGATGATGTTGGTGCTTAATTTGCATACAAAAGGAGCTAGGCCCTGCCAGAGCCTGCACTGCCTCCAGCCTGTACCTCCATATTAAACAATACTTTGTAGTCAGGCAGTTTGTTTCATCAAACGACTTCATGGAGAGCTGTAACAAGCATTTAGTAATTGAATTGCAAACTTCACTACTGTGAAGCAAGTAGTGTTCTATTTTTCTGTCTAGTCCAGAAAGAAACCAAATGAGGTATGAAGAAGTCAAGTGATTATGACAAGGGGACTCTCAGGAAGGAGCTGTCCTGTTCATCTCTGTGTTTCACTCAGCATCTGACGGGTAAATGTCAGTAAGTGTCTCCATAAAAGAAAATGACGCCTCAGAAAAGATTAAGGGATAGCAGTAGGGTGAGCAGACTGATGGCTTCTCTGAACTAAAGACCAGTGCATCTCTGACACACCACTAGTCCTCTTAAATATGTGGTCTGGGCCCTAATGCTGGAGATACTGATTCAGTTTTAGGAGGAGGGGTATGCCTGCATATGTCTGCAAAAAGTGTTTGCTGGTAATTCATGATAAATATCAAATGTTTTGACCCCTGCTAGAGACTAACTCACCGAATCATGGATGTTATGTATTAAATAGTGTTCCCCCAAAATACGTGTAGGAATCCTAACTCCTATACCTGTAGATGTAATTCTGTTTGGATATAAGGTTTTCTTTGTTGTGTTAATTAGACCATACCTAAGTAGGGTTGATCCTAAATCTAATCACTTCTGAGTTACAAAAAGATCAGATTAGACACAGACACACAGAGGGGAAGGCAGATGCCATGTTAGGACTGTCTACAAGCCCAAGAGGCATCTTTCATCCTTCCCTGAGCCTTTGCCATCCTATCAGTTCACTCAGAACCTTTGCATCTCCTCATGGACTATACAGGGACTCTTTGGGCTCCTTCACACCTTATGCAAAGTGTGGAAACTGAAACTGTCTTCCTTCATCTTTCCTTCTGCTGCCTTCTCTATACCATCAGCTCTGCTGTATGTGTGTTGGTGCTAAACCGAAGGCTGGGGTTCCTCTGGATGACCACAGGTTACTCTCCATGATGACTAGGAAGGCAGACTAGTATCTCCAAATGTCACTCATCCAATGTTTCTAAAGTTCTCCCCCTGTACCTTCCTTCTCCTTCCCTCCCCACAAGGTTAGGTTGCAGACTGGGATTGGGAGGACGAAATACAGGCATCTGAATTCTTCCCTGTGCTTTCCATTCTCTCCTTTTCCCCACTGCCTCTCAGATCAAAAGAGTGTGTTTTAGGGTTTTTTTTTGTTTTTCAATTTATGTCTGTGCCTAATCTGGCACAGAGTAAGTGAAGTAGCCTTCATATCCATCTTGGAGTTTAGGTTGATCCAGGCTATTCTCACCCTTAGATTCAAATGGAATACTTTCTTTTCTGAATATCTGTAACACTTTTGGTCTATAACACTCAAAGGCAATGCATTGTTTCATTATTAATTAAATTCATATTTATGTGTCCTATCACTGTTATCCAAAGCAGGTCCTGCTCGGTGTGACTTCTCTACAATAAAGACACACCAAAGTGAGGACAGATGAAGAGCGTTTATTGCAAGCGTGCAGGCAAGGAGTAAGGAGGTGTATACCTCAAATCAAGCTCCCCATACAAAGGGAGGCAAAACATTTTATACCATCTCTCACAAGGAAGTACATACAAACATTATGGACTACATATGTTATCATGGCGCAGAGGTGCTGTAAGACGAATTGCATTTTTTTTCTTTTGGCATGTAGGCTAGTAAACTGGGTTTGACTGTCTTGAGCCACATGCAGCGTTTTGAGGACAATGGACAGGAGGGGACAGGTTACCCTTGGTCTGAGCAGCTGCTAATTGAGTGACCCTCAATGATATCACTCAAGGTTTTGTTGGATAATGGCTAAGAAGCTCCTGGCTGCATTGGCTATCATCACCACAACATGGTTGCAAGACCCTCAGTGATATCACTCCAGGTTTTGTTGGATAACGGCTAAGAAGCTCCTGGCTGCATTGGCTATCATCACCACAACATGGTTGCAAGACCCTCAAGGGCTGTAGAGCCTGTTGTGTGTATGTTTGCATTCCCAGGGCCAATGAATAAGGAAGACCAAAGAATTGATGCCTTTGAATTGTGGTGTTGGCGAAGAATATTGAGTATACCATGGACTGCCAAAAGAATGAACAAATCTGTCTTGGAAGAAGTACAACCAGAGGAGGCGAGGTCAACATGGCGGAGTAGTTAGATGCTTCCTATATCCCTCTTACAACAAAGACCTGGAAAAACAAGTGATTTGATTCTATGTGAATATCTGGGAGCCCTGAACAAGGCAAGGTTAAGAAATCCGTCTGAGTGATATGGGAGAGGGAGACCATTTGGAAGAGGTAAGGAGGGCCAGAGCCCGGCGGCGAAACTGCAGTGCCACAGCCATGCTGGTCCGCAGTGAAGCAGGCAAACAGCTGTGCTGTGCGCGCACTCAAGAAGCAGTTTCCACATTGAGAGAGTCCTCGCAGCAGAGATTCTGCTTGGACACTCCGAACCAGTGAAGAGCAGCTCCCAAGAAGCTAAGATAAGTACATGTGTGCACCCTTCCGCGGGGATTTAAAAAAAAAAAAGCCCATTT
Organism: Dugong dugon; assembly: GCA_030035585.1. Taxonomy (NCBI): domain Eukaryota; kingdom Metazoa; phylum Chordata; class Mammalia; order Sirenia; family Dugongidae; genus Dugong; species Dugong dugon. The sequence continues at coordinate 72,364,191 of CM057460.1, forward strand.
GAGAAAAACCTCTCTCCCTTTTACCTCCTCCCTCCGTGCTCTGCACTGGGAGTCCACTGGGCCGGAAGTAGATCCCAAGAGGCACCCTGACCCATTTTCCTGGCCTTGGAGAGGGAACAAATAAGCTGCTGGCTCCCCTAGGCCAGGAACACAGGGTCAGCACAGCTCCTTTGCTAAGCACAGGTATCAGAGGTCCGCAGACTCTGAGTGCCTTACACCCCTGTATAGACTTGTCAGGACCCATCTCAATAGCGTTAGTACTCACTGCCTCAGTACAACAGGGCAAACATCTGAAGTTTAACCTCAACTGCTTCAGCTGTGAATTGGCAGATTTGTGACCCTCAAAATAGCACTGTCCCTTAAGTAGGCACTTTTATTGAACTGCAGCAGGTGTTTGAGGACTGGTGGTAGCACCTAAAGCTCCTAGTCACCTGCTACAGGAGTCCAAGAAAAAGTGGTGCCCTCAAATCTTTACAGCCAACAGAGTGGGGTGCTCATAGTCTGGCTTCAAAACTCACCTACCTACTCACCCTAGAGAATAAGGACATGCCTTCCTTTCAGACTCTCAGGGGCAGCCGTCAGCCCCCTGCTTGGCTCAGGACGTGATCCCCTACCACAGCCAGAGTCCAGTGCCTGCACCAATCACCCATGCCTCTCTGGGACTGGGGGTTAGAGCCTGCATCACACACTTGGTGACTGACTCCCTGAACACCTGAGCAGAACTCATATAGGAAAATTTAATGGACTCCTGCGTGCACATACTTAGTTACAGAACTAACTACCTGGTGACAGGACGTTAGAGATCCAAAGGTGTCAAAAATCAAACTAGTGTACAAGAGCAGCCTATTTGGACTTATCAAAACAAAACAAAATAAGAAGCTAAGTATCACTAAGCAAACACAAAATAAAATTATAATAAATTATTGATGGCTCAGAGACAATAGTCAGTATCAAGTCACATAAAGAGGCAGTCTATGATGGCTTCAGCAAGCTCCAAAAATAAAGAATAAAAAAATTCTCTGGAGGAAGAGAACTTCTTGGAATTACCAAAGGCAGAATACAAAAGATTAATATACAGAACTCTTCTAGAAATAAGAAAGGAAACTCGACAGGGCACAGAAACAGCCAGGCAACATACAGACACAGTAGTAGCGGAACTTAAAAAAGTTATTCAAGAACATAATGCCAAATTTAATAGGCTGCAAGAATCCATAGAGAGACAGCAATGAGAAATCCAAAAGATTAACAATAAAATTTCAGAATTAGACAACTCAATAAAAAGTCATAGGAGCAGAATTGAGGCAGTAGAATTAGTGACATTGAAGATAAAGCTCTTGATGCCAGCTTATTTGAGGAAAAATCAGATAAAAGAATTAAAAAGAATGAAGAAACTCTAAGAGTCATGTGGGACTCTTATCAAGAGAAATAACCTACGAGTGATTGGAGTACTAGAATGGGGGGGATAGCAGAAAATACAGAACAAATTATTGAAGATACGTTGACAGAAAACTTCCCTGATATCATGAAAGATGAGAAGATATCTATCTAAGATGCTTATCGAACCCCACATAAGGTAGATCCCAAAAGAAAGTCACCAAGACATATTATATTGAAACACCAAAACCAAAGATAAAGAGAGAATTTTAAGAGTGGCTAGGGATAAAAGAAAAGTCATCTACAAAGGAGAGTCAATTAGAATAAGCTTGGACTACTCAGCAGAAACCATGCAGGCTAGAAGGCAATGGGATGACATATTTAAAGGCTTGAAGGAAAATAACTATCAGCCAAGAATTATATATCCTGCAAAACTGTCTCTCAAATATGATGGCGAAATTAGGGCATTTCCACATAAACAGAAGTTCAGGGAATTTGCAAAAACCAAACCAAAATTACAAGAAATACTAAAGGAGTCTTATGGTTAGATAATCAATAGCACCAACTAACAGTGCAAGACTAGAACACAGGACAGAGAAACCAGATATTGACTCAGATACAGAAATGGAAACTACAGCAAAGCTAAAACATTGAAAATATGGAAACAGATATCAATATGTAAAAAATGATAATATTAAAACAAAAAAAGAGTGACTTAAAAAATGGAGACATTGATTTTCTATATGGAGGGGAAGTTAAGGCAATATAAAGTAATAAAAGACTGGTATAAACTTAGAAAAATAGGGGTAAATTTTAAGGTAACCACAAAGGAAGCTAACAATCCTACAAATCAAAACAAAAAAGTAGAAAAACATAAAGACCCAGCAAACACAAAATCTACAACAAAGAAAAAGATGGAAAAATAAAATACATAAAGAAAAACGACTCAGCACAGAATATTGAGGAGAACAAAGAAACTGTGAACAACACACAAAAAGAGATATCAGGATGACAGCAGTAACTCATACGTATCAATAATTATGCTGAATGTAAATAAACTTAATGCACCAATACAGAAACGGAGAATGGCAGATTGGATAAAAAAGCATGATCATCTATATGCTGCCTACAACAGATGCACCTTAGACTTAAAGACACAAACAGGCTAAAACTCAAAGGATGGAAAAAATATATCAAGCAAACAACACTCAAAAAAGAGCAGGAGTGGCAATATTAATCTCTGACAAAACAGACTTTAAAGTAAAATCCACCACAAAGGATAAGGAAGGGCACTATATAATGATTAAAGGTCAGTACACCAGGAGGACATAACTATAATAAATATTTACGCACCCAACAACAAGTCTCCAAAATACATAAAACAAACTCTAACAGCTCTGAAGAGAGAGATAGACAGCTCCACAATAGCAGTAGGAGACTTCAACACACCACTTTCAGTGAAGGACAGAACATCCAGAAAGAAGCTCAACAAAGACACAGAAGAGCTAAATGCTACAATCAACCAACCTGATCTCATCGACATATACCGAGCCCTGCACCCAACAGCAGCCAAGTATACTTTCTTTTCCAATGCACATGGAACATTCTCCAGAATAGACCACATATTAGGCCATAAAGCAAGCCTTAACAAAATCCAAAACATCGAAATATTACAAAGCATCTTTTCTGACCATAAAGCCATAAAAGTGGAAATCAACAATACAAAAAGCAAGGAAAAAAAAAAACCAAACACATGGAAACTGAAAAACACCCTGCTCAAAAACTACTGGGTTATAGAATACATTAAGCATGGAATAAAGAAATTCATAGAATCAAACGAGAGTGAAAACACATCCTACCGGAACCTTTGGGACACAGCAAAAGCAGTGCTCAGAGGTCAGTTTATAGCAATAAATGCACACATCCAAAAACAAGAAAGTCTCATAAAGTATTAACCCTACAACTGGAACAAGTAGAAAGAGAGCAGCAAAAGAAGCCCACAGGTACCAGAAGGAAGGAAATAATAAGAATTAGAGCAGAATTAAATGAAATAGAGAATAGAGAAACAATTGAAAAAGTTAACAAGTCCAAAAGCTGGTTCTTTGAAAAGATCAACAAAATTGATAAACCATTGGCCAAACTGACAAAAGAAAAACAGGAGAGGAAGCAGATAACCCGTATAAGAAATGAGATGGGTGATATCACAACAGACCCAACTGAAATTAAAAGAATCATAACAGATTACTATGAACACTTGTACTCTGACAAATTTGAAAACCTAGAGGAAATGGACAAATTTCTAGAAACTCACTACCTATCTAAATTAACACAAACAGAGGTAGAACAACTAAATAAACCCATAACAAAAGAAGAGATCGAAAAGTTTATTAAAAAACTGCCAACAAAAAAAAAAGCCCTGGCCTGGATGACTTCACTGGAGAATACTACCAAACTTTCTGAGAAGAGATAACACCACTTCTACTAAAGGTATTTCAGAGCATAGAAAAGGACGGAATACTCCCAAACTCATTCTCTGAAGCCAGCATAACCCTGATACCAAAACCAGGTAAAGACACCACAAAAAAAGAAAATTACAGACTGATATCCCTCATGAACGTTGACGCAAAAATCCTCAAAAAAATTTTAGCCTATCAAAAAAATAATTCACCACGACCAAGTGGGATTTATACCAGGTATGCAGGGATGGTTCAACATTAGAAAAACAATCAATATAATCCATCACATAAATAAAACAAAAGACAAGAACCACATGACCTTATCAATCAATGCAGAAAAGGCATTTGACAAAGTCCAACACCCATTCATGATAAAAACTCTCAACAAAATAGGAATAGAAGGGAAATTCCTCAATATAATTAAGGGCATTTACAAGAAACCAACAGCCAACATCATTGAATGGAGAGACTTTGAAAGCCTTCCCCTTGAGAACAGGAACCAGACAAGGATGCCCTTTATCACTACTATTATTCAACATTGTGCTGGAGGTCCTAGCCAGAGCATTTAGGCAAGAAAAAGAAATAAAGGGCATTCAAATTGGTAGGGAAGAAGTCCAAGTATCTCCATTTGCAGGTGATATGAACTTATACACAGAAAACCCCCAAGGAATCCACAAGAAAACTACTGGAAATAATAGAAGACTTCAGCAAAGTTTCAGGATACAAGACAAACATACAAAAATCAATTGGATTCTTTTACACCAACAAAGAGAACCTTGAAGAGGAAATCACCAAATCAGTACCATTTACAATAGCCCCAAGAAGATAAAATACTTAGTAATAAATCTACCAGAGATGTAAAAGATCTTTACAGAGAAAACTACAAGACACTACTGCAAGAAACTAAAAGAGACCTTCATAAGTGGAAAAATATACCTTGCTCATGGATAGGTAGACTCAACACAGTGAAAATACAATTCTACCCAAAGCAATCTACAGATATAATGCAATCCTGATCCAAATTCCAGCAGTATTTTTAATGAGATGGAGAAAAAAATCGCCAACTTCATATGGAAAGGGAAGATGCCTCGAATAAATAAAGCATTACTCAAGAAGAACAAAGTGGGAGGCCTTACACTACCTGATTTTAGAACCTATTATACTGCCATGGTAGTCAAGACACCCTGGTACTGGTACAACAACAGATACATAGACCAATGGAACAGAGTTGAGAATCTAGATATAAGCTCTTCCACCTACGAGCAGCTAATATTTGACAAAGGCCCAAAGTTCATTAATTGGGGAAAAGACAGTCTCTTTAACAAATGGTGCTGGCATAATTGGATATCTATATGCAAAAAACTGAAACAAGACCCATATCTCACACCATGTACAAAAACTAACTCAAAATGGATCAAAGACTTAAATATAAAATCAAAAATGATAAAGATCATGGAAGAAAAAATAGGGACAATGCTAGGAGCCCTGGTACATGGCATAAACAGAATACAAACCATAAGTAACAACACACAAGCACCGGAAGAGAGACTATATAAATGGGAGCTCCTAAAAATCAAACACTTACGCTCATCAAAAGACTTCATCAAAAGAGTAAAAAGACAACCTACAGATTGGGAAAAAATTTTTGGCTACGACAAATCCCATCAGCTTGTAATCTCTAAAATCTACAAGATACTGCAAAACCTCAACAGCAAAAAGACCAATAACCCAATTAAAAAATGGGCAAAGGATATGAACAGGCACTTCACCAGAGAAGATATTCAGGCAGCTAACAGACACATGAAGAAATGCTTACGATCATTAGCCATTAGAGAAATGCAGATCAAAATGCCAATGAGATATCATCTCACCCCAACAAGGCTAGCATTAATCCAAAAAACATAAAATAACAAATGCTGGAGAGGTTGTGGAGAGACTGAAACACTTATACGCTGTTGGTGGGAATGTAAAATGGTACAACCACTTTGGAAGTCGATTTGGCGCTTCCTTAAAAAGCTAGAAATAGAGGTACCATACGATCCAGCTATCCCGCTCCTTGGAATATATCCTAGAGAAACAAGAGCTGTCACATGAATAGATATATATGCACACCCATGTTCATCGCAGCACTGTTCATAATAGCAAAAAGATGGAAGCAACCTAAGTGCCCATCAATGGACGAATGGATAAACTGTGGTATATCCACACAATGTAATATTACACAACAATAAAGAACAATGATGAAGCTGTGAAACATTGTACAACTTGGTGGAAGCTGGAAGTTATTATGCTGAATGAATTTAGTTAGTCACAGAAGGACAAATAGTGTATAAGACCACTATTATAAGAACTGAAGAAAAGGTTTAAACACAGAAGAAAACATTCTTTGATGGTTATGGGGGTGGGGAGGGAGGGTAAGTGTTATTCACTAAGTAGATAGTAGATAAGAATCATCTTAGGTGAAGGGAAGGACAGCACACACTACAGGGGAAGCCAGCACAACTGGACTAAACCAAAGCTAAGAAGTTTCCGCAAGACAATCAAATAGTTTGAGAGACAGAGTAGCAGGGATGCGGGGTCTGGGGACCATGCTTTCGGGGGACAGCTATGTCAGTTGGTATAACAAACTTATTAAGAAAATGTTCTGCATCCTACTTTGGTGAGTGGCATCTGGGGTCTTAAAAGCTTGCAAGCGGCCATCTAAGATGCATCAGTTGGTCCCAACCACTTGGAGTAAAGGAGAACGAAGAACACCAAAGCCACAAGGAAAGTATTAGCCCAAGAGACAGAATGGGCCACATAAACCAGAGGCTTCATCAGCCTGAGACCAGAAGAACTAGATGGTTCCCCTCTACCACCAATGAATGTCCTGACAGGGAACACAACAGAGGGTCCCTGATGGAGCAGTAGAATGATGGGATGCAGAACTCAAATTCTAGTAAGAAGACCAGACTTAATGGTCTGAATGAAACTGGAGGCGCCCTGGAAAGCATGGCACCTGGTCTCTCTATCAGCCCAGAACTAGAACAATTTCCGAGGCCAACTCTTCAGACAGGGTTGGACTGGACTGTGGGACATAAAGTGATACTTGTGAAGAACGTGCCTCTTAGTCAAGTAGATACAATAGACCAAAGGGGTGGCTTCTGTCCAGAGGTGAGATGGGAAGGCAGGGAGGGTTAGGAGCTGGCTGAATGTTCATGGAGAATTGGGGGTGGAGGGGAGGAGTGTGTTGTCGCAGAATGGGGTGGGCGGTTGGGGTCTCATAACAATGTATGTAAAAAAAAAAAAAGAAATTCTGTATGGGAGATTAACTTGAAATGTAAACTTCATTTATCTACAACAATAAAAAAAAAAAAAAAAAAGAATTACAATCAGAATGCTCCTTAGAAGCAAGGATGGCGAGACTACGTCTCACATACTTTGGATATGTTATCGGGGGGATCAGTCCTGGGAGAAGGACATCATGCTTGTTAAAGTAGAGGATTAGTGAAAAAGAGGAAGACTCTCAGCGAGATGGATTGACACAGTGGCTGCAAGAATGCCCTCAAGCATAACAGCAATTATGAGGATGGCTCAGGACCTGGCACTGTTTTGTTCTGTTGTACATAGGGTCACTGTGAGTGGAAACCGACTTGATAGCACCTAACAACAAGAACAGAAGAACAGGAGTATTCCACACATTTCAGTAGTTTTTGATAGATTCTCCACTAATGATGGAAAAAATGCTTTGAACCATTGGGGCTAGGTTCTTCTGACAGTCCATGGTATAGTCAATATTCTTTGTCAACACTATAATTCAAAGGCATCGATTCTTCTTCCGTCTTCAGTACTCATTGTTCACCTTTTGCACGCATATGAGGCAACTGAAAATACCATGGATTGGGTCAGGCACACATTAGTCCTCAAAGTGACATCTTTGCTTTTCAACATTTTAAAGAGGTCTTTTGCAGCAGATTTGCCCAATGCAGTAAACACATCATTTGATTTCTTCACTGCTGCTTCCATGGGAGTTGATTGTCCATCCAAGTAAAATAAAATCCTTGACAACTTCATTCAATCTTTTCTCTGTTTATCACAATGTTGTTTATCGATCCAGTTGTGAGGATTTTCGTTTTATGTTGCTGTGTAATCCATTCTGAAGGCTGTAGTCTTTGATCTTTATCAATCAGTGCTTCAAGTTTTCCTCTGCAAGCAAGGTTGTGTCATCTGAATATTGCAGGTTGTTAATGAGTCTTCCTGCAATCCTGTTGCCGTGTTCTTCTTCATATAGTCCAGCTTCCCAGATTATTTGCTCACCATACAGACTAAGAATTGTGAAAGGATACAACCCTGACACGCATCTTTCCTGATTTTAAACCACACAGTATCCGCTTATTCTGTTTGAACAAGTGCCTCTTAGTCTATGTATAGGTTCTGCATGAGCATAATTAAGTGTTCTGGAATTCCCATTCTTCACAGTGTTATCCGTAACTTGTTATGATCCACACAGTTGAATGCTCTTGCATAGTCAATAAAATACAGGTAAACATCTTTCTGTTATTCTCTGCTTTCAACAAAGATCCATCTAACATCAGCAATGACATCCCTCGTTCCACATCTTCTTCTGAATCCAGCTTCAATTTCCGGTAGTTCCTTGTTGACGTACTACTGCAACTGTTTTTGAATTATCTACAGCAAAATTTTACTTGTGTGTGATATTAATGATATCGTTTGATAATTTCCCCATTCTGTTGGTCGTCTTCCTTTGTAACGGGCACAGATATAGATCTCTTCGAGTCAGTTGGCCAGGTAACTCTCTTCCAAATTTCTTGGCGTAGACAAGTGAGCACTTTCAGCACTGCACCTGTTTGTTGAAACATCACAATTGGTATTCCATCTATTCCTGCAGGCTTGTTTTTTGCCAGTGCCTTCAGTGTAGCTTGGAGTTCTTCCTTCAATACCAGTTCTTGATCATATACTACCTCCTGAAATGGTTGAACATCGACCATTTCTTTTCAGTACAGTGACTCTGTGTATTCCTTCCATCTTCTTTTGATGCTTCCTGCATAGTTCAATTTTTTGTCCATAAAATCTTTCAGTATTGCAACTTGAGGCTTGAATTTTTTCTTTGGTTCTTTCAGCTTGAGAAATGCTGAGCGTGTTCTTCGCTTTTGGTGTTCTCCCTCTAGGTCTTTGCATGTTTCATTATAATCTTTTACATTGTCTTCCCAAGCTGCCCTTTGAAATCTTCTGTTCAGCTCTTCTACTTCATTATTTCCTTCTTTTACTTTAGCTACTCTATGTTCAAGAGCAGCTTTCAGAATCTCTTCTGACATACATTTGGGTCTTTTCTTTCTTTCCTGTCTTTTTAATGGTCTTTTCATTTCTTCAGGTATGATGTCTTTGATGTCATCCCACAGCTCATCTGGTCTTCGTTCATTAGCGTTCAATGCATCAAATCTATTCTTCAGCTGGTCTCTAAATTCAGGTGGGATATACTCGAGGTCATACTTTGACTCTTGTGGACTTGTTCTAATTTTCTTCAGCTTCAACTTGAACTTGCTTATGAGCAATTAATTGTCTGGTCTGCAGTTGGCCCCTGTCCTTCTTCTGACTGATGCTATTAAGTTTCTTCATTGTCCCATTCCACAGATATGGTGATTTGATTCCTCTATATTCCATCTGACAAGGTCTACATCAGCCACCATTTACATTGTTGAAAAAAGATATTTGAAATGAATAAGTCATTGGTCTTGCAAAATTCTACCATGTTATCTCCAATATCATTTGTATCACCAAGGCTATGTTTTCTGATTACCTATCCTTTTTTTGTTTCGAGCTTTCACATTCCAATCACCAGCAATTATCAGTACATCTTGATTTCCTGTTTGATCGATTTCAGACTGCAGAAGTTGGTAAAAATCTTTAATTTGTTCATCTTTGGCATTAATGACTGGTGTGTAGATTTGAATAATAGTTGTATTAACTGATCTTCCTTGTAGGTATAGAGATATTATCCTATCACTGACAGCATTGTACTTCAGGATAGATCTCAAAATGTTCTTTTTGATGATGAATGCGATGCCATTTCTCTTTAATTTTTCATTCCTGGCATAGAAGATCATGCGATTGTCAAAGTCAAAATGACCAATACCAGTCCATTTTAGCTCACTAATGCCTAGGATATCAATCTTTATGCATTCCATTTCATTTTTGATGATTTCCATTTTTCCTAGATTGATACATTCCACATTCTGATTATTATTGGAAGTTTGCAGCTGTTTCTTCTCATTTTGAGTCGTGCCACACCAGCAAGTGAAGGTCCCGAAAGCTTTACTCCATTCACATTATTAAGGTTAATTCTGCTTTGAGGAGGCAGTTCTTCCTCAATCCTGTTTTGAGAACATTTCAACCCGAGGGGTTCATTTTCTGGCACTATATCAGACAATATTTCATCGCCATTGTAAGGTTTTCACTGGCCAACTTTTTAGTAGATCATCAGGACCTTCTTCCTAGTTTGTCTTAGTCTGGAAGCTCCACTGAAACCTGTCCACCATGGGTGATCCTGCTAGTATTTGAAAAACTGGTGGCATAGCTTTCAGCATCACAGCAACAAGCAAGCCACCATAGTACAGCAAGCTGACCAACGAGTGATGGCATTACACTTGGTAGTTAGGATTTCACAAAATGGAGGATAATTACATCAGGTCATATAATGGAGGACAACCATACAATATTGATAATCATGGCCTAGGTAAGTTGACACATATTTTAAGGGGACAAAATTCAATCTATGACAGTCCCCAACCACAATTTTGAGTGAAACTCTATCTGATGTGGTAAATTACAATAAAACAGATTATTTGAAACTATAATTGTAGTATGTCTGTTTCATGTTCCTAGTTTATAATAAAACTCTTTTTAAAGCTGTTGACTGATGGTGCATTAAGGAAATTTCCTCCCTCTCCTGAGAGTGCATTGCAATGAATACACAATACCCAGCATCTAATGAGTGTCTAATGTATTAACAAGAAGTTGTATGTCACTTGAAGTCTCTTCCAATAGGAACCACATGAGCCATAGATTATTTCACTCTGCCATCCATCTGTCACTCAGATGCTTTACCTAGATTTTCAAATAGCAACATGTGAAGATAAACAGTCCTCTCTGTTTACCGGCATGTAGAAGACTAATGTTCTCTCTTTCCTTCTACTTTTTTTTTTTTTTTTTTTTTGCTATCCAGCTATATGTTCCTGTGAGGTCTCCCCAGCTAACTCACAAGTAATTTCATGTATGGAAAGAAGACAGATAAAAGTAACTGGATTTTGTGTATGTAATTGCATTTCACTTTCTCCTCTGAGTCCCTATCTGTTGAATCCAAATGGAATATAAACTCTTTGAATTCATTAGTAAGTTCACATGGTGGCCATCTGTTGCAGCTATAGTGAGTGGCTCACTCAACTCCATTCCAATACCCTTGTAGCATACTTTACATCAATGGCTCCATGGTTGACAGACTAGCAACTTCAAGATCCCTTCAAAACTCATTAAAAATTCAAATTCTGAAACCCCACTCCAGACCCACTGAATAAGAAATTCTGGAGGTAGGCCTTATCAGTCTGGGTTTTAAAAAAATCCTCCAGGTAATTCTGATACTGCTAAAAAGTCTGAGAACCACTGCCTTGAATCTTTGCTGTTTTAAGTGTAGTCTGTGGATGAGCAGCATCAGCATAACCTGAGAGCTTGTTAGAAATGCAGAATATTGGGCCCCAACTCAGACCAACTGAATCAGATTCTGCATTTTTATAAAACACCTAAATTATTCGTATATACAGTAAAGTTTGAGACGCAATACCTTGCATCTCTAATCCAACACTGACTGCACATTAAAATTACCTGTGGTGTTCTCAAAACCCCCTAAGATTTTGATTTGTCATTTGGTGTCGCCTGGGTATTTGGATTCAGAACGCTCCCCTTGTTGTTGTTAGTTGCCACGGAGTCATCTCCAACTCATAACAACCTTATGTATAACAGAACAAAATATTGCCCAGTCTTCTGCCAACTTCACAATCCTTGATATTTTTGAGATCATTGTTACAACTATTGTGTCAATCCATCTTATTGAGGGTTTCCCTCTGTTTCACCGACCTTCTACTTTACGAAAGATGATGTCCGTTTTTAGCAATTGGAAAAGCTCCCCAGGTAGTTCTAATATGCGGCAAAGTTTGAAAACCACTTCCTTAAGTCATGCTGGAGACTGGAAGCTGAATATCACATTTCTCAGCTGGCTTATGTCTTCAAATGACCTAGCTTTATCCAAGCACACGTATCTGAGCATGATCTGGAAGGCATAAGCTAAGCAGAGTCTGACCCTGTGTTGACAAACACAATCATGGGTTCCCTGCAGCCGCATCTCAGGGGTCCCAGTGTTCATCCGTAGCTTCACGGGGGTCAAGAGATGGGGTATCCAAGTTGCTGAGATGGATCTCAGCAGAGGGGCAATGACCTAGAGCTGCAATTGGAACAGAAGTTCCCTAATTTCCTGAACACCTGATCATGGTGGAGATAGTAGCTTGTCTGGTGAGCCACTTCTGTAGGGTTGTTCTCAAAGACATCCATGCAAAGCCAGCCTAGAATCCTTGCAATCATTTTGTAAGCATTTAATTCTCTGAATTAGATCCTTTTCCTCTTTAAACAGCAAGAGTGGTTTCGATTATCTGCTACTGAACTCTGACTGACACACATCTGTAAGATATAAATTTGTGTCCATGTCAATCATTGTTTGTTCATGAATTGACTGAATTAGCCTAGTTCTGTGTAATATGATCCCCTTTCTTTCCATTTAAGAATTGTATTTCTGTCATCAGAAATAAAAATTAGTCATAAGAAATGACTATGCAATCCAAACTTATGATCCTAGTTAAGAACAATTCTTTTTCTAAATAGTATCCCCACCCTTCCCACAGTCTACATCCCACCCAGGCTTGAGAGATCAAGTCGTACCTGTGATGATTATAAAATCTTGTCTACTGACATTTGTCCCATCCAGGTTGTAAAAGCCTCTCCTTTTTGCAAAGGCACAATGATTCCTTCATTGCTTGGCTAGGAAACAAAATAAAATGAAAAAATTTGTTTCCATTTGTTTCTGAAGTCAAAAACAAGCATGAGTTTTATCCTACAGGTTCACATATTTCCTTCATACCCACCAAAAAGAACCAAATTTAGTGTGTATATATACATATACATATATGTTGTTGTTAGGTGCTGTTGAGTTGCTTCTGACTCAAAGTGACACTATGTACAACAGAATGTAAACGCCGCCTGGTCCTGCGCCATCCTCATAATCATGTATATATGCATAGGAGTGTGTATGGGTGTGTATGCGTATGTGTATATAGGAGTCCCTGGGTGGTGCAAATGGTTAACATGCTCGGCTGCTAACTGAAAGGTCAGAGGCTTGAGTACACCCAGAAATACCTCAGAAGAAAGGCCTAAAGACCTGGTGATCTACTTCTGAAAAAATCAGCCATTAAGAACCCTACAGAGCCCAGTTCTATTCTGAACATATACGGGGTTGCCATGAGTTGGAACTGACACACCGGCAACTGGTATATCTATCTATCTAGATCTGTATATATAAATATATGTGTGTGTATTTGTGTGCGTGTAGGTAATTTTTCTCCAAACGCTGCTCTGCGATGACTAAACTCTTCTATGTTAATTAGGCTTCTCTGATTTTTAAAGACTGTTTCTACACACAAAGGGTAACAGTAGCTTTTGGTGTTAGGAACCGACGGTCCAGTAAGGAGGCAGGTAGGAAGACAGAAAGCAGAGAAAAGGTGAGGCTGACAGGGAGACTGAGGAAGAGGATGGGCCCCAGGAAGATCAAAGTGGTCCCAGAGTTCGTGCTCGCATGAGATAGAAGTTACTATAGGCACCCACACTCTTTAAAATACAACTTTTAATCTTCCATGTTTTAAATTTTTTTAATATTCTCTTCCATCTTGGTACTTGGACGTTATTAAAGCATTCACAAAAAGCTGTTTAGGTGGAATCTCCTGCATAGGGACTAGTGATTTTCACATTTCACGCAGTGACTCTTGTTATAAAGAAGTAGAGCAGCCAGAGTCAAGGGTCTCCCTTAACAGTACTGTCTCAAGGGCTTTTGCAGATTATCTCACTGCCTACCCCAAACTGAGCATCATTTACCAAAAAAGGAGGCAGGGTAGGTAGCTGAAGACAATCTCTTACTTGTCTCTCCCAAGTAAGGAAACTCCTTCCCCTCTACTTTTGATCTTTCTTTGAAAATCATCTTGAAGAGTAGCACCCATGATTTGACAGCTTTATTTCCTTATGGTGTGGGTAATATGCAGCTAGACTTGTCCTTACAAGGAAGGTAGAAGAAGAGACTTGGCAGCCTAGATTGAACTAAGACAAATGTAATCTCTTTGAAGCCAGGATTCTCCCTGCATATATAAGCATTAAAGACTATCTTAGTGTACAGTGAGGTGGAGCTACCACATGGAGGTCAACATGGCCTCAGGCATATAAGCTTCACTTATACTTTCCTATAGATTGTGTATTTAAAAGATTTCATTTGTTGTTGGGTTTACGCATTTTTCTTTCACTGGTTGTGGTAGTTTGTGGTTTCCCTTTTAACTTTGCAAAACTTCGGTACAAAGGAAATTCTGGAATACCAAAACATTTTCCGAATAATTTCAAAATGAACTGTATCCCCAACTAATTTGATTTGTAGGAAATAAAGAACAAAGGCTTGTTAACAGAAAGCTTTAAAATATGATATAATTACTTACACGTGCAAACATGTTTAAGCGTGGGTTCTCAATGAAGGCATATCATGCAATACTTTCATCCTCTAACTGTTGCCCATCTGAAAAAAAAAAAATCCTGCACTATATGCAGGTGTGATTATACAGCTAACTGCCAATTCTGACTGGCTCGAGGATCCTTTTGAAAATGTCCACATGGGTATGAATGTCGGATTTGGCAGTCAAATTATAGAGCCCCATGTATTCCTTTTAAATACTGTGTTACTGAAGCAGAATATTGTTGTCCCCCCCTCACCCCCAAATATATTTCAAAAGATTATTTTGTTTTTTAAACTGGCGATTGTATTTCCTAACTGTTTTTGAATATCAGGATAAACTTGGTTCTGACTTTCATCACACAGCTTTGGTCCAAATATCTCACTAACAATGTCAATAAAATAATAATTTTTTTTTTTTTTTGTGCATAAGCAAAAGATGAGTCAGAAACTGGCCTCTGTGGTGACCTGGTGTTTTTGAATGCGTGTACAATGAAGGGGGTGGGAGGAGCCATGGCGTCACAGCTACCCTGGGTAGCACCCAGAGGCTGCCACCTGCCCTCCGGAGACATAGTTTACAGGAGAAGGACACTGGGACAGAATAGAGGGAGAGGAAGATGTCTCCTAGATTCTTGACATTTTGTATCGCAAACACATCTGTCACTCCCAGGAGAACAAGACTCAGCAGCAACCTGCTATCAGCACTGCTGTGGGAAAGTGCCGTAAATATCGTAGTAATGATTTCCCCTTGCCCTGATTTAAAGTACTGGGTAGTATTCAGGAAACTCCAGACTACTGGTCGTCTTTTGAAATGACTTGTGTGGCTGATAGAGTTTAGGTTCGCCTTGTCTAATGTGTTATGCAGGACTTCCCTCCTGAAGACACAAACATCTGCAATGCAGCCCTAATGCAGCTCGCTGGGCAGGCCTCCCACCCTGACTACTGCGTGGTTGACGGGAAGTAACTCACTCTGTCCCATAATAGACTCTGCATAGCATGTGTAGGTGGCTCAGGCATGGGGTGGGGTAGAAGAAAGGAGATGGTGTTTTTATAGTGCCTGGCACAGCCCTGGGTGTAAGGGAGCTATGTGATGGTATTTGTGGTGATGATTCAGCAGTTAAGTTGCCAAGTGGTCCAAGATTTCCAACATCACCTAGAGAGGTGACATATACAGTTACCATGAACGTTTTAGAGGAAATGCCCCGTAAGCCAAGGTGGAAGGAAAACCCAACAGTTGTGTGACTTCTCATAACTTTTAAAATATGTTTAAGTATGAGCAGTAACAGTAAAGCAAGGCCACAGGATTAACGCAGTAGCCCCAAATTTTCTAGCCTGGCCTGAGGGTGAATTCCCTGGAGGCAAAGTCTCTCTGAATGACCTACCCCATGTGCTATTTCCTTATATAGCAACAGCTTAAGAATATGTCTAGCTTACATATTTTATTTCACTTGAGCTTCACAAAAATAAATAGACATGACTAATTAAAAAAAAAAGAAAACAGTTGTGGTTGAGCTGAGCCCACTCATGGAAATCCCATATGTGCTCAGGATAGAACTGTGCTCCATAGTGGTTTTTTTTTTTTTTTAATATTTCATTATATTTTTGGTGAAAGTTTATACAGCAAATTATATTTGCTTTTAACAATTTCTATACATATTGTTCAGTGACATTGGTTACATTTTTCACAATGTGTCAATTTTCTCATTATTTCTATTCTGGTTGTTCCATTTCCATTAATCTAGTTTCCCTACCCCTCACCCCTTACCTTCTTGTTTTTGCTTTAGGGTAACTGTTGACCGTTTCGTCTCGCATAGATAATTTTTTAAAGGAATGCAGTACTTGTGGGTGATGTTGTTTATTTCATGAACCCATCTTTTATTTACCTGAAAAGTGACTTCTGGGAGTAGTTTCAGTTCAAAGTTTAAAAGTATCTCAGGGTGATAATCTTGGGGTTCCTCTAGTCTCAACTGGTGCAGTAACTCTGGCCTTTTTTAAGATTTTGAGTTTTGTTCTGTATTTTTTTCCCATTTTATCTGGGACCATCTACTGTGTCTCTGGTCAGAACAGTTGGTAGAAGTAGCTGGGCACCATCTAGTTATTCTGGTCTCAGGGCTGATGAGGCTGTGTTTCCTCTAGACTATTAACCATATACACTAGTTTCTTCCCTGAGTCTTTAGTTTCCTTCTTTCTCTTTTGATCAGGACAAGTAGACACCAATAATTGCGTCTTAGATGGCTGCTCACAAGGCTTTGAGGCCCAGATGCTACTTATCAAGTAGGATGTAGAACATAGATTTTATGAACTCTGTTATGCCAGATTGATCAAGTTGTCCCCCAAAACTATGGTCCTAGCCTTCAAACCCAGTAAACCAGTCTCCTGAGTTGTTTGGTTATGTCTAAGAAGTAACCCCCCATGTGCTTTATTATATATATGAATATATACTCTGCACACACTTGCATGTGTATACCTATGCCTACAGATACACCTATACATGCACAGATATATATCTTCCTACACACATTTATGCATACATATTTACCTATGTAACCACATACATGGAGAAAATATTGAAGTTTTCGAGGATTTCATTTTATTTGGACCCACAATCAATGCCCATGGAAGCCGCAGTCAAAAAATCAAATGATGTATTGCATTGGGAAAATCTGTTGTAAAAAATGTCTTTAAAGTATTATTATTAAAAAGCAAAGATGTCACTTTGAGGACTAAGGTGTGCCTGACCCAAGCCATGGTATTTTCAATAGCCCCATGTGCACGTGAAAGCTGGACAATGAATAAGAAGACCAAAGAAGAATTGACACATTTGAATTATGGTGTTGGCAAAAAATATTGAATATTCCATGGACTGCCAGAAAAAGGAATAAGTCTGTCTTGGAAGAAGTACAGCCAGAATGCTCCTTAGAAGCGAGGATGGTGAGACTTCATCTCATGTACTTTGGACATGTTATCAGGAGAGACCAGTCCCTGGAGAAGGACATTCTGCTTGATAAGGTAGAGGGTCAGTGAAGCAGAGGAAGACCCTCAAGGAGTTGGATTGACACAGTGGCTGCAACAATGGGCTCAAGCATAACAAGTGTGAGGATGGGGCAGATGGGGCAGTGTTGTACATAGGGTCTCTATGAGTCGGAATCGACTTCACAGCAACTAACAAGAACAACCACTCACATATTGTTGGTTGTTATTGCTGTTGTTGCGACTTTGTATATGCTATAGCATTGACCAAAAGCCTCCCTTGGTCCTGTATACTTCTTAGTGTCATCATTAACCTTTGTCCAGCTGTGCACACTTCACCCACATTCGATACTGTCTTTCCCATCACCAAAAATAACAAGTGCCTACGATCTAGAGAAGGAGCCCTGGTAGCACAGTGGTTAAAGCACTTGGCTGCTAACTGAAAGGTCAGTGTTTCTAACCTACCAGCTGCTCTATGGGAGAAAGATGTGGCAGTCTGCTTCTGTAAAGATTACAGACTTGGAAACCCTTTGGGACAGTAATACTCTGTCCTTTGGGGTTGCTATGAGTCAGAATCTACTCAATGGCAACAGTTTTTTTGTTGTTTGTTTTTTTTTCTATATAGAGGGTGATTCCCCCTTTCTCCCCCTCTCATCCTTGGTAACCACCAGTGAATGTTTATTTCTGCATGTATACCTATTCTTATATTTTTATAAAAGTGGGATCATACAATATTTGTCCTTTTTCAACTGACTTCTTTCACTCAGTATAACGTCCTCCAGATTCATCCACGTTATGTTTAGAGAACTCATCATTATTCTTTTTAGCTGCGTAGTATTTCATTGTATGTATATAAGCCTAAAAACCAAACCCATTGCAGTCGAGTCAATTCTGACTCCTAGAAACCCTATAGGACAGAGCAGACCTGCTCCATAGAGTTTCCAAGGAGCGACGGTTGGATTTGAACTGTGGACCTTTTCGTTAACAGCTGAACGTTTAACCACTCCATTGATAAGCACTTAGATTGTTTCCATCTTTTTGCTATTGTGATTAGTGCTGCAACGAACAGAGGTATGCGTATGTCCATGTCACTTCTGTTAGGTCTCTTGGTAGTATATTCTTAGGAGTGGGATTGATGGATCATAAGGAGGTTCTATTTCTAGTTTTTTAAGGAAGCACCATACTGTTTTCCATAGTGGTTGTGCCATTTTACATTTCCATCAGCAGTGTTGAAGGGTTCCAATCTCCCCACGTTCTCGCCAGCATTTGTTGTTTTCTGTTTTTTTGATCACTGCCATTTTAGCTGGGGTGAGATGATATCATATTGTAGTTTTGATTTGCATCTCTCTAACAACTAATGATAGTGACCATCTTTTCATGAGTTTGTTGGCTGCTTGATGCCCTCTTTGATGAAATGTTTGTTCATATCTTTTACCCACTTTTTAATGGATTTGTTTTTTTGTTGTTGATGCCATAGGGTTTTCAATGGCTGATTTTTCTGAAGTAGATTTCCAAGCCTTTCTTCTGAGGCTTCTCTGAGTGGATTCGAACCTCCAGCTGTTCAGTTAGCAGCTGAGGGCCTTAACTGCTTACATCACCCAGGAACATAACATGTCCCAAATTAAACTAATCTTCCCTCCAAGTCTGTGGCATAGCCCAGTTAACAGAAACGCCAGCCTTCCTGTTACTCATGTTGAAAACATCAGTGTCTTCCTCGAGTCTGTGAGTTTCCAAATGTAGTTTCCACCATTATGATGCAAGAGTGTATCTGAGGGAAAAGCATTAGAAGCATTAGGTGGCGATCATCTCTCTACAGTTTGACTGCACTGGTGTCTGACTGTGAGTTTTGCAAATGTGGCTTGGTTACATCAAAGTCCTGAAAGACTTCAACAATATTTGACCTTTCCACAGAATATACTTCAACCTTGCCCTGATCTATTCGTTCTTTCCTTGTCCTAAGTCTTTTTTCCCCTAAACTCTTTACTTAAGTGATGTTGGCCTTCTTCTTGCATTTTTTCTTCTTACTCCTTTTAAAACTACTTTTAAAATTATCTGCAGGAATAAGATCAGGAACATGTGAAGAATGTCTGCTGTCACCACTTCTATTCAACATTGTACTGGAGACTCTAACCAGTTCAGTAAGACTAAAAATAAGATTTTCCTTTTCTTTTTCTTCATAAAACTTACTGGATCCCAAGACCCCGGTTTGGCTGAGGACCCTCACTCCTAGTGGGAACTTTACCACTTATGCTTCATCTGTTCTGCTCTGGTTGATGAGCAATTCCACTTATGTTCCTCTTTAGCAACATTCCTTGCGTATCTTTCCATTATATATGGTTAAATTGGGTGGGAAGTTTAGCAAAATTACTGCAAAGGGAATTTCATTTGACTGGGTTTTTCTTCTTTATTAAAATATGACACACGTTGGAGCTTCACACTTTTCCTTTATTATCTTTACCCTGAAGGTCACATCAGTATGACTTCATTTGAGCCTTGATTTTCTATATTTCACATGGGAGAGTAAAGGAGATTGTCATAGGAAACAGTCTGTCAGTATTTTCAGTACTGGGTAGTCAAAGTCCTTTGCTCTGCTAGGTTTACTGTGGAAATGACCAAAGAAAGACTCTTCCTAAACTAAAAAAAAAACAACAAAAAAAATAACACTTACTATAAAAATCTAAACCTTAGCTCTTTTGAAATATTATTTCAGGTAGTGAAAAGTTTATCCTGGCTTTTTTTCTCACATTAAATTAACTAAAATATTGTAATAACAATTTAAGTGCTTGCTGTTGGGTAGGCACTGAGGGAAATAGCATGTGGCATTTGCCTCTTGGGTAACTTTGGGCAAATTAATTGGCCCCTCTGTATGCTTTAAGGAACCCTAGCGGCGCAGTGGTTAAACGCTTGACTGCTAACTGAAATGTTAATTGTTCAGAGGAAGAGAGATGTGACAGTCTGCTTCTGTAAAGATTACAGCTGTGGAAACCCTATGGGGCGGTTCTACCCTGTCCTATAGGGTCGTTATCAGTCAGAATTGACTTGATGGCAATGGGTGGGTGTGCCTTAGTTTTCCCGTATTTCAATTAGGGATGAATGGTTTCTTGAAGAAATGGTTCACATAAAAGAAGTTTCTGCTCCATATCCGAGTCTTAATTTCTTCTTCAGTAGCGCATGAGATAGCAAAGCTTCTAGATTTAAAACTCTTTCAAAACAAAACGATTAATTAATAAAATGTTAATTCAATGCTACCTAATATTTGATTCAGGCAGAAGAAAGTAAATAACATGTGTATGTCAGAAGCATAACACACACGCAAAAATTAACATCTATGAACCCATCACTAACTGTTGATGTTACATACATGCTCCCCAA
The DNA here is from genome assembly GCA_030035585.1 of Dugong dugon. Taxonomy (NCBI): domain Eukaryota; kingdom Metazoa; phylum Chordata; class Mammalia; order Sirenia; family Dugongidae; genus Dugong; species Dugong dugon. Next base: position 72,385,167 of record CM057460.1, read on the forward strand.
TCCCTTTTCCTGCATACCCCACTGGCAAGAGGGAACCACTCTTCTGAATTTTGGATTTTTATTCTCTTGCTTTTTTTCCAGTAATTTCACCACATATGTACATGTTAGTAAACAACATATTATTTAGCTTTCCTTATTTAGAGGATTAAGAAAATAAATTAATCATTCTATACATTGTCTTTAGCAACGTGCTTATTTCATTTTTCATTATGTGTCTAAGATTCCCCCATAATTTTGTCTATAGTTATAGTTCATTCATTCACACTGCTGAATGATATTTTATCATTTGAATAGTCTACATTTTTGCTATCCATTCTCCAGCTGATGGATGAAATGGTTTGTTTTTTCTTTCACAAACAATACAGCTGTGAACATTCTTGTGCATGACTTCTATTTTATCTGTGCAAGCATTTCTCTCCTAATAGTGGAATTTCTGGGTCATGGAGTAAATATTAGAGTATGTATTAGCATAACTTTAGAAGATGATGCCAAATTATTTGCCCAAGAGACTGCACAGGAAATTCTTCATAAAGCAGGTGTTATGTGATTTAGTGCAATATTTATATTGTTTTCCACAAACTGGTCAAATGGAAAATGGTGCTTGTTTGATACAAGCTTCTTTGCATCTAGCTTCTTGTTGGTCCACCTGCAGTTGATGCCAAACAAATCGAATCCTGAGGACAATACTGGCAAGAAAAGTGCCTATGTCCTCAGCCTCTGTCTTTCTGAACTTCCTGCCCTTAGGCTCCTGGTGACTTTCTGCTCTTAGCCCTTTTGGATATGAAACTGGTTATGCATCCTGTTCTTGATTGTTCCCTGTTTATAGTTTCCCTGGTATTTGTGGGCGGTGAAGGATGATGTGTCCCAAATCCCTGGTTTCTTTCAGAACACAGATGTTACCTGCACACAATCATTAGCAAAATCTCATTCCTGCTTTCCTTTGTATTTTTGCTTAATCTTTCTCTTTCTTCTAATAAATGTGGATGCATGTTATGTCTTCTGACTCTGTGGGTAATATTTTAGTTAATGTGACGTGATATTCTATATCCACTTAACCACATTGTGTAGTCCCTGGGTAATGCAAACAGTTAACACACTCAGCTGCTAACCAAAAGGCTGGAGGTTTGAGTCCACTCAGAGGCACCTCAGAAGAAAGGCCTGGCAATCTACTTCCAAAAAATCAGTGATTGAAAAACCTGTGGAGTACAGTTCTATTCTGACACATATGGGGTCACCATGAGTTAGAATCAACTTGACAGCAACTGCTAACTGTTAACCTTTTATATGATTAGTCATAAAATAAATATCTCCTGAACATTTACTTTCCTATGGGTACTGTAGCTACAAAGATAAACACAGCATAGAGTGGACAGATAATAATCAGGTGCCTGAAGCATGGTGTGATGAGTCCTACATGGAGCTATATAGACACAGGATGTAAGGGAACACAGCAAAAACGTTACAAACTCTAGTGGAAAGAGTCAGAAAAGAGACCACAGAGGTGGCAACATTTTAGTTGCACCTCAGCGACTGAGTTTGCCATCTGAAGAAACGCAAGAAGGCATGGAGAACAAATGAGAATTCCAGTGGCAGCTGGTTGTGAAAGCCCTGGGTTGCTGGAATGCATTCCATTTGAAGCCATGAGCTCCTACTGTGCAAGTAAGCTGTGCAGAAGTGAAATGGGATTAAGAGAAATTTGAATGAACAATCTTTGCTCTTCTGTTGGTCTTTGGAGAAGAAGGAGCAGTTCTGCCCAGGAGAATCAAAAGCTGACTTGGCAGAAGCTGTCTCATGCTGTGGGTCGTTCTGACCCTGTGATTTTACAGTGTGACCTGTCACACTAGGAGTGTGTCCTGCTAGAACCCATGCACTTGGCTCTCACACCACCAGTGTGTAATGAGCTGAGATCAGAGGCTGTTGTCAGAGGGGCCTTTGGAGAATAGAAATGCCAACGCTGTTCTTTGTGCTAACAGACAAATGGAACATGTAAGAATGGAAACCCCGAACATACACTCTGCTCAGTACTTTCCCTACTGTTCCCCACTAAACATTTAACAAGCACTTCCCCCAAGTTGAGCTGATTGATTGGTGTTTCATCCGCTTCTGGCCCCTGTTCCCTAAGGAGAAGAGGGTGGGTGAAAATAAGCAAATAAAAGAAAATAAGTTTACTACCTGAATGCTGGAAAGTGGTTTATGCCTTAAAATTAGATTTGTGGAGTTAAGGCTTTTATCTTTACTTCCTAGATTTGCCTGTGGTGATTAACATTTTGTTACTGATTTATTTCCTGCACTTTCATGCAGAGGGACATAGAAGCTTTTACTTTCAAAAACCTGAATTCTAACTTGTCTCAAGTGCAAAAATAAGTTGGTGGTCTTCCACTCTTTTCCTCCTGAGCACTTGGCCTTGCTCAAGTAGATGCAACAGTTTGACTCTGTCTAGGAAAGACTGGGGTCGTAAGGAGATACAGTATGTCCTGCATTTGCTTCCCCCAGTGTGTCCACCACCCTTCTCTGGCCTCTGTTTTTAAAACCTCGTGCCCTTATGCCACCAACAGTCCTTGAGATAGACTTAATGGGTGAGTAAAGGCTGCTGAACCCTGAAAGCTCAGGTGAGGCAGGTGAGCAGGTGAGTATTAACAATTTCTTCCCCAGCAGTTTCTTCCATTGGTTACCTGCAAAAAGTCTCTTTAAAGTCCCCTGTCTCAGCTCACTGAGTGGTTAAGGGATTAAGTGAAAGAGGTCTTAAAAGTGAAATTGACATTTAAAACAAAAGCCATGTTACAATTACCGAATAAGTTAGACTTTTATTTTAAGCACTTTTCCCTCACTCCTCCTTATCTAGAAGAGTTAGGAGCTAGAAAGTTCATATAGGTGGCGCCATATCTCACTATGGGTACACATCAAATATTTTAGAAACTATTTCATTCTAAAAGCTACACATTGAAATCTAATTTCAATTTTGCGTGTGGAATTCCGTTAGTCTCTTTTTGTCTTGTGATTTTTGCTGTAGAGTTAAATTAGAAGCTGAAGGAAAAATTTAGAGTGCTTTTTTTTTTTTTTTTTTTTTACATAGCTTAAGGGTTCCAATAGTTATTATGTCTTGTAGCAAGTCTTCAAAACCATAGCACAGTTACTTAGGTTTCTTCTTCCTTGGTGTGTAATGTGCTATGCCACATGTACACTCTGCTTTGGAGGAAGATGGGGTCTTATTCTTTAAGTTTTGATTAGGAGGAATAAGGCAATATGAAAAACATGGATTTTAAAGTCAGATAGACACATATTTAAATCTTGGCTTTGCCAATAGTAGCTGGGTGACTTTGAGAATATTGGTTAACTTCCTTGAGCCTCATTTTCCTCACTATGTATCTCATAGATCAGGAATTGGCAAATTTTTTCTGTAATGGGCCAGATAGTAAATATTTTAGTCTTTGTAGGCCAAACAATCCCTGTTGCAACTATTCAAACTCTGCCATTATAGCACAAGCGCAGCCACAGACAATACGTAAACAAATAGTGTGGCCGGCTTCCAAGAAAACTTTGTTTATAAAAACAGGCAGCAGGCTGGATTTGGCCTATGGGCCATACTTTGCTGATCCCTGATATAGATAATGATATCTATCTATTAGAGTTGTTGTAAGGACTATGTGCTATAATATATGTTGAGTGATTAGTACAGTGCCTGGCATAAAGTCAGCTGTCTAAGACACAGTTAGTTCCTTTACTCTGCCTCTGTGATTCCTTTGCTGCCACTTGTGATGCAAGTTAGAGGGTGGGTGGGTCAGGGGAATGTGTTTGTCAGCAGGGCATCAGACTGTGCAGACAGAGTTTCTCTTTGCATTCTTCTTACTATGTGTGAAAGTATTTTTAAAGCTCTGCGCATGTATGAATGCCAATTGTTAATTTTTTCCTTCCTGCTGTCAGGGCAAGGAGGGGGAAAACCAATCCCAACGGAAGTGACCCCTTGGCCCAAGGCAGCCTCTTTATTAAATCTTCCAGCACAATTTTGAGAAAGAGCAGAGCTGATTAGACAGTGTCTTCTCCCCCTTCTGGGTAAAAGTCTTTCAGACTTTGTGATAAAAAAGGTCAAAATACCTGTAAGATGTTAGTTTTAGAAGAATGTGGCGTGGTTATACAACCTCTATTTAAGCCTTGTCCCAACATGGCAAGATGTAGTAAGTTTATAGGAAAATATCTGTTACTGTTGAATTGATATCAAGAAATAGAGGCTACTGCATACTTTCTTTAGAGAATGACTTTAAAAATAACATTTCTTGAGAGGCTTACTTTTTATAAAGTGATAGATGTCTATTCTAGAAAATTTAGGAAATATGGAAAAGTATATAAAATAGGAGAGTAAAAAAATCTTTACTTTCCTCACCTAACACTAAGATTAGTTCTTTCCATCCTTCTAGTCTTTTACTGTAGATGGAGACTCTTTCTCTGTCTTTGTAGTTGATTTATAAAATTGGAATCATACCCTATATTCATAAGGTTACATTTGTAAATAGCTCTTTTCACAATAAGAGCATAAAGTGGACACATTCCCATGCCTTTAAAAATCTTTTACAACAACATTTTTCATGGCTGCAGAGAATTCCAAAGGTTGTGCTAACACATTTGGAGGGTGATCTTTCCAGAGTGCCTTTCAGAACTTTCACTCCTCCTTACCACCTTTGTCAGAATTGGAAAAAGGAAAGGGGGAAAAAAAAAAGAGGTTAAGACTGAAGTCAGGAAATCAGTTTATTTGCCTCCTTGTTAAACTGGTGAAAGGTTTGGTGCAGGCAAATCATGAGGCCATGGGATTGTCATTTCCAGCTGGGTCAGGGCTAAAGTGAGGCAACTGAGCATGGGTCTGGTGTGGCAACTAACTGGGTAGTAGGGTCCTGGGCCCATCAGCAGCCAACCTGTCCCTAGCTGGGGCATTGCCTAGCCACTGGGCAGCACAGGGAGAGATCAGGAGTTAACAGCATCTGCTGCTATTGCATAGTTAGCACATGCACGCCCCGTGTTGATTAATTGGACTGTTTCCTCTTAGACTTCTTCTGTCACAGAACATTCCGTGCTTGTACCAGTGATAATGAGTTACCCCAGGGATAACCTCTTCAGAACTAATGAATCTGTAACTTTCGGAGTACTGAATACATTAGTACCTCTCCAAAGTTACAAAGCATTACTTAATAATAATATAACATTGGTATCTCAATGGATAGGAAACATCATACTTTATGACTAACACTTTTTTCTGTGGCATTAATATATGGGAACAGAGTTGGATTTAAGGATTTGTTAAGTGACAAAGTCCAGTGACCTTAATTACTCTAATGCCCCTCTTAATCTTATCTTACTTATATGAATGAAATGCATTTCCAGCACATAGAATGGTCAGGATTATTACCTTATAATGTGTAGTAAACTTCTGGTCAAATCTATGTCGAAGACAAAAATGGAATGAGAAATAATAAAGCACACATTAATTTATGCTTTATTTATATCTCTAAAAACAAAATTGAAGGTATCTCAATTCTGAACCACATAATCTCTCTCCTCACCCCCTATTCCTTTTCTAATTTTTTAATAAAAATTGATTTCTTGCCCCTGATTATACAACTTTTACCTACCCATTATAAAAATAACAGATGATACAGAAACTTACCAAGAGAAAGTGAAAAACCACTCATGATCTGACCTCCCAGATTTAACCAATGTTCACATTTTGGTTTATATTCATCAGAGAATTTTATTCTATGTATACATATAACAAATATGTACATCTTTTCCTAATATATAGGAATGAAATCATTTTATACTTATTATTTAATATTATCCTCTTCTTCATGCTAAATATCCTGGGCTGATATTATCCCTCTTCTTCCCTTCAAACCACAGGGATTCAATTGACTTTGTTCCTCTACAGAGCAGACACCATCTCCCCAACTTGATATCTCTCCTTCATGGATAATTTCATGGATAAGAATCATCATAAATCCAATCCCCAAAACGTGGAGATAGATCCAGTCCCCACTTTCCCACTTTACAATCATTTCTGATACCAGCCACCCACACAGCACACTCTCTCTGACTTAGCCACTCGGAGCTAGGGTAGATCTTACACGTTAAAAGGACACCAGCCTTCAGACTGCCAAATAGGCAGACTCCAGCTGCAAGTTTGGGGAGTCCACATGACATCCTTACTTCTGCTTGCTGGCTCCCTCTTCTCCTCTGGGTTTGATAATTTGCTGGAATAGCTCACAGAACTCATGGAGAGTACTATATTTATGAATACAGATTTATTACAGCAAAGTATACACATCAGAAGGAAAAGAGGCACAGGCAAGGTCTGGGAGGGTCCCCAACATGGATCTTCTGTGACTCAAAGAGGGCACATCACCCTTCCTTTTGCAAACCAGGAAGCTCTCTGAGCCTTCGTGTTCAGGGCTTTTATTGACCAGTCTTGTATGATAGGCTGGAAATGCTGGTGGCATATTGGTTAAAGTTCAGTTGTTAAACAAAAGTTTGACAGTTCGAATCTACCAGGTGCTCCTTCGAAACCGTGTGAGGCAGTTCTACTCTTTCCTGTAGGGTCGCTATGAATCAGAATCGAATTGACGGCAATGGATTTTATGAGTATGATAGGCTAAAGTATACCTACCAAGGCTAGTTAATTTTGGCCTCTCGGGTGAGTCTTTCTGATCTGGCCAATATGCACTTGCCAGCACAAATCCTCAGGTGTAGCCTGGAAGTGCCAGACCAAGGTACCTCAATTACTCCAAGGGTTATTTCTCAGGAACCAAGGACAAAGTCCACCTTACTTGGGTTGAAAGCTCCCTGAGCCTCACTACAGAAGATGATTACAGCTTCCTCATTTTCTGCTTTCTGCAATGTCCTTGAAACCCAATGTACAGACCATTGTTAAAGATTTTACTGCTAATTGAGTAAGGAAAGAGAAGGATATAAAAATAACAACCATGCCAGATTTTATAAGTTTGACATATTAACACATTCCTGGTTCCCTGACTGGGAACTACTTAGATGGCCTGAACATTTATTGTGTCTTATCTCTAATCCTGGGCAGAAAGCTTGCCAAACTCCCCCTCACTTAGACCTTTCCTTACCTCCAGCTTCTAAAGTCAGCGTTTCTCAAACTACCTGTGGGGAAGGATCAGTTTTTTTGTTTTGCTTTTTATCAGCCTTTCCATGGCAGATTGACACTTTTATAAAACATAGTAAAAAAAAGAATTACTGAAAATCAAGATAAAAGGACTTCAAAAGGAAGTCCTAGAACATCTGCTTCTAACCATGATGAAGTAAAAGGAGCTGTCACTCTTCCACTGTAAACAATTAGGAAACCAGAAAAAATAAATGAAACAATGGTTTTTAGACACTGGATAAGAGACCCTGTAGGACTGTGATCCCTTTAGAGAAGGAAAACAAACAAGGTGAGCCTATTGCCTCAGTTTACTGCTTGAGGTTAGCCTATAAGTATGCCTGGAGAGGATTAAACTGAACAATCCCTGGTAACTTAAATGCATGCCAGAACAAGGTCCCACACTATTTAAAGGAATACTGCAAAACCCAGCACTCCACAATGAAAACTTCACAATCTCTAGAGTCAAAAAAATTTACTAGGCATGCAAAGAAAGCAGGAAATATGAACAATAACCTGGAAAAAATCAAATGTTAGAAGGTGAATTATAATAAAAATGAACTAAAAAAGACATACAAAACATAGGTCCCATTTTTTAAAAATTATTAGATTTAATGGACATAAAGTTTCTTTGTCAAATTCCTATATAAGTCTCCAAAGGCTTACTCTCAAGCCTGTACTTAACGCTCTCTGGACTGGTAACAATTCACAGACCATCACCTGGTCTGAGGATCACAACATGAGTAGCCCTGTTTAGACCATTTTCTCTATGAATGCTTCCCCCATTCCCAACAGAATGCCTTGAATATGTGGCTAAGGCAGAAAATCAGGTTTGAACCTATGGCAATATAAAAACCTTGCATCCTTAGGTAAATAATTGTGTGTCCCAGGACTCCAGACTGAGTGACTCCCATCTCAGTGGGTTTCTAGTACCATTCCAGACCCCACAGGAACACCTGAGGTGAAGACCCTAATCCTTAGATGAAGTGTGACAGGGAAATTTATGAGAAACCTAATTAACACAGTCATTTTGGATAAGCTGAGACACAAGGTTTTAAAACCTCTCTGAGCCTAATTATTTCCTCTTTCAGCACAGACTTCAGAGGAGACTGCACTAAATCTTTGTGGAAATAGGTCCTCAGTTCACAAGATGCTGAGAACTAATTATTTAATGCATTGAATCTAGTGCATATTATAGCTGTAAAGTATGAGGACACGATTAGAAGAGCCACCACAGAGCTCTTTTCCAGTACCTCATCCTCTGAAGCAAGTGTCAATGGACACATTGTTCCAGAACAGGGTGTTTAATGTTCTATTAATTAACATCAACCTTCCCTTGCAATCCTGACAATTGCTGTTCAGAGTGTCCAGGTTCAAAACTGTTTTGAGTGATGCAGTAAGGAGGAGAAAGGAAAAAAGACAAAGTAAATATGTATAAAATTAGCATATGCAACTGTCATGGATTGCATTCCATTTTGGAGCTCATTGCAATCCAACTAACAATGTCTCTTTCTATTCCTTCTGTTTCCCTTCTATCAAAAGAATGTCATGATAATAGTACCATCTTGTAAGGTTAGAAAGAGTTAATATATGTAAATACATTCCTGGCACATGTTAAATGCTCAGTAGATATAAGCTATTATATCTCTGTCTTTGTCTCTGTATTTCTGTATATCTCTCTATGGAGTCCCTGGGTGGTACAAACAGCTAAAGTGCACTGCTGCAAATGGGAAGGTTGGCAATTGGGAGTCCACCTAGCAGTTCCTTGGAAGAAAGGCCTGGTAATTGAAAAATCAGCATTGAAAACACTGTGGAGCAAAGTTCTACTCTGATACACATGGGGTCACCATGAATCACAGTCAACTTTACAGCAACTGGTTTTATCTATACAGGCACATCTTTTTATTGTGCTTAGCTTTATTGTACTTCACAGATACTGCATTTTTCACAAATTGAAGGTTTGTGGCAACCCTGCCTCGAGCAAGACTATCTGCACCATTTTTCCAACGGTATATGCTCACTTCCTATCTCTGTCACATTTTGATAATTTTCACGAAATTTCAAACATTTTCATTATTAGTATATCTGTTATGGTCATCTGTGATCAGTGATCTTTGATGTTACTATTCTAATTGTTTGTAAGATGGCAAACTTAATCAATAAATATTGTGTGTGTTCTGACTGCCCCACTGACTGGCCATTCCCCCATCTCTCTCCCTCTCCTCAGGTCTCCCTATTCCCTGAGACACGACAATATTGAAGTTAGACCAATTAATAACCCTACAATGGCCTCTAATTGTTCAAGTGAAAGGAAATGTTGTACATGTCTCACTTTAAATCAAAAGCTAGAAATGATCGAGCTTAGTGAGGAAGGCATGTTAAAAGCCAAGACAGGCTGAAAGATAGGCCTCTTGCACCAAACAGATAGCCAAGTTGTGAATACAAAGGAAAAGTTCTTGAAGGAAAATAAAAGTGCTACTCCTGTGAAAAAAAGAATGATAAAAAAGTAAAACAGTCTTATTGCTGACAAGGAAAAACTGTTAGTGGTCTGGGTAGAAGATCAAACCAGCTACAACATTCCTTTAAGCCAAAGCCTAAACCAAAGCAATGCTCTAACTCCCTTCAATCCTATGAAGGCTGAGAGATGTGAGGAAGCTGCAGAAGAAAAAGTTGAAGCTAGCAGAGGTTGGTTCATGAGGTTTAAGGAAATAAACTATCTCCATGACATAAAAGTGCAAGGTGAAGCAGCAAATGCTGATGTTGAAGCTGTAGCAAGTTATCCAGAAGATCTAGCTAAGATAATTGATGAAGGTGGCTACACTAAACAACAAATTTTCGATGTAGATGAAATAGCCTTATGTTGGAAAATACCATCTAGGACTTACATAGCTAGAGACAGAAGTCAATGCCTGGTTTCAAAGTGTCAAAGGACAGGCTGACTCTCTTGTTAGGGGCTAATGCAGGTGGTGACTTTAAACTGAAACCAGTGCTCATTTACCATTCGCAAAATCCTAGGGTTCTTGAGAATTATGCTAAATTTACTCTGCCTGTGCTCTGTAAATGGAACAACAAAGCCTGGATGACAGCAAATCTGTTTATAACATGGTTTACTGAATATTTTAAACCCACTGTTGAGACTTAGTGCTCAGAAAAAAAGATTCCTTTCAAAATATTACTGCTCATTGACAATGCGCCTGGTCACCCAAGAGCTCTGATGGAGATGTACAAGGAAATTAATGTTGTTTTCATGCCTGCTAACACAACATCCATTCTCCAGTCCATGGATCAAGTTGTGACTTTCAAGTCTTATTATTTAAGAAATACATTTCATAAAGCTATAGCTACCATAGATAATGGTTCCTCTGATGGATCAAAGTAAATTTAAAACCTTCTGGAAAAGATTCACCATTCTAGATGCCATTAAGAACATTTGTAATTCATGGGAAGGGGTCAAAATATCAACATTAATAGGAGTTTGGAAGAAGTTGATTCCAACTCTCATGGGTGACTTTGAGGGGTTCAAGACTTCAGTGGAGGAAGTATGTGCAGATGTGGTGGAAATAACAAGAGAACTAGAATTACAAGTGGAGCTCAAAGATGTGACTATACTGCTGAAATCTCACTATAAAGCTTAACAGATGAGGAGTTGCTTCTTATGGATGAGCAGAGAAAGTGATTTCTTGAAATGCAAACTACTCCTGGTGAAGATGCTGTGAACATTGTTTAAATGACAACAAAGGATTTAGAATATTATATAACCTTAGTTGATAAAGCAGTGGCAGGGTTTGAGAGGACTGACTCCAATTTTGAAAGAAGTTCTACTGTGAGTAAAATACTATCAAACAGCACCACATGCTGCAGAGAAATCTTTTGTGAAAGGAAGAGTCAATCGATACAGCAAACTTCATTGTCTTATTTTAAGAAATTGCCACAGCCACCCCAACCTTCAGCAACCACCATCCTGATCAGTCAGCAGCCATCAACATCGAGGCGAGACCCTCCACCACCAAAAAGATTATGACTCGCTGAAGGCTCAGGTGATAGTTAGCATTTTTTAGCCATAAAATATTTCTTAATTAAGGTATGTACATTTTTTTAGACATCATGCTATTATTGCATGCTTAATAGACTACAGTATAGTGTAAACATAACTTTCATATGCACTGGGAAACAAAAAAATTCGTGTGACTTGCTTTACTGTGATGTTCACTATATTGAGGTGGTCTGAAACCAAACCCTCAATATCTCCAAGGTATGGCTGTATCTACCCATCTTTATGTGTTTACCTTCTTTCAAATCATTCAAATCCACTCGAGAAGCTTACAGTATAATAAGGGATCAGTAAAATTCACACAAATGGGAATTTTTAAATAAAAGCTCTGGTATGATTTTACAGAATGCAGCACTGTTGAATCCAAGCCAGACAGTTGTCATTATTTCCTGTGTCAAAGCACATCTCACCAAGGGCAAGGAGCTGAGTCCTGGGTGTGGGTAGTGTAATCAATCTGCGAAGTCAAGTTACCTGATGTCTACTTCATCATCTAGCAAAGTTTCATCATCCCCTTTTGTTTTCCTGCATAAAAAATCCTATATCACAGGATCCCAGTCCTATGCCTTGGTCATTTTGATCTATTGGTGAGAAAAGCAATCAAGTGGCAGAGCATTGCGTGATGCCTACCTTGACTGGGAGTTGCCACAGGCACCTAGCCAAAGTGTGAAAGAATGAGAGGTGAAGTATTGACTAGGCTAAGTCAAAAGCTAAGGGATGGCAAAGTATTCATTTTTTAAAATTTCAAGTTCACATCCTTTTATCCTGTTGTGAAAAATAGACTTTCATGTTGATTATGATAAGATCTTAGAGAACGTCCTACCAAGATGTGTGAAGAAAGACCCCCGTCTTGGGCATTCTACCTGGAACTCTAGGGAGCACCTGGCCTGATTACAGACAAACTATACAAAGTCTGCAAAATAGCACCTTACCTGTTTTCAGCAAGAGGCTGATTAATGGGTTGCAGTTTCTTTATAGATTCCAGTGGGTGCTTCCTATATGAATGTGGAAACCTCTCATCAAATGACAAGTGGGCCACTAGGGATGAATGAATGCTCGAATTGCTTTTTATGACAGTAAATAAAATTATTTTGAAATGGAACGGAGGTCTTGTCTATAGAGAAAAGACTCTTTTAGTTATTATTATGCTTGGCTAAATTGGTTTTCTGAAGTGAGAATGCAGTATTCCCAACAGACTGAGTACTTGTATTGAATTATTTTAATTTAAAAATAATCATTGAGGGAGGCAGAGATGAGATCTTGTGCTAAACTAGGAATGGCAAAAAAAAACAGAGAATAAGGAATTTTTTTGCTGTTGTTTGCTTGTTTTTCTGCTTCCTGACTTTCCTCTTTGGTATTCTCTAAGTCTCTGTTACTGGCGTTTTAAAAAAAAAATTTTTTAATCTACATATTCTCTCTCAACACTCTCAGCCAATCCCTCGGCTTCATGTATCACCAATGCTTTGTGAAAGACAACTGAATCTCTCTTTAGAGCTGAAGGGCTTCTTGTTATATGGGATGATAAACCTCTGTTGTTACATGGGATGATAAGCCATCTTGGTTTAGCGTTCTGTTGTTTGCATCCAATCAACCAGGACCGGAATTCTCCCCTGAATACCAAACTGCAGCCAACTCTACACATTCTGGCACCAGCAACCAAACTGCTGCTCCCCGGTGTCCCCTAGGTTGGCACAGCCCTGGGGTAGAAAACAAACTGATTCTCTCTGTAGGCAGACCTGCCAGCTCTACTCTGCTATGCCCAGTCAGCAATAGGCCAAATTTGATGCCCTAAAGCCAAGCAGTGATCCCTGTTTCCCAGGGGAGCAATAGCTCTTCTACAGTTCCAATTCCCACCTCCTCCCCACTCACTTGGGGACAGAATCCTGATAGACTATCTTGGGAGCAGCTGGAACACTAGGAGTAGACCTTACAAACTCTCAGACATATCTAAAACCAAAAACCAAACCTGTTGCAGTCAAGTCATATAGAGTAGAACTATAGAGTTTCCAAGGAGTGGCTGCTGGATTTGAACAGCCAACTTTTTGGTTAGCAGCCAAACTCTTAACCATTGTGCCATCAGAGATATCCAGTATTTGCTTTTCTCCAATGAGAAAAAATTCATAGGAGAACAAAGTGGGGGACCCCAGCAGAATGCTGGGGTATTACATGGACCTCAGAAGAAATCAGAAGGGCCAATACAGGGTATAGTGTCTCAATCTCAAAACTTAGGTAAAATACCTGGGCCCCAGAGAGATGTGGGAGTACCACTTGTCCTTCCAGAATATAGAGGTGTACCCTTCTCTCCAGATGAAGTGGTTCCATCTTCCATGAACTCCCAGTCTTGTCCCATAGTTTCTGACCACCTCTATCATAAGACTCCTGAACAGATAGCTTGGCTGAAATTCCACCAGGAGTTTTATGAAGAGAAGAGAAAGAATCAGACACAAGAGGTTGTGCCCTCGAAGATATGGAGATTTACGAGCGTGAACTTCAGGAAGGGATACTCGGGCCTCTCCCTCTGTTCCAGATGACCTCTAGTGTGCAGAGAGCCATTTTCTGATAGTATGACTAGGCCACATTCTCTGCCCTTAGAAGTATAACTCCCTTACTCATCATGTCAGGGAGCTAGATATGCTCCCTGGATTTTCAGGAATGATAAACTCTGAAATTGAAGGGCCAAATGTCCTTAGCCCTGTATCCAAAGTAAATCGTTCTCAAGTCAGTTGGCTAGACAATGTGCCAAAAATCCAAGATAATTGAAACTCCCTTCCTGGAAAAGGGGTCATCAGTTGTGTTGGCTGAGGGGAGCACTTCTCAAATTCCCAAAGATTATCTTAAGAGATGTTTCAACAGCATCTGGCAAAGAAACAATGAGCCACCACTCATCCCTGGGATAAGCATGGCAGGCATAAGGCCCAGCAGGTAGAGACAAGAATGATCCCAGGCTTTCAGCAAATAATCTCATTTTACCTCAGTACCAGTTGAAAGACTTCTGAGTCATTCCAGGGGTGATTTTCCAAAACGAATGTCCTGCAGATGGGCCCTGGTTGGGAACTTGAAATTGGCATGGTCCTTAATATTAACAAAGGGAGATACCAATCTAAGCATCCGTATGGGATCTCACTCTCATGTGACACTTCAAAAGATGAGAGAAGCTGAGTGTACCCTAGGAGATGATGAATTATGCCTGATGGCTTACAGATGTTTCCTTCTCAACATAAGATGATGCCCCTGACATTTGGTGAGCACCCTCAGCAGGAATATGGCATGGGCCCCAGACCATTCCTTTCCATGTCTCAAGGTCCAGGCAGCAACTAAGGTTTGCAGAATCTGCAAGAACCAATCAGGCCTGCACGAAGGAGTAATAGTCACCTCAGTCATATGCCACCACTATCTCTCAACCTTTCCAGGAACTCTCATAGCCTCAACACAGCTCCTCCAATTTAACTCAGTCTAGGATAGAATATATCCTTGAATATATCTGTGGCAGGCAGCCAGGTGCATTCCCCAGGCATCAACCCTCTGAAATCTCCCGTCATGTACAGTCTAATCACCATCGCTGAGCTTGTCCTCAAGGAACCTCAAATACCACCAGAGTCCCTGGTGGCATGGGCATGGTGGCAAGTCCAGATGCTGCTGCTTGCATTAAATCACCCCCTGTCTTGGGGTCTGCTGCTCTTTTGCTTATTGATCTGCTTCTGTGAATATCTCCAGAAATCTTCCCTTTAGTATACTTTGCCTTCACAGCTTACCCGTTTCCAAACTTGATCTCCATTATGATGCCTTCAATATCCAGATTTGCAATGTTCTATTCCACCTAATTATACCATGATGCCGTCAAGACTATGGTCAGCTCAGATAATGATTCCCCTTCAGCTCTTTGTCTGTACTTACCATCAATGAATAACATGCCTGGCATGAGCATCAATACACAGAATCCTCAAGTTTCAGTTCTAAACTCTGTGGTTCCAATATCAACTCTCAGTCCAATGGGAATAACCTAGCTTTTTCTCATTTTAACCAGAAGCCTTTTCTGAATTCCATGAGACCCAACATACTTTCTCATATTGTTCCAATTGGGCCAGGTTTGATGTCAGACCACCCTATGATAGGGCATGAGCCCCAGAAGTCTCTGATGGTACCTCAAGGATGATATCTCAAGGTTTCCCCAGGACCTCCCTCCGGTAAAGTCTTTTTCACATCAGTTTCCATGTCCCCAGTATGGGCAGAGAAATTTCCCAGAAGGCATGAGTTTTCTAGGAGAAAACCTTCTTTGCCTTCCTGGCAAGCTCTCTGTAAATTCAGTAGATGTAGCACTTTGCAAGCCTGGAGGCCCAGGCAGTCCTGACTGCTTAACTTTCCTGGGGAACAGCATGTCTTCAGTGTGTATGGGCCCAGATCTGCACAAGATCACACCTGAGTTTGATCTGTCCCACTCCATCTGAGAAGCCCAGCCAGACACTAACAATTATTTGGAGGGGAAGTCTTGGGCCATAAATAGTTCCAGGATCCTGGACCTGTGTTTTGGCAGATGCACTAGATGATGGTCAAACAAGCCCCCAGAATTTCCTAGCATGGGAATTCCAGGGCCATTGGGAACTCTAGGCATTCCTTTGGGGACAGCTCCATCCATGCTGGGTCTCAACCCCATGAGATTGCTGGTCTTTTTCCAGCAGAATATTATTGAAAAGCATCAAAAAAAAAAAAAAAAGGGAAATAAGTTCAGTGACGGGTAGGGGAAGCAAGGAAATAATTCTTTTTTAAATAACGAAGCTTAAGACATCTGTTTCTCAGTTCAAGAGCTCTTCAGTACTTTCTCTCCCTGTATAGCCAAATCCACCTACACGTTTCTCTTGCCGTCCCTCATTCTTTGCCATCTCCTCTGTTAAGTGTGTCTTCTTACCCTTCTTACCCTAGGGCTCATCCTGCTTACCCCTCATTCCCTCCTCTTTTTCCCTTTGACAGCTACAATTGGTGGTGTTATTTAGGGGAGATAAATCTAGCAAAGCCTCACCTTCCATGCTGAACATCATCTTGGTTCTGAGAGGGAGAGAGGTCTGTCCTTGGAATGCTGTATGGTTTTTCATCCCTTGGTCCTTTTGTTTGCCAATATGCCCTTCCATGCCACTGTGTTTTTTGTTTGCTTATTAAAAATTCCCAGGTGAATTTTATTAATGTGGGAGTGGAACAGATGCTAAGATTATACTCAGGATTTTTTTTTTTTAATTTCATGGTTACTTCCCTTTCTTCCTCCTCCCACACATAAAGCATTCTGTGTAACCTCCATTAAATTTGGTACAAAACCACTCTAGGGATGCGATGTCATAGAAATAAAATACACTGTTTCTTACAAAATAAAAAAAATTAATATTCAATTAAAAAATTATTTCCATGAGATACTTTTTGATCTCCATAAGAAGAACAAATGTTATTCTCCCTGGAATTTTCTACTGACGTGACACCTTCTTCCCTTCTATTTATTTTGGTTCATATCTTATCTTTCCTATGAATTGAAACTACATCAGGGTTGAGTTTGAGTCTGATTCAACTTTGGATCCTTCGCAGCAGTGTTTTGCATATACTTGTTCATTGAATGTTAGGCTGAAGCATAAAATTATTTTGTCTAACCACTTTAAATTATACCTAAATGTGGGGAACAATGGAAAGGAGCAATTAAAACAAGCCTCACAGGTTGAGACATGATGCTCAATTTGTGAAATTAGGGGGAGAAAAAAAGGAGACACAAGGAGAATATAACCTGACCTACAAATAGCTGCAGGGAAACTGAGCAACAGACGACAGAAGGGTTTGTATGCAATTACAAGTTGGTGAAGAGAAATGGCCATAATGAGAAATGAAGTTCTGATACATGATGCAACATGGATGAACCTTGAAGACATTATACTAATTAAAATATGCCAGACGTGAGAGGACAAATATTGTATAAGCCAACTTATAAGAAATATCTAGAATAGGCAAATGTATAGAGAAAGAAAGCAATATTTTCTGAGGACTAGAGGGAGCAGGAAATGGGGAGTTATTGCTTAATGAGTAGAAAGTTTCTGTTTGGGGTGATAAAAAAAATTTGAAAGTAGATAATGACCATGATTGCACATTACTGTGAATATAATTAATGCCCCTGAATTGTATACTTAAAAATGACTAAAATGGCAGATTTTATGCTAAATATATTTTACCACACACACAAACAAATGATGGTAAGAGTAAACAGCTAGAGCTCCCCCAAAAAGTGGGACGTTTATCAAGTTTGCTTTTAGCAGTCCAAGGAGGCATGTCAGGGCCTACTGAGGTTCAGGCCTGGCTCAGAAAGCCTCTTGTATGAGACAAAATGAACAGTAATAGTGATGGCCGCTCTGCACGCAGCTTGGGCCTCTTAAAGCTGTGGAAACTGGGAATTTTAATAAAAATCTTCCTCAGTGTCCCTCAGGAAAAGTTGGAGGTTAAATTTTATCAGCTCCTGTGCCATTATAAAACAGATTTTTGTTGGCATCACCAAATTAATTTCTTACTCAAAGCAGTTGATTTCAGCCAGTCTTTGCTTAGTTAACTAAGGGCTTAGAAACCAAAGAGTGTGCATGCTAGGAGGAGAAAAAGGACTGTGTGGCTCTCTGTTTCAGAAAATGTTCTGAGTACATGCCTAAGTCTTAATTTTTGCAGCCAACCTTTTTTTCTCTTTAGCTAACGTTTTCTACACATTATTGTAATTTACACTCAAGAATGAATATTGTGAAGATGCTCCATTTTTAAAATGTTTTCTGTTAAACTTGATTAGATATCATAATGATAAAATCAACCAGTTCCATCAAGTCTACCCTGACTCATGGCAACCCCATGTCTGTCAGTGTAGAACTGTTCTCCATAGATTTTAAGTGGCTGATTTTCAGAAGTAGATCACCAGGTCTTTATTTCGAGGCATCTCTGGGTAGACTTGAACCTACAACTTTTTGGTTAGCAGCTGAGCATGTTAACTGTTTGCACCGCCCAGAGGCTCCACCACGAAGATAAAAGAAAAAAAAAAAACGAAAAACTGTTGCCGTCAAGTTGATTCTGACTCATAGCGACCCTATAGGACAGAGTAGAACTGCTCCATTGGGTTTCCAAGGCTGTAAATCTTTATGGAAGCAGATTGCCACATCTTTCTCCCACAAAGCAGCTAGTGGGTTCAAACTGCTGACCTTTCGGTTACCAGCCAAGCGCTTAAGCACTGTGTCACTAGCGCTCCTTACCACAATGATAGCAGCCTGGAAATAGTCTTAGTCATATGTAATTAAATACAGTAATGCCGTACATTTGAATTATGGTATTGGTGAAGAATATTGAATATACTACGGACTGCCAGAAGAACAAACAAATCTGTCTTGGAAGAAGCACAGCCAGAATACTCCTTAAAAGCGAGGATGGTGAGACTTCGTCTCAAGTACTTTGGACATGTTGTTAGGAGGAACCAGTCCCTGGAGAAGAACATCATGCTTGGTAAAGTAGGGGGTCAGCGAAAAGGAGGAAGACCCTCAAGGAGATGGATTGACATAGTGACTGCAACAATGGGCTCAAACATAGCAACGATTGTGAGGATGACATAGGACCAAGCAGTGTTTCGTTCTGTTGGACATTGGGTCACTATGAGTCGGAACCTACTTGACAGCACCTAACAATAACAAAATGCCATTTCCAAGGTTCCTACCTTCTAAACACAATGACAAGGAGACCTTCATAGCATTGCGGCTGTGAGCACCAAATGTAAGCCATGAACAATCCATAAGGAACTTTGTCACTCTCCTCAGTTTAATGCTCTCTAGTTACTCACAGTGAGGCATTAGTGTTCCAGTGGTAGAATCCTTGTCTCCCATGTAAGAGATCTGGGTTCAGTTCCTGGCCAATGTACTTCATATGCAGCCACCAAGCCTCTGTCAGTGGAGGCTTGCTTGTTGCTATAATGCTGAATAGCTTTCAGCCGAGCTCCTGACTAAGAGGGTCTAGGAAGAAAGGCCTGAAGATCTACTTCTGAAAGTCAAACAATGAAAACCCTATATGGATCACAGTGGAACATTGTCCAATCCACAGCCCTTCATGGGAATGGCCAGGACCTGGCAGTGTTTCATTCCATTGTGCATGGAATTTCTATGAGCTGGGGGCCAATTCACAGGTATAGTCGGCTTTAAATACATCCAATTTAAAAAATTTAAACTTACCAAACAGAAAAGCTGGCAGAGTGACTGACTGCTAAAGAAAAGGATACTTTATTGTATCAATACTTTAAATAACAAGCTGTTTCAGCACATTTTAAGGTCTGAAACATTTATTTCCCAGGAAATGTGGGTTTACTGGAATTGGGATATATTTACATTCTCTTTTTCATTCTAGCACTGACCTCGACAACTTTTGAAGCCAGTTAGGAGTAAGACAAAGAGCTAATGGTTTGTGTGATGGGCTGGGTGACCCATGAGTCCAGAATAAGAGTCCAAAGAGTGAAATAACTATTTTCTTGTTCTAGCACTGATCTGATGTGAATTGATTTTACCAATGTGCTACTTGACACCTCCAAAAAATCCTTGTATTTGTCTTACAGGGTAATCATATTAGGCAGCATACACCATATAAAGTGGTTTGGCATTCTGAGAAGAAAGAAAATATGATTAGATTTGGCAGAATAGTGTTTTACAAGTGCGGAGAATCAGGTAACCAAAATGTTAAAATTTAGATAGTCCTTAGCATTTTCTTAATCAATCCAAATCCTTCATATTATAGATGCAGAGATTATAGTGGGCATCTGTTAGTTTCATCTGCCCAGTATTTCTTCCACTCTTCCTAAGTCAACCTTAAAAGATGAATCCAGTTCCAAAGAAGGGTACCAAAGAGTGACGGCATTTTAGCTGCCCTCAGTGCCTAGCCTTCCCTGGTTGACTCCTTAAAGTTCTTGAAATATGTCATACTAGGTACATGCACATTTTCCATGTATAGTGAATACCAGCAAAAAGATAGTTATCATGTGAATTGAAGGAATGTTCCATACTTATTATTTTCATCAAATATTGGGTTTTTGAGTTTGTTTTTGTTGTTTTGTTCTGGCCAAGCATAGAGTAGAATAGTTGTTAGTTGCTGTTGAGTCAGCTCTGACTCATGAAGACCTTAACCTTATGTATAACAGAACGAAATGCTTCCTGGTCCTGTGTCATCTTCATGATCTTTGTATGTTTGACTCTGTTGTTGTTGTTAGGTGACGTCAAATAGATTCCAACTCTTAGCAACCCGAAGTACAATAGAATGAAATATTCCTGGTCCTGTGCCATCCTGACAGTCATTGCTATGTTTGAGTCCATTGTTGCAGCCACTGTGTTAATCCATCTCGTTGAGGGTCTTCCTCCTTTTTGCTGACACTCTACTGTATCAAACATGTTTGAGTCTAGTAGGACAATATTCTGTTTTGGTCCACAAGATTTTCATTGGCTAATTTTCAGAATTAGACTGCCAAGCCTTTCTTCCTAGCCTGTCTTAGCCTAGAAGCTCTGTTGAAACCTGTCCACATAGGTGACCCTACTGGTATTTGAATAACCAGTGGCATAGCTGCCAGCACCATGGCAACATGCAAGCCCCCACAGTACAACAAACTGACAAGTAGGTGGAGGAGAATAGAGAATGAGAATAAAATTATGAAGCACAATCATGCATTGACCTACATACACGTTAAAATGTAGCTCTGAATTTTAGTTAGTCTGTGCAATGTCTAAATTATCCAGGACTTCCTCCTATCGATAGTCCAATTTAAAAACAAAAACTAAACACTCTCTGGGTTGAGATCTAGCTCTCTACTCTGCCTTAAACTCTGACTTACAAAGATTTAAATTTTGCTGCAGGGGCATGTTATGGTGATATGTTCTGTTTTAAAAATGAATAAGATATTTCTGTTAAAAATAGATACAAAGATTAGTGGTGGATAAATATCATTAAGTTTGGAATTGAACTTGACTTCACATAAGGGTTCCAAGAATTTTGAGGTTTAATGACAGATTACACAAATATCTGGGGATTAAAAAACTCATTAAACCTGAAAAAAAATTCATGATCTTTAAAGACTTTTCCAAAATACATATACATTAACAAATTACTATTTTTAATTTAGGAAAAGAGAAAGAATGACCAAAGTCTTAAATTTTCAGAGGTTTATATCTTTACCATTTCTACAAGAGATTGTTGTTAACTGACATTGAGTTGACTCCTACTCATAGAAGAGGGTGAAACCTGATCCACACCCACTGAAGCCAGCTGACCAAACGGAAGACCACATAATCTTTCCCAATGGCCATTTTAAGAACTAGACTCTTTTGTGGGTGAAAAAAGAGAAAGCTTCATCTGAGTTCAAATTTTGTCTCTACTTACTTTAGTGGTTGTGTGTCCTATTTGAGTTATTCTATCTTATCAGAGATATATATATATATATATATATATATATACAGAGCCTTCATTCCTTCAACTGAAATAGGGAGGGGATAACAGTGTGAAGATAGAATGCTTAGTACAAAATGAACTTTAAAAATAATTTTTATTTAAAATTTAAAAAAGCATGAAATGGAAATCTGCCTTCTTGTAGACAATATGAAAGGCTTTTTTTTTTCCTGAAGAGTACTGCCTCCTCTATACCTTTCTTCACAGACAAGAGGAGTCCTGCTTCAGTATTCATTCATTAATGGTTCAATATTTATGCATGGGTTCTAAGACAGGGAGGGAGTCTCTGGATGGTGCAAATGGTTAACTACTTAGCAGCTAACTGAAAGGTTGGAGGTTCAAGACCACCCAGAGGTACCTCAGAAGAAAGGCCTTATCGTCTACTTCCAAAAAGTCAGCCATTAGAAATCCTATGGAGCACAGTTCTACTCCGACACATATGAGGTCTCCCTGAGTCAGAGTCAACTTGATGGCAACAGGTAACAATGAAAGACAGGGAGAGGCAGTTGTCCCAAACACAGAGAGTCCTGGACTTGGGGAAAGAAGAACTGGCTTGAGATCTGATTTTTCCATTGTTTCTGACCTTGAAAAAATCTGTAAGATGTAGGAATAGGAATGCAGGATGGGAATAAAAACACCAACCTATTTCATAGAGTTATTAAGTCACTGAAATAAGACATTGTGTGTATAATTTTTGTCAGTTTTCAATCACAAAACACATTTCAAGTATTGTGTTAAGACACAGAGAGATGTAAAAGTGAACCAGGCACAGGCCTTTCCCTCAAATGTGGATAGTTTTCTAGGGAAAATAATACTTGTGTATAAAAACTGTAATATAATAAAGAGAGGGAAGATGGCAGAGTAGTCAGATGCTTCAGGTGGACCCTCTTACAGCAAAGACCCGAAACAACAAGTGATTCAATTATATATGACAGTCTAGGAGCCCTGAACATCTAAGGCAAAATTGAGGAACCAGACTGAGTGGCAGGGGGAGGGACAGACGGTTCAGAAGCAACAAGGGGTTGCCAGACCTGACGGGGCGAGAGCCTGAGCCCTTCAGGTCTGAGCAGCTCATGGGTGAGCAGTGAGGCAGGCAAGCAGCGGTGCTCCGGAGGTGCATTTTCCACACTGGGAAAGACCCAGCACCAGGGAGTCTACTCGGCCACCCAGAGCCAGTGAGAAGCAGCCCTGGATTGGCAAAAGATAAGTACTCGCATACAGCCTACCATGCGGAACAAAAACACCCCCTTAGGGAAAAACCTCTCTCCCATTTACCTTCCCACTCCTTGCTCTGCACTGAGTCCCGAACCAGCTTCAGCAACTGCTGAGTCCCCTGGGCCAGAAGTAGGATCCGTCACATGCCCCAAACCATTCTCCCAGCCTTGGAGAGTAAACAAATTAACAAACGGGGAGAAATAAACTGCCGGCTCTCCCAAGCCAGGAACCCAGGGTAGGCACAGCTCCTTTGCCTAGGCACAGGCATAAGGGATGCACAGACTTGGAGTACCTTTCCTTCTGCAGAGACTTGTGTGGGCCCATTTCAACAGAGTAGGCCCTCATTACCGCAGTACAATAGGGTATACACCTGAAGTCTAAATTCAACTGTTTCAGCTGTGAACTGGCAGGAGTGTGACATTTGACACTGCTCTGCCCATTAAGCAGGGTCTTCACCTACCCACATCAGGGGCCTGAGGACTAGTGGCTCCACCCATGCCACCTAGCCACCTGCCATAGGGGCCCAAGAATAAGAGGTGCACCCCAGTCCTTATAGCCAACAGCACTGGGTGCTCATAGTCCAGCTGCAAAACCCACCTACCTATGCACATTAGGGAACAGGGACACGCCTTCCTCCTGGACACTGTGGGGCAGCTGTCAGCCCCCTGCCTTGCTCAAAGTGTGTCCCCCTGCTGCAGCCAGATGCCTGTGCTTACACCAATCACCCATGCCTGACTAGGACTGTAGGTTAGAGCCTACACCACACACTTGGTGGCTATCTACCCGGGCACCGGAGCTGAATCCATACAGGAGGAGTGGGCAGACTCCTGAGCTCACATACCTAGTAACAGATCTAACCACCTGGTGACAGGACATTAGACCTTCAAAGGTGACAATAATCAAACTAACTCATATGAGCAGCCTATTTGGGCATGTCAAAACAAAACAAGAAGCTAGAACACAGTAAGCAAACATAAAATAAATAACTATAATAACATATTGATAGCTCAGAGACAATGGTCAATATCAAATCACATAAAGAGGCAATCCATGATGCCTTTAGCAAGTTCCCAAAATAAAGAAACCAGAAATTTTCCAGAGGAGGAAAGTTTCTTGAAATTACCAGAAGCAAAATACAGAAGATTAATATACAGAACTCTTCAAGGAATTAGGGAGGAAATTAAGCAAAATGCAGAAAATGCAATAGAGGAAATTGAAAAGATTAGAGAAGAGCATAATGACAAATTTAACAGGTTGCAAAAATCCATAGAGAAACAGCAAACAGAAATACAGAAGATTAAAAATAAAATTTCAAAATTAGACAATTCAATAGAAAGTCATAGGAGCAGAATTGAGGCAAAAGAAGTCAGAATTAGAGAGACTGAAGATAAAGCACTTGATACCAACTTATCTGAGGCAAAATCAGATAAAAGAATTTTAAAAAATGAAGAAACTTAAGAATTATGTGGAACACTATTAAAAAATAATCTAAGAGTGATTGGAGTACCAGAACAGGGGGATAACAGAAAATAAGAGAGAATTATTGAAAATTTGTTGGCAGAAAAGTTCCCTGATATCGTGAAAGATGACAAGATGTCTATCCAAGATGCTAATTGAGCCCCACATAAGGTAGATCCCAAAAGAAAGTCACCAAGACATATTATAATCAAACTTGCCAAAACCGAAGATAAAGAGAGAATTTTAAGAGTGGCTGGGATAAACGAAAAGTCATCTATAAAGGAAAGTCAGTAAGAATAAGCTTGGACTACTTAGCAGAAACCATGCAGGCAAGAAGGCAATGGGATGATATATATAAAGCCTTGAAGGAAAAAACCTGCCCGCCAAGAGTTATATATCCAGCAAAACTGTCGCTCAAATATGACAGTGAAATTAGGGTATTTCCAGATAAACAGAAGTTTAGGGAATTTGCAAAAACCAAACTAAAATTACAAGAAATACTAAAGGGAGTCCTCCAGTTAGAAAATCAGTAACATGATAACAACCCAAGACTAGAACACAGCACAGAGCAACCAGATATCAACCCAGACAGGGAAGCCACAAAAATAAATCAAAGCTATAACAGTGAAAATAGGGAAACAGATGTCAATATGTAAAAGATTACAACATTAAAACAAAAAAGAGGGACTTAAAAAAAATGTAAAAATAGATTTTTCATACAGAGAGGAAGTCAAGGCAATATAAAGAAATCAAAGACTGGTATAAACTTAGAAAAACAGGGTAAATGTTAAGGTAACCACAAAGGAAACTAACAATTCCATAGGTCAAAATAAAAAACTAGAAAAATATAAAGACTCAGCAAACACAAAATCAACAACAATGAAAAAGATGAAAAGAAAACACATAAAGAAAAACAACTCAGCACAGAGAGTTAAGTGGAACAAAGAAACAGTGAACAACACATCAAAATGACAGCACTAAACTCATACCTATCAATAATTATGCTGAATGTAAATGGACGAAATGCACCAATAAAGAGACAGACGGTGGCAGATTGGATAGAAAAAAACAATCCGTCTATATGCTGCCTACAAGAGACACACCTTAGAGTTAAAGACACAAACAAACTAAAACTCAAAGGATGGAAAAAATATATCAAGCAAACAACACTCAAAAAAGAGCAGGAGAGACAATATTAATATCTGACAAAATAGATTTTAAAGTAAAATCCACCACAAAGGGTAAGGAAAGACACTATATAATGATTAAAGAGCCAATACACCAGGAGGACATAACCATAATAAATATTTATGCACCCGACGACAGGGCTCCAAAATACATAAAACAAACTCTAACAGCACTGAAAAGAGAGATAGACAACTCCACAATAGTAGTAGGAGACTTCAACACACCACTTTCAGTTAACATCAGAACATCCAGAAAGAAGCTCAACAAAGACATGGAAAAGCTAAATGCTACAACCAACCAACTTGATCTTATAGACCTATACTGAACACTCCACCCAACAACAGCCAAGTATACTTTCTTTTCCAATGCACATGGAACATTCTTCAGAATAGACAACATATTAGGCCATTAAGCAAGCCTTAATAAAATCCAAAGCATCAAAATATTACAAAGCATCTTTTCTGACCATAAAGCCATAAAAGTAGAAATGAACAACAGAAAAAGCAAGGAAAAAAATCAAACACATGGAAACTGAACAACACCTTGCTCAAAAACTACTGGGTTATACAAGAAATTAAGGATGAAATAAAGAAATTCATAGAATCAAATGAGAATGGAAACACATCCTACCAGAACTTTTGGGACACAGCAAAAGCAGTGCTCAGAGGTCAGTTTATAGCAATAAATGCACACATCCAAAAACAAGAAAGGGCCATAATGAAAACATTAACCCTACAACTGGAACAAGTAGAAAGAGAGCAGCAAAAGAAGCCCCAAGATGCCAGAAGAAATGAAATAAGAAGAATTAGAGAAGAATTAAATGAAATAAGAATAGAAAAACAATTGAAAGCATTAACAAGACCAAAAACCTGGTTCTTCGAAAAGATCAACAAAATTGATAAACCATTGGCCCAACTGACAAAAGAAAAACAGGAGAGGAAGCAGATAACCTGTATAAGAAAAGAGATGGGTGATATCACAGCAGAATCAACTGAAGTTAAAAGAATCATATCAGAATACTACAAAAAATTGAACTCTAACAAATTTGAAAACCTAGAGGAAATAGACACATTTCTAGAAACTCACTACTTACCTAGACTAACACAAACAGAGGTAGAACAACTAAATTAACCCATAACAAAAGAAGAGATTGAAGGTAATTAAAGAACTCCCAACAACAACAAAAAAAGCCCTGGCCTGGATGGCTTCACTGGAGAATTCTACCAAACTTTCAGAGAAGAGTTAACACCACTATTAATAAAGGTATTTCAGAGCATAGAAAAGGATGGAATACTCCCAAACTCATTCTATGAAGCCAGCATAACCCTGATACCTAAACCAGGTAAAGACACCACAAAAAAAAGAAAATTACAGACCAATATGTCTCATGAACATTGACACAAAAATCCTCAACAAAATTCTAGCCAACAGAATTCAGCAACATATCAAAAAATAATAATAATAATAATTCATCATGATCAAGTGAGATTTATACCAGGTATACAGTAATGGTTCAACATTAGAAAAACAATCAATATAATCCATCGCATAAATAAAACAAAAGACAAGAACCACATGATCTTATCAATCAATGCAGAAAAGGCATTTGACAAAGTCCAACACCCATTCATGATAAAAACACTCAACAAAATAGGAATAGAAGGGAAATTCCTCAATATTATTGAGGGCATTTATATAAAGCCAACAGCCAACATCATCATAAATGGAGAGACTTTGAAAGCATTCCTCTTGAGAATGGGAACCAGATAAGGATGCCCTTTATCACCACTCTTATTCAACATTTTGCTAGAGGTCCTAGCCAGAGCAATTAGGCTAGAAAGAGAAATAAAGGGCATCCAAATTGGTAGGGAAGAAGTCAAAGTATCTCTATTTGCAGATGATACGATATTACCCACAAAAACCCCAAAGAATCCACAAGAAAACTACTGGAACTAATAGAAGATTTCAGCAAAGTTTCAGGATACAAGATAAATATACAAAAATCACAGAGGGTAGAGGACAGAGCTGGAGAAGAATGTAGAACAGAATTCTAACTCACAAAGGCCAGATTTAATGGCCTAAAGGAGACTGGAGAAACCCTGAGAGTGTGGCCCCCAGACACCCTTTTAGCTCAGTGGTGAGGCCACTTCTGGGGTTTGCCGTTCGGCCGGGGAGTGGACAGCCCCATAGAACCAGATGGGACTGGTGAGGTGCAGCAGTCCAGGGATGGGGACTGGAGGGCAGGAGGGGACGGGAAAGCTGGTGATAGGGAACCCAAGGTTGAGTAAGGATTGTGTTGATGTGTTGTGGGGTTGTTAACCATTGTCATAGGGCAACATGTGTACTAACTGTTTAATGAAAAACTATTTTGTTCTGTAAACCTTCATCTAAAGCGTGAGAATAGCAGCACAGTTGTAAGCGCATGGTTGATGTCACTGAACTGTGCATGTAGAGGTTTTTGAGGTGGTGTATCTTTGGCTATGTATATTTTCACCAAAAGAAGGAGAGTGTCGAGAAGGGAGAGGGTTGACATGTTGTGGGGTTGTTAACCAATGTCATAGAACAATATGTGCACTACTGTTTCATGAGAATCTATTTGTTCTGTAGACCTTCACCTGACGTACAATAAAAAAATTTTTAAAAAAAGCTACAAAAATCAGTTGGATTCCTTTACACCAACAAAGAGAACCTCGAAGAGGAAATCACCAAATCAATACCATTTACAATAGCCCCCAAGAAGATAAAATACTTAGGGATAAATCTAAACAGAGACATAAAAGACCTGTACAATGAAAACTACAAGACACTACTGCAAGAAACCAGAAGAGACCAGCATAAGTGGGAAAACATACCTTGCTCATGCATAAGAAGACTCAACATTGTGAAAATGTCAATTCTACCCAAAGTGATCTACAGATACAATGCAATCCTGATCCCAGTTCCAATGACATTTTTTAATGAGATGGAGTAACAAATTACCAACTTCATATGGAAAAGGAAGAGGCCCCAGATAAGTAAAGCATTACTGGAGAAAAACAAGGTGGGAGGCCTCACACTACCTGATTTTAGAACCTATTATACAGCCACAGTAGTCAAAACAGCCTAGTACTGGTACAATGACAGATATATAGACCAACAGAACAGAATTGAGAATCCAGACATAAATTCATCCACCTATGAGCAGCTGATATTTGACAAAGGCCCGAAATCTGTTAACTGGGGAAAAGACAGTCTCTTTAACAAATAGTGCTGGCATAACTGGATATCTATCTGCAAAAACTGAAAGAAGACCCATACCTCACACCATGCACAAAAACTAACTCAAAATGGATCAAAGACTTAAATATAAAATTGAAAACGATAAAGATCATGGAAGAAAAAATAGGGACAACGCTAGGAGCCCTAATACATAGCATAAACACAATATGAACCATAAGTAACAATTCACAAGCATTAGAAGAGAGACTAGATAATTGGGAGCTTCTAAAAATCAAACACTTATGCTTATCAAAAGATTTCACCAAAAGAGTAAAAAGACAACCTACAGATTGGGAAAAAATGTTTGCCTACGACAAATCCAATCAGCGTCTAATCTCTAAAATCTACAAGATATTGCCAAACATCAACAAGAAAAAGACAAATAACCCAATTAAAAAATAGGCAAAGGATATGAACAGACACTTGGCCAAAGAAGATATTCAGGTGACTTACAGACACATGAAGAAATGCTCACAATCATTAGCCGTTAGAGAAATGCAGATCAAAACTACAATGAGATATCATCTCACCCCAACAAGGCTAGCATTAATCCAAAAAACACAAAGTAATAAATGCTAGAGAGGTTGTGGAGAGACTGGAACACTTATATACTGTTGGTGGGAATGTAAAATGGTACAACCACTCTGGAAATTGATTTGGTGCTTCCTTAAAAAGCTAGAAATAGAAGTACCATACAATCCAGCTATCCCGCTCCTTGGAATATATCCTAGAGAAGTAAGAACCATCACACAAATAGATATATGCACGCCCATGTTCATTGCAGGACTGTTCACAATAGCAAAAAGATGGAAACAACCTAGGTGCCCATCAACAGATGAATGGATAAACAAATTATGGTATATCCACACAGTGGAATACTATGCAATAATAAAGCACAAGGATGAAGCCATGAAACATCTTGTAACATTGAGGAATCTGGAGGGCATTATGCCAAGTGAATTTAGTCAGTCACAGAAGGACAAATATTGTATAAGACCACTATTATAAGAACTCACGAAACAGTTTAAATACAGAAGACAATCTTCTTTGATGGTTACGAGGGTGGGGAGGGAGGGTGAGGGTTATTCACTAACGAGATAGTAGACAAGTATTATCTTAGGTGAAGGGAAGTATAGCACACACTAGAGGGGAAGTCAGCACAACTGGACTAAACCAAAGCTAAGAAGTTTCCTGAATACAATCAAACACTTTGAGGGACAGAGTAGCAGGGGTAGGGATCTGGAGACCATGCTTTCAGGGGACATCTAGGTCAATTGGCATAACAAAGCTTATTAAGAAAATGTTCTGCACCCTACTTTGGTGAGCGACATCTGGGGTCTTAAAAGCTTGCAAGCAGCCATCTAAGATGCATCAATTGGTCCCAACCACCTGGAGTAAAGGAGCATGAAGAACACCAAAGACACAAGGAAAGTATTAGCCCAAGAGACAGAAAGGGCCACATAAACCAGAGACTTCATCAGCCTAAGACCAGAAGAAGCAGATGGTGCCTGGCTACCACCAATGACCGCCCTGACAGGGAACACTACAGAGAGTCCTTGATGGAGCAGGAGAAAGGTGGGGTGCATAATTCAAATTCTAGTAAGAAGACCGGACTTAATGGTCTGACTGAGACTGGAGGAACCCTGGAAAGCATGGCCCTTGAATTCTCTATCAGGCCAGAACTAAAACAGTTTCTGAGGCCAACTCCTCAGACAGGGATCGGACTGGACTGTGGGACATAAAGTGATACTTGTGAGGACTGTGCCTCTTAGCTTAAGTAGATACAAGAGACTAAATGGGCAGCTTCTGTCCTGCGGTGAGATGGGAAGGCAGATAGGGTTAGGAGCTGGTTGAATGATTTATGGGGAATCGGGTGGAAAGGAGGATTGTGCTGTCACAGTATGGGGAGAGCAATTAGGGTCACATAACAATGCATGCATAAATTTTTGGATGGGAGACTAACTTGAAATGTAAACTTCATCTAAACTACAACAATAAAAGAAAAAATAAAGAGAGGGGTATATTTGTTTGTAAATTCATTCAACAAATATGTTATCAAGCATGTACTATGTACCAGATACTATTCTAGATTTTGGAGAATAAGCAAAAGAAGGTCTTTGTTCTTATGGAGTCAGGGGAAGCAGGCAATAGACAAATACATAAATATTAAATAAGAAGTCTGGAATTAAATAAGAGGGTGGGAAGTTTTTAGAAGAAATATAAAGTAAAACAATGCATAAAGAATGATGGAAGAGGGAGGCTATTTTATATAGTGTGATGAGAAAAGACCTAGTCAGGGAGGCTCTGCCTGATAAGGGGACATTAGACTAGATATTTGCATGAAGTGAGAAAATAAGCCAAGCAGGTATTTGGGAGAACAATGTTCCTGGCAATGGAAAAAGTAAGTGCAAAGGCCCTGAAGCAGGAATGTTAATTATAAAATAAATTCTTCCAAGGGCACTAGGAATTCAGAGTTGAGACTATTTCTAGCCAAAGGGTGATAATGATATAACCCTTAAGGTCCGTTCTAGAAGGACAGAGACCCTGCTAGAGGAGGGAGCTAGTATAAAGCCACCATATATGTACTTAGTATTTTATATTTCTCATTTATCTTTTGCTTAAGTTGTATCTCATAAATTCCTTTTCATATGTACATATTTATAATTCTTATCCTACCCTCGAATAAAAGCCATAAACTATGATCAAATTTTAGTTTCCTATAGCGACTGGACAATGGTATTAGTCGGACTTTCCTCTTCAGATTATTGTTATCATCTTCAGAGACAGAGACGGTTGTAGTTAAGAGCCTATAATTTGGATCAAGCTGATAGAAGTTCAAGTCTCAATTTAACTGCTTACTAGATATCTGGCCCTGGGAATATTGCTTAGGTTTTCAGAACCACAGTTTCATTATCGGTAAAATGAAAACAGTAATAATATCTAATGAGTTTGTTGTGATAATGGAGATTTTAAGCATATATGTATATGGATGTGTGTTAAGTGTACATATATGTGTATATATATAGACACATAATTTAGCATAACATCTGAAATAATCCAAATATGCTTTAGCAAATAACCGAAAAAAATCATCATGAAGAACAACAACAAAATTACCTCTTATGGATGTGGCATCGAAAAATTGCTCACTAATGCTAACCATTTTCACCCACTCTTTATTGAAATATTCGAAACATCAAACTATAAAGCCAGAAGCTAAAGATCTAAAAGTCACACTATATAAAATTTATCCAAAATGAATGGAAGCAAATAGTTTAAAAGAGAAGTAACGAGAGTAAGCATTTCTAAGTTTTTATCATATAAAAATGGTTTTCATAGAAATTAATCCATTCATTCCTCTGTATCAGATCTGTAGCTTGAGTATTATTCATCCTCCCCATCTTACAGAAAAAAGAATATGACTCAGATTAACTGAGTGATTTTGGCTAAGATCACATAGCTTGCAAGTGACAGAGCTGGAACTTGTACCCAGGCCTTCTGTTTCCAAGTCCCTAGGGCTAGTTATTGGTGCAACTAGTGCCCAAGAAATCCTTGCAAGACTGGAAAAACTTCCAAGTGATTAATTAATCTGGTTGCATGATAGACCTCACTCCTACCTGTGGATTCTGCTTTTTCATCAAGGATTATTAAAGAAATTTATTGTAAGCCTCTTCACAAAGCTCCAAGATCTCCTGGGTGAGCAAGGTTTCTGCATTGTATAGGCTTATTTGATCACTAAGCTGGGAACTCTGCAAGGACAGGACCATGTCTTATCCAGCTTTGTGTCTCAGTGTACCCAGGAAGCACCCAGGCAATGTATGAGCACTAGACTGACAGGCACCAAGATGGTTGATATCAGTTAGCATGACCAGTTCAGCTCCACTTTTGCTGCATTGAGTAGACCTGGCATCAGCTGTCATAAGAAAATATATAGCAACTTTTCGTTATTTAATTCTGAATTCAAGCCACTGGCCCAAAGAATGAGATGTCAGAGCCCTCCAGGCGCTACGTCTGTCTTTTTCCAATTCCTTCTTATAGAGAGCTTCTTTTGTAGAAGTTCCAGTCAGCCAGAGCTACAGGCTGTGTTTGCCTTGATAGGAAAAATGATTTTAAAATGAGAATGTTAAATTGACTTCTACTTTGAGTTTCTTGAATATCAGTGTTGACCTAAACCTTCCTCATGAAGAGTGGCATTGCCCTCCAGATCAGTGATGTGGCATGAGCACGGGCTTTGCAAAGAAGGTGGGCTAGGTTTAAACTTGACATTGTCACAGAAAAATGGCTGAGTTTATTGACCAGTTACTGTACTGATCGCTTTACACACATTATTCTATTTAATCCTTTGAAAGGTTGCCATCATGACTGCCATCTTGCAAATGAGGAAGCTGAAACAGATTGATGAAGTGACTTGGCCAAGGTTACAGAGAGTACATGGCAGATCTGGGATGAAGCAAAGCAGCTGGGCTTCAGAGCCCATACTCTATGTGACTTTGGGCAAGTGAATGACTCTCTCAGCGTCTCTGTTTCCTCCTCAGCAAGATAAATCAAGAAACTACTTCACTGGATTGGTAGAAAAGTAACTGAGATTGTACATGCAAAGCAGCTGATACCTAAGGTATGTCAGCTCTCTCTTCCCTCACATTACCTGGGATAGAAGAGCACCACCTCTTGAGCAATCCTTTAGAAATATAAAGCCGAAATTAATCCAAACCACACCAGAGCCAGTGACAATAAAGGGGATTTGTTCAGACTTATTATTCTGTTTCAATAAAGGACATGTCTCCAGTTTCCTCAGCAGACCTACAGAGCCAACCCAAACTGAAAACACATGCAGCGATTTTTTTCAAACTCATTGTTGAAGCATGACAGACACTTCAAGAACCAGGAAATTCCTTCTTAAAATGACTTGCTCCTTAGCCAAAGCAGACATGGGTTAAACAATACAGCAGTGCAGCTGTGGCCTTCAGGACGCACAGTGGGGCTTCACACTCCCAGAGTGAATGGAAACACAGGGTTGTGTTTGCCAGCTGGCTCCAAGTCTCCGTGGACAAGATATGCGTGGCCTCACCTTCCAAGTTGAGAGCAATTGCTGGCAGAACACTGTGAGCATGTCAAGTGAAGGGAATATTTTTTTTTAAAGGCCCATCACTGTTTTTCTTCCTTTAAATGGTAGCCACTGAAAAGTTATGCAAACACTTCAGCTGTGGAGTATTTAATCTGACATTTGGCGTGGCTCTCTTGTTGATCCAAGACATGAAGTATGCAGTGTATGCCTAGCAGTTGTTTCATTGCTTACTCAAAAAAAGATAAGCCAGATACAATAGTTTAATTTTCCTTTTCTGCAGTTTTAACTGGATCACTACTTGGATCCATCCTTGATTCCCAAGTAATGGATGACAGTTATGGACCACAAGACCATATGATAAATAGCTCATTATATGGTGGATGGGTGTGATTTTTTTCCCCTGCCGAAAGCTTTAGGCGTCCCTGTGGTTGTGGTTTTGTCAAGGGTTTGGCAGCTCTTCTTTCTAGGTCTGGTGTTTCAGGGTTTCACGTGCTCTCGTGGAAGCATTGTCAGAAGGATCCTCTCATTACTTTCTTGTCATTTTTTTTTTTGTAAGAGGAGAATGCTCTTCTTGATGGAGTCTCTTCCACCTATCCACATTGGACATACTCCCTGGCAACATCTTCTCTTCCAGACCATCTAGAAGTTTTCGCCCTCTGTTTCCTCTTCTTTAGCCATCTCACTGGCAAATCTATTTGCCTAAAAGGGGGATCTCCTGGGAGTTCACTATGAATATCAATCAAATGGTATCTGACCCTAGACAGGAAAGGAGAACTTTGCCTACTCCTCAGAAAACACACTAATCTTAAAAAGCCGAGTGAGCAGGGAGTCCACATTTCTTACTACATGGAGGGAAG
Source organism: Dugong dugon (assembly GCA_030035585.1). Classification (NCBI taxonomy): domain Eukaryota; kingdom Metazoa; phylum Chordata; class Mammalia; order Sirenia; family Dugongidae; genus Dugong; species Dugong dugon. Next base: position 72,419,861 of record CM057460.1, read on the forward strand.
GACACAGTACTGGCCAACATTCCAAAGAGAAAAGAGAACCTTTCCAAATGTTCCTCCGCTGAAGAGTTACAACAGTTGCTTAATGTGAACAGACACTAGAAATCATAGCAAAATGCATGATGTTCATTCTCCGCCACTTCAGTGCCCATTATGATAACAGTGATTTAAACATTAAGTTGCTGTCACTTGGTCTACATGATGGCATAATTCTGCCTCAGAGAAAAGCTGAAACAGTCCTCATTCTTGAAAAAGGGATAGGAGGGGAGAAATAGAAATGTAAAAAAATGAAAAACAAAGCCAAAAAACACCAAGAACTACTAAATTAATTGGAGGCTGATAAATTTCCTTAGCACTTCTTGAAGTTTCTGGATCCTACTCCAAATAAAAATATATCTAGCCCATTTCTTCAAGGTCTTCGTTTCTAATGAAAACTAAAAAAAAAAAAAAATCAAAAGACCAGAACCCTGAGCATTAAAAGTCATGTTCCAGGTTATTCTTCTGGCTTTTTTCTTTCTTCTTCTTCTTATTTTTTTTTTTTTTTAACTATTTTAGAGATTGAAGAATTCAGTAAAGTGAGAAAAGAAACTTCTCATCCTCAAAAAGGTTTAGTCAGCAGACAAAAATGAGCTTGAGGGCAAAGAAGTACTGTAAGTATATAAAAATGGGCCATTCGAGAAGGTATAAGAGAGTAATATAATTTGATTATCAATTTATATTACAGTATCTACATATAAATACTACTAATAGAAGTTTTTCACAGATAGTAGAATTATAGGTGATTTTTATTCCTCTATAATTTTCTCTCCTTTTTTACTTTTTATAGTTTTTGACATTGAAGATATGATTTCTTACATAAATGGAAAAAATGACAATTACAAATATATTCTTTCTCCAAGGATCTAGCAGTGGAATTATGTGGGGCGTGTGCTAGTAAGAACACTGGAATGAGATAATCCTGAGCATCCTAAAGGTAAGGAGGTGCTCTAGTTCAGGGAACCTCTATGGAGAGTTTCCATCAGTCCTTCTACCAGAGGGTAAAATTCTTGAGCTCTTTGCCCAGTTCTTCCAAGCTTTAGCTATGTAAGAGGTCTTAACATTATGTCCTTATGGTGGATCAATTACAATTGAAGTTAGAGTGGAGATGAACTGAATTGCATAAGCCAAGAATATTTAGTGGGAAATGGCTTCCCAGAGTTTGTTTCAAAGTGTTTTCGGTTGTCAAATTGCTTCAAGTAACATGGCAGAGCATTTTTGCTAAATAACTGGAAGCATTACAGAGGTTTGCAAGTCCCCTTAGGTTCGGTCTTAGTTACCTACTGCTGCTGTAACAGAAATACCACAAGTAAGTGGCTTTAAAAACAGAAATTTATTTTCTCACAATTCTGGAAGCTAAATGTTCAAATCAGGGTCCTGGCCATATCTATTCCTTCCTTGTCAGTAGCCCCAGATATTCTTTGGTTCCTTGGCTTGTAGAGGATCCTCATATGGCATCTATCTTTTCCCATTTGTGTACGTGTCTCTCTGATTGGCCTGCTCTTTTTATAAGCCAAAAGTGATTAGAATTAAAATCCACCCTACTCAGGCATGATCTAATTAACATAATAAAGGAAGCTCTCTTTCCAAATAGGATTACATCCACAGGTATACGGGTTAGGATTCCAACACATATTTTGGAGTAGAGGGGGCAACACAATTTAACCCATAACAGGTTCTTTAAAATGTAACCTACTGTGGATAATGAATATCTCTTTAGGTTTTAAGATGGTAAAGAAGTGACATCTCAAACATTAGTCCTAATGGACTGGGGACAGTTAGGGGTTAGTTTCTATCCTTGAGATGATTCCTTGGGAGGATTTTGCTCAGTGGAGAAGCATGATAAGCAATGTCTGGCAGGAATATTGGAGGCACTCTTGCTTTTAAGTTGCTAACCGTGTTCTACAATCTGACTAAATGAGTTTCTAGTGATTTGTGTAGTAATCAGAGTATCTTTCCCACATTTTTTATTTGGATAATACCTAAGCATATTCTTGGGGAAGATGAAATTCTATCTTCCTGCCTACTTGAATGATTTTGGAATGTCCAGAACCCTCAGGTAACTGACCAAGGCTTTATGAGGACTCTGTGACCTGTGATGGAACTGTGGTTATGTTCCTGGTGAACACTGTTACCTTTAAAAAGCCAACTTTGAGAGTCCTTGTTTCATATTTGGAAACTACAGACTTACACATTTGAATTATTAGTGTTAGTGAAGAATAATGAATATACCATGGACTGCCAGAAGAACAAACAAATTTATTTTGAAAGAAGGACAGCCAGAATGCCCTTTAGAAGCAAGGACAGCGAGACTTCATCTCACGTACTTTGGAGGAACCAGTCCCTGGAGAAGGACATCATGCTTGGTAAAGTAAAGGGTCAGTGAAAAAGGGGAAGACCCTCAAAGAGATGGATTGACATAGTGGCTGCAACAATGGGCTCAAATATAACAACAATTGTGAGGATGGTGAAGGGCTGAGCAACGTTTCGTTCTGTTGTTCAAAGGGTCTTTATGAGTTGGAAATGACTTGATGGCACTTAACAACAACAACAACAGACTTACAGATCACAAGAATACTTCTTTTTCTAATAGTTTATTTTTTTTAATTACTTACGTTGCTTTTCCCCAGCCATCTATCACTTCACCATGTAAAGGAAGTTTTAAAATAAGACTTTAGTGTGAAAGTAGTGTGAAAGTATCTCTTAGGGATAAAGTATCTCTCAGCAAATCATTTACCTTTGGATTTCAACAGCTGTCTTATTTATATACAGTTGAAGTGTATTCAACATATGCAACTGAAACCTTAGAAAAATGAACTGAAACTGAAGTCCTATGGAAAGAGTATTTTAACTACTTCCTTCCATGTTGCTGCTACTGAAATTTTATTGGCAAAGTAAGTTGTGCAGTTACTCTCAGCAGAAGAATTCTGTTTGTGTGACAACAAAATTAATTGATTTATTATAAGTAAAAAGAGGAAAAGAAATAAATTCAGCAAATTGGTATTTGTGTTGCCATAACCACATCTAAGCTCCGTATTTATTAAAGCTAACTTATGAAAAGCCACATTTATTAAACAAAAAATGTGATAAATTATCTTGGGATATTACAACCTGCAAGGACTATGTCCAAACAGAACTTATTAAAGAAAAGATAAGATAAGCCAGAACTTCTAATATTGAAAATAAAAGTATTTAGCAGAAGATGGGGGTAAAAACAAGTTTAACAATCATTCCCTACTAACCATCAAATTCAACTGAAAAAACTACAGAAAAGCAAAAATATCTAGCAAAATTATACTAGCACTAAATCTTAATAACAGTGTCAATCTAGTACTATGAACTTTCTGACATTTCTACCAAGAAAATATGGCCTTTGAATCAAAGTAAAAACAGATTCAGAGAACTACCATACAACTTTGCGTCCTAAGAGAAGTAATGGCACATTATGAATTGTAAGAAATAAGAAGAGCACATTCTGGAAAGTTCTTCTAAGTATCCCTTAGTTTGAAAGAAACAAGGACTGAAGGACTTGGAGGCCATGGAAGAACACTGAGATTGGAACCCATCTCTGCGCTGCATTTAGAGGTCATAGATGCATTCAGGAAATCCATGTATCTCTTCCCCATTCTTTTCTTGCTCAGAGGGTTATTAAAAATAAGAATGTGGAAAAGCAGTATCTAGAAAGTGAATCTTGAAGAGATGAGACTCAACACACTTGGAGCTATTTCTACTGCTACGTATACAACTGTAAAGGCATTTTTATATGTGAAGGGCAGAAGCTGATGGCAGAACAAAAACATATGTTCTCTCACCAAACAGAAAAGACATAGTAGTGGGAATTACTTGATCTTGAATTTATAGCAGTATGGATGGTAAACCAGAGTCTACTTAATTAAATAGGATATTCTCCCAGCTTCATCAAGTAGAACTGGCACTTGGTGAAGTAGTTACAAAAATGTATAGAAAAGGCTTACAATTATACACTTTTTATTAAAACGACTCATAGTCCCCAGTGATCTCCTCAACCAAAGGCCCCTGAGTGGCTGAATGACTGAACAGATAACACTAGCTTGTACCAGACAGGCATTCAACCTAAATTCTAAGGGTAGATATGAATTCATTCAAGAAAAATAAGAGGGATAATAGAAAAAAATAGAATAGTATGAAACAAAACAAAACAAAAAAACATGAACTCTAAGAAGTAAGAGATAAATGATATCTAAATGATGAAATGATAACTAAATAGACTGAGATTTTAAAAAAAAGTACCTAAGAAAGCTATGAAAACAAGTTATTTCAGAATTTAAGATGGTATTTTAAAGAAAGACTGAATACCCAATTTACTCAAGATGGAGAGAAAAGAATCAACAATGCAGAAAGACAAATCAGTGAAGAAAATCATGGAAGAAAAGCAGGAGGAAATTCTAAAGAATGTGGAAGGGACAGAAGGCTGGAAATAATTGGAGAGATGATAATAGACATAAAATGCAAAAACAGAGACACTGCAAATGAAAAATGAGTGTGACTGAAGTACTGAGAAAATAGTAAAAGATACAAAAGAAAAAATATAACTGAATCAATAGAAACTTTGACCGTAGAGTAAAAAAAGAACTAATCCACTAGGCAAAATTATTGGAAAGCAACCAACAATTCGTTATGAAGTTCTGAAATTAAAATATAGCATTCTAAAAAGCATTAAGACAAAAGAAACAGATAACCTAAAAAGTGGGAAAAAAGTCATTCTGGCTTATGACTTTTTTTTTTTTTTGCAATTTTAAATGTTAGAATAAAGGGCTACGTAAAGACATTTTCGGTTCATAGAGACTAAGAGAGTTTATTACTACAGGCAGTTATTTTAAGTGAATGCATAGAGAGGAAATAAGAGAAAGAAAAAATTACTGAAATACGTTGGTAAATATATAGCTATTGCAGTAAAATGTAAATAATAACTATTCATATTAAAATAATTTGAAATCAATCAATGTAATTCAACTCATGACCAAAAAACAAAGAGATAGAAATTACATAAATATCTAGGTAAAATTTAAAAAATTGACATTTAATACCCATTCGTGAGTTAAAAAAAATATTTTAACAAACTAGGAATAGAAACAAAAAGACTCTTTAATCTTATAAGAAACATCTACAAAAATATAATCAGATGAAATATTGACAAGTATTATCCCTCCCTGGAAACTCTGGTGGTGTAGTGGTTAAGAGCTACAGCTGCTAACAGAAAGGGCAGCAGTTGGAATCCAGCAGGTGCTCCTTGGAAACCCTATAGGGCAGTTCTACTCTGTCCTATAGGGTCACTATGAGTCAGAATTGACCCTAAGATTGAAACAATACAACAATGCTTGCAATCGCTATTTCTATCCAACATTATAAGAGGTCCTAGTAAGTAAAACAGTAAGGCAAGAATAAGAATTAAAAGGCCTACAGATTGAAAAACAAACCAGATAAAATTCTTTTAAAAAATTGCATCTTTATTTAAAGATGACATGATTGTCTATGACAATTAGGCAATTAGTGAACATAGCAAGATTGCTGTAAAGTCAATATATGAAAAGACTCAATTTTATTTCTATATACCAGCAATAAACAAATAGAAAATGAAATTTAAAAGTATAGATATAATTTATAATATTAAAAAAACACTAAGTATTTAAGAATAAATATGATGAAAGATATACAAGACTTCTTCACTGAAAACTTCAAGCCATTATTGAAAAAGATTGTAAAGATTTCACTTCTCCTCAAATTAATCTATAAATCAAATCCAAGCATTTGTATTTCTTCAGAAATTTATCAGCTGATTCTAATATGTATATGGAAATGCAAAAGGCCAGTAATAGCCAAAGCCATCTTAAAGAAAAACAATAAAACTGGAGAATTTATATTTCCAGATATAAAAACCTATTATAAAACTATAGTATTTAAGACAATATTTAGATGCAAGGATAGAAAAATAGACTTCTGGAAGAGAATTGAGAGCCCATAAAAGATATAAACGGTTTTTTGTTTTATTATACAGGTGATACTACAGTATTGGGTCAATTGGATACCCAAGGGGAAAAGAAAAATCTCAACCTCAACTTGACACTCTGCACAAAAAAAAACATTCCAAATAGATGTACATCTAAATGTTAAAGGTCAAACAACAAAGCTTCTAGAAAAAAAAACATAGGAAAACGTCATTATGATGTTCAAAAGCAAAGGTTTTTTAAACAAAACAAAAAGCACTAGCTATAAAGGAAGACATTGATAAATAGAGTATAGTAAAATTTAAAATTTCTGTTGATCAAAATACGCATCTTTAAAGTGTTAAAAAGCAAAGATGTCACTTTAAGGACTAAGGTGCTCCTGACCTGTTGTTGTTGTTAGGCGCTATCAAGTTGGTTCCGACTCATAGCAACCCTATACACCACAGAATGAAACACTGCCCCGTCCTGCGCCATGCTCACAATTTTTGTTATGCTTGAGCCCACTGTTGTAGTCACTGTGCCAATCCATCTCGTTGAGTGTCTTCCTCTTTTTCGCTGACCCTGTGCCTTACCAAGCATGATGTCTTTCTCCAGGGGCTGATTCCCTTCTGACAAGGTGTCCAAAGTATGTAAGACACAGTCTCGCCATCCTTCCTTCTAAGGAGCGTTCTGGTTGCACTTCTTCCAAGATAGCTCCTGACCTAAACCATGGTATTTTCAATTGCCTCATATGCATGTGAAAGCTGGATGATGAATAAGGAAACTGAAGAATTGATGCCTCTGAATTATAGTGTTGGTGAAGAATATTGAATATACCATGGACTGCCAGAAGAATGAACAAATCTGTCTTGAAAGAAGTGCAGACAGAATGCTCCTTAGAAATGAGGATGGTGAGACTTCATCTCACATACTTTGGACATATTATCAAGGAGGACCCTGATAGAATGACATCATGCTTGGTAAAGTAGAGGGTCAGCGAAAAAGAGGAAAACTCTCAAAGAGATGGATTGACATAATGGCTGCAACAATGGGCTAAAACATAGCAATGATTGTGAGGATGGCACAAGACCAGGCAGTGTTTCATTCTGTTGTTCATAGGGTGACTATGAGTTTGAACCAACTTGATGGCACCTAACAACAACAACAAGTTAATGAAAAGGCAACCCACAGAGTGGGAGAAGATATTTGCAGCATATACATCTGACAAAGAATATAAATCCAGGATCTATCAAGAACTCTTATAAATTAATGAGAAAATGTCCAACACTCAGTAGGAAAAATAGGTAAGGGACATGAACTAATAAACCAAAAAAGAAGCTACCCAAATGAGAGTGGCAAGCTTATTAAATCATCAAATAAATGCATATTAAAAATACAATACAATACCCAACAGAATAGTTTAAAGAAAAAAACAAAAGATGGAAAATACCAAGTGTTGGTGAGAATGTAGAGGAACTAAAACTTTCATACACTGCCAATGAGAGAGTAAATCTGAAAATTACTCTGGAAATCTACTTTGTGGCATCTACTAAAGCCAAAAATATGCATAACTTGTGACCCAGCAATTTCACTCCAAGAAATATATCACATATATGCATTCACCAAAGACATAGCAGAAATATCCCAAGACTGGAAGCTACTCAAATGCCTATTAACAGTAGAATGTATATGTAAATTGTATAGTCACACACACACAAAATAGTATATGTCAATGAGAATAAGCTATTTACCACTATTTGCAAACAAATAGATTAATCAAACAAAAATAATATTGAATGAAATAATCCAAACATGAAAGAGTAAATGTTGTATGAATTCATTTATATAAAAGTACAAAATAAGGCAAAATAAACCATGTGTTAGAAATCATGTAAGGATTACACATGTGACGTGGAGAGAGATGTGATAACAGGAAAGGAGGATGAGTAGGGACTTCTATAGGCGTTGCTAATATTCTGTATGCATTTTACACAGTGTGTTTAGTTATTCAGTTTATGAAAATTCACCAAAACAGTACACTTATGATATGTATACTTTAATAAAACTTTTAAAAGTATTGAAGTAAAATTAGGGACAGCAATCATTCAAGATGGGGAAGTGTGATGGTTAAGGTTGTGTGTCAACTTGTCTGGGCCATGATCTCAGTAGTTTGGTAGTTAAATAATGATGTAGCTTGGCAGTTATGTAATGATGTAATTATCCCCCATTTTGTGATATAATGTAATGACTTCTATGATGTGATTTGATGGGATCAGCCGATTAGTTGTAAGGGGAGTTCTTGGGAGTGTGGCCTGCATCCAATATATATGGATGTTCTGACAAAGCTTGCTGGCTTTTGCTTGCTCTGAATCCTGCAACCAGCTTGTCTTCATTTGACCTCCAGTTTTTGGAACTTGAGTCAATGGCCTGCTATATTGCCTGCTGAAGTTGGGATCCCTCGGCCACTGCAGCCTGTGAGCCAGCAGCCTGCCATCTGAATTGCCAGTCTTGGGTTCATCAATCCCTGCAGCTACATGAGTCAGAAGAAGCCTCCAGCCTGATGCCTGACCCATGGACTTGGGACTTGCCAGCCTCTACAACTGCATGAGACATTTCCTTGAGACAAATCTCTCTCTCTCTCTATATATATATTTATGTATATACTTGACTACAGTGGGGTCTATATGTATGTGTGTGTATATATGTATATATGTATCCACACACATACATACACTCATGTATATATATACATCTCTCTCTCTCTCTCTATATATATATATATATATATGCTTCACTGGTTTTGCTTCTCTAGAGAACCCAGCCTAAGACAGGAGGTGTCAATGGAAAGATGTTATGGATAGATGTCTTGTTTAAGAGGGTGTGAAAAATCCTGAATAGCCTTGGACTTTGATTGAAACTTTATAGATGTGTGCTTATATTCACAATGTAATGGTAATAATAAATATATAATACACTTCACAGCTTCGAAATCAGCAGAAGAAAAAAATAGAATAAAGAAAATTCCATCAAGCTTATACAGGGTAGGAAAGATGAAAAAAATTAGAGGACGACTTCATCAAAAGAGTAAAAAGACAACCTACAGACTGGAAAAAAAAAACTTAGGCTATGAAAAATCCTATTAGCATCTAATCTTTAAAATCTACAAGACACTGCAAAACCTCAACAACAATAAAATGACAAATAACCCAATTAAAAAATGGACAAAGGATATGAACACTTCTCCAAAGAAGATATTCAGGCGGCTAACAGACACATGAGGAAATGCTCATGATCATTAGCCAGTAGAGAAATGCAGATCAAAACTACAATGAGATACTATCTCACACGAACAAGGTTAGCATTAGCCCAAAAAAACACAAAATAATTAATATTGGAGAGGTTGTGGAGAGACTGGAACACTTACACTTATACACTGTTGGTGGGAATGTAAAATGGTACAACCACTTTGAAAATCAATTTGGCGCTTCCTTAAAAAGCTAGAAATAGAAGTACCATATGATCCAGCAATCCCACTCCTTGGAATGTAAGAAATAAGATAATATAAGAATATAAGAAATAAGATAATACAATATATTTCCACTCCTTGGAATATAAAGAAATAAGAGTTGTCACATGAATAGATATATGCATATCCATGTTCATTGCAGCACTGTTCATGATAGCAAAAAGATGGAAGCAACCTAGGTGCTCATCAGTTGATGAATGGATAAACAAATTATGGTATATTCACACAATGGAATGCTAGGCAATGATAAAGAACAACAGCGAATCTGGGAAACATAACATGGAGGACATGTTATAACACGGAAGGCATTATGCTGAGTGAAATTAGTCAGTCACAAAAGGACAAATATTGTATAAGACCACTACTATAAGAACTCAAGAAAAGGTTTAAACACAGAAGAAAACATTCTTTGATGGTTATGAAGGTGGGGAGGGAGGGAGAGGGGTATTCACTAGCTAGATAGTAGACAAGAATTATCTGAAGGGAAGGACAGCACACACTACAGGGGAAGTCAGCACAACTGGACTAAACCAAAGCTAAGAAGTTTCCTGAATACAACCAAACACTTCGAGGGACAGAGTAGCAGGGGTGGGGGTCTGAGGACCATAGTTTCAGGGGACATCTAGGTCAATTGGCCTAACAAAGTTTATTAAGAAAATGTTCTGCATCCCACTTTGGTGAGTGGCGTCTGGGGGTCTTAAAAGCTAGGGAGCAGCCATCTAAGATGCATCAATTTGTCCCAACCCACCTGGAGCAAAGGAGAATGAAGAACATGAAAGACACAAGGAAAGTATTAGCCCGAGAGACAGAAAGGGCCACATAAACCAGAGACTTTGTCAGCCTGAGACCAGAAGAACTAGATGGTGCCCGGCTACCACCAATGAACGTCCTGACAGGCAACAGAACAGAGAGTCCCTGGAGGAGCAGTAGAAAAGTGGGGTGCAGAACTCAAATTCTAGTAAAAAGACCAGACTTAATGGTTTGATTGAGACTGGAGGAACCCCAGAAGACATAGCTCCTGGACTCTCTGTTAGCCCAAAACTAAAACCATTCCTGAGGTCAACTCTTCAGACAAAGATTAGACTAGACTATGGGACATAAAATGATACTCGTGAAGAGTATGCTTCTTAGCTCAAGTAGATACATGAGACTAAATGGGCAGCTCCTGTCCAGAGGTGAGATGAAAAGGCAGAGAGGGTCAGGAGTTGGTCAAGTGGACACGGGAAATCCAGGGTGGAAAGGAGGTGTGTGCTTTCACAGTATAGGGAGAGCAACTAGGGTCACATAACAATGTATGTATAAATTTTTGTATGAGAGACTAACTTGAATTATAAACTTTCACTTAAAGCACGACAATTTACAGCCTCATAAAACAAAACAGGACTAATGAGGCACAGCAGTCCAGGGACAAATGCTAGAAGGCAGGAGGGACAGGAAAGCTGGTGATAGGGAACCCAAGGTTGAGAAGGGACAGTGATGACATGTCATGGGGTTGTTAACCATTGTCATAGGGCAATATGTGTACTAACTGTTTAATGAGAAACTATTTGTTCTGCAAACCTTCATCTAAGGTATAAAAAAAAAAAGAATTATCTATGTGAGATCAAATTGACAACAGCAACTCAAAAGATTTGATGGGAAGCCTAGGGGACAGTGAGTTGAAGATAATGGTGATGGAATAATTTGGAAAAGGACAGTGAGAATAGCAGCACAACTGGAAGAATGTAATCGATGTCACTGAATTGTACATGTAGAAACTTTCAAAATGGTGTAACTTTGGCTATGTATATTTTCACCAAAAAAAAGTTCCTCAAGGTCGAGAAGGGAGAGTGTTGACATGTTGTGGGGTTGTTAACCAATGTCATAAAACAATATGTGTACTGACTGTTTAATAAGAAACTATTTGTTCTGTAAACCTTCATCTAAAGTACAATTAAAAAAAATTTCAAAAAATCTAAAAAAAAAGCACAACAATTTTAAAAAATGAAAGAAAGCATAGAAAATAGAAAATAAGCTGGTAGAATGTTAGTCTGCACAACAAACTATACATGAATTAAGTTCATTTTTTAAAAGACACAGATTATAAAAGAGGATTAAAGTCTTGGTTTTGGATTAAGTACCATTTTCCAATAAAAGTGGCCATGGCTCCTGGGAGAAGTGGTTGATTTTAGGAATAGGGAAGGAAAAGGAAATATCCATAAGTCTGAGATAATATAAATAAATAATAACACAAAAGCAAACCCATTGCTGTCAAGTTGATTCTAACTCACAGCAACCCTATAGGACAGAGTGTATAAACTACCTCATAGTGTTTCCAAGGAGTGGCTGGGGGATTCGAACTGCCGTCATTTTGGTTAGCAGCCAGGATCTTAACCACTATGCAACCTGGGCTTCAAATAAATAACAGAATGATTAAATAAATGGGGGAGAAGGGATAGTTAACAAATTTAGAAGGAATAAGTATATAGAAAATCACTTCAGAACATTAAGGTAAGCGCTGCAGGCAAGATCCACCATGAGTCCTTAAATTAGCAGGTAAGTGTTTAAGAAGAAACAGGATATATGCATAGCCTCAAAGTATTAACTGATTTAAAAACAAAAAAGATAACGATAGACGGATGGATAGATAGACTAGATAATCCCATTGCCATCAATTCCAACTATAACAACCGTATAGGATAGAATAGAACTGCGCTGTAGGGTTTCCAAGGAGTGGCTCTTAACCACTGTACCACCAGGGCTCCAGATAGATAGATAGATAGATAGAGGTATCATAGAAAAATTCAATATTTTAATGTTATCAGTTAAAACCCAACAGGCCAGGTATTGCAGATTAGTGGTGGGGTGGGGGAGGTAAAGAATTTAAATTTACCCAAAGAATTTGGTTTTTGTCCTTGGTTCCTGAGATATAACCTCTAAAATCTCAGAATTTCCCCAATGATTGAAGTGGCTTTTTATCTATAAGGGGTCCAGAGCACACCTACCTTACAGGTACACTAATGAGATGACTCAAGTATAAACTGGTCAGGACAGAAAGACATACCATGTGATATCAGCCCAACCTCAGAGAGGTGGGGCTGTAGATTGATCCAATCAATCACACCTATATAATAAGGCCCCAGTAATGTTTCTGGACACTGACATCCCATGGGCTTCCTGGTTGGTAAAAGACATTTATGCATATGGGAGTATAGCATATCCCTTTTTTGGGACAGAGAAGCTCCGTGTTGGGGACCATCCCAAAACTTGATTAATATCTCTTCTTATATTGGTTGTGAGTTGTACCTTTCTTGCTGTAATAAAACTATAATCTTAAGTTTAGTGCTTTCCTGAGTTCTATGAGTTGCTCTAGTGAATTATCAAACCAAGGGTGTAGTGGGAGCCAGTAGGACTCCCAAGCTTGTGGCTGACATCTGAAGTTTTGTACAGATTTGGTAGTTGGACGGACTATACGTTTTCATTGGTAAGATCTGTCCTACCTTTGCGTGGTTAGGGTCAGAGAGAGAAATACTGCGTGTGCAGTTGAATTCATTCAATTGGTGTGAAAAGTGGAATAGATTGATTTTGTGTCTGAGAAGTGGGACTGGATTTCCCAGCAGTGTGAAAAAGTTTGCATCATTCCATAAATAATTGCTGAGGGACTAGTTCATCCATATACAACAAAATAAAATTACAACCTTAATTTACACTATAGGCAAAAATAAATTCTAGGCAGATCAATGACCCAAATGTGAAAGGTGAAATTTGAAACATTTAGAGAAAAATATCTTTAAGAACTCAAGGGAGGAAGTCAATACATTAATATTGAAAACCAGGAAACAATCAATATGTATTAACCCGTTGCTGTCGAGTTGATTCCAACTCATAGCGACCCTGTAGGTAGGACAGAGTAGAATTGCCCCCATAAGGTTTCCAAGGAGCAGCTGGTGGATTCGAACTGCTGACCTTTTGGTCAGCAGCCGAGCTTTTAACCGCTGTACCACCAGGGCTCCCAATATTTATTATAACATAAAATTTTTAAAATTCTGTTTATCAAAGCATCACAAAAAAAGTGAAAATACAATGTACAGACTGGGTAAGATTATTTGCCTGAAATGCAACCAATTATGGAGTAGTGTCCAGAATATTTGAAGATGTTCTACAAATGAATAAGGAAAGAAATATAATTCAAAAGAAAAATATTTTAAATATAGGAGCACTAATTCACAGAATGTTGTGATGTTTGCCATCGAGTCAATTTCGGCTCATGGTTACCCTATGGGACAGAGTAGAACTACCCCACAGTGTTTTCTAGGCTATAATCTTTATGGTAGCAGATCACCAAGTCTTTCTCCCATGGAGCTGCAGGGTGGGTTCCAACCACTGACCTTTTGGTTAGCAGCCAAGCATTTAAAAATTGTGCCACCAGGACTCCTAATTTACAGAATGTTGTTGTTGTTAAATGCCGTTGAGTCGGTTCTGACTCATAGCAACCCTATGTAAAACAGAACGAAACACTGCCTGGTCCTGTGCCATCCTCACAATCATTATATTTGAGCCCATTGTTGCAGCCACTGTGTCAGTCCATCTCATTGAGGGTCTTCCTCTTTTTAGCTGACCCTCTACTTTACCAAGCATGATGCCCTTCTCCAGGAACTGATCCCTTCTGATAACATGTCCAAAGTATGTGAGACCAAGTCTTGCCATCCTTGTTTCTAAGAAGCGTTCTGGTTGTACTTCTTCCAAGACAGATTTGTTCATTCTTTTGGCAGCCCATGGTGTATTCAATATTCTTTGTCAACACCATAACTCAAAAGTGTCAATTCCTCTTCTTTCTTCCTTATTCATATTCGCATGCATATGAGGCGATTGAAAACACCATGGCTTGGGTCAGGCGCACCTTAGTCTTCAAGGTCACGTCTTTGCTTTTTAACACTTTAAAGAGGTCTTTTGCAGTAGATTTGCCCAATGCAATGTGTCTTTTGATTTCTTGACTGCTACTTCCATGAGTGTTGATTGTAGATCCCAGTAAAATCAAATCCTTGATAACTTCAATCTTTTCTCCATTTATCATGATGTTGCTTATTGGTCCAGTTGTGAGGATTTTTGTTTCCTTTATGTTGAGGTGTAATCCACACTGAAGGCTTTGATCTTCATCAGTAAGTGCTTCAAGTCCTCTTCACTTTCAGCAGGCAAGGTTGTGTCACCTGAATAATGCAGGTTGGTAACGAGTCTTCCTCCAATCTTGATGCCACATTCTTCTTCATATAGTGCAGCTTCTTGAATTATTTGCTCAGCAATTAGACTGAATAAGTATGGTGAAAGGATACAACCCTGAAACACACCTCATGCAGTATCCCCTTGTTCTTTTGGAACGGCTGCCTCTTGATCTATGTAGAGGTTCCTCTTGAGCACAATTTAGTATTCTGAAATTCCCATTCTTCGCAACGTTAGCCATAATTTGTTATGATCCACACAGTGGAATGTCTTTGCATAGTCAATAAAACACAGGTAAACATCTTTCTGGTATTCTCTGATTTCAGCCATAATCCATCTGATAGAAACAATGATAATCCTTGTTCCCTGTTCTCTACTGAATCCAGCTTGAATATCCAGCAGTTCCCTGTCGATGTACTGCTGCAACCACTTTTAAATGATCTTCAGCAAAATTTTTACTTGCTTGTGGTATTAATGATATTGTTTGATAATTTCCACATTTTGTTGGATCACCTTTCTTTGAAATAGGCATAAATATGGATCTCTTCCAGTCGGTTGGCCAGGTAGTTGTCTTCCAAATTTCTTGGCATAGATGAGTGAGCACTTCCAGCACTGTATCTGTTTGTTGAAATTCACAGACTAGGAAACACAAATGGTCCAAAAGCATATGGAAGGTTGGGTGACTTCGCCAGTAATTGGGAAATGCAAGTTTAAACCATAATGAGATAACATTAAATATCTATCAGATTGGCAAATATTTAAAATTTTAGCAATATCAACTGTTGAGGGATATATGGAATATTGAGAAAATACATGCACTACTGTTAAAATAGCACAACATTTTGGTATAATCACTTTGGAGTGCAATTTACTAATAACCAGTTAAGTATAAAATGTTCCTCATACCTTACAATTCAGCTATTCCACTTCTAATTATACACCCTCTAGAATTTCTTCACACATCCACTAGAAAGATGTGCAGGCATTCATTTGTATGTATCCCAATTAGGAGAATGAGTAAATAAATCAAAGTTTATTCACAAATTAAAATAGTATGTTGCAAGTAATATGAATAAAATAGATTGTGTGTCAACATGGTTAAATCTCAAAAACAAAGGGGATTGCCTTTGTTTTTGTGCTTAGTGGCTTTTATATGAATTCTCATTATATTATTCTTCATATTTATTTTATACCTGAACCGCTTTGAAGTAAGTACATGAGTATACAAAATTTTTTTAGGAAAATAAGCCCAGAAATTTATAAACAAAAAAGAATACTGATGAATGTTTTAACCCATTGCATATTAGAAAAGTATAGCAAGAAAACACTAGGGTAGGAATGTTGAGATCAATGGATCTGAATAGACATTCCAGAAATAGCTCTGAGAACAAATAGGAATTTAGTATATGATAAATATGACATATGCAATTAGTGAGAAAAATCTGAATCTCTTGTCTTACACCTAATAACCAAATAAATTCAAGCTGAATTAAAGATGCATATGTAAAATACTGGTTGTCTAAGAACTTTCAGGTAAATGTTTCTATAATCTTTGAGTGTAGAAGGTCAGATGTATGGTATCTGTGATGGTTAATGTTGTGTGTCAACTTGGCTGGGCCACGATTCTCAGTGATTTGGCAGTTATTATGTAGTTTGGCAGTCATATGATGTTGTGATCACCTCCATGATGAGGTTTGATGTAATGTTATCACTTCCATGATGGGATCTGCTTTGAGTAGCCAACCGGTTGAAAGGGAGTTTCCTTGGACCTGTTGTTGTTGTTGTTGTTAGGTGCCATCAAGTCGGTTCTGACTCATAGTGACCCTATGCAACACAGAACGAAACATTGCCCGGTTCTGCACCATGCACACAATTGTTATGTGTGAGCCCATTGTTGCAGCCACTATGTCAGTCCATCTGGTTGAGGGTCTTTCTCTTTTTTGCTGACCCTGGACTTTCCCAAGCATGTTTTCCCTCTCCAGGGACCGATCCCTCCTGACAATATGTCCAAAGTATGTAAGATGTAATCTTGTCATCCTTCCTTCTAAGGAGCATTCTGGTTGTACTTCTTCCAAGACTGAGGCCTTCATCAAATATAAGTGGATATTTTGGCAAAGCTCATGGGCTTTTGCTTGCTCTGGATCCTGCAGCTGGCTCCTATTCATCTGACCTCTGGTTTTTGGAACTTGAGCTAGCAGCTTACCTGCAGTCTTGCTTGCCTGCAGATCTTGGGATTTGTTGATCTTTGCAGCCTGTGAGCAAGAACCCTGCTCTCTGACCTGCTGATCTTGGGTTTGCCATTCCCTGTAACTACCTGAATCAGGAGAAGTATCTATTCTGACCCACAGACTTGGGACATTCCAGCCTCTACAACCATGTGAGCCATTTCCTTGATATAAATCTCGCTCTCTCTCTATATTTATGTGCTTTACTGGTTTTGCTTCTCTAGAGAACCCAGCCTAAGACAGCATCAAAGCAGAAATGATAATAAAAAGGACAAATTTATAAATTTAAAATCCATCACTGCAAAAAAAAAACCTGAAATAAAACAAAATGATAAAAGAACACTCTGTCATATATAAAATTAAAAGGCTAAGACAAACCAGGAAATAATTTTAACATGTATGACAAAAATCAATATCCCCTGTAAATAAAGAATTCTTGCAAACCAATAAAGAAAAAAAAAAACTATACCTCAGTAGTATGGCAAAGAACATACACTGCAATTCATAAAGGAAGACCAATAACCAGTAAGTCCATTGACAGATTGTTCAACCTTACTAATAACCTAAGAGACACAAATTTAATACTTGAATTTTTCTAAATTAAATGATAAAAATGGAAAAGACTGAAACAAACAGATGTTGAGTCTACGGGCTGAGGGTACACATTATTACTAATGTTCTCAAGGGTAATTTAGATAAATTGATTGCAGTCTTAAATTGTCCTTATTTCAATAAATCCTCTTCTAAGAATATGTTCTCAGTAAATAATTGGGGTAAAAATATCATCTGCAAAGATGTTTATTTTTGAAATGATATTTACAACTAAAGAAACTCAGAAACAACATAAATGTCTCATAATTAGATAATTGACCAATTAAATTGTGATGTATTTGTGATGGGAAATTTGCATTTATCAAATATGATTGTGTTTAATCTGTATTTTTTAGGCATATAACATTCCCATAAAATTTCATTAAGTAAAATGACAGGGAATGAAGTGGTACAAACAAGACAGCTCTACTTAGAGAAAGATATATAGGAACATACTTATATGCAAATGCATATATATGTATACATAGAGAGAAGTCAGGCATGATATAAATCAAACTAACTCATTATCTGGGCTCATGGGTAATTTTTTCTTTCTTCTTGTTTTCATGTTTATCTACAGTTCATGAAATATTAGTCTTATAGGAATCCCTGGGTGCTGCAAATGTTTAAGAGCTTGACTAAGTATCTGAAAGGTTGACAGTTAGAATCCACCCAGAGGCAACTCGGAAGACAGGCCTGGCGATCTGCTTCCAAAAGGTCACAGCCTTGAAAACCCTACAAAGCAGTCCTACTCTGCACACATGGGGTCCCCATGAGACGCAATCAACTAGAAGGCACCAACAACAACAGCAACATTAGTCTTTTAACTGGCAGGCAGGGGAGACTGTTTTTAAAATGAAAAGAATTGTGATTAGCTTTGAATTTTAAAAAGTTTGAGTTAATGTGGAAAATATTTTATAAATCTGTCTATTGCATAAGCCAAAGTAATTGTATTTGTTAACAAAACACTAATGAAAAAATTGTGTGTGTGTGCATGCACATGATTCACACACACTATTTGAATTTAGCTTGTAATTCTCACTTGGAAAACTTTGCAGGATAACCAGGGTTGTTCTTAGTGCTACTTCTGCTGGAATCTCTAGGCTTTTATGCTGGAGAAAGCACTGACTAGAACTCAGCATTGCTTACAAGTCCTCAGGTTTCCAGAGGTTAGTTACAATCAGGGGAAGGTAGGGGTCCAATCGAAACACACGCCGCATAAACCAGCATGTTGTCTGTTTCTTACTTTCAAAGCCTGTTTCCTCATCTATAAAGTAAGTGAAGGTATTTGTAATACCTACTTCAGAGGGTTATTGTGATGACTAAATATCTTCTTTGTAATTGTCTTCAAAGAATGGATCTAGAAAACACTTGCCTGAAATGGGCAAATATCAACAAATATTTCCTGAGTTCATAAAATCTAGATGGCTATATTCTATTCTAATGTTCAATGTCTGAACTCAGTAAATTCTTCTTTCTGCTGCAGCTTAAAGACCAGTGGAAATGGAGAAGAATTTCCCTGTGTCAGAGGCCCTCAGATACCTGAACACACTTACTAGGCATTACTTAAAATATCTGTGCCCCAATCTCCACATCTGTAAAACAGAAAATAATAGTAGCTACCACATAGGGCTAGTCTGAGGATTAAGTGAGTTAAAACACGTAAAGCGTTAAGAGCAGTGATTGGCATATGTTAAATGTTTAGTAAATTTTTACTTATTTATTTTTTATTGTGCTTTAAGTGAAAGTTTACAGTTCAAGACAGTTTCTTATACAAAAACCTATGCACACATTGTTATGTGACTCTAGTTGCTCTCGCTATAATGTGACAGCAGACTCTTCCTTTTCAACCCAGATTTCCCGTGTCCATTCAACCAGATCCTGCCCCTTTTTGCCTTCTCATCTTGCCTCAAGACAGGAGCTAACCATTTAGTCTCATGTATCTACTTGAGCTAAGAAGCACTCTCTTCACGAGTATCATTTTATATCTTATGGTCCAGTCTAATCTATGTCTGAAGAGTTGGCTTCGGAAATGGTTTCAGTTCTGGGCTAACAGAGAGTCCTGGGGACATGTCTTCCAGGGTCCCTTCAGTCTCAGTCTATTCATTAAGTCTGGTGTTCTTACTAGAATATGAGTTCTGTACCTACTTTTCTACTGCTCCTCCAAGGACTTTCTGTTGTGTTCCCTGTCAGGGTGTACACTGGTGTTAGCTGGGTACCATCTAGTTCTTCTGGTCTCAGGCTAATGGAATCTCAGGTTTATGTGGCCCTTTTTGTTACTTGGGCTAATACTTTCCTTGTGTCTTTGATGTTCTTCATTTTCCTTTGCTCCAGGTGGGTTGGGACGAATGGATGCATCTCAGATGGCTGCTCACTAGGTTTTAAGACCCCAGACGCCACTCACCAAAGTAGGATGCAGAACATTTTCTTAATAAACTTTGTTAGGCCGATTGATCTAGATGTCCCCTGAAACCATGGTCCCCAGACTCCCACCCCTGCTACTCCGTCCCTCAAAGTGTTTGGTTGTATTCAGGAAACTTCTTAGCTTTTGGTTTAGTCCAGTTGTGCTGACTTCCCCTGTATTGTGTATTGTCCTTCCCTTCACCTAAGATAATTCTTGTCTACTATCTAGTTAGTGAATACCCCTTTCCTTCCCTCCCCACCTTCGTAACCATCAAAGAATGTTTTCTTCTGTGTTTAAAACATTTCTTGAGTTCTTATAATAGTGGTCTCAAACAATATTTGTCCTTTTGCGACTAATTTCACTCAGCATAATGCCTTCCAGATTCATCCATGTTATGAGATGTTTCGTGGATTCATTGTTCTTTACTGTTGGTAGAATTCCATTGTGTGGATATACCACAATTTGTTTATCCATTCGTCCATTGATGGACACCTAGGTTGTTTCCATCTTTTTGCTGTTGTGAACAGTGCTACAATGAACATGAGTATGGGTATATCTATTCATGTGATGGCTATTATTTCTCTAGGGTATATTCCAAGGAATGGGATTGCTGGATTGTATGGTACTTCTATTTCTAGCATTTTAAGGAAACACCAAATGGATTTTCAAAGTAGTTGTACCATCTTACATTCCCACAAGCAGTGTCTAAGTGTTCCAGTCTCTCTACAACCTCTCCAACATTTATTATTTTGTGTTTTTTGGCTTAATGCTAGCCTAGTTGGGGTGAGATGATAGCTCATTGTAGTTTTGATATGCATTTCTCTGATGGCTAATGATTGTGAACATTTCCTCATTTATCTGTTAGCCACCTGAATGTCTTCTTTGGTGAAGTGCCTGTTCATATCCTTTGTCCATTTTTTAATTGGGTTATTTGTCCTTTTATTGTTGAGGTTTTGCAGTCAGTATCTTGTAGATTTTAGAGATTAAATGCTGATCGGGTTTATCATAGCCAAAAATTTTTTTTCCTGTCTGTAGGTTGTGTTTTCACTCTTTTGGTGAAGTCTTTTGATGAGTATAAGTATTTGATTTTTATGAGCTCCAAGTTATACAGTTCCTCTTCTTGTGTTTGTGCATTGTTAGTAATGCTTTATATTCTGTTTATGCCATGTATTATGGCTCCTAGCATTATCCATATTTTTTCTTCTGTGATCTTTATCGTTTTAGATTTTAGGTTTAGGTCTCTGATACATTTTGAGTTAGTTTTTGTGCATGGTGTGTGGTCTGGGTCTCGTTTCAGTTATTTGCAGATGGATATCCAGTTATGCTAGCACCATTTGTTAAAGAAACTGTCTTTTCCCCAGTTAACAGACTTTGGCCTTTCTCAAATATCAGCTGCTCATACGTAGATGACTTTAAGTCTGGATTCTCAGTTCTCTTCCATTGGTCTGTGTATCTGTTGTTGTATCAGTACCAGGCTGTTTTGACTACTATGGAGGTATAATAGGTTCTAAAATCAGGTAGTGTGAAGCCTCCCACTTTGTTCTTCTTCTTCAGTAATGCTTTATTTATCTGGGGCCTCTTCCCTTTCCATATGAAGTGGGTAATTTGCTTCTTCATCTCATTAAAAAATGTGATTGGAATTTGGATCGGGATTGTAATGTATCTGTAGATCGCTTTGGGTAGAATAAACATTTTCTCAATGTTGAGTCTTCCTATCCGTGAGCAAGGTATACTTTTCTACTTATGTAGGTCTCTTTTGGTTTATTGTCGTGGTGTCTTGTAGTTTTCTTTGAATAGGTCTTTAACATCTCTGGTTAGATTTATTCCGAAGTATTTTATCTTTTTGGGGCCTACTGTAAATGGTATTGATTTGGTGATTTCCTCTTCAAAGTTCTCTTTGTTAGTGTAGAGGAATCCAACTGATTTTTCTATGTTTATCTTATATCATGAGACTTTGCTGAGATCTTCTGTTAGTTCCAGTAGTTTTCTTGTGGATTCTTTTTGGTTTTCTGTGTATAAGATCATATCATCTGCAAATAGAGATAATTTGACTTCTTCCTTACCAATCTGGATGCGCTTTATTTCTTCTTCTAGCCTAATTGCTCTGGCTAGGACCTCTAGTACAATGTTGAATAAGAGTGGTGATAAAGGGCATCTTTGTCTGGTTCCTGTTCTCAAGGGGAATGCTTTCAGAGTCTCTCCATTTAGGATGATATTGGCTGTTGGCTTTGTATATATACCCTTTATTATGTTGAGGATTTCCCTTCTATTCCTCTTTTGCTGACAGTTTTTATCATGAATGCCTTTTCTGCATCAATTGATAAGATCATGTGGTTCTTGTCTTTTGTTTTATTAATGTGATGGATTACATTGATTGTTTTTCTAATGTTGAACCATCCCTGCATACCTGGAATGAATCCCACTTCCTCTCCTGTTTTTTCTTTTGTCAGTTTGGCCAATAGTTTATCCATTTTGTTGATCTTTTCAAAGAACCAGCTATTGGTCTTGTTAACCCTGTCAGTTGTTTTTCTATTTTCTATTTCATGTAATTCTCCTTTAATTTTTATTATTTACTTTCTTCTGGTGCCTGAGGGCCTCTTTTTCTGCTTCTTTCCATTTGTATGAGTTGTAGGGTTAATGTTTTCATATTGGCCCTTTCTTATTTTGGATGTGTGCATTTATTGCTATAAACTGACCTCTGAGCACTGTTTTTGCTGTGTCCCAAAGGTTCTGGTAAGATGTATTTTTGTTTGCATTTGATTCTGTGAATTTCTTTATTCTGTCCTTAATTTCTTCTTTAACCTGTAGTTTTTGAACAAGGTGTTGTACAATTTCCATTTATTTGACTTTTTTCCTTGCTTTTTCTGTTCTTGATTTCCACTTTTAAGGCTTTATGGTCAGAAAAGATGCTTTGTAACATTTCGATGCTTTGGATTCCGTTAAGGCTTGTTTTATGGCCTAATATGTGATCTACTCTGCAGAATGTTTCATGTGCATTGGAAAAGAAAGTATACTTGGCTACTGTTGGGTGCAGTGTTCTGTGCATGTCTGTAAGATCAAGTTGGTTGTTTGTGGCATTTAGATCTTCAGTGTCTTTATTGAGCTTCTTTCTGGATGTCTGTCCTTCACCAAAAGTGTTGTGTTGAAGTCTGCTGTGATTATTGTGGAGCTGTCTATCTCTCTTTTCAATGCTGTTAGAGTTTGTTTTATGTATTGTGGAGCCCTGTCGTTGACTGGGTAAATATTCATTATGGTTGTGTCCTCCTGGTGTATTGACCCTTTGATCATTATATAGTGTCCTTCCTTATCCTTTGTGGTGGATTTTACTTTAAAGTCTATTTTGTTAGAGATTAATATTGCCACTCTTGCTCTTTTTTGATTGCTGTTTGCTTCATATATTTTTTCCATCCTTTTAGTATGTTTGTGTCTTTAAGTCTAATGTGTGTCTCTTGTAGGCAGCATATAGATGGATCGTATTTTTTTATCCTTTCTGCCACTCTCTATTTCCTGGTGCATTTAGTCCATTTACATTCAGCGTAATTATTGATAGGTGTGAGTTTAGTGTTATCATTTTGATGTCTTTTTTATGTGTTGTTGATAGTTTCTTTTGTCCACTAGATTTTCTGTGCTGAGTTTATTATCTTCATGTATTTTCTTTTCATTTTTTTCATTGTTGTTGATTTTGTATTTGCTAAGTCTTTATGTTTTTCTTGTTTTTTATTTTGATGTGCAGGATGGTTAGTTTCCTTTGTGGTTACTGTCTTAGTCATCTAGTGCTGCTGTAACAGAAATACCACAAGTGGATGGTTTTAACGAAGAGAAGTTTATTTCCTCACAGTCAAAGTAGGCTAAAAGTCCAAATTCAGGGCATCGGCTCCAGGGGAAGCCTTTTTCTCTCTGGTGGCCTTCTTCTCTTCAGTGTTCCGCTGGACTAGGAGCTTCTCTGCACAGGGACTCCAGTCCAAAGGACGTGCTCTGCTCCCGGCACTGCTTTCTTGATGGTATGAAGTCCCCTGGTCTCTCTGCTCACTTCTGTCTTTTATATCTCAAGACATTGCCTCAGGATACAATCCAATCTTGTAGATTGAGTCCTGCCTTACTAACACAACTGCCACCCATCCTCCCTCATTAACATCATAGAGGCAGGATTTACAACATATAGGAAAACCACACAATACCAGGAATCATGGCCCAGCCAAATTGATACACACATTTTTTGGGGGACATAATTCAAACCATGACAGTTACCTTAGTATTTACCCCTATTTTTCTAAGTTTAAACCAATCTTTTATTTATTTATATCGCCTTGACTTCCTCTCCATATGAAAGACCTATTACTAGTTTTTTTTTAGTCCCTCCTTTTTGTTTTAATGTTGTCATCTTTTATATATTGACGTCTCTGTTTCCCTATTTACAGTGCTTTAGCTTTGATTTATTTTTTGACTTCCCTATGTGGGTTAATATCTGGTTGCTCTGTCCTGTGTTCTAGTCTTAGGTTGTTATCTGATGTTATTGATTTTCTAACCAGAGGGCTCCCTTTAGTATTTCTCGTAATTTTGGTTCGGTTTTTGCAAATTCCCTAAACTTCTGTTTATCTAGAAATGTCCTAATTCTGCCATCATATGAGAGACAGTTTTGCTGGATATATAATTCTTGGCTGGTAATTTTTTTTTTCTCCAAGGCTTTATATATGTCATTCCATTGCCTTCTTGTTTGTGTAGTTTCTGCTACGTAGTCCGAGCTTAGCCTTACTGACTCCCCGTTGTAGATGACTTTTCATTTATCCCTAGCCACTCTTCAAATTCTTTCTTTATCTTTGCTTTTGACAAGTTTGATTACAATATGTCTTGGTGACTTTCTTTTGGGATCTACCTTGTGTGGGGTTTGATGAGTATCTTTGATAGATATCGTCTCATCTTTTATGATATCAGGGATGTTTTCTGCCAACAAATCTTAAACAGTTCTCTCTGTATTTTTTGTTATCCCCCTTTTCTGGTACTCCAATCACTCGTAGGTTATTCCTCTTGATAGAGTCCCACATAATTCTTAGGTTTCTTCATTTAAAAAAATTCTTTTATCTGATTTTTCTTCAAATAAGTTGGTGTCAAGTGCTTTATCTTTAGTCTCACTAATTCTGACTTCCATTGCCTCAATTCTGGCCCTATGACTTTCTATTGAGTTGTCTAATTCTGAAATTTTATTGTTAATCTTCTGGATTTCTGTTTACTGTCTTTCTATGGATTCTTGCAGCCTGTTAAATTTGTCATTGTGCTCTTCTATAATCTTATTAAGTTCATCTATTGCTTTGTCTGTGAGTTCCTTGACTTGTTCTGTATTTTGCCTGATCTCCTCGCTGCTTCTGAATTGTCTGTCTCTCCTCGCACCACTCAGTCTGATTCCTCAACTTTGCCTTTGATGTTCAGGGCTCCTAGATTGTCATATATAATTGATTCAACGTATAATCAATTCACTTGTTTTTTTGGGTCTTTGTTGTAAGAGGGACCACAGGAAGCATCTGACTGCTCCACGATCTTGGCTCCGCCTCTCAATAAAACTTAAAGGCTATTATTATTATTATTTGTATTAAATCACCCTTTGTCTTCTCTTCTGTTTAGCTTGAATGATCTCAGTCTTCTTAATATTGGCTTCTGTTGCTGTCACTCCCAGCTCTGGGTGTGATGCTTGAGTTAGGAAACTAATCTGGACTTAATACCAGAACTTGATATTGTTCCATGGATGAGGAGACAACTCATAACAACTACATTCCATCTTTTTGTGCATTTGGGTCATCATAAGTTATTTACCCCCAAAATGTTAATTAATGACATATGGTATTAAATTTAGAAGTAGCCTAAGCATTGGTCTCCAATCAGAATCACTTGGAGAGTTTCTTTTTTTCTTTTGTTTTTTTTATTGTACTTTAGATGAAGGTTTACAGAACAAATAGTTTCTCATTAAACAGTACACATATTGTTTTATGACATTGGTTAACAACCCCAAGACATGTCAACACTGTCCCTTCTCAACCTTGTGTTCCCTATTACCAGCTTTCCTGTCCCTCCTGCCTTCTAGTCCTTGTCCCTGAACTGTTATGCCCCATTAGTCTCATTTTGTTTTATGGGGCTGTCTAATCTTTGGCTGAACAGTGAACCTCAGGAGTGACTTCATTACTGAGATAAAAGGGTGTCTGGGGGCCATACTCTTGGAGTTTCTCCAGTCTCTGTCAGGCCTGTAAGTCGGGTCTTTTTTTGTGAGTTAGAATTTTATTCTACATTTTTCTCCAGCTCTGTCTGGGACCCTCTGTTGTGATCCTGGTCAGAGCAGTCTGGGCACTATCTATACTGGACTCAGTTTTGTGGTGGCTGTGGTAGTTGTGGTCCATTAATCCTTTGGACTAATCTTTTTGGAGAGTTTCTTAAACCACAGATTGCTGAACCCAATCCCAGGGTTTCTGATTCAGTAGACCTGAGAATTTTCATTCTAATAAATTCCCAGGTATTGCTGATATTGATGGCCCAAAAATGACATTCTGTGAGCCGTTGTTTTAAGGGAAACCTGTTTAGTTCCTTTCCTATACTCATGGAGGGGACTCTAGGGCATAAACCATCCTCATCTGCTCTTTTCCTCTGACACCCTCTTTTATTTTACTTTCAGATGGACTTTTATAATTTAATTAAATGTAAATGCCCTAAAGCCTCACAATAACACCATCCTCTTCCTATATAAAAACACTTACATGGGTTCTACTACATTGACACTAAAGACACCCTTCTAAGCAAAACCCTGTCTCATATTAGGGTATTCAAAATCTTATACTAAGCTTTTCCAGCAGTCTCTACTTGTGGGCTCCTTATGAAAAGGAAAAGAGAAAGAAAGATAAAAAATAAAAAAATATAAATATAATTTATCTAATTTATTTCTAACTAGCAGTTTGAAAAAAGACTTAGAAAAGAGAGCATTCGAACTGTTGGCCAAAATAAGGCTGAGACATTCTGATCACCTTCCTGAAGACTCGAAATGGAGTCTGTCACTTGACTCATTGCCAGATGACACATCAGCACTTTCAGCTGATTGCACTGAAAGGTCTAACTTCACATTTCATTAAATTACAAAATGTAATTCAATATGACTGAGGTAATGAGGCTTAATGTGTTGGCTTGGTACATGTTAAAAGACGCAAATCATTGGCAACCACAATTCAGGGACGCGGTGTTCAATCCACTATCCTAGCCAGACTTACATGACTTTGAAACCTTTTTGTTCTTTAATTTCTGGGATGGTAATTTTATTACTTGAGAAACGGTATAAATTTCCACCTCTGTTATTTGCTTCAACAGTTCACAATCAGAAAAACAGCCAGTGACTTCCATAGGTCTCCCTGGATGCTGCAAATGGTTAACATGCTTGGCTACTAACAGAAAGGTTGGAGGTCCCATCCCACCCAGGGGTGCCTTGGAAGAAATGTGTAGCAATCTACTCCTGAAAAATAAGTCTTTGGAAACCCTTTGAAGCACAGTTCTACTCTGACACATATGGAATTACCATGAGTCAGAATCTACTCAATAGCAAATGTTTTTTCTGGTTTTGGTTATTCTTCCATACCCAATCTTTTTCTTCTATCTTTATCAAATAGCTTGGTAGTTAAGAACATGGTTTCAGGAACTGGACTCTAAAAAAACCTACTGCCGTCAAGTTGACTCTGTCTCATAGCGAAACTATAGGACAGAGTAGAACTGCCCTATAGGGTTTCTAAGACTGTAAATCTTTACAGAAGCAGACTGCTACATCTTTCTCCCACAGAGCAGCTAGTAAGTTCGAACCGTTGACCTTTTGGTTAGCAGCCAAGCACTTTAACCACTGCACCACAAGGGCTCCTGAGAACCCATCTACCAGTGTTCAAATTCTGACCTTTCCAACTTTTAGCTGTGTGACCTTGGGCAAGTCAATTGTTTTTTGAGCTAGCTTCATTTTCTTCATCTGTAAAATTTTCTCATTGGATTAAATAAATTAATACATGTAGAGTACTTATAATAATATTTGCCTAATATAGTTAGCTATATTAATATATATATGTATGGACATACATATATTTTTGATTTATGGTGTGATGGAGAAAAATTGATTTCTTTTTAATTAGCCAGTGAATCTGGTACTATTTATTGAATAACCGAACATTACATACTTACGTCTTCAAAGATAATTTTGAGGGGCTTAGATTTTTAATTTTTTTTTTTATTTTAAAAGTAATACGTGGTCATAGCAGAAAAACTTGAAAATACATAAAGATATAAAAAATAATATATGATCACTATGAATTAAATAAGGTAGAAATATCATTTTGGCTGTTTAATATGAATAAACTGATATAGCTTTATTTGAATTAAACAGAATGAAAAGAGAAGTGTAATTAAAGTAACTTTTAAACTTCAGATAAACATTTCTTTGAAATGAGAACAAAACTATACCTTTTGACTCCTAAAGATTTATCCTAAGTTTAAAAAAAAAAGTTTGTTAAAAAATTAATATGTTGGAGTTACTTTTTAAGCTTCATGTTTCCTTCTTGTAAATTTCTTTTTTAATTATCATTTTTATTTTGGGGGCCATAATGAAGAAACACTTGCCAAAGAGAGATTGGCAATTAAAAAAAAAAAAAGTGTAAGGCCTGGAATATTCTAGAAGCACAAGAACAGAGACTCCTACCCCCTCCCTCCAAAAAAAAAAAAAAAAAAAAGTCTAGTGGTTGCCTCTTATATAATGGTTTCTATTATGGGAAGTTATAACAAAAAGGATAGAACTTCAAAATTGAACAGGAACTTAAATACATTATTGTGCAAGGCTTCTCCTCTTTGTAGTGATAAAGGAATGGGAATGGCAATAAGGGACAGATGACTAGAGCTGCTGCACAATAGTCAATGTCTGGGTGTACATGTGGGGGCATCATGTATGTGCCTGGGCTGCATACACAAATATGCATGTTAGAGCAGGAAAAGTGTGAAGAGCCCCTGACCTAGTACCACCTTTCATTTTATAGATGAGGAAAACAAATCTAGAAAGACTCAATTCTCAAAGCTTGCTGGTGGCAAAGATGACACTAGAATACAGGTCTTGTGATTCACTCCACTGCTCTTTGAATGATTCAATGTTTCTTAAGCTAGTAAAACATTTCCCATTTAATACACACATGCAAACATTCACTAATTGTTACAAAAATCTGCCTTTAAACCTGGAGGCCCATTTGTTGATCCCAAGTGAAGATATCCAGCTAATCACGCTCACTAAGAGTTATGTGATACAGCACAATAGATTTCAGTGTCACCTCATGTTTCCTTGTCATGTTATTTTTGTTTCTGGTTATGCATATTTAAAATAACAACCTCAAACAAGAATTGTTTTTGCTTGTTTCATTCCTCTGTCTGACTGGGATAGCTAGTTTTACCCATTGCATTCTCCTGGGGGCAACCCCACTACCTGTTATTTTCCAATTCATACATCTTTGCTAGGCACTTACTCTCTGCCCATAACCTCAGTGGGCACTCATCTGGCGGGAAAGAACTCTTCAGAAACTGTTAATAGGCAGGACAAAGGTCTTCACCCTTTGTGCACTCTCCTCTAGCCCCATTCACATGCTATTTCCCTATATCTCCTTCTTTACCAGAGAATTCATATCTATTTTTACATCAGCCATTTTTCTTTCTACACAATGTGGATGACCAGATGCACTGCCCAAAGGTCTGCCCATTAGTAAGGTTTTTCTTCACTGCTCTCTTTTAGGGCCACCCTTGAGAAAGGCTGCAGTATAATGAAAGTCCATTTTCAGTTTGTACCTACATTCCAACCTGACTCATTGTCATGGATTGAATTGTGTCCCCAGAAAATACGTGTATCAATTTGGCTGGGCCATGATTCCCAGTATTGTGTTATTGTCCACCATCTTGTCATCTGTTGTGATTTTCCTATGTGCTGTAAATCCTACTTCTATGATGTTAATGAGGAGGGATAGGCAGCAGTTATGTTAATGGGGCAGGACTCAATCTAAAAGGTTGGATTTTGTTTTAGCCAATTTCTTTTGGGATATAAAAGAGAGAAGCAAGCAGAGAGGTGGAGACCTCATACCACCAAGAAAGCAGTGCCAGGAGTAGAGCACGTCCTTTGGACACTGGGTTCCTGCACGGAGAAGCACCTCAGCCAGGGGAAGACTGACGAGAAGGACCTTCTTTCAGAGCCGACAGAGAGAGAAAGCCCTGGAGATGATGCACTGAATTCGGACTTTTATCCTACTTTACTGTGAGGAAATAAATTTCTCTTTGTTAAAGCCATCCACTTGTGGTATTTCTGTTATAGCAGTACTAGATAACTAAGACACTCATCTATGAATAATCTCAATTTTTTTCCTCCTCCTTAAGCTGGTCTTAAGGACTCCCATGCAGTCACAG
Source organism: Dugong dugon (assembly GCA_030035585.1). NCBI lineage: Eukaryota > Metazoa > Chordata > Mammalia > Sirenia > Dugongidae > Dugong > Dugong dugon. Next base: position 72,450,233 of record CM057460.1, read on the forward strand.
GTGTGAGCTGAGGGAGAGAAGACAGTGACATAGTAGTTGATGACATGGCAATCTGGGACTCTTGCTTGCTCAGCTTTCTTGTATCTCTGGTATTGCTGGTTTCTGATCCTGATGTACCACTTCCATCTCATGATGTATTTATATTGAAACTGCCTGACCTATGGCTTGGTAGTCAGACAGAGCCCAACTCATGATGGATAGCTGTGGCTTCATGGTCACTTGATGTTCTATGTCAGAAGCTCTATCTTTACCAGGCCCACTAGCACGTCAGAAGCTGAATTTTGAATATGTATATGGTTTTAGACTGCAGGTGGCCTGGCTTTCTCCAGATCTGTAAAGGTCTAGGTTGTTATTTTCCTATAGGAACTTACTATGAGCTCCCAATGTGTGAGAGGCATCTGTAGCTAAAAGAGTTATTTTTTGCTACAGATGCCTCTTGTACAATAGAGTCTGATAAAGTTTATGATCCAAAGTGCAGGGCTGATTTTATCATCGCCTGTATTTGCTGCTTTGGGTTCCACTTAAAGCTGGCAACTTTTCGTATCACTCAGTAAATGGATTGGAGCGATATTCCCAAGTGTGAAATATGCTGTCTCTAGAACCTGTGCTTCCTTATTAGTAAGGGGAGGGACAAGATGCAATAATCTGTCCTTTACTTTAGAGGGATATCTGAGCATACCCTAGACTGCTATTAAAACTTCACTGATAAAGAGGAAAGTCAAATCTTCGTAGAGCTTATTGGCCCCACTCAGGGGCACAAGTGTTTTGTCATGGCCTCAAATCTAAGTAACATGATACCATCAATATAGTGGACCAATGTGATAGTCTGTGGAATATCCAGATGCGTCTGGTCCCTCAAGACTAAAGTACTTTGAGGTCTGAGAGAACTGACAGAGCCCTGGGGCAAGATCTTAAATGTTGTCCTTCCTGCATGAATGTGGTTGTTTTTGATCCTTCTTCTTGATAGAGATGGAAGAGAATGCATTTGCCAGATTGTATGCTGAGGTCACGTCTATCTGCTCAAGCAGAAATGCCACATCTGGCATAGCAGCTACAATTAGGGTTAATGGCTGGTTAAGTTAGTGATAGTCCACTATCATCTGGCAGGATTCATCTGTTTTGTGTAAGGGCCAGACTGGTAAATTAAATGGGATTCTGAAGGCAACCACCACCATAAGTCTTTAAAGGTAACACTGATCTCTGTCATTCCACTCAAGATACAAAAATGTTTTTGATTTACTGTCTTGGACTGGGGAAGGGACAATTTTGAAGGCTTCTTCTTAATCTTTCCCACTAGGATAGCTATTTTACCGTAGGCCCAAGAACGAATGTGGGGTTTCTGCCAACTGTCAAACAAGCATTTTATGAATGGGGAAATGACCACCAGCTGGACCTTCTGTGAGCCAACATGGGACACGACTCCATTTATTACCTGGCAATCAGATGCCACTACTCTTACAGGGGCTATGATGATCCTTTAGGTCCTGGCTGTCAATATTAACACAGAACTTTTGCCAAAGAATTCTCAAAATGTCTGGCTATACCTCTTTTCCCAATATATGGTTGCCCAGGGAAGTGGTGTTATTCCCTCTTGACTGGGGCCTTATTCCTATACACTCTTGCTGTGGTGCTTGAGAGTCCTTTCTTATGGAAACATGGCTTGTCTTTCAGTCAATGAGTTTGATGTGAGAGATAGGCTCACGTTTGGAACTGGTCTTTGTGAAGCACATTTGTTGGGACTGAGAATTCAACCTTCTCTGGATCTCTGTTACTCTTATAATTAAGTCCTGGGCCTGATTCTTATATTTTTGCTGCACTTTAGTAGCTGGAACTGAGTCTCTTTACATACTGCAATTAAGACCCTCTAACTTTTACATTTTGTCTTATACTAGGGATTAATTTTCCTTAGCAGTTTGCTGTCTTTCTCTAATACGTCGATGGCACCAGAATAGCCATCCATCCAATTTCATAATCTTCATGATTACTACCCACCACTCATATGCCAGTTTGTTGTACTATAGTGGCTTCCATGTTGCTATGATGCTGGAAGCTATGCCACTGGTATTTTAAATACTAGCAAGGTTACTCATGGTGGACAAGTTTTAAAGAAAGGTTTAGTGATCTACTTCAGAAAGTTAGCCAGTGAAAATCCTATGGGTCTCAACAGAATATTCCCCAATATAGTGCTGGAATATTAGTCCCCTATTTTGAAAGGCACTCAAAATACATAGTATCTGCAACAATGGATCATCCTAATAATTATGAAGATAGTGTAGGATGGGACAGGGTTTCATTCTGTTGCACTTGGGGTCTTGATTAGTTGAAGCCAATTAGACAGCAACTAACAACATCATTACTACTTCCTCCATACTTCTCAAACTCTCCAGGGATATTTTTATCAACAGTGCATTCTTTTTAGCTGGTATCCCATTCCAGTTTATCACCAGTAATAAATGTTAACAACTGCAATACTATAGCACACAAGGAGTTATCAGTACTCTATCTGCCACTAGTGAAGGGGTTCTTATGGCCACCTGGCTAGCAAGTAATCTCAGTGGATATAGTGTACTTCCAAGGAGGGTAAACTTGGATGAGGTAGTTCCCTTTGTCCAAAGGCATCCAGGTGGTACAGCATCCACTACATCATGATTGCAACTATAAAATTTCCAATGAATGTTGCAGAAATTTTAGTCTTCTCTTGAGCTTTAAAACCAGAAAATTTACTGAGAAAATAGACAGAAGACAAGGAACCTGAAATTTATTGGAGTAAGAAAATATCCTCCTGGGGAAAAATAAGCAAAATCTTCGTTCAGAGATAGATCAGATTTCTTCCAATTTATTTAAGAATTATCACGGATCGTTGAAAACAGAGGTCTGTTTTTGAAACATTAAAAAAAACGGTCTGCAGGTTCTGAGGGTAAAGGATGCTAAGAAGGGCTGGAGCATTTTTGGGTAAGCGCACACTCACCCAATTGCTCTCCAGCAGAATCTCCAGTTGCATTTGCCAATGATATCATAAAAATTATATCAAGGATTATATTTGCTTTGACCTTCACTTTTGCTTCCTTCTTAAATTTTCTTCCTTCCAAAAGCATTTAGCTCTGTGTGAACCTATTACAATGTTCTCAGGTTCCCTAGAGATTGGGGCTAGTTCATAATGGCCATGACTTTCATTTTTTATAAAGTGGACACACACAAGAAAATTAAGAGCAAATCAAGAAACTATAAGGAGACATAGAATTAAGGAAATGGAGAATTTAGATTCTAGTAACATTTTAACACTCTACAAAGGTCAGGGGGATATGCTATGCCAACCATAGGGAGAAAGCTCTGTCAAATACTCAACAACTAGCCTGTGGATCTGTCAACCAAACGTTAGTAAGCAGCTTCTGCTGCCACTATCTTGAAGATGTGAGGGAAACCTGAATTATGTATAATAATCTCCATGACATGGGATAAAAGCCTCTGAGACATTATATGAATATAGGAACACTTGAAGTAATACAAATGCATACACATTATGCTAATAGGAAGATGCCTGGATATAGAACTAAGAAGAGTCATTTATTTTTGTTACACACACACATTCTCCAGAAGCAATAGAAAGGTTACTAGATCAGCCAGTAACACCCTAAACAGTATAAGACATGTCTCAAATCATAAAATAAAAACAAGAACTATTCTTTAAGATGAAATGGGCTCAGCCTCTAATAACATAGATCTTAATGCCAGAGTACCTTGGTCTTTATTTAAAGAACAGTCATGGAACTTCATCAGTCTGAGACCAGAAGAACTAGATGGTGCCTGGCTACCACCAATGACCACCCTAACAGGGAACAAAACAGAGAGTCCCTGATGGAGCAGGAAAAAGGTGGGGTGCAGAACTCAAATTCTGGTAAGAAGACCAGACTGAGCAGTCTGACTGAGACTGGAGGAACCCCGGAAAGCATGGCCCCCGATTCTCTATCAGCCCAGAACTAAAACACTTTACAAGGCCAACTCTTCAGACAAAGATTTGACTGGACTGTGAGACATAAAAAGACACTCGTGAAGAGTGTGCGTCTTAGCTCAAGTAGGTACATGAGACTAAACAGGCAACTTCTGTCCAGAAGTGAGATGAGAAGGCAGAGAGGGTTAGGAGCTGGTTGAATGTTCATGGGAAATCAAGGGTAGAAAGGAGGACTGTGCTGTCACAGTATAGTGAGAGTAATTAGGGTCACATAACAATGTATATATATTTTTGTGTAAGAGACTAACTTGAAATGTAAACTTTCACTTAAACTACAACAATTAAAAAAGAAAGAACAGTCATGGAAACAAAAACCCTAAGACAATAAATCAGAGGTTGCAAATTGGCATTCCATGACTTAAGTCTAATGTACTTTTTCTCTTTTTTTGCCTCCAGTATCTATTTTATTAAAAGTAAAGGTTTCTAGCTTCTCTTGAAAAATCAGAAGCCCTAGCAACACTGAGCTTCTTGCCTATGTGCGGCATGGACTTATCATTTCTTTACAGCTTGCTCCTGTATACCACCCCTCTCCACTCCATTTAGGAATTTAAATTTGCAACCTAGGAAAAATATCAAAATAACTAATGAGGCAATTAGTAAGTAAAGGTTACAAGAAGCTAAGGATGAATTATGTTGCTGCTTAGCTAACCCCAAAGATGTCGCCAAGATAAATAAACTAAATAAAAATCTTGTTGCATAAGGTCTCTTATGTAAAGAAAATAATTTGACCAATCATCCTTACATGTGGTTAATTACACAATGTATTCTGTTAAAGAAAGATAATGCCCTCTGGACAACCATGTCATAGAAGCTGTCACTTAATGACAGAAATAAGCTGTACAACAAGCAAAAAACATAGTAGTTAGTTCTAAGAAAAGAAAATAACATAGATAAAACACTTGAATGATTATAAACAAATTCCTTCATGTTGTGAGATTATTAGCCAGGACCAGTTGCCCTTGAGTCAATTCCAACTCATGATGACTCCATGTGTGTCAGAGTAGAACTGTGCTCCCATAGGGTTTTTAATTACTGATTTTTTTGGAAATAGATCACCAGGTCTTTCTTCCAAGGCACCTCTGAGTAGACACAAACCTCTAACCTTTTGGTTAACAGCCAAGCACATTTGCATCACCCAGGGACTGTGAGAATATTAGTTGGGGCTTATTAACCACAAATACAAAAAGAACAATCACTTAGAACTAAAAACATTCTCCTTAACTTAGAACCAGTTCCAAGAACTAGCAGAGAGGACAATTAACATAAAACTAGGGAGCTGTACTTAGGGGGATGAACTTAGGATGGCCCAAGCTCTGTTTTATTGTGGAGATTTCAGCAAATCCATATGGCTAGAACCTTCAAAGTAGTTGCTTTTGAAGGCCTGAGTACAGTTAAGCCATTGGCGTTGTATAATATGGAGGTGGCATCAGGTTCCTGGCAAGCTGGACTGGACTGAAGGAAGCAATTACTTCATGACATTTGCCACACCATATGGCAGGTGGAGATTTGTCAGAATACTATCCAAGTCACCTCAGCAGAGGAACTCTTCTAGAGAGAGTCATTTGATACATGAAGCTTATAAAGGCATTCAAATTCTTGTAGATAATTATATTGTCCAGAAAAAAAGACAAGATTACAACCTGAGAACTTTCAAGAGCTGAGCAAAGACAGAAGCGCTATTTACAGTGAGAATGGACTAGAAATTAGAGGCCCAGGAAATTTCACAGAAACAAGAGTCAGTGGATTAGTATTTACTGCACTCTGAATGATGTGGCTAAGGATGTGGGATCCAGGTCACACTGGTGTTTAATATTATTTCTGTGTCTATTGTTTTTACCATAATAAGCATAGGTACCATTTATCATGTACTTATTATGTGCCAGGCATTATGCATTCTGCTTTTCCTACATTAGGATGCTTAGTGAACTTTTGTTGAATGAAAGAATTAGTTCATTCTTCCAGCCCTCCTGCAAGGATTACAGATGAGAAGTTGAGTATCTTGGTCAAGCTAGCATTGATCATAGGCAAGAGAGCTGAAAATCAGATCTAGGTCTACCTCACTCCGAGTGCGTTGACATTTCCACTCTGATGCTTTGGGCATGAAGCTGAAGAAAGAAGAAAGTTATGAGTCTCCAGTAACCACTCCAAGAGTAATTTCAAAGCACGGTAAGAAAGGGAGAAGTGGCTGAGAGAAACTCAGCTAAGAGCTTCTAAACAATGGCTGGAGACATGAAAGTGATAGGAGAGGAAATGACTGACTGATGGAAATTCAGGAAGGTGGATATGCTGAACATGGCTTCGGTGCTTGCCCTCTGACCTTGGACATTAAGAATTTGCCTATTATGAGGCATAGCCTCCCCTAGGATGCTGGTTTTAGATCTCTGGCTGCTGCTGTCTGTGGGATATTCTATTTCTCAAATTGAGAAGATCAGGAGGAATGAATGAGTGGCTTGTGCAATATGATTGTGGTCCCAGGTGCAGGTGTTCTTTGACTCTGAGTGCCCATGTGGTTGTGTCTCTCAATGTCTGGAGTCTAGATAGGGAGTTCTCTCACTATGTGCTCAGATTAAGATTATAGGAAGAAGTGGTCCAGGCAGCCAGGACTTCTTATCTCTGTGTCCATTCCTGTGGACTTTCATCTGTAGTCAACTGTGGGAATTATGAGTTAGAGAGGCAAGGACACATCCAGCATTACATCTGCAACTCTTAAACACCCCCTACGCTCATTTGAAGAATTTTGATACAGCTCTTCCAGAAAATATACATACTCTCCAGGAGTGGTGCCACCACCTCTCCTGCCAGAGATCATTTTGCTTTGCCCCATGCTAGTGTAGACATCACTACAGAGCATATAAGTTATGATGTCAAGTATCTAAGCCATTCCTTTATTAGGTACAAAAGTTGATCTGCCACCAATGCCATCCTGATGATGCCATCCAGTGTAGGACAGATGCAAGAAGAATTTGAAGGTCAACCAAAGGACTTTGTTTTACAAATCCAGCTCATTCTCAATTATCCTGATTAATGAGGCATTGAAACAGCCTGAAAACAGTGATAGATGTCTTGAGTTGCTTTCAGCAAAACACATCACCTATAGGAGAGTTAAAACAAAGCTATAGAAAGGGTATGTGTCCCTGGATGAAAACAGGGGATACTCAGACTGGATTTTGAACTTGCATTTCTAAATCAAATTAATTCTGAACACTAAATTACAGCAAAAGCAGATGGACTAAACTCCAGAAAACCAAGGAGGGCTGCCAAAAAGGCCAACCTGACAGATTGCTCTAGCTATATAAATAGGTCAACTAGGACATCGTGTATGCTTCTGGGAAAGCTCCAAGATTATCTGTCTATTGTGGCTGCAACAATGGGCTCAAACATAGCAATGATTGTGAGGATGGCACAGGACCAGGCAGTGTTTTGTTCTGTTATACATAGGGTCGCTATGAGTCGGAACCGACTCTATGGCACATAACAGCAACGATCTATCTATAGTCTATCTATCTATCTTTCAACAACTATGCAGAAATTATATTACTATATTGAAGTCTTGCTATGCAGAAACCATTTTTAGGTACAGGGTGTGTCACTGTGTTATGGGCGAAGCTGTGCATACCACAGTCTTTCTGATACTTGCAGTAACTGAACCTCTTTGGAAGAAGCCTAAATTATCTTCAACGAATCTAGAATTCCATACAAGTCGTGCTAGGGTTGTAGAAAAACTCTGTATGTTTTGATTGTAAAATATTAGCAAAGGAAAAGGCAACATGTTAAAACAATTCTGGTTAAATTTCAAGCATGGGAGCATTTCACCTACTTCATCACGAAAATCTGTTGCAATTATTACCAACAAAATCAAGTGTCTTCTATTAGTCAAATCTGTTCCTAAGGAGCATACATTGTTTCCAAATTACCATGGTTTCCTCCACTCTTGCAACCTACTGTAATTTTTTCCACAAAGGTTATTAAATAATTTTGTTTGTCTAAAGCTGCCAAGAAAGTATCCCTTCCAAATACTTTTCTTTTAAATTTTTATTCATAGTTGAACGTGTGGAAGGATGTATAATTGTTAGACCAGCTGTATTAATCCCATTAAATAATGAAAGAATGGGGGTGGTGGGCAGATGGGTGAAAAAGATTTCAAGATAACCACAGCGGAGGTGGATCCTTGTGGGATCTCCCAGGAGGCCGTATCACATGATGATTTTTTGCTTTGGCATTGCCTGAAGTCAACCTTGATGGGCATCTGTGTCTCTGAACTTTGGACCCACTCACTCATGTCACTGTTCATGTCGTTACCTTCAGCGAAGCTCAGGCCTTTCCAAGTCCCATTTCAGAGCTTTTAATTTCTTAGACTCCATAGAAAGAATTCCTTTATTGTGGAGAACCCAAGTCCCAACCAAGTCTCTGAATCAATAATTCCTCCACTCTTGCCTAATCTTTCATTTTCCTTACCTCACGTTCTTCTAAACTTGGACTTGCAATATGAAGGTTGGGATATTGGAAATCCAATTGGAATAGCCTTCTGGAAGGTTATACGCAGTTGAGTAACTTAATTTATCTGGTCATTTCTTGTCATTTCCTACTCTATGGCTTTCTAGAGGTTAAAGCAGTCAAACATAGGGAGAGTTGAGTATAAGGATAAGAATTACAATATGTCTTGGCATCACAGTTTGGAAGAAGGAGTGGAAAAAAAAGATATCTCTTTGTCTTTCACGATGAGTGTTCATTATTTAGTGAACAACGAACACTGGACATTTAATTTATCTTTTTCTCTGGGTTCTCAAACTATGTAAGTTTGTCTCATGAAATGGATTTACCGGATCATGACCAGTATTTTTAAAATAATGAGCTATAATAAAATATATCAGAGGTAAAGGTATATTCTTTCACATACATATGTAGGAAATATCTGTATACTGGGCCAAAATGTAGGCTGCATTTCTTACTATGGGTTCAGGTTGAAAAAGTAATGAGTCAAAGTTCTACATCAAGACTCATATTCAAAGGCCTACAGAAGCCAGGCAGGTAACATAAATTTGTACTCAGTCCAGGTGGCAGTCAAAGCTGTGGGTGCTGTGGATACTGGCGAGTACATGCCTCATCTAAAGGCATAAACAATTCAATATTTTAAAACACAAAAGCCATTCTCCATGTCTAAGAGAACACATGGGCACAGCAGCCTCTCATTTCCTACATGTGCCTGCTTAGATGTCATTTCTTCAGGGAAACCTTCCACAGACTAGATGAGTGTGCCCTGTTATATGCTGTTCTAGTGCCATATACTTTGCGTTGAACCATTTATCACACTTTTACCTAATGATCTCTGTGACAATTTGTTTAATGAATGAGTATCAACAACAGACAGACCTGTGTCTGCGCTGGTCATTTCTATGGCCCCAGTTCCTCACCGACTATCTAGCACATAATAGTCACATAATGAATATTTGTGGGATGTATGAATGACCACTTTGGGAAGGAAATTTATGGGTGTAAGCTTATTAATGCATCATAAAAATATCATTTTAAGATATCAATACTTATTCATCTTGCAAACGCATATTGAGCACCTATTGTTGTTGTTAGGGGCCGTCAAGTCCATTCCAACTCATAGCAACCCTATGTACAACAAAAGGAAACACTGCCTGGTCCTGCGCCATCCTCACAATTGTTGTTACACTTGAGCCCCTTGTTGCAGCCACTGTGTCAATTCATCTCTTTGAGAGTCTTCCTCTTTTTCTCTGACCTTCTACTTTACCAAGTATGATGTCCTTCTCCATGGACTGGTCCCTCCTGATAACATGTCCAAAGTATATGAGACAAAACCTTGCCATTCTTGCTTCTAAGGAGCATTGTGGCCGCACTTCTTCCAAGAAAGATGTGTTTGTTCTTCTGGCAGTACATTGTATACTCAATATTCTTCGCCAACACCATAATTCCAAGGCATCAGTTCTTCAGTATTCCTTATTCATCGTTCAGATTTTGCATGCATATGAGGCAATTAAAAAACCATGGCTTGGGTTAGGAGCACCTTAGAGTCCTTAAAGTGACATCTTTGTTTTTTAACACTCAAGAGATCTTTTGCAGCAGATTGGCCCAAAGCAATGCATTATTCGATTTCTTGACAGCTGCTTCTATGGTTATTGATTGTGGATCCAAGTGAAATAAAATCCTTCACAACTTCAATCTTTTTTCTGTTTATCAAGAAGTTGCTTATCGATCCAGTTGTGAGGATTTTTGCTTTCTTTATGTTAAGGTGCAATCCATACTGAAGGCTGTAGTCTTGATCTTTGTCAATAAATGCTTCAAGTCCTCTTCATTTTCAGCAAGCAAGGTTATGTCATCTGCATATTGCAAGTTGTTAATGAATCTTCCTCCAATCCTGATGCCCCGTTCTTCTTCACGTAGTCCAGCTTCTAAGATATGTGCTCAGCGTACACATTGAATAAGTATGGTGAAATGTTACAACCCTGACGCACACCTTTCCTGATTTTAAACCACACAGTATCCCCTTGTTCTGTTCAAACAACTGTCTCTTGGTCTATGTACAGGTTCTTCATGAGCACAATTAAGTGTCTGGAATTCCTGTTCTTCACAATGTTATCGATAGTTTGTTATGATCCACACAGTCAAATGCCTTTGCATAATCAATAAAACACAGGTAAAACATCTTTCTGATATTCTCTACTTTCAGCCAAGATCCATCTGACATCAGCAATAATAGCCCTTGTTCCACATCCTCTTCTGACTCCTGCTTGAATTTCTGGCAGTTTCCTGTAGATGTACTGCTGCAGCTGCTTTTGAATGATCTTCAGCAAAATTTTACCTGTGTGTGATATTAATGATATTGTTTGATAATTTCTATATTCTATAGGATTACCTTTCTTTGGAATGGGCACAAATATGGATCTCTTCCAGTCAGTTGGCCAGGTAGCTGTCTTCTAAATTTCTTGGCATAGATGAGTGAGCACTTTCAGTGCTGCATCCATTTGTTGAAACATCTCAATTGGTATTCCATCAATTCCTGGAGCCTTGTTTTTAGCCAATAACTTCAGTGCAGCTTGAACTTCTTCAGTACCATCAGTTCCTGATCATGTGCTACCTCCTGAAATGGTTGAACATTGACCAATTCTTTCTGGTATAATGACTCTGTGAATTCCTCCCATCTTCTTTTGATGCTTCCTGTGTTGTTTAATATTTTCCCCATATAATACTTCAATATTGCAACTTGAGGCTTGAATATTTTTTTCAGTTCTTTCAACTTGAGAAATGCCAAGCATGTTCTTCCCTCTTTGTTTTCTAAACTCCAGATCTTTGCACATGTCATTGCAATACTTTGTCTTCTCGAGCCACCCTTTGAAATCTTCTGTTCAGCTCTTTTACTTCATCATTTCCTCCCTTTGCTTTAGCTACTCGACATTCAAGAGCAAGTTTCAGAGTCTCTTCTGACATCCATTTTGGTCTTTTCTTTCTTTCCTGTCTTTTTAATGACCTCTTGCTTTCTTCATGTATGATATCCTTGATGTCATTCCACAACTCATCTGGTCTTCAGTCATTAGTGTTCAACGTGTCAAATCTATTCTTGAGATGGTATCTAAATTTAAGTGGGATATACTCAGGGTCATACTTTGGCTCTTGTGGACTTGTTCTAATTTTTTTCAGTTTCAGTTTGAACTTACATATGAGCAATTGATGGTCTGTTTTATAGTCAGCCCCTGGTCTTGTTCTGATTGATGATATTGAACTTTTCCATTGTCTATTTCCACAGATTTAGTTGATTTGATTGCTGTGTATTCCATCTGGTGAGGTCCATGTGTATAGTCACCGTTTATGTTGGTGAAAAAGGTATTTGCAATGAAGAAGTCGTTGGTCTTGCAAAATTCTATCAAGCGATCTCTGGCATCGTTTCTGTTACCAAGATCATATTTTCCAACTACCGATCCTTTATTTTTGTTTTTCTTTCTCATTCCTGTCACCAGTAATTATCAGTGCAACCTGATTGCATGTTTGATCAATTTCAGACTGCAGAAGTTGGTAAAAATCTTCAATTTTTTCATCCTTGGCCTTAGTGGTTAGCGCATAAATTTGAATATTAGTCATATTAACTGGTCTTCCTTGTAGGCATATGGATATTATCCTGTCCCTGACAGCACTGTACTTCAAGACAGATCTGGAAATGTTCTTTTTGACAATGAATGCAAGGCCATTCCTCTTCAAGCTGTCATTCCCTGAATAGTAGACCATATGATTGTTCGATTCGAAATGACAATACCAGTCCATTTCAGCTCACTAATGCCTAGGATATTGATGTGTATGCATTCCATTTCATTTTGAGGACTTCCAAGTTTCCTAGATTCATACTTCGTACATTCCACTTTCCAATTATTAATGGATGTTTGCAGCTGCTTCTTCTCATTTTGAGTCATGCCACATCACCAAATGAAGGTCCCAAAAGCTTGACTCCATCCACATCATTAAGATCAACTCTGCTTTGAGGAGGCAGCTCTTCCCTACTCGTAGTTTGAGTGCCTTCCAATCTGAGGGGCGCATCTTCCAGCATGATATCAGACAATGTTTCACTGCTATTCATAAGATTTTCACCAGCTAATTCTTTCCAGAAATAGACTGCCAAGTCCTTCTTCTTAGTCGGTCTTAGTCTGGAAGTTCAGCTGAAACCTGTCTGCCATGAGTGACCCTGTTGGGATTTGAATACTAGTAGCATAGCTTCTAGAATCACAGCAACATACAAGCCCCAACAGTATGACAAACTGACAAATGCACGGGGGCTATAAATATATACAGAGAGGGATTTATTCCAAGGAAATGCCTCACACAGTTGTGGAGGCTGGCGAGTCCCAAATCCATGGGTCAGACATTAGGTTAGAGGCTTCTGCTGACTCACGTGGTTGTGAGGACTGACAAACCCAATATCAGCAGGTAAGACAGCAGACTGCTAGCTCTCAGGGCTGCAGGAGCTGGCGAATCCCAAAATCTTCAGGTCAGACAACAGGCTACTGGCTCACATCCCAAGAACCAGAGGTCAAACAATGACTAGTCAAATGCAGGATAGAGAGAAGGCAAGCTCTGCCAGAACATCCATGTGTGTTGGATGAAGGCCACACACCCAAGGAAACTGCCCTTTCAACTGATTGGTTGCTCACATCAGATTACAAAATAGAGGATGATTACATAGTATCTGCCAAATCACTGAGAATCATGGCCTGGCCAAGCTGACACATAATTTAACCATCACACAGCTGAAGTATTATTCAGAGGAAAATTTATAGCTGTAAAACACCTATATTAAAAAAGAATATCTCAAATAAAGAACTTACCCATCCACCTTAAGACACAGGAAGGAGCAAACTAAACTTAAAATAAGCAGAAGGAAGGAAATAATAAGGATTAGAGTGGAAACTAAAGTAATAGAGAATATACAATTAATAGGGAAAACAAAATGAAAATTTGGTTCTTTGAAAAAATCAACAACGTTGACAAATTTTAAGCTAGATTGACCAAGAAAAAAAAAGAAAGAGAAAAGACTCAAATTACCAGAATCAGGAATAAAACAGAAGATGTTACTACCAACTTTACAGAAATAAAATAAAGGATTACAATGGAATACTATAAAAAATGGTATGCCAATAAATAAGATAACTTAAATAAAATGGAAAAATTCCTAGAAAAACACAAATGACATAAATTGGTTTAAAAAGGAATAGACAAGCTGAATAGACCTATAACAAGTGAAAAGATTGAATTAAGTGCAATTTAAAAACTAACCAGAAAGAAAATCCCAGGCTCAGATGACTTCACTGATGAATTCTATCAAATATTTAAAGAAGAATTAATATCAATTATTTACAAACTCTTTCAAAAATTAGAAAAGGAAACCCTTCCCAACTCACTCTATGAGGCCGGACAAAGACATCACAGGAAAATAAAACTACAGACAATATCTCTTATAAATGTAGACACAAAAATACACAAAATCTATTGCATTATTGTGATTGCAATAAACAGTCCAAAATATTTAAAATAATTCCATTTTTAATAGCATCAAAAAAATAAAATACTTAGAAAAGAATTTAACAAAAGAAATGCAAGATGCATACACTGAAAACAAAATATTATTGGAAGAAATTAAAGACCTAAATAAATGAAAAGACTCCTCATGGTCATGAATTGGAAAAAATATTAAGATGGCAATGGTCTCTAAATTGATCTACATATTCAATGTAAACCCTATCAAAATCCCAACTGGCTTCTTTGCAGAAATTGACAAGCTGATCCCACAATTGGTATGAAAATGCAAGGGAACCAAAATAGACAAAACAATCTTGGAAAAGAAAAACAAAGTTGGAGGGCTCTCCCTTCCCAATTTCAAATCTTAATACAAAGCAAATGTAATCAGACAGTATCATACCAGCATAAGGATAAACATATAGACCAATGGGATAGAATGGAGAATCTAGAAACAAACCTCACATTTACAGTGAGTGAATTTTCAAAAAGGGTGCCAAGTTCATTCAATGGGGGAAAGAATAGTCTTTTCAACAAATGGCACTATAACAACTGGATATCCACATGCAAAGAAGAAGTTGGACCCCCACCTTATACCTATAAAAATTAACTCAAAGGTTATCAAAGACATAAATCTAAGAGCTCAAACTGTAAAACTCTTAGAAGAAAACATAAGGTTAAATTTTCTTGGCCTTAGATTTGGCAATAGCTTCTTAAAGACACCAAAAGTAAAGTAGAAAATAGATAAATCAGGCTTCATCAAAATTAAACATTTTTGTGAGTCAAAGGACACTATGAAAAAAGTGGAAAGATAACCCATTGAATAGGAGAAACTATTTTTAAATCATGTATCTGATAAGGAACTAGTATCTAGACTATAGAAAGAACTCTCACAACTCAATAATACAGAGATTAATACCGAATAAAAATGGGAAAGAATATGAATTGAATATATACAAACAGCCAACGAGGACATGAAAAGATGCTCAACCTCATTATTCATTAAACCAAAAACCAAACCCATTGCCATTGAGTTGATTCCAACTCATAGCAACCCTATAGGACAGAACAGAACTGCCCCATAGGGTTTCCAAGAGCATCTGGTGGATTTTGGTTAGCAGCTGAACTGTTAACCACTATACCACCAGGCTTTCAGAAAGGGGATGCAAATCAAACTACAATGAGATACTACTTGATACTAAGATACAATGAGATACTAAGTTGACTCTGATTTAAAAAAATGTTAATAACAAATGTTGGCAAGAGTTTGGAGAAACTGAAACACTCATACACTGATGGTGGGAATGTACAATGGTGCAGCCACTTCGGAAAACAGTCTGGCAGTTCCTCAAAAGGTTAAACGTAGATTTACCATATGAACCAGGAATTCCACTTCTAGGTATATAACCAAGAGAAAGAGAAGTAAATGTTGACACAAAAACTGGCACACAGATATTCTTAGCAGCATTATATTCATACTAGTTGCAAACGTTTATATAGAATGTCCAGTACGGGCAAATCTATAGAGACAAAAAGTAGAGTAGTAGTTCCCAGGTGCTAGAAAGGATAAGGGTAGGGAGGATTGAGGAGTGAGGCCAAAAGAGTCCAGGTTTCTTCTGTGATAACGAAAATATTCTAAAATTGATTGTGGTGATGGATGCACTACTCTGAATATACTTAAACCATTGGATTATATACTTTAAATGAATTATATAGTATTTGAATTATGTATCAATAATGCTGTTACTATAAATATATATTGTTCCACTCAAAATTCTGAGTGTCTCTTCTAGAGGAACACTCATATATGTTCATTGTGAGTACAGCACAGGGATATTCACTGTGTGTTTTACTTTTTAAGTCCATCAATGGGAAGTATAAAAATTTTATGATAAATCCACAAAAATATTATACTGTTATTGAAGAATGAGATAGCTCTTTCTTTACCAAAAGACATAAATCTTCAACATTCTTAAGAGAAATAAATTGTTAAAAATATGTAAGGTATGACCACATTCATGAAAAAAACTATGTTTTTATATAAACACATTTGTCTATAAATACATAGAAAAAGGACTGATGAACATATATCAAACTATTAACAGTGGTTTCTTCTGAGATGAGAAGGAAGAGGGGTGGATGATGTATACAGCAGGGGAAGTTGGATGAGGGAATCTTCACATTTCACTTTATAAACTCCAGTATTGTTTGAATCGTTTCAATAAGAAAGTGTTTATGTACTACCAGTATAAAATAAAAGCTAAATAAGATGGATATAACAAATGGACCAAGTCCCAAAGCAATTTATGCTATCAAATTGTTGTGATGGACTTGTTGAGCTGAATAAACTATAGTTAACAATGCACGACTCATCTGTTGTTGCCAGCCTTGTTGGAGCAGGATTTTATTCAATGTGACATTTATATTGGTGGGAGAATGGAAGGGGCAGGCTTTGAAGAATGGTTTGTCTGGTGCACGTTCAGATCTTTGTATTTGCTGTTCCCTCTGTCCGGGCTGCCAGAATGCTCTTCCTGCTAATGTCCACATCCAGTCCCCTTTCTTCGTTGGATTTTTGCTCATATATTTTCTTCTCAGCCAAGTCGTGCTGTCTACACTGCTTTGAATTTCAATACTCACCCCCCACTACTCCCCACCCCACTTCCCTGCTTTGTTTTCTTCACAGCACTTCCAACCATCTGACACTCTATAGCATTCACTTATTGTCTAATCATCTCTCATTATAGATAAATTCTAGACAGTAGGAACATCTGTCAAAGTTTTCACAGCTGAATCCCCTGAACATAGAACAATATCTGGCACATACTGTGTGCTCAATAAATATTTGTTGCACTAATGAAAGAATAAGTTAACAATGGCATGTATATAAAGGAGACTGTGGGAGCAATTGGCAGATCTGGGAAGGAAAGGGATTGGCTCTCTGAACTCTTATCAAATCTTCTCCATTGAGTGAAGTGATATAAAAACTAGACATAGGAAGCAGTCAGAAGGTTTCCAAATTTTATTAATTGACCAAAACTGTTTGCCCTCCTTCACCCATCATTTATCATTGAGCGCTGTTAGCAATGCACTCTTTTCATTTTAGAGCCTGACACTCTTTTTTTTTGTTTGTTTGTTTATTGTTGTAGTTTAAATGAAGTTTACATATCAAGTCAGTCTCCCATCCAAAAATTTATACATACATTGTTATGTGACCCTAATTGTTCTCCTTGTACTGTGACAACACATTCCTCCTTTCCACCCCTGACTCCCCATGTCCCTTCAACCAGCTCCTAACCCTCTCTGCCTTCCCATCTCACCTCCGGACAGAAGCTGCCTGTTTAGTCTCTTGTACCTACTTGAGCTAAAAGGCACAGTCCTAACAAGTATCACTT
Source organism: Dugong dugon (assembly GCA_030035585.1). Classification (NCBI taxonomy): domain Eukaryota; kingdom Metazoa; phylum Chordata; class Mammalia; order Sirenia; family Dugongidae; genus Dugong; species Dugong dugon. Next base: position 72,467,657 of record CM057460.1, read on the forward strand.
TATGTCCCACAGTCCAGCCCAATCTCAGTCTGAAAAGTTGGCCTCAGAAATTGTTTTAGTTCTGGGCTGATAGAGAATCCGGGGGCCATGCTTTCCAGGGTACCTTTAAGTCTGGTCTTCTTACTAGAGTTTGAGTTGTGCACTCCACCTTTCTCCTGCTCCATCAGGGACTCTCTGTTGTGTTCCCTGTCAGGGTGGTCATTGGTGGTAGCCAGGCACCATCTAGTTCTTCTGGTCTCAGGCTGATGAAGTCTCTGGTTTATTTGGCCCTTTCTGTCTCTGGGCTAATACTTTCCTTGTGTCTTTGGTGTTCTTCATTCTCCTTTACTCCAGGTGGTTGGGACCAATTGATGCACCTTTGGTGGGTGCTTGCAAGCTTTTAAGATGTCAGATGCCACTCACTGAAGTAGGGTGCAGAACATTCTCTTAATAAACTTTGTTATGCCAATTGACCTAGATGTCCCCTGAAAGCATGGTCCCCAGACTCCTACTCCTGCTACTGTGTCCCTCAAAGTGTTTGATTGTGTTCAGGAAACTTCTCAGCTTTTGGTTTAGTCCAGTTGTGCTGACTTCCCCTGTAGTGTGTGCTGTCCTTCCCTTCACCTAAGATAATTCTTATCTACTATCTAGTTAGTAAATAATCATCCCCCTTCCTCCCCACCCTCGTAACCAGCAAAGAATGTTTTCTTCTGTGTTTAAACCTTTTCTTGAGTTCTTATACAATATTTGTCCTTCTGTGACTGACAATTCACTCAGCATAATGACCTCCAGATTCCTCCATGTTATAAGATGTTTCATGGATTCAGCATTGTTCTTTATCACTGCGTGATATTCCATTGTGTGGACATACCATAATTTTTTAATCCATTCATCCACTGATGGGCATCTAGGTTGTTGCCATCTTTTTGCTATTGTGAACAGTGCTGCAATGAACATGGCTGTGCATATATCTATTTGTGTGATGGCTCTTATTTCTCTAGAATATATTCCAAGCAGTGGGATTGCTGGATGGTATGGTACATCTATTTCTAGCTTTTTAAGGAAGTACGAAATTGATTTCCAAAGTGGTTGTACCATTTTACATTCCCACCAACAGTGTATAAGTGTTCTAGTCTCTCCACAACCTCTCCAATATTTATTATTTTGTGTTTTTTGGATTAACGCTAGCCTTGTTGGGGTGAGATGATATCTCATTGTAGTTTTGATCTGCATTTCTCTAATGGCTAATGATTGCGAGCATTTCTTCATATGTCTGTTAGCTGCCTGAATAGGCAAAAAGCCTGTTCATGTCCTTTGCCCATTTTTTAATTGAGTTATTTGTCTTTTGTTGTTGAGGTTTTGCCATACCTTGTAGATTTTAGAGATTAGACGCTGATCAGATTTGTTGTAGCCAAAATTTTTTTCCTAGTCTGTAGGTTGTCTTTTGACTGTTTTGGTGAAGTCTTTTGAAGAGCGTAAGTGTTTGATTTTTAGGAGCTCCCAGTTATCTAACCTCTTTTCTGGTGGTTGTGCATTGTTACTTACGGTTCGTATTCTGTTTATGTCATGTATTAGGGATAGAGCCTGATACTCTTCAAATCTCATCTAAATCTCTCTTTAAAAGTTGAGAAATCTAAAATTAATTAAAGTTTAAATAAATTGAATTGAAATACTTCCATTTAAATTTCGTGCCTCTTCTATAGTGTTTGGAGTTGATAGTCTACCCCTTCCTGAGAAAACTGAAGTTTCTCAATGCCTAAGCAGCTCTGGAGTGGGTAGAGGTGATGATACGACATGGACTGGGCCAAGGCTTAGTGAGGTGTGTTTTACCCTGTGGTGCAAAACACTGCATTCTGTAAACACTTCTAAGAACTACTATTAAGTACTAAGGCTGCTCTGCCAATCAGATCCCAGCCTAGATGAACACTCCTCACCTTATCATAGCAGAGCACATGCTGCCTTCAGGTCTAGCTATTAAAAATGACAGGGCAATGCTCCTAAACAGGTTTGGTGCTGAGCAGGGGCCCCTTGAGTCACCCTTGTGTTAGTTCTGAAAGACAGATTTTGGAACTGAGAGGCTGGTTTAGGTCCGGCTGAGTGGATACCACTTGCTGCTCTGTCCTGCCTGACTTGCTCAGAGGGAGCTTTGAGCTGTGTGTGTGTGTGTGTGCCTGTGTGTGTGTGTGTGTGTAGGGGGCAGCTCAAGAGTCTGGGGTCAGAAAAGGAACAGAAATTTCAAAAGTCCTTGGTCAGCTGTATGGGACTAATGTCTCATTCAATGCCAGTTTCTTGAAATCTAATCACCAGGTCAAGTATGGAGAGGTTTACTATTGTTTGGGCTGGTTTGTCCTTGGAGTTTTGTACAAATTAGAAAACAACAAACAGAAATCAGTGCTTTCCTTTTATACCCTACCTCATCCCGTTTCTTATTTCAGCAGATTCCACTTTGTCAGCTCAATAGAATAAGTATACTCTCAGTGTTCCATATTCCCATAAGCACATCTTTTTACTCATATTACAAAGTAGTACTTGTTGCAATAAAACAGTGATGCAATATTAATAAAGATGGCAGTATGTGATTGACACTGCCAATGGCAATAGAAAGACTATTATTTCTGTTACTGAAGTGGTTTGTATTGTAAACCTTGTCCAGGGCCTCATGGATAATTAAAATTCTTTGACTACACAAGTGTCTCAGGAAATGTGTTAATGAGATTGTTTTCTGATATGCAAGAATGTCTTGACATGGTTTTTAAATGAATGCTGCACATCCCCACCCAATTATCACACAAAATGCAACCATTTCTCTTTGTCTATCACTAGAGCATAAACAGACAACATTAGATTCAACTGCATAATTCTGGCTTAATTTTCATGTCTGATACTATAGTAGTAACATGAGGCGTTGACTTAGCAACAGGGGTAAACGTTTGTTTTCGCTGTGATTTCCTTTCTTCAGCCTCTTTGGAAATGTGCCTGAATTAAGAAGCATCCTTTCAGTTTTTTCAGAAGAGCGAGCATGTGTTTGCACACACACCTCTGCTTGTTTTCCCTCCCTCTCTGTGGTGATTTTGGTGGAGTGAGGGTTTGTGCTGGCAAAATTCCAAAGTGTCGTCAAGTTTTGCCTCACTTTTATTAATGCAAGACTGAAAATGCTGCTAATTCTTTGGGAAAAATATAATTTGTGTCTGTTCAAACTTCAAGTACAATAAAAATACAATAATGTATAATAGATATATAATTTGATGAATACATGTATGTGTATGTGTACATACATATATATGTATATATATATATAACTGTAGGTTCAAGAATAATAGAGAGGTTGGTTTTTCAAGGTTAGCATGACATTTGCTTTCCCACTCCTAGTACCAGTCCAGTTTCCTTTGAGCCAATTCTGACTCATGGTGACCTCGTGTGTGTCAGAGTAGAACTATGTCCATATTTTTTTGGAGTAGCTTGTCAAGCCTCTCTTCCAAGGTGCCTCTGGGTGAATTTGAACCTCCAACCTTTCCGTTAGCAGCTGAGAGTATTCACCATTTGCACCACCCAGGGTCTCCTCAATCCCTAGTAGTCCCTTAAAAGGACTCTTCTATCATGCTTTACCCTAGAAAGAAACACTAGAAAGAAGAGTTATAATGTAATGTTATGGGCCTAGCTGGCCACAGAATTTTGGTCCAGGCTTTCCTAGTACAAGATGTAAGAAAGACCTTATCACCAACTTCTCTTCACTTCAGCCACTGCTTTTTTCACTGCTTCCATTAATTTTGGCAATACACAGGAGAGTATGTGCTTAAGGAGAGGGTGTATGTGCTTCATTGGAGTCCCTGGGTGGTGTGAACAGTAAGCACTCAATTACTAGCCAAAAGCTTCACAATTTGAACCCACGCAAAGGTGCCTCAGAAGGCAAGTCTGACGATCTGCTTCTGAAAGGTAACAGCCTTGAAAACCCTATGGAGCAGTTCTACTGTGCACACATGGGGTCATCATGAGTCAGAATCAACTCGAAGGCAAATAACAACAGCAACATGTGCTTAATTAGAGTATGTGTCTTCATCAAGTTCTGACCTGGCACAATCATAAGGTATAGATTCTAATTCTTAAAGAGTATTAAGTTAAAGATTTAAGACTCGGTGCTTGTAAGCTGTTTTCTAGGCCCTAAAGAATACTGTAACAGGATAGTGAGTTGCAATGGTCCTGGCAAATGTCATATTGAAGGCTATTTACTGACCAGAGTCTCATTAATTATCGCAAGATACACAGAGTAGAGGAGCCAAGAGATGGTGGGAAAGGAAAAATATCTATTTGCAGGAGAAGGAGAGAGGTTCAGTCTAGCAGCCAGGTATAGTATCTGAGAGGCGTGACAATAGAGAGCAGGTGGAATGTCAGGATGGCACAGCATTGAAGGACCCAACTTGAAGTCACAGGAATCTTGAGTAGAGCTTGGCCTTGCGGAATCCAGAAGCTAATGGTGATCAGAAACACAGGCAACCAGTTGAAATTCAAGAAGTCAGGCCAAAGCCTCAATAATTCTTATATGATTTTATACTCAGATACGGTGGAAACTCTCCTTAATACTTTAATTTGTCACTCTACTATGTTGGAGGCATTGACCTTTCCTTGCTGGAGTTATGTCCGTAGGGAAGTTGCTTTAATTTTCTCCAATTTTGCTGCCTGAAGTTGTTACTTCATTAAAAATCCATTCACTTTGTGCTTCAACAAGGAATTGTAATCATAGCAGAAGCAGACTCTGTGGAGTGGTGGGGATAGAGGTCTGACTGAGTGGATGAGGAGAGACAGGGGATAAGGAAGTAGAGAGTCTTGCTTTGGTGGGAGGCAGGTAAATGAGTGGTCTCTGGAAGAAGGAACAGTCCTCTGAGTCCTCGACTCTTCTCCACCTACTCTCACTCCCAAAGTTGCCTCACCCAGCTCCTTTTCTTTCAATATCATCCATACACTGATGACTTCTCAAATTATTTCTTCAGGTGTGACCACTCTCCTCCAGACTCATACTTCCAACTGTCTGCTAAACCTCTGCATGTTCCCAACAGAATAAATCCTCTGCAAAGAATCCAGAGGAGTTTTCTAAAAATGAATAATGTCATTCCCTTACTTAAAGCCCTCCAGTTGCTTTCTAAAACATTTAGAATAAAATCTGAATTCTTTATTACGGCCTTCAAGGCCCTGCATAATCTCCTCCCTAATATCACCTCGTGCCACTTCTCTGTTTTTTCATTCTGCTCCAGCCACATTCCTGCCCTTACGTCTGTTTTTTGTTTTTTTTTTTTTGGTCAGGCCAAGCTAGCATGTTCCTCTCTGATTATGAACTTGCAGTTCATTCTACTTGGAACAATCATGCACCAGATCTTCATTTGGTTGTCTCCTTTTCATCATTTAGGTCCAAGCCTATAGGTCACCTCTTCCTCAAAGCAACCTTTCATGAATACCCCATCTACAGCAGCCTCTATCCATTCATCCATTCACCTAGTCTTCTTTTATATTATGCTGGTTAATTTATTTCATAGTATGCACTCCTCTCTGAAATTAATCCTTCTTAGTTGTTTACATCATCATCGCCTGCTTCACTCCCAAACTCCCTTCTCCATAAGCTTAAGGAGAAAAAGGCCCACATCTTTTTTTTTTTTTTTTTTGTGCTCACCATGGTATCTCCAGTATTCAAAATAGTACCAGACGCACAGGAAACCAAACAAAAAAACCAAGCCAGTTTCGGTCAAGTTGATTCTGAGTCATGGTGACCCCATGGATATCAGAGTAGAACAGAGCTCCATAGAGTTTTCAAGGCTGTGACCTTTTGGAAGTAAATCTCCTGGCCTTTCTTATGATACGCCACTGACTAGGTATAAACCGCCAACCTTTCGTTTAGTAGTTGAGTGCTTAAAATCCATTTGCACCACCCAGGGACTCCTAGACACACTAAGGGACTCATACATTTATTGAATTAGTACATTAAAATACATACAGAATTCAATCATTTCTTACCATCTCCACTGCTACCACTCTGGTATAAGCCACCATCTTCTCCTGTCTCAATTTCTGAAATAGACTCCTAAGGATTTTTCCTTCTTTTTTTGACATTCTACACTCTGTCCTCAGCACAGCAGTCAGAGTCTTACTCATTAAAATGGAAGTGAGATCATTCCACTCTGCTGCTTGAAGTCCTCCAGTGATTTCCCATTTCAGAGTAAAAGCCAAAGTTCTCACTATCTCCAGATCTCTTGTACCTCTCTGACTTCATCATTTATTACTCTCTGATCTTCAATATGCTACATTTACATAGACCTCCTTGGCATTCTTGAGGACACCAAGCATGTTCAAGCTTTGGGGATTTTGCACTTTCTGTTCTCTCTGACTGGAATGTTCCTCCCCCAAATATCTGTATGGCTTGCTGCTTCACTTTCTTCAGGTCTAAACTCAAATGTCACTTTATCAGTGAGAGCTTTCCTGATCACCATAATGTAAATATTCAACATCACTCCTGATAGTGATGAAAACAATCAGGTATCTGCAAAGATTCAAACACTTAGCTCAATTTGATCTTCATCAGAAATTCTGATGTCATTTGCTCAGCATTAAAAATTGTTATCTCAGCCCTGAAGCAATGAGTTCAGTCTACTCAAAATATTGACTATTTCTGAGATATGCCTCTTGAGAAAAACCCTTGAAATCCTTGACCTGGTCTTTATTGGCATTATCACTGTAGTGGAGAAATGATTATTTTCACATTCCTCATATTAAAAAACTCTTATGTACAAATTTCCCCTTGATAGCCCTAATAATTCCATGAATAAAACAAGATCTTAATACTTGTTACCCCCTTATTTGTTCATCAGAACAAAAAGATGATGCTCATCAGCCAGAACATGATGAAATTCATTTTTCCTCACTTCCTTCAATATTACATCAAGATCAGGAAACATTCTGCAAACTATTGTCTTTGCAAATAATAGGGGTCTGGCATTCAAGTACAACTTCTTTAACATTCACAGCAGCATACATAAATGGAGTTCTTTCATACTGATCTAAATATAGCTACTTCATGGATTATATTTAACTACTTATTACTATAGTGTTACAGATTGAATAGTGTCCCCCAAAAACGTGTGTCAACTTAGCTAGGCCATGATTCCCAGTATTGTGTGATTGTCCACCATTTTGTCATCTGATGTAATTTTCCTATGTGTTGTAAATCCTACCTTTATGATGTTAATGAGAGAGGATTAGAGGCAGTTATGTTAATGAGGCAAGACTTAATCTACAAGATTAGGTTGTGTCTTGAGCCAATCTCTTTTGAGATATAAAAGAAAGAAGTGAGCAGAGAGATAGGGGGACCTCATACCACCAAGAAACAAGAGCAAGGAGAATAGCACCGCCTTTGGACCCGGGGTCCCTGCACTGAGAACTCCTCGACAGGGGAAGATTGATGACAAGGACATTTCCCCAGAGCCGACAGAGAGAGAAAGCCTTCCCCTGGAGTTAGCACCCTGAATTCAGATTTTTGCCTCTTAAATTGTGAGAGAATAAATTTCTCTTTGTTAAAGCGATCCACTTGGGCTATTTCTGTTATGGCAGCACTAGATAACTAAGACATACAGGAAGGAGTCCCTTGATTGTGCAAATGATTAACACACTTGACTGCTAACCAAAAATTGTCAGTTTAAGTCCACCCAGAGGTGCCTCAGAATAAAGGCCTAGTAATCTACTTCCAAAAAAGTCAGCCATTGAAAACTCTGTGGAGAACAGTTCTACTCTGATACACATGGGTTTGTCATAAATTGGTATTGACTTGATGGCAACTGGTACTGGTACTTGTAACTACAGTAAAATGTTCTTTTCCTATAGAATGACTCTTTAATATTAATGTGATAAAAATACATTGATCACTTCTCCTTCATATATGTGCCAAATATGCTGAGAAATGATTCAAATTCTATACATCAGTGGTTTCAGACAAGTGTGAAGCAAAGTGTATGCTAGCACCTGTAGAAGCTATGCAAGCTCTTCTGCATTAAATGCAGTGATATTATTAGTATAGTATTATTATTGCTGTAGCTTCTGAAACTGTGAAACTGACTGGATATTCCCTGAAATCACCACAGGTTTATGGATCACACTTGAAAAAAAAAAAACAACCAAAAAAAAAAAAAAAATCACTGCAACATTGATGAGTCAACAGAGGTATTTAAAATTATTTTTTTAGAAACATTTAAAGGAAAGGTAAGTAAGACAGATGAGAAAACAGAGGGAGTAAGGTAGCAATGAGGAAAATAGAGAGCAAGTTTTTTGATACAAACTCACATTTCCAGTCAAATTTTCCAAGACAGGAAGTGACATAAGGAGCAACAGGAGTCCTGCCCCTAGGTGAGAGCCCCTCCTTTCAGCCATGTCACCCAAATGGGGGATAAGATTAAGAACCCAGTGCTCTCAGGCATATGGACCCAATCGCTCTTGCCTGGGATTGCTCTCAGAATACAGTGCATTCTTCTTCTTTTTATTTCTGCTCATTCCCCACATTGAAACTCTTGAGCAGTGGTTTGAGAGAAGACAGTTTGTGCAGAGTAGGATACTAATCCTCCATGTCATGCTTCTCTGGCTGTGCTTCTCTTGGTGACTGGATATCATCATCCCATGCACTAGTGCCAAGCTTAATGCTCACCTCATAATACAGTAGTAACTTGACAGAAGGCTTGACTCTCAAAGTGCTTTCACGTTCATTATTTCATTTGGGAGTGGCTAAAGTGCTCAGCCTAAGGAATCTCTCCCCTGAGCTGAAGAGAGGTTTTTTAAGTATACAATTCAGTCATAATACCTCCTAAAAACCAACTTTTATATAGTTAATGCTGTCTGCAAAAACAGGAAGAAAAGGAGAGACTACCACCCTACCCTATTTATGAAGTTTAGTTTTTGCCAGAATCAAGGAATGGAAATTTATAAGAAATGGATCAGGATGGAAAAGAAATTTAATTTATAAAGAGAGGAAGAAAAGAAAGAAAGAAAGAAAAAAAGAAAAGGAAAGAAAGAAAAAAGAAAAGGAAAGAAAGAAAGAAAGAGGTCTCTCAAAGCATTGCTGCAGCTCAAAACATTTTCTTCATCCAAGTAATGAGATCTACTGACCTAGGTTACATTCTCCTCAACTTCCAGAGAGAACTTCAAGTCCAGATTCTACTGAGAATACAAGTTCCTCTAGTTCAGACATGAAGCTTAAGAGATTCTTATGTATGCTACACTGAAAGCAGCTAAAATTTTTAATCATGTTGATGAAATCGGAATATTTCATTGGGCTTAAGAATTAACAACCTGCCTTATGCAGATGACACAACCTTGCTTGCTGAAGGTAAAGATGACTTAAAGCACTTACTGATGAAGACCAAAGACCACAGCCTTCAGTATGGATTACACCTCAACATAAAGAAAACAAAAGTCCTCACAACTGGATTAATAAGCAACATCATGATAAATGGAGAAAAGATTAAAGTTGCCAAGGATTTCATTTTACTTGGATCCACAATCAACACCTATGAAAGCAGAAATCAAGAAATGAAAAGACACATTGCATTGGGCAAATCTGTTGCAAAAGACCTCTTTAAAGTGTTGAAAAGCAAATATGTCACCTTGAAGACTAAGGTGTGCCTGACACAAGCTAGGGTGTTTTCAATCGCCTCATATGTGCGTGAAAGCTGGAGGATGAATAAGGAGGACCAAAGAAGAACCATGCCTTTGAGTTGTGGTATTGGTGAAGAATATTGACTATACCATGGAAGGCAAAAGAACAAATATATCTGCCTTGGAAGAAGTACAACCAGAACGTTCCTTAGAAGCAAGGATGGTGAAACTATGTCTCACGTACTTTGGACACGTTATTAAGAGAGATCAGTCCTTGGAGACGTACATCATGCTTGGTAAAGTGGAGAGTCAGTGAAAAAGAGGAAGACCCTCAAGGAGATGGATTGACACAATGACTGCAACAATGGGCTCAAACATGACAGTGATTGCAAAGACGGCGCAGTTCTGTTGTACATGGGGTTGCTACAAGTTGGAACCAACTTGATGGAACCTAACAACAACAAGAATTTGAAGTAATTCTTAAGGATGCCTGCATTCATAGCCCAGACACCCAGGTCCTAGAAGTGGGTTAGGTTTCCTCTTTCTCAATAGGTATTATGTTAGTCAGGAGCTGCCTCCTTCCTTCCCTCCCTTTTTTTCTCCCTCCCTCTCATCCTCACTCCTTCTCTCCTTCCTTCTTTCTACAAAAAACCGTTATTTATTTTATGTGCCAAGCTCAATGCTCCTCTCCAGGGATCCTCAAATAAATAAAGCACTTTACTTGCTCTCAAATGCTCATAGACTGACAGAGACACAGACATTTGATCCGTGGGTTATCAACTCAAAAGTCTTCCCTTGCCAATATTTCCCTGTCTCACATTCTCAAGGCAAAAAATTGTATGATACAGTTAACAAACATAAACTATACTTAACTAATATATTCTACATCTTAATTTGAGCCCCAATTGGGACTTAATTTCTATACATTCATAGAAACCTGTTGATGTGAGCACTTGTGCGGTGATTAACACTACTCACAGGGTTACCAAGTACAGGAAAACGTCCTACAAGGCATACTCTAGAGAAACACCAAGTCCCACTCTGTAATCATTAAAACTGGTTTGTACAACTGGGCTTTTCCTTGTGTACCATTTAAGTGCGATAAATAATAAAGTAACTGCAGATCTGACATACAATCTTCATCAAACCCATCAAAATTTGAGATATTTAAAGAAGCACATTCAGGGCCTCCTGCTCCTTAAATAATGTGGATTCTGTATCTGAACCTTTGTCTCCCCCTGCAAGCAAATAAAATATAACATTGTTTAAAATGCATAGTTGAGGTAACCGACAGAGTAAGAAATATTCCCAGAGGGCAGGTAATCTGAAAAGTAGAGCACCATCCCATGAGTCATAGCATCATCCCACGAGGCTTTGCTGGTTGTTTAACTAGTTCTTAGCTCCTAGTTGAAGAACTAGGAATTACGCCTCAGTAAAATGCAGTACTTGAAAAACTATGCCCAGTGATACAAGAAAACAACAAGAAAGCTTATCTATTTCTGCCTGAGTTCCTGGAGAATTTACTGTGGAGTTTAAATTTACACTATCCTCATGGTCTCAAGAAGAAGAAAATGAGAAGATCCAGTGTATGCCTACTGAAGTCTAAGAGATAAAAGAGAAGGGAAGATGTCAAGTCAAACAGTAACAAATGATGGCTGACAATTTTATAAAATTGATGAAAAACACGAATCCTTACATCCAAAAATTAAAACTCTTAAGATAAATAAAGGAAAAAATATTGACGCTAGACTTCTCAGTGTTAACAATAGATGGCACAGGACTATTGAATAACATCTTCACATTGCTGGGAAGAAATGACTGTCAACCAAAAACTATATATTAGGCAAACTATCAATCAAAAGTAAAAGTATAATAAAGACAATTTTAGACAAAAAAAAAAAAAAGAGACTTTACAACCCAAATACCCTTGTTAAAACAATTATTAAAAATTTACATCAGAAGAAGAAAATTGAATCCAGAAGGAAGGAGAGACATTCCAAAAGCAATAGTGGGCAAAACAATTGGCAAAAACTAGGGTAAACGTAAACATGTGTTACCAATATAAGAATAAAAATAATTAAGACCAACTCGAGGTTCATAAAAACAAAGCTGAAATAAAAATTCTTAGAAAAATGGCATATAAGAAAGAAGGGGTAATTAGAGTTAAAGTTTCTAAAGTTCTTGTAATGTTTGGGACTATGGTAAAATTATTGATTCACTGAACTTTGTTAAGATAGGAATGCATTTTTTAAATAAAAAGATAAACCATAAATGCATCAAGATTAAATGTATAATTTCCAAACCAATGGAAGAAAAGAAAGAATGAAAGAAAATAGTTCATTCCAACACTTGTTTTAAGAGAGGGAAAAAAAAGCAAAGAAAAATATAGGATATATAAAGTATAAAATAAAGTGATGGAAATAAAAACTATCAGGAATAGAATAAATTTAAATGAAGTAACCTCATCAGTTAAAAGACAAAATTATCAGATTGGATTAAGAAAACAGAACTCAGTATTTAGTATTTACAAAAGTTACACTTTTTCTTATCCCTGCTCATTCATAAAACAGAACATGAGGCAAGGATTACAATGCTAATACTATATTAGGAAAATGCAAACTTAGAAAAAGAAGTTGGGGGAGAAAAGGAAGTAAGGCACTGAAGAACGAAGTTGAAGGACTCACACTATCTGATTTCAAGACTTACTATAGAGCTACAGTAAACCAGGCAGGAGGGTATTGGTGAAAGAATAGACATTTAGATCAATGGAACAGAGCAGGGAGCCAGAAATAGATCTACATAAATTTAGCCAATTGATCTTTGACAAAAGAGCAAAGACAATTCAACGGAAAAAGAATAGTCTTCTCAACAAATGGTGTTGGAACAATTGGACATCCGTACGAAAAAAAAAGAAAAGAATGTAGATAGAGACCTTACACCTTTCACAAAAATTAACTAAAAATGGATCATAGATCTAAATGTAAAATGAAAAACTATAAAAACAATAGGAGAAAAATCTGTGACCTTGGGTTTGGTGATGAGCTTTTAGCTACAACAATAAAGGCACGATGCATGAAAGAAAAATTGATGAGTAGAACTTTATTAAAATTAAAATATTCTGCCTTGTGAAATACACTGTTAAAAAAATAAAAAGAGGCTACCACCACTGAGTGCTCTGACCAGGATCACAACAGAGGTTTCTGGACAGAGCTGGATAAGGATGTAGAACAAAATTCTAACACAAAAAAAAGACCAGATTTACTGGCCTTAAGGATACTGGAGAAACCCCGAGAGTATGGCCCCCAGACACCCTTTTATCTCAGTGGTGAAGTCACTTCTGAGGTTCACCTGTCAGCCGGGAATTTGACAGCTCCATAAAATAAAGCCCAGTCCAGGGACAAGGACTAGAAGGCAGAAGGGGACGGGAAAGCTGGTGATAGGGAACTCAAGGTTCAGTAAGGACAGGGTTGATGTGTAGTGGGGTTGTTAACCATTGTCATAGGGCAACATGTGTTCTAACTGTTTAATGAGAAACTATTTTGTTCTGTAAACCTTCATCTAAAGTGAGAATAGCAGCACAACTGGAAGAACGTAATCAATGTCACTGAACTGTGCATGTAGAAATTTTTGAAATGGTGTATCTTTGGCTGTGTATATTTTCACAAAAAAAAAAGGTCAAGAAGGGAGAGGGTTGACATGCTGTGGGGTTGTTAACCAATGTCATAAAATAATATGTGTACTACTGTTTCATTAGAAACTATTTGTTTCTATAAACCTTCATCTGAAGTACAATAAAAATAAATAAATAAAAAGACAGACGACACACCAGGAGAAAATATTTGGAAAACACATATCTGACAAATGACTTGTTGTTTAAGACTCTTAAACTCAGCAAGAAAACAAACAGCTCAATTTAAAAACAGGCAAATGATCTGAATAGACACCTTACCAAAAAAGATATACGGAAGACAAGTAAGTATACATAAAGATCCTCAACATTATTTGTTAGTAGAGAATTGCAAACTAAAACAATGAAATATCACTACATACCAATTAGAATGGCTAAAGAAAAACAAAAGCAAGAAACAAACCAAAAGAAAACCTGATAGTATTAATTGCCAGAGAGGATGCAGAACAGCAGGAATGCTCATCCATTGCTCGTGGCAATGAAAATGCTACAGCCACTGTGGAAGGCAGTTTTGCAGTTTCTTACAAAGGTAAACATAGTCTTACCATACAATACAGTAATCATGCTTCTAGGCATTTACCCAACTGATTTGAAAATTTATGTCCATACAAAAACCTACAAACCAATGTTTATAGCAGCTTTTTTCATAATCCCCCAAACTGGAAGCAACCTTCTTCTCCTGGAATGTAGTCTCAGTATTTTTCACTGAGGTGTTTTGTCTGATGTCTACCATTTAAAAAAAAAAAAAAAATTGTCTATTTTTTTTAGTTGTTCTCAGAATGAGTGTTCTTTCAAGTTATCAAATATATCTCCTCGGCCAAGAAAATGATTTTTATTTACACACATGTACACACACACATTCAAATAGCAAATCCAACTATTCAAGTCTCTGATGGGTACCGTTTTAGTAGGAGTTGAGTATCATGCTAAATGCTATAACAAGTAAAATCAAAGAAAAATTTTAGTCTAATATCAGGGATATCCATTAGAGAGGAATTGATAAAGGTAAGCAAATAATACTATCAGGGCAAGGTGCTTGCTGTAGGTGGCTGATAAACAGATGAATGGGAAGAATTCTGAAATCTTACCAAAGCATATAAAGTGATATCTGAAAGTAAGTTTTATCCTAAAATAATAAGAACCCTGAAAACCAGGTAAATTGTTAAAGACCCATAAGAAAATTGGACATCAAAAATCAGACCCACTAAATTTTGGCATAAGCACATAGCTTCTTGTTAAAAGACTACATTTTCTAGCTTCCCTTTCATCAGGGTGGCCATGGTATCAAGTTCTGACCAAATGAACATGAATCGAAGTCATATGTAAAATTTCTGAAACCTGCCTTTAGAGAAAAGTTGTTGTTGTGTGACTTTGAATTGACTCATAGTGACCAGTGACCCCATGTGAGAGAATAGAACTGCCCAACAAGGTTTTCTAGGTATAATCTTTAAAGGGGCAGATCACCAGATCCTTCATCAGTGGCACAAAGTTGCTATGTGGGTTAGAATCAACAATCTTTTGGTTAACATCTGGGTGCTTAACCTTTGCCCCACCAGGGATTATTTAAAGAAAAGGGGTGAGCCCTTTTCTTACTCTGTTCTCCTTCCTGCTGGCTGGGAAGAGGATATAAAGGCAGGAGGTGGAGTGATTGTTTTAGATTAAGTGAACGGTGAGAATTGAAAATGGTAGAGACGGAAATGTCAATAATACCCAAAGGGATCTACAGATACAATGCAATCCCGATCCAAATTCCAACAGCATTCTTTAAAGAGATGGAGAAATTAATCACCAACCTTACACGGAAAAGGAAGAGGCCCCGGATAAGTAAAGCATTATCAAAGAAGAACAAAGTGGGAGGCCTCACACTACCTGATTTTAGAATCTACTATACAGCCACAGTAGTCAAAACAACCTGGTACTGGTACAACAACAGACACATAAATCAATGGAACAGATTGAGAATCCAGATGTAAATTCATCCATCTACGGGAAGCTGATATTTGACAAAGGCCCAAAGTCTCTTAATTGGGGAAAAGACAGTCTCTTTAACAAATGGTACTGGCATAACTGTATATCCATCTGCAAAAAAATGAAACAATACCCATACCTCACACCATGCACAAAAACTAACTCAAAATGGATCAAAGACCTAAATATAAAATCTAAAATGATAAAGATCATGGAAGGAAAAATAGGGACAGTGCTAGGAGCCCTAATACATGGCATAAACAGAATAAAAAACATTACTAACAATGCACAACCACCAGAAGAGAAACTAGATAACCGGGAGCTCTGAAAAATCAAACACTTATGCTCATCAAAAGACTTCATCAAAATGAGTAGCATCTGGGGTCTTAAAAGCCTGTGAGCAGCCATCTAAGATAATCCACTGGTCTCACCCCTTCAGGATCAAGGGAGAATGAATAAAACAAGATACAAGGAAAAGATTAATCCAGAGGACTAATGGACCACAACTATCACAGCCTCCACCAGACTAAGTCCAGTGCAACTAGACAGTGCCCAGACTGCTCTGACCAGGATCACAACAGAAGGTCCCAGACAGAGCTGGAGAAAAATGTAGAACAAAATTCTAACTTACAAAAAAAGACCAGACTTACTGGCCTGATAGGGACTGGACAAACCCCAAAAGTATGGCCTCCAGACACCCTTTTAGCTCAGTAACGAAGTCACTCCTGAGGTTCACCTTTCAGCCAAAGATTAGACAGCCCCATAAAACAAAATGAGACAAATGGGGCACAGAAGTCCAGGGACAAGGACTAGAAGGCAGGAGGGGACAGGAAGGCTGGTAATAGTGAACCCAAGGGTCGAGAACGGACAGCATTGACATATCATGGGATTGTTAACCATTGTCATAAAACAATATGTGTACTAACTGTTTAATGAGAAACTATTTGTTCTGTAAACCTTCATCTAAAGACAATAAAAGAAAAAAAAAATTTCCTGCCAGGAAAAAAAGAAAAAAAAGCCTTCACCAAAAGAGTAAAAAGACAACCTAAGACGGGGACAAAATTTTTGACTATGACATATCTGATGAGGGTCTAATCTCTAAAATCTACAAGATGCTGAAAAACTTCAACAACAAAGAGAGAAATAACTGAACTAAAAAATGGCCAAAGAATATGAACAGGCACTCACCAAAGAAGACATTCAGGCGGCTAACAGATACATGAGGATTTGCTCACGATTGTTAGCCATTAGACAAATGCAAATCAAAACTACAATAAGATGCCATCTCACCCCAACAAGACTAGCATTAATCAAAAAAAACACAAAATAATAAATGGTGGAGAGGTTGTGCAGAGACTGGAACGCTTATACACTGCTAGTGGGAATCTAAAATGGTACAACCACTTTGGAAATCAATTTGATATTTCCTTAAAATGCTAGAAATAGACACACCATATGATCCAGCAATCCCACTCCTTGGAATATATCCTAGAGAAATAAGGGCCTTCACACGAATAGATATATGCACATCCACATTCGTTTGAGCACTGCTCACAATAGCAAAAAGATGGAAACAACCTAGGTGCCCTTCAACAGATGAATGGATAAAGAAATTATGGTATATTCACAGAATGGAATACTATGCAATGATACAGAAACATCTCATAACATGGATGAATCTGGAAGGCATTATGCTAAGTGAAATTAGTCAGTAGCAAAAGGACATATATTGTATAAGACCACTATTGTAAGAACCCAAGAAAAGGTTTAAACACAGAGGAAAACATTCTTTTATGGTTAGGAGTGTGAGGAGGGAGGGAGAGGGGAATTCCCTAACTAGACAGTATATAGGAATTATCTTAGGTGAAGGGAAGGACAATACACAACACAGGGGAAGTCAGCACAACTGGACTAAATGAAAAGCTAAGAAGTTTCCTAAACACAACCAAACACTGTGAGGGACAGAGTAGCAGGGGATGGGGCCCGGGGACCATGGTTTCAGAGTACATCGAGGTCAATTGGCATAACAAAATTTATTAAGAAAATGTTCTGCATTCTACTTTGGTGAGTGGCATCTGGGGCCTTAAAAGTTAGCAAGTGGCTATCTAAGATGCATCAATGGGTCTCAACCCACCTGGAGCAAAGGAGAATGAAGAACACCAAAGACACAAGATTAGCCCAAGAGACAGAAAGGGCCACATAAGCCAGAGACTTCATCAGCCTGAAACCAGAAGAACTAGATGGTGCCTGGCTACCACCAATGACCACCCTGACAGGGAACACAACAGACAGTCCCTGACAGAGCAGGAGAAAAGTGGGGTGCAGAACTCAAATTCTAGTAAAAAGACCAGAGTTAATGATCTGACTGAAACTGGGGGAACCTCAGAAGACATGGCCCCCGGACTCTGTAAACCCAGAACTAAAACCATTCTTGAAGCCAACTCTTTAGACAAAGATTAGACTGGACTATAAGACATAAAATGATACTTGTGAAGAGCATGTTTCTTAGTGCAACTAGATACACAAGACTAAATGGGCAGCCCCTGTCTGGAGGCGAGATGATGAGGCAGAACAGGATAGGAGCTGGTTGAATGGATATGGGAAAATCAGGGTGGAAAGGAGGAACGTGCTGTCACATTATAGGGATAGTAACTAGGGTCACATAACAACGTGTGCATAAATTTTTGTATGAGAAACTAACTTAAGCTGTAAACTTTCCACCTAAAGCACAATTAAAACAAAAATTAATTAAACACCATCTCATCCCTACAATACTGGCACTAATTAAAAAAAAACAGAAAATAATAAATTTTGTGGGGGTTGTGGGGAGATCAAAACTCTTATGCACTGCTAGTGGGAATGTAAAACGGTACAACCACTATGGAAAACTATATGGCACCTTCTTAAAAAGCTAGAATAGAAATACCATATGATCTAGCAATCCCACTCCTAGGAATATATCCTAGAGAAATAAGAGCCATCCCACAAATAATGCATATGCACACCCATGTTCACTGCAGCACTGTTCACAAAAGCAAAAAGATGGAAATAACCTAAACGCTCCTCAACAGATGAATGGATAAACAAATTATGGTACATACACACAATGGAATACTAAGCAATGATAAAGAACAATGATGAATCCTGGAAACATCTCACAGCATGGATGAATCTGGAGGACATTATGCTGAGTGAAATAAGTCAATCACAAAATGACAAATATTGTATGAGATCACTATTATAAAAACCCAAGGAAAGGTTTAAAAGCAGAAAAAAAAAAATCTTTGATGATTAGGAGGGAGGGGAGAGGTGGGGAGGTAAAATCACTAACTAGATAATAGAGAAGTGTCAACTTTGGTGAAGGGAAATACAATACACAATATAGGCGAAGTCAGCACAACTTGACCAAAGCAATGTCATAGAAGCTTCCTAGACACATCCAAACACCTTGAGGGACAAAGTTGCTGGGGCTGAGGACTGGGGACCATAGTCTCAGGGGACATCTAGGTCAATTGGCATAACATAGTTCATAAAGAAAATGTTCTACATCCTACTTTGGTGAGTAGTGTCTGGGGTCTTAAAAGCTTTCCAGTGGCCATCTAAAATGCATCTATTGGTCCCATCCTGTTTGTAGCAAAGGAGAATGAAGAAAACCAAAGGCACAAGGAAAACATTAGCTCAAAGGACTAAAGGACCACATGAACCAGAACCTCCACTAGCCTGAGCCCAGAAGAACTAGACAGTGCCTGGCTACTGCCACTAACCACTCTGACAGGGATCACAATAGAGAGTTCCAGACAGAGCAGGAGAAAAATGTAGAACAAAATTCAAATTCATGAAAAAAGACCAGACTTTCTGGTCTGACAGAGACTATGGCCTACGGCCCCCAGATACTCTGCTCACTCAGATCTAAAGCACTCTTGAAGCTCACTTTTCAGACAAAGACTAGACAGGCCTATAAAACAAACAACATATGTGAGGAATGTGCTACTTAGTTCAATCAAACGTACAAGACCAAATGGGCAACTCCGGCCCAAAATCAAGATGAGAAGGCAGGAAGGGACAGGAAAACTGGACAAATGGCCATAGGGAACCCGAGGTGGAAAGGAGGAGAGTGCTGTCACATTGTGGGCATTGCAAGTCATGTCACAAAACAATGTGTGTGTAATTTTTTAGTGAGAAAATAATTTGCCCTGTAAGCTTTCACTTAAAGCACAATAAAATTATAAAAAAATAAAATGGCAGAGCAAAGAGAAAAAAAAATCTGGGTGCCAGATACCATCACCACTATGTTCGGTATCATATAAGAGAGAAATAAACTTTTATCCTGTTTAAGCCACTGTTATTTTGGGATCTTTGTTATAGAAGTCAAGCTTGTAAACTAATTAATTCACCATCCAAATTACCTACACTTCTCTGCTATGATTTCACCTCAGCTGATGAAAGAAAGACGTGAAGGTGAAAGTCAAACAAAATCAGAGATAAGGAACAGGATGAGATTATTAAATATCTTTTTAGGGCCATTACCCAATGCCCATCAGATTTATCCTAAGTTTTCGGTCATTTCATGCTGGTACTCTGAGAACCTTGGCACAGTGACCCAGTAGAACAGTACCTGTTTTCATTGCTGGTATAATTATTTTCATTTCAATAATAAAGGCATTGGGAAACTGCTTTTCAATGCCTCCCCACCTCAGTATAATTTACATTGTTTTGCCCAGTCTATTGTAAACTAGTATCTATTTTTTTCCCAAGGTTCTGGGTATTATGCCTTTGCTTTGAATCCATTTGATAGTTTGTTTTTTTCCCCTCAGATATGCCTTTTTTATAACAATCACAAAAATCATTGCACTGACTTTCTTTTCCTGTGAAGGAAAGCCAGAAATTCTTTCTGCAGCATGTTATCTATAATTTTCCATGTGATCCTAAGTCTGAACGGGAGTTTCTTTAACTCCAATTTGCAAAGCCCGTGGTCTATCATTGGCTCCTGTTTTTCATTTTTCACTTTATTCAGATTAGCCAAAAGATAATGATGCTTTTTTCGTTAATAGTCCTGGATTATGCCTGCCAATTGGCTGATGAGTTGGGGATGTGGAATATACTATCCAATTAGAATCTGGCTGGAATTCCCAATCGTGAAAAAAATATCAAAAGGTCAGTCCCAAGGTGAAAAACACACATTGGCATGTGTGATGCTTTCTACCTAGTCTAACGCATTCCCTTCCAATGGCCAGGGACCTGGCAATGTTAAAGTTCAGGAGAATCAAAATACTTGTAAAAGTC
This sequence comes from Dugong dugon, assembly GCA_030035585.1. NCBI lineage: Eukaryota > Metazoa > Chordata > Mammalia > Sirenia > Dugongidae > Dugong > Dugong dugon. The sequence goes on from CM057460.1 coordinate 72,488,196, forward strand.
ATCTGGGTTGAAGTGGTACACTCACCAAATGTATGAAGTTTTTCAGACTAGAACATTCCTACAAAATGACCTTTCCCTCTAAACTATTTTCAAGCCAAGAACTATGTTCTTCTTGTAAATGATTAAAAGAAACCATCAGAATATTAAGAAAATACTTACATTTAAAATCCACTGCCCTTCGTATGTCCATGATCCCTTTTTTAATCTTTCTCGAACTACATGTCTAAACATCCTCAATTAGAACAGTGTTCAGCAACTCTAATTGCTTTACTATTGCAGAGAAACCGCTAACAGCATACATGTGTTTTCTTTACCAAAGAAGAACACTAACATTCAAGAATGTAAAATTCTGAGATGAGGGTTTTGTGGTAAAAGGAGACTGTGCTTGGGCTATGGATTACACAACCCACATTTTTTCATTTCCAACAAGTACTGCTAGGTCCTGAGCTAAAGACTCAACGGCTCGTTTCCTGATTAGGACAGGCTTCACTGTTTGTTTAATGATACCCTCTTTTATTTTTATTTCATTATCTTTCATTTCTTTTCATTTTAAAATTCTGTAGTTTGCTGAAGTTTTGTATAAAATCCCATCAATATTATTTTTTCATTTTTCGGTATTAGAGATTGCTGTGTAAGAAAAATCGCCTCAGATTTGCGTTGTGCTGCCAATGCCTGTTGAACATTTATGTTTTCATTGCTGAAGTAAAGACAAATGCTGTGGTAAAAAATATTCTCGTTCCTTCATTACTGGTAAAAAATTGCAAAGGTAGCCATGAGCTGAGGCAAAGTTTTGAAAAGCAAATGTTGAGCCCAAGCATTCCTGAATTTTAATATTCTCTTAGTCAAAAGCAAAATTACAGAACAAAAAGAAACACCCCCTAAGGTTTAATTCATCATTTTGTGGACTTCAATTATCCTTTATACCCTGAGGATGGGAGAGCATGTGTTTGCAGTCATATACATTTTCTTTTACTGCTCAAAGAACACTGAAACCACAATATAAGACCAAGAAGGGCCTTCCTGTGAATTGGGAAGGATACATTTGCAATGGCGTTATCCACGTAAAGAACACTGAAGTTTCAGAAATAACTCTAACTTCTTTAAAGTTAGTCAAGTAATCAGTGGGAATTTACTACGTGCCTTGAACCATGCTGATTGCTGTAGAGGAAAACACACAACCTTTTGTCCATGAAGGAAGTGAGGAGGAAATATGACACATATTAAAAATAAGAGAATAATGACAAGTCAGAGACTCAATGAGCTGTGTGCCCAGAGCACATTGTTTTGACCCTTTCACAACTTGCTTTTCTTGAATTAAACTTTGGAGTTGTGCCATCAGCGTGCTGTGAGGGATTTCTAAGAAACAATCTGAATGAAATTCACTACAGTAGTTATTGTAAAGTTGATGAAAACATTGTTTGCCTTAAATAAATAAATAAGCTGTAAGTTGTAGGAATGACAAACAAGGAGGTGTTGTGAGGTACAGATAAAAGTGCCAAAGGAGATAGATAGGGCCGAGATAATCAGAAAAACTTCTTGGACTTCTTGGAGGAGGTAGGACTTGAGCTGTGCCTTGGAAAAAATAGGTAATTGACGAATATAAGAAGGGTAGTAGGGTACTCAAGACTGAAAATATAACATGCCAGGATATGTGCTAGGTACTAAAAACATCACAAGGAAAAAAAAACAAAACAAAACAGATAGTTTCTGTCCTCAAGGAGCTTACATTCTAGTGAAGAAACATTCATAGCAAGATAAGACCATGAAATATTTCTTTGAGCATTTCTTCGTTTCCTCCACTTCTTGATCATAATGTCAGGCAGAGGCAGAGGTATGCATATTGCCTAAAGAGAAATTAGAACTGTTACAGCAGGAAGAGAGAGAGAGAAAAAAAACTAAATATCAGTGGCTATTTTTACTTTTTTATTCCTTCAAAGCCAGGAAATTCAGAAGAGAGGGTTCTGAGGGGAGCTAATATAAGAGCTTATGCCACAAACAAACAAAAAAACAAAACAGAAAAAGAATAGAATGTAGATGATGTTTATCTGTGCTGCAAGGTGAAAGGGAGGTTGTGCCGTGCTACCTTGGAGGACGTCGTGGATTTGAGAGTGGCTGGGGGCTGGGAGGGTGGGTCAAGAAGAGAGGAGGCCTTTAACAAAGGGAAAATGCCCATAACCACCAGTGGTCAGAACCCGGGATCGTGTGGAAGCTGCGACAATGTATAAATCTCTGGCCTTTGGTCTGGAAGTGCCCACTGGCTGTTCAGAGGGGCTATCTATTGCATCTTTAGCAGCTTCTGGGAGCCCTAATGGCGCAGTGTTTAAGAGTTCAGCTGCCACCCAAAAGGTCGGCAGTTCGAATCCCCCAGCTGCTCTTCAGAAACCCTAGCGGGTAGTTCTACTCTGTCCGATAGTGTTGCTATGAGTTGGAATCGATTCGCGGCAACGAGTTTTGGGTTTTTGATCTGCATGCCTCCATGGATCATAGAACTGAAGGATGCCTGCTTCACTTCAGAATTAGCTAAGACTTTGTGTGAATTTCTCAGGACACTTTAAACCTCCTGCCACTCCCAAATGAAAATATGAGGTCTTGAATCCTGAAGAGGTGGTGCTGATAATGGAAGGAAAAGCCCCATCATTATTTCTTGGGTTGACTGAACGGTAGGAAACTCCGTATGTGTCTTACACACCGGCACCAGCACGTGCATACGCACACACACGTGCACACATACAGCTGGAGAAAGGGCTGTTCATTTCAACTGCAATTTAACAATGGGACTTTTTTAAAAATTAACCCTGTAAAACCTATAAATGTATGTGGGATAAAGAATGGTTCATTTCAATGTTTCTCAAACTTACCTAATCATAAGAATCACTGGGGGCAATTGTATAAAATACCAGTTCCCAGGCACCTATCCTGGAGGATGTGGCTCAGTAAGTTTCCCCAGACCCAGGAATATGTGTTTTTAACCAGAGTTCCATGTGATTCTTATAATTAGGGAGGTTTGGGAAACAATGTGTGAAGTGTAGCCATCGTACCGCACTTCTCCCCCTTCTAGCATTGATTACAGACATCACACAGATGGATCTCGACTCCTTCCTGCTGAGTCTGCGTACAGCCTCTGGATTCTGCACTCCAGGCAGTCACTACCAACCTCTGGGAGTTGGCATATGAACAAAGACAAAACCAATCTATTGGCCCAGTTTAAGTTATGGGTAATAGACTCATGATGTGAAGTGCACATTTCTGAACTGTTCATGGAAGGCGTTGAGTGCGTTGTTCCACAAACCATCCCTGTACTATGGTTAAAGACAAAGACTTTTGCTAGTGGTAGCTGTAGTTGTCACGATCCAGTGGCACTCTGGAACCTTCAGGCACTGACCTTGTACATTTCCCGATGAAAATGCTGGAACTAATAGTCTGAGACGTGATTTGTTTGAGGCTACAGAGAAAGTTTCATAATATGCTTGACTATAAGGCATCAGGGAGCATTTTGCTAGAGCCAGGGGCTCCATTTGACTCTGGAGTGAACCCACGCTGTTTAGAAAATGGTTTATTAGTTAGCTAGCCGCATTTCTAGCTAAAGTGGATGATTAGCTAGTACTCTGCTGGATTTAACACACCATGTTTTCAACTTCTCCATTCAGTAAGAGTTTTCACATAGATGGGTGCTGCATTTTTTAGCCAGTCTAACAAAACTGTTACAATCTAGACTTTGAAGTCAGACAGACTTACCCTCCGATCCCATGCAACTGCTTTCCATCTGTGTGACTTTGGGTGAATTTCTTAACCTCTCTTGCCCTAGTTTCCTCTTGCAAAATAGGATAAAGATAGTATTTAACTCAGAGGTCATTTGTTACGATTTAACCAGCTAATGCATGTAAAGCCCCTAGCATAGTGCCTGGCTGGTCGTATTGTCTCAACAGGTAGAAATGGCTATCATTATCCCTAGCCGAGAAAGTCTCCTCAAAAACCATATGTGTTTGCGTGTGTGACTTTCTTATTCATGATATTTGTGTTATTTTGTGATTCATATATCAAGTTTGGACTATGAATTTTTCCTTCCTTCAACCTACATACCCTTGTATTATCTCTTTTCCAATGATTTATTATTTAAAGGCTTTTCACAGGGTTTTATTCTGACTAGGAATTTCTTTGAAACATCAAGAAGTGTGGAAATTGTTTTTACCTAGCAAAAATAGTAATAACCACAATGTGTGTTTTCTTCATGTATGCAGAAAACCAAATTGTTGCATATTGCATAACTACCTTGGGAAAGCATTTTCTGAACCCCAAGACAGAGTCAAGTCCCTTTAATGAATGTTCTCATAACTTTTTTTCATAGCACTTCACATAATTTCTATTTATTTGTGTGATTTTGGCTTAACATCCATCTTTTTTTCTTTTCTCACTCCATTTTAAACTTAACTGGAATGAGCCGCTCTGAGTTAGGAGCAACTCGATGGCAGTGGGTTTGGTTTGGGTTGGGAATGGGCAACTGACCCACTTTGCTCACCACTTTGTCTCCAATATCAAGTACAGTGCCCAGCAAAGAACAGGTGCTCAGTGACTGTTAAGTGCAGGGGACACTGCTGGTTATCTGGCCAGATAACACTGTGATCCTTTGGTGTTTCTGCACGCCCCTATCCTGTTTTCTGTATTCTTTCATTTCTAATGGCTTGCATCTTTACTTACTTTGAGGGAGTGACTCTCCTTGGACATCAGGAGCCTTCTTGGTCAGATACTTAGAAAGCTGGAAGGGCCTGGGGGTTTATATTCCCTCAAGCCGTCCTTAGACTGCTGAGGACTGGCAACTGCAAGAAGATGAAAACCTAGCTCCTTGACCCTGAAGCAGAAAGACTTTGAAGCGTAACTTACACTCCCAAATTCTCTTGCAGAAGCAGGCTGAAGCCAGCCTCCGTGAGACTTTGCCTGAAATCACACCCTTGCTTGGCTGCTTCTCCTTCCCTGTTCTGCTTCCTGCATTCATTCCCATACAAGTCTCTCCTAGGAGCACATCTTCCATAAATCACTTGCACATAAATCCTTGACTTGACCTACTTCTGGGAAACTCAACCTAAGACATTAGTAAATTGTTTTTAGGAACAAACTGTCCCCAGTATGTAGGAGATCTTTATTGAATTACTGTGTCCTTCCAAGGATAATAAAGAATAAGTGTATGGGGGTGGGGTTTGCATTGTGTATGTTCTAACAGACACCAGAAAACAGCCAGAGATATATCAATAGACTAGGGATATCAAAATAGCTCTTGCTATGACTAACAAATGACTATGTGCAATGGGGGCAGAAAAAACGGGGAGATGATAGGGTCTTTTTGAGGGAGACAAGTGAGTCTCTTTCAAGAGCGTCTGCTCTGCTGATACACAGCACCCTTGAGAGGACTGTTAAATGGATAAATGGGGATTAAAAAGCCTTGGTCTTTAGCCAGGTGATGAAAAAAATGCATATTTTTCTTAGATGCACCTAAGCTATTTTTCAAAACCCTTTGAAAAGCTCAGATATATAAACATGAGAGGAAATTGCAGAGAAATTTCAGCTTTGTAACTGTAAAGGCTGCATGCAAAAAAGAGGGATATTTAAAAGCTGTCAAAAAAGACTCAGGGTGTGCATGAGTGTGATTATAAGTGTGAGTGTTTGCAGGGAATGATAGTCCATGTTAAAATAGTTTAATTTTTACAGTGAAAGGAAAACATGGAATTTCCTCAATATGAAGTTATATTGAATAAGACCACAGAAGATTTCAGAGGGATAAGGCATGAACAAAATCAAAATATTGCTTATTCCCATGACCAGAACAAGAATAAGCAACAAGATCCCTATACATGTATGTTTATAGAAAGAGGTACATACAGTTTCATTTAAGTGAATACCCCAAATGTAACCTACTCCCTGATAGCTGAAATGACCCACTTTAATCCTTGCATTAGAAAAAAAAATTCTCTGGGTTTAAAATATTTCTTTACATATCCTAAAGAATTTGACACCACTCCAAATTCTAGCCGACTTGTAAAATATTCAGTGGGGTAGTGACTTTGTGAATAGCCAATTATCCTCCAACCACCATGTCGAGACTGGTCTGATTTTCTGCCCAGCTGTGGAATTAAGAGAGTGAGACCATAAAGATTTCTCAAGCTGAAAGAACTGAAGAAAAAAATTCAAGCCTCGAGTTGCCATATTGAAGGATTCTATGGGCAAAATATTGAACAACACAGAAAGTATCAATAGAAGATGGAAGGAATACATAGTCACTGTACCAAAAAGAATTGGTCGACATTCAACCATTTCAGGAGGTAGCATATGATCAAGAACTGATGGTACTGAAGGAAGAAGTCCAAGCTGCACTGAAGGCATTGGTGAAAAGCAAGTCTCTAGGAATTGATGGAATACCAATTTAGATGTTTCAACAAATGGATGCAGTGCTGGAAATGCTCAGTCTATACCAAGAAATTTGGAAGAAAGCTACCTGAGCGAGTAACCGGAAGAGATCCATATTTGTGTCCATTCCAAAGAAAGGGGATTCAACAGAATGGGAAAATTATCAATAATATCATTAATATTGCAAGCAAGTAAAATTTTGCTGAAGATAATTCAAAAGTGCTCGCAGCAGTACATTGACAAGGAACTGCCAGAAATTCAAGCCAGATGCAGAAGAGGACATGCAACAAGGGATATCATTGCTGATGTCAGATGGATCTTGGCTGAAAGCAGAGAATACTAGAAAGATGTTTACCTGTGTTTTATTGACTATGCAAAGGCATTTGACTGTGTGGATCATTACAAATTATGGATGACATTATGAAGAATGGAAATCCCAGAACACTTAATTGTGCTCATTTGGAAACTGTACATAGACCAAGGGTAGTCGTTTGAACCCAACAAGGGGATATTGCATGGCTTAAGATCAGGAAAGTTCTGTGTCAGGGTTGTAGTCTTTCACTATACTTATTCAATCTGTATGATGAGCAAATAATTTGAGAAGCTGGACTATATGAAGAAACATGAGGCATCAGGATTGGAGGAAGACTCATTAATAACCTGTGATATGGAGATGACACGACTTTGTTTGCTAAAAGCAAAGAGGACATGAAGTACTTACTGATGAAGATCAAAGACTACACAGCTTCAGTGGATTACACCTCAACATAAAGAATGCCAGAATCCTCACGACTAAACCAATAAGCAACATCATGATAAATGGGGAAAAGATTGAAATCGTCAAGGATTGCATTTTACTTGGATCCATAACAAACACCCATGGAAGCGGCAGTCAAGAAATCGAACAATGTATTGCATTTGGCAAATGTGCTGCACAAGACCTCTTTAAAGTGTTAAAAAAGCAAAGATGTCCCCTTGAGGACCAAGGTGCACCTGACCAAAGCCATTGTATTTTCAATTGTCTTATATGCATGTGATAGCTGGACAATGAATAAGGAAGACCAAAGAAGAATCGATGCCTTTGAATTATGGTGTTGGCAAAGAATATTGAATATACCACGGATTGCCAGAAGCACTAACAAATCTGTCTTGGAAGAAGTATGACCAGAATGCTCTTTTAGAAGCAAGGATGGGGAGACTTCTTCCCACTTACTTTGGACATGTTATCAGGAGGGACCAGTCCCTGGAAACGGACTTCATGCTTGGTAAAGTAGAGAGTAAGTGAAAAAGAGGAAGACCCTCAAGGAGATGGATTGACACAGTGGCTGCAACAATGGGCTCAAACATAGCAAAGATTGTGAAGCCAGCACAGGATGTGGTAGTGTTTCGTTCTGTTGTACATAAGGTCCCTGTGAGCTGGAACTGACTTGACAGCACCTAACAACAACAACAACAAACCTCCAAACCAAGGAACCAAATCCCATGAGGTTTCTGGTTGTACGTAAGCAGCTTCAGCAGTTACTTGTTATAAATATATCTATCACACAACTTTTCGTCAATTCAACTTAGCTTTTTTTAATCTTCTTTTTTTTAAAAAAAAAAATTTTATTTTGTTGTTGTTGAGACTATCTCAGCAAAACACACACCAATTCAATCGTTTCTACATGTACAATTCAGTGACATTGATTACACTCTTTGAGGTGTGCAACCATTGTCACCCTCTTTTTCTGAGTTTCTCCTTCTCCATTAATATAAACTCACTGCTCCCTAAAGTTCCTGTCTAATCTTTTGAAATTGCTGTTGTGACTTTGATCCTATATAGGTAGTTCTTAAAAGAGCATAATGCTCAAGGCAAACATTTTTTACTAGTTAAGCTAAACTATTGTTTGGATTTAAGAAGACTTCAGATGATATTTTTGGTTTAAGTTTTAAAGATTATCTCAGGGCAATAGTTTCAGGGATGGATCCAGTCCCCACGGCTCCAGAAAGTCTTGAGTCTATGAGAATTTAAAATTGTGTTCTGCATTTTCCCCCTTTTGATCAGAATTCTTCTGTAGAGTCTTTGCTCAAAATGTTCAGTAATGGTAACTGGGCACCATCCAGTTTTTCTGGTCTCATGGCAAAGGAGGCAGTTGTTCATGGAGGCAATCAGCCACACATTCCATATCCTCCTCCTATTCCTGACTCTCCTTCTTCCTCTGCTTCTTCACTCCAGGTGAATAGAGACCAATTGTTGTGTTTTGGATGGCCACTGGCAAGCTTTTAAGATCCCAGGCACTATACAACAAACTAAGATATAGAACAGAAGCATTAAACACATTATTAAGTCAAAAAACTGGGATGTCCCATGAAACCCATGACTTTAAACCTCCAAACCAAGGAACCAAATTCCATGAGGTTTTTGATTGTACATAAGCAGCCTCAGAAGCTACTCTGCTATTTATTGTTGTTGTTACAAATATATCTATCACACAACTTTTGCAAATTCAAATTTTTACAAGTGCACAACTTATTGACAGCATTTACAATACTTGACTTTGCAGCCCTACCCTTAATCAGTGTGAGTTTTCCATCACCATTAACCCTCATTTTCCCCCTCCCTTCTGCCCCTGGTAACCACTAATAAACTTTGGTCTCTATACATTTGCTTTTTTTGTCTTTTTATATAAGTGAGGTCATACAATATTTGTCCTTTTGTGATTGACTTATTCAGCTTTTTAATGGAAAAGTCGGGGTTACAACACAAGACCCTGATTCCCAATTCTACCTCCTTTTACCTATCTACCAGTTGCCTCATTCCAGGGTTTTGATGCAGTGTCCCATTGTTTGGATGTATTACCATCTATTTACTCAGTTACTTGTTGATGAGCCTTTGGTTTGTTTCCAGTTTTTGGTCATGAACATTCCTGTACAAGTCTTTGTATGAACATATGCTTTTATTTCTCTTGTAAATACTGGAAGTACAATGCCATAATTATCAAATTGCATTCCAAAGTAGTTGTGGCATTTTACATTCCTATCAGCACCATATGAAAGTTCTAGTTTTCCTCATTCTTGCAAACACTTGGTGTGGTCAAACTTTTTAATTTTAGCCACTCTAATAGGTGTGTAGTAGTATCTCATTATGGTTTTAATTTGCATTTTTCTTCTGACTAGTGGTGTTGAACATCGTTTCATGTGCTTATTTGTTATTCATATATCTGCTTTAGTGAAGCATCTATTCAAATTTTTGCCTAATTTTTTAACTGTGTTGTTTTCTTACTATTGAGTTTTCAGAATTATTTATATGTTCTGAGTACAAGTACTTTATCCAATATAGGCTTTGAAATTATTTTCTCCCAGTCTTTTATTTTTATTCTCATGTGTCTTTCAAAAATCACATATTTTTAAATCTGATGAAGTCGAATTTAACTTTTTTTTTTTTAATGGATTATGCTTTCAGCGTTGTAGGTGAGAGGTCTTTGCCTAACCCAGATTTTCCTTCTAATTTTTTTTTTTTTTTTTTTTTTTTAGTATTTGGTTTTATATTTTGTATGTGATATGAGGTATCATTCAAAGTTAATTTTTTTGCATATGAATATGCAATTTTTACAGCACTGTTTATTGACTATCCTTTCTACACTGAGTTATCTTTGTACCTTTGTTGAAAATTGCTGATAGTTGCCATTGGGTGAATTCTGATCATGGTGACCCCATGTATGCAGACTGGAACTGCTCCACAGGGTTTCCTTTTGGAAGTAGATCACCAAGCCTGTCTTCCAAGGAACCTCTGGGTGGGTTCAAACTACCAATCTTTTGGCCAGTAGTTGTGCGCCTGTTTGTACCACCCAGGAACTCCTTTATGAAAATTAGTTGTCCTTATATGTGTGGTTCTATTTTTTTAACTTTTTGAACATTTGGAATACATTTTTAATAACTGTTTGATATCCTTGTCTGCTAATTTTAACATCTGTGTCGATTATTTATCTGATTGATTGATTTTCCTTCTCATTTTGGATCATATTTCCCTTTTTCTTTATGTCTGCTAATTTTTTATTGGAAACCAGAGATTGAGAAGTTTACCTCCCTGGGTGCTGGGTATTTTTGCATTTCTATAAATATTCTCGTATTTTGTTCTGATTCACAGTTAATTTACTTGGAAACAGTTTGATTTTCTCCAAGTGTTTCTTTTAAGGTTTGCTATGCAGTACTAGCACCATGCTTAATGTAGGGCTAATTTTTTTTTCCACTACTGAAGCAAGACCCTTCTTAATACTCTAATCAATGAATTAGGAGGTTCTGAATTATGAAAGTTTCCACTCTAGCTGTTGGGAACTGGTATTTCCTGCCTTCGTATGAGTGATGGGTATTGTTCCCTCTAATCTTTTGGGGCAGTTCTTTCCCCAGCCTCAATTACGTTCCTCACATGTATGTGCTGACCAATACTTTGCTGAAGTTGAGGGGCACTTTCTGTGGTTGTCTAGAATTACCTGTCTGTGGGGGTCTTCGCTGTCTGTACTCTGTCCTGTGAACTCTAGCTGCCTCGGTCTTTCTGGACATTCAGCTCCATCTCTTCAACACAGGGAGTCTGCTGGGCTACTCCTGGTTTTCCCTTTTTGCTCCACAACTGGAAAACTGACTCTGGACAATGAACTGGGACAGCTGTAGGTCTCATTTAATTCTTATGTCTCAGGGATCCTTGCCCTTCGTTGTCTAACATCTAGTGTTAGAAACCAATATTTTATGTATTCGGTCCAGTTTTTTGTTGTTTTTATTGTTTCATATGAGAGGGTAAATCTAGTCTCTAAAAGTCCATTTTGGTCAGAAGTAGAAGTCCTGATGTAGTATTTATTCCAGGTTTAGGTCCAGTTTCCAGATATGACAACTAAGGCTTAGAGAGGTTAAGTAATGATCAACATCATACAGCTGATAAGGGTGGTAGCCAGGATTTGAAATCAGGTTGTCTGATTTCAAAGCCTTTGTGTTTCTCTACTATTTTACTTTACCCTAATTCCTGGATGTTTAAAATCTAGGCACGACATGAAAAGGGTAATGGAAACTTTACCACAATATATTATTAACCAGAGAAACTCCTTCTCTAACCATGCCAGCTTACAGAGCATTTGTGGTAGGTCTTTGGGTAACTTTTCAATACTGGAATTCCCTGCAGGAATTCATGACTTTAACTAACGTTAATATGTTCTACTCCATAATGCAATGAAACTCTTTTCTGACTGATTTTTCAGAAATAAATAGTCCAGTGTGCCTGTATGAAAAGCACTGTTATCAAGTTATTTCACACTTCTCTTTGCCTTCATCGTGTGCAATGAGTGAATGTGAACAGAGGAAACTGACCATTTGCAGCATAACACGTGGCTCCTGTTTCTAGTGACTGAGAGATGACAGCTCTTTTCTTCAGATTTCAGAGAAAACAATGCTTCTATATAGACACCTAGAATTGTGTGCACAAACATATTTGCTGCAAAACAATCTAGGTCCCTTAGCTCTGCCAATAGAGGCAAAAATGAAGTTTCACCAAAGTCTCACTTCTTCTTTCTAACCACAGAATTTCATTGTTTTACTGAAACCTATAAAAGGTTATCTTTTTTCCTGAATAGCCTAGAGTTTATTTAACTCATGTTTATTCAAAAATTTGAGCAACTTTAAGAATCTTTCTGAAATATAATTTGTATAAATTATCTGTTATTATATGGCTGAATTAAAATGAGGTGGCAAGTCAGCCAAGGGCCTTTCTCCTTTTGGTTATTCCATTGGGTAGGCTTTAGTACCTCTGAGAAATGAGCAAAATTTAGGAGAAGTGCAGCTAAAGAACGTAGGAAAGTGGAGACTACACATAACTAATAAATTTGCAAGCTGCCAGCATATTTATGAGGTTACCATAGATGTAACCTCTTTTAAAAAGGCAGCGGTGAAGGCATTCCTTATTCATATGAAAAGACTTGTATATATAGTGCTCACTACCTGCAGGAGGAGCTAAAACCTGGTTTGGCACATGACTGAATTCGGCTTCTTTCTCACTGTGAGATTTCTCAAACATCTTAATTTATACTTGCAAGGGATTTGGGGGCTTGCTGCTTGGAGGATCTTCCTGTAAAGCTGTTTTAACCTACTGATAAGCTGAGAAATTTCTTCTTGGTTTGGCTTGATTGTGGTTCTTTCATTTTGTAGGTTGCCATTATTTTGAAAGATACTGAATGGCTCTTAGAAGCACCAAGCAGAAGGATTCATTTAAGTAATTTCCTAAAAGAGAAATACATGTACCTGCTACAGTCTCAGGTACAAGGAAGATAACTCAATTAATTCACTGGATTAGACCCAATGGCTTCCACCATCACTAGAAATCATGTTTTAGACCAGTGAGATGCTGCATATGACCTGGGATAGATCTGTGTGCTGAATTAGCTCCAGGAACTTGAATATCCAGGTCAGTGAATACACAGGAACTCATCTGGTTCTAAAAATTATCATGATATCGTACATTTGCCTATGGTGTTATAATGTTGAAATCACAGGGCCATTTTTTCTAAATAAGTTTACAATCCAGCTAGGGAAAGAAGACAAAAATACGTAGAACAATTAAGTGCTGAACTCTATAGTGTTGATTGTATGACAATAGGAAATTAGGGGGAGAAATGTGTATAACAAGAGTGCTTGAGGAAGGAGGGTTTATGAAGGAAAAAAAAAATGCTGGATAAACAGAAGTGAGGAGAGAAGAAGTTCTTCCAAATGATGTAAAATAGCATGGGCAAAGGCGAGGAGTTGCTAATAAGACTGGACTACATGAAAGGAAATGAGGAGTGAAGGGAACCTGTTAGGGAATTCTGGGAAATAATGTTGCTACAAGATGATGAATGGCCTGGAAAGCCAGACAGAAGGGTTTGTACTTAATGGCAAAGATTGCAGGGCCTAATGTCGGTTTTTGAATAGATGACAGCTGTAAGTACAGTTTCATGAAGATTAGTGCGGCAGTGAAGTGCAAGGTGGATGAGGGAGAAGAAGTGAGAGGAAACAGCTTGAGCCTAGTGGAGTAATTCAAGAAAAGGGACTAACTTGGGGGCCGTGAGAAAGGATAAGAAAGAGGGGAGTGGCCAGTTAACTTTCTGAAAGAAGGGATAAGAAGCTTGAATGTCCCACCTCTCACTGTTCTCCACAATGCCAATGAGAGGATTTCAAGAATGGGGACAGGTGGTGGAGGATATAAGTTTATGTCTGCTCAGTTTATCTCATTTAGATTATCTCATGTAGATGTTCAACTACTCAACCTCTTGGGATGCTGTTTCTGTGATGAACAGATCTTTCTCTGACAAGAGATAGAGGGTGGCATTATCTTTAAATGCATGAGTGCTATAACATGAGTACAAATACAGGGCAAAGAATTGTTCAGGAAGAAAAGGAAAGCAATAGGGAGTCAGAGAGGAAATATAAAGGAAAAGAGAAAAGAAGAGAAAGGGCAAGAAGGAGACTGCCCAACTCATTGTGGCTTGAATTGCATAGGCTAGGATTCGTCCCTAAGTGGCAGCTTTGTCTGCCAGGAGTATGGTAGAATTCTAGAGCTTAGAGAGTTTCCCCCTTCTTTTGATTTTTGAGAAAATTCATGCCCAAAGAGGTCAAGTGGCTTGCTCAAAATAATATGGCTAGTGAGTATTAGATATAGGACAACAACAGGGGTTTGTAACTCCTAATTTGAGTCTTTATTATAGCTCTGCACTTCCTTCCCTAGAAAGATTTGGATCTTTTTAATGTACAGTGTGAGGGTTTGCCTACTTCAGACAACCACATTCTGGTCAATCATTTAGGCTATCTTGGTCCCTCTTTCTTCCAGATATGAAGGATGCAGTACATATAAATTAAATAAGAAAAGATATTATAATAACAGAAAAAATAGGAATAAAAAGAAGAATGAGAAATAAAAAGAAAAGCATTCAATACCATCTATTCAAATCTTTTATAACCCCTCCATACAAATATTTATGTAATGAATGTAGTTCATAAAACTAACACATTTATTATATAAACTTATATTTGAACTATTCATCAGTAGACAAATATATGGTTCATTTGCATGCATATATAAATACCTCATTTTTCTATCAATTTATTTTCTTATTAAAATATTTAATTTTAATTAATTATAAATTGGTGTTAACATTAAAAGATTACATACATATGTAAAAAGACTGTTATTTCAATAACTATAACTAAATTATGTATATTATAATTTAAATACCCTAAAGCACATTCAGGAGGGTTTAAAAAATATAAATATTTTTCCAAAGTTATGAACTGAAAAATTGAATTGACATTATTTATAATCAGGGAAAGTTATTAGAGAGTTGAAGTAATTATCTAGATAGCTTTTAAAAAATCCCTACTATTGATAATGATTCTTTCAACTGAGTAATCCAAATTAATGATCTACACTGATCAAATCCAATGGATAATTATCCAATTAATTCTTCCTTTGACTATGTAGCCAGAGACAGAATTTAAGCCTCTCACATTAAACAAATAGATTTGAGAATTTCAACTTCTTATTACACTCCTTGATGCAATGAAGTGATATATATATAATATATATATAGTTTCCAGTAATTAGAGGTAATTATATGTGTGTGTGTGTGTGTGTGTGTGTATATATATATATATATATATATATATATATATATATATATACATACAATAGCATACATATTTATAATAAACAGAAATAAATACATTTTCCAAAATGGATATAGTATTGTCAGTTCTTCACGTCACTAATTTTATTTAAAATTATAACTTTTTTTAAGCTGATGAAATTATTCTAAGTTCACATGTAAGTACAATCATTCAAGAATAACAAATTGTGTTTTGAAAAGCATAGTGATGTAAGTGGATCATGTTTCAGAATCAAGACTGTATCTTTTTTTTTTTTTTAATTTTACTGCTTGTTTTATTATAGTACCTAACATATCGTAAGGAGTCCTAGTGGTGCAACTGTTAAGCGCTCGGCTGCTAACCAAAATGGTGGTTGTTCAAAATCACCCAGCAGCTCTGTGGCAGAAAGACCTAGTGATCTGCTTCCATAAAGATTACAGCCTAGAAAACCCTATGGGGCAGTTCTGCTCTGTCACATAGGGTTGCTATGAGTTATAATCGACTCAGTGGCACCTAACAGCTACAACAACGTATAACACCACTACCTGTGTGTCAGTTTGTTGCTATGATGCTAGAAGCTATGCTACTGGTATTTCAAATACCAGTAGGGTCACCCATGGTAGACTAGGAAAAAAGGACTGGCGATCTACTTCTGATAATTAGCTAATGAAAACTTTATGACTCACAACAGAACATTGTCTGACTCACCTTTTTTGGACATATCTCCAGGAAAAACTGGTCGTTGGAGGAGGCTGTCATGTACTTGTACTAATTTTCTTCAGCTTCAGCTTGAACTTACATATGCGCAATTGATGGTCTGTTCTGCAATTGGCCCCTGACCTTGTTTTGACTGATGATATTTAGCTTTTCCATCATCTCTTTCTACACATGTAGTTGATTTGATTCCTGTGTATTCTGTCTGGTGAGGTCCAAGTGTATAGCTGCCATTTATGTTGTTGAAAAAAGGTATTTGCAATAAAGAAGCTTTTGGTTTTGAAAAATTCTGTCATGTGGTCTCTGGCATTGTTTCTATCACCAAGGCCATATTTTCCAACTACCAATCCTTCTTTGTTTCCAACTTTCGCATTCCAATTGCCAGTAATTATCAATGCATCTTGATTGCATGTTTGATCAATTTCAGACTGCAGAAGCTGGTAAAAATCTTCAATTTTTCTTCATCTTTGGCCTCAGTGGTTGGTGAATAAATTTAAATAATAGTCCTATTAACCGGTCTTCCTTGTAAGCATATGGATATTATCCTATCACTGACATCGTTGTACTTCAGGATAGATCTTGAAATGTTCTTTTTGATGATGAAAAAATTAGACACAGACAATTCACAAAAGAATGAACAGAGATTACTAATACTATATGAAAAATAATAATAATGGCTATTATTACTGAGTTATTACTCTGGACCAGGAACTGTGTGAAGTACTTTTATTGTCCAAAGACCACAAAGCTCGTGAGTGGCAGAGCTGGGAACCTAAGTCTGACCAACTCCAAACTCATTTTGCCATACAGTTATACTTTCTCCAGTGGTGGGGGGAGCCAGCTTGTTCCAACTCACTAGTGAGCACTCAAAACACCACAGAAATCAACAAATGCTACAAATGAGCCACTCCCACCCATCCTAGAAGGCTAGTTTTTTTTTAATTTATTTTGTTGCTGTTGACAATGTACACAGCAGAACATACTCCAATTCAACAATTTCTACATGTACAATTCAGTGACATTGATTGTATTCTTCGAGTTGTACAACCATTCTCACCCTCCTTTTCTGAGTTATTGCTCCTCCTTTAACATAAACCCACTACCCCCAGAGGTTCCTATCTAATTTTTCAAGTTGCTGTTGTCACTTTGATCCCATACAGATATTTTTGTTTTAAGTTTTAAAGATTATCTCAAGGCAATAGTTTCAGGGGTTCATTCAGCCCCTAGGGCTCCAGAAAGTCTGGGGGCCATGAGAATGTAAAATTATGTTCTGCATTTACCCCCTTTTAATTAGGATTCTTCTATAGAATTTTTGATTAAAATTTCCTCTATTGGTAGTTGGGCACCATCCAGTTCTCCAGAAGGCCAGTTATTAAATATGGATCAGCCTAACACTGCTTACTTTCCTAAAATACCCTGGAATCAAGCCAGATTCCAGGACCTAAACACAGAAACTTTATCAAAGCACAAGTACTATTGCTGAACCATTTTTCCAACTCTCAACCTTATTATTGTTCAAAGAAATGTGCACAAAAATTAGAGTTGGATACCATATTTGCATATCAAATTACCAAAAATTGAAAGAGAACAACAATAAACTAAATTGAGATTCCAAAGGTATGTAAATTAGTGCAAACTTCTTGGAAAAGTCTCTGATAGCATGTATCAAGAGTCTTTAAAAAGTTCATATATTTCAATCTCATAATTCACTTGTGAAAATCTAGAGGAAATAATCAGAGATGCATACAATGACCTGTTTATAACACTATTTATTTTGACACTGTTTAGATTAAAAACTTGGAAACTACCTAAGTAACCAACAGTAGAACAGTTAAATAATTTATGAAACAATCATATGATAGAATATAATGGAGCTATTTTTAAAAACATGTTTTCAAGTTTAAAAACAGATTATATAACTATATATAAAATGATTCATATATTATTTTAAAATATATATATTTATATGCAAATACTGTATGGACATTCTTCATTACATAGTCAGTTATATAGTCAGATGAGCTTTATATACCTAGGTAAAGTTTTATATTTTTCTTCATATGAGTTCTGCATATATTTGATATATGGGGGGGTGTGTGTGTATGTACATGTACACTGAGATAGTTTTTAAAACAATGAGCAAATAGAAATACATATCATGCTGAAGGAAGTTAATACAGGTAGTACCTGGCTTACGGTGTATTTAAGTTCCAGCGCAGAGAAGGGAAGAACAATTCCAAAGATTCAAGGGTGAGGGTAGAACATCAACAAGGCCCATGTGGCTAGCGTGAGTAAGCAAAGGTGGTAGGAGATGAGCTTTTAAGGAGATGGTGTCAGGGTATCTACACTGTACCCAATGACTCATCCTGCAAATGCGAGAGGATAGCAAGGAAGTGGAGCCCTGGTGTCTTTGTCATTGTCCATGGCCACCTGGTCTGACACAGTAGTACAAGTCCTGTGTTTGGAGAGAAAGACATTTGGCAGCTGACTTTTTCCTTTGGACATCTTGCCAGCACCAGCCAATCTGGGACCTAGCAGGGCCACATTGTGTTCTACTCAAGGTGTTCATTTCCTCTACAGAACCCATCTGAGTCCCCAGCTGGCAAGCACCAACAGCTGGTCCCTTCATGAAGCAGGCAGTTGGCACACAAGTGTGTACTTCTGTCACTCACACTTGCAGTGTCATATATGAAAGTAAGTATCTGGTAACACAAGAAATTGTTAGGGAAGCTTTCTTAATGCTTGGCAGGGTATAAAGAGGACTCCTAATAGGAGCGTATCATTTTTAAATGCATGCAACTGTACATGAAAAATACTTATTGTTTTACTTTTATTAGACCCTTTCCATTTGGGCTCAACTGCATGTCTTGCATCCGCTATAATCTCTCATCTGCTTAACATCTGGGAAGTTCTGATCACTAGAGAATGACGTGGGAAACCAGACTCAGTCACAATCACCCTTTCTCAGTCAAAAAAGGGTAAGACTCACTTGGTTTAGCATTTGACAGCATAATGCAGGGTTGTCATACTTGCCTCTCCTCCCAGACCATCACCTCGCTTCTGCTACTCTGCTATTAGCGTTGATCTTGTTGCTCTTTCTCCTGTCACTGCCACTCTGTCTACCTCTTCCTGCTGTCCCAGTTCATGCCACACTTTCCTGGGGCCAATTCTCTGGCTAGAAGTGTGGGAAGAGGAAGGAAGGGCAGCAGCACTCATTTTCCAGTTGTCTCAGAGTCTTTTTGTGGAAATACCTGTCTGTCCGCAGGCCTCCAGGCACCACAGTAGTGGAACATAGGCTCTTTAATAAGCTTTTGACTCATGGAGTGCATGTGAAACCTACACAAGTTCAAGTGAATTTGAAAGCTTTTAAAATATGCTTTCCTGTTGTTAATCTGCACATTCATCTGCACATCTGGCTTGGAAAATCTAAAGCCACAGATCGGCTCTTCTTAGGGTGACTGGTTTGCCACTGTAATAAAGCCAAATGCAAACATGGAAAAAGGGAGAAGAGACTGTAAGAGGCAACTCCCCCTTCCACTGACTCCTCTCTGGACCAGCGTTCTTCATTATGAAGATTTGCTGAGTTTCAATATTTAAGTAATATTTAAAGTGGTATCTCAGTAATGTGGGAGATGAAATGCTGGTGTTAGTCACAAGCCCTAAACACTTCAAACCAACACTGCCTAGCAGGTGAAGCTAAACATAAATGAAATCCAGTTTTACCATCAGTCCCCTTCTAAACAAAGCTGTTGGTGTCAAGTCAGAAATTAAGAAAGCCAATTGTGATGGTTAATGTTGTGTGTCACCTTAGCTGGGCCATGATTCTCGATGGTTTGGCAGTTATGTAATGATGCAGTCATCCTCCGTAATGTGATCTGATGTGATCAGCCAATCAGTAGTAAAGGGGTGTTACTTGGGGTGTGGCTTGCATCCAATATCCATATGGATGTTCTGGCAAAGCTCAATCACTTGCTCTGGATCCTGTATCTGGCTCGTTGTCATTTGACCTCTGGTTCTTGGGACTTGAGCGAGCAGCCTACTGTCTTACCTGCTGGTCTTGGATTCATCAGCCTCCACTGCCCATGAGCCAGTGGCCTGCCATCTGACCTGCTGATCTTGGGTTCATCAGCCCCTGAAGCTGTGTGAGTCGGGAGAAGCATCCAGCCTGATGCCTGACCCACAGACTTGGGACTTGCCAACCTCTACAACCACATGACCCATTTCCTTGAGATAAATCTCTTTCTCTCTATGTATATATATGCTTCACTGATTTTCCTTCTCTAGAGAACCAGCCCAAGAGAGCTGGTATCAAGAGTGGTTCTAGAGAAACAAAATCATGAGTTTTTTAAATTGACTTTCAAGTCTGACTAGTCTTAAAGGCACTGATGACTCTGCCTCCAGTAGTAAAGAGGGTGCTGTAATCCATGGTTTGAGGTGGCAATATTAATACACAAAATATCACCACCAATAGATCAAGTATTGATGAGAAGCGAGGCTCTGGGTGATCAAATTTTTGATACTTTTCTACGATTTTGCCAGAATGATTGTCCTGTTTTTGCTAGACAAAGTGGTAAAAGAAAGAGATGAGCTCAGGGCTTCAGAGTCACAGCTCAAGTGCCACATAAAACACCTCAAAGTTGCCACTTGTGCCCTGAAAGAAAGCCTTGTTTCTTGTAGTAATAGAGCTGATATTGCTGAAAAACAAACCCAGAGCCTTATCAAAAGAGTGGCTGAATTACAACACTAACTGAATTCCCAACCTCAAATGGTGTATGAAGTTAAAGAGGGCATTTCTTGGGGAAAAAAATGGGATCCTGAAACTTGGGATGGGGACATATTGGCAGATAATCAGGAAGCTGGGGGACATTCAGCCCCTAAATTCCATTGAATCATTCCTGCCAAAAAAAACAGTCCGCTTATGCCCATATGGAGAGATTACTCCTTCTTTATCTGCTAAACCACCCTCCCCAGCAAAACCATTATCCCTTCCACCCTCATATGATGAAATTAACCCAGCTGTATCTGAAAACCCTTTGTCTGAGTCATTGCCTGGGGCAGCATCTGAGTCATTGCCTGGGGCATCACCTGGGATAGATGCCTTACAAGACATTACTGAATGTTCCAAGAACCCACCCCCACCACACAGTTTTGCTTCAAGACCTATACCTAGACTTAAGTCCCAGTGAGCCCCGAAAGGTGAAGCATAAAGTGTGACCCAGGAGGAGGTACGGTATACTCCAAAACAACTGCTTGAATTTTATAATATGTACAAACAGAAACCTGGGGAATATGTGTGAGAATAGCTATTAAGGGTGTGGGATAATGGTGCAAGAATCATAAAGTTGGATTAGTTGACTGAGAAAGAGAAAACTTATGCCTGGTTTACAGATAGCTCTGCACGATATGCAAGCACCACTCGAAAGTGGACAGCAGCAGCACTACAGCCTGTTTCTAAGAGTTCCCTGAAGGACAGTGGTGAAGGGAAATCCTCCCAGTGGGCAGAAGTTCAAGCAGTGCACCTGGTTGTTCACTTCGCTTGAGGGAGAAATGGTCAGACGTGCGACTGTATACTGATTCATGGGCTGTGGCCAATGGTTTGGTTGAATGGTCTGGGACTTAGAAAGAACATAATTGGAAAACTGATGATAAGGAGGTATGGGGAAGAAGTATGTGGATAGACCTCTCTGAATGGTCCAAAGAAGTGAAGATATTTGTGTCTCATGAGAATGCTCACCGAAGAGTGACCTTGGTAGAAAAAAATTTTTTAACAGTCAAGTGGATAGGATGACGCATTCTGTGGAAATCGGCCATCTTCTTTCCCTAGTTACTCTCATCATTGCCCAATGGGCTTATGAATAAAGTGGCCATGGTGGTAGGGATGGAAGTTATACATGGGCTCAGCAACATGGACTTCTACTCACCAAGGCCAACTTGACTGCAACCACTGCTAAGTGCCCAATCTGCCAGCAGCAGAGACCAACACTGAGTCCCTGATATGGCACCATTCCTTGACATGATCAGCCAGCAATCTGGTGGCAAGATGATTACATTGGGATACTTCCATCACGGAAAGGGCAGCCTTTCATTCTTACAAGGACAGACACTTATTCTGAACACATATCTGCCATCCCAGCATGCAATGCTTCTGCCAAAACTACCATCCATAGAATCACAGAATCCCTTATCCACTGTCATGGTATCCCACACAACATTGCCTCAGATCAAAGGACTCACTTCATAGCAAATGAAGTGTGCCAAAGGGCCAGTGTTCATGGAATTTACTGGTTTTACCATGTTCACCATCATCTTGAAGGAGCTGCCTTGATAGAACGATGGAATGGCAGCCTTCTAAAGACACAATTACAGCACCAACTAGGTGGCAATACTTTGCAGGGTTAGGGCAATGTTCTTCAAGAGGCAGTATATGCTCTAAACTAGCATCCAATATATGGTGCTTTTTCTCCCATAACCAGGATTCATGGTTCCAGGAAACAAGACTTGGCACCATTCACTATTAACCCTAGTGACCCACTTGCAAGATTTTTGCTTCCTATCCCCACAATCCCATGCTCTGCAGGTCTAAAGATCTTAGTTCCAAAGGGGGGAAAGCTCCCATCTGAGACACAACATGAATTCCATTGAACTAGAAGTTATGAATGCCACCCAGCCAATTTTGGGCTCCTCAAGCCTCCGGATCAACAAGCAAAGAAGGGAGTTAGCATATTGGCTGGTGTGATTGATCCTGACTACCAAGGGGAAGATCAAATTGGTGTTGCATAAGGGAGGTAAAGATTATGTCTGGAATACAGGAGATCCCTTAGGGCGTCTTTTAATACTACCATGCCCTGTGATTAAAGTCAATGGAAAACTACAGTAACCTAATTCTGACATGACTACTAACGGCCAAGACCCTTCAGGAATGAAGGTTTGGTTCACCCCACGAGGCAAAGAACCACAACCAACTGAGGTGCTTGCTGAGGGTAAAGAGAATACAGAATGGGTTGTGGAGGAAGGTAGTTCTGAATATCAGTTACGACCAAGTGACCAGTTGCAGTAATTAAGACTGTAATTGTTATGAGTATTCCTTCCTTGTATGTGTGCATCAAATGTTTTTGGTTTCTTTATCTATAAAATATAAGATGTAAATGTGACTAGTGTGGTTTTGGTTGTATGCATATTAGTTGTATCATGTTAGGCAAGTACGACTTTGTAATAGTCTTTATTTAGAGACTGTGTATTGTTTAAGAAGACGTGTACAGATACCAGATTGAGAAGGGGTGAACTGTGATAGTAAAGGTTGTGTGGCAACTTGGTTGGGCTATGATTCTCAGTGGTTTGGCAGTTATGTTATGATGTAGTTTGACATAGTCATCCTCTATGATGTGATCTTATGGGATCATCCAATCAGTTGTAAGGGAAGCTGCTCAGGGGATGTGGACTGCATCCAATATATATATTGACATTCTGTCCAAAGCTAGCTCACTTCTTCTGGTTCCTGCATTTGGCTTGTCATCATCTGCCTTCCAGTTCTTGGGACTTGAGCCAGCAGCCTGCTATATTGCCTGCCAAATCTTGGGATTCATCAGCCTCTGCAGCCCATGAGCCAGCAGCCTGCTGTCTAACCTGTGAATCTTGGGTTTGTCGCCTCCTGCAGCTTCATGAGTCAGGAGAAGCCTCTAGCTTCCGATCTGACCCATAGACTTGGGACTTGCCAGCCTCTACAACTGTGTGAGCCATTTCCTTGAGATAAATCTCTGTCTCTGTCTTTCTACATGTGTGTGTGTGTGTGTGTGTGTGTGTGTGTGTGTGTGTGTGTGTGTGCGTGTGTGTATGTTTCACTGGTTTTGCTTCTCTAGAGAACCCAGCCTAAGACACCAATTCAATCCTCCAGGTCCCACTGATCCGCCTGTATAGGAAATGGATGGCTGTCACACTGTGGGCACTGGGTTTTGGTTGCTAACTGGAAAAGCAATCAGAAAACTTCCTTAAAACAGTCATTGGTTTCATTCAGATTTTGCTTTCATCTCCTTCTCTTCTTCATATTTAGAGGTGATGTGTTGGTTTCTTAAGGCCTGGCCCTAAAATTCACTAGATCTTGTTCTAATCATGAACATAATCAGGTATGTTTGGATTGGGAAAATTAGACTTCCTGAACCTACAATTGTTTTACAAACTCTGATAAAACAATTTTAAGGGTAGATGTAAAGGGCTTGAGATGGGCAGAATTCTAACAAGTTTATATGTTTTTTGAGAGCTAGGTGTAGAAGAGTGGAGGATCCAGATTTCAGGCTGCCAGTCTCAGCCTCCTCATGTGTTCACTGGTTGTATGTAAGCCTCTCCATCAAGGATATATTTTGAATCAACAGCTACTTCAATCTCTCACTCTTGTTTTGCCTCCTATGTTATTGCTTTCCTGCAATTTCAGTTCCCTGGTGCACAGTGAGCCTGCCAGAGTCTAAGTTCTGGATTTGTAGGTGTAGAAGGCTCAAATACCATAACCTTTAGACACTTACCCTTGTTCATTTCATTCCAAAGATTTACCAAGAGTCAGCAAATGTTAGCCCAAAGAAAACAAAAACTGATAAGTTTTGGTTCCAGCTTTAGTGAATCTTATAGTCTAGTGGAAGAAATAGACATTTAACAGATAATTTCAACAATTTCAATACAACATGCTAAGTATCGAACTAGAAACCTGCTCCAGGTACTATTGGAATATGGAGTAGAATGACCATAACTCAGAACAGAGGTAAAGGGAAGACATCCTGCATGAAATTATAACTGAATTAGGTCTTGAAGAGTAGGTGATGTTACAGTAAGTGGGAAAGGTATTCCAGATTGAAGGACTAATGTAAGTAAAGGTAAGAAGTCACAAAACTACATAGGTTCTACAGGGAATCATAAATAGTTATTATTTAACTATAAAGTGTGAGTCCAGAAGTAGCAGGCAATGAAGCTGTAAAGGTAGGTAGGTGGGTGCCAGGTGCTACAGGGCCTTGTGGGATGGGCAATATAAGAGAATGAGTGGGTTTGTCAGTGTGATTGCCTTATAGGAGGCAGTGAGGCACAGAGCACCCAAGCTGCCAGAATGCATGGACACTACACCCAGTAGTGGTTTTCAAGGTTGGTACTAGAGATTTCCAGGGTAGGGTTTTTAAGGCACAGAAGCAGCTCATGCTGGCGCTGGACTAAGCCTTGTGAAAGGAAAAACCATGATAATATCCAAAGAAGAACCTCTGATTTGCAAATGTTGTACACGGTGTTCTCTACCCCATCCCCTCCCCATGCCTTTCCCTTGACATTTTTGAAGCCACTCATATCATTAGAAATATGCTTTCTGTAAGTCCCAAATTGCATTTACAATACCATGAAAATTTATTCTTAAAGCATGCCTCTCCTATTTCTTTTTTTTTCATACTGCGTCATGGAAAGCTGGTCAGAATGTAATTTCATTACCATCTTACTGTAACTTCTTCTCCTTTAAATCTATCTGTGATTTTATCAGTGACTCAATATATGTTTCACTCAAGAATTAGAACTCACAGATGTATGACAATACTGTAAAAAACAGTTGGGTTGCTCGTTCACAGAGAAAGCTCATTGGCTGTAGTCTTTGTCTGTTCTGGATTCTTTTCTGAACCTCAACTTTCCTTTGAAGATTTAGACAATTCTAGTTGGAAATAAAATGCCTGACATAGAAATGTTAAGATTCACTGCCAGAGGTATGGTCAGGCAGATAAATGAACTACAGGTTTTGATTTAAGTCAAAACTACTCTTTGGACTAGTACTGTCAAATAGAAATATAATGTAAGCCACATATGGTTGTTAGTTGCTTTTCAGTCTATGCAGATTCGTGGTGAACCCGAGAAGGCCGAATAGAACTGCTCTATAGGGTTTTTAAGGCTGCTACCTTTCGGAAGCAGATCACCAGGCCTTATTTCTGAGGGACCTCTGAGTGGGTTTGAACTGCCAACTTTTCGGTTAGTAGTCCAGTGCTTAACCATTTGTGCCATCCTTTCTAGTTGTCACATTTAAAAAGTGAAAAGAAATAGGTGAAAGTAATTTAACAGTATATTTTATTCAACCCTATATATCCAAAATTTTATCATTTCAACATTAAGTCAGCATAAAAATATATTGATAATTTATATTATGAAAAAATAAAAATGTATTTATTTTTATACAAAGTGTTCAGAATCTGTTGTATGTTTTACATTTATAGCACATCTCAATTCAGATACTAAATTTTTATTGTAACGGCTTGATCAGTATTTTCATTTAATAAAATTTAAATTTTAAAAGTATATTTATGAACCCAGCTTTTTCCAAACACACTTAAAACTTCCTCAGTGACATCTGCCACATTTTAAGTGTTCAATGACCATCTGTGGCTACTATATTGGACAGCGCAGCTATAGACCTGTTTTCCTTCTTTAACCCATATCTCCAAATGCTGTCAATAAACTTGGGACAATTGAATACTGTATTTTTCGCAAATAACACACCCACATAAATAATGTGCCCACACATGCAATGCACATAGCGTGCCTAGGAAAATAACGTGCAAAGGGATTGCATGGTTGGAAAGAAGAAAGTATAATGCGTGCATTATTTGTGTAAAAATATGGTGTTTCTAGAATATAGTTATGAAAGTTTTGTAAATCACTCAAGCCTTTTAGAGCTCACCCATAAGCTCTGGTTAATAGTGTTATCAAGTTAGCTCAATCCAGGTTCTGAGAATCTTTAAAGGAACAAGTAAAGGCAAACAGTATTGAATAAACTGTGGGCTGCCAGAAGAATGAACAAATCATTCTTAGAAGAAATGCAACAAGAATGTTCCTTACAAGCAAGGTTGGCAAGACTTCAGCTCGCTTACTTTGGGCACATCATCAGGAAAGATCAAATGCTATAAAAGGGCATCATGATTGGTAAAGTAGAGGGTCAGTGAGGAAAACCTTCAATGAGATGGATTGACAAATAGCCACAAGAATAGACTCCAGCATACCCGCAACCATGAGGATGGTGCAGGACCAAAAATGTTTTCTTCTGTTATATATAAAGTCTCCCTGAGTCAGAGCTGACTCAATGGTAACTAACAACAACAAAAGTCTTGAGATTGTGAAATAACAGAAAACAAGAGCATTTGGTCAAGACAGTCAGAGGTATCTGGTAGGTGTCTGGTAAAATAATTTCTGTGAATTTTAAAACACTGATTTTATTGTTAAGCCTTTTTATAATGCTAAAGGAATGTTTAGGTAGCTTTGAAGGCTGCAGGTTAAGTTTCAGATTTTAGGGTAGCTTATGGTTGTTGCTTAGTTCTTTCACCTTGTGTCCAAATATATAATCTCAGAAAATTCACCAATTACCACTTGTACCAAGAAAAATGTTCCAGTGTGAACATGGTTACCCTCAGAGGTTAAGAATTCTAATTAGTGAGATGGATCTGGTCCAAGGGAAAACTCATCACCCTTGCAGCCAGCAATTCACGTGTAGGTATGTACACACACACACACACACTTAAGGACGGATGTGGCTTCAGAACAGAAAACTTACCCAACAACGGAAGGTGTTTGGACCATACTGTATGCAGCATCAGAGCTTAGCAGTTGGAAAGATTGCTTCTTTGCCAGCAAATACTTGTGATTTCTGAGGATGAGGGTGGGAGAGTAAGAGGTAGAGAAGCAAGGAGACTGTCCTTATTTGCTGGATGAGCACCAGTGGGATGAGCCTGACAGTTACAGGATATAAAGCAAAGAGTTCAGCCTATACCCACTGCACCGAGAGCCGTCATATGGGGTCTAGAATGGGGAGCACAGACGAGATGATGGGGGCAATTCCAGGCTCATACCCAGCCCGCAGGTATCTCCTGGGTTACCCATATTCTGTACAGTAAATGGACAAGCTGGAGAGTGTGTTCTGTGTTCTTTTGTGCTCAAGGTTCACTTTCTTTTAGTGACTATTAAGCAGACCTTTTGTTGATGAGTCTTCTGACACATTCTGGGAAACACAGGCCTTTCACTTTTTGAGATGTTTTGGACTAGCTCTTGGAGTCTGCTGTTTGCAGTCACTCCTCTCCCTCCTATAACTCATCATTTTCTAATTTCTTCTTTTAAAGCTTGAGTTGACATTGTGTTTGACATTAACAGGCAAAGAAAAACATTTCAACTTCTTGATTTTAGCTCTCTTGTGTTAGAACACCAGTCGGCTCAATTTAGTAAGCCTCTGTGGAACACCTGCTGTGAGCTAGAGGCCTTGCTAAGTGCTTTGAGCTCAAATATTCTATGTTACACTCAGTTGGGGAAAAAACAAATTAGAAAATGCTGGCTTTTCTTCCATGCACAAGCCAGAGTGACATGAATACTGATAGAGCCAAATATCCTTAAAAGACAAGTTGACAACAGAATGCATACAATTTTTCTTTGTTCTCAAAATTTGTACCTGTGATCTAGTTATTTACTTACTGATCCTAATACACACCAAGTGGATATTTTAGGAGAACAAAGCCAAGAATAAATGGAAATCACAAAAAATCTTGCCAGTGCTTTGTCCTGAATCTCTGACTACTTCATTTTATGATGATGACTTGTGCTAAGGCTTCATTTTCAGACGTTTAATTAAATGTGTTCATTAATTTGTTTCTACCTGTTTAGAAACGTGTATTCTAAGATTTACTATATCTTATTCATGGAGAACTTTTTTCCATTTAATACCTAAAAACTACCTAAGCCAGTTGCTGTTGAATGATTTCGACTCATGATGATTCCTTATGTGTCTGAGTAGAACTGTACTCCATAGGATTTTCAATGGCTGATGTTTTTGGAAGTAGACCATCATCAGGCCTTTCTTGTAAGACACCTCTAAGTGGACTCGAACCTTCAACCTTTCAGTTATCTGTGTGCACCACTGAAGAACTCAAAAACTACCCAGGTAGGGAGAAATGGGACCCATTGCAAATACAACATAAGCACAACTCTACCTTAAGTCAGAGATTGTTTTGTGGAGGGGGCGGGGGGTAGCGTGGGAGGTGGGGATTAGCTGGCTGGAAGGAAAGGGGGAAAAAGGCGAGAAAATAAATGGAAGACCCTCCTGACTAGAGAAACAAACCCTAGAGAAGCAACAGCCTCCAGGAGGGACATACAGCTATCCATTTAACCAGCCTCTGCCCTTGCTATCTCTATCACCCATTTCTGAATTCTCCTCTCAAAGATGTTCACACCTACTTCTTATGAGAGACTTCTGTGAGAAAATTATTTTTACCTTCTGTGGGAAGGCTATTTTACCTTGTGTGACTCACACACAGCTGTCAGTGCTTTGAAAGGAGCAGACACCTTCCATGACAATTGAAGTGGCCACTGTGGTCATCCAAATCACTATCCTTTCCTGACAAGAAAATGTCACTGGTTTCTAACAAGGCAATCAGCATAGGAGTCAGATAAAAATCAGGAAGACTTGGAGACAGTCAAGGGTGGAATTAACTTGTAAGACTTAAAGATACATGAAGTAGAGAATCTTTTGTGATGGAGAACAGAAATACAGAATGGATTTCCTCAGGGTATGATTTGCTACTGAGAGAAACAGCTGATGGAGAATTCTAAATCATATGCTAGAGAACTATGATGGCATGCATCAGTCCTGAAAGAGAGCAACGAAAGAAGGGAAAGAATTGTAGTAGCATTTATAGGAAAAAGTTGGATTTTGAAAAAGGGAAACTAGGTTCTACTGTGTCTCCTTTCCCTGCTGTGTGATCCTGGGTAAACCACTTAGCCTCTCTGAGCCTCAGTATTTTCATCTGTAACATAAGAACACTGACTGAGATGATCTTTTAGGTTCCTTCCAACTCTAAAAATTTTCTCCTTTTATGTTCTTAAAACAAAAGAACATAAAGAATATATTTATGTTTTTAAAAATTCAGGGGAAGACTTAGAAAATTATTGGCTAAAATCGAAAATAAGACTTGGATTTCACCATTGACCATTTATATGGTTGGGGGGAGGGAGACTGCAAAAGGTCCATGAGTCTGTGTTGAATTAATTCTGTTGATGCAATAAAAAAAAAAAGGCGGGGGCGGATAACTCTTTCTTCTGTGATCTTTAAAGGCAATAACAATACTGCTCTATATTTAAATTCCATTTTATCCTTTACAACACTGTTGCAAATCTATTACCTCATTTGATATTTTACAACGATTAAGAGCATTAGGCAGGAAAATTATTAACCCTTTTTTCCTGGTGACATTAAAACTCAGAGAGGTTAAATGATTTTCTCATAGTCATAGGGTAGGTTAATAATAGAACTGGGACTAGATTTCAGGTTTCCAGGACCCTGGAGTTGGGCTCTTGCCCTGTGTTTCTTACATAGTCTTCCCAGCAGTTTCCAGAAAGATGAGGAAGCTACTGTGTTGTCATATTCCCCAAATGATGTCAAAAGGAGGACTCAACTTCTCAGGATTGCACTGCACTTTTCTTTGGTCAATTCACAACTGTCTTTTAGTTAGGACCCTCCAAAGTGGGATGCAACTCCCTGGGGACTACACAGATTATCCATTAGAATGAGGGTAAAAAATATTTTTTAAAACTCTATTTATATTTATTTGGAGTCTCTTTGAATTTCTATTTTTGTGTGTGTGTTTTATAATAATATATTAGCGTTAAGTGTTAAGATAACTAGTGCATGAATATAGGTTATAAATGGAGTGATATGTTCTACTGATTAAACCTATGTATCAAAAAATATTTGAAAATTATGTTTTAGAAAACTGGGGAAAATTACTAAAGAATGAAATAAGCCAAACAAGCCATTTGTTCATAGGATTCCTTCTTGTTCTTGTCCCTAAAGATGACTGAGAGAAAGTGGGAGGAGGAATAGAAAGAACCAAGTTAAATTAGAATCTCGATGAAAATCTGGAAAAGTAGATTAACAAATGGAACTGCTCTGGCCGAACTAGGGCAGCTGGTCACATGCTTCCACTAACACAGGAGTCTCTTTGTTGTCCTCACACACACTGCAGTTCTTTGTCAATCATAATCAACAATTCCATTCAGCTGTCCATGCTGCCATTTTTCTCCTGTCTTTCTAGTCTATTAGGTAATAAATGTAAGACAAAACTTCAGGAGACTTTTAAAGGACAAGGTTGAAAGGAGGAAACTATAATCTGATCAGTGAACCTATGGGTCCTTTCTAATGGAAAAAAAAAAAAAGAAAAGTTTAACCTACCCAGAAAATAACTGGAAAACTGTGGTATGATTCATAGCTTATAACTTAGTTGACTACTGAGTATTAGCCTTCTCCAAAGATCCTTATACTATCCTGAGAAAGTTTATGAAATAAAAGGGAGTAATGCTGAGGAGTAAACAGGATTGCCTCTCCTTTGTACTCAAGGAAGATAGTGAATTATTAGAGATGAAAAAGATGTGTCATGTAATTTTAAATAAATAAATACTCTTATAATCTCGCAAATAGGAAGTTAGCCCTTAGGGCCAATATTTGAGACTATTTCAAGGAAAGAGATCTGTGTTGTTATTGTTAGCTGCCATCAAGTCAGCCCCGACTCATGGTGATCTGATGCACAATGGGATCCACAGGGTTTTCATTTTTGGAAGAAGATCTCCAGGCCTTTCTTCCTAGTCTGTCTTAGTCTGGAAGCTCTGCTGAAACCTGTCCAGCATCATAGCAACATGCAATCCTCTACTGACAGACAGGTAGTGGCTGCGTATGAGGTACAGTGGCTAGGAACTGAACCTGAGTCTTTCTCACAGATGGCAAGAATTTTACCACTGAACCACCACTGTATTTGGGACTATTTCAAGGAGAGAGTGAGCTGTAGAAGAAGTGAAAAATGGAAACAGATGCTGATTGTAACAAATGGTAACTATTTTAAGTGTGTATTGTTTAAATGAAATTGAGGTGGGTTAACAACTATATCTAGCTGAAGGAAGATTGCTGCCATTTTTGTTTCCTTAATGAATCAGTTATCTTATTTTTTCAGTGTAGTTTAGAATAATTTTCCACCATGTTCTTCCAGTAGAGCGATTTGAGAAAGCTCATTTTAGCAATCACTGTGATGACCGTATCTTCTAACGAAAATATAAAGATACATGGTCTGAAAAAAAATATGTTTTTCTAATCTTTGACTTTGTCTATAAGCAATATCTTTTAAAAGCATAAAGGTTAAAACATACCAAATGAATCACACAACTGAAAAGACCAAAACTTTTGGAGCTAAAAAAACTAGCTAAAAAACAGACATATGGGTGTTATTCCTACCACCGGTTGGATTTATAATATAACGCAGCCTAAGCCAACTAGAATTCTGAGAATTTGAAAAGAAATGTGAACTAGTGAAGCAAGAATTAATTATATATTTGGCTCTGATTGTATACATTTATGGATTTTTCATTTGATTTTTTAATTTTTCATTATTTCCTCTCCCTGCTCTTTTTCTCTGTGCTGAATTGAACTCTGTAGATTGAATTTCTATTCCTTTTAATGGTTGTTCCCAAATTTTTAACACAAATTTAACTATAAAAACTTTATCAAAGACTAAAGTTATTAAACATCCTTACCTTCTCCAAATCAAGCAAGAAAATTACCTATAAAACATTCTCCATTTACTACCCTCTGCTTATTTGTTTTATTATTATTATTATATTATTAGTTCTCAAAATATTTTAACAGTTACTAATTAAATACACTAACTGTTCTAGTCAATATTGCTCTATAACAAATTGCTCCAAAACTTGTTGTCAGTTGTGATTCCGATTCATGGTGACCCTATATGTGCAGAATAGAAGTGCTCTATAGCGTTTTCAAGGCTGTGACCTTTCAGAAGCAGATCACCAGGCCTGTCTTCTGAAGCACCTTGGGGTGAGTTTGAACCACCAATCTTTTGGTTAGTAGTCCAGTGTTTAACTGTTTGCACCACCCAGGGACTCCTCTCCAAAACTTGGTGGCACCAGAAAAAAAAAAAAGAAAATTCATTACTATGCTCACAGATTTTTAGGGTCAGAAATTGAAATAGGGCATATTAGGGACAGCTTGTCACTGTTCCACATTGTCTAAAGTTTACACTGGAATCTGGCTGTTGGCTTGGGTAGGGGGGGACTCAGTTTCTCTCCTGATGCTTCTTACCCTGTGATCTTTATCTGTGGGCTAGTTTGGCTTCCTCAGAATATGGTAGCTGGATTTCAAGGGCAAGTATCCCAAAAGATCCCAAGAAGCCGTATTCTTAGCCTTGAAAGTCACACAGTACCACTTCTACTGTATGCTGCTCAGTAAGGCAGTCACAAATTTCCCCCAGATTTAAGGGCAGGAATGTGACAAGGTTCTATAAAAGCATGGACTGGAAATATTGTTGTGACCATTTTTTGGAAAATGCAATCTATACCCCTAAAGTATTTTACTAATGTCCACAATTACCCTTCTTCTTTCTTCTCATGGCTATCCTTTGAGGTTTTTTTCCTTAATGAAGTACATCAATTAGTGGTTTATCAACAATGGTTGATTATTACCAAAAAATGATAGGCCGTTTATATTTTATCTTACTCTTAAATAATAGATTAGCTGATTGTAGTATTTATATTTGCAGTTATTTTTCATTAGCACTTTGAAAATACTATCTCATTGTTTTTTAGAAACTATTGGTGTTGATAAAAGTTGACTTTCAATCTATCTTTTCTATCCGGTACCTTATAAAATTTTTGTCTTTTTTTTTACTTGGTGTATAAATTATTAATTCAATGTCTAGGCCAAAATTTATTTTTAGCTTTTTTTTCTGCTCAGTGCTATGTGTGCACTTTAAATCTGAATAATCATATATTTCTTCACTTTTAGACGATGTTTGCCGTTTTTCCTTTGAATGTTGCTTTTCCCTAAATCCCTATAATGTCTTCTCCTGGGGTTCACATTGAACATACTGTATCCTTTTAATTATTCTCCACGTCTCTTCACTGTTCTTTGAAAATTTTAAATCTATTTTTCTCTCTGTTCAGTGCTCTGAATCAATTCCTCAGAACTATCTTTCAGTTTACCAGTTCTCTGCTTGGCTGTTTTTGTTTAGTATTTCAGGAGAGGAAGTGTTTTTCCTTTCTTTACTACATTGAGCATATGCAACACACCAGTTTTAAACTAATTTTCCAACTGGCTGTATTGTTTTGTCTCGGGGTAGACTCATCCCCTCCCCCCACCAACTGCTGATTTTTTTGGCTGGTTTTATAGCATTTGTATTCCTCTTTTGTGTGAAAGTTTGGTTTGAAGGCTCATCTTGAGCGGTAGCAGCATTTTTTCCTTCTCTTTTGGAACCATCCTACCTCGTTTATCAGTTTTGTGGTTGCTTCCACCCTTTTCCTCAAGAGGAAAAGACTCGGGTCTTCCTTCTGTTGGATATTTGGGGCATCATTCTTGGAAAATATTGAAAATATTACATATCCAGTCTCTAAGCTCGTAAACAGCGTAGCTCAACTTCTAGCACTGAGGCTATGTTCTCTCCCTCTTGTGTCCCTATGCCCAAGACAATGGTAGCAAATAGTTTTATTTCAGCTTCTTCTACAGGGGAGACAGTCCAATCTCTGACTACAGGCAGTAAGCCTGACTGCTGTTTTACGTCCCTCAGCCTTGTATCAGGCAAGTTTAGTCCCCATTAACTTACAGGCACTGAAACCTTGGTGTCCTCTGCCAGTTTCTAGAACCAAAGCCCCAAAGGTCTTTAGCCCATCATCCCTCAGCTTTATTAAACAGCTTTTTTTCACTGTGTAACTGATATCCCTCTTTGGGTCCATAAAAATGCCTACCTTGTCTTTATTATATCTATGTTTTTATTTATTTATTTTTCTTTCTTTTGGATTTTATCTATCATTGTTATATGTTTGGAACATTTAGGATATCTAAAGTTGTGACTGAATATATGAATTTATGTTTTAATGCTCTGTCTTCTAAGAATCCTAGTAAAGAAGTACAGTGTTTCTTTTAGATGGGAGACAGTATCAGAACTATCTTACTTGTGAAGTGATAAGCTTAATTTATTAAGTAATCACCAAAGGTAACCCAACAAGTAAACATTCAAGCAGAAGAAAAAAGATAAGGATCACGTAAGCAGCGTAAAGCCCAACATCTCATTTATTTTTATTCTGGCTCCACTCGCTCGTAATAAGCTGAAAGTGGGAAAGAATTGCACGTCATTCTTTACATTAACTGTAGGCTTATATAATTCATGTGTCATACTAAGTGCCCAAAGAGCCCAGTGAAATAATGAGAGTCTACGTCTAACTAGCTCTCCCTCAGGGAAACATTCACTTTGGTACTAAGTACTTTCTTACATTGCAAATGCTTTTAATCCTTATAGTGTATTTAGGGATTTTCTAAGTCCTTCCTGTTACAAATTATGCAAACCGTGTAGGGAAAATGGCAGAGACTGAGTAAATTCTTTAGGTACAGACAGCCTTAGTTTTTTCAATGTAAGAAATAATGAATATTCAGATTTTGTCTCTATTTTTTCTAAACTGAATGGAGAGCTATTACTATATATATGTATATTTTTTGCTTAGTATGAAAATGAAGTTTTGTGTCTTCATATTTGCCTTTTTTTTTAGCAAGATATGAATGTGTCTAAAAAAAATCAAACAGTAGAAAAGTTTATAGATTGGAAAGTAATTCTTCCTTCCACGCCAGACAGCCAGGTCTTCTCTTTAGAGGCCACAAGATTTTTTTGCATAAATAAGTGCATGGCATCCATATTTCCATACCCTGCTTTACACTGAACAATATATTTGGAGATTTTCTCAATATCAGCACATAAAGATTGACTTCCTTCTTTTAAATAACTGTAGAGCATTCTGTTTTAAGGGTGTGCTGTAATACAATTAACCTGTCGCTTATTTATAAGAATTAAGGTTATTTCTAGACTTTTGATGTTATAAACCATGATGCAATGAAAATTCTTTTATATACAGTTTTGTTCAAATATGCAAATGTATTGAGAAGTGCTGAGTCAAACTGCCCTCCATTGAAGTTATATGGAAATTAAACTTTAAAAATGAATGTACCATTCTCCCGAGCAGAAAATTTAGCACTGTTGCATAAATCTGCAGACAATTCTATATCTACTTTCTTCAAGTTTGTAATCAAACATATTTTTGCATGTAGGCCTCAGATACGATATGTTATGATATGTTTTTAAAAGCTCACTCTGTGGTACATTAGGAGGCAGGGGATGGTAATAACAAGAACAGGAAGATCGGTTACAAAGCTACTGTAGTCGTCCAGGTGAGAAATAATGACTAGGTGATTGCATTATAGGTGGAGAGACGTTTGGGACCTGGGGTATAATTTAGAGAGAGAGTCCTGGTGACTTGCTGGTGGGTTGGCTGAGAGGGATAAGTCAAGAATGAGAGGAATCAAGAGAAAATGTACATCAAACTCCAATTTTTCCACTGGCACCTTAAAGCGAATAATGTCACTTTCTTTTTCATTGAATCACTAAGTCTCAATGAGAAACAGGTAGAAATACATTAAATCCATGTTTAAGCAGTTCTCCTAATCTTCAGTTTCTGAATCTCCAGGGAAAGATTAGATTATGTTCAGTGTATTTTAGCTTGTTGTTGTCAGTTACCGTCGAGTAGATTCCAACTCATGGAGACCCCATGTGTGCAGAGTAGAACTGCTCCATTGGGTTTTCAAGGTTGTAACCTTTCAGAAGCAGATTACCACCAGACTTATCTTCTGAGGTGCCTCTGGGTGGGTTTGAACTGCCAGTCTTTGCGTTACTAGTCAAGTGCTTAATCATTTGCACTACCCAGGCTCCCATATTTAGCTTAGAAAGTACTAATTTCGGGCATCTGAAATTTTCTATTCAATGTAGCTTATATTCCATTGACTCTGAAGTGGCAGAAGTGAACATGGTGAAGGCAGAGAGTGGGTGCCTAGAGATCTGGGAGAACTATAGTGGTATTTTTATAACTAAGATGATATGTATCCCAGTAACAGCCTTTCACTGTTAGCTAGTGTTGCTATTACACAAGTACCACAAGTGGGTGACTTTAAAGAAGAGAAATATATTTTTCTCACAGTTCAGGAGTCTAAAAGTTCTAATCAGGTTGTGCCTCTTCCTTCCCTGTTGGTAGCTGTCTTAGTTTTCTAATGCTGCTATAACAGAAATACCACAAGTGGATGGCTTTAACAAACAGAAGTTTATTCTCTCACAGTTTAGGAGGCTAGAAGTCCAAATTTAGGATGCCGTGATTCCTAGTATTGGCTCTGGGGGAAGGCCTTTTTCATCACTCTTATTGTGGTGTAGGAGCTTTTCAGCGCAGGGACCCTGGGTCCAAAGGACACACCCTGCTCCCGCTATTCTTTCTTAGTGGTAGAAGATCCTTATCTCTCTGCTTGTTTCTCTCTCCTTTTATCTCTTGTAAGATAAAAGGTGATGTAGGCCAAACCCCAGGGAAACTCCCTTTACATTGGATGAGGGCTGTGACCTGAGTAAGGGTGTTTCATCCCACCTGAATCCTCTTTAACATAACCTAATCTTGCCTCATTAACCGCAGGCAGAGATTAGGATTTACAACACATAGGAAAATTACATCAGATCACAAAATGGAGAACAAACATACAATATTGGGAATCATGGCCTAGCCAAGTTGCCGCATATATTTTGGGGGAGGAAATTCAATCCATGACAGTAGCCCTGGGTGTTCCTTGGTTCCTTGGGGTCACCTGGCTTGTAGATGATCCTCACATGGCATCTGTCTTTTCCCTTATGTGTGTTTCTGTGTCTATTTCTGTATTTTAAAACTCGGATGTGATTAGGTTTTGTATCCACACTACACTATTATGGCCTCATTAACATAACAAAAGAAAACACTGATTTCCAAACCAGATCATATCCATATAGCCAGGAATTCAACAGGCATTTCAGGAAGACACAATTCAATCCATATCACAGCCTCTGCTTCCCCATGTTGTACTGTACTGGCTTTTTTGTCTGTGTCCTCTTTTCCTGTGAGAACTACGTGAAGACAAGGTCCAGGTGTATTTTGTTCACCACACTTATATGTATTCAGTGTTAGTGAGTGAGTAAGTGAATGAGTGAGTAAGTGAATGAGTGAGTGAGTGAATGAGTGAGTGAGTAGGTGAATCAGTCCTGAGTACATGGCTCTTGGTGGATTCTTTCTTGGAACAACACAGGCTCTTTAACCTCATGCAGTCTTCTCAGATTGGCTTTTTGCCCCAAATAACTTTTAAGTTTACACCCCAGCCTGCTAGTTCTAGATCTGGGCTCTTGCATGTTTCATCTCCAATCTGAGACTACACTTTATTTAATTGCTCTACTTTTTTCTGCTTACATTGTGGTAGATGTCACTTGTGAAAAATCTTAAGATAGGAGTAATTTTGTTCTCGGAAACTTTTCAAGGTAAACACTCTAAATTCTGTTGTCATCAATATATTAGGGTGGGGGAATGTGCCACTCTATTTGTGATGCGTTACAAAGCTCTACAAAGTTTCCTTTCAGTGTCAGAGATATCTGAAGCCATTATATTTTTCTGTGTAGGGACTTAGATATCATTACTAAAATGTTTCCTTCAGAGCAATTCAAAGAAGAGTGTAATGTATCATTTAAGTACTAACTATTGACTATTTCTGTAATGAAAAAGTACAGAGAGTTCCATTTTTTATCCTTTTATTGCAAACTGCCACAACATGGTCAAAAAATTCTCTCTGTGGTGGCAGGATATCTGCCAGTGAGTCTGTTGAAAGGTCCACACCAAAGCCACCATCGTGGGCCAACTCTGACCACAGCTGAGTGGTGTGAAGAAGGCAGCAGGCTGGGGAGGGAGGCAGCGTGAGGTGTGAATGGAAAAATCCAACTTCTCTCCCTTCCAAAGAGGATGAGCAAAACCAAAATGGGGAAGGTTTCCCTGGTGAGTTTTAAAAGATAACTTTCAGGTTTTTTTACAATGAATATATATTTATTAGGCTTTAGCCTTTTTATCTTTTTAACATATTTCTTTCTGTGCAATAAATGCCTTTAAAAGCTCATGTATGTTTATTAATAATTACTTTTCTTTATTTTTTTTTTTAATGTGAGGGGTTTAATTAGTTACCAAATACTGTACTGTACCCTCTTGGAGAATCTGTGTCTCGTGACCCACAGGACCAGGCACAAGGACTTGAACTTGGTAAGTATTCAGTAAGATATGGTTGAATGCCTTACAATCATGGCACAAAATAATATCTAATAAATCCCTGTGATCTGGGGTCAAAAAGTACTACGAGGAGCAGAATATTGTTACAGCTAAATTTCCTTTTTAAAGCTAATACCCTTGGTTAGTCTAAATATGTCTTCATTTTGTAATGGAAATAACAGTCATCATAAGTCTGAATCAACCTGACAGTAAATGATTGGTTAAATAACCTCAAAGGGAAATGTAGGGGGGAAAAAAAGATCATGATAAGCTGGGGAACACTTTTGGAGATCATGGGGACCTAAGACATCTCTGGAGCCCTGGTGGCACTCAGCTGCTGACAAAGAACTTGGCCGTTAACCAAAACGTCAGCAGTTTGAATCCACCAGCTGCTCCTTGGAAACGCTATGGAGAGGTTCTACTCTGTCCCATAGGATGGCTATGAGTCTGACTCCACAGCAATGGGTTTTTTAAAGACATCTCTACTCCCTACCAGCTTTAACTTGATAGAGAACAGACACAAGAAATTGATAGTCAGATTGAAATTAAAAATAAAATAAAATAATCAAAAAGAAAATCCAAACAAATGAAGTCAGTGTTGTTAATGGGGAAACACTGAATGATGTCTAGGAATCTTAGGTAAGTATAAATTGAAACTATATATTGGGTTAAGGTCCAGACGAATGACTTCTAATCTCCCATCCCACATGGAGAAGCTGGTGCTACTGAGCTGATTGTAGAGATGGGGGATTCAGGCTTGCTTCTTATGCCAGGCCAGCAACAGAAAGAAGAGTGTGAGAATTTGGTCACAGGATCACATTATGAATACCATGGGCTCTAGGCACTTGCACCTTCCTAGGTCCCTTCCAAAAAATTGTATTTTATGACTGCAATTGGTATGAAGATTAACATCTTAATAGTATATACTAAAGCATTTTCTTTGACCTAAGAGTTCATGTCTTCTTATTTTAAAAGCAATTAAAACATTTTTGTGGGTCCCAAAAAGTATTTACAGCCCCAAGCATTTTGAGCGCCCTATGCCTAACGGCTAACAGAACCCTGCTAGACCAAACCAGACCCACCTCTGGATGGTAGGCTTTGGACTCCTAATCACCCCAGGGGTGTGATTTACATGGTCTCTCCTATCCTCATCTACCGCAGGCAAGCCCTCAATGGATTCCGGCTAACAGAAAAGGCACAGGTGTAGCTTATTTCCTGCTTTTGAGGCAAAGTAGCCCCGCCCACTAGTAAATGAGGCCCAGTCTACTCTACCCAATCCTGTACTCCACCCAGTTCCGTTAGAATAGGAGCGAAGTTCCCCTATAAAAACTCAGTCGCTTCAATTCACCTCCATTTCCAACGGCTTCATCCATCCTCACTCCCACATAAAACTCAAGTAAAGAGGTAGCAAAGGCGGCCTGCTCAGATATGATGGTTTCAGTGTCAGTGAGACAGAAACAGGGAAAGTGGGAAGGGCAGGAGTTAGAGTGCGTTTCTCTTGCGATCCTTCAAGAAAGGGTCCAGGCTGAGGGGTGGGAAGGGAAAGGGAAGAAGAGTCACATTTATGAAGCGTGTTTAATCTGATCCATGCAATTTGCTACACATTTTACATTCATTAACCAAAAACCAAACCAAGTCGATTCCGGTTCTTAGCGACCCTATAGGACTGAGTAGAACCGCCCCATGGGGTTTCCAAAGAACGGCTGGCGGATTCCAACTGCCGACCTTTTGGTTAGCGGCCGAGCTCTTAACCACTGGGCCACCAGGGCTCCATTTACATTCATTACTGTGTTTAATTCTAAGAACAACACTCTCTGCAAAGTATTGTCATTGCTTCTTTTACAGATGAGGAAAGAGGGCTGTACAGTAGCAGAGTCCAGATTTGAGGTTAGGCTTTCCTAGCTCTCACGCCTAAATGTGGGATGCTACTCTGTTCGGATTTAGTTTCCAGCTCAGTTCAAGAAAAGTTGTAATAGGGGACAGAAGCGTGGCAAGGAGACAGGGAAATAAAAAAAACAATTAAATCCCATGTAGAAGAGATTTGTCTCTGCAGAATGACTATTAGAAAATTTAACTATCGCTCTGTCTCAGGGTTCATTTTACCCACAATCCACCAAAAGCACGTCTCTGACATGTTATTGTTATGGAGTGGAAATTCAGTATTATCCCTCAATCTGGTGATAATCACCACTTTTTCTGCACTAAATAGCTGGATTAAGGAAAAGCCCCAGTTTTCCACCACTAGACCAAATCCTCTTTAAATTTTGTTTTTTATTTAAATGACTGCCTTTACTTCCAAAAATCTGCTCTATTGTTAACATAGCTTTACAGCGACAAACACTTGAACATACTGCCTGGCTTTGTGAATACAG
The DNA here is from genome assembly GCA_030035585.1 of Dugong dugon. NCBI lineage: Eukaryota > Metazoa > Chordata > Mammalia > Sirenia > Dugongidae > Dugong > Dugong dugon. The sequence goes on from CM057460.1 coordinate 72,529,487, forward strand.
TTAAGGACTACTGAGTGCATCACTGCCTTTGGCAAAAACCGCCTGACAAGCCCTCTTTTCGCCAAGCTTCTATTTGTCTGTTATTTAGACCTCAGAAAAGAAAGTGCTAGACAGGCTTCCCTGGATACCATGATTAATTGGTTACTAAGCACAAAGTTACTGTGTGTAATTTGGTCAATTTTTCATTATTTGATTTTCTTTGTAAATGGCTTTTCTACTCTTAATCTCTTTCAAGCTCTTTTTGTTGCTTTGTAAAAATGCAAGTTCGGTGAGTGACCCTTGTGTAAGATGCAGGTTGTGGATGCCCTTCCTTTATTATAAAATACAATATACCTGCTCTGCTCTGAGGAGTGAAATCACCCTTAAGAACTTTGCAAGAACTTTCATTTTCCTTAGCAGTGAGGCACTTGGTGGTATGCAGATACATGCAAACACAGGTCTCAACAGGAGAGAATCACTCATTAACCTGTGAAATAGCCTGAGGGTGTGAAAAATACCACACAGAAGGGAGAGGATTGTCCCAGCTTCATACAAGTGAGTTCTCTTCATTCTGACCTTCAGGGACCATCATCCGGTGCGCTGCACACCTCCTCTCCCCCTTGGATTTCTAACCTCAATCCCCACTGCTTCCCAAGTCAGGCAGAGCTCATTACACACTACACAGAGGCTTCTGTAGTCTTCCTACACCCCCCCCCCCCCAAAGACATTAGGCTTCCTCTTTCCCCACTATTGCTGGGATGCTTTTAATTTATCAGCCCAATTTGGTTGTATCTGTCTTAGATAGACATATTTCTGAAAGTATGGTTATCTGCCACCAGTGAATTGTGGTGCTTTAGATCATTTTGGCTCAAACAGGTTTTCTTCAGCATGATTAATTGACAGATTTAACCTTTCCTTTAAAATAGTCGTTAAGAACGTAATATAATGTAATGTAGTTTATATGATACATAAATATTTACTAATCGTCAGTTGCTGTGTTTTTAAAAGATAGAATTTATTTTAAAGTCTGATTCCAAGTGATATAAATGTGATGAGGTATTCACTTAAAATCCAGAAGTACTCTCAAAATAGTTAGCTGAATCTAACTTTGATTTTCATCTGTTGACTAGCCCTCTTGTCTGGGCATTCTTGGGACTTCAGGCCAGGCTGGACCCAGAACTGACTGCCTGAGACTCCATGGCCAGATATTTCATTATAATTATAGTCATATTTATAGATAAAGAATTTGGAAACAGGACTAGTGGATATATGTACTTAGCCATAATTTTTCATCCTATTTAAAGAGTGGATATATACTTGGCCAGAAATTTTCATCCTATTTAAAGAAGTAACTAAACTTATTTTGGTCCGACATTTTAACATTTCCTGACCCCTCTCCGAATTCCCATACAATATATGGTGGAATCTCTTTTAATCAAAATGAATTAAGATTGTGCCCTGAGAATTTCATGAATTCTCACTTAAGGTCATTAACAATCCATTTCATGTCTCTAAATTTCAGGGTGTTTTTACCCATGATGACTCGAATGTCTTTATAAAAGTACACTAGATTAAAGGATAAATTATGAACCCTTTCAAAAGGTTGGTTGGAGACACTTGATCAGCAGAAAGTGGAGTTTGCATACTGTATTTGTACCACCTAGCTCACTTTATCAAGTACACTTTCTTCCTCTTCATACTACCCTCCTCACCTTATCCCCCTCAGGCTTCCCAGTTTACCTGGGAAGAAGGATATGCTGTTCAAGTTTTTTGGTCTGGAAACCACTTGGTCCTAACACCCTAGTGGATAACATACTTCAATCAATCCCTTCAATCTCCTTTTCTTTCATTTTTCTTTTAGGAATGAATGTCTAATCAAGTAATCATTATTGCAGGTATGTAGAGTTCTTGCAAGTGTTCTGTGTTTTGAATATAAATGAACATTTAAGAGAAAATATGCTTAAAAAATCAGGACAACCTGAAAGACCTAAAAGAAACCACCTGTGATATCTAGATCTTAATTTCAGAACCTTGAAACTAAGAAAAGAGAGTTAATTGCCTGTAGAAAATGAAAGATTGAATTTTCCCAGAGACTACGATTGTTACGACAAGCAGATCCTGTGGAAAAGGAAGGGAGAGGAAGGCACTTTTAAGATGTCTCCTGATTTTCATTGAGACCTAATCTTTTTGTTTCTTTAAGCCTGGACATGTGAGCTTATGACTACACCCTCTCCTCACTTATTGACATGATTACCTTCCAAAGACCAGGTTGTTATGCAAAACCAGTGCTATGCGAAAATGGAGGATGACCACATCAGATCACAAAAATAGATGATGCCTACATCATTACATAACTTCCAAATTATATCTTTACATAACTGCCAAATTATATCTTTACATAACTGCCAAACCATTGAGAATCATGGCTCAGCCAAGCTGACATATAACCTTAACTGTTATAACCAGCGTTACTCTCGCCTCATACCTCGGCGTTCCTTACTGCCAGATGTACGTTGTTAATGCACAAAATAGTCAGATAGTAGATTTCTTACTATTGTCCTAAATGTCGGATAATGAGATAGTCCATAAGTGAGGAGAAGGTGTATTCATAGCTAAATTAATACCTATTTAAACACTTTAAGTTGACTGTCTTCAGAAATTGTTTACCCTAAATTAACTTGTTTACATGTGTTGTCATTATTTCATTGTGTGTTTAGTGAATTTTTTTTTTTTTTACTAAGGTTTTGTTTTTTTTTTAAATGAAGATATTTAAAGTAAAAGGCTTGAGCCTCTTTAAAAAAGGACAGTGTGAGGGTTTCCTTTACTAGGATACAAGTGGTGGTGTGAAAGTAAATTCAGCTTCTCTCGTGGAGCCCTGGGGATGCAATGGCTGCAAAAGGAAAGGTTGGCAGTTCAAACCTACCCAGCAGCTCCACGTGTGAAAGAACTGGCGATCTTCTTCCATTAAGATTATAGCCTAGAAAACTCTATGGGGCAGTTCTACTCTGTCACGTGGGGTCGCTATAAGTTGTAATTGATTTGATGGCACCTTACAACAACATCAGTGTCAAAATTTGGGAGAATTTTTGCTCTATGAGCACCGTGAGAGAATGGCACCGCATCCGTGTTCTACTCTCCCCAGAGAGGGTTAAAGTACCGTTTACAAGAATCAAACTAATAAAAACAGGATTTTGGTGTTGCTGGAATATGTAGAAAAAAGGTGGAGTCTAAAATAATACTTCTCCCGCCAAGACAGTATTGAGGAAAGTCGTTATTTTCCATCTACTTTCTTCTTATTCCCAGTTTGAAGTGAAAGCAATGTTTTAACATTTTTTCTTCACTGGAAAGGAAATATGTTTCAGAAAATCTCTTCTAGAAAACAAAGCAGTTAACAACTACCTGGCTGTGAGAATCTGGCCCAGCTCTACCTAAAGCAACAACTTCATTACTATGCATCAAGATGTGCGTGAGAATCAGCTGCTCTAATCACCCACTCGACATTTTAATAAATAAATCAAACCAAGCCATTGTAAAATATCAATTGTAATTACAAACATAGGAAATCTTATGAGATGCAAAGCAAAAAAACCCACTGCGGTCGAGTGGATTCTGACTCATAGCGACCCTATAGAACAGGTTAGAACCACCCCCATAGAATTTCCAAGGAATGCCTGGTGGATGTGAACTTTTGACCCTTTGGTTAGCAGCTGCAGCTCTTAACCACTGCTCCACGAGGGTTTCCTGTGAGATGCAAGTGGGAGTTAAATGGTTCGACAAAGCAAGGCCTGAACAGTTGGTGAGCTTTGCAATTGAGAGACCTTGGAAATATTAAATCTACCAAAAGACCATCACCATGTTTCAAAGGCTTGATGTTTTTTAAAATGCCTTGATTTCCCTAGGTAGAAATACAAAGAAATTTGAATTTATTCTTATGCAAGCAGTGTGTGCAGGCTAGCATCTAATATTACGGCAACTTGAAGAACTTTTTTGAGCAGAAAACATAGTATTCTATTTAAAAGCTTGGAATATTTAAATTTTAATTTAAACAGATATGTGAATGTTATTATGTATATGTTAATGTATGTTGCACGAGAAATTACAAATTGCTGGTTGTTTCAATTCAATTAATTATTTGCCCAGTGGCTATTATATGCCTAGTACCAAGGTATGAAATATTAGAAAAAATTAATATTATATAGATTGTCCTATCTGTACTTCCTGAGGCAGTAAGATTTTGGAACTAATTAGTTGTGGAAATAATTAGTTTTTAAAAAGCACTAGATACTATGTAAGAGACCCTGGAGCACAGTAGTTAAGCACTTACTTGGCTGCTAATGGAAAGATCAGTGGTTTGAACCCACCGTGCTTGGAAACCTATGAGACAGTTCTACTTTGTCCTAAAAAGTTGCTGTGAGTCAGATTTGACTCGATGGCAATGGGTTAGATACCGTGCAGAGTCCCTGGGTGGTCCAAATGGTTAACACACTTGGCTACTAACCAAAAGATTAGAGATTCTAGTCCACAAGAGGTGCCTAGGAAGAAAGGACTGGCTATCTACTTCCAAAAAAGCAGCCATTGAAAATCCTTTGGAGCACAGTTCTACTCTGACACACGTGGGGTCACCATGAGTTGGAATCGACTCAATGGCAACTTGTGGTTTAGATAGCTTGTATGAAAGTCCCAAATGGATTTTGATCAACTCCTAAAATGTGATACCGACTAAGCAATAGAAATAATTGGGAACAGGGAAGTTTTTGTTGTCAGAAAATATTGTGTTGTTGTCAGGTGCTGTTGAGTCAGCTCCAACTCACAGTGACATTACGTATAACAGAATGAAACGTTGCACAGTCCTGTGCCATCCTCACAATCTTTGCTATGTTTGTGCCCATTGTTGCAGCCACTGTGTCAATCCATCTCATCGAGAGTCTTCCTCTTTTTCGATGACTGCCTACTTTACGAAGCATAATGTCCTTCTCCAGGGATTGGTCCCCCCGACAACATGTCCAAAGTATGTGAGACAAAGTGTCACCATCCTCACTTCTAAGAAGCATTCTGAACCGTGTTTAAGGCCAAATCTAGACACAGTTTACTAATGTGCTGATCACAGATGAACAAGCAGTTAATGATCTTTAATCATTATATACATATGTTTATACATATTTTGCATATCTATACACATATATATAAATTTGTACACTATTTAATGTTATATTTCCACAAACACATATAGGCTTAAAATATACAATTTTAGGTGGTAAAATAAGAGTTCTGAAAATCTCAGGTATGATAGTCTTGGGTGAGTTAACCAGAAAAAGATTAACAGCTGCTCTCCATACATCATGCTATACATCATATTATACATCATTCACTATTCTATGACTACCTAGTATGTTCCAGAAACTGTTCTAGGTGCTAGGATACAAGAGGGAACAAAACAGAGTCCCTGCTCTCAGAGAGCTTTCATGCTATTGAATTTCTGCAATTGTGACTAATTTGCTCAGCCCTTAGTTTGTATTTTTGCTTTCATGTTGAAACTCCTAGCTTTCCTGGTTTTTATTAAGACCAGAAGCAAAAGTATCAAAATTGAGCTATTCTTGTTGCTATTTAGCACTGAGTAGAACCAAGACTCTCTGCAAAGGAATGTGCTGCAATCTGTCCTTGAGAGGTTTCCAAGCTGAAGATGCTTCTATAAGCACCTCCCATGAGGCCAGGAGACTCATATGCTTACTGGGATTTGTGGGGAAGAAAGACAGTCCCCTGTCTTTGGTCAGAGAACAGCTATCATAATCCTGAGTGACACAGGATTGACCTGAAAGTCAACAACATTCATCTTACAAAATATCAATAACCCCTGCTCATCACCCTCCCAAAGAATTTACTGGTCTATTTTGGCCATTCTCTGCCACATTCCATTCCAGAACCCCAGCTAAAATGTTCTCAAGGGCCGACCAGAAAGTCCTCCACCTTTCTCTCAGCTGGTACAACTTGACCGCTGCTTGACATCAAGGTCAACTGGAGACTGGGAACAGTTATGCAACTGCCTTGTAAATTGAATTAGAGCTGTACATGAGCCCAGACCAAATAACCAGAGCAGCTCCAGTCAAGAGCAGCAATGTGTCCCTGGGAGACAGCATTGGAGGAGTCACTTACTGGTGAAAGGAAATACTGTATCACAGGTGAAAACCCCACTTCTCCACAGTCTCTCCAAAGTCTGAGCAGGCTGCTACCCTGTCACGCGGAGAGCAAGAAAGAGAGAAGCATTGCATGCAGGGGAAGATGGTGTGCACGTGGCAGGTGGGCACTTAAGAAACATATGGTACACATAAACAGAATGAAAAAAGTGTTTTTTGTTTTTTGGTTTTTTTTAATATCAGAACAGACACTACCCATAGAGTAGAAATAAGAAGACTTACTCATGAGGAAGGAAAAAAGCCGTTGGCAGTCATCTGTGAATTGGAGGAGGGGCAAGAAAGCTTACTGCAAGAATCATCTTTTTCCACTATTGGCTGGTTGTTCTAGAGAGGATACAAGCACACAGATCTTAAAGGCCAGGGCTGAGAAGCCTTGAAGCCTCTGATGACCCAGGATATCTTCCACCGAAGTAAAATGTCTGCCTCAGTTTCTTAGAAATACCACAAGTGGGTGGCTTTAATGAACAGAAATTTATTTTCTCACAGTTTAGGAGGCTAGAAGGCCAAATTCAGGGCACTGGCTCTAGGGCAAGGCTCTGCCTGTCTGCTCTAGGGGAAAATCCTTGTCTCAGCTTCTGTATCATTCTTCTTGATGTTCCTTGGAGCTCTCCACATGGCATCTATCTTTCCTCCATTTTTGCTTACTTGCTTCTGGGCCTAATTTGCTCTAAATATCTCAAAAGTCATTAGGTTTAACCCTACACTGATATGGTCTCATTAACATAACAAAGAAAACCGTATTCCCAAATAGGATTACATCCATAGGCATATGGATTAGGATTTACAATACAGATTTTGGGGGGACACAATTCACTCCATAACAATGTCATACTAGATAGAGGGAAACATAGTCCATGTGTTTTCTTCATAGGCAAATCAATACAGAGATAACTTAGGAAAAGAGAAAAGTCTCTGAGACCATGTCATGACTTTGATCTATGCTAATATAACCCATCTTTAGAAGCAGATGAGGAGAAGCAGATTAAGGTAATGAGTGGAAGCCTGGGTTCTGTAGTCACACTGGCTGGGACTAAACCATAGTTCCATCTCTTACTAAGTGCTTGACTTAGGGTCAGGTCCTTAACCTAGAAAGTTCCAGCATCCTCAACTGTAAAGGGTTGGGGGGGAGGGGATTGCAGTACCTACCTCAAAGGTAGTTTTACAATTGGTAGCATGATGCCTTGCAAATACTAAGAATGTAACTAGGGGATATTGAATGATCTAAGTGGTTTACATGTATTAGCCTATTTAATTTTCAAATAATCCTACGAAAAATCCAGAGAGGCTTAGTAAATTGATGAAGGTTACTCAACTAGTAAGTCAAAGAACCAGGATTTGAAATGAGACTGTCTGGCACTAGCACCCATTCTCTTACACTATGCCAGGTTATCTCCAGTGTGCACCAATGAAGAGGCAGAGTAGGCAAGGTGTGAACCGATTAAGAGAAGTGCCTGGATAAGTCTACTGCCTGTACCTCTATGAGCCAGAAGTGTGGAGAATCAATTATGATGGCCATCGAAATGAGTGAGCGCTATGTGGGCCGACCTCCTTTACTGGTTTATTTTTTTTGCCCAGGTCCCTTAAATGCTCATGACACTCATATCGTTCCATTCTCAGCTCCTTTTCTGTATCTTCAAGCTTTGCCTAAGGGAGTTCACACATACCTGTGGCTTCAAATACAATCTCTAAGCCAGTGAGCATTAAATTTAGATTTCAAAATATTTCCAACTCCTTACTAATATCTAACTCTTCATCTTTTCACCTCAAATTCTCGTCTTGTACTCTTTTTTTCTAACACTGGTCTGGATATCTGTAAAAACAGTGTGGTGGCAGTGTCTGATCTTCTCCAATCCCACAGGAGGGAAGAAGAATCAAGATCAACAGCACAAGGCTTACTTCCACTAGGTGGAGGCCAGACAAGCTCCCTCTCTCCACCATCTTTACTAATTCTGACACCAACCGTCCCTCACACAGCACTCTCTACTTCTTTGCTGGGTTCTATAATTCCTTGCAATGGCCATACAGAACTCACAGACCATACTTATGACTGCGGGATTTATTAAGGAAGTAGCAGTCACAATTTAAGCTCAGGAACACTCAGGATACAGTTCTTCCATCAAGACAGCCTCTTCCCAATCGTGCTCACCGGCATGCCTCTCCCTGGCCCTAGGCCTCTCCCCAAACGCACTCAGTTTCTTTCTCCATGGGCCGGGAAGTCAACCGCGCTGTCTCCTGCTGCTGGGTCTCTGCTGCTGGGTCTCTTCTGCCACCGCTTCTCACCATCTTCAGGGTTATAGCTTGCTCTCTCTCTCAATCTCCTGCTTCCAGGAGCTTCTTAGCACAGGGATCCCGAGTCCAAAGGACATGATCTCCACTCCTGGCTGTTCTTCCTTGGTGGTGGTAGGATCCTGCTCTGAAACTGGCTCTCTTTGAAGGCAAAACTGACCAATCCCCTTGGTGGGCCACAATTACTCTATCAAACAGTCCCACCCAATTACCTGGGTGAGAGTTATAAGACCTTGGCTAAAAAGGCCACACAAAAAGCAATCCATTACACCACAGTATATTTGGAATCACATGGCAGAGTCTAATTCCTGCCAGGAATACATGAGCATTGCCATTTTTTCAGATCCTCACCAGTCCTGAATTTTTTTAGCCGATGTAGTAGATGGGAAATGGTTTGTCACTGATTTAATTTGCATATTTCTGACTGTTAGTGAGCTCTGGACAGGTCTGTCAGTATTTGGATTTCCTCTTTTGTGAATTACTTCTTTAGAATCCCTACTCTTTATAACTATTGAGTTTTTGTCTTTTCTTATCAATTTTAGGGGGCTTTTTTTTGGTACACTAGGAAACTAGGGGTATTGTTATGGATTGAATTGTGTCCACCAAAAATATATGTTGTGAATTCTAACCTCTATGCCTGTGGTTAGGGACCCCTGGTGGTGTAGCGGTTAAACACTAGGCCACCAACCGAAAGGTCAGTAGTTGGAACCCACCAGCTACTCTGTGGGAGAAAGATATGACTGTCTGCTTCTGTAAAGATTACAGCCTTGAAAACCCAATGGAGCAGTTACAGTCTGTCCTATACGGTTGCTATGAGTCGGAATCGACTCGATGGCAATGGGTTTTGGTTGATGTTTGTAGTTGTAATCCCATTTTGGGAATGGGTTGTCTTTGTTATGAGATGCAAGTGAGTGTTAAATGGTTCGGCAAAGCAAGGCCTGAGCAGTTGGTGAGCTTTGGAATTGAGAGACCTTGGAAATATTAAATCTACAAAAAGACCATCACCATTTGTTTCAAAGGGTGACATTTTTTTAAATGCCTTGAATACCCTAGTTTAGAAATATAAATAAATTTGAATTTTTTCTTATGCAAACAGTGTGTGGAGGCTAGCATCTAATATTATGGCAGCTTGAAAAACTTTTTTGAGCAAAAAACATGGTATGGACTGGTCTGGATATCTTTGGAAAAAATTGTATTAATGAGGGAGGATTAATGTAGGATGTATCTTGAGTCAATCTCTTTTGAGATATAAAAGAGATTTAAAAAGTAGGCCAGAAAAGCAGAGGTGGAGGAAGAGAGATAACAAGCCACATGAAGATCGCTCAGGAGCAGAAGCTCAAAGAGACAAGGACCTTCCTCCAGAGCTGACAGAGAGAGACAGCCTTCTCCTAGAGGTGGCACCCTGAATGCAGACTTCTATCCTCCTAAACTGTGAGAAAAAAAATTCTGTTTGTTAAAGCTACCCATTTGTTGTACTTCTGTTATAGCAGCACTAGATAACTAAGATAAATATTATTTCACAAATACTTTTGTATATTATGGATCTTAAGATAATAGTGTGGAGGCCTGGTGGTGCAGTTGTTAAGAGCTACAGCTGCACACCAAAAGGTCAGCAGTTTGAATCCACCAACCACTCCTTGGAAACCTTACGGGGCGGTTCTACTCTGTCCTATAGGGTCGCTATGGGTCAGAATTGACTCAAAGGTGATGGGTTAATAGTGTAACAAATATATTTGCCAATACATTTTTTAATTTGTTTATATCTTTTCATATGACTTTTTTTTTAATTGTTGTCTTAGTTATATAGTGCTGCTATAACAGAAATATCACAAGTGGATGGCTTTAGCAAAGAGAAGTTTACTCTCTCACAATCCAGTAGGCTAGAAGTCCAAATTCAGGGTGCCGCCAAGGGGTGGGCTTTCTCTGTCGGCTCTGGAGGAAGGTCCCTGTCATCAATCTTCCCTTGGTCTGGGAGAATCTCAGTGCAGTAACCTCAGGTCCAAAGGACGTACTCTGCTCCCAGCACTGCCTTCTTGGTGTTATGAGGTCCCCCTGTCTCTGCTCGCTTCTCTCTTTTATATCATGAAACAGATTGGCTTAAGACACCGTCTAATCTTGTAGACCTTATCAATATAAATGCTGCTAATCCATCTTATTACATCAGTGTTAGGATTTACAACACACAGGGAAATTACTTCAAATGACAAAATGATAGACAATCATACAATACTGGGAATCATGACCTAGACAAGTTGACAGATATTTTTGAGGGACACAGTTCAATCCATGACAATTGTGCTTTAAGTGAATGTTTACAGTTCAAGTTAATTTCTTATATAAAAATATATACACACATTGTTATGTGACCCTAGTTGCTCTCCCTATAATGTGACAGCACACTGTTCCTTTCCATCCCAGATTTCTCGTGTCCAGTCAACTAGCTCCTGTCCCTTTTTGCCCCCTCATCTCGCCTCCGGACAGGAGCTGTCCATTTAGTCTCATGTATCTACTTGAGCTAAGTACTCTCTGCACCAGTATCATTTTATGTCTTATAGTCCAGTCTAATCTATGTTGGAAGAGTTGGCTTTGGGAATGGTTTCAGTTCTGGGCTAACAGAGAGTCTGGGAGCCGTGTCTTCCAGGGTCCCTCTAGTCTCAGTCAGACCATTAAGTCTGGTCTTTTTACTAGAATTTGAGTTCTGCACCCCACTTTTCTCCTGCTCTGTCAGGGACTGTCTGTTGAATTCCCTGTCAGGGTGCTCATTGGTGGTAGCCGGACACCATCTAGTTCTTCTGGTCTCAGGCTGATGTCTCTGGTTAATGCAGCCCTTTCTGTCTCTTGGGCTAATATTTTTCTTGTGTCTCTGGTGTTCTTCATTTTCCTTTGCTCCAGGTGGGTTGGGACCAACTGATGCATCTTAGATGAATGCTCGCTAGCTTTTAAGATCCCAGACACCACTCACCAAAATGGGATGCAGAACATTTTCTTAATAAACTTTGTTATGCCAAGTGACCTGGATGTCCCCTGAAATCATGGTCCCCAGGCCCCTGCCCCTGCTACTGTGTCCCCTGAAGTGTTTAGTTGTATTCAGGAAACTTTTTTGCTTTTGGTTTAGTCCAGTTGTGCTGACTCCTCCTGTATTATGTGTTGTCCTTCCCTTCCCCTAAGAATAATTCTTGTCTACTATCTAGTTAGTGACTACCCCTCTCCCTCCCTCCCCACCCTTGTAGCCATCAAAGAATGTTTTCTTGAGTTCTTATAATAGTGGTCTCATCAATATTTGTCCTTTTGTGACTGACTAATTTCACTCAGCATAATGCCTTCCAGATTCATCCATGTTATGAGATGTTTCACAGATTCATCATTGTTCTTTATTGTTCTGTAGTATTCCATTTATGTGAATACACCATAATTTGTTTATCCATTCATCAGTTGATGGGCACCTAGGTTGTTTCCATCTTTTTGCTATTGTGAACAGTCCTGCAATGAACATGGGTGTGCATATATCTATTTGTGTGACGGCTCTTACTTCTCTAGGATATATTCCAAGGAGCGGGATAGCTGGATTGTATGGTACTTCTATTTCTAGCTTTTTAAGGAAGCACCAAATCAATTTCCAAAGTGGTTGTACCATTTTGCATTCCCACCAACAGTGTATAAGTGTTCTAGTCTCTTGACAACCTCTCCACCATTTATTATTTTGTGTTTTTTGGATTAATGCTAGCCTTACTGGGGTGAGATGATACCTCACTGTAGTTTTGATTTGCATTTCCCTAAAGGCTAATGATCATGAGCATTTCCTTGTGTATCTGTTAGCTGCCTCAGTGTCTTCTTTGGTGAAGTGCCTGTTCATATCCTTTGCCCATTTTTTAATTGGGTTATTTGTCTTTTTGTTGTTGAGGTTTTACAGTATCTTATAGATTTTAGAGATTAGATACTGAACGGAAATGTTGTAGCCAAAAATTTTTTCCCAGTCTGTAGGTTGTCTTTTTACTCTTCTGGTGAAGTCTTTTGATGAGTATAAGTGTTTGATTTTTAGGAGGTCCCAGTTATCTAGTTTCTCTTCTGGTATTTGTGCATTGTTACTTATGGTTTGTATTCTGTTTATGCCATGTATTATGGCTTCTAGCATTGTCCCTATTTTTTCTTCCATGATCTTTATCATTTTAAATTTTATATTTAGGTCTTTGATCTATTTTGAGTTAGTTTTTGAGCATGGTGTGAGGTATGGGTCTTGTTTCATTTTTTTGCAGACGGATATCCAGTTATGCCAGCACCATTTGTTAAAGAGACTGTCTTTTCCCCCAATTAATGGACTTTGGGCCTTTGTCAAGTATAAGCTGCTCATAGGTGGATGAATTTACATCTGGATTCTCAATTTTGTTCCTTTGGTCTATGTATCTGTTGCTGTATCAGTACCAGGCTGTTTTGACTACCGTGGTAGTATAAATAGTTTATAAAATCAGGTAGTGTGAGGTATTTCACTTTGTTCTTCTTCCTCAGTAACACTTTACTTATCCAGGGCCTCTTCCATTTCCATATGAAGTTTGTAATTTGTTTCTCCATCTCATGAAAAAATAACATTGGAATTCCTACAACATATTTTTTAACTTTTATGTATTTGAGTAAGTGTTTCTCTTAATCAGTTTTGGAGTTTTGTTATTCAAAAGTTGTTTCCAACCCATAATTGTACAGGCATATTGTTCCAAATTTTCCAAAATATTTTTATTGCTTTTGTTTTAAAATTATTATATAACTCATCAGGATATTATATGTAGTATGTGTAAGCACCTGTTTTGTTTTGTTTTGTCTTCCAGATATTTCAGCACTCATTATTAAATGCACTTTCCTTTTACCATGAATTAAAGTGTTATCTTTGTCATATATAGTTTTAGTCACACAGATGAATATCTCCTTGGATTCTTGGAACTATTTAGAGAGGAGCCTGTGAAAGATTCCACCACTCGTCTGTCAGTTTGCCGTACTGTGGTGGCTTGTGTGTTGCTGTGATGCTGGAAATTATGCCACCGGTATTTCAAATACCAGCAGGTTTGTGCACAATGGACAGGTTTCAGCACTAGGAAGAAGTCCCTGGCAGTCTACTTCTAAAAAAAAAATGACCAGCGAAAGCCTTATGAATAGCAGGAAACTTGTCTGCTATAGTGCCAGAAGATAAGCCCCTCAGGTTGGAAGACACTCAAAATAGAACTAGGGAAGAGCTGCCTCCTCAAAGTAAAGTTGATCTTAATGACGTGGATGGAGTACTTCTTCCGGGACCTTCATTTGCTAATGTGGTACACTCAAAATGAGAAAAAACAGCTGCAGACATCTATTAGTAAACGGAAAGTGGAATGTGCGAAGTATGACTCTAGGAAAATTGTAAGTTGTCAAAAATGAAATGGAACCTATAAAGATCAATATCCTAGGCATTAGTGGGCTGAAATGGACTGGTATTGGCCATTTTGAATCATATAGTCAGATGGTCTACTATGCCAGGGATGACAAATTGAAGAGCAATGGCATCACATTCATTGTCAAAAAGAACATTTCAGGATCTATCCAAAGTACCATGCTGTGAGTGATAATACCCATAAGTCTACAAGGAAGATCAGTTGATTTGACTATTATTCAAATTTACACACCAACCACTAAGGTCAAAGATGAAGAAATTGAAGATTTTTACCAAATTCTGTAGACTAAAATTGAAAAAACATGCAATTAAGATGCATTGATAATTACTGGTGATTGGAATACAAAGTTGTAGACAAAGAAGAAGGATTGGTAGTTCGAAAATATGGCCTAGGTGATAGAAACATCAGAGAGTGCATGACAGAATTTTTCAAGACCAAAGACTTGTTCATTGCAAATACCTTTTTTAACAACATAAATGGCAACTCTAAAAGTAGACCTCCCCAGATGGAATAAACACAAATCAAATTTATCACATTTGTGGAAAGAGACAAAGGAGAAGATCAATATTAACAGTCACAACAAGGCCAGTGGCTGACTCTGGAACATAATATCAGCTGCTCATATATGCAAGTTAAAACTGAAACTGAAGTAAATTAGAGCAAGTCCATGACAGCCAAAGTATGACCTTGAGTATATCCCATCTGAATTTAGAGAACATCTCAAGAATAGATTTGATGCGTTGAATACTAGTGACCGAAGACCAGATGAGTCGTGTAATGACATCAAGGATATCATATGTGAAGAAAGCAAAAGGTCATTAAAAAGACAGGGAAGAAAAAAAAAAAGGCCAAAATGGATGTCAGAAGAGACTGAAACTTGCTCTTGAACACAAAGTAGCTAAAGCAAATGGAAGAAATGATGAAGAGCTGAACAGAAGATTTCAAAGGGTAGCTCGAGAAGACAAAGTAAAATATTATAATGAACTGTGAAAAGACCTGAAGTTAGAAAATCAAAAGGGAAGGACATGCTTGGCATTTCTCAAGCTGAAAGAACAAGAAAAAAGTCAAGCCTCAAGTTACAATATTGAAGGATTCTACTGGGAAAATATTGAATGATACGGGAAGCATCAAAAGAAGATGGAAGGAATACACAGTTACTGTACCGAAAAGAATTATTTGATGTTGAATCATTTCAGGAGGTAACACATGATCAAGAACCCATAGTACTGAAGGAAGAAATCCAAATTGCACTGAAAGCATTGGCAAAAAAAAAGACTCCAGGAATTGATGGAATACCAATTGAAATGTCTCCACAAATGGATGAAGTGCTGGAAGTGCTCGCTTGTCTACGCCAAGAAATTTGGAAGACAGCTACCTGGCCAACAGGCTGAAAGAGATCCATATTTGTGCCCATTCCAAAGAAAGGTGAACCAACAGAATGTGGAAATCATCTAACGATATCATTCATATCACACGCAAGTAAAACTTTGCTAAAGATAATTCAAATGCAGTTGTAGCAGTATATCTACAGGGAACTACCAGAAATACAAGCAGATTCAGAGGAGGACGTGGAATGAGGGACAGTATTGCTGATGTCATATGGAACTTGGCTGAAAGCAGGGAATACCAGAAAGATGTTTATATGTGAGAGTTCTGGCAAAATGGTGCTCTAGGCAGAAGCACCACGCTGTCCCTCCACAGCAAAGATCCGAAAAACTAAGCCGCACAGAGATTACAACAATCCTGAAACCATAAAACATCAAATGAAGAGATAAAGAACTCAGCCAAGCACCAATTGGAGTGAGAAAACTGACAGAGACTGGAGAGCGAGGAGAGATTCATGCAGAGGTCCCCCACCAGCTAACGCAAGGCGGATCCACCATCTTGGACTCCTATCGGAGACCAGCAAACATGGGGTATGAGAAAGCAGCCTCATGGAGCTTCCAGTGGGACACAAAACAACCGGTAATTGGAGATATATGCTTTCCCACCACCCCACCCTTCTTCACCCCGATTCAGCCTCCTCTGCTTCCCGTGGCCACAGTCTCTTGACGGGGAAACGGCAGCTGCTTGGATTCCACACACCCAAATGGGTGGCTCTCTGAGTGCCATTTGTTGGCTGCTGGTGTTGCTTTTTTTCCACTTCTTTTTATTTCTTCCTTGCCTCTCCCCACCTCCCACTCCTTTCGCTCAAGTACCTCACTCCGTGAGCGATCTTTGCTTCTTCCTGAGGAGCTGCAGAGTGCTGGCAACTTGGGATATATGCTTTCCCACTCTCTACCCTTCTTCACCCACATTCACCCCCTCTGCTTCCCATGGACACAGTCTCTTGTCCAGAAACACCAGCTCACACTAGCTGGCTCTCTGAGTGCCATTTTTTAGCTGCTAGTGTTTTTTTTTTTTTTTTTTTTTCCTGCTTCTTTTGATTTCTTACTTGCCTCTTGCCACCTCCCCCTCCCTTTGCTCAAGTACCTGGCTTCGTGTGCCATCTTTGCTTCTTCCTGAGGGGCTGCAGACCTCCGTTCAAGTGTGGAGCTCCTTCCCGGTTTGGGCTGCTGCTGTTTGGGATCCCGGGACTTTTCTTCATTTGTTTTGAATTCTTTGTTTGTTTTCCTTTCCTTTTCTTGAGTTGGGAGCCCTTTCTGGCCAGGCTGAGCTGCGTGGCAGGGAGACTCCCCTTCGGCATCCACAGACGTGCAGAGGGAACCCTGAGCGCATTTCTTTTTATGTTTTTTTTTTTTTTCTGCTTCTTTGGGGGACTTTCTTGTTTGTTTGTTTTAAATTTGTTTTGTTTTCTTTTTCCTCTTTTTCCCTTTTTGTCTTTCTTCATTGCTCAGTTTCTCATTTCTCTATATCTTCGTTCTCTTTCTGTTACCTGAATACCTGGCGTCGTATACCTCTACGCCTTCTAGCCAGGCTGTACTGCAACACATGAGAGCAACTTCCCCAGACCTCATAGCTGCACCAGTGGGATCCCTGGGAACTTTGCGGTTCTTTAAGCTTTCTGATTCTTATTTATTCATTCTTTTCTTGTCTTCCTCCTCCCCTTTCTGTTTTTCTCCATTTCATACTCTCTCATCTCTCCACTCCAATGTCAAGCTCCCCTAGCATTTTTTTTGTTTGTTTGTATTTTTGTGGCTCCTGTTCCTCTCTCCTCTCTCCCATATCCATCTTAGCTCCACACATAACAATCTCCCTGCTGCATCCTGCCTACCTGCAACGTGCACTTGACATCACACCACCAAGCAGCACAAGCATGGCCTATTGGAACATGCCCTGCACTGAATACCGACGTGCTCTTGTGGCTGTAGTAAGTGCCACAAACAACACGTCCCAGTAACTCCTCTTTGGCTAAACATGCCCTGCCTTACCATATCTGAGTGACTGACCCTGCCAGTTGAAGAAGGAGGTGAAAAGTATTGTGCCCACAGACAAGCAAAAAACAAAGAACACACAGTATGCCTACTCAGACATAGTCAAATTTTTTTTTTAAAAAGGGGATGAAACAAACAAATCTACAATCAATAAATGAGAAAAATAACTACTGAATGCCACGAAGACAGCAGACAATAACAAAACATTTACAAAAACTGGACAGGATGGTTCCAGTAGGCATCCAAAATAAAACACCAGATGACTCTCCTCTGGAAAAAAATGCACTAGAACTACCTGATGGGGAATTCAAATCTCTAGTACTCAGAATTCTCCAAGAACTGAGGCAAAAGGCTGACAAACATGAGGAAAAAATAGACAAATTCATGGAAAATATGGACAAAAAATTGGAAGAATTCAGGAAAATAATGCAGGAACAAAATGCCAAAATAAATTCACAACTAGAAATTATACAAAGACAACAATTAGAAATCCAAAAGATAAACAACAAGATTTCAGAAATGGACGATGTCATAGAAGGGCTGAGAAGCAGATTTGAAACGGTGGAACACAGGATTAGTGGAATTGAAGACAAACACTTGGATACAACTCTGAGGAAAACTCAGAAAAAAGAACAAAGAAAAATGAAGACACCCTGAGAGTTATGTGGGACACAATTAAAAGCAAAAACTTACAAGTGATTGGAATTCCAGAACAGGGGAAGAAAACAGAAAACACAGAGAGGATCATTGAAGAACTGCTGACAGAAAACTTCCCCAATATCATGAAAGATGAAAAGCTGGCCATCCCAGAAGCTCGATGAACCCCATATAGAAGAGACCCCAAGGGAAAATCGCCAAGGCATATCATATTCACACTCGCCAAAACTAAAGACAAACAAAGAATCCTGACAGCAGCTTGTGAAAAACAAGAAGTCACATACAGAGGAGAAACAATAAGACTAAGCTCAGATTATTCAGCAGAAACCATGCAGGCAAGAAGGCAATGGGATGACATATATACAACCTTGAAAGAAAAGAATGAGCCGGCCAGGAAAAATATATCCTGCAAAACTCTCATTCTAATATGATGGTGCAATTAGGACACTTCCAGATAAACAGAAATTAAGGGAATATGTAAAAACCAAACCAAACTTACAAGAATTATTAAAGGGAGTTATTTGATCTGAGAACAAACAACTTCAGCTCACAGGCAGAATCTAGGACACGGGATCGTACAAGCCAGATACCAATCTAGGAAATGAACTCTCAAGGACTATCCAAAACCAAAAGAAATACAACAGGAAATCAGAGCAGTTAATCAGAAAATGACAACAACATCAGAACAATAGAAGAGGGAATAAATGGCATAGGTATAGAACCTTCTAATGGAGAGGAAGGCAAGGCGATACCAAGTAATAATAGACAGCTTCAAACTTAGAAAGATAAGGGTAAATTTCATGGTAACCACAAAGAAAGTTAACATACTCATAAAAAAAAGAGGAAAAACATAAAGTCTCAGCAAAAACAAAACCTACAAAAACAAAAGAGATGAAAAAAAAAAAATCTACAAACAAAAGTAACTCAGCACAGGATAGTAAAAGAACAAAGAAAACGTCAGCACCACAAAAAAAAAGCACTACAAAATGACAGCAACAAACTCACATCCATCAATAATTACACTGAATGTAAATGGACTCAATGCACCCATAAAGAGACCGAGAGTGACAGAATGGATAAGAAAACAGGATCCATCAATATGTTGTCTACAAGAGACACACCTTAGAAACAAAGATGTGAATTTATTAAAAGTCAAAGGTTGGAAAAAAATATAACAAGCTAACAACTACCAAAAAAGAGAAGGAGTGGCAATTCTAATCTCAGATAAAATAGATTTTAAAACAAAATCTACTATAAAAGACAAAGAAGGACACTATATAATGATTAAGGGGACAATCCATCACGAAGACATGACCATAACAAACATCTACGCACCCAATGACAGGGCTCCAAAATACATAAAACAAACTCTAACAACACTGAAAAGAGAAATTGATAGTTCCACAATAATAGTAGGAGACTTCAACACACCACTCTCAGTAAAGGACAAAACAACTAAGAAGAAATTCAGCAAAGATGCAGAAGACCTAAAGGGCACAATCAGCCAACTTGACCTCATAGACATATATAGAACACTCCATCCAACCACTGCAAAGTATACATTCTTTTCCAATGCACATGGAACGTTCTCCAGAATAGACCCCATCTTAGGCCACAGCGCAACCTCAACAAGATCCAAAACGTTGAGATAATTCAAAGTATCTTTTCTGACCACAATGCCATCAAGGTAGAAATTAACAATAGAAAGAGCAAGGAAAAAACTCAACTACATGGAAACTGAATAATACACTGCTTACACATCAGTGGGTAATAGAAGAAATCAGAGATGGAATCAAAAAATTCCTAGAATCCAATGAGAATGAAAACACATCATACCAAAACCTTTGGGACACAGCAAAGGCAGTCCTCAGAAGCCAATTTATAGCAATAGATGCACACATCAAAAAAGAAGAAAGGGACAAAATCAAAACATTAACTACAGAACTCAAACAAATAGAAAGAGAACAGCAAAAAAAGCCCACAACCACTGGAAGAAAGGAAATAGTAAAGATCAGAGCAGAAATAAATGAAATAGAGAACAGAAAAAGAATAGAAAGAATCAACAAAACCAAAAGTTGGTTCTTTGAAAGAATCAACAAAATCGACAAACCACTGGCCAGATTGACAAAAGAAAAACAGGAGAGGACACAAATAACCCAAATAAGAAATGAAATGGGGGACATTACAACAGACCCAACTGAAATAAAAAGGATTATAACAGAATATTATGAAAAACTATACTCCAACAAATTTGAAAACCTAGAGGAAATGGATAAATTTCTAGAAACACACAGCCTACCCAAGCTATAACAAAGTGATGTTGAAAATCTGAACAGACCCATAACAAGGGAAGAGATTGAAAAGGTAATAAAAAAAAACTCCCAACAAAAAAAGCCCTGGCCCAGGTGGCTTCACTGGAGAATTCTACAAAACATTTACAGAAGAGCTTGTACCAGTACTACTCAAGCTATTTCAGAGCATAGAAAAGGAAGCAACACTTCCAAATTCATTCTATGAAGCCAGCATAACACTGACACCAAAACCAGGCAAAGACGTCACAAAAAAAGAAAATTACAGGCCAATATCTCTCATGCAAAAAATTCTCAACAAAATAGAATTCAATAGAATTCAGGATCATGTCAAAAAAATAATACACCACGACCAAGTAGGATTCATACCAGGTATGCAAGGATGGTTCAACATTAGAAAATGAATCAACGTAATCCACCACATAAATAAAAGGAAAGAGAAGAATCACATGATCATCTCAATTGATGCAGAAAAGGCATTTGACAAAGTCCAACACCCATTCCTGATAAAAACTCTCCATAAAATATGTATAGAAGGGAAATTTCTCAACATAACAAAGGGCATCTATGCAAAACCAACGGCCAACATCATTCTTAATGGAGAGAGGCTGAAAACATTCCCCTTGAAAACAGGAACAAGACAAGGATGCCCTTTATCACCACTCGTATTTAACATTGTGCTGGAAGTTCTAGCTAGAGCAATAATGCAAGAAAAAGAAATAAAGGGCATCCAAATTGGTAATGAAGGCGTTAAACTGTCCCTGTTTGCAGATGATATGATACTATACCTAGAAAACCCTAAAGACTCCACGAGATATCTACTGGAACCAATAGAAAGATTCAGCAGCGTAGCACGATACAAGATAAACATACAAAAATCAGTTGGATTCCTATAGACCAATAAGGGGAACGATGGAAAGGAAATCAGGAAAACAATACCATTTATAATAACCCCTACAAAAATAAAATACTTTGGAATAAATCTAACCAGGGATGTAAAAGACCTATACAAAGAAAACTAGAAAACTCTACTGCAAGAAACCCAAAGGGATCTACATAAATGGAAAAACATACCGTGCTCATGGATAGGCAGACTCAACATTGTGAAAATGTCAATTCCACTCAAAGCAATTTACAAATACAATGCAATCCCGATCCAAATACCAACAACATTCTTCAAAGAGTTGGAAAAACTAATCATTAACTTTATGTGGAAAGGGAAGAAGCCCCAAATAAGTAAAGCACTACTGAAGAAGAAGAATAAAGCTGGAGGACTCACACTACCTGACTTCAGAACCTACTATACAGCTACAGTAGTCAAAATAGCCTGGTACTGGTACAATGACAGATCCATTGACCAATGGAACAGAATTGAGAACCCAGATATAAATCCATCCACCTATAGTCACCTGATCTTCGACAAGGGCCCAAAGTCCATCAAATGGGGAAAAGACAGTCTTTTTAACAAATGGTGCTGGCAAAACTGGATAGCCATCTGCAAAAAAATGAAACAGGACCCATACCTCACACCGTATACAAAAACTGCTTCAAAATGGATCAAAGACCTGAATATAAAGCCTAAAATTATAAAGTTCATAGAAGAAAAAATAGGACCAACGCTTCAGGCCTTAATACGTGGCATTAACAGGATACAAACCATAACCATCAACGCACAAAACCCAATAGATAAGTTAGATAACTGGGATCTTCTAAAAATCAAACACCTATGCTCTTCAAAAGACTTCACCAAAAGAGTAAAAAGAGAACCTACAGACTGGGAAAAAGTTTTTGGACAGTACAAGTCAGGCAAAGTTCTCATTTCCATAATCTACAAGAAAATCCAGCTCCTCTACAAGAAGACAAATAATCGTATTAAAAAATGGGCAAAGAAAATGAACAGACACTTCACCAAAGAAGACATTCAAATGACCAACAGACACATGAGGAAATGCTCGTGATCACTAGCCATTAGAGAAATGCAAATTAAAACCACAATGAGATACCATCTCACCCTGGCATTACTGGCACGAATCAAAAACACTGGAAATAACAAATGTTGGAGGGGCTGTGGGGAGATCGGAACACTTATGCACTGCTGGTGGGAATGCAAAATGGTACAACCATTTTGGAAAATGATATGGCGCTTCCTCAGAAAGCTAGAAATAGACATACCATTTGATCCAGCAATCCCACTCCTAGGAATATATCCTAGAGAAATAAGTGTCCTCACTAGAATAAACATATGCACACCTATGTTCATGGCAGCATTGTTCACAATAGCAAAACGATGGAAACAACCTAGATGCCCATCAACAGATGAATGGATAAACCAAATATGGTACATACACACAATGGAGTACTATGCAATGAGAAAGAACAACAATGAATCTGTGAACCATCTCATAACATGGATGAAACTGGAGGACATTTTGCTGAGTGAAATAAGTCAATCAGAAAAGGAGAAATATTGTATGAGACCTCTATGTAAAAACCCATGAAAAAGTTCACACGCAAAATGTAACAATCTTTGTTGGTTACCAGGGATGGGAGGGTTGGGAGGGGGAATATTAAACAGACAATAGATAAGCGGTATCTTGGGTGAAGGGTGAGACAGTACACAATACCGGGGAAACTAGCACAACTTGTACAAGGAAAGGTCATGGAAGCCCCACAGACAAATCCAAACTCCCTGAGGGACTGAATTGCTGGGCAGAGGGCTGTGAGGACCATGGTCTCAGGGAACATCTATCTCAATTGGTATGACACAGCTTATAAAGACAATGGTCTACATTCTACCTTGGTGAGTAGTGTCTGGGGTCTTAAAAGCCTGTGAGCGACCATCTAAGATACTCCACTGGTCTCATCCCTTTGGGAGCAAGGGAGAATGAAGAGAACAGGATACACGGAAAAGATTAGTCCAAAGGACTAATTGTCCACAGCTACCAAGGCCTCCACTGGACTGAGTCCAGTACGGCTAGATGGTGCCTGGCTACCACCACTGACTGTCTGACCAGGATCACAACAGAGGGTTCTGGACAGAGCTGGAGAAGGATGTAGAGCATAATTCTAACCCACAAAAAACGACCAGTTTACTGGCCTAAAGGAGACTGGAGAAACCCCGAGAGTATGGCCCCCAGACACACTTTTAGCTCAGTGGTGAAGTTACCTCCGAGTTTCACTGTTCAGCCTGGGAGTGGATAGACCCGTAAAACCAAATGAGACTAATGAGGTACAGGAGTCCAGTGACAAGGGCCAGAAAGCAAAAGGGGAGAAGGAAGCTGGTGATAGGGAACCCAAGGTTGAGTAAGGATATTGTTGATGTGCTGTGAGATTGTTAACCATTGTCATAGGGCAACATTTGTAGTAACTGTTAAATGAGAAACTATTTTGTTCTGTAAGCCTTCATCTTAAGTGAGAATAACAGCACAATTGGAAGAGCGTAGTCAATGTCACTGAACTGTGCATGTAGAAATTTTTGAAATGGTGTATCTTTGGCTATGTTTATTTTCACCAAGAAAAAAAAAGTTTGAGAAATTAGAGGGTGGATATGTTGTGGGGTTGTTAACCAACATCATAAAACAACATGTGTACTTCTGTTTCATGAGAAACTATTTGTTCTGTAAGCCTTCACCTGAAGTACAATAAAAAAAAAAAAAGATGTTTACCTGTATTTTATTGACTATGCAAATGAATTTGACTGTGTGGATTATAACAAATTATGGATAACATTGCAAAGAACGGGAATTACAGAGCAGTTAATAGTGCTCATGAGGAAACTGTACATAGAACAAGAGGCAGTCATTCCAACAGAACAAGTGGATACTGCATGATTTAAAGTCAGGAAAGGTGTGCGTCAAGGTTGTATCCTTTCACCAGATTTATTCAATCTGTATGCTGAGCAAATAATCCAAAACCTGGAGCATACGAAGAAGAACGTGACATCAGGATTGGAGGAAGACTCATTAACAACCTGTGTTATGCAGATGACACAACCTTCCTCGCCAAAAGTGAAGAGGACTTCAAGCACTTCCTGATGAAGATCAAAGACTACCTCCTCCAGTATGGATTGCACCTCAACATAAAGAAGACAAAAATTCTCACAAGTGGACTAATAAGCAACATCATAATAAACAGAGAAAATATTAAAGTTGTCAAGGATTCATTTTACTTGTATCCACAATTAATGTTCATGGAAGCAGCACTTAAGATATCAAAGGTCATATTGCATTGGGCACATCTGCTGCAAAAGACCTCTTTAAAGTGTAGAAAAGCAAAGATGTCATTTTGAGGTTTAAGGTGTGTCTGACCCAAGCCATGGTCTTTTCAGTCACCTCATATATTCATGAATAAGGAAGACTAAAAGAGAATTGATGTCTTTGCAATATGGTGTTGGTGAAGAATATTGAATATAGCATGGACTGCCAGAAGAATGAACAAATTTGTCTTCGAAGTAGTACATCCAGAATGCTCCAT
This sequence comes from Dugong dugon, assembly GCA_030035585.1. Lineage (NCBI taxonomy): Eukaryota > Metazoa > Chordata > Mammalia > Sirenia > Dugongidae > Dugong > Dugong dugon. The sequence goes on from CM057460.1 coordinate 72,554,167, forward strand.
AGAAGCGAGGATGGTGAGACTTCATCTCATTACTTTGGACATATTATCAGGAGGCACCAGTCCCTGAAGAAGGACCTTGTTCCTGGTAAAGTAGAGGGTGAGCAAAAAAGAGGAAGACTCTTGAGGAGATAGATTGACGCAGTGGCTGCAGCAATGGACTCAAGCATAGCAATGATTGTGAGGATGGTGCAAGACCAGGCAGTGTTTCGTTCTGTTGTACATAGGGTCACTATGAGTCAGAACCAACTCGACGGCACCTAACAACAACAACTATAAATGACATGGAGTTTAGAACTATGCAGAGTTCTCTGGTGGTGCGAAGCATTAACATAGTCAGCTGCTAACTGAAATGTTGGAGTTTCAAGTCCACCCAGATGCGCCTTGGAAGAGAGGCCTGGTGATATACATCAGAAAAATCAACCACTGAAAACCCTAAAGAGTACAATTCTACTCTGACACAACTCAGATAAACTCAGAGGCAACTAGTTTTAGAATCATACGTATATGTATATTAATGTTAATGGGTAGTCATGCTTGAGACAATTTTAAATATATCTGTATCTTAGTGCTTGAACAGGGAATCATTAGTGGATGAAAACTATTAGGCCATCTAGCTCCCCTTTGCCAGAAGAAACAAGTGATTTTCTAATCACTTATTCAGTTTGTTTTATTGAACTTCCTAGAAAGTGATAATGAGAGGAGAAAAGCTGATCTTTAAAAAAAAATAGACCAGAAGCACAGGGACTGAACTCTCAATGTTTTATCTGAGTTATACAGGGATGGCCAGAATGAGCACTGCTTTGCTTCTGATAGATGGCCTGCCACCGCTCCACCACAACTCCTGCACTTGATTTGATGCACTAAGATGGAGCTAACACACCTGACTGGCCGTTTCTGTTGCTTCTGCTTCTAAAATTTCTCTGGGCATTGTTGGCAACACTAGATCTCAATGGGTGTGCTTCTCCTCATAAACAAGCACAGGTACAGAGGATTATTCGATTTTTGAGAGCGGGAGACTGTGCTTAATTCATCTTGGGATCAGGTAATTTTTGCTGAATGAGTGAATTTATTTCACACTCTACCATGTATTTACAAATCCCTTTCATTATGTTTTTTGACTTTCTCCAAAACCTGACGAGATGTGAAGACAGCAAGTATTATTATCCTTATTTGATAGATAAGTAAAGCTTGCCTCAGAGAGGTTAAGAGATGTGCTCAAAATCTCACTACAGGGAAATGGCAGAGCCAGAAGTTAAAGCTATATTTTCTGCCACAGAATTCTCCATTTTTCCATGGAGTTCAGACCCTTGTCAGCCACCCAATGAAAATGACCACCATAATTCATCTTGGAACAATCTGAGTTTCTGGTTGCAAACAACATTCAAAGATATTTAAATTTTATTCTTGACCTTTCATCTTCCTGCTCCGTTCCAAGTCACAACACCGTGTTGAACACTAGACAAGAAATAATAAAAAATATCCAAGAGCTAGAAATGAGGAAATTCAAGCTTTCTTACAGGGCCTTCACAAATGCTGAAAGTAAAGTGTGGGATGTGCCATTGCTCCTAGAGGAGCTTATGGGCTCCTTTTCTCATTATTTGAGACCTAATAAAGTAAACTCCTTCTTTAGCTGTCTCAAATACTGGCCAGATCAATGATGGGCTCTCCAGAGATAAGTAAGAATTTGAGAGAGCCACGCTACTCTCACAGTAAGTTTTCTCATGTGTGAACTCTGACATTGTTGCTATTAGCTTCCCTTGAGTTGGCCCCAACAAAGGAAACACTGTCCAGTCCTTGCCATCCCCAAGATCAGTTGCAGATCTGACTATTGTGACCCATATGGTTTTCATTGGCTGAATTTTGGTAGTTGATCACAAGGTCTTTCTTCCTAGTCTGTCTTAGTCTGGAAGCTCCACTAAAACCTGTTCCTCATCACAGCAACACAAACTTCCATTGACAGATGGGTGGTGGCTGTGCCTGAGGTACATTGTCTGGGAACCAAACCCAGGTTGCCTTCATGGAAGGCAAGAATTCTACCACTGAACCACCACTTCCTCCATCTCCGCTGTTGTCGTTAGTTGCCCTCAAGTCGATTCTGACTCATGGCGACCCCATGTGTGCAGAGTAGAACTGCTCCATAGGGTTTTCAAGGCTGTAATCTTTCAGAAGCAGTTTACCAGGCCTGTCTTTCAAAGCACCTCTGGGTGGTGTTTGAACCACCAACTTTTCAGCTAGTAGTTGAGTGCTTAACAACTTTTGTCACCCAAGGACTCTTTGCCCCCATCTCTGTCCACCCCCAAATTGAACTAAATCAATGAATTAACAATCATTTCTTACATGTCCTTACTGCCTCCCCTCTGCCCTTAGTTTGGTCTTTTTCCCACTCTGGATGCTTACTGGGGTTAAACAGACAAACTTCTATAAGCTGTAGGACCTCCCTTCCTTGGCTTGTCTAGACCCTAAAGATTTCAACCCTGGAGAAAACCCTGGAGAAAGTTAAATGCTGCACTACCACCTGAAACTACTGGCCAGCCACCTGAAGTTTTTTTGTTTTTTTTTTTTTAACAACAAGGGCTGAATGTATATTTAGAGCTTAATTGGACAACAGTTTTTCTCTTTCTCTGTTAGACCCTGCCAGTGCTTTAAGCAATGACAAGACAGGCCACTGTCAAGTTTGTGTAGTGAATTTGGGGGAACAGTGGGAAAAGGGGAAGAAAGGCTGAGTCTTATAAGGTGTGATTTAATTTTAAAAATGCTTATACGGCTCTTTGAAGAATATCCATTTGACGGGATATTTTTCCTGCTGACAAAAGAGGTAATTGCTGTGTATAAAATAAATCTGGTTAAAAGTCTTTCTCTGTTCCTGACAAGGTAGAGGATGCAGACCCCAGGAACAGAACACATTTGGATTCCTAGTGTGTACAAATGATTGTTTATGTGACATCTGGTGCCAAGACCCACCAAGGGCTCTTGTACTGCCCGGTAAAAGTAAAGGGGATGGAGAGCTTTTCCTCACGCATAAAAACTTTATTTTATTTCTTATTCTCTGTCACAGTGGTAGCTATTACTTCATAATTTTCCTAGCATTTTGTTGGCAGCCAAAAGTGACAGAAATAATATTTGTTTCTTACAATGTACAGCTCCGATTAATTTTGTTTAGCTCAAGTTGCCTCATATAATAATTGCAGCAACTGCTAGGCTTTATGCATAGGTCTAAACTACAGCAAGTTCTTTTAACAAGTCCTCAATCAGAAAGGCAGAGCAAATTCAAACCTTTCCATTCCTGTATCCTAATAGAAATTACAGCAAGTTCCATTCCTTTATCCTAACACAATTTTTAGAACACGGCGAATAACAAGAAACGAATACCAAAAAAAAAAAGAAACCATTACCGTCAAGTTGATTCCTACTCATAGCGACCCTATAGGACAGAGTAGAACTGCCCCATAGAGTTTCCAAGGAGCGTCTGGTGGATTTGAACTGTCAACCTTTTGCTTAGCAGCTTATCACGTAACCACTACACCACCAGAGTTTCCAAGAAATGAATATGGCTTTAGTAATTATCATTGGAATCTTTTCTCCTTAGTGTTCAACTAAGTAAACAACCTCTTTCAGGCTAGTCCAGTACCATTTTGCATAATCCTATCTGCATGCTGTTATCTGGACAGTGGGAGATCATGAGTCATAAACACAGGTCAAAGTACTGGGCTCGAGAAAACTAAGTGTGTTGAGAGTGGATGCAGGATTTTCAGATCTGGGACAGATGTGAAGAGCCATCAAGGGTCAGGGACCCTTAAGTTGAAGGTTTAATTGAAGCATTAAGTCAGAAATCCAGGCAGGCACACAGAGGTTGGGGACATGTAGAGACATTAGCAGTCAACAGAAGTGGTGGGCTTGAAACCAGGAGACACAGATGTCAAAAGATACGGTGGTTCATGTTGCTAAAGGTCCGAGTTGATATTCAGAAATCAGGGGATCCATGATAGCTGATAGAGCACAAAAAGCCACCTTGAGAGGGGCTTGGCTTCTATACTGGAGAAGCTTTGATAACTGAAGCAACCCTTCTGTCTTAGTCATCTAGTGCTGCTATAACAGAAATACCACAAGTGGACGGGTTTAGCAAAAAGAAGTTTATTCTTTCACAGTCCAGTAGGCTACAAGTCCAAATTGAGGGCATCAGCTCCAGGAGAAGGCTTTCTCTCTCTGTCGGCTCTGGAGGAAGGTCCTTGTGATGCATCAGTCTTCCCTTGGTCTGGGAGAATCTCAGCGCAGGAACCTCAGGTCCAAAGGACGCGCTCTACTCCTGGCACTGCTTTCTTGGTGGAATGAGGTTCCCATGTGTCTCTGCTCACTTCTCTCTTTTATATCTCAAAAGAGATTGACTTAAGACACTATCCAATCTTGTATACCTCACCAGTATAACTGCTGCTAATCCATTTTATTAGATCATAGTGATTGAATTTACAACATAAGACAATCACATCAGATTACAAAATGGTACACAATTATACAATACTGGGAATCATGACCCAGCCAAGTTGACAGTTATTTTTTGGGGACACAATTCAATCCATGACACCTTCTGTAGCTAAAGGATTTTACATGCTTCTTCCAGTTAAATATGGAAACAGTATCCATGTGTGTGGCTTTCCGGGAGCCTTCAGATGCAAACAGGCAAACTAGATCACTGATAAGGAATACCTTCTTGAAAATGCAAAGCACTAAGTCATGCCCTCTTTATTTAAAGCAGTTAGTAAATTATGGAGATACCTAAATACTAAAACATTCAGGATTGCTTGAATGTGGCCATTTTTACAAGTGAAAAATCCAAGATCCAGATAAATGAAGTGACTGACCTAAGGTGGTAGAGCCAGGACAGAATATAGGGCTTCTAATCCCCGGATTTCACGATTATTTGGCACTATTTAAGAGCTAGCTGGGTGGTGAAAATGGCTAACATGCTCAGCTGCTAATCGAAAGGCCATCCAGTGTCCATCCAGAGACATCTCAGAAGAAATGCCATAATATACTTCTGAAAAATCAGCCATTGAAAATCCTATGGATCACAACTCTTCTCTGACACAGATGAAGTCACCATGAGTTCGAATTGACTCAACAGCAACTGATTTAAGAGCTAGCTAGACTGATCCTGTTAGCCCTAAATCCCTTAGTATCTGTGTCCAAAGGAGGATCCACATCAACTCCAATGGGTTTTGGTTTATTTCAGAAGGGTTTATTTTCACTTGCTTTGTTAGGTAGGCAGGCAGGGTAGGAGATCCCATTCATCATCAATGCCCTCATTTCTACAGATCCAGGCAACTTTTAAAGCACTCAGGCCTAGCATGAAGCCAGGCCACAGAGATCCTGAGAGTTGTATCCAAGACGGCTTGAGCTTCAGATGCCACGGGTGATCGGGTACTAGGGAAAGTGGTAGAAAGTGACCTAGACACAAGCTGTGGTGTCTGGATAGCAGATGGGAGTAACAAAATTTCTTCATTGAGTATGGTTGATTTGGTTTTACAAGGTAAGAAGTTATAAGCGGCTAAAGAGACCTAGAGACAGCTTCTGGGTTAAGTGATAAAATAATATCAGTAATGATGAGGAGGAGGATGATTATTTTAAGAGTAGTAATAATGGTAATTGGAGGAAGGATGAGGAGGAGTAAGAGGAGGAGACGTGCAGTATCTAATTTATATGTGATGGGTTAAATGGGCTAAAATTCATTGTTGGGGCAGGAGTGGTAACTCAGTGAGGGCAGGGACCATGTCTATCTTTTTCATTATTACACAGTACCTGGCCCAGGATAGATGCTCAATTAATATTATAGTATTGAATGACCTGAACTGATGGCCATGACCCAAGACCCATGAGCCATGATCATGCCAGGGATGGTGTGAGATTGGTGTAAATTTTGTTTCACTCAGTGAGGACTAGCACTGACTTGAGATAAGCTGTGTTTTGGCACTCATCCATTCTTACCTCGCTCATTTTTGAGGCAGACATTTTTTGCCTCAATGATTTTCACTGTTCATCAAGTTCCATTAGCTTATTCATTAGTAATGGCTTCATTCCCTCCCCACATATTCTGTCTCCTGAATGACACTTCTTTGTGTTAATGCTGTACTTAGCACAGATCATGACTGCTGGGTATCAACAGAATGTGGCATTACCAGCAGGGCCTGCTGGCTGGCAAGTAGCTCCCTTCTCTGTCACCTTGGTACCAAGGGAAACAACTTCAATTACAAAGAACATAAGGTTGTCACACTGATATTCTATCTTTTCTCTCTCTCTCTCTCTCACACACACACACACACACACGCACACATACTTTTATTGCAGAAGGACATTTTTGTATTATCTCAGGTACTTCAAACTCACTTGTCTAAATCTGAACACATTACTGTAACTCAAACCTGTTCTTGCTACTGAATTGATTTTCCCACTGAAACCACTATTCACCCATCAGCCAAATTGGAGACCTAGATCCATCTTTGACTTGTTGCTCTGCTATTCCCCACATCTGACCAGGCACCAAGATCCAACCCTGCTTCCTTAGAAACAACTCTGGAATCCTCCCCTTTTCTCCTTTTCCACTGCCATTGCTCTAGTGTAGTTCTCTATTGTCTTTCTCCTGGACTTAAGCCCAGCTGCTTTTCCAGCCTCCAGATATTTCATCCTTCCAATTCCTTTCCCCTAGGGCACAGTGATTTCACAGGGTACCTGAGGAATGGGTAAGGAAAGACAGATTCCAGGTGTTGGAAGGCGAGAATAATAGCAAACATTTATTGAGAATACTTACTGAGCACTTACTGTGTTCCAGAAAATGGTTTATTAATAATTACATTATCTTACTTAATCCTCACAAAAACTCAAAGGTAGGTACTATAATTAGCTTCATCATACAGGTAAGAGACCTTAGGCAAATACATTTTAAATGAATTATTTAAGTCTTATTAAAAACTTACTGAAGAACTGGGACTCAAACCCAGGTTTGTCTAACCTTAAGTCCATGTCATTTTCATTACAGCAGTCTACCTCTCTAGCTGCTATACACCAGAGTTTCAGAATCCCCTTCAGGGCCTGTTAAAACACAGATTGCGGGCTCCCACCTTCAGTTTCCCATTCAGTAGATCTGGGATGAGAATTCGTATTTTCATATTTCTCACAAGTTTCCAGGAGATGCCAATGCTGGTGGCCCAGGGACCACACTTTGAGAGCCATTTCCCTGGATAGCATTTGTTTTGGGTACTTTCTCCTTAGGCATAGCATCAGCAGTTAAAAACTCAGGCTTAGATGTTAGACTTTGATTTGATTCCTGGATCTACCACTCTGTGGTCTGTGGGCCACATCATTTAACTTCACTAAGCCTCAGTCATCTCCTCTATAAAATAAGGATGAGATCAACCTTGCAGGGATGTTTGAGGACTGGAAGTCATATATATGAATTTCTGATCTGTGTTACTGGCACAGGGTAGAGTTCAATAATCATTAGCTGATATTAAGTTTACTAATATCTGAAATGGTCTTATCTGCCTCTCACATTAAGCTCTTGCATGTCTCAGACACTTGGCACTTGATATTCCTTATATTTGGAATGTTCTTCCTCCAGATTTTTGCATAGCTTATTTCTTCTCACCACTCAGGTACCACCTGAAATGTACTACCTCAGATAAACTTAGATTCTAGGTAAGGCATTCCCTGAAGCATTTTTCACATTGTTTGCTTGGTGGGTAGATTTTTAAATATTGATCCAATTTCTGAAATGGCTATAGACATTTTCAGGTTTTCTGTTTCTTCTAGAATCTGTTTTTAAGGTTTTTTTTTTTTTTAATTGTCCATTCTGTCTAAGCTTTCATATTTTTTGGCATAAACAAATTTACTGTATGATATCAATATCTCAGCCAAAAGAACGAACAAATCTATCTTAGAAGAAGTGCAGCCAAACTGCTCCTTAAAAGCAAGGATGGTGAGACTTCGTCTCACATACTTTGGACATGGTATCAGGAGGGACTGGTCCCTGGAGAAGGACATCATGCTTGGTAAAGCAGAGGGTTAGCAAAAAACAGGAAGACCCTCAATGAGATGCAGTGACATGGTGGCTGCGACAATGGGCTCAAGCATAACAATGATTGTGAGGATGGCGCAGGACCAGGCAGTGTTTCGTTCTATTGTACATAGGGTCACTACGAGTTGGAGCCAACTCGACAGCACCTAACAACAACATTAATCTGGAACAAAAGAGAAAGAAGAAAACCCAAGAATCAGAGAAAGAACTGGGCTACATGACAAATTGTCTCCTCCACCTTGAGACTAGAACTATATGATGCCTAGATACCACTACTGAACTTTCTGATCAGGTACACAGTAGATGGATCCTAATAGAAAGGGAGAAAAATGTGGAATGGAACTTCAAATCCTTAAAGAATCCAGACTTACTGGACCTATTGGGGCTGAAGGAGTCCCCAACACTATAGCCTTGAGTTGCTCTTCAGCCCTTTAAAGGAAAGTACCCTATGAAGTCACCTTTGAACTAAGTAACACTTTAACTCAAAGAGTAAAGATTGTCATCCTTGAGTATTGCATTATTTTAAAAAAAAAAAAATTATATAAGACCAAAAGATCAACAGCTATTTTAAAGCATAGATGAGAAGGTTGGGGGCAGGGAGTTTAAGTTAATGGAAGTTGTTATGGATTGAATTGTGTCCCCCAAAATATGTACGGTAAATCCTAACTTCTGTGCCTGTGATTATAGTCTCATTTGGGAATGGGTTTCTTTGTTTTGTTAACGAGACAGGATTAGTGTAGGGTATGTCTTGAGTCATCTCTTTTGAGATATAAAAGAGATTAAACAAGTAAGAGAAAGCAGAGACAGGGGAAGATGGATGCCAAGCCAGATGGAGATCTCCAAGGTACAAGAAACAAAAACTGAAGAGACAAGGACTTTCTCCCAGAGCTAACAGAAAGAGAAAGCCTTCTGCTAGAGCTGGCACCTTGAATTTGGACTTCTAGCCTCCTAAACTGTGAGAAAATAAATTTCTGTTTGTTAAAGCCACCCACTTGTGGTATTTCTGTTATAACAGTACTAGATAGTTAAGACAGAAGTGAAACAACTAGAACAGAAAAAACAAGAATGTTGATGGAATGTGAAGAACATAAACAATGCCAGTGATAACTATGTTTAGAAACTGTGGAACGAGAGCTGGTGTTGCTGTGCTGTGTACCCTTTCACGAAAAATAAGAGAAAGCATTAATTTTTAAAAAGAATGTCTGGTAAATACTTATTTTAATTCAACAAAGTAAAATATATATATATATATATATATATATATATATATATATATATATATGGACTTTCACCTTCTTGGAACCCTGAGAGCAAAAACTGAGTAATGTGAGGAGTCTTTGGGTGCATTTGTGAATGGGAATCCAAATGCAGTAGATTGGTTTAACTGGTAATGTTTACAATTTCTCAAATCAATTTGTTTATTTCTGGGCAGAGTTTAACAAACTTGATCTAAGCATCTCTCTGATTTTAGAGTTTTATCATCTCTTAATGGCCATGCACTCAGGGCTAATGTAGGCCATGTTCCACACGGCCCAGGAAAGAAGTGGCCATTGTGGGAATAGAGCAGACTTGGTTAAAAGCAGAAGCACTAATACCCTGAGCTCCTAAAATAAACTCGCTTACATGATATGTAAAAACCTCCCAACATGCCCTCAGGGTTCTCTTGGCAGAACAGCTGATTTCCAGTAAGAGGAAATATTCCATTATCTGCAATAAAGAGCTCCACTCACTACCATTTTTGTCTGTCTTGTAATAACTCTCCTTTTGAACTTCCATCACACCGATAGGTCATTTTCAGCCCCTTCTGCTTTACAGAAATGGTAGCTATGAGAATCAAATTGGTCCAGCGAAAACAAAAGATTAGTCAGCAGTAAACTTCTGGCTTTCCTGTTTTCCTACTGAGGGTCTGATTATTTTGTGAACAGTCTATTCTAAGAAGTCATTGTAACACCACTTCTTTGAGCAATATGTTTTATTCAGAGTTGCCCACCTCTCATTGTTGTCTTTACATTGCCAGTTTTTCAAAGCAGGGATCTTTCCCAAATTTTGCATAGTGCAACTCTCTTTCAAACAGAAAGCAAATAAATGTTTTTTGATAATAATAATGATGATGAAGGCCAGAATAAACAAAAGCATGTGGGAGGTGTCCTGATGCAGCTCAGGGCAGAAAGACTGTCCCTAAACATAGCTAGGGACAGGACACAGTTGTGGAAGCAGCACCAGATACAATTGGTGGGTCTTGGCACTGCTAGAGTGAGAAAACAGGCTCTTCTTGACTTCCAATGTCTATGCGCTATGGATGACTAGTTAGCCTAGAAATGTGGTTCCAATGCCTGACTCGTCTGAAAAAATTAACATATACTTTCTCATTCCCTTTTCTCTTTCTCTGTATAAAATCCATACCTTCTTACTACACTCTATCCCATGTTTTTATTATTTGCAATACACATAAGAAGGTCAAACTGCTGCATGTATTTCTATAAAGCACTAAGGAGAAAATCCCTGGTGAACACCTCTTGCTGCAGCCAAGATCACATGCCCATTACTGGGCACCTGCAAAGCGGTAAGAGGGGAAGAACAAATGCTTTAATGAGGATGAGGATTCCTCAGATGATGCACAAAACTGCAAGCAGGAAATAGGGAGCCCAAACATTTTCATTTGCTGCAGAGGAAATGGCTCATCATCAGGCCATCATCTTTTGCCAACAGGAACTACAATCACCATCTCTCCCAGGAGCAAAGCAGGAGAGGGAGGGAGCACAGGGAAGGAAGGAGAAAGGAGATCGGGGGCTCATTTCTACTCAGGTCCCAGAGCCCCTTTAGTAATTGTAATAATAACCACCATTTATGGGCATACCTAATGTGTGCCAGTCTCTGAACTAAGTGCTTTCTGTACATTAGCTAATTTATTCCTTTACTACACCCCTTGTGAAGTAGGTATCATTTACTCCTTTTTCCAGATTAGGAAATTGAGGCTTAGAGCAATTAAGTAACTTCCCTCAAAGCATTCAGCTGGTAGGTATTGGAGCCCAAATTCAAATCCAGGTCTGTCTGACTCTCTAACTTTCCTCTTAAACCTTATGCTACGCTTGTTCCATAGAGGAGTCCCTGAGTAGTGAAAACGGTTAACGCTCTTGGCTGCTAACCAAAAGGCTGGAGGTCAGAGTCCACTCAGAGACTACTTCCAAAAGATCAGCTATTGAAAACCCTATGGAGCACAGTTCTACTCTGACACACATGAGTTGCTATGAGTCAGATGCACTCAGTAGCAACTGTTTATGTCCCGTAGAAATTCAGCATTCAGTCTCCTCTAGTCCAGCCTTCTATGGAACGCACAAATTCCTTTGATAACGTGCCCAATACACATCACCCATGACTCTGTAACCTCCACTAAAGGAGCAGCAAGGGATGGCCAAGTATTTCTCACATGGGATACCTGTACCACCAGAGCACAGACATTCTTACCAGCTATTTGTACAGAAGAGATATTCAAAGTCATAATCTAAACATGCCTCTTCTTCAGAAGCATGAGTTATACATAAAGGGAATTATATTTTTGTATTTAAACAACAAATTAGTTATGAAATTAATTGTAACACTGTCATTCATGTTTAAGGTAAAACATGAGACCTCAAAAATTAGCACTTGGACAACTACAACCCCAGAAGCTGCAAACCCCAACTTTCCCCAACTGCCAGCACCACCAACATTCAAATTCTGTCTTCTGCCCTTATAAGTATTTTAGTGCAAATCTGAGAAGAGTTGGTTTTTAGTGGACTAAGCATATTCTTTTGAACCTGAATCCAAGGTTCCTACCTTATTCTCTACTACTAATTTACTATCAGCCTAACCTTGGGCAAATTACTTAACCTCTCTGAACCTCAGTTTCCTTGCCCAAAAAATGGGAACAACAATGACATTTCGCATAGCTGTGGGAAAGATTAAATGAAACAAATGCGAAGTATTCAACATAGTTTCTGACATATCATAAATAGTCAATACAGTTTTCTTCCCATCATTTCTTACAACCCATGAATCTTAAGCAGCTTGTTCAGCAGAATCAACTCTCCTGGTGTCAGAGGAGGCTTTCCCTTGGTGCCAAAGCTTCTCGAACTTCTGTTTATTCCACCTTGCTAAGATACAATTAATGGATCCTGCTAGAGAGCAGCTAGTATGCATTTCTGGCAGCTTTTCTCCCTGGAGAGCAGGCAGTCCTCCTGCCAATGAGGCTTGTGTAATGGCTGCACTACAAAGGTTCTGCTTCTTGTGGGTCAGCAGGAACCCCTGAGCAAAGGGCATCTGAGTAGGGATACGAGAAAATCTAAAACAGGGAGAGGGTTGGGGTTTCCCTAGAAATAGGACCTTATCATCTCCACAGGATTCGTAAAGGTATACAAGCTGGGAGAAACACAGAAATGGCTCCTGGATCCCAGAAATACCATCCTTATTTGGGGCTATTGTGAATGGTTCACTTTGGTTTTGCAGAGGTCTCCGATTCCTGACTCAGAGTGTGGGGGGTGGGGGGTCGGCCAGGGACAGATTACCCAACAAGCAAAATAGGCACTGGCTTAATTGTGCTTACTTACTATTAATTTGTAGTGTACAATTTCACATCTTTGATGTGGTTAAAACCCAGGTGAAATTGTGCACTGCAGATTAGTCAGTAAACACAATTAACCCTGTGCGTACCTTGCTTACTGTAAACCCGTGCATACCGAGCTTACTGATTAATCCGCCCCAGGGGTCCATAGGTCAGTGTCTGGGGTGTGGGAAAGGGACTTGCAAACAAGATCCACACCTCGTCAGCAGGTGCTTCTAAAGGAAATTGCTTGCAGATTCTGTGAGCTCCCCTTACACTGATGGAGGCAGCAAAGGGAACAAAGGGTCCAGGTGGGGCCCAGGCTGTGCCCTCGTCTCACAGCTAAGGAAGCTCATCTTTCTGAATCCCAGAGGGTCCCTAGCTGAGGTGGGGGTTACAGGATTGGTAAGGTTTTTTCCTCCACCCCCCCAATAGATTTTATTGTGATAATGGAAGGTTAGAGGAAGAAGGTGAAACGCAGGTGCCCCTTGGGAGTCATTTGACGGCGTTGTTACATGTGATACTTAGAGAAAGGGTTTCCTTTTTGCTCAAGAAACAGCCAGCTACACAGGTGGTGCTTGGGTAAGTTTTCTTAGCCAGCACCTTTCTGACCTGATGAGGAAGGCGGTAATGATTTAGGACTCTTTTTTCTTCCAACCATGACCTAGTTCATTAGCCCCAATCTGACCACTCCTTTCTGTGCTTTTCATTGGAGCGCAGAGTCAGCACTCTTTAGACCTTGTTTCCTGGGTTAGAAGGATGTGGCCCAGGCAGGCTGTCATGTGGCCATCCTAGCCTGCTGCAGGCTCAGGCGATGGGGCTTTTCCTCTGCCTCTCTTTATTTCCACCCCAAAGTGAGAAAGGAGATGAGGGCCGGTAGAAAGCTATGTCTGTGTAGGGTGTGATGAATAGGTCCTCCACCTTACTCAGCCTCACAGCTCTCAATCATATCAGTTTGGTAAACTGGATACCCCTATGCCGCTCAGCTGAACCAGACGTTAAGCAGAAAGGGCTCAGGAAAACCTGGGAATCCAGGAACTAATCAAACCCTTGTCTCTCTTTGGCAAGGCTGGTAGTTCTTTTAGCCAGTTGTTGGTTTGAAAAACGCCTATCAGTGGTGAAAATATAACACCCTTGATATGTATAGTTGGAGTTAAAATGCTTTTAAATATCTTATCATGTGGAGTTTTACTTCTTAGCACATTATAAACCCAGTAGGACAAACTGTTAAAAAAACTGTCCATAAATCCATTAACCTTGGGAAGTAGAGAATAGGATCTGCTATCAGCCATGGGTCTTACGGTACAGTTTGTACTTTCAAAGTACTTTCTCTCTATGCAATGAGTTAAATCTTCAGGACAACCCTGGAGGAGGGGTTGGTGCCATAATGGTCATTAACTTCGTTTTATCCATAAAGTGTTCAAGAGAGGAAGCAATGTGCTAGAGGTCCTGGCACCTATGCTTGGGCTTGGAACTTGAACCCTTAGGCCTCAGAGCAAAAGGTGAGATTTACCCTTCTAAGGTTTTGCCATTTTTTCCCCTAAGCCAACCACTCACTCCCCGAAGTGGGCTTATCCCTTAACTATATCTGCCAATAATAACGATTATTTGCACATCTGTTTATTAAATTCTACTTTAGAAGACATGATAGGCAAAGGAAAAACTTACAAAGGGAAGACATTCATATCATAAGTCATTATGTCCTTACCAGATGGAAGGCAAATAAAGAAAAATTTTAAAGTTCCTTTTTTCAGATGATTTGACAGAATGTCCCCGTGTGGCTTGAATGGCAAGAGAAGGAAAATACTCCTCTCTCAATGGTACTTCCTCTGCTTTAAGCTGGCAAGAAATGCTTCAGTAACAGGTTGTACAAAATGTTACTTCAAAGACCTCAAGTCGGCACTTTGGATTCTCTTGCCACAACTGTATCCAAAAATGATTTAACTTCCCCAGTCAGTGATGTGTGCAAATGGCACACACACCACTAACCACACATGCACGCAACGTATGATTTCCCACATTCCTGACTTCTTATTCCAGCCAAAGAATATTTTTTCCAGAGCTACAAAGAAATGAATCTAGTTTGTAAAAGGATATGTGTGAAAATGCCGAAGGAAAAATGAAGATCAGATGCTTTTAAGGGCTGGGTCTGAAGTGCTTTGCTGAGATGGTCTGCATCCTTCCAAATGTTTTCTCATTACAAGTACCCAGGGAAATGACTGTTGAATTCTGTAGACTTAGAGGGTACAGAGTGTAGCAAGAACAGAAGAGTAGTAACTAGTCCTTCAAAATGGCTATAAAATAGTTAAATCTTCTGAACAAAAGGTATTTTAGACTAGCTCTTAAGGACTTAGTAGCATCTATTCAGCCCAAGACATTTTTCTGTATCATTGCAGCTCTACTTTTGGCTGGTGGGGTTCTTGAGAAAGAAAGAAACCCTTCTCACCAAAATGAATCCCTTGATAGCATGACTGGGCCTAGAAAAAACTTTTTTTTTTCAGCCTCGTGCATTAATAGACTCAAATAAAGGTTTACTGGGAACATGAAGTAGTGGGGAGGTATACTTTGCATCATGGTTTTTATTTTGATAAATCCCTGATGTGAATCTCTGTGTTCTAAGCCAGTTTCTCATCAGCAGAGTTAACATGTTCTCTGACATTCCTGTCAACACAGTGTTGGCCACAATGCAGAGTAAACGCAGCCACCTTCGCTGGAAATTGTTAGGCATGGGACAAAGTGGATTGACTGACAACCACCAGCTTTAGGAATATTCTCTCAATGGTGACCTAGCATGTGTTCTGTATGCCAGTGCTTATGAGCCCCTGAATTGGATGAAATTTAGAAAATCCATTACAGGCCAATGGAATATGAAAAACATCAACATAATTGATGAAAGCCCTAAACACTCTGAGGTCTCTATACTAGTCACAAAGTTGATCCCGACTCATGGTGACCCCATGTGTGTTAGAGTACAACTGTGCTCCATAGGGTTTTCAATGACTGACTTTTCAGAAGTAGATTGCCAGGACTTTCTTCCGAGGTGCCTCTAGGTAGACTTAAACTTCCAACATTTTAGTTAATAGCTGACCATGCTGACCATGCTAACCATTGACACCACTGAGGGACACTATAGGGTCTCTATACATTTCTCTAAATCTCGATCTGATTGCTAATATTTAACTAGGTGCATGGGTACACCATGTGGGCTATTGTCAGTTTTGACTGGAATGGAGCATTATTCAAAGGAAAGGCAGATTTGAATGGCACTGTGGAATAGGAAATGTGATAAACACTTAGAAATATGGTAGCCGTTTAGATACAAAATACTCTATTTTTTCTAGGGAATGGCAGTGTTGACAGGTATTAAGCCATGTTTCTTCCATGATACACATGTCAATAATTCCTGCTTGACTGGGATTAATTAAAGCAGAAATCATGAATTGGATAAATATGGGAACACAGAAATGAAAACAACTGATACCACACAAGAGACTCCATTTTTTCTTTCCTGGAGTCCCCAGAATCACAGTACAAAATGTTGACAAATCTATTTCTAGTCAATAAAATACTCTTGCAGTATTATTTCTGATGGGAACATTGGATCTGCAGTAACTCTTTTAAGTTATTTTAAATTGCTTTTGGAACTGCCTTCACCCACCTTTATTCTTACAAATACTAAAGGAGTCCTAAAAGAAATATTCTCTCTCCTGATTTTCAAATAAACCCTTTTTCATTACACTTGGCATTAGAGATAAAAATGTAGTGTATTCTGAGGTTTGATATTAGAAATGGTATTAGTTGACAACTGAGAAGAAATATCAACCATCAATATTGTGCCAAACCCTATAATTTGAAGGAAAAAAAAAAACAGCAATATTAACAGTTGAAAGAAAGGAACAATGCCTAACTCTTTGCTATTGACCTTGAGTTTAAATAAATCACTAGAGATCCATCATGTCTTTTAAGAGTTCGTTTATTGTCTTGGTTTCAAAGGTGAGGAACTCAAGTTTGGAGATGTTATGTGACTTGCTGAGGTTCCACGGCCTGTGAGTTGTAGAGGAGCGCTTATATCACATACAGACACATTTCTTAATAGATTCTTAACGGCATTGCTCATCCTTTTCTAAAATCTGTGCTGAGTTTTCTTTGCCATGATCCCTCCTAATATACAAGAAATTTGATTGTTTGAGTGGGGAGTGGGAGACAGGACGTCTAATATATATATTTTTGTAGTAATCGAATGCCAATATATATAAAATGTATACTTCATTTTCAAACGAGCAGAACTAAACATAAAAGTGGTCTGCAGTGCTATAGGATATTAGGTATCAGTACGTCTTCACTTGCAATATACCACCAAATGTAGAACAAATTATTGATTAAATAACTTCTCAGAGAAAAAAGAAATTCTACATTAAATGCATGCATCAAGTATAAGACTCATTCCATTATAAGAAATGTGAAAATATGAAGATCAAAGATCATATGAAGATCATTTGAGAATAAAGGAAGTACGGAATTACCATTATATCATCCCTACTAAAACACATATTCTGTCAGGGCAGACAATGTAACTAACATTATTGTGTCTCTGAAAAACTTTAAAACAATAGGAATCAAATATAAGGGGTGATGTCTCTGGTCTTTGGAGCTCCTCAGAAGGAGTACATTCCTTGTCTCTAAAAGCATAGAGACAACATTTGGTTTATCACTTTTTGGCATGCAGTTGGGAGGAAAATTATGATTCTTTCCATTTCAAAAATTCTATTGGTTTATCAAAATTTTTTTAAAAAGTAAAAAGACTTCAATCAACATATCTAATCAGTAAGAGTCACAATAAAGTGAGCATTTATAAAGCACTTACTTGTGCCTTGACTCTTATACCAAGAAACAGAAAGGTATTAATGAATGATCTAATGGAATGGGGGTGGGAGAGGGTAGCTGATAGTAACTGAGTCACTTTCTCCTGATGCACTGTTTTTAGTTAAGTCATTTTACATAACCACCAGGCTTTTTTACTTATAACCCGCTAAGAATTCTAAGGGTTTCCTTAGAGTTGACAGAAGTCATCATCAGCCACCAATGATCACTTCTGTGGTGGGCTCATTTTAATCTTCAATATGAGGAGTTTATTAATGCAAATCACCTACAGTTTTTGTAAAATCACATCCAAAGCTGGCAAAGAGATCATATAATAATAATAAAAAAATAAAAATCTGGAGACGGTGATAGAAAGCAAACAAGTTGCTGAACTGTTAAGCAATCTAGACTTGAACTCCAGAAAGAACTCCGTGTACCGTCCACCTGAAAGGCTTTGGCTGGGTAATGAGGTAAGCAGGCTCGCTGGGAGCCTGAGATCTGAAAAGCACATGTGCCCCCTCCACCCTCCAAGGTCTTGGGCCAGCGGAAAGGACACATTCTCTGCCCTCCACTGAGATATCAACTCTGACCTCAGAATTACAAATCTGGGACGCTGGCCTAATACTGGCAATGTTTCCTGGAGGAAAATGAAAGAGTCCTTTTCTTCTAGTTTGGAGCTTAGGAGCATGCTGAAAATATTCAGATCGTGTTTAGTATTGAGGAATATTGTTGAAGGGTGGACACGGAGAGAAAGGAGAAGAGAAAGAAAGAAGACAGCTTTGTACCATCCTGATGCTTATCTGATCTGTAACTCTATGCCAGGGGCCCTCACACCAGGGTGCTGAAAGGATAGTTTAATTACCTAATGCAGAAGGCCCCACCATTGTCCTCAGCCTCTTTATCTGTAACTCCCAGGTGCAAACCAGGGAGCTGTCAGGTAGCAAGAGCATCCTGTGGAACAGCAGAAGGCAGTATGGAAATTAAGGTAACTTGGGCCTGTCAGCTCCAGTTACAGGAAGCAGAAACAAAAGTCAAATCAAACATTATTGTTTCCTTGCCACTGCCCAGTTCAGCGAAGCATATGGAAAGCTTGAGTTCTCACTAGCCAAAAAAAGGAAAAATAATGATCCCACTAGAATAAATCCCTCTTTTTGTAGGGGAGAATGGCTGCTGCTTCTTTTTTTTGCAGATGGTGAGTAAAACCTGTTAAAGAGAGACCTTGCAAGCTGAGATTGGGAATCATTGTTGAAAATCCTACTAGCCAGAGATGTCTTGTTCCAGTTAATTGGCAGCTTTTGGCTTAAAAGACTTTGGAAAAGTCCAGGTTGTACCAGAGCTTCAGAGAAAATGAATAGTTTAATGATCAGACTAACAGGGGAATATCTAAGTTTGGCTTCACTGATTCATCTCTTACCCACTGGGAACTTCAGCCAATATTCTTTACCTTCTCTGGTCTGCGTTTGTTACTTTTTTCCTGGCAAGTTACTTGCAGTGGCATAAAACGGATAATGGGTTACAAGTTCTGAGGTCTTTCTTTATCTCTGTCACAACCTTTAGGAAAGTCAGTGACACTTTCCGAGTCTCCATCAAATGAGTGATCTGATTATATAATATTTAAGCTTCTCTGCTGTTCCAAAGCTGTGATTCTTTGATTTGTTAACTCTCACTTTAATCACCTCCTTATTGACATCTTTCTCCTCATTTATAAAACCAAAAAAACAAACCCATTGTCATTGAGTCAATTCTGACTCAAGGCAACATCATGCATTACAGAATAGAACTGAGCTCCATAGAGTTTTCTTGACTTTAATATTCATGGAGGCAGATAGCCATGTCTTTCTTCCATGTGCCACTGGGTGGGTTTGAACTGCCAATCTCGGCTAGCAGCCAAGCGCAAACCATTTGCTCCTCTCAGGGACATTTTTATCCTCCTTTATACAGACAATTATGTTGCTTTCTCCCCTACCTTCCAGCAATATACACCCAAATTCATCTGTCTGTCTTCCTAGGGACTCTGTCTCTATACTGTAATAGCATTCCCTGCTCTCCTCTGCACTTCTCCAGGCTTACTTTTCAGTGGTGGAGAACAAAACTGAAGAGAGGGCTCAAACAAAAGCCTGACACTGCTGACATTGGGGAAACCTGAACATTGCCCTGACTGCCAACGGCCACGCAATGATCTTGTGCCTGCCACATACCCTCCTTCTAGCTCAGCTCTTTCATCGGCTAAAGAAAGGGATTGCATCAAATGGCTAAGCTCTCTTCTGGCTCCAAGACAAATTATTCTGAGACTATCACATCTTTTAGGGTCATGATTACTCCAAGAAATTCTGAAAACATTTCACATTTTTGCAGTTTGTTTTAATTTTTTCTCTTAAGTACATTACAAAGAAAGTCCCACTCGCATTTTTTTTCTTTATTGTACTTCAGGTGAAGGCTTACAGAACAAACAGTTTCTCATGAAACAGTAGTACACATACTGTTTTATGACACTGATTAACAACCCCACAACATGGCAACCCTCTAACTTCTCAACCTTTTCTTTTGGTGAAAATACACATAGCTAAAGATACACCATTTCAAAAATTTCTACATGCACAGTTCAGTGACATTGACTACACTCTTCCAATTGTGCTGTTATTCTCACTAAAGAAGAAGGCTTACAGAATAAAATAGTTTCTCATTTAACAGTTACTATACATCTTGCCCTATGACAATGGTTAACAATCTCACAACACATCAACAATATCCTTACTCAACCTTGGGTTCCCTATCACCAGCTTCCTTGTCCCCTTCTGCCTTCTGGCCCTTGTCACTGGACTACTGTACCCCATTAGTCTCATTTGGTTTTAGGGGCTGTCCACTCCCAGGCTGAACGGTGAACCTTGGAGATAACTTCACCACTGAGCTAAAAGGGTGTCTGGGGGCCATAATCTTGGGGTTTCTCCAGTCTCCTTTAGGCCAGTAAATCTGGTCTTGTTTTTGTGACTTAGAATTATGTTCTACATTCTTCTCCAGCTCTGTCCAGAACCCTCTGTTGTGATCCTGGTCAGAGCAGTCAGTGGTGGTAGCCAGGCACCATCTAGCTGTACTTGACTCAGTCCGGTGGAGGCCTTGGTAGCTGTGGACAATTAGTCCTTCAGACTAATCTTTTCATTGTATCCTGTTCTCTTCATTCTCCCTTGCTCCCAAAGGGATGAGACCAGTGGAGTATCTTAGATGGCCGCTCACAGGCTTTTAAGACCCCAGACACTACTCACCAAGGTAGAACGTAGAGCATTGTCTTTATAAGCTGTGTCATGCCAATTGAGCTAGATGTTCCCCGAGACCATGGTCCCCACAGCCCTCCGCCCAGCAATTCAGTCCCTCAGGGAGTTTGGATGGGGCTTCCATGACCTTTCCTTGTACAAGTTGTGCTAGTTTCCCCTGTATTGTGTACTGTCTCACCCTTCATCCAAGATACTGCTTATCTATTGTCTATTTAATATTCCTCCCCCCACCCCTTCCATCCCTGGTAACCAACAAAGATTGTTACATTTTGTGTGTGAACTTTTCCATGGGTTTTTACAATAGAGGTCTCATACAATATTTGTCCTTTTGTGATTGACTTATTTCACTCAGCATAAATGTCCTCCGGTTTCATCCATGTTATGAGATGCTTCACAGATTCATTGTTATTCTTTCTCATTATATAGTACTCCATTGTGTGTATGTACCATAGTTTGTTTATCCATTCATCTATTGATGGGCATCTAGGTTGTTTCCATCGTTTTGCTATTGTGAACAATGCTGCCATGAACATAGGTGTGCATATGTTTATTCTAGTGAGGACACTTATTTCTCTAGGATATATTCCTAGGAGTGGGATTGCTGGATCAAATGGTATGTCTATTTCTAGCTTTTTGAGGAAGCGCCATATCATTTTCCAAAATGGTTGTACCATTTTGCATTCCCACCAGCAGTGCATAAGTGTTCCGATCTCCCCACAGCCCCTCCAACATTTGTTATTTCCAGTGTTTTTGATTCGTCCCAGTAATGCCGGGGTGAGATGGTATCTCATTGTGGTTTTAATTTGTATTTCTCTAATGGCTAGTGATTGCAAGCATTTCCTCATGTGTCTGTTGGCCATTTGAATGTCTTCTTTGGTGAAATGTCTGTTCATTTCGTTTGCCCATTTTTTAATAGGATTATTTGTCTTTTTGTTGTAGAGGTGTTGGATTGTCTTGTAGATTATGGAGATTAGACCTTTGTCTGATTTTTACTGTCCAAAAATTTTTTCCCAGTCTGTAGGTTCTCTTTTTACTCTTTTGGTGAAGTCTTTTGAAGAGCATAGGTGTTTGATTTTTTTGAAGATCTCAGTTATCTAGCTTATCTTTTGGGGTTTGTGCATTGATGGTTATGATTTGTACCCTGTTAATGCTGTGTATTAAGGCCTGAAGTGTTGGTCCTAGTTTTTCTTCTATGAACTTTAAAGTTTTAGGCTTTATATTCAGGTCTTTGATCCATTTTGAAGTAGTTTTTGTATATGGCGTTATGGGTCCTGTTTCATTTTTTTGCAGATGGATATCCAGTTTTACCAGCACCATTTGTTAAAAAGACAGTCTTTTCCCCATTTGATGGACTTTTGGGCACTTGTCGAAGATCACCATAGGTGGATGGATTTACATCTGGGTTCTCAATTCTGTTCCATTGGTCAATGGATCTGTCGTTGTACCATTACCAGGCTGTTTTGATTACTGTAGCTGTATAGTAGATTCTGAAGTCAGGTAGTGTGAGTCCTCCAACTTTATTCTTCTTCTTCAGTAGTGCTTTACTTATTTGGGGATTCTTCCCTTTCCATATAAAGTTGATGATTAGTTTTTCCATCTCTTTGAAGAATGTTGTTGGTATTTGAATCGGGATTGTGTTGTGTTTGTAAATTGCTTTGGGTAGAATTGTCATTTTCACAATGTTGAGTCTGTCTATCCATGAGCGTGCTATGTTTTTCCATTTATGTAGATCCCTTTGGGTTTCATGCAGTAGTGTTTTGTAGTATTCTTTGTATAGGTCTTTTACATCCCTGGTCAGATTTATTCCTAAGTATTTTATCTTTTTAGGGGCTTTTGAAAATGGTATTGTTTTCCTGATTTCCTTTTCATCGTTCTTCTTATTGCTGTATAGGAATCCAACTGATTTTTGAATGTTTATCTTGTATCCTGCTACTCTGCTGAATCTTTCTATTAGTTCCAGTAGATTTCTCGTGGAGTCTTTAGGGTTTTCTATGTATAGTATCATATCATCTGCAAACAGGGACAGTTTAACTTCTTCATTAGAATTTGTATGCACTTTATTTCTTTTTCTTGCCTTATTGCTCTAGCAAGAACTTCCAGCACAATGTTAAATAGGAGTGGTGATAAAGGGCATCCTTGTCTTGTTCCTGTTTTCAAGGGGAATGTTTTCAGCCTCTGTCCATTAAGAATGATGTTGGCCGTTGGTTTTGCATAGATGCCCTTTATTATGTTGAGAAATTTCCCTTCTATACCTATTTTATTGAGATTTTTTATCAGGAATGGGTGTTGGACTTTGTCAAATGCCTTTTCTGCATCAACTGAGATGATCATGTGATTCTTCTCTTTCCTTTCATTCATGTGGTGGATTATGTTGATTGATTTTCTAATGTTGAATCATCCTTGCATACCTGGTATCAATGCTACTTGGTCGTGGTGTATTATTTTTTTGTTATGATGCTGAATTCCATTGGCTAGAATTTTGTTAAGAATTTTTCCATCTATATTCATGAGAAATTTTGGTCTGTAATTTTCTTTTATTGTGACATCTTTACCTTATTTTGGTATCAGTGTTATGCTGGCTTCATAGAATGAATTTGGAAGTGTTGCTTCCTCTTCTATGCTCTGAAATAGCTTGAGTAGTACTGGTACAAGCTGTTCTATAAATGTTTTGTAGAATTCTCCAGTGAAGGCATCTGGGCCAGGGCTTTTTTTGTTGGGAGTTTTTTTTATTACCTTTTCAATCTCCTCTCTTGTTATGGGTCTGTTCAGATTTTCAACATCACTTTGTTATAGCTTGGGTAGGCTGTGTGTTTCTAGAAATTTATCCATTTCCTCTAGGTTTTCAAATTTGTTGGAGTATAGTTTTTCATAATATTCTGTTATAATCCTTTTTATTTTAGTTGGGTCTGTTGTAATGTCCCCCATTTCATTTCTTATTTGGGTTATTTGTGTCCTCTCCCAGTTTTCTTTTGTCAGTCTGGCCAGTGGTTTGTCAATTTTGTTGAGTCTTTCGAAGAACCAACTTCTGGTTTTGTTGATTCTTTCTACTGTTTTTCTGTTATCTATTTCATTTATTTCTGCTCTGATCTTTATTATTTCCTTTCTTCCAGTGGCTGTGGGCTTTTTCTGCTGTTCTCTTTCTATTTGTTTGAGTTCTATAGTTAATGTTTTGATTTTGTCCCTTTCTTCTTTTTTGATGTGTGCATCTATTGCTATAAATTGTCCTCTGAGGACTGCCTTTGCTGTGTTCCAAAGGTTTTGGCATGATGTGTTTTCATTCTCATTTGATTCTAGGAATTTTTTGATTCCATCTCTGATTTCTTCTATTACCCAGTGATGTGTAAGCAGGGTATTATTCAGTTTCCATGTAACTGATTTTTTTTCCTTGCTCTTTCTATTGTTAATTTCTACTTTGATGGCATTGTGGTCAGAGAAGATACTTTGAATTATCTCAACGTTTTGGATCTTGTTGAGGATTGCTCTGTGGCCTAAGATGTGGTCTATTCTGGAGAACGTTCCATGTGCATTGGAAAAGAATGTGTACTCTGCACCTGTTGGATGGAGTGTTCTATATATGTCTATGAGGTCGAGTTGGCTGATTGTGCCCTTTCGGTCTTCTGCATCTTTGCTGAGTTTCTTCTTAGTTGTTCTGTCCTTTACTGAGAGTGGTGTGTTGAAGTCTCCTACTATTACTCTGGAACTGTCAATTTCACTTTTCAGTGTTGTTAGAGTTTGTTTTATGTATTTTGGAGCCCTGTCATTGGGTGCATAGATGTTTATTATGGTTATGTCTTCATAATGTATCATCCCCTTAATCATTATATAGTGTCCTTCTTTGTCTTTTATGGTAGATTTTGTTTTAAAATCTATTTTATCTGAGATTAGAATTGCCACTCCTGCTCTTTTTTGGTAGTTGTTAGCTTGATATATTTTTTTCCAACCTTTGACTTTTAGTAAATTCACATCTTTGTTTCTAAGGTGTGTCTCTTGTAGACAGCATATTGATGGATCCTGTTTTCTTATCCATTCTGTCACTGTCCGTCTCTTTATGGGTGCATTGAGTTCATTTACATTCTATGTAATTATTGATAAATGTGAGTTTGTTGTTGTCATTTTGTAGTGCTTTTTTTTGTGGTGCTGAAGTTTTCTTTGTTCTTCTTACTCTCTTATGCTGAGTTACTTTTGTTTGTGGATTTTTCTTTCATTTCTTTTGTTTTTGTAGGTTTTGTTTTGCTGAGACCTTATGTTTTTCTTCTTTATTTTTATGAGTTAGTTTGTTAACTTTCTTTGTGGTTACCATGAATTTTACCCTTATCTTTCTAAGTTTGAAGCAGTCTACCATTACTTGGTATCGCCTTGCCTTCCTTTTCATTAAAAGGTTCTATACCTATGCCGTTTATTCCCTCTTTTATTGTTTTGATGTTGTTGTCATTTATTGAGTAACTCCTCTGATTCCCTGTTGTATTTCTTTTGGTTTTGGATAGCCCTCGAGAGTTCATTTCCTAGATTGGTATCTGGTTCGTACGATCCTGCATCCTAGGTTCTGCCTTGAGCTGAAGTTGTTTGTCCTCTGATGGAAGAACTCCCTTTAATAATTCTTGTAAGTTTGGTTTGACTTTTACATATTCCCTTAATTTCTGTTTATCTGGAAATGACCTAATTTCACCATCAAATTTGAATGAGAGTTTTGCAGGATATATTTTTCTTGGCTGACAATTTTTTTCTTTCAAGATTTTATATATGGCATCCCATTGCCTTCTTGTCTGCATGGTTTCTGCTGAATAATCTGAGCTTAGTCTTATTGTTTCTCCTCTGTATGTGATTTCTTGTTTTTCACAATCTGCTCTCAGGATTCTTTGTTTGTCTTTGGTTTTGGTGAGTGTGATTATGATATGCCTTGGTGATTTTCTTTTGGGGTCTCTCCTATATGGGGTTCGTTGAGCTTCTTGGATGGCCAGCTTTTCATCTTTTATGATATTGGGGAGGTTTTCTGTCAGAAGTTCTTCAATGATCCTCTCTGTATTTTCTGTGTTCTCCCCCTGCTGTGGAATTCCAATCACTCGCAAATTTTTGCTTTTTATTGTATCACACATAAAATTCTCAGGGTCTCTTCATTTTTCTTTGTTCTTTTTTCTGAGTTTTCCTGAAACAGAGTTGTATCCAAGTGTTTGTCTTTATTGCCACTGATCCTGTCTTCCACTGTTTTAAATCTGCTTCTCAGCCCTTCTATGACACCATCCATTTCTGAAATCTTGTTGTTTATCTTTTGGATGTCTAATTGTTGTCTTTGTATAATTTCTAGTTGTGAATTTATTTTGGCATTTTGTTCCTGCATTATTTTCCTGAATTCTTCCAATTTTTTGTCTGTGTTTTCCATGAATTTGTCTATTTTTTCCTCATGTTTGTCAACTTTTTGCCTCAGCTCTTGGAGAATTCTGAGTATTAGAGATTTGAATTCCCTATCAGGTAATTCTAGTGCATTTTCTTCCACTAGAGATTCATCTGGTTTTCTATTTTGGATGCCTACTGGAACCATCCTGTCCTGTTTTTGTAAGTGTTTTGATATTGTCTGCTGTCTTCGGGCACTCAGTAGTTATTTTTCTCATGTATTGACTGTAGATTTGTTTGTTTTGTCCCCCCCTTTTTTTTTTTTAAATTTGACTATGTCTGAGCAGGCGGATTGTGTGTTCTTTGTTGTTTGCTCGTCTGTGGGCACAATCCTTTTCACCTACTTCTCCAATTGGCAGGGTCAGTTACTCAGAAATGGTACAGCAGGGCATGTCTAGCTGAAGAGGAGTTACTGGGACGGGTTGTTTTTGGCACTTACTACGGGCACCAGAGCAGGTCGGTATTCAGTGCAGGGCAGGTTCCAGTAGGCCGTGCCTGTGCTGCTTGGTGGTGTGATGTCAAGCGCATGGTGCAGGTAGGCAGGATGCAGCTGGGAGATTGTTATGTGTGGAGCTAAGATGGATATGGAAGAGAGGACAGAGGAACAGAAGCCAAAAACATACAAACAAACAAAAAATAATGCTAGGGGAGTTTGCCATTGGAGTGGAGAGATGAGAGACTATGAAATGGAGAAAAACAGAAAGGGGAGGAGGAAGAAAAGAAAAGAATGAATAAATAAGAATCAGAAAGATTAAAGAACTGCGAAGTTCCCAGGGATCCCACTGGTGCAGCTATGAGGTCTGGGGAAGTTGCTCTCAGGTGTTGCAGTACAGCCTGGCTAGAAGGCGTAGAGGTATACAACGCCAGGTATTCAGTGAACAGAAAGAGAAGGAAGATATAGAGAGACGAGAAACTGAGCAATGAAGAAAGACAAAAAGGGAAAAAGAGGTAAAAGAAAACAAAACAAATTAAAAGAAAAAAAAAGAACAAGAAAGGCCCCCAAAAAACAGAAAAAAAAAGAAAAGAAAAAAAAGAAATTTCCTCAGGGATCCCTATGCATGTCTGTGCAAGCCAATGGGGAAGTCTCCTTGTCACACAGCACTGCCTAGCCAGAAAGGGCTCCCAACTCAAGAAAAGGAAAAGAAAACAAGCAACAATTCAAAACAAACAAACAAACAAACAAAAGCCCCGGGATCCCACCAGCGCAGCAGCCCAGACTGGGAAGCAGCTCCATACTCAAACGGAGCTCCACAGCCCATCAGGAAGAAGCAAATATTGTGCATGGAGCCAGGTATTTGAGTGAAAGGAGGGGGAGGTGGTGAGAGTTAAGGAAGAAATCAAAAGAAGCAGAAAAAAGCAACACCAGCAGCCAAGAAATGGCACTCAGAGAGCCAGCCCATTCGGTTGTGTGGAATCCAAGCAGTTGGTGATTCCTGGTCAAGAGACTGTGACCATGGGAAGCAGAGAAGGCCGAGTGGGGGTGAAGATGGGTGGGGGTGGGAAAGTGTATATCGCAAATTACCAGTTGTTTTGTCTCCTGCTGGACGCTCTGTGAGGCTGCTTTCTTGTACCCCCTGTTTGCTGGTCTCCAATAGGGGTCCAAGATTGTGGATCTGTGCTGCATTAGCTGGTAGGGGACCTCTGCTTGAATCTCTTCTCGTTCTCCGTTCTCTGTCAGTTTTCTCACTCCATTCAGTGCTTGGCTGAGTTCTTTATCTCTTCATTTGATGTTGTAGCATTTCAGGATTGTTGTATTCTCTATTTGGCTTAGTTTTTCGGATCTTTGCTGTGGAGGGACGGCGTGGTGCTTCTGCCTAGAACGCCATTTTGCCGGAACTCCCCCACTTGCCTTTTGAAGTCTATCCTGGAGGTGTCCAAATTCACTTAAATATTGTAAACTTTGTGTTTCAATCTTATTTTCCAGTGGATAGTTACTGTCACCCAGTTTGGTTGTCAGGCTCCCTATTCCATTGAACCTGTACAAACCAAACCCATTGCCATCGAGTCCATTCCAACTCATAGCGACCCTATAGGACAGAGTAGAACTGCCCCATTGGGTTTCTAAGGAGTAGTTGGTGGATTCAAACTGCCAATATTTTGGTTAGCAGCTGAGCTCTTAACCACTGCACCACCAGGGATCCCCTTCTTCCATTAGCAGGTCATTGCTAAACACATTAATAAGTAACACCAGTTTACACTGTACTTTGTAGAATTCAATATAATATTGACTCATTCATAAGGGCAGATTTGATTCATGTACAGTAAAATAGACTCCAAGAAAAAAAGCATATTGGTACTATCAGGTGTTCAGAATAGGCCAGAATGAATCAGTGAAAAATCTCAGTGTATCAAGGTTTTTCAATATCTATTTTCATTTCCTAGGAATAATTAATGGTAATAATAATATTTGAGTACCCACAATGTGTCAGACACTGTTCTAGGTGTTTTCTATACAGTATAATCTCAATACCACCACTTGTCTGTCAGTTTGTTATACTGCTGTGGCTTGTTTGTTGCTGTGAAGTTATGCCACTGGTATTTCAAATACCAGTAGGATCACTCATTTGGACACTTCTAGACTAAGACAGACCAGGAAGAAGGACCTGGTGGTCTACTTCTAAAAAAATTGTCCAGTGAAAACCTTATGGATAACAGAAGAACATTGTCTTATATAGTGTCAGAAGTTGAGCTCCTCAGATTGGAAGGGACTCAAAATATGACTGGGGAAGAGCTGCCTTCTCAACGTATAGCTGACCATAAAACTTTCAGGACCTTCATTTGCTGATGTGGAAAGACTAAAAATGAGAAGAAATAGCTGCAAGCATCCATTCATAATACGTAAGTGGAATGTACAAAGTATGAATCTAGGAAAACTGGAAGTCAGTAAAAATGAAATGGAATGCATAAAGATAGAAATCCTAGGTATTAGTGAGCTGAAATGGACTGGTTACTGGTCATTTTGAATAAGACAACCATATGATCTACTATGCTAGGAACAGCAAATTGAAGAGGAATGGTGTCACGTTCATCATCAAAACAGAACAATTCAAGGTCTATCCTGAAGTACAACACTGTCGGTAATAGGATAGTATCTATATGACCAGAAGGAAGACCAGTTAATACAACTATTATTCAACTTTACCCACCATCCACTAAGGCCAAAGATGAAGAAATTAAAGACTTTTACCAACTTCTGCAATCTGAAATTGACCAAACATGTAATCAATATGTATTCATAATTACTGGTGGTTGGAATGTGAAAGTTGGAACTAAAGAGGAAGGATCAGCAATTGAGAAATATGTCTTGGTAATAGAAACAACACTGGAGATCACATGATAGAATTTTGCAAGAAGGCACTGGCAAAAAACAAGGCTCCAGAAATGGACAGAATACCAACTGAGATGTTTTAACAAACTGATGCAATGCTGGAAGCATTCACTTGTCTATGCCAAGAAATTTGGAAGACAGCAACCTGGCCAACTGACTGGACATTTGTGCCCATTCCAAAGAAAGGCGATCCAACAGAATGTGGAAATTATCAAACAGTATCATTAATATCACACACAAGTAAAATTTTACTGAAGAAAATTCAAAAATGATTGCAGCAGTACATACACAGGTAACTGCCAGAAATTTAGGTCAGATTCAGAAGAGGAGGTGGAATGAGGAGTATCATTGCTGATGTCTGATGGATTTTGACTGAAAGCTGAGACTACCAGAAAGATGCTTACCTGTGTTTTATTGACTATACAAAGGCATCCGACCGTATGGATCATAACGAACTGTGGATAACATTGTAAAGAATGGGAATTCCAGAACACTTAATTGGGCTCATGCAGAACCTGTACATAGGCCAAGAGGCAGTCAGTCATTCGAACAGAACAAGGGGATACAGTGTGGTTTAAAATCAGGAAGGGTGTGTGTCAGGGTTGTATCCTTTCACCATACTTAGTCAATCGGTATGCTGAGCAAATAACTGAAGAACCTGAACTATGTGAAAAGGTATGTGGTATCAGACTGATGGAAAACTCATTAACAATCTGCGATATACAGATGACACAACCTTGACTGCTGAAAGCAAAGAGGACTTGAAGCATTTACTGATGAAGATCAAAGACTACAACCTTCAGTATGGATTACACCTTAATGTAAGGAAAACAAAAACCCTCACAACTTGACGAATAAGAAATATCATGATAAATGGAGAAAAGATTGATGTTCTCAAGGATTTCATTTTACTTGTATTCACAATCAAAACCCATGGAAACAGCAGTCAAGAAATCAAACAAGGTATTATATTGTGCAAATGTGCTGCAAAAGACCTCATTAAAGTGTTAAAAAAGCAAAGATGTCACTTTGAGAACTAAGATGTGCCTGACCCAAGCCATAGTATTTTCAATTGCCTCTATGCAGGTGAGATCTGGACAATGAGTAAGGAAGACTGAAGAATTGATACTATTCTCCTGGCTCTTGTTTCTCGGTGGTATGAGGTTCCCATGTCTCTCTGCTGGCTTCTCCCTTTTATATCTCAAAAGAGATTGACTTAAAACAAAACCTAATCTTGTAGATTGAGTCCTGCTTCATTAACATAAGTAATGGGAGCCAAGGTCACAAAGTAGCAGAAAGAAGCTGTGGAACTAGATCTTAAAAAAAGGACAAGTTCCAGTTAGAATCAATATTATTGTCTCTAACTGAGGCAGGTATAATATGCTGTTGCTGTTTTTGTTAGGCCTATCAAGTCAATTTGACTTATAGTGACTTCATGTGACAGAGTAGAACTGCCCCATAGATTTTTTTGGCTGTAATCTTTATGGAAGCAGATCACCAGGTCTTTCTTCCGAGAAGCTGCTGAGTGGGTTAGAACTGCCAACCTTTCAGTTAGCAGCCAAGTACTTAAGTGTTTGTGCCACCAGGACTTCTTAGCTATGATATAATCCATTGCTGTTGAGTTGATTCCAATTCATAGCGACCCTACAGGACAGAATAGAATGCTCTACAGGGTTTCCAAGGCTGTAAATCTTTAAGGAAGTAGGCTGCCACATCTTTCTCCCGTGGAGTGGCTGGTGGGTTCCAAGCTCTTAACCACTGCGCCACCAGGGCTCCTCTAGATATAATGTAGAATAGTAAAAATGTTACCAAATGAAAAATAAGATACAATTAAAAACAAAAAAAAGTAGAGTACTGAAAAACTAGAACTTAGACAATACAGACATATGTTGTTGGAATGAGTAAAGAACACGTAAATGAGAAGTGAAGTTAAAGACTACGTTATCTTTAAAATTTGCTCTTTTACAGCTTTTTATTACACATGTAATCAAAAAGAAAAAATATCAAAGCATTTTTTTTTAAGATTCTTCATTCTCCAAGTGTACTGTGAGTTCAAAAACATTTTAATTTGGTTTTTAAAAAATTTTCTCTAACAAGAAAAGGAAACATTTATTTCAAAATAAGATTGAACTATTATAATAAGGTACAGTTAGTTTCCAGTTGCATTTAGTAAACTAGAACTGTCTTCCAGCGTGCCAGCAGGCTTTTTACCCCGTACATGATTTTAAATGAAAAGAATACTAACCCCTTTAGGCTTCCATACAGAGCCTAACAGGTGAAAATATAAAACTGAACCCATCTCTGGTGGCTAAATTCCAGTGGTATGCTTCTGTATATTATGCAGTAGTTTTTTTAATAGCTTTCTTGAGGTATAATTTATATATCTTAAAATTCATTCATTGTACATGTAAAGTTCAATAATTCTTAATAAGCTTTTAGAGAGTTGTGCAACCAACCTCACTCCAGTTTTAGAACATTTCCACCAACCCAAAAAGTTTCCTCATACTCATTTGTTGTTAATCCCAGCTCCTACTCCCA
This sequence comes from Dugong dugon, assembly GCA_030035585.1. Classification (NCBI taxonomy): domain Eukaryota; kingdom Metazoa; phylum Chordata; class Mammalia; order Sirenia; family Dugongidae; genus Dugong; species Dugong dugon. The sequence goes on from CM057460.1 coordinate 72,586,194, forward strand.
GTCCCAGGCAAGCACAGACTGTCTTTCTCTATAAATTTGCATTTTCTAGAAATTTCATTTAAATACAATAATACAATAAAAGTCTTTTGTATCTCCCTTCTTTTACCTTGCAAAATGTTTTTAAGGTCCATCCGTGTTGTAGCATGTATCAGTACTTCATTTCTTTTTATTGCTAAATAGTATCACATTGGCTACATATACCATATTTTGTTTATTGATTTTAGTTGTTTCAAGTTTTGGCTATTATAAATTATGCTACTCTAAGTATTTAGGTACAAGCTTTTGCGTGGACGTATCTTTTCATTTCTCATGGGTAGATACTTAGGAGTGGAATTGCTGAATCATATGGTAAATATGTTTAACTTTTAAAGAAATTGCCAAATTTTTTTCGAAGTGTCTGTGCCAATTTACATTCCCACTAGAGTATATGAGATTTCTAATTTCTCTGCCTCCCCACCAACACTTGCTGTCGTCAGACTTTTTAATTATAGCTATTCTAGTAAGTATGACCACCTCCCATCTGTCAGTTTATCATACTGTAGTGGCTTGTGTGGTGCTATGATGTTGGAAGCTATGCTACCCGTCTTTCAAATACCAGCAAGGTCACCCATGGTGGACAAGTTTCAGAGGAACTTCCAGACTGAGACAGACTAGGAAAAAAACTCTGATGATCTACTTTTGAGAATTGGCCTGTGAAAACCCTGTGGATCACAAAATATTGTCTGATACAGTGCTGGAAGGTAAGACTCCTAGGTTTGAAAACACTACAATAGTCACAACAATGAACTTTCAAGCATACCAATGATCATGAAGATGGCTCAGGACCAGCCAATGTTTTGTTCTCTTGTAATTGAGTCACGATGAGTAGAGGTCCACTTAAGGGCAACTAACAACAGTGAGTGTGCACTAGAATTGTATTGAGATTTTAATTTGCATTTCCCTAATTACTAACGATGCTGATCATATTTTTATGTGCTTATTAGTCATTTGTATATCCTCTTTAGTGAAATTTCTTCAAGTATTTTGTTCCCCTTTTAATTGGGTTGGTTGTCTTCGTATTATAGAATGGGTAAGAATTCTTTCAAATCCTGGATACAGATCCTTTAATACATACATGAATTACACATACTTTCTCCCTGTCTGTCACCTGTCCTTTCATTTTCTCAATGGTGTCTTTTTAAAAACAAAAGTTTTTAGTTATGAGGAAGTCCAAGTAATCAATTTTTGTCTTTTATGGGTCATGCTTTTGATGTTACGTCTAAAAATCTTTGCCTTACTTATGGTAACAAAGATTTTCTTCCATGTTTTTTTCTAGAAGTTATGTAGTTTTGCATTTTTATTTAAATCTGTGATTTAACTTTTGTGTAAACTGTGAGGTAAAAGCCTAAGTTCATTTTTTGGCATATAGATTTTCAATTCTCCTGGCACCATTGTTAAAGACACCATCCTTTCCTCATTGATTTGCTTTGGCACTTTTATTGAGAATCAATTGACCCAGAGTATAAGGGTTTATTTCTGGCCTTTTATTGTGTCCCACTGATGTATATGTCTATTCTTACTCCAATGCCATACTACCTTCAGGAGTGTAGTTTTATGGTAAGTTTTAAAATCAGGTAGTGAAAGTTATCCAAATTTATTTTCTTTTTCAAAATTGTTGACAAATAATATGTTTCAGTCACCCTCTCATATATTATGAGTTTCACTGAATAGTTACATCAATTCTGCAAATGAAAAAACTGAAGCCCTGAGGTTAAAAAATTGACCACTTAGGTGCCCATAGAAGAACAAAAATTAAAACTCAGGACAGTGACTTCAAGGTTGGCGCTCTTTTAAATCTCTCTCAGCTGCTTTTTAAAATAAAATCAGCTTTTAGATACTCCAGGAATCTAGATAAAGTTTTGCAGCTGGTTTTCCTTTATGGTTTTGCAGAATCAATTAAACACCCTCAAGGGAGAACTATCTCATCCGCCATAGATCCTCCAGGAAGCTGAAGAGGAATTCCTTCCTCGGGTTAGAACAGAGTGGTCCGAAGTACCACTTTCCTTCTGACATACACTTGATACATTGTGATCCTTCTTGTTCTCATCAGCATTAATATGAACATATTTACTAATACTAAGCATATTCTAGGCTTTGAGCCAAATAATTCTCATTAACTTTCTTTTCCAGTTCATTTTGGCACTTTTCCAGAGTATTTTGTGGTAGATTTGAATTGTTTGGGATGTTTAAGTGTCACCTCCCCAACTAGATAGTGTGGTCCTTGAGAGAAGGGACTTATCTTGTTGCCATTACAATGCTTACCAGTAGCATGCATTTAATAAACACTTTGTCCAAATGGACAGCCAGATCATTTAATGAAAGCCAAGAAGCACCGGGCTCATGTAAAAATATTCTCTTTGTTTCCCTCTTTCCTCATAAAGATTCTAACTTTTCAACCTGAAAATGGAGTCACTAGTCCATAATGTGGAGAACTAGGAGGGTGACTGGTAAAAGAGGGTGCAAACAGGGTTACAAGTAAGCACCTGGAATCAGGAAGCATCTTGGGACTGCAACAACAGCCGGAGAGTTTAGCTTTGAAAATAAATTTCTTTCAGCTTAACTGTGCCTCCCTTCAGGGGACAGAGGGGAAGACCATTGTGGTTAATGAGGCCTTTCACTGATAACAAACAAATGTAAAGAACTTGTAGTCAGAGCACCTTAACTCTGCTGGTGGCTGTATGTATGAAAAACAGGGAGCAGGCTTGAACCCTGGGAGTTGTCAGGGGTTAGTTGATTTCAGCTTCTTTCTGATGTTGTTTAGCTCAACGTTGGTTTCACCCATTTTGACTCCACCATGCACATGATCTAATAGTATTTTCTACCTCTTACAAGGGTCTCATCACCCAAAAAGGTCATGTTTCTTGAAAAGTGAGGTAAGAGCTCCTTCCAAAACAAATAAACAAACAAACAAACAAAAAACAAACCCGTTGCCATCAACTTGATTCCGACTCATAGTGACCCTGTAGGACAGAGTGGGACTGCCCCATGGGGTTTCCAAGGAGTGGCTGGTGGATTTGAACTGCTGACCTTTGATTAGCAGCTGAGCTCTTAACAACTGCACCACCAGGGCTCCAAGTTTCTCTGAAGGTAAAGGTAATTGATGGTGTCTAGCTTAGAATTGTTCACAACTCGTGGGCAATGGGTTAATGCAGACATGGGGAGGATAATCTTGAACAGAAACAATGGCTGCTATCCAGCAAGGCCAGGACTTTCAAACTGAGTCTACAAGAAGACACTGGCAAGGGAGAAGATGGTTTTAGCATCTTCAGGGAAACAAACCTCAGGTCTACTTGGCCTACACACTACCATTTTTGAAGAACATAGACCTCAACAAAGAAAGATCAATGATTTTTATCAATAAATTTAATAATTTAAAAAATAAATTTGAGAAGACAAGGCATTTCAATGGGGGAAAGAATGGTGTTTTCAACACATAATGCTGGGATAACTAGATATTCACATACAAAAGAATGAAGTTAGATCCCTCTTTAGAGGAAATACAGAAGTAAAAACACAAGAGTAAATCTTTGTAAGCTTGGGTTAGCAAAGCCTTCTTAGACATGACATCAAAAATACAAGCAACTCCCCCCTGCAAAAAAAAAGTAAAGAAAGATAATTTGGACTGCATTAAAATAAAAAATTCTCATGATTCAAAGGATACTTTCAAGAAAGTTAAAAGACAACTTACGGATTGCAAATCACGTATCTAATAAGGGACTTGAATCTAGAATATATAAAGAAGTCTTACAACTCAATAATAAAAACACAAATCACCCACGTAAATATACAGGCAAAGGATCTGAATAGATATTTTTCCAGAGAAGACCTACAATTGGCCAATAAACACATGAAAATATGCTCAACATCATTAGCCATAAGAGAAACACAAATCTAAACCACAATGAGATACCACTTCAGATCTAGTAGGATGACTACATTAAAAAAAGAGAGAGAAAAAAAGTTAGTGAAGATGTGGAAAATCTGGAATCCTCATATATTGCTGATGGGAAAATAAAATGGTTCAACTACTTTGAAAAACAGTCTGGCTATTACTCAAAAGATTAAACATGGATGCACTATTCTTGTCGCTGTTAGGTAGTGTCGAGTCGGTTCCAACTCATAGTGACCCCATGTACAACAGAACAAAACATCCCCCTGTCCTGTACCATCCTCACAATTCTTGTTATGCTTGAGCCCATTGTTTCAGCCACTGTGTCAATCCATCTCATTGAGGGTCTTCCTCTTTTTCACTGACACTCTGCTTTATCAAGCATGATGTCCTTCTCCAGGGACTGATTCCTCCTGATAACAGGTCCAAAGTCTCACCATCCTTGCTTCTAAGCAGCATTCTGACTGTACTTCTTCCAAGATAGATTTGTTTGTTCTACTGAAAGTCCATGGTATATTCAATATTCTTCGCCAATACCATAATTCAAAAGCATCAAATCTTCTTGGATCTTTCTTATTCATTGTCCAACTTTCCTATGCATATGAGGAGATTAAAAATACCATGGCTTGTGTCAGGCATACCTTAGTTATTAAAGTAACATCTTTGCTTTTAACACTTTAAACAAGGCTTTTTTGCAGATTTGCCCAAAGCAAAATGTCATTTGATTTCTTGACTGCTGCTTCCATTGGTATTGATTATGGATCCCAGTAAAATGATGTCCTTGAGAACTTCAATTTTTTCTCCATTTATCATGATACTGCTTATTGGTTCAGTTGTGAGGATTTTTGTTTTCTTTATGTTCAGGTGCAATCCATGTTGAAGGCTGTAGTCTTTGGTCTTCATCTAAGTACTTCAAGTCCTCCTCACTTTTCAGCAAGCAAGGTTGTCTCATCCTCATATCACAGGTTGTTAATGAGTCTTCCTCCAATCCTGATGCTCCATTCTTCTTCATATAGTCAAGTTTCTCAGATTATTTGCTCAGCATACAGATTGAATAGGTATGGTGAAAGGATACAACCCTGAGGCACACCTTACCTGATTTTAAACCATGCAGTATCCCCTTGTTTTGTCCAAACAACTGCTTCTTGGTCTATGTAAAGTTTCCCTATGAGAACAGTTAAGTGTTCTTGAATTCCCATTCTTTGAAATGTTATCCATAATTTGTTATGATCCACACAGTTGAATGCCTTTGTACAGGCAATAAAACACGGCTAAACATCTTTCTGGCATTCTCTATTTTCAGCCAAAATCCATCTGACTGCAGCAATGATAACCCTTGTTCCATGTCCTCTTCTGAATCTGGCCTAAATTTCTGGCAGTTCCCTGATGATGTACTGCTGCTTCTGCTTTTGAATGATCTGCAGCAGAATTTTACTTGTGCGTGATATTAATGATGTTGTTTGATAATTTCCACATTCGGTTGGATCACCTTTCTTTGGAATGGGCACAAATATGGGACTCTCCCAGTAGGTTGGACAGGTAGTTGTCTTCCAAATTTCTTGGCATAGACAAGTGAGCACTTCTAGCATTGCATTCATTTTTTGAAACATCTCAGTTGGTATTCTGTCAATTCCTGGAGCCTTGTTTTTTGCCAATACCTTCAGTGTATCTTGGACTTCTTCCTTCACTACCATCAGTTCCTGATCATATGCTATCTTCTGAAATGGTTGAACATTGACCAGTTCTTTTTGGTACAGTGACTCTGTGTATTCCTTCCATCTTCTTTAGATGCTTCCTGTGTCATTTAATATTTTCCCCATAGAATCCTTCAGTATTCCAACTTGAGGCTTGAATTTTTTCTTCAGTTCTTTCAGCTTGAGAAATGCTGAACGTGTTCTTCCCTTTTGGTTTTCTATCTCCAGGTCTTTGCACGTGTCATCAAAATACTTTACTTTGTCTTCTCGAGCCACCCTTTGAAATCTTCTGTTCAGCTCTTTTACTTCATCATTTTTTCCTTTTGCTTTAGCTACTTGATGTTCAAGGGCAACTTTCAGAGTCTCTTCTGACATCCATTTAGGTCTTTTCTTTCTCTTCTGTCTTTTAAATGACCTCTTGCTTTCTTCATGCATGATGTCCTTGATGTCATTCCACAACTCATCTGGTCTTCAGTCATTAGTGTTCAACTCGTCAAATCTATTCTTGAGATGGTCTCTAAATTCAGGTGGGATATAGTCAAGGTCGTACTTTGGCTCTCGTGGATTTGTTCTAAGTTTCTTCAACTTCTATATGAACTTGCATATGAGCAATTGATGGTCTGTTCTGTAGTCAGGTTCTGGCCTTGTTCTGACTGATGATATTGAGTTTTACCATCGTCTGTTTCCACAGATGTAGTCGATTTGATTCCTGTGTTTTTCCATCCAGCGAGGTACATGTATATACTCACCATTTATGTTGTTGAAAAAAGATATTTACAATGAAGAAGTCACACTAGTACCACAGTAAATCTAATTGTGGAGACCTGGTTGCACAGTGGTTAAGAATTCAGGCTGCTAATCAAAAGTTCAGAGTTTGAATCCACCATCCACTCCTTGAAAACTCTATTGGGCAGTTATTTCTACTCTCTCCTATAGAGTCACTATCAGTTGGAATTGACTCAATGGCATTGTGTTTGGTTTTGGTGGTTTATGCTGATATATTGCCTTCTAGTGCCTTCTTTCTGCATTTATGTCTATTTCTCTGTCTACCTCTCTGTATATATTTTACAAAATTGATGTACTGTATGTGTAATTGTATAATCTTCATTTCTTAACAAATCATATTTTCAAAAATTAAATTATTCACAAATATGAATTTAAGTGACTGCATAATATTCCATTACATGGATATTCCATACTTTAGCCATTTACTTGTTAATGGACATTTAACATTTTCACTCTTTCACTATTAGAAAAAAATGTTGATGTGAACATCTTTGTGCATATATCTTTGTATTCTTCTCCTTAAAATGGAAAATCAATTTTTAAAGGCTCTTGCTACGTATTTCCTGATTGCTTTGTAAAAAGTCTGTTCAATTTTAAAAAATTGCAGCAGTCATACAAGTATGGTTGATGCATTAGAGCTGGGCAACTGAGTTAAATTAAAAATATATATATATTTGACTTCCGGACAACATGGTGCTATAGTCAGAAGCACCAAGCTGCCCCTCCACAGCAAAGATCAGAAAAATTAAGTCAGAGTCACACGTCAGTCCCGAAACCCTAACCACCAAACGAAGAGATAAAGAACTCAGCCAAGCACCAAATGGAATAAGAAACTGACCGAGAAGAGAGCACAAAGAGAGATTCATGCAGAGGTCCCCTATCAGCTACCACAGCACGGATTCAGCATCTTGGACTCCCATGGGAGATCAGTGAACAGGAGGTACGAGAAAGTAGCTTCACGGAGCTTCCAGCAGGACACAGAACAACCAGTAACCCACCATATAGGCTTTCCCACCCCCCACCCTTCTTCACCCCCATTTAACCTCCTCTGCTTCCTGCTGCCACAGTCTATTGGCCGGGAAGCACAAGCTTCCCCCAGTGCCACTTGGATTCCACCTGCCCACACTGGCCAGCTCCCTGAATGCCATTTGTTGGATGCTGGTTTTTCTTTTTACTGTATCTTTAGATTTCTTCCTTACCTCTCACCACCTCCCCCTCCTTTCTCTCAAATACCCAGCTCCGTGCGCCATCTTTGCTTCTTCCTAGAAGGCTGCGAAACACTGATTGATCATGAAACTGCTTCCCAGCCCATACCACCACGCTGGTGGGACCCCCAGGGCTTTTTTGTTTGTTTGTTTGCTCTGATTTGTTCTGTTTAGATTTGTTTGTTTTTCTTCTCTCTGCTTGGGAGACCCGTCTAGCTGGGCAGTGTAATGTGTCTTGGAAGCTAGTCCCTTACTCTGTGCAGACACACAGGGACATCCCTGGGGGCATTTCTTTTTTCTTCTTCTTCTTATTTTTTTTTTTTTGTCGTTTTTGGTTTTTTGTTTCATTTATTTGTTTAGTTTTCTTCTCTTACCTGTTCCCTTTTTGTCTTTCTTCATTTCCAGCTTCTTGATCTATTCATTTTTTTCTTTTACCCTTTTTCTCTTTTTTTGTTTTTGTTTTTCCCCATTTCTCAGTCTCTCACTCTCCACTCCAATAGCAAGCTCCCTTAGCACTCTTTTTTGTTTGTGTATATGTCTTTGGTTCCTGTTCCTCTCTACTCTTTCTGATCATTCCCGTACCCATCTTAGCTCCACACATCATAATATACCCCCTTCTTCCTGTCTACCTGCACCGTGTGCTGAACATCACACTCCCAAACAACACAGGCATGGCCTACTGGAACCTGCCCTACACCGATTCCCAGTCTGCACTGTCAACGCTGGTACGTGCCACAAAAAACTTATCCCAGCAACTCCCCTTCAGCCAGACTTGCCCTCTATACCATACCTGAGTGAGTGGCCCTGCCAACTGGAGAAGGAGGCAAAAAGTATCATGCCCACAGACGAGCAAACAACAAAGAACACACAGCCCGCCTACTCAGACATAACCAAATAAAACAAAAAAGCAGAAAGAAATGTATAATCAATAAACGAAGAAAATAATCACTGAATGCCCCGAAGACAGCAGACAATATCAAAACATTTACAAAAACAAGACAGGATGGTTCCAGTAGGCATCCAAAATAAAATACCAGATGACTTTCCAGTAGAAGAAAATGCACTAGACCTAACTGATAGGGAATTCAAATCTATAATATTCAGAATTATCCAAGAGTTGAAGCAAAAAAAAACAGACAAAAATGAGGAAAAAATAGACAAATTCATGGAAAAGGCAGAGAAATTCATGGAAAATACAGACCAAAAAAATGGAAGAATTCAAGAAAATGATACAGGAACAAAATGGTAAAATAAATTCACAGCTAGAAATCATACAAAAACAAAAATTAGAAATCCAACAGATAAACAACAAGATTTCAGAAATGGACAGTGTCAAAGAAGGGCTGAGGAGTAGGTTTGAAACGATGGAAGATAGGATCAGTGAAATTGAAGACAAACACTTGGCTACAACTCTGAGGAAAAATCAGAAAAAAGAACAAAGAAAAATGAAGAAACTCTGAGAATTATGTGGGATACAACCAAAAGCAAAAATTTTAGAGTGATGAGTTCCAGAACAGGGGGAGAAAACAGAAAACACAGAGAGGATAATTGAAGAATTGCTGACAGAAAACTTCCCCAATATCATGAAAGGTGAAAAGCTGGCCATCCAAGAAGCTCAACAAACCTCATATAGGATAGACCCCAAAAGAAAATCACCAAGGCATATCATAATCACACTCGCCAAAACCAATGACAAACAAAGAATCTTGAGAGCAGCTCAAAAAAACCAAAAAGTCACATACAGAAGAGAAATAATAAGACTAAGCTTGGATTATTCGGCAGAAACCATGCAGACAAGAAGGCAATGGGATGACATATATAAAACCTTGAAAGAAAAAAATTTACCAGTCAAGAATAATATATCCTGCAAAACTCTTGTTCAAATATGATGGTGAAATTAGGGCATTTCCAGATAAACAAAAATTAAGGGACTATGTAAAAACCAAACCAAACTTACAAGACTTATTAAAGGAAGTCCTTAGATCTGAGAAAAAACAATATCAGACCACAGGCTGAATATAGGACACAGGATTGCACTAGCCAGATACCAACTAGGAAATGAACTCTTAAGGACTATGCAAAACCGAAAGAATTACAAAAGGGAACCAGAGAGGTTAATCTGTAAATGACAACAGCATCAGAACAATAAAAGAGGCAATAAACGATGTAGGTATAGAACCTTCTAATGGAGAGGAAGTCAAGCGATACCAAGTAATAATAGACTGGTACAAATCTAGGAAGATAAGGGTTAATTTCAAGGTAACCACAAAGAAAGTTAAACCTACTCATCAAAATAAAGTCTCAGTAAAAACAAAACCTACAGAAACAAAAGAAATGGGAAAAAAATCTACAAACAAAAGGAACTCAGCACAGGAGAGTAAGAGCAACAAAGAAAATGTCAGCAGCACAAAAAAAAAGCACTACAAAATGCAACCCCACTCTTAGGAATATATCCTGGAGAAATAAGAGCTGTCACACTAAGACATATGCACACCCATATTCACTGAAGCACTGTTCACAATAGCAAAAAGATGGAAACATCAACAGATGCTCATCAACAGATGAATGGATAAACAAACTACGGTATGTACACACAATGGAGTATTATACAAAGATAAAGAACAATGATGATCTGTGAAGCATCTCATAACATGGATCAAACTGGAGGACATTATACTGAGTGAAATAAGTCAATCACAAAAGGACAAAGATTATATGAGACCTCTACTGTATAACTCATGTAAAAGTTTACACACAAAGAGAAACAATTTTTGCTGGTTACGAGGGATGGGAGAGATGGGGGGGAACTAAATAGATATGTGGTAACTTTGGTGAAGGGTAAGACAGTACACATTACTGGGGAAGCCAGCACAACTTGTACAAGGAAAGGTCATGGAAACTCCATAGACACTTCCAAACTCCCTGTGGGACTCAATTGCTGGGTGGGGGGCTGTGGGGACCATGGTCTTGGGGAACATCTAGCTGAACTGGCATAACACAGTTTATAAAGACAATGTTCTACATTCTACCTTGGTGAGTAGCGTCTGGGGTCCTAAAAGCCTGTGAGCAGCCATCTAAGATACTCCACTGGTCTCACCTCTTCAGGAGCAAAGGGAGAATGAAGAGAACAAGATACAATGAAAAGATTGGTCCAATGGACTAATGCACCACAGCTACCACAGCCTCCACCAGACTGAGTCCAGTACAGCTGGATGGTGCCCAGCTGCCACCACTGACTGCTCTGACCAGGATCACAATAGAGGGTCCTGGGCAGAGCTGGAAAAGGATGTAGAACAGAATTCTAACTCACAAAAAGAGACCAGATTTACTGGTCTGAGAGACTGGAGAAACCCTGAGATTATGGCCCCCAGACATCCTTTTAGCTAGGTGATGAAGCCCCTCCTGAAGTTCACTGTTCAGCTGGGGATTGGACAGCCTCATAAAACAAAACAGGACTAATGAGGCACAGCAGTCCAGGGACAAGGACTAGAAGGTAGAAGGGGACAGGAAAGCTGCTAACAGGGAACCCAAGGTTGAGACGGGACAGTGTCGACATGTTGTGGGGTTGTTAACCAGTGTCATAAAACAATGTGTACTAATTGTTTAATGAGAAACGATTTGTTCTGCAAACTTTCATCTAATGTACAAAAAAAAAAAAGAATTATCTATGTGAGATAAAATTGACAACAGCAACCCAAAAGGTTTGATGGGAAGCCTAAGGGACAGTGAGTTGAAGATAATGGTGATGGAATAATTTGGAAAAGATAGTGAGAATAGCAGCACAGCTGGAAGAATGTAATCAGTGTCACTGAATTATACATGTAAAAACTTTTGAAATTGTGTAACTTTGGCTAGGTATATTTTCACCAAAAAAAAATTCCTCAACGTCAAGAAGGGAAGTGTTGGGACTTCGTGGGGTTCTTAACCAATTTCATAAAACAGTATGTGTATTGACTGTTTAATGAGAAACTATTTGTTCTGTAAACCTTCATTTAAGTACAATAAAAAAAATTTTTAAAAAAGAAAAAAAATATGTATTTGAGCACCTGCTACATGCCTAGGTCTGGGTATGTATCTAAAATAAATGTGTAATGGACATAGCTCTTGCCTTCAAAGTGTTTGTAAGGCAATAAAATATGATTCTGGATAGGTCTTTTCTGTAGATGGATAGACCCTTGAGATCACTATCCCAATATCTGTATTCTCAAGATAACAGAAGTAAAAAACAGTGACAAAAACATTATATATTTTCTAAAAGCTTAATTGTTCCTAGAAATTTTGATACTTTATGAGACAAAAGTACTTGCCAAGAATTTATATCAGAATATTTTTGCTGTCACATGATTATTTTATATCTTTCACTATTGGTTACTGCAGTCATAGCGTGCTTAAAAAAATCATGGGATAATTTACTATCAGAAATAAAACCCATGACCATCAAGTCGATTCTGACTCCTAGCAACCCTACAGGATGGAGTAAAACTGCTGTAAATCTTTATGGAAGCAGACTGACACATCTTTCTCCCGCAGAGCAGCTGGTTAGTTCAAACTGCTGACCTTTTGGTTAGCAGCCAAGCGCTTTAACCACTGCTCCACTAGGGATTATCAGAAATAGATTGTTAAAATATACAAGTATTTATATAAATAACATTATCAAATAAAATACACTTATCTTATTTTGTTGATTTTTCAATGATATAGTTGTTATTGCAAACATTTTCATATTGGATATTACTACTCAATTATATTAAGAATAATTATATTAAATTACCTTTGAAAATAAGTAAAATAAAATAGATAAATAACATTTTCTATTCAGGCTGATTCTTCAGTTTTTGTTATGAATTATCCTAGTGATTTTAAACAGATTTTTTTAACAGTTTACAAACATACTTAAGTACTGTGAGAAATATAAGAGTTAAATAATTTTAGGCTGAAGAAGAATTTTTTAAACACAACTCCAAACAAAAACTATGAAGTGAAAGATAGGTAGATCTGACTACATAAGCATCTAAAAAGTATGCCTTCCATCAAATAAACACAAAGTAACATAGCAAATTAAAAAAAAAATTATAAAAATTTGAACTAGAAAACGATTAATATTTTAATAACAAGACTATGAAAAGCCCAATAGAAAAAATTTTAAATGTATATAATTTAAGACTTCCAACTTCAACCATAATAGGGTAAGGGGTGTCCAATTTCCTTTCCATTGTAAAGAAGTACAAAACTGGGTGATATATGTAAAGCAACTCTTTTCAGGCACTGGAAAATATGGGCTCAAGCTGTAATTCTTGAGCAAAGAGAAACACAAGATGGCCTAAATGTACATCTAAGCTTCTTGTCTGAAGGCCCTTTGCAAACTACAGCCGAAGGAAATTGAACCCAAACAGAGAGGAATGGTCTCATCAGTGAGGGGAAAACAAAATATAGAGATCAAAGTTTGGAGTAGCTAACTTGTCTAAAATTTCTGGGGCAAAATATTGAAATGAGGGAGCTATGTAGGGAAGAAATCTGCCAAAAGGGATGACTTTGTGTCTTTGGGTAAGCACTAACACGTGAATTCACAGTATGACACTCTGTGGAGTCTACCAGAGAACAACTACTGGGAACTTGTGAGTTGCACAGAAACTACAGAGGTTTCACTACGCTGGGATAAACTGAAATTCTAAATAGCCAGAGTGGAGAGACCTCACTAAACATCCTGGTCATTCAGTTGTGATTCCAATAAAACCACACCTTAAAAGTAAGGCTACTCTAGCCCTAATGTAAAGGCTACTCTATACCCAGTTTAATAAAGAAAAAAAAAAAAATCTTAACAAGATAAAATGATCTGCTAATTGCCTGCCAGAAAAATGCTCCAACACTGTTTAGAGAAAGACAACATAATCCACGATATCTAAAATGCAATAAAAAAATTACTAAACATGAAAACAGCAGAAAAATGTGACTCATAGTCAGGAGAAAAGGCAATCAATAGACACAAACGCAACGATAACACAGATGTTAGATTTGGCAGACAAGAATTTTAAAAACAACTTCTGTAAAAAGGAGTAAACAGATGGAAAATTTCAGCAAAAAAAAAAAAAAAGAATAAAATAAGAGAAAAATGGAAACTATAAAAAAGAGCTAAATGGAAATTATAAATACAAAAAGTATAATAACTAAAAACTAAAAACTCCCTGAATGGACTTAACAGCTGATTGAACACTGCGGAAAAAAAGACAAGTGAGCATGAAGTCAGGGCAATAAAAAGCATCCAAATGATCCAAATGGAAGAACAGAGATAAAAAAAGGCTTATAATACAATGAACTACTTACGTGTAATTAGAATCCCAGAGGAGAGAAGGGAGAAGTCAGCGTAGAAAAAATATTGGAAAGAATCAGAGTCAAACTTTTTACAAATTGGATGAAGACTATAAACCCTCAGATTCAAAATACTCAGCAAATACCAAGGAAAATGAGCACAAAGAAACTGCAGCTAGGTGTATGAGTCAAATTGCTACAACACGAAAATAAAGAGAGCTTTATAAAAACAGCCCAAGTAAAAACACATTACATATAAAGCTCATTGCCGTTGAATCGATTCTGACTCATAGATAAACAATAAAAATGATTACTAACTTCTCACCAAAAACAAAGTAAGCCAGGGGACCATAGAATAACATCTTTAAAGTGCTGAGTAAAAAAAAAAAAAAGTTAACATAAAATTCAATATTCAGTGAAAAATAACCTTCAAAATTGAAGGCAAAATAAAGATGTTTTCAAATAATTTAGATAAACAAAATCTGAGAATATTTCGAAAACAGTATTACTCTTCAGGTAATGATAAAGGAAGTTCTTTAGGTGGAAGGGAAATGATATAAGTCAAAAATTCAGATATACGCAAAGGAATAAAGATGACAAAAATAGTATAAATGTGGGTAAATATAAAAGATTTCTTTTTATGTTTTTAAAATTCATCAAAGGACAATTGGCTCTTTAAATAAAAACAATAATAATGTATTGTGGGGTTTTATAATCCACGCAAAAAATGAAATATATGATAATAAGACAAAAGGCAAAAACGAATATTACTGAAGGAGAGTATTATAAATGTTTCCATTATATGGAAAAGAGTATAATATTAATTCAGGTTAGACTGTGATGAGCTAAACTAAAGATGTATATTGTAATCCTTAAAGTAAGCATACACACATGCACACAATTGTGTAGCTAAAAAGACAGTAGAGGAGATAAGGCGGAATAATAAAATATAATTGATGGTTCTAAAAAAGGAAGAAGAATGAAGAAACAGAAACAAAATGGATCAGTAAAAAACAAAAAGGAAATAGTATACTTAAACACAACCATTATCAATAATTACATTGAATGTAAATGGATGAAATTATTTAATTACAAGAGCACGATATTCTTAAACTGGATAAATAAAGCAAGCACTACCTATATAATGTTTACCAGAGATGTACTTTAATTACAAAGATACAAATAGGCTAATAGTAAAAGGTTTGAAAACATACTATGCAAATACTAATCATAAGAAACCTGGCAAGGTTATATTAATTGCAGACGATGTAGACTCCAAGACAAGGAGTATTATCAGAAGCAAAGGTGGACATAAAGAAGACAAAATCCTAAATGTGCATGCATGTAATAATAAAACAAAATAAATGAAGCAAAACTGACAGAACTGAAGAAACAGACACATCCACAACTGTCACTGGAGATTTTAATGCTCCTTTTTTAGTAATTGATAGAACAAACAGACCAAAATATCCATAATAATATCTGAACAATGCTATGAAATTGACCTAAGTAATATTTATAGAACACTAAGCTAAATAGATGCATAATATGTCTGCTATTCTTAAAATGTATTTTTTCTATTAACATCTATTTCTTTTGAAATTCTTGTGGAACATTCACTGATTGACCAAATGCTAGAAAATAAAATAACACTCAATATATTGCAAAGAATTGAAATGATGCAGAATGTGTGCTCTTACCCAAATATAATTAAATAGAAAGTAATTTCTAAAAAATCTGAAAAATCTTCAAATATATGAAAATTAAACAACATACTTCTAGCCCCTGGTCAAGAAGAAATTGGAAGGGAAATTAGAAAATAAATTGAAATGAATAATAATGAAATCACATCTTCTCAAAATGTATAGGTTGTATCTGAATATGATTATATGTAAATTTATAGCATGAATTTTTTTATTAGAAAAGGAAGATTTAAAATCAATAATCTTAGCTTTCATGTTGAAAAGCTGGAAAAAGACAACGAATTGAACCCTAAGTAAGCAGTATGAAAGACATAATAAAGAAATGAGCAGAAATAAATGACACGGGAAACAAATAGAGAAAATAAAACAAAAATTTACTCTTTCAAAAGATTAATAAAATCGATAAACCCCTAGATAAGCAATAAGAGAGGAAGAGAGAGAGGGAGAGACAGAGAAAGAGAGAGAGAGAATTATTAGTAACAGGAATAAAAAAGCTATCAATACATATGATCCATATTAAAATAAAAAAGATTTTTGGCTAAATTTACTACCCATTCATGATTTTGTGTGTGTGTGTCTGTGTCAGCAAAAGAGGTATAAGAAAGAAACTCCACAAGCTGATAGAGAGATCTACAAAAAAAATTTACTTCATCCTAAAAGATTAAATACTTTCTCTCTAAGACTGGCAACAAGACAGGGATAGACTCACTATTTCTATTCAGTACTGTCCAGAAGGTCAAGGAAAAAGCATTATGATTAGTAAAAAAAGAAGTAAAAGTGTTTTATTCATAGGCAATATAATTGTGTATGTAGAAATCCTAAGGAATATAGATAGATAGATTTAGTTCTAGCAAATATATATATATATATATATATATATATATAGAGAGAGAGAGAGAGAGAGAGAGAGAGAGAGAGAGAGAGAGAGAGAGAATGAGAGAGAGAGAGAGAGGATGGACTGGGCAGCATAAATTCTTAGGAATTAATTTCGTTGAAGAAGTAGATCTCTATCTTAAAAATTAAAAAGTATTACTGAGAGAATTAAAAGAAGACCTAAATAAATAGTAAAGTATACTGTGTTCATGGATTGGAAGACTTAAATCATCCCTAAATTCATTTATAGACGCATCACAGTAGGAAAAAAAATTGTAACAAAGATGAAGTTTAGCAACTGAAGTGGTAATTTGAGGAAATTATCTAATTGAGATTCTTGTTAAGTATTGCTACATAGTATACAGTTTAATTTATCCTTACTTTACCTGAAAAATCTTCATCATTGTGGTGCTGGAATTGCTTTTAAGGATGAAAGGGAAATGTCAACTCTCGTTTGGAAGCAGACAAGATATTGATAACAGCCCTAGATGGGAGGGTGTGTGATGTAGAGTCATTTGTGCTTATTTGTGTTTTCCTCCTGCTCCACTCTTAGCTGTTTGAGGGCAGTGAGTATGCATAGGATAGAGAAGAGTTTATGGCCCATAGTAGACTAACAATAAATAGCTGTTGGATAGGGACATGGATAAGAATTGCTTTCTCTATCGGGGCAATAAGACGACAAATTTGTCCCCCAGTTCATGGGAAAAAGTAACAGGCTAGCCATGCAACCTAGGGAAAGGATCTTCCTGTACATTTCTCATCCTCAGGTGTCTGGTGAGGGCTAGCAGTCTTGAGACATGGAGTAGGAGTGAGAAGAGGAAAAGAAGAAGGAGGAAGGAAAATTACATTTATTGAAAGCTTATTTAACTTTTCATCAAATTTAAGACTGAAAGATTCACTAAAAGGCCAATTATAATGACAATCATCCTTCCTATAACTGTGTTAAAATATGAAATAAATTTAATATTAGAATTGGAAATCTGGTCTATGCCAGGCACTCTTCTGAGTGATTTGAATAAGTTAACTCACTTCGTCTTCACCAGAACCCAATGAGGATGCTTATCATTGGACTGTTGAAGGTCCACCTTGGTTCATTCCAGGTTATAATGTCCCTGGAAAGCCAAATTCCTCAGATATGATGATGTACCTTTGGTCATTCTGGTGGAAAACTGTTTATGAAAAGGTATAGGGACAGAAGCTAGCAAAATAATTTAAGAAAGGATAATTGATGATGAGTAGGTTCCAAAAATCTAACTAGGAAGGAAATAAATAAATGGATATTTCATCCAAAGTTATCTCATGATGTTAATACAACCCTCAAGCTGGGGGGCAGGAAGAAGTTAAAACATGTAAAAGTGCTGGAAAGGACTTCTGCAGCTGGACAGTAGGTTGAATCTGTACCATACTGTTTGCATATTACGCAAAGCCACTGTCGCTTTGCTCTACAGCTGTGGACACTCTCAAGAGCACATTTCTATAGGGAAGGGAGGAGAAGCAGAGGAAACATAAAGAGTCTGAGTGAACAGACACCTCAGCTTCCTAGAAGTTTTTCCTTGCTTCCACACCCTGAACCTAGAGAACTTGGGAACATTATGCTGAGAAAGAAGTCAAAGAAGACAGACAAGGTTATGAAAATTCAAAAGCGAGAGCAGACTAGGGAGATGTGACCATCTGGAAAAAGAAACAGAGCAGGATAGTTAAAAGTGTGGGCTGTAGAGCCTGACTGCTTACATCTGAAACCTAGCTTCATAAATTCCAGTGCATAACTTGGGCTAGTTACTTAACTTCTCTAAGCTTCAATTTTCTCATCATGGATAATCGAACATAATAATACTTACCTCATTGGGATTGTTGTTAGGACCATTAACATAGTCACTGGCACATAGTTAATTGTTCAATAAGCAATAGCAATGGTTATTTTGAGACCTAAGAAATTAATATGTCATAGATGGTAGATAGGTGATAGATGATAGATGGATGAATGGATGGATAGATGGGTGGGTGGATGGATAGACAGACAGACGCAGACAAAAGATTGATGGATACTGAAACTGGTCAGTATAATCAAGAAGAAAGGAAGTTGGGATGAAAAGAAGATATGACTAGCAAGTTTTTGACACGTGACCAAGAAAATCCCCTAGAGCAGAACTATGAACACTAGTTGGTAGAGCGCATTGGCATGTCATGAATAATAAGAGGCAGAGTTACAACAGGTTGAAGAATTGCTTGTAAACTGCTACCCATAGCAAGTGGCTATCACTGACAGGAATGCCTTGCAAATATGGACATCATCCTGCAGTTGTGTCCCTACAGACATCGCTGCTTTAGAGCAGTGGTTCTCAACTGTGGCTGCACAGTAGAATTATCTGGGGAGCTTTTAAAAATGTGCAGATGTCTAGACCTCACTTCAGATCAATTGAATAAGAATCTCTGGGAGATTCAAGCATCCATATTCTAATGGACAACCAGGACTGAGAACCATTGCCTCAGAGTGATGGTTCTTCAGTGGGTGCATGCTTCATAATCACATGGAGGACTTGTTAAAATCCAGAATTTCTGATTCAGTAGCCCTAGGGTGGGACACAAGTGCCAATGCCCTTCAGCAAAAGACCACCAGGAATACATCTATAATTAAACAAGTTGGGTTTATTAGCTATTGCAGCAAGGGAGAACACACACCATGGGCAACCATGAACATGTCAGTGAGAGGGTGTTAGAAAGAACATATTATAGGATTTAGGCTTTGATTGAATGATTTGAGGGAGTGTTTAAGGAAGTGGGAGTTTGCAATAGATTGGATGCTGTCAGAAAGTGGGGCAATTCTATGATTGGGATTCTAAATATGATTTATACGGAGGAGGGACTAGCAGGAGGAGAAGCTGTAATTGGTAGAGAAGTAGTAGCCACATATTTTGGCTGAGAGACAGAGTGTTTGGTATTTTGTGGATAGCACAGTGATCTTGTTTTGTCTATATTAGATAAAATTATAAAGTGGCTTTGCTTTGTCTCATTTTATCATCATCTCAGAGTGGCCTAGTCTGAGTTTGGTGTTCTGTGAGACTGTTTATGTTCAATACGAGAATAACATGATGTCTTAGGCTGGGTTCTGTAGAGAAGCCAAACCAGTAAAGTGTATAAATATATCTATAGAGAGAGATTTATATCAAGGAAATGGCTCACGAGATTGTAGAGGCTAAAACATCCCAAGTCCGTGGATCAGGGTACAGGCCTCTCCCAATTCACATGGCCGCAGAAGGTGGCAAACCCAAGGTCGGCAGGTTGGAGAGCAGGGCTACCACTCACAGGCTGTGAAGGTTGACGAATTCCAAGATCAGCAGACAAGACCGCAAGGTTTCTCCTGATTCACGTACCTGCAGGGGCTGGCGAATCCAAGATCAGCAGGTCAGAGCACAGGACTCTTGCTTTCAGGCTGTAAAGATTGATGAATTCCAAGATCGACAGGTAAGCTGCTAGCTCAAGTCCCAAGAACCAAAGGTGAGACAACAAGAGGCAGCTGCTAAGTCTGGAACAAGCCAAAAAACTTTGGCAAGGCAAGCTGGCAGGAAGTAACTGGCAGAGGGCAGAGAGATGAATCTGAGGGGGTGGTGAGCTACCACAGGCCCCGCCCTGGCCGGTACCACTCAGCAGATTCCATCATGGGGGTGATCACATATCAGATTTCAACAGGGAAGTGATCACAACATTATACAACTGCCAAAACACTGAGAATCATGGCCTAGCCAAGTTGACATACAACTTAACCATCACACATGGCATAGCTGTGAGCCCCAGGCCAGCTTTCGTGTGGTAGAAGCTGCTCTTTTATTTTATTATTAATTTTTCTCTCACAAATAAGCAGGTGATGCTGAAGCTACTGATCCAGGGATCACTGCCTAAGGGTATGAAGAGACCTGAGATGTAGTTTTAGAACAGTAATCAAAGGGGAAAAAATGCACAAATACATCTTAGAAGAGCAAGAGTACAGATCTTCAAGTGAAAAATCAGAACAAAGTATGAATAGCATAGCCTAGTAGATAATGTACCTTGGAGAAACTGAGTTTGGTACAGATTAGCGTGATGCACCAACTCTAAAAAGTGGATAAATCAGGCATCATCTGACCACGCCCTCCCTCTCCAGCCTCACATGTGTCTCTGCCGCCTTCCTGCATGCCTCTCCAGCCTTCTTGAACCAACTTCCAGCTTAGGATCTTTATGCCTACTATTTCCTTTGCCTGGCAACTGACTCAGTTTTCATCTTATTCTTAGTCATTCTTTGTGTATCCTCTTAAAATGTCTCTTCTAATGCCTACCTTGAGCATTGTGCTCTTTTGAAGAGCTGTATATATATGGGATCAAGTTGACAACAGCAGCTCGAAAGGTTAGAGAAGAAACTTAGGGGGCAATGAGTTCGTGTTAATGGTAGAAGAATAATTTGGAAAAGGAGGGTGAGAATGGCTGCACAACTTGAAGAATGTAATCAATGTCACTGAATTGTACATACAGAAATTGTGGAATCGGTGTATGTTTTACTGTGTATATTTTTACAACAAAAATAACATAAATTATTAAAAAAGAAAGGCCTTCTCAGATTCCCCAAACTAGATTAAATTCCCTCAGAGTCACTTTCCTATCACCCTCTTCCTTTTCTTCAATGCACCAATCACAATTTATTATCAGATATTTATTTTTTATGATGGTTGGTTTAATTTCTGTCTGTCTCCTCCACTAAACTGTGAGCTCCCTCTAAGTAGAGACCAGGCCTATTTTGCTGATTATTGTCTCTTTTACTTATGGAAGAATACTAAAAGGAAGAGGCCCACTTCCTTTCCCAGCATGCATTGAATCACAGATAAGTCTCTATTTCCTTCATCCAGTCCAATTCATAATGCATCTTGAAAAAATTCGTTATTGCTTTAGCTTGTCAGTGACTCTCTTCTCTGTTTTTTATTGTTTATATAGATCCTGTCAAACACTTTATAAATTTTTTTTATTATCTCACTGAGAAATATAAAGTGTTTGACAGAATCTACATGAGCAATAAAACTTGAATTTCACATGTAACAAATTACGATTCTTTATCAAGCCTTCCGTGCCTTGATTTAATCTGGTGGTTTCTCTTTTAATTGCTATTTTATGCTCACCATTGGAAAGATGGTAGATACTCACTTTGAAAAGAAATTTTCTTTTGGGCATTTCATTTGTTTGAGACATTTCTTAGGTTTGTTGTTTCAATTAAATGTCCTGACACACTTCTCTTAACCCTTCTTCTGAAGTTGGGCTTCACACAGTTGGGCTGTGGATCTGGGATGTGAGAAGAGATTTAGCCAAGAATGAGATCCAGCAAAGGTCTCAAGAGTTTTAAATTTCAAACCAAACTGAGTCGTGTTCAGATCTGATTTAGCTGGCTCCCAGATTCTGAAAGTAAATGCTTCAAAATGCTCATAAAATGTTAACAGAAGACTCGGTGGACATCAAGTGGCTCTCACCAAACATCACTTTAATGAGTTAAGTGTAAATGAAACAGGAACATATGGATTCCATTGACCTAAAAATACACAGGGTTTAAAATAAAGGTAAAAGTGGTTTCTCAGTGACACGTGTTTTGGGGTTTGCTGAACCAAAGCTGTTGGAAAGTTCTCCAAGACATTTATCAAGTTAAAATGCAACTGGCTTCACCCACCCCTCATGTGTGGTCAATGACTTGGCTATGCCCACTCCTCCCTTGCACTCTCAAAGATAATTGTTCTGTTCCTAAGATTCACCCAAGCTCACTGTCATTAGTACAAACAGATGTGAACAAGGTCCCATACTCCCTGAACCTCAGGGAACATGCATTCCCCAAACACAGTGGGAAGAGGCGCTTCTTTTTCTCTTTATCCTAACCAACTCCTACTTTCCCTGTCATACATTTTCTCTCAGAGCATTGTCTCTGTTCTGTTCACCCAGGAATATAGGGGTGATCAGCTAGCACTGTAGGTGGGGCTTGGCTTCAACACTGGTATGCAAATCTCAAAAACCTGCACTAGGGTGACTGTGCTGATTCCTGAAGGCCACAGTACAATAGTGATCCCTGAGTGTTCTGTAACCTTAGACACTTCAGCCACTGTTGCCACGGGAGCCTCTCCTTGCTTTTCCCTTGTCTTCCAGTACCCATGCTTGCAAATATGACAAGGGCTTCCTTGTATAATCATCCATTGGCCCAGAGCCTTCTTGGGTGGGAAAAGTAGGAAGACAATCATTTAGCCTGTAACTCTGCTCTTTTAATTTTTGTGTGAACCTGGGATTTATTTTCCTATAGTATGTAAATGGTATATTTTAGCCACAACAATAAAAAATGGTTCTGCTGCCTTTGTTTAAGACATCCGTAAGAGAGAGTCTTTTGGCCATATTCTACAGGCTGTGAAAATCACTGGCTCCAAAAAGCTTCAGAAAAACCATTACCACCTTTTTTGAAAAGGTAAAGTGGATATTTTGAAATCCTTAGGGGCTTTAGGAAGTACCTGGGTGGTGTAAATGGTTAACACGCTTGGCTGCTAACTAAAAAGTTGGAGGTTCAAGTTCACCCAGAAGAAAAGCCTGGTGATCTACTTCTGAAAAGTCAGCCATTGAAAACCCTATAGAGCAAAGTTCTACTCTGACACACATGAGATCGCCATGAGTTGGAATCCACTCAACAGCAACTGGTAGAGTCTTCTAAGCATCTGTTTTCTCAGGACTCTTCTGCTCCTCACAACTCCAGCAAATTACTCCATCCCAAGATGCACCAAGAAACTCAGGAGCTGTGTGTACAATGTCAACGCCTGAGAAGGCTTTGGCCAGAGGGTGACCTGCTTGACCTCCTTCCAGTTGAACAACTCAGAACACGTAGCAGGTTGCCCCTTACCTATGTGAAGTAACTACCTAGAGGCAGTTAATGCATATTGGGAAGCCATGTACAATTTGTTTTGCTTGTGGGGTGGGGTGAGTGGTGAGGTCTGGTAAGGTGGGGAGTTATCTGATGTGAAAGAAGTGGCTTACATTCCACAGGTTTTTTTATGATCTAACTTTTCTCCTTCTGCTAAATATTTCTTACTTCCTGATGCTTTGTGGCTTGTTTTAAGAAATGTATCAGGGGAGGGGTGGGTGAAACATATTGGGATTTTTCTTGGGTTTAGGGTGTGAAGGGATTGGGGGAGAGTGTGGCAGGCGTTGTGATAAGGGATGAAATACCACTTCGGATGGGCAAGAAGAGACTAGGCATCACTGAGGGTAAAGTCAAGAATGAATGACTTTTTGGTCCTAGAATTCTGACCAGCTTGTGGAATAAAACCCAAGCTCTGTTCTTGGCATCAATGGCTATAAAAGGGACCAAGAGTGTATAAAAAAGCAGAATATGCTTCCCTCACTTTGTTCCCTTGAGCTTCCTTGTTCCAGCTTCAGTCCTTGTTTAGCAAAGAAAAGAGGGATTTGTATGCCAGGAGTTAAAGGGAAGCCTGTTACTATCTATTTAATATATTGGAAGAAACATTTAAGAACAATTTATCCTTGACATAAAATGATCTCTGTCAGGCTTCCAGCCAGCATGGTGGGGTGAGATCGCCTGGTGTGAAAGCCTGTTACACATGAAAATAGTGTCCAGAGCCCTCCCCTTACCCATTACCTCTATGCACTCCCAAGCTTTCCAAGATCTCTAAAGATTTGTCATTTGCTGATTGGTGATATTGCAACATCTCCCTTCCCCCTCGCCACAGCCCCTCACCCTCATTGCCCAGTTGTGTTCATGGTTGATACCAAATTCAATTACTATGAAAAAATGAAATTCAATTTAACTAGGCAAATAGTTTGTTTCAAGACTACAAAAACAGGCAATCTTGTACATAATACTATCTACAGTCTGAAATAGCCCTAAAGTGTTCTTTTCATTCTTATTCAAAAGATTCCTAGATGATTACTAGACAAGATTCACCAGGGAACATTCTGGGAGGGTTCTTTCTCGGCTGGCAGAAGGAAAGAGAGATTACCTCATAAATTTGTTCCAGCTCTAATTTTTACAACTCTTTTTGAGAACATTTGATTTGTAGGCTTGTACCACAGGGTAAACTGGTGTTCTTTGTAGGGAAATATTTTACATAGCCACATAGCCCTATGACATCCTTGACTCAGCCACACTGCATACACTGGGAGCAAAAAAAAACCAGACCCATTTTCTTGATAAACACAGCTGCCTTCACAATGCTTTCCTTGGCCTTAGCTCTGGTGGCATTTTGAGATATTTTTCTGTAATCCCTGACAGTAAAGGTACAAAGGTGGTCTTCATCCATTTGTTTCTCACTGTCACATATATCCCTTCCCTTAATCAGCAGAAAAAAACAGGTTTCAATGGCCAAATCTATAAAAACATTGACCCTTTCTTAGCACCTTACTACAACATTGATTCTCTTGCTTACTGTTGTTGGTTCAAGACATCAATATGTTGTAGTAATTCCATAAAACTCTAATTCAAATAACAGTGTTATAAAACTGAAACGTTACTACTGAAGCTGCCATAAAATCTTATCTACCTCTTCCTAAAATTTTGTCTACATGGTTTATCCATGATGTTGGTAGATGCTGTTGAGTCAGTTCTGACTCATAGCTTCCCTATGTACAACAGAACAAAACAGTGTCCCGTCCTGCGCCATCCTCACAATTGTTGCTATGTTTGAGCCCATTGTTGCAGCCACTGTGTCAATCCATCTCATTGAGGGTCTTCTTCTTTTTTGCTGACCCTCTACTTTACCAAGCATGATGTCCTTCTCCAGAGACATGCTCCTTATCATATCCACAGTACATGAGACAAAGCCTTGCTATCTTTCCTTCTAAGGAGCATTCAGGCTGTATTTCTTCCAAGACAGATTGGCTCATTCTTCTGGCAGTCCATGGTATATTCAATATTCTGTGCCAACACCATAATTCAAAGCATCAATTCTTCTTCACTCTTCCTTATTCATTGTCCAGCTTTCACATGCATATGAGGTGATTGAAAATATTATGGTTTAGGTCAGGCGCACTTTAGTCCTTAAAGTGACATCTGTGCTTTTTAATTCTTTAAACAGGTCTTTTGCAGCAGATTTGCCCAATGCAATACGTCACTTGATTTCTTACTGCTGCTTCCATGGGTATTGATTGTGGAGCCAAGTGAAATGAAATCCTTGAAAACTTCAGTATTTTCTCTGTTTATCATGATGTTAATTATTAGTCCAGTTGCGAGGATTTTTGTTTTCTTTATGTTGAGGTGTAATCCATACTGAAGGCAGTAGACTTTGATCTTCATCAGTAAGTGCTTTAAGTCCTCTTCACTTTCAGCAAGCAAAGTTGTGTTATCTGCATATGGTAGGTTGTTAATGAGTCTTCCTCAAATCCTGATACCACATTCTTCTACATATAGTCCAGTTTCTTAGATTATTTGCTCAGCATACAGATTGAATAGGTATGGTGAAAGGATACAACCCTGACACACACCCTTCCTGACTTTAAACCATGCAGTATCCCCTTGTTCTGTCTGAACAACTGCCTCTTGACCTATGTAGACGTTCCTTATGAGCACAGTCAAGTGTTCTGGAATTCCCATTCTTTGCAAGATTATCCATAATTTGTTATGATCCACACAGTTGAATGCCTTTGCATAGTCAATAAAACACAGGTAAACATCCTTCTGGTATTCTCTGTTTTCAGCCAAGATCCATCTGACATTAGCAATGATATCCCTGGTTCCATGTCCTCTTTTGAATCTGGCCTGAATTTCTGGCAGTTCCCTGTCTATGTACTGCTGCAACTGATCTTCAGCATAATTTTCCTTGCAGTGATATTAATGATGTTGTTTGATAATTTCTGGATTTCATCCGTAAGTGACCATTTTATTCTTGTTTTGTGACTTTGTCCCTTGTACATCCTCTTTCTTGTCTTATTTCTCTGTTGTAAGTGCCTACATTTTTGTTTGAACAATATAACACTCAGTATGCCCTGATTTCTGTGAACTGCTGCTCTTCTCCAACACCACATTCACATGCTTACGACGTGTACAACTAGTTCACAAAACATGATAGCTTCACCCCAACCTCACCCAACCTCTACTCTTACTCTTAGACACCATTCATTTGTCAATAGTGGGCACCTGATTCAGCTGAACCAATCAAAACTATCTCCTTGTAATTTAGAGTCCAAACTCTGTCACATTAATTTCTTAGATAAAGGAGATGTAAGACTGTAAAATATTGGCTTTTGAGTTTTGAGGGGGAAAACAGAATTTTCTACCACAATGGGAAGGAGAGTAATCTGGTCGGGGCTGGGGAAGAGGAAAACAAATATATTGGGAGAAACCTAAATAAGATGAGAGTTGGAGTGAGGATAGCTTCTGAATTCCCAAGGCCTTGGTCTCTGGTTCCAGTTCTTTTTGAAGTCTGCCTGTACACCTTCCCTTAAATCCAATGAGTTACCCATGTATCATAATAATAATTTTTCCTTTTTGATTAAGCCTTTGGTTAATCATGGGACATATGGTATCCAAACCACTTTTTTTTAAAATTATTATTATTATTTTTTTTTAATTGTACTTCAGGTGAAGGCTTACAGAACAAATAGTTTCTCATGAAACAGTAGTACACATATTGTTTTATGACATTGGTTAACAACCCCACGACATGTCAACCCTCTCACTTCTCGACCTTTTTTTTTTTTTTTTTTTTTGGTGAAAATGTACACAGCCAAAGATACACCATTTCAAAAATTTCTATATGCGCAGTTCAGTGACATCGACTACGCTCTTCCAATTGTGCTGCTATTCTCACTTTAGATAAAGGTTTACGGAACAAAATAGTTTCTCATTAAACAGTCAGTACACATGTTGCCCTATGACAATGGTTAACAACCTCACAACACATCAACAATATCCTTACTCAACCTTAGGTTCCCTATCACCAGCTTTCCTGTCCCTTCTGCCTTCTAGCCCTTGTCCCTGGACTGCTGTGCCTCATTAGTCCCATTTGGTTTTATAGGGCTGTCCACTCCCCAGCTGGATGGTGAACCTCAGAAGTGCCTTCACCGCTGAGCTAAAAGGGTGTCTGGGGGCCATACTCTCAGGGTTTCTCCAGTCTCCTTTAGGCCAGTAAATCTGGTCTTGTTTTTGTGAGTTAGAATTTTGTTCTACATCCTTCTTCAGCTCTGTCCAGAACCCTCTGCTCTGATCCCAGTCAGAGCAGTCAGTGGTGGTAGCCGGGCACCATCTAGCTGTACTGCACTCAGTCTAGTGGAGGCCTTGGTGGCTGTGGTCCATTAGTTCTTCAGACTAATCTTTTCCTTGTATCCTGTTCTCTTCATTCTCCCTTGCTTGCAAAGGGATGAGACCAGTGCAGTATCTTAGATGGCTGCTCACAGGCTTTTAAGACCCCAGATGCTACTCACCAAGGTAGAATGTAGAACATTGTTTTTATAAGCTGTGTTATGCCAATGGAGCTAGATGTTCCCTGAGACCATGGTCCCCACAGACCTCCACCCAGCAATTCAGTCCCTCAGGGAGTTTGGATGTCACTGTAGGGCTTCCATGACCTTTCCTCGTACAAGTTGTGCTGGTTTCCCCAGTATTGTGTACTGTCTCACCCTTCACCCAAGATACCACTTATCTATTGCCTATTTAGTATTTCCCTTCCACCCCTCCCATCCCTGGTAACCAGCAAAGATAGTTACTTTATGTGTGTGAACTTTTCATGGGTTTTTACAATAGAGGTCTCATACAATATTTGTCCTTTTGTGATTGACTTATTTCACTCAGCATAATGTCCTCCAGTTTCATCCATGTTATGAGATGCTTCACAGATTCATCGTTGTTCTTTCTCATCGCATTGTACTCCACTGTGTGTATGTACCATAGTTTGTTTATCCATTCATCTGTTGATGGGCATCTAGGTTGTTTCCATCTTTTAGCTATTGTGAAAAATGCTGTCATGAACATAGGTGTGCATATGCCTATTCAAGTGACAACTCTTATTTCTCTAGGATATATTCCTAGGAGTGGGATTGCTGGATCGAATGGTATGTCTATATCTAGCTTTCTAAGGAAGTGCCATATCATTTTCCAAAATGGTTGCATCATTTTGCATTCCACCAGCAGCACATAAGAGTTCCGATCTCCCCATAGCCCCTCCAACATTTGTTATTTCCAGTATTTTTGATTCATGCCAGTAACGCCAGGGTGAGATGGTATCTCATTGTGGTTTTAATTTGCATTTCTCTAATGGCTAGAGATCGCGAGCATTTCCTCATGTGTCTGTTGGCCATTTGGATGTCTTCTTTGGTGAAATGTCTGTTCATTTCCTTTGCCCATTTTTTAATAGGATTATTTGTCTTTTTGTTGGAGAGGTGTTGGATTTTCTTGTAGATTATGGAGATTAGATCTTTGTCTGACTTGTACTGTCCAAAAATTTTTTCCCAGTCTGTAGGTTCTCTTTTTACTCTTTTGGTGAAGTCTTTTGAAGAGCATAGGTGTTTGATTTTTAGAAGATCCCAGTTATCTAGCTTATCTTCTGGGGTTTGTGCGTTGATGGTTATGGTTTGTATCCTGTTAATGCCACGTATTAAGGCCTGTAGTGTTGGTCCTACTTTTTCTTCTATGAACTTCATAGTTTTTGGCTTTATATTTAGGTCTTTGATCTCTTTTGAATTAGTTTTTGTATATGGCGTAAGGTATGGGTCCTGTTTCATCTTTTTGCAGATGGCTATCCAGTTTTGCCAGCACCATTTGTTAAAAAGACTGTCTTTTCCCCCATTTGATGGACTTTGGGCCCTTGTCGAAGATCAGGTGACCGTAGGTGGATGGATTTACCTCTGGGTTCTCAATTCTGTTCCATTGATCAATGTATCTGTCATTGTACCAGTACCAGTCTGTTTTGACTACCGTAGCTGTATAGTAGGTTCTGAAGTCAGATAGTGTGAGTCCTCCAACTTTATTCTTCTTCTTCAGTAGTGCTTTACTTATTCGGGGCTTCTTCCCTTTCCATACAAAGTTAATGATCAGTTTTTTCAACTCTTTGAAGAATTTTGTTGGTATTTGGATCGGGATTGCATTGTATTTGTAAATTGCTTTGCGTAGAATTGTCATCTTCACAAAGTTGAGTCTACCTATCCGTGAGCACGGTATGTTTTTCCATTTATGTAGATCCCTTTGTGTTTCTTGCAGTGGTGTTTTGTAGTTTTCTTTGTATAGGTCTTTTACATCCCTGGTTAGATTTATTCCAAAGTATTTTATTTTTTTAGGGGTTATTATAAATGGTATTGTTTTCCTGATTTCCTTTCCATCATTCTTATTGGTGTATAGGAATCCAACTGATTTTTGTATGTTTATCTTGTATGCTGCTACTCTGCTGAATCTTTCTATTGGTTCCAGTAGATTTCTCGTGGAGTCTTTAGGGTTTTCTGTGTATAGTATCATATCATCTGCAAACAGGGACAGTTTAACTTCTTCTTTACCAATTTGGATGCCCTTTATTTCTTTTTCTTGCCTTATTGCTCTAGCTAGAACTTCCAGCACAATGTTAAATAGGAGTGGTGATAAAAGACATCCTTGTCTTGTTCCTGTTCTCAAGAGGAATGTTTTCAGCCTCTCTCCATTAAGAATGATGTTGGCCATTGGTTTTCCATAGATGCCCTTTATTATGTTGAGATATTTCCCTTCTATACCTATTTGATTGAGAGTTTTTATCAGGAATGGGTGTTGGACTGTGTCGAATGCCTTTTCTGTGCCAGTTAAGATGACCATGTGATTCTTTTCTTTCCTTTTATTTATGTGGTGGATTACGTAGATTGATTTTCTAATGTTGAACCATCCTTGCATACCTGGTATGAATCCTACTTGGTCGTGGTGTATTATTTTTTTGATATGATGCTGAATTGTATTGGCTAGAATTTTGTTGAGAATTTTTGCATCTATATTCATGAGAGATATTGGTCTGTAATTTTCTTTTTTTGTAGCATCTTTTCCTGGTTTTGGTATCAGCGTTATGCTGGCTTCACAGAATGAATTTGGAAGTGTTGCTTTCTTTTCTATGCTCTGAGATAGCTTGAGTAGTACAGGTAAAAGCTCTCCTGTGAATGTTTTGTAAAATTCTCCAGTGAAGCCATCTGGGCCAGGGCTTTTTTTGTTGGGAGTTTTTTTTTATTACCTTTTCAATCTATTCTCTTGTTATAGGTCTGTTCAGATTTTCAACATCACTTTGTTGGAGTTTGGATAGGTAGTGTGTTTCTAGAAATTTATCCATTTCCTCTAGGTTTTCAAATTTGTTGGAGTATAGTTTTTCATAATATTCTGTTATAATCCTTTTTATTTCAGTTGGGTCTGTTGTAATGTCCCCCATTTCATTTCTTATTTGGGTTATTTGTGTCCTCTCCCATTTTTCTTTTGTCAGTCTGGCCAGTGGTTTGTCAATTTTGTTGATTCTTTCAAAGAACCAACTTCTGGTTTTGTTGATTCTTTCTACTGTTTTTCTGTTCTCTATTTCATTTACTTCTGCTCTGATCTTTATTATTTCCTTTCTTCCGGTGGCTGTGGGCTTTTTCTGCTGTTCTGTTTCTATTTGTTTGAGTTCTGTAATTAATGTTTTGATTTTGTCCCTTTCTTCTTTTTTGATGTGTGCATCTATTGCTATAAATTGTCCTCTGAGGACTGCCTTTGCTGTGTCCCAAAGGTTTTGGTATGATGTGTTTTCATTCTCATTTGATTCCAGGAATTTTTTGATTCCATCTCTGATTTCTTCTATTACCCAGTGATGTGTAAGCAGGGTATTATTCAGTTTCCATGTAACTGATTTTTTTTCCTTGCTCTTTCTATTGTTAATTTCTACTTTGATGGCATTGTGGTCAGAGAAGATACTTTGAATTATCTCAACATTTTGGATCTTGTTGAGGATTGCTCTGTGGCCTAAGATGTGGTCTATTCTGGAGAACGTTCCATGTGCATTGGAAAAGAATGTGTACTCTGCAGCTGTTGGATGGAGTGTTCTATATATGTCTATGAGGTCAAGTTGGCTGATTGTGCCCTTTAGGTCTTCTCTACCTTTTCTGAGTTTCTTCTTAGTTGTTCTGTCCTTTACTGAGAGTGGTGTGTTGAAGTCTCCTACTATTACTCTGGAAGTGTCAATTTCTCTTTTCAGTGTTGTTAGAGTTTGTTTTATGTATTTTAGAGCCCTGTCATTGGGTGTGTAGATGTTTATTATGGTTATGTCTTCATGACGGATTGTCCCCTTAATCATTATATAGTGTCCTTCTTTGTCTTTTATGGTAGATTTTGTTTTAAAGTCTATTTTATCTGTGATTAGTATTGCCACTCCTGCTCTTTTTTGGTAGTTGTTAGCTTGATATATTTTTTCCCAACCTTTGACTTTTAATAAATTCACATCTTTGTTTCTAAGGGGTGTCTCTTGTAGACAACATATTGATGGATCCTGTTTTCTTATCCATTCTGTCACT
Organism: Dugong dugon; assembly: GCA_030035585.1. NCBI lineage: Eukaryota > Metazoa > Chordata > Mammalia > Sirenia > Dugongidae > Dugong > Dugong dugon. The sequence goes on from CM057460.1 coordinate 72,618,163, forward strand.
CTCGGTCTCTTTATGGGTGCATTGAGTCCATTTACATTCAGTGTAATTATTGATGGATGTGAGTTTGTTGCTGTCATTTTGTAGTGCTTTTTTTTTGTGGTGCTGATGTTTTCTTTGTTCTTTTACTATCCTGTGCTGAGTTACTTTTGTTTGTAGATTTTTTTTTTCATCTCTTTTGTTTTTGTAGGTTTTGTTTTTGCTGAGACTTTATGTTTTTCCTCTTTTTTTTATGAGTATGTTAACTTTCTTTGTGGTTACCATGAAATTTACCCTTATCTTTCTAAGTTTGAAGCTGTCTATTATTACATGGTATCGCCTTGCCTTCCTCTCCATTAGAAGGTTCTATACCTATGCCATTTATTCCCTCTTCTATTGTTCTGATGTTGTTGTCATTTTCTGATTAACTGCTCTGATTTCCTGTTGTATTTCTTTTGGTTTTGGATAGTCCTTGAGAGTTCATTTCCTAGATTGGTATCTGGCTTGTACGATCCCGTGTCCTAGATTCTGCCTGTGAGCTGAAGTTGTTTGTTCTCAGATCAAATAACTCCCATTAATAATTCTTGTAAGTTTGGTTTGGTTTTTACATATTCCCTTAATTTCTGTTTATCTGGAAGTGTCCTAATTGCACCATCATATTAGAATGAGAGTTTTGCAGGATATATTTTTCTTGGCAGGCACATTCTTTTCTTTCAAGGTTGTATATATGTCATCCCATTGCCTTCTTGCCTGCATGGTTTCTGCTGAATAATCTGAGCTTAGTCTTATTGTTTCTCCTCTGTATGTGACTTCTTGTTTTTCACAAGCTGCTCTCAGGATTCTTTGTTTGTCTTTGGTTTTGGCGAGTGTGATTATGATATGTCTTGGTGATTTTCTTTTGGGGTCTATCCTATATGGTGTTGATTGAGCTTCTTGGATGCCCAGCTTTTCATCTTTCATGTTATTGGGGAAGTTTTCTGTCAGCAGTTCTTCAATGATCCTCTCTGTGTTTTCTGTTTTCTCCCCTTGTTCTGGAACTCCAATCACTCGAAAATTTTTGCTTTTGACCGTATCCCACATAACTCTCATGATCTCTTCTTTTTTATTTGTTCTTTTTCTGATTTGTCCTCAAACAGATTTGTATCCAAGTGTTTGTCTTCAATTCCACTAATCCTCTCTTCCACCGTTTCAGATCTGCTCCTTAGCCCTTCTATGACACTGTCCATTTCTGAAATCTTGTTGTTTATCTTTTGGATTTCTAATTGTTGTTTTTGTATAATTTCTAGTTGTGAATTTATTTTGGCATTTTGTTCCTGCATCATTTTCCTGAATTCTTCCAATTTTTTGTCTGTAGTTTCCATGAATTTGTCTATTTTTTCCTCATTTTTGTCTGCATTTTGCTTCAGCTCTTGGAGAATTCTGAGTATTAGAGATCTGAATTCCCTATCAGGTAGTTCTAGTACCTTTTCTTCCACTGGAAAGTCGTCTGGTGTTTTATTTTGGATGCCTACTGGAACCATCCTGTCCTGTTTTTGTAAATGTTTGATATTGTCTGCTGTCTTCGGGGCATTCAGTAGTTATTTTTCTCATGTATTGATTGTAGATTTGTTTTTTTCATCCGTTTTCTTTATTTGGCGATGTCTGAGCAGGCTAGATGTGTGTTCTTTGTTGTTTGCTCATTTGTGGGCATGATACTTTTTGCCTCCTTCTCCATTTGGCAAGGTCAGTTGCTCAGATATGGTACAACAGGGCAGGTCTAGCTGAAGAGGAGTTACTGAGATGGGTTGTTTTTGGCACTTACTCAAGTCACCAGGGTGGGGTGGTAATCAGTGCAGTGCAGGTTCCTGTTGGCCGTGCCTGTGTTGCTTGGTGGTGTGATGATAAGTGCACTGTGCAGGTAGGCAGGATGTAGGGGGGAGATTGTTACATGTGCAGCTAAGATGGATATGGGAAAGAGGAGAGAGGGACAGGAGACAAAAACATACAAAAAACAAAAGAGTGCTGGGGAGCTTGCCGTTGGAGTGGAGAGATGAGAGACTATGAAATGGAGCAAAACAAAAAGGGGAAGAAGAAGAAAAAAAAAAAGAAAAGAATTAATAAATAAAAATCAAAAAGGAAAAAGAACAGAAAAGCTCCCAGGGATCCCACCGGTGTGGCTATGAGGTCTGGGGAAGTTGTTCTTGGTTGTTGCAGTACAGCCTGTCTAGAAGGCGTACAGGTGTTCATCACCAGGTATTCAGGGAACAGATTGAGAAGGAAGGTATAGAGAGACAAGGAACTGAGTAATGAAGAAAGACAAAGAGGGAAAAGAAAACAAAACAAATTTAAAAAAAAAAAAGCAAGAAAGGTCCCCTAAAAAACAGAAAAAAAAAAAACCCACGAAAAAGAAATGTTCTCAGGGATCCTTCTGCTTGTCAGCACAAGCTGAGGTAGTAGGTTTCAAGCCATGCAGCACCACCCGGCCAGAACGGGCCCCAACTCAAGAAAAGGAAAAGAAAAGAAACAAAGAATTCAAAACAAAGAAATAGACAAAAGCCCCGGGATCCCACCATCATGGCAGCCCAGACCAGGAAGCAGTTCCACACTCGAACAGAGCTCTGCAGCCCCTCAGGAAGAAGCAAAGAAGGTGCACAGAGCCAGGTATTTGAACAAAAGGAGGGGGAGGTGGTGAGAGGTAAGGAAGAAATCAAAAGAAGCAGAAAAAAGCAACACCAGCAGCCAACAAATGGCACTCAGAGGGCCAGCCAGTGCAGGCGGGTGGAATCCAAGCAGCCGGTGCTTCCTGTACCGGAGACTGTGGCCGAGGGAAGCAGAGGAGGCCAAGTGGGGGTGAAGAAGGGTGGGTGGTGGCAAAGTGTATATCGCAAATTACAGGTTGTTTTGTCTCCCGCTGGAAGCTCCGTGAAGCTGCTTTCTTGTACCCCTGATTTGCTGGTCTCTGATAGGAGTCCAAGATGGCAGATCTGTGTTGTTTTAGCTGATAGGGGACCGCTGCATGAATCTCTCCTTGCTCTCCATTCTCTGTCAGTTCTCACTCCATTTGGTGCTTGACTGAGTTCTTTATCTCCTCATTTGATGTTTTAGGGTTTCAGGATTGCTGTTTTCTCTGGCTTAGTTTTTCGGATCTTTGCTGTGGAGGAACAGTGTGGTGCTTCCGCCTAGAGCACCGTATTGCCGGAACCCCAACCACTTTTTATGCCCTTGGAGTTCTTTGGAAAGGAAGTAGTCCAATTTTAACACATTTAGGCTCAATGTGGGAGCCTTTTGAAATATGTGAGACTCAAGAACCCTGAGTTGGAGCCTCATTGTTGTGTAGAGTGAACATTGTGTTAGGTCATGTCTCCTGGGTGTGTGAATTTTATAAATTTTTGACAGGTTTGCCTTTTTTTCTGTGAGATAAGCCTCCTCACTACGTTTCCCAGTTACTATGTTCTTGTGGAGCCCTGGTGGCACAGTGGTTAAGAGCATGGCTGCTAACCAAAAGGTCAGAAGTTCAAATCCACCGGCCATTCCTTGGAAGCCCTATGGGGAAGTTCTATTCTGTCCAATATGGTCACTATGAGTCAGAATCAATTTGAGAGCAATGGGTTTTGTTTTGTTTTTTTATGTTCTCATGAGAATGTACTTATCACAAGAATAAACTATCCCTAGTCTTCAGTCAGTTATAGTGGTCATTTTCTCCCTGACACCATTCACTATTTCTAGGTATTACTGGCTCTCTGCTCTGCTTTGTGTCTTTGCTCTGCAATCTTTCAGGACTGTTTTCTAGCTTCTGAACAGTTAGTAATGCCTTTGCAATAAGGAATAATTCATTGCACTGGCACTTTTCAAGAGTCTTGAACTCCTATAAGACATTCTTACCCCGCATTCAATCTTAGGGCCCAATCATTGCTTCCATGAGCAGCAAGCAGAATGCACCACTGTGAGTAGGTCTGCAATATTCCAGGGAAGCTGTTTCTGCTTCTTAGCTGTTAGTACTGCTTTTGTTAGAATTAAGAATACATAATAGTGATAATTTTTCTGAGATTCAAATTCCTTTAATTTCATTTATTTATGCTGTAAGTACTGTTGTTGCAGTAAGGGAGAATGTATTGTTGTGGTAATTTTCCTGATATTAAAAAAAATTCCTTGGCTTAATTTATTTAGGCTGTAAGTACTGCTTTTGTAGTAAGGAAGAATACATTGCACAATGTTTTGAAAAATTTCAAGAAAAATCATAAAAAGGTGAAGAAGGAGACTAGAATAAAATGTATGTGCAGTCATTACCAGATGCCTTCTTATTTTACCTCATGTTTTGCAATTTTCAAGAAATAAAATAAATTTTTAAAAAAAGATTTTATCATTTACTCCCACTGGTAGGATTTACTACGTCCAGCGTCTGCTGGGACACATGTGATCCCAGATAATGGGTACTAAAATCCATAAATCATAACAAAAATTCTGATTTGGTCCTTTAATCAGCATGCCTTCCATTAGGGAAAGCACATGGTATCACCAAGAAGTCAAAGGGGAAAATAATCGTGTCACCAAAGGGTTTAAGCTTGGTAGGGTTAGTTTCTGTTACTTACAGCCCAAACAGTCCTAACTAATCCATCTCCCAAATATCCTCTTTCAACATACATTGAGCTGTTTAACATCTGACATTGCTCAACTTTCAATAACCATCTTCTCTCTTCTAAGTAGATACTGTTTACCATCCTTCAAGATGCAGAAGTCATCTGGCAAACTTGGTAGCTCATCCAGGGTAGTCAAGGTATCTCATCTCTGAGACTTGGTCCAGTAAGAGTTCTAATAGGAGCTCAATAAAATGTTGATTGAGTTTAATTATTCTCTGGTTGGCTCTGCTGTGTAACTTTCAACAATGCTCATCTATCTCCTTTTCATGTGATTCTTCTGTTGTCTTTCTTCTTGCTGTTCAAGTCCAGTCACTTTCCCAAGGCCAAGAAATATCTTCATTAAAAAAATCTATCCACCCTACTTTCTTTTGTCCTCTTTTTAAGCATCAATTTATTTCAATTTGACGCCTTTCCTAGACTAACTATTTATACCAGTCATTCATTTCTGGTTCTCTAATCAATCCTTTGCTGATCCTTTCACTATACTGAGGTCCTTGGAGTCACCTCAATCTCTGCAGGTCAGGGAAAAGAACACATAAACAACTTGCAGGCAGCCTAAACACATGTGGGTGTGCAGGTACACATAAATAATGTCCAGGTTCACAAAGCAAATTGATTCTCAGCATTGAGACTCAGCAAGAGTTCACTGAAAGTAGCTTTCATTGGGCAAGAATTACAGGTAACCAACCAGTCTTTGCCCTATAACTCGTGAGTTAGTGAATTTTTACTGGTCTTGATGAAAAGCCTTCTTTGTCCATTGGGTTATTAATGGGCTTGTGAAATTGCCTGATAAGGCAAAATGAAGCCCTACAACTTTACCAGCAACCTAACTCCTCCATCTAGTGTGAAAAAGAAAGAAGAAAGGTCCCAATTATGTCTCTCATGGCTACCATCTACACTTTTAAGATCTGTGCACTTTAGGTTAGCAAGAAACCTGCTTGGTAAGGGGTCACCTTTGAATCAGAGGTTTACCACTTTATATAAAAATTAAAATCCTAAGTCAATGCTCAGTGATTAAAAAAAAGACAAAACAATGCCAAATCCACTCCTATTTCTGAGGTCTAATGAGGCTGTAAGAATGTAATTTCTAAACACAGGCTTTAATTTTTCTCTGGCTACAAAGTGACAGCCCGCATGTGAGCTTTCCATTTCCAGTGGTAAGTTCATCTTTTACTGCCTTTTATCAGAGCAAATTATGGTGAACCAGGTACTTACTTCTCTATAACAGGAGGGGTCAAGTAGATAATTAATGAGAATTAATCTGTAAAAAGGAATAAAACCTCCAATTCGAATCCTGGTTTATGACTTGGTTTATTATGCAAGTGTGAAACTTCAAAGGGAAGTGACTGAATGTGGCACTTTAATTACATTTTATTATGTTTAAGAGCTTTATGGAAATTTTGCTTGCTGCCAAGAAACACTTTTTTGAGAACACTTTCCTCTTCAGCAAGCTACTCAGGGCCCCTGTTCCCAGGGCAACTACAGAAGGGAGCCGCTTGCACCTTTTTCATATCTGAGAGAGAAGGTGCCAAACAGCTGCTAGGTGGGACAATGGCCTAGGGAGTGGCCAAGGACAATTTCACAGGATAAAACACAGAACCCTATGATCCACCCGTTACAGACTACCCTGATTCAAACCATCCCAAAGGCAAACTGGAAAGCTTGTGTTTAGGGGCAGGCTTCTGGAGACCCAGATATAAGGAATGGTTCCTGTGCTGACCTCAGAGATAGCTACTTCTACCTCTTGGAAAACACACACAGACACACAGACACGCAGACACACACACACACACACAAACACACAGACAGGTGGAACAAACGCATCTCCTTTCCTTGTAGCTTAATGCAAGAGAAATTTCTCAGTCATGTTGGATTTGAGCACAAGGAAGAGACTCTTTCTTTAATAGCTGTATTGATTTCCAACCCTCTTATCTTCCTTAGAGCATGAAATTAAGGAGAAAAGAGTCTTAGGTTAACTTGACCTAGTGTCTGAATCCAGCTCTAAGGGCCAGGGTTCCTCCTATCTGATTCCAGCTCTGGTACCGACTTGTCCTATGGCCTTGGGCAAAGCTGCTTAGCCTCTGTACTTGATCTACCCACTGCTAAAATGACAGGGAAGTTGTCATCCATGCTGACCTCATTGGGATATTGTGCAGACTTGCTGAGAGTTTTTTTTCTGTGAAAAAAATTTGGGGTTATGTTACTAGATTTGAAGGTATGTTTCTGGTGATGGCAGGCTAAAGGAATGCTTAGAGAGGGGAAAATTTAGAGAAGAATTGGTTGATTGATTTGGCATGGTGAGGGACAGAACAATGTGCTCAAAGGTATTTCTGTAAAAAGTAAATAAAGCAATAATATTTACAAGTGACTTTGTTGTGGGAGGAAATTGCCCTCAGGTTTGAATAGTTTGTTTGGCCATTTCATTTATCCTCACCAATGGCTTTGCCCCATTATTTCATAAATGATAAAATCTAGGGGTCACTGACTAAACTTGCTTCATTTGAAATGAAGGAAAGAAGAAAAATACACTATTTTCTCAAAGATAAGGTTAGTGTTATGGGAAAGATAAATATGGAAAGTGGGACAAAGACTGGGAATTAAAGGTAGTATTGAAATTTCCTAAGTGATAGTATAAATTTTATTTGTAGTATTGCAATTGAGAGGAGTCAGTCTCATGTCTAGTCAGTGAAAAGATGGTCGGCATTTATTATTCATTTAATTATATAATACACATGCATTGATCATGTTTATCAGTAAATGGTTCTTGCCCTCAAAGAGCTCTGAGTTTACTAGAAAAGTTAGTGTGTAACAGACTGTTGCAAGGCCCTATGATGATTACCCACCCACGTGTCTGTCAGTTTGTTGTACTGTGGAGGCTTGCGTGTTGCTGTGATGCTAGAACCTATGCCACCAGTATTCAGATACCAGCAGGGTCACCCATGGTGGACAGGTTTCAGCTGAACTTCCAGGCTAAGACAAACTAGGAAGAAGGACCTGGTCTACTTATGAAAAGAATTAGCCAGTGAAAACCTTATGAATAGCAGAGAACATTGTCTGATATAGTGCCAGAAGACGAGCCCCCCAGGTTAGAAGGTACTCAAAAGATGACTGAGGAAGAGCTGCCTCCTCAAAGTAGACCTTAATGACGTAAATGGAGCCAAGCTTTTGGGACCTTCATTTCCTGATATGGCATATCTCAAAATGAGAAGAAACAGCTGCAAACAACCATTAATAATCAGAACTTGGAATTACAAAGTATGAATCTAGGAAAATTGGAAATCATCAAAAATGAAATTGAACGCTTAAACATCCATATCCTAGGCATTAGTGAGCTGAAATGGACTGGCACTGGCCATTTTAAATCAGTCATATGGCCTACTATGCCAGAAATGACAACCTAAAGAGCAATGGTGTTGCATTCATCATGAAAAAGAACATTTCAAGATCTATCCTGAAGTACAACTCTGTCAGTGATAGGATAATATCCATACCCCTGCAAGGAAGACCAGTTAATATTATTCAAATTTACAAATCAAGCACTGAGGCCAAAGATGAAGAAACTGAAGATTTTTACCAGCTTCTGCTGTCTGAAATTGATCGAACATGCAACCAGGATACATTGATAATTACTGGTGATCGGAATGTAAAAGTTGGAAACAAAGAAGAAGGTCTCGTAGTTGGAAAATACGGCCTTGGTGATAGAAACGATGACAGAAATCACGTGATTGAATTTTGCGAGACCAACAACTTCTTAATTGCAAATACCTTTCTTCACCAGCGTAAACGGTGACTATACACATGGACCTCACCAGATGGCATGCGTAGGAATCAAGTTGACTACATCTGTGGAAACAGACAATGGAAAAGCTCAATATCATCAATCAGAACAAGGCCAGGGGCCGACTGCGGAACAGACCATCAATTGCTCATAAGTAAGTTCAAGTTGAAACTGAAGAAAATTAGAATAAGTCCATGAGAGCCAAAGTATGACCATTAAGTATATCCTACCTGAATTTAGAGACCATCTCAAGAATATATTTGATGTGTTGAACACTAACGACCGAAGACCAGAAGAGTTGTGGAATGACATCAACAACATCATACACGAAGAAAGCAAGAGGTCATTAAAAAGACAGGAAAGAAAGAAAAGACCAAAATGGACGTCAGAAGAGACTCTGAAACTTGCTGTTGAATGTCCAGTAGCTAAAGCAAAAGGAAGAAATGATGAAGTAAAAGAACTGAACAGAAGATTTCAAAGGGTGGCTTGAGAAGACAAAGTATTATAATGATATGTGCAAAAAGCTGGAGATAGAAAATCAGGAGGGAAGAACATCCTCCGCATTTCTCAAGCTGAAAAAACTGAAGAAAAAATTCAAGCCTCAAGTTGAAAAAGTAAAGGATTATATGGGGAAAATATTAAACGATGAAGGAAGCATCAAAAGAAGATGGAAGGAATACAGATAGTCATTATACCAAAAAGAATTGGTCGATGTTCAACCATTTCAAGAGGCAGCAAATGATCAGGAACCGATGGTACTAAAGGAAGAAGTCCAAGCTGCTCTGAAGGCTTTGGCGAAAAACAAGGCTCCAAGAATTGATAGAATATCAGTTGAGTTGTTTCAACAAACGGATGCAGCCGTGGAAGTGTTCACTTATCTACGCCAAATAATTTGGAAGACAGCTACCTGGCCAACCGACTGGAAGAGATCCATATTTATGCCTATTCCTGAGAAAGCTGATACGGCCTAATGTGGAAATTATTGAACAATATCATCACACTCAAGTAAAATTTTGCTGAAGATCATTCAAAAGCAGCTGCAACAGTATATTGACAGGGAACTGCCAGAAATTCAGGCCAGATTCAGAAGAGGACATGGAACAAGGGATATCATTGCTGATGTCAGATGGATCCTGGCTGAAAGCAGAGAATACCAGAAAGATGTTTACCTGTGTTTTATTGACTATGCAAAGGCATTCAGCTGTGCAGATCATAACAAATTATGGATAACATTGCGAAGAATGGGAATTCCAGAACACTTGATTGTGCTCATGAGGAACGTCTACATAGATCAAGAGGCAGTTGTTCAGACAGAACGGGGGATACTGCACGGTTTAAAGTCAGGAAAGGTGTGTGTCAGGATTATATCCTTTCACAATACCTATTCAATCTGTATGCTGAGCAAATAATCTGAGAAACTGGACTATATGAAGAAGAATGGGGCATTAGGATTGGAGGAAGACTCATTAACTTTATGCAGATAACACAACCTTGCTTGCTGAAAGTGAGGAAGACTTGAAGCACTTACTGATGAAGTTCAAAAACCACAGCCTTCAGTATGGATTGCACCTCAACATAGAGAAAACCAAAATACTCACAACTGGACCAACAAGCAACATCATAATAAACAGAGAAAAGACTGAAGTTGTCAATGATTTCGTTTTACTTGGATCCACAGTCAACATCCATAGAAGCAGCAGTCAAGAAATCAAAAGACACATTGTATTGGGCAAATCTGCTGCTAAAGACCTCTTTAAAGCGTTGAAAAGCAAAGATGTCACCTTGAATACTAAGGTGAGCCTGACCCAAGCCATGGTATTTTCAATTGCATCATGTGCATGCAAAAGCTGGACAATGAATAAGGAAGAATGAAGAAGAATTGACACCTTTGAACTGTGGTGTTGGCGAAGAATATTGACTATACCATGGACTGTCAAAAGAAAGACCAAATCTGTCTTGGAGGAAGTACAACCAGAATGCTCCTTAGAAGCAAGAATGGTGAGACTACATCTTACATACTTTGGACGTGTTATCCTGAGGGATCAGTCCCTGAAGGACATCATGCTTGGTAAAGTAGAGGGTCAGCAAAAAAGAGGAAGAACCTCAATGAGATGGATTGACACAGTGCCCTCAAGCATAACGATTGTGAGCATCAAGAGGGACTGGTCACTGTTTCTGTGGTACACAGGGCTGCTTTGAGTCGGAATTGACTCTACGGCACCTAAAAACAACAACATGATGACTGCCATAGTAAAAACACATAAAGGCATCATGCCATAGATATAAATAAAAGGGACCTATTGAAAACCTCTTTGGCAGTCAGGATCAAGGCTACTTGGAGGGAAGACGAAAGGATCATAGGATGCTTCTCAGATGAAAAGATAATTAAAAGTTCACCAAGAAATCAGAGGAAATGCAGAGGGAAAGGGCAGAGAGACCCGTATATAGAAAGGTATGGAGGCATGGAGGGATGAAATAGTATCTTAAGTTCAGACAGTAGCTCCTTGGAGACGAAGTTTATGACGAGAGGAAGAGGAAGGCAGAAAATGAAGCCAGAAAAGATAGCAAGGGGCCAGCTGGAAGGTAGAATAACTCTGTAATCAGCCTGTATTTTCATTCTTACTCCATTATTTACTGGCCATGTCACCTAGGGAAGTACCTCAGGTTCTTTATAAGTAAAATGGGGATAATAGTTGTACCTAAATCATAGGGTGTTATGGAGACTAAGTGAGATAACATACAATAATTCGTGTGAAGCAATTAGAACAGTGGCTGGCATAATTTCTTAATGAATGTAAACTTACTGTTATTTGTATATTAATGGAAGAAGTTGGTCTTTATAGGCAGTAGAAAAACGTGAAAGTATCTTAAGAAAGGCAACAAAGTAGTAAGATTTGCATGAAGAGTAAGGAGAAAAAAGATTGCAGTAAGGCATGTGTTAGAGGGAAATGTGGATTTGAGAATTACTAAAGAGAAGAATTTACAGAATTCAGGGACAGGATGAATGATTTCAGTTGTCTCCCAAGTTTGGAACTTGGGACTGGGACAGATGGTGGTAATATTAACCTGAGTAAGAAATGTGTGGGAATACATAACTCTCTTTGAGAGTAATGGGAAGACAATAAATTCTTTCTTAAACATGACACCTGGGAGTTTGAGATGGGACGTTGGGCAGGCAACTAGAATCAGGTCTAGATCTTTGAAAAGAATTCTGGAATAGAGACACTATTTTGGGAGTTTTTGGATTGAGTGAGATTATTCAGGGAGAAATGTTAGAATGTGAGTCTGAGAAAGACTAGAAAGAGAAGTGTGAGGTAACCAGAGGGAATGAGGTTGCAGAAATCAAGGGAGAAGAGTTTGATCCAATTTGGAGTAATTCTTGTGAAAATCTCACAAACAGCCCAAATGAAATGAACAAGGAAAATGTCCACTAGACCTGGCATTTCAGATTCAGTGAGTTCAGTAGAGGCTTAGGTGTGAAGTGAAGGAGAAAACTCGGAGAGCGGCTTGAGCATGATGCAAAGTAGAGGGAACGTATTTTCTTCCTTCCTTCCTCCCGCCCTCCCTCCCTCCCCCCTTGCCTTCTTTCCTTCCTTCCTTCCTCCCTCCCTCCCTCCTTTCCTTCCTCTCTCCCTTCCTCTCTCCCTTCTTTCCTCCCTCTCTTCCTCTCTTCCCCCCAAAGAAGGAACACTGAGTATGTTTGGAAGCTAAAATAAAGGAGAGAGAATGTATGGTTTGCCTGCCGTAGTGCCACATTGTAGTGCAATAAGTTCTGACTTTCATTCAGATAGGCTGACCTAGATGTTGCTTTCAGAACTAAAATGAGTAAATTCTAATCCAGATGCTATCCCTTGTGTGTGTTGAGGTCAGCTGAGCAGTCTTCCTGAACTAATTGCAGTTTTTGAATAATGAAAGTGAACCAAGATTCATCAGGAAGGCAAATTTTTTTTTAAAAGAATCTGTTAACAGATTGAAACGGAATAAGAGGAACTGAAACTCAAGAAACTCTGAAAGGGGAAAGAAGTGAAGTCTTCTGAATGAAGCCTGTCCCAGCCTGGATATTTGCCCTGTTTGTTCTCAGAACCCTTCTGTCTTAATATGCTGTGTTCTTCATACAACAGGGAGTATTGAGTATCACATTTTTTAAACCCATAAATATCACAGTTGTTCCATAGTCTTTCCCTTGATTTTGACCCTGAGCTTTCATCTCCTGTCAAAATCCACCGCATGTTTTTTGACTTCTGCCTCAAACCTTCTCGCCTATTTTGCCATCCCTTCCTAGACAATCTCTAGGTCCTCTGTAAGGCCTAAAGACTTATTTGTATTACCTTTGTGGAACACAACTCTCTCCTGTTACTTCTTTACTCTTCCAGTCTGCAGGGTTATTTTTGCACGTGGTTTTCTTTCAAAATACCACAGAAGATACTGAGCAAAATTGACGATAAAGATCTGGGTAAAATTTAAACATGGGTACAACTTCTTCCCTAAATGTTACTACCACTTGTGTTATAATTTTAAGAGGCCCTGAGTGATGCAAATGGTTAAGCACTTGGCTACTAACCGAAAGATTGGCAGTTTGAACCCACCTAGAGGCACCTTGGAAGAAAGGCCTGATAATCTACTTCCAAAAGGTCACAGCCATGGAAACCCTATGGAGCACAGTTCTGCTTTGAAGCACATGGAGTCACTATGAGCTGAATCAACTTGAAGGCAACCTGTTTAGCTGGTTTTTGTTTTTTATACTATAAATGTAACCAAGTACGCTTTTGTAACTTTAAGAGTAACTAGAAATCCAAAATCAATTAAAAAAAAAAAAAAGTACATTGAACAACTAATTTCTTCTAATTCAAGATGAAAGCAAACAAAGTCATATGGAAAAAATATTTACAATTCATATCACAGAGGCGGGATTAATCACCTTCATACACAGCAGGCACTTAAAAATCAAGGTGAAATATTCCAGTGATAATTAAAATACATGGGCATGGGCAAAGGGAATGAGCAGACAGTTCACACACACACAAAAGAAGTGAGTGACCCTAAACAAATGAAAAGATGCTCAACTTCATTCATAATAAGAGAAATGCAAATTAAAACAACACTGAGACAGCATTTTACACTCACCAGTGTGGGGGGAAAAAAATCCCAAGAGTTTGACAACATGTTTGTCAATGAGATTGTCAGGAAATAGGCACTCTCATACATTGCATATGGAAGTGCAAAATAACCTGAATAACCTTGAAGGAGAGGGATAATAAGATCTATCAAAATTACAGATACTTTCACTCTTTGTCTCAGAATTGTCACTGCTAAGAATCTTGCCTACAGATTCCCCTGCACAAGTATAAGATGATATATACGCAAGGATACTCATTGCGACATTGTTTGCAATAGAAAAAGATTGGAAGCCATCCCAGTGACAGCAATAGTCTTGGCTGAGTAAAGAATTGTATGTTCTCAGAATGTAGTAACATGCAGCCATAAAAAGAAATAATAATTATAAAATAAAAAGATAACTGTCTACTAAGAGGAAGAGGTCTCTAGATCGTATTAAGTTAAAAATACAAAAGGCATGTAGTCTGCTACTGCTTGTGTAAGGAAATGGAGTGATATAAACATAAACATATTTTCTTATACTTACAGAAAGCAATGCTGAATAAAGTATAAACAAATATTTAGTAAAAATGGTTACCTATAGGAGGTGGAAGAAAATGAGGCAGAACGTATATTTTTAGTGGGATATATTCTGTACACAAAAACTATAAATAAATTTTCAACTGCATTCAGTAGTTTTATTTTAGTGGTAATACTATTATGACTATTTTGAAACAATTTCCTTCATATTCCTTTATGTAAAGCAAATAAAAAATTATATTAATTTATTAGGATTTAAGATTTTCAGTGTGAAAGAAAATTCCAGTTATTAAAAACAATGTAATTTTAAAAATGAATTGGAAATATCAATGTGACACAATAGTTTAAAAAACTTCTTTTTTTTTTAATTATCTAGCACCAAAATGGACTAGAAAACAATTTAACCTTGGGAGCTTGTACACCCCTTATGCCCAGAGTTTGGGTTTTAATATCATTGTTCCCTAAAGGGAACAAGGATTCTTCAAGAAGTATCTGATTTTGTTTTTTTTTGGGACTTGGAGGGTACAAACAATGAGCAAAGAAGCTTTCACAGATTAACGGGATTAAATCAAATGGTACAGTATTTGGCTTTTGGAGACTTCAACTGGCCAAATATATGACAATTAGAATATCAAAGAGAATAATGTTTGAAACTGACTGAAATACATTGAAATTATGAGCATCCATGCTATAAGAACACTCAAACAGAAAGCTAGAAAAAATACATTAGTCACAATTTCAGGAGATTATTGAACCGACTCAGCTTTGACAAATGGAAATTTGAGAGGAGATAAACCAAAAAACCAAACCAAACGCATTGCCTTCGAGTCAATTCCAGCTCACAGTGACCCTACAGGACAGAGTAGAACTGTCCCATAGGGTTTCTAAGGAGTGGCTGGTAGACTTGAACTGTTGAGTTTTTGGTTAGCAGCCATAGTTCTCAACCACTGTGCCACCAGGGCTCCTTCCCTGCCCCCTCAAAAAACAAACAGAAAACCCCAAACTCATTGCCGCTGAGTCAATTCTAACTCATAGCGACACTATAGGAGAGAAGAACTGTCCCATAGTATTTTAATGGCTGTAAATCTTTACAGCAGCAGACTGCCACATCTTTCTTCCATGGAGTGATGGGTGGGCTCAAAGTACCCAATTTTTGGTTAGCAGCCAAGGCTCCTGTCATGGATTCAGTTGTGTCCCCCCAAAATACCTGTCAACTTGGCTGGGTCATGATTCACAGTATTATATGATTGTCTACTATTTTGTCATACGAGGTGATTTCCCTATGTGTTGTAAATCCTATCACTATATGTAATGAGATGGATTAGTGGTAGTTACACTGATGAGATCAACAAGATTAGATAGTGTCTTAAGCCAGTCTCTTTCGAGATATGGAAGAAAGAAGTGAGCAGAGAGACAGGGGGACCTCATAACACCAAGAAGGCAGTGCTGGGAGCAGAGCACATCCTTTGGACCTGAGGTTCCTGTGCTGAGATGCTCCTAGACCAAGGGAAGACTGATGACAAAGACCTTCCTCCAGAGGCAACAGAGAGAGAAATGCTTCCCCTGGAGCCGGCGCCCTAAATTCGGACTTCTAGCCTACTGGGCTGTGAGAGGATAAACTTCTCTTTGTTAAAGCCATCTACTTGTGGTGTTTCTGTTATAGCAGCACTAGATGACCAAGACAGCTCTTTAAAGGAGATAATTAAGCATTTATCCTGCCTTTCTAGGAGGAATTGTATTTCACATTTACCAAATGGTCCCAGTTGTTAAGGGAAAGTTCTACTTTACAGAACAATGCCACTTGATATATATGAAAAGAATAATAGATTTGGAAAAATCATCACTATTTAACCACAGATGAAATTATTGATGCAGAGAGATCAATAATTTTTAATCAATACGAATGGATTTTTTCCATCTGCTATCATGCCCTAAAAATCTTGGTGTTAAAATCATCAAGTGAATGGTTGATAAGGAACTGGACATCTGTATGGTACCCTAAAATGCTCTATAGACTACTCAAGGGATATAACTTAGCAACAGAAAGAGCAGACTGTTAGCAATGGCCCATTTAGCATCAATAATGGTGGGACAATCCACTTGTGATTCAATATGATGTGAACAATGTATTGTGGCCCAAAATGTTTAACTTGAATCTAATAAAGTCCTCCCGTTTATAGGAAATATGAGAGGTGGAGGAATAAACTAAATTATGTCTTCAGGAATCAATCAGACAAATCATGGAGAGGGAGTGACAACTGGCAGATGGGGAGAAAGAGAGAATATAGACTTTCCCCCTTTATCTTTTCATGTGACTTATTAACTATTAAAAAATGCAATAAATAAATAAAATACTCACAAAAGAGTGATTAAATATTTCATCATGGCTTGTTCAATATGAATTCTAGGAAATTTGAAATGGGGAGAACAATTATTCCAAAAATAGTCAGCTAAATACTGGTACTGTTCTGCCATTTGTGAAGAGTTGCTCAGTAAGTGTGCGGTTTTTCCACCTTTCACACTGTTCCTAAGTCCTATTTATATAATTCAGCTCTAGCACTAGACAGCTGAGTGAAGAATGGCCTTTTGCATAAATATAGTAGTCATGCTCCTCCTCCTCCCTCCCACATTGCCTAAGAACCTAACCCTGCCAGACAGAAGACAAAAAAGAAAAGCATATGAGAAATTGCATTCTGAATACCTGTGGAAAATATCAGAGGACGTTGAGATTAGATACTCATGCTTCAGTTTCGTATAATTTCCCACAGTCCTTCCCTGTAGTGATTTAGGTTGGCCAGACACGCTCTTATAGCAACATAGTCCTGGTAGATCTACTTCCACTTTGCAGTCTGTTGTTGTTGTTGTTAGGTGCTATCGAGTCAGTTTCAACTCATAGCCACCCTATGTACAACAGAAGGAAACACTGCCCGGTCCTGTGCCATTTTCATGATCATTGTTATACTTGAGTCCATTGTTGCAGTCACTCTGTCAATCTATCTCGTTGAGGGTCTTCATATCTTTCGCTGACCCTCTACTTTACCAAGCATGATGTCATTCTACAGGGACTGATCCCTCCTCATAACATGTCCAAAGTACATGAGACGTAGTCTCACCATCCTTGCTTCTAAGGAGCATTCTGACTGTACTTTTTCCAAGACAGATTTGTTTCTTCTTTTGGCAGTCCATGGTATATTCAATATTCTTTGACAATACCGTAATTCAAAGGCATCAATTCTTCTTCCGTCTTCCTTATTCATTGTCCAGCTTTCACATGCATATGAGGTGATGAAAATACCACGGCTTGAGTCAGGCGCACCTTAGTCTTCAAGTTGACATCTTTGCTTTTTAACACTTCAAAGAGGTCTTTTGCAGCAGATTTGCCCAATGTAATGTGTCATTTGATTTCTTGACTGTTGCTTCTGTGGGCTTTGATTGTGGATCCAAGTAAAATGACAAATTCAATATTTTCTCTGTTTATCATGATGTCGCTTATTGGTCCAGTTGTGAGGATTTTTTTTATGTTGAAGTGTAATCCATACTGATGGCTGTGGTCTTTGATCTTCATCAGTAAGTGCTTCAAGTCCTCTTCACTTTCAGCAAGCAAGATTGTGTTGTCTGCATAAGGTAGGTTGTTAATGAGTCTTCCTCCAATCCTGATGCCCCGTTCTTCTTTATATAGTCCAGCTTCTCAGATTATTTACTCAGCACACAAATTGGATAAGTGTGGCGAAAGGATACAACCCTGACTTTAAACCGCAAAGTATCCCCTTGCTTTGTCTGAATAACTGCCTCTTGGTCTGAGTACAGGTTCCTCAGGAGCACAATTAAGTGTTCTGGAATTCCCATTCTTCACAATGTTATCCGTAATTTGTTATGATCCACACAGTCGAATGCCTTTGCATAGTCAATAACACACAGGTAAACATCCTTCTGGTGTTCACTGCTTTCATCCAGGATCCATCTGACATCAGTAATTATCCCTCGTTCTATGTCCTCTTCTGAATCCAGCTTGAATTTCTGGCAGTTCCTTGTTAATGTACTTCTGCAGATGTTTTTTAATGATTTTTCAGCAAAATTTTACTTGTGTGTGATATGAATATTATTGTTCGATAATTTCCACATTCAGTTGGATCACCTTTCTTGGAAACAGACAGAAATATGGATCTCTTCTAGTTGGTTGGCCAGTTAGCCGTCTTCCAAATTTCTTGGCATAGTTGAGTGAGCGCTTCCAGCGCTGAATCAGTTTGTTGAAACATCTCAATTGGTATCCCGTCAATTCCTGGAGCCTTGTTTTTCCCCAGTGCCTTCAGTGCAGCTTAGACCTCTTCCTTCGGTACCATGAGTTCTTGATCATATTCTGCCTCCTGAAATGGTTGAACATTGACCATTTCTTTTTGGTACAGTGACTCTGTGTATTCCTTCCATCTTCTTTTGATTCTTCTTGCGTCGTTTAATATTTTCCCCATAGAATCCTTCAATATTGCAACTCAAGGTTTGAATTTTTATTCAGTTCTTTCAGCTTGAGAAATGCCAAACGTGTTCTTCTCTTTTGGTTTTCAAACTCCAGGTCTTTACACATGTCATTATAATACTTTACTTTGTCTTCTCAAGCTACCTTTTGGAATCTTCTGTTCAACTCTTTCACTTCATCATTTCTTCCATTTGACTTAGCTACTTGAAGTTCAAGAGCAACTTTCAGAGTCTCTTCTGATACCCATTTTAGTCTTTTCTTTCTTTTTAATAACCTCTTGCTTTCTTCATGTATGATATTCTTGATGACATATCACAACTTGTGTTTGCTGTTTCCTGACTTTGCTGTGACTAACATTAAATAGCAATCATTCAAAGGCTCTTGGGAAGGTAGATTGTCCAAATGGAGAACTTAGGGCAATTTGCAAAAGGAAGATGCACTTACAGATCTGATGTTTGCACTTCTACCTCCTGGGGCCTCTGTCTGACTGGCAATTTCCAATGTTTCTGCTTCTGTGTACAGGTCAGGGCACTAGATAGACACAGCCTTTTGGGTTTATACTTCTTGAATGTGGCAGAGATTGAATTTTTAATTTGTTAGACAGAAGCCACACTTTCTTACTTAAATGCTACACTAAGGCCCACAGAGTCCTTGGGAAAAGGCAGTGAGCCTCTTTGTAGTGGTTTTTGTTGGCCAAATAAAGGACAGCACTGACCTCAGAAGCAACTCAAAGAAATATATGGACTTTAAACTAGCTTCCTTAGAAGGAGAGTTCTTCTCGGGCCATAGCTGGTATTTCAGAGGGCTGGGTGGAAGAGAGGCATTAAAATCAAAGTCTGATTGATATTTGAGCTGGCCAATCACCACTGGCCAATAACACTGTTTCCTTGGTGAAAAAGGAATTACGCTCATGTAGAGAAAGGGGACTGAAAACGAGGCCAAGAAACCAGAGAACATCTGGACAAAGCGATGAGAAAAAACCTCAAGTGAAGATTCACAAGAATGAACAGTTGTAAAGAGAAGAGGAGGATATTGGAATACAAACGCTGGAGAGAGTTGCAAGGGCATGAAGGCAACACCAGGAAGGAAAGGCCATCCATTCAACAAGTATTTTTATCTTCTAAGTATTAGACATCATGCTAGGTGCTAGAGATACAATGATGTGGAGAAGACAGAATTGCAGTCTTGATGGAGCTTTCAGGCTACTAGAGGAGACAGGCATGTATCAAATAACTCAAACATCAAAGTTACAACTGTGCAAGTGGTACAAACAAGAGGTGCTCAGTGCTATAACTGTATAATGAGGTGATTTGTCTGAGTCAAGAATGTCAAGGAAGGTTTCTGCGAAGAGGTGAGACTCAAGTTGAGTCTTGAAGTGAAAGTGAGATAAAATTCAAGGCATCAGGAATAGTCTATGCAAAAATCCAGAGGTGAAAAGAGCACTGTTTATTCATGGGATGAAAAGAAGGCCAGAGTGTGAGAGGGTACCTGGCACAAGAATGATCTTTCCCTTGTTGAAAACGTTGGCTTTTTACTTGGCAGATAAAGCTGGCTGATATCTCTATACTTTCTCTCAATCTGGTAGTCCGGAGCCTGCATCACAATGGCTGTATACCAAGTTGGGATGCCATGGTTCATAGCAAGCAACATTTGATGGTGTGCTTGTCGGTCTTTAACAAAGATTAATTGAATATTACTTTGTGCTAGGCTCTGAGCTAAGATCTTGTGCTTTAAACTATTCATGTTTCTTTAGATCACATAGTTTTAAATTGCTCTGTGTTAGAGAAATGTAACACTGGCTTGATCAATCCTTTAATTTTGAGACAGGATCCACCAGAATATGGAAGCTCTTTTGAAACCAGAACTATCATATGCTGTCATGACTTGTGGTGCCCATTCTTGCTGAGATATTTTCTCTAATTTTTTGAGATTCCTCAACAGGGGTTCACCCATCTACTTCTTCATTATATCACTCATCCAGTAACCTGTAAGACTTTGCTTCAGCTCTCAAGTCCAGCTTGTTTTTCCACACATGTTAACACTGATCCTTTAAGTCTAGAATCCGTAATAGGAATAAATAAGTTTTAAACTACAGTGTTCCTGTATTGATGAGAACCCTACTCTGTTTCAGCCTACTAAGAATATCATTAAGAACCTGATCCTTCCATATTTCTGTTGCTTTCTAGCTAGCCATTTGTTCCAAGCAAAAATAGTCTAGGCACCAAAATGTGCAATCTTGGGAGAAATTCCAAGTTGATAATGTCTAATCAATGTCACAACAAGGACCAGAATTAGTAAAAACAGGTTTATGACAGATGCAATTTCAATTCTAAAGTGGAAAATTATGTGTCCTGTTTCTATTTTACTTATAATTGATTAATTTCTTAGATGAGTTGGCTCAGTACTGTTACCTGCCTCAGCAGATAAGACAAATATCTCTTAGGTAGTCAGGTTCTGCCTGCTGTTATCACATTCATGTCTGTCAGCCTCCCCCATATTTGCTTACATCCATGAAATTTTGGCATAGAGCATTTAGAAAATTCCATAGCCTTTAGAACCTCTGTACAAATCATTTAACGGTGAGCTGGCTTGTATGGCAAAATCAGCCCAACTTTTCCCTCTACCTTTTATCTTGGGTTATACCAGGTCAGATTGTTGCTTGATACTAGATAATAGACTCTAGATTTTAATGGGGGTTCCCTCTCGGTATTTAACTCATGACACGAGATATTAATGTGGTATATTAATACTACTAATGCTTGGGATATGACTTCTAATTGTACAGTCTAATTCAACAAGGACTAGAAGACATCACTTTGTCCTAAGTCCCTGCAAAGGGACAGAACAAGGTATAAAATGGTTCCTGTTCTACCAATTCTTAAATCCTATTGGGGAAGAAAAAAGTAATACACACAAAACAATTAGATGTCCAAACTATGCATGGTTGGTTAGGATCTTCCTGTTCCTTAAAGCTTTGTTGTTGTGTGTTATCGAGTCGATTCCAACTCATAGCAACCCTATAAGACAGAGTCGAACTACCACATAGGTTTTCCAAGGTGTGGCTGGTGGATCTGAACCACTGACCTTTTTGTTAGCAGCCTGAGTTCTTAACCAGTATGCCACCAGGACCTTAAGTACACATAATTTGAGGCTCTCACATAAGGATTATTTCCTCATCCTTCTTTCTGCCTCTACATTCCTGCAGTTCTGGTTCTGTCCCTGCACCATCAGCAGGCATAAAGCTCTGTCCCTTCCAAGTCAGAAATTGTCTCACTCCTAAGTATTTCTCGAGTTTAGTAACTTCACAGAAGGTTTCAGGAGTCATGGTGGAGATACTGTATCATGGAATCCTCCTCTTCTAGCTCACCCACTGGTTACACCCTCCTTAACCAGTAACCAGTTGTCATTGAGTGGATTCCAACTCATGACGACCTTATGTGTGTCAGAGTAGAACTGAGCTCCATATCGTTTTCAATGCCTGAATTTTCAGATGTAGATTGCAAGGCCTTTCTTCTGAGGCACTTCTGAATGGACTTGGACCTCCAACCTTTCAGTTAGCAGTTAAGAGAGTTTGTTAACTGTTTGCACCACACAGGGACTCCCACACCTTCCTTACTCTTCCATTTTCTTTCTTTTTTCCTTAGCCTTTCGAGTAACCTGTATATTCTTCCTCCTTTCCACATTAAAGTGTTCACAGGACACTGCAGGTGTTCTAGGAGAAAACACCAGAGAGGTGATGGGTTCTATTATTACAGGAATGCCATGGGTGGGACTTTCTTGTTGCCTTGGTTTTGTTCAGAAGCAGAGCCTGAGTAAATAAACTTTTTATTTAGAAAGTGATCCCAGGAAACAGGAATAAACAATGGGGAAGTGAGACCAGAAAGGGAAGGAAGCCAATAAAGAGTGGGGAACTGGAGCTCAATCCCACTGGGAGGCCTTGGAAGAGAGTGTTGAAGGAATATTTTCAAAAGGTGAAACCATACCTCCCATGCAAACATGCAATGACTGTGTAGCCAAGATTTTATTTAGCTCATCAATTATTACGGGAACCAGTAAAATGTTAAAACAAGTTCAAATGAAGACTTGATATAATCCCTACTAGGCAAAATGCATTTGCTTTGTCATGAGCATGAGTGGGAAACATTTGCATCACCATCAGAGAGTGGTAGAACTTAGCTTCTCCCTATACAAAGTTGTAAAATAGCTTTGTCAAAGACCATCAAGGTTGCACATCCTTATAGAATAGACAATACCTTAGATAATACCTTAGCATTCTTGAAAGGATGTCCAGTGATCCCTTTTGCCTATGTCAATATCTTTTACATTTTTTATTGACAACAGTGTAGAACATGCCTCTGAGTTATGTTATCTGAGTGGCAAGGAGGCTGGGGTGTCTATCCATTGATTCCAGCCTGCCTTTGATTCAGGGATTTTAATATTCTGGCATATCTTGCTTGCTCTGTGCATTGGCCAAGCATGCTCTCATGACCATAAAAATGCCCTTGGGCAAAGAGTCACTCACAAGTGTTGGTGGTAAGCAGCATCCTGTGTATAGAGGTGAATGCTGAGGGGAACTGAAGGGGATGGCAGAGGAAGAGGGAGCACCAATGGTACCTGATATCCTTGTCTTCTTTATTTATATGTTGATTTGCTGATTTGTCTGTCTCCCATTTCTCACTTGAATGTAAGTTTCCTGAGGGCCAGGAAATTTCTATTTTTTTTACTGTCTCCCCAACACAGCCTACTGTCCAATACATAGTAGGTGCTCAATAAATATATGATGAATGTTATTAAGTAAATATGTGCCTAAACCATGGCCTTGAAGACAGGCTGCAGTCCAGATTTAGAGGAAGGGCACTTGTGAGGAAGAAGCCCATACTGTCAGGCTTTGTGTAATGTCCTTGGAACATCAACAACACAGTCAGTCACCAATAACTCACTCCTTAGCCAACTTCCATCCCCACCCCAAGTCTTGTTCATATTAAGAACAGAAGAACACAAAGTACAGACTCTGCTTTCAGCGTATTTAAAAATGACCAGTAACACAGTATTATACCTTCCACACATTGCTTAATTACTATGTACTTTATATGCTTATGCACACACTAACGCCCTTATACGCACTTTCCAAAACTTGGAGCAAAGAAAGTAGAAAATAGCAGAGGGACATTTTCAGTGGCGCATGTGGTATGCCTGTCCAGGAAAAATCTTGGAAAATTCTATGAGAAAGCTAAATTGCATACAGGCATCACTGAACAGATCTAAGAGATGCTCTGGTTTTATTAAGTAGCCAGATGGCCTTCCAGAGTAGCCAGAAGAGCAGACAGGCCCCAGATGACAAATGATGAGGGGCTCTCCCTGTGGGCATTTTTTGAGACAATGTGTTGACATTAGATATGGAATAAATCCATAACTGTAATAATGTTCGTGCAAATTCTCAGGAAAAGCAGGTGCTATTCACTGACCCTACCCAAATGAAATGTTGCCAGAGAAAATAGCCCAACTTTCTCTTAAATTCAAGTTCAACAGGCTCTTACCACCACAAAAAAATACTTTAAAACAAAACTCCAAACAGAAAACAAAGTAGGGGGAAAAAAACTTCGAAAATTGTTCTTCATTTGAAATGGTTAACAGATTTCTTGCAGAAATTTGGAGTATCATCTGACCACTTAGAGTCTACTCATTTTAAATTGCGTGCTCATGAAAACATCCATTGCTGTCAACTTATAAAGGAATATTAAAAAAAACTATAAAAATTGTTAAATGCATTTTTATTAATGTCAACACTACATACCAATGAAATTAAATGGTTTCAAAATTCAGAGAGAACATTGTAGATTGTGTAGACGTTAGTCCTCAAACAAAATCTCTAGGGTTTGTCCATGATAATGTATATGTTCTTCATAGGTACATATGTACATATGCGTGTGTTTTTACTGCATTTTGAAAGATATACCTGTACTACAAAGACAGTTGGTTCTGAGAATCTGAGCACTCTTCCTCCAGCTAAGTAACCCATAGGCAGCCTCTTTGTTGTTGTCATTGGCTGCTGCTGAGTTGATTTTGACTCAAAGCAACCCTATATGATGGAGTAGGACTGCCCCACAGGGTTTCCTAGACTGTAATCTTTACAGGGAGCAGATCACCAGGTCTTTTCTCCCACGGAGTGGCTGGTCGGTTTGAACCATGGACCTTTTGGTTAGCAGCCAGACACTTAACCACTATGCCATCAGGGCTCCTTTAGAGGGCCTCTAAACACCCCAAAAAGCAATGGGAACAGATGAGTTGCCTATCTGCTCTTATACTTCAAGAGTTTATGCCTTGGAACAACTCAGAAATCATCCAAACTTCCATTCAAAATAATTTTTTTAATTACTACTATGTACAGGCACTGATCACTTTTGGCATCCAAAAAAAAAAAGAAAGAAAAGTTTTGCCTTCATGGAGTTTATATATTGTCTTAGAGAACAGCAGCAGATATATTAAAAACACACTCTATAAAACACTAAGCAAAGAATGAACAAAATTGCAGAAAGACATTTTCTGTGAAGCATGTATGCAAAGTAAATTGATAAATATATGCATTTGCCATAAGGATAGAAGATGGGCAAGTCATCAAGGAGACAGAGAGAAAATTATTTATGGGAATTTCAAGATAGCCAGCAATCCATCATTTGTCAACAAAAACTTTTGGGCACCTGCCATGTGCCCAGGGCTGTGCTAACCAGTTGTTATGGAGTCATTTCTGACCCATAGGACCCCAAGTGTGTCAGTGTAGAACTGTAGTCCATAGGGTTTTCAATGACAGATTTTTGGAAGTAGATTGCCAGGTGTTTCTTCGAGGCACCTCTGGGTGGAAGTGAACTTCCTACCTTTAGGTCAGCAGCTGAGCATGTTAACTGTTTGCACCATCCAGCTACTCTCAGGACTGTGCTAGAAATATGCAAAGAATTGTCAAGTGTAATTTCTGTCCTCAAGGACCCCAGACTGAATTACGGAGTCATCACTGCATACATAGCAGTATCAGCGAACAACTCAAAACTGTACGTAATTAAGAAAGAAAATTCATCAGGGCAGAAAAAGAAGTTTTCCTAGACAAGTTGTGTTTGGGAAGGTTTTAACTATTAGAAAGCAAGGAGCTAGTTTTTGACTTGTTTTTATTCCAACTGCTTCTACCAAAGAGATTACATTACTCAGATGCAGAACTGGATCAGATTGCTTCAGATTCATGCCTCTTCCAAAAATCAAACCTTTTTACTATTGAGAGAGTATAATATGTAGTGGTGTCCAGCATTTGGTGTGAAAAGTAGGAAAGCACACAGCAAATACAAAAACACTGTGAGAATGTTCAAAAATGATCATGATCCCAGAAGAGGAAGCAGGGAACTGGTATTCTATCATCATACTGTCTCTCAATTATCACTGCCTGCCAGTGGATATGAGAAATCTGGTCCTTAACCCTCACTTAGCAAACCATTTTATTCTCTGCTCTTTACATTTAATGTAATGAAAGGTGCACTAACTGTATCTATTCAGGACTCCAGTGTCCAGGAAGCGAATATTTTCATTCTCTTCAGATGCAGGGCAGCAAAGGCTCAATACGGCCATTGGATAACAAGATTTGCTCGGCAATCACTCTGATTGCAGGATATCTACTTTGATAGAAATGATCCTGGAGTGGGTGGTAAATGTGAAGCACATGCACATTTTCATAGCACACACAGAAGAAAGACACGGCGGACTTGTTGCACAGCTTTTCCATTATCCATAGGAATCAAGTACAGCATGGTCAGTGCACTTCAGCACTTAGCTTCCAGGTGACAGTTGTGGAATTGTGAGAAGCTCACAGAAACACTGACCCTGTGCCATCTAGGAGCAGAGGGACAGTAGCGCTAAAACAAGAGGCCAACACCTGGCTTCTATTTCTGACTCTACCACAGACACTCTGGCAGTTTCTCCAGAAACTGTAAAGCTGTGGGTTTTAAATTGTTGGGAAAAGTTAACCTTGTGGCTTTCTGTACCCGTGGGAACAGAGAGGTAATTTTGCTACTTTTTTCTTCTCTCTGGAATTGTCATCGCAGTCTTCTCTTCTTGTTCAGAGTTTGATCAAGTGTTTTTAGGACAATCTGGAACTTAGAGAGGGGAGCTATCACTTGACTTTGTGACTCCCAAACTCTTTTCTCCATGCTCAGCAATAAGGTTAGGCCAATGGTTGTAAAGCATGAAGCTAGGGCTAGAGCTCCTGTGGGTATTTTCTGTTGGGAATGTGGAAATTTGTCTAACAGAAAATGTTCCCTTTGAGAACAAACATCCTCTTTACTGATAGCAGGTCATTAAGAGGTAGGCAAATTTAATTCTATAGATAACTAAAAGGATTTGAAATGCAGAATATCCAAGTAGCACTCGTTCAAGATAACATGAACATACAGAAGAAAATCCCAGCATGAGTAACAATATTAAAGTATAGAGTTCTTCCTTTTAGGTAGGCCAAAATAGAGGATTCTAGCATAAATCTTTTTAGAAAACAATTAGGAGCAAGACCTAGCAACCTTTTTAAGAACCTTTTTAAGTGATACAAATCAGTTGGTCAGATATGCAATAGACTCCATGACACCCTATGTAGGATCTCTGGTAAGGAAGACCTGTCTAGATAAACCACCTTGAGAGAAAGTGAGAACAAATGGAAAGACTGGTAGTCCTGTCTCAGCCCATCCATAATATTTTTAGAGACGTAGTCCAGAGTGGATTTTGGGGAAAGCCCAGTAAAGAGGAAGGATGATGAGAATAAGAATAAGAAATCCTGGCTCCAAAGAAAACATTCTTCGATGGTTACGGGGGCAGGGAGGGAGGGTGAGGGTTATTCACTAACTAGATAGTAGATAAGAATCATCTTAGGTGAAGGGAAGGACAGAACACACTACAGGGGAAGCCAGCACAACTGGACTAAACCAAAGCTAAGAAGTTTCCTCAATACAATCAAATACTTTGAGAGACAGAGTAGCAGGGATGCAGGGTCTGAAGACCATGCTTTCAGGGGACATCTATGTCAATTGGCATAACAAAGCTTATTAAGAAAATGTTCTGCATCCTACTTTGGTGAGTGGCGTCTGGTGTCTTAAAAGCTTGCAAGCGGCCGTCTAAGATGCATCAATTGGTCCCAACCACTTGGAGTAAAGGAGAATGAAGAACACCAGAGACACAAGGAAATTATTAGCCAAAGAGACCAAATGGGCCACATAAACCAGAGACTTCATCAGCCTGAGACCAGAAGAGCTAGATGGTGCCTGGCTACCACCAATGGACGTCCTGACAGGGAACACAACAGAGGGTCCCTGATGGAGCAGTAGAACAATGGGATGCGGAACTCAAATTCTAGTAAGAAGACCAGACTTAATGGTCTGACTGAGACTGGAGGTGCCCCAGAAAGCATGGCCCCTGGACTCTCTATCACCCCGGAACTAAAACAATTTCCGAGGCCAACTCTTCAGACAGGGATTGGACTGGACTGTGGGA
The DNA here is from genome assembly GCA_030035585.1 of Dugong dugon. NCBI lineage: Eukaryota > Metazoa > Chordata > Mammalia > Sirenia > Dugongidae > Dugong > Dugong dugon. Next base: position 72,646,151 of record CM057460.1, read on the forward strand.
CATAAAGTGATACTTGTGAAGAATGTGCCTTTTAGTCAAGTAGATACAAGAGACCAAAGGGGCAGCTTCTGTCCAGGGGTGAGATGGGAAGGCAGAGAGAGTTAGGAGCTGGTTGAATGTTCATGGGGAATCGGGGGCGGAGGGGAGGGGTGTGCTGTTGCAGAATAGGGTGAGCGGTTGGGGTCTCATAACAATGTATGTAAAAAAAATTTTTTTCTAATTTCTGTATGGGAGACTAACTTGAAATGTAAACTTCATTTAATTACAACAATAAAAAAAATTTTAAAAAAAGAAATCCTGGCTCCAACTTACTTAAAATTGGAACCTTGTTTTCCTCATCGGCAAAACTGGGCTAACAGTATCCCTGCTCTGCACATCTCACAGGGTAGCTGTAAGGAATAAGTAAGTTCAAGAACTTTTAAATATTTTGAGTCAGATTAAGTGCTGTACAAGCGTATAACGTTCTATGGATGTAAAAGAGAAAGACTATAGAAGAATTGGTTATCAGATCTGAATAAAAGCTTGAAGACCCAGGAAAAGAAGATTAGTGTTATATTGGTACTAAATCCAGCCAGGGGCATTTCAGCAGGACAGTCCAGTATCTGCCTTGAGTATTTGGCAACTCTGTGTCAGTGCTCAATGGTGACACTTAGCATTACTGACACAGCACGCTGTGACTCCGGTTAGCCATGCCTTGGTTCTCCCTATTCTGTTTCAAATAATCCTACCTCTCATGAGGCCACCTTACACTCTGTTGTCTCCTCTCCTCTCAATTCTGCTCGTCTCCTCTTTTCTTCTCTCCTGCCCTTCTTGGGCTCAAGATTGCAAAATGGGACTAAAACGTCATAGTCACCATCCCTTGTAGGTAGTAGGGCTAGCTTGGTATCCACCTGCCACTTCGGAAGCCACTACAAACTTTGCTGAAATTGCCACTTCTCTATAGAGGGCATGAGGAGGACCAGCTCATGGTAGGGAAAGCATGAAGAAGATCCTGACTCTGGCCGGGACTGTGCTGGTTATTCAGTTTCCTGTCTCACCTTCAAACACACCCTTCTATTCTCTAAGGCTGCTCTGCAAACCATAGTGCTCCTTGGCCAACTGCGTCCATATTAGGCTCTGCTAAGAGAGGTGTTAGAGGAAGCCTGCAACTACTTGGGGGTTGGGGGGAGAAGGGATCTAGTCTTTCCTATTTGCTACTTGTTCCAGTAACATCTATTTTTCACCCAGTTAGCAGCATCTTACCTCCTGCAGCTCTTCTTGACACGGTAGCAGTAGTGTCATGGCACCTCCTCAGAAATATAAGTTCTGGATCCAATAGGCCTCTTCTCCAAGTCTCCAAGCTTTAAAAGCAACAAAATTCCCATTATTCCCCCAACTCCTGGGATAATAGCTGCTTCCTCCAGTTACTACATATGATATCTCAATATCCTCTTTTTGCCTCTTTCTGTTCTCTATACGAGCCGTCCTTGCATTGTACAGTTCCAATACGTGCAAATTTCAGTTACCACAATTTAGTTAAATAACACCAATCTCCTAACAACACAGTCAAATTTCAGTTACCATGGTATGTTGACTATGAGTAATTGCATTGAGCACAGACTTCACTGCTAGCTCCTCAGTCCTCAAATCACATAAGACGCATAACACGATCAGTGATCAGTCACATCTCCTCTTTCAAAATCCATTGGTAATTGGTCACTGTGCATCTGTTATTCAGTTTGTATGCAGACAATAAGGCATTTAGCTGTGTGGACTCCTTGTCTCCCAGTGACAACCTCATGTGACTTTTTACAAAAATGAATAATTGAAAGAGGGAATTGTCCAACAAAGAAATGAAAAGTGATGGCACTGGAAGCAAAATTCAAACTGAACAAAAATGGAGTTATAGAAGAAATAGCCGGCCAGTCGACACTGACGTTGTTCGAGAGCCTGTATGTGTAGCCAGAAAAAGTTAGTGAAGGCAAACTTATTAACATAAATAAGGAAGTGGTGTGGCATAAAGGATGAAGACATCACAGAGGAAGAGATGCTGGCAAAATCTTCATATTTAAAGAAGTCTTGGAGGTATTTCATGACATTGAAAGCCCAAAAGATAAAATGTTGGAAGCTGATCCAAACTTAGAAAGGAGTATGACAATTTGCCAAGTCATAGAAAAGATATTCGCTTCCTATTTTAAGTTATAAGATGAGAAGGCAAACACTGTTCAAATTACTTTTTAATAAAATTTTCACAAAGCTATGAAACACTTTAATTTCAGTGTTTCAAATTGCAGTGTACTAAATAAATGTTAGTTGTAGTTACTTTTTTCATTTCCTTATATATTTACAACCTACTGTAAGAGTTTTTAATGTTTTGAGAAAAATTTCTAAAGGTCGCAGAGCAATCATCTTTTCCCATCGATTTTTATGATTGCTTTGCGCGGTTTTAGCTTGCACGGTCGTTTTTAGAGTCCTATAGTGCCATGCCATGCAAAAACTGCCTGTACCTGGTTAGCGATGCTTTATATTAAAATTTCTCTCTCTAAGTAATGGGTGTGGTTTTGGACCCCTGACTGGACCTGGAGTGATATGCTAATCTATTGGGAAGCTATACGTCTCATTACTTTTTCCTAGATCCTTACTGTGGGTTAGTAGGAAAGATCAGTGAATGAAGAGGAAGAAGACTTGGGTTTGAATTCAATTTCAACCAGTCTCATAAACATGTCACTTAACTTCTCTGAGTAGCTATTTCCTCATTGAAAAATTAAGCTGATACTAAAAATCAGCTACCATAGAAGTTACTGTGGTTCTCCAGTGAGACATATATATGAAAATGTTTAGCAAACTCTTATGGTAGCTGAAAAATGGCCCCCAAAGATATTGCCCTAATCCCTGGTATCTGTGATTGTCAGCTAATATAGCAAAAAAGACTTTGTAGATGTGAATAAGTTAAAGATCCTGAGACAGGGAGATTTTCCTAGATTATCCGGTTGGGCCCTAAATGTAATCACAGTGTCCTTACAGAATGGAGGCAGAGGAAGATTATATTACAGAAGAGGAGAAGGCAATGTGATGACAGAAGCAGAGACTTCCCTTGAAGATGGAAGTAACAGCCACGAGTCAAGGAATGCAGGTAGCCATTAGAAGATTTCAGAGCCTGTAGAAGGAAGCAGCCCTGCTGACACCATGACTTAGCCCAGTGAAAATAATTTTAGACTTCTGGCCTTGAGAACTGTAAGCAAACAAATTTGTCTTGTTTTAAGCCACTAAGTTTGTGGTAATTCATTACAGAAAGTAACACAGCTACAAAGGGCAGATATTACTACCATACTTGGTGAAACTGCTAATGCAGCCCTTTTCCTCTTAGTTTTTCCCTTGGATCCCTCCTTATTAGAATTAAGACCTTTAGGAAGCACCAGGAATGCTACAGTGGAGGAATACGGATAGCTGTTCTTGTTTGGCAAATAGCTCCATCTGTTCATGTAACCTGAAAATCACACTTAGTCCAAATCTTTTCTGGTGAATTCTCTCCAGTAGAGTAAAATCTTGTGCATCGTTTTCTTTTTTTCTTGGCCAGGAAGATGGAAATAAAGCAGTTGAGCCTTTCCTCTTGGTGTCTATTTCAATGTATATTTAGTAGTGAGAAAAACCCTCTGGGTTTGTCCTTCTGGGAATTCTCCCCAGAGAAGACAGTGTTCTGGCAAAATCATGCAGTTTAAGCTTTGGCACCCATGACGTGACAAGCTTCTGTAACTCCCAGCTAGGAAGTTAGAATAAAATGTTTGCCTAAATAGGGAATAGATAAGTGGTAACTTTGGTGAAGGGTAAGACTACAAAATACTGGGGAAGCCAGCACAGGTTGTGCAAGGAAAGGTCATGGAAGCTCCACAGATACATCCAAACTCCCTGAGGGACTGAATTGCTGGGCAGAGGGCTGTGGGGACCCTGGTCTAGGGGAACATATAGCTCAATTGGCATAACACAGTTTATAAAGAAAATGTTCTACATTCTACCTCGGTGAGTAGCATCTGGGATCTTAAAAGCCTGTGAGCAGCCATCTAAGATACTCCACTAGTCTCACCTCTTTGGGAGCAAGAGAGTATAAAGAAAACAAGATACAAAGAAAAGATTAGTCCAAAGGACTAACGGACCACAACTACCACAGCCTCCACCAGACTGAGTCCAGTACAACTCGATGGTGCCCAGCTACCACCATTGACTGCTCTGACAAGGATCACAATAGAGAGTCCCAGACAGAGCTGGAGAAAAACGTGGAACAAATTTTTAACTCACAAAAAAGACCAGATTTACTGGCCTGACAGAGACTGGAGAAACCCTGAGAGTATGGGCCCCAGACACCCTTTTAGCTCAGTAATGAAGTCATTCCTGAGGTTCATGGTTCAGTCAAAGATTAGAAAACCCCATAAAACGAAACAAGGCTAATGGGGCACAACAGTCCAGGGACAAGGACTAGAAGGCAGGAGGGGACAGGAAAGCTGGTAACAGGGAACCCAAGGTTGAGAAGGGACAGTGTTGACATGTCATGGGGTTGTTAACCATTGTCATAAAACAATATGTGTACTGTTTAATGAGAAACTATTTGTTCTGTAAACCCTCATCTAAAGTACAATTTAAAAAAAAAAAATTACAGCCAAAAGAAAAAAATGTTTGCCTAGGTGGCCCATGGAATGTCAACTCCCATCTTTTTCTATAGTTTTGATCCTTGCCATTTAGTCAATTGGCTACTTTCATTGTTGACTGACACATAAATATAAAAATAAATGGCAGTAATGCTATAGTGTTTATATTAATCTTTTTAAAAAGTTAATCTTCCTGGAGCAATTGATACAAAAACAGGGCAATGTCAAATTTCAAAAGAATAATTATTATTAACATAGTAGTTGTCATTATTGGAATCCCTGCAGGCATAAATGTTTAAGCACTCAACTAGTAACCAAAAGGTTGGTGGTTAGAATCCACTCAGAGGAACCTAGGCAGAAAGGCCTGGAAATTTACTTCCAAAATATCACAGCCATTGAAAACCCTATGGAGTGCAGCTCTACTCTGAAACGCATGGGGTCTCCATAAGTTGGAATCAACCTGATGACAACTGGTTTTAGTTGTCGTTATTGTTGTTGTAAGTTTGAGAGTGCCTACGTGATAAACCAAAATAATCACAGTAAACTCTTGCAGTAGGGAGCACACAAAAGCTAGCCTTAAGATCTAGGTAGTTCCCCAGCAGTGTTCCGGAAATAGCAGCGGACTTGGAATCAGAAGAGATGAACTGGTGCCCCAGCTCTGCCACCTACCAACTGTGTAAACATAGTTGAAGTCACTTCACCTCTCTGGGTCTCAGTATCTTTACTGGTAAGTGGGAATAATAAAACGTACTTTACGAGGGGTTTTGTGAGGAGTAAATGAAATCCTGTTTGTGGCTGTAAATTATAAAGATCTATACAAATGTTGGTGTTTGTAATTCTATAATACTTGGTTTACCTCACAGAGTCCTGCTGGAATTACCTGTCCACTAAATGACTAGATATAAAATATAACATTTAATACCACTCTGTAGTTCTGAAGTAATGTTTCTGAGGGATCAATGTTATACAATGTAAAAATGAGACAATGCATTTGAAAATATCTGGCCAGTAATAGATACTCAATAAATATTTTTGAAATCTAAGCCTGATTTGTTTTTTTTGTTTTTTTTTGTCCTCCCTTTTGTACCCCTTCTTTCAGGTATCCACGTCCCTTAAGAATGTTAGGTCATCTTTAGCCAAGTCTAACTCGGTTACACCATGGCATGTGGGAAGTCTTTTGCCCCTGCATCTGTTTGGCAGATAAGGAAATCAGAAGTACATCACTGCCCATCTAGTCATAGTCAGGGCTGGGACCCAGCCACTTGCACAACCTGCTGTTGTGGGACATCTCTTAACATGTATCATTCTCTGGAGGATGCCAATCAAGATTTCTCCAGGATGAACTGACTCATTATATAAAACCAGTTGGCTCCACAGAGAAGTTTCTCTGGTGCTAACCTTCACTAGTCATTTTTTTGATGGCCTGACCTAGTCCCCAGGGTTGTTGGCTGGGGCATGTATCATTGGAAAACTGTGGAGGACAGTGTACTAAAGTGAAATGGCCAAAAGTCTTGCTGCTAAAGCTCCCTAGTGTATTCCTTAAGGTAGTTCAGCAAAACTCAATCTCCAGACAGAGGAAGGGACAACCTGACATTTCATGCCCCGTCACATGAAGCAGTAAAATGTATACAATATCACCTAGTTGTTTTTTTTTTGCCAAAAATATATTTAAGAGAAGTCAATCAGATAAATCCAGAATGTGAGACACTCTATACTTGGACTCTTCAAAAAAGTCAATGTCATGAAAAGGAAAAAAAGCAGAGTGCATGGGAATATAATTAGAACATAACATAATTATATAATATCATTGTATTTTTAATAACATTACATAATGTAATATTATTATTTAGTAATAATATCAATAATTAAAATAGCCTTGATAGTGCCTTACATTATAAAGCTTTTTAGTGTTCAAAGTATGTGAATGTGTTATCTTATTTGATAATACTTGGTCACTGAACACTAAGGTCTTCAGTATATATTAAAATCAGTTGCCCAGCAAGTTCAGTCCTCTTCCATCTCTCAACTTTTCATTGGTGGTGCCTAGTTTTTTACACAATCAACCACCCAGCCCAGAAGCCTGGCCCTGGTTCACTATATATCTTTGACCCTTTAGTTTGTTCCATCTCCAGATCCCAGGTGGTCTTACTCACAGATATATAACGGACTATATCTGCTTGGGCGGGGGAGGAAGAAGCCACTTTAACTGCTCAAATGAAGCCGCCGTCCCAAACTAATGAACATCAGAGGAGTTTTCATCAGCAAACAGCATGCAGATGGAGCACTCCAGTGACCGCAAAATCATTGATTTCTGGGGACCTGAAAAGGTAGGGGAAGAGTAGAACTTAAAATATATATATAGATAGATAAAACAATAAGTACTCTTCAGCATCCTTTTCTTTTGATTATTGAGGAAATTCAAGATTTAAATTCCAAGTCTATGTCATCATACAGTGTAGGATTTAAAGTCAGAGAGAATTTCACCCAATTTTTCTCAATATTTGTACAGCTTGGAGAGACATATATGAAGGCAAGGACAAACGAATGTCATATTTATATTGGGTTGAGTAGTGACTAGAAGTATTGCTCACTGGCAGCAGCCCTCATGCAAGACACTCACAACAGAGGAATTGTTTTAAACAAAAAAGAAGAAAAAAAGTACCACTCAGTCCTCAAGCTTGCCATCCAAAGGGCTTAAGTGAATTTGTGTGGAGAAATTCTATACCAAGTAAATATTGACTAAAAAAAGAGAGAGAGAAAGGAAAGAAGGAAGGAAGTAGGGACAGAGGGAAGGAGGAAACAAGGAAAGAAGGATGGACAGATGAAAGGAAGGAAAGAAAGAAAAATAGCTCACTGGAATGTTAATTAGGTAATAATTATCCAAGGCAAGGTGTGCAATCCATACAACATTCCAGAAGTCTCTGGGTCATTCCAAGAGTGTGGTAACTCTAAAGAATAGTAAATTGTAGACTCTGACCCAAGATCTAAAATAATGATTATCAAATATGGTGTGATAGAAGAACAATGACATGAAGCATTGTAACACTTCTACAGCAGCTTATAGCCAGTTCTCCCTCTCCAGTTAATGTTAACAGATCCCCCCAGCACTTAGCAAAAGTCTTGTCTGTGTATCAGAGGCTTCAGTAGGTGATCACTCACCACTGTGGTTGGAAAACCCTGCAGTTTTACTTACAATAGGGACCTGGGGATACTGGGCAAATATTAATAAGTAATATTTATTGAGCACTTACTATGTACCAGGCCCTATGATAAGAGATTTACATGCAGACCTCATCTAACCCTTACAACAACCCAGTGAGGTAGGTGCTATAACATTTATTTTGCAAGCAGGTTACTGAGGATTCAGAAGGTCAGGTCTCTTGTTTAAGTTCACATGGAGAACAAGTAGCAAAGCCAGGATTTGACCCTATTTAATCTGATTCCAAGTCTCTGAGTGGTGAAAATAGTTTGAGTTTGGGTATGAACTAAAAAGTCGACAGTTTAACCCACCAAGTGATATCATGGAAGAAAGTCCTGGCAGTCTACTTCCTTAACATTACAGCCACGGAAAACCCTGTGGAGCGCAGTTCTACTCTGACACGCACAGGGTTACCATGAGTCGAAATAGACTCAATGACAATGGGTTTGTTTTTGGTTTAATCTGATTCCAGAACCCTTCATGCTCATTCTTTCAAGCAGTAGAGAAGCACAATAATACTATAATTGATAATAGCCCCTTTTATACAATTCTAAAGAGTTTACAAAATTCTTTTAAAATATTATTTCAGTTGACCAGCATAAGAACATAGTGGTATCGTCTGCAGGACTGCCTGACCCTATAGCGAGGTCCCACTGTCCAACGCCAGTGTCCCTCATACCCCACCCTGCAGTTGCTCGCCACTCCTTTTGCACAGTTCTTGCAGGTCCTCAGATTTCTCTTCTGCCTCATTCCCTCGGAATATAATTTAAAAACACGGGACTGGCTCTCTCTCTTGAAGTTGCCTCATTCACCTCATTGAAGTCTCAGACTTGACCCCACCCTAAAGCTTGTTGCCACACTGAGTTTTTCTGGACATCTTCCTTCTTTCTATTGATCCTCATGGCAATTTTAGTCCAATGGGAGCATTGACCTCTCTGGTTTCAGGAAATCTCTCTCCACTTCAGCATTTATCAGTCCCTGTTCCCTAATTAGAGGAGGGTAGGCAGTAAAACATCCACAAAGCCTGTAGTGGAATACAAATTATCTACAGCTTTCGGATGTTTATTTTACTAATTATCTGCCAAAAATGTGATTTCTTTTTCTGCCTGGCAGAAGGATTTTGACTCCCCTTTGCAAACTAAATGGCTTGATAAGGCTGAGAGACGTCAGCAGAACCAGAGAGGTAGTTGAAAAGGCCTGTCTGCCATTTTTCATCTCAAAATTTCCCTCCTTTTCTGAAATCAAATGGCTTCAGAGCATCAGTGGCCAAAATCAAGCAAAGAACACAAGACGGAGGTGACCCATCGTGGTCACACTCAGAGAGAAAAAGAGAGTGAGATTTTATGACAGTGGTCAGCAGATACAGGGACACATCCTAAAAGGGTGTCAGAACTTACTACAGAATTAACTAGGATGAACAAGGTGGTGATCGAATTATATTTATAGGTTAAAAGTGGACAGCAAAGCAGAAACAAACATGCTTTAAGCATCACTATGATGAGTGCTTTCATGTGTATGAATCCTCCTCACGGCTCTGTGAGAGGGTAATTGTTAATGCAGTTTTGTAGAAGAGGAAACTGAGGCTCTAAATGATTAAGATACCTGCACAAGATGATCCAGCCAGAAACTAGATTTTCTCTTGCTTTTCGTAAATTTATGGTTTCTGTACCTGGGACACAAGTCCTTGGGTGGCACAAACAGTTAAGTTCAAACCGACCCAGAGGCACCTCAGAGGACAGGCCTGTTTCCAAAGAGTCATAGCGTTGAAAACCCTATGGAGCAGTTCCACATGGGGTCGCCATGAGTCAGAATCAATTTGACAACAACTAACAACACCAACAACGTCTGGGCCACTGGTGGCTCAGTGGTAGAATTCTTGTCTTCCATGCGGGAGACCTGGGTTTGATTCCTGGCCAATGTACCTCATGCACAACAACCACCTGTCTGGCTGGAGACTTGAGTGTTGCTATGATGCTGAACAGGTTTCAGTGAAGCTTCCAGACTAAGACAGACTAGGAAGAAAGGTCTGGCAATCTACTTCTGAAAATCAGCCAGTGAAAACCCTTGGATCACAATGGTCTGGCTTGTTATGCTTGGGGTCTCCATGAGTCAGGGACCAACTCGATGGCAGCTAACAACAACAGTGATATCTGAAATCAGAAGTGCGAGATGATCTAATTTCTGGAAGTTTAGGATGTGGTTTTCCAAAATACAGCTGACAACTAACCCAAAATGGCAGACAAGCCTTTTCAAATACCTCAAATATCCATTCTTTTTCTTTCTGTGTTTTGAGTTCATTCCAAAGTAAAACCTTTATCCTTGGCTCCAGTCTTGTCTTCTCCATGTCTAAGGAAACATCTTTCCTGGCTAAGAGACCATCACCTTGCATGTGATGCAGGTGCCTGTTGATGTAGCCACTATATGACCTACATGTCAACAAGTCCCCCATTTTTTCTCTCAAACTTCATAGATTATGATTATTAAAGATTACAAGCTGTGCTTATCTTGCCTTCTATTTTTTGGATGAGCTGAGGTCCGTAGGTAGAAGTCTTCTCTTTTGTGTTCATACATGCTTATCATTTAAAGACTCTAGTGATGATGATAATAAAAATATCTGATTTTTTGAGCATTTACAGTGTGTCAGGCATTGTGATAATTGTATTATATTTGTTTTCTGATATAATCCGTACAACTACTCTACAAGACAAGTACAATTAGTGCTGTTTTTGAGAAGAGAAAATCAGAGCATGCGAAAGGTAAATAAATCTCCAGGACTAGTGTGGCTGAGCCTAGCTCAAATCCATGTCTGTCAGGTATCATTGCTAATGTTTTTCACTACTAGTTCTGCTCCATTTTCAAGCTTCAGTGTACATTTTTCTGCCAGGGCAAGTTACCCTTGTTTGTAGCTGCCAGGCCCATAGTTCCATTGCCACTGATGATTCAACCAATACCCAAACCAAGTGTGCTCTTAATTGTTGTGTTGTTGTTAGGTGCTGTCAAGTTGGTTCCTGCTCATAGCCACCCTATGCACAACAGAATGAAACACTGCCCGGTCCTGTGCCATCCTCACAATTATTGCTATGCTTGAGCCCATTGTTGTAGCCACAGTGCCAATCCATCTTGTTGAGGGTCTTCCTCTTTTTCAATGACCCTCAACCTTACCATACATGATATCCTTCTCCAGCGACTGGTCCCTCCTGATAACATGTCCAAAGTATGTGAGACGCAGTCTTGCCGTCTTTGCTTCTAAGGAGCGTTCTGCTTGTGCTTCTTCCAAGACAGATTTGTTCGTTCTTTTGGCAGTCCATGGTATATTCAATATTCTTCACCAATACCACAATTCAAAGGTGTCAATTCTTCTTAGTTCTTCCTTATTCATTGTCCAGCTTTCACTTGCATATGAGGTGATTGAAAATACCATAGCTTGGGTCAAGCACACCTTAGTCATCAAGGTGACATATGTGCTTTTTACCACTTTAAAGAGGTCTTTTGCAGCAGATTTGCCCAGTGCAATGCATCTTTTGATTTCTTGACCACTGCTTCCATGGGTGTTGATTGTGGATTCAAGTAAAATGAAATGCTTGACAACTCAGTATTTTCTCTGTTTATCATGATGCTGCTTATTGGTCCAGTTGTGAGGATTTTTGTTTTCTTTATGTTGAGGTGTAATCCATACTGAAGGCTGTGGTCTTTGATCTTCATCAGTAAGTGCTTCAAGTCCTCTTCACTTTCAGCAAGCAAGATTGTGTCATCTGCATAATGCAGCTTGTTAATGAGTCTTCCTTCAATCCTGATGCTCCATTCTTCTTCATATAGTCCAACTGTTAATTGGAAGGGTAGAATTCAGGAGCAGAATCTTGGGCTCTAAGAGAATGGGAAAGGGGGAAGGCTGGACTGGATGAAAGGGAAGTGATATTATAGCCTTGGAGGAACTGGAATGTGAGCAAGGAGGATTTGAATGTATCCTGGACTGAAACTGAGGGGCAAGGCAAAGCTTGGTCACAGAGACACAATGGGAAAGGCCAGCCCTGAAAGCTGGTATAAGACCAGAGCAGGGCCAACTATTGGACCAGAGGGATACGGAGCCCAGGAGCTTCCCACTTGGAGTGCCTTCTATTGGCCCTACTAGAAATACAGAGTTTCCTTAAATTGCTGCTTCAAGATTGTAGGGTAAGCAAAGACCTAGTGTTGAGAACACTTCCATAATATTTATTGCAAATACTTGGTAGTCTTCCCATTCTACTACTAGGTTACCATTAATATGAGCCTTGGTTTTGATGTTCTGATACTAATTGTGTTGCTATAAATGTGTTGAGGTAGAAGGAAGGCATTTGTGTATGTGATTTGAGGGGTGATGTTGAAAGGCGACTCCATACACCTATACTACTAAACTAACTACATGCATTGCCTGAAATATCCCCGTTACAGTCATTCCTTTGGACTAAGACACTATTTTCTGCAGGTTCTAGCTAAAATGTTCAACTGGGAGGAGTAAGAGGTTAACCTTTGGGAGGAGTAAGAGGTTAATCATTTAAATGATCAATGAGCTACACATTAGGGCTTGGGAGGATGTAACAGTGGAGAGAATTGTTCAGTCTGTTACTTGGCAGAGACAGGAATCTAAAAAAACAATTAAAGCACAGTACAGGTAAATTTTAATGAGAATCCTAGCCAAAAATGTAGCTAAGTAAGGCTCAGGAAAGCTGCCATGAGGGGAGATGCAGTAGTAGCTGGGGATGATGGGGAAAAGGTAGGTGAAAGAAATTACCACTCATTGAGCACCTTTTTTATGTGTTAGTTATTTTAGAGTCCCCATATCATACTTAATCTTCAAAACATCACACAAAAATTGCAAACTAGATGTCTTAAATTCCTAGTGCTGCTGTAACAGAAAAATAAGCAGCTGGTTTTTAAGAACGTGAATTTATTTTGCCTCAGTTCAGGAGGCCTTGTTGTTGTTGTTAGGTGCCATCGAGTTGGTTCCAACTCACAGCCACCCTATGGACAACAGAACAAAACACAGTCCAGTCCTGCACCATCCTGACAATTGTCATGCATGAGCCCATTGTTGCAGCCACTGTGTCAATCCATCTCGTTGAGGGTCTTCCTCTTTTTTACTGACCCTCTACTTTACGATGTATGATGTTCTTCTCCAGGGACTGGCCGTTCCTGATAAAATACATGTCCAAAGTATGTGCAATGAAGTCTCACCATCCTTGCTTTTAAGGAGACTTCTGGCCGTACTTCTTCCAAGACAGATTTGTTCATTCTTCTGGCACTTCATGATATAGTCAGTGTTCTTTGCCAACACCATAATTCAAAGGCATCAATTCTTTTTCTGTCTCCCTTACTCATTGTCCAGCTTTCGCATACATATGGGATGATTGAAAATACCATGGTCAGGTGCACCTTAGTTGTTAAAGTGACATCTTTTTTTTTTTTTTTTTTTTTCTTTTTTTAACACTTTAAAGAGGCCTTTTGCTGCAGATTTGCCCAGTGCAATGCGTCATTTGACTGCTGCTTCCATGGGTGTTGATTGTGGATGCAAGTAAAATGAAATCCTTGACAAATTCAATATTTTCTCCGTTTATCATGATGTTGGAGACCTGGTGGTGCAGTGGTACTGTTTGGCTTCTAACCAAAAGGTTGGCAGTTTGAACCCACCAGCTGCTCCTTGGAAACACTATGGGGCAGTTCTACTCTGTCCTGTAGGATATATAGTGTCACTATGAGTCAGAGTCAACTCGACGGCAATGGGTTTTATCATGATGTTGCTTATTGGTCCAGTTGTAAGGATTTTTCTTTTCGCTTTGTTGAGATGTAATCCATACTGAAGGCTGTGTAGTCTTTGATCTTCATTAGTAAGTGCTTTAAGTCCTCTTCACATTCAGCAAGCAAAGTTGTGTCATTTGCATATCACAGGTTGTTAATGAGTCTGCCTCCAATCCTGATGCTAGGTTCTTCTTCATATAGTCCAGCTTCTTGGATTATTTGCTCAGCATACAGACTGAATAAGTATGGTGACAGGACACAACCCTGATACATACCTTTCTTGACTTTAAGCCACACTGTATCCGCTTGTTCTGTTTGAACAACTGCCTCTTGGTCTATGTACAGGTTCCTCATAAGCACAATCAAGTGTTCTGGAGTTCCCATTCTTCACAGTGTATCCATAATTTGTTATGATTCACACAGTCGAATGCCTTTGCATAGTCAATAAACACAGGTATACAACTTTCTGACATTCTCTGCTTTCAGCCAAGATCCGTCTGACATCAGCAGTGATAACCCCTTGTTCCACATCCTTTCTGAACCCAGCTCGAATTTCTGGCAATTCCCTGTGGATATACTGCTGCAACCTGTTTTGAATGATCTTCAGCAAAATTTGCTTGTGTCTAATATTAACAGTATTGTTTGATAATTTCCACATTCTGCATTGGTTTCTTGAAACAAATCAATTGGTATTCTGTCAATTCCTGGAGCCTTGTTTTTTTTCGCCAATGCTTTCAGTGTAGCTTGGACCGCTTCCTTCAGTACCGTCAGTTCTTGATCATGAGCTACCTCCTGAAATGGTTAAACGTCAACCAATTCTTTTTGCTACAGCAACTCTGTGTATTCCTTCCATCTTCTTCACCTTCTTTAGATGTTTCCTGCATTGTTTAATATTTTCCCCATAGAATCCTTCAATATCACAACTCAACGCTTGAATTTTTTCTTCAGCTCTTTCAGCTTGAGAAATGCAAAGCATTTTCTTCCCTTTTGGTTTTCTAACTCCAGGTCTTTGCACACTTCCAAATTCATGGTCTCAGCCATGTTTATTCCTTACTTACAGGCAGTCTCAGGCATTCAGTTCCTTGGCTTGTAGATGATCCTCACATAACCTGTCTTGGTGACTAATCTACTCTTTTTATAACTCACATGTGATTAGATTCAGAACCCACACCACTGTGTTATAATATAAGTAACATAACAAAGAAAACCCTATTTCTAAACAAAAGTACATGCACAGGTATAAGGTTAGAATTCCAACATATATTTTGAGGGGGCACAATTTAGTCCATAACAGTAGGTAACATAATTTTTCTTTTAGTACAGGAGGAATTGAGATTCAGAAGGGTTAAAATAATTGTCCAAGGTCCCTCAGTTTATTAACTGTGGAGCTAGAATTAAAATCCTCAACTGTCTTACTCTCAAGCTCAAGTTTTTTTCCACTGTACCACAGTGCAGGAAATGCCACAGATAAATTTATTTTTTCTAATTTTTCACAGAGTCCACCCCAATGATAACCAGAATTGATGCATATCTGCAAAGTGGTTCTTTTAACGTATGTCATTTTTGCAGACTAAGTCTTCAGTCACAGAGAAACAAGGCTATTTGATAGTGCTCCAACACTCAAGGTCACTATTTTTGAATGCTAAATGCTTTCCTTTATTTTCAAATTGTTTTTCTATTTAAAAAGCAACATTAAAAGCTTTTTGAGTTTCAAAAATGACCACAGGGAGACTTGTACATGCCATTTTGAACTGTGACTGTTGAGAAAGTCTGTTTTTATTTTTAAATGTTCCTTCAGCTCATGAAGATATTTAGGAAACAGGAATGAGGCTTTTAAAACATCCTAATTATCCTGGGGGTGATCGGTTCTCCGCAGAGCAAAATCCAAATGGTAGCCAAAGGGAACTGCTTGAACAGGGTTCTATAGCCCAATGGGTAGTATCAGGATTGTGAAGGACTTCCTAGGATCTTCTGCTGGCATGAATCCACTGGGACTGTTAAGTATGTTGTCCTCAGTACTAGTCTGGGTAGTCCATACTGATAGTCATTTATTGTGAGCTTTCAATTTACTACATTTCTCTTCCGTTTCCTCTGTTCCACACCCCAACATATAGGTATTAGGAAGTAGACCTGATAAACTGATAAACTATGTCTAGACTTTCCACAATATTCTATTACTTTCCGTCTGTGTTTTATATCGAGAGCCACTGGAAGAAGTGTGGACCCGTAGAAATTCTGATGACAAATGAATCTAGGAGACACTTTGAGACACAATGCTTAGCTTCAAGGTTGAAGATGACTGAATACAGTGTGAGAGTTGAAAGAGAAAATTGTTTACAATCTGAACACTGATTCTGAGTCAAATAAACATCAAAGGCAGTAAGAATTCCAAACGAAGCTTTTAAATTAGGGCTTCAAACCTGTTTGTTCCAGTTCCAACCCCTGTGATAATTTGCATTTCTAACAAATTCTCAGGTGATGCTAATGCTGCTGGTTAGGGACCAATTCTGAGAACCAATAGTAGAGAAATAGTTCTCAAAATTTATTATACATAAGAATCACCTGGGGATTTTCTTAAAATGTAGATTCTGATTCAGTTTTATCTAGGGTGGAAATGAAAACTCTCAGCAGGGGTTCAAACCAGAATGAACCTGTTCAAAGCCTTGTTTTAAGTCAATGGCTAACACTTACTTGGAAAACCCATTGGGATAGCTGTTTTTGTTCTGTTTGTTCTGCTTAAGAGAAATCCTTCCAGCCATGTGTGAGCCTAAGAGATTGGGGAAATAATGTTTTTTTTGTTGTTGTTTTATTGTTATAACAAATAAGATCCTATGCTTTTCTTCCAGGGTAACTCAGGGAAAAATGAAACTTCAAACCCAAAACGATAATAATAATAAAAAGGTACAGTCCTTGATCATGAGCTTAAAGTCCAAAATGAGAGTTGACCATGTTAAAAATATTACATAAAGGCTACAATGCCAGAATCCATTTTTATAACCTCAGGTTCAACAAGGGTGCCAAACTCAAGCTGGCTGCCATTTCCATTTATGTCCCATTGGGTAATATTAGACACATTACTGCTTCTATTATTCTTTCTACTTTCAGATGGAGGGATTTCACTCTTTCAATGAATATGGTCATTGGACAAGACTCCTCAAAAGAAAAATGAAAATAAAATCAGAAAATTAGAAAACAAATAAAAATAAACAAGTTACTTTGATATTTTTTCTCTATCTCATTTTTATTCTCCATTTGACTATTGAACTCAATTTCATCTGCTTACCTCTTGCCGATTCCAAGATAGTGTCACAAGAAGATGGGAATAAATTCTTAGTAGCAATAGAGGGGATGAAGAAGCAAAAGGACCTAGCTACAAAATGTCTTGGACTTCCCTATAAGCTGATTGAGTATTCTTGAGTGATACAGATAAGAGCCAACCCACACAGCAGTGAGTGCAGTCCTTAGGACTAGGGTAAGAAGTAAGTCTCATCTCTACTGCCTGCTCTATTCAATTGGTATAACTTTCCAGAATGCTACCTTGAGATAGCTTGCTCCAGGCTCAGTGGGAAAATGAGCAGTAATTGATTACTGATATCTGAGATGGACATGGAATGGGAGAAATTTAACATAATAACTCTGATTACTAAGTATCTATTCTCAAAACAACCTTGTGAGATAGATGTTAACCTTTTGTACCACCCAGGGACTCTGCTCTGACACTGGGCATTGAGAAATGACTTAAGCCACAGTACCTAACCTAGAAGTATTTGTAGTAAACACAGACATATAATCTCATCACTTCAATACACGATAAACATTTGATTTTATCTTTTTATTGTGCTTTAGGTGAAAGTTTACAGCTGAAGTTAGTTTCTTATACAAAAATTGATACACACATTGTTATGTGACCCTAGCTGCTATCCCTATAGAGTGACTGCACGTTCCTCTTGTCCACCTCAGATTTCTTGTGTCCATTCAGCCAGCTCCCATCCCTTTCTGCCTTCTCATCTCGCATCCAGACAGGAGCTGCCCATTTAGTCTCATGTATCTACTTGAACTAAGAAGCACACTCTTCACAAGTATCATTTTATGTCTTATAGTCCAGTCTATTCTTTGTCTGAAGAGTTGACTTCAGAATGGTTTTAGTTCTGAGTTAACAGAGAGTCCAGGAGCCATGTCTTCTGGGATTCCTCCAGTCTCAGTCAGACCATTAAGTCTGGTCTTTTTACTAGAATTTGAGTTCTGCACCCCACTTTTCTCCTGCTCCGTCAGGGGCTCTCTGTTATGTTCCCTGTCAGGGCGGTCACTGGTGGTAGCCAGGCACCGTCTAGTTCTTCTGGTCTCAGCCTCATGGAGTCTCTAGTTTATGTGGCCCTTTTTGTCTCTTGGACTAATATTTTCCTTGTGTCTTTTGTGTTCTCCATTATCCTTTGCTACAGGTGGGTTGGGACCAACTGATGCATCTCAGATGGCCACTTGCTAGCTTTTAAGACCCTAGACGCCACCGACCAGAATGGGATGCAGAACGTTTTATTAATAAAGTTTGTTATGCCAATTGACCTAGATGTCCCCTGAAACCGTGGTCCCCAGACCACTCCCCTGCTACTCTGTTCCTCAAAGTGATTGGTTGTATTCAGGAAACTTCTTAGCTTTTGGTTTAGTTCAGTTGTGCTGATTTCCCCTGTAGCGTATGTTGTCCTTCCCTTCACCTAAGATAATTCTTGTCTACTATCTAGCTAGTGAATTCCCTTCTCTCTCCCTCCCCACCCTCGTAACCATCAAAGAATGTTTTCTTCTGTGTTTAAACCTTTTCTTGTGTTCTTATAATAGTGGTCTCATACAACATTTGCCCTTTTGTGACTGACTAATTTCATTCAGCATGTCTTCCAGATTCATCCACATTAGTAATTGTTTCACAGATTCATCATTGTTCTTTATCATTGCATAGTATTTCATTGTGTGAATATACCAAAATTTGTTTATCCATTCACCCATTAATGGACACCTAGGTTGCTTCCAGCTTTTTGCTATTGTGAACAGTGCTGCAATGAACATGGGTGTACATATATATCTATTCATGTGACGGCTCTTGTTTCTCTAGGATATATTCCAAGAAGTAGGAATGCTGGATCATACGATACTTCTATTTCTAGCTGTTTAAGGAAGCGCCAAATTGGTTTCCAAAGTGCTTATACAATTTTACATTCCCACCAGCAGGGTGTAAGTGTTCCAGTCTCTCCACAACCTCTCCAACATTTATTATTTTGTGTTTTTTGGATTAATGCTAGCCTTGTTGGGGTTAGATGGTATCTCATTGTAGTTTTGATTAGCATTTCTCTAGTGGCTAATGATCGTGAGCATTTCCTGATGTATCTGTTAGCCATCTGAATGTCTTCTTTGGTGAAGTGCCTGTTCATATCCTTTGCCCATTTTTTAATTGTGTTATTTGTCTTTTTGTTGTCGAAGTTTTGCAGTATCTTGTAGATTTTAGAGATAAGACCCTGACTGGATATGTTGTAGCTGAAAATTTTTTCCCAGTCCATAAGCTGCCTTTTTACTCTTTTGGTGAAGTCTTTTGATGAGTATAAGTATTTGATTTTTAGGAGCTCCCAGTTATTTAGTTTATCTTCTGGTATTTGTGCATCGCTACTTATGGTTTGTATTCTGTTTATGCCATGTATTAGGGCTACTAGCATTCTGCCGATTTTTTTCTTCCACGATCTTCATGGTTTTAGATTTTATATTTAGGTCTTTGATCCATTTTGAGTTAGTTTTTCTGCATGATGTGAGGTGTGAGTCTTGTTTCATTTTTTTTGCAGATGAATATCCAGTTATGCCAGCACTATTTGTTAAAGAGACTGTCTTTTCCCCATTTAACGGACTTTGGGCCTTTGTCAAATATTAGCTGCTCATAGGTGGATGAATTTACATCTGGATTCTCAATCCTGTTCCATTGGTCTATGTATCTGTTGTTGTACTGGTACTAGGCAGTTTTGACAACTGTGGCGGTATAATAGGTTCTAAACTCAGGTCATGTAAGGCCTCACACTTTGTTCTTCTTCTTCAGTAATGCTTTACTTATGTGGGGCTTTTTCCCTTTCCTTATGAAGTTCGTGACATGTTTCTCCATCTCATTAAAAAATGTTGTTGGAGTACACAATACGGGGGAAGCCAGCACAACTTGTACAAGGAGAGGTCATGGAAGCTCCATAGACACATCTAAACTCCCTGAGGGACCAAATAGCTGGGCTGAGGTCTGTGGATACCCTGGTCTCAGGGAACACCTAGCTCAATTGACATAACATAGTTTATAAAGAAAATGTTCTACATTCTACTTTGGTGATAGCGTCTGGGGTCTTAAAATCCTGTGAGCAGCCATCTAAGATACTCCACTGGTTTCACCACTTCAAGACCAAGGGAGAATGAAGAAAAATAAAGATATAAGGGAAAGATTAGTCCAAAGGACTAATGGACCACATCTACCACTGCTTCCACCAGACTGAGTTCAGTACAACTAGATGGTGCCTGGCTACCACCACTGACTGCTCTGAGAGGGATCACAATAGAGGATACCAGACAGAGCTGGAGAAAAATATAGAACAAAATTCTAACTCACAAAAAGAACTAGACTTAGTGGCCTGACAGAGACTGGGGATACCCCAAGATTATGGCTCCCGTACACCCTTTTAGCTCAGTAATGAATTCACTCCCGAGGTTCACCCTTTAGCTGAAGATTAGACAGGCCCATAAAGCAAAACAAGACTAAAGGGGCACACCAGCCCAGGGGCTAGGACTAGAAGGCAGGAGAGGACAGGAAAGCTGGTAGTAGGGAACCCAAGTTCGAGAAGGGAGAGTGTTGACATGTCATGGGGTTGTTAACCAATGTCATAAAACAATATGTATACGAACTGTTTAATGAGAAACTAGTGTGTTCTGCAAACCTTCATCTAAAGTATAATTTAAAAAAAAAATTCTCCTTGGAATTTGGATTGTGATTGCATTGTATCTGTAGATCACTTTGGGTAAAACTGACATTTTCACAATGTTGAGTCTTCCTATCCATGAACAAGATATATTTTTCCACTTATGTAGGTCTCTTCAGGTTTCTTGCAGTAGTGTCTTGTAGTTTTCTTTGTATAGGTCTTTTAGGTCTCTGGTTAGATTTATTCCTGTTTTATCTTCTTGGAAGCTATTGTAAATGGTATTGATTTGGTGATTTCCTCTTGGAAGTTCTCTTTGTTGGTGTAGAGGAATCTGATTTTTGTATGTTTATCTTGTATCCTGATACTTTGCTGAAATCTTCTTTTAGCTCCAGTAGTTTTCTTGTGGATTCTTTGGGGTTTTCTGTGTATATGGTCATATCATCTGCAAACAGGTATACTTTTACTTCTTTCTTACCAATTTGGATGCTGTTTATTTCTTTTTCTAGCCTAATTGCTCTGGCTAGGACCTCCAGCACAATGTTGAATAAGAGTGGTGATAAAAGGCAGTCTTTTCTGGCTCCCATTCTCAAGAGGAATGCTTTCAGACTATCTCTGTTTAAGATGATGTTGGCTGTTGGCTTTGTATAAATGCCCTTTATTATGTTGAGGAATTTCCCTTCTATTCCTATTTGCTGAGAGTTTTTTATCGTGAATGGGTGTTGTACTTTGTCAAATGCCTTTTCTGCATCAATTGATAAGATCACGTAGTTCTTGTCTTTTGTTTTATTTATGTGATGGATTACAATGATTGTTTTTCTAATGTTGAACCATCCCTGCATATCTTGTATGAATCTCACTTGGTTATGGTGAATTATCTTTTTGATATATTGTTGAATTCTGTTGGCTAGAATTTTGTTAAGGATTTTCACGTCTATGTTAGTGAAGGATATTGGTTTGTAATTTTCTTTTTTTCTGCTGTCTTTACCTGGTTTTGGTATCAGGATTATGCTGGCTTCATAGTTTGGGAGTATTCCATCCTTTTCTATGCTCTAAAATACCTTTAGTAGTAGTGGTGTTAATTCTTCTCTGAAAGTTTAGTAGAATTCCCCAGTGAAGCCATCAGGGCCAGGGCTTTTTTTAGGGGGAGATTTTAATTACCTTTTCAATCTCTTCTTTAGTTATAGGTTTATTTAGTTGTTCTACCTCTGTTTCTGTTAGTTTAGGTAGGTAGTGTGTTTCTAGAAATTAGTCTATTTCCTCTAGGTTTTCAAATTTATTGGAGTACAATTTTTCATAGTATTCTGTTATGATCCTTTTAATTTCAGTTGGGTCTGTTGTGATATCACCCATCTCATTTCTTATTTGTGTTATTTGCTTCCTCTTCTGTTTTTCTTTTGTTAGTTTAGCCAATGGTTTATCAATTTTGTTGATCTTTTCAGAGAACCAGCTTTTGGTCTTGTTAATTCTTTCAATTGTTTTTCTATTCTCTATTTCATTTAATTCTGCTCTAATTTTTATTTTTTCTTTTCTTCTGGTGCCTGAGGGCTTCTTTTGCTGCTCTCTTTCTACTTGTTCAAGTTGTAGGGTTAATGTTTTGATCTTGGCCCTTTCTTCTTTTTGGATGTGTGCCTTTATTGCTGTGAATTGACCTCTGAGCACTGCTTTTGCTGCGTCCCAAAGGTTCTGGTATGATATGTTTTCATTCTCATTTGATTCTGTGAACTTCTTTATTTCATCCTTAATTTCTTCTATAACCCAGTAGTTTTTGAGGAAGGTGTTGTTCAGTTTCCATGTATTTGATTTTTTTTCCCTTGTTTCTTCTGCTACTGATTTCTGCTTTTATGGCTTTATGGTCACAAAAGATGCTTTGTAATATTTCAATGCTTTGGATTCTGTTAAGGCTTGCTTTGTGGCCTAATATGTGGTCTATTCTGAAGAATGTTCCATGTGTGTTGGAAAAGAAAGTATACTTGGCTGCTGTCAGGTGGAGTGTTCTGTATATGTCTATGAGATAAAGTTGGTTGACTGTGGCATTTAGATCATCCGAGTCTTTACTGAACTTCTTTCTGGATATTCTGTCCTTCACTGAAAGTGGTGTGTTGAAATCGCCTACTATTATTGTGGAGCTGTCTATCTCTCTTTTAAATGCTGTTAGAGTTTATTCTATGTATTTTGGAGCCCTGTCATTGAGTGCAAAAATATTTATTTTGTAGTTATGTCCTCCTGGTGTATTCACCCTTTAATCATTATATAGTGTCCTTCCTTATCCTCTGTGGTGGATTTTGCTTTAAAGTCTATTTTCTCAGAGATTAGTACTGTGGCTCCTGCTCTTTTTTGATTACTGTTTGCTTTATATGTTTTTTCCTGTCCTTTGAATTTTAGTTTGTTTGAGTCGTTAAGGCTAAGGTGTGTCTCTTGTAGGCAGCATATCAATTGTGTTTTTTTATCCTTCTGCCACTCTCTTGTCTCTTTATTGGTGCTTTTAGTCCATTTACATTCAGCATAATTATTTATAGGTATGAGTTTAGTGCTGTCATTTTCCTTCTTTTTGTGTCTTGTAGACAATTTCTGTTTTCCACTTAATTTTCTGTGCTGAGTCATTTTTCTTTATGTATTTTCTTTTCATATTTTTCATTGTTGTTGCTTTTATATTGTCTGAGTCTTTATGTTTTTCTTGTTTTTTATTTTGATGCATAGGATTGTTATTTTCCTTTGTGGTTACCTTAATATTTACCTCTATTTTTCTAAGTTTGAAACTTTCTTTTATTTCTTTATATCACCTTGACTTCCTCTCCATAGTAAAGATTTATGACTACATTATTTAGTCTCTCTTTTTTTGTTCTAATGTTGTAGTCTTTTACATTTTGATGTCTCTGTTTCCCTATTTTCAGGGTTTTAGCTTTGATTTATTTTTGTGACTTCCCTATCTGGCTTGATATCTTGTTGTTCTGGCCTGTGTTCTAGTCTTGCATTGTTATCTGATGTTGTAGATTTTCTAACCAGAGGACTTTCTGTATTATTTCTTATAATTTTGGTTTGATTTTTACAAATTCCCTAAACTTCTGTTTATCTGGAAATGCCCTAATTTTTCCATCATATTTGAGAGACAGTTTTGCTGGATATATAATTCTTGGCTGACATTGTTTTTCCTTCAAGGCTTTATATATGTCATCCGATTGTGTTCTGTCCTGCTGATTTCTTCTGAGTAGTCCGAGCTTATTCTTATTGACTCTTCTTTGTAGATTACTTTTCATTTATCCCTAGCCACTCTTAAAATTCTCTCTTTATGTTTGGTTTTGGCAAGTTTGATTAGAATATGTCTTGACTTTCTTTTGGCATCTACCTTGTGTGGCGTTCGATGTGTTTCTTGGATAGATGTCTTCTCATCTTTCATGATATCAACGAAGTTGTCTGCCAACAAATCTTCAACAATTCTCTGTATTTTCTGGTATCCCATCATTGTTATAGTACTCTAATCGCTTGTAATTTATTCCTCTTGATAGAATCCCACATAATTCTTAGGGTTTCTTCATTTTTTTAAAATTCTTTTATCTGATGTTTCCTCAGATAAGTTGGTGTCAAGTGCTTTATCTTCAATCTCACTAATTCTGACTTCCTGTGAGTCATTTCTGCTCCTATGACTTTCTATTGAGTTGTCTAATTCTGAACTTTTGTTGTTAATCTTCTGAATTTCTGTTTGCTGTCTCTCTGTGGATTCTTGCAGCTTGTTAAATTTGTCATTACGCTCTTGTTTAACCTTTTTAAGTTCTTCTATTGCTTAGTCTATATGTTCCTTGGCTTGTTCTGTGTTTTGCATGATCTCCTTTCTGATATCTTGAACGGTTTTGTATATTAATCTTTTGAATTCTACCTCTGGTAATTCCAAGAAGTTCTCTTCCTCTGGAAGGTTTTTTGATTCATTGTTTTGGTGGCTTGCTGAAGACATCATGGTCTGCCTCTTTATGTGATTTGATATTGACTGTTTTCTCTGAGCCATCTATAAGTTATTATGTTTATTTATTTTATGGTTTCTTACTGTGTTGTAGCTTCTTGTTTTGTTTTGTTTTGATATACCCAAATAGGCTACTTGTGTGAGCTAGTTTGATTACTGGCATCTTTGAAGCTCTCATGACCTGTCTCCAGGTGGCTAGTGCTATTACTAGACATGTGAGGCCAGGAGTCCATTTACTTTTCTTGTGTGGATGCAGCTCAGCTGTCCAGGTTGTCAGTCACCGAGTGTGTGGTGTAGGCTCTCACCTACAGTCCTAGATGGGCAGGGGTTATTGGAGTAGGCACAGGCATCTGGCTGCAGTAGGAGGTCATTCACTAATCAAGGCAGGGGGCTGACTGCTACCCCTGAGGGTCTGGGTAGAAGGCATGTCCCTGTTCTCTAGAGCATGTAGGTAAGTGGGTTTTGCAGCCAGACCTTGGGTACCCAATGCTGTTGGTTGTAATGACCAGGAGTCACCACTTATTCTTGGACCTCTGTCACGTGTAGCTCATTGGGGTGGGTGGAGCCACCAGTCCTCAAGCCCCTGATATAGGTAGGTTGTCTAATGAGCAGGGCAGTGTCAAATGTTATAAATCTACCACTCCCCCCATAGCTGATATAGATGAAAATAGGCTTCAGATATAAACCCTGTTGTGTTGTGCTAATGAGGGCCTACACTGTTGAAATGGGCCTGCACAGGTCTATGCAGGGGTGAGAGGCATTCAAAGTCCATGGGCCCCTTATGCCTGTGTCTAGGCAAAGGGACTGTGCCTGCCCTGAGTTCCTAAGTTAGAGGAGCTGGCAGATTATTTTTCCCTGATTGCTAATTTTTTCCCTCTCCAAAACTGGGAGAATGGCTCAGGGCATGTGACGGGTCCTACTTCTGGCCTAGGGGGTGCAGCAATTACTGAGGCCAGACTGGGACCCAGAGCAGAGCGGGAGGGAGCAGGTAAATGGAAGAGAGGTACTTCCCAAAAGGAGGGGCTTATTTTTTGATCTGCGTGGTACATTAGATGCTTGTACTTATCTTTTGCCGATTGAGCACCGTTTCTCGCTGGTTCTGGAGGTTTGAGCAGACTCTCCAACTCTCAGTCTCTCTCAATGTGGAAAACACATCCAGAGTGCCAATTCTTGCTTCACCCTTCGTGTACCAGCCAATCCAACCTGCAGGGTGCTGGGGCTGGCCAGGTCATGTCTGGCAACTCCTCACTGCTTCTGAACCATCTCTCCTCCCCTTGCCACTCAGTCCAATTCCTCAACTTTGTCTTTGATATTCAAGGCTCTGGGATTGTCATATATAATTGATTCACTTGTTTTTTGGGGTCTTTGTTGTAAGATGGACCACAGGAAGGGTCTGACTACTCTGCCATCTTGGCCCCGCCTCACATTATGCTCTATAAACATGTTTATAGAAGCATTTGTGTAGCATTGTGTGCAGCAGCAAATAACTCAGATTTGGGTTTAGTTAGAGAAGACATTCCAGAAGGAATAATATTCTTTCTGAGTTCTGAATGACAAATAAGAGTTTTCCAAGAGAAGGAAAAAAAAAAATTGCCCTTGAGTCAATTATAACTAATAGCAACCCCAAGTGTGTCAGAGTAGAACTGTGTGCCATAGGATTTTCAGTGCTTATTTTTCAGAAGTAGATTGCCAGGCCTTTCTTCTGAGATGCCTCTGCATGGACTCAAACCTCCAACTTTTCAGTTAGCAGCCAAATATGTTAACCATTTGCACCACCCCCAGACTCCTAAGAGAGGAAGAGAGCTGGGAGATAAAGTGTTCTGGACAGAGAATGCATGAGCAAGGAAAACAGCAGTACTGTTGCAGAAGGTGCAAGGCATGGCAGGACATGAACTTGGAGACAAGCAAATGCCAGATCACAGAGGCCACTGAATAGCTTATTAAGGAATTCAGGCATTATCCTAGACTGCGTGTCCTTTAAAAAGTTTGAAAAAGGAGCGTTCTGTTGTCAAGATTTATGTTTTAGAAAAATTACTCTACCTTCAGAGTTGAGGGTAGATTGGATGCAGTAAGATGGAAGGCAGGGAGAGTGATCAGATATCACTACAGAAATCTAATTCTTTCAATAACTACTTATTGAATATTTGTTATGTGTCAAACACTATTCTAGACTCTGGATATAGCAATAAACAAAACAGGAAAAAAAAAATCCCCACCCTTATGAAGCTAGTGGAGAGAGATAGAAATCTAATGAGATCTTTCTCTCACTTAATGCCTTCACTTAACTAGATATATAAGAATGGTACCAGGTAAAAATAAGACTTTGTAAGAAATATTGTTGCTATTTTTTCCTCCTCATAATAGCAAGACTATCTCAAAAGTCAGGGTTATAACTGCTCTTCTTGAATTACTGTTGCCTGGCACAGTGGTTAAGCACTCGGCTGCTAACCGAAAGGTCTGTGATTCGAATCCACCAACCGCTCTGTGGGAGAAAGGTGTGGCAGTCTGCTTCCATAAAGATTACAGTCTTGGAAACCCTCTGGGGCAGTTCCACTCTGTCCTACAGGGTCGCTATGAGTCAGAATCAACTTGACAGTAATGAGTTTTGTTTTTGGTTGATTTAATTCTATGTGGGTTTAACCCTTTGCTGATTTGTGGGACATACGGTATCCCAACCACATTTTGTGCCTCTGGAGTTCTTCGAGAAGAAGGTAGCCTGACTTTACGCATTTAGCCTCCATGTGGGAGCCTTTTGAATTCCATGAGACTCAAGAACCCTGAGTTGGAGCTTCATTTTGTATAGATTCAGCATTGTCTCAGGTAATGCCTCCTGGATGTGTGAATTTTCTAAACTTTTGACGGGTTTGCCTTTATTTCTGTGAGATAAGCCTCCTCACTTTGTTTCCCAGTTACTATGTTCTTAGGAGAATGTACTTATTCAAGAATAAGCTATTCCCAATCTTCATTCAGCCATAGTGGCCATTTTCCCCCTGATGTCATTCATTGTTTCCAAATGTTACTGACTCTCTGCTTTTCTAGCTTCTGAACAGTAAACTATGCCTTGCAATAAGGAATACTGCATTGCAATGGTACATTTCAAAAGACTTGAACTTCTGTAAGTTATTTTTACCCCACATTCAATCTTAGTGCCTAATCATTGCTTCCATGTGTAGCAAGTGGAATGCACCACTGTGAGCAGTTCTGAAGTACTCTAGGGCAGTTGTTTCTGCTTCTTAGTTGTTAGTACTGTTTTTGTTACAGTGAAGAATACATAGTAGTGATAATTTCTCTGAGATTCAAATTCCTTTATTTTTATTTATTTGGCCTGTCAGTAGTGCTTTTGCAGTAATGAAGAATGCATTGTAGTGGTAATTTTCCTGAGATAAAAATCCCTTGGCTTTATTTATTTGGGCTATAAGTACTGCTTTTGCACTAAGGAAGAATGCATTGTACCATGTTTTTAGAAGCTTCATGAAAAACAATAAAAAGGCTGAGAAGAAGAAGATTAGAATAAATTGTATGTGTAGTTATTGCCAAGTACCTTCATGTTTTACCTAATGTTTTGAAAATTTTTAAGAAATAAAACTTTAAAAAAGTTTGTATGTTGATTCGTATTGGTAGGATTGACTACGTTTAGTGACCGCTGGGACATATAATGGATATCAAAATTCATAACTCATAATAAAAACTCTGAATTGATTCTTTAATCAGCATGCCTTCTGTTAGTGAGAACACATACTAACAATAAAAAATTTAAAGGAGAAAATAATTGTGTCTTCATTAATCTATATTGGGAGGAACATAAGATATTAATAGGAAAGACTTTCTTAATAAAAAAAAATTCTATAAATTGTCCCTTCCTAGGGACCTTTATAAAAAATAAGTTAATTTCTTCTCTTTAGTTTGGACACTCCAGAGCTGGTTTACCTTAAGGCTAAAGAATGTTCATCAGTGGTGGTCCATGAGTTCTCCAAGTCAGCATTTTCTGATGAAGGGTTCAGCCTGGGCCTTCTGTTTACCTATTTCTCTGCTTAGGTAGACTGTCCGTCTTGTCTACACAGTTACGCAAAGAGAGGAAAGATTCTTGCCTGCAGGCCCTCATTATCTATGGCTCTGAGTTTTTATTGCCTTCTGTCTTGGTCATCTAGTGCTGCTGTAACAGAAATACCACAAGTGGATGGTATTAACAAAGAGAAGTTTATTCTTTCATAGTCCAAAAGGCTAGAAGTCTGAATTCAGGGTGACGGCTCCAGGGAAAGGCTTTCTCTCTCTGTTAGCTTTGGAGGAAGGTCCTCATCATCAGTCTTCCCTTGGTCTGGGAGCATCTCAGTGCAGGAACCTCAAGTCCAAAGGATGCGCTCTGCTCCTGGCACTGCTTTCTTGGTGGTATGAGGTCCCCTTGTCTCTCTGCTTGCTTCTCTCTTTTATATCTCAAAAGAGATTGGCTTAAGACACTGTCTCATCTTTAGATCTCATCAATATAACTGGCAATAATCCATCTTATAACATTGTAATGATAGAATTTACAATACATAGGGAAATCACATCAGATAACAAAATGGTAGACAACCACACAGTACTGGGAATTATGACCTAGTCAAGTTGACAGATATTTTAGGGGGATACAATTCAATCCATGACACCCTCTCTTTATTATTCTGGGTAGATTCACACTCAGTAAACCCCATAGTTGCCCCCTGAACTCAGATGATATCATATCCATAGCTTCCTCCTTACTACTGTCACTACACATTTATTTGTAAGCCTTCATGGGTCTATGACCTTGGCTTGGTGACTTTAACCCTCACTCTTCCACACTCTGCAAAATCATTACCTCTTCTCTTTTGTATTGAGGCTTTTCACATATTTCAGGATTTCTTTGTATTAAACTATACATATTTGAAGTGCTCCTTAAAGTACGAAGAACTATTTAGAAGTTACGGAGTGAGATTTTAACAGGGACTGCAAATACTCCTTGAACCTTCTAGTTCCTCTGGCTTTTACTGCTCCCTAAGTTTCATTGCTTGCTTGATGTTGACTAAACTCATTGAAGAGAAACAGGTCTCTAATGAGAAGGGAATGAAGTGTTGAAGGCAAAGCAGTACTAGCCTGAGGGCAAGCTTGTCTTCAGTGTCCCCACACCTCTTCTGCACGCTCCTGTTATTCTCCCTTCTGGAAGCCCAGTGCTCCATGATGATGTGGTGACCAGCCATTCAGCACTGATATGGTCCTCTGAGCTTGCCCTTCTAAGGAGATCCTCCTACTTCAGGTCTTTCTCTCAGCTCTCTCCTAACAAACCTCATGGACACTATGTTACATTTCTTAAGAAACTTCCTAACATCCTACGAACTACTTTAAGTTTTTAATTGCTGACAATGGACAATTGAATTACCACTCCTAGATAAACTTTGTGTTATATAGATCATTAGCAACATAATCCAAGGGAGTGAAGTTGTAGTTAAATTTTATCAATTATTACAGAGCCTATGGAACAGAGATGTTTCCTCAGGCTGGTCTTTTTGTTCCTTGCAGCTGAATAACTCATAGCCCTTTTCCTGCCTCTGTGAAAGGACAGCCCAAGCCAGGACACAGGAAACAAATATGTATGAATACTATACATATGTTTGGTTCCGTTTATGTTTTCCTGCTTAGATTCAGAAAGAAGACTTTCAGGTTCCCCAAGTCCACTTATTCAAAAAGAGATTCAAAATAGGTGGAAAAGAAAAATACAGAGAAGTCAGGATGATCATGGGCTGATGGCATAAAATATATGTACAAAAATCTGTGCCCTTTCTTCTAAGGGAATCACAATATGGGGGTGTCAATCAAAAGGTCAAAGACTATGAACTCCCAGGTACTGGGACCCAGATGTGGTTGAGAGGGCATATCTTTGCTAACAGACCGATCTGGTTCAATGCCATGCTCTTCCCATTTTTGGCTATGTGACCTCTGCAAGTTCCTTAATCTTGAATCTCTTCTCTGTAAAATGTAGACAACAATACCCACTTTTCAGGGTAGTTTGAAGATTACAGAGGATGTTTATAAAGTCCTTAGCCCGTAGCCTAGAATATAATAAGAGTTGAGTAAATGATAACTATTACTATTATGAGCATTGAACCCTTTTGCCAGGTACTAAATAGAATGTAAACAGACTTACATTACTTGAATTTCACTGAAACTATAAATTTCCTTGAAGAGCAACACTGCACCTGTTCTTACTACATTCCACAAATGTTTTTGTAGTTATAATGTGCAGACCTGAGACACCTGAGAGTGGATAAATTACTACCAGTTCAAATGAAATAGAGTGGAGACTAAACTAGTTGCTAATAAACTAAAGCCTACCACTCCTCCCAGTTCCATTTCAGCTGTGTGTGGTGCCACCCATTTGCCCTTTTTTCCAAGCAGGAAAACAGTATTTTACTGTGATTTCTCTTTCTTTCCTTCCTTCCATCTAATCATTAAAGAATTCTGAAGTTTTCCTCCCTATCCATCTCTTGTCCCTCAGTAGCCGTACAAGACTCATATTCAATTTCTTTACTAAGCCCTCATCACTACCAAAATACAATCATGACCTCCTTGTTTAAACCATCACTTTCATAAAGGGAATCTTGAGTGACATTATTCATCCTGAGTCCTATCTCTGCCCTCACTTCCCCCTCTTTAACAATAAGAATGCATTGGGTACCTGTTAGATATAGGAAACACCAAGATCAGAAATCCTGTCTCTGCCCTAGAGGAACTTAAAATTCTATGGGAGATAGGATAATTTTTTGAATGGTGAAATATTGATAAAGGCAAAATAGGTTACATGCTTCAAAATCATGACTATCCTCTTGGGAATGCTGCTGATTCAAGGCCCTGAGCAATGCTGGCCAGGACAGGCCCTCCTTCCTGCTCATCAAACTTCTCTCTACCTAGAGAGCTGCCATTTATCCTCCATTGAACTCTTACCATGGGACAGCCATGGGGCTAAGAGCTTTGCAGACATGATGTCATATAATCTTCACAACAACCCCACAAGGGAGAAATCATCATCACCATTTTACAGAAAAAGCAATTGAGGCTCAAAGAGAATAAAATCACACAGCCAGTGAGTGGAAGAATGGAGATTTGAACTCACATTTTTTTCTGCCTCCAAATTTGTTGCTGTGCTACCGCCTAGATGATCACTTTCACTACTCCCTTATTCTGAATTTCCTCTCCTTACACATGCCTTCTCACATGTGAGCAAACACCAGAAAGTTTTCCTGCTGCTGGATTTCAAGCCTTCTGGATTATTTTTAGAACTCTTAGAAAATTCCACCTCATCTTCTGCTAGAAATTATCCTGTTGGAAGAGAACAGAATAATGGATGACTCACCCACATGCACCCCAAGCAAACCCCTTACCCCTTCTAGTCCTCAGGATTCACTTGTTTGGGTGTGAAATACAACTTTCATTTCTATAAATCACCCAATTGGGTTGATAGATGTCACTACAAATCCTCATTCTCCAACCTCACTCATTCTTTTACCCATCTTTGGTCAGCCTCTTCTCTGGTTCATCTCTACGGCTCCCCTCCTCAAGCTCCCCACCCATCCCCTCACTCGCAGAAAGCAATTCTGCCTTTTGCTTTATTGAAGAATTTAAGATGATTGGTCCCTCATGTAGTGCAGTAAATTACTTAATATGGCCCTTCTAGCCATATTCTTTATAACTCCCACCAAATGACTGGGTGGACTACGCAAATAAGACACATAGAAGCCTATACCTCATTTGCTGGTGGAGTAGGATGCCTCCAGGCACTTGTTGGTGCTAGGTTTGCTAACCCATGGAACTAGAGCTGAATGCCTTCTGCTTGAGGCTTACTGGCAGAGTGGGATGCCTCTGGGTACTTAGTTTTTTTTAGGTGCGGTTTTGTCAATTCTGACTTATAGCCACCCTATGTACAACAGAACAAAACAGTGACCGGTCCTGTGCCATCCTCTTGATCATTGATATGCTTGAGCCCATTGTTGCAGCCACTGTGTCAATCTGTCTTGTTGAGGGTCTTCCTCTTTTTCACTTATCCTCTAATTTACCAAGCATGATATCCTTTTCCAGGGAGCGGTCCCACCTGATAACATGTCCAAAGTATGTGAGACAAAGTCTCATCATCCTCACTTCTAAGGAGCATTCTGGCTGTATTTCTTCCAAGACAGACTTGTTTGTTCTTTTGGCAGTCCATGGTATGTTCGATATCTTTGCCAAAACCACAACTCAGAGGTGTCAGTTCTTCTTCAGTCTTCCTTATTCACTGTCTAGCTTTTGCATACGTACGAGGCATTTGAGAACACCATGGCTTGATTCAGGCACACCTTAGTCCTCAAAGTGACATCTTTGCTTTTTAACACATTATTTAATGAGGTCTTTTGCAGCAGATTTGCCCAATTCAATGTATTATTTGATTTCTTGACTGCTACTTCTGTGGATGTTGACTGTGGATTCAAGTAAAACGAAATCCTTGACAACTTCAATATTTTCTCCATTTATCATGATGTTGCTTATTGGTTCAGTTGTGAGGGTTTTTGTTTTTTTGTGTTGAGGTATAATCGATACTGAAGGCTGTAGTCTTTGATCTTCATCAGTAAGTGCTTCAAGTCCTTTTCATTTTCAGTAAGCAAGGTTGTGTCATCTGCATAATGCAAGTTGTTAATGGCAGAGCTAAAGGAGCTTTGCAACACTTGCCCAAGCAAGTGGCCAGAGGGAGGCTTGCCTGATGGCACGGCTGAGAAGAGGCTGTCCTGATGGAAGAACTGTATCCTGAGTGTTCCCGAACTTGCATTGTAACCTGTTACTCCCCTGATAAACCCTATAACTGTGAGTATGATCTATGAGTTCTGTGTAGCCATTGCAATGAATTATCAGACTCAGCAGAGAAGTAGGGATTGTCATGGGAAGGACAGTTGGTGTCAGAATTGGTAGAGCTGGCAAAGAAATCTACACGTATCCTACATGTACCCTGTTGTCTGACCTACGCCGCTTAGGAGTCAGCAGCCTTGGGCTGTTGATATTGATTCTCCTTCCTCCTTGTGAAGCTAGAGAAAGTCAGATGCCCCACCATGCCATTTTTATACCTCTGTTCAATAATCATCTAATAAACAGATACATAACCATGTAGATATTTCAGTGGTATCTGGAAATGTTCCAAACATAGTGTATCAAGTTCTCTCCCAACTTGCGTGTTCGTATGTACTCCCATTCTCCTTACCTATGCAGTTATTCAAGCACAAACCTAAAAGACATCCTACACTCTTCCCTCTCCGTTTACCTCTACATCTAATCAGTTACCAGGTCCTACTAATTTTACTTCTAAATTGTAGCCAAAGTTATTCTCCCTCACCATCCACTCTATCACTCTTCTGTTGCTATAACCTACTGGTTGATCTCTTTGCTTGCCTTCTGTTCCCTCTAAATAATCCTCCACCCTGTGGCTAAGCCATATATAAATATTCAAATATGATCATATAACTTTCATGCTTAAAATCCCTTACAGATTCTCTATTAACTATAGAAAAAATTCCAAACTCCTTCGAAC
This sequence comes from Dugong dugon, assembly GCA_030035585.1. Classification (NCBI taxonomy): domain Eukaryota; kingdom Metazoa; phylum Chordata; class Mammalia; order Sirenia; family Dugongidae; genus Dugong; species Dugong dugon. The sequence continues at coordinate 72,680,175 of CM057460.1, forward strand.
GGTATATATGGTTCTTAAGACCTACTCAATTTTTATATTCTTCACCTGACTGTCTGGAAGTTTAATCTTAACTAGCACCAAATAGCTTGCAGTATCCTATACATACCCTATTGTTTTAGATGTGCATACATTTGTCTCTGTTGTTCCCTCTGCCAGAACTGCCTTTCTCATACTCCTTTATGACTGGCCAACTCTTATTCATCCTTCAAGACTCAGTCATCTGGATTAGTTGTACTAAGGTTCTTCATCAGTGTGTTCTTATACAGATGACCTAACTACTCATCATGTGATGTCGAAATCATGTCTTTATGTGTTAGTCACTCCTATGAGACCACAAGCCTATTAATTTTTGCACTTCCATTTTATACCTAGCACAATTCATGAAATGTGGTAGATGTGCAATAGGTGTTTATTTGTTGACTTATGAGCCAGGCAGAGTGAGAGCAAAATTTAGTACAAAACAGAATCCCTGGTCTCAAGGAACTGAAAGGTCCTCAGGATATGGGTTGCAGCTAGCTAAATTGAATATATACTGTGTGTATATATATGTAATATATATAAAATCTTCTGATCCATGAACACAAAATAACTCTTCATTTATTTATGTCTTATTTAATTTCTCTCAGCAGTGTTTTGTAGATTTTATTGTACAGATATTTCACATATTTTGTCAGATTTATCGTTACATGCTTCAAATTTGAAAGCTGTTGTAAATGGTATTTTTGGGAGGTGATTTCTATTTCTAGTTGTTTGTTGCTGGTATATAGAAATACAATTAATTTTTTTATATTGATCTTGTATTCTTAACCATGCTAAACTCACTTATTAATTTTAGTAGCTTTTTGACAGATTCCATCAGATTTTCTACATAGGCAATCATATTGTCTGTGAATAAAGACACTTTCAATTATCTCCAATTAGGTGCCTTTTATTTCTTTTTCTTGTCATATTGTACCAGCTAGAACAGCCAGTGCAATATTAAATTAAAATGGAAAAAGTGGGCAGTTTTGTCATATTCCTGATCTTAGGAGAGTTTTCCGAGAGAGATAATGGGAAAGAATTGTAGAGCTATGTGGACACCAGCACCTCTCATCTGCACTACTGAATAGTCTACTAATGGTTGCCCCCATCCATTTCATTCTGTCTCCCTTCCATTTTTTACATTCTGCCAGAGTATTCTTTTAATAGTGGAATTCTGCTTGTGTCATCCTCTTACTTACCATCCTCTTACTTATCAAGAGTTCCATTACTTTTAGGATTGGGACTGTAACACTGAATATGGCCTGAAGGACCCTATCTTCCTTGTCAGGCTTGTCTTTGGCCACTCTCTCCTTACTCCCTGCACTTCAGCCATTCTGGCCTCTGCAAAGCAATCACAAAGAACCAAACATTCCTCAATGGACCAGCCTATCTCCTAATTTGGGGCATTTGCACATACACTCCCATTCGTCTTCACCAGTTAATATCTTCTCATCCTTCAGATTTCAGGTAAAAAAAAAATCACTTCCTCTGTCAAGCCTTCCTTCCCTCACCTTCTTCCTTCCTCCAGACAAGATACATATGCTGTGTTATATATTTTCATTGTTTCCTGTCTTTTGTCTTATTAGATTGTAATTATGTGACTGTGACTATTTAACTTCTAGCTGCTGCTCCTTGAGGACAGAAACTTGTCTCTTTTCTCTTGATTATATCCTCAAGTAGTAAGGTCCAGAGCAAATGGATCAAATTTGATGAATGAATGTATGAATGAAAGAATGACAGTATTGTCAATATTTTGTTAACATACTTGAAAAATCAAATGTGTAGCTTCTGTAAGAAAACTTCCAATGTAAATAAAAATATCCATTTGATTTAAATCTTTGTGCTGTGAAAATAAAGTTCCAAATTTTTCAGTTTCAAATAAGGTGGAAGTTGGGTAACCATGCTCAGAATTCTTTGGCATAAGTAATCAAGTTTTTGAACAAGAACATTATCAATATACCCATCAAAAACACAGTTGCTTTTTAAAAAGATACTATTCCTTAAATATTATAAATCTTAAATATTTTTTAGAGCAAAGAAAAGAGTGGTGGCACCATTAGTGGAATCAGGTAGTCAGGATCAGCAGCATAGCTCTTTCTCACCCTCTTTAGCCCTTGAGGAGGAGTCCTGGTGGCACAGTGGTTAAGTGTTCAGCTGCTAAGTGAAAGGTTGGTGGTTTGAACCCACCAGCCGCTCCATGGGAGAAAGGTGTGGCAGTCTGCTTCCATTAAGATTACAACCTTGGAAACCTTATGGGGCAGTTTTACTCTGTCCTATAGGGTCACTATGAGTTGGAATCAACTCAGGGCAATGAGTTTTAGCCCTTGAGAGGAACAGAAAAAGAAAAGATTAAACACTGAGTCCTGTTGTTGCAGGACTTTTATATCGTCACTGGTTCATTGTGAAACTATGTTAAATGTTAAGATTGGCTCTACTTTAAGTATTAATTGCTAACCATCCAAATAAATTCAGACACACTTTATAAATGTGAATGGCCCCCAAATTATTTCATTCATTAACAGGTAAAAAGGTGATCTGATTCATGTTATTCATCCCTATGACTATCAATATTTTTATTAAATATTCATATGTGGTTCAGTTTTGTTTAAAAAAAAACAAACAAACCAAACCCATTGCCATCGAGTTAATTCCAACTCATGGCGACCCTATAGGATGGAGTAGAACTGCCCCATAGAGTTTCCAAGGAGTGCCTGGTGGATTTGAACTGCCGACCTTTTGGTTAGCAGCTGTAGCGCTTAACCACTATGCCACCAGGGTTTCCTCAGTTTTATATAGGAACTATTAAAGGATCTAAAGTCAAAGAGATCTATATATTAAATTATTTTGATCAGCTGAGACATACAAATATAAATCCTATTTTCTGTTAAGGAGTTGCATGGAATGTTGGAGCTTGTTTTAGATTTCTCTATATTTGAGTTAGCGAAGTGTCCAAGAAAGATCCTTGATTAGGGTTTATATATGTGAGATATTTGATGAGGAGAATGAACCAGTATGGATCTTTGGATCATCACATCTATCCATTAAATGTCACTAAGGCAAATGACAGGAGGAAGGGGGTCAATGAGGACAAACATTGTACCTCAGTCACTTCCAACTTTCGTGTCCTTTGCATCAGAGCACTGCCAGGAACTGAGGTGAGAAATGCAACTTCTAAAGATATTGAATCATCTTGCTCCAGGCACCTAAATATACACATATACACAACACACACACACCACAAACATGCACACACACACATACTCAAACACACACACACCACCCACCACATCTGGCTTCTTATTAATATACCCCATGAAAGTAACTCCAAACCAGGGTGAGGATTTGGGATTCATGATAACATTCTCTGTTGTGATTACCAAAAATACTTTTTTTATTAGGGGGCACTCAGAAGAGACCAGACTTAGGTGTTCTAAGAGGCTTCTATTGTTTAGTATACAGCTTATATAATTTTTTATCATCTCAGATGGTAGGGCTAGATAACTTTTCAACAGGACTTGTTGACACTGACTCTGCTTGGAGCACACCCAGATTTAGAGCATATGGCTGAGGCCCACACCAGAGGGGAAGGCTATGACTGGAACAGAAATGAAGCATGCTCAGCCAAAATAGTCACTGCTCAGAAATAAGTTGGCCATTACCCAGGGACTGTGACAAAAGAATTCAGCCAATGTGGGCCAGGATCATGAAGTTACAGGATATTTGAATTGGGAGGGACTTTAGAGATCATCTGATCTGATCTTCTCATTTTACTGATGAAGAGACTGAGGCCTACAGAAGTTAAGTGACTTGTCCAAAGTCTACCAGCTGATTAGCACTGGAGCCAGGGCAAGAGCTCAGGTCTTCTGATTCCTACTCATGTGTTCTTCTTACAAAACCACATTCTTTACTGTAATTATTTGACATTTGCCACTACCTGCCCTAATAATGCCTTTTCCAATATTAAAATAAATGAGGAAAAAATATGAATTGATCTAGATTGCCTGAATAGTTATAACAGTACATGGTCACATATGACATCTGACAGTCTGTAGAGTAACATGCAAAACACTTTCTAATCAGAAGCCTCTGTGAAAGTGAATAGAGAATGAAAGAATTCCCCTCAGGGAACCCAGTATGTCTCACTCTTTCTTCCAGACATTCTCCAATCCCCTCCAACCCCCTGTACCTTCTATTACTACATTGTTCAGCTGACTATGCCATAAGCCAACACAGCCTCTATCTAGGAAAGAAGATCAATGCATGGGCTAGTGATCTCTGGTCCAGTTTCTTGGGTCCACACTGGAAAAGAATCGATAGCCAGTTTTGTGAACACAGAAGCACCAGTCTGGGCTATTGAATATGACAGATGTGGTCTCAGAGGACACCAGTTTTCCTATGAGATTTAGAGCAAGTTACTAAACCACTCTTAATCTTAATCTCCTTATTCACAGATAGGAAAAAACATCTTTCTCATAAACCCAAACCAAACCCATTGCCATCCAGCCGATTCCAACTCTTAGCGACCCTATAGGACAGGGTAGAACTGCCCCATAGAGTTTCCAGGGAGCACCTGGGGATTTGAACTGCCAACCTTTTGGTCAGCAGCTATAGATCTTAACAACTACACTACCAGAGTTTCCCTCTTTCTCATAGTCTTCTTTGAATAAGCTAGTATGTGTAACGTGCTTTATACATTAGAGTTTTTAATAAATGCAAATTTTATTTCTTTCCCATCTCCTACTCCCCTACTCACAGTAGGGTTTAACATTTTCCCAAAGATTATTCTTAAGGTTAAGCACCATTCCCTCTGGCCATCTAGTCAGAAAAGACCTTGCCTTTATCAGAACAATTTTCTTACTTCAGCTTAGCTTCCACCAGCTAATGGTTTTACTTATCAGCATCAGAAGGAGTTTCAGTCCATCTAAGAACATTAGACAAATCTGGGATGTGTTGCCAAGGAAGGAGACTCCCAAGCAAGAGACATCCATCTGTTCTGAATTTCTGAAGTATTTATGGTCTGAAGACCTCCAGGCTGAGAAACCATATCATCTCTGTGAGTCCCTCTGACTCTGTGTCTTTGATCATCACCATCACACAGGAGGTACCCAATTAGCTGTCCAAAGTGCACTAGGTATTAGAAAATCTAAATTACTTTCCTCAGCCCTGATCTCTGTGAGGTCATAGTGCGTTGGTCTGGGTCCTCTGAGAAGCAGACGTCAAGACAATGTTAGACATGCAAGTATTTTATTAAGGCAAACACTTGTGAGGAAAGGTAGGAACGGAGCCAGGGAGGCTGGGAGAGCCATCAGATTGCAAAGTAGGTTTTACCCTTGTGGAGGAGAGTGGGAAGGAAGGCAGTTTGGTTAGAAGAATCTTAGACTACCATGTAGATCTAAGGAAGTTCAGCAAGGCCAATAGGGAGTTCTCGAGCCAAAGTTACAAATCAAGAGAAGTCTTCCACATCCCAGGAATGAGCCTGCCTTGGTATCTCTGCTGTGCCCAGTCACTAGTTGGGAGAAGCCTGTGTGCAGTGTAGCCTCAGCACTTACTCCTCTGGGAGGGATTTCAAAACCCAGCTACTGAGGCCGTCAGTCAATTACACTTGTGCTATGGGAGATCTGAGAGGCACATGCTCATGGTAGCCTCCCACACTACAAAACAAACAATAAGAACATTGCCACGTACATAAAGAACATAGCAGTAGCAAACTAAAAAGTCAATTGACACAAGTAAGGCAACAAACGAACATCATTTTGCCACCTCAAGTTTTCTCATTTGTAAACTACGAAACAAAAACAATAAGTAAAATGGCAATTTAAAATATGTTTTTGTCCTATGACTTCTCAGTTTATGCAGTCATAGTATTCACAACCATTGATAAGCACTTATCATAAAGTGAGGCACAGTACAAAACACTGGATATGCAATATCTTACTGAATCATCACATAAACCCCATTGTTCGTTGCCATTGATTCAATTCTGACTCATGGTGACCCCGTGTGCACGGTAGAACTGCTCCATAGGGTTTTCTAGGCTGTGACCTTTTGGAAGCAGATGGCCCGGGCTTTCTTCTAAGAGGCCTCTGGTTGGGTTGAAACTGCCCACCTTTCAACTAATAGTCAAGTGCTTAACCATTTGTGCCATGCAGAGACTCTCTTATAAGCCCTATTAGAGAAATATCCTCGTTTAACAGATGAAGAAATTGAGGCTTAGCAAGGGTGAGTAACTTGCCCAGGATTACACAATGGGTAATTGGCAAAGTTGAGGTTCAAAAATAGATTGATTTCAAACCTCATGTGATGAACTACTCCATTCTTCTCTCCCTTCCTTTGTGAAGATTTGAAAAACCAAAAAACATCAACAACAGTGTAAGTAACCGTTTAAAACTCAGTGAGGTGGACTTGATGCTAGCTCAGACACAGTCAGCATCAATTGCTGTAATACATCAGCTCAGCTCTCATCTATCTATTTTCTCCAGTGTGAGTGAGAAATTATGGGTACTTATCCTCATTTTTTTTTTTCTCTAAATACACAAAACATCAATGATCTATTTTCTGAGCACTCACAAAGCTGGAAAATTTTCCAAAGGATTATGAAAGTGGTGGACCCATGCAGCTGTTTATCAAAACCATATCTCCAAGTTACATGGCAGAAACATTGTCTGATGAATTAGGAACTTACCTTTTCCTCTGTGGCTGAACCCCAAAGCTTTCTTAATCTTCCATTATCTTGGATTTCATTTGCTATCAGTCGGTCAGTCCATGAATAACGCTTGCTGAAATCCCACTGGAGATAGGGTACAAAAACAATATAGGTTTCAGTTTCCTTCCTCAAGAACATTACAATCTATTACGGGAAATAAAAGATACACTCAAGATGGAAAAGTAAGATCACTTTAAACAATGAATGTGCAAGCATATTCAAATGCACTTGGGTCAATGTGACCACAAATGGAGAAAGGACTTATAACTTTTACCATGAAACAACATAGTTCCATGACTTGGGGAGGTGAGTGATGTGGGGGTTTGGCCTGGACTAGGAGTTCTAGCCTTGAGTTTGCTATAACTGGTGGTATGAGCTTCTGGAATTTGGTTTCTTTATCTGCAAAATGAAGCAGCAGGTCAAGATTAGAGGTTTTTAAATGCGGCAAAGCCAAGAATCACTTTTCTTTACTCCCAAATAAACCCCAAGAAGCTTGAATGGAATTCAAGCTGGGGTGTGGGGAGGGAAGGACTTCCTCCATGCCCCCTGAGGAGTCCCTAAGCTGTGCGTGGAACTGTGGAGTTCCCAAGGGCATAATTTAAAAGCTTCTGGTCTAGATACTGTCTAAGGTAACTTCTTGCACTGAATTGCAATGATTCCATGAATCCCAGAGCATGGACAACTTAATGTGGAAACAGGTTTTAGTTCTTTCGAGCTTTGAGTGCAACTCAATTTATAAATCAATAGTACTATAGTAGAAATAGAAACATTATAGCTCCTATTATACAACTTGTGAGATCAATAGCCCATTAGGCAAGCAATCTGGATCATTCTTTCATTTATAAACATTAACTGAGCATCTTATATACGCCAAGCAGTATATATACTAGGTGCTGGAATTTAAATTCCTTGAGGAGTGTTTAATCTACTAGGTTGTTAGACCAGAAAATGTCCTTCATTTTCAGAAGCCCAAAAAGAAGAGGTAAATACGAGAGAGTGTTCTCAATCTGAGCTTTTAGGCAAGGGGTTATTTATTTTCTCTAAATGGAACTACTCTGGACAGATTAAAGAAGCACAGAGCAGCCTGAGGAAGGTCTATGCAATAAGGCCCTATGTTGAGAGCATGGTGTAATCCTGACTCCAACCTGGGGCACACAGGTCATATGCACTTTATCAATTAAAGATCAGAAAGCAGATGGTAAGTGCTCTGCCTGATGACCTTCACTGGTTAGTTTATTCTGAGACAGCATTTAAAAAGGGACACACCAGTCCCCACTTCCTTCCCTCAAATAAACCAAACCCACTGCTGTCAAGTCGACTCCAACTCATAGCGACCCTCTAGCTACCCTGTAGGACAGAGTAGAACTGCCCACACAGGAGGGTTTCCTAAGCTGTGAATCTTTAAGGAAGAAGACTGCCACATCTTTCACCCTCAGAGCAGCTGGTGGTTTCCAACTGACAACCTTTCGATTAGCAGCCAAACGCTTAACAACTGCACCACCAGTGCCTCCCTCTACCTCGCTCACCCACTCCCAAATCCATTCCTTGCTCCTGCACATTGTTATATTGGAGGGTTAAAAACACGTAGGCCCCAAGTATCAGTCTACCACAGGACAGCTAGTTCAGCCATGTTTTATGAGAGTACTTGCCTATAAAACCCGAACATCTCTTATTTCTTAATGTAATTAAATTGAATCTTGCTGCGTCTTAAGGCTAAACCAAGGTGGCTGTTGATTCATGGGTGCACAAATGGTTAAACATTGAACTAGTAACTGGAAGGTTGGCAGTTCAAACCCACCCAGAGGCATGTCTGAAGTAAGGCCTAGTGATCTGCTTCTGAAAGGTCACAGCCTTGAAAACCCTGTGGAGCAGTTCTACTCTGCATACATGGGGTTGCCATGAGTCAGAATTGACTCTACAGCAGCTAACAACAACAACAGCAACTTTTATAGCAAGGAGAGAAAGTAAATGTATTTTAGAAGCATCTTGATGAAAATTGTGTTAAGAGAACAATAGAAAACAAGGCATAATATAGAGTTCCTGAAATGCTTTCCTTAGATAATACCTAGATCATTTTGGGATTGAACACACATTAACTCTCTTAGCATACCTTAATCACGTTAGCTTTTCTAGGCAATCAGGACTCAGCATTTTGTGCACATCTGATAAAACCTCTTCAAGTACTATCCTTCTTGCTAAGAGACTGAGAATGAATTGTGCCCTGGGAAACGGAGTCTTTATTATATATATGTACTCAGAGCCTGTAGATCAGTGCCTTGCTATTACTAGACTTTGAGAAAAGTTTTCTTCTTTTTATAGATTTGTTTTAATTGCAGACAAATTCAAAACACACACAAAAGTAGAGACAATAGCGTAACAAACTCCCCGGTACCTATCACTTAACTTCACGCACTGAAAGCCACTTTTATTTCATTGGCATGCCTACCCACTTTCTCCCCACCCCCTGCACAGATTATTTAAAGCAAACCCAAGACATCACATCATTTCATTCATAAATATGTTGGTATATGACTCCAGAAAAGAAAATTAAAAAACTCTAAGATCATCATCACACCTAAAAAAGAGTTAACATTCCTTACACGAAATATTCAAGCAGTTCTCAAATTCCTGATTGTCTCTTATTTTTTTCCTTTTTTTGTTCGTTTGTTTGAATTAGGCTTCAAATAAAGTCAGTGCATTGCAATTGACTGATATGTCCCTTAAGTCTGTTTTCATCTATAGCAGAATTGGTGGCACAATGGTTTGCACTCGGCTGCTAACCAAAAGGTCAGTGGTTGGAATCCACCAGCTGCTCTGTGGAAGAAAAGACCTGGCGACCTGCTCCTGTAAAGATTATAGCCTAGGAAACTCTGTTGAGCAGTTCTACTCTGTCCTAGAGGGTTGCTGTGAGTTGAAATCGACTCAACGGCACACAACAACAAGAACTGCCCAGTAAGAATATCATGTGAGCTATGTATGTAATTTTAAGTTGTCTAATAGTCATATTTAAATGCAAAGAATGATAATATATTTTATTCAACTGAATGTGTGAAATATTAATATTGCAACATGTAATCAATATAAAAATTATTACATTATTTTTGTGATACTAAGTCTTCAAAATTTGAAGTGTATTTTACACTTACAAAGCATGTCAGTTTAGACTAGCCATATATCAAGCGCTACCAAATTGAATAGTGCGCATCCCTTGGTTCCCTTTCCAAGTTTCCAAGTTTTTGGTAACCACAAAAAACAAACAACCGAACAGGGAAACATTTTTATGTAACTCTTTCTTACCAAAGGATGAGAAATGGATTCCAAAAGTGTGATATATATATGTTTTAGCCTGCATCCCCCAATAGTAAAGCTTGAGCAAATAGTTGTGAGCCCATAGCTTAATTGGAAATGTCATCCTTTAGAGCAGGACATGGAAGGGGAGTAAAATATGAAAGGAGGGAAAACCTGTACAAAAATACTTTGTAGAGTTGACTTCTGCTATTGGCAGATGGTGCTCCATTCTGCTGGGACCTTCTGAGGATTCTTAAAAAAATGTGTCACAGAACAGATCAAATGGGGGACAACCAGAAAAGCATTTATGCAACAGCTCCCACCCCCAGCACTAAGGATGGCCCCTTGGACATTATTGTCCTCACAATTCTGCTTGTGAATGTGCGAGTGCCCAGTGGTTTTGTGGAGTGGAGAAGCCCAGGAGAGGAAGGAAGAGAAATCTTCTTCTGGAGCAGAGAACCTGACACCTGTAACTGTCCATCTGATTAAAGTCTGCAGGGAACAGTTTACCCCCTGCAGCTGTGGCTGGAGTAAAAAGTAACGCCAAGAGGATTCTGGAGTGGAACACCAAAGGTGTCGAGTAGGATGCACTTTTAACTTAAAAGGAAACGTGTGTTAGATGAAGACCATTTTCCACAGAGATATAAGGATCATGATAGGGGAACACGGTTTAAGGGGCATCAGAAGGGACAGGAGAAAATATTGGAAATGTTATACTAACTAAACTCCCATATATATTAGTATTTTTAAAAGACTAAAATCTGAAACCAAAAACCAAACCCATTGCCGTCGAGTTGATTCCAACTCTTAGTGACCTGACAGGACAGAGTAGAGCTGCCCTATAGGGTTTTCAAGGAGCAGCTGGTGGATTTGAACTGCCAACCTTTTGGTTAGCAGCCGAGCTCTTAACCACTGTGCCACCAGGGCTCCTAAACTCCCATATACATTAGTGTTTTTCTTTTTTTATTGTACTTTAGATGAAGGTTTATGGAACAAATTAGTTTCTTATTAAACAGTGCACATATTGTTTTATGACATTTGTCAATAACCTCACATGTCAACACTCTCCCTTCTTGACCTTGAGGTCCCTACTACCAGCTTTCCTGTCTCCTCCTGCCTTCTAGTCCTTCACCCTGAGCTGTTGTGCCCCTTGGTCTTGTTTTGCTTCATGTGCCTGTCTAATCTTTGGCTGAAGGGTGAGCCTTGGGAGTGACTTCATACTGAGCTAAAAGGGTGTCGGGGGCCATACTCTCAGGGTTTTTCCAGTCTGTTAGGCCAGTAAGTCTGGTCTTTTTTGTGAGTTAGGATTTTGTTCTACATTTTTTTCCAGCTCTGTCTAGGGCCCACTATTGTGATCCTTGTCAGAGCAGTCAGTGGTGGTAGCCGGGCACCATCTAGTTGTACCAGACTCAGTCTGGTGGAGGCCGTGGTAGTTGTGGTCCATTAGTCCGTTGGACTAATCTTTCCCTTGTATCTTTAGTTTTCTTCATTCTCCCTTGCTCCCGAAGGGGCGAGACTAGTAGAGTATCTTAAATGGCCGCTCACAGGCTTTTAAGACCCCAGACGCTACTCACCAAAGTAGAATGCAGAAAATTTTCTTTATAAAGTATGTTACGAGAATTGAGCTAGATGTTCCCTGAGACCCTGGTCCTCACAGCCCTCAGCCCAGCAATTCGGTCCCTCAGGGAGTTTGGATCTGTCTATGGAACTTCCATGACCTTGCCTTGAACAAGTTGTGCTGGCTTTCCCAGTATTGTGTACTGTCATACCCTTCACCAAAATTACCACTTATCTATTGTCTATTTAGTGTTTTTCCATCCCCACCCCTTTCCTCCCCTTTAACCATCAAAGATTGTTTCTTTTTGTATCTAAACCTTTTTATGAGTTTTTACAGTAGTGGTCTCATACAATATTTGTCCTTTTGTGATTAACTTATTTCACTCAGCTTAATGCCCTCCAGATTCTTCCATGTTATTGAGATGCTTGTAGATTCATCATTGTTCTTTACTGTTGCATAATACTCCATTGTGTGTATGTACCATGGTTTGTTTATTCATTCATCTGTTGATGGGCATCTAGGTTATTTCCCTCTGTTTGCGATCATGAGCAATGCTGCAATGAATATGGGTGTGCATATGTTATTCATGTGACAACTCTTATTTCTCTAGGACCTATTCCTAGGGGTGGTGTCATGGATTGAATTGTGTCCCCCCAAAATATCTCCCAACTTGACTCGGTCATGATTCCCAGTATTGTATGATTGTCTACCATTTTGTCACCTGATGTGATTTTCCTATATGTTGTAAATCATATCTCTATGATGTTGATGAGATGGGATTATCGGCAGTCATGTTAATGAGGTCAGACTCAATCTAAAAGATTAGATTTTGTCTTGAGCCCATCTCTGTTGAGATATAAAAGAAAGAAGCAAGCAGAGAGACATAGGAACCTCGCACTACCAAGAAAGTAGTGCTGAGAGCAAAGCGTACCCTTTGGATCTGAGGTTCCTGCACGGAGAAACTCCTAGACCAACTGAAGATTGATGACAAAGACCTTCCTCTGGAACCAACAGAGAGAGAAAGACTACCCTTAGAGCTGGCACTCTGAATTTGGACTTCTAACCTCCCAGACTGTGAGAGAATAAATTTCTGTTTGTTAAAGCCATTCACTTGTGATATTTCTGTTATAGCAGCACTAGATAACTAAGATAAATGGGATTGCTAGATCATATGGTATTTCTATTTCTAGCTTTCTAAGGAAGCTCCATATTGTTTTCCAGAATGATTGTATCATTTTACATTCCAACCAGCAGTGCATAAAACTCCCGATCTCCCTGAAGCCTCTCCAACATTCGTTATTTTCTGTTTTTTTGATTCGTGCCAGTAATGCTGGGGTGAAGTGGTATCACATTGTGGTTTTGATTTGTATTTCTCCAATGGCTAGTGATCACGAGCATTTCCTCATGTATCTGTTGACCACTTTAATGTCTTCTCTGGTGAAGTGTCTGTTCATTTCCTTTGCCCATTTTTTAATTGAATTATTTGTCTTTTTGTTGTAGAGGTGTTGGATTTTCCTGTGGATTTTAGAGATTAAACCTTTGTCTGAATTGTAATAGTCAAAATTTTTTTTCCAGTCTGTATGTTCTCTTTTCACTCTTTTGGTAAGTTTTTGCTGAGCATAAGTGTTTAATTTTTAGAAGATTCCAGTTATCTAGCTTATCTTCTGGATTTTGTGTGTTGTTGTCTTATGGTTTATATCCTGTTAATGTCATGTATTAGGGCCTCTAGCATTGATACTATTTTTTCTTCTATGAACTTCTTAGTTTTTGGCTTTATATTTAGGTCTTTAATCCATTTTGAATCACTTTTTGTGTATAGTGTGAGGTATGGGTCCTGTGTCATTTTTTTGCAGATGGACATCCAGTTTTGCCAGCACCATTTCTTAAAAAGATGTCTTTTCCTCATTTGATGGGTTTTGGGCCCTTGTCAAAGATCAGGTAACCATAGGTGGATGGATTTACATCTGCGTTCTCAATTCTGTTCCATTGGTCAGTGTATCTGTTATTATACCAGTACCAGGCTGTTTTGACTACTGTAGCTGTATAGTAGGTTCTGAGGTCAGGTAGTGTGAGTCCTCCTACTTTATTCTTCTTCTTCAGTAGTGCTTTACTTATCTATGGCTTCTTCTCTTTCCATATAAAGTTAATGATTAGTTTTTCCATCTCCTTAAAGAATGTTGTTGGTATTTGGATCGGGATTGCATTGTATTTGTAAATTGCTTTGGGTAGAATTGTTATTTTCACAATGTTGAGTCTATCCATGAGCATGGTATGTTTTTCCATTTATGTAGCTTTATTTTGTTTCTTGCAGTAGTGTTTTGCAGTTTTCTTTGTATAGGCCTTTTACATCCCTGGTTAGATTTATTCCTAAGTATTTTATTTTTTTAGGGGCTATTATAAATGGTATTGTTTCCCTGATTTCCTTTTCATGTTTCTCTTTACTGGTGTATAGGAATCCAACTGATTTTTGTATATTTATCTTGTATCCCACTACTCTGCGTGAATCTTTCTATTAGTTTCAGTAGTTTTCTCATGGAGTCTTTTAGGTTTTCTATGTATAATATCATATTATCTGCAAATAGGGACAGTTTAACGTCTTCATTACCAATTTAGATGCCCTTTATTTCTTTTTCTTGCCTTATTGCTCTAGCTAGAACTTCCAGCACAATGTTAAATAGGAGTGGTGATAAAGAGCATCCTTGTCTTGTTCCTGTTTGCAAGGGGAATGTTTTCAGCCTCTGTCCATTACGAGTGATGTTGGCTGTTGGTTTTGCAGAAAAACCAAACCAAACCTACTGCCGTTGAGTCAATTCCAACTCATAGTGATCCTATAGGACAGAGTAGAACTGCCCCATAGAGTTTCCAAGGAGCACCTGGTGCATTCAAACTGCCAACATTTGGTTATCAGCCATAGCTCTTAACCACTGTGCCACCATGGTTTCTGTGGTTTTACATAGATGCCCTTTATTATGTTGTGAAATTTCCCTTCTATACTTATTTTATTGAGAGTTTTTATTAGAAACGGATGTTGGACTTTGTCAAATGCCTTTCTGTGTCAATTGAGATGATCATGTGATTCTTTTGTTTCCTGTTATTTATGTGGTGGATTATGCTGATTGATTTTCTAATGTTGAAACATCCTTGCATACCTGGTATGAATACTAATTGGTTGTGGTATATTATTTTTTTGATATGATGCTGGATTCTATTGGCTAGAATTTTATTAAGAATTTTTGCATCTATATTCATGAGAGATATTGGTCTGTAATTTTCTTTTCTTTGTGGTGTCTTTGCCTGGTTTTGGTATTAGGGTTATGCTGGCTTCATAGAATGAATTTGGAAGTATCCCTTCCTAATTTATGTTCTGAAATAGTTTAAGTAGTACTGGTGTAAGTTCTTCTCTGAATGTTTGGTAGAATTCTCCAGTGAAGCCATCTGGGCCAGGGCTTTTTTTTGTTGTTGTTGTTGATAGGTTTTTTATTACCTTTTCAATCTCTTGTTTTTGAGTCTGTTCAGATTTTCAACATCATTTTGTGTTAGTTTGAGTGGGTAGTGTGTTTCTAGAAATTTGTCAATTTCCTCTAGGTTTTCAAATTTGTTGGGGTATAGTTTTTCATAATACTCTGTTATGATCCTTTTTATTTCAGTTGGGTCTGTTGTAATGTCCCCCATTTCATTTTTATTTGGGTTAGTTGTGTCCTCTCCTGTTCTTCTTTTGTCAGTTTGGCCAGTGGTTTGTCAATTTTGTTGATCCTTTCAAAGAGCCAACATTTGGTTTTCTTCTTTCTATTGTTTTTCTATTCTCTATTTCATTTATTTCTGCTCTGATCTTTATTATATCCTTTTTTCTGGTGGCTGTGGACTTTTTTTTTTTTTTTTGCTGTTCTCTATTTTTTAAAGTTGTGTAGCTAATGTTTTGATTTCATCCCTTTCTTCTTTTTTGATATGTGCATCTATTGTTATAAACTGACCTCTGAGGACTGCCTTTGCTGTGTCCCAAAGGCTTTGGTATGATGTGTTTTCATTCTCATTTGCTTTTAGGAATTTTTTTAATTCTGTCTCTGATTTCGTCTATTACCCGGTAGTTTTTAAGCAGGCTGTTATTCAGTTTCCATGTAATTGATTTCTTTTTCCTTGCTCTTCCTGTTGTTAATTTCTACTTTGATGGTGTTGTGGTCAGAGAAGATACTTTGTATTACCTCAGTATTTTGGATTTTGTTGAGGTTTGCTCTGTGGCCTAAGATGTGGTCTATTCTGGATAATGTTCCATGTGCATTGGAAAACAATGTGTACTTTGCAGCTGTTGGGTGGAGTGTTCTACATAAATCTATGAGGTCAAGTTGGCTGATTGTGCCCTTTGGCTCTTCTGTATCTTTGTAGAGTTTCTTTCTAGATGTTCTGTCCTTTACTGAGAGTGGTATGTTGAAGTCTCCTACTATTATTGTGGAACTGTCAATTTCTCTTTTCAGTGCTGTTAGAGTTGTTTTATGTGCTTTGGGGCCCTGTCATTGGGTGCATAGATGTTTATTATGGTTATGTCTTCATGGTAGATCGTCCCTTTAATCATGATATAAAGCTCTTCTTTGTCTTTTATGGTGGATTTTGTTTTAAAGTCTATTTTATCTGAGATTAGTATTGCCACTCCTGCTCTTTTTTGGTAACTGTTTGCTTGATATATTTTTTTTCCATCCTTTGATTTTTAATAAATTCACATATTTGTTTCTAAGGTGTGTCTCTTGTAGACAGCATATTGATGGATCCTGCTTTTTTTTATCCATTCTGTCACTGTCTCTTAATGGGTGCATTTAGGCCATTTACATTCAGTGTAATTATTGACAGGTGTGAGTTTATTGCTGTTATTTTGTAGTGCTTTTTTTGTGGTACTGATGTTTTCTTTGTTCCTCTTACTCTCCTGTGCTAAGTTCCTTTTGTCTGTGGATTTTTTTTTTCATTTCTTTTGTTTTCGTAGATTTTGTTTTTACTGAGACTTTATGTTTTTCTTCTTTATTTTGATGAGTATGTTTGTTAACTTTCTTTGTGGTTAACTTGAAATTTACCCTTATCTTCCTAAGTTTGAACCAGTCTGTTATTACTTGGTATCACCTTGCCTTCCTCTCCATTAGAAAGTTCTATATGTACTCTATGTATTCCCTCTTTTATTGTTCTGATGTTATTGTCATTTACAGATTGACCTCTCAGGTTCTCTGTTGTAATTGTTTTGGTTTTGAATAGTACTCGAGAGTTCATTTCCTAGGTTGGTATCTGGCTGGTATGATCTTACGTCCTAGCTTCAGGCTGTGGTCTGATGTTGTTTGTTCTCAAACTGATGGACTCCCTTTAATAATTCTTGTAAGTTTGGTTTGGTTTTACATATTCCCTTAATTTCTGTTTATCTGGAAATATCCTAATTTCATCATCATATTTGAATGATAATTTTGCAGGATATATTATTCTTAGCTGGTAATTTTTTCCCCGTGGCTTTATATATGTCATCCCATTGCCTTCTTGCATGCATGGTTTCTGCTGAATAATCCAAGCTTAGTCTTATTGTTTCCCCTTTGTATGTGACTTTTCATTTTTCTCAGGCTACTCTCAGGATTCTTTCTTTGTCGTTGGTTTTAGTGAGTGTGATTGTGATATACCTTAGTAATTTTCTTTCGGGATCTATCTTATATGGGGTTTGTTGAGCTTCTTGGATGGTCAGCTTTTCATCTTTCACAATATTAGGAAAGTTTTCTGTCAGCAATGTTTCAATGATCCTCTCTGTATTTTCCATTTTCTACCCCATTCCAGAACTCTGATCACAGTATAGCCCAGCTAGAAGGGGCTCCCAAGCTGTGAAAAATTAAAAACAAACAAACAAACAAACAAAATAGAACAGAACAAATAAAACAAATTAAAAGGCCCTGGGGATCCCACCAGTGTGGTAACATGGAGCAAGGAAGCTGTTCCCCAGTTGCATGGCACTTCACAGCCTTTCAAGAAGAAGCATAGGTGGCACACAGAGCCAGGTGTTCAAGGGAAAGGAGGGAGAGGAGGTGAGAGGCAGGGAAGAAACCAAAAGTAGTGGAAAAAAGCAACACCAGCAAGAAAGGAATTGCACTGAGGAAGCCAGCCAGTGTGGGTGGGGCAAATCCAAGCATCACGAAGCCAGAGAAGGTGCTTCCTGGCCAACAGACTGTGGCCGGGGAAGCAGGGGAGGCCGGGATAGGGGGAAGAGGGGTGAGGGGTGGGAAAGCATACATTGCTGGTTACTGGGTGTTCTGTCTCCTGCTGGGAACTCCATGAAGCTGCTTTCCCAAACTCCCTGGCCACTGATGTCCAATGCGGGCAGGGTGAATTCAGGCAGCATGGAGCCTGCACTTCCTAGCCAGCTGATCCATCTCAGCCAGCTAGGAAGTGCCAGAGTGCGAGCAGGCGGAAGAAGAATGGGGTGAGGGGGTATACTGGGTACTTTGTCTCCTGCTGGGAGCTCCGTGAGTCTGTTTTCCCATATTCCCTGTCCACTGATCTCTGACAGGAGTCCAAGATGGCAAATCCATGCTGCATAAGCTGATAAGGGACCTCTGCACCTATCTCTCCTCTCTCTGTTCTCTGTCAGTTTCTCATACCATTTGATGCTTGGCTGAGTCCTTTATCTCTTCATTTGACACTTAGGGTCCTAGGATTGACATTTGTCTCTGTTTTACTTAGTTTTTTAGGTCTTTGCTGTGCAGGGACAGTGCGGTGCTTTGATCTATACTGTCTTGTTGGCTTTGCCTCTACATTAGCGTTTTTAATCAACTAAGGATTCATCAGTTACAATGAAAGATATCTAAAATTCCATCCAGAACACATTAATATTTTGGCTTTCATTTTCATATGTATTTAGCTTTGTTGCATTGTTTTGTTGTTCTGGAATTGACCAGGGTATCACAAAAAGGACAAAATAGATCCAACCAGTGCTTAGAAGTAAACAATACATTTCCACCACCTATAGTTGAGATAGTCCCCGGGTGATACAAAGAGTTAATGGACTTGACTGCTAACCCAAAGCTTGGAGGTTTGATTCCACTCAGAAGTGCCTTGAAAGAAAGCCCTGGCAATCTACTTCCAAAAAATCAGCCATTGAAAACTCTGTGAATCACAGTTCTACTCAGATACACATGCAGTTACCATGAATCAAATCAGCTCAATAGCAGCTGGTTTTTTTTGTTTTGTTTTGTTTTTTGTTTTTGTATAGCTGAGGTCACAATTCATAAAGTCATTTAATCAGAGCTGAAAGAGACCTTAGAAAGTCATACATCAAACCCAAGAAATTAAAGAATATAAAAATCCCTTGATAGCATTCACTGGAAATGGTGATCCAAACTATGCTTCTCCCCAGAGAATAAATGTGAAATACTTAGCTTAGTTTTGATCATCTTCTTTTGCCCTAGTGCTTACAGTTATAATAAAGCTAGTCTGTTGTTCCATCCTACACCAGTTAAGTGCTGCTATCTAAAGCATGACATAGTTCAGCCTGAAAATTGTTAAGTTTAAGGATGCCGGGTTCTATAAAATATTTTAACAGCTCTGTATTGTAAAAGTTTTCTGATTCTTTTTACTTGTCTCACTACCATACTATAGCAGAGAAGTCATCTGTGGGAGTGAGGTTTAAACCCACTGCTGTCGAGTTGATTCCAACTCATAGTGACCCTACAGGAGTGAGGTTTACTGTGCCTTAAAATGTCTGTGATGGCTATAAAAGTAATTGTTTATGAATGCTGCTCACATTATGGGAGAGCATTCTCTTTACACATCAAAGGCTGAGTACTGCTAAGTAAATGACTAAAAATATTACTGTGCTGGGACAAAAATGATTAATTTGGAAATGTGTACAGACTTTACCATGCATCTAGCATGCCCAAGACAATTCTACAATTTATAATCCAATTTCCCTTTTTTACACACTTTCTAAAGAGGATAGATCATTCTTACTTGGGGAGCAGCTAGGTTTATCTACACAATAAAGTGCTGACAGAAATGAGGAGGACAAGAAGGAGTAGGAAAGGAGGAAGAGTACAGTCCTGTGGGTGGGTGTTGAAGGAGACTGAGGAGAGAGGATCTGAATTGCTGGTTTGCTGTACCAGAGGGAAAGATTTCAACATGTCTATGGATTGGGAGGAATAACTGGGTGGTGCAAATGGTTAAGTGCTTGCCTACTAACCAGATGATTGGTGGTTAGAATATACCCATCAGAGGCACCTCTGATCTACTTCTGAAAGATCACAGCCATTGAAAACCTTGGGGAGCACAGTTCTACTCTGAAACGCAAGGGGTTTCCTTTACTCAGAATTGACTGGACAGCAACTGTTTTTGTTTTCTTTTTGTTTGTTTGTTTTCATTTGTTAACTTGTTTGTTTATTTTTGCTTTTTTTATGGGTTGCTACTGAGCGCCTCTGAAATGACTATGGCTTCCTTTGCAGGAAAATATAAAGACAGAAATTTCTTTTTAATTAATTTGGCCATTGACTAGCTATTCTTAATGGCTTTGTGGGTATTTGCATTTACAGGGGTTGCAGTACCTTCCTCCAAATAGAGCCCAGGCTCAATGAGGTATTAGCCAGGTTTACAAAGGTAGCTCAGTTGCTGATTTATTTGACTGTATGTCTTGATTTTCGTATTTGTATTAGCTGTTCTTTTTTCAGAACTCCATTTTTTTTCATATCTCTTTTGGCTTAGATTTTGAAATATTTCTTCACAGTGTAACAGCTATTGTGGTTAAGTTTCCACTGCATTGTTAGTCATTTCATTTTGTTCATCAAACATGTATTGAGTGCCAATCATATGGCAGGCTCTACACTGAGAATTGGAGAGTTGAAGATGATCAATGATTGGACCATGCCTTGCAAATTCAGTATTTGCCAGTAATGGTGGTACTGGAGTATATTCTAGAGCATCTGATCTGGAATGTTTTTTAAAAAAAAAAAAACAAAAAGAAAAGAAAAAACCTGTTGCCATTGTGTTGATTCTGACTCATAGCGACCCTATAGGACAGAATAGAACTGCCTCACAGGGTTTCCAAAGAGTGACTGGTGGATTGGAACTGCCAACCTTTTGGTTAGCAGAGAGCTCTTAACCACTGTACCACCTGGGCTCCACTTAAAAATAAGTATGTATTATCATTAATATTCATAGTTCTGCAAGCCACAATCTTAGGAAGTTTATTAGACTTGTTATTGCCAAGCCAGTGCACCCATGAAGACAATTTCAAGTGCTCTGGTAGTTATACACAGAAGTGGATGAAAAATGAAAAATCCAGTCACTTGAACAGATACATTGCCAACATTTGGGAATTTCTGGGCAGTGGTCTGATTTCCTTAACTTTCATCTTGAAGTTTGGCCCGGTGTACCCATACATTGAGTGCAAGCCCTTTCAGGAATGCATATTCCCAGCTTCAAGGGCATTTTCGTTTGATTGGAGGTGATAACACAGCTGGAATTGAGTCATGGCATTTGATATATCCCTCTGATACCAGTAAAAACAGCTGGAGGATCTTCAACACCTGAAATTAGCCAGAACTTCAAGTTGTACATCTCATCATTAAATTTATCACTTCAGAACTTGAATTTTCTTGACATGTAAAGCTTTTTTTAGTAAATGCTTAGAGCTGGGAAGATGCCCAGCACCTTAAGCCTTAAACCATATAAAGGGAATTGTTTTGTAAATGGAAATAAGTCCTTTAATACAAACTGGGCAAGCCTTCAGTCACTAAGCCTAGGTTTGCAGTATCCTATTTAATCCGCTGAGTGTTCTGTTCTTTTCCATTCGTCCAGCTTGTGCCACAAATATGTAACTCCTCATTTTATTCTCAAAGGATTTTTTTTTCCTTATCATGACTTAAAGGGCAGCCATAACAATAGTATCCATGCCCGGAAATGAGTTATTAATCATTCAGTGGTTTCAGAATCCAAAAAGATAAAAAAAAGCAATAATGCAAAAACTATGTCATCCTTTTTTATTCTACTTGTCTTTTTTTGCAAAAAAACATTATAATTTGAAAACTTGCTACAAATTTTTTTTGTCAAAGTCAGAGGAAAATATATCCTGGAGAGAGGTAGTAAGAATAAAAAATTGAGACAGATGAACAAGAAAAAGTGTTTAATGCATTTTCATCAGATAAAATGTGTATGGGCAGTGTATGGGCCAGGATGTGAAGACAGGGAAGTGTGGAGATTATGGCTTTATATATAAAGTGTATCCTTCTGGTTTCCACCTAGTTAAAAGTAAATAGAAAGGCAAAGTGTTCATTTTCTTCTGTGTGACAGACCCAGCCTGGATGTCTGTAGGTCCATTCAAGAACGAAGGCTGGTCCATTCAGAAATGACCTTACGTAGAACCTGACAGAAAAGTTCTTCTGTATTTGGGAAGCTTAGCCTAAGCCAAAAATAAAACAGTGGTCCCTGGGAGATCCCTCATATTCTAAGGTAAACTACATAAGTTAAATAAGTGGTAAGTCCGAACTAACATTCAAAATCTGTGATAGGTAAAAAGGGACCATTCAGAAAGAAACATGTCACAGCTTGTGTCAGATTCAGAAAGAAGAATGTGACCCAGTGTAAATAAGACTGTGTCTTTTTACTTACAAGAATATGAACGCAGTTAATGAAGATCTTTTTCTTATGGTCAGGGTCTTCGTATTGTGTATGCACAACATTATATAGGCAACAGCCGCATTAGCAAATACTAGATTTGAGAGGTTTGAGTATTTTTGATAATGGTCCCAATCATAGATGTTATTAGTAAAGATTTACTAATAAAGATTAGTAAAAATACCTCAGATGGTCTGCTTCTCAGTTATCTTATTCCCTATCTCAAAGTCCATTTTTTAATCCTATAGCTGGATAACGTACAATCATACTCAGTCCTTTCAAAAGACCTTTGTTTACCTACCCCAGTATCTATTTGCCTTTTCCTTTCAGGAATAGCACCCTGATTTCTAACTAGCATTGCCAGATTTAGCAAATAAAAATATAGATTTCTAAATTAAATTTGACTTTCAGATAAACAACAAATAATTTTTTAGTATAAGTAGGTCTTAAATGTTGAATACTTACAATATAAAAATTATTTTTTAGTTATCTGAAAATGAAATATATTTGGTATCCCATATTTTATTAGGCAACCGTACCTGTTGCCATCAAGTCAAATCTGACTCATGGTGACCCTATGTGTGTCAGAGTACAACTGTGCTCCATAGGGTCTTCAATGGATGACTTTTCAGCATAGATTGTCAGGCCTTTCTTCCGAGGCACCCCTGGTTAGACTCATTTTGGTTAGCAGTGGAGTACACTAACATTTTGCACCACACAGCACCTCCTCAGGCAACCCTACTAACTTATGTTTCTTCTCAGGTAAGACTAGATTTCCAGGCCTCGGCCCGTGTGACCAAGTTCCAGCCAATGAGCTGTGCTCCTGCAAAGTCTCCTTAAAATAAAGAGGACATACTCTTTTTCCTCTTCCTCCACACTGCTGTCTGAAGAGGATGTGATGGAAGGAGAGGAGAGGGCAATCTTGGGTCATGAAAAACAGAACCATACCACAGGTCTGGTAGAAATGGAAGGCACTAAGTTCCCCGACCACGTCTTGTTGCAGACATACCATCACTGAGTTGTTTCCTGCGGATTTCCATTAAGACAGAGATTTAAACTTCCATCTTGTTTAAACTACCATTATGTCCTATTATATTCTGTCAAACTCAATCCTGATATAGAGGCTTACCTTCTTAGAGAATTGTAGATGCCAAAGCCAAGAACTCTGGTACAGGAAAATCTGTTGAAAGCCGAGTATTTGAGCTCTGTGAATGTTCAGTCACATGGGTTCACATTGTCTTTCTGACTTTCGCTCACATACAAACAGATTCACTTACTTTTCTAAAGCCTCAGTCTTCACTCTGGGTCATCTAACTTACTGCCCTGCCTTCATCCTGATAGTGCTCAAGGTTAACTCTAGCAATAAAAAAAAAAAAAAAAAGCCATGGCCATGACCAGAGAAACCCCAGCCTAAAACTGAATTATGATCAGCAATTTCATTTAAGAGGTTGAGTGACTATTTCAAAAGAAGAATTTTGTCAATCTTTTTTGAGTTTGCTGTCAAATAGCAGGAAGGAAAGTAATAGATAAAAATAATTTAATATTTTGGAGCATCTTTCGCTTTGGGAAATAAATGTAGAACTGAATTCTTATAACAATAATACCTTGTAAAAAGAGGAAAAGACCAATATACCACCCCTTCAAGCTTTCCCAGATCAGACTACTTACATTTAAAAATCTAGTCCAAAAGGACAATGTTGGTTCCCCCTGCCATCCCAGAACTTGAGATTTTCTAGCTTCAGTGTTTTTCTTAATGCTTTGAAAAGTATCATCTCTGGCAGGCATTCCGCATTAAGTAGGCAGGCAAAAATAGTGTTAAACAGTGGACTACAACAACAGGAGTCTCTACATTTTCATCAATATAGCATTCAGAATCCCTGATTAGGAGGCTTATTTTTCATTAATTAAATTGGGGAATAGAAATGTATAGAAAGAAGGAGAACATAAGAAATATGACCTTCGAACTTAAAAAAACAAAAATAAAATCAAGGCAAGGAAAAGGTGTTGAAAAGGTTATACATTATTCAGTTTGTTTTAGTAAAAACACAGCCACTACTGGTAGCCTTTTACAAAGACTAAAAATTTCAGACAGTGGTTAGAAGTAAGTTGAAGTCATCCAATGCCTCTCTCCTTGAAAGCAAGGCACTGTACATATCTTAAAAGATATCCCTGGATCACAGAGCACTCAGAAATTCTGATGCTTATTTTTCTTCTCTGGATTCTGACCAATGGATACTACTGATGAGCTATTTTTTGAAGGATTATTGCTTATCTGAAGAGCTTTTATTCTGCCTTCCAGATTGGAAAGACTGTTGTATTATGTCTTTTTTGTTGAAAGCTTTGTTGCTGTATTTGTATGTTGTGGCTCCATTGCCTATTTTAGTTTTAAAAGAAAGGAAAGCAACATTGAAAGAAATGAGGCAAAGCAAAATTTTATCAGCAACTCAAGGACTCTGAGCCTCTCCAAACACAGTGGCATAATCAGCATGCTTGATGCTTTCTAAGTGTGGGGATTAGACATATAACACGGAAGCTTTGCAAATGGTCCACCCTTCTATCATTACCTAACCAACAGTGCATTTACCGGTACTTAGTCTTCATATTGACAGTCCTTTAAAAACAAAATAAGATTACGTTATTATCCCTAACTACAACCAAAACTGTAAACTTATTCTTCTAATAAACACTAAGTGTTCCTTTAAGAAGTGTTACTCAACCCTTTTTTTCAAATCAGCACACATTGAGAAAATGATCATTGTAAGGCATACTTAGGTAAACTGGGAGGAGAAGAGAATAGGGGGAAAAGCATCTGGGACTTGGTGAAAAAAACTCATTACATTTTATATATTATATAAAATGATGAGAAAAAACACAAAATGTTAGAGAAGTTATTAAATATTGATCATGCAAACATTCTGAATATTTTTTTCAAATTACTGATTTCTAGGAGTTTCCAGAGAGAGCCAGATAAATATTATTTAATTATAATTTCAGATATTATATGTTTTTAAAATGTGTTTTAAAATTTTTAACACCATGGATTAGGTAAAAACAATATTGTTAAGGGGGAAGTCTAGGAAGATGGTGGCAATGGCAGCAAAGTTTTTAAACCTTTCTGAATCCCTACATAAAAACAGACACTAGATAGCAAAACGAATAACCCATGGTTGACGTTTACAACAAAACCATGTGACAAGGTATCACCATGAACTCCAAAATACACATGGGTGAAAACAACACACTGATACCCATAGATCTACGTGATCTCAATAGCAGTACAGGAGGAGCAGAGGGGACCAAGAGACTTGATGCAGAAAATTTTCCTTGTTTTTTTTTTAATCATAACACTGCCTGTAGTGGGATTGACTGGAGTCTTATCAAACCTCTAGATTCAGCTGTCAATTTAAAGGCTATTTAGAGGATAGAAAAACAGTTGAACTGAACCATAAACATGCAGTCAACAACGTCTTGGGTGTGGGAAACTGTACAAGTCAAATGTCCAGGTTCCTCAACAGAAAAATTGAAGGAAAAGAAAGAGATGGAGGTGGAATATGTAGATTTTAAAAGATTTTAAAGAAGTATGCAAGTTTTAAGACTGTGCAAGCCTAACAATGTCGTCTAGGGATATATGCATGAGTGGTTAAAAAGACTATTTTAAAAATGGAGGGATGTTATTCCTGTAAAAGACAAGGTGGTAGATACCTTTGAGGGGAAAGGAGAAAGTTGCAATTGGGCTGAGGCACATAGAAAGGTTTAATAAAGAGGCTGATTCCGTTTTTGATGTTTGACTGCTAACGACTTTAAAGCCCTGCCATTCCTTCCATTTCCACCTCACTTCTGGGCAAACCATAAGAGAGCCTGCTTACTCCCTTCATTGGCCCTGACGGAAAATTCAAACCATGCAAGCATTGGCTGATGCCCATGAATTCTCATTTCAGTCCCACAATAAAACCTAACAACAATAAAACCCAAGCCAGTCTCCCCTCTCTGTTCTCTCAAGCCATTTTTGTACCAGTTTGGAAGCCTGCCCTGTCCTCCCAGAAAGCCTCATTATATGAGCAATAAACTTTTTCATACCCTCTTGGCGCGTGTGTGTGGCATCATCAGCCTCAACAGTCCAACCAAATTTTGGGTGGGGAAGTTGTCTCGCCTCTGTAGGGTAATCACAACAACTGGCACAGTGAGTAGGTGTCCAGACAATGACCACCACCACACTGCTTGCTCTTCTCTTGCTTTGGCTTTCTCACTGACTCTGTTACCTGCCGGCTAACTTGAGCTTTGAGCTATGCTATTTTACGCTGCATTTGTTGAGTCCTACAAAGCCTGTGTTATAGATTTATCATCTCAGTAGATGTTAAAGTTAATTCAGAACCTGTGTCATAGAGGTACAAAAGCCAATTACTGTCCTACAATTGTTGTTAGGTGTGGTCGAGTAGGTTGTGACTAGAGAGACAGAACAAAACACTGCCCAGTCCTGCACCTTCCTTAAAATTGCTGCTCTTTGAGCTCATTGTTGCAGCCACTGTATCAATCCATCTTGTTAAGGGTCTTCCTCTTTTTCACTGACCCTCTGCTTTACCAAGCATGATGTCTTTCTCCAGGGACTGGTCCCTCCTACAACTAAAAGCTCTAAAATCTGTCCAAATTGCAATATAACAGGCACTCCCAGTGCCCATATCCCTCACTCCCAGAGACTCCTTCAGCGTAGAAACTTTAACAACCTCCTCTCATGCCTCCAAGAGTCTCTGGATTACCTATGATGGTCATAAGCAGTCCACAGAATTCTCATGCAAGGAATTGTCCTCCATAACCTCACAGTATTGTCATTAGATTGGCAGTTACTATCTGCATTCTGTGCTCTCCTAGAAACAGAGACTCTCACAGGCCATAAGTCCATACCCTCTGTACCCAGCTGCCCATTGTGCCTTAGGTTATAAAAGCAGCAGCCCACAAGCTTGATATGGTCATCTAGGCTTTTTGCTCAAACAGAAAATGTATCTACAGAAATGTTGTCTTTTATGAATTGAATGTGGCCCCCCAAAATGTGTATTAACTGGGCTAGGCAGGCCATGACTCCCAATATTTTGTGGTTGTCCACCATTTTATGATCTGATGTGATTATCTCGTGTGTCATAAATCCTAACCTCTATGAGGCTAATGAGGTAGGATTAGAGGTAGCTATGTTAATGAGGCAGGACTCATTCTGCAAGATTAGGTTGTACCTTGAGTCAATTTCCTGTGAGATATAAAAGAGAGAATTGAGCAGAGAGGATGGGAGAACTCCTACCACCAAGAAAGCAGAGCTGGGAGCCCAGCAAGATGGCACTCTAGGCAGAAGCACCACACCGTCCCTCCACAGCAAAGATCCAAAAAACTAAGCCAAACAGCGAATCAACAATCCTGAAACCCTAGAACATGAAATGAAGAGATAAAGAACTCAGCCAAACACCAAATGGAGTGAGAATACTGAAAGAGAACAGAGAGCGTGGAGAGACTCATACAGAGATCCCCTACCAGCTAACGCAGCACGGATCCACCATCTTGGACTCCTATCGGAGACCAGCAAATGGGAGAATGGAGAGCAGCCTCGCGGAGCGTCCAGTGGGAGATGGAACGACCGTCTCTTATCTGTCCATTCCAACGGCAAGCTCCCCTAGCATTCTATTATGTTTGTATGTTTTTCACTCCTGCTCCTCTCTCCTCTCTCCCATATCCAGATTAGCTTCACACATAACCATCTCCCCGCTGCATCCTGCCTACCTGCACCGTGCACTTGACATCACACCACCAAGCTGTGCATGCACGCCCTATTGGAACCTGCCCAGCACTGACTACCGACCGTCCGGGTGGCTGCAGTGAGTGCCACAAACAACCCGTCCCAGTAGCTCCTCTTCAGCAAGACCTGCCCAGCTGTACCACAAAGACAAAACAAAAAAATCTACAATCAATAAACAAGAGAAATATCTACTGAATGCCCCGAAAACAGCAAACAATATCAAAACATTTACAAAAACAAGACAAGACGGCTCCAATAGGCACCCAAATTAAAACACCAGATAACTCTCCTGTGGAAGAAAATGCACTAGAAGTACCTGTTAGGGAACTCAAATCACTAATACTTGGAATTTTCCAAGAACTGAGGCAAAAAGCTGACAAACATGAGGAAAAAATAGACAAATTTATGGAAAATACAGACAAAAAATTGGAAGAATTCAGGAAGATGATGCAGGAACAAAATGCCAAAATAAATTCACAACTTGAAATTATACAAAAACAACAATTAGAAATCCGAAAGATAAACAACAAGATTTCAGAAATGGACGGTGTCATAGAAGGGCTGAGAAGTAGATTTGAAACCATGGAAGACAGGATCAGTGGAACTGAAGGAAAACACTTGGATACAACTCTGTTTCAGGAAAACTCAGAAAAAAGAATAAAGAAAAATGAAGAGACCCTGAGAGTTATGTGGGACACAATTAAAAGCAAAAACTTACAAGTGATTGGCATTCCAGAACGGGGGAGAAAACAGGAAACACAGAGAGGATCATTGAGGAACTGCTGACAGAAAATGTTCCCAATATCATGAAAGATGAAAAGATGGCCATCCAAGAAGCTCAATGAACCTCATATAGAAGAGAAATCACCAAGACATATCATATTCACACTCGCCAAAACTAAAGACAAACAAAGAATCCTGAGAGCAGCTCGTGAAAAACAAGAAGTCACATACAGAGGAGAAACAATAAGACTAAGCTCAGATTATTCAGCAGAAACCATGCAGGCAAGAAGGCAGTGGGATGACATATATAAAATCTTGAAAGAAAAAAATTGTCAGCCAAGAATAATATATCCTGCAAAACTCTCGTTCAAATTTGATGGTGAAATTAGGTCATTTCCAATAAACAGAAACTAAAGGAATATGAAAAGTCAAACCAAACTTACAAGAATTATTAAAGGGAGTTCTTTGATCTGAGGACAAACAGCTTCAGCCCTCAGGCAGGACCTAGAACGCAGGTTCATATGAACCAGATACCATTCCAGGAAATGAACTATCGAGGACTATCCAAAACCAAAAGAAATACAACCAGGAATCAGAGCAATCAATAAAACTATGACAACAACATCAAAACAATGAAAGGGGGAACAAACGGCATAGGTATAGAACCTTCTAACGGAGAGAAAGGCAAGGCGATACCAAGTAAGGGTAGACTGCTTCAAACTTATAAAGATAAGGGTAAAAGTCATGGTAACCACAAAGAAAGTTAACAAACCAACTCATAAAAATAAAGACGAAAAACATAAAGTCTCAGCAAAAACAAAACCTACAAAAACAAAAGAAATGAACACAAAATCCACAAACAAAAGTAACTCAGCACAAGAGAGTAAGAAGAACAAAGAAAACTTCAGCACCACAAAAAAAAGCACTACAAAATGACAGCAACAAACTTCCATCTATCAATAATTACACTGAATGTAAATGGACTCAATGCACCCATAAAGAGACGGAGAGTGGCAGAATTGATAAGAAAACAGGATCCATCAATATGCTGTCTACAAGAGACACACCTTAGAAACAAAGATGTGAATTTATTAAAAATCAAAGGTTGGAAAAAAATATATCAAGCTAACAACTACCAAAAAAGAGCAGGAGTGGCAATTCAAATCTCAGATAAAATAGACTTTACAACAAAATCTACCATAAAAGACAAAGAAGTACACTATATAATGATTAAGGGGATGATCCATCATGAAGACATAACCATAATAAACATCTACGCACCCAATGACAGGGCTCCAAAATACATTAAAAAAACTCTAACAGCACTGAAAAGAGAAATTGACAGTTCCACAATAATAGTAAGAGACTTCAACACACCACTCTCAGTAAAGGACAGAACAACTAAGAAGAAACTCAGCAAAGATGCAGAAGACCTAAAGGACACAATCAGCCAACTGGACCTCATAGACATGTATAGAACAATCCATCCAACTGCTGCAAAGTACACATTCTTTTCCAATGCACATGGAATGTTCTCCAGAATACACCACATCTTAGGCCACAGAGCAATCCCCAACAAGATCCAAAACGTTGAGATAATTCACAGTATCTTCTCTGACCACAATGCCATCAAGGTAGAAATTAACACTAGAAAGAGCAAGGAAAAAAAATCAACTACATGGAAACTGAATAATACTCTGCTTACACATCAATGGGTAATAGAAGAAATCAGAGATGGAATTAAAAACTTCCTAGAATCAAATGAAAATGAAAACACATCATACCAAAACCTTTGGGACACAGCAAAGGCAGTCCTCATTGGACAATTTATAGCAATAGATGCACATATCAAAAAAGAAGAAAGGGACAAAATAAAAACATTAACTACAGAACTCAAACAAATAGAAAGAGAACAGCAAAAAAAGCCTACAACCACCGGAAGAAAGGAGATAGTAAAGATCAGAGCAGAAATAAATGAAATAGAGAACAGAAAAAGAATAGAAAGAATCAACAAAATCAAAAGTTGGTTCTTTGAAAGAATCAACAAAATCGACAAACCACTGGCCAGACTGACAAAGGAAAAACAACAGAGGGCACAAAATACCCAGATAAGAAATGAAATGGGTGACATTAAAACAGACCCAACCAAAATAAAAAGGATTATAACATAATATTATGAAAAACAATATTCCAACAAATTTGAAAACCTAGAGGAAATGGATAAATTTCTAGAAACACACGGCCTACCCAAACTACAACAAAGTGATATTGAAAATCTGAACAGACCCATAACAGGAGAAGAGATTGAAAAGGTAATAAAAAAACTCCCAACCAAAAAAAGCCCTGGCCCAGATGGCTTCACTGGAGAATTCTACAAAACATTTACAGAAGAGCTTGTACCACTTCTACTCAAGCTATTTCAGAAAGAGCACAGAAGAGGAAGCAACACTTCCAAAATTCATTCTATGAAGCCAGCGTAACGCTGATACCAAAACCAGGCAAAGACATCACAAAAAAAGAAAATTACAGACCAATATCTCTCATGAATATAGATGCAAAAATTCTGAACAAAATTCTAGCCAATAGAATTCAGTATCATATAAAAAAAAATAATACACCATGAGCAAGTAGGATTCATACCAGGTATGCAAGGATGGTTCAACATTAGAAAATCCATCAACGTAATTCACCACATAAATAAAAGGAAAGAAAAAAATCACATGATCATCTCAATTGACGCAGAAAAGGCATTTGACAAAGTCCAACACCCATTCCTGATAAAAACTCTCAATCAAATAGGTATAGAAGGGAAATTTCTCAATATAATAAAGGACATCTATGCAAAACCAACAGCCAACATCGTTCTTAATGGAGAGAGGCTGAAAACATTCCCCTTGAAAACAGGAACAAGACAAGGATGCCCTTTATCACCACTCCTATTTAACATTGTGCTGGAAGTTCTAGCTAGAGCAATAAGGCAAGAAAAAGAAATAAAGGGCATCCAAATTGGTAATGAAGAAGTCAAACTCTCCCTGTTTGCAGACGATATGATACTATACATAGAAAACCCTAAAGACTCCACGAGAAATCTACTGGAACTAATAGAAAGATTCAGCAGAGTAGCAGGATACAAGATAAACATTCAAAAATCAGTTGGATTCCTATACACCAGTAAAGAGAACGATGAAAAGGAGATCAGGAAATCAATACCATTTTCAATAGCCCCTAAAAAGATAAAATACTTAGGAATAAATCTGACCAGGAATGTAAAAGAGCTATACAAAGAAAACTACAAAACACTGCTGCATGAAACCCAAAGGGATCTACATAAATGGAAAAACATAGCATGCTCACGGATAGGCAGACTCAACATTGTGAAAATGGCAATTCTACCTAAAGCAATTTACAAATACAATGCAATCCCTATCCAAATACCAACAACATTCTTCAAAGAGATGGAAAAACTAATTATTAACCTTACATGGAAAGGGAAGAAGCCCCGAATAAGTAAAGCACTACTGAAGAAGAAGAATAAAGTTAGAGGATTCACACTACCTGACTTGAGAACCTACTATACAGCTACAGTAGTCAAAACAGCCTGGTACTGGTACAACAACAGAGACATTGACCAATGGAACAGAATTGAGAACCCAGATGTAAATCCATCCACCTACAGTAACCTGATTTTCAACAAGGGCCCAAAGTCCATCAAATGGGGAAAAGACAGTCTTTTTAACAAATGGTGCTGGCAAAACTGGATATCCATTTGCAGAAAAATGAAACAGGACCCATAACTCACACCGTGTACAAAAACTGCTTCAAAATGGATCAAAGACCTGAATATAAAGCCTAAAACTATAAAGTTCATAGAATTAAAAATAGGACCAACACTTCAGGCCTTAATACATGGCATTAACAGGATACAAACCATAACCATCAACACACAAAACCCAACAGATAAACTAGATAACTGGGATCTTCTAAAAATCAAACACCTATGCTCTTCAAAAGACTTCACCAAAAGAGTAAAAAGAGAACCTACAGACTCGGAAAAAATTTTGGGACAGTACAAGTCAGACAAAGGTCTAATCTCCATAATCTACAAGAAAATCCAACACCTCTACAACAAAAAGACAAACAATCCTATCAAAAAATGGGCAAAGGAAATGAACAGACTCTTCACCAAAGAAGACATTCAAATGGCCAACAGACACATGAGGAAATGCTCGCGTTCACTAGCCATTAGAGAAATGCAAATTAAAACCACAATGAGATACCATCTCACCCTGGCATTACTGGCACGAATCAAAAATACTGGAAATAACAAATGTTGGAGGGATTGCGGGGAGATGGGAACTCTTATACACTGCTGGTGGGAATGCAAAATGATACAACCATTTTGGAAAATGATATGGCACTTCCTCAGAAAGCTAGAAATAGACATACCATTCGATCCAGCAATCCCACTCCTAGGAATATATCCTAGAGAAATAAGAGTCGTCACTCAAATAGACATGTGCACACCTATGTTCATGGCAGCATTGTTCACAATAGCAAAACGATGGAAACAACCTAGATGCCCATCAACAGATGAATGGATAAACAAACTATGGTACATACATACAATGGAGTACTATGCAACGAGAAAGAACAATGAATCTGTGAACCATCTCATAACATGGATGAAACTGGAGGACATTATGCTGAGAGAAATAAGTCAATCACAAAAGGACAAATATTGTATAAGACCTCTATTGTAAAAACCCATGAAAAAATTCACATGCAAAGTGTAACAATCCTTGTTGGTTACCAGGGATGGTGGGGGGGGGGGGGAGAATACTAAATAGGCAACAGATAAGTGGTATCTTGGGTGAGAGGTGAGACAGTACACAATACAAGGGAAACTAACACAACCTGCACAAGGAAAGGTCATGGAGTCCCCATGGACACATCCAAACTCCCCGAGGGACTGAGTTGCTGGACGGAGGGCTCTGGGAACCATGGTCTGGGGGAACATCTAGCTCAATTGGCATGACACTACTTATAAAGATAATGTTCTACATTCTACCTTGGTGAGTAGTGTCTGGGGTCTTAAAAGCCTGTGAGCGGCCATCTAAGATATTACACTGGTCTCATCCCTTTGGGAGCAAGGGAGAATGAAGAGAACAGGATGCAAAGAAAAGATTAGTCCAAAGGACTAATTGTCCACAGCTACCAAGGCCTCCACCGGACTGAGTCCAGTACAGGTAGATGGTGCCCGGCTACCACCGCTGACTGCTCTGACCAGGATCACAACAGAGGGTTCTGGACAGAGCTGGAGAAGGATGTAGAGCATAATTCTAACTCACAAAAAAAAAAAAAAAACCAGATTTACTGGCCTAAAGGAGACTGGAGAAACCTCAAGAGTATGGCCCCCCGACACCCTTTCAGCTCAGAGGTGAAGTTACCTTCGAGGTTCACTGTTCAGCCTGGGAGTGGACAGCCCAGTAAAACTAAATGAGACTAACGAGGTACAGGAGTCCAGTGACAAGGGCCAGAAGGCAGAGGGGGAGTAGGAAGCTGATGATAAGGAACACAAGTTGAGTAAGGATACTGTTGATGTGTTGTGAGATTGTTAACCATTGTTATAGGGCAACATTTGTAGTAACTGTTAAATGGGAGGCTATTTTGTCCTGTAAGCCTTCGTCTTGGGTGAGAATGGCAGCACAATTGGAAGAGCACAGTCAATGTCCCTTAAACGTGTACGTAAAAAGTTTTGAAATGGTGTATCTTTGGCTATGCCTATTTTCACCAAAAAAGAAAAAAAAAAAAAAAGCTGAGAATTCAGAGGGTTAAAATGTTGTGGGGTTGTTAACCAAAGTCATAAAACAGCATGTGTACTACTGTTACATGAGAAACTGTTTGTTCTGTAAGCCTTCACCAGAAGTACAATAAAATATTAAAAAAAAAAAAAGAAAGCAGAGCTGGTAGCAGAGGGTATCCTTTACCCTGTGCTGAGAAGCTCCTAAATCAGGGAAGATTGATGACAAGGACCTTCTTCCAAAGCTGACAGAGAGAGAAAGCCTTCCCCTGGAGCTGGCACCCTGAATTTGGACTTTAAGCCTCCTAAACTGTGAGAGTATAACCTTCTGCTTGTTAAAGCCACCCACTTTTGGTACTTCTGTTATAGCAGCACTAGATAACTAAGACAATATCTAATGATAGAGTCAAACCTGAGTCCTCTGGCATATCCCACCTGCAGGGGGGGGGGGTGGTATTCCCTGTCCTCAGTCTCTTGCCACATGCCATGGTGTTGAAGGAGGTCATTCCTCTTCCATACCACTTGGCTACCTGGGGAGCCCCTTGGGATCAATTGAATGGACAGCAAAATGAGTTTGTATGCTTTATAGATGGTATCTATGACATCACACATGAAGGAGATTACTAGAGACCTTCTAGTTTTCATTTCTTAGATAAGACATCTTTGATCAAAGACCGGACTCAAGGCTCAGCATAATTCAGGCAGTCATCATAGCACTGGATGCCCTGGCCAACAATCGGTCCAATCTGTACACTTTTTATAGCTCCTTGGACTATTGTCAATGATCTGACCATCTGATTTAATGAATGAAAGTGATAAGAATTCTGTATCAAGGTTTCCACCTTTGGAGTAAAGAACTATGGGAATATTTTGCCTCACAGATACCCATAATATAAATCAAGTGCACATACTAAAGCCACAATACCAACACACTCCTTATCCCTTTGGGAGTTCGGACATTGATTGTGACCAAGTTACTCGTTTCACTTCTCAAAACACAAAATACTAGATTCCTGAGCAAAGCATTCAATACAACTTTACCTCCTTTCCTAGTTTCAGGCTACAGGCCGCATAGAACACCATAACGACTCATTTAAACAAGTTCAAATTCAATTAAAAGAAACATAACGTATTTCAGTCATCACTCAAACATTAGGAATGAATTGTAATAAACAGGATTGACTTCATTTTTGATGTTTGACTGCTGACAGCTTTCAATCCCCACCACGCCCCCTTCCCCTTATCCTCAACAAGTGGGCAAGCTGATAAGAGAGCTCATTCATTCCCTCCACTGGCGCTGGCAGGGAATTCAAATTACGCGAGCCATTTTTTGACCTGCTTGGGAGTCTGTCCTGCTCTTCCCATTATGTGAGTAGTAAATCTTTTCATATCCTTTTGGTGCATGTATAGCATCGTCAATCTCAACATCAAACCAATTTTTTTTTCTAGGGGGAGGGTATCCTGTTTTTGAAAATAACAACGATAAGGATTTCTGGGGTAGTTGGCAAAGCTCTATTTCTTGACCTGTGTGGGTGCTTACAAAGGTATTTGTCTTATAACTTATTAATATATATATTTATCCTGTGTTTGATTTTCTGTATCTATATTTTATTTTGCAACAAAATAGGTAAAAATAAAGCAACAAAATACAATTTCCTGGGTCACATATGTAAACCATTTTGATGCATCAGTTGGGAATCTTAGACTTAGGCAAAACATCTCTTAGAATCAAATTACTTAGCAAGATGGTGCTGGTCCCTTGAGCTGGCATGTCCTGCATGAGTTGGGTTTTAGATACTATCAGGAATAGGGCTTTCATTTTGACCCACTGAGTATGCTGGTGGAACCCTAGTGGCACAGCTGTTAAGATCTCAGCTGCTAACCAAAAGGTTGGCAGTTTGAATCTACCAGGTGCTCCTTGGAAACCCTATGGGGCAGTTCTACTCTGTCCTTTGGGTCACTATGAGTTGGCATTGACTTGATAGCAACAGGTTTGGTTTTTTTTTTTGTCGTTGTTTGGAGTATGTTAGTCTGGATCCTTCTGAATAAAATCAATTCTCTACATTCTCCCATGTCTCCAACTATAATTTGATGTTTTTCCTTTTGTACTTTATACAAAGATGATCCGAACTTTTCTTGGATAACCTGAAAAAGTTACTTAAAGGAACATACTATGCATTCCTCTGTGTAATAGCCGATTGGACAACAGTTCAAATGGAGTCAATCGATGCACCAATTTGTTTCCCTCATTTTTAAAATAAAGATAAATTTATTAGGCATGTGTAAGAATATTTTTGCTTAACCATTTTTATTATGTTTTTAAATTCATGATGAAATGCATTGAGCCTATCTAGTGAATACTTATAGTCTAAATATAAGTAATGCCAAAACACAGACAAAATATAAGTCATCAAATTCTCTATCACCATCTCTACAGACACTCGCCAAATTTCAAAAAAGATTATATATTGTATCATGCAGTTCTCCTTCCCTCTTTTAAAGTCTTGAAATTCCATCACCTTCATAAAATCAGTCCTAAGTAAAATAGAGAAAATTCCCATAGGTACACCAAGAATAAAATGAATCATTGTTTAAATGTGTTTTGGCAGCAACGGGTTTTTTTGGTTTGGATAGGAAGTTTACATAAATAGTTGGTGGTAGCTAGAGTTTTATCTTCCCCACAAACTAATACTATTTTCTTCTCTCTTTTGGCAAATTCTTCCCAAACTCGGTACGATTTGAGTAGGGAGCCAATCAAAGAACATCAACGTTACCAAACATAATCAACATTACCAAACATAATCCACCTCCAATATTAAGCAAAGGTCTTTGGTTTGCCCAACCAGATTTTTTTCCTGTCTTCAGTCGCAGTGATTGGTATGTATCTAATCAAAGTAATAATAGTTATTCTGTATTAAATACATGAAACAGCTTATCAAATATTTCTTGGGTGCTATGTGACAGGAGGTTTTTGGGGGACTGCCCTTTCAGCTTCATTAATATCTGACTTTATATCAATTTTATAATCTCACTATGTAGATTAGTAAGTATTCATATTTTGTAAACAAATATGTAAGTCTCAACTGTGAGGAAGCATGAGTTAAAATAAAAGCTTGAGAAGTTTTAGAACTAATTTTGATATTTGGTCTTGGATTTCTAAATCTGCAAGATTATTGTCATTTTTATCTCTAGCCACATATTTCATACCTGTTGACAAGTTTTAGCTAAGACAAGAAAAACTTCCTTGAATCCAGAAATGCCTGTGCCATAACTAGGTAGATTTTATTTCTTTGTTTCAGAGAATATACATGCTTCAGATGTGAAGGGGCTTTGAATCTACGATCTTCCCAGATTCTCCCTATGCCTTGAGGAAGGGGAAATCCTGTGGATTCTTTTAGGGACTGTGCTCAAATTACACAACCTTGAGAGTTAGTAAGGAGCCTTGGTGGCACAGTGGGTAAGTACTCAGCTGCTAACCGAAAGGTCAGTGGTTCAAACCCACAAGCCACTCCGTGGGAGAAAGATGTGGTGATTTGCTTCTGTGAAGATTACAGTCTTGGAAACCCTATGGGGCAGTCCTACTCTGTCCTATACGGTCGCTATGAGTTGGTATTGGCACAACTGCAATAGGTTTGGCTTTGGTTTTGAGAGTTTCTAGTACCTCACCCCAAAGAACAGCAGAGCTTCAGGCTCTCCCTGAACCCCCAACAGAATGTCTGCCTTTGGGGCTTGACCATGATTTTCCTGCTCCCTCCTTCCTCCTCTGCGTTACTCCCTCCCTTCTGTGCCAGATTCAAATGGGCATATCAGTTTCTGATCTATGTGATGAGTGTCACCTCAGATACATTACCCCATGAGGTAGCAGAATTCTGGCCCATGCAGTGACTCTCTCTGGTGGGAAACAGCCTTTGGAGTTGAGGATCAGTTTCCCTTTGGGCCCTGTTATGGACTGAATTGTGCCCCCTCCCAAATATGTGTTGGAATCATAATCCCTATACCTGTGGACGTAATCTAATGTAATGTAATGTAATCACCTCCCATAATGCAATCTAATGTAATCAATCAGTTGAGGTCATACCCTGTTAGGTGGGCCCTAAACCTAATCACTTCTGAGTTATATAAAGAACAGCATAGACACGGAGATATATGCACGCACACATGGGAGAAGACAGACACGAACAAGTTAAGAAAACAAGGAATGCCCACACCTACAAGTAAGAAATCAGTTGACATGGCAGTGACCCTGGTTTGGACATGCAGCAGCCAGAACTGTGAGAAAATAAATTTCCGTTCTTTAAAGACACCTTCATGCGTTATTTCTGTTACAGAAGCACTAGATAACTAAGACAGGCCATATCCTCAGGAAAAAATTGTGTGCCTGTTGGGCAGTAATGTTGCCTCAGTCACAAGATGCTTACACTTGGGATGAGGGAGAAGCTGTGCTCTGAGGAGCTGGCAAGCAGCAGAGATACTAAATGCCACGTTTGCTAAAGCTAGACTGCTCTCAGCCCCACCTTGTGCTCACGCAGCCATGCCTCACACCATGAAACTTTCTAGGCTGGTGGCACCTGTTGACTGCAGGCTTATGATCAGAGGCCTCCGGCTGGCTCAACACCCCTCCCACAGGAGAGTATGAGCCTTGTCTCACTTCCATCCAGCAGCACCAACCCCATGGGTGGGGCAGGAAGAAGCTCTTGAGAAGTTTCTGGAAGAATGTGAAAGGCTGCTGAGAATGAACATCAGGCCATTTAAGGGTTTCCACAAGGGAAGGCAACAGACTGCAAACACTTCCTTCCTCTCAGAATGTATAACCCACTGCCCTGAAACATGTTTAGTCAGGCAGCTGGTCAGAGAAACAGGTGTCAGGCTTATAGGAGAATCTGAAATCTGTGTCCTGGTCTTCCCCTCTCTTTCCTTAAAAGGTGTCTCTATGCCAGGATTTTATTTTGAACATCCCTTTTGAGAAAAAGAAAATAAACATTTTTCATC
The DNA here is from genome assembly GCA_030035585.1 of Dugong dugon. Lineage (NCBI taxonomy): Eukaryota > Metazoa > Chordata > Mammalia > Sirenia > Dugongidae > Dugong > Dugong dugon. The sequence goes on from CM057460.1 coordinate 72,719,647, forward strand.
CAGAGGAATACCTATAATATGATCTAGATACATGCCCTCTACAATTACAATATCATCGAGATGCATGTCCTCTAAATTTTAAATTCCAGTTTTTAGTTCACCATGATTCCAGTTTTCAAAACCTTCTAGTTAGTACTATAGTCACGCACCGCGTAACGTCCATTCAGGCAATGTCCGACCACATGTACATCTGTGGTCCCATAAGGTTATAATAGAGTTCAGAAATCCCAATCAGAGAGTGGGACATAGCAGACATAACCGGACATAATGAATGCATCAGCTTCCTGCATGCAACTCATGTATCTCACGTCTCCTGTATACAAAGGGATTGCACTGCAAGGCATATAATGATGAAGTACATGCATAAGCTATAATACATATGTCTTGATCACTTACGTTACTGGCGTACGTATGTACTGTAGTGTACTTTCTATCATTATCTTAATGTGAACTTTCCCTGCTTACAAATAAAAAGTTTATGTATAACAGTGTATGCTTTGACTTGTAGGCAGCAGCTTCCAGTCTCGTGTATTGCACACCTCTTGAGTGTTGTAGCCTTATCTCTCTGTTTAATTTTCTTTCAAAAATATTACCATGAAGTGCATCATAGCTCCCAAGCACAGCCAAACCAGTGCGAGTGATAGCAGCAGCAAGAAGCAAAGCAGAAGTATCGATTTGGAAGTGAAACAGAAGGATATTAAACAACACGAAGGTGTAAAACCAGTAAATGTTATTGCTTCCTATTTAGGTATGTTTGCACAATGTCCAAATCACATAACATCCTATTTCACAGAAAGTATTGTGGACACTAAGCAACACCTGACTGTATATTTTAAAATAGCCATAACTGTTGACTTCCTTAGTCAATAACTGAATTCCAAAACAAAGGAATTCATTCATTCATTTAACAAATACTGTTGAGCAATTACCATGGACTACCTGTTAGGTATGTTGTTGTGAGGTGCTGTGAAGTCAGTTCTGACTCATAGTGACCCTATGTACAACACAACAACACACTGCTCAGTCCTGTGCCATCCTCACAATCATTGCTATGTTTGAGCCCATTGATGCAGCCATTGTGTCAATCCGTCTCATTGAGGGTCATCCTCTTTTTCTCGGACCCTCTCCTTTACCAGGCATGAAGTCCTTCTCCAGAGACTGGTCCCTCCAGCTAACGTGTCCAAAGTACATGAGAGGAAATCTTGCCACCCTCAGTTCCAAGGAGCACTCTGGTCGTATTTCTTCCAAAACAGACTTGTTCTTTCTTCTGGAAGTCCATGGTGTATTCAATATTCTTCATCAACACCATAATTCAAAGGCATCAATTCTTCTTTGGTCTTTCTTATTCATTGTCCAGCTTTCATGTATGTATGAGGCAATTGAAAATACCATGGTTTGAGTCAGTCGCACCTTATTGTTTAAGGTGATATCTTTGCTATTTAACACTTGAAAGAGGTCTTTTTGCTGCAAGTTTGCCAAATGCAATACATTGTTCGACTTCCTGACTGCTGCTTCCATGGACATTGAATATGTATCCTTATAAAACAAAATCCTTGACAAACACAATATTTTCTCCATTTATCATGATGTTGCTTATGGGTCCAGTTGTGAGGTTGTTTGTTTTCATTATGCTGAGGTGGAATCCATACTGAAGGCTGTAGCCTTTGATCTTCATCAGTAAGTGCTTCAAGTCTTCTTTACTTTCAGCAAGTTAGGTTGTTTCATCTGCATATTGCAGGTGGTTAATGAGTCTTCCATTAATCCTGATGCCTCATTCTTCTTCATATAGTCCAGCGTCTCATATTATTTTCTCAGCATACAGACTGAATGAGTATGGTGAAAGTATGCAACCCTGACACACATCTTTCTTGATTTTAAACCATGCAGTATCCCCTTGCTCTGTTTGAATGACTGCCCCTTGGTCTATGTACAGGTTCCTCATGAGCACAATTAGTGTGTTCTGGAATCTCCATTCTTCACAATGTTATCCAGAATTTGTTATGATCCAGACACTTGAATGCCTTTGCATAGTCAATAAAACACTGTTAAGCAATTTTTTGGTATTCTCTGTTTTCAACCAAGATCCATCTGACATCAGCAATAACATCCCTGGTTCCATGTCCTCTTCTGAATTTGGCTTGAATTTCTGGCAGTTCCCTGTCAATGTACTGCTACAACTGCTTTTGAATGATCTTTAGCAAAATTTTACTTGTGTGTGATATTAATGATATGTTCAATAATTTCCCCATTCTGTTAGATCACCTTTCTTTGGAATGGGCACAAATATGGATTTCTTCCAGTCAGTCAGTCAGGTAGCTGTCTCCCAAATTTCTTGGCATAGATAAGTGAGCACTTCCAGCGCTGCATCCATTTGTCGAAACATCTCAGTTGGTATTCTGTCAATTCCTGAAGCCTTGTTCTTTGCCAATGCCTTCAGTACAGCTTGGACTTCTTCCTTCAGTGCCATCAGTTCCTGGTCATATGCTATCACCTGAAATGGCTGAATGATGACCAATTCTTTTTATTACAGTGACTCTGTGTATTCCTTCCATCTTCTTTTGATGTATACTGTGTCATTTGCTATTTTGCCCATAGAAGTATCCTTCAAAATTACAACTCAAGGCTTGAATTTTTTCTTCAGTTCTTTCAGCTTTGAGAATGACAAGCTTGTTCTTCCCTTTAGGTTTTCTATCTCAAGGTCTTTGCACATTTCATGATAATATTTTACTTTGTCTTCTCAAGCTCCCTTTGAAATCTTCTGTTCAACTCTTTTGCTTCATCATTTCTTCCATTCTCTTTAGCTACTCTATGTTCAAGAGCAACTTTCAGAGTCTCTTCTGACATCCCTTTTGTTTTTTTTTCTTTCCCATCTTTTTAATGACCTTTTGCTTTCTTCATGTGTGTTTTCCTTGATGTCTTCCCACAGTTCTTCTAAGCTTCAATCATTAGTGTTCAATGCATCAAATCTATTCTCGAGAAGGTCTTTAAATTCAGGTGAGAATACTCAAGGTCATGTTTTCCCTCTTGTGGACTTGTTCTAATTTTCTTTGGCTTCAACTTGAACTTGCATATGAGTAAATTGATGGTCTATTCAAGAGTCAGCCCCTGGCTTTGTTCTGATTAATGATATTGAGCTTTTCCTCATCTGTTTCCACATATGTAGTCTATTTCATTCCTGTGTTTTCCATCCGGTGAGGTCCATGTATATAGTCTCCATTTATGTTGTTGAAAAAGGTATTTGCAAGGAATAGGTTGTTGGTCTTGCAAAATTCTACTATGCAATCTCTGACGTCATTTCTAGCACCAACCAAGGCCATATTTTCCAACTACCAATTGTTCTTCTTCTGCTTTCACCTTCTAATCACCAGCAATTATCAATGCATCTTGATTGCATGTTTGATCAATTTCAGACTGCAGAAAGTTAGTAAAAATCTTCACTTTCCTCATCTTTGGCATTAGTGGTTGGTGTATAAATTTGAGTAATAGTCATATTAACTGGCCTTCCTTGTAGGCTTATGGATATCATCCTCTCACTGACAGCTTTGTACTTCAGAATAAATCCTGAAATGTTCTTTTTGACAAAGAATGCAACACCATTCCTCTCGAATTTGTCATTCCCGGCACAGTAGGCCATATCATATGGTGTTAGATATTCAAGAGTGGAAACACCAGACAAGGTCCCTACACTTAGAGAGGTATATTTTGGTTGGGGAGACAGAGAAAAGTAGCTGCACAAATAAACAAACTAATTACAAACTGGGATAGGTGCTATGAAAGAAACTAACAAAGGACTGAGCTGGAGTCTAACATAGCTCTATTATAATTCTTATCCTAATGTACTATAATAATCTGTTCTTACATCTTTTCATTAGACTGCAAGTGCCCTGAGGGTGGCAACTAAGATTTAGGAGAGTGCCTTCCCCATTATAGTACTGAAAAAAAAAGTCTACTGTAAGAATGATTAAAAGTGCTGATCGATGAATTAGTAAAGAATTGGGGCTTCGTTGAAAAACGGTTACACTTTGCACAAAATACAAAAAGTATCAAAATCTACATTTTACATCTTGTTTTCTTAATAACATTTTATATTTAATATTTGAGTTCTATATTCTCACCCAATATTAATTCAACCCATAAGTAAGTGAAGGTTTCATGGGAGAACAAAGAATCCAGTTTTCCTAATTATCTTCTGGTCAGGCACAAGGGAAGCAAATGATACCAGGGCTCAAAGTGTTAAGTTGTGTAATCAATGCTAGAGGAAAACATGAGAAGAGTTGAGGTGTCTTTGGAAGCTTTAGTGATAATTAAGTTCCCTGTTCTCAGGTTTCTTGTCACCTTCCTTTTAGCTGCCAGAACAGCATGTTTGCGTCATGACTGGCTGAAGGACCAAGTGAGCAGCTGTGTTCTGTCCCTGTCCCTTCCCCTGGGCCCCGCACCCCTTTCAGTTGCTTTTTTTAATTTCCTGGCACTCTTGCAATCTCCTTGGGGGCACTGGGTTGAACAGTGCTGGTATCTGTAAGCAAATCCCATGATCTCCACAGGCAACATTTGCTCTTCCTGATTGGGTGGCTGGTGGTTTCTGAAATGTGTATAAGCTGAACGAGATCTAGGGGAAGAAGAGTTGTCAAAGACTAGAAAATTGTGCAGTTTTTGAGAAATTGAAATGAGAGTGATTATCACCTCCAACTCGCTTGCTTTACACATAAAGAGGCTAAGGCCAGAGAGGTGAAGTGAATAAGCTAGAGAGGTGGGAAGTGGCTGGCCATGAATAGAACCCAGGCCACCTGGCTCTGGCCACAAGTTTCCTGCTTCTTGTTAAGTTTACAGCACTTTCTATCCAAACAATCCTGCAGCACTGAGTATACAAAACTTTGAAATCGAGAATTGGAAGTTCATTATTAGTTGGTCACTTAATCAAAATAATACAAATGTTTAAGGAGCACCTATCAAATGTATAGATACTATTATAATAAAAGCAGTAAAACACGTAGCTCCTGCTCTTTCAACCCTCACAATGTAGTTGGGGAAGTAACTGTAGAATTTTAAAGCTAAAATCCTGTTATTCAACAAAGGAGGTAAGAGTTATGTAGAAAGGAAAGTGATTTGCCAGGGTTGGATAGCTAATTGGTAGAAAAGCTGAGACTAAAAGCCAGGTCTCCTGGCTCCCAGGCCAATATGAATTCGACAATATCCCACCAGCTCTATACAGCTGCAATGAGAACAATGAGAGAACAACTACAGGGAAACATGAGGAGGGGTTTTGTGGGGCAGCACATTCACTGTACCTGAAAGAAAAAGCGATACAAATACAGCAAACATCAGGGTGGAACCTGGAAGGAGGTAAGTACTGAGCAAGGTTTTACAGGAAAGTAGCCTTTGGGGAGTTGGGGGGGAGGGGGAGGAGAGAGACAGAGGACATTATTCCAGATTGAAGCAAAAGTATGAAGTAGTAAGACTGAGCCAGGTAGCTTCAGGGCTGCTAAGAAGACCCACTTGTCTGGAGTGGTTAAGTGCATTAGGAGTGCAATGGAGAAGTTTCATAGAACCGGTGGGATCAGCACGAAAGTTCAGCACATACAACCGAACACCCACTGTGTACCAGGCACTGTGCTAGACACTGGGGAGATGCAGATAAAAGAGAAATGATGTCTTACTATAGTGGTTCACCCACTATGGCCATCAGAATTTTGATTTCTAAAAGCCAAGTCTACAGCCCTGGTGGTGCAGTGATTAAGAACTTAGCTGCTAACCAAAACTCGGCAGTTCAAATCCACCAGCTGCTCCTTGGAAACGCTATGAGGCAGTTCTACTCTGCCTATAGGGTTGCTATGAGTCAGAATCGACTCAATGGCAACGGGTTTTACGGGTTTTTATACAGTCAAGAAAACCTTATGGGGCATTCTACTCTGTCACATGGGGTTGCTTTGAGTTGGCACACAACAACAACAACATCTATACATAACAATACCCCACGGAAAATTTAACTTAGAAATTTATGAAGATGACAGGAGATGTGATGAAAATGGTTGAACCCATACTTTGTTAACATAACAGATAGTTCTTGCTCTATACTTGGAGACAATGGCCTCTCAAAGATATACACTGGTGCTGATCTCAGGCATCAGATTCTCCTAACCTAAGAGCAGGTAACCACCCTCAGCCAGGGAGATCTAGGGAACAGTTTCTGAACTGGTCTGGCCATGCCTCTGCTCTGGAACCCTGTGGCTCTGATCAGAGCTGAGTGGAAATGTTTGCTCCTTGCTTCAGGAACTTTATTTCTAAGAGTTATTCTTGCCAATTTTATTTTTTAAGCACACATGCTTGCTCATCAGTTGATTTCCTTTTCTTCAAGATCATCTGCAAACTCTGGTTATGAGTGTGCCATACTGGAGTACAACTGAGGGTCTGTGTTCTCTTTCACAGGCTACATCTTTTGTTCTGGCTGCTGGGTACTTTACAAGGGATTATCATTATCCTGTCTTCTGCTTTGTGGAAGGGTTTTGTTTTTGTTTGTTTTGCAATTTTTCTTGGGGAAAAAAGTCACTTCCTGTGTAGATGATGAGATGAAAATGGACAGCCCTTTGCAATACATTTAACATCCACCCATACCCAATAGGTGGCATAGTGGTTAAGAGCTACAGCTGCTAACCAAAAGGTTGGCAGTTTGAATGCACCGGGTGCTCCTTGGAAACCCTCTGGGGCAGTTCTACTCTGTCCTATAGGGTTGCTATGAGTCAGAATCAACTCGACAGCAACGGGTTTTTTTTTTTTTAATACCCAATAGTATGTTGTATATAGAAAAACCAGTAGAACTTGGCAATTTGTTGGGTATAAGTCAGGAAGGAAAAGGGATTGAACAACAGAAGAGCCCAGAGCATATCTTCTGCTAGGTCCCCATGCCTGGGATACATAAATTAGTGTGACTTTCCTCTCCTCTTGGAAATTCCACTCTCAGAAGCGTTGGACAGGTATGCTAGCCTGGAGCCTGTCTGCTCTACGTCACACTCCCTTTGAAAGTGAAGAACGTAGCTGTCTTTGAGTTATTACAAAAATGCCCTCCTCACGGAGTCAGAGAAGATGTTTTGGGTGATCAATGAAGCTCCGTACTTTCAATTTAGAAAACTAGGAATGCACCACAAAACAATACATTAAAGTAGAAAAACAAAATATTTATTTTTAATATATTTCTACTCATTTCTTTTTTTATTATGGAAAAATTTAAACATACAATGAAGTAATAAACTGGTAAAATGAACCCTATGTGCCCAAATATATTTAATTTTTAGTTTATCCTTTGGATTCTATCTTATGCATTTCTTATAATATAAATAATACATAGAACCGTCCATAATCCAATTTATGAATAAATAAATATACATATATTTTGGAAGCATGCTCAAGTGTTTTACAGAGGGGGATATTACATCAAAAATGTTTGGAGACGCTTTTGTCAACAGCAGTCACAAGCCACTCTTAGGAACAATAATGATCATTAATATTCACGGATGTGTATCTGTGCTAGGCATAGTATTATACACTTTTCCTATAACAACCACGACTGAAGTAGAGAATTTGAACTGAGGGACCACAAATCAGACATTTAATCCTACCACCAAAAAAAATCTTTCTAAAAACACGTATTAACTTTCTCAACATATTTTTTAAACTTATATTCATCTAATGTTCATATTAAATAAATAATATATGACCTTGGGAAGTCATTATATATTTTAGCACCTGTTTGATCATCTGTAAATGAGGGAGTTGGAGTGTCTACGGTCTCTAATATTCCTTCTAGCCCTAACATTTTATGAGTCATTTCTATGAGGTTATAAACTGCCAAAGCCAAGCATCACATCCCATATGCATTATTTATGTTATGTCTGTTTTTACTGCAGTAGCATTACACGTGCAGCATACTGCTACGTAAATCTTTATCACCATCATCAACATTTATGGAAGGCCTCTGCTCCGTGGCAAATGTTACCAAACACTACAAAGAATGAATGTGATGGAGGCCCACATTTTGCAGATTCTGATCATAACTGGCAGTCTCAGATAGCACACAGACTGCCAGTGCCTGGTCACACCAGTTGTCCTTCTGTCACCCTGTCCCCTTGTTAGGAATAGCCTTGGAGTCTAGGGCTGGCACCCAGCTCTACTGGCTGCAGGGAGCCTCGTAGCACTTACTGGGATGGGCATGTGGGATTCCTTTCAGGAAAGTGATAGGCACATGCACATCACACTCTGGTGTTCAGGCTCTGACATGCCACAGATTAGCAGGCATGCCTCTGTTAAAAGGCGTGTGACAGGGCTTTCAGCCCATGCCCTGAAATGTTCAAATCCTCCCTCACATTGGGTACAATACTTTCCCACCCAGTTAGAACCTGTCTTGCTTAAATGAAAATGTGTAGCAGCAACTGTGGCTCACTTAGTGTTGAACACTGTATTTCCATTTTTCTATCAGCCACAGGTTGGAGAAGAGAAGCTGTAGAAACTAAGGACCCTAAACAAAATCAAGGAGTTCAATTAAAGATACTAGAGCCTAGTGGTTTTAGAAAACGGGCTTTGATGTTACATAGACCTGGACTCTATTCTCCTCTCCACACCTTACTAGTCAGGTGACCCAGGGCAAGCATATTCATTATGAAATTAAAATAAATACTAATTTTATAGGGTTGAAGACAGAATTCAATGACTTAACATCTGATAAGCACTAAGGAATTAGAATCAGTTACAATTATCATTGATAATGCCTTTACTGGGCTATAAACCCAAAATTTCCCCAAGTTTTCCAGCAGTGAGTTCATTGTAAAAACTTACTGATATAACCAAGAACAGCTAAGAGAAGAGTTGAGTGCCAATACCTATGGCTTGTCCTGTTCATCTACAAGCATGTCAGCAAACAGAGACCTTATTACCTGCTGCCAATTAAACCACAGAGGTGGTAAATTTGAGACTCGACTGTCACTCAGTTGGCCCAATCAGCTCCAAACATCTTTAGGTGTCCCATCCCTGCTAAAGATGGGATGCTAATTTACAGTGGGATTGTTGCTCTATTGCTTATGCAAAGATCTCCAGACTCTGCCATCCAAATTCATGTCCAGAATCTGAGGAAAGAGGCAGGAAAGACTGCCTTTGCAACATTTGCAGTTTAAGGCTATATTTTTATCTGTGATCTAAATCTTAGTTGACCAAGAACTCATGTCTGTAATCTTTTGCCCTTCTACTCTGTCCTGAACAAAGGAATTTTAATTAATAGTCAAGGAAAACTCCCATATGCCCTAAAGAGATAATCAGTCTGTCAGTCTTTATGAAGAGCAGCTCTACCAAGTTTGTTTTTTGATGAAATGATGCGGTTTCTGCCTTATCAGAGCATTGAAAACATTTTGTGGAAAGGGAAAGAGGAGTCTAATGTGCTCTAATCTGTGTTGACAATAAGTGCATGGGGGAAAATTATAGCCAAACTAGGCAGTCCAATGGTTTCTAACCGGGCTTTTACTTGGGATAGGAGAGACTGAGGCGTACTATGGAAATTAGTCAAGAAGCCACCTCAAAGGTGTAAATCACATCATCTAAATAAATATCTTGTGTAAACACATTGCCTAGGTAATGCTTTCCATCTTTTTTCAGCTTATGGAAAATGCAGAATATTACCAAACTGTGAGACACACAGGCATAGGGATGAGCCAGCTCATGGGTTGTGGATTAAGACTAAATCAATTTACTCTTGATCCATCCATGACCGAAGGAGTGAAAAACTTAGGGGGGAGGGGTGTATGCATATTTAAAAAAATAATAAAAGCAAGCAAACAAAAGTAGGTCCCCCCCCCCCGAAATGTCCAACAGATAGCTGTGAGGGAGTACAGTACAATGGTTAAGAGCTTTGACTTTGCAGTCAGACATAAATTTCCATTCCAATTTTGACACCTACCAGTTTTGAGACTTTGTATAAATTACCTAAACTCACTAAGCCTCAGATTCCTCTTCTCTAAAATAGGTGTATGCACCTCAGAGGATTGTCCACAGAATTAAATAAGAAAATGCATGCTTAGCATACAAAGTCAATAAAGGTTAACTCTCCTTACAGGTTCTGAACATAATGATTATATGGGAGTTTTACTCTACATGAGATAACCCTGAGTCTGTAGCCATGTTTTGCCCATTCAGGTTCCCTCATAGGTGTGACAAAAAGAAATAGAGCAGTCATTGGTTTTGTTCACTTCACCCAAACAAAGAAATGAAAGCACAGTATTAGTTATCCTTCACGTATTTGACTGTTTCCTAATCCGTAGTTTTCAGTTCTAGTCTTGACCACGTGTGATGAGTCTTACTTAGGTCACAAAGGTAAATCAGATTTGGATTCAAACTAACCCCAGAAAGGCTAGTTCCATAACCAGAGCTAAAGAACTTTCTTGTTTGAGGTCTTCAAGCCTTGTATTGACAGGCCGTTAACAGGGCACATTCTCTTTTCCTGATTCTAAATGGATGATGACTCTCCAGTTACTTGAACTGATGTCCTCCTGACTCGCAAGTGACAAACATTTTTCCCCCTCTTGCTTGAAAGAAGTGGAAGCTCATGGCAGTTCTGCAGCTCTGTTGCAACATCCAGGTTCTTACCTCACTAGAGGGTTGGGTTGGAACACATGCTGAGCCAATTTCTGCCTCCTGAATGAAAAGCGGACAGAGAGGTTCCTTGGACCTCCTGTTCCCTCTCTCCATAAGGAGTTGTAGTCTGTACTTGCAGCACTAGACTGAGTTCTTCAGAACTGTGTAGAAGTTTCCCACTCTGATTTCCTTCAGGTTTGGGCATTGTTTCCATAACAGTCACATTAGTACCTTTTCTAACCTCTCTGTGTTTCTAGTTTCTTTGAAGATTGCCCAATTATCTCTCCCAACTGGCATAGAACTTGTGCATCATTGGATGGACAGGAATTCTCACCCTTGTAAGTCCTCTCACCAACAAGTTATCAGGAAGAAGATTTAGTTAATAGGAGATACATTGCAGCAGACGTAACACTGGTTGGAAAATTCGGGAGTGCAAGAAATGCCACATTTGTTGATTTCTTTAAATCAAATGAAATCCTATTCTCCACCTCCATTCAGACTGAGGGGAAATTCAAAGGCAATCACCACTGAGGCTGCCTTCTGTTTCTCACTCCCCCAAACCTAGGGGATCAGAGAAATCCCTCTGGTTTTTAATCCACTCCAAGTATTGCTGAGATGCACATACATTCAGCCTGAATGTTTCTTTGAAGTCTGGTGACATTGGTGCATGCCAGCTACCATCTTTGCCAAGACTGGTGGAATCAGATGTCTCAGACTGAGCCTCCATAGGTGCCTCATTCCCTTTCCACCCCAGGGAAAAACACAGGAGCAGAACACAGTTCCCCACACACACTGGACTCACAGAGCTCTCTCTCCTTTCTAGCCTGAGAACTCCCTCATTCTGCCTCTGATTCTATCCTACTTTTCCTCTCCTTAACTGAACCTCTTCAGTATGAACTCACTTTCCAGAAAACAAAAGCCAAGGAAGAACATTCTCAGGTGGCAATTTCTGCTTCCTGCTATACAACACATACCTCCCCTAAGGCAAGGGAGTTGGCCAATCATCTTGGAATGGGTGGAAACATACAAGGACAGTGTGATGGTTAAGGTTGTGTGTCAACTTGGCTGGGCCACGATTCTCCGTTTTTTAATGTAATTACTCCCATGATTGAATATACTATGAGTAGCCAATCAGATGAAGGGGAGTCTCCTTGGGGGTGTGGCCTGCATCTGTATATAAGCAGACGTTCTGGCTTTTTGCTCTGTCTGGATCCTGCGGCTGCTTCCTGTCGTCTCATCTCCCGTTCTTGGGACTTGAGCTGTCAGCTTATCTGCTGAACCTGGGATTCGTGGATCCGCACAGCCTGTGAGTGGGAGCCCTGCTCTCCAACCTCCCGATCTTGGGCTTGCCAGCTTCTGCAGCTGTGTGACTTGGGAGAGGCCTCTACCTTGATCCACGGACTTGGGACATTCTAGCCTCTACAATTGCGTGAGCTGTTTCCTTTATATAATCTCTCTCTATATATATATATATATTTATACACTTTACTGGTTTTGCTTTTCTACAGAACCCAGCCTAAGACAGACGGCAAAGCAAATACCTCCATGAATTAACCTGCTTCAATATAGAGGAAATTTAGGCACCTTCTAGGTTTTTTTTGGCTACTATAAATAAGTTAGTAATAAACATTCTAGTACATACATTTGCTTACATATTTTCGATTAGGGTAAATTCCTAGAAGTGAGATTGTTGGGTCAAAGGGTATGTAAAAATAACATTTTTAATAAATATTGTTAAACTAAATTTCAAAAGAAAATTATAGTAACTAACATCCCCACTAACAAGGCATGATTATCCATTTCCTCACATCTTTGTCAAACTGAACTTGTTCATTTCTTTTTAACTTTTTAAAAAGTTTTTTCCCATACAAAAATTTATACATACATTGTTATGTGACTCTAATTTCTCTCCCCATACTATGACAGCACACTCCTCCTTTCCACCCCTGATTCTGCATGTCCATTCAACCAGCTCCTAACCTTCTCTGCCTTCCCATCTCACCTCTGGACAGAAGCTGCCCATTTAGTTTTCTGTATCTACTTGAGCTAACAGGCACACTCCTCAGAAGTATCACTTTATGTCCCACAGTCCAGTCCAATCCCTGTCTGAAGAGTTGGCCTCAGTTCTAGCCTGATAGAGAAGCCAGGAGCCATGCTTTCTGGGGTTCCTCCAGTCTCATTCAGACCATTAAGTCTGGTCTTCTTACTAGAATTTGAGTTCTGCGCCCCATCCTTCTAGTGCTCCATCAGGGACTCTCTGTTGTGTTCCCTGTCGGGGCGGTCACTGATGGTAGCTGGGCACCATCTAGTTCCTCTGGTCTCGGGCTGATAAAGTCTCTGTTTTATGTGGCCTTTTCTATCTCTTTGGCTACAACTTTCCTTTTGTCTTTGGTATTCTTCATTCTTCTTTGCTGCAGGTGGTTGGGAACAGTTGATGCATCTTAGATAGCCACTTGCAAGCTTTTAAGACCCCAGACACCACTCACCAAAGTAGGATGCAGAACATTTTCTTAGTAAGCTTTGTTATGCCAATTGACCTAGATGTCCCTTGAAAGCATAGTCCCCAGACCACTACCCCTGCTACTCTGTCCCTCAAAGCGTTTGATGGTATTCAGGAAACTTCTTAGCTTTGGTTTAGTCCAGTTATGCTGACTTTCCCTGTAGTGTGTGCTGTCTTCCCTTCACCTAAGATAATTCTTATCTACTATCTAGTTATTAAATAACCATCCCCCTCCCTCCCCACTCTTGTAACCATCAAAGAATGTTTTCTTCAGTGTTTAAACCTTTTCTTGAGTTCTTATAACAGCGGTCTTATACAATATTTGTCCTTCTGTGACTGACTAAATTCACTCAGTATAATGACCTCCAGACTCCTCCATGTTATGTTTCACGTCTTCATTGTTGTTCTTTATTGTTGGGGAGTATTCCATTGTATGGATATACCATAATTTGTTTATCCATTCGTCCGTTGATGGGCACCTAGCTTGCTTCCATCTTTCTGCTATTGTGAACAGTACTGCAATGAACATGGGTGTGCATATATCTATTCATGTGATGGCTCTTATTTCTCTAGGATATATTTCAAGGAGCGGGATGGCTGGATTGTATGGTACTTCTATTTCTAGCTTTTCAAGAAGCGCCAAATTGATTTCCAAAGTGGTTGTACCATTTTACATACCCACCAACTGTGTATAAGTGTTCCAGTCTCTCCACAACCTCTCTAGCGTTTATTATTTTGTGTTTTTTGGATGCTAGCCTTGTTGGAGGGAGATGATATCTCATTGTAGTTTTGATCTGCATTTCTCTAATGGCTAATGATCGTGAGCATTTCTTCATGTGCCTGTTACCTGCCTGAATAGGTGAAGTGCCTGTTCATATCCTTTGCCCATTTTTTTAATTGATTTATATGTCTTTTTGTTGTTGAGGTTTTGCAGTATCTTGTAGATTTTAGAGATTAGATGCTGATCAGATTTGTCATAGCCAAAATTTTTTTCCTAGTCTGTAGGTTGTCTTTTGACTCTTTTGGTGAAGTCTTTTGATGAGCATAAGTGTTTGATTTTTAGGAGCTCCCAGTTATCTAGCCTCTTCTGGTGGTTGTGCGTTGTTACTTACAGTTTCTATTGTGTTTATGCCATGTATTGTTGTCCCTGTTTTTTCTTCCATGATCTTTATTGTTTTTGATTTTATATTTAATTCTTGATCCATTTTGAGTTAGTTTTTGTGCATGGTGTGAGGTATGGGCCTTGTTTCAGTTTTTTGCAGATGGATATCCAGTTATGCCATCACCATTTGTTAAACAGACTGTCTTTTCCCCAGTTAATGGACTTTGGGCCTTTGTCAAATATCAGTTGCTCATAGGTGGATGAATTTATGTCTGGATTCTCAATTCTGTTCCATGAATCTGTTGTTGTACCAGTACCAGGCTGTTTTGACTATGTGGCGGTATAATAGGTTCTAAAATCAGGTAGTGTGAGGCCTCCCACTTTATTCTTCTTCTTGAGTAATGCTTTACTTATTCGGGGCCTTTTCCCTTTCCATAAGTAGTTGGTAATTTGTTTCTCTGTCTCATTAAAAAATGCCAGTGGAATCTGGATTGGGATTGCATTGTATTTGTAGATTGCTTTGGGTAGAATTGACATTTTCACAATGTTGAGTCTACCTATCCATGAGCAGGGTATGTTTTTCCACTTATGCAGGTCTCATTTGGTTTCTTGCAGTAGTGCCTTGTAGTTTTCATTGCATAGATCTTTTACGTCTCTGGTTAGATTTATTCCTAAGTATTTTATCTCCTTGGGGGCTACTGTAAATGGTATTGATTTGGTGATTTCCTCTTCGAGGTTCTCTTTGTTGGTGTAAAGTAATCCAACTGATTTTTGTATGTGTAGCTTGTATCTTAAAACTTTGCTGAAATCTTCTATTAGTTCCAGTAGTTTTCTTGTGGATTCTTTGGAGTTATTTGTGTATAAGTTCATATCATCTGCAAATAGAGATCCTTTGACTTCTTCCCTACCAATTTGGATGCCCTTTATTTCTTTTTCTAGAATAATTACGCTGGCTAGGATCTCCAGCACAATGTTGAATAAGAGTGGTGATAAAGGGCATCCTTGTCTGGTTCCCATTCTCACGGGGAAGGCTTTCAAAGTCTCTCCATTTAGGATGATGTTGGCTGTTGGCTTTGCATAAATACTCTCACTTATATTGAGGAATATCCCTTCTATTCCTGTTTTGCTGAGAGTGTTTATCATGAATGAGTGTTGGACTTTGTCAAATGCCTTTTCTGCATTGATTGATAAGATCATGTGGTTCTTGTCTTTTGTTTTATTTATGTGATGGATTACATTGATTGTTTTTCTAATGTTGAACCATCCCTGCATACGTGGTATAAATCCCACTTGATTTTGGTGAATTATGTTTTTGATATGTTGCTGAATTCTATCGGCTAGAATTTTGTTGAGGACTTTTGCGTCAATGTCCATGAGGGATATTGGTCTGAAATTTTCTTTTTTTCTGGTGTCTTTACTTGCTTTTGGTCTCAGGGTTATGCTGGCTTCCTAGAAAGAGTTTGGGAGTATTCCATCCTTTTCTATGCTCTAAAATACCTTTAGTAGTAGTGGTGTTAACTCTTCTCTGAAAGTTTGGTAGAATTCTCCAGTGAAGCCATCAGGGCCAGGGCTTTTTTTAAGGGGAGATTTTAATTACCTTTTCAATCTCTTCTTTAGTTATAGGTTTATTTAGTTGTTTTACCTCTGTTTCTGTTAGTTTAGGTAGGTAGTGAGTTTTTAGAAATTTGTCCATTTCCTCTAGGTTTTCAAATTTGTTAGAGTACAATTTTTCATAGTATTCTGTTATGATTCTTTTCATTTCAGTTGGGTCTGTTATGATATCACCTACCTCATTTCTCATACAGATTGCTTCCTCTCCTATTTTTCTTTTGTCATTTTGGCCAATGGTTTATCAATTTTGTTGATTTTTTCAAAGAACCAGTTTTGATCTTGTTAATTCTGTTCTAATTCTTATTATTTCTTTTCTTCTGGCGCCTGAGGGCTTCCTTTGCTGCTTTCTTTCTACTTGTTCCAGTTGTAGGGTTAATGTTTTGATTATGGCCCTTTCTTCTTTTTGGATGTGTGCGTTTATTGCTATAAACTGACCTCTGAGCACTGCTTTTGCTCTGTCCCAAAGGTTCTGGTAGGGTGTGTTTTCATGCTTGTTTGAGTCTATGAATTTCTTGATTCCATCCTTAATTTCTTCTATAACCCAGTAGTTTTTCAGCAAGGCGTTGTTCAGTTTCTATGTGTTTGATTTTTTTTCCTTGCTTTTTGTGTTGTTGATTTCCACTTTCATGGCTTTATGGTCAGAAAATATGCTTTGTAATATTTCGATGCTTTGGATTTTGTTAAGGCTTGCTTTATGGCCTAATATATGTCTATTCTGGAGAATGTTCCATGTGCGTTGGAAAAGAAAGTATACTTGTCTGCTATTGGGTGGAGTGTTCAGTATATGTCTATGAGATCAAGTTGGTTGATTGTAGCGTTTAGATCTTCCCTGTTTTTGTTGAGCTTCTTTCTGGATGTTCTGTCCTTCATTGAAAACGGTGTGTTGAAGTCTCCTACTACTGTTCTGGAGCCGTCTCTCTCTCTTTTCAGTGCTGTTAGAGTTTGTTTTATGTATTTTGGAGACTTGTCATTGGGTGTGTAAATATTTATTATAGTTATATCCTCCTGGTGTATTGACCCTTTAATCATTAGATAGTGTCCTTCCTTATCCTTTGCGGTGGATTTTACTTTAAAGTCTATTTTGTCAATGATTAATATTGCCACTCCTGCTCTTTTTTGAGTGTTGTTTGCTTGATATGTTTTTTTTCCATCCTATGAGTTTTAGTTTGTTTGTGTCTTTAAGTCTAAGGTGTGTCTCTTGTAGGCAGCATATAGACGGATCATGTTTTTTTATCCATTCTGCCACTCTGTCTCTTTATTGGTGCATTTAGTCCATTTACATTCAGTGTAATTATTGATAGGTATGAGTTTTATTCTGTCATTTTGATGTCTTTTTTTGTGAGTTGTTCACACAGTTTCTTTGTTCCACTTAATTTTCTGTTCTGAGCCATTTTTCTTTATGTGTTTTCATCTTTTTCATTGTTGTTGATTTCGTGTTTGCTGAGTCTTTATATTTTTCTAGTTTTTTATTTTGACTTGTAGGATTGTTAGTTTTCTTTGTGTTTACCTTAATATTTACCCTTAGTTTTCTAAGTTTGTACCATTCTTTTATTTCTTTATACGGCTCGACTTCCTCTCCATGTGAAAAATCTATGTCTACACTTTTTAAGTCCCTCTTCTTTGTTTTAACATTGTCATCTTTTACATAATTAATCTGTTTCCCTATTTTCAGTGTTTTAGCTTTGATTTACTTTTGTGACTTCCCTATCTGGGTTGATACCTGGTTGCTCTGTCCTGTGTTCTAGTCTTGGGTTGTTATCTGATGTTAACTGATTTTCTAACCCAAGGACTCCTTTTAGTATTTCTTGTAATTTTGGTTTGTTTTTTGCAAATTCCCTAAACTTCTGTTTATCTGGAAATGCCCTAATTTTGCCATCATATTTGAGAGACAGTTTTGCTGGATATATAATTCTTGGCTGGCAGTTTTTTTCCTTCAAGGCTTTATATATGTCATCCCATTGCCTTCTTGCCTGCATGGTTTCTGCTGAGTAGCACAAGCTTATTCTTATTGACTCTCCTTTGTAGATGACTTTTTGTTTATCCCTAGCTGCTCTTAAAATTTTCTCTTTATCTTTGGTTTTGGCAAGTTTGATTATAATATGTCTTGGTGACTTTCTTTTGGGATATACCTTATGTGGGTTTTGATGAGCATCTTGGATAGATATCTTGTCATCTTTCACGATATCAGGGAAGTTTTCTGCCAACACATCTTTAACAATTCTCTCTGTATTTTCTGTTATCCCCCCACCCCCCCACCCCGTTCTGGTACTCCAATCACTCATAGGTTATTCTTGATAGAGTCCCACATAATTCTTAGGGTTTCTTCATTTTTTTAAATCTTTTTATCTGATTTTTCCTCAATCTCACTAATTCTGACTTCCATTGCTTCAATTCTGCTCCTATGACTTTCCATTGAGTTGTCTAATTCTGAAATTTTATTGTTAATCTTCCAGATTTCTGATTGCTGTGTCTCAATGGATTTTTGCAGCCTATTAAATTTGTCATTGTGCTCTTCTCTAATCTTTTTAATTTCCTCTATTGCATGTTCTGCATTTTGCTCAATTTCCTTCCTAATTTCTTGAAGTGTTCTGTATATTAAGCTTTTGTATTCTGCCTCCAGTAATTCCAAGAAGTTTTCCTCCTCTGGAAAATTTCTAGATTCTTTATTTTGGGAGCTTGTCGAAGCCATCATGGATTATCTTTTTATGTGATTTGATATTGACTGTTGTCTCCAAGCCATCAATAAGTTATCATATTCATTTATTTTATGTTTGTTTACTGTGTCCTAGCTTCTTGTTTATTTTGATATGCCCAAGTAGGCTGCTTGTAGGAGCTAGTTT
Organism: Dugong dugon; assembly: GCA_030035585.1. Classification (NCBI taxonomy): domain Eukaryota; kingdom Metazoa; phylum Chordata; class Mammalia; order Sirenia; family Dugongidae; genus Dugong; species Dugong dugon. The sequence goes on from CM057460.1 coordinate 72,738,308, forward strand.
GATTATTGGCACCTTTGAAGCTCTAATGTCCTGTCACCAGGTGGTTAGATCTGTTGCTATATATGTGAGCTCAGGAGACCGCCCACTCCTCCTGTATTGATTCAGCTCACGTGCCCAGGTAGATAGCCACCAAGTGTGTGATGTAGGCTCTCACTTACAGTCCTAGACAGGCATGGGTGATTTGTGTAGGCACAGGCATCTGGCTGCAGCAGGGGGACACACTCTGAGCAAGGCAGAGGGCTGATGGCTGCCCCTGAGTGTCCAGGAGGAAGGCATGTCCCTGTTCCCTAGAGCACGTAAGTGGGTGGGTTTTGCAGCTGGGCTATGAGCACCTAATTCTGTTGGTTATAAGGACTGGTGGGCACCTTTTATTCATGAGCCCCTCTCACAGGTGGCTAGGTGTTGTGGGTGGAGTCAGCAGTCCTCAGGTCCCTGATATGGGTAGGTGAAGACCCTGCTTAATGGGCAGAGCAGTGTCAAATGCAAAGAAACTGCCAGTTCACAGCTGAAACAGTTCAAGTTAGAGTTCTGGTATATACCCTCTTGTACTGTGGTAATGAGGGCCTATGCTGTTGACGTAGGCCCACACTAGTCTAGGCAGAGGGAAAGGCACTCAAATTCCGTGGATCCCTTATGCCTGTGCCTAGACAAAGGAGCTGTGCCTGCCCTGGGTTCCTGGCTTAGGGGAGCTGGCAGTTTATTTTTTCACGTTTGTTAATTTGTTCATTCTCCAAGGCAGGGAGAACGGCTCAGGGTGTGTGACAGATCCTACTTCCGGCCCAGGGGACTCAGCAATTGCTGAAGCTGGTCTGGGACCCAGTGCAGAGCAGAGAGCAGGAAGGTAAATGGGAGAAAGATTTTTCCCTAAGGGGAGTGTTTTTGATCCTCGCTGTAAGTCATTTGCAAGTACTTATCTTTCATGGAGGGCTGCTTCTCACTGGTTCTGGATGGCCGTGCAGACTTTCTGGCGCTGGGTCTCTCCCAGTGCAGAAAACATGCCTCCTGAGAACTCCTGCTTGCCTGCGTCACCACTTACCCTGAGCTGACTTGACCTGAAGGGCTCAGGCTCTCACAAGGTCAGGTCAGGCAACTCCTCGCTGCTTCCGAACCGTCTCTCCTGCCCCTGCCACTCAGTCCGGTTCCTCAACTCTGCCTTTGATGTTCAGGTTTGCCAGATTACCATATATAATCGAATCACTTGTTTTTTCAGGTCTTTGTTGTAAGAGGGTCCACTGGAAGCATCTGAGTACTCCAACATCTTGGCCCCGCCTCCTCTCTATTTGTTTTTAATTTGCCATATTGATAGGCATTTTTAAAAAACTCCTGTTTTTGTTCACATTTCTTTGATTGTTCGTGAGGCCAGTTTTTTTTCCATATGTTATTTAGCTGCTAGAAAAAAATAAAGATAAGGCATGGGAAATGTTAAAAAATCTCCCTTGACATCAAGTTATTCCTTGGATTCTTTCAAATGAGCACCAAAAAAAAAAACTGAAATAAAAAGAACTTTTCAAGGAAGTCATGTTTGGCAAAGATTCCTGTAAGCATCAACTCTGTAGTAGGTGAGAAGTAGACACACATCCCTTCATTTTAAACACATGAACTCTTTATTCCTTTAGCCAAAATGCTTCCTTTGAGAATAAGCTACATGGTCACAAATGACAATCCTAAGAATGCCAACAAACTTTCTATGTTGAAGCTCATTTCTGGCAGAGTCACAGCTTGACTGAGTAGGGGAATTCTGGGGACAATGGAAGATGCCTTGCATTTGCATGGAAACTGCTGGCCTGCGATGTCAGTCATCAGCTCCCAAATCTACGCCAAATGCCACAATGAGATAAGTGACATCATCCTTGTGGCCATCATCCTTACTACTCATATTAAATGGTCATTGAGCACTTACCAGTGTAAACCTCAAGAAGAGTTTATTGTTTATAGATAGTGGTGATGGTTGCACAACATGGTTAATGTAATTAATGTCGCTGAATTGCACACTTAAAAATGTTTAAAATGGCAAATTCTGTTAAAAATACTTTACCACAATAAAATTCAGAAAAAAAAGAGGATAATGTTAAAACTTAGCTGTACCTTTTATTAAGCAGAAAAACTGTCCCTTTTTATTAAAAATCAAGGAATACTGTGAAAAACAGAAAGAAGAAAAAATTGTTTATTCCTTGATCTATAAGCTGTTTATCTACCCTCAAAGAATGCCTGATTAATATACCTGTATTTGGCACCACAACATTTATTTAGGAAAGAAAAAATAGTCAAAAATCCCATTTGTTCTTCAATTATTGAAGTAATGAGCAATTCATGACCACTAGAATAAGCAACATCTACTTATATATCAGTTAGATGAAAAACCGTCTCTTATTCCACTTATCCTTCCATTACATCAAAATTGTTCAAAAGAAAATAAAAAGCCTGTGTGAGAAAGTATACATCTTCCTTCCTGAAAATCCTCTCAAGATGCTTCCAGAAGCCTGACCTGATCTTGGAAGGATACCAGAGTGACTCAACACAGTACTCAGAAGACTCCAGCACTGCCCTGATGGCCTGGCAGTGCCTAAGGCATTTCTTGTAATAAACAGCTTCCACATTCTAAAGCAGATGGGGACCAGGCCTGTAAGTACCATTCTACAATCACAATGTGGTTACAACAGCATAGATACAAATTCAAGACCACAAAAGGAAGAAAAAGACAGGCAGGCTTGGAAAGAACCACTAAACAAAACTGAAAGCTTCTTCAGAATAACAACTCTGTGCTTAAAAACCGAGAGAGGGGAGACAGTTTAAATCATGATGCAGTAAAGGAATAAGAGGCAGTACCTCACTGCTATTTAATTAACCCTTTCTCTTTTGTGTTTGTACTTCCACAAAATTCAAAATGGCAGGTAGTCAGGCTGAGAAGGCTTCCAGAAAGATCAAGACAAAGGTGGCTTCCTGCTGCAGAGTCATGTTCCGCCCCCCAGGTGAAGTATTCCTTTACCCCTTAAAGCCATAGACATGCGGGTATAACTGCCACTCTACAGAGCAGCCATCTTAGAGAACTCCTGAGCAAAGGCTCTTGAATTAGCAGCAACCACATCTAAGTATATCAAGGTGAAGAGTGTCACCTCTCCTCTCAGCCCTTCCTGGAGATAAAGAATTGGAGTTTCTCTTAATGCATCAGTTGCTGCTGGTGGTGTAATTCCACACATCTGCAGTTGTCTAATGGGGAAGAAAGGATAACAGAAAGGACTTAGATGCCTGGATTTCTTGTTACTTAGAATACTCAATATTTGAATGACTATCCAGTGTTGATGATTCCAGTGCGTTGCATCACTATGAGGAACACAATTTTGACCTTCTTAATTTTATTTGAGCAAGCTAGAAGTTTAATAACCTTCTTAGGAACAGATTTCTGCATTCAGATGTTAACTATATTAAGGTGTTAATGCAGTTTTGAAGAAGCTATTGAGTTGACTATTTTTCATTGTGATGCAGAAGTTGCAGCGACAAACACATGGTTTGTACAGATTTATTTTCACTCTAGGGGATAAGCAGCTCATATACAAAACTTAAAAAAGAAAAAAAGAAGAAGAGGAACTAGAGGAGGAGGAAGAAGAGATACATTAAGAGACCAGGAAGGGAAGGGAGTATATTTGAGAATAAGTAGTGTGGGATACCATTTGGAAGATCAATGAAGGAAATGATATTGTTGAGAAGCACAGACACGTTTTCCAAGCAAGCCAACAAGAACCATGAGGCTGCCGCAAGGGGAGTGTGCATGTTGACATAAACGTACTCCTCGCAGTCCCAAACTTTAGAACAAGCACTCCTTTGCTAGTCTGTGGGCAGAGCAGCTGAGGCAGGCTGGAGCTTGGTCTTCACGCAAGGAATGATAAGAAAGTACCCCATTCTCCTGAGTCCAGCAGATAAGCAATCCCAGTAAAGATGGCGACCCCTCTGGGCAGGGTTTTGCCTAATGCCTCTGAACAGCAACGGCACTCACTAAATGTTAACGAACACAAATACTGGAATCACTTTTAAACTATCTAGCTGTTTCTCTTCAAATTTGGGTTGAATTGCCTTTCGCAATATGAGCTACGTTCCTGCCAATTTTAAAGTTTACAACTCCAGCTGTTAGGGAGTTATGTAAGAGAAAAAGTGATCAAAGGGCCTCAAGAGTGGAAAGTGCATTTTTCCCCTTGGTTGCATAACTCCCTAATGGAATGGCAATGCGATTGAAACTTTGTCTGCCCGTTCCTCCTGCCTGGACACTGCCACCTCACCGTGGAGGAAAAAAGTAAAGAACATGAGAAACGCTGGGCTCAAATTTAGTATGCCCAAGCATTTTTTTAAAAAGAAAGTTGCATGTAACTAAAATAGGTTAAAGTAGAACTCAAATTCCCCTTAACTCTAGGGTGCTTTCCCTAAAAAATTAACTTAATAGTCACAGACTTACGATATATTCAAGGCACAAGGAACTGCATTTACGACCTTTTTTTTTTGTACATCTTATTGTCAGTAATATGTACTACATACAATGTTGCGGTGCCTAATTTGCTGGTGTTATTCTCCGATGGTCATTCTCAGATTTCGATGTTATGATTTACTGTTCAAAACACTGCCATATAGCAGGCTATGCAAACGAAAAAAAGAGGTATTCAACTTACATCAGAATTGATCTACAACAGAATCATCGGAAAGGAACCCCGTTATAAGTCCGGGACAACCCGTACAGTAAAAACTACAGTTCATTATATCTAGCACCATACTCTAACATCATTTTCTTAATGTTTCACCGCCTACTTTTCTTTTAATTTTTCAGGGCACGTAACTTATCGTTTTGTCTTTGCCTCCCAGTTCCTAGTATACAGTAAGAACCAAAACCAAACCTGTTGCCAGTTGAATCAATTCCAACTCATGGCGACCCCATGTGTTACAAAATAGAACTGAGCTCCATAGAGTTTTCTTGGCTGTATTCTTTATGGAAGAAGATCTCCAGGCTTTTCTTCTGTGGTGCTGCTGAATGGGTTTGAATCGCCAACTTTCGGTTGGTAGCTGAGTGCAAATTGTTTGCTCCACCCAGGCACCTGGCATATTATAAGATCCAATAAATATCAAATGTGTGAATAACGATTATAGAAAACATATATATATATATATATATATAACTGTATATATATATATATATATACATAGAGAGAGAGAGAGAGAGAAAGAGACTAAATATCCAGGAAAACCAAGACAATATAATGATGACATTTGGAAGTTAAGAATCAGAGGCCTTAAGAAGGTTGAGATGTTATCTGGCCAATTCTCCTTTTTTCTCATGGCTCCAGTTTTCAAAATAATAATAATAACAGCTGTCCAAAGTCAGGCAATGGAAGAAGGCAAAGTAGCAGTCGCTGTAAGCTGTTAAGAACAACTGCAGAATATCTTTGAGGTTTCAGACACCAGTGACCTGCCCTGTCCATTTCTGACTATATGAGCTATCAGACTGTATCAACCCTTCCTAGGACCCCTGGTGGCACAATGGTTAAGTGTTTGACTGCTAACCAAAAGACTGGCAGTTAGAATCCACCAGCTTCTCCTTGGAAACCCTATGGGGCAGTTCTACTCTGTCCTATAGGGTTGGTATGAATCAGAACTGACTCAACAGCAATGGATTATTGGGCAGTGATTACGATAAGCCCATTCCCCTAAGAATGTCCCAATTATCAGTTGGCAAATTATGTTACCAGACACCGGATATACTCAGTGATTGCACAGTATGATGCAGACTTATAACACCTGACACAAGAAACTAGGGAGATTCATCCTCCATGGATAGATTCCATTTCAGTGGGAGCAAGGAGGAGCTAGAGAGAAATTCCAAAGAGCTGGCAAAGGGTGCTGGGAAGGCAGCAAGTCTTGAGGACAGGAGAGCGTTTGCTATCTTCTCTCTTCCTTGTGAAACTTATAATCACTGCACTGTTGGTGTTTTTGCTCCTCCCCTCCAGTTTGGGCCTTCCATTTTTCTAGACTTTATCATCTATCAATGAGAGTAAAGGAGGATTCGTGCACTGGACGGAATGTTGAATTAGATGACCACTAAAACTCTTCTAGTCCTCAGACTCTATAGTCTTTATCTCTTTTATTACAATCTTATTAATTGATTTCTTTCTCTTAGGACCCTTCCCCACTGTATGGAAACACCAGACTGCTTTTTTGTTTCACCCTTTTATTTGAAAGCTGAAAATTCCTCTGCACCTTCCTCTAGCCTACTGAAAGTCTACACCTCTAGTCTGACTTTCATCACCCTTCACAACGTAGCCTATGCCTTCCTCTTTTGTTATCTGCTCTCTTGCCTGAGAGCCCTGCCCCCATTTGAGTCATGCTCATATTTCACATCCAGATCACATATCTCTTTATCTAATTTCTCCAGCCCATAGTAATATCTCAGTCATCTGAAGTCCCACAGCGTATATGGTTTGTAAGGAGGCTCATGGAACTCTCAGCTTTCCATGTCTGCTGGATCATGATTGCCCCTGAATGTCACGGAACTCGAAGGGGGCTCCTGTAGTGAGATGAGCACTGATATAGAGTCAGAGGACTAACTATTCAATGGCACAGTGATTTACAGCCAGGTGTGAGAAGAGGTGTGTACACTACACAGTGAGAGATGCCAGAAATCTGGGATGGGAGATTGTTTTAACTATATTTTCAGGATTATAACTTTATCATAATACAAATAATTTTATTAAATACAAATTATTTTTATAACAAAATTATAGAAAGTAAAGTTTAACCAAATCTTGGCTGGTGACTACCCACAGAAACGGACTCTTTCTTAGGTATTAATGATTAATTGGAGGTGAGAAGCTTTCCTCCCTTAGGGGATGGGGGTAGATCAAAATTTCTGGGGGATGTGAGATTTTTATGATTATTGAAAGTGTTTTAAAAGGTTAAAAAAACTGGCAACTTCCTGAATCCCAAGTATCATATTGTGTAACATGAAGAAAATAATAAATTAACCATGGGGTTCTTATAAAAATTAAATGAGACTATGTAAGACTGTTTGGTAACAGTAAAGTGTTCTTTAAATACAGCATGAGTTATGTAAAAGAAGTTCTTCTTATCTGAGGTTAATTAGTAGCGGAAAAAGACAGCTTAAACTGAATCCACTTAAATAGGGACCAAAGTGGACATAGTACATGGGGGGTGGGAAAATAAGTTTGATTTGACCTTGGCTTTTAAAATTAAAATTTATAAAGATAATTTATCATATATTTAATGAAACTTAGGTTAACATTGCAGCTCTCTGTTAAATCTTAAGACAAAAAATTAACAAAACAGTGGGCATTTTTGGCATAATTTATTTAATAAAATTGTATACTAGCACAATACAATGTACTTTACTTCATGCTTGAGTTTCTCAACATGCTTATAAAGAGGGTTTTTCGCAAAAGCATTCAGAGATTTATCAGTTTTCCCCAGGGCTTCTTATCCTTTTGAATTCCCAACATGTCATCATCTTTATCAATTTTCTTTTGTTTAATAATTGACTGATAAAACCTTGCCAGATTTTCATTTGTCAAGAGCTTTATGTCTGATCGAATATATCTCCAGCATCACTTTCATCAACTTTATGAAATCCTATTTTCTAAATTTTTAATTTTACTTTTTTTCTACATTGTTTTTCCATTATATTCAGTCGTGTACAACAGCAGCCAGTCATTACAAAACTATTAGACACAGACATCAATGTTATGAGTGTAGGTAGATGTTAGAGTTAAGCAAGGAAGAATGTCAATTCATTTGATAAATCGTCAACTTATTACTGTTTTTGTGTTATGACTTCCTTCCCTCTGCAACCTTGTGCCTACAAATCCTTGGATGATGAATTCTTAGGTAATGAGGACCCCATACCATTCATATTTTGTATTTCTAATAAAGCCCACCACAATGGTTTACTGAAATAGGTATTTGGCTATTTTGGACTGAATAAATCATTAATTCATTGGATGAGCAAATGAAGAAAGAGATGCACAGCCAATAGCTCTAGGTTCCTATTGTAGAATTTACATTTTAGTAAGAAAGTCTCATGCAAAAACAGCTAATCTCAATGAAATAGGATAAACACACCACCAGACCAATTGTTGGTGCCCTTCCACTTCAAATAATACTGAATAATAGTGACTGAACAATTTCAGGTATCTCAGACATTCCTTTTCTTTGGATGGCCAACAAGGACATCCATGAAGTATTGCCATCTTCCCAACTTCCCAGGAGTTGGGGGGTGGGGTGGGAGGCGGTATCAGGTAGGGGAGCTACTATCAGTAGAGTGTGGAAGTTTGCCAACTGCCTCATTCAGTCAACAAATCTTTAGGCTCGTCTGACAATGGACACTCTTCTAACCACTGGGGGGTGGGGTGGGGGGGACGTGAATACTCAAATAAGTGAGGATGAATGATATCCTTAAATAGCTAGCCCTGAAGGGGAACTGAGATCCATTTCAGGAACTTCAGGCAATCTGTTGTCACATCCTACAAAACTGAAAAGGAGTGCAGTTTCGACATCTCTACTGCATAGAAAGTAGACCCATTAACTAAGGAAGTTGGTCTGTCATTTGGCTCTTCTAAAATGCAGGAATTTATGGGTTGAAAATGGCCTTAGAATCTCCAGGACTAGCCTAGCTCTCCAACTTGTGGATAACTCACAACAGGACATAATATTCTTTCCTGCTGAACTCCTGTATAATTCTGGTTTGAATACGTCCATACTTGTGGTTTCTATTTCTACCCTAGGTTTGCTTCCCAAACTTCAGAAAGTCTGGTGCTCTCTCTCTTTTTCTCTCACTCTCTCTCTGTCTGTCTCTCTTTCTCTCTCTCTCTCACACACACACACACACAGATGTATGCATTTTATTTCTTTGACTGCAAATTCTTTTTACATGATAATTAGAGGCTTACAGAAATTAGAGGTTAGAGGCGTTATCTGACCACTTAACCAGGGACTTTTGAGAAAAATACGATAAAATTTTTGTTATCTGGATGTTTTTCCTTAATGTAATCGAACATGCAGGAGCCCGACTAAGGCTATGAGATAGAATAAATTATCATTTGTAACAGGAATTTTGAGGAGACAGCAAATTGAATTGATAAATAGCAATCATTCATGTGGTTCTAACCATATGCCAAGTACCCTCCTTTATGTTTTAAATAATCCTCCCAAAAAACTCATTATAACCTAGGAGTTATTATCATCCCCATTTTCCAGATGAAAACATTGAGACACAGAGATAATTTGCTTAAGGCTATTGTTGTTAAATGCCATCAAGTCAGTTCCAACTCAGGGATACAACATGCACAGCAGTGTCCGGACTTGCTCCAATCATTGCTATGTTTCAGCCTATTGTTGCAGCAACTTTGTCAATCCATCTAGTTGAGGATCTGTCTTCTCATTTGCTGATCCTCTACTTTACCAAGCATAATGTTCTTACCTTCTCTATAACATGTCCAAAGTCAACGAAATGAAGTCTCATTATCATTGCTTCTAAGGAGCATTCTGTGTTTGCTTCTTCCAAGACAGATTCGTTCATTCTTCTGGCAGTCCATGGTATATTCATTATGCTTTGCCAACACTGTAATTCAAAGGCATCAATTCTTATTCAGTCTTCCTTATTCATTGTCCAGCTTTCCCATGCATACAAGGTGATCGAAAATATCATGTCTTGGGTCAGGCTCACCTTACTCTTCAAGGTGACATCTTTACTTTCGAACATTTTAAAGAGGTTTTTTACAGCAGATTTGCTCAATGGAATATGTCATTTGATTTCTTGACTGCTGCTTCCATGAGCATTGATTGTGGACCCAAGTAAAATGAAATCCTTGACACTTTAAATCTTCTCTATCATGATGTTGCTTATTGGTCCAGTTGTGAGAATTTTTGTTTTCTTTATGTTAAGGTATAATCTATACTGAAGGTTGTAGTCTTTGATCTTCATCAGTAAGTGCTTCAAGTCTTCTTCACTTTCAGCAAGCAAGGATGTGATATCTGCATATTACAGACTGTTAATGAGTCTTCCTCTGATCCTGATACCAGGTTCTTCTTCATATAGTCCAGCTTCTCAATTTATTTGCTCAGCATATAGATTGAATAAGAATGGTGAAGGGATACAACCCTGCCGCACACCTTTCCTGATTTTAAGCCATGCAGAATTCCTTTGTTCTGTTCGAACGACTGCCTCTTGGTCTATATACAGGTTCCTCATGAGCACAATTAAGTGTTCTAGAATCCCCATTCTTCACAACGTTATCCATAACTTCTTATGATCCACACAGTCGAATGCCTTTGCATAGTCAATAAAACACTGGTATTCTCTGCTTTCAGCCAAGATCCATCTGACATCAGCAAGGATATCCCTCGTTCCATGTCCTCTTCTGAATCCAGCTTGAATTTCTGGCAGTTCCTTGTTGATGTACTGCTGAAACTGTTTTTGAATTATCTTCAACAAAATTTTGCTTGTGTGTGATATTAATGATATTGTTTGATAATTTCCACATTTTGTTGGATCAACTTTCTTTGTAATGGGCAGAAATATGGATCTCTTCCAGTCAGTTGGCCAGGTAGCTGCCCTCAAATTTCTTGGCATAGAAGAATGAGCACCTCCAGCACTGCATCCCTTTGTTGAAATATCTCAATTTGTCTTCCATCAATTCCTGGAGCCTTGTTTTTCACCAATGCCTTCAGTGCAGCTTGAACTTCTTCCTTCAATACCAGTTCTTGATCATATGCTACCTCCTGAAACGGCTGAACATCAACCAGTTATTTAATTCTGGTACGGTGACTTGGTGTATTTCATCTTCTTTTGATGCTTCCCACATAGTTCAATTTTTTGCCCATAGAATCCTTCACTATTGCAACTTGAGGCTTAAATACTTTCTTCAGTTTGTTCAGCTTGAGAAATGCTAAGTGTGTTCTTTCCTTTGGGTTTTATAGCTTCAGGTCTTTGCATATTTCATTATTATACTTTACTTTGTCTTCTCGAGCTGCTCTTTGAAGTCTTCTGTTCAGCTCTTTTACTTCATCATTTCTTCCATTCGCTTTAGCTACTCTACCTTCAAGAGCCAGTTTCAGAGTCTTTTCTGACATCCATTTTGGTCTTTTCTTTCTTCTCTATCTTCTTAATGACCTTTTTCTTTCTTCTGTATGATGTCCTTGATGTCATTCCACAACTCGTCTGGTCTTTGGTCATTAGTGCTCAATCTGTCAACTCTATTCTTGAGATGGTCTCTAAATTCAGTTGGGATACAAAGTCATACTTTGGCTCTCATGGACTTGTTTTAATTTTCTTCAGCTGCAGTTTGAACCTGCATATTAGCAATTGATGGTCTGTTCTGCAGTTGGCCATGGCCTTGTTCTGACTGGTGATATTGAGCTTCTCCATTGTCTCTTTCCACTGATGTAGTCATTTGATTCTTGTGTATGCCAGCTGGCAAGATCCATGTGTATAGTCACCATTTATGTGGATGAAAAAGGTATTTGCAATAGGTCATTGGTCTTGCAAAATTCTATCATGTGATCTCCAGAGTCTTTTCTATCACCAAGGTCATATTTTCCAACTAGTGATCCTTCTTCTCTGTTTCCAACTTTCGTATTCCAATCACCAGTAATTATCAATGCATCTTGATTGTATGTTTGATCAATTTTAGGCTGCAGAAATTGGTAAAAATCTTCATTTTCTTTATATTTGGTATTAATGTTTGGTGAGTAAATTTGAGTAATAGTTGTATTAACTGGTCTTCCTTGTAGGTGTATGGATATTATCCTATCACCGACAGCATTGTACTTCAAGATAGATCTTTAAATGTTCTTTTCGATGATGGATGCGATGCCATTCTTCTTCAGTTTATCATGCTCGGCAAAGTAGACCGTATCATTGTCTCATTCAAAATGGTCAATACCAGTCCATTTCAGCTCACTAATGCCGACGATATCAATCTTTATGTGTTCCATTTGATTTTTGGTGATATCCAAGTTTCTTAATTCATCCTACGTACATTCCACATTCAGATTACTAATGGATGTTTGCATCTATTTCTTCACTTTTTAAGTCTTGCCACATCTGCAAATGAATGTCTCAAAAGCTTTACTCCATCCGCTTCATTAATGTCAACTGTACATTGAGGAGGCAGCTCTTCCTTAGTTGTATTTTGAGTGCCTTCCAACCTGAGTGGCTCATCTGCCAGCACTATATCAGATAATGTTCTGTTGTTATCCATAAGTTTTTCACTGGCCAATTTTCTCAGAAATAGATCACTCGCTCCTTCTTCCCAGCTTATCTTAGTCTGGAAGCTCTATTAAAATCTGTCCACCATGGGTGACCCTGCTGATATTTGAAATACCAGTGACATAGCTTCCTGCATCACAGCAACAAGCAAGCCACCAATGTACAATAAACTGACAGAGAATTGGTGGTGCTTAAGGCTACACAGCTAATTAAAATTCTGCCTAATTACACAGCTAATTAATGGTTGAAGTAGAATTTTAACCCAGGCTTTTAGGCTGCCAAATTTGTATTTTCAACCATTCTGTGGGGCTGCCTTTCTAATAAATGCTGAGATTTTATGTGCTTATCTATCACAGTCTCAGGAGGGCATTGATGGCTCATTGGTAGAATTTGCACCTTCCATGCTGGAGACCCAGATTTGATTCCTGGCCAATTAACCTCAGGCACAGCCACCACCCATCTTTCAGTTGAGGCTTGTGTGCTGCTATGATGCTGAACAGGTTTCAGTGGAGTTTCCAGACTAAAACAAACTAGGAAGAAAGGCCTGGTGCTCTACTTCTGAAAATCAGCCAATGAAAATTCTATGATCCCAATGGTCCAATTCACAACCAATTATGGGAATTGCAAAGGACAGGACCAGGCAGCATTTCATTCTTTTATGCATGGAATTGCCTTGAGTCAGGAGCAAACTCCTCAACAGCTAACAACAACACCAATCACAGCCTCAACCCTTCTGAGACTAAAACGAAAGAGTTCTTAAAAGTATCCAATATTCTGAATTCCCTCATCTCAGCCTTGCGTTGTATCTCATGCATGTTCCCTCTCTTCATGTGTCCTGCTGCTCACTTTCTCTCTCCTTTCTCCTCTCTTCTTTTTTCCTTTCTACTCTTTTTTTTCCTTCATTTTCCCCTCATCCTTTTCTGCTTTCTTACTTTTTTCGTTCTCTCTATCCCATTATTTGTCCAGTATGGAACTAGTCCTTTTTAAAAGCGTTGTTGTACATAAGATAGCATTGCTAGTTTTCATTTGTTCAACAGAGAGAGGACATTCTATTGGAGAATACTTGAAAATAGAAAAAGGATTTGCTTACTCATAACACACAGCAAATGAATGCTTTATTTCTATGTTTCAAAAGAATATTTTTTCTTCTGAGGATTAGTAAATCCTTTCTACTTTGCTCTTATTCTCTGGGTTGCAACAACATCCTTAAAATTTTGTCTTTATCCGTCTTTAGCATTTTAAGGCTTTCATCCAACCCGCATAGGTTGGTTTATAGCTGGACTCAGTTCAGCAGAAATTCTATAACCCACATATCATCCACTAAGATACAGCCATTGCTGGCTCTTATTTTACCCACAGAATTGTAGTCATTTCTATGGTAATTTTCTTATTAGTGTGCTATGGTTTTTTGAGATTCTGTTTTTGAATTTTCCACAAACAGAAACCAGGTTTATCTTTTTTTATTTTACTCCATTCTGGTTTATTTATTTATTTGAAGATGGAGGTCAGCTGTGAGGTGGGATGGAGAGCTGGTTTCCACCCTCTAGAAGAATGTCAGCTTCTTCAAGGTGGGGAACCTATGTTGGCATCTCTGTCTCCTTGTGCTAAATGTGGTAGGGATTCTGTAATTGCTAGTCAAGTGAACAAAGCAAGTACATGAATCCTATACCCTATTTTATCTCAAACTTTAGAGATACCATCCCCCTTCAGTTTTCTCAAGAATTCTTTCCTAGTGTATTTTTCCCATTATTACATTAGTGGAATTCTGAACTGGAAATGGATAGATGATGTAAGCTAGTTAACTTCCTTATACAGTAAAACCTGTGAAAGCTGGAACCTATGTAAGGTGGAAACCTGCCAGAGAAGGAAAACTCAAATGTATTTTCCACTAATACAGAGCTATAGGAAAGTGGTAAGACTGCACCTTGTCAAAGGCGGAAAACTTGCAAGACCTGGAAAAACAAGGCAGTCTCGTTGAGTTCCAGCTCTCACATGTTTCACTGTACTTTAAAGTATTCTCTGACAAACCATTCAATCAAAGTCCTTTCTCAAAATTCTGCTAATTGCTGAAATATAGTGATGACTACATGGAGGTTTATTATATTATTTTCTCCACTTTTCTATATGTTTGAAAATTTCCATCATACTTTTTTTTATCTGCCTACATGAAATATTACAGTTACATTAGGATAACAGCAATTTTAAAGGAAGTGGTTAGTATTGAGGAGTCTACTGAAATCTTCCAGTTGCAACTGCAAAAGAAGCTATTTATATTTCTTTCTTCCATATTGGAAGATCAATTTGAAAGAAATTTAGTTAAAGAGAGCTTATGAAAGCATTTTAATTTAAAACGAGATGGCTTCCTTGGAAATAATATTCATTCCTTATCTCCTTTATGGAATGCAGTGTCTGAGAGCCTGTCATACCACAAAGTGACCTATCAGTTCTGAGATACTGAAGAAATCTAGGTTACACTGCTGATATTTTCTGAAAACTTAAATACATAATGATATCAGTGAGAAAATAAACAGGAAACTTTAAACATACATGATGACTCTGTACATGCATGCATGCATGTATATGGTAAGCAAATATTTACAGCAAGAGATCTTTCCACTTAGGGAGAGGGAAAAATTATTGGCTATAGTCAATAAAATTCTAAACACTGATGGTTCAGAAATGTTAAAACAGTAGGTTTCTGTTGCTAACACCTGTAATTAGCCTTTTCCACCATATCCAAACCATTTTGGTGGAGTCGATTCCGACTCATAACGACCCTATAGGACAGAGTAGGACTGCCCAAGAGGGTTTCCAAGGCTGTGAGTCTTTACAGAAGCAGACTGACACATCTTTCTCCCATGGAGCGGCTGGTGGGTTCAAACTGCTGACCTTCCGGTTAACAGCTGAGTGCTTTAACCACTGTGCTGCCAGGTGACCTTACTTTTCTCCTATACAATTATGTAAACTGAATAAAGGCATTAGGCTATCCTTATCTATGTTAATATGTCCACTACAAACAAACTGGACCATGATTTTTACTGTGGTATTAATCCTCAGTTTTTTGAGATTAAAAAAATAAAAGTTTTTTTAATAACTTATATAAAGAAAGGAAGTAAAGGGGCTTCACTTGGCTGCTAATGAAAAGTTGGTGGTTTGAACCCACCCAGTGGCTCCATGGGAGAAAGACCTGGTGATCTGCTTTGCTAAAGAATATAGCCAAGAAAACCCTATGGAGCAGTTCTACTCTGTCATATGGGGCTGTTATGAGTTGAAAATCATCTCAATGGCACTTAATGACAACAACAAATTTAAGCCAGAATCACTTGGTGTTTGCGGTTTTTAGAGGAAAGTAGCATCCGGGTTGAACACACTGGACTAGGACCTGTGACTCAAATATACTCTGCTTTGCTTCCACTGAACATACTTCTGAAGTTCTGTGGGATCCTTGTTTCCCACTTTGCATAATGTGAGAGCTCACTCAGTTTAGAATTGAAACCGACCAGTTTAGAGTTACAAAGGTTGTTCTTAACATTTCCACTTGGAGTTTTTCCTAAAATATGCAATAACTGAAGAACCCCTTGAGAAAAACAAAAACACTTATTCCTACTTGCAATTTAGTTCTTTTTTTTTTAATGGCTGGTCTGTGACTGATAGCTTTCTTTCACCATATATGTTTTTTTAAAAATTTAAGAAGCTTTTGAAATCCAGTATTAGCAAAATACATATACACCTTCATAAACATGAAGGCAAAGGCAACAAAGAAGAAGTGAATACATCTGCAAAGTAAATGGCAGGGTCTTAATAAGGTTATGACTGATGATACTGCTGGTGATGCTAACTGACATGAAATCTAAGATCTGGGTCCCTAACAAAGAGCACACATGAGGGGGCCACAGCCAGCCTTGAGGGACAAAGAGCTTCAATTCCCTCCAGAACCAGAGATCGGCAGAGTTTCGGACCAGGCACTCGGCAATATTTATAGCCCATTTTTAAACTGTACACATCTTACCTGATTTGAATCAGTTCAGCATGGTTTCGGCAGAAGAGTTTAAAAACTGAGTAAATACTAAGCTGACCTTAGTACATGAGCCAAACCCAATTAATTTTGGTCAGCATAATCGTAACAAATTAAGATGCTGCAAATGGAACATTCTACTTTCTGCTGACCCACTTCAAATGAAAGTATGACTTGCTGAGCATAGTCAGAATTTTTGTTTTAACTCTACATTTCTACATGTCTCTATGTTAAGCACATGTCTAACTGTCTTCGATCACCCAGTATGAGACTAGAGTACACGAAAACACATCATTCAACCATAAATCCTTGAGGGAGTACAACCTTTGATCACAAATCCCCTTGGCCATCCACTCTATGTTACCAGATCAAAAATAGAGGTATTTATTTCATTTGGCATGGATTGGGAAATTAAATCAACACATCACCAAACACCAGCTCTAGAAGATGTGGCTCAGACAAGGATCCTAGTGCAGTCCCAGAGAAACAATTTTTATGGCACGTAAAGTTTATTACACATAAACTCCAAATTTATTTTTAATTTTTTTCAAAGCTGTCAGTGGGAGGATTTCTGGCCTATAGCAAGTTGCAGATTGTAAAAATCTTTCCACAGTGAGGCAACATCTTTTTCCATAGTGACTGTAGTCCAGGTTCTCACAGCAATGTTGTTACCACACTGGGTCATGGCCAGGTACCTTGGAGGTTAGACAAATACAGCCAGCGAAGGAAATCCGAAATGATAGTTGTGTCACAATGTCCTTTCCAATCTCCACCCCAGACACCAAACCATTGCTTCCTTGCCACTGGGCCAGTACACATTCTTCCCTCCTGCCCCACTTTTCACACAACAGCCAGCATTCTGCATTACTCTTGGCCCATGGTTTGCCTTACGCTTCCAGGGCCTTGGAATTCATCTAGCAGTGAGCCTCTCCTAACCCAAACTTCCTGTGCAGACTTCAAACACACACACAAACACCAGGACCAGCTCTCATGGAGCAAGAAAACAACACAAAGTACACAAAGCTCCTCCTCAAACCTGCCAGCAACAACCTAATAAATCCTCCCTTGTTGCCCCTGGCCCAAGAAACACTTCTGGGATCACTTCTTCTCTCCTTGAAGGTTGAATCATCTTCCAAACCCCAAAAATGTAGCCTAGATTTTTTGTAGGCAGTCTCTATGGTGAGCTCCAGATAGTCTCTGAAATAAAAAGGTCACTTTCTGAAGGCACTAATGAGACTCATTTTTAAACACTCAGTTTTAGCTCTCCTTAAACCTGTTTGCTCTCTGCAAAAGCTTACAGTCTGATAGCATATATACACACAAATAATTATAAGGTTTGTAAGCATCAGAAGGAGACCTGGTGGCACTGTGGTTAAGAGCTACGGCTGCCAACCAAAAGGTCAGCAGTTCAAATCCACCAGCCGCTCTTTGGAAACCCTACGGGGCAGTTCTACTCAGTCCTATAAGGGTTGCCATGAGTGGGAATCAACTCAACAGCAATGGACTTTAAGCATCAGAAAATGAAGCCTTCACTTTCTCCTTACAGGATGAAAAAACTTCCTTAGGGAAGTGAGATTTGAATTGAACTCTAAAAGAAAGTCAGACTCAACCATTATAGCCCCAGGAAAAGCTCTCCCTTTCCCCTGTCAAACCTTCCGAGGAGAAAGTATGAACTTTATCAAAATTTTAGGGATCTGAAGCCGAGAGTCAGCCATTTGGAGAAGGAGAAACTGAGATCCATCTTGACCATAATGTGGAAAACCAGTGCTTCAATGACCAAAGCTTGACTGTGTCACCTCACCTCCTTGAGCTCCTTGGACAAACACACTATTAGGTAGATCCAGTCCAGGCTTTAGGTAAGGGAGGCTTAAACATCAGTCTTCATTTTTGTTTGTCCTATTCCTGACCTCTGCTCAAGGTGGCCGAATGGAAAGTGAAAGGAATGATATGACTTCTCTTTGGTCCCCAGAGCGAAGGCCCCTTAGGATTCTTTATTTTGTTCTGAGCGGAAGCTCTAACCAGACACACTCAAAGATTCTTCCAATTATAGACTTACCTTCTTTTTTTAGTTCTTTTTCTTTTTTATTGTACTTTAGGTGAAAGTTTACAGAACAAATAGTTTCTCATTAAAGAGTCAGTACATGTACACACATTGTTTTATGACATTCGATAACAACCCCACGACACATTAACACTCTCCCTTCTCGACCTTGGAGGACCTTTTTTTTTTTTTTTTGGTGAAAAAATATGTAGTCAAAGATACACCATTTCAAAATTGCTACATGTACAATTCAGTGACATCAATTACATTCTTCCAGTTGTGCTGCAATTCTCACTATCCTTTTCCAAATTATTCCATTACCATTCTCTTCAACTCACTGTCCCCTAGGCTTCCCATCGAAACTTTTGAGTTGCTGTTGTCAGTTTGATCTCACATAGATAATTCTTTTTTTTTTCTGTACCTTAGATGAAGGTTTACAGAACAAAATAGTTTCTCATTACAGACCTACCTTCTTGATATCATGAAATCCATCCTCTTTCTCTAGAGATGAAACTCATATTAAAAAAACAAAAACAACTTCCTGGCAACAGTAAACACACTTTCTATTTATGGGACAATGGCAGCAAAAGCTATTAGAACCCAAGTATTCCTAAGAAAATTAAGATCCCTGAGTGGCAGGACTTCAAAACAACAGAGTATGCAGCAAACCACCATGAGTCATACTTTCCATCAATAAAGAGTTCTTAGAACTCATGTGTACAGTAATTGGACAAAGATCATACAGCTCCAGACAATTAGAAGAGTATTGGCTCCCAGAAACTAAGGATAACTGTAATAAGATGAATATGTTTGAGCAAGTTTCTTAGGAGTGCTTTGACCCAAGCTTGGTTAGCAACTGAGTGATGGTTATAAGGCAATGCAGAGCACGTGTGTGCCTTACTCAGGCCCAGAGACCGCCTCTCATGAGTCTTCTAGGGTAGTGTGATTTGAGAAGCCCTGAAAAAAAGCCCATCTGTGCTTCCACTGGGATGAAAGAAATTCGTGTCACCAGGGATTTGTTATTTTGGATTAGGATTTTGATTATGCAGTCTTTCTTTTTTACAAAATGCAAATACCTGTGGAAGGTGGTACTACATGAAGACATTAACAACCAGTTGAAAGTGAAAATCAGTAATTTCCTTAGCCAGGAAGAGAATGAGTCAGAGGATATGGGAATGTTGGTGAAAAGCTTATTATGCTCTGTATCAGAAAGAGGCTTGGCCACGTTAATATTAGGAGCATCAGCATCAGTTTAAGAGGAATCCTGGATAGCCAAAATTCTAATGCCATGTAATAAACTTTTAATGGCATGATTTCATCTGTCCCTCAAATTATACTACCTAAGACTCATGTACCTTCCAGCAAAGACTTTAAACAATTGCAATTATATATATATATACATATATATACACAAATGGTTATTGGTAGTTCTGTCGACTGCAACTTATGATGAATATATATGTATACATGTATATGTGCGTATTTGTGCGTGTATATATGTATATATATACTATTTGAAAATGAAACCATCATGAAATTGTTTTCATGACATGCAAACCTATCGTCTCCCTTTAAACAAGACTGTTTTTATCCTGCTCCATCTAGCCAAAAGATAAAATAAACGTGCTAGAGGCCTGTTCTGCTCAGCTCTGACCCTCTGGCTATGTGCCTTTCTTGGCCTCTGGATTTCTCAAGTGAATTTTGTTCCTCTGATTATATTTCCTTGAGTTTTCTTAGGACCTGGCTTAAGTTCACCATCTGATAATTTTGTTTCCTAAGTACTGTGTGAAATCCCCACCGAAAACATTTTGGCTCTAATATTGCCTAAAGGGGGTCTGGGAAGCAGGGTTTGAGGGTCTCTAAGTGGTGTGCTTCTGCTGCAATGGTAGCTAAGTGACCAACATTGCATGCTTGAGCCAGCATCACCCTGGAGAGAATGAATGATAGACATGTTGGCTCCCAGCTAATGTGAGCCCTAAGGGGCTTGGAAAATGTTACAGCATAGAAGGCTATAGTAAATTTTTAATGGCATTTATTGTGCCTACTTTTGCCATGATTACAAAAATAATACATGTTATTGCAGAAAATTTGGAAAATAAAGAAAAAAATTAAAATTGTCCATAATCCCATCACCCAGACATAATCTCTGTTACCATTTTGGTTTATAATCTTCCAATATTATTTCTCATATATTGTACATGTTTATATAGTAAAATTAAACTCATGAAAGTTACTCCATTTATTACTTTATTTTCACTTAATATATATCATTAATGTTTCCTATGTCTTTAAAAGAGTATATAATTGAAAAGTCTTTTATAAAAAGCTCCACAAATTCTTTAAAGTGGGAAGTTGGCTACAACAGACAAAATTAAATAAATTAGTAAATCTACTTAAGGTATTTATAAAGTACATTCTAAACATGACTTGATAATCTAGTCTTGTTCTTTTTTAGACAATATCACTCAATGGTAGTGATCTTCACCTGGGAAACTAGACAACAAAATAGAGACAGACTTTCACTTTGGAAAATTGAACTTGGGATCAAAGACCTTACCTGGTTCAAGTTGAAACCAGGGTGCATTCTTCAACAAATCCCTTAGCCTTTTATAGATTGTTTCCCAATCTGTAATATGAAATGCACAATCATTACTATGTAGGGTTGTTGTGAGAATTAATGAGGTAATGACGGCGTTTTGCGAACTGGGAAGTGCTAAGCAAATACAATGATCATTATTACTGAAGTGTAAAGTGGGTTAAGAGTGCTACCCTTTAGTTTCCATTAAGTTCATCTCACTGCCTTAAAGGGGTAGAGAAAGTTTTCCAAGAAAGTTTCCAGAGCTCCAAATTTTCTCTCTTCTACTTCAGCAGGGTGGGTATTTCCTAGCCTTGCTTTCCTTCTTCAAAGATCACCATTCGAAATCAAAAACAAAAACAAGCAAAAAATCCACTGAAGAATGTTACAAGCTTCCACTGACTTAAACTACCGTATTAAATATGAAATTCTCTATCTGAAAACTTAAAATGAACTTTTAAAGATTTTAGAAAATGTCCTAAAAGTGAGTAACATACCCCTCCCAGCCAAATAACACCAGGCATTACTCTCTTAATTGCCAATTTATGAGTGGAGTAAAATAGAAAACAATGGGATTTGCAAAAATAAGATATCTGTGACACTCCACTCTATCTTAAAGACTATAAAACAGATCTAATGTGAGATTTGGTATTTTGACTTAAAAATAAAATAAAGGCATTTATAAGCACCACTAACCTGTGGTCTCGCACTGTTCTCTGTTTCATGGGTGTTAATTTTAGTTCTGATTCTCAACCAGGTGATGAACCCCATGAGGGCAAGGTCCACTCAGTGCACTTCGTGGCCCCCACGAGTCTTATCACAGCAGAAAGCCCAGAGAAGAGGTTCATAAAACCTATTGATTGGTGGTTTCCTTTCATAGTGAGAATGGAATCACCTCTGAGGACCTAGCTCCTGACAGGAAACGCTACTGACAATTCTTTGATAAATTTTAGAACTGTGAGAAGATTTCCCACTGAATATTAAGTGCAAGGGCAATATGGAATGAATTTGTGCAGCTGCCTGCCAATTGAGCCTCTTTCTTCTTCAGAGCCTTGATCTTTACTAAAATAAAATCTGCCGGAAATTTCACACGCTATGGAAGCAAAATGGCTCCTCTCCATGATCCCATGAGGGAAGTGCCCTTGTGGCCTTGAGCATAAACACAGACAAGGAAAGACAGATTAAATGGATCCAATCGCTCTTCTCCTGGGAGTTTCCGAGTTGTAAGGAATCCTGAGTAACTTTCGAGCCAGCTGAAAAAACCTCTCTACAAGGCCAAGGGCATTTTAATGCATTTGCCTTATTAAATTCAGAACTCTCATTAAATGGAATGTGCATTAAGTGGACCTGAGCTGTAGAAGCTGAGGGGAGAATATTCTGGCCTGTATGCAGTCACTGTGGATAAAAAATAAATTAAGGAGACGGAGACAGGTAGGAAATGGTGGCGGGTGGGTAGGAGATAGAAGAGAGAAAAGCTTTTTTTAAAATCTTAAAGCGTAGATGTTTAAATACAGCCACCATGCCTTGAACTCTGAGTTTATATGTAGGTGGGTGAGGTCATATGCATATCTGGGGAAATAATAGTTCATAGGAAGACTTATGCAATATTACATTGTTTTTACTCACTCTCTTATTTTTGCTCCTTTTCTCACTCCTTTCCCCCAGGCTAGCATACTTTTATAACATTCTTTTTCCTGGAATGGCTGTGAACTTCTCATTAATTAAGAACCACCATCCCTTCTTGAAACTCTTTCTCAGAACTTTTATTTTCTGTAAAATTTTTCCTAAGTAAGACAATTTCTAATTTGACTCACTGTAAGACTTAAAGTATCCTAATATTGTAGATACCATTAACATCACATACAAGTAAAATTTGCTGAAGATAATTCAAAAGCAGTTGTAGCAGTACATCAGCAGGGCACTGCCAGAAATTCAGGCTGGATTCAGAAGAGGATGTGGAATGAGGGATATCATTGCTGATGTCAGATGGATCTTGGTTGAAAGCAGAGAATACCAGAAGGATGTTTACCTGTGTTTTGTTGACTATGCAAAGGTATTCAACTATGTGGATTATAACAAATTATGGATAACATTATGAAGAATGGAAATTCCACAACACTTAATTGTGCTCATGCAGAAACTGTACATCGACCAAGAGGCAGTTGTTCAAACAGAACAAGGAAATATTGCATGGTTTAAAATCAGGAAAGGTGTGCACCAGGGTTGTAACCTTTCACCATGCTTATTCAACCTGTATGCTGAGCAAATAATCAGAGAAGTTGGACTATATGAAGAAAACATGGTATCAGGATTGGAGGAAGACTCATTAATAACATGTTTTATGCAGATGACATAACCTTGCTTGCTGAAAGCAAAGATGACCTTGAAGCACTTACTGATGAAGATCAAAGACTACAGCCTTCAGAGTGGATTACATCCAACATAAAGAAAACAAAAATCCTCACAAATGGACCAATAAACAACATCGTGATAAATGGAGAAAAGATTGAAATTGTCAAAGATTTCATTTTACTTGGATCCACAATCAACGCCCAAGGAAGCAGCAGTCAGGAAATCAAACAGCGTATTTCACTGGGCAAATCTGCTGCAAAAGACCTCTTTCGAGTGTTCAAAAACAAAGATGTTACCTTGAGGAGTAAGGTACACCTGACCCAAGCCATGGTGTTTTCAGTTGCCTTATATGCATGTGAAAGCTGGACAATAAATAAGGAAGACCAAAGAAAACCTAATGCCTTTGAATTATGGTGTTGGCCAAGAATATTGACTATATACCATGGACTGCCAGAAGAACAAACAAATCTGTCTTGGAAGAAATACATCCAGAATGCTCCTTAGAAGTGAGAATGGCAAGACCTCGTCTCAAGTACTTTGGACACTTTATCAGGAGAGATCAGTCCCTGGAGAAAGACATCATGCTTGGTAAAGGAGAGTCAGTGAAAGAGAGGAAGACCCTTAAGGAGATGGATTGACACAGTGGCTGCAAAGATGGGCTCAAGCATAGCAGTGATTGTAAGGATACTGCAGGATTGGGCAGTGTTTCATTCTGTTGTACACAGGGTCACTATGAGTCAGAACCGACTCAATGGCGCCTAAGAACAACAAAAATATTGCAGTTGAGGTCCTTGGGTGTGTGGCATGAACAGTGAGTGCTTAAACCAGGATATTAAATATCTACTAACCTAAAGGTTGGTGGTTCAAACCCACCCAGCAGCACTACAGGAGAAAGGCCTGGTAATCTGCTTTCATAAATATTACAGCCAAGAAAACCCTACAGAGCAGTTCTAGTCTGTAACACATGGGGCTGCCATGAGTCAGAACTGACTTGATGGCAATGGATTTGGTTTTTTGGTAATACTGTAGTTGGAGTTCCTGGGTGATGCAAACGGTTAACACACTCAGTTGCAAACTGAAAAGATGGAAGTTTGAGTCCAACTGGAGATGCCTTGGAAGAAAGTCCTGGCAATCTACTTTTAAAAAATTGGCCATTGAAAACCCTATGGAGTACAGATCTACTTTGAAACACATGGGGTCTCCATGAGTCAGAGTCCTCTTGACAGCAACTGGTGGTGGTGGTGGAATATTGTAGCTAATTGGCACTTGTTTTTGTCTTGTGTCCTGAGTTGGTAATTGGCACTGGGCACCTAGAAAGACTAAGAGAATTAGAAACAAATTAGAATGGTAATGCTGGAAAGGAATTTAAGTGTCCTTGAGGCTAGTTTCCTTACTTCGCATGTGAAGAAATTGAGTCTCAAAGAGGTTAAGTACCTTCCTCAGTATTACATAGCAGATCTAGGACTCAAATCCAAGTTTCTCAGAATCTGTTTTATCTGTACGGCAGTATCCTTTAAGCTGAATTCAAGCTTTGTTTCAACTTTTTTTTGTTTTGTTTTAAAAAAAAACATTATTTTTTAAAGACAAAGTAACATTTATTCATTAATTCACTCTACAGATATTTTTGAAAATAGTCTCTTTCCCAGCACTGCTAGCACTGGCGATTGTAATTAATGGGGCAGACGTGGTCCCTGCTCTGTCTAGCAGACATTTCAACATCTTCACTGTAAAAAAAAAGGAAGAATGACATAAATTGTACTCAGATCATGCCCTCATGGCATTTAGGAGTGATCAGAGGGTACATGAAGGAATAGAGAGGACGCAGGATTCAAGGTTGCAAAGAGGTAAGAAACAGATACTGAAATCTTCGATTGCCCTGTACAAGGGTAAGCTTTGTTCTGTCAGCAGGAAGGAATCATTGGAGGGTTTAGAGTAGAGAAGCCATGCGCCAAGATCTGCGTTTTAGAAAATTCCCTTTAGTACAATAAAGAGGGTTGATTGGATAGGAAAGACATCCCAGTTTGAAAGTGATCCTGAGGGTCAGGGCAAAAAATGATAAGGGACAGGACCAAGGGAGCAGTCCCCCTGCCCTATACCGGTCACCTCCTTGGCAGCGTCCTTTCACCAAAGCAGGCTCTTTGTATCAGAGCAGGGCGTAGCTGGATGGTTTACTTCAAGAAAGACACCAAACCTCTCTAACCTAAAATGCCCACCACTGATATAATTCCAGGAAAGAAGTGTTCATTGGATGGAGTCATTAAAATCTCCAAAGCCACTGAAAAGCCAGTGTGAAGCACAGATTCAGTGGCTGCACTCACGAAA
The DNA here is from genome assembly GCA_030035585.1 of Dugong dugon. Taxonomy (NCBI): domain Eukaryota; kingdom Metazoa; phylum Chordata; class Mammalia; order Sirenia; family Dugongidae; genus Dugong; species Dugong dugon. The sequence goes on from CM057460.1 coordinate 72,763,869, forward strand.
AAGTAGGGGAACATCCAGGTCCTTGCTGAGTCTTCAAGTAGAAGGGAGATTCCAAACTGTTGCTAAAACAGGGCACTCTTATATGTCCCCTTGCCTGGAAGGAGAATGGAGCTAGATAAATACTAATTAGGAGAACCTGCTTTGACCGGCCCTATATCAGGAATCAGCAAACTTTCTGTAAAGCATTGATAAGTAAAAATTTTAGATTTTGTGGGCCACATAGTCTCTGTTGCAACCATTCAGCTCTGCCACCAGAGAGAATGAGTGTGGCTATGTTCCAATAAAACTTTAATTTCCAGTCAGACTGTAGGCCAGATTTAACCTATAGGTATAGTTGCCACCTCTGTCCTATAAGAATCACTTTCTCTGTAATTTTTCTCCGTAAGAGCATATTTGCTTTGCATTATCCCATTCACCCTCAACAAGCTGAAATATGATATTTCAGACAAGTTGTTCTTTTTTTTCATTCCTTGCTCCCTTTCTGTGAAGCTGACAAGCACTACATTTTTTAGAAAATAAAAGTAGAATTTTATTTGATTTTAAACAACATTAAGCCAGGGCATTCAAATAATAGAACGCCATAGAGCTTTAAACTGGAAGAGGGTGTAGAGATCTTTTAATCAAACCCCTTTCTCAGCATGAGGATCTGAAGTTAAAGAAGGTATTCTAAATTGTATTGTGTTCCTCCAAAATATGTGTTGGAATCTTCACCCTTATTCCTCTGGATGTAATTTTTTTTTTGTTTTTTTTTAAAATAGGGATTCCTTTGTTAATGCTGAGGAGCCCTGGTGGCACAGTGGTGAAGTGCTTGGCAGCTAACTGAAAGATTAGTTGGTTTGAACCTATTAGCTGTTCCGGGGGAGAAAGATGTGGGCAGAGGCAGATTAACCAGTAAGCAAGGTATGCACCGGCTTACAGTAAACAAATTAAGTAAGCACGGATTTAATTGTGTTTACTTACTAATCTGTAGTGCACAATTTAATCTGGGTTTCATCTTTGGTGGGGTAAAAACCAGGGGAAATTGTGCACTGCAGATTAGTAATAAGCACAATTAAGCCTGTATGTACCTTACTTATTGGGTAATCCGTCCCTGTGTGGCAATCTGCTTTCATAAGGATTTCCAGCGTCGGAAACCCTACAGGGCAATTTTAGTCTGTCCTATAAGGTCCCTATGAGTCGGAATCAACTTGAGCAATGAGTTTTGAAATGTTAATGAGGTCATACCAGTGTAGGGTGTGTCCTAAACCTAATCAATTCTGAGTTATAAAAAGAGCAGATTAGACACAGATGGGGCACATACTGGGGAAGACCGATGCCAGATGAGTACGGCCATGAACCAAGGGAACACCAAGGGCTACCAATTAGAAAGGAATCGACATGACCAAGACCCTGATTTGGACTTCAGCCCCCAGAAATGTGAGAAAATAAATTTCTGTTATTTAAAGCCACTGACTTGTGGTATTCATGTTACAGCAGCACTAGGAGACTAAAGCAGATGGGAAGTGACTTACCCAAGGTAATACAGCCAATGGACACCCTATTTGGAGCTTTATTCCCTCTATGCAACCACAGTCACATATATGTGCTCTGTTCTCTTTTCCTTCATTTCTTTAACTTCATTTTGAAAAATAAAACAACAAAAAAGTTCTTTGCACAAAGCCCCAAAGAAGTACATCCTGACAACTGCTCAAATTAGTTAGCAAATCATCTAGTCTGAGAGCCATACTTGAAGAGTCTCTGCTTGCCAAGCAGACACAGGAACCTGAGGCACCCCTGGAGTACCTCTTCTGGCAGAAGACTGATCAGCCTGTGATGTGCAGAAATACATCTCTGCATCACTCTGTTCAGGAGCATCTATCCCTTGCTCCTACAAACATCAGAATTAATTGTCCATTATCTTCATGGTTCACCTTTTAGATAGGACTTCTAATACCATCCTGAGCACTTATATTTGTGATGGAGATGCTTATAAATTATCCAGGGAACTATCAGTCTTATTAATATCTGTTGGAAGAAGATGAATACCAAACATTAGAGAAGAAATGCCAGAAATAGGAGTATTTCCAATGACACTGCTTCCTTCCTTCTACCTCCACCTTCTTTCTGGGATTTCCACTCTGCAGAAGACCTCAATGAGTATCAGTAGGAGTGCCATATGCTAGCCTTGAATTTAGATGTTCAAGAGGGAATTTTTAGCTCTGCACTGAACATTTCCCTTGAATGCAAGGCATAAAAATAAAAATTATACAATGTCCATGATTGACTCATTCAGCAATGATTCCCAGGGAGAGGTCAGACTCACCGTATTTATTCCCACAATGCCCTTCCATTTAGCATTATGTCCACTTGGCATCTTTGCGCTTTCAATATTCTGAAATATCTTTATGTACCTTCTGTTCCATTGCACAAAAAGATCATACAGTCTCTGTCAGTCAGTACTATCTTCTAGTTCTGTTTTACTTTATATTTTCCTTTCCCTCCCTTTACCAGAATTAACTCAGCACTCAGCCTGTCTAAATTAGCACTGACGCTGACCCAACGTACTGGATCACTTCAAACGAGTAAGCTCTCTTTCAGGCTAAAGTTAGATGGTTCCGAAGACTTATGAACTCAGTAAGATACCTGGGTCTCTACTACACAGTTTGCTTACTATATGCCAGGCACTGCACTAAATGGTTTGTGTGAATTATCTCATTTAATCCTCAAACAACACTACGAGATAGGCATTTAATTAGCTTCATATTACAAAAATGGGAATTAAGACTTAGAGAAGTTAAATAAATTGTCCAAGTTCACAGAACTAATAAGTGAGGAGGACCAAGGGTTCCAACCCATTCTGCCAGCCAACAGAGCTCACACTCTTAACCACTATGCAAACCCCTCCAATTTTCCAAATGATTCCAGAATAATTTTTCATAATTGCAAATCAAGTCATATTATAATACTTTTCTGTTCTGGACCCTTCAATGGCTTTTTATGTCTATAGGACTTTATTCAAGATTTATTTTCCCTAGACTAGTACCTAAAAGCTCTTGCACCACTATCTCTCTCTCTTACCTTCTATTTTTCCACCCATTCCTCTTCTCTGGATTTGCACTGTATATACCAAGCTACTTTCTTACAATTTGATGCGCTGTTTTATTCCACCTTCCATCCTGCTTTCTCTGCCTGGAGAGCCCACCCTCCCAATTGACCTGGGAAAACTCCACTCATTAGCATTTAGTTGTGTCTGTCAGTTTGTAGTGCTGTGATGGCTTGTGTGTTACTGTGATACTAGAAGCTTTGCCATCAGTATTTCATATACCAGCAGGGTCATCTATGGTGGAACGGTTTCAGCAGAACTTCCAGACAAAGACATACTAGGAAGAAGGACTTGGCAGTTTACTTCTGAAAAAATTGGCCAGTTAAAATCTTGTGAATAACAACAGAACATTGTCTAATAGTGTGCTGGAAGATGAGCCTCTCAGGTTGGAAGGCACTCAAAATATGACTGGAGAAGAACTACCTCCTCAAAATAGAGTCAACCTAAATGATGTAGATGGAATCAAGCTTTTGGGACATTCATTTGCTGATGTGGCATGGCTGAAAATGAGAAGAAATAGCTTCAAACAGCCATTAATAATTGGAACGTGAAATGTATGAAGTATGAATCTAGGAAAATTGGAAGTCATCAAAAACGAAAAGGAACACATAAACATCAATATCCTAGGAATTAGTGAGCTGAAATGGACTGGTATTGGGCAAGTCTGAATCAGACAATCATATGGTCTACTATGACAGGAATGACCAATTGAAGAGGAATGGCATAGCGTTCATCTTTGAAAAGAACATTTAAAGATCTATCCTGAAGTACAACGCTGTCAGTGATAGGATAACATCCATATGCCTGCAAGGAAGACCAGTTAATACAACTATTATTCAAATTTATGCACCAACTACCAATGCCAAAGATGAGGAAAGGTTTTTACTAACTTCTACAATCTGAAATTGATCAAGCATGTAAGCAAGATGCATTGATAATTACTGGTAATTGGAATGAGAACGCTGGAAATGAAGAAAAAGGATTGATAGTTGGAAATTATGGCCTTGGTGATAGAAATGATGCCAGAGATCATATGATAGAATTTTGCAAGACCAACTACTTCTTCTTTGAAGATGCCTTTTTTCAACAGCATAAACAGCGACTGTACACATGGACCTCACCTGACAGAAAACAGAGGAATCAAATCAAATTACATCTGTGGAAAGAGATGATAGAAAAGCTCAATATCATCAGTCAAAAAAGGCCAGGGGCCGACTGCAGGACAAACCATCAATTGCTCATAGGCAAGCTCAAGTTGAAGCTGAAGAAAATTAAAACAAGTCCACAAAAGCAAAAGTACAACCTTGAGTATATCCCACCTAAACTTGGGGACCATCTCAAGAATAGATTTGATGCATTAAACACTAACGTCCAAAGATCAGACAAGTTGTGGAAAGACATCAAGGACATCATACATTAAGAAAGCAAAAGGTCATTAAAATGACAGGAAAAAGAGAAAAGATCAAAATGAATGTCAGAGGAGATTCTGAAACTTGCTCTTGAACACATAGTAGTTAAAGCGAATGGAAGAAATGATGAAGTAAAAGAGCTGAATAGAAGATTTCAAAGGGCAGCTTGAGAAGACAAGTAAAATATTATAATGAAATGTGCAAACACCTGGAGTTAGAAAACCAAAAGGAAAGAACACTCTCAGCATTTCTCTAGCTGAAAGAACTGACGAAAAAATTCAAGCCTCGCGTTGCAATTTTGAAGGATTCTATGGGCAAAATATTAAATGTCGCAGGAAGCATCAAAAGAAGATGGAAGGAATACACAGAGTCATTGAGCCAAAAAGAATTGGCTGATGTTCAACCATTTCAGGAGGTAGCATATGATCAAGAACCAATGGTACTGAAGGAAGAAGTCCAAGCTGCACTGAAGCACTGGAGGAAAACAAAGCTCCAGGAATTGACAGAATACCAATTGAGATGTTTCAATGAACAGATACAGCACCAGAAGTGCTCACTTGTCTATGTCAAGAAATTTGGAAGACTGCTACCTGGTCAACCGACTAGAAGAGATCCATATTTGTGCCCATTCCAAAGAAAGGTGATCTAACAGAATGGGGAAATTATCGAACATATCATTAAAGTACAATTTTGCTAAAGATCATTCAAAAGCAGTTGTAGGAAGTGCTATTTTACAATAGTAAAAAAATCTACTATCCGACTATCTTGCACACTAACGGCATACTTCTGGCAGTAATGAATGCCAATGTGCGAGGCGAGAGTAATGTTGGCTGTGATGGTTAAGGTTATGATTCAACTTGACTGGGCCATGATTCTCAATGGTTTGGCAATTACATAATGATGTAATTTGGCAGTTGTGTAATGATATACTTTGGCAGTTATGTAATGATGCAGTCATCCTCCATTTTGTGATCTGATGTGGTCATCCTCCATTTTTGCATAATGACAATTTTCACATAACAACCTGGTCTTTGGAATATAACCATGTCAATAAGTGATGAGTTGGTATATAAAGAAAAATAATAATTTCAAAATCATAATGGGAGAATTAAACATACTTTACTCAGAAACATCATTCAAAAAGACAATAATGTTATAGAAAATCTGAACAAGAAAAAAAATTAGCTTGATTTAGTGGACATATACAGAACTTTTAGCATCATAATTAGAAAATATATATTCTTTTTAAACACAATGTAATACTTATGAAAATTGCAAGTGGGAACTTGTATAACAAGTATGCATCAGGCTGACCATTCTTAAACTGCTGGGAACCTTTCCAAGTTAGTCTGCTGGAGAGGCTACATCTGACATGAGAGGACATCTGAGATGCTCTGGCCTGCTAACTGCCAGGCACATGAGTGAAGCCATCCTAGACATCTGCCACAGCTGAACCACCAGCTGATGGTAATCATATGAATGACCCCTGGCAAGACTGTAGAAGAACCACCCAACTGAGTACAACCCAAATTGCTGACCTACAGAAATTGTGAGCTAAGTAAGCGGCTATTTGAAGCCTGTAAATTTTAGGATGTTTAGTTATGCAGCAGAGGCTAACTAATATAGACCACAATGCAACAAAGTTAAAATTATAAAAAGATAACAAAAAAACCTTCTTAATAATTAATGGATTGTCTTAATGATCTAGTGCTGCTATAACAGAAATCACAAGTGGATGGCTTTAACAAAGAGAAATTTTTTCTCTCACAGTCTAGTCGGCTACAAGTCCAAACTCAGGGCGTTAGCTCTAGGGGAAGCCTTTCTCTCTCTGTCGGCTCTGGAGGAAGGTCCTTGTCATCAATCTTCCCCTGGTCAAGGAGCTTCTCAGTGCCAGGACCCTGGGTCCAAAGGGCACACTATTCTCCTGGCTCTTGTTTCTTGGTGGTATGAGGTCCCCATGTCTCTCTGCTCACTTCTCTCTTTTACATATCAAAAGAGATTGACTTAAGACAAAATCTAATCTTGTAGATTGAGTCCTGCCTCATTAACATACCTGCCACTAGTCCCACCTCATCAACATCATAGAGACAGGATTTACAACACATAGGGAAATCACATCAGATGACAAAAGGATAGATAATCACTCAATACTGGGAATCATGGCATAGCCAAGTCGACAGGTATTTTTGAGGAACACAATTCAATCCATGACAGGGGTCAAAGAAGTAACCACACTGGAATTTACAGAACACTGAGAAGTTGTATAGTACATCATTAAGGGTACATATGCAAAGCCAGATTACCTAGGTTCAAATTGAGCTCTGCCACTTGTGAGCGATGTAATCTTGTGTAAAAGTTTTAAAATCTCTGTCCCTTAATCATCTCATAAAATGGGAGTGATGATGGCATCTATCTCACAGAATTGTAGTGAAATAAAAATGAGCCAAAAGAGGTAAAACACTATGTTAAACCCTTCATGATGTTAGGTATTATTATTGCTGTTGCTATTTCTAATTAAATGAAGAAAAACCTGGCATTAAAAAATGATGATTTGTAGTCAGAGTTACATTAGAAGAAAATTTATAGATTTATATACATGTAAGAAATATTACTATTGATGCATGTAGCATTTAACTCTATAAGCTGGAGAAAACTAGATAAAATTTTTAAAAGGCATTTTTAAACAGTAATGTTAAAGATGAAATCAGAATTTTATAACATAGAAAAAAATAAATAAATAAAGTGGACCAACGAAACCTAAAAATTAGTTCTTTGAAATGAATATAAATCTTTCACAAGATTCGTAAGAAAAAAGATAGTAAAAGCATAAATAAGCAATATTAGGAATAAAAAGGGGGCTATATAAATATGGAATTAAATAAATAATATTAGGAAGAAATAGGTAAAGACTTAAAATTATAAAAATAGTATTAAAAATTATTTTGCAAGTTTTGCTGAGTAGTTTTCTAGAAAAATGAATGTATATATATATATGACCATTAAATAAATTAAATCAAGAGTAAAAAAGAATTTACCCACCCAATAGCACCAGGTCCATACAGTGTCACAGATAAATTGTACCAAACCAAAAAAGTACAGTTCTGCTGTATTTTAAACAACCATTCCAGAGAAAAAAAATAAAGGGAAATTCCTTGGTACCTTATAGAAAGTTAGTATTTCTTTGATTCTCAAACATGAAGAGGACAATACAGGAAGAGAAAATTAAAGGTCAGCCACACTTACAAACTCCAATATAATATTAGTAAAGTGAATCCAGAAATGTAAACCAAAAAGTAAGGAAGATGAGGAAAAAGAAGAGAGAAATAAGAAAAGTTTAATATAACCTAATACTAGGAAAATATATGTAATTTACTTTCATTATTTAACTTAACAAAGGGAAAATATTATCATCTCAATAAATGCTGAAAAAATTCCAAAAAAATTGATACAGGCTTATGATGAAAAAAGAAAAAATTAATTCCTTATAGCAAATTAGAACTAGAAAAGAACTTCCTTAACTTTAAATAAGTTTAGCTACCAAAATCTACAGTATAGCAAACACTATTTCCAATAAAGAAACCTAAAACAGAAATTTCCTTTAAAGTTTGGAAGATGAGAATACCTGCAGCTACCTTACTATTCAACAATCTATGGAGATTCCTAGTTAATGCAAAAGAAAAGAATACCAGAGGTATATAAATTGAGAAAAAAGAGATAAAACTGTCAGAAAACAATTTTTAGAAATTAAAAGTTAACTGAGTTTATTAGATATCAGCTTAATACATAAAAATCAATAGGTTTCTTAACTTCTAACAATACCCTATTAGAAATTGTAATTGTTTAAAGATAACATTCACATTAGCAAGAAATTACATATAATCTAGGAATAAATCTAACAAAAGATATATAAGATCTCTGAAGAAAATAATAAAACTTAATAAAAAGATAAAATATAATGGCATATTTGTGGAGAGAAATAATAATATAGCCTTATCAATTTTACCCAAATTATAAATTTGATGTACTTCTGATCAAAATTCTAATTTTAATGGAACTTTAAAAGTTGATTCTAAAATCTAAGAGCCAAAGATAGCAATAATTTTTGAAGAATAAAAAGAGAAAGACCCACCTTATCAGATTTCAACATTTATTATAAAAATCCTAGTAATTAAAATAGTGTGATAGTGGTACAAGGAGACCCCCAAAATTTACTCAAGCATACATGGCAACTTTTGGCATTACAAGTCAGTAGGGAAAGATGACTTATTCCATGAGCAATGGGATACAGATGGATTTTTAAAGGAAAATGCAAAAAGCAAAAACCAAAAGAGAAAATAACAACAACAAATCATAGTGTATTGAGAGTTTACTGTGTTTGAGAAATTAATTTTTTTTTTTTTTTACAATAGAAGACACATAAGTTAAAAGTAAGCCACAGCCTCAGAGAAGATACAAGTTAAAATTAAATTATAACCAAAAAAGGATTATATGTAGAGCATATCAAGAACAAATCAATAAGTACAAAAAACAAATATACCAATGTAAACAAAACAAAACAAACAAAAAAAGGGCAAAGAATATTGTTCCAGAAATCTTTTATTGCCCCTCCAAACCCATTACCCAGCCTTCTCTCTGCTGTATGCCCAAGAGGCTGAGCTTTTGGCTCCCTTACCTTAGGCTCCCAGTGTGATTTTGACCAACAGAGAACACTGGTGGAAAACCGGAGGAAAGGAGGTGTGTACTCCCCTTGTTCTCTCCCTGCAGGGTTGCCTCAGGCTGATTGTATCTTTCAACCAAAGGTCCTAGCTCCCCTCAGCAGGGCTGTGCCTCACAAGTCTCTCTCCTTTGGGGTTCTTGTAGACTCTCTCCTGTGGTCTCTTCAGGTCCAACCTCCTCTCAACTTTGTAAAAAGCTCTTTAAAAACCCTCCTCAAATTACCATGTTTTTACTCAAATAACATGCACCTGTTATGTTTGCCAACTTCACCCTCCCCCAGCGAGATATATTTGTAAGCACACTATGCTAATTATTTTTACAGCAACATGTAAAAAAAGAATTGTCATAGCGGTGCTTGCAAAAATACCTCTGGGGGAGGGCGTGGCTGACAAACGAAGAAGGTGCACATTATTTGTGTAAAAATATGGTATTCTCATTTGAGTGTGCCATATGTTTCCTGCTGGGGCCCTGACTGACACAGATAGGAACATAATGACCAGGAGAAGAAATATAAACAGACGAAAAAAATGTGAATGTGCAAATGCACACGAAAACAACAACAGACTAACACTTTATACCTATCAGATTGGGAGTCATCTCAAAGTTGGATAGTGGCAAGTTTAACGAGGATTTGGAGAGGTGAGAAGTCCGTGGGTATTATTTGGTACACCTGCTTTGAAGAGCACTTTGGCAATACATAGTAAAGTTGAAGATGTTCCTCCAGTGTATCCTAGAAATTTCACCTCCAGGGATGTATTTTAGAGAAATTCTGGCACAGATGCACAAGGAAACATACACAAAATTATTCATAGCAGCATCATTTGTTATCATTTTAAAAATAGAAATAAACTAAATGTCCACAAAGCAGGTGGATGAATAAATATATTATGAAATATTGATACCATGAAATTCTGTAGGACAGTTGAAATTAATTAGGGCTATGTGATGGTTAAGATTGTATGTCAACTTGGCTAGACATTATTCTCAGTGTTTTAGCAGTTGTATAATGTTGTGATCACCCCCATGACGGAATCTGCTGAGTGTTACTGGTGGAGGTGGGGCCTGTAGCAGCTCACTGTCCACTCATTTTCATCTCTCTGCCTTCCACCAGTTACTTTCTGCCTGCTCGCCTTGCCAAGGTTTTTGGCTTGTTCCAGACTCAGCAGCTGCCTCTTGTGGTCTCACCTCCAGTTCTTGAGACTTGAGCTAGCAGTTTACTTGTTGATCTTGGAATTTGTCGAACTTCTCAGCCTGCGAGCAAGAGTCCAGTTCTCCGACCTGCTGACCTTGGGTTCGCCAGCTTCTGTGGCTCCATGAATTGGGAGAGGCCTCTACCCTGATCTGTGGACCTAGGACATTTTAGCCTCTACAATTGTATGAGCTATTTCCTTGGTATAAATCTCTGTCTACAAATATTTATGCACTTTACTGGTTTTGCTTCTCTACAGAACCCATCCTAAAACAGGCTACAACATGGATACTGGAATATCAACATGGAAAAATCTCAAAATTATAGATTTAATTGCAAAAAGTAAATTGCAGAATGATATAAGCACTTTGAAACCATTTATGTGAATTTTAAAAACAGACAACACTCTATTTTGTTAATGGATACATCTACAGGTAGTTAGCACATTATTATATGGATAGAATTAATACAAACCAACCTCAGGGTAGTTAAGGGGCAAAAAGGGATTTTCAATTATAATATCTTTGAGTCTGAAACAAATATTGCAAAATGCTAATATTTGTTAATTGTGAGTGATAATTACCTGGAGTTTTGTTATATTAAATCTGTTATTTTCAGTATGTTTGAAATATTTCAGAATAAAAATTTATTGTTGAAAAAACCTAATACATGAACCTGGCCCTCTAGGAAATCACATTGAGACATGTGTATGTTAATGGATGCAAAATGAGGCAGAGTGTGTTCTGAATGCATGCTAGAGGAATTTAGCAGGGCCAATATACATCCCACACTCATGGAATGGAAAGAGTAGAGCCAGCCCTCTGGATTATCTGTCCAACCATGCATTTTATCAATGAGCAAACTTAGGCCCCAAGAGGTGATGGACTAATAGTGAATGACAGAGTGGAACCAACATCACATGATCACTTCGGTGCTCTTCCTTGATACTGTACCACCTCTCAAAATCAAAATCAGAGGAAAGAAAAACACTTAGTGCTTTTACAGTGATGGCTTCTGTTGTCTTCCTCTTTTCCCCTTATAGGGCCTTGATGCTAAATGTTATGACTTATTGTTTATTACTTTGTAACATTTAGAGCCACTACCCATGGATCAGTTTGTCATACTGTGTGACTTGCATGTTCCTGTGATACTGGAAGCTATGTAACTAGTATTTCAGATACCAGTAGGGTCACCCATGGTGGACAGCTTTCAGCAGTACTTCCAGACTAGGGAAGACTAAAAAGAAAGGCCTGGCACTCTACTTCATAAGATTAACCAATGAAAACCTATGGATTGAACAGAACATTGTCCTACTTGCTTGCTTTGGACACGTCATCAGGAGGGATCAATCACTTGAGGAAGTCATCATGTTTGGTGAAGTAGAGGGTCACTGAGGGTGTGAGAGACCCTTGGTGAGATGGATTGGACAATAGCCACAACCATGGACTCGAACAGTCTGGCAATTGTGAGGTTGATGCAGGATCAGGTAATGTTTCATTTTGCTGTACATAAGGTCGCCATGAGTCAGAGTCGACTCAAATGCAGCTGAAAACAATATTTAGAGCAAAAATGGGAAGGAGTAAATTGAAATAAAACTATCATTCCTGTAATCGTAAGGAGGAAAAAAGAAATAGTTATTTTGTAGGAAGCATTTCTAAAATGAATGATGAATCCCATTCCCCAAATCACCTTACCCTTTGTATTTCTTCCTAGCTGATTGTAGGGGGAAGCAATTGGGTCACTAAGGGGCATTTTCCCCAGCTGCTCTCACTGGTTTATTTCACACACAAAAAAAAATGTAAGGGCTGTTGATATAGGACAACATTCAAAGATTCTTCCTATTGCACCCCCAGCCTACCCATACCTGAGATTGCCCAAGGTTATAACAACAGCAATGATCAACTCCCCGTTCTCCTTCATTATCTGCCCTGTAGTCCCTTCTCCCTCCATTGCTTCTCATGGAGTGGTGCTTGGCGGTGGTTTCTCCCACTTCCATTTTGGTTTCCATTTATTAATCACCACCCACAAAATAAGTTTCTGTCTCAATCTATAGGTGGAAAATAGGGGCTTAAGAGCCAATTGTTGGTCGTCACTACCCCACCTGAGAGAGACCTGGAAGGCCAATTAGAAAGGTTTCACATCTTTGCCATTGGAGGCAGCCCATGCTTTGGGTCATGCTTGGTCTTGGGAGAAAGCCAAGAAGAGGTGGGGCCAGCTAGGTGAGGTCAGATTGAGGTGAGGTCAGAACCCAACTGGTGGTGGGTCTGAGGATTTGCCCAAAGATAAGGTGGGCGGTGCCATGAGCCTGCCTGGTCCAACTATTCTGAAGCAGGACACCAGCCAGTAGCTGGAATACTGGGGTCAAGTACAGTCTCTGGAAGGATGAAAGAATGAAAAGCGAGTCAGGTGCCAAGCAGGCTTGGGTTTGCAGCAGGACTAAATCCCAAGAAGGAAAATAAACTGCAACTTAGGAAACCAAAGTAAAAGAAGCACAGCTTTTTAAACTGGGACAAAGCTAGGGCAAGGGAAGTAGATTACAGAATGACGGCTGTAGGGTGCCAAGGGCTCATCCCTGGCACATGGACACTGGGCTCAAGACAGCCAAGCTAATTCAAGACCCTACCCATGGTGAGACTGAGGCTATTGGTAACCTGCCTGCCTGGATCAGGAACCGCTCAGGGACTGGGCAGGGTTGAGCTTGCAAGGTGAAGACTCTCAAAGCTGCAGCCTGAGAGGATGGGGAAGGCAAGCAAATGAGACCTGGGCTTCCTTCCTAGAATTGACAAAAACACAATCTATAATAGCGGTAGAACCAGGCATGCCTACTCTATGTAACTACAATAATGATCCCCTAAACACCTTTCAGTATAAAAGGTGGAAAGGACAGTTTGTCTTAGTTGCGTAGTGCTGCTGTAACACAAATACCACACATAAGTGGTTTTAAAGGGCAGAAATTTATTTTCTCACAATTCTGGAGACTAAAAGTCCAATCAGGGTCTCAGCCTTGTGAATTCCTTCCTTGTTGGATTCCCTGGGCTTTCTTCCATTCCTTAGCATTCCTTGGCTTACAGACAATCCTGACACGGCGTTTGTCTTCTCCTGTGTGTCTATCTCTGTGTCTTTTTATAACTCAGAAGTGATTAGATTTAGAACTTATCCTACTCAGATATTACCTAGTTAACATAATGAAAAAAACCCTGTTTGCAAACAGGATTACATCCATAGGTATAGGGTTTAGGATTCCAACACATATTTTAGGGAGACACAATTGTCTCTGTAACAGTCTGTTTCTCTGAAAATTTTGGGTTGGGTCATATGAAATTGTCACATTTTTATGCAGTAACAGCTATCGAATGTCAGCAATTTCATGGGATTCACCCTTAGTAAATGTTCTAAAGGTGTTAGACAGTGTGAACTCTTCTAGTGGGCTGTGGTCAGGAAACAGGGTGACCATTTCAGTTGTCAGTAAGTGAACTTTCCTGCTTCCTCATTCCTTCTATTGTCAAATGGAGATAGTGATTTACCCTGCTCTGCCTTAAGCAGAATTGTTTTAAAATAATCAATAATCGATCACTTAAAGAGAACATGAGATCAATTTACTCTCATATTAGTATTACACATTGAATATTATAACATCTTTGGGTGTCAAAATAACTAGCATTAGTGTTCATGGTGTTAAGCCATCGAAAAAATGCTACTTTACCCTCTTCCCCAAATGGTCATGTGCCCTCATGATGGTCAGGTGCCCTCCCTGCTGGTGCAGGCCAACCATTTGGGGACAGAGTTTATTTGGAATCCAGGCTCTGTTGATAAGGGGCCCCATTGGATGGCTTGTGTCTGGCTATTTTGGGCATTGTGCAGCCTTATCTCATCTTTCTGTGTTACAAGGACATGGGCATTAAAGAGCAAAAGGATGATATCTGGGGGAAAAAAAAAAAAAATCTTTGGAGCATTCTAGGCCTGGAAAGAATCTCCCTTCAGGCAGAATTGAGCAACTATCTTCACCTGCATTGTTCTTTGCCTAGGCACACCCTGCACTCTGGAAAGTCAGGTAGGGCCTGTGGCCCTAGGTAGCTTGTTCTTCCCACTTAAATTCCCTATCGAGGACTCCAACCCAACTGAGGAAGAGGAGCAAGCAGCAGAGTGTGTGGCTCAGATGGGACCTTCCCTGCCTCTTACTTTCCATGAGAAGACTAGCAGCCACTTTAGAGCCTCTGAAAACTTTCAGGTAAATGACAGCTGAGTTGTTATGGCAGCAAAGCAACCTTCTCCAAATAAAGACACATCACACGAGCATTTCCTCAGGTCTGCCAGGAACAGTGGAGGCATCATCATGTGCAGACCCTGATGGAGTCACAGCAGGAAGCGACAAACACATGCTGGGCAGCCTTCTCTCACCCATGAGTCACTGCCACACACAAGGGCAGGGAATTCAGTCCAGTCTAGGTAGAAAAGGTGGTGGTTCAGCCAAGAGGAACAGGAAGACATTTAGATAAAGAGGAAACCAGTTACCATCCAATGGATTCTGAGTCATGAAGACTTCATGTGTGTCAGAATAGAACTGTGCCCTATAGTGTTTTCAGTGGCTGATATTTTGGAAGTAGATCACCAGGACTTTCTTCTGAGATGCCTCTGGGTGGATTTGAACGTCCAATCTTCTGATTAACAGTCTAAAGCATTAACCATTTGTACCACCTAGGAACTCCAGATAAAGAAGAGGACGAGGTTAATGCAACCCCCTAGTCCTCACACACATAGACTCATACTCGCACATCCACTCATCATCTGACCTCAGTGCAGAGGGATTAAAGATATTCCCAAATTCAAACAAGGAAGCAATGAAGCAGATTGCAACTAAACTGGAACAACAGAATTCCTTATCTGTGTTCCAGTATCCATAGTGCAGGACCCAATTTCCCGATTAGTACCAACCCCCTTTTCCCTATACTTCCCCCACCCACCCCCATCTAACTACTCTCCTATTTTAAAGATTTCCTCTAGCCTTCTTGAGCTTGGAATACATCGATTGTATTCTTCATCTTTCCCATTGCTTTTGCCATTGTCCACAACCTTCTAGAAGTATTCTGCCTCTCTGTCCAAATCCATTCCCACATTCATACAATGAGTATTCATTGACTACATTAAGTGACTATTACACTATGGCAGGCACTGTGCTAAACTCTGAAGATATAGCAATACTCTAGAAACAAAAACCCTACCCCAGAGAGTCTATTATCTCAACACAAATTTCTATTTCTATTGTGATCTTTTCCATCTGAACACAGCAAAATTACCCATACTATTTATTTGGTAATTGATGCTCTACTTTTTGTTTATTGTTCTTTGGCATTGTTATTAACATTTTATAGGTGTCTACACAGTCTCACTAAATAAACTCTAAAAGATCTGTGAAAACAGAGACTTCATTTTAATTTGCGTGAGTGTGTGTGTGTGTTTGCGTGTGAGTGTTTAAAATATATTTTTGGGAGCTTGGTGAAACGAAAATATGTAACAAGATAACAAAGGATAATGGAAATCTTATCAATCCTTATTTCACTATCTAAGACCTAACCAAACCAAAAACCAAAACCCGTTGCCATAGACTTGATTCAGACTCATAGCAACCCTATAGGACAGAGTAAAGCTATCCCACAGTTTCTAAGGAGCTGCTGGTGGATTTGAACTGCCAACCTTTTGGTTAGCAGCCAAGTTCTTAACCACTGCACCACCAGGGCTCCAAGACCTAACCAGGGTTTCTCAGTGGCAACACAATTGACATTTTGGGCCACGTTATTCTTTTGTTGGGGGAGTCTGTCCTATGCGCTCAGTGATGTTTGACAACATCCTAGCCTCTACCTCTAGGGATGCCAGTAGCACTCCTACCTGAATTGCATATGTGAACCCCAAAACCAGGGTGCTTGACGGGACTAAGCTGGGTGTTCCAGATCTAAATCAAACTTCATTTTTAATTAAACTGCAGCTTGACCCAAGCCTCTGCCACTCCTGTCCTGAAGAGACAATTCAGCTTCTTAAAAAGTTTAACTGCTTGTAACTCACAGAAGAAGCAAAAGTCAAGACTCTAGCTTGTATGAGAAATTGTCTGTTAAAAGATGTTTGTCGAAGATGTTTACACAGCTTAATCCAAGGAGAATGCCTTGGTCAACATGCTACAGGAGTTACAAAATAGAGTTGATAATGTTAAGAAAGTTTGTTAAGAAAAGGCTGCAGTTTAATGACCCCCTTGTAACTTTTTGCCATGCACCACCGCCCCAACACCTGCAAGCACACAGCCCTTTGTTCACTCACCTGATAAATGCCTCAGTGTCCTCCTGCAATGTGGAACACTGTGACATTCTGCTTGGATGTTGAAGTGTCTCCAAATTTGCAAATCTCTATTCCACAGTAAATTAGGTTTTTTTTTTTTTTTTTTTTTGCTTTCACTTTTAACAGTATAAGTCTGGTACTTTGCTATAACATTTCTTGACAACCATAAAGGGACTGAAGGTGAATTTGCCTCTACAACTTCCAAGGTGCTGGAGACTTGGGCTAACTGTACCAGGCTGGGCCATTTTGGGGCCCTCCTTCTCCACAACAGATTCAGTATTTGCAGCAAAGTAAATACCTCTAAGGCCAAGCCTCCATTTTTCTTTGCATAAGAGTTCCCTGAGTTTAATGTAGGGTTTGCCTTTCTCTTTCCTTTCTGTTTTTATAAACAGAACATAAGTTCCTTTGTTTTTTGTCGCACAGTGGTTAAGAGCTACAGCTGCTAACCAAAAGGTGGACATTCAAATCCACCAGCCTCTCCTTGGAAACCCTATGCAGCAGTTCTACTCTGTCCTACAGGGTCGCTATGAGTCGGAATTGACTCAACAGCAATGGGTTTTGGTTGTTATGGTATGGTCATTGTTTAAAGATCTCAGAACATTAAAGCTGGGTAGAAACTGTAAGGACAAGCCAGGCTAAAATACTGCCCAGAATTCCTTGATATTGTCTAGTTTTGAGATCGTGAAAACTCTAACTTTTTGTTTAAAGTCTCCAGAGCTAAATTTATGCTGCCTTTGGGAATATGGGAAATGTCAAATCTAAGAGCAATACTGAGCCTCCTCCAGGGACTCCCGCTCACTACATGAACAAGCATTTCAGTTCTTCAGCATGCTTGTTTTTGTCTGTCTGGAATGTCCTAAGTAAAGGAAGTTCAAATGATCAGTGACCACTTTGGGGAAGTTTTGATTTCTCTAAATTAATTTTTCTGTGCAGTAAATTGGAATAAAAAGTATTCTAGATTAAGCAGTTACAATGGGACTTTTTTATGACTGGCATTTTCAGGCCTCTAAAAGATATCAAAACAGTAAAATAATCTCTCTGAAAGATACTGTTTCTAAGTATGCTAAACAAAAGAAAGAATGGCAGAATGTAGTTTCTGAAATAATTAAGCAAAATAAAGAATTACAAAATCAGAGCTCTGCTATACTTACACCCCCTACTACAGCCCCCTCAGCCTCTCTGCCGGCAGCTGCTCTCTTTAACTGAATTTCCTTTCTTCCTTGAAGAATCTGCTACTTATTCAAAGCCAGAGAGTCCAAAGCCCATTCCTGAAATACCTTTTAAGATTTGTCCTGTAGAATCAGGAGTGTGCACCAGAGAAAATCCAAAGAACACTATTATTTCTTTTATTACCAGGACTCGTACAGAACTACATAGCATAGCTGAATATTTTCTGAATTTACCCGAGGATCTTCATAGATTCACTACAGAATTCAAAGTCCTTATTAACACTTATCAGCTCAGGCTGTCCAATTTATATCAATTAGTCCATATGTTAGTTGGCCCTGGGGAAGCCAAGCTGTGGTTAAAATATGCTGAGTGGAAAGATCCCCAAGATAGTCTAGCCTTGGATACAAACAAAACTGCCAAAACCCTCCTTGCAGAAGCTCAAGATAAAGGCACAAAGTTATATGAAGTGATCCTTAAGGCTTTTCCCCCAATGCATGACCGGACAAAAGTTCATTCTTGCATACAAAATAAAGACAAAAATGTATATGATTATTATGCCCAATTATTCCAGAAGTTTTCTAAACATTCTAGGTCAGATCCTTCAGATGAAGGGACTAAGGGAGACTTTAATGTAGTGTTTGTATCTGGGCTCAAGCCTGAAATTTCAGCTTTAGTTAAAAGACATCGTTTACATTAGAAGGTTACTCCTACTGCCAAATTGACTAATTTAGCTCATGAGCTTACCTAAACCTTAGAAATGAAACAAACTGCTAAGGGTAAGAAATTAATGGTCAATTAGAGCAACTACAAGGACCTACCCAGAAAATAAATTTAAACCCTCCAGTGGATCCAAAACCAGTCTCTGTCACTGTTATAAAAAACCTTGCCATGTACACGCATGTTCATTGCAGCACTGTTCACAATAGCAAAAAGATGGAAACAACCTAGGCGCCCATCAACGGACAAATGGATAAAAAAAAATATGGTATAGTCGCACAATGGAGTACTACACAATGATAGCAATGATGAATCCATGAAACTCTTATAACTTGGAGGAATCTGGAAAGCATCATGCTGAGTGAATTTAGTCAGTCACAAAAGGACAAATATTGTATACTACCACTATTATAAGAAATCAAGAAAAGGTTTAAACACAGAAGAAAACATTCTTTTATGATTACGAGGGCCGGGAGGGAAGGAGAGGGTTATTCACTAACTAGATAGTAGACAAGAATTATCTTAGGTGAAAGGAAGGACAACACACAATACAGGAGAAGTCAGCGCAACTGGACTAAACCAAAAGCTAAGAAGTTTCCTGAATACAACCGAACACTTCAAGAGACAGAGTAGCAGGGGTGGGGGTCTGGGGACCATGCTTTCAGGGAACATCTAGGTCAATTGGCATAACAAAGTTATTAAGAAAATGTTCTGCATCTCACTTTGGTGACTGGCATCTGGGGTCTTAAAAGCTAGTGAGTGGCCATCTAAGATGCATCAATTGGTCCCAACCCACCTGGAGCAAAGGAGAATGAAGAACACCAAAGACGCAAGGAAAGTCTTAGCCCAAGAGACAGAAAGGGCCACATAAACCAGAGACTGCATCAGCCTGAGACCAGAAGAACTAGATAATGCCAAGCTACCACCAACCACCCTGACAGGGAACACAACAGAGAGTCCCTGATGGAGCAGGGGAAAAGTGGGGTACAGAACTCAAATTCTAGTAAAAAGACCAGACTTAATGGTTTGACTGAGACTGGAAGGACCCCGGAAAACATGGTCCCTGGACTCTCTGTTAGCCCAAAACTAAAACCATTCCTGAAGTCAATTCTTCAGACAAAGATTAGACTGGACTATGGGACAGAAAATGATACTCATGAAGTGTACTTCTTAGCTCAAGTAGACACATGAGACTAAATGGGCAGCTCCTGTCCAGAGGCAAGATGAGAAAGTAGAGAGGTTGAGGAGCTGGTTGAAGGAACTCGGGAAATCCGGGGTGGAAAGGAGGAGTGTGCTGTCACAGTATAGGGAAAGCAACTAGAGTCACATAACAATGTGTGTATAAATTTTTGTATGAGAAACTAACTTGAATTGTAAACTCTCACTTAAAGCACAATAAAAAATTAAAAAAAAAAAAAACCTCACCATTGGAAAAATGAATGCTTTAAACTAAAAAATAAATAGTATGTTTCCACCTCAGCTGCCCCTCCACTCTCTGATCAGAATGAAGGGATTCCAGGGACAACACCGGGGTTCTTCCCATAGTGGCTGTAAGCTCTCAAGGAGAAACAACTACAGTATTTCTACGAAAATAATGCATGCCTTCTACATTTGTTTGGTGGCCACGCCCTCCCCCCATGAGGTATTTTTGTAAGCACTCTGTGCTATTTTTTTTACAGAAACATGTGGAAGAGGATTGGTATGGCAGCACTTATGAGGGTACCTTGCGGGGGGAGGGTGCAGCTGGCAAACAAATGTAGCCGGTGCGTGTTATTTGTATAAAAATATGGTATGTATATTAATGGAGAGCCCTGCCAATTTTTAATTGATATGGGAGTTACCCTCTCTCCCATTAACAAAAGCCCCTGCCACTGAGTAGAAAGACCTAAAAAATAGTGGAGTTTACAAACGAAGAACAAACACTAGTTCATTCTCAACCCATGCCAATTTCTTTTGGTGTCACAGAGGATTTACACTCTTTTTTGTTACTTCCTAACACTCCTGTTAATTTATTAGGAAGAGATATTTTGTCTAAATGGAATTGCCATTTACAGTTTAATGAAAAGCGTGAAATATTATTAACTTTGCCTGAAAATCAGAACTTGGGGAAAGATAGCATTCAAAAGGAAGAAGCCCTTTGTCATATCAAGCCCTTATTACGTCTCTTCAAAATTATGCTTTTTCAAGCTCCCTCCCCCCTGAAGTTATTTCTCAGATCCCCAAAACTTTATGGGCCACAACATCCACAGACGTTGGCTGAGTTTTGTCTGCTGAACCTCTTAAAATTCAAGTGGATAGATCTAAACCTTTGTCAAAAGTTTCCCAATACCTTTTAAAACGAGAAGCAAAGTAAGAACTAGCTCCCATTATACAGGGTTTTCTTTCTAAAGGGTTAATCAGCCCTTGCACTAGTTCTTGCAATACTCCTGCCCTACCAGTTAAGAAGTCAAATGGTTGGGTTGGAGATTTGTTCAAGACCTATGTGCAATTAACCACATTGTTGTCCCTAGATTCCCACTTGTCCCTAACCCACATTTGTTGTTTTCCAATGCTCCCCCTGACGCAACATATTTTACTATAATAGATCTTTGTAGTGCATTTTTCAGTATCCCCATAGAAGCTGAAAGCCAATATTGCTTGGCTTTACTTGGGACAGAAAACCTGGTGCCATAGTGGTTAAGAGCTACGTCTGCAAACCAAAAGGTTGACATTTCCAATCCACCAGCCACTCCTTGGAAACTCTATGGGGCAGTTCTGTTCTGTCCTATTGGGTCGCTATGAGTTGGAATCGACTCGATGGCAATGGGTTTGGTTTGGTTTAGTTTTACTTGGGACAACCAACAATTTACCTGGGCTGTCATGCCCCAAGGTTTTACCGAGTCTCCAGCATACTTTTCTCAGATTTTGCATGCAGATTTGCAACCCAACCTTTGCAATTTCCAAATGAGTGTATTCTATATGTCGATGACTTACTCATCTGCTCCACCTCCTGGCAGGCTCACCAGGAGGACAGCATAGCTTTTCTAAAACATTTAGCTAATGGAAAACAAAGTTTCTAAAAAGTTACAATTAGCTCAGGCTTGTGTTAAATATTTAGGTCACTTGACTTCTGCAGAAGGCATTACTACTGACCCTAAGAGAAAAGAAGCTATTGCAGCCTTTCCTTTTCCTAAAACAAAGAAATAATTAAGGTAATTTTTAGGGTTCTGTAGCTACTGTCAAGCCTGGATTCCAAACTTCTCTCTTATGGCTCAGCCTTTGTTGTTGTTGTTAGGTGCCATCGACTCAGTTCCTATTCACAGTGACCCTATGTACAACAGAACAAAACACTGCCCTGTCCTGCTCCATCTTCATGATTATTGTTATACTTGAGCCCATTGTTGTAACCTCTGTGTCAATACATCTCATCAAGGGACTTCCTCTTTTTCATTGACACTGTATTTTAGCAAGCATGATGCCCTTCTCTAGGGACCAATCCCTCCTGATAACATGTCCAAAGTATATGGGATGAAGTGTCACCATCCTTGCTTCTAAGGAGCGCTCTGGCCATACTTATTCCAAGACAGAGTTGTTCATTCTTTTGGCAGTCCATGGTATATTCAATGTTCTTTGCCAACACCATAATTCAAAGTTGCCAATTCTTCCATCTTCTTTATTCATTGTTCAGCTTTCAGAGTCTCTTCTGACATCCATTTTGGTCTTTTCTTTCTTTCCTGTCTTTTTAATGACCTCTTGCTTTCTTCTATGACGTTCTTGATGTCATTCCATAGCTTGTCTGGTCTTCAGTCAATAGTGTTCAATACATCAAATCTATTCTTAGATGGTATCTAAATTTAGGTGGGGGATACTTAAAGTTGTACTTTGGCTCTCTTGGACTTGTTCTGATTTTCTTCAGCTTCAATTTGAACTTGCATGTGAGCAATTAGTGATCTGTTCTGCAGCCGGCCTCTGGCCTTGTTCTGACTTTTATATTTTTTATGCAATATTTAAAAACCTTTGAGCTTGATCCCTTCTATCTTACCACAAAAGATCAAAGGACAGTAACTGAAAGAGACTTTGATAACACACCCACTTTAGGATTCCCTAACTATCATTTGGGCTTTTCTTTATTTGTATGTGAAGTTTCTGGTATTGCATTAGGTGTTCTTACAAGAAACACAAAGGACATATTAGGCCTCTGGGTTATTACAGCCTGTAGCTGGACCCTGTGGCTAGGGCCTACCCTACTTGCCTCAGTGCTGTAGCTGCTACTGTAAAATTAGTAGAAACTACTGCAGATATAGTTTTTATATATGCACTCCATGTTGTGTCTGCTTTGCTTAATTCTGCTTTAACCCAACATTTATCTGCAAGTAGATTCACCTCCTATGAAGTTCTTCTTCTGGAAGCTTCAATATTAGACTACACACAGTGACTACTTTAAACTCAGCCACTCTTCTCCTTGTAGTTAATGATTGTCCTTCCCACGATTGTTCAGATCTAACTGAGCAACTTTTGACTGCCTGTAGTGACTTAAAAGGAACTCCTTGACAAATATTGATATGGTATTATTTGTAGATGGCTATCATTTGAAACTGACTCCTTATTCTCTTTATCAGGCTGGTTACACTGTTACAACTTCTGCCAAAGTCATTGAATGCCAGCCACTTTCCAGAGCCACTTCAACCCAACAAGCTGAACTTATTGTTCTTACTACAACCCATTGTCTTCAAGTCAATTTTGACTCACAGTGACCCTATAGGACAGAGTAGAACTGCTCCAAAGCATTTCCAAGGAGCAGCTAGTGTATTCTAACTGCAGACCTTTTGGTTAGCAGCCTAGCTCTTAACCACTACGCCACTAGGGCTCCTTGTTCTTACTACCCAAACCCAAAAAGAAATCCACTGCTGTTGAGTCTATTCCAATTCATAGCGACCCCACAGGGCTTCCAAGGCTTTAAATCTCTATGGAAACAGACTGCCATATCTTTCTCTCACAGAACGACTGTTGGTTTCAAACTGCTACCTTTTGGTTAGCAGTCGGCTGCTTTAACCACTGCACCACCAGGGCTCCTTTTGTTCTTACTTTAAAAAAAAATTGCCTTCGAGTTGATTGTGACTCTTAGCAACCCAATAGAACAGAGTAGAACTGCCCCACAGGGTTTCCAAGGAGTGGCTGGTGGATTCAAACTGCCAACCTTTTGGTTAGCAGCCATAGCTCTTAACCACTGTGCCATCAGGGCTCCTGGTTCTTACTGACTAAAAAAAAACAAACCCATTGCTGTTAAGCTGACTCCAACTCATAGAGCCTGCAAAATTGCTAAAGGGAAGTCCATAAATATTTTTATGGATTTAAAATATAAATATGGAGTTATTCATGATTTTGGATGCTATGGAAATAGGATTTTTTATCCTTTTCTGGTAACACTATTACAAATGGGGCTTTAGAGGCAGATCTTTTAGAAGCCTTGTTGTTCCCTTCTGAAACTGCTGTAATTAAAACTCGGGGGCACTAACAAAAGAGAGTGACCCAAACTGAAGAAATTAGAGGAAATAACTTTTCCAATGCAGCTGCTAAACAGGCTGTTTCTCAGATTTTTTTGCCTCTGTAATAACAAGGGGTTTATAGAGGGACCTCTAAAAGAATCTAGAGAGAAATTTTCCTCAAGAAATAACTAGTATTTTTGTACTCACCAAAGAAAAGCTTTTGAAACATCAACAGTTGGTTCAATATGATGAAACTGAGTCATAGAAGATGTCTTGTTACCAGACCCTGACACTAAATTATAGTTAGGGTCTGACACTGAAATTGTCCTCCTCATACTTTTGCATGTCCCTGTGATGAGAACTCTACATGAGAACGTTCATCTAGGGAGAGATAGTATGTTGAAATTTTAAAGAAATACTGGTGGGGAAAATTTTATGAGGCAGCTGAACATCTGACCTCTCATTGTTCTATTTGCTTTCATTATAACTGTGGGAAATGTCTTAAGACTTTACCTAGGCAATATCCTTTGCCTGCTGAACCTATGCTTGAATGGCAGTTAGATTGTATCTAACTTATATTGTTAAATGATTATAAATATGCTTTAGTAATGATTATTAGATTTTCACATTGAGTATAGGCTTTCCCGTGCAGGTATGCAACTGTTTCTTTTCTCGAAAAACAGCTCCTCAAAAACATAATTCCCACTTAGTGAGCACCAGAAATCCTTTGCAGTGATTGGGGAACTCATCTTGCTGGACAAGTAATTCAAGAATTATGCCATATATTCCCCATATATCAGAGACTGCATTGTCCTTATCATCCTCAGTCCACTGGACTTGTAGAAAAAACTAATGGTATAATAAAAACTCAGCTTGCTAAGCTTTCCAAATCCTTAAGTTGTCTTGGACTAAAGTTCTCCCTTTAGTCTTTTTAAATTTAAGAAGCACTCCTTTTGAATCTCATAAACTTACTCCTTATGAAATAGTTATTGGAAGGCCTATGACCCTTCCTTACATTGCCTCTACTGATCCTAATTTAGTATAACTTGAATTATTGAAATATTTTCAGTCTCTAATGCAGTATTCTAAAAAACATTTATTTACAAATTAAAAAAGCATTTGATCAGCGGAAACCTGGCTCTCCTCCTCTACTTAATATTAACACAGGATATTATGTTTACTGGAAAAGACACCAATTAAAAGATTCTTTAGAACCTTACTGTAAGGGGTCTTATCTAGCTCTTTAAAAAAAAAACCCTTGTGCAGCAAAACTAGAAGGAATTAATCCTTGGATTCATTTATCACAGTGAAAGAAAGCTAAAGCACCTGTCTAAACTTGTCAGCCAACCAGAGATTTGAAATTCAGGCTGAAACCCCCAGTGACCAGAAGCAAGTGACTCCAGAAGCAGGTAGCTGATCATGAGACAAGAATACATGCAAGCTGTGACGGTTTTGGACTCTGTTTCCTAATTGCTGGTATTTTGACAGTTTTGACTGTTTTTGCACACTTGTGGAATTATTTCTTAACAGCTTTGATAATAATCAAATATCTTTAACCCTCATCCACTGAGCTGAACCTTTAATTGAAATTCTTGCACATTGTTTAATACTTGTAGCCTTTGAATCAAATTTCATTTTACCAACTTTGACTTTTCCCCTATTATATTACGAGAAAAGGAATTTGTTTTATAATATCCTATAATTTTAACTAGCTTTTTATCCATTTTAATAAGTATTCTCTTTCTGTATATTATGACCATTACTGATACTTGGAATGAAAATGGTTTCATCAAATTAACTCAGTCAGTAGCTAGGACCAGTAATTTGACTGAATGATGGGTATGTCACTCTCCCTCTTGATCTACACAAGATCATCTTTCACTGTGTCAGTCTTAGATTATAGGTTCATATCTAATTTTACTATTAATTTTAAGAGACCATTTAAATGAGCTATTCGAGTCAACTTGTGGCTACCTCCAGAATTATCCACTTATTTGTCAGCTCCCTGTTTTAATCTTACTCATGCCTGGTTATAATGTCTTACTTTTTCCACACCATGCAATCTTTTTATCAATGAAGCTCAATATTATTCTGCAGTAGCAGATAATTATTTTAAACCTGATCAAAATCCCTAGTTTGTGCCTGACTCCAGCATCCCTTAGAATTTGGAAGATTATACATTTGTTAGGATTTATTAACTGCAGACTGGATTGAAGTGGTCAATCAGTCCATTTCATTCCCTAATAGTCAAACCTGGGTAGGTATGTTACGTGTCCCATCGGGATATGTCTTTTTATGTGTATGATCAGCTTGTTTAAGAAAAAAGTCCAAGGATTCACCCAATACTTGGGCCTTGCCATGTTAGATTATTGGAATATGTTAGGTCAATGCACCTTAGTACCCTTGGAGTTTCCATCCATACAATTATAGTTTACTGTGGAACAGGGACTAGAAATTAATATCCGAACAGAAGAGAGAACTTGTCCTCTGAGACAATCCCATTGCCGATAGGCCTGGGTGGGTCTGGTCATTTCTTTGAGTATTTGTTCCCTCTTCTGGTATACTGCAATTAGAACAATCTACCCACAATCTATCTGCTACTATGGTTCAAACTGCTGATAGTATTTTTGATAGAATGACAGCTCAACAAAAATCTTTAGAATATCCTGTTAAAATAATTTTAGATAATAGAATAGTTCTTGATTTTCTCCTAGCTCAATAAGGAGTCTTTACTATTGCAAATACCTCTTGCTGTTCATGGATAAATACCTCTGGGGAGGTAGAAAAAGATATCTCTAAAATACATAAAAAGGCCTCCTGGTTACATACCTTTCTTCCCATGACTGTACCTTCTTTCTTTGATATCTTTCGCTGGTTATCCCAAAGCATTGGGTCTGGAACATGCTCCTTTCTACTAGCCTGCCTGCTCCTTTGAATCATTGTAATTGTTATTATAGGGATTGTTATATGTATTATGCACTGCATTTCTCATTGTCACAGTATTTGGAAGAGACTAATTTTTCAAAAGAAAATGAATTTTAGTTCTGGGATCAGACTTTTTAGAAGAGTCAAGTTAATCCTCTAATGTGCTTTGTCCACAACACTTACCCCAGTCATAACCAACACACCCTGAAGATGAGGCCTGAAGCTATAGCAAGGTGAAGAAGGGACCCAAAGCTATAGCAAGGTAACACTAAATGATGCCCAGCCACTTCTAATAACAGATCTGGCATCTGGGGTTTAAAAGCTCAGCAGAGCAGCCACCCCTGAAATACTAAATCTTAAAAAGCTCAACATAGCAACTATCCTCAAGATGCTAAGTCCTTGCAGAAGATAGGTAAACTCCTTTGTAGGTGATCTACACTCACTAGTGGTGGCTTGATCAAAAAGGGGAAGTAATGTATGCAGATTCTAAACCAGGGTGTTTGACGCGACTAAGATGACTGTTTCAGATCTAAATAAAACTCTGTTTTGAATTAAGCTTCAGTTTGCCCTAAGTCTTTGCCCCTGCAGTCCCGAAGAGACAATTCAGATTCTTGTAAAAGTTTAACTGCTTGTAACTCACAGAAGAAGCAAAAATCAAGACTCTAGCTTGTATGAGGAATTGTCTGTTAAAAGATGTTTGTTGAAGATGTTTACACAGTTTAATCCAAGGAGAATGCCTTGGCCAACATGCTCCAGGGGGGTTACAAAATAGAGTTGATAATATTAAGAAAGTTTGTTAAGAAAAGATTGTATTTTAATGACCCTCCTGTAACTTTTTGCCATGTACCCCCCTCCATGCCTGACAGCACACAGCCTTTTGTTCACTCCACCTGATAAAAACCTCACTGTCCTGCAACGTGGAACTCCGTGAGATCCTGCTTGGATATTAAAGTGTCTCCTGATTCGTGAATCTCTATTCCACAGCAGTTTATTTATTTATTTTTCCTTTCACTTCTAACAGAGGGTGCTTCACTGTGACTGTTGTGACAATCCAAAATGTCTCCAGACATTACCAAATGTCCTATGGGAAAAAGAGTGAGGACAAAATTTCCCCAGTTCAGTACCACTTGCTATGCAAATCTTTGAAATGCTTTGGACTTGTTTTCTTGTTTATAAGTCATTAAATTCATGCATACATACAGTATCTACATTAAAAACAACTACAAATTTAGTTTTACGTCAGATGTATTTTCCCAAGGCACTGAAAAGCAATCGAGTAAGAGCTCAGCACTCTAAAAGCCAGCCCCCAGGGACTAAGAGTGAGAACAGCAGACTCCAAGAGGCAGAATTTGCTCCCAAAGTCTATTTTATGTATTTGGAGAATTTCTTTAATATTCCAGTGGCTGTATGTCAGTAAAGCCCTCAATACAATTTCCTGGGGTAGTTGGTGACTGCTTATCTCACCCAGGCTAGCTGGAATTCACGGTCAAATTCCTATCTTATACATCCTCCTTGCAGCTTATAGTTCCAAATCCTCATTCCTATTGTGATTACAGTGCTGCATCCTCTTCCTCACAGCCTTTGAGTAGACCAGGATCAAGAAGTCAAAGATAAGCTCACCTTTTCCTTTTGTGTGCATGTTCCAGAGAGGCAAAGTTCCAGATCAAGTTGAGGTTGAAAAAGCAGCCTCGCAATGACAATATGTGGAATGTGCCTTAGGGATCATTCTGAAATAAGACTCAAAATTACAGAACACATCTTTCCCTAGTATCCCCTCCCCCCATTTAATACAAATGATAGCTTTATCCTGGATTAAAAAAAAAAAGTGACAAGCTCCTGGATTACAGGAAGAAGCATGGATGGAATACTTTGTGGTTGAGAAGCCTGCTTGACTATAAGCTTCCATCCTTCTCAGCATCTCTAACACTTAACACAGTGGTTACTATGAACTTGTTAAGAGTTCAATAAATGTCTGTTGATTAAATAATTTTACTAAACTGCTTCTTCATTTTTTGATTATACTTTGATATGTCACTCAGTATAAAGGAGGAAAGAACCCACATTGAGCATTGTTGTTGTTAGCTGCAGTTGAGCCAACTCTTACGAACAACAGAAGGAAATGTTGCCTGGTCCTGCATTATCTGCATGATCACCAGCATGTTCAAGTCCATTGTTGCAGCAATTGTGCCAATCCATCTCACAGAGGGTCTCCCTGGCCCTCTGCTTGACCAAACATGATGGCCTCCTCTAACAATTAATCACTCCTGATGACATGTCCAAATCAAATGAGTCAAACAATTTTCTGTTGTGATCCATAAGGTTTTCGTTTTCAGCAGCAGATTGTCAGGCTTTTCTTTCTAGTCTGTCTTAGTCTAAAGCTCTGCTGAAATCTGTCCATCATTGAGCATTACTATGTGTTACTCTACTTAATTCTACTTTTATTTTATTTCATTTAGATTTCTGTATCTATTTCCTCTGAAATCCCAGAGATGCTTAAGAATAACTGTTTATCCCAAATGAACAACACAATAAGTGAGAAAATCATTGAATATTTATTGACTATTCTTTTTTTTTCATTCATTTGACAATCAAATGCTTGTGAAAAACTTCGTCTCTACTAGCCCCGTATTTAACACCTGGCAAAACAAGAAAGGATAACATATAACCCCTATACTCAAGAAGCTTACAGTCAAGTATAAAGTCAGAAACCTAAGCAGATAATCATAATATCATGTAGTAAGCAGTAAGCACATGTGCAAGGCACTATGGGCAGCCAGAGGAAAGGCACCTAAATGAGCCAGAAACAGGAGAGTAGAAGTCAGGACAGGTTTACTGGTGGGAGAAGAAACTGAGTTGAGTCATTAAGGTGTAATGGAAATTAACCAAGTAAAACAAATAGTTGTGAGGAGGGTGTATGGATTTCAGGCTGAGGTGATTACTAAAAATAAAAGCACAGCCTCAAAAAATATGTTAGGAAATTGCAAAAAGTCTGGAACTTCCACGGCGTTAGGTATGAGGCAGGATGTGACAAAAGATGAGGTTGGAGAAATAGATAAGGACCAGACCATGGGGACATCTGGAATTTATCCTATGAGTAGACGAGAATCATGGGAGAATAAGAAACAGAAAGAGCACCCTGAGTTACTGTCTAGTGAGTTTCCTTTGGCTGTAGTGTGGATAGAAAGTTCAAGCCTGAGGAAGATCAGTGAAGAAGCTTTGTTAAGAGTCAAGTCAGGAGGTGAGGAAGGCCTAACTGGGGCAGCTTTTGTAGGGGTGGTAGAGGAGGGAGTAAAGTAAAGGATATATTTGATATCAGGGTTATTAATCTATTCCACAAAGGCCTATGAAATGGCTTCCAGGTATCTACAAATCTCTTGACATTGCAAGCACACGTGTGTGTTTCTGTGGAAGGAGACCATCATTTCAACAGATTCATAAAAGCTATGATTTATAAGCATATTCTCAAACATGATTTTACTTCATATACAAAGCCCCTGATTCTACTCATCAAAATGGGATCATCATTCTGACTAGTCATAGGTGTCTCCTGATGGCTAGTGGTTAAGATTTGGCTAAATTGCAGAAAATTAATTTTAATTTTTCCAAAGAAAACAATCCTCTTCAATGGTACAGTAGAGCCAAATAGTTAGAGCTCTTGACCAAGGTGGTCAGGATTAGTAAACAAATTATCACTTCCTTGGACTCGTTGCTTCCATCTTTAAAATGGGGAAAAAGTCCAGTAACGTGTGCTATTACTCTCATTCTGCATTATGAGATCCAAATCAAAAACAAAGATCACTCTGTTCTCATTGTCTTTTACATGGACACCTCATTTCCAATGAGACATTGCCATCTATTTAATTTTTTTTTGACAGCTTAAACTATTTTTTTATGGAAAAGTATTGCCTTTTTTTCCCTTTGTTTTTATTGCACTTGAGATGAAGATTTACGGGGCAAATTAGTTTCTCATTAAACAGTTAATACACATATTGTTTTGTGATGTTTGTTACTAACCCCATAGCATGTCAACACTCTCTCCCTCTTGACCTTGGGTTCCCCATTACTAGCTTTCCTGTCCCCTCCTGCCTTCTCATCCTTACCCCTGAGCTGGTGTGCCCATTTAGTCTCATTTTGTTTTACAGACCTGACTAATCTTTGGCTGAAGGTTGAGCCTCAGGAGTGATTTCAGTACTGAGTTAAAAGCGTGTCTAGGGGCCATATTCTTGGGGTCATCTGTTTAATTTTGGCATTAAATTATTGCAGTCAGTTCTAGTTGCTAACAAAGTTAGTCATACATTCCAGAAGTGGCCTCCAAAAACAGGAAAAGAAATACCACCCAATCCATGAACTCTATGTTTGTGATCCCCATCACGGCAGATAGTGAAAGAAAGACAAGGGCAGTGAGGTATATGAAAAGCAGCTGTGGGGGAGAAATACTAGGGAACAAGCTTCAGCAAATCTACACAAAAATATAGAGCATCTATTCTTCTTTCTGCCTCTGTTTTCTCTGAAACCATTCTATACTCTGTTATGCTAATGAATGATAAACTTGTGATAATGCACCCAGATCAATCAAAACATCCACGTAGAACTAGCTCATTCTAATGGAGATAGCCCACCCACTTTTGAAAAAGTGCTCACTAATTGAGTCAGAGCACTTTTTGTAGTTTCCATTTTGGGAGAAAGGGAGAATCAAAAGGTAAATAAGACCCAATCCAAGATCTCTGTGAACAAGATGATATACTGGTGTGTCCCTTATATCTGTTTTTATCGAGAAATACATACATGCTAGGGAAGTGTACTCATATAA
This sequence comes from Dugong dugon, assembly GCA_030035585.1. Taxonomy (NCBI): domain Eukaryota; kingdom Metazoa; phylum Chordata; class Mammalia; order Sirenia; family Dugongidae; genus Dugong; species Dugong dugon. The sequence continues at coordinate 72,795,676 of CM057460.1, forward strand.
AAATTAAGGGCTAGAAAATGAAGATAAACTAAACATATTTACTAACCATTTCACATGTAATATCCCATAAACTGTTGTATGTCACAGGAAGGAAATATAAGCTGGAACCAAGAGCCAAGGGATACAGTGTGTTATTGCTGGTCACATCATGTTGTATGACCTTCTGCTGGGGGTAGGATGAGGATGGAAATATTTGTTTAGAAAGTGAGTTTATGATAATGCCTTCTTTATACCCAGTATCTGCATTATAGTGCTCCCAATCTTAACCTAAATGTTTGCTTAGGTTATACTACACTGTTTTTTTCTTTCCCATTGCTGATTCATTTGCAAAAATAATAGGAAGTGGCTATATCCAATCTGGTGCTTTTCCCACAAGATTACAAACTCCTATGTTTTACAAGGAACCCTGGTGGTGCAGTGGTTAAGAGCTCAGCTGTTCACCAAAAAGTCAACAATTCAAATCCTCCAGCTGCTCCTTGGAAACCTTATGAGGCAGTTCTACTCTGTCTTATAGGGTCGCTATGAGTCAGAATCTACTCGACAGCAGTGGGTTTAGTTTGGTTTTTTGGGTGTGTTTTACAAATCCTGAGTAGTAGACGCAGATCTTGTGGGCAGCTTTCAACACAATGGAGACCCTCTCTTTAATTTTCGACATTTGTAATGACTCCACCTCCAATTTAGGAAGGTTGTGGAAATATACTTTTTAATATAGTTATTTTGTGGACAGGTGCCTTGGTGGAGCAATGGTTAAGCACTTGGCTGCTACCTGAAAGGTTGTCATGGTTCAAGCACACCCTGTGGCTCTGTGGAAGAAAGATCTGGCGATCTGCTTCCATAACAATTAAATCAAGCCAAATCCTTTGCTATCAAGTCAATGCCAACTCATAGCAACCCTATAGGACAGAATAGAACTGCCCCATAGGGTTTCCAAGGCTGACATATTTACCGAAGCAGACCGCAACATCTTTCTCTTGCGGAACGGCTGGTGGCTTCAAATTGCCAACTTTATTTAGCAGCCAAGTGCTTAACTACTGCACCACAGGGACTCCTTTTGTAAAGATTACAGCATACAAAATCCTATGGGATCTCTATGAGTTGGAATCGACTCAATGCACACAACAAAAACATTATGTGCAATTATTGTTATAAAGCAGGGCACTTTTGTAATAATATACTGAGCATGTGTGAGCATGTGTGAACATGTGTGTGTGTGTGTGTGTGTGTGTGTGTGTACATACAGCATAATTTCCTCTCTAAACTGCCTAAGGGAGAAGAGTAGAGCATTAACTAAAACTGTTAAACATAAGTTAGGGACTGAGATGGTGCCTAGAGGATATACACTCACAGACACACACACATATATACATATATATGTATACTTTTACATATGTACATAATATATTACATAAACTATCTCAGGCTGCTAACCAAAAGGTCAGGGTTCAAATCCACCAGCAGCTCCTTGGAAACCCTATGGGGCAGTTCTACTTTGTCAAATAGGGTCACTATGAGCTGGAATTGACTCGATGGCACACAACAACAACGTCTTATATACTAGTATATGGAGTCCTGGTGTCACAGTGGTTAAGAGATCATCTGCTAACCAAAATATCAGCAGTTCAGATCCACCAGCTGCTCCTTGGAAGCCCTATGGGGCAGTTCTGTTCTGTCCTATAGGGTCGCTATGAGTCAGAATCTACTCAACCGTAATGGGTTTGGTTTTTTGGTTTTATCCTAGTATATATATATATATATATGTGTATACACATACACACACATAGTTCTCCATTGTACTTTTAGAAGTAGTAGTGCTATTGCAGTACACCAAAGTACCCCACTGACTCAATTCCAGAGCTGACCCCAGGAAAAATAACCTTTGATTCTCTTCTTCCCTGTGCTTAAGTTAAGGGCCTCCTTGAGAGTAAATTAGAAGCTTAGTTACATTAACCTTTTCAAGGAGTAATGGGCTAAATGTGACCCTAATGACTTAAAAGAGTCAGCGTGGATTCACTCTCTGCATTGTTTATACAAGACGGAAAACCAAATGTATGCACACAGGTGCCTCCCCCAACCGCCCTGCAAATACAGCAAAATCTTATCCTTTGGAATTTGTGATCACTAGGTTGAGCTATAGTTTACCTTGCATATTCTAGCAAAGCAAGGATATGTTTAACCAATTAATGATATAAATTAAATTTTAGAGGTGTTGTGATTTATAGTCTGAGTTGATTTGAGTTCCAGCTCTGCTGCTTGCTGTGGGTATGAAGGATCTTCTAATTTACTTCCCAGGGTGGTTTTGAGAGTGAAATGAGTTGATGAAGAAATGCCTACTAAACTGTAAAACTCTGTAAAAACAGGATCATTAATATCCTACTTCAAGATCAAATTGTTGAGTATTTTTTCCATACAAATACATGTATATGTCTCAAATTCCAATTATAATTAATTCACATCTCTTCATTTTTAAAAGCAGCTCTGATCATCTGATCAATTCCTCTGGCTTAAAACACTATGAGCTATTTATATTCTTTAAGCTTCAAAATAATGACATTTAATTTAATTTAGACCTTTCAGTGATTAAGTCCAGCATTTCCCTTAATTAGTCTAAATTAGTTTTGTTTTGTGTTTTTTGCATATTTGAAACAATGGGAATTGTGAACTCATAAAAATGCCATATAAATATCCAAAGTCGTGGTTGGTGTGAGCTCTTGAGTTCTTTCTTATTTGTTTATTTATTGCAATTTTTGCTTTTTTTTTTTTTTTTTTTTTTTTGGAGTTCTTTGTTTTTTAAATTTGACACAAAATAGTTCATTTTATTGAATGTCAATTAAACATTTTTAAGGATACACAATACTGACAATGTACAATAATTAAAGAACATATCAAAAGACAAAAAAAAATTATACACAGTTAGTCACTGATGTTTGGGGGCAATCAAACAAATCTGCACAGATTATGACCAAAAAATCAAAAGGAATACATAAAATGTGTTTGGAAAGGCAAAGAGGTGGTCATCAATCTCAAGATTAGAGGGTAAGAGGAACAAGAGGAGGAGGTGAAAGACTAAACCCAAGAGGCCCATTTAAGAGCTTTGTTTGTTGTTAGGTGCTGTCGAGCAGGTTCCGACTCAGAGCAACTCTATGTACAACAGAACGAAACACTGCCTGATCCTGCGCCATCCTCATAATCATTGTTACACTTGAGGCTATTGTTGCAGACGCTGTGTCAATCCATCTCGTTGAGAGTCTTCCTCTTTTTCACTGACCCTCCATTTTACCAGGCATGATGTCCTTCTCCAGGAACTGATCCCTCCTAATAACATGTCCAAAATATGTGAGACCAAGTCTCGTCATCCTTGCTTCTAAGGAGCATTCTGGCTATAGTTCTTCCAAGACAGATTTGTTCTTTCTTTTGGCAGTCCATGGTATATTCCATATTCTTTGCCAACACCACCATTCAGAGACATCAATTCTTCGTCAGTCTTCCTTATTCATCATCCAACTTTCTCATGCACATGAGGCAATTGAAAACACCATAGCTTGGATGGGGAGAACCTTAGTCCTCAAAGTGACATCTTTGCTTTTGAACACTTTAAAGAGGTCTTTTGCAGCAGATTTGCCTGACACAATGCGCCATTTGATTTCTTGACTGCTGTTTCCATGAGTGTTGATTGTGGATCCAAGTAAAATGAAACTCTTAACGACTTCAATCTTTTCTCCATTTATCATTATGTTGCTTATTGGAGCTTTGTTTAGGTGTAGAGAAAGATGAAGAATGGGCGAAAAGTAGGACTGGAATAATAACTTCTTGGATCTAGAGAGAACCTCATGTCTTTGTATTTGGCTTCAGGAAGTGAATAGCAAATAACCCAGAAGAAATGATTTTTGATTCTCTTTTCAATATTTCCAACTGTGGAGACTCTGGAGCCCTGGGTGCCACAATGGTTAAGAGCTTCAGCTGCTAACCAAAAAGTTATTCCTTGGAAATCCTATGGGGCAGGTTTACTCTGTCCTACAGGGTCGCTATTAGTTAGAATCTTCTCAACAGCAATGGGTATTGGGTGGAGACTCTGGAACCACATTTTATGACTATTCTAAAGTCAAAGACCTCTTGATGCTGAACAAAATCTTTCCTCTTTTGGTCTTCCACAGTCATGAAGAATGATCTTCACGTTACGTATGTAACAGGAATTCATATCACTTGGTCTACATGCTGGGGGACGATGAAGAAGGGAAAGCCATGTTTCCTACCTGAAAGACACTAAGGCAGGAGTTGAGGGAATAGGAATTGCCACATGAGTAAATTCATACCAGAGACAATTGTCATCAAATCACCTTTTGCCTTAGTGGAAACTGCATTAGATTGGAAGTCAAGAGACCTGGGTTCTGGTCCCAGCTTGACCACGACATAGGCATGTAGACCCCATGAATTCAACCTCTCCACACCTTCTATGTAAAATGCTGGTGGTAGGAATAGGCAGTCGGTGTTGAACTTAAAAATCTCTAAATACCCATTAGCTCTTCCTTTCTAATATTCCATAATTCTCTACTTTAATATAAAAAAAAGAAATTCCCTGACCTAGTCTTAAAGGTTCAATTGCCCAACACTTCAATTATGTTTTTGTTTCATTTTACCATAAAGTGCATTGACCAAAACTGGAAATCATATTTCAATAAAGCTTTGACTAATGCAGAATATAGCAAAAGGATTATTCCTGGCCTTTCAATATAACTCTTCTTTCATAACTTCTCAATATCATCTCTCTCTTTTCCCATAATGGAAGTTGGCTGAAAATTTTGTAACTCAAAATAAGGCTGAATATGATATTGCTGTAAAAGCATGAAGAAACTGGTAGAGAACTCAATAACGTTTGCAACCAATCCAAAATTAAAACTGTTTATTTCTACATGAAGAAAAATTAACTGAATAATCAGCAATACCCCTTTCCCTTGTTTTTTATTGAGACAATGTTTCATTTAGAAGGAATTAGATATTTTGCTGCATTTGGGAGGGAAATGAGACATAGTGCAAATTATGGTGCATGAAAATAATCCTAATCTTTTCTTCCAGAGACTTTGAGTGTCAGACACAGCTCAAGTGGGTAGACCCGTCATTTAGAAGGGAACCTTTCGGAGGGTCTTGTACATTCCTGCATGTCTGAGGCTAAACCTGTTTGACGTGGTTCCTGGACCTACAGTCGCTTGAGATTTGTTGCCAAAAGTTTGCATACTAGATAATATTATTTTTTAAAGGTAGGGATTGTCTTTGTTTAAAAATAGCAGTTCTGTATTAGAAAAAGCATCAGATGATGTAATTGCCATATATTGCACTGTAATTTGAGAGGATCATGTTCAAGTCTCAAATTCTCAGACACTGGGTAAGGAGAGGCTAAGAATGTAACAGAAATGGTAAACTTGCTCTCCTAGAAAGAGAATTTGCCCATCTTACTTTTCAGCAAGTTCCATTGGTAGATTGTATCCCCTTGATATGGGAATCAAAAAAGCCACCTACCTCCCAAAGACTAAACATAGTAAATGAAAAGGAAATCTGAAGTATTTCAATTAAATTGGTAATTAGTTGGTACATAAATACTACCGAGTAGTTCATTCTGAGGAGTAAATGTGCATTTGTTTATTTTGCATAGGATACACACAGAAGAGAACTGTATGAAATGGTAATATGATTCAGAGGTTGATTATAAAAAGTCTTGGTGAAATGAATATTTGTCTTATGCATAATATTTCAGAGCACAAATTAGACAGTAGGAAAACAAAGTATGACAGAGAGGGTAAGAGATTTAAGAACATTTTGAAAGTTTAACAGGAGGAGCCATCAGTTTCTTGCTTTTATCCTCATGATGCAGAATTCTTCATAGGGGCTCCACATTCCTCAGGCTAAGACATGATTAAACACCATATCTTTTAAAACATTTTACTATTCTAAGCTGAGGAATATATATAAATAACCCCTTTCCAGCTAGCACTCCTCAGCCTGGAATTTAAACCGAGTGCTTTCTGGGCTTCAGTCTGCTACTGACCAGACTCTACATAACAGCAAAACAAAGCTGCCTGGCTGAGCAGCCTGGGAATATGGATGGAGGTGAGAAAGGGTAGCACATGAAGGCAGTGGGAAGGAGCAGTCAGCAAAATGGAACTCGTGTTTTTTGTTGCTTTGGTTTTTTTTTTTTTTTTTTAATTGTGGCAAAATATATATAACAAGACATTTGCCATTTCATTCAATTTTATATGTAGAATTCAGTGACATTAATTACATTTACCACGTTTTGCAACCATCACCACTATTCATTTCCAAATTTTTCCATCCACCCTTAGCTGGAATTCAGTGCCCCTTAAAGAATAGTTCCTCCTTTCCTCCTCCCACCAGCCTCTGGTAACCCCTAATAAGTTTTGGTCTCTATGCATTTGTCTGTTCTAGATGTTTCGTGTAAGTGGGCTCATATAATATTTATCATTTTGTAATTGACCTGTTTCACTCAGCGTGATGTTTTCAAGGTTCATCCATGTGGTGGCATGTATTAGTGCTTCATTTGTCTTCATGGCTGAATAATATTACATTGTATAGATACAGCACATTTTCTTTGTCCATTCATTTATTGAGGGACTTTGGGTTGTTTCCACTTTGGGGCTATCGTGACTAGTGCTGCAATGAACATTGCTTCATGGGCAGTTCTACTCTGTCACATGGGGTCACTATGAGTCAGAATTGACTCAACAGCACCCAACAACAACAATAACTAATGACCTAATGCGGTAAGCACTTTTTCCTGTGCTTATTGGTCACTTGTATATCTTCTTTGGTGAAATATCTATTGAAGTCCTTTGCACATTTTTTGATTGAGTTGTTTGCCTTTTTGTCGTCTAGTTGTAGGAGTTCTTTATACATTCTAGATAGTATACCAATATTAGATCTATGATCCCCAAATATTTTCTACTGTTTGTAGGTTGTTTCTTCACTTTGCTGATAGTTTTTTAGTACACAAAGTTTTTTAATTCTGATGAAGTCCAATTTATCTATTGTCTTTGTTGTGCGTGCTTTTAGTGTTATAAAAAACCTGTTGCCATCAAGTCAATTCCAACTGGATTCCGACTCTTAGCAACTCTACAGGCCAAAGTAGAACTGCCCCATTGGGTTTCCAAGGAGTGCCTGGTGGATTCAGACTGCCAACCTTTTGGTTAACAGCTGAACTCTTAACCACTACACCACCAGGGTTTCCTTTAGTGTTATAGATTTTGTTAAATGCCTTTTCTGCATTGATTGAGTGATCATGTGGTTCTTTTCCTTTGCTTTATTAATGTGGTAGGAGCCCTGGTGGCCCAATGATTAAGTGCTTGGCTGCTACCAAAAAGGTCAGCAATTGGAATCCGCCAGCCACTCCTCAGAAACCGTAGTGGGGTAATGAGTCAGAATCAACTCGACAGCAACTTTTTTTTTTTAATTGTGCTTTAAGTGAAAGTTTACAACTCACGTTAGTTTCTTATATGACAATTTATACACACATTGTTATGTGACCCTAGTTGCTGTCCCTATAATATGTCAGCACACTCCTCCTTTCCACCTCAGATTTCCTGTGTCCATTCAACTAGCTCCTGTCCCTTTCTGCCTTCTCTTCTTGCCTCCAGACAGGAACTGCCCATTTAGTCTCATGTATGTACTTGAACTAAGAAGCACACTCTTCACAAGTATCACTTTATGTCTTATAGGCCAGTCTAATCTTTGTCTGAAGAGTTGGCTTCAGGAATGTTTTCAGTTCTGGGTTTACAGAGAGTCCGGGAGCCATGTCTTCTGGGGTTCCTGCAGTCTCGGTCATACCATTAAGTCTGGTCTTTTTACTAGAATTTGAGTTCTGCACCCCACTTTTCTCCTGTTCCAATAGGAACTCTCTGTTGTGCTCCCTGTCAGGGTGGTCATTGGTGGTAGCTGGGCATCATCTGGTTCTTCTGGTCTCAGGCTGATGAAGTCTCTGGTTTATGTGAACCTTTTGTCTCTTGGGATAGTATTTTCCTTGTATCTTTGGTGTTCTTCATTCTCCTTTGCTCCAGGTGGGTTGGGACCAGTTGATGCATCCTAGATGGCCACTCGCTAGCTTTTAAGACACCAGATGCCACTCACCAAAGTGGGATGACAGCAACGGGTTTTATAGGGTTCGTTATGAGTCGGAATTGACTCAACAGCAACAGGTATTAACGTGTAATGTTACATTGATTGATTTTCTCATGTTGAACCACCTTTGCATACCTGCAATAATTGCTACTTAATAGTGGTGTATGATCTTTTTAATATGCAGTTGGATTCAACTTGCTAATATTTTGTTGAGGATTCTTGCGTCTGTATTCATAAGAAATATTGATCTGTTATTTTCTTTTCTTGCCATGTTTTTGTCTGGTTTTGGTATCAGGGTAATGCTGGCCTGATAGAATGAGTTAAGAAGTGTTTCCTCCTCTTCTACTTTTTTGGAAGAGTTTAAGAAAAATTGGTGTCCATTCTTCTATTAATGTTTGGTAGAATTCCCCAGTGAAGCCATCTGGCCCAGGACTTTTTCTTTATTGGGAGATTTTTGATTCCTGAGAAGTTCATACACCAAGGGGCCCTGAGTGGTGAGATGGGGTTGGTACATGTCTTAGGTGATGCAGCTCTGACCTGTGCCTCTAATCTTGCCTTTCACTACCTCCCTGTACAAGAGTCAAACTGATTAGTCTTTTTACCCTCATAATGTCATCTGAATTCCTCCTTCTGTGCTTTTTCTCACAACATGAAGGACCTGCTCCCTCATCTACGTATTATTCTCCCTCAAATCTCAATTCACATGTCACTATCTTCCAAAACAATTTCCCTGAAAATCACGAAGCAATATCTTTAAAACTATAGCCCTCAAATTACCTGAGTCAGACTGAAAGACCAGTATTGGAACCTCATCCCAGATTCACAGAATAGGAATCTCTGGTGGTGAGAATAAAAAGACTTTTTTTCTCCTTAATAAGCTCCCAGGTGATTCCAACACTCACTAAAGTTTGAGAAGTTCTTCCACAGCCTCAGTACTCACTTCTTCCTCTGCACCCTTGTAGCAGATACTGTCAGTCAATATCCTGCCAATATCTTCTAGCAATGGTTACTTCTCAGTGGTTCTCCAAATGTGGTATAAATCAGAATCTTTTGGAGTGCTAATAGAAAATACTGAGACCCAGGCCTCATGAGTAGGGATTTTTACTTTTACCAAGTACCCAGGTGATTTTGATTTACACTAAAACCTGAGAATCATTGTCTTCCATTACTTGTTATTATTTTCTGACTATGGCCTAGTTCCCCAATTGAATTTTAAGTCCTCATAGGACAAAAGACACAGTTTATACCCTTCTGGCCTTTTTGCCACGATAGAGGTTTGGCTGAACCTTGATTTTTCAACGTGTTAGTGAAATGAACATTTGTCTCAAACATAATAAGAATATGAATAAGAATAGCATAAGAATGTGCTAGACATGGTAGACACTCAATAAATAGAAATGGTTTCAGTGATAGTATTACTGATGATGATGGAGATGGTAATGTTATACATTTGGTTCACTTTATGTTTTATGTCCCTGGGATGTAAGTTGGCCTCTGGCAAATATCTATCCACAGAGTTATCTAGGGTCCTTTGGCTCAGAAGTGGTTTATAAATACCTTCTCTACCCATAATACTGAGCCTCAGAGAATGTAAAATAACTAGAAGCCTGGGTGTGCTCTTGGGGAATGGACACAGCTAAGGTAAAATCCAACTACTGCTTCTCTGATTTTCTTTCTCATAAGAATCTTCTCCTTCCTCTCCAAACACCCATAGCTAGAAAAACTTTTATTAATATATTTCCTCCATTTGAAATCAATGTTTCAAAAGCTAAGTTCCTTCACCTCTCACTCTTTCCAGAATCACTTTCTTTTTCCAGCTAAGAAGGTAGCATTTTAAAACTGTCCAGCCTCAAAAGCTTAGAATCATCTTTAATTTTAATTCTTCTTTGTGCCCATAGTAAAACTGTGACCACGTCTTACACAGGATTGGCTTCATGGGTGTACGATTTGTGCAGTTACATAGGACCCCATGCTTCTAAGAGCCCCTACTGGTCTAGTATCTGTTGTCACTTTCTTGAAATTCTAAATAATGTTTGAACAAGGGGCCCTACATTTTCATTTTGCCCTGTGCCTTGCAAATTATGGAGGTGGTCCTGCTCTAATAGATTCCTTCATGGCAGTACCTTCCAGATTGGTTCTGTTCTCTATGTCTTGCATCCACTTGGCTGCAGATTTTGTTATCTCAAACCTGGATGTCTGCATTATTGTTTTCTTTTCCTCTAATGGCTTCTCCCTGCAACCTACTCAGCATCCCAGTGAGTTTCCCTGAAACAACTGATCAATGTGGTTTCATTGATACATTTTGCATTCATGTGATGCAAAATGTACTAGGGGACATGGATAGTGGGATTGTAAATCAGCGCAGCCTCTGTGGCAGGCAGCTGGCAATTTTTATCAAAATTTTAAATGCACACTCGCTATGATCCAGCAATTCCATTCTAGGAGTTCATCCTATAGGGGCAAATTGCTTAAGGCTCTACATACAAAGATGTTCATTGCTTTGCCTATGATAGAAAAAGACTACAAGCAAATCAAATGCCCATAAAAAAACAAGTAGTTAAATACACACATACACGTGTATATGCGTGCATATGCATAGGACACTTCTAGAGGTAGATACAAGAAACTTAGAACAGCTGTTGCCTCTGAGGAAACAGACTGGAATGCGGACTGGAATGAGGTTGGGTGAAGAATTAATTTTTATTTTATATCCTGTGGCATAGTTTGAATTCTGTTTTTTGTTTTGTTTTATCGTGTGTGAATATTACTTTTTTCAATCACATAGTTAAATTTTAAAAATGTATTATGGCTCGTTTGAAAACTCTTGTGGTAGGGTGAAAAATGGCCCCACAAAGGTGGCAATTCTAATCCCTGGAACCTACAAATGTTACCTTATATGGAAACAGGGTCTGCACAGGTAAGATTAAATTAAGTATATTGCAGTGGGGTGATTATCCTGTATTATCTGTGCGGGTCCTAAATACAGTCACATGTATCCTTATAAAAGGGAGGCAGAGGGATATTTGAACACACACAGCACACACTAGGAGAAAGCAATTTGAAGATGGAGCAGAGAAAGATTTCAAGATGCTGACCTTAAAGATTGGGAAGATGTAGCCACAAGTCAAGGAGAGCTGGCAGCCACCAGAAGCTGGAAGAGGCAAGGAATGGATTCTCCCCCAGAGCCTCTGGAGGGAGCATACCCTGCCAAAACCTTGATTTCAGCCCAGTGATACTGATTCTGGACTCCTGGTCTCCACAACTGTGAGAGAATATATTTCTGTTGTTTTAAGCCACTAAGTTTATGATAATTTGTTACAGAATCCACAGGAGACTAATACTCAATTAATAGAATATGAAAAAAATATTGTTTAGGATAATTAAGCTAAAAATTGTGAGGACGACAAACACTAGAGTGGTCAGATTTCTGGGAAGAGATCTTTGGTAAAGACCTAGAGTAGAAGGTCTGTGATCAGGAACTGTACCTGTGAAAATGAAGAAGAAAACAAAAGTCTAAGATCTACCTTGAATAAAAAATTGAAAGAATAGTCAACAATAGTCAACACTTTCAGATCTATAAAAGACAGCGATGAAGAAAGTCTTTTTAATAAATAGTGCTGAGTCAATTGGATATCCATTCAGAAAAAAAAAAATTGAACTTTGATCCCTACCTCCTACCATAAGCAAAAATCAATTCCAGATAGATCGCAAATTTTAACATGAAAGGTAAAACAACAAAATTTCTGAATGAAAATATAAGAGAAATTTTTGTGGCCTTGCAGTAAGCAAAGCTTTCTTCAAAGAAGAACAAAAAATTCCAATCATAAAATAAAATTTAAAAAAAAAAAAGAGTGAAAAAAATAACTCACCCAGTAGGAGAAGGTATTCTAATACCCATGTCTAACAAAAGATTCATATCTCAAATATGTAAAGAACTCCTATAAATCAATAAGAGATGGGCAAAAACTTGACACAACACAGAAGATATCTAGATGATCAAAAAACAAGTGAAAAAGTTCTCATCTTTATTAATCATCATAAAATACAAATTTATACCACAACAAGATAGCACTATGTACCCACAGAATGGCTAAACAGTAAATAAGATAGAGAATGTCAAGTATTCCTGAAGATATGGAGAAACCGGAGATTTATACACTCCTGGTTAAAATGTAAATTGGTACAACCACTTTGCAAACTATTTGGATTTGGCAGTATCTACTACTGCTGAGTATGTATGCGCAAACTATGACCCAGCAATTCCACTCTAACGCATGCATATGTTCATCAAGAGATATGTACTAGAATGTTCATAGCAGCTCTATTTATAATAGCCCCCAACTGGAAATTATTTAAATGCCTATCAATAGTAGAATGGAGATATAAATTGTGTATATCCACACTATGGAATACTCTACACCAATGAAAACAAATGTTCTGCAAACAAACTGCACAAATAGATGATTCTTACACATAAAAGAAGCCAGACTTGAAAGAGTAAATACTGTGTGATTCCACTTATATAAAGGGCAAAACAAAAGTCAAACCCTATCTAATGTCACAAGACTGAATAATGGTTACCCAAGATAGGGAGCAGTGACTGGAAGGAAGCTGAGGGGAATATGAGGGATTTTCTGTGGGGAAAGGTTACTATTCATTCTTTTAACTGAATACTGATTACATGGGTGCGTTTAGTTTGTGACAATTCAATCTACACACCTATGATATGTACATATTAAAACCAAACCAGTTGCTATTGAGTTGATTCCAACTCAAGAGACCCTATGTACTGCAAATTAGAACTGTGCTCGATAAAGTGTTCAAGACTGTGACCTTTTGGAAGCAGATCACCAGGCCTTTCTTCTGAGACACCTTGGGTGGGTTCGAACTGTCAACCTTTCTGTTAGTAGAGACACACTTAACCACTTGAGCCACTCAGGGTCTCCCTGTACATATTACGTTAAAAACATTTTAAAGATCCAAAGGTCTGATGAAAGACAGAGATATGTATCTAAGAATGTATGTATGTGTTGCCACAAACCACACGCGCACGTAACACTGCTCTTAGAGAGGGCTTAATAAGCTTAGCAAAAACATTTTAAAGCTGAGCCCTGAAATTTCTTGTGTCTCCTGCTAACTTGCCCTTTCTTCTAATTTTATTTGAAGTCACACAAAGTTTGGTATTTAAGTATTTCAGCACATTTCTCTTCTCCCAGTGGAGGAAAACAAGGAAACATCACACAAAGACTTGTATACCTCAGATGCAATTTTGCAAATGGTTCTCAATCATCCCCAGTATTCATCTCGAAGCCAGTCTTCTTGGCTTGTCTTGTTTAGATATCTGTGTAGTTGATTGTTCAAAATGCAGCCACTCCACCCACCTCCTCCTGCTTCTCTGCCAAAGCCCGTGCATTTGAGAATTTAGATTTTCAACCGTCCCAGAAGGATTATAATGATGTGAAAAATGAGCTGATGTGGAAAGCTCAATCATAGAATTAGACAAAAACTCATGTTTGCAATGTAATATTTAAAACTAAAGTAATGACCACTTAATCTGCAACAGGAGCTTCAAGAATTAGAAATGAGCTACAAAACTTTCACCTCCGGGTCACTGCCTCAAGATCACAATCCTAAGCCATAAGAAACATTAGTTCCCAAATTAAATAGCCCCTAAAGTTTTTCAAAATGCAGTATCCAACCATATAGTATAAATCAGTGGACTCTCAAAGTGAGGTTCCCCAGACCAGCAGCATCAGCATCACCTGGGTCCTTGTCAGAAATGAAATTTCTCAGGCCTACCTTAGAACTACTGAATACTAGGAACTCTGGGAATGAGGCCCAGAAACCTGTGTTTTAAGAAGCCTTCTAGGTCGTTATGATGCTCACTAAAGTTTGAGAACCATTGCTATAAATAAGCCTTCTTCTATAAAGAGGAGTCCTTGGGTGGTGCAAACAGTTGACACACTCGCTGCTAACCAAAAGGTAGGAGGTTCAAGCCCACTCAGAGACACCTCAGAGAAGAAGCCTGGTGATCTACCTCCAAAAAATCAGCCATTGAAATTCTGTGGGTTCTACTCCGACACACTTGGGGTCTCCATGGGTCAGAATTAACTCGGTGGTAACCGGTTTTTCTATAGAGAGCTTCAGTTAAAAGATAACCCTTATGTTGTATCATGCAAATACATTTTTCCCATACTTGGATGAGTACAGTAGAAAATTAACTAGCATTTTTTTTCCTTACTCTCCTGATAGGACAGAAATTGGAAAGAAATTTCTGGTAACAAAAACTATGTTTAAGGAACTATCTATATGGGATCAAATTGACAACAACAGCTTGAAAGGTTACATAGGGAGCATAAGGGGCAGTGAGTTTATGTTAATGGGGGAGGAACAATTTGGAAAAGGAGGGTGAGAATGGTTGCACAACTTGAAGAAGGTAGTCAGTGTCACTGAATTGTACATGTAGAAATTGTTGAATTGGTGTATGTTTAACCTGTACACAGCGATCGGGCACAGCAGCCTGCCTTTGTACGTGCTGCTGTCCATTGTAACCTGCAATTATTTCATTTGCTTGCATTTAAAAATTCTTTAATTTTTCAAAACTCTAGTCACCACCTGAAGATGTCTAAGATTACTTAAAATTAGATCTACAAGACATTAATACAGTTCAGTTTAATTTAAGGCAGCACGTGAAAACTTAAATTTTTCTTCCAAGGGAAACTATGGATACTGGAAAAATCTCCCACATAGGGTTTTGGAGATAACTTGGCATTATGCCATTGAAGAAAACCAACTGGAGCTGAAGGGAGAGGACCTTCAGACTCATGATTCCTCATGGGAAGAGTTCAATCATTCAAGTTTGGGTTTAAACAGATGTTTCTTAAACACCCATTATACATCAGGCCCTGGGGTACTTTTCTGTGCAACATGAAGATCAGAGTCCTCTGTTGGGGTGGGGCAACCCCACCTTCTCGTAAAATACAATCTCCTTGTAACAGGAGAACTGCTATGGAAAGTGACCTAAAGCCAATTTGTACTAGCTTAAGAAAAAAAAAAAAAAGGAAAGGAAAGTAAAAGAGGGAGGTATTGGAATTTTATAGGCTCATCAAACCAAACTTAGGGAAGAGCAAGGGTGGAATTTGTATAACAAAAGTCTAGAATCAGGGACTCAACCACCATCTGTCTATATCTTTTCTCTACTTCTGTTTTTATTAGCAGCACTCTTTTTTAAAACAGCTTTATTAAGCTATAATTCACGCACCATACAATTTTCTCATTTAAAGTATACAATTCAGTGGTTTCTGTATTCACAGAGCTTGTATCTATTAACAGAATCAATTTTAGAACATTTTCATTATCACAAAAAGAAACTTCAAACCATTTAACCATCAAGACCCAATCCCCCCAATTTCCTAATCTACTTTCTTTCTCTGTAGATTAGCCTATTCTGGACATGTCATATAAATGAAATCATACAATATGGGGTCCTTTGTAACTGACTTCTTTAACTCAGCATAATGTTTTCAACGTTCATCCATGTTGTAGAGTGTACTAGAACTTCTTTTTTTTATTGCTGTATAGTATGCCACTGGGTGGACGTGCCATATTTTATTTATCCATTCATCTGTTGGTAGATATTAAGTTGTTTCTATTTTTTTGGCTATTATGAATAATGCTAACAGCACTCTCTCAAACTAGTTTCTCCAGGTGGCAGGAACCTCGCCACCACCAGCTCTGTGTTCACTCCAAGTCACTATTAACTCCACAACCAGAGAACGAATGAATCTTCCCTATAGCCATCAGATAAAATAAACAGCAAAGGATGTCAGCCTGACTCAGTGCAACTCTCAACCAATCAAAAGGGCCAGGGAGATGGAGGACTCACTCTAATTCAGATTACTTTTCTAGAGCTGATGAATGAAGAGCTTCTTGAAAAGAGTAGGGTAGTATGGCCTTGGGTACTGTGGGAATTTTTATTTGGGTACCCTCTTCCATTTTTGTCTATTTTAGCTCTTTTCTACATCAAAGGTCTACATCTTCACATGTCAAGTCATCAAGTTCCCAAATGAACAGTCCTTCAAAAGGTCCTGTAGATGCTCAAGGATAAAGTAGCATGGGGTAGGTCCAAACTCAAAAGCAGGGAAATGAGGCAATTTGAGGGAATTCATCTGGTTAGTTAACCATCAGACTGTCATGAGCATCTACTACAAGTTATACATCATACTAAGTAGCAAAACTAATAAGATCTAAAAAATGATTTGGGGACTACAGTGATTTTCTAAAGCTTTTTTTTTCTCTTGCTCTTTCTCTGCTTCTCTTTTTAACTCATAGTGGGCTGTGAGTGCACAAGGTAGGCACAGTGTGCCCCAGGGCTTCAAAATTGTGGATTTGTTCCATTGACAATTACACAGATTTGCTCTGTTCTTATGGCATCAAAATACAAACAAGCTCTTCAAGACTAGGTTTTGGACCAAAAAGAAAGAACAGAGAAATCTCAAAACTAGAACAAATCCATGTTGGAAACCATGCAAACTTTACTAGGCACTAGAGTTTTTGCTTTGTTTTGTTTTTAACAAAGGTAAGGATTAAACATCTTGGGGAGAATTCCAAGAGGTACAAGATCCTTAGATTATGTGATCCTGATTCCATTCTGTTCCATTTCATCTTTCCCTTAGGGCTCTATCACCAGCCCTACCAACACCACCATGGCATTGAGAAATCCTCTAAAAGCCTGATTAAACTCAGACAAAACCCTTAACAATGTTGCAATAGACTATAGTTGTCAGACACTGTTGGAGAACAATATAAAAGAAACCAAATACAGCAGAATAGCATTGGCTCTGAAGTCCATCAAAACTTTATCACTTCCTACCTGTAGGGCCCTAGAAAAGCCATTTATACTCTTTTAGCCTCTTTTTCCTTTTCTGGAAATGTTTTATGACATTGGTTAACCCCACAACATGTCAACACTCTCCCTTCTCGACCTTGGAGGATCTTTTTTTGGTGAAAATATACACAGCCAAAGTTACACCGTTTCAAAAGTTTCTACATGTACAATTCAGTGACATGGATTACATTTTTCCAGTTGTGCTGCTATTCTCACTATCCTTTTCCAGATTATTCCACCTCCGTATCTTCAACTCACTGCCCCCTAGGATTCTCATCAAACCTTTTGAGCTGCTGTTGTCAGTTTGATCTCACATAGATAATTCTTTTTTTTTTTTTTTTGTACCTTAGCTGAAGGTTTGAAAACAAATAGCTTCTCATTAGACTGTTAGTACACATACTGCCCTATGACAATGGTTAACAACCCCACGACATGTCAACACTGTCCCTTCTCAACCTTGGGTTCCCTATCACCAGCTTTCCTGTCCCCTCCTGCCTTCTAGTCCTACCCCTGGACTGGTATGCCCCTTTAGTCTTGTTTTGCTTTATGGGCCTGTCTAATCTTTGACTAAAAGGTGAACCTTGGGAGTGACTTCATTACTGAGCTAAAAGGGTGTATGGGGGCCATAATCTCAGGGTATCTCCAGTCTCTGTCAGGCCACTAAGTCTAGTCTTCTTTTTGTGAGTTAGAATTTTGTTCTATATTTTTCTCCAGCTCTGTCCGGGATCCTCTATTGTGATCCCTCTCAGAGCAGTCAGTGGTGGTAGCTGGGCACCATCTAGTTGTACTGGACTCAGTCTGGTGGAGGCCGTGGTAGCTGTGGTGCATTAGTCCTTCAGACTAATCTTTTCCTTGTATCTTGTTTTCTTCATTCTCCTTTGCTCCCGAAGGGGTGAGACCAGTGGAGTATCTTAGATGGCTGCCCACAGGCTTTTAGAACCCCAGACGCTATCCACCAAGGTAAAATGCAGAACATTGTATTTATAAACTGTGTTATGCCGATTAAGCTAGATGTTCCCCAAGACCATGGTCCCCACAGCCCTCCACTCAGCAATTCAGTCACTCAGGGAGTTTGGAATGTCTATGGAGTTTCCATGACCTTTTGTTGTACAAGTTGTGCTGGCTTCCCCAGTATTGTGTACTGTCTTACCCTTCACCAAAATTACCACTCGTCTATTGTCTTTTAAGTTACCCCCCACCCCTCCCATCCCTCATAACCAACAAGGATTGTTTCTTCTTGTATGTAAACTTTTACATGAGTTTTTACAGTAGAGATCTCATACAATATTTGTCCTTTTGTGATTGACTTATTTCACTCAGCATAATGTCCTCCAGTTTCATCCATGTTATGAGATACTTCACAGATTCATCTTTGTTCTTTATCTTTGCATAATACTCCATTGTGTGTATGCATCATAGTTTGTTGATCCATTCGTCTGTTGATGGGCTATTGTGAACAGTGCTGCAATGAATATGGGTGTGCATACGTCTATTCGTGTGACTGCACTTATTTCTTTAGGATATATTCCTAGGAGTGGGACTGCATTTTGTAGTGCTTTTTTTTTGTGGTGCTGATGTTTTCTTTGTTCCTCTTACTTACTCTCCTGTACTGAGTTCCTATTGTTTGTGGATTTTTTTTGTAGGTTTTGTTTTTACTGAGACTTCATTTTTCTTCTTTATTTTGATGAGTATGTTTGTTAACTTTCTTTGTGGTTACCTTGGAATTTACCCTTATCTTCTTAGATTTGAACCAGTCTATTATTACTTAGTATCGCCTTGCCATCCTCTCCATTAGAAGGTTCTATCCCTACACTGTTTATTCCCTCTTTTATTGTTCTGATGCTTTTGTCATTTACAGATTAACTTCTCTGGTTCCCTATTGTAATTCTTTTGGTTTTGCGTACTCCTTAAGAGTTCATTTCCTAGGTTGGTATCTGGCTAGTACCATCCTGTGGCCTATATTCAGCCAGTGGTCTGATGTTGTTTGTTCTCAGATCAAAGGACTCCTTTTAATAAGTCTTGTAAGTTTGGTTGGGTTTTTAGATAGTCCTTTAATATCTATTTACCTGGAAATGACCTAATTTCACCATCCTATTTCAATGAGAGTTTTGCAGGATATATTATTCTTGGCTGGCAATTTTTTTTCTTTCAAGGTTTTATATATGTCATCCCATTGCCTTCTTGCCTGCATGGTTTCTGCCACATAATCTAAGCTTACTCTTATTGTTTCTCTCTATGTGACTTTTTGGTTTTCTTGAGCTGCTCTCTGGATTCTTTGTTTGTTTTTGGTTTTGGCAAGGATGATTATGATATGCCTTGGTGATTTTCTTTCGGAGTCTACCATACATGGGGTTCACTGAGCTTCTTAGATGGTCAGCTTTTCATCTTTCATGATATTGGGGAAGTTTCTGTTGACAGTTCTTCAGTGATCCTCTCTGGGTTTTCTGTTTTCTCCCCCTGTTCTGGAACTCCAGTCACTTGCAGATTTTTGCTTTTGATTGTATCCCACATAATTCTCAGGGTTTCTTCATTTTTCTTCATTCTTTTTTCTGATTTTTCCTCAGAGTTGTACCCAAGTGTTTGTCTTCAATTTCCCTGATCCTATCTTCTATCAGTTCAAACCTGCTCCTCAGCCCTTCTATGACACTGTCCATTTATGAAATCTTGTTCTTTATCTTTTGGATTTCTAATTCTTGTTTTTGTATGACTTCTAGTTGTGAATTTATTTTAGCATTTTGTTCCTGTATTATTTTCTTGTATTCTTCCCTTTTTTGCCTGTATTTTCCATGAATTTGTCTGCCATTTCCATGAAGTTGTCTGTTTTTTCCTCATTTCTGTCTGCTTTTTGCTTCAACTCTTGGATAATTCTGAATATTAGAGATTTGAATTCCCTATCAGTTAGGTCTAGTGAGTTTTCATCTACTGGAAGGTCATCTGGTGTTTTATTTTGGACGCCTACTGGAACCATCCTGTCCTGTTTTTGTAAATGTTTTGATATTGTCTGCTGTCTTCGGGGCATTCAGTGGTTATTTTCCTTGTTTATTGATTGTAGATTTGTTTGTTTCATCTTGCTTTTCTGTTTTATTTTGTTATGTCTGAACAGGCGGGCTGTGTATTCTTTGTTGTTTGCTCATCTGTGGGCACGATACTTCTCATCTCCCTTCTCCAATGGGCGGATCAATCACTCAGATATGGTATCGCAGGGCAGGTCCAGCAGAAGGGGAGTCGCTGGGATGGATTGTTTGTGGCACGTACCAGGGCTGACAGTGCAGATTGGGAATCAGTGCAGGGCAGGTTCCAGTAGGTCATGCTTGTGCTGCCTGGGAATGTGATGTTCAGCACACGGTGCAGGTAGGAAGGAGGGGGTAGATAGTGATGTGTGGAGCTAAGTTTGGTATGGGAAAGATGAAAGACAGCAGAGAGGAATAGGAGCAAAAACATACACACAAACAAAAAAGAGTGCTAAGGGAGCTTGCTATTGGAGTGGAGAGATGAAAGACTGAGATATGGGGAAAAACAAAAAAGAAAAAGGGTAAAAGAAAAAAAATGAACAGATCGAGAAACTGGAAATGAAGAAAGACAAAAAGGGAATAGGAGAGAGAAGAAAACAAAACAAACAAAAAAAGAAAAAGGAAATGCTCCCAGGGATGTCCCTGTGAGTCTGCGCAGAGTAAGGGAGTAGCTTCCAAGCCGCTTGGTACTGCCCAGCTAGAAGGGACTCCCAAACTGAGAAAAGAAAAAGAAAACAAATCAAAACAGAAAAAATCAGAGAAAACAAACAAAAAAGCCCCAGGGGTCCCACCAGCATGGCAGCACGGGCTGGGAAGCAATTTCACAGTCGAGCAGTGTTTCACCGCCTTTGAGGAAGAAGCGAAGATGGCACACGGAGCCAGGTATTTGACAGAAAAGAGAGAGAGGTGGCGAGAGGTAAGGAAGAAATCTATAGAAGCTGACAAAAGCAACAATAGCAGCCAACAAAAGGCACTGAGGGAGTTGGCCAGTGCAGGCGGGTGGAATCCAAGGGATACCGGGGTGAAGCTGGTGCTTTCCGGCCAAGAGACTATGGCTGCAGGAAACAAAGGAGGCTAAGTGGGGGTAAAGAAGGGTGGGGGCTGGGAAAGTGTATATCGTTGGTTACTGGTTGCTCTGCCTCCTGCTGGAAGCTCCATGAAGCTGCTTTCTCATACCCTCTGCTCGCTAATCTCCGAGTCCAAGATGGCAGATCCGTGCTTCAGTAGCTTATAAGGGACCTCTGCATGTATCTCTCCTTGCTCTCTGTTCTTGGTCAGTTTCTTATTCCATTCAGTGCTTGGCTGAGTTCTTTATCTCTTCATTTGATGCTTAAGGTTTCAGGATTGGCGTGTGACTCTGTTTAACTTAGTTTTTCTGATCTTTGCTGTGGTGGGATGGTGTGGTGCTTCTGACTATAGTGCCATGTTGCCCAGAAGTCTGAGGTTAATAATAACTAACTTACAGGCTTAGGTTGTTGTTCTTGCTAGCTGCTGTCCAGTCAGCCCCCGACTCACAGAAACCTCATGCATAAATGAACAAAATGCTGCCTGGTCCCGCACCATCCCCATGATCAGTTGAAGACAGACCATTGTGAGCCACAGGATTTTCACAGGCGGATTTATGGAAATAGATCACCAAGATATTCTTCCTATCCCATCTTAGTTTGGAAGCTCCACTGAAATGTGTTCAGCAGCATAGCAACTTGTGAGCCTCTACTGACAGACAGGTAGTGGCTGCACATTAGATGCACTGGTCAGGTTATACTGAGGGCTAAATAAGGTTTATTCAATTGACAATACATACTTAGTGCCTACTAGGAGTTAGACACTGTTTCAGATACAAAAATGACCAAAAAAATCACACTCTCATAGAGCTCACATTTTAGTAGCAGAAAATAGACAATAAGTAAATGACTAAGTAAAAGATATGAGTTATATATATTTTACGTGTCTCTCAGTTTGTCAAACAGAGGGGCGAGACTTCTTCATCACAAACACCGTTTTTGCCAACATAAACTGCAACTATACACATAGACCTCGCCGAGTGAAATACACATGAATTAAATTGACTATGTCTGTGGAAAGAAATTCATCAGTGAGAACAAGGCCAGGGGCAGACTGCAGAACAGAATCAATTGCTCATATGCAAATTCAAATTGAAACTGAAGCAATTAGAACAAGTTGATGAAAGCCAAAGTACAACCTTGAGTATATCCCACCTAAATTTAGAGACCATCTCAAGAATAGATTTGATGTGTTAAACATGAACGACTGAAGGCCAGACGAGTTGTGGAATGATATCAATGACATTATACGTGAAGAAAGCAAGAGGTCATTAAAAAGACAGGAGATAAAGAAAAAACAAAAACGGATATCAGAAGAGACTCTGAATCTTGCTCTTGAACATCGAATAGCTAAAGCAAAAGGAAGAAATGATGAAAGAAAAGAACTGAACAGAAGATTTCAAAGGGCCGCTTAAGAAGACAAAGTAAAGTATTATAATGACATGTGCAAAGAGCTGGCGATAGAAAACCAAAAGGAAAGAAAACGCTCAGCATTCCTCAAGCTGTAAGAACTGAAGAAAAAATTCAAACCTCAAGTTGCAATAGTGAAGGATTCTATGGGGAAAATATTAAATGATGCAGGAAGCATCAAAATAAGATGGAAGGAATACACAGAGTCAATATACCAAAAAGAATTGGTCCACATTCAACCGTTTCAAGAGGTAGCATATGATCAGGAACCAGTGGTACTGAAGGTAGAAGTCCAAGCTGCACTGAAGGCATTGGCAAAAAACAAGGCTCCAGGAACTGACAGAATATCAATTGAGATGTTGCAACAAACAGAGGCAGTGCTGCAAGTGCTCACTCCTCTATACCAAGAAAATTGGAAGACAGCTACCTGGCCAACTGACTGGAAGAGATCCACATTTATGCCTATTCCTAAGAGAGGTGATGCAATCAAATGTAGAAATTATTGAACAATATGGTTACTATCACATGCAAGTAAAAGTCTTCTGAAAATCATTAAAAAGCAGCTATAGCAGTATATCGACAGACATACTGATATAAATTCAGGTTGGGTTCAGAAGAGAATGCAGAACCAGGGATATCATTGCTGATGTCAGATAGATCTTTGCTGAAAACAAAGAATATCAAAAAGATGTTTACCTGTGTTTGTTTTATTGACTATGCAAAGGCATTTGACTGTGTGGATCATAAAAAATCATGGATAACATTGTGAAGAATGGGAATTTGAGAATACTTAATTGTGCTCATGAGGAACCTGTACATAGATCAAAAGGCAGTTGCTCGAACAGAAAAAAGGGATACCGTGTGGTTTAAAATCAGGAAAGGTGTGTGTCAGGGTTGTATCCTTTCACCATATTTATTCAATCTGTGTTCTGAGCAAATAATTCGAGAAGTTGGACTATATGAAGAACGAGTCATCAGGATTAGAGGAAGACTCATTCACAACCTGTGATATGTAGATAAGGCAACCTTGCTTGCTGAAAGTGAAGAAGACTTGAAGCACTTACTGATGAAGATCAAAGACTTCAGTATGGACTACACCTAAACAAAACAAAAATCCTCAAAGTGGACCAATAAGCAGCATCATGATAAACAGAAAAAAAATTGAAGTTGTCAAGGATTTCATTTTACTTGAATCCACAATCAACACCCATGGAAACAGAAGTCAAGAAATCAAAAGAGAGGTGAGGCCAAGATAGCGGAGTAGTCAGATGTTTCCTATGGTCCCTCTTACAACAAAGACCTAAAAAAACAAGTAAATTGATTATATACAACAATCTAGGAGCCCTGGACATTAAAGGCAAAGTTGAGGAATTGCACTGAGTGGCAGGGGGACGGACAGACAGTTCAGAAGCAGCAAGGAGTTGCCAGACCTGACTCGGCAGGAATTGGCATCCGGCAGGCCAGATCAGCCGGCATGTTCGGAGAGGCAAGCAGTGGCACTCAGGATGCATTTTCCACATCGAAAGAGACTGAGCAGTGGAAAGTCTACTAAAGCCTCCAGAACCAGTGAAAAGCAGCACTTAACTGGCAAAAGATAAGTCCATGCGTCTAAACTACCATGCAGATCAAAAACCACCCCCTTTGGGAAGAATGTCTTTCCCATTTATCTGCCCCCTCCCCCTCCACACCATGTCCCAGGCTGGCTTCAGCGATTGCCACTTATCCTGGGCCAGAAGTAGGACACATCATGTTCCCTGAGCCATTCTCCTGGCCTTGGAGAGGGAACAAATTAACAAATAGGAAAAAAAAAACCCTACCAGCTCCCCTAAGCCAGGAACTCAGGGCAGGAACAGCTCTTTTGCCTAGGCGCAGGCATAAGGGGGTCCATGGACTCTGAATGCCTTTCACCACTACATAGACCTATATGGGCCCATTGCAACATCTTAGGCCCTCGTTAGCACAGTACAACAGGGTATATACCTGAAGCATAAGTTCAACTCTATCAGCTATACGGTGGAGTAGCAGCCTCATGACATTTGACACTGCTCTGCCCATTAAGCAGTTTCCTCACCAACCCACATCAGGGGCCTGAGGACTGGTGGCTTCACCCATGTCAGATGTCCAAGGATAGGTTCTGCCTCCCAGTCCTTACAGCCAACTGCATTGGTTGCCCATATTCCTGCTGCAAAACCCACCCACCTATGTGCTGTAAGGAACAGGGACACACTTTCCTCCCAGACACTCAGAGGCAGCCATCAGTGCCCTACCTTGCTCAGCATGTGACCCCTACTGCAGCAAGACACCTGTCCCTACTCTAATGACCCCTGCCCACCTAGGACTGTAGGTGATAGCCTACACCACATACTTGGTGACCAAATACCTGGACACCTCAGCTGAATCTACACAAGAAAAGTAAACAGACTCCTGGTCACCCTCCCATACCTAGTAACAGATGTAACCACCTGGTGACATGATGTGAGAGCTTCGAAGGCACCAGTAATCAAACTAGTTCACACCAGCAGCCTCTCTGGGCATATCAAAACAAAAAGTTAGGACACAGCAAGCAAACATAAAAGAAATAAATATAATAAATTATTCATGGCTTGGAGACAACAGTCAGTATCGAGTCACATAAAGAGGCAGACCATGATGGCTTCAGCAAGCTCCCAAAACAAAGAATCAATAAATTTTCTTGAGGGAGAGAAATTTCTGGAATTACCAGAGGTAAAATACAAAAGATTAATATACAGAACTCTTCAAGAGATCAGAAAGGTGAGCAAGCAACACACAGAACAAGCCAAGGAACACACAGAAAAAGCAATAGAGGAACTTAAGAATATTATAGAAAAGCATAATGACAAATTTAACAGGCCACAAGAATTCATAGAGAGACAGCAAACAAAAATCCAGAAGACTAACAATAAAATTTCAGAATTAGACAACTCAATAGAAAGTCATAGGAGCAGAATTGAGGCAAAAGAAATCAGAATAGTGAGAATGATTATAAAGCACTTGACACCAACTTATTTCAGGAAAAATCAGATAAAAGGATTAAAAAAAATGAAGAAACCCTAAGAATTATGTGGGACTCTATCAAGAGGAATAACCTACGAGTGATTGGAGTATCAGAACAGAGGGGAATAACAGAAAATATGGAGAGAATTGTTGAAGATTTGTTGGCAGAAAAATTCTCTGATATAATGAAAGATGAGAAGATATCTATCCAAGATGTTCATTGAACCCCACACAGGATAGATCCCAAAAGAAAGTCACTAAGACATATTATAATCAAACTTACCAAAACCAAAGATAAAGTTTTAAGAGTGGCTAGGGATAAACGAAAAGTCATCTACAAAGCAGAATTGATAAGACTAAACTAGGACTACTCAGCAGAAACCATGCAGGTAAGAAGGCAATGGGATGATATATACAAAATCTTGAAGGAAAAAAATTGCCAACCAAGAATGATATATCCAGCAACACTGTCTCTCAAATATGATGGTGAAATTAGGGCATTTCCAGATAAACAGAAGTTTAAGGAATTTGCAAAAAACAAACCAAAATTACAAGAAATACTACAGGGAGTCCTCCGATTAGAAAATCAAAAACATCAGATAAAAACCCAAGACAGGAACACAGGACAGAGCAGATATAAACCCAGATAGGGAAGTCACAAAAATAAATCAAAGCTAAAACACTGAAAATAGGGAAACAGAGATGACAATATTAAAATTTAAAAAAGGGACTAAAAAATGTAGTCATAGATCGTTCATATGGAGAGGAAGTCAAGGTGATATAAAGAAATAAAAGATTGGTTGAAACTTAGAAAAATAGGGGTAAATATTAAGGTAACCACAAAGGAAACTAACGATCCTACACATCAAAATAAAAAACAAGAAGAACGTAAAGACTCAGCAAATACAAAATCAACAAAAAGGAAAAGATGAAAACAAAATACATAAAGAAAAATGACTCAGCATAGAAAATTAAGTGGAACAAAGAAACTGTCAACAACGCACAAAAAAACACATCAAAACAATAGCAGTAAACTCATACTTATCAATAATTACGCTGAATGTAAATGGACTAAATGCACCAACAAAGAGACAGAGAGTGGCAGAATGGATAAAAAAAAACATGATCTGTCTATATGCTGCCTACAAGAGACACACTTTAGACTTAAAACATACAAACAAACTAAAACTCAAAGGGTGGAAAAAATATATCAAGCAAACAACAATCAAAAACGAGCAAGAAAGGCAATATTAATCTCTGACAAAATAGACTTTAAAGTAAAATCCACCACAAAGGATAAGGAAGGACACTATACAAGGATTAAAGGGTCAATAAACCAGGAGGATGTAACCATAATAAATATTTACACACCCAAAGACAGGGCTCCAAAATGCATAAAATAAACTCTAACAGCGTTGAAAAGAGAGATAGACAGCTCCACAATAATAGTAGCAGATTTTGAGACACCACTTTCAGTGAAGGATAAAATGTCCAGAAAGAAGCTCAATAAAGACACGGAAGATCTAAAGACCACAATCAACCAACCTGATCTCACAGATATACTGAATACTCCACCCAACAGCACCCAAGTATATGTTCTTTTCCAACTCACATGGAACATTCTCCAGAATAGACCACACATTAGGCCATAAAGCAAGCCTTAGCAGAATCCAAAGCATCTTTTCTGACCATGAAACCATAAAAGTAGAAATCAATAACAGAAAAAAGCAATGAAAAAAATCAAATACATGGAAACTGAACAACACCTTGCTCAAAAAATGCTGGGGTATAGAAGAGATTAGGATGGAATAAAGAAATTTACAGAATAAAGTGAAAATGAAAACACATCCTACCAGAACCTTTGGGACACAGCAAAAACAGTGCTTAGGTCAGTTTATAGCAATAAATGCACACATTCAAAAAGAAGAAATGGCAAAAAATCAGAACATTAACCCTACAACTCAAACAAGTAGAAAGACAGCAGTAAAAGATGTCCTCTGGTACCAGAAGAAAGCAAATAATAAAATTAGAGCAGAATTAAATGAAATAGACAACAGAAAAACAATTGAAAGAGTTAACCAAAGACCAAAAGCTGGTTCTTTGAAAAGATCAACAAAATTGGTAAGCCATTGGCAAAACTGACAAAAGAAAAACAAGGGGAAGAAATAACCAGAATAAGAAATCAGATGGGTGATATCACAACAGACCTAACTGAAATTAAAAGAATCATAACAGAATACTATGAAAAATTGTACTCTAACACATTTAAAAACCTAGAAGAAATGGACAAATTTCTAGAAACACACTACCTACTCACACTAACACAAACAGAGGTAGAACAACTAAATAAACCTATAACAAAAGAAGAGATTGAAAAGGTAATTAAAAAAACTCCTAACAAAAAAAAAAAGAAAAGCCCTGGCCCTAACAGTTTCACTGGAGAATTCTATCAAATGTTCAAAGAAGAGTTAACACCACTACTACTAAAGATATTTCAGAGCATAGCAAAGAATGGAATACTACCAAACACATTCTAGGAAGCCAGCATAACCCTGATACCAAAACTAGGTAAAGACACTACAAAAAAAGAAAATTACAGACCAATATCATGAACATTGACACAAAAATCCTCAACAAAATTCTAGCCAATAGAATTCAACAACACATCCAAAAAATAATTCACCATGAGCAAGTTGGATTCATACCAGGTATACAGTAATGGTTCACCATTAGAAAAACAATCAATGTAATCCATCACATAAATAAAACAAAAGACAAGAACCACATGACCTTATCAATCAATGCAGAAAAGACATTTGACAAAGTCCAACACCCATTCATGATAAAAACTCTCCAAAAAATAGGAATAGAAGGGAAATTCCTCAACAGAATTAAGGGCATTTATACAAAGCCAACAGCCAACATCATCCTAAATGAGGAGAGTCTCAAAGTATTCCCCTTGAGAATGGGAACCAGACAAGGATGCCCTTTATCACCACTCTTATTCAACACTGTGCTGGAGGTCCTAGGCAGAGCAATTAGGCTAGAAAAAGAAATAAAGGGCATCTAAATTGGTAAAGAAGAAGTAAAACTATCTCTATTTGCAGGCAATATGATCTTATATACAGAAAACAGCAAATAACGCACAAGAAAACCACTGGAACTAATAGAAGATTTCAGCAAAGTATCAGGATACAAGATAAACATACAAAAATCAGTTGGACTCCTCTACACTGACAAAGAGATCTTCCAAGAGGAAATCACCAAAATAATACCATTCACAATAGCCCCCAAGAAGATAAAATACTTAGGAATAAATCTAACCAGAGATGTAAAAGACCCATACAATGAAAACAACATGACACTACTGCATGAAACCTAAAGAGACCTACATAAGTGGAAAAACATACCTTGCTCATGGATAGGAAGACTCAACATTGTGAAAAATTCTATTCTACCCAAAGCGATCTACAGATATAATGCAATCCTGATCCAAATTCCAACAGAATTTTTTAATGAGATGGAGAAACAAATCACCAACTTCACATGGAAAGGGAAGAGGCCCTGGATAAGTAAAGCATTACTGAAGAAGAACAAAGTGGGAGGCCTCACTCTACCTGATTTTAAAACCTATTATACTGCAAAGTTAAGCAAAACGGCCTGGTACTGGTACAAAAACAGATACATAGACCAATGGAACAGAATTGAGAATCCAGATGTAAATTCATCTACCTGTGAGCAGCTGATATTTGACAAAGGCCCAAAGTCCATTAAATAGGGAAAAGACAGTCTCTTTAACAAATGGTGCTGGCATAACTGGATATCTGTCTACAAAAGAATGAAACAAGACCCATACCTCACACCATACACAAAAACTAACTCAAAATGTATCAAAGACCTAAATATAAAAACTAAAATGATAAAGATCATGGAATAAAAAATAGGGTGAATGCTAGGAGCTCTCACGTATGTCCTAAACAGAATACAAAACATTACTAACAATGCACAAACACCAGAAGAGAAAGTAGATAACTGGGAGCTCCTAAAAATCAAACACTTATGCTCATCAAAAGACTTCACCAAAAGAGTCAAAAGACAACCTACAGACTGGGAAAAAATTTTGGCTACAACATATCCAATCAGGATATAATCTCGAAAATCCACAAGATACTGCAAAACTGCAACAACAAAAAAGACAAATAACACAATTAAAAAATGGGCAAATGATATGAACAGGAAGATATTTGGGTGACTAACAGATACATGAGGAAATGCTCACAATCATTAGCCGTTAGTGAAAGGCAAATCAAAACTACAATGAGATACCATCTTACCCCAACACAGCTAGCAGTAATCCAAAAAATACAAAATAATAAATGTTGGAGAGGTTGTGGAGAGACTGGAACACTTATACACTGCTGATGGGAAGTAAAATGGTACAACCACCTTGGAAATCAATTTGGCGCTTCCTTGAAAAGCTAGAAATAGAAGTACCATAGGATCCAGCAATCCCAGTCCTTGGAATACATCCTAGAGAACTAAGAATTCACACAAATAGATACATGCACACCCATGTTCACTACAGCACTGTTCACGATAGAAAAAAGACACAGACAACCTAGGTGCCCATCAGCGGACGAATGGATAAACAAATTATGGTATATTCACACAATAGAATACTATACAACAATAAAGAACAATGATGAATCCATAAAACATCTCATAACATGGATGAATCTGGAAGGCATTATGCTGAGTAAAATTAGTCAGTTGCAAAAGGACAAATATTGTATGAGACCACTATTTTAAGAACTCAAGAAAAGGTTTAAACACAGACGAAGACATTTTTTGATGATTATGAGGGTGGGGAGGGAGGGAGAGGGGAGTTCACTAACTAGATAGTAGACAAGATTTATCTTAGGTGAAGGGAAGGACAAAACATAATACAGGGGTAGTCAGCACAAGTGGACTAAAGCAAAAGGAAAGAAGTTTCCTAAACACAACCAAACACTTCCAGGGACATATTAGCAGGGGTGGGGATCTGTGAACCATGGTTTCAGGGGACATCTAGGTCAACTGGCATAACAAGATTTGTTAGGAAAATGTTCTGCATCTCATTTTGGTAAGTGGTGTCTGAGGTCTTAAAAAGTAGCCAGTGGCCATCTAAGATGCATCAATTTGTCCTAACTTACCTGGAGCAAAGGAGAATGAAAACATCAAAGGCACAAGGAAAATATTAGCCCAAGAGACAAAAAGGGCCACATAAACCAGAGACTCCATCAGCCTAAGACCAGAAGAACTCTATGGTGCCCGGCTACCACCAACGGCCACCCTGACAGGGGACACAACAGAGAGTCCCTGACAGAGCAGGAGGAAAGTGGAGTGCAGAACTCAAATTCTAGTAAAAAGACTAGACTTAATG
This sequence comes from Dugong dugon, assembly GCA_030035585.1. Classification (NCBI taxonomy): domain Eukaryota; kingdom Metazoa; phylum Chordata; class Mammalia; order Sirenia; family Dugongidae; genus Dugong; species Dugong dugon. The sequence goes on from CM057460.1 coordinate 72,826,606, forward strand.
GTATGACTGAGACTGGAGGGATGCTGGAAGACAGGGCTCCCAGACTCTCTGTTAGCCCAGAACTGAAACCTTTCCCGAAGCCAACTCTTCAGACAACTCTTAGACTGGAGTTTAAGATATAAAATGATACTCGTGAAGAGAGTGCTTCTTAGTCAAGTAGATACATGAGACTAAACGGGCAGCTCCTGTCTGGAGGCAAGATGAGAAGGCAAAAAGGGACAGGAGCTGGTAGATAGGACATGGGAAATCTAGGGTGGAAAGTGGAGTGTGCTGTCACATTACAGGGAGAGAAACTAGGGTCACATAACAATGCATGTATAAATTTTTGGATAAGAAACTAACTTGAGCAGTAAACTTTCACCTGAAGCACAATAAAAAAGAAAAGAAATCCAAACGTTGTAAACCAGGGCAATAAAAAGAAAGAAAGAAATCAAAAGATGCATTCCGTTTGTCAAACCTGCCGCAAAAGACCTCTTTAAAGTACTGAAAAGCAAAGATGTCATCTTGAAGACTAAGGTGCGCCTGACCCAAGCCATGGTGTTTTCAGTCTCATCATATGCATGGGAAAGACGGACACTAAAAAGGAAGACCAAAGAAGAACTTACGCCTTTGAATTGCAGTGTTGGTGAAGAATATTGACTATACCGTGGACTTCCAAAAGAACAAACAAATCCGTCCTGGAAGAAGTACAGCCAGAATGCTCCTTAGAAGCAAGGATGGCAAGACTACGTCTTATATACTTTGGACATGTTGTCAGGAAGGATCAGTCCCTGGAGAAGGACATCATGCTTGGTAGAGGGCCAGTGAAAAAGAGAAAGACCCTCAACAAGATGGATTGACACAGTGGCTGCAACAATGGGCTCGAGCATAACAACAACTGTGAGCATGGCGCAGGACCGGGCAGTGTTTTCTTCTGTGGTACGTAGGGTCACTATGAGTTGGAACAGACTCAAGGGCACCTAACAACAACAACATCTATATTTTACATAACCAGGTAATATCTGTGTAACCACCCGCGGTGTGATTACTTTTGTGTGTGGCCTTTCTAGCCACCGTCTTGTAACTCCCACCCACGTAATTGTGTGTTAGGGTAATTGTGGCCTACCCAGGGTATTGGTCAGTTTTGCCTTAAAAGAGAGCCAATTTCAGAGCAGAGAGGAGGAGCCCACCACCAAGGAAGGAGAGAACAGCAAGAGAAGATGGCATGGTGGACTTCCTGGCCCATGGAGAGAGAAAGCTGAGTGCCTTTGGGCAGAGACTGAGGGCCAGGGAGAGGTGTGTTTGCTAGCATGGCTGGGAAGAGGCTATCCTGATGTGAGAGCTGTATCTCAAGTGTTCCTGAGCCTGAATTATAACTGTTACTTGCCTAATAAATCTCACAATCATGAGCATGGTGTGTTAGTTCTGAATTATTGAACCCAGCAGAGAAGCAGAGAATGCTGTGCGAGGGATGGTTGGTGTCAGAATTAAAGATGGCAGACAGAGGAGGCTTGTCAGCCTTGTGCTGTTGATCTTGGTTCTCCTTTCCCCTTGTTGGGTTGGAGGAGGTCAGAAAACTGCCCCATGCCATTTTCACACCATCTCCAAATTTTTTTTTTAATTATATAAAATTACCACCTGAAAGTCACCTACAGCTTGTACCCATTGCTTAAGTATGTAATTTTCGAGGAAGTAGGCCCTTTTGTCTGAGAAGAGTATTTTAAGGGGGAATTAGCTATCCAAAGGAAAAGGCCAAATCCTGTTTTACAACACAGACGTTTTGAATAATGAGGTGCTAAACTTCTATGCATAATAATGTAAAAAGCAGGTCTAAGAATTGAAATAGGTTGAGGGGGAACTTGGCCTAAGTCAAGTGAGTATATAGTGGAGGGAGGAGAGCTAGCGCCTGACCAGGGTAGCAGGCTGTGGGCTCAGAATAAAGTAGACAATAGCTGATTCCCTAGGAAGGAGCTTGGTTCATGGATTCTAGGAGTAGAGCTATCTGACACATGGTCTGAATTGTCCATTATGGCATTGTAATTGCCTTATGTTATTCTTAACTCATTTGTAAAGTTTTATCATACACTAAAACTTGGGCCTTTGTTCATGTTTGGGGTCCCTGAGGTTGAAAAGAAGACAGAAGGAGTTGACAGAAGGTGAGAAGTGTGGAGAAGAAAAGAGAAGCCCAAGGTTAGAGGTGATGAAGGACACATTAGTGGATTAAAGGGGCTTTTCCTGGCATTTTTTTGGAATTACTGAGAAAGGAGAAACTCATGAAGAAGATAAGATGCTGTGGGATGGAGCCTAATGTTACATTTGTTGAGCATTTGAAAGAAGCCACAAAGGCAGGAGAATCTGGGGACTTTATGAACACATAAAGTAGAGGGTCAGCGAAAAAGAGGAAGACCCTCAATAGGATGGATTGACACAATGGCTGCAACAGTGGGCTCAAACCCAGCAACAGTTGTGAGTATGGTGCAGGATCTGGCAGTGTTTTGTTTTGTTGTACATTGGGTTGCTATTAGTTGGAACCAACTCAATGATGCTTAACAACAACAACAGCAACAATATGGGCTCATACATAATGTTCTGAACAAATAGTAGAAACTCAATAAATGTTCACTGGCTTCCTCCTTCTCCTTTATTTCCATAATAAAATGATAGGAAAAAAAATCAAAGATGTGAGGAATAGTTCATCTAACAAAGAATATGTTTTGGAGTTACCACAGTTAATTTGCCTACAAGGCAATCTTGATTCAAAATCCTAGTACAATTTTTCAAGCTCTTTGCTTCTCAGTTCCTGGCTTGTTATCATATGACCAATAAACCAAACCAGTTGCCAGAGAATCAATTCCAATTCATGGCAACTCTATGTGTGTCAGAGTAGAACTGCTCCATAGGGTTTTTAATGGCTCATTGTTTGGAAATAGATTGCCAGGACTTTCTTCCCAGGCACCTCTGGGTGGACTCCAACTTCCAACCTTTTGGTTAGTAACCAGGCACATTAACCATTTACACTACCCAAGGACTCCTTATCAGATGACAAATCCATCTTTCTGCTACATAAAGGTTGTTGCGCAAATGACCTTGTCTTTGTCCCTGTTGAGGCTTAAGAGAATTCTCACTGGATACGCGCTTCAATTATCACTACACTGTGTCAGAATAGTTGTCCTGTTAAATAACTGTTATTTCAACTACTGATGGTGGCTCTGACACAGTGTAGTGATAATTGTATTTTCTTTCCGGATTCCTCTCATCGTTATTCATTCTCTATTTAAATGCTTCTTATTAAACTATCATGTAGCTTATTTTTTTTCTCTTATCTAGTTTTCTTTTTTTTTTCAGATCCCTTTGGTTGAGTTGGTATTTACAGGTAAGCTTGGAGATGAAGTTTGGCTGTAACTATACAATTTCATCTGTTTAGCCTCATAATGAGGCATACCGGAAAGATTTTGGAGCCGGTGAACATTTTGGAGGCTAATAAATATCTTGTGGCCACTTTAATTTACTTTTTAGCTTTTGTCCAAGGTTGGTGCATGTTTGCAATAGAAGAATCAGCTCTTCCTTTAAGTGACTAAAGTAAGCCATTCTCAAGTAGAAGGAATGTGTATTTAAATTTCTGATAGCTAAACTTGGCTGCAACAGCCACATTCTTGTTCTACTTTTAGCTTGGCAGGCTACCCTAATACTTGTGCTTGGTCTGTAGATGAGAATCCTCTTTTTTTTCCTTTGCTAGGATCTTAAAAAGCTCAGGAGTATATTTTTTCATTTGAGACTTTAATAAACTATACAAAGATCATATGACCAGTTGAGCTTTGCTCAGCCTGGCAAACCAGTAAAGAGAATATATTTACAACATGTTTATGTTTCACTGCCATGCCACTGCACTGTCTGGCCAACCACTTTCTTTACACAGAGGTGCTTTTACAGTCGAACCCTGAGAGCAAATTATTTTATTCTGAACTACCTGCCCGATTTGTTCAGCATGAAATCTGGTTTTAACAGAAATAATATTTTTGAAGACATATAGGCCCACAGTATGAATGTGGCACACAGGCTCACTGTTTGAAATGCAGAAATATCACATGTATTAGGCTCAAATCTACTTTCTGAATCCTGGGACAGTGCAATGGGCTGACACCAGTCTTTCCTTCTGTCCACCGCCAGATATCCAAATACATTCACAATACGTCGTCACAACAAAACAGGAGGAAATTTTATTATAAGAAAGGCACAAGTCTTCGGTATTTTGCAACATCCCAAGAACAGTGTTTTTTCAGATGTTAGTTTATTTAACAATTAACTATTGAACACCTATTATATGTCAGATTCTGAGGAGACAGCAGTGGACCAAACAAAGATGAATTTCCTAGTCATGGAGCACATATTCTAATGGGAAAGGCAGAGAAGACAATAGTCAGATGACTGTATAATGTAACGATTGCTGATGGTAAGTACTATAAAGAAAAGTTAGTGCACATAAGAATCAAATAGGCACTTGTTGACCATGCAGATTCCTGGGTCCACCCACATTAAACTATAATATTCTAAAGATTCCCAGTGTACCCCATAGAAGGGTCTCCAATGTTACTTCCAGTCTGTGGGGAAAGTTTGATTCATCCTGAAGGCTCCCTGCCCTCCTCAGCCCTGGGCAGGGGAAAACAAAGTACAGTACTCCATTGTGGCCTGCCCTCTGCATGGCCACTTATGGGTAATGAATAATCAAAGTGACAGTTGTCCAGTAGACTTTGTACCAGATAGCTGCAGCCTTGGCTGGAACAGCAAATGCCCCTGAAGTTTGCTGTGCTCTCAGCCCTCTCACAGGGCTGCTATAGGCAGGGGTCACTTTAAAGAGAAGAAAGCAGGAGGTGTTAGACAGAAGCATTTATTACTGGGATTAAGTTGCCATTAGATTCCCTTCCTAATAACACATGGCCCAGACTTCAGACCTTCCCCCCTCAAACGGCAGGGTTCCCTAAAAGGAAAGCTAAATACCTCACCGCAAATTGGGCCTCAAATTGTGTGTGTGTGTGAGACAGAGAGAGAGAGATTAAAACTACCGAGCCTCTTTAAAAGAGGGCAGCCTTGCAGCACTATTCACAATAGCTAAAACGTGGAAACAACCTAAATGTCCATCAGCAGGTGAATGGAATAACAAAATGTGGTACATATACAAAATGGATTATTTCTCAGCCATAAGAAGAAACGAAGTCCTGATACCTGCTACAACATGGATGAACCTTGAAAACATTATGCTGAGTGAAGTAAGTCAAACACAAAAGGACACATATTGTATGATCCTACTTCCATGAAATATCTAGACTAGGCAAATGCATAGAGACCAACGTTTATTAGTGATTACTGGGGGTGGGAGGGAGGAGAGAAAGGAGGAGTCATTGTTTAGGAAGCACTGAGTTTCTGTTTATGATGATGGAAAATTTGGCAAAGGATTTTCATGATGGTTGCACAACATGGTTAATGTAATTGGTGTTACTAAGTTGTACATACGAAAAACATTGAATTGGCAAATGTTGTATTCTATACATTTTTACAACAATAAAAATAAATAAATGGCTTATTCAGATATTGTTAAATATGGAACAAAATGGGAAATCCTTCTTTGATTGGTATGACAATTTTATTTAGTACTTAATTTAAATGATGAAATATATATATATATAGTTATTAAAATAAACATTTTTAAGAATTGTTTAAGTGTTCATCATATAGTAATAAAAAAGGATACAAACTGTTAAAAAAGAGAGAGAGAGAGAGAAAGAGGGCAACTTGTTTCCTTAGAATCACTTTGCCAGTGAGTCAATTCCAACTCATAGTGACCCTGTGGAATAGAGTAGAATTGCCCCATAAGGTTTCCAAGGAGCAGCTGGTGGATTTGAACTGCTGACCTTTTGGTTAGCAGCCAAGCTCTTAACCACTGCACCACCAGGGCTCCAAAGCAAGCTACAACTACATGCCGTGATTCGGATTCGAACCGAGGTTGCTTCAGTCACAACGCAGAGTACTAACCACTCTACGATCACCGTTCGCCACCAGCCAGGTGGCAGGATCAATTAGTAGTCTAAACTGATAGTATGCTTATGTAATTTACATATGAATAAATGGAAATGGTGTCTGCAATTTCATGGGTAATTGGTCCTAGAAGAGACCTTAACCAATATCCATCCAGTTTATAGGTGAGGAAAGTGAAAACTAGGGAGGTAAACAATGTCCCCAAGGTTTCACAGCAAGTTAAGGAAGTGTCAGGTTAGTATGTGAACTCCTACTGCTAGTTCCTTGTTAGATATTAAAGGTAAATGTTATAACCTCATTCATACAGGCTTACTCAACACAACCATTTCTTTCTTTTCTCTTTAAGGACCAAACTAAGCACTAAACAATTTTTTTAAATCAAAACTGACTGAATTCAGACCAGCCCTACCAACTGTTTACTAAACAGATGCCTAGAGAGAACCTTAAGCAAGGCTAACTTAAGTGCTACCTATGAGTAGAATGAGAGAAGTTTCTGGGACACAGGTTGAAGTTCCCAGTAATTTACCTCTGCCCACCTGTCCCTTGATGTGAGAAATCTACAGAAATATTGAGGTGAAGGGTTTACTTTGGGATAACTAATCCTGTTGGTTTAACACAATTAGAAGGACAGCAAGTGTGGGTGACGCTCACAGATGTCCTGTCTGAAAACAACTTTGGACGCCAGAGACAAGGAAGGGGGCACCACCATATCTGAGTACCCACAGCCTGTTTCTGGGGCCTCTGGGCTGGGTCTAACCATTCAAAAGTACAGAGATCCTTCTCTGGTGAGGACACCTTGAGAGAGAAAGGACCTTTTGTGGCAGCTTAGGTTAAAAGGAAGTAAATGTTGCTGAAAAGATTCTCAGTTGAAAAAAGAACATAAATATCAAGCAAGGAAGCCATAGCTCTTTTTTGTAAATGCTGAGTGGTGCCTATAGGCCCAGCTTTACACTCTGGAGTTTCACTGGTCCAAACTAAGACAGTACAAGCAGAGGAACTAGAACAACTAGGGGCCCTTGGTAATCGTGATGAACACCTGGAACCTACAGCCAGAAATTAGAATCGCAAATCTCTGCAAAGTCTGGAACTAGGCCCATGTGGTAAAGAGCAGGCATAATCAGATCTCAGCCCTGAAATTCTCCTCCCCATCTCACCATCAAAGCCCTAACTGCTCCTTCATGCTCAGTTCAAATCCCACCTCCTCTAAGAAGATAAACTAATCCCCCTAAAGGGCAACCTGCCCACATTCTTCTATTTTATTCCTAAACTTAGCAGCATCCCATTAGAATTCTCTGTCCATGTGTCTCCTTCATTGGTTTGTGAGGAAGACCTTGCCTCATTCATCTTTGTATCTTGCCCTATAGGCTCACAGCTTGCTTTAAGTACAAAATGTTATTTACTAAATTGGATATTAAAAAAAGAACAAAAAACCCATTTCCATCGAGTTGATTCTGAGTCATAGCGACCCTATAGGAAGGAGTAGAACTGCCCCCATAGGGTTTCCAAGGAGCGCCTGGTGGATTCAAACTGGCGACCTTTTGTTTAACAGCCAAACTTTTAACCACTACGACACCAGGGTTTCCAAATTGGATATGGAAGTACTTAAAGTTTAAAATGCTAAGTCTAAGAATTCCTGCCATCACTATCCAGGATCACAGGTAAGGATATATAAATTCAAAGTCACATGTCCTAAGCACTGAATTAGAAAACCCTCTCTTTTTCACAAGGCCCTGAGCAATCCCCACCTCCTCCATGAAGACGTTCCTTAGCGTGTCACTCTTACATACTTGCCCTCCTCACCACCACTTCCCTCTGCCATCTCTTCTACCTTTTTACTTGATTGCTATTCACCTCTCATATATCTTCATCATTATGTAGCACAGAAATTAAGAATGCAGACTTTGATATTAAATAGATTCGAGTTCAAATCCTAATGCTGTCATTTATTAATCCTGTGCCATTGGACTTAACCTCTTTAAGTCTCAGCTTTCATATTTGTAAAATCGGAATAGCAATAATAATAATAAGATGTAACTGTAGGTTGCGAGAATACAATGAGTCAAACATAAAGTGCCTAACATAAATCCTGGCACATAGTAAACCCGATACTAAAAGTTAGTTATTGTTTTTACTATTAATATATAATAAATAAATCCCTGGTTGGTAAACCTTTTTAGGAAATGGGTCCATTTGGAGATCTGATTAATATTCTCACCTAAAAAAAAATACACATACACAAAATTTTTGCATGTAATTTCAGAGGAATCACGGAAGCCCTGAAGCCATCCCTTGGCCTCAGTTTAAGATGTCTCAGTTTAGAGTGTGACTCAGCTTCCAACAAGATTATATGATTTTCCAGGGCTGAAATCATGCCTTTCAAATCTTTCTACTCCTCCACAGCACCTATCACAGTGCCTTGTATTTGAAAAATGCTCAATAAATATTTGAAGATTTGTTGATGCCAAATTTTAATACTCCGTTGAATGCTGGAGTCAGGCTCTAAAAATTTGGACGTAATTTTCTTTATTAATGGAGGAAAAAATGAGTTTTGCTTTCAGACAGCAGGGGACTGGATGTTAGTACTACTTTTGCCCAGAGCATGAGTTATCAATTCCAAATGGGACTCTCAGTCTCCAAAGCTCTGTGGCCAGTTCCAAGGAAGGACAGTCAGGTCTTTAAGCCAGGTCACACTAGCTGGGAGGAGAGCATATTCTCAGCCAGCTCCTAAACCACAAGTTCTTTATGTCTGTTCTGACAACCAGATGCCATGGTGGCCTATTCCATTTGCTCACATTAGGTCAAATCTGCAGCATGTTAATTTATACCACACCCAGCTTTTCCTAGTCCCTGGGTGGTGCAAATGGTTAATGTGCTCAGCTGCTAACCAAAAGGTTAGAGGTTTGAGTCCACCCAGGGATGCTTCTAAAGAAAGTCTTAGTGATCTACTTCTGAAAAATCAGCCATTGAAAAAACTCTATGAAGCACAGTTCTACTCTGACACACATGGGGTTGCCATGAGTCAGAATCGACTCCATGGCAATTGGTGCTGGTAGCTCTTGCTAAATGGGCTAAATTTTGAGCCAAAAATTCAATCAGAAGTCTAACAATAATTAACTCATATTACTGAATATTTTTGTTCATGTAGACACAATATAAACATATGTTCCTTTATCAAAAGAGTTGATAAAAGGGATGTTTGTCAAGGTGTGAATGTAGTCATATGACATGAGCACACATTTTGTCCCTCCCTCCGTCTTTCCCTTCCTTTAAGGATCTAGTTATTGTCCCTTCACCTCTGCTTACCAACTATTAATAGTCGTGAGGGAAAATCTGGATACTGATTGGAAACAGTGTATCTTTTTCTGTTCTGTTGAAAATAGTTGCTACCTTTCTTGAAGTAATCTATGAATTAATTATGCACTTAATAATAAAATAGAGACTGCCAATACAAAAATAATAGCTAAATAAAAGAAAAGAAAATTAAAGTCTCTTTTTACAGATCCTGTCAGTATGAAAGCTTAGACTTCAACATTTTTTCCCTTTTCTTTTTCCAACAACATGCGTGACAGATTCTAAGCGGTTTCTTTTACCCAAGTCTTTTAGTTCTTCAAACTAAATGACTCTGGCACCCTGCACACAAGAATGCCAAGCGGGCTGGTGAGCAGGCTCTGACTTGTTTAAAACACTGTTGAGAGCAAGAGAAGAGAATATGCAGGGAATTATGAGCTGATTTTGCTGATTCTGGCGTTCTGGTCTGCACTATCTTCTTGCTTTGAGGGAAAGAAGTACAAAATTAGGTTTAGGGGCTTGCATGGCAAGGAGGCAAATAACTAATAAACTTTCAGCACAGACTTTCTATAGTGACCTTAACAAACAGAAATGAATATAAGGCAAGCCTCCAATCTGCCACGGGGCATGCACGTGCACACACATGCACACATACTTCACAAACTGAAATAAAACTTCTACGCACATGGTGTATATGAAAACGTACTTGTAAAAAAAACCAGAAAGATTCTTGAATCCCAACGTTTGATCTCTCTACTCCCACAAACAAGCTGATTCCCCCTACTTCTATCCTAGCTTTTCAGCACTCCTGTCTGAGGGTGGAAACCTGAGGAGCCCCTCCGGATAGAGCTTTCTATGGCAACAGCAGAAGCATTAGGCACAGTGAAGTGGCCCTGTGTCTTTCTTCCCGTGCTCCCATACACACCCTTTCTTCTGTAAATGCCAGCAAGAAAACCACTGCTTTCTCTAGTTTGTTCCTTTCTGCCTAACTTTTACTGACCCCAGAGGTCTGCCCAGTCACTGGTGAGTTAAACTTTCTGCCTTTTTACCCTACTCCACCCCTTAATAATCTTGCTAATGAATAACTTATCTTTGGAGACAGAGATAAGAAGACTCAATCAGTAACAACTTGTGTTTAGAACAAAGCTTTGGCTTAATAAAGAGAACCAGAATCAAGTTAGATGGAACGGCAAATTTGGGCCAAAGTCTAGAGCCCCTGCTGGGGCAAAGGGTGGATTCAGAGAATGCTAGTGGAGAAAATCAGCCCTGCTTCTGGCTCCCATTTGGAGAGTTGGACTCCCTACTTTATATTCCCTGCATAGCTCTAAAAAGCAACCTGAAGCTTGGCCAGAAGCCAGGAAGACTTGGCAAACTCAACAACCAAGATATCATTTTTCCTGCTTCACAGTATCTCCAAGTTTCTAAATATAAATTTTCCTTCTTCCAAACCATGATAATTAAATTTTCTAAGCAACAAACTCTTTACAGACAGCAGGTAGTCAAAGTATACCCTGTAAGTGGGTTCTGATCCATCTTGGTACTGGGTCCCCTTCCCACTATGCTGCCTATGCCTAGTACAGTGACATTGTGCTGTAGTAGGTTTAGATGGTGCAGCCACAGGAGCAGAACTCAAGTACCCACATCTCTGCTGCCTGCCTGGGGACATGAATAATCAATCCAGATGACAACAGAGGATACATTCTCTTTCCTGCCCATTACAAGGCAGGAAAGTGGGTGGTAGTTCAGTGGTAGAATTCTTGCCTTCCATGTGGGAGACTCAGGTTTGATTCCTACCACCATCATCACCACCACCACCTCACCACCAGCATCCCCATTGTAAGCAAATGCTTATCATCTCCACTTCTCACAATCAAACTTTCTACAGTTAGCCTTCTATTACACTCAATTAGAAAAAACAGGTCATTCCAGCTGCTCGACTGGAACATCTTCATATATTTAGCCTTCTTTCCTCTGCCTCTTGGGAAGGTACTGGGAGCTACATGGCACTGCCTGATGACTACAGAGAAAGAGAAAATGGAAAGTAAGATAGAGAAAAAAATGGGAAAGTGAGGGAGAGAAAGAAATGGAAATGAGTAAATAAAAGAGATAGGTCAAGGGGGAAGCAGCCACCCACCTGCCCTGCCCCAGAGGTACCATGTTCCTCAGGAATAGAGTCACCTCTTTCCCTGATAATGGCCTGGCAGCACAATGTCTGATTTGCTTGTCCCTCCACTTGATATATTACACATTGCATCATTTGGTCCAGCGAGTTGAAACTACTCAAAAATATGGTCACAATGCATCTCCATTTGTACTTTTGTCAACAAGCTCCTCTACAGAGCTTTGAGTGACCTATTTTTAAGTGTCTCTGCTTTTCTCCAAGTGGGAAAAATAAAGACAATTTCAAAATCTGGAATCATTGTTCTATCAACTCAACAAAACACTGTTTAGAAAAACAGACTCTAATTTCTATGGTAATGCCCCTGGCCAAGGGCCAATTCTAACTTTGTATCTTAGGTGTCGAGTTTATATTGCTGATCTTCTAATAATAATATAATGGCTTATGGGCTCAAGGTTTTATGAGAATAAATTAGATTTTGTGTCCTTTATTATGGTAGTTGAATAGTTATAGAGAAAAACAGGATGCATAAAAATTTTTCAATATGAATTTTCTCTCACTTTCTTTTAAGACTTATTTTCTCTTTTTGCTGTCCAACGTTCTCATCCTTTTAATACCACCAGCTCAGCATATCCTGCACCCAGAGCCCTTCTTTTGCATAACAGTGTTAAAGGCAGTTGTTATTGAGTCAATTCTGACAGAAATTAACTGTGTGTGTCAGAGTAGAACTGTGATCCGTAAGATTTCAGTGGCTGATTTTTCAGAAGTAGATTGCCAGGCCTTTCTTCAGAGGTGCCTCTGATGGACTCACACCTTGAAACTTTTGGTTAGCGGCCAAATGCTTTAACCATTTATACCTCCTAGGCATTCTATATCAGTGTTAAGAGACTTGAATAAACTTTTACAAATTTTATGCATCTGAAAGGGCAGAGGAAAGAAGCAACAAGCAGTTTTCCCTGTACCAGGGAAGGCAGTATCCTAAAAGTCAAAAAATCCAAAAGCAGCCCTGAGGCATAGGGGTTTCTTTCTTCCTGATCCCAGGGAATGCCTCCTTATTTCTACTGGGAAGTAAGAAGGTGTCTTAGTCATCTAGTGCTACTATAACAGAAATACCAAAAGTGGATGGCTTTAACAAAGAGAAGTTTATTTCCTCACAGTAAAGTAGGCTAAAAGTCCAAATTCAGGGCATCAGCTCCAGGGGAAGGCTTTCTGTCTCAGTCGGCCTTCTTCTCATCAGTGCTCCCCTAGACTAGGAGCTTCTCCGCACAGGGACCCCAGGTCCAAAGGACATGCTCCGCTCCTGGCACTGCTTTCTTGGTGGTATGAGGTCCCCCTGTCTCTCTGATCACTTCTCTCTTTTACATCTCAAGAGATTGCCTCAGGACACAATCCAATCTTGTAGATTGAGTGCTGCCTTACTAACACAAGTGCCACCCATCCTCCCTCATTAACATCTTAGAGGTGGGATTTACAACATACAGGAAAATCACACAATACCAGGAATCATGGCCCAGACAAATTGATACACACATTTTTGGGGGGACATAATTCAATCCATGACAGAAGGTATCTTAGGCTGGTTCTCTACAGGAGCAAAACTAGTGAAGTATATATGCATATAAATATAGACCTTTATTTTAAGGAAATGGCTCACATAATTGTGGGGACTGGCAAGTCGCAAATCCATGGGTCAGGCAGCAGCCTGGAGGCTTCTTCTGACTCACATAGTTGCAGGGGCTGATGAACCCAAAATCTGCAGGTCAGGCAGCAGGCTGCTGTCACACGGGGTTGCAAGAGCTGGCGCATCCAAAATCTGCAGGTCAGGAAGCAGGCTGAAGTCTTCTCACATTCCAAAACCTGGAGGTCAGAAGATGACTAGAGGAATGCAGGATCGAGAGAGACTGAGCTTTACCAGAACATTTATATCATGAATGCAGGCCACACCCTCAATGAAACTCCTCTTCCAACTGATTGCCTGCTCACATCAGATCACAAAATGGGAGGCGATACATAGTATCTGCCAAAACCACTGAGAATTATAGCCTCGCCAATTGACACATAACATTAACCATCACAGTAGGTGATGAATGCCTGTTTTTCCCCCCCGACAGCAACGGTTAAATTCTCAAAAGGGAAGAAGCTTCTCTGATTTCACCTTTCTTTGTCATTCTTCTGAATCAGTAATCCCATGCTGAGAACAGAAAATCACACACTTAAGATTAGTTTTGGATTTGTGAATTTGTGCAGAGGAGATGGACTTTGGGAACTCAGTGTGTATATTGGAGGCACTCAAGTGTCTGCTAGGGAGGGGCTATCAGAAAGGAACAGCAGTAGCATTTTAGACATTAGCATTAGGCCCACAGAGAGATTCGATGGCAAAGGTCCTTCAAACCCCGTGACTTTGCTGCTCCTAACACCTTCAGCAGCACTTTCCATTAGTTTTCTGCTGGCAGCACATGTCAGATGATATTTGCACAACCCCCTGCCATGAGTACCCAGAGGGCACTTACAAGGGAGGGCTTTACGCTGTAATTCCACCTCTTCCTCCAGTCAAGAAAGAACAACATGAGTGAGTAAGGACGAAGTTATTATAAGGCTCACAATTGAATCTGTTATCATTTCTATTTAAAGAAACAAAAACACCATTCACACATGTTACCATTTCCAAATACATACTTTACCAGTTGCTGTCAAGTCAATTCTGAACCATGGCGACCCTATGTGTGTCAGAGTAGAACTGGGCTCCAGAGGATTTTCAATGCCTGATTTTCTGGAATTAGATCTACCAGATCTTTCTTCCAAGATGCCTCTGGATGGACTCGAACCTCCAACTTTTCAGTTAGCAGTGGAGCACATTAACTGTTTGCACCACCCAGGGACTCCAAATGCACAAAACCCATTGCCAAACCCGTGACCATGGAGTTGATTCTGACTCATAGCAACCATATAGGACAGAGTAGAACTGCCTCACAGGATTTCCAAGGAGCATCTGATACATTTGAACTGCTGACCTTTTGGTTAGCAGCTGAGTTCTTAACCACTGTGCCACCAGGGCTCCCCAAATGCACTACTAGTAGTCAAATGCCTGCCACACATCCCACCACAGATGATGCAATGTCATATTGAGCACATAGGCTCTGCGTCTCAACCTCCTACTGTCAAGTTTGTCAAGTTATTTAACTTTGCTGAGCTTCAATTTCTTTTGCAAAATGGAGGTGATAATTATTTACAGTTCATAAGGTTGTTGGGATTATTAAATGCACTAATACATATAAAGCTTTTGCCATAATATTAAATACAAGGAAAGCAATAGTATGAATAGTTTAGTTATGGCAAAAAATGGTGGAAATGTTCCATGTGTGACTGAGGGTTGTAAAATATTGCCCTCAAGGAAAAATGGAAAAAGATGAAAAAAGAGGAAGAAAGGTTTCCATCAAAATTCTCAATCAATTTTCCAGAAAATATATTCAGGTACTCTGGCCTCTAATTTAAAATTATTTTTCAAAGAATATTTCAGGTTACTAAATAGAAACTAGGTTTCCCAAACCCCACCTATTTATTACTTTGCTAATCTTTTGGTAACCCAGTATCAAGAATGTTTGTGTAGTCCAGGGGTCAACAAAACTACAGTCCATGGGACAACCCCAACCCACCTGTTTTTGTAAATAAAGTTTACAAAATTCAGTTGTTTATGTATTGTCTATGGCTGCTTTAATGCTAAGACAACAGAGTTGAGTAGTTGCAACAGGGACTATATGGCCTGTAAAACCTAAAATATTTACTATCTGGCCTTTTACAGAAAAAATTTGCCAACTACTTGTCTAGCCTGAAGAAGCCCTAACAGCACAATGGTTAAACACTCAGCTGCTAACTGAAAGGTTGGCAGTTTGAACCCACTCAACAGCTCTGCTGGAGAAAGATCTGGCGATCTACTTCCATAAAGGTTACAGCCAAGAAAACCCTATGGGGCATTTCTACTCTGTCATATGGGGTTGCTATGAGTCAAAAACAACTCAATGGCACCAAACAACAGCAGTCTAGCCTGCTATGAAACACTAATAACATCCCAACAGAACCTGTATTGATACAGCTTTTATGTAGGAGCAACTACCTAATTTGCGGGGCCCAATGTGGAGTCTCTTGTTCAAACGTTACAAAGAATTTCAAGACAGGGACAGTAGATCACTAAACCAAGCAAAGGGACCTTCTGAGTGTGGGGACTTGTGTGACTGCAGAGGTGACACACCACAGAGACAGTCCCACCTTTATGTTCTCCAGAGTTCATTCTCTAGTATCAACTCCATTTGCATTTTCACCTATAAGGTTCTTTTGAAGAAAAACCTAGGGAAAAAAAAGAGAGAAACATTACTAAAGTTATGCCATAAAATAATTCTGGGTAATTGGCAGTAGCATTATCTACTAATGGGACAACTGTTCATTTGAAACATCCTTCGAAACCCTGGTGTGATTAAGAACTCAGCTGTTAACCAAAATGTCAGCAGTTCGAATCCACCAGCCACACCTTGGAAACCCTATGGGCCAGTTCTGCTCTGTCCCATAGGGTCAGTATCAGTCAGAACTGACAGCAGTGGGTTTGGTTTCATTTTGTTTTTTTGGTTCCTTCAAAGGGCACAATGTTTTCCCTCTTTGTTCTTTGCATTAAACTTTTATCCTGGATTTGCTCTAATTTCTAATTTATGTCATCTGACTAACCATGATACCTACTCTGTCAATATTGGTTAGTTGACCCAGAGAGAGCTGTATTTGGTGTTTGGAGTCTGACACAACTAATGTATTTTTTCTTGAACAAAAAATAAAGCATTTAGTATTTTTAACCTTGTGAAACTAGAAGTTATAGCCTAAAGGCCAGAATAGCAACACTGAGCTTGTCAGAGGCAAGAGTTTGAGACAGTAAAAATAACTACTCAAGCTGACTTTTCTTCTCAGCTTTTTTTTTTCCCCCTCACTTTTTCTATAAACTATCACCTCCCTTTCTGGTTCCCAATTTACAGCTTTGTTTTTTGTTTTTTTGTTTTGTTTTGTTTTATAAAAAAAGAGATATATACAGCTCTTTATAGGTACATACTTTTAAGGCATTTAAACACTTCTGTCCCAACAAAGTGGGGATTTAAGAAGACTTAATGATCTGAGATTAGCTAGGAAATAATTGCTGGTCATACTTATAAATGAGGAGCAAATCATCAATCGCCCTCCTCATTTAGTTCATTTATACTACAATGATGTGTAAGATAAGAGAGACTAGAAGAGATACAGAAAGAGATATCCTACAAAGGGCTAGGAGTACAGAACTGGCACATCGAAGATTAATGTGGGGGTGAAGATGGATGTTTGGAATTCTGAGGCATACAGGAGTAGTCAAAACAAAACTTAGAGACGAGTTGACCCAGGGAGAAGAGCTAAAGGCAAAGGATATAGCCCTGGTGAAAATCAATATTTAAGTGGTAGGTGAAGGAAAAGAAGCACAAGAAGAAGACTGAGAGGGACTTTCCAAAGAGGTTGGAGAAAACAAGGGAACTGTGATATTGCAGAAACCTAGAGAGAGTACCAAGAATTAGATTTTGAAGAATTTAACAGTGGATAAATATTGCAGGGAGTCCCTGGGTGGTGCTACTAACTGGAAGATTGGAGGTTTGAGTCCACCCAGAGGTGCCTCGGAAGAAAGACCTGGCAATCTATTTCCAAAAACTCAGTTATTGAAAACACTATGGAGAACAGTTTTACTCCAACACACACGGGGTCTCCATGAGTCAGAGTGGACTGGACAGCAACTGGTTTTGTTTTTGTTTGTTTGTTTTTAAATACTGCAGAGAGGTAAAGTAAGATATTCAACAATTTCCTAGACCTTTAATGTATGGAAGCTATACGGGGTCACAACAAGAATTGTTTCAGAGGTGTCAAGGGTTGAGAAGTGAAATGGTGGTGAAGAAATGAAATCAGTGGACGTGGGCCACTGCGATGAACATTTGCTACTTTTTGGAGAGGAGGGGGCTCCACAGTCCCTCTTCATGCTTCTGGTAACCAGACAAAAACCAGTAGCCATGGAGTTGATTTCAACTCACGGTGACCCCATGTGTGTCAGACTAGAAATGTGTTCCATAGGGTTTTCAGTGGTTGATTTTTCAGAAGTACATCAGCAGAGCTTTCTTCCGAGGCGCCTCTGGGTAGACTTGAAATGCCAATGTTTCAGATAGCTGAGCTTGTTAACTGTTTATACCAGCCAGGGACTCTGGTCACCAGAGAGTGGTAACCTAATCTCAGCCAATCAGACCCTTAAACCTTCCATAGAAAGTGACACTAAGAGCAACACACTCAGAGCCAGCAGTGTTGTGGCTTGCCTGGCTGGGGTGGCGTGCTCTCCACATTCTCCCTGAAGCACAGTCTTGTGTGTCTCTCTGCTCCTGATACCCTGGAGTCAGGCTCACTTTCTGAGCCTTGCTCACTAGCCTTGCCATTCATTTGCTGACATCCCTGGGATCCTTCCCTCAGTAACTTTTCTGCTTTAGATCACCAGAACGGGCTTCTGTGGTTTTTAACCAAGAGCTCTGATTGACACAGCTGCTCTTGTAAGAAGCTGGGCAGTAGAAAAATGAAAGACATAGCCCAGTAATTTAGAGAAGGATCAGACCTTCGAAGGGGATTGAAGGCATTGGGCTGGCATGTCATTCTGGAAAAATTGCCTGCATCTTTCGCCAGTGGATGTCCTTGTTTCCATGTTCCATACAGGCCAGTCTCATCCCTCTCCCATTCCCACCCAACCTCTCAGGATTCCACTTCAGGACTCAGCTGTCTTAAATCCAAAGTCAGAGAGAGGCAGGGTCCCTTTAGGATGGAAGAGAATTGTCCAACCACGCCATACTTTCTTCCTCTTTCTCTACAGTGGTCACTGGCACACGCAAAATGAATTTAGAATCAGTAGTAAAATGTTAGCAGTTAAAAAATAATGTTTTGTTCATTTTCATCTTTCCTTCTTCAGGGTAGGAACACATAGCAAGGATTTTCATGATAAATGACTTGTGTTCAAATTCCAGCTCCAGTATTTGTTAGTCTTGCAATTCCGTTCAAGCTCTCTGGTACTCAGTTTTCTCACCAGCAAAATGGAGGTAAAAATGGCATCTACCATGCGGTGGTAAAGAACAATGATGAATCCACAAAACATCTCACGACACGGATGAATCTGGAGGGCGTTACGCTGAGTGAAATAAGTCAATCGCAAAAGGACAAATATTGTATGAGACCACTACTATAAAACCCCGAGAAAAGGTTTACACACAGAAAAAAAAAAAAAATCTTTGATGGTTATGAGGGAGGGGAGGGGTGGGGGAGGGAAAATCACTAACTAGTTAGCAGACTAGTGTTATCTTTGATGAAGGGAAAGACAACACATCATATAGGGGATGTCAACACAACCTGACCAAAGCAAAGTTCATAGAAGCTTCCTAGACACATCCAAACACCTCGAGGGACTGACTTACTCGGCTGAGGGCTATGGACCATGGTCTTGGGGGACATCTAGGCCAACTGGCCTAACATAGTTCATAAAGAAAATGTTCTACATCCTACTTTGTTGAGTAGCACTGAGGTCTTTAAAGCTTGTGAACAGCCATCTAAGATACATGTATCGGTCCCATCCCATCCAGAGCAAAGGAGAATGATGAAAACCAAAGACACAAGGAAAATATTAGTCCAAAGGACTAATGTGCCACATGAACAACAGCCTCCACCAGCCTGAGCCCAGAAGAATTAGATGGTGCCTGGCTACCAACACTGATGGCTCTGATAGGGATCACAACAGAGGATCCTGGTCAGAGCGGGAGAAAAACGTAGAACAAAATTCAAATTCACAAAAAAAGACCAGACTTACTGGTCTGATGGTGACTGGAGGAACCACCGTGACTATAGTACCCAGACATCCTGCTAACTCAGAACTGAAGCCATTCCCGAAGCCTACCTTTCAGCCAAAGATTAGACAGGCCTATAAAACAAACAATAACACACGTGAGGATTGTGCTTCTTAGTTCAATCAAGTATAGGAGGCTAAATGGGCAAAACCTGCCCAAAAGCAAAGATGAGAAGGCAGGAAGGGACAGGAAACCTGGATGAATGGGCACAGGGAAACTGGGGTGAAAAGGGAAGAGTGCTGACACATTGCAGGGATTGTAACCAACGTCACCAAACAATTCAAGTATAAATTTTTGAATGAGAAAGTAATTTACACTGTAAAATTTCACCTAAATCACAATAAGATTTAAAAAAATGGCATCTATCTCCTAAGTATGTGAGAATTAAAAGAGTTACAAGTAAAGCATTCAGGACAGTGACTGGTGCAGAATAATTGCTCCTTAAATGACAGCTGTTTATATTACTATTGTTATTATTATTGTGTGATACCAATCTCTACATGTGCTTGATACATAGCGTTTTCTCCACTTAGATGGGACACATGAATGGGATCCTTTAACAGGCAGAGGAAGTGCCTATTTTTAATGTCACAATAGGATTTCACTTTATTCAGAAACCCCAAGTAGAACATAACTAGCTGTTTCAGGAAGTGGAGCAGGTAATTATAACGCAGTCTCACTGGCAACATGAAGCCAGGCCTCTGTTTTATTGGCTCGGGGGGCAATTCACTTTGCTGTCTGCTGCCTCTTTGTTCCAAGTGTCGTTTAATCAGCCATTTTGGAACCAAACAGAGATCACTGACATATTCAAATAGAAGTACCTTTTTGTTTAAAATAGATTTTAGCACATTTTTCTACATGCAGGAGACATTTTAGAAATATGTGAGTTCTGGGAGTGAGATTGACAATTTACAGAACCGCCAGCTTAGGGACTGAAATCTGCTGAGTCATCATATGACTTCAGACTGGGGAGCTATTTTGAAAACCGCAAGAAGTAACTTAGAATGAAATTTTATTTCGGAAAGAGCTGTTGACTGCCTGACTCCTTTTTGCTATCTGAACAATCCTATAGTACACAACCCCACCATTCTGGGAATGAGGATTTCCTCTTTGAGAAATATGGACCTGAGGTCACAAGCCTTGTAGTCAGAGAAGCATGTGCCCCCATGCATGCCACAGGGAATATACATGGGTGCCCTGGCAGATTTCCCTAGTGAACAAAAGCAGAAATCCACAAAGAGGACAAGGAAGTTAGATTCATGACCCACAAAGGGGAAGACTGAGCCCAAGATATGAAAAGAGTAACACAATACAAATAGAAAGAAAAGTCAGGTGCTGCGGAAGTAAGAAGGAGTCAAAGGTAGGGTGGTACACTGGACTTAGAATGCCAGAATTTGAATCCTGACTTCAATATTTACTAGCTGTGGGACTTTAAGCAAGTTAGTTGAATTAGCTGTGCCTTATTTTCCTTATCTGTAAAATGAGGGTAAAAAATATAGTTATCTATCTCATAGGCTGTTCTGTGGATTAAATTAGTTAATATAAGCACTTAGAACAATGACTGGCACATAATAACACTATGTAAGTGTTAGCTATGATTTCAGTGTTTGCTATTATTAACATATTGAAGTGCTTTGCAATGTATTAAAGCAATATGTAAATATAAAGCATTGTACTGGATTGATATGCTGTCAGTTTGGTTAAGCTGGATCTATTTCCGTTATCTGAATGATTCCTGGTTAAGTTGGGCAAAGGGGTAGAGGTTTTGGAGGCGGAAGAAAAGTAACAGCCATTGCTCACTAGAAGTTGTGGTGGTTAGTTGCAATGGCAGACAGAAGCAGACATGCCATCGGGATCCAGCTTATCCTCACTCTTCTCGGTTCCTCAGACCTTCTTCTGGTTTGTTTACTGACCCTGTTAACCGACAGCGGCCCCAAGTCCATCACCAGATAGGCAACTGAGGACCCACAGACTTTTCCCAACCCCCTCATAATCCAGTCAATGGCTTAACTTCTCAGATTGACTGGCTGGTGAACCCTGTAATCCTCTAACTCCCCCTCTCACAACTTCTCTTCCCTAGAGTCTCCCACAACTGTGTAAAATCTGGTTACACAGTAAATCTCTTATTCCACAACACTAGTAGTGACTCTCTGCTCATGTGATTGAATCCTGACTGATACAGGAATAATAACAATAATTTCTTCTGGACATACTATCATTGAACCGGAAAAAGGAGCCTATGCTTCACTCATAAGTATGGATTTTGAAGTTCTAATCATCTCAAGCCTGCAGGATCCCTGGACAGCAAACAAGCATCTGACTCCTAACGAAAAAGTTGGCAGTTATGAACCCACTCAGAAGAACCCTTCTGAAAATAAAGGCCTGGCGATCTGCTTCTGAAAGGTCACAGTCTTGAAAACTCTGTGGAGCACAGTTCTACTCTGCAACACATGGAGTCACCATGAGTCGGAATTGACTCCACAGCAACTGGTTTGATTTTTGGTTTTTGGAGTTAATTCAAAAGTCCTCTGAATTAGTCCTCCTGCTTCCATCTCGCCTGGCTCCAATATGTCCCACAAATGGCTGCCAGATAAAATTTCTTGAATCACGTATGTCATCAAGTGATAGTCAAAGGAAGTCCTTAGATGACAGCTGAGTAGCAGACCTAGATAACAACAGGTTCAGACTGTAGCAAAAGGGCAAATGGGTTCCCAGAGGGAAGTCTCCAGGGGAAAAAAATGGAATGGATGTACTCAAAGTACGTGAACTATTAAGAGAGTGGTTTACAGAGCAATTGGGTCACTGAGAAAAAAAAATAGTAATGGGGCATAGGAAATTATGCAATGTTTTTTTAAAGTAATTATTAACTTCATGACATATAGAAATTATACAAGAAAAGACACAACATATTATAGTTCTTTACTCAAAGGTGAACACTAGCTAGCCTTAATAATGTAATATAGCTGATGGGAGAAGAGGAGATGACAGAGAAGCATATTTGAGAGGAGATAGGGGATGGGATTGAAAGCTTAGATGGAGGATCTACGCCTTGATAGGAGTGGGATCATGTCCTCCGTTGTATCAGGTGGGGAGAAGGAGAAGACAGACCCAGATGCAGACAGGTCTCCATGTCTAGGGTGAGAAGATGAGGATGTCTCCTTTCCCCTTCTCCTCCACTTCTTAGGTGTGGGGTCTCAAAACACTTTCCAAGGGCTGCCTTCTCTCCCTAATTATTGCTGTGCTGTTGTTGTTAGTTGCCTTTGAGTCAATGCAGACTCATGGCAACCTCATATGTGCAGAGTAGAACTGCTCCATAGGGTTTTCAAGGCTGTGACCTTTCAGAAGTAGGTCTCCAGGCTTTACTTCCAAGGTGCCTCTGGATGGGTTTCCATTAGTAGTCAACATTTCAGTTAGTAGTCAAGCGCTTAACCATTTGCACCACCCAGAGTCTTCAAAGGGAAGGAGAGAAAGGTGGGTAAGAAAGGAGGAGATAGTAAAACAAGACAGAGATTAACGAACTTGCTGGAATCACATATCTAATTAGTGACAAAGCCAGGTCTAGAATCAAACTGGCTGCTAGTCTAGTACTCTTTCACTACCAAATTATCATGTAATATTGAACAGATGGTAGCAATTAAGGTTGAGGGCCATTATAAAGACCAACACAACCCGAGTTACATGAAATAATGATCCAAATAGAAATACAGCTGAGGGATTTAGACCTCGATTTGCAGCAAGGGGTAATTTTGCCCACTGTGAGCCCGTGATTAGATTAGGGTGGAATGAACTGAGTTGTAAACTTTTTAAAGGCACTGCCTTCACTGTTCTCTAACCCTGCTGGGCTTCCGGAAGTCCCGGCTGCATTTTCTCCCCTGAAGGCTTGTTAGTTGGCACTCAAGGGACAGGACTGAGATAAATGTTAGCCACTTATATTTGCCAGTTTGAACAAAATTAACTCTTTAAATTACACATGTCCTCCAGTAATCTTTGTTCTACTTCATTCAAAAGCAGTTATTAAAAACTCTGAAAAGTGGAAAGTTCTAAAAAAATAGCAAGTATTATTCCACCTCCACAGATGTGGGGGCCTTGGCATTTGTGGCTTCAATTAGAAGAGGCTCTCTCAAAATCTTCTTCCCCCAGACATCTCCTTCATGCCATTCATGTGGTTCTTCTTCCTATTTGCGGCAAATGTCTTTAGTTGTTCTGTATTTGAATTTTCAACATATCTTAGACTCTCGTGTTTATTTCAATTGACATTGTCTGTAATGCAAGTATTATTTTCCCCTCAACGTCATTTAATGTGATGGATGTCGAACTATAAATGCTGGCACTGGTCAGGTAGGCTGGCCTTGCTATTATATTATTTCTTTTGATGAAAGGGAGCAAATTTGTTAATTCCCATATTGACAAGCCACCATTGGGTTATGCTAACTTACAGTCTCCAATGTTATTAAACTCTTTTGGATTAGATAAACAGAGTTTCTAATCAATAGTGACTTTGAAACATTCAATGTTCACTTTTTCCCCCTTAAGGTTGAAGCCAGGCACCCTGACCCACAACTCAGTAGTTTTTTATTCCAGCTGCCCAGGGCAGAGCTCCTGGGCCAGGGAAGAATCTCATGAGTTGCCAGATTGTCCCAGGCATCAGAAAAAAAATACCCCAACTGCATTTCCATTATAGTACTAAAAATAATAAAAATAAAGTAAAAGTTACCCTCTAGTCAATTCCAACTCATGGCAACCCCAAGTATGACAGAGCAGCACTATGCTCCATAAAATTTTCGTTAGCTGATTTTAGGAAGTAGATCACCAGGCCTATCTTCAAGGTTGGATCACCTTTCTTTGGAATAGGCATAAATATAGATCTCTTCCAGTGGTTGGCCAGGTAGCTGTCTTCCAAATTTGTTGGCATAGATGAGTGAGCACTTCTAGTGCTGAATCCATTTGTTGAAACTTCTCCGTTGGTATTCCGTCAATTCCTGGAGGCTTGTTTTTCACCAATGCCTTCAGTGCAGGTTGGACCTCTTCCTTCAGTGCCATCAGTTCCTGATCATATGCTACCCCCAGAAATCATTGAACATTGACCAATTCTTTTTGGTATAGTGACTCTGTGTATCCTTCCATCTTCTTTTGATGCTTCCTGCATCGTTTAGTATTTTCCCTGTGGAATCCTTCAATATTGCAGCTCAAGGCTTGAATTTTTCTTCAGTTCTTTCAGCTGGAGAAATGCCAAGCATGTTGTTCCCTTTTGTTTTTCTAACTCCAGGTCTTTGCACATGTCATTATAGTACTTTATGAGCCGCCCTTTGAAATCTTCTCTTCAGCTCTTTTACTTCATCATTTCCTCCTTTCGCTTTAGCTACTCTATGTTCAAAAGCAAGTTTCATAGTGTCTTCCCACATCCATTTTTGTCTTTTCTTTCTTGTCTTTTTAATGACCTCTTGCTTTCTTCATGGATTATGTCCTTGATGTCATTCCACAACTCCTGTGGTCTTTGGTCATTAGTGTTCAGCATATAAAATCTATTCTTCAGATGATCTCTAAATTCAGGTGGGATATACTCAAGGTCATACTTTGGTTCTTGTGAACTTGTTCTAATTTTCTTCAGTTTCAACTTGAACTCGCATATGAGCAATTGATGGTGTGTTCCACAGTCGGCCCCTGGCCTTGTTCTGACTGATGAAATTGAGATTTTCTGTCATCTCTTTCCACAGATGTACTCAATTTGATTCCTGTGTATTCCATCTGGTGAGGTCCATGTGTATATTCACCGTTTATGTTGTTGAAAAAGGTATTTGCAATGAAAAAGTTGTTGGTCTTGCAAAATTCTATCATGTGATCTCTGGCATAGTTTCTATCACCAAGGCCATATTTTCTAACTATGGATCCTTCTTCTTTGTTTTCAACTTTCACATTCCGATCACCAGTAATTATCAATGCATCCTGATTGCATATTCGATCAATTTCTGACTGCAGAAGTTGGTAAAAATCTTCAATTTCTTCATCTTTGGCCTTAGCAAGTAAAATTTTGCTGAAGATCGTTCAAAAGCAGCTGCAGCAATACATCACCAGGGAACTGCCAGAAATTCAAGCCAGATTCATAAGAGGACATGGAACCAGGGATATCATTGCTGATGTTAGATGGATCCTGGCTGAAAGCAGAGAATACCAGAAAGATGTTTACCTGTGTTTATTGACTATGCAAAGGCATTTGACTGTGTGGATCATAACAAATTATGGATAACATTGGGATGAATGGGAATTGCAGAACACTTAATTACGATCATGAAGAACCTGCACATTGACCAAGAGGCAGTCGTTCAAACTGAACAAGGGGATACTGCATGGTTTGAAATCAGGAAAGACGTGCATCAGGATTGTATCCTTTCACCATACTTTTTCAATCTGTACGCTGAGCAAATAATCTGAGAAGCTAGACTATATGAAGAAGAACAGGGCATCAGGATTGGAGGAAGAGTCATTAACAACCTGCAGTATGTGGATGACACGACCTTGCTTGCTGAAAGTGAAGAGAACTTGAAGCACTTACTGTTAAAGATCAAAGACTATAGCCTTCAGTATGGATTACACCTCAACATAAAGAAAACAAAAATCCTCACAAATGGACCAATAAGTAACATCATGATAAATGGAGAAAACATCGATGTTGTCAGGGATTTCATTTTACTTGGATCCACAATCAACACCCATGGAAACAGCAGTCAAGAAATCAAATAATGCATTGCATTGGGCAAATCTTCTGCAAAAGACCTCTTTAAAATGTTGAAAAAAAACAAAGATGTCACCTTGAAGACTAAGACGCACCTGACCCAAGCCATGGTGTTTCCAATTGCCACATACAAGCTTGAAAACTGGACAATGTATAAGGAAGACTGAAGAAGAATTGATGCCTTTGAGTTATGGTGTTGGTAAAGAATACTGAATATACCCTGGACTGCCAGAAGAACAAACAAATCTGTCTTGGAATAAGCACAACAAGAATGCTTCTTAGAAGCAAGTATAGCAAGACTATGTCGCGTATACTTTGGACATGTTATCAGGAGGGATCAGTCCCTGGAGAAGGACATCATGCTTAGTAAAGTAGAGAGTCAGCAAAAAAGAGGAAGACTCTCAAGGAGATGGATTGATGCAGTGGCTGCAACAATGGGCTCAAGCATAACAATGTGAGAATGGCGCAGGACCAGGCAGTGTTTCATTCTGTTGTACATAGGGTCACATGAGTCAGTACCGACTCAAAGGCACCTAACAACAACATCTTTTGAGGCATCTCTGGGTGGACTCAAACTTCCAAACTTTTGGGTAGCAGGTGAGTATTTTAATCACTAGCACCACCCAAGGACTGCAGATTATGTTAATACTTATGTAAATTCTCATAATCTTTTTTCAGATTAGATAAATACAATTATATGTCCAGGTCTCCTTCTCACCTGACAGAGACAATCTAGAACACCTAGGAGCAAATAATACAATGAGGACTTTACAAAACCCCATCCCCCACCCACTTCACCAGGATAGGGGTGTACATTAGGTGAGAGGAATGAAAGAATTATAAATGCAGAAGCATTTCCTGACCACCGTATCTAAACAAAATACCTTCCTTTCCTTTCCCTATTAATTCTTCATTACAACATCTTGGGCATTTTCTTCATTGCACTCACCACAAGCCATATGTGTTTTTTTGTTTTTTTTATTTGTTTACTATCCTTCTCCTCCACTATAGTGTAAGAGTCCTAAAGACAGGAGTCATATCTGTTTTCTTCCCCCATTGAATCCCCAAGTGCCTGGAACAACACTAGATAAATATAAACTGAATGAATGGATGGATGGATAGATGAATAGAAGCATTAAAAAATGCTGCTGGAATTTGGACTGGGATTGCACTGTATCCGTAGATTGCTTTGGGTAGAATTGACATTTTCACTATGTTAAGTCTACCTATTCATTAGCAAGGTATATTTTTCCACTCATGCAGGTCTCTTTTAGTTTCTTGCAGTAGTGTCTTGTAGTTTTCTCTGTAAAGATCTTTTACAACTTTGGTTAGATTTATTCCTAAGTATTTTATCTTTTGGGGGGCTATTGTAAATGGTATTGATTTGGTGATTTCCTCTTCGAGGTTCCCTTTGTTGGTGTAAAGGAATCCAATTGATTTTTGTATGTTTATCTTGTATCCTGAAACTTTGCTGAAATCTTCTATTAGTTCCAGTAGTTTTCTTGTGGATTTCTTGGGGTTTTCCGTGTATAAGATCATATCATCTGCAAATAGAGATACTTTGACATCTTCCCTACCTATTTGGATACCCTTTATTTCTTTTTCTAGCCTAACTGCTCTGGCTAGGACCTCCAGCACAATGTTGAATAATAGTGGTGATAAAGGGCATCCTTGTCTGGTTCCTGTTCTCAAGAGGAATGCTTTCAAAGTCTCTCCATTCAGGATGATATTGGCTGTTGGTTTTGTATGAATGCCCTTAATTATACTGAGGAATTTCCCTTCTATTCCTATTTTTTTGAGAGTTTTTATCATGAATGGGTGTTGTACTTTGTTGAATGCCTTTTCTGCATCGATTGATAAGATCATGTGGTTCTTGTCTTTTGTTTTATTTATGTGATGGATTACATTGATTGTTTTTCTAATGTTGAACCATCCCTGCATACCTGGTATAAATCCCACTTGGTTGTGATGAATTATTTTTTTGACATGTTGCTGAATTCTACTGGCTAAAATTTTGTTGAGGATTTTTGCGTCAATGTTCATGAGGGATATTGGTCTGTAATTTTCTTTTTTTGTGGCGTCTTTACCTGGTTTTGGTATCAGGGTTATGCTGGCTTCATAGAATGAGTTTGGGAGTATTCCATCCTTTTCTATGCTCTGAAATACCTTTAGGAGAAGTGGTGTTAGCTCTTCTCTGAAAGTTTTGTAGAATTCTCCAGTGAAGCCATCCAGGCCAGGGCTTCTTTTTGTTGGCAGTTTTTTAATAACCTTTTCAATCTCTTCTTTTGTTATGGGTTTATTTAGTTGTTCTACCTCTGTTTGTATTAATTTAGGTAGGTAGTGAGTTTCTAGAAATTTGTCCATTTCCTCTAGGTTTTCAAATTTGTCAGAGTACAATTTTTCGTAGTATTCTGTTACGATTCTTTTAATTTCAGTTGGGTCTGTTGTGATATCACCCATCTCATTTCTTATAGGTTATCTACTTCCTCTCCAGTTTTTCTTTTGTCAGTTGCCCAATGGTTTATCAATTGTGTTGATCTTTTCAAAGAACCAGCTTTTAGACTTGTTAGCTCTTTCATTTGTTTTTATGTTCTCTATTACATTTAATTCTGCTCTAATTCTTATTATTTCCTTCCTTCTGGCACCTGTAGACTTCTTTTGCTGCTCTCTTTCTACTTGTTCCAGTTGTAGGGTTAGTGCTTCGATTATGAGCCTTTCTTGTTTCGGGATGTGTGCATTTATTGCTATAAACTGACCTCTGAGCACTGCTTTTGCTGAGTCCCAAAGGTTCTGGTAGGATGTGTTTTCATTCTCATTTGATTCTATGAATTTCTTTATTCCATCCTTAATTTCTTCTATATGCCCATGGTTTTTGAGCAAGGTGTTCTTCAGTTTCCATGTGTTTGATTTTTTTCCCTTGCTTTTTGTGTTGTTGATTTCCACTTTATGGCTTTATGGTCAGAAAAGATGCTTTGTAGTATTTTGATAATTTGGATTTTGTTAAGGCTTGCTTTATGGCCTAATATGTGGTCTATTCTGGAGAATGTTCCATGTGCGTTGGAAAAGAAGGTACACTTGGCTGCTGTTGGGTGCAGATTTCTGTATATGTCTATCAGATCAAGTTGGTTGATTGTAGCATTTAGCTCTTCTGTGTCTTTGTTGAGCTTCTTTCTGGATGTTCTGTCCTTCACCAAAAGTGGCATGTTGAAGCCTCCAACTACTATTCTGGAGCTGTCTATCTCTCTCTTCAGAGCTGTTAGAGTTTGTTTTATGTATTTTGGAGCGCTGTTGTTGGGTGCGTAAATATTTATTATAGTTATGTCTTCCTGGTGTATTGACCCTTTAATCATTATGTAATGCCCTTTCTTATCTTTTGTGGTGGATTTTACTTTAAAGTCTATTTTGTCAGAGATCAATATTGCCACTCCTGCTCTTTTTTGAGTATTGTTTGCTTGATATATTTTTTTCTGTCCTTTGAGTTTTAGCCTGTTTGTGTCTTTAAGTCTAAGGTGCATCTCTTGTAGGCAGCATATAGATGGATCATGCTTTTTTATCCAGTCTGCCACTCTCTATCTCTTTATTGGTGCGTTAAGTCCATTTACATTCAGTGTAATTATTGATAGATGTGAGTTTGGTTCTGTCATCCTGATATCTCTTTTTGTGTGTTGTTCAGTTTCTTTGTTCTCCTCAATTTTCTGTGCTGAGTCATTTGTCTTTATGTTTTTTTTTTTCCCCCCATCTTTTTCTTTGTTGTAGATTTTGTGTTGGCTGGGTCTTTATGTTTTTCTACTTTTTTTATTTTGATTTGTAGGATTGTTAGATTCTTTTGTGGTTACCTTAATATTTACCCCTAATTTTCTAAGTTTATACCAGTCTTTTATTACTTTATAGTGCCTTAACTTCCCCTCCATATAGAAAATTAATGTCTCCATTTATTAACTCCCTCTTTTTTTGTTTTAATATTATCCTTCTTTTTTTTCTTTTTCTTTTTTACATATTGATATCTGTTTCCCTATTTTCAGTGTTTTGGCTTTGATGTAATTTTAATTTCTGTATTTGAGTCAATATCTGGTTGCTCTATCCTGTGTTCTAGCCTTGCGTTGTTAGCTGGTGTTATTGATTATCTAACCGTGGACTCCCTTGAGTATTTCTTGTAATTTTGGTTTGGTTTTTGCAAATTCCCTGAACTTCTGTTTATCTGGAAGTGCCCTAATTTCGCCATCATATTTGAGAGACAGTTTTGCTGGATATATAACTCTTGGCTGACAGTTATTTTCCTTCAGGGCTTTAAATATGTCATCCCATTGCCTTCTAGCCTGCATGGTTTCTGCTGAGTAGTCCGAGCTTATTCTAATTGACTCCCCTTTGTAAATGACTTTTCTTTTAATCCTAGTCACTCTTAAAATTCTCTCTTTATCTTTGGTTTTGGTAAGTTTGATTATAATATGTCTTGGTGACTTTCTTTTGGGATCTACCTTATGTGGGGTTCAGTGAGCATCTTGGATAGATATCTTCTCATCGTTCATGATATCAGGGAACTTTTCCATCAACAAATCTTCAACAGTTTTCTCTGTATTTTCTGTTATCCCCCCCTGTTCTGGTACTCCGATCACTCATAGTTTATTTCTTCTGATACAGTCCCACATGACTCTTCAAGTTTCTTCATTCTTTTTAATTCTTTTATCTGATTTTTCCTCAAATAAGTTAGCATCAAGAGCTTTGTCTTCAATGTCACTAATTCTAACTTCTACTGCCTCAATTCTGATCCTATGACTTTCTATGGAGTTGTCTAACTCTGAAATTTTATTGTTAATCTTCTGTATTTCTGATTGCTGTCTCTCTGTGGATTCTTGCAGCCTATTAAATTTGGCATCATGTTCTTGAATAACTTTTTTAAGTTCTGCTACTACTGTGTCTGTATGTTGTCTGGCTGTTTCTGCACTCTGTCGAATTTCCTTTCTTATTTCTAGAAGAGTTCTGTATATTAATCTTTTGTAGTCTGTCTCTGGTAATTCCAAGAAGTTCTCTTCCCCCAGAGAATTTATTGATCCTTTATTTGGGAGCTTGCTGAAGCCATCTTGGACTGCCTTTTTATGTGACTTGATATTGACTGTTGTCTCTGAGCCATCAATAATTTATTATAGTTTAATTTTGTGTTTGCTTAGTGAGACCTAGCTTTTTATTTTGTTTTGTTTTGGTATGCCCAAATAGGCTGCTCATGTGCACTAGTTTGATTTTTGATCTCTAATGTCCTTTCACAGGCAGTTTGTTCTGTAACTAAGCATGTGCACACTGGAGTTTGTTAAAATTTCCTATATGGGATCAGCTCGGCTGTGCAGGCAGTTGCTCTCCAAGTATGTGATGCAGGCTCTCACCCCAAGTCCTAGAGAGGCATGGGTAATTGGTGCAGGCACTGAACTCTGGCTGTGGTAGGGGATCACACACTGAGCCAGGCAGGGGGCTGATGGCTGCCCCTGAGAGTCTGAAAGAAAAGCCTGTCCCTATTCCCTAGGGTGAGTAGGTAGGTGAGTTTTGCAGCTGGGCTAAGAGTGCCCCACTATCTTGGCTACAAAGACTCGAGGGCACCACTTTTTCTTGAACTCCTGAAGCAGGTGACTAGGTGCTTTAGGAACTATCACCAGTCCTCAAGACCCTGCTGCAGATCAATAAAAGTGCCTAGTTGAGGGGTAGGGCTGTTTCGAGGATCACGAATCTGCCCATTCACAGCTGAAGCAGTTGAAGTTAAACTTCAGATGTTTGCCCTGTTGTACTGTGGTAGTGAGGGCTAATGTTGTTGAGATGGGTCCCCACAAGTCTATACAGGGGTGTATGGCACTCAGAGTCTGTGGACCCCTGATTTCTATGGCCAGCAAAGGAGTTGTGCCAACCCTATGTTTCTGGCCTAGGGGAGCCATCAGCTTATTTGTTCCCTCTCCAAGGCCAGGAGAATGGGTCAGGGAACCTTTTGGGATCTATTTCCGGCCCAGTAGACTCGCAGTGCAGAGCAGGGAGGGAAGCTGTAAAAGGAAGAGAGGTTTTTCCCAAATCCGGTGGAGAGCGCAGAGATAGGAGGTAAAAGGGAGAGAGGTTTTTCCCAAATCCGGTGCAGAGTGCAGAGGTAGGAGGTAAAAGGGAGACAGGTCTTTCCCAAATGGGCTTCTTTTTTTTTTTTTAACTCGCCGTGATACAGTGTGTGCATGTACTTATCCTAGCTCTTGGGAGCTGCTCTTCACTGGTTCAGAGTGTCCAAGCAGAATCTCTGCGGCTGGGTCTGTCTGGATGTGGAAACTGCTTCTTGAGTGCGCATACAGCACAGCTGTTTGCCTGCTTTCCTGCAGCCGCCGTAGTTGTGTCTCTGCTGTGTCGCTGCCGCAGCTCTAGTGCTCCTCACCTCTTCCAAACGGTCTTCCTCTCTGGTATGACTCAGATGGATTTCTTAACCTTGCCTTGTTCGGGGCTGCCAGATAGTCATATAGAATCAAATCACTTGTTTTTCCAGATCTTTGTTGTAAGAGAGATATAGGAAGCGTCTAACTCGTCTGCCATGTTGACCACGCCTCTCTTGGCTATAATCTTTATGGAAGCAGTTTACCAGGTCTTTCTTCTGAAATGCCGTTGAGTGGGTTCAAACCACCTACCTTTATGTAGTAGTCGAGTGGAAACCATTGGCATCACTGGGGACCTCAGATTAGTTACTATGTCCAAGAGCAAACTCCAGGTTTCCCTCCCAAACTTACTCACTGTCCTCCCAACTTCAGTAATGGTGCCTCTACCCTTCCAGAGGCTCAGACCCCAAAACCTCAATGGCAGTCTTGATTGCTTTCTTTCTCTCTAACCCTCAACCAAACATCAGCAACTTCTTTAAATTTTATTTTCAAAATATATAGAGACTTTGACAATTTTTCACCACTTCCTTTGTTGCCAGCTTGATTCAAGCCATCAACCTCTCTCACCTGTAATAGAATAAGATTTTAGCAATACAAAGATAAAAGATCATTATGTAATAAAAATTGTAATAGTATATGGGTTTGGTAGGTTGTAGTACATAGTAGAAGGAGCCCTGATGGCACAACGGTTAAGTGTTTGGTTGCTAACCAAAAGGTCTGTGGTTCAAATCCAGCTGGTGACTCCATGGGAGAAAAGACCCAGCCATCTGCTCCCATAAAGATTACAGCCTAGGAAACTCTATGAGGCACTTCTATTCTGTCATATTGTGTTGGTATGAGTCAGAATAAACTCGACAGCACGC
Source organism: Dugong dugon (assembly GCA_030035585.1). Taxonomy (NCBI): domain Eukaryota; kingdom Metazoa; phylum Chordata; class Mammalia; order Sirenia; family Dugongidae; genus Dugong; species Dugong dugon. The sequence continues at coordinate 72,859,920 of CM057460.1, forward strand.
AACAGCAACAACAATAACAGTATATTGTAGAGGGCAAAAGCAGGTCAGTGGTAGAATTCATACCTTCCCAGCCAATGCACCTCATGTGCAGCCACTACTCATTTGTCGTGGAGACTTGTATGTTGCTGTGATGCTGAACAGGTTTCAGTGGACATTCCAGACTAATATAGACTGGTCCTTTCAAGACCAAATTATTTTCTTCTTTGAATTTTTTGTTGACACTAGTGTTTTCACTGATGGAAGGCATGCTGATTAAAGAATCAATTCAGAAATTTTGTTACTAGTTATGGTTTTCCATATCCATTATTAGGGATCACAGATGTTTCAGCATACTCTGAATGTTGTAAATCCTGCTGATATGAGTCAGTGATAATATTTTTTTTTTATTTATTGAAAATTTGCAGAACTTGGGATCTGGGCAAGATGGCGCTCTAGGCAGAAACACCACGCTGTCCCTCCACAGCAAAGATCCGAAAAACTAAGCCTAACAGAGAATCAACAATCCTGAAACCCTAGAATACCAAATGAAGAGATAAAGAACTCAGCCAAACACCAAACGGAGTGAGAATACTAAAGGAGAACGGAGAGCGAGGAGAGACTCAGGCAGAGATTCCTTACCAGCTAATGCAGCGCGGATCCACCATCTTGGATTCCTATCGGAGACCAGCAAACGGGAGAGCAGCCTTGCAGAGCATCTGGTCGGAGACAGAATGACCGGTAAACTGCGGTGCGCGCTGTCCCACCACCCACCCCTCTCCGCCTCAGCTAGGGATCCCCTGCTTTCCGTGGCCAGGGTCCCTGGGCTGGGGGGTGCTGGTGCTTGGGTTCCGCGCGCCTGGGCTGGCGGCTTTCTGGGAGCCGTTTGCTGGCAGCTAGCGAACCTTTTTCTGCCGCTTCCCCCTCCTTTTGCCTGGGTGCATGGTTCCGAGTGCCGTCTCTGCTCTCTCCTGCGGGGCTGTAGGGCTGCCTGCGGGCGTGTGGCTGTTTCTAGGTCTGGGCTCCCACGTGGGTGGGATCCCGGGGCCTTTGTTCGTTCGCCCCTCTGCTTTCCGTGGCCGGAGTCCCTGAGCTGGGGGGCACCGGTGCTTGGATTCCGCGCGCCCGGGCTGGAGGCTTTCTGGGAGCCGTTTGCTGGCACCTAGCGAAACTTTTTCTGCCGCTTCCCCCTCCTTTAGCCTGGGTGCCTGGTTCCGAGTGCCGTCTCTGCTCTCTCCTGCGGGGCTGTAGGGCTGCGTTCAGGAGTGTGGCTGTTTCTAGGTCTGGGCTCCCGCGTGGGTGGGATCCCGGGGCCTTTGTTCGTTCGCCCCTCTGCTTTCCGTGGCCGGAGTCCCTGAGCTGGGTGGCGCCGGTGCTTGGATTCCGTGTGCCCGGGCTGGCAGCTTTCCGGGAGCCGTTTGCTGGCAGCTAGTGAACCTTTTTCTCCCGCCTCCCCCTCCTTTACCCTGGGTGCCTGGTTCCGAGTGCCGTCTCTGCTCTCTCCTGCGGGGCTGTAGGGCTGCGTTCGGGCGTGTGGCTGTTTCCAGGTCTGGGCTCCCGCGCGGGTGGGATCCTGGGGCCTTTGTTCGTTGGCCCCTCTGTTTCCCGTGGCCACGGTCACTTAACCCCGAGACTACCGGCTACTTGGAATTCGCGCCCCTGAGTGGGGGCTCTCTGGGTCCCATTTGTAGGCACTGAATGCTGGTGTTGCCCTTTTTTTTTTTTTCCAATTTTATTTTTCTTCCTTTTTTGAATAGTTTTGTCATCTTTTACCTCTTTTTCCCTTTTGTCTTTCTTCATTGCTTAATTTCTCATCTCTCTATCTCTTCCTTCTCTTTCTGATCCCTGAATACCAGGCGATGTATGCCTCTGTACCTTCTGGCCAGGATGAGCTGTGAAAATTGAGACCAACTCCCCCAGATCTCATAGCTGCATTGGTGGGATCCCTGGGAACTTTGCAGTTCTTTAACTTTTCTGATTTTTATTTGGTCATTCTTTCCTTTTCTTTCTCTTCCCCATTCTGGTTTCCTCCATCCCATAGTCTCTTATCTGTACATTCCAACGACAAGCTCCCCTAGCATTCTTTTATGTTTGTACGCTTTTTGCTCCTCCTCCTCTCTCCTCTCTCCCATATCCATCTTAGCTTCACACATAACCATCTTCCCGCTGCACCCTACCTACCTGCACCTTGCACTAGACATCACATCACCAAGCGGTGCAGGCACGCCCTATTGGAACCTGCCCAGCACTGACTACTGACCGTCCTGGTGGCTGCAGTGAGTACCACAAGCAACCCATCCCAGTGGCTCCTCCTCAGCCAGATCTGCCCAGCTGTACCACAAGAACGAAAAAAAAAAAAATCTACAATCAATAAAAGAGAGAAATATCTACTGAATGCCCCGAAAACAGCAAACAATATCAACACATTTACAAAAACAAGACAAGATGGCTCCAATAGGCGTCCAAATTAAAACACCAGATAACTCTCCTGTGGAAGAAAATGCACTAGAAGTACCTGATACGGAACTCAAATCACTAATACTCGGAATTTTCCAAGAACTGAGGCAAAAAGCTGACAAACATGAGGAAAAAATAGACAAATTTATGGAAAATACAGACAAAAAATTGGAAGAATTCAGGAAGATGATGCAGGAACAAAATGCCAAAATAAATTCACAACTCGAAATTATACAAAAACAACAATTAGAAATCCAAAAGATAAACAACAAGATTTCAGAAATGGACGGTGTCATAGAAGGGCTGAGAAGTAGATTTGAAACCATGGAAGACAGGATCAGTGGAACTGAAGACAAACACTTGGATACAACTCTGTTTCAGGAAAACTCAGAAAAAAGAACAAAGAAAAATGAAGAGACCCTGAGAGTTATGTGGGACACAATTAAAAGCAAAAACTTATGAGTGATTGGCATACCAGAACAGGGGGAGAAAACAGAAAACACAGAGAGGATCATTGAAGAACTGCTGACAGAAAACTTTCCCAATATCATGAAAGATGAAAAGCTGGCCATCCAAGAAGCTCAACGAACCCCATATAGAAGAGACCCCAAAAGAAAATCACCAAGACATATCATATTCACACTCGCTAAAACTAAAGACAAACAAAGAATCCTGAGAGCAGCTCGTGAAAAACAAGAAGTCACATACAGAGGAGAAACAATAAGACTAAGCTCAGATTATTCGGCAGAAACCATGCAGGCAAGAAGGCAATGGGATGACATATATAAAATCTTGAAAGAAAAAAAATTGTCAGCCAAGAATAATATATCCTGCAAAACTCTCATTCAGATTTGATGGTGAAATTAGGTCATTTCCAGATAAACAGAAACTAAAGGAATATGCAAAAGTCAAACCAAAATACAAGAATTATTAAAGGGAGTTCTTCGATCTGAGGACAAACAGCTTCAGCCCTCAGGCAGGACCTAGGACCTAGGACGCAGGTTAACATGAATGAGATACCATTCTAGGAACTGAACTACAGACGACTTTCCAAAAACAAAAGATATACAACAGGGAATCAGAGAAATCAATCAAAGGATGACAACAACATCAAAACAATGAAAGAGGGAACAAACAGCATAGGTATAGAACCCTCTAAAGGAGAAGAAGGCAAGGCGATACTAAGTAACGGTAGACTGCTTCAAAATTATAAAGATAAGGGTAAAATTCATGGTAACCACAAAAAAAGTTAACAAAACAACTCATAAAAATAAAGACGAAAAACATAAAGTCTCAACAAAAACAAAACCTACAAAAACAAAAGAAATGAACACAAAATCCACAAACAAAAGTAACTCAGCACAAGAGAGTAAGAAGAACAAAGAAAACTTCAGCATCACAAAAAAAAGCACTACAAAATGACAGCAACAAACTCACATCTATCAATAATTACATTGAATGTAAATGGACTCAATGCACCCATAAAGCGATGGAGAGTGGCAGAATGTATAAGAAAACAGGATCCATCTATTTGCTGTCTACAAGAGACACATCTTAAAAACAAAGATGTGAATTTATTAAAAATCAAAGGTTGGAAAAAAATATATCAAGCTAACAACTATCAAAAAAGAGCAGGAGTGGCAATTCTAATCTCAGATAAAATAGACTTTAAAACAAAATCTACCATAAAAGACAAAGAAGGACACTATATAATGATTAAGGGGATGATCCATCATAAAGACATAACCATAATAAATATCTATGCACCCAATGACAGGGCTCCAAAATACATAAAAAAAACTCTAACAGCACTGAAAAGAGAAATTGACAGTTCCACAATAATAGTAGGAGACTTCAACACACCACTCTCAGTAAAGGACAGAACAACTAAAAAGAAACTCAGCAAAGATACAGAAGACCTAAAGGACACAATCAGCCAACTAGACCTCATAGACATATATAGAACAATCCATCCAACCGCTGCAAAGTACACATTCTTTTCCAATGCACATGGAACGTTCTCCAGAATAGACCACATCTTAGGCCACAGAGCAATCCTCAACAAGATCCAAAATGCTGAGATAATTCACAGTATCTTCTCTGACCACAATGCCATCAAGGTAGAAATTAACACTAGAAAGAGCAAGGAAAAAAAATCAAACACATGGAAACTGAATAATAATCTGCTTACACATCAATGGGTAATAGAAGAAATCAGAGATGGAATTAAAAAATTCCTAGAATCAAATGAAAATGAAAACACATCATACCAAAACCTTTGGGACACAGCAAAGGCAGTCCTCAGAGGACAATTTATAGCAATAGATGCACATATCAAAAAAGAAGAAAGGGACAAAATCAAAACATTAACTACAGAACTCAAACAAATAGAAAGAGAACAACAAAAAAAGCCTACAACCACCGGAAGAAAGGAAATAGTAAAGATCAGAGCAGAAATCAATGAAATAGAGAACAGAAAACAATAGAAAGAATCAACAAAACCAAAAGTTGGTTCTTTGAAAGAATCAACAAAATCGACAAACCACTGGCCAGACTGACAAAAGAAAAACAGCAGAGGGCACAAATAACCCAAATAAGAAATGAAATGGGGGACATTACAACAGACCCAACTGAAATAAAAAGGATTATAACAGAATATTATGAAAAACTATATTCCAACAAATTTGAAAACCTAGAGGAAATGGATAAATTTCTAGAAACATACGGCCTACCCAAACTACAACAAAGTGATATTGAAAATCTGAACAGACCCATAACAAGAGAAGAGATTGAAAAGGTAATAAAAAAACTCCCAACCAAAAAAAGCCCTGGCCCAGATGGCTTCACTGGAGAATTCTACAAAACATTTACAGAAGAGCTCGTACCAGTTCTACTCAAGTTATTTCAGAGCATAGAAGAGGAAGCAACACTTCCAAATTCATTCTATGAAGCCAGCATAACGCTGATACCAAAACCAGGCAAAGACATCACAAAAAAAGAAAATTACAAACCAATATCTCTCATGAATATAGATGCAAAAATTCTGAACAATATTCTAGCCAATAGAATTCAGTATCATATCAAAAAAATAATACACCACGACCAAGTAGGATTCATACCAGGTATGCAAGGATGGTTTAACATTAGAAAATCCATCAACGTAATCCACCACATAAATAAAAGGAAAGAAAAAAATCACATGATTATCTCAATTGATGCAGAAAAGGCATTTGACAAAGTCCAACACCCATTCCTGATAAAAACTCTCAATAAAATAGGTATAGAAGGGAAATTTCTCAACATAATAAAGGGCATCTATGCAAAACCAACAGCCAACATCATTCTTAATGGAGAAAGGCTGAAAACATTCCCCCTGAAAACAGGAACAAGACAAGGATGCCCTTTATCACCACTCCTATTTAACATTGTGCTGGAAGTTCTAGCTAGAGCAGTAAGGCAAGAGAAAGAAATAAAGGGCATCCAAATTGGTAATGAAGAAGTTAAACTGTCCCTGTTTGCAGATGATATGATACTATACATAGAAAACCCTAAAGACTCCACGAGAAATTTACTGGAAGTAATAGAAAGATTCAGCAGAGTAGCAGGATACAAGATAAACATTCAAAAATCAGTTGGATTCCTATACACCGGTAAAGAGAACGATGAAAAGGAGATCAGGAAATCAATACCATTTTCAATAGCCCCTAAAAAGATAAAATACTTAGGAATAAATCTGACCAGGAATATAAAAGACGTATACAAAGAAAACTACAAAACACTGCTGCATGAAACCCAAAGGGATCTACATAAATGGAAAAACATACCATGCTCATGGAGAGGCAGACTCAACATTGTGAAAATGGCAATTCTACCTAAAGCAATCTACAAATACAATGCAATCCCGATGCAAATACCAACAACATTCTTCAAAGAGATGGAAAAACTAATTATTAACTTTATATGGAAAGGGAAGAAACCCCGAATAAGTAAAGCACTACTGAAGAAGAAGAATAAAGTTGGAGGACTCACACTACCTGACTTGAGAACCTACTATACAGCTACAGTACTCAAAACAGCCTGGTACTGGTACAACAACAGAGACATTGACCAATGGAACAGAATTGAGAACTCAGATGTAAATCCATCCACCTACGGTCACCTGATTTTTGACAAGGGCCCAAAATACATCAAATGGGGAAAAGACAGTCTTTTTAACAAATGGTGCTGGCAAAACTGGATATCCATTTTTAGAAAAATGAAACAGGACCCATACCTCACACCATATACAAAAACTACTTCAAAATGGATCAAAGACCTGAATATAAAGCCTCAAACTATAAAATTCATAGAAGAAAAAATAGGACCAACACTTCAGACCTTAATACATGGCATTAAGAGGATACAAACCATAAACATCAACACAAAAAAACCAACAGATAAACTAGATAATTGGGATCTTCTAAAAATCAAACATCTATGCTCTTCAAAAGATTTCACCAAAAGAGTTAAAAGAGAACCTACAGACTGGGAAAAAATTTTTGGACAGTACAAGTCAGACAAAGGTCTAATCTCCATAATCTACAAGAAAATCCAACACCTCTACAACAAAAAGACAACCAATCCTATCAAAAAATGGGCAAAGGAAATGAACAGACACTTCACCAAGGAAGACATTCAAATGGCCAACAGACACATGAGGAATGCTCGCGATCACTAGCCATTAGAGAAATGCAAATTAAAACCACAATGAGATACCATCTCACCCCAGCATTACTGGCACGAATCAAAAACACTGGAAATAACAAATGTTGGAGGGGCTGCAGGGAGACGGGAACTCTTATACACTGCTGGTGGGAATGCAAAATGATACAGCCATTTTGGAAAATGATATGGCGTTTCTTCAGAAAGCTAGAAATAGACGTACCATTCGATCCAGCAATCCCACTCCTAGGAATATATCCTAGAGAAATAAGATTCATCACTCGAATAGACATATGCACACCTATGTTCATGGCAGCATTATTCACAATAGCAAAACGATGGAAACAACCTCGATGTCCATCAACAGACGAATGGATACACAAACTATGGTACATACACACAATGGAGTACTATGCAACGAGAAAGAACAATGAATCGGTGAACCATCTCATAACATGGATGAAACTGGAGGACATCATGCTGAGTGAAATAAGTCAATCACAAAAGGACAAATATTGTATGAGACCTCTATTGTAAAAACCCATGAAAAAATTCACATGCAAAATGTAACAATCTTTGTTGGTTACCAGGGATGGGGGGGGGGGATACTAAATAGGTAATAGGTAAGTGGTAACTTGGGTGAGAGATGAGATAGTACATAGTACAGGGGAAACTAACACAACCTGCACAAGGAAAGGTCATGGAGGCCCTATAGACACATCCAAACCCCCCGAGGGACTGAGTTGTTGGACGGAGGGCTCTGGGGACCATGATCTCGGGGAACATCTAGCTCAATTGGCATGACACTACTTATAAAGATAATGCTCTACATTCTACCTTGGTGAGTAGTGTCTGGGGTCTTAAAAGCCTATGAGTGGCCATCTAAGATACTCCACTGATCTCATCCCTTCGGGAACAAGGGAGAACAAAGAGAACAGGATACATGGAAAAGATTAGTCCGAAGGACTAATGATCCACAGCTACCAAGGCCTCCACGGGACTGAGCCCAGTACAGCTGGATGGTGCCCGGCTACCACCAATGACTCCTCTGACCAGGATCACAACAGAGGGTTCTGGGCAGAGCTGGAGTAGGATGTAGAGCATAATTTTAACTCCCAAAAAAATAAGAAGACCAGATATACTGGCCTAAAGAATACTAGAGAAACCTCGAGAGTGTGGCCCCCAGACACCCTTTCAGCTCAGAGGTGAAGTTACCTTCAAGGTTCGATGTTAAGCCTGGGAATGGACACCCCAGTAAAACTAAATGGGACTAACGATGTACAGGAGTCCAGTGACAAGGGCCAGAAGGCAGAGGGAGAGTAGGAAACTGATGATAAGGAACACAAATTGAATAAGGACACTGTCGATGTATTGTGAGATTGTTGACAACTGCTATAGGGCAACATTTGTAGTAACTATTAAATGGGAGGCTGTTTTGTCCTGTAAGCCTTCATCTTGGGCGAGAATGGCAGCACAATTGGAAGAGCATAGTCAATATCACTTAAATGTGTAAGTAAAAAGTTTTGAAATGGTGTTTAAATAAAATAAAAATAAATAAATAAATAAATAAACAAATGAGACTAAAGAGGTACAATAGTCCACTGACAAGGGCCAGAAGACAGAAGGGGACAAGGAAGCCCCCTGGTGATAGGGAACACAAGGTGGAGTAAGGATATTCTTGATGTGCTGTGAGATTGTTAACCATTGTCATAGGGCAACATGTGTAGTAACTGTTAAATGAGAAACTATTTTGTTCTGTAAGCCTTCATCTTAAGTGAGAATAACAGCACAGTTGGAAGAGCGTAGTCACTGTCACTGAACTGTGAATGTAGAAATTTTTGAAATGGTGTATCTTTGGCCATCTGCAATTTTCATCAAAAAAAAAGGTTGAGAATTTAGAGGCTTAATATGTTGTGGGGTTGTTAACCAATGTCATAGAACAACATGTGTACTACTATTTCATGAGAAACTATTTGCTCTGTAAGCTTTCACCTGAAGTACAATAAAATATATAAAAAGAAAAAAAAAATTTGCAGAACTTTAGGTAAAACATGAAGACACCTGGCAATGACTGCACATACATTTTTCTAGTCTCCTTCTTCTTAGCCTTTTTATTATTTCTCATGAAACTTTTCAAAGCGTGGTACAATGCATTCTTCCTTATTGTAAAAGCAGTACTTGCAGTCCAAATAAATAAAGCCAAGGGATTTTTAATCTCAGGAAGATTATCACTACAATGCATTCTTCCTTACTGCAAAAGTAGTATTGACAGGACAAATAAATTGAACTAAAGGAATCTGAATCTCAGGAAAATTACCACTACTATGTATTCTGTGAGTCAGAGTCAATTCAATGGCAATGGGTTTTGTTTTGTTTTTTACGTATTCTTCAGTGTAACAAAAAGCAGTACTAACAGCTAAGAAGCAGAAATAGCTGCCCTGGAATACTGCAGAACCACTCACAGTTGTGCATTCCACTTGCTACATGTTGAAGCAATGATTGGACCCTAAGATTGGATGCAGGGTAAGAATAACTTAAAGGAGTTTGATTCTCTTGAAAAGTACCACTACAGTGCATTATTCCTTATTGCAAAGGCATTATTTACTGTTCAGAAGCTAGAAAAGCAGAGAGCCAGTAACACCTGGACACAATGAATGGTGTCAAGGAGAAAATGGCCACTATGACTGAATGAAGACTGGGAATAGCTTATTCTCACCATAAGTACATTCCCATGAGAACATAATAACTGGAAAAGATAGTGAAGAGGCTAATCTCACAGAAATAAAGGCAAACCTGTCACAAGTTTATCAAATTCACACATCCAGGAGGCATCACCTATGACAATGCTCAATTTACACAAAAATGAGGCTCCAACTCAAGATTCTTGAGTTTTACGGATTTCAAAAGGCTCCCACCTTGAGGCTAAATGCATAAAATCTGGCTACCTTCTTCCCAAAGAATTCCAGAGGTATAAAAAGTGGTTGTGATACTGTATGTCCTAGGAATCACAAAAGGGTTAGGAAGAAAGTCCTGGAGATCTATTTCCAAAATTCAGCCAATGAAAACCCTATGGATCACAACGGTTCAATCCTCTTGTGCCTGGGGTTGTAGTGACTCGACAGCAGCTTACAACAATAAGTACTTCAGCTTCTGTCCTTACCCACCTACAGTCTATTCTCCACACAGAGGAGGGATCATTTTCAAAATAAAAATCAGGTGATATCACCTTTCTGCTCAAAACCTTTCTGTGACCTCACATCTCCTAAGAAAAAAAGGCAGAGTCCTTACAATAACCTACCCAGTCTACACAATCTAGCCTCCATTATCTCTCTCATCTCTTACTATTGTTTCTCATAATTCTCTCTTCTCCAGTCACCCTGGTCTTCTTGCCATTCCTTGACCATGCCAGGAATGCTCCCACAGACTTAGCAACTGCTGTTCCCTATGCCTTGACTGCTATCCCCCTAGACCTCCACATGGCTTTCTCCTTCATCTCCTTCCAGGCTTTACTCAAATGTCATCTTCTCAGTGAATTTCTCCCTGACTTCCTTATTTTAAATCACAGCCATCTCTTCTTCTACCACTTTTCATCCTTCCATCTGCTCTATGTTTTCTCCACCGCACTTATTACCAAGAATTTTATTGTTTTTGTTATATTGTCTGCATTCCCATACTATAGTGTAAGCTCTATTAGGACAGAAAGTTTTGTGTCTTTTGTTCACTGCCTTATCCTCCATGCTTAAAACAATGCCCAGCACATGGTAGGCAATCAATAAACATTCAATGAAAAAGCCATTCTGTACCAATGTGTTAGTGACTTCAGTATCCTAATAGGAGCAACCTAGACTGAACTCATTCCCCCAAACACAGTTACATAACCCAAAGGAATATCTCTAATGAAGAATATCAGGTCACATGGATCAAGACTGTAGCACCAGACAGTCTAGTGGAGAGATATTTTGGGGGTGGTTGGGGCCTTGTGGTACCCCTCAAATTACACTGCATTGTCAACTGCTATGTGAAAATAAACTAGGGGTTATTGTAAGCCACATGCTCTATATGAGTCACAAGAGTAGTATGGCTGCCAAAAAAACTAATGCAATAGTTGGCTACAGTGATGTTAACGTGTTTTAATGGATATCATAATCACATTGTTTTCTGGCCTGGTCAGACCACATTGGGAGTGTTGTGTTCACTTTTGGGAATTATTTTTCAAGAGGAATATTATTCAGAGAAAATCAACCAAGATAGTGAAGGGTCTAACCATGGTATATAAAGAACAATCAAAGGGACCAAAGGTGCTTAGTGATTACGTTACATTTAAGAGCAAGGTCTAAAAACATTCACCACCTGTGCCACAGATCTCTCCTCCTTTTTCCATGGCAGACATTATTAATCAATCATGATTCTTTTTCCTACAAGCTTTGCCCCAGTCGTAGTCCTCCAAACAGCTTCTATCACATCAATGTATTGGAGTTGGCCCCTGAGATGAAACCTATTGGTTATTCTGGCTTTAAGGGAGTATATTAGTTTCCAAAGACTGCTGTAACAAAGTATCACAACTTGATTGCTTAAAACAACAGAAAATTTATTCTCTCACATTCTGAGAAGCTGAAAGTCTGAACCGAAGGTGTTGGTAGGGCCATGCCTTGTCTGAAGGCTCTAAGGAAGAATCCTTCCTTGGTGTTTCCTTGGTTTTTAGACATCACTCCAATCTTTGCCTCTACCTTCATGTGGCATTCTCCCTGTGAGTTTCTATGTCCAAATTTCTCTCTTCATAAAAGGACATCAGCCATATTGGATTAGGGCCCAGTATGGCCTGGTCTAAAATTGATTACATCTGCAAGCACCCTTTTTCCAGATAAGGTCACATTCACAGGTACCAGGGGCTGGGACTTGAACATATCATTCTGGAGGACACAATTCAATCCACAACAGGGAAGTATGATTTTTGTCCTTGAAATATTTGAAGACCTGTGATGTTTTCATAATGGTCCTATTTAGTTCCAGAGAACAAACTACAACTTATAAGTAGTAGATATTCAGGATAGAAAACAACAATCTAATGGTAACAACTGTCCAAAAGTAAGGTCTTGGAAGATAGGGAGTCTAGAAGCCACCTGCGAAGGACTAGTAGAGGAAATCTACTTGGAAGATGAAAAATTATACTGGAAAATCTCTAAACTTAATCCATCCCTAAAATTCTACGAATCTTTTCCTTCTTGGTTCTGCTAAGCAAAGCTAGGGGAGATGGTCTGCTGAAGAAAGTCTGCAAAGCAAGATCATTCACCTTTAAATTGCAATTATCTTACTGAAAATAATAACAAAATCAGAACAAAAGAAACAATGGAATGGGTTAAACCTAAAGAGATGAAATGATTATTTCTAAGCTTAGTAACAATAGCAACAAAACAACTTCTTTAACTTTTGGAGGCTGTATGTCTTCAATTTATCTTAGAACTTTTCTATTTTCACATACTTTAACCCCAGGCCCTAATCTTTTTGGTTAGAAGCCAATTAACTGTTAAATACAGCTAAGAGACAGCTGATGCCAGAAGCTTCCCTCACTGTGTTCCAAGTCTTGGTAATTCCTTCCCTAATGACATAGTAGAAACTCTGTCGCCACAGTTAAGAGCAGGCTAGAGACAATTACTATATTTAAGCCATGCTTTGCAGGTTATCGTACCACATCTGCAAGCTATTCCCTTTATAAAGCATTTGGAGTTATTTGCCACAGAACACTCATTGGAAAGTGGCAGCAACTACATGACGATCAACAACTGAGAATTATTCCGTGTGGTTAGACGACAAGCATAAAACTTTCTTTTCAACAACTGCACTCTCCCATCCCTGACTCTTGGAGTCATGCTCTCTTATCAAGACAGGAAATCTACACTTGGGGTTAAACAAAGAAGTACTCCAGCAACACCCACCCACTGGCCTGTGAGAGGACAGCAGCCAAACCAGAGATGGGTCAGCTGTCCTGTTATCCCCTGAATAATCTCCCTGACATTTATAAAAGGAAGAAAATGAAAGAACAGGGACTCTGCACAAGGATGGCATTTTCTAAAAGAAATTAGAGAGCGTGCTGGGTCCCATTGAGTACTTAGATGCTGGCATTACCTTGAGCAAGTAACAGCTGCTCTGGGCCTTGGCACTCTCATCTGTGAAACGGGGATAGCAATGTTTTGCCTTACTGCCCTTAGGGTGACTGGAAAGATTCAAGTAAATAATAGATGTGAAAGCACTTTGAAAAGCATTTTAAGCATTATCCAAATGTTAGGATGATTATTATGAGCATTATTTTGCACCTATGATTATAATTGCCTATAAAACTTCATGCAGGGATTATTATCCTAAAACCAAGATGAAATCGAGGCCAGTGGATCTCTAATGCTCTTGCATGGTACCTTTAACTGAGTCCAGACTTCTGAGTTCATCCCTTTCTAAGCTCAGCCAGAATTGCCATCCTTGAGTTGGCTACTTCTTTCTCACCATTCCATCCATGCAACCCATCACCTGAAAATTGAAGGTCAGTAGTTGCTTGAAGGAATAAGGGTGTCAATCATGAGGGATAAGTACATATGCATGGGTCTCTTAAATATAAAAATCGCACCTCTGTCTACTGAGTAGGTCACCAACTTTGAATTCTACCTCTTGCCCCCCTTTTCCCACCACACCCTGCTCTCCCTACCCCTATGGGTTGGACTTACCTGGATTTACTCATGTTCTGTCACTGCTATCAAACAGATACATTTGCAAGATAGACAGACACCTTGATTTTTTATGGACTAATTTATAGACAAATAAATTCATCACATCTTATCTAAGTGTCGCTATAAACCTACTTGTGTTACTTTCTATTGTAAGCATAGTTGGCATGTAATTTGACGTAACAATGTAAGGTCATGTCATATGTGTCTGTGCTCTCATACTGATTCCTTTAAGTAGCAAATAAATCGTGCAACATTAACTGAGAAAGGACAAAACTTCAGGACAGAATGAGATGTATATGTAATAAAGCACTGTGGCTCCAACAATCACTCAATAAATATTCAGTTTCTTTTTCATATTCTTTGCCTACCCCTTCTAATCCTTCATTCATCTCAGGTCAGAATCTTAAAACTTATGAGAACTCTGCAGATAACTAGTCCCCAGGGCCCTTGGAATCCATAAAGGTGGTGATAGAGAACCATAAACTACTTTCAATATTTCAAAAATCCTAATAAATGTCATCTATTTGCTGTGATAAGACTGTAGAAGGTAACTAAAATGTCATTTTTTTATTCTTTTGGTTATGATTAGTTAAACTTAGCCTGTGCTGATTAGATCTGGTTGGCAGCTGTACATGTCTTTTGTGAATAAAAAGAAAAATGAAACAAATAAGCAATTACTTATCAGTAAATGCAATTAGATTAACTATTTGAACAGATAAAGAAAAAAAGCAGTTACCATCAAGTCAATTTGACTCATCATGACCCCAAGGGTATCAGTAGAACTGTGCTCCATAGGCTTTTCAATAACTGATTTCACAGTAGATCTCTAGGCCTTTCTTCCAAGTTGCCTCTGAGTGGACTCGAACTTCCAGTCTTTCAGTTAGCAGCCAAGCGTGTTAACCGTTTGCACCACCCAGGGACCTTGAAAGGATAAGGTTCATGTATATGGAAATGCAATAAAAATACTCCTAAAGCAGTCCTGACTCAGTGGTGAAAAATTTTGATACTCCGCAAGTAGCAAGCTCTGGGGAGTAAGCAGTGGAGCAGATAAGAAAAAAGAATTATTTCAGCATGATATGACCTTCTGATACAAAGAATTACTATTTCTCTGATAGGATTATTAATATATTTCCTTAATTCTTTCTTATTCTTATCCGAGAGCAAATTCACTGGCAGTAACTGTATAAATAAAATGATAATGTGCACACACACACACAGAGTAATATTTTCAAAGGAAATCTAAAGAATGTGGAAAGGAAAATGATTACATCTTGAGTGATATGAAACAAGAGCTTTTGGCATGTTGTACATAGAACAGGCTGGAAATTTTAACAATGAACCATTACTGGAGTGATTATTCCTCAGGACAGTCTGTTAAAAGTGATGCATCCCCTACCATGTTTAGCAGGTCCCTGAGTAACGCAAACGGTTTGTACTTGACTACCAATCTAAAGGTCAGAGTTTCAAACCCACCCAGAGTCTCTGAGAAAGAAAAGACTGGCAAACTACTTCCGTAAAGATTTCCCCATCTCTCCCTCAAAAAAAAAAAAAAAACCCAAACTCTTTGCCATTGAGTTGATTCTGTCTCATGGCAAAAACCCTCTGGAGCAGTTTTACTCTGTAACACATGGGGTCACCATGAGTAGGAAACCACTGAACAGCAATAGATTTGGTTTGGGTTTTTTATCATATTTGAAGGACCCAGGATTTTGTTTGCAAAGGAAAAGATAGCAGGTCAAGGCAGCTGAAGGCGAAGTAAGAGCCATGCCCTAAAAGCAAAACAAAGAAGCCACCAGTTCAGACTTCTAACAGGGACACAGACAAGTTTATACTGCCTTCCAATAATGATCTCCATTTTTGGTGTTAATAATAGCTTGAACTTATTGTGTTCATTTTTTCACCTACTCCTATTTTTCACCTGCTCACTTATTTTTTAGTTTTTCTTATGCTATTCAATAAATATTTTTGAGCACAACCATGTTCTGGTACTAGCTGTAGAACTATAAAGCTGAATATGTTATGGTACTTACCACCAAAAAGTTTATAATACAAGAGGCAGTGAAATAATACTATTGCACAGCAATGCTTAATTGAGCACCTATTATGCCCTAGACATTGTTATAGGTGTTGGGGACACAGCAGATCAAAGCAGCAGACACAAATCCTAGGTCTAGTGCAGCTTACCTTCTAGCGAGAAGATTGCTATAATTAAGAAATGTCCAGGGTGCCGTGGGAGTAAGGGATTGAGATCCAATCCAGATATGGAGTTTGGGGATGGAGTAGATTAGATTTGGGGGTACCCATTGCCCCTACCATTTGTACCACCTACACAATGGGTAGGCATAACAGTCACCCAAATATGAAACATCACATGTTGAGACATCATAGAGGCTTTTAGAAAAGTAAGTCATGGTGAATAAAAGTCATGTGCTGTGAATTTCACATGCTTTGAAGTAACTGATGAAGTTACGTCTAAGAATCATTGTCTGCAATTATCTCAACATACACTATTTAATCCACTGCATCAAATCTTTTCACAAGTCTTTAGAAAACCAGGAAATGAAAATTCATTAATTCTCACCAATGTCATCTTCCTAGAGGATAAAGCTGACCTTGGATTTGTCATTAAGCCTTGTTGTTATTATGAGTAGCTGTCGAGTCTATTCTGACTCATGGCTACCCCATGTATGTAGAGTAGAACTGCATTCCATAGGGTTTTCGAGGCTGTAACTTTTTGGAAGCAGATCACCAGGCCTGTCTTCCGAGGTGCTCTGGGTGGGTTTGAACCACCAACCTTTTCATTAGTAGTCCGACGCTTAACTATTTCTGCCACATTAAGCCTTACCAAAAACCAAACCCATTGCCATCAAGTCAATTCCAACTCATCGTGACTTTATAGGACAGAGTAGAACTGCCCCATAGGGTTTCCAAGGAGTGGCTGGTGGATTTGAACTGCCCACCTTTTGGTTAGCAGACGGAGCTCTTAACCACTGCACCACCAGGGCCCCACATTAAGCCTTAGTTTCCTGTCAAACTAGGGGTATTGAAAAGATGATGGCTGAGATTCTTTCAAGGTCATAGATTCTGAGCTTTTCAAGGATAGTGCATAATCTAGCGTGATTCTGTTTACGTGTCAAAAATTTATACATGTATTTTTATGTACATATGCATGTAAATTAACTAAACATGATTTGGGAGTTACACACACAATACCTTAGCAGTGGTTACCTCTGGGATGTGGAAATAAGACTGAGCGACGGAGGGGAGAGAAATTCTATAATGTTTAAATTTTCAAGTGATCCCATGTGTTGTTTGTATAATTTTAAAAAATAAATACAATATACATAATGAATAGGATTATCTCTGTAAAAAACTACTAGTTAATTTAGCTAAATCTCTAAACTTTGTTTTAATCATCTAATGGCCTTTTTGTTTTCAACACAGTGAAATGTGCTCATCTATTATCATTTACTGGAAGATTTTCCTATGAACAAATACAGAAGCATTAACATTTGGGAGCTTTTGGAGCTGTGATTTTTCTTAGTATGGGGAACCTGTTGCCGTAGAGTCAATTCCAACTGTATTCCGACTCATAGCAACCCCATAGGACAGAGTAGAACTGCCCAGTAGAGTTTCCAAGGCTGTCATCTTTACAGAAGCAGACAGCCACCTCTTTCTCCTGCAGAGTGGCTGTTGGGTTCAAACTGCCAAGCTTTCAGTTAGCAGCCAAGTGTTTACCTATGTGCCACAGAGATCCTTCAGTGTGGGGAGTAGGGTTCAATGACAGGGTCTCCTCTTCAGACACTCAGATTTGTTCAGCATTTTCTTATTTGAATGGTAATGTACAAAAGGAGTCAGGAAAATAAGAGAAAAAATAAAATAAAATTTTAGAGCTGAAAGAGACTTCCTAGGTTATTCTTATCGCTAAGGAAAGTGAAACCTAAAGAGTTTAAGTGACTTACACAAAGTCAGACTTTGAGTAAACGACCAGGTGACATAGGAATCCAGGTCATCTTGTGTCATGTTCTTTCTACTGTACCTCCCTGCCCTTTAATCTCCAAGAGTACCCTGAGGTTTAATTTTAACAGCGTTAGAATGCAAGTTTTACAAACCCAACTGCCGTTTCTTATATTCTGGACAGCCAATCATGAGTTGCTTGATCGACATCACCCACAATTTCATTGCAGGGTCACCAAAAATAGCTTCCTGAAAGCTTTTCCAGAGGTCTAGGCTACACTTCAACTTCAAAACCAGGCAGTTCTCTTAACTGCTTGGCGTTTTCAGGTGGCAGCCTTTCTAGAGAGCCCACTTCTGTGTCACTACGTTGGACTTTCCACCCAGCTCACCTGGAGGACACTGAGGTCTGCACTTGCACACCTGTGTGCTATGATGGATGTGTCCTGGAGAAGCCAGTGTCCTCACTGGTCCTCCTTTCTTCAGCCCTCTATCCAAACCTAGGAGGTACAAATGCAAAACTTTAAACCCGTGGTTTCAGGAAATCATCTTAGAGGATTGAGACCCCTAACAACTATTTAGGGGTTAAATTCTACACAAGTGAGATCTAGAGACAAAAACCTGCAGGAAATTAAACTGAGAAGTGACAGCAGCAAGGGGACCAAATCTTTTTATAGAAAAGCTTGTCAGTTTGGGGAGTTGTAAAAGAAACTGGGATTGCTCAGGATCCCTTTTCAAAAGGCTCAATTTAGGGGACAGAAATTAATAATGAATTTGTGTTGCAAAAACAGTTAAGATGCTGCCTGCTGTTTTCATCAGGGACACTAGCTCAGGCACTGGATGTATTTTCTAATGACATTTGTCAGTGCCCTTAAAGCTGATGCCATTAACAACAGCAGAAGGACCTGTGAGTCACTAGCCCAGACATGCTGTAGAACGCCAATGTACAAGCTACTTTGACCTAACTGGACTGAAATTCAGAAGCTACACATTGACCTTTGCAGCCAGTACATTGGTTATCCTTCTGGAGTTATCTTAACAAACATAATTCATTTGGACTAACTCACATGCCCTTCATTTCTTCAGGCTCACTCAAGCCAAGACATTTTTAAAGACGGTCGTCAACAATGCTCACTGAGCAGAGCCCTAACATCGGCTTGGCAGCCTGAGAGGCTATTCACTGTAGTCCTGTCTGTGTCACTCATTCATTCTCTCCAGTCAACCAAACACCATTTCCCTGAGCACTATGGGGATCTTTGGGTTGAGACCTAATAGTTTACCATGTTTGCATCCTGCAGATCATTGCAAGATGGAAGATAGGGATACCTCTGTCTATTCCCAAAATACAATGTCTTTTAACACTGGGTGAAACTATTTAAAAAATGAAGACAGCTGGAAAAGAAAAAATAGTATGTCTGGTTACACCATGCTCCTAGAGGTATTTTATACTTAGACTTCATTTCTAAGCACTCATGATGGGACGAGTACTATTCTCAGTAAAAAGCTAAACCTTGTCACTATCCAAAAGCTTCATCCACTTAAAAAAGTACAGACTCTACACATAAAGCATTAATTTATAGTACATTTATTTTTCTACTTGATTTTGTTTTTCACTCTAACAATTTTATAAATTTATATAAATGATTAAGAAAAAACAAACAAACTCGTTGCTGTCGAGTCATTTCTGACTCATTGCAACCCTATAGGACAGAATAGAGCTGCTCTATAGGGTTTCCAAGAAGCAGCTGGTGGATTCAAACTGCCAAACTTTTGGTTAGCAGCCAAGCTCTTAATCACTGCACCACCAGGGCTCCATACATAAATGGTAGCATCTTGAAATTTAGGTTAAGATGTTTCTATGTAAAACACCTTTTTTTCAAATACTATCGTGCTCACTGTAAATGGTATAAAAGATAGTCTCCCTTATTTCTAGTTGCAGTATATTTGCCTTTGAGTTTAAAACTAACATGGGACCAAAATAAGTTTAGACTGGAAAGGGATGTTACCTTCTTTAACCAAGACTTTAGTACAACCAGCTAAATCTGAGCAGCAGATCCAGCAAATTTTTTAATCAAGGAATGTTTGAATCCATATAGATTCAAATGGTCAGTGTATCTATATGGTCAGAGTATCTATGTCCTGGTTATTATACTTCGTTAGACAAATTTGGAACCTGGTTCATTCCTATTTCCAGAATTCAGAAGTACACTTTAAATTATTAAAGTCTTGTCGCACCCATCATTTGCACAGAAATAAAAACGTCTAATGGGATCAAAGGAGCCCTATTGGCCAAGTGGTTACAAGCTCATCTGCTAACCAAAAAGTCAGCAGTTCGAATCTACCAGCTGCTCTTTGGAAACCTTATGGGGCAGTTCTTCTCTGTCCTATAGGGTCATTATGAGATGGAATTGACTTGACAGCAATGGATTTAATGGGATCTAAATTTAATCTGGTTTCCAATTTTTTCCCCACTAGGACATGGGATAAATAAAATGGGGAGCAGTCAACAGAGCTTTTCTGTTCTCCCCAGTATTACGGAAATGCTCTCTCAGGAGCTCGTTCAGCTTAGTCTCCACACTCTGTAGTGTTATTGTCATTTTCATTTTACTTTTCAATTTTCCACGGGTACTAATTATTTTCAATTTGTGTTCATGGTAACACTGTAAATCAAGTCCCTTTTTGTTTTTTTTTTTTTTTGCAATCTGTAGGAAGTGAATCAAAATTGAAAAATTTTGACTTTCTAAAATTCTAGTTTTGATTTTATCTAGTGGTAGGTATATCAGGCACGTGCCTTTGAAAAACTAACATGGTACTGACACATTCCCCTTGAGGCTTTCTGACATAACTGTCCCTTGGCTTGGCTTCGCTGACTCACGTGTTGGCATTCTGAGAGTAATATACAGTCCACTCTATCCATGCAATAGCAATAGGAAATGACATGGTATGTGTGAGTATGCATTTAATCACACACACCTGCTCTCTGGAGATCTTCCTTCAAAAGATGGTTGAACCAAGAAGTTTCCATTTAGGATCTAATCTTTAGTATTTTTTTAAGTGAATACTAAAATTCTGTCTCAAGATGGTATCACAAGCCAAGATGACAGAAGGTGGCTAGTATGACTGCAACCCATGATACAGACAAGTGAATGAAATTTCTGTTCATAAAAGAACATCAAAATGTGGTCCATTTGTGCATTATTTAGAAAAACCCTCATTAACAAAGGAATGAAACTAAATTTTTTAATACAGTTACAGATTCATACAATTGTTTAGTCTCCAAAAATTTCAGTTACTACACAGATGGCTTTCTAACAACCCCAAATGGGTGTAACTTAAGATGGAACAGATGACTCTACCAACGGATTAATCAACCTCTTCCAAACTGCAAATTAAAAAAGAAGCAAATCAAACACGGCATTTTCCTCGCAGATGTTAGGCAAAACATATTCAGTCTTACTCCTATAATTACAGCATTAGGAAAGATTTACCAACATCAAAGTAAATAAAAACATAACAAATGAAAGCTGACGAAAAACTAACAAGAGAGTGAATAATAATTTTTAAAAATCTCATAGCCATGGACTCTTATTGATTTGAATTATATATTCATTGCAGGCAGTCCATGGGTTACGAATGAGATCTGTTCCTAAGTGTATCTTTAAGTCGAATTTTAGGTAAGTCAGAACAGGTGCATTATTTAGCCTTGCTTTAGTGCAAGAAAAGTCTCAAATCCTTTTCAATGACTTAAAAGCTGCATGGTGCAGCAAGTGAAGGTGATTGTGATGAAGGATTTGTTGTGAGTAGGGGTTGGTTCAATCATTTCAAAGTGAGGACAAATTTATATAACATTAAAGGACAAGTACAAGTTGTCTGTAAGTTGGATGCTCATAACCTGAGGACTTACAGTACTTTCAAATGGAGAGCTCTGGAGTTAGAAAGAAAATCCAACTCTTGTGGGGACCTCAACTTTGTTCTAACCACACAGTATCCGACTAAATTCATCTCCAGCATCTGCAGTTGATTACAAAAAAATTTAAATGTTTTTTTGTTTTTGGCCAATCTTCACTTGAGCTTTCTTAGCACCAGAAAAAACACCAGTAGGAATACCCTGTATCTGGTGTATTTAAAGCAAGCATTATAAATTGGCCTTCACCATCAATGTGGTATTGAGTAGTGACATGACATACAGCAAATTTTCACAGTGGTTTCGTATCACTGACACTCTCTCCAGGACTTCCGGGAAATAAATGAGGGTCAGAGAGGACTAATCTCTTAACAGATTTATTAGCAAACCATCCTGTTCCTCCTCCTAATGCCCACGTGACTTCACCATACTAAGTCACAATAGTGCTGCCTGCAAGCTGGCTGAGGTTAGACATCACTTGTGCTGTCTCTATCTATAAACAGCAGCCAGTCAACATGCCTTGGTATCACTGCTCAAAACTCCCAGTCGAATGGAATGATAGAGCAGCAGTAAATCAAAGCTATAACTACTTCAGCTCCCGCCAGTCTGTCTCCACTCAAAGCGTCCATTTAGCAGGGAATCATAGCAAAATTTATAGCCTAGACTTTTATTGTGCTTAGCACGGCGAGGAACCCTATACTCATGCCTGAAAGCCTCTAAGAAGGGCCGACCCTCAATTTGTTTTAGCCTATAGGCAAGTTCAGTAGCCAAGGCTGCAATAGGCCTGAAATTAATCAGTTTAACATTCACAAATCTCTTAAACTGTTCCTTTGCATTTTACTTTCTGAGGATGCCACAGGTTAAATAGTGACCGTATCTAGCAACAATTCCGATTTTTATTCATTATTTTTTTGCACAACATGTTCACGGAGAACTCCAGAGACAGATGATGAATGCTGTCAGGCATACATGTTTAAAAAGCTCACCTTTAAAGTTTCCCTCTCATTTTTTTTCTTTTTAATTTTCTGAGTGTTCTGTTGATGAGGATGATGAGGACACCCATGAAGAAACTCTAACACATTACTTAAAAAAACAAACTAAGTTCATTAGGACAATCAATTATATGAGATGAAAAGGGCAACATCTGCCCAAAAGCAAAGATGAGAAGGCAGGAAGGGGCAGAGTACCAGGAAGAAAGGAAACGGGGAACCTAGGACGGAAATGAGGAGACTGCCGAAACACTGTGGGGAATGAAACCAATGTCACGGAGCACTTTCTGTACAAACTATCGAATGAGAAACTAACTTGCTCTCTGTAAACTTTCACCTAATGGATAATAAAAAAAATTTTTTTTAATTAAGAAAGAAAATTATATAACATAAAATTCACCATGTTAAAGTGAACAACTCACTAGTATTTACAACATGCATAATGTTCTGTAACCACTGCCTCTGTCTAGTTCTGAAACATTTTCATCACCCCAAAATAAAACCCCATACACATTAAGCAGTTACTTCCCAATTTTTCCCTATCCCGTCCCAGCCTCTGATAACCACCAATCTGCTTTCTGTCCGTATGGATTTGCCTGTTCTAAATAGTTCATATAAATAGAATCATACAATATGTGTGCTTTTCTGTCTGGCTTGGTTCACTTAGCATAATGTTCTCAAGGTTTATCCATGTTGTAGCAGGTATCAGTATTTAATTGCTTTTTATAGCTGAATAATATTCCTCTGTACCACATTTTGAGGAGCCCTGGTGACGCAGTGGTTAAGTGCTCAGCTGCTAACCAAAAGGACGGTATTCTGAACCCACCAACCGCTCCGCAGGAGAAAAATGTGGCCGTCTGCTCCCGTAAAGATTACAGCCTTGGAAACCCTCTGGGGCAGTTCTACTCTGTCCTATAGGGTCGTTATGAGTCGGAATCAACTCAGTGGCAACAGTGTTTTTTTTGGTTTGTTTGTTTGTTTTGTTCGTTCGTTTGGTACCAGTTTATTTATCCTTTCATCTGTCAGCAGACATTGGGGTTGTTTCTATTTTTTAACTATTATGAATAACATGGCTATGAAAATTTGTAGACGTTTCTGTTTGAATACCTGTTTTCTATTCTTTAGAATATATACTGAGGAGTAGAACTGCTGGGTTATATGGCAGTTCTGTGTTTAACTTTTTCAGGAAATGAGAAACTGTTTTCCACAATGGCTGTACCATTTTACATTCCCAACAGAGATGTAAAAGAGTTCTAATTTCTCCAATCCACACCAACACTTGTTTTTTTTTTTTTAATGACCATTCCGGTGGGTCTGAAGGGTATTTTGTTGTGGTTTTGATTTGTTTTTCCCTAATATTGTGCATCTTTTCATGTGTTATTGTCCATTTGAGGAGGCAGCTCTCCCTCACTTGTATTTTAACCGCCTTCCAACCTGAGGGACTCATCCTCCAGCAAAATGTTCCGCTGCTATTCATAAGGTATTGACTAGCCAATTCTTTCAGAGGTAGAGCACCAGGCCCTTTCTTTCATCTGTCTTAGTCTGGAAGCTCTCTGAAACCTGTCCACCATGGGAGACACTGTTGGTATTTGAAATACCAGTAGCATAGCTTCCAGCATCACAGCAAAATGCAAGACACCACAGTGTGACAAACAAACAAGTGCTGATGTGGCACCACTCATAATGAGAAGAAACAGCTGCAAACATCCGTTAACAATCGGAACATGGAATGGCCATAGTATGAATCCAGGAAAATTGGAAGTTGTCAAAAATGAAATGGAACACATAAAGACCAATATCCTAGGCATTAGTGAACTGAAATAGACTGGTATCGGCCATTTTGAACTGGATAATCATATGATCTACTGTGCTGAGAATGACAAATTGAAAAGAAATGGTGTTGCACTCATTGTCAAAAAGAACATTTCAAGATCTATCCTGAAGTACAATGTTGTCAGTGACAGGATAATATCCACATGCCCACAAGGAAGACCAGTTAATACGAGTATTATTCAAATTTACACACCAACCACTAAAGCCAAAGGTGAAGAAATTGAAGATTTTTACCAACTTCTGCAGACTGAAATTGTTAAAACATGCGATCAAGATGCGTTGATAATTACTGGTGATTGTAGTGTGAAAAGTTGGAAACAAGGAAGAAGGATCAGTAGTTGAAAAATATGGCCTGTGTGATAGAGATGATGCTAGAGATCACATGATAGAATTTTGCAAGATCAACGGCCTATTCATTGGACATACCTTTTTTCAACAACATAAATGGAGACTTTACACATGGCCTTTGCCAGATAGAATACATAGGAATCAAATCGACTACATCTGTGGAAAGAGATGATGGAGAAACTCAATATCATCAGTCAGAACAAGGCCAGAGGCAGACTGCAGAACAGACCATTGATTGTTCATATGCAAGTTCAAATTGAAGCTGAAGAAAATTAAAACAAGTCCACAGGTGCCAAACTGTGAGCTTGAGTATATCCCATCTGAACTTAGAGACCATCTCAAGAATAGATTTCATGCACTGAACACTAATGACTGAAGACCAGAAGAGTCGTGGGATGATATCAAGGACATCATACAGGAAGAATGCAAAACGTCATTAAAAGGACACGAAAGAAAGAAAAAAACAAAATGGATGACAGAAGAGACTCTGAAACTTGTTCTTGAACACAGAGTAGCTAAAGAAAATGAAAGAAATGCTGAAGTAAAAGAGCTGAACAGATTTCAAAGGACAGCTCAAGAACACAAAGTAAAGTATTATAATGAAATGTGCAAAGACCTGGAGTTAGAAAACCAAAAGAGAAGAGCACGCTCAGCATTTCTCAAGCTAAAATAAAAAATTTAAGCCTCGAGTTGTAATATTGAAGGATTCTATGGGCAAAATATTAAACAACACAGGAAGCATCAAAAGAAGATGGAGGAATACACAGTCACTGTTCCAAAAAGAATTGGTCAACATTCAACCATTTTAGGAGGTAGCATGTGATCAGGAACACAC
The DNA here is from genome assembly GCA_030035585.1 of Dugong dugon. Taxonomy (NCBI): domain Eukaryota; kingdom Metazoa; phylum Chordata; class Mammalia; order Sirenia; family Dugongidae; genus Dugong; species Dugong dugon. The sequence goes on from CM057460.1 coordinate 72,885,633, forward strand.
GATACTGAAGGAAGAAGTCCAAGCTGCACTGAAGGCATTGGTGAAAAATAAGGCTCCAAGAATTGATGGAATACCAATTGAGATGTTTCAACAAACAGATGCAATGCTAGAAGCACTTGTCTATGCCAAGAAATTGGAAGACAGCTAACTGGCCAACCAACTGGAAAAGATCCATATACATGCCCATTCTAAAGAAAGGTAATCCAACAGAATTTGGAATTTGTCAAACAATGTCACTAATATCACACACAAGTAAAATTTTGCTGAAGATAATTCAAAAATGATTGCAGCAGTACATTGACAGGGAACTTCCAGAAATTTAAGCCAGATTCAGAAGAGGATGTGAAATGAGGGATATTGTTGCTGATGTCAGATGGATCTTGGCTGAAAATAGAGAATACTAGACAGATGTTTACCTGTGTTTAATTGACTGTGCAAAGGCATTGGACTATATGGATCAGACAATTATGGATAACATTGTGAAGAATGGAATTCCAGAACACTTAATTGTGCTCATGTGAAACCTGTACAGAGACCAAGAGGCTATCATTTGAACAGAACAAGGCTATACCGCTTGGTTTAAAAGCAGGAAAGGTGTGTGCCAGGGTTGTATCCTTTCACAATATTTATTCAGTCTGTATGCTGAGCAAATATTCCCAGAAGCTAGACTATATGAAGAACACAGTGTCAGGATTGGAGGAAGACTGATTAACAACCTGTGATACGCAGATTACATAACACTGCTTGCTAAAAGTGAAGAGCACTTGAAGCATTTACTAACAAAGATCAAAGACTACAGCCTTCAGTATGGATTACACCTCAATAGAAAGAAAAGAAAAACCCTCACAACTGGACCAATAAGCAACATCATGATAAACCAAGAAAATATTGAAGTTGTCAAGGATTTCGTTTTACTTGGATCCACAGTCAAAGCCCATGAAAGCAGCATTCAAGAAATCAAATGACATATTGCATTAGGCAAATCTGCTGCAAAAGTGTTAGATAGCAAAGATGTCACTCAGACTAAGATGTGCCTTACCCAAACCATGATATTTTCAGTCACCTCATATGCATGTGAAAGCTGGACAATGAATAAGGAAGACCAAAGAAGAATTGATGTCTTTGAATTATGGTATTGGTGAAGAATATTGAATATACCATGGACTGCCAGAAGAACGAACAAATCTGCCTTGGAAGAAGAACAGTCAGAATGGTCCTTCGAAGCAAGGATGACAAGACTTCATCTCCCATACTTTGGACATTGTTATCAGGAGGGACCAGTCCCTGGAGAAGGACATCATACTTGGTAATGTAGAGGGTCAGCAAAAAAGAGAAAGACCCTCAACAAGATGGATTCACACAGTGGCTGCAACAAATGACTCAAACATAGCAAGGATAGTGAGGAGGTGCAGGACTGGTCAGGGCTTCATTCTGTTGAACATAGGGTCTCTATGAGTTGGAACCAACTCGAGAGCACCTAACAACAACATAGTGCATTGTGTATCTTCTTTAGAGAAATATCTGTTCAATTTATTCTCTCCTTTTTTAATTGAGTTATTGGGCTTTTTATTGTTTAGTTGCAAGAGTTCTTTACATATGTTGGATACTAAATTCTTATCAGATATATGATTTTCAAGTATTTTCTCCATTCTATGGGTTTCTAACACACTCCAATTACCATCTCTTAGTAAAAGGCAAAGGTCTTTACTATGATCAACACTACCTTCCTATTACATCTCAGACCTTGTATTCTATTACTCTCCCAGACCTACAGATTCCTCCCTATCCCTTCACCTACTAGCCACATTCCATTTCAGGACCTTTGTACCTACTGTTACTTCTGCCCTTCTCCTAGACATCCACATCACTTACTATCTCACTACCTTCAGATCTTCTCTCAAACTTCTCAGGGAGTCCTGCCCTGGTACACTATATAAATTTCAATACTCACCTCCACCCCCAAATACACATACACATCATATCGCACTTCCCTGCTTTATCTTTTCTCCCTAGCAATAGCACAGTCTAACACACTATATATATATTTCACTTATGTATTTTGCTTACTCTCTGTCTTGCTCAATGAAATGTACGCTGCATAAGGGTAGGACTTTGTTTGTCTGTTTTGTTTACTGCTGTATCCCTAGCACCTAGAACAAGACCTGGCACATAGTAGGTGCTCAGTAAATACTCATTGAATGAATGCATTGCCATCATCGTAATTTATTAACATAATCAATTATTGGAGTCCCTGGGTGGTGCAAAATGTTAAGTGGTTGACTACTAGCTGAAAGTTTGGTGGTTCAAACCTACCCACAGGCACCACGAAAGATAGGCCTGGTAATCTGTTTCCGAAAGGTCACAACCTTGAAAACCCTATGGAGCAGTTCTACTCTGCACACAATGGGCCACCATGAGTCATATTCAACTCAACAGAAACTAACAACAACAAGCAATGATTACTGTACTGCACCCCCTCTTATGGGTTTTTATCTTACCTAGCGTAGACCTTCACCCATCACCCCATTCCCTTATCCTACCCCATCAAAACCCACCTAATCTAGTCCTGTTAGCTAATCTGATAAATAGTAGCTGTAAGTGTTACTCATTCATGTATAATAGACAATCACTTTAACTGTGATTTAAAGTCTTAGCCTGAAGCAGTGACTAGTGTGGCAAATCAAGACCCAAGCACCTTACTCCATCTCTAACACCCTCCCCACAATTAAAAATATATATATATAGTGATGAATCAGGCTAGAATGGACTTTCAAAGACTCCTAATTCATTCATCAAATGTCTCCAGGCTGGGAGTAGGGCCAGTCACACATAGAGGTTAGTCACTGGGCAGGTATTGCACTAGTCCAGGGGTCAGTAAACTTTTTCTGTAAACAACCAAAAAGTAAATAGCTTAGGCTTTGTAGCCTATACTCAACTCTGCCCCGTAGTGTGAAAGTAGCCACAGACAATACAGAAATGAATGTTCCTGGCCGTTTTCCAATAATATTTTATTTACCAAAACAGGCTGTGGGCCATATTTGGTTCATGGGCCGTTCATAGTTTGCTTACTCCTACACTAGACCCAGAGTGTCTTAGTTATCTAGCACTGCTATAACAGAAATACCACAAGTGAATGGCTTTAACCAACAAGAAATTTATTCTCTCACAGTCTAGGAGGCTAGAAGTCCAAACTCAAGACACCAGCTCTAGGGGAAGGCTTTCTCTCTCAGCCAGCTCTGGAGGAAGGCCCTTGTCATCAATCTTCCCCTGGTCTAGGAGATTCTCAGCACAGGGATCCGGGTCCACAGGACATGCTCTGCTCCTGGCACTACTTTCTTGGTCGCATGAGGTCTCCATGTCTCTTTGCTCGATCCTCTCTTTTATATCTGAAAAGAGATTGACTTAAGACACAACCTAATCTTGTAGATCGAGTCTTGCCTCATTAACAACATAGAGGTAGGATTTACAACACATAGGGCAATCACATCAGATGACAAAATAGTGGGCAATCACACAATACTGGAAATCATGGACTAGCCAAGTTGACACATATTTTTGATGGGGACACAATTCAGTCCCTAACACAGGAGATATGTAAAATAATTAATGCCAAACCATACTGTCCAGGTCCTCAAACTCTATACAGTTCTGTTTCTTGATTAATACATTTCAATGCATCCAAAATACCTAGTGGCTATTTTTTATAAAAGGTAAAGGATTATAATACTCATTTCTTGATAAATAGCAAGTTGTCTCTCTAGCTCTTTTTCTTTTTATGTATCTACTTTCTTCTCCACCACGACCCCCTCCCCTGCCCTGTGGGAACCATGGAGGAACACTGCTTCTTGAATCTCCCTTCAAGAAAGAACTTGTCAGTCAGCTTCAAAGAGTGCCATTAGCTTCCAGTTTCCACTGAAAACACCTGTAGGATCTGCCCCAGCATCACTCTGAGGCCATGCTCTTCCCAGAAATCCCATAATCAAAGAATGAGCACAGTGTGGTATTAGGGCCTGGCCATTTCTGCCCAGTGGAGGACTCTAACAGGCAATCTTTGCTGTAGAAATTCCCATTGGGTTAGCCAGACTTTGTTAGATCTGCATTGCAGTCTTTGTGCCCAATTTTGTTTTCTCCTCACTTTCCTTTTCAAGGTGTCAGATTTGCATCACAATTTAAATGTTTCCTTTGCCAATCCTGTCATATTATTTACCTTTTAAAGAAATTACACCAACCCCTCTCCCAAGAAAACCACCTGTACTCCCCATTCCTACCAGTGTTTGCTTCAGAAAGGAAGCATCCATCCCCCCTCCCACGCACATACACCATTCTATTGAACTTGAGATCCTTGATACATTTGTGTTACAAGGAAGACCAAACATGAATCTATGAATATTGTTGTGAAAACAAGAAAAAGAAATGTTTCCGGCTTCCCAGAGATGACCTCCATATAGTTTTGGTAGAAAGGCCTTGGGTGTTACGAAGTTTATATATATATACATTATATATATATATATATATATGTATATGTATATATGTAGAGAGGGGGAGAGAGAGAAATTTCTCTCAAGGAAATGGCTCATACAGTTGTAGAGACTGGCAGGTCCTATGTCTGTGGGTCAGGCATCAGGCTCAAGGCTTCTTCTGACTCACATAGCTGCAGGGGCTGATAAACCCAAGATTGGCCAGGCAATATGACAGGCTCAAGTCCCAAGAACTGTAAGTCAGATGATGACAAGCAGGATGCAGGATCTGGAGTGAGCAAAAGCCAGCAAGCTTTGCCAGAACATCTATATATATTAGATACAGGCCACACCCCCGAGGAAATTCCCCTTACAACTGATTGGCTGATCACATCAGATCACATCACGAAGATGATTACATTATATCACAAAATGGAGGATAACTACACCATTATATAACTGCCAAGCTACATCATTACATAACCACCAAACCACTGAGAATCATGGCCCAGCCAAGTTGACACACAGCCTTAACCATCACAAATACTTGAACTTACTATTCCCAAATGCTTCTGGTATTATTGTTAGGAATTTGAGGAGTGATTGAAGCACTTGTTCAGATCATCCAAAATGTACTGAAGTTATGCAGCATTTTGAGAGGCAGCAACCCCCCCCACCGCCCCAATATAGCACACGTGCAAGCAGCAGCTTTCCACCAGAGACCCTGAGTCTCAGTACTAGGCCATGACCCACACAACTAGGACTTCCCGATGTCTAGCAGAGGCGAGATACACAGGCTTCAAAGCTATTTAGATGAGAGACACCAGTTATGGGAAAATTCTGCTACAACCACTTTGGAGATCATCTGGAAACACCGGTGTCAGAAATGTTAGCTGCTTTGAATCCCTAAGCAGTGGCAACCAGCTGGGCACCTCGAAGGCATTAATTCTCCCCAGAGGGAGCTAAGGTTCCCTTCTCTGCACCCTGAAAGCAAACTGCCTTTCATTATATGCAAGGACCTGAGGCCTAATTTTAAGGGCTTTGTTCAGCCTCAAGAAGGGCTTCAGAGTTACACCTGCAGGGTTGAGTGGAGTTTTCAAGAATGAGCAGGATTGGTCAGACACAGAAAGTGGTAAGTTAATTTCTGGCAGAGAGCATTACATATCTGAAGAAAAACAAGCATCATCCTTCTATGGAGAATAGGTTGAGTACAGACAGTTTTTGAGAGTTGGGGCTGGTCAGGACCTTGATCATGAGGGTAATGTTATGCTAAGAATTTTGGAGTTTAGCCTGAAGCTGCAATAAGATTTCTGTTTTAGAAGCATAAATCTGATGGCAGTGAAAAGACTAGATTGATTGGAGATGGGGAGGAAACTAGACAGAGGGAGGAATATAGCAGAGGGAACATGTAAGCTTACCCTGAGGCAGTGGTTTTGCAAAGGGAGATGCTGAGAACAGGACAGAGTCAAAAGATATTTAGGAGGATAGGGAGCCAGGTTTTGTTACAAACTGAATGAGAAAGAGACAGATTACAAAAGAAAGGAAAGTAGGAGGCAGGCAGAGAGAGGGGGAGAAACGGTTAGCTGCAGGGGCTTTGTTCTTGGATGACCACGTGGACAATGATTGTACTCTGATAATGAGCATGAGAAGAAGAGTAAGTTGTGGAGGGAGGGTGATGAAGTCAGTCCTGGATCTGCTGTGCTGAGCTGAGGTACCTGAAGGACTTCTAGGGGAAGATGTCAGGTAGATGTTTGATATGCTCTTTTTTCAAACAGGGAAACTGATGCCCAGGGAGGGTGAGTGAGCTAGTCCAGGTCACACTTAATTCTAGTGAGTAGAAGAGGCAGAGTTACTGCCCAGGTATGATAACGCTCTTTACACTACACCCTTCTGTCTTCATATCTTGCTGCAACAACACAAGATAAGGGCCCCTCTAGTCACTCACTAGTAAGTCACTCCTTAGTTTCTGTTGTTACTCATTTAAAAGTATGGGAACGATAAAACCTCTGGAAATCTCATCAGAAAGTCAAAAATTGAGAAATTCCGGGTAACATGGTACTATAGACAAAAGCATCACACTACCCCTATACAGCAAAGATCAAAAAAACTAAGTCAAACAGAGTCTCACGTCAATCCTGAAACCCTAAGCATCAAATGAAGAGATAAAGAACTCAGCCAAGCACCAAATGGAATAAGAAACTGACAGAGAACAGAGAGCAAAGAGAGATACATGCAGAGGTCCCCTATCAGCTACTGCAGGACAGATCCACCATCTTTGACTCCTATCGGAGATCAGCGAACAGGGGGGTATGAGAAAGCAGCTTCACAGAGCTTCCAGCAGGAGACAGAACAACTGGTAACCAGCGATATACTCTTTTCCACCCTCCACCCTTCTTCACTCCCACTCAGCCTCCTCTGCTTTCTGCGGCCACGGTCTCTTGGCTGGAAAGCACCGCAGCTTCACACTGGTGCCACTTGGATTCCACCCACCTGCACTGGCCAGCTCCTTGGGTGCCATTTGTTGGCTGCAGGTGTTGCTTTTTTTCTCTTCTTTAGACTTCTTCCTTACCTCTCACCACCTCCCCCTCCTTTCTCTCAAATACCTGGCTCCATGTGCCATCTTTGCTTCTTCCTGAAAGGCTTCAAAACACCGCTCGACTGTGAAACTGCTTCTGGGCCTGTGCCGCCACTCTGATGGGAGCCCCAGGGCTTCTTTTTCTTGTTTGTTTGTTTTGATTTGTACTGTTTTGATTTGTTTGTTTGTTTGTTTTCTTTTTCTTTTCTCAGCCTGGGAACCCCTTCAAGCCGGGCAGTACTGTGCAGCTTGGGAGCTACTCCCTTACTCTGCACAGATGCACAGTGACATCCCTGGGGGCATTTCTTTTTTCTTGTTTTTTTTGTTGTTTTGTTTTGTTTTCTTCTTTATCTTTTTCCCTCTTTGTCTTTCTTCATTTCCAGTTTCTTGTTTCTCTGTACTTCCCTTCTCTTTCTGTCTCCTGAATACCTGGCACTGTTTGGCACCTCTACCCCTTCTACCTGGGTTGTACTTCATGGCCTGGGAGCAACAACCCCAGTCCAGGCAGCTGCACCAGTGGGATTCCCTGAGGGCTTTTCTTTCTTTTGTTTTCCTCTAATTTTGATTTATTCATTTTTTTCTTTTAACTTTCTTCTTTATTTTCTTTTTGTTTTTCTCCATTTCTCAGTCTCTCATCTCTCTGCTCCAATAGCAAGCTCCCTTAGCACTCTTTTTTGTTTGTCTGTGTGTATGTTTTTGGCCCCTGTTCCTCTCTCCTCCCTCTCCTCTTTCCCATACCCATCTTAGCTCTACACATCACAATCTCCCCCCTCCTTCCTGCCTACCTTCACCATGCACTGAACATCAAACTCCCAAACAGCACAGACATGGCCTTCTGGAACCTGTCCTGCACTGATTCCTAGCCCGCCCTGTTGGCCCTTGTATGTGCCACAAACAACCCATCCCAGCAAATCCCCTTAAGCTGGACCTGCCCTGCTCCTCCATACCTCAGTGATTTACCCTGTCCATTGGAGAAGGAGGTGAAAACTATCGTGCCCACAGATGAGCAAACAGCAAAGAACACACAGCCCGCCTGCTCAGACCTAAACAAGCTAGACAAAAAAGCAGGATGAAACAAACAAACATATAATCAATAAACGAGGAAACCAACTATTGAATGCCCCAAAGACAGCAGACAATATCAAAACATATACAAAAACAGGACAAGATGGTTCCAGTAAGCGTCCAAAAAAAAACACCAGATGACTTTCCAGTAGAAAAAAAGGCACTAAAAGTACCTGATAGGGAATTCAAATCTGTATTATTCAGAATTATCCAAGAGTTGAAGCAAAAAGCAGACAAAATGAGGGAAAAATAAACAAATTCATGGAAAAGGCAGAAAAAATCATGGAAAATATGGACAAAAAATGGAAGAATTCAAGAAAATAATACAGGAACAAAATGCTAAAATAAATTTACAACTAGAAATCATACAAAAACAACAATTAGAAATCCAAAAGATAAACAACAAGATTTCATAAATGGACAGTGTCATAGAAGGGCTGAGGAGCAGGTTTGAAATGATGGAAGACAGGATCAGTGAAATTGCAGACAAACACTTGGATATAAATCTGTTTGAGGACAAATCAGAAAAAAGAATGAAGAAAAATGAAGAAACCCTGAGAATTATGTGGGATACAATCAAAAGCAAAATCGCTAGTGATCAGAATTCCAGAACAGGGGGCGAAAACAGAAAACACAGAAAGGATCATTGAAGAATTGCTGACAGAAAACTTCCCCAATATCATGAAAGATGAAAGCTGACCATCCAAAAAGCTCAATGAACCCATATAGGATAGACCCCAAAAGAAAATCACCAACGTGTATCATAATCACACTCGCTAAAACAAAAGACAAAGAATCCTGAGAGCAGCTTCAAAAAAAATAAAACGTCACATACACAAGAGAAACAATAAGACTAAGATCAGATTATTCGGCAGAAACTATGTGGGCAAGAAAGCAATAGGATGACATATATAAGACCTTGAAAGAAAAAAATTGCCAGCCAAGAATAATATATCCTGCACAACTCTTGTTCAAATATGATGGTGAAATTAGGTCATTTCCAGATAACAGAAATTAAGGGACTACGTAGAAACCAAACCAGACTTATAAGAATTATTAAAGGGAGTCATTCAATCTGAGAAAAAACAACATCAGACCACAGGCTGAATCTAGGACACAGGATTGTACTAGCCAGATACCAACCTAGGAAATGAAATCTTAAGGACTATCCAAAACCAAAAGAATTACAACAGGGAACCAGAGAGCTAAATCTGTAAATGACAACAGCATCAGAACAATAAAAGAGGAATAAACAGTGTAGGTATAGAACCTTCTAATGGAGAGAAGGCAAGGCGATACTAAGTAAAATAGACTGGTTCAAATCTAGGAAGATAAGGGTCATTTTCAAGGTAATCACAAAGAAAGTTAACAAACCTACTCATCAAAATAAAGAGGAAAAACATAAAGTCTCAGTAAAAACAAAATATACAAAAACAAAAGAAATGAAAAAAAAAACACAAAAGGAATTCAAGAGAGGAAGAGGAACAACGAAAACATAGGCACCACAAAAAAAAGCACGACAAAATGACAGCAATAAACTCACACTTATCAATAATTACACTGAATGTAAATGGCCTAAATGCACCCATAAAGAGATGGAGAGTGACAAGATGGATAAAAAAAAGGATATATCAATATGCTGTCTACAAGAGATATACCTTAGAAACAATGATGTAAATTTATTAAAAATCAAAGGATGGAAAAAATATATCAAGCAAACAGCTACCAAAAAAGAGCAGAAGTGTCAATACTAATCTCAGATAAAGTAGACTTTAAAAGAAAATCCACCATAAAAGACAAAGAAGGACACTATATAATGATTAAGGGGACAATCCATCATGAATACATAACCATAAAAAACATCTACGCACCCAATGACAGGGCTCCAAAATACATCAAACAAACTCTAACAGCACTGAAAAACGAACTTGACAGTTTCACAGTAATAGTAGGAGACTTCAACACATCACTCTCAGTAAGGGACAGAACATCTAGAAAGAAACTCTGCAAAGATACAGAAGAGCTAAAGGGCACAATCAGCCAATTTGACCTCATAGACATATATAGAACACTCCATCCAACAACTGCAAAGTATACATTCTTTTCCAATGCACATGGTATGCTCTCCAGAATAGATCACATCTTAGGCCACAGAGCAATCTTCAACAAGATCCAAAACATTGAGCTAATACAAAGTATCTTCTCTGACCACACCATCAAGGTAGAAATTAACAACAGAAAGAGCAAGGAAAAAAAGTCAATTACATGGAAACTGAATAACACCTTGCTTACACATCACTGGGTAATAGAAGAAATCAGAGATGGAGTCAAAAAATTCCTAGAATCAAACGAGAATGAAAACACATCATACCAAAACCTTTGGAACACAGCAAAGGCAGTCCTCAGAGGACACTTTATAGCAATAGATGCACATTCCAAAAAAGAAGACAGAGAAAAAATCAAAACATTAACTACAGAACTTGAATAAATAGAAAAAGAACAGCAAAAAAAGACCACAGCCACTAGAAGAAAGGAACTAATAAATATCAGAGCAGAAATAAATGAAATAGAGAACAGAAAAACAATAGAAAGAATCAACAAAACCAAAAGTTGGTTCTTTGAAATGATCAACAAAATAGACAAACCACTGGCCAGACTGACAAAAGAAAAACAGGAGAGGATGCAAATAACCCAAATAAGAAATGAAATTGGGGACATTACAACAGACACAACAGAAATAAAAAGGATTATAACAGAGTATTAAGAAAACTATACTCCAACAAATTTGAAAGCCTAGAGGAAATGGATAAATTTCTAGAAACACACTACCTACCCAAACTACAACAAAGTGATGTTGAAAATCTGAACAGACCTGTAACAAGAGAAGAGATTGTAAAGGTAATAAAAAAAACTCCCAACAAAAAAAAAAAAGCCCTGGCCCAGATGGCTTCACTGGAGAATTCTACAAAACATTTACAGAAGAGCTTATACCAATATTACTCAAACTATTTCAGAACATAGAAAAGGAAGGGTTACTTCCAAATTCGTTTTACGAAGCCAGCATAACCCTGATACCAAAACCAGGCAAAGACATCACAAAAAATGAAAATTACAAACCAATATCTCTCATGAATATAGATGCAAAAATTCTTAACAAAATTCTAGCCAAGAGAATTCAGCATCATATCAAAAAAATAATACACCACGACCAAGTAGGATTCATACCAGGTATGAAAGGATGGTTCAACATTAGAAAATCAATCAACATAATCCACCACATAAATAAAAGGAAAGAAAATAATCACATAATCATCTCAATTGATGCAGAAAAGGCATTTGACAAAGTCCAACACCCATTCCTGATAAAACCTCTCAATAAAATAGGTATAGAAGGGAAATTCTCAACATAATAAAAGGCATCTATGCAAAACTAACAGCCAACATCATTCTTAATGGAGAGTGGCTGAAAACATTCCCCTTCAGAACAGGAACAAGACAAGGATGCCCTTTATCTCCACTCCTATTTAACATTGTGCTGGAAGTCCTAACTAGAGCAATAAGGCAAGAAAAAGAAATAAAGGGCATCCAAATTGGTAATGAAGAAGTTAAACTGTCCCTGTTTGCAGATGATATGATACTATAGCTAGAAAACCCTAAAGACTCCACGAGAAATCTACTGGAACTAATAGGAAGATTCAGCAGAGTAGCAGGATACCAGATAAACACAAAAAAATTGGTTGGATTCTTATACACTAATAAAGAAAATGATGAAAAGGAAATCAGGAAAACAATACCATTTATAACAGCCCCTAAAAAATTAAAATACTTAGGAATAAATCTAATCAGAGATGTAAAAGACCTATACAAAGAAAACTACAGAACACTACTACAAGAAACCCAAAGGGATCTACATAAACAGAAAAACATACCATGCTCATGGATAGGTAGACTCAACATAGTGAAAATGACAATTCTACCCAAAGCAATTTACAAATACAATGCAATCCTGATCCAAATATCAACAACATTCTTTAAAGAGATGGAAAAACTAATCATTAACTTTATATGGAAGGGGAAGAAGCCCTGAATAAGTAAAGTTGTACTGAAGACGAAGAATAAAGTGGGAGGACCCGCACTACCTGACCTCAGAACTATACAGCTACAGTAGTCAAAACAGCCTGGTACTGGTACAATGACAGATACTTTGACCAATGGGACAGAATTGAGAACCCAGATGTAAATCCATCCACCTATGGTCACCTGATCTTTGACAAGGGCCCAAAGTCCATCAAATGGGGAAAAGACAGTCTTTTTAACAAATGGTGCTGGCAAAATTGGACGTCCATCTGCAAAAAAATGAAACAGGACCCAAACCTCACACCATATACAAAAATTAATTCAGGCTCCGAGCTGGTCCTGACTGAGGGCAGTTGCGTCTCCGCGGCGTTGCAGAGACCTCCGCCCTGGACAGCTCTCCTTCCCCGGGCTGCTCCCCTCCTGCCCACGAGTCCTCTCACCTCATTAGGCCTCTCGGATCTTATAGTGTGGGGTGAGGTGCGAGCAGGCCCTAGGAGGGTAGTTACCATAGTTACCGCTGAGGAGCCACAGTCATGATCAAGATGACAGAGGTACTGACCACTGACACTCAGAAACTGCTACACCAGCCGAATGCCCTGTTGGAACAGGATTCTAGATGTCAGCCAAAAGTCTGCGGCTTGAGACTAATTGAGTCTGCTCATAATAATGGCCTCAGAATGACTGCAAGGCTAAGGGACTTTGAAGTAAAAGATCTCCTTAGTCTAACTCAGTTCTTTGGCTTTGACACAGAAACATTTTCTCTAGCTGTGAATTTACTGGACAGGTTTCTGTGCAAAATGAAGGTACAGCCCAAGCACCTTGGGTGTGTTGGACTGAGCTGCTTCTATTTGGCCGTAAAATCAGTAGAAGAAGAGAGGAACGTCCCACTGGCAAATGACTTGATCTGAATAAGCCAGTATAGGTTCACTGTTTCAGACTTGATGAGAATGGAAAAGATTGTATTGGAGAAGGTGTGTTGCAAAGTCAAAGCTACTATGGCTTTTCAGTTTTTGCAACTCTATTATTCACTCATTCAAGAGAACTTGCCATTTGAAAGGAGAAACAGACTTAATTTGAAAGACTAGAAGCTCAACTTAAGGCATGCCACTGCAGGATCGTATTTTCTAATGCAAAGCCTTCTGTTTTGGCATTATCTATCATTGCATTGGAGATCCAAGCACAGAAGTGTGAACAATTAACAGAGGGAGGAGAATGTCTTCAGAAACATTCCAAGATAAATGGCAGAGATTTGACCCTCTGGCAAGAGCTCGTATCCAAGTGTTTAACTGAATATTCATCAAACAAGTGTTCCGAACCAAATGTCCAAAAGTTGAAATGGATGGTTTCTGGGAGAACTGCAAGGCAACTGAAGCACCATTTCTACAGGATAACCCACCTTCCAACAATTCCTGAAACGGTTCCTTAATCGGATTATTACAGCAACAAAAAACTCTTTGAAGACTTTTTCTTCAGCCCTAAGCTACAGAGTCCATAGAATTATAATGGATTTTAGCTGGGAAGCCTCAAAACATCACAACTAGATTAGCATTGATGTTCTTAGACTTGGGAAAATTGTCTACTTAACATTATGCTATAGTGGAATTATATTTAGATTTGAATTCATCTATGAAGCATACAAATCAAAGCTAAGAACATAAATGTGAAACTTTAATGATAAGCCTGAGAAAGTAAACTGTGAATCTTCATTTCTAACACTGATCTAAATTTTTTTATTGGATCAGTGTATTTAGATGGTATTGAAGTGGTAACCTACTTAATTTAAACTAAATCATCTTAAATGTGTTTATTAAATAGAGGCTTACACCAAAACCATCATTTCACAAATGCACTTTTAAAACATAACAAGGATTACTATTCTAGGCAGTATAATTGGTTTCTTGGTACCCATAATGCAAAGAATACATAATCCAGATATGTGGACTTCATTTGCTATCAGGCAATTACATTTACATTTGAGCGCATTTTATATAAAGCAAAAATACAGACCTGGCAAGTATAACATACTCATAAAGTTATCTTTAATATTTTTTCTAGAAAACAGGAAATATTTGTACCCATGATAAAAATTTTTATATAGAATCTACTGCCTCAATCTAGTCTGTTTTTATAAAACTGCCATTACCTCTAATTTAGAACTTTGCTTAAAAGGAACAGAGTATACTTTCATTAAATGCCTACTGTGCCAAAATAAAGTCTTAAGAAAATTTAAGTGGGCACCTTAATAATTATAAGGTAGCTGAGGTGGTATTTCAGACTTTCCATGTAAGTCAGTGAACGTAAGTTTTACAATGTTAAAGCATTGTAAATGGTTACTCAGTGCACTGTGTAGCCTGAGACCATCCAGAATGATTTTAACCAATTCAGATTTACTTCTGATATCATGTTATAGATATTTATGGATAAATACACATGGAAAAATAAGCCAAAGAACCACAGTATATCTTATATTTGACTTTGGGTACCTTGTTTTGTGGATAACATTTCAGTTTTCCCAAACGGCTGATAACATTTCAATATTTTGAATACATCAGTGTTAATTTTGAGTTGGCAGAGGTGACCTAACAAACTACCATTATATTTTGGTATTAAGGAATACACTCTTTCAATAAATTTATTGAAATGCAAAAAATAAATAAATAAAAAGCTAATTCAAAATAGATAAAGCCAATATAAAGCCAAAAACTATAAAGTTCATAGAAGAAAAAATAGGATCAACGCTAGAGGCCCTAATGCATGGAATTAACAGGATACAAACCATAACCAACAACACACGAACTCCAAAAGATAAGCTAGATAACTGGGATCTTCTAAAAATTAAACACTTATGCTCATCAAAAGACTTCACCAAAGAGTAAAAAGAGAACCTACAGACTGGGAAAAAAAATTTTGGACACTACAAGTCAGACAAAGGTCTAATCTCTAAAATCTACAAAACAATCCAACACCTCTACAACAAAAAGACGAATAAAAAGACAATTAAAAAATGGGCAAAGGAAATGAACAGACACTTCACCAAAGAAGACATTCAAATGGCCAACAGACACATGAGGAAATGCTCGAGATCACTAGCCATTAGAAAAATGCAAATTAAAACCAAAATGAGATACCATCTCACCTCAGCATTACTGGCACGAATCAAAAACACTGGAAATAACAAATACTGGAGAGGCTGCGGGGAGATCGGAACTTTTATGCACAGCTGGTGGGAATGCAAAATGATATAAGCGTTTTGGAAAAGGATATGGCGCGTCCTAGCAAGCTAGAAATAGAAATACCATATGATCCAGTAATCCCACTCCTAGGAATATATCCTAGAGAAATAAGAGTCATCACACGAATAGACATATGCACACCCGTTTTCATTGCAGCACCATTCACAATAGCAAAAAGATGGAAACAACCTAGGTGCCCATCAACAGATGAATGGATAAACAAACTATGGTACATACACACAATGGAGTACTATGCATCGAGAAAGAACAACAATAAATCTGTGAAGCATCTCATAACATGGATGAAACTGGAGGACATTATGCTGAGTGAAATAAGTCAATCACAAAAGGACAAATATTGTATGAGACCTCTGCTGTAAATCATGAAAAAGTTTACACACAAAAAGAAACAATCTTTGTTGGTTACCAGGGATGGGAAGGGTCGGGGGGGAACTAAATAGACAATAGATAAGTGGTAACTTTGGTGAAGGGTAAGACAGTACACAATACGGGGAAAGCCAGCACAACTTGTACAAGGAAAGGTCATGGAAGCTCCATAGATACATTCTAACTCCCTGAGGGTCTGAATTGCTGGGCAGAGGGCTGTGGGGACCATGGTCTCAGGGAACATCTAGCCCAATTGGCATAACACAGTTCATAAAGACAATATTCTACATTCTACCTTGGTGAGTAGCGTCTGGGTTCTTAAAAGCCTATGAGCAGCCATCTAAGATACTCCACTGGTCTCACTCCTTTAGGAGCAAGGGAGAATGAAGAGAATAGGATACAAGGAAAAGATTAGTCCAAAGGACTAATGGACCACAGCTACCAAGGTTTCCACCAGACTGAGTCCAGTACAGCTAGTTGTTGCCAGGCTACCACCCCTGACTGCTCTGACAGGGATCACAACAGAGGGTCCCAGACAGAGCTGGAGAAGGATGTAGAACAAAATTCTAACTCACAAAAAAAGACCAGATTTACTTGCCTGGCAGAGACTGGAGAAACCTGGAGAGTATGGCCCCTGGACACCCTTTTAGCTGAGTGGTGAAGTTACCTCCGAGGTTCACTGTTCAGCCAGGGATTGGACAGCCTCATAAAACAAAATGGGACTAATGAGGCACAGCAGTCCAGAGACAAGGACTAGAAGGCAGGAGAGGACAGGAAAGCTGCAGATAGGGAACCCCTGGTTGAGAAGGGACAGTGTTGACATGTCGTGGGGCAGTTAACCATTGTCATAGGGAAATATGTGTAGTAACTGTTTAATGAGAAACTATTTGTTCTGTAAACCTTCATCTAAGGTACAAAAAAAAAAAAAAAGAATTATCTGTGTGAGATCAAACTGACAACAGCAACTCAAAAGGTTTGATGAGAAGCCTAGGGGGCAGTGAGTTGAAGATAGCGGTAATGGAATAATTTGGAAAAGGATAGTGAGAATAGTATCACAACTGAAAGAATGTAATTTATGTCACTGAATTGTATGTGTAGAAATTTTTGAAATGGTGTAACTTTGGCTACGTATATTTTCACCAAAAAAAAAGTCCTCCATGATCAAGAAGGGAGAGTGTTGACATATCATGGAGTTGTTAACAAATGTCATAAAACAATATATGTACTGACTGTTTAATGAGAAACTATTTGTTCTGTAAACCTTCACCTAACAGTATAATAAAAAAATTGATAATAAAAAAAAGAAAGTGAAAAATCATTTTAGATTATGGGCGCTTAAACTAATTTGTAATTGATTTAAATCAACATTGAATAATTTGATAGATTTGTTCTATTTTGAATTCAAAGTATGCAGATTCAACTTACCCAGAATCCGCTTGTTTGTTTTCTCAAAGTCTGAGTTTATTGAAGATATCTTTAGTATGACTCAAAACACCATTTCAAGAAGATGTGGTAATAAAAAATGTTATTATAGCTTTTCCAGAATATCCTATATTGCCTATTCCCTAGTTAAGTCCTAAATATAAAACACATGCAAATGCAAGGTCCTCGCTCACACCTATCTCAGGAAAGGGATATTTGGAGAGGTGTCACATCCCTGTATTGGAATTCATTGATTCTCAGGTTTTCCTCATTGTAAAGTCAAGGACAGCAAATGCCCTAAGGACATTTTCCAGTGTTTTCCAAAATGTCCCACAGTAACCATCCTTTTAAATGGACTTCTGTCTAATCTCCTCAGACAGTTGTACCCTGCGTATGAACTTCAGAATAGTTGCCTAGGAACTAAAACCATGGCCAAAATGTGACCAACTTTTCCAGTCTAAGGTTTCCAGAGCCAGCCATGAGATCACCACTCCTTAAAAGGTTAAGTAACAACTGAAACTGGAAGGGTTACACCTGAAAGAATTTCTCAAACTACCTTGTAAAAATTTTTAGCACATTTGCCCATTCTCCCCACCCCACATTTCTTTTTTTAAGTGCTCTTTCTGGGGAGTTCTCTGATGAAACAGAAGCATTTTGACCTTAACAAGGCTACAAAACATTAAAAAAAACAAAAACCCTCCCAACCCTTTGCTGAGAAGAGTCTGAAGAAGCTGCTGAAAGGGTTTACTCTACACTCAGGGTAGAAACTATTAGCAAATGCTGTATGTGAACATTAATGAAAAAGACTGTCTAATATTCACACAGTTCCTTCAACTCAAAGAACTCCAAACATGACCTCCCTTTTTCAGCAAAACCTTGAATTACTTGACTCATCCCTTTCCTACTAGGAGGGAAGGTCTTGCCAAGTCACACTCTGTCTGCTTTCTCAGCAGCAACATCCCCAAACCAAGTCGTATCCATTTCCACTCCTGACACTCCAGCTGGGATTCAGTCATTTCTCATCTCCTGACTTTTCCTTCTTCCTCTTAGAGGTGTATGAAAATGGGCAGAGGCTTGAGAGTCCACCTGGGCAGAACTTCACCTCAGTAAACTGATTGTAAAACTCGCTTAGGGAAAACCTAGTTATCGTCTATCAAGAACCAGTGAATTCTCCATGTTGTTGTTGTTAGGTGCCATGGACTCGGTTCAGACAATGGAATGAAAACAACCCGGTCCTGCACCATTCTCACAGTTGTTGTTATGCTTGAGCCCATTGTTGCAGCCACTGTGTAAATCCATCTCTTCGAGGGTCTTCCTCTTTTTTGCTGACCTTCTACTTTACCAGGTATGATGTCTTTCTCCAGGGACTGGTCTCTCCTGATAACGTCTGAAGTATGTGAGACATAGTCTCACCATCCTTGCTTCTAAGGAGTATTCTGGCTGTATTTCTTCCAAGACAGATTTGTTCATTCTTTTGGCGGTCCACTCGATAGCCAAAGCAGCCAGGAGCTGCTTAGCCATTATCAAACAAAGCCTTTAAGTGATAGATAGCACTGAGTGTGGTTCAATTAGGAGCTGCTCAGATCAAGTGGAACCTGCCCTCTCCTGTCCATTGTCCTAAAAGCGTTGGGTGTGGCTCAAGCCAGTCTAACCCAGTTTACTAGCCTAGATGCCAAAGAAAAAAATGCAATTTGTCTTACATGCCTGCACACCATGATAACCTATGTAGTTCATAATATTTGTATGTACTTCCTTGTGAGAGACGGTCTGAAAGGTTCTGCCTCCCCTTGCTCAGGGAGCTTGATTTTAGGTATACATCTCCTTGCTCCTTGCCTGCGTGCTTGCAATAAAGGCTCTTCCTCTCTGCTCACTTCAGTGTGACTTTATTGATAAGAAGCCGCACAAAGCAGGACTTGGTTTGGGTAACACATTGTATATTCAAGATTCTTTGCCAACACCATAATTCAAAGGCATCAATTCTTTTTCGATCTTCCTTATTCCTTGTCCAGCTTTCACATGCATATGAGGTGATTGAAAACACCATGGCTTGGGTCAGGTGCATCTTAGTCCTTAAAGTGACATCTTTGCTTTTTAACACTTTAAAGAGGTCTTTTGCAGCAGATTTGCCCAATGCAATGTATTGTTTGACTTCTTACCTGCTGTTTCCATGGGTGTTGATTGTGGATCCAAGCAAAATGAAATCCTTGACAATTTCAATCTTTTCTCCATTTAAAATTCTCCATAAGTTCCCTTTAAAGCCATTTTCCATAAATGTTACCAGTCTAAATCCCTGTGGTTTAAATTGTGTCCTCTTTTTTTTTTCTATTATATCCGATGGAGAACTGCTAGTTACCACATTGTATAATCTCCCTCTGCTTACTTGTCTTAATAGAAATATGTCCTTATCTTTTCATTTTACCTCTTCACACTAAACAACGTTGGTTTCTTTAATCTTTTTCCATATGCTTACCTGATGTTATTTTCCTCTATCTTTGTCAAGCTTTGCTTTCCCTCATCACTTGAATCGTGAGGTGCTAATGGGATACAGTTCTCTCTGAAGGGTCTAGCCATTGCTAGTATGTCAGAAGATGTCCCCCTTTAATTGGATTTTGCAAACCACTTTTGGGACATGTTTAACTTTTGATACCTGATTCCTTGAACAGATAAGAAACCAATATTGTATTTGTGCCATCAGTATTTCTCCTTGCTCTGTAGTTACCCTAACCTACCCCATTTATTTAGCTTCTTCCAAAGGAAAAGTAGAAAAGTAGTTTTGAGATCTAATGTGTCCTTTCCTGTGACTTTTCCCTAGTTTGAGATGGGAGGCTAGCCATGGAGAACCTCTGCCCAATGAGCCCTCATAATTGTCAGGATTTTCATGATATCATCAACACCCCTTAGCCACCAGTGCTGCCCACTTTCCCACATTTTGCTTAGATATTTAGGGAAATACAGAGAGATATACAATCATGACCAGGCTCTCAAAACTTAGGTTTTCTGTCTGTCTTAGGAAAAAAATTATATAGTAAATATGTTAACCTAAATTATTTTATTGAAAGCTATTTAAATATTTACCAGTATAAATTCAGGTACAAACTCCCTATATCAATAGCTCTTACACAAGCATCAAAACAAAATAAAATTATGAATTAAGTATAATAAACAAATCAATAAAATTCTAATAAAGTTATTTAATGTGGACAATGGGGTTGCTTTTTATAATAATTTGTATTTTTGTTGTTGAAAATATACACAGCAGAACATACATCAACTCAACAATTTCTACATGTAAATTCAGGGACATTGATTACATTCTTCAAGTTGTGCAACCATTCTTACCCTCTTTTTTCAAATTGTTCTTGCCCCATTAACATGAACTTTCTGCTCCTTAAGTTTCCTATCTAAACTTTAGAGTGGCAGTTGTCGGTTTGATCCCATATAGGTAGTTCTTTAAAAGAGCACAATCCTCAAGGTAGACATTCTTTACTACTTAAGCTAAACTACGGTTTAATGAAGACTTCAGGAAATATTTTTGGTTTAAAGTTTAAAGATTATCACAGGGCAATAGTTTCAGGGGTTTATCCAGCCTCCATGACTCCCAAGAGTCTGTATTCCATACTAATTTAAAGAATTCTGTTTTGCATTATCCCCGTTTTGGTCAGGATTCATCTATAGAATCTTTGATTAAAATGTTCTGTAATGGTAGCCAGGCACCATCCAGTTTTTCTGGTCCCAAGGCAAAGGAGGTAGTTTTTCATGGATGCAATTAACCAAGGATTCCATTTCCTCCTCCTGTTCTTGACTCTGCTTCTTCCTCTGTTGCTCCAAGCAAACAGAGGCCAATTTTTGTGTCTAGCATGGCCGCTTGCAAGCTGTTAAGACACCAGGCACTATGCAATGAACTAGGAGGTAGAACAGAAGCACTAATCATGAAATTAGGCCAATTAACTGGGATGTCCTATGAAACCATGACCCTAAGCCACAATGAGATGGCTTTGTGGAAACAAAATCCTCTCCTTGAATGTGAAAAGGTAGTGACTAGAATGGCAAAGTTTCTTTTAAGTTCAGTATACCCAGAATATTATTTGTGATGTGATGGCACTATTTTCCTACCACATTTTTCTATCCAAATTTCTGCATAGTCTTTGTATCTCAGAACGATTTGATGTCTTTTGACTTTCATTTAGCCCTAACACACCATTTAGGAGTTAAGTTTACCAACGTTCCTTTTTACCAGCCCCCAACAACTAAAGTTCTAATTTATGCTGATGTAATAGGTCATTCCTACAGTGTCCCATCAAAGTATCAATGTCTTAACTCCGTTAAGAAATTAAAGCCTTATTTTATTAAAATGTCTTTTAGTTGCAAATTATTGATATAAAGATGAAATTTTGTCTTTAATTCAGATGAAATAATTTAACATTAATTCAATGGTTGTTGTTGTGCTGTTAGGTGCCGTGAAGCTGGTTCCAACTCATAGTTCTTGTGTTGTTAGATACTGTCGAGTTGGTTCTGACTCATAGTGACCCTATAGGACAGAGTAGAACTACCTCATAGGGCTTCCAAGGAGCAGCTGGTAGATTTGAACTGCCAACCTTTTGGTTAGCAACCAAGCTCTTAACCACTACACCACCAGGGCTCAATTCAATGATAGGTATAGGACATTTGTCATCAGTTTGAAAATAAAACAAAGTATCCTAGGTATGTAGAGAAGCTTTCCAACATATTAAAAGTTACTTGAAGCCTCTTTATTGTTACTGTTGTGTGCCATTGATTCAATTCCAACTCATAGTGAGCCAATGTGACAGAGATCAAAAACCCAACTTGGCCAGAAATACAAAAGCCAATACAGGTGCTGACATGGTCAAGAATTTGCTTCTTCTTCTTCTTTTTTTTTTCACTGAAATAAAAATATAAAATTTAAAAATATTCACTGGGAACTCACAGGTCCATAAGAATAGGTCCACATATCTTGGAATCAGAAAACTCTGACTTGAGAAAAAACTAAGATTACTGAAGATGAAAGAAATGCTTGAAAATATCTAGGGAAGACTAGATCATCAGGCTCCAACGCCTGAACTTGAAATGAGGAAATAGAGACCTGAAGAGGTTAAATGATTGGTTAATGGCAGATCCAGGTCTCTAGACTCCAATTTCATGCCCTTGTGTACTATATCAACATTTACCAAGCTGTTTTATATTTTATGATGCCACCTCCTCCCATCTATACTTTACGTACACAAAGCTTCCTGACTCTCAGAAAATATTCCTATAAGCAATACATCATATTCATTGACAACAGATCCTATAAAATGGTAGCACTTTAATTCATTCAAACGACTCTTTAAGAAGTCTATTTGTGAAGACTTTATTGATCAATAACCTCTGTGTAAAGTAGCACTTCATTCCTCATAAGGTTACTTACCAGTTCCAAATATGTCCTAGGACTTAAAACCGTGTTTAAATCATCACCACCCAAAAGAGCCATCCTTAATCTACCTTACTTCTCAAATTGTTTTCTATCTATCTATGTAATTTAACCTCCAACATTCTTGAAAATGAAGTCTATATTTGATGTCACCATTTGTTCATCTCCCATTCTTTCACTAACCCACCTAAATGGGCTTCTGCTGCCCCCTCCACTGCCACATCTAATGGACTCTGTATTATCCTACTAGATATTCGTATCTAGAGTCCAGGCAACAATTTCTGGGGAACTTGAATGTTTAAGAGATAGGCAAAGGATTCTAAGCCTGCAAAAAAACCAGAAACGTAATAATAGTGTTTTCTATGCAGAAAGAAAAAGAAAGAGGAAATTAAGGAAGGGGGAGTTTCAAGGAGGAGTAGTTGACTGTTTCAAATGCTGTGGTAATGTCAAAAATGACCAGAATAGAAATATTCTTTAGACTTAGCTACACGGAGGGCATTGAAAACTTGGCAAGAGCAATCTGGGATCAAAGCCAGACTGAAATGGATTAAGGAGTGACTTAGAGGAGAAGAAATAAAGACTGTGAACGTAGAAAAATTCCAGTAACTTAACTATGGAAGAAAAAAGAAAGAGAAATGACTAGAGGGGAACATAGAGTCTGAAGAAGGGCATGTTTTATTGGCTAAGAGGAAAGAGTCAGGATAGAAGAGGGGTAGACAATACCAGAGAGAGGAAACCACACAGCTGACCAAATATTATGGACTAATGAACCTTAGACTGGAGAAGAGCTATCTCTTCCATAAGTCAGAGGAATGGAGATGATGATGGTTGTGGTGTAGTTCTCATTGAGTGAGAGATCAGGCAAGTATTGATGGGAGACAGATGTTTCTAAAATGTAGGTTCAGTCATGACACCTTAGCTCCCAGTTTCCCACAAGATAAAATCCAACTCTGTAGCATGTTCTGTTGTTGTTGTTCTGTAGAGCCCACATAATATAACTCCTACCTACATCTCCAACTTCATTAACAATGACACCTCACTGGCTCTCGCCCTGACTAACCAATCCTAGGTTTCAGCATCTTCACTATCCAAGCAGGCCAGGCCAAAACTCACTGCCTAGAGTTCTCTTTGCCTTGCTTTCTCTGCCTGGAAAACTTCCATTCACCCTTTAAAATCCAGTATAAGAGTGTTTTTTTCTTATTCCTGGATATTTCTTGCTTTTCCTAACCTGTTTTCTCTTTGCCCCTTATTTGTTCATGCATTTGTTTGTGTTCACTATATCACTCTTAGGTATATCTGTATAGCATCTTAAATCCCCTTGGGGCATAAGCTTTTACTCAACTACATTAATTAACTATTCAGTGAATATACACTGAGCAAACTATAATCCATAAATTCAAGGAGCTCTCAGAGAAACAACCAGCTACAATGACTTGTGCTACAATGGAAAATAGAAGAAGCTACCAAAAGAGAGAAGAGAACAGAGAGGTGATGAGGGGCAGGGAGGTCACTGAAAGCTTCATATACACATGCTTGTGCTTACACCTCTCTTACAAGGGGCTCCACTCTAAGTTCCATGAAGGTTGAGGCAGCACCTGGCCCAATATGATGTCCCCAGCACCTAGCACAATGTAGTTGCTCTGTACGGTTAAACTGGTCCTTATATTGGAGAAGGCATTGTTTATCTCCTTACTTTCAAGGATTCATGGACTTCTAATCCTTTTCAACTAGAAAGATAAATTAATTATTCTATCTGATGTTTTGCCCCTTCCTAAAATATCTGCTCATGACCCTTGACAAAAAGAAAGTCCTTTCAGATGTCATCCTGAAAGTCATTACTGCCCTCCCCACAGCCATCTGTTTCTTGCTATGGTTGCCTGTATCTCTGAGTCCCTGGTAGCTTCTCTTCTATCTTCTAGGACCCATCCAAAGGCACATTCCTCTTACGTGCTCAACACCAGAGATTTGGCTTCTTCCTGCCTTCACTTTTTTTTTTTTTCTCTATACTACTCAATTGTTGTTAAATTGCCTAAAAAGATATGGACCTGATCATTTTGTTGGACTTCTTTAAATTAAAAAATAATAATAAAATAAAAGAAAGAAAAAGCCTTGCTTTCTCCTTTCAAGGTAGTCTTTGCACATCACTATTTGGTGCTCAATCTAGCATGATTTCTGCATTATACATTTTGTTTGCTAAATAGGAGAGTCACTGTTAATTCAAAATCGTGATTTTCCTTTAAACTGTTCTAATTTTGACTTTATCAGTAGATGGATTTATACCTAAAATAAGACTAGCTTCACACCTACTCATTTTCTGATTAAATCCTTCTTTATAGTAGAATAAAACCTACAAGCTGACATTTTCACATCTTCACATTTTCTGCAACATTTGTTGCAGAGGTTTCCAGACTTGGAATATGCAATCGCAAAATATACAACTGTGAAGGCTGCAACACCTGGTTCTACTCCCATCAGTATCTTCCCAGCCCCTGGCAATGATTGCATTGGGTCTGATGGTCCCAGGCACCCTACACCTGTCTTAGCACATCCCCATAAGATGGTTCTGTGCATCATTTTTTTCATAAGGTAGGATTCATACTTTCTCCTGCAATTAAGCCCTTTCTCTTTCTGGTTGTACATGTCTTTCAGGTTACTCATGCATTCTCCTTTCCCCCCTAGACTAATTATCAGCAATAAGGCAACTGTTCTTACTTAAGATTTCCTCCTTACCAAATAGGAGTACATTTGAAATACAAATATCTCTTGGAGTGAGGAGTTGAGGTTCCAAGCCTCAAGTTAGAGTGACAATTGACTGCCACTAGGGAAGGTGGGTTCAACCAACTGCAGAGTTATAGTTTTCTCTCTAAAGAGGATGTGCAACTTTGGGGTTGAATTGATTTCTTAGGACAAAAGAGAATAAGTTGATGTCTGCCATCTTTTCAGCTCTTTGCCTCCAAAGCCCTTGGCCTTTCTTCTAAATAAATGTTCACTGAATATTTAAAAGCACTATTTGAAGAGGTGCCAAAGGATTAGCCTACCCAAAGTACCCAGTGTCTTAGTTCCCTTGCTTGGTAGTAACAGATAAGTCAGAATTCATCACCTCGTAAAACTAGCTTGTGTTGCTTTTTCTCTAACACATTTCCTTATCATGGCCAGCATTCAGACTCATCCATCACTTCTTTGATGACATGTACCCTCCCAACACCTTCTTGAGTTTTCCCTCTTTTGACCTGGCATTCTAGTTCTAAGAAAGACTCCATCGTAAACTCTCTCTTCCAAAACATGCTAAATAGAACTGAGCCGTGCACCATTTTTTTTTTTTAATATTTTATTGTACTTCAGGTGAAGGCTTACAGAACAAACAGTTTCTCATGTAACAGTAATACACATGCTGTTTTATGACTTTGGTTAACAACCCCACAACATTTTAACCCTCTAAATTCTCAGCCTTTTTTTTTTTTTCTGGTGAAAATACACATAGCCAAAGATACACCATTTCAAAACATTTTACGTACACATTTAAGTGACATTGACTATGCTCTTCCAATTGTGCCGCCATTCTCACTTAAGACGAAGGCTTACAGGACAAAATAGCCTCCCATTTAACAGTTACTACAAATGTTGCCCTATAACAATGGTTAACAATCTCACAACACATCAACAGTATCCTTACTCAACTTGTGTTCCTTATCATCAGCTTCCTACTCCTCCTCTGCCTTCTGGCCCTTGTCACTGGACTCCTGTACCTCGTTAGTCTCATTTAGTTTTACTGGGCTGTCAACTCCCAGGCTGAACAGTGAACCTCGAAGGTAACTTCACCTCTGAGCTGAAAGGGTGTCGGGGGGCCATACTCTTGAGGTTTCTCCAGTCTCCTTTAGGCCAGTTAATCTGGTCTTTTTTTTTTTTTTTTTTTTTTTTTTTTGTGGGTCAGACTTAAGCTCTACATCCTTCTCCAGCTCTGTCCAGAACCCTCTGTTGTGATCCTGGTCAGAGCAGTCAGCGATGGTAGCCGGGCACCATCTAGCTGTACTGGACTCAGTCCGGTGGAGGTCTTGGTAGCTGTGGACAGTTAGTCCTTTGGACTAATCTTTTCCTTGTATCCTATTCTCTTCATTCTCCCTTGCTCCCGAAAGGATGAGACCAGTGGAGTATCTTAGATGGCTGCTCACAGGCTTTTAAGACCCCAGACACTACTCACCAAGGTAGACTGTAGAGCATTATCTTTATAAGTAGTGTCATGCCAATTGAGCTAGATGTTCCCCGAGACCATGGTCCCGAGAGCCCTCCATCCAGCAACTCAGTCCCTAGGGGAGTTTGGCTGTGTCCATGGGTCCTCCCTGACCTTTCCTTGTGCAGGTTGTGTTAGTTTCCCTTGTATTGTGTACTGTCTCACCTTTCACCCAAGATACCACTTATCTATTGCCTATTTAGTATCCCCCCCCCCCCCATCCCTGGTAACCAACAAGGATTGTTACATTTTGCGTGTGAACTTTTTCATGGGTTTTTACAATAGAGGTCTCATACAATATTTGTCCTTTTGTGATTGACTTATTTCACTCAGCATAATGTCCTCCAGTTTCATCCATGTTATGAGATGTTTCACAGATTCATTGTTGTTCTTTCTCGTTGCATAGTACTCCACTGTGTGTATGTACCATAGTTTGTTTATCCATTCATCTGTTGATGGGCATCTACATTGTTTCCATCGTTTTGCTATTGTGAACAATGCTGCCATGAACATAGGTGTGCATATGTCTATTCTAGTGACGACTCTTATTTCTCTAGGATATATTCCTAGGAGTGGGATTGCTGGATCGAATGGTATGTCTATTTCTAGCTTTCTGAGGAAACACCATATCATTTTCCAAAATGGTTGTATCATTTTGCATTCCCACCAGCAGTGTATAAGAGTTCCCATCTCCCCGCAACCCCTCCAACATTTGTTATTTCCAGTATTTTTGATTCGTGCCAGTAATGCCGGGGTGAGATGGTATCTCATTGTGGTTTTAATTTGCATTTCTCTAATGGCTAGTGAACGTGAGCATTTCCTCATGTGTCTGTTGGCCATTTGAATGTGTTCTTTGGTGAAGTGTCTGTTCATTTCCTTTGCCCATTTTTTGATAGGATTGTTTGTCTTTTTGTTGTAGAGGTGTTGGCTTTTCTTGTAGATTATGGAGATTAGACCTTTGTCTGACTTGTACTGTCCAAAAATTTTTTCCCAGTCTGTAGGTTCTCTTTTGACTCTTTTGGTGAAGTCTTTTGAAGAGCATAGGTGTTTGATTTTTAGAAGATCCCAGTTATCTAGTTTATCTGTTGGGTTTTGTGTGTTGATGGTTATGGTTTATATCCTGTTAATGCCATGTAGTAAGGCCTGAAGTGTTGGTCCTATTTTTTCTTCTATGAACTTTATAGTTTTAGGCTTTATATTCAGGTCTTTGATCCATTTTGAAGTAGTTTTTGTATACGGTGTGAGGTATGGGTACTGTTTCATTTTTCTGCAAACGGATATCCAGTTTTGCCAGCACCATTTGTTAAAAACACTGTCTTTTCCCCATTTGATGGACTTTGGGCCCTTGTCGAAAATCAGGTTACTGTAAGTAGATGGATTTACATCTGGGTTCTCAATTCTGTTCCATTGGTCAATGTCTCTGTTGTTGTACCAGTACCAGGCTGTTTTGACTACTGTAGCTGTATAGTAGGTCCTCAAGTCAGGTAGTGTGAGTCCTCCAACTTTATTCTTCTTCTTCAGTAGTGCTTTACTTATTTGGGGCTTCTTCCCTTTCCTTATAAAGTTAATGATTAGTTTTTCCATCTCTTTGAAGAATGTTGTTGGTATTTGCATCGGGATTGCATTGTATTTGTAAATTGCTTTAGGTAGAATTGCCATTTTCACAATGTTGAGTCTGCCTCTCCATGAGCATGGTATGTTTTTCCATTTATGTAGATCCCTTTCGGTTTCATGCAGCAGTGTTTTGTAGTTTTCTTTGTATAGGTCTTTTATATTCCCGGTCATATTTATTCCTACGTATTTTATCTTTTTAGGGGCTATTGAAAATGGTATTGATTTCCTGATCTCCTTTTCATCGTTCTCTTTACTGGTGTATAGGAATCCAACTGATTTTTGAATGTTTATCTTGTATCCTGCTACTCTGCTGAATCTTTCTATTAGTTCCAGTAGATTTCTCATGGAGTCTTTATGGTTTTCTATGTATAGTATCATATCATCTGCAAACAGGGACAGTTTAACTTCTTTGTTACCAATTTGGATGCCCTTTATTTCTTTTTCTTGCCTTATTGCTCTAGCTAGAACTTCCAGCACAATGTTAAATAGGAGTGGTGATAAAGGGCATCCTTGTCTTGTTCCTGTTTTCAAGGGGAATGTTTTCAGCCTCTCTCCATTAAAAATGATGTTGGCTGTTGGTTTTGCATAGATGCCCTTTATTATGTTGAGAAATTTCCCTTCTATACCTATTTTATTGAGAGTTTTTATCAGGAATGGGTGTTGGACTTTGTCAAATGCCTTTTCTGCGTCAATTGAGATGATCATGTGATTTTTTTCTTTCCTTTTATTTATGTGGTGAATTACTTTGATGGATTTTCTAATGTTAAACCATCCTTGCATACCTGGTATGAATCCTACTTGGTCGTGGTGTATTATTTTTTTGATATGATACTGAATTCTATTGGCTAGAATTTTGTTGAGAATTTTTGCATCTATATTCATAAGAGATATTGGTCTGTAATTTTCTTTTTTTGTGATGTCTTTGCCTGGTTTTGGTATCAGTGTCATGCTGGCTTCATAGAATGAATTTGGAAGTGATGCTTCCTCTTCTATGCTCTGAAATAGCTTGAGTAGAACTGGTACAAGCTCTTCTGTAAATGTTTTGTAGAATTCTCCAGTGAAGCCATCTGGGCCAGAGCCGTGCACCATTTTGAGGTCCCCCATATCACCTCCCTGTTCAGAGAAGGGCCCATTTTGTTTGAATGAAAGGTTGTAAACATATGGAATTCGTTACTAGAAGAGTTGGTTCAGGCTGTTTCCGATCCGTAAGCCGATTCTCTAACCACGACAAAACATTCCTCTCAATCTCATCATGACTCATCTTTATTTTTAAATAACCTCTGGTGTGGAACTTCAGCAAAGCCTTTTGAAAGGTTAAAGAAATTATCTTCGAGTGCTTCTTGACCCCCTCAGAGAATTCTAATAGATTAAACACAGGGTTTCCTAACAGAAATCATGGGCTATGTTTGCTGAATATCCCATGACTGCCTTATAATTCATGAATGTAAATTTACTTAAATCTTAATGTATGGTTATTACTGTGCTCCTCTCTACTCGGAGATAGAAAGAAATATAAAGGCATAGTCTTTGGTATTAAACATCTTAAAATCAAGTCAGAGAGGCCAAAAGAAGTCACAAAATCACTAGTGAGCGAGAAGGTACATAAGTGTGATGGTGACTAAAGTTGTAAAAGGAATTCAGAAAATAAAGAAACAATTGTGTTCAGAAGATGGAAAAAAATCTTCACAGAAGAGAGCCATTGAATTGGGTCTTGAAAGCTTGGTAGGCTTTATAGAGATAGAAAGAAGAGAAGAATGGGGCTGCAGGGGGCTTCTAAGCATTCTAGAAATAAAAGATGGAAAAATGGCATGAGAAAAGACTTAGAGGTATGATTGTCTGATTGGAGTGAAGGAAACATGTGAAGGAGTTTGATAAGCTGAGAGAAAACGAACTGAAGGAAGGCCTGGAACAACCAGCCAGAAGAGTTAGCCCTTGATATGACAGGTGATGATTATTAAGGGTTTTAGCAGAATTCAAGAATTTAATATTACAAAGATAAGAAGGTATTCAGCAGTGGGAAAGGGAACCAGTTTATTGAAGGGCTGTCAGGACAAGCCCAAAAATGAATTTTTTTAAAATTTTTTATATCAGCATAGAGTAAGTATGAATGAAGATAGAAATGAAAGAGCTCAAGAAGGGGAATTTGAAGTTATAAGGAATGGTAATAATGAACGTGAACTTCTAAAACATCCAGAAAGCAAAAGTGGAGTTAGCCTTAGAGGGTCTCAAAGAGAAAAACCTCTTCCTCCAGGACCCTAGTGGAACGTGAGGGGTGATTCAGGGGTGTGAAAAGAGGAACAGGGTCTCTGTTCATACATGAAGCAGAATAGGCCTCAAGTGAGAGGGCGTGGCTGAGGGGAGGCAGAAACAGTAGACACAGATGAAAGGAGAAGGTCTGGAGTAATTACTGAGGGGGGTCAACAAAAGAGTGCCTAGAAAATCAGGATGGGGTTCCATGCTATGAATGTCCAGTGAATCAGGTTATCACAATATTTTCACTTCCTCTAAAACTGTTTTTTTAATCCACCAGTTTTTCAGTTATTAAAATTAGTCTTCTTAGTTTATAATTTCCATGGTATTCTCTGAAGCATTTCCTGTGGATGAAGTTCACATTGGTTTTTCCAGAAAATGGTTACACATTTTGGCCAGCAAGTCTACAAAATTACCCCTGATTTCCTTCAAAATTCTGGGCAAAATGCCAGTCAGTGAAAATGGACTTCTCTGGGCAAATATATTTGTATGGAAAAAAAAAAAATGTACCTGCACTTTTTTCCCCCTCAAATAGAGTTTTAATCCAAGCATGGTGTGCTAGTTCATTGTATGTGTCTACTCTAAACATTCAAAGTATCATATTTGGAGAAACATTTTATTCTTAAGGGAAAATGCAAATTCAATCCAAGAACCCATTATTGTTGTGAAACAACACACGCACACACACACACACACACACACACACACACACTTGAACATCAGATAATTCTGAAAGAATTATTAATTAATTGAGCACCTAAAAAACAAAATGGGACTAAATGGCACTCAATTGTATTACTTTATAAAATTTGGCAACACTATTTTAAAAAAGTTCGAAGGGTACTTTAAAAATTTAAAGAAATCTCTTATTTCTGATTCTAGGATCAGAACTCCATTCATCTGATTTATAAAGGGAAAATTCTAAGGACGAAAATATGTATTCACA
Source organism: Dugong dugon (assembly GCA_030035585.1). Classification (NCBI taxonomy): domain Eukaryota; kingdom Metazoa; phylum Chordata; class Mammalia; order Sirenia; family Dugongidae; genus Dugong; species Dugong dugon. The sequence goes on from CM057460.1 coordinate 72,917,315, forward strand.
ATTGGAAGCCTACTATACGAATTAGCATCAAATGTCATGCTCATGGAGACAGCGTACACTTTGGAGCCAGGTAGACCTAAATTTGATTATAAACTCACATACTTACCGACTTCATGATTTGGTGCTAAACACTTAGACTCTTTGAGCTTCAGTTTCATCATTTTAAAAATAAAATTAACAATTCCTACCTCATAGGTCTGTTTTGAAGATTTAATACAATAATATGTAATATATGGCATACACGTAGAAGCCTCAATATAATATAGCCAGTATATAATAACAATTCCTACGTTGTTCCTCAATTCAAAGTCACACATTTTCTTCACATGTTGATGTTTGCAAAAAGCAGATCTGACATTCAATTGATGTCGAAAGAAACTTGCCAACTTCCCAATCAAGGAGAAAGTTATTACCAATTTATAATTATTATTATTATCTACGTATGTACAAAACAAACCATTGAGTTGAATGGTTCATTCAGTCACTGAAGTGAAACCTCAGTTATCTGCATTTATAGCATTATATGGGATTAAAATTTAATCTAAATCTTTATTCCAAATTTTTGCTTACAGTATGAGGCAGCATTGAAAGTCACTTTATTTTTTAAAAAGAAAGTTTTTTGAAATAATTTTAGACTCACAAAAAGTAAAAATAATATGAGTTCCCATGTACTCAGCACCCAGCTTCCCTTGGTGATATAGCATTTTACATAACAATAGTACATTATCAAAACCAGGAAATTGACATTGGTATAATACTATTAAATACACAACAGATCTTATTTGGTTTTTATCAGTTTTTCCATGCCCTCTGTTTTTTTTTTTTTCAATTGGTATATAGTTCTATGAGATTTTGTCACATGTATATTTTTGAGTAACCACCACCACAGTCAAGTGGTGTTTACAGAATTGTTTACAGAACTGTTCCATCACCACAAAGAAACTCCTCCATGCTATTCTTTTATAGTCACACTTTCCACCCGTTCCTAACCCTCGGCAACCACTGATTTGTTTTGTATCACAATAATTTTGTCATTTCTAGAATATTCTATAAATGGAATTATATAGTACCTAACCCCTTGAGACTGGCTTCTTTTACTCAGCTTAATGTCTTTGAGATTCATCCAAGTTGTTGCGTATATCAATAGTTCATTCTTTTTTATGCTGAGTCCTAGTACATGGTATGACTGTAACAAAGTTTATTTATCCATTCAGTTTTTAAAAGACAAGTAGGTTGTTTTCAATTTTTGGCTATTACAAATAATATAAACATTCATATATAGATTTTCGTGTGAACATAAGTTTTCATTTCTCTAGAATAAATACCCAGAGGTATGATTGCTGGGTCACATGGTAAGTTTATGTTTAACTTTATCTGAAAGAGCCAAACTGTTTTCCAGAATGGCTCTACTATTTACATTCCTACCAGTAATATATAAGGGTTCCAGTTACTCAAAAGTCACTTATATTTTGAACACTGAACATTACCTGTCACGGGTCAGGCAATGCAATTAACCCATTGCTGTCAATTCAATTCCAACTTACAGCGATGCTATAGGACAGAGTAAAACTGCCCCATAGGGTTTCTGAGGAGCAGCTGGTAGATTTGAACTGTGGAACTTTTGGTTAGCAGCCGTAACTCTTAACCACTGTGCCACCACGCAATTGAAGGCAGTGGAAATTTCCAAGTCTGTCCTAAATGTTCAGGGTCAGTAGAGGCTGATGAGGCTGATTCAGGAAATATCACTCAAATACCACATATCTATGTGGTACCAGCTTCTGGAAATTAAATAGCTTTCCAGTGATATGAAATCAAATAAGGAAACAAAATAAAACTACACATTTAACCAGATAGAAAATGCAAAACAAAACAAACTGTAGTTGGTATATATTATACATGACTCAAAGGAGAAATTGCTAAATGCCCAACTGATCAAGGTCAGCAACCTCAGGTTTAAAAAAGCAGAGCCACAGGTACTATGCATAACTGCTAATGGCCAAAAGTGATTTAGAACAGAGTCTTCCAGATTTGTCTGATCGTGAACCACAGTAAAATACATTTTACGTCAAGACCCAGTACACACACACAAGATTTAAATGAAAGATGACTTTACCTTAATACAAGTATTGCATTTTGATATTTTCTATTCTTTTCTGTTTCCTTTTTAAAAACCAGGTGTGATCCACCAAAATGTTTTCACAACCTACAGTGTGCAAAATCCTAATTTAGAAGAATTAGATTGTGGAAGTGAAGAAGGCTCACTTCACATTAGAATTAAATATTGTGATGCAAAATAAGATACTAAAACAACTATAAGGATTAGTGTATGTGGCTGCCAATAAAAAACAAAATCAAACCAAGAAATGGAAAATGTTTAATGGAGCCCCTCATCCCCAATCTCCCTTAGCTGCTATTAATGCTGCTATTAAACCAATGCCTTAAAATCAATGATGCTTCAAAATCAAGGAAATGGGTACTTGCTGACAGGGCCATTCAACAAAGGTATGCAGGTTGTGCACAGGCATCTGGCCGAAGGGGCAAGTGGGAACTGAAGACCTGCCTGCACTCCTCTCACTAAGCTGTGGCCCTCGGTTTGAGCTATGTCCACCCAAAGGAACAGGTGCCTTTTCCTAATTCATAAAAAGGGAAGCTAGCAGTGACCCTGCTTGGTGAAACATACTTGCACCCAGCAAAAAAACGAAACTAGTTGCCGTCGAGTCACAACTCGTGGAGGCCACAAATGTGTCAGAGTAGAACTGGGATCCATAGGGTTTTCAGTGGCTGATTTTTCAAAGGTAAATTGGTAGGCCTTTCTTCTGAGGTGCCTCTGGGTGGATGAGCAACTGAGTGTTTAACCATTTGGGCCACATAGGGCCCTACTTGTACCCACCAATCAGCTGTAATTTGTTTTCAATGCTCATAACTGACCTTCCAACGTGAGGCTTAAGAGTCTTCTTGCTGACAGTCATTCACCACGGCATGTGCAGGGTGGTGAGTGAAGCAGCATGCAGCTTGACACACAGAGAGAAGAAGAAGAAAATGAAGAGCATCTGTGTCTTAGGCTGGGTTCTCTAGAGAAGCAAAATTAATGAAATGTGTATATATACATTTATGCTTGGTAAAGTAGAGAGTCAGTGAAAAAGAGGAAGACCCTCAACGAGATGGATTGACACAGTGCTACAACAATGGGCTCAAGCATAATGACGATTGTAAGCAAGGCTCAGGACTGGGCAGTGTTTCATTCTGTTTTACATAGGTCTCTATGAGTCAGAAAAGACTGAACTTCACCTAACAACAACAACGCAGAGAGAGAGATCAAGGAAATGGCTCACACCATTGTAGAGGCTGGAATATCCCAAGTCCATGGGTCAGTCATCAGGCTGGAGGCTTCTACTGACTCACTGAAGCATACATATATATATGTGTGTATGTATGTATATAGAGAGAGAGACATTTACATCAAGGAAATGGTTCATGCAGTTGTAGAGGCTGGAAAGTCCCAAGTGTGCGGGGTAGGCGTCAGGCTGGAGGCTACTCCTGATTCATGCAGCTGCAGGGGCTGGTGAACTCGATTGGTAGGCAATAAGGCAAGCCACTGGATCAAGTTCCAAGAACTGAAGGTCAGATGAGAAAAAGCCAGATGAAGGATCCAGAGCTAGCCAAAGCTAGAAAGTGCATATATATTGGATGGAGGCCACACCCCCAAAGAAACTCCTTTTCAACTGATTGGTTGCTTATACCAGATGTCATCATGGAGGTGATTACATCATTACATAACTACCAAACTATGTAACTACATCATAATAGTCAAATCACTGAGAATCACAGCCCAGCCAAGTTGACGCACAACCTTAACCATCACAGTTCACCCTTTGTCAACTTGGCACTTGTACACATCTCCTTAAACCATACATAATCTCTAAATAAAGACAATTATAAAGTCACACTTGTGCCTAACATGATGCAACGACATGTGTACAACCGAAAAAACACACTAGCCCTGTCTATATCTCATACCTAGAAGTGAAGAAAACAAAAATATTTGATACACACATACATGAAAAAATGCTCATAACAATTAAAGTCCTTGTTTCTCCAACCAGTCACGTGGTTGTAGCTGGTATTTAGAACTATCTTCTTCCACCACCCATTCCCTTTGCCCTCAACAAGCACCTCAGCTGGTCAAGGTTCCTTGCCTGGTGGGGTGACCCAAACCTTCATTCCTGAAGGATCTGGGCCATTAGTAGTCATGTTGGAATTGGGTTGCTGTAGTTGTCCATTGAATATAATCACAGGGCATGATAGTACTAAGAGACGCCCTAAGGGATTTCCTCCATTCCAGACATACTCTTCTTTACCTCCATTATGTAATATCAATCAGATTTCCCCTTGGTAATCAGGATCAATCACACCAGCCAAGATGGAAACTTCTTTCTTTGCCTGCTGATCCAGAGGCATAAGGCACACAAATTGGCCGGGTGGCATTCTTAACTTCCAGTTCAGAGGAATCAGTGTTATGTCTCCTGATGGGAGCATTCCTACCTTTGGAACTAAGACCTCTAGACCCACAGAGCATAGAGTCGAGGGGACAGGAACTAAAAATTTTTCAAGGGGTTACCAGGGGTAATAGTGATTAGTACCATTCCCATTTCCACCCCTTGATTCCTGGACCCATGAATCCTGGCTATGGGATAAACAACAACATATATTGGATGCTGTTTTAGAGTATGTACAGCCTCCTGGAGAACATTGCCCCAACCCTGCAAGGTATTGCCACCTAGCTGGTGCTTTGTGTCTTTAGAAGACCTTTCCATCATTCTATTAAGCCAGGTGCTTCAGGACGATGAGGAACATGGTAAGACCAGTGAATTTGATGAGTTTGGGCCCATTACTGCACTTCATTTGCTGTGAAATGAGTCCCTTGATCCATGGCAATCCTGGGTGGGATACTATGATGGTAGATAAGCATTCTGTAAGTCCATGGATGGTAGTTTTGGCAGAAGCATTGCATGTAGGGAAAGCAAGGGCATATCCAGAGTAATGTCTGTTTCTGTAAGAACAAAACACTGCTCTTTCCATGATGGAAGTGGTCCAATGTAATCAACCTGCCACCACGTTGCTGGCTAATCACTTTGAGAAATGGTGCCATATTGCCATACTGGGGACTTGGTGTTGGTCTCTGCTGCTGGCAGATTGGCACTCAGCAGTGGCTGTAGCCGTGTTGGCCTTGGTGAGTAGAAGTCCATGTTGCTGAGCCCATGCATAACCTCCATCCCTGCCACTATGGCCACTTTGTTCATGAGCCCATTGGGCAATGATGGGAGTGGCCAAGGAAAGAGGATGATTGGTTTCCACAGAACATGTCATCTTATTCACTTGATTGTTAAAATCCTACTCTGCTGAGGTCACCCTTTGGTGAGCATTTAGATGGGACACAAATATCTTCACTTCTTTTATCTGTTCAGAGAGGTCTATCCATGTACCTCTTCCCCATATCTCCTTGTGTTCAATTTTCCAATCTTGTTCCTTCCAAGTCCCTGACCATCCAGCTAAACCATTGGCCACAGCCCATGAATCTGTATACAATCACACATCTGGCCATTTCTCTTTCCAAGCAAAGCAAACAACCGGGGGCACTGCTCGAAGTTCTACACACTGGGAAGATATCCCTTCACCCTGTCCTTCAGGGAGGTCCCAGAAAAGGGCTGCAGTGCTGTCACTGTTCACTTTTGAGTGGTGTTTGCATATTGTGTAGAACCATCTGTAAACCAGGCAAAGGTTTTCTCTTCCTCATTCAACTGGTAACCACATTTACCTTGTCTTTGTGGGTTAAGTGCCACCACTTGGCCCCACCACTATGGGTCCAATCAGCCTCATCATAGTTAGGTGTCTTAATTCACTTAGGGCAGTTTCCACTTTCAAATCTAACTTACATAACATGGTAATCATAGCAGTCTTCAAGGATGCTGGGGCTCCCTTCACAGATTTGTTCCTCACCATTGCAGTAAAATGTGTGTCCTCTGGGCACTCCATGTGTGAGTCTGTGGGTCTAACCTGATAAATCCATTCTAACATACCAGTTTCCCTAAGCCTTTGGATACCCTCCTCTAAAGTATACCAAGGCAGGTCTGGTACTTCAATTTGTTTTAGTGTAGGCCACCTTGTAATCCATGCTTCAGCAACCCAATCAAATAAACTATTAGGTCCTTTCCTAACCTCTCAAGCTGTAACAGTGAATGAAGAATCTGTGCTTAGTGGGCCCATATCAATAAACTCAAGTAGGTCCAACTTTATGTTCCTTGCACCATTATCCCACACCCTTAATAGTCATTCCCACACATATTCCCCAGGTTTCTGTTTGTACATATTAGAAAAGTCAAGCAGTTCTTTTGCAGTATAGTGTACCTCCTCCTGGGTCACACTTTGTACTTCACCTTTGGGGCTTGCTGTGACTTAAGTCTAGTTATAGCTCTAGAAGCAAAAATGGGTTGTGGGGATATGTTCTGAGAACATTCAGCAATGTCTTGTAAGATGTGTGCCTCAGGTGATGCCCCAGGCAATGACTTAGATGCCTCCCCAGGGGATGACTCAGACAAAGGCTCTTCAGACAAAGCTGGGTTAATCTCATCGAATGGGAGTGGAAGGGCCAATGCTTTCGTTTGCAGGAAAGATTCAATGAAATTTAGGGGCTCAGTGTCCCCAGCTTCCTGATTATCTGCCCATATGTCCCCATCCCAAGTTTCAGGATCCCATTTCTTCCCAATCAATACCCTCACTTTAACTTCAGGCATCATTCGCGGCTGGAGATTCAATTGGCATTGTAATTCAGCCACTCTTATGGTAAGACTCCTGGTTTGGTTTTCAGCAATATCAGCTCTGTTACTACAAGAAATAAAACTTTCTTTCAGAGCACAAGTGGCAACTTTGAGGCCATTTATGTGGCACTTGACTTTGACTCTGAACCCCTGAACTCATCTCTTTCCTTCATCACTTTGTCTAGTGAAAGTAGGACCAACCAATCAGCTTCCTCAAACTTCTCATTCTAACAAAATTGTAGAAAAGTATCAAACTTACGATTACCCAAATCCTCTCCTCTCACCGATACTTGATCTATTGGTGATATTTGGCATGTTTCTACTGCCACCTCACACCATGGATTAGCTGTGCCCTCTTTACTACTGGAAGCAGAGTCATCAACATCTTTAAGACTAACCAGACTTAAGAACCGATTTAGAAAACTCATTCTTACAATTTTATTTCTCTAGAACCACTCTCAGTATCAAGTGTCTTAGGCTGGGTTCTCTTGAGAGGCAAAATCAGTGAAGTGTGTTATATATATATATATATATACAGAGAGAGAGAGGGAAGAAGGGAGGGAGACAGAAAGATTTTTATCAACAAAATGGCTCACACAGTTGTAGAGGCTGGAAAGTCCCAAGTCTATGAGTCAGATGTCAGGCTGGAGGCTTCTCCTGACTCACATAGCTGCAGGGGCTGATGAACACAAGATAGGCAGGCAATAAGGCAAGCCACTAGATCAAGTCCCAAGAACTGGAGGTCAGATGATGACAAGCCAGATGCAGGACCCAGAGTGAGCAAAAGCCAGAAAGCTTTGCCAGAAAGTCCATATATATTGGATGCAGGCCACACCCTCCAGGAAACTCCCTTTTAACTGATTGGTTGCTCATAGCAGATCTCATCATGGAGATGATTATATTATATTGGATCTCATCATGGAGATGATTACATCATTATATGACTGCCAAACTACATCATAACTGCCAAACTACTGAGAATCATAGCCCAGCCAAGTTGACACACAACCTTAACCATCACAATCTTTCTTTGTTACAACCCCCATGACATGCTGAGCACAGTTGCTGAAGAGAAGGCCTGTCTCATCAACTTACTTAAGCTTGTGCAGAACACTTTCCCAAATGACGGCTTGCCTTGCCCCACAAATATGCCTCACTTTTCCCAATGTGTTTCTTACTCTTCACATACTTGGGAAATCTCGTTAACAAAGTTCTATAATGAAAATGCGAATTCATTAATTCAGAGTTCCATATATGAATTTTCTTAAGGATGTTGGAATGGGAAGTCCATGTTGGGGAACACCCTCAGCTGAAGGGAACTGTCCTGCCCAAGGAAAGCTCTCTCCTCACAGGCAGCCTGAGTTAGGTCAGAAGGTTGGAGGTCTGGTTCTCTTCCCTTTTTCAGTTTGAGACAACTCTGAAGGGCCATCCCAGACTCACAGTTCCCCATCGGATCGACTGAGGCCTTTAGTTGGAGTGCGTCACAGTACAACTTCTCCCTCTGCCCAGTCCTGCTTCCCTCACCCCTCACAAGCGCTATTCCTGAGCAATTCTGCACTTTCACGACCCTGAGAGTGAGTGCCTCTGTAAATTTTGCAACCTATATGCCTCTCTCAACTCACCTAGTCCTAGCCCTGTATGGAAGAGAGGGGATAAATGCAAGAACAGGCAAAGGGAGAAGCCAGGCTACCATGCAGACCCCAAAGACATCCTTGGCCAACCCCACAGCGAGCTCTGGAGCTAGAAAAGGCCCTTCAGTATACTGCTTTGTTGGGAGAAAGGCGAGGCCTTTAAACTCCTGCTCAGTCATCATTGGATGTGCATTGGATGAGGTGGTTCCTGCAGCTGAGCTGATCACTGAAGGGGTTGACAGCTGATGGCATTTGCTGACAGCCCTACCAGCAGCTGCTGACAGGTCCTTCAGTGAAGGATGCCCTAGCCTGGGCATCACAGAGTCCTCTACACTATCTGACATGTTATTTATTTTACTTCTTTATCTTACATCTAGAATTTTTGTTCCTTGAAGGCAGGGATTTTGCTCTTTTGTTCACCACTGAATCCCCAGAACCTAGAATAGTTCCTGATACATAGTGGATATAAGAGAAATATTTGTTGAATATCCCAAATTCTTATATTTACTGGCTCAAGGATGAGAAAGAACTCAATTCCTCCAGCTGTTGGAAAATTGACCAAATTCTTAACTCAGAACTAGAATGGACTATCCATTGAGCCAATTCTTAAACTTTTAAAACTCATGTTTATTATTGAGAAACAGAAATATCTCACATTTTGTATGAACTTTACAGTAAAATACATATAAATTTTTTCAATGTAAAATTTTAAGTATTAAATATACTTTTTAAAAATTAGTCTCCTCTCCCCTCCTATATGCATGTGAAAACTGGACAACGAATAAGGAAGAGTGAAGTAGAACTGATGCCTTTAAATTATGGGGTTGGCAAAGCATATTGAATATACCAAGGACTGCCAGAAGAACGTGGGAGAAATATGTGGCAGTCTGCTTCCATAAGGATTTACAGCCTTGAAAACCCTATGTGGCAGTTCTACTCTGTCCTTGCAGGTTCGCTATGATTCAGATTCAACTCGATGGCAATGGGTTTGGGCCAGAAGAATGAATAAATTTGCCTTAGAAGAAGTACAGCCAGAATTCTCCTTAGAAGTGAGGATGGTGAGCCTTCATCTCACCTACTTTGAACATGCAATCAGAAGGGACCAGTCCCTGGAGAGGGATGTCATGTTTGATAAAGTAGAAGGTCAGAGAAAAAGAGAAAGACCTTCAATGAGATGGACTGATACAGTGGCTGCAACAATGGGCTCAAACATCGCAACAATTTTTAGGATGGCACAGGGCTAGGCAGCATTTCTTTCTGTTGTACATAGGGTCACTATGAATTGAAACCAACTCAACAGCACCTAACAACAACAGCAATCCCCTCCTAGAGGTTCTGATAATTTGGGGGAGGAGAAAGGTAAGCAAATCCTCTACCCGCCAACTCTTCTTTAAAATCGATGATTCTGGCCAACCCCTTCACTCTAGGAAAGAGGAAAGGGGACAAGGAAATAAAGTATTCACCCAAGAACACATCTTATTCAAGCAGAGGCAGGGGAGAACTGAGACCATTCACCTCCCAGGCCATAGTCTGTCTTTGGCCTTTCCATCAATAGCCAGGACTGGTTTGGCCTTCCCACTCACACCCCAGTGAATCATCGCCATTTTCCATAGCTATTTTCACAATGTTTCAGGAACATTCGGACAGCTGTTGCTGGTATTTTAAAACCTCCCACGGCAGTGGAGATGCCAGGTCACCTGGTGGTGTTGTGTAAATTCACTAGAATGGCTAGCTCACCCAGATTTTCCTGGTGATTCTTTGGACTATGAACTGGTAGGAACAGGTTGGCCCTGCTATTGGTTTCAGTTAATGGTACACAAATGTAAACCCACACCAAATGCCTAGGTCACACCAAACCAACACTCTGCCCTCTGCCGTCTGTCAAACACCTTTTCTGGGACCCAAATGGACAAATTCGGACTCCCTTAAAATTATGAGAAATAAACTTTTTAAAAAAGACATGGGTTGTGTACTTTATTGCATGTATGTTATACCTCAATAAAAATGGTGATTTTGCTTTTTTTTTTTTTTAACTCATGGATTAACTGCCTTTATCAAGTGTAGGCACTAAGAATAAATAGAAATCCACCTGTCGCTTTAGTGGAGAACCCAAATTTCTTGCACCAAATTCAAAGCAGCTATTTAGTACAGCTTAAAAGACCCCATTGCCACTGCCTTTAACCGCAACAGTTCACATTTGACTTTCCTGATATCACTAGAGATTTATCTATGTAGTTACAATAGGTTCTAGTCAAAATATTTTCTTCTTGTTAATTCAGCAGACCCTCGACTCAAAGGAAAACTGTATACAAAAGAAAATGTACAACTAATGCTTAGGTAAATCCTGAAGATAAATTTGTATACATGTATGTGTGGCATAAGGAGAGGGGGTTGAATAAAGGTGCCTTGAAGATAAATGACATTGTTTTTGTTTTTCAATTATTTAAAGCTTGCCTATTCCAATGCTTTATTCCTGTTTATTGGGAGTGGATCTCATGTACAGAAGTTAACTACAAGCTTTTATCAGACTATCTGGGTTTGAAAACCTGCTGTGCCATTTGCTAATTCTTTCACCTTTCAAAACTTAATTAGCCTTTTTTGTGTCTCAGTTTCTTGACCTGTAGACGTGATGATAACGTCTAAATCATGGAATACCAGGAAGGATTAAATGAGATAATTTAGGTAAGTCATTTAGCCCAGCTGTGCCTGGTACATCATAATCACTTAAATACCTGTTGCCATCAAGTCAATTCCTGACTCACAGTGACCCTATAGCACAGAACAGAACTGCCTTATAGGGTTTCCTAGGCTGTAATCTCTATGGAAGCAGACTGCCAAATCTTTCTCCCGAGGAGCGGCTGTGAGTTCGAACCGCCCACCTTTGAGTTAGCAGCTGAGTGCTTAACCACTGTGTCAGCAGGGCTCCTAATCACTTAAATACTCGCTCTTATTATTGTCATCATCATTATTAATATATTTTCAATATTATCCACTGAGCTGCTTCTCCTGCCTTTAATTTACCTAAAAGCTACACTTATTCCAAAAGTAATTTTTATAGTACTTCCAACAGTACAAGGAACTAGTCAAAAAGTAGGCTCTTCATATAACTTTGTTTTGTAAGTAAAACATTCCATAACCAAAAACACATTGCCATAGAGTGGATTCCGACTCATAGTGACCCTATAGGACAGAGTAGAACTGCCCCATAGGGTTTCCAAGGAGCAGCTGGTGGATTCAAACTGCCAACCTTTAACCACTGTGCCACCAGGGCTCCAGAACATATCATTCATTTATTCAACAGCTATTTATTGTATTTTTATTATGTGCAAGGCAAAATAGATGTATGTTGTTGTTATTAGGTGTCATTGAGTCGGTTCGGACTCACAGCAACCCTATGTATAACAGAACAAAACACTGCCTGGTCCTGTGCCATCCTCACAATCGTTATGCTTGAGCCCATTGTTGCAGCCACTGTGTCAGTCCATCTTGTTGAGGGTCTTCCTCTTTTTCACTGACCCTCTACTTTACCAAGCATGATATCCTTCTCCAGGGACTGATCCCTCCTGATAACATGTCCAAAGTATAAGAGATGTAGTCTCGCCATCCTTGCTTCCAAGGAGTATTCTGGTTGTACTTCTTCCAAGACAGATTTGTTCGTTCTTTTGGCAGTCCATGGTATATTCAATATTCTTCACCAACACCGCAATTCAAAGGCAAGTTTTCTTTGGACTTCCTTTTCATTGTCCAGCTTTCACAGGCATGTAAAGCGATTGAAAACACTGTGGCTTGGGTCACGTGCACCTTAGTCTTCAAGGTGACGTCTTTGCTTTTCAACACTATAAAGAGGTCTTTTGCAGCAGATTTACTAAATGCAATGCATCTTTTGATTTCTTGACTACTGCTTCTAAGGGTGTTGATTGTGGATGCAAGTAAAATGAAATCCTTGACAAATTCAGTCTTTTCTCTGTTTATCGTAACGTTGCTTATTGGTCCATTTGTGAGGATTTTTGTTTTCTTTATGTTGAGATGTAATTCATACTGAAGGCTGTGGTCTTTGATCTTCTTCAGTAAATGCTTCAAGTCTCTTCACTTTCAGTAAGCATGGTTGCGTCATCTGCATAACGCAGGTTGTTAATGAGTCTTCCTCCAATCCTGATGCCTCATTCTTCTTCATATAGTCCAGCTTCTCAAATTATTTGCTCAGCATACAGATTGAATAGGTATGGTGAAAGGATACAACTCTGACACACACCTTTCCTGACTTTAACCCACGCAGTATCCGCTTGTTCTGTTCAAATGACTGTCTCTTGATCTATGTACAGGTTCCTCATGAGCACAATTAAGTGTTCTGGGATTCCTGTTCTTTACAATGTTATCCATAATTTATTATGATCCACACAGCCGAATGCCTTTGCATAGCCAATAAAACACATACAAACATCTTTCTGGTGTTCTCTGCTTTCAGCCAGGATCCATCTGACAACAGCAATGATATCCCTGGTTCCACATCCTCTTCTGAATTCAGCTTGAATTTCTGACAGTTTCCTGTCGATATACTGCTGCAGCCACTTTTGAATGGTCTTCAGCAAAATTTTACTTGTATGTGATATTAATGATATTGTTCGATAATTTCCACACTCGGTTGGATCACCTTTATTGGGAATAGGCATAAATATGGAGTTCTTCCAGTCCGTTGGCCAGGTAGCTGTCTTCCAAATTTCATGGCATAGATGGGTGAGCACTTCCAGTGCCACATCCATTTGCTGAAACATCTCAGTAAGTATTCTGTCAGTTCCTGGAGGCTTGTTTTTTGCCAATGTCTTCAGTGCAGCTTGGACTTCTTCCTTCAGTAATATTGGTTCCTGATCACACGCTACCACCTGAAATGGTTGAATACTGACCAATTCTTTTTGGTATAGTGACTCTGTGTATTCCTTCCATCTTCATTCGATGCTTCCTGTGTCATTTAATATTTTCCCTGTTGTTTAATATTCTACCTCCAGGTCTTTGTACATGTCCTAACAGATGTATACTTATACCTATGTCCCAAGCCTGTATACATTTTCCCCATTTTAACTCATTTTTTTAAAGATAGCATATATCTAAGAAACTACTTCCAAAGGACCTGTGTGATACTGTGTTAATTAATCTACGACTGTCACGTGTGTTTGGCCTTAAAGGTCTCTCGGGATGAAATGTAGTGGCAGAGTGCTAGAATGTGTAGTAGGAGCCTAGGAATATAATCTCTGCTGTTCAAAAAACAAATCAGGTCTTTTTTTCAGGCAAGCCATTTCACCTCCAGGGGCAAAACTGGGCATCAATTTTCTTGTCTGTGAAAAGATGGTATTGGAGTAACTTGGTGGTTTCTAATCATTTTGGTGAATTCACCAAGGCTGTAAATCTTTTCCGAAGCAGACTGCCATAACTTTCTCCTATGAAGCAGCTGGTGGATTAGAACTGCTGACCTTTTGGTTAGCAGCTGAGGGCTTAACCATCACACCACCAGGGCTCCTCTTATGGCAGTTATCACCCCAAATATGCTGATAGGAATAAAATAGCCAGATGTCGCTGAGTCAACTCTGACTAATGGCAACCCCACATGTGTCAGAATAGATCCATAGAGTTTTCAATGACTGATTTTTCAGAAGTAGATTACCAGGCCTTGCTTTAAGGCACCTCTGAGTGGACTCAAATTTCCAACCTTTCAGTTAGCAACTAAGCACTTTAAGGAATACAATGCCTTATGCGAATATCTCAGGAAAAATATTTACAGTCAAAACCCTTCTGCAGCTCTTGAGTAATCACTTAACTTTAATTCTGTGGAAAACTAATAAAGAAACTGGGACTTGGCACCACAGCTTCCTAGTGATTACCACAAGAAGAAATCATGCTCATATTCTTGGGCCTCCAATCTTTAGACCCAGCTATTTCCACTGGACGAACTATGCAGCATTGTCTTCTTAAATGAAGACAGAAGCCAAGGGAAAATGAAAGGCTTGCTAACAACAAAAAATTTTGGTGGTGGGTACAGAAGGAACAGAATCTGTCCAAGAGACCAGACAGCAAAAGTATATTCTTGTATTTAAGTGATACTATTGGAATGATCCTTGTTTCATTATAATGCTTAAAGCAATCCTCTACTACATTGAATTTTGAACTGAATTTTATATTGTGTTTGGAGTAAGTATGTTCATTCGTTTACCAAATATTTACTGGAACACCAACTATGTGTCAGACATTCTCTTAGGCCTTAACTATGTAAAGATTAAAAAAGAAAAATATATGTGACTTAAGGAGCTCACAGTCTAATGGAGAAACCAATTTACAACCATTATACATAATTGTGTATATGCTAAAATCTTTTTCCTCTTTAAAAACAAATTCAAAAGAGAAAGAAGGAAACTGAAGTCTCAGAGGAGAAACTAGTCTACAGGGCTAATAGCCTATAAAAGTCACAGCCTCATCTACCCTGAGACCAGAACAAGATGGTGCCCAGCTACCACTACCAACCATTCTTACCAGGGCTGCAATAGATGGACCCAGATAGAATGGGATAAAAATGTGGTACAGAACTCAAATTCTTAAAAACTCCAGACTTAGTGGACCATTTGAGACTAGAGAACTCCCTGAAACTATTGCCCAGAAATACTCTTTAAACCTTGAAATGGAACTATCCCGAGGTCACATTTAGTGAGATAACAAATTGGCATACAAAATAAAGAATACTATCCGTGAGTATGAGTTTCCATTAACAACTCTCTATATTAGACCAAAAGGTCAACAATTACTCCAAAGCAGAAATGAGAAGACAAGGGAGAGCAGGGAAACTAGAGTACTAGATATAGAATAACCAGAATACAACTAATGAGAATGTTGACACATTGTGAAAAATGTACTAATGTCACTGAACAGTTTATGTAGAAATTGTCAAATAGGAACTTAATTTGCTGTGTAAACTTTCACCAAAAACACAATAAAGTATAATTAAAAAAAAAATTCATATACCATCTGCAACAGTGCCTTCTCCACACATCTATCAGTTTGTCATACTGTGGTGGCTTGTGTGTTGTTGTGATACTGGAAGTTATGTCACTGGTATTTCAGATACCAGCAGGGTCACCCATGGTGGACAGGTTTCAGCAGATCTACCAGACTAAGACAAACTAGGAAGGACGTGGTGGTCTACATCTGAAAATATAGGCCAATGAAAATCTTATGAACAGCAGTGGAACATTAACTGGTATAGTACCAGAAAATGAGCCCCTCAGGTTGAAAAGCACTCAAAATACAACTGGAGAAAAGCTGCTTCCTCAAAGTAGTGTTGACCTCAATGATGTGGATGGAATAAAGTCTTTAGGACCTTCATCTGCTGAATTGGCATGACTTAAAATGAGAAGAAACAGCTTCAAACAGCTATTAATAATCAGAGCATGGAATGTACCAAGTATAAATCTAGGAAAATTGGACAACATCAGAAATTAAATGGATCACACAAAAATCTATATCCTAGGCATTAATGAGCTGAAATGAACTGGTACTGGTCATATTGACTCAGACAATCATATAGTCTACTATGCTGGGAATGACAAAAGGAAGAGGAATGGCGTTCCATTCATCATTAAAAAGGACATTTCAAGATCTATCCTGAAGCACATTGCTGTCAGTGATAGATTAATATCCATACGCCTGCAAGGAAGCTCAGTTAATAGGACTCTTATTCAAATTTATGCACCAATCACTAATGCCAAAGATGAGGAAACTGAAGATTTTTACCAACTTCTGCAGTCTTAAATTGATCAAACATGAAATCAAGATGCATTGATAATTACTGGCAATCAGAATGCAAAAGCTGGAAACAAAGAAGAAGGACTGGTAGTTGGGAAATATGGTCTTGGCGAAAGAAACAATGCCAGTGATCACATGATAGAATTTTGCAAGACCAACGACTTCTTCATTACATATACCTTCCATCAAAACATAAACAGTGACTGTATACGTGGACCTCACCAGATGGAATACACAGGAATCAAATACATCTGTGGAAAGGGTTGACAGAAAAGCTCAATATCATCAATCAGAACAAAGCCAGGGGCAAACTACTGAACTGACCATCAGTTGCTCATATGCAAGTTCAAGCTGAAGCTGAAGAAAATTAGAGCAAGTTTACGAGAGTCAAAACAAGACATTGAGCATATCCCACCTAAATTTAGAGTTCATCTCAAGAATAAATTTGACACACTGAACACTGATGATCGAACACCAGAAAAATCGTGGAAAGACATCAAGGACTTCATACATGAAGAAAGTAAAAGCTCATTAAATAGACAGGACAGAAATAAAAACCGCAATGGATGTCAGAAGAGACTCTGAAACTTGCTCTTGAACATAGAGTAGCTAAAGAGAAGGGAAGAAATGATGAAGTAAAAGAGCTGAACAGAATGGTTCAAAGGGCAGCTCAAGAAGACAAAGTAAAGTATTATAATGAAATGTGCAAAGACCTGTACTTACAAAACCAAAACGGAAGAACATGCAGGACATTTCTTAAGCTGAAAGAACTGAGGAGAAAATTCAAACCTCAAGTTGCAATATTGAAGGATTCTATGGGGAAAATACTGAATGACACAGGAAGCATCAAAAGGTGATACCAAGTAATGGTAGACTGCTTCAAACTTAGAAAGATAAGGGTAAACTTCATGGTAACCACAAAGAAAGTTAACAAACATACTCATAAAAAAAAGAGGAAAAACATAAAGTCTCAGCAAAAACAAAACCTACAAAAACAAAAGAAATGAAAAAAAAAATCCACAAACAAAAGTAACTGAGCACAAGAGTAAGAACAAAGAAAACTTCAGCACAACAAAAAAAAGCACTACAAAATGACAGCAACAAACTCACATCTATCAATAATTACAATGAATGTAAATGGACTCAGTGCACCCATAAATAGACAGAAAGTGACAGAATGGATAAGAAAACAGGATCCATCAATATGCTGTCTACACAGGACACACCTTAGAAACAAAGATGTGAATTTATTAAAAGTCAAAGGTTGGAAAAAATATATCAAGCTAACAACTACCAAAAAAGAGCAGGAGTGGCAATTTTAATCTCAGATAAAATAGACTTTAAAACAAAATCCACCATAAAAGACAAAGAGGGACACTATATAATGATTAAGGGGAGGATCCATCATGAAGACATAACCATAATAAACATCTATGCAACCAATGACAGGGCTCCAAAATACATAAAACAAACTCTAACAACACTAAAAAGAGAAATTGACAGTTCCACAGTAATAGTAGGAGACTTCAACACACCACTCTCAGTAAAGGACAGAACAACTAAGAAGAAACTCAGCAAAGATACAGAAGACCTAAAGGGCACAATCAGCTAACTTGACCTCATAGACATATATAACACACTCCATCGAACTGTTGCAAAGTACACATTCTTTTCCAATGCACATGGAACGTTCTCCAGAATAGACCACATCTTAGGCCACAGAGCAATCCTCAACAAGATCCAAAACGGTGAGATAATTCAAAGTATCTTCTCTGACCACAATGCCATCAAGGTAGAAATCAACAACAGAAAGAGCAAGGAAAAAAAATCAATTACATGGAAACTGAATAATACCGTGCTTACACATCACTGGGTAATAGAAGAAATCAAAGATGGAATTAAAAAAATTCCTAGAATCAAATGAGAATGAAAACACATCCTACCAAAACCTTTGGGACACAGCAAAGGCAGTCCTCAGAGGACAATTTATAGGAATAGATGCACATTTCAAAAAAGAAAAAGGGACACAATCAAAACATTAACTACAGAACTCAAAGAAATAGAAAGAGAAAAGCAAAAAAAAAAGCCCACAACCACTGGAAGAAAGGAAATAGTAAAGATCAGAGCAGAAATAAATGAAAAAGAGAACAGAAAAACAACAGAAAGAATCAACAAAACCAAAAGTTGGTTCTTTGAAAAAATCAACAAAATCGACAAACCACTGGCCAGACTGACAAAAGAAAAACAGTAGAGGACACAAAGACCCCAAATAACAAATGAAATGGGGGGCATTACAACAGACCCAACTGAAATAAAAAGAATTACAAGAGAATATTATGAAAAACTATACTCCAACAAATTTGAAAGCATAGAGGAAATGGATAAATTTCTAGAAACACATGGCCTACCCAAACAACAACAAAGTGATGTTGAAAATCTGGACAGACCCATAACAAGAGAAAAGACTGAAAAGGTAATAAAAAAAACTCCCAACCAAAAAACGCCCTGGCCCAGATGGCTTCACTGGAGAATTCTACAAAACATTTACAGAAGAGCTTGTACCAGTACTACTCAAGCTATTTCAGAGCACAGAAGAGGAAGCAACACTTCCAAATTCATTCTATGAAGCCAGCATAACACTGATACCAAAACCAGGCAAAGACGTCACAAAAAAAGAAAATTACAGACATATATCTCTCATGAATATAGATGCAAAAATTCTCAACAAAATTCTAGCCAGTATAATTCAGCATCATATCAAAAAAATAATACACCACGACCAAGTAGGATTCATACCAGGTATGCAAGGATGGTTCAAAATTAGAAAATCAATCAATGTAATCCACCACATAAATAAAAGGAAAGAAAAGAATCACATGATCATCTCAATTGATGCAGAAAAGGCATTTGACAAAGTCCAACACCCATTCCTGATAAAAACTCTCAATAAAATAGGTATAGAAGGGAAATTTCTCAACATAATAAAGGCATCTATGCAAAACCAACGCCCAACATCCTTCTTAATGGAGAGAGGCTGAAAACATTCCCCTTGAAAACAGGAACAAGACAAGGATGCCCTTTATCACCACTCCTATTTAACATTGTGCTGGAAGTTCTAGCTAGAGCAATAAGGCAAGAAAAAGAAATAAAGGGCATCCAAATTGGTAACAAAGAAGTTAAACTGTCCCTGTTTGCAGATGATATGATACTATACATAGAAAACCCTAAAGACTCCATGAGAAATCTACTGGAACTACAGAAAGATTCAGCAGAGTAGCAGGATACAAGATAAACATTCAAAAATCAGTTGGATTCCTATACACCAATAAGAAGAATGATGAAAAGGAAATCAGGAAAACAATACCATTTTCAATAGCCCCTAAAAAGATAATATACGTAGGAATAAACCTGACCAGGGATGTAAAAGACCTATACAAAGAAAACTACAAAACACTGCTGCATGAAACCAAAAGGGATCTACAAAAATGGAAAAACATACCACGCTCATGGATAGGCAGACTCAACATAGTGAAAATGACAATTCTATCCAAAGCAATTTACAAATACAATGCAATCCCGACCCAAAAACCAACAACTTTCTTCAAAGAGATGGAAAAACTAATCATTAACTTTATATGGAAAGGGAAGAAGCCCCAAATAAGTAAAGCACTACTGAAGAAGAAGAATAAAGTTGGAGGACTCACACTACCTGACTTCAGAACCTACTCTACAGCTACATTAGTCAAAACAGCCTGGTACTGGTACAACGACAGATACATTGACCAATGGAACAGAATTGAGAACCCAGATGTAAATCCATCCACCTATGGTCACCTGATCTTCGACAAGGGCCCAAAGTCCATCAAATGGGGAAAAGACAGTGTTTTTAACAAATGGTGCTGGCAAAACTGGATATCCATCTGCAAAAAAATGAAACAGGACCCATACCTCACGCCATATACAAAAACTACTTCAAAATGGATCAAAGACCTGAATATAAAGCCTAAAACTATAAAGTTCATAGAAGAAAAAATAGGACCAACACTACAGGCCTTAATACACGGCATTAACAGGATACAAACCATAACCATCAATGCACAAACCCCAATAGATAAGCTAGATAGCTGGGATCTTCTAAAAATCAAACACCTATGCTCTTCAAAAGACTTCACCAAAAGAGTAAAAAGAGAACCTACAGGCTGGGAAAAAAATTTTGGACAGTACAAGTCAGACAAAGGTCTAATCTCCATAATCTACAAGAAAACCCAACACTTCTACAACAAAAAGACAAATAATCCTATTAAAAAATGGGCAAAGGAAATGAATAGACACTTCACCAAAGAAGACATTCAAATGGCCAACAGACACGTGAGGAAATGTTCAGGATCACTAGCCATTAGAGAAATGCAAATTAAAACCACAATGAGATACCATCTCACCCCAGCATTACTGGTACGAATCAAAAACACTGGAAATAACAAATGTTGGAGGGGCTGCAGGGAGATCGGAACGCTTATGCACAGCTGGTGGGAATGCAAAATGGTACAACCATTTTGGGAAATGATATGGTGCTTCCTCAGAAAGCTAGAAATAGACATACCATTCGATCCAGCAATCCCACTCCTAGGAATATATCCTAGGGAAATAAGAGTCGTCCCTCGAATAGACATATGCACACCTATGTTCATGGCAGCACTGTTCACAATAGCAAAATGATGGAAACAACCTAGATGCCCATCAACAGATTAATGCATAAACGAACTATGGTACATGCACACAATGGAATACTATGCAACAAGAAAGAACAATGAATCTGTGAACCGTCTCATAACATGGATGAAACTCGAGGACATTATGCTGAGTGAAATAAGTCAATCACAAAAGGACAAATATTGTATGAGACCTCTATTGTAAAAACCCATGAAAAATTTCACACACAAAATGTAACAATCTTTGTTGGTTATGAGGGATGGGAGGGGTGGGGGGGAAATACTAAATAGGCAATAGATAAATGGTATCTTGGGTGAAGAGTGAGACAGTACACAATACAGGGGAAACTAGCACAACTTGTACAAGTAAAAGTCATGGAAGCCTCATAGACACATCCAAACCCCCTGAGGGACTGAACTGCTGCGTGGAGGGCTGTGGGGACCATGGTCTCAGAGAACATCTAGCTCAATTGGCATAACACAGTTTATAAAGACAATGTTCTACATTCTACATTGGTGAGTAGTGTCTGGGGTCTTAAAAGCCTGTGAGCGGCCTCTAAGATACTCCACTGGTCTCATCCCTTCGGGAGCAAGGGAGAATGAAGAGAGCAGGACACAAGGAAAAGATCAGTCCGAAGGACTAATGGATCACAGCTACCAAGGCCTCCACCGGACTGAGTCCAGTACAGCTAGATGGTGCCCAGCTACCACCACTGACTGCTCTGACCAGGATCACAAGAGAGGGATCTGGACAGAGGTGGAGAAGGATGTAGAACGTAATTCTAACTCATAAAAACGAGGCCAGATTTACTGGCCTAAAGGAGACTGGAGCAACCCCGAGAGTATGGCCCCCAGACACACTTTTAGCTCGGTGGTGAAGTTATTTCCGAGGTTCACTGTTCAGCCTGGGAATGGACAGCCCAGTAAAACCAAATGAGACTAACGAGGTACAGGAGTCCAGTGACAAGGGCCAGAAGGCAGAAGGGGACAAGGAAGCTGGTGATAGGGAATCCAAGTCTGAGTAAGGGTATTGTTGATGTGTAGTGAGATTTGTTAACCATTGTCATAGGGCAACATCTGTAGTAACTGTTAAATGAGAAACTATTTTGTTCTGTAAGCCTTCATCTTAAGTGAGAATAGCAGCACAGTTGGAAGAGCGTAGTCAATGTCACTGAACTGTGCATGTAGAAATTTTTGAAATGGTGTATCTTTGGCTATGTGTATTTTCACCCAAAAAAAACGTTGAGAAGTTAGAGGGTTGCCATGTTGTGGGGTTGTCAACCAATGTCATAAAACAATATGTGTACTACTGTTTCATGAGAAACTATTTGTTCTGTAAGCCTTCACCTGAAGTACAATAAGAGAAAAAGAATTTAAAATAAAAAATCTGAACTAAAAAAAAAACAAAAATTCTCACAACTGGGCCAATAAGCAGTATCATGATAAATGGAGAAAAGATCAAAATTGTCAACGATTTCGTTTTACCTGGATCCATAATCAACACCCATGGAAGCAGCAGTCAAGAAATGAGATGACATAGTGCGCTGGGCAAATCTGCTGCACAAGACCTCTTTAAAGTGTTGAAAAGCAAAGACGTCACTCTGAGGACTAAGGTGTGCCTGACTCAAGCCATGTGTTTTCAATCACCTTATACACATGTGAAAACTGGACAACAAATAAGGAAGACTGAAGAAGAATGGTATTGGTGAAGAATACTGAATATACCATGGTCTGACAGAAGAATGAACAAATCTGTCTTGGAGAAGTACAGCCAGAGTGCTCCTCAGAAGGGAGGATGGCGAGACTTCATCTCATGTAACTTGGGCATGTTATCAGGAAGTACCAGTCCCTGAAGAAGGACATCGTGTTTGGTAAAGTAGAGGGTCAGCTAAAAAGAGGAAGCCCTCGATGAGGTGGATTGCTACAGCGGCAGCAACGATGGGCTCTAGCATAGCAAAGATTGTGAGGATGGGGCAGAACTGGGCAGTGTTTCATTTTTTTGTACATAGGGTCACTATAAATCGGCAATGGCTTGACGGCACCTAACATAATAATAACAACAGTGCGTTTGCTCCCCCTGGACTGTTAATGTAATAACAATCATAAATGACATTTAAAGGTAAATTACCAGAGTTTAGGGCAACTGGAGTACCTACAAGAAGCCCTGGTGGCACAGTGGTTAAAGTGATCGACTGCTAATGGAAAGGTAGGTGGCTCAAAACCACCAGCGAATCTGTGGGAGAAAGATGTGGCAGTCTGCTTCTGTAGAGATTTACAGCCTCGGAAAACCCTATGGGTTCGCTATGAGTCGGAATTGACTTGGCAGAAGGTTTGGAGTACCTGTTATTTGAAGGTCAGTTTTCCAATCTTAATCCCAGGCCTGTTGGCGGGGGTTTATCAGCGTAGCAACAGCAATAGCCAAACCCACCCAGTTTGCCGCCTGCATTAAAGCCAATAGCTGACTTCTCCACTAGCTCCTTGCTGGCCAGTAATTGGAGGAACATTTTTATCACAGGTCTGGAAACTAAGAATGCCAGCCAAAGAAACTGGCAAAAAGCTCTGGGTTTTGGAATACAGCTCTAGGTGTTGTAGCTGCAAAATCAGAGCACCGCCCTGTGAGGGCATTTCTTGGCCCACCTGGAAGCTGACCTGACCACCAGGACACTGCACTGAAGACAGTGACAGAAAAGGTAAAATAAATTCTAGCAACTGGAGTTCACCAAGATCCTGGTAGGGTTTCTCCTTTATCACATACAGCCTGAAATTTAAAATTCTTGAAGTCTTCAGCCTAAATGTAGCCTTCACTTGACACACATACACACACACACACACACACAGAGTATTCCTTTTTTCCCTAAATGATAATAGAAGTCAGTTAAAACTAATATAGGACTAAAACATAGAGGTTTTGCTAATGTTCCAAGGTCCTGGTTGACCTAACGGCATATCAGAGATGGAAGCAGTCATCTTCACAGTATTAAAATGAAATTTCAGGCAAATTATTATTAACTGGCGTGAAAAATAGATGAAATCCTGTGTGGCAGATGAGAGCGAAAGCTTGAAATGGTCTGTAAACAATGGAGAGATTGGTATCAGCTAAAAATGATTAATTTTCATGGAGACTAATAAATAAAGATAACAGTATGTTGCATTACTCTTTGCATGTCTGATACTTCAAAACCCAGAATAAAAGCACACATTGAAATTTGAGCCAGCCAACCTCCCTGGAGAAGTCCCCTTGGAGGTGACTCTGAACTGCTTTCTCATGAAATAAAGCGCTGCATTAGGGGTAATCATTGGCCTTCAGCTCAGGACAAAGCAGGAATCACTGATGGTGAAAGGGGGATTATCAGCTTTCAGGCAGCTAAAAAGTCAGGTGGCACCAACATCTTAAAGTGGGTCAATATTTAGACAATCGATTTTCTTTCTCTTCCCTCAGTCTTCAAATGTTAAAGGGCCAGAGAAAAGGCCAGAAAGTGGACTGAAAGTTAAGAACAACAAAAAGAACAAGAGCATGAGTCACTTTTCTTAAGTTGTCGTCATTATGAAGAAGCTAAATTTTCGTTATTAAAAATCAGAATTTTAGAATTAGATGGGCAAACTGAAATTTACTTAGTCCATCTTGCTCATTTTATAGTAGAAACAAATGATCAGCTGAAATGGAAACATCATTTGAATGAATGTAGTGTTTATTTCTTAAATACAAATTCTAACAAAGCTACCCCTTAATTATTTTAGAGGTTTTTGGATTGAGAGTCCATCCTTATATAATTCAGCTGAATTTTTTTCCCCAAAAATACACTGTATGCTTTAAAGCATGGTGTTTAAAAAAAAAAAAACAAAAGAAAAAGTGTTGTCATATCAGGAATAAGCGCAGAAATTAATTTGAAAAATTCCTGAACCACGTAAAAATCTCACAAGACATTAATTCCCCAACTATTTCTTCAACATTGTCTTAGTAATCTCGTGTAGCTATAACAGAAATACCACAAGTGGATGGTTTCAACAAAGAGAAATTTATTCTCTCACAGTCTAATAGGCTAGAAGTCTGAATTCAGGGTGCCAGCTCCAGGGGAAGGCTTTCTGTCTCTGTCGGCCCTGGGGGAAGGTCCTTGTCATTAATTTTCCCCAGTCGAGGAGCTTCTCAGTGCAGGGACCCTGGGTCCAAAGGATGTCCTATTCTCCAGGCTCTTGTTTCTTGGTGGCATTAGGTCCCCATGTCTCTCTGCTCAGTTCTTTTATATTTCAAAAGAGATTGACTTAAAACACAGTCTAATCTTGTAGATTGAGTCCTGCCTCATTAATTTAACTGCCAATAATCCTACCTCATATACATCATAAAGGTAGGATTTACAACACATGGGAAAATCATATCAGATGACATAATGGTGGACAATCACACAATACTAAGAATCATGGCCTAGCCAAGCTGACGTACATTTTGGGGGGACTCATCTCAATCTATAACAAACATCTTCTATGTACGAGGCACTGGACCCATTGCCTGGCCAAAAGAAACTCACAGTCCGGTAAAGGAAAACAGACACCTGAACAAATATTTAATGAAGAGTTTAAATAAAATGTGGTGAGTGCTATGATACAGGTATATGAACACTGTGAAGAGAATTAGAAGTAAAGCATTTTGAAAGAATAGAAATTGATATAATCTGGAAGATTCTGTGGCCACATTTCTAAAGAATGATATTAATAAGTCAACTTTATTGCATTTATCCAAGTCAAGATGATGAACTAGATGCTTTGAACAAAATGGTGAAAAGCAGGAGAAATTAGGGGAAGTTTTTATCTCACAGATGTAATTTCTAGATTGAGTTATTAAAAAAGAAAATACCTTATGGTAGAAATAATGTATGAGTCACATAGCACTTAATATGGATCAGCAGAAATTATGCCAGCTGCTGGAGATGTAGAGCTAATAGGACCTCGTACCTGTCGTTGAGGAATTCACAGTCTTGAGGGAAAAAGAGACATAAGCGCTACAATGCCTAAAGCACAGAGGGCTTTTTTTTCTTGAATCTGTGTGGTGTGGACAGCAGGATAAATCCCCTTGGAAAATATATACTTTTTTAAGTACAACCATAATTAGGCGCAGAACCCCAAATCCTGTATCTGGGAAGCAGGCCCTGGGTAGACAGCAGAGCACCACTTCTAGTGCCTTCTCTGAGTGTGTGCTGATCTGGCAGGTGTGAATTTGCATACAAGTAACCAATTCAGGTAGGCACCAGTCAGCACCTGCGTCCACAAACACAGGTGGTTGGGCAGGATTTTTGAAATTTAACTATTAAATTACAGTCTGGAGTTCCTCCCTTCCAAATATCCCCATATGTTAATCTGGCCTCATTTTCTATTCTCCTTAAAGAGAATGGAGAATTTAAAAACATTCAAGGGACTACAAAATCCAAACTGAGTTAATTGTCTGCTTTGGTATTTCTCCAATCACAAATTTGTCAAAATGCAAATTTCTGGGACAATCCCACATCTATTAAATTAAATCCACTGGGAGTGTGGCTTGGGGAATCCGTATTTTTCTAAGGCGTCCCAAGCGATTCTGATGCAGGTAGTTTACAAGCCATCCTCTGAGGAACACTGCCTTATACACAAACATGTACATGCTAGGCAGATAAAATCAGATGTTTTGATCCAAGAGCAAGATGATAAAATGCCTCAGTCCTGTTTTTCAAACAATAAAATTATTACAGTTTTCAATTATATAATTAATATCACCAGTCATTCTTGTTATACAAATTCACAAATAGGGAATTAATATAGAGTAAAAAGCACCATTCTCCCCTTCACGCCACCATGCACTCCCCACCCCAGAGGTAAGCACTATTACTCGTTGGTGTGAACCCTTAACAGAAGTGTTTCTATACAATTTAAGGTCTATAAGTATGATACAATTAAATTTTACCTTGCTTTAACTTTATAGGAACTGTAACTTATTTTTTCACTTAACAATATGTGTAGAGATTTTTCCAATTTAAAAGTTATAAACACAGTTCATTCTTTTTATCTGTTCTATAATATTCTAGTACCACTAAACTATAATTTGCTTAATTATTCCCCAAAGGATGTATGTTTAGGTTTTCCCTCCCCTTTTTTGCTATCGTGGAAAGGATTTCAGTGAAATGTTGTACAAATATGCAAGAATTGCCTGGGAATAGCCATGTCGGAGTAAAATTTCTGAACTGAAAGTTACACATTTTAAATATTGACTGCCTTCCATCACTTCTACCAATTTACACTACCTTTTTACCACCTATTAACCAATACTAGATACTATCTTTTTTGTTAAATCAATCTTATAGGTGGAAATTCTATATCATCATCTCCACCTGCATTTCCCTAATCACTCATGAACTGAGAATCTTTCTAGAATTATATGGATCATCTGTGTTATTTCTGTGAATTGCCTGCTTATTTTCTTTGCCCACTATTCCATTTAAATGTTTCTGTTATTTTCTTGTTGATTTGTGGGCATTTTAAACAGGTGGTAAGTCTATCTGTGAAAAAATAATGAGAAAAGTAGGAAGAAAACCAATAATTACATATTAATTATGGAATTGAAGCTCTAAATATGAAATCAATATTAGAAACAATGTTTCACTTGGTCTATTATTTGTCTTTTTATTTTCTTCATGGTACCTCTCATCTCACAGAGCTGTTTTCTATTTTTATCTAGTTAAATCTGTCCACCATTATCTCTGTGGCTTCTGGATATAAAGAGTTGAGGAAAGGAGGTTGATGCGGTGAAGGAGGGGGAGGAGAGTAAAAATTGACCTAAGTTTTTAGTCTTGGCAACTTGGTGGTCAGTAGGGCCATTAACTGAAATAGAGCGGTCAAAAAAAAAAGAAGGAGATAGAGAAGGAAGGAAATTGCTGAGTTCTGTGTGGGGCATTTTGAGTTTGAGACCCCTAAATAACATCTTAAGGAGCCCTGATGGCGCAATGGCTAAACATTTGGCTGCTAACCCAAAGGTTGGTAGTTCAAACCCACCCAACAACTCCATGGGAGAAAGACCTGGTGATCTGCTCCCATAAAGATTACAGCCTAGAAAACCCCATGGGACCATTCTACTCTGTCACATGCGGTCTCTGAGACTAAATCAGTTGGATGGCACCTAACAACAACAGAACACCTTGGTTGAGATGTCCGTTAGAAAATTGGAAGTACACCCAAGCACTCTCATTTTGGGTGGTTACAGCCCAAGCCAGGTGCTCACGCTCTGGTTTTGTTATGTGCTTCCACTTTCTTTGCTTACGTGACATTGAAGACTGCCACGGTCAGCTCAGAGCACATGATGTCAAATTCCTAGAACCAGACTGACTGGATCTCTGCTGGGTGTCCTCACTCTGAGTCCTGTTCTTTCCTTGAAATGCAACATTATATATATATTTTAAATTACTCCTTTGGGGCAAAAGTTATTCCTAATGTCTTTGCAAGGATTATTACCTGTTTGTGCTAATTTGCACAACTTCCAAACTACTGGATAAACAGCAAACACTTATGCTGCAGCAGCTACCAAATCCTCCTGTTTTAGGACTTCTTACATTTTATAAATGTGTACACTTTATAGCTATTTATAAGATGTAATGACTAACATCTACTACTGAACTACTAGCTTGATACTTGAACAAACTTTTCCATAGACTTGCAGATTTTACACTGAAGCTCAGAGAGATTAAGTGCCTTGCCCAGTGTCACATAGCTAGTAAGTGAAAGTGGCAGAATTTCAACAAAATCAGCCTGGAGCAAGAAGGGAGTGAGTGATGTTCCTACAGTGCTAAGGAATAGTATTTCAGCTCAAATATCAAGAAAGGGCTCTGAGCTGGAAATATGGACCTGGGAGGCACTGTATCTTTCAAGCTCCGGAGTGGAATACAGGGCTAGCTTCATAGGTGCACAACCCATGCAGACACATAGGGCCTCGTGCTGAGAAGGACCCACACTTGGTTTAATGCTCTGCTGTCACCGTCTTAAAATTCTCAATAATTGTTGAACAAAGGGCCCTGCATTTCCATTTTGCCCTGTTGTCATTTGTTGCTGTCAAGTCATTTCCAACTCATGGCGACCCCAAGTATGCAGAGAAGAACTGCTCCATAGGGTTTTCAAGGCTGTGATTTTTCAGAAGTAGATTGCCAGGCCTTACTTTCAAGGTACCTCTGGGTGGGTTTGAACTGCCAAGCTTTTGGTTAGTAACCCAGTGCTTAACCATTGTACAACCCAGGGACGCCTAGGCCCTACACATTATATAGCCCGTCCTGAGTGAATGAGTATCTTAGTTGTCTAGTGCTGCCATAACAAAAATACCACAAGCGGATGGCTTTAACAAAGAGAAATTTATTCTCTCACAGTTTAGGAGGCTAGAAGTCGGAATTTAGGGCGCCAGCACCAGGGAAAGTCTTCCTCTCTCTGTTGGCTCTGGGGGAATGTCCTTGTCATCAATCTTCCCCTGGTCTAGCAGTTTCTCAGCACAGGGATCCCTGGTCTGACAGACACTCTGCTCTCATCTCTGCTTTCTTGGTGGTAGGAGATCCCTCTCCTCTCTGCTCAGTTCTCCCTTTTATATCTCAAAAGAGATTGGCTCAAGATACAACTTAATCCTGTAGATTGAGTCCTGCCTTGTTAACATAACTGCTTCTAATACTGCCTCATTAATGTCATAGAAGTTAGGATTTACAACACACAGGAAAATTACATCAGATTACAAAATGGTGGACAACCATACAATACTGGGAATCATGGCCTAGACAAGTTGACACATGTTTTTAGAGGACACAATTCAATCCATGACAATGAGATTGCTCAGTGGGTGTGAATAGGAAAGAACGGCAGTAAGGCAGGGACATAATCTTGCAAACCCAAAATGGCAGAAGTAGAGATGTCCAAGAGCAGGAACATGAGGAACATTTAGAAAAGTAGGAAGAAAACCCATATGGTAAGGGAAGACTTTTGAGAAAGACGGGTGAACTCACAGTGTCACCAGCTGTAGAAGGATACAGGTGACTGAAAACCAAAATGAAGCCTCGTCTTTGGAGGGGTCAGAAAGTAGACAATGGTGCTGGGGGACCAGAATGCAGCTCAAGTATGACAAGAAAATCAAGAAGATAAGTTGGCATGCATAGACTATTCATGGAATAATTTTGATTGTCTTGGGAAGGAGAGAGATTTGGGAACAGTTTGAATGAATTGCAGAGTCCAGGGATGGTAATTTTATAATGGGAGAAATCAGAAAATGACTATGCTCTGGGGGACAAAGAGAGGAAAGGCCGGTAAGTAGAATGAGAGGAATTTATAATTCAAGAAGACTTAATATTGTCCTGAGATCTGAGGTCACATATAAATGAATGCAATGTACAGCGGGGAGGCAACTGGAGGAGTCAGCCTTGGAGAAGAGAAAGGAGAGAAGAGAGAATGGGTGCAGATAAAAAAAGTGAAGGTAGAAGGTAAAGGAAACTGAGGACATTTGTGCTGGGGTAACTTTGTTGTTTTCACAATAATGTGGGAGCAAAGTTCCAAGTGAGGAGATAAGAGGAGGGTTGAAAGAACATTTGCAATTGAAAAGGAAGTCACCAGGGTGAGTAATCCAAAAGCCAGGCCTAGTAGGGACCACTGACTCTCAGAAGTTCATGCCAGGCCACAGCCAGCTTGTTCTTCTACGGCTACTAAGATGGGAGAGTCACTTCCATATTCCTGTCCAATTGTTTCTGGTTGTTCAGAATTAGGTACAGAGTAACATGTCTCCTGATTGCTGTTCTAGATTTCTAGACTGAAACTTATCCGAAAAGACAGTATCAGATTCTCTTTGGCAGAATGAGGATTCCAGATTCCAGGATTCTAGTTATACTATTCTTTTGTAACTACTAACCCCCCACCCACACATTTTCACATGCATTATCTTATTTAATCCTTACAAGACTTCTATATCATTATCTTAATTATACAGATGAGGAAATTGAAACTCCAAGAATTAGGTAAATTGTGCAGCTTCACAGCTAGTATCAAAGTCAGGATTCAAATCCAGTGTGACACTCTGAGGTCACTGCCACCCAACCCCCCACCTGCATTAAAAAGGACCTCATGGCTTATAGTCATTTTGAACATATAGTTCCACCAGATTTTCATAAACAACCCTAAAGAGGTAGATATTATTATGCCCATTTCACAGATGAGGAAATTGAGGTTCAATGTAATTTGTCCAAAGTCATCCAATTCATAAATGAATCCAGCCTTTTCAACTTAAAAGCCCATGATCTTTCCAGAAAATAAGTTTAGGGCAGGATGGGACAGCATTCCTCCCAATTAAGCATATCAAGTTTGCATACAGCCTCTAAGCTCGTTATGATGATACCATCTAAGGAGGGACATGAACACTCTGGAAGGAGAGAAATGTGTAGGTGAATGGAAACTGGGAGTTCCCCCTAAGAGGGTAGGGTGTGGCATTAAAACAGACTTAGAGGATTTGGGAAAACTTGACAGACGTTATCTGTGGAGAAAGATTTTCCCAAGACTGGAGGATGTCCTTGGGGTTGCTGAGCTAGAGGGTGTGTACTAAGAATGTGAAAGCGACAGTAAGACAGAGTTCTTCTTTTCCTTAAGTGACCAGGCTGAGGTCAGAGTAAGGAGAACCTTTCACCCTAAAACTTCAGAGAGCCCAAAGAGCCAGTGAGAAAAAGATCATAATCCTCTAAGTTGCATCCTTTGCCTGGCCAAAAAAATAAATAAATAAAGGCTAATCATTGAAGCCTCTGTTAAACTATGTCCAAGATGGCTGTACACCTATAATTTAATGAATCTCTATGTAACTTGGATGCCTTAAGGTGTCTTGCATCGTAGCCTAATGGAATGTGCTCTATTTCACTGGACAGTCTCAGTGACAATAATGTAGCACAATTAAGTAGAGAAAGTCAGTGGCTCCCCAAATTGTCAC
Source organism: Dugong dugon (assembly GCA_030035585.1). Lineage (NCBI taxonomy): Eukaryota > Metazoa > Chordata > Mammalia > Sirenia > Dugongidae > Dugong > Dugong dugon. The sequence goes on from CM057460.1 coordinate 72,949,203, forward strand.
CTCTAAAGGAGAAATTTCTTCTTAGTTTGGATGATTGGTGATACCTGCAGAAAGTTATCCAAATAACCAACCGCAATACACCAGGAAGCACCTTCTACACTCAGGCTGCCTCCCTGACACCTTTTGCGCCTCATGATGATCTACCACCCACCCTTCTCCATGCTTACAGTGTGACCCCTTGTATCTCTCCTCACCGTTTCAAGCCAGAGTTCATCCAGCTTCTCCCACCAATCCACACTGGCCACCGGCTCTTCCTAGTTCTGGTTCTGGAAGATTGCTAATGCCATGGGTATCTCACCAAGTCTAGTAACTGATAAGTGAGAGGCTGGTCATAGTCTCATAACACAGATAGAATCACAGCTACGACCTTCAGTCTTATGAGAGCAAGGTAAGACGTCTAGGTTTATACACATAACTCTGTGGATATACGTATGTTGCGCGTACACTCATACACATGCACTCATACACAAACCGTCATCAGTGGCTTATCTGAAATTGATTTCCCAAACAGATGATGAAAATTGGAAGTGTCATCAAGATAAGACAATAAAGGTAGTGCATGTGCAAAAACCATGAAAATGAATGAGATAGTACGCTCCTGGCACCGGGCCACTTTGCTTAGGCTGCAGTGCTATCACAACCCTGCTGGTTAATCAGCAGCCCTCCAAGGACAGCTGCTATTTGGTTGGTGAATTCATTTCTGTTTGGCATGTGTCCTTGCATTGTTGAATATCTGAAGTATGTCATTTAGCAACACAGATGCAGGAGTATATTCTTATGACTTGATTGAAGAAATCGCTAACTAGACATCATTTTCCTCTAGAAACCTTACCTTGTACTAATCACAGTATTTAACCAAGCATATTTTCCATTTATATAGTTTATCAAAAAAAAAAGATATTGAAATATTTAAAATGTTCACAGTGGTACAATCACTTTGGAAAACAGTTTGGCAGTTCCTTAAAAAGTTAAACATAAGCCTACCAAACTAAGCCGTCCCTCCCTTAAGTATTTATCCAAGATATATGAAAGCATAAGTTAATAAAAAGACTTGAACTGGAATGTTCATAGCAACTTCATTTATAATAGCAAAAATCTAGAAGCAACCCAAATGTCAATCAACAGGTGAATGGATAAACATAGTGTGGTATATCCCTACAATGGAATATTACTTGGCAATAAAAAAGAATGAACTCTTGATACAATGAAACAACATGAATGAATCTCAGAATAATTATGTTGAGTGAAAGAAACCAGACCAAAAAAAGTACATATAGTTCGATTATATTTACACAAAATTATTAAAAAATGCAAACGAACCTATAGTGATAGAAAGCAGGTCAGTTGTTGTCTGGAGACATAAGGAAACTTTTATGGTTGATGATTATGTTCATTAACTTGATTGTGGTGATGGTTTCACAGGTGTATGCATATGTCAAAATGTATCAGGATATAAAATTTTAAATATGTGCTGATTATGGTATTTCAACGATAGCTGAATAGAGCTGTAAAACAATGTTTGGTGTGTATATAAAAGAAGGAGGACAAAGTAAACCAGATTAGCAAGGATATACCTCCTCTATAGAGTTTCCCAGCTCACATAAGAGAGGGTGGGGAAAATGTCACAATATATGATTCTTTTGCATTAGTTAGCCATTTCTCTCCACCACCTACTCCTCCTTTTCTCACCTTCTGATCCCAACCTCTGATTGATTAGAAAACCTGCTTTTATTAAACAGGACATATTTTGATTCATTGTTAGATATTTTGAACTTTTGTTAATGTTTTCTTCCTCTTGATTAAAGTAGGGATTCTGGCACGGGGCAGGGGAAGTGGGAAAATTCTAAAAATGAAGCTGAGAGAGAGTAATTATTAATGGAGCAGGCAGTAGTGGGTGGGAATTAGAACCTGAATTGGGAAGAACAAGTTGGAAAGAAGGAAGGACATTTTATTTTTTTAGAGACACAGGATAGAGTAGGGAAAGGTAATAAAGGAGTTGGGGCATCACTTAGCAAATGATCTTTTTCTGGGGAGTTAGAGGAAGAGTCTTCAGATGAAGATAAGGTATATGATAGAGGGGTTGGGAGCATGGAGAGTTTGAGAACAGTCCCATGGAAATCAACAGGGAGTCAACCAGAAGTGGAAAAATCTTTGCTGAATAGCAAAGAAGCAGCACCTGAACCCACCTAGCATGAATTTTGGTGGAACCCACCCAAAACGGTCTTTTAAAAAAAAAAACCTTGAAGTCTGTTCCCAGCCAGATAAACTGCTACAATAAGAACAATCAAGCTGTCCTTTTTTAAACTGTATTTGTTCACAAATTTTCAAATACAATTAATGATGTGTATATCTCCTAAGCATACACTGTACTGTATAAGTAGCTGAGTATTTTTACAACTTATCATAAATAAAGCTATTATAATAATACTACCTAACATATACTGCCTGCTTACAATGTAGCAGGCACTGTTTTAGATCCTTTAAATATATTAACTTATTTAGTGCTCATAATGACACAATTACATACTTTACAAAAGCAAAAACTTAAAGATGTTGAACACTTAACAAATGACAAAGCTAAGATTAAAATATATTGACTCCAGAGCCCCATTCCTAACTTCTATAATATAATGCCTCTCAATATGTTATATTAAGTTATATGATATATATTATATATACTATATATATATATCTCAAAAAGCAACTTCCTTTTTGTCACCCACTGTCTGTTTCCATTTATTCAGGAGGTCTAGTTCTTTCCCTATTCCTGAATGAAATTTAGGGCAGTTTCGTGATGTTTCCAGTCACCCTTAATAGCATAATGTCCTACAATCAGTAATGTGCACATCAAGTCCATTGTAATAACTACATTTAAAGTTCACTCCAAATACTTCATTTCCAAATGCAGGCCTAATACAGATGAGCAGCATTTAGAGGTGGTGGTGGAAGAGGAGTTTGACTTTTCCTTCCTCTTCCCAACTTTGCACTTTTACCCTTCATCTCCTATCTTGCTAGCTGTGATTTCTATCCCCATCTCACAGGATCAAAAACAGGAAGAAGAGCTAAAGTGGGTAGGAAATGCCTTACCTAACTAGTAACAGTGTGATATTAGTATTCTCTAGCTATGGTAGTTATTAAAAACTTAGTATCTCTCAGAGGCACTTTAATTTTTTTTTTTTTAACTCCCTCCCCCATTACCAGGGATCTCTCACTTGCAGTTCCCTTGAATGGGGAAAGTCCAGCTGGTCATTAACTCCTTCCATAGCCCAAGGTCTCTGACAACTTCCTTCTATATGGATCTTTTCACCTCTCTGGGTGGCTATCTTGGGCATTACCAGGGATCTCTCACTTGCAGTTCCCTTGAATGGGGCAAGTCCAGCTGGTCATTAACTCCTTCCATAGCCCAAGGTGTCTGACAGCTTCCTTCTATATGGAGCTTTTCACCTCTCTGGGCGGCTATCTTGGGATGACCCTGCGCAGGTGGTCACTCTCAGTGAGCCAGTTCTGATCTGTGAGAAACATTCAAACATCCTTTGCCCTCACCAACTCCATGGTCCAGGCCACCAGTACAGCCACCTCTCCTTTGCTCGCCCATCAAAACAGCCAGCCACTCTTCATCATGTTTTACATTTTCCAGAAGGAAGTCAGGAGTTCAGAAGCACCTGTCTACTGAGACCCCCAAACTATAGAGAACACATATTAGGCTCTTTAAAGCTGACTTTAGGTGAAGGTGAAAGCAGTTCCCACCCTCCACCTTCCATAAGGTGGAAAGGACTCAGCACACCCCTAACCATATCCTAAAAACTCTCCTGTGAACTTCAACCCCAACACTTTTATTCTCTTTCCAATTAGGGTTAAGAGCTGGGAACCTAGATTTCTAAAAAGGAAAGTTCAGCAAGGTTACTAAATATAAGATCACTATACAAAACTCAGTAGTATTCCTATACAGTATCAATAATCAAATGAAAAATTTAACAGAAAAAAAAATCTTATTCAAAATAGCATTAAGAATTACAAGGTATCCAGAAATAACACTAACTTTATGTAAGATGTTTGTAGAGAAAGTTAAGCAAAACACTATTGAAGAATGTAGAAGTCTCTAGTAAATGGAGAGCTATGGCATGTTTATAGATAGAAAGGCACAATAACATAAAGAAATCATTTCCTCCAAAATATCTACAACTGCAATGCTATTCCAATTTGAAAACAGGAACTATGATGAAGTGCTTGATGTCATGTGACAACAAATCCAAAATATGTATGACAGACTAAAAAGTTCTGAAGAAAATAAAAAAGGAGGGGAGAACTTGACCTGTGAGATTTTAAGAGTTAGCTTAATGTTATGGTGAAGTAAAAGTAAGGTCTTGGTGTAGGAATAAACAGATAAACCAAAGAAGAGAATGTAGAACCAGAAATAGACCCATGCATGTATAAGAACTTGTTATAAGCTAAACGTGGCATTGAAAATCAGTTGAAAAAGGATGAACCATTTAATAAATTAAAACAAGTGGATAAAATAAAATAAAATTCCAGCCTCATAGCAGTCACAAAAATAGGCTTTAATCTTATGTAGTATAAGTGTGAAAAGGAAAACTTTCAGAAGAAAATATCAGACTATCTTATGACATTGGGGATGGTGAAGCTTTCTTACATAAAACGCAAAAAGCACAAAACAATGAAAAAAGATGGAAACTTTTGTTAAAATGTAAAATATCTATCAAGGACATCCTAATCAAGTTAAAGTAAGCTACAAAGTGAGGAGGGAGGAATATTTGCAATGCATATAACTAACTAAGGCTATATACAGACTATACAAAGAGTTTCTACCACACCGTGATAGTCAAGATTGTGTGTCCACTTGGCTGAGCCATGATTCTCAGTGTTTAAATGTAATCACTCCCATGATTGAATATACTGTGAGTAGCCAATCAGATGAAAGGGAATCTCCTTGGGAGTGTGCCCTGCATCTGAATATAAGCAGAAGTTCTGGCTTTTTGCTCACTTTGGATCCTGTGGCTGCCTCCTGTCATCTCATCTCTGGTTCTTGGGACTTGAGCTGTCAGCTTATCTGCCAAACTTGGGATTCATCAGTCTTCACAGCCTGTGAGCAGAGCCCTGCTCTCTGACCTGCTAATCTTGGGTTTGCCAGCACCTGCAGCTATGTAAATCAGGAGAAACCTTGTGGTCTTGCCTGAAGATCTTGGAATTAGTCAACCTTCACAGCCTGTCAGCGGGAGCCCTGCTCTCCTACCTGCCAATCTTGGGCTTACCAGCTTCTGCAGCTGCATAACTTGGGAGAGGCCTCTACCCTGATCCATGGACTTGAGACGTTCTAGCCTCTACAGTTGCGTGAGCTGTTTCCTTGATATAAATCTCTTTCTATATATATATTTATACACTTTACTGGTTTTGCTTCTCTAGAGAACCCAGCCTAAGACACACGTTCTTAAAAAAAAGTAGGAAAAATTTGACAAAGGAGATGAACAACAGTATAAAGAAGAGAAAACCTGGACAACCAATAAGCATATAAGAAGATGTTCAACCTCACTCGTTTTTAAGGTGATGAAAATGGAAGCAAATTCCATTCTTTACGAAGAAGCCTAACAATACTAAGCATTGAATAGGAAGAAGGAAAACAGGAACTTCCACACACTGCTAATGGGAGTATAACATAATACAACATCTATGAAGAGTAACACTGCTAAAGTGAAGCTTTATATACTCAGGGACTCAGAAATTCCACTTCCAGATATATGTACCCAACAGAAATTCTCACCCACCTGCCTAAGGACTTTTTATAAGGTTGTTTATTACAGCATTATAGTTAATGTTTAAAAATTGGCTTTAATTTTTCAGGGAGCCCTGGTGGCACAGTGGTTAAAAGCTCGGCTGCTAACCAAAAGGTTGGCAGTCTGAATCCACCAGCTGCTCCCTGGAAACACTATAGGGCAGTTGTACCCTGTCCTGTAGGGTTGTTATGAGTCAGAATCAACTTGACGGCAATGGGTTTCGTTTTTGGTTTTATTTCCATCACTAGTTACTAGCTCTGTGACCTGGGATAAGTTGCTGAACCTCTCTTTGTTTCAGTTTTTTTCATCTTTAAAAAAAGAAAAAAATTTAAAAAGGAGAAATAATAGTACCCACTTCATTAAGTTGCTGGGTAATTAAGTGACTTAATATATGTAATATTCTTAGCCTGATGCCTGGTTCATAGTAAGTACTCAGTAAATGCCAACTATTTTTATTCCTTGAATCCTGTGAATAAATCTTGAAAACAGAATTTGAATGAAAAAGCAAGCTGCTATAGGATATATACTACATGGTATTTGTGTAAAATTTTAAGAAGCACACAAAATATTTTTGAACGTTTATGGATGTATAACATACAGTAATGAGACAGATTGACACAATAGTCTCAACAATGGGATCAAACATCAAAGATCATGGAGATGACTCAAGACCAGGCAATGTTCAGTTCTGTTTTATACGACGTTGCTATGAATCAGAGCAACTCAATGGCAACAAACAACAATACATACTAAAAGAAGAAAGGCATGGAAACGAAGGCTATGCCCCAAATCAGAAGAAAGGGAAACAGGAAAGAGGTTCAAGGCTTCTGACTGTGGTCAGAGCTCTGGTTTGACATCGGGGAGCTAGACAGCATGGATTAACTTGACCAATGCTGGAATAAGAATGTTAGGAGCAAGAGAGGCTCAGAGAGGATCAGTTCCCACCTTGCTGTCTGCAGAGGCCACACCTGGCTGCTCACCTTAGGAACAATGGCAGCTGTCTCCTGGGCTTGCTGTCGGGTGCTTGCTGGAACTTTCTCACATGTTCGCTCTCTCTCTCTCTTTCTCTTTCAAGTACACAGGACTCTTTACCTGCAAGAATCCAATGTCTGAATGCAGTAGTTGCTCCCAAGAAAGCTAACACAGTGTTCTCCAAATTTTCCAGATCAGAAGAATCGACTCCACCACTCATCTGTCAAGCTTGTTGTACTGTGGTGGCTTGTATATTGCTATGATGCTGGAAGCTATGCCACCTGTATTTCACATACCAGCAGGTCACCCACTGTGGACAGGTTTCAGCAAGCCTCCAGACTAAGACAAAGTAGGAAGGAAAGCCTGGAGGTCTACTTCAGAAAATTAGTCAATGAAAACCTTATGGATCACAACAGAACATTATCCAGCTTGCTTGCTTTGGACACATCATCAGGAGAGGTCAGCCACAAAAGAAGGACATCATGTTTAGTGAAGTAGAGGGCCGGTGAGGGCAAGGGAGACCTTTGGCAAGATGGATTGGTATAATAGCTGTAATGATAGACTTGAACATGTCACAGTTGGGAGGATGACACCTGAACCAGGCAACTTTTCGTTCTGTTGTACATAAGGTATTCATGAGTTGGAGTCCACTCCATGGCTACTCTCTCTCTACAAATCATCTGGGGTGTGTGTTTAAAAAGCCAGATTCCTGGGCTTCACCTCAGAATTATGGAATCAGAATCTTCAGTGGCCTGACAGGGACCTTAGAATGTTTATGTTTAACAGTGTCCCAGCTGAGTTTAATGAGCAGACAAGTTTGGGAAACAGTGGGCTAAAGGAAAAGAAGCTATACCTGGACAGGTTTGCTGGCACCTGACTTGAGCTGATGAGGCAATCTCAGCCTCTGAAGCTCAGGTTAATCCCAGTGTTGTAATATTGGTAGAATCCTGCCCAGAGCCAATAGGGCAGGGTGAGTGAGAGTTTCACCTGTGGAAGTTTGAGTCCACCCAGAGGTGCCTATGAAGAAAGGCCTGGAGACCTACATCTGAAAAATCAGCCATTGAAAACCCTATGGATCACAGTTTTACTCTGACACACATGGGTAGCCATGAGTTAGAATCAGTTTGACAGCAACTGGTTTACTGGTACTGTGTGGCAGGGAGGGTGATGATAATACCCGCATGAGGCACTAAAGTAGTTCAAAGAGGTAGGAGGGTTGTGAAGGCCACAAAGCTGGCCTCCCATTCATCAAAGTGCCCCCATTCATTCTATGTTCATTGCATCTGGATTCCCTGCAAGGCTCTGCCCCTCCCCAGGCCTCCAACTACCCCCCTGACCTAACCCACCAGGGTAGAGGGGCAAAAAAAGAGAAGGAAGTGCCTAGCCAGTTTGCCATCTGTGCCAAAGTCGTAACTACTCTGTGTTCTCTCACTTCAGAAAAGTATTACTATTAAAGGATTTTTCTGGAACTACTGAGGCCAGTTACTAGCCTCCGGGGACAATGATTTGTGCCGGAAAGATGCCATAAGTTTGGAAAATTGCTCACATCACGGGCCTTCAAATCTCAGAGAAAAACAGCAAAGAGAGAAAACAGAAGGGCTGAGAGGCTGTTAATTTATCAATCTGCAAATCTGGAGCCAGGCCAAACTCAGTAGCTGTCAAATCGAGTATGTGCCCAAATTAAAAAGCTTTATCCCATCTCATGATGATTAGTAAGAGGACCCTTCTAGGAGTTCTACTTATAAAAATTCATGGAGGCAAGAAGTATAAAAGTGTCCAAGCAGGCTACAATTGGAGAGCAAAAAACATTAACATATCTAATTATATTTCTTATAGCCCTTATTTACACTAAGTACTGTAAAGTATTTTAGAAATTGAGGACATTTTGGAACTATTGCTAAAACTAGGGAAGATATAATTACGGATATAGTAATAATTGCCAGCCTGGTAGAGACACAATACTAATCATTACGTTTGCACTCTCATTCGGTCCTCTTGGCAGCCCCATGAGAAGAATGACTGTTGTTATGCCCATTTTCCACACGAGGAAAATCCTGCTTGGAGATGCTCAATTACTTCCCCAGGCAGACTGCTTTTCAGAGGCCATGCAGTCAAACCCTCACTGTTCATTAAGTTTAGCTATTTTATCCCCAAATTTCTTTCACCTGTACCTCATATTCTTACGCTGCCTTCCCAATTCTGTGTACAATGACATTTCTGCTACCGCTCCCCCTCCTCCAGCTTAACCTGAAAGTCACTGTTTGTGGCAGTCTTTCTGGTCCTTACATTGCTACCTAAAATCTAGTATTCTCAGTGAGAATAATTTTCATATCACAGGAGTTTATGGCTCAAGATTATTTTGTTGTAAGGAGAAATGAATGAAAAAGTACCTAGAGGCTTTATGGCGCATATGGAATAGAATACACATTTTGTAAATCATTTCATTGTCCATCTTTGCTTAGTCAACCTCGTCCTGCCAGAGGTTAACAGCCATGCCTATTTTCTTTATGGAGAAGCAGGGTCTTAAAAAACGGAGATTGATTAAGCTGCAGTATTCTCAGATATACCTATTTATCATCACTAATTATGCTTCTGACTCTATTTCAAAGTAATTTATAGGAACAAAATTCATTATTCACAAAAACCAGTGACAGATGTCATGGATGGAGGGTTACAGCCAGCAGGTCTCACTAATCAGCATTTTCCTTCACCAGCCTGCCTGTTGCTCAGTTTCTGCCATGTCTCCCTGATCTTACTGAAGCATTATTCACAGCAAGTCTTAACAGAGAGAAAGCCGAAGGCAGTCTTCAAAGAATGAATAACAAGCCTCCGCCATTCAGCTCTTTTGAATTTCAAATAACAGATCAAAAGTAAGTTTATTTGCCTTACTTCCATTAGCAAGAATTTCTTCCAAAGTATTATCAGCAACACAGGTGGAATTGCTCTGTTGAATTACCTAAGTGAGCAGCTAAACTCCCTGCTGCATCATTAATGAAGTAGACAGTGTGATATCCCTTTTCAGAGATGCTATTTAATCATTCTTAAAGTGATTGTCTCTTTCTGTATCTTGTCTACTAACAACAAAAGTGTCTTCATTGACATACTAAAGCAGGTGGGTTTTTAAAGAGCTATAATCCAATCTCTTGCATTCACATCCCTAGTTTTGTGAAATCTACTTTGACTGAGGTTTTGAAAAAGCTATGGCTTCATATGTACCCTGAGTGTTGCTATTGTATGTGTGCAATTTGCCACTTACTAAGTCACTTTACCTAGATGGACTTTGCTAAATTAAATCTATTCGGTATTCACTAGTGCTGAAGAAAAGGGTCAACAGGTTTGACATACTAGAAAGTGAATGTGTGTATGTGTGTCTGTGTGATTTTTTTTTTTTTTTAGAGAATCCTGGTTATTGTAATTTATTTAAAGAACAACAAAATATAGAGGAAATCAGATTTTGTTTATGAGAATAGTACACATGAAAGTATATCTCCCTGCCACAGACAGAAATCATTCCAGTTTTTTACTGAGAATGGCATGGGGGAAATTGTGCAGGAACAGTTAATCCCAGAGAAAATACCTCTGTAGAATATCAGCTAAATCAGTGTTTCTTTAATTATTCACTGCCAACTGTCAATCTAACTGCAGATAATAGATTAGCCTTGCATTTTGAAGGTCTCTGTGTCTCTGTATTTCAAGGCTGTTTTCAACTCGATATGATCTGGACCTCAACAGCAAGAGCAAAAGCAGTGGATGTCCATTCAAACTACTCCTGCTGAAGAGAGTTCCCTTTTTTTTTTTTTTTCCTATGTCCTTAGAAAAAGGTGTTGGGTAATGAAATGCTAGGAGATTTAGCTCAATAAAACTCTGTGACTGTATAGTCAACAAATGAATTTTACTAACCAGGAGCAGGAAAATATTCATCATATTATATAAGGAATATTATAGAATAAATAAAACACCTGGTCTGCCAAGCAAAAAACAAGTGTTTTGGGGTTAAGTTGGTCCTGCAAAACTCAAGACTGTAAATCGTGTTCCCACGAGGCTGAGCCTGAAGAAGTTAGACTATTAGAAGTAGGGAAATGTATTAAAATGCAGGATCTATCTTATAATAATGAGACTGTAGATCTTTGGATTATGGGCCCTCACTGCCAAGGGGATACATCAAGTGAATCTGAAATGGCATATTATCTTTCTCTATATGAACTCTTTTGGAAATAACTTTCAGAATTTAGCTCCATTGGTTAGAATGAGTCAAGGTCAGTGCTTGAATGATTAGTTACCCTTGATTACTATACCAAAATAAGTGATGTGGGACTGGGGTAGATAACAGGGAGTGGTGATGATTGTGGCAACCTGGAGAGCTCAGGCTCCATCTAAAAGGATCAGCTGCTATTCAACTTCCAGCCTTGTTGCCGGGAGGGACTATGGGCCCGGTGTTGTTACATCTTCTGATTTTACAAGGAAAGACAGAAATGTGGGTCTTTTATTTAAAAATTTCTAATTTTTTAATGTATTCAACTAATTCAAACATACTAAAGCACTGTGAGGGCAATCTGTACATACCTGTTGGCTACAGCTGGCCTTTATCTACCAGTTTGTAATCCCTGCCCTAACCTCTAATTTTAGCTAGTTGGTTTGCAAATGATTAACTTTGCATTCAAGGTAGAGGCAAGAGCTATGGATGCATCAGTGTAAATGCATCACTACCCCTGGGGAAGCATCTCTGCTACCTTCAGGTCTTCCTAACCATGGGTCAGGAAGTGTATTGAATGGCAGCCCCAAAAGTTATGTCCATGCCCTATCCCTGAGAACCTGTGAATGTGATCTTATTTGGGAAAAGGGTCTTTGCAGATGCAATTAAGTTAAGAATCTCAAGGTGAGATCATCCTGGGTTCTCTTCATGGGCCCTAAATCCAACAGCAAGTGTCTTGATAAGACACTTACCAAGGAGAGACACAAAGAAGAGCAGAAGGCCATGTGAAAACAGAAACAGAGGTTGGAGTTATGCAGCCACAAGCCAAGGGATGTCTGGAGCCACCAGAAGCTGGAAGAGTCAAGGAAGCATTCTCCCCTAGAGCCTCCATCGGGAAGGTAGCCCTGCCGTTATCTTGATTTCAGATTTCTGGCCTCCTAAACTGTGAGAGAATGAATTTCTGTTTTTTTAAGTCACCAAGTTTGTGATAATTTTTACGGCAGCCCCAGGACACTAATACAGATCAGTAACATCATCTTTCTAAACAAGGACATCATTAGCACCTACCACCTGACATCTAAATGTACCACTGAGGATGGCTGCTTTATCAAGAATTTGTGCAAAAAATTAAAGATTATCTCCTCCTCTACTTAAACTGTAGGCTTCGTGACATCAAACCTAAAATAAAAATCCTCACATAACCCACAGAGAAAATCAAACTTATGAGTAAAATATCATTCAGGAGAAAGACACGTTGAAAACCAAGCACTTCTACACCACTCATTGTCTGCTCCTGAGAGGACAGTATGGATAGAAGTGTCTTCACATCTTAATTGTGATCGATGACAATTGTTGTTGGTTCCTTTATGTAGGTTAAATATGAGGGCTATAACCAAGACAGTTTTGACTGATCCAAAGGCTACTGAGGCAATGGCCATTTTCTACATTCTAGAACCCTAACTAAATGTAAGTTTAAAAGACCAAAGCCAACACAGCAAATTACACAAAGAAAAAAAAAAAGAGATCAGAGAGGCTACTTCGCATTAAGATTATTCCACCATTTATCTCCCTTTTTCAAGTAAGCTTTTGAATCACCTGGGCTGTCCTCGAAAATCATTTCCCCTAAAGCCAACTAGAGTAATTGGGTGTATTTCATGTTTTCCTAGTGTTTTATACCCAAAAGATAAAAAGACAAGGCTATAAGTCAAACAGGTACACGTGTTTCATAGTTTTGGAGCCCATATCTTCCCAAATGCCTAGTTCATGATGTGACTAGGAGAATAGTACTTGCTTATAAAACCCTGTGAAGCCAGAATTCACCTCTCAATTCTTAGAGTCCTTTGCGCCTTTTTCAAGGTTTTGTTTGTTTGGTTTCTTCAATGTCTGTGCCCACTTCTATTTGTCAGGGTGCTAGACCTTGGAACAAATAAGAGGCACACACTTCTCTCAAAGAAGTCCCCATGTAGTGGGAGAGACAGGCAAGAAATAAAATAATCACAGAGCCAGAAGATGAGAGGTATAGTAGAGACATGCACCTGCTGCTGTGGAAGCAAAGAAGAGAGTATCAAATTGAACTGAAGATAGTGCCACAGAGGACACCATCTGGAGTTGGATCTGAAAACGTCATTAAATGTGAGGCAGCTAAGGGTGTTCCAGCAGAGGAAACAACATGGGCAAGGACAGAGGCATGGGGGCAGGAGCATGGCATGTTTAGGAATGCGAGAGAAATTCCAGATGATTTCAGGGGCAGATGTTGGGGGGGGGGGGGGGAAGAGCGTCACTGTCCCCTTGCCATGTCTCCCCCCTGGTTATTTCTGCCTCAGTCTTCTCCACCCTGTTCCTCACTTGGATGAAGCCTTCATTACCTCCTGCCTGTACCTCCACATTAACCTCATAGAATCTCAAGTCTTACTCTCCTCCATAGTGCCACCAGAGCAAGGGTCATAAAACGGAAGTTAGATCATATGACTCTGCAATTAAAAACTCATTGGTCCACTCCTAGTGCCTCTAGGACCAAGGTTCAATTCAACCTAGCCCTGCCCACCCCTGCAGGCCTATCTGCTATCCTTGCTCACACTCAGCCAGCCCATACTGTCATCTGCAGTTAGCACTGCAAACATGTCCCAAAACATGCCATGCCTTGGTCTGGGCCATTTTCTCTGCCTGGAATGCCCATACCCTACCTTGTTGAGAGGCAGTAGGGCGTCATGGTGAACATCACTGACTCAGGAATAAAAGTACCCAGCTTTGAATCCTAGCTCTGCCATTCAGTTGCTGTGTGGCTTTAAATTTAACATTTAACCTTCCTAATCTCGGTTTTCTCATTGGTACAATGAGGATTGTACCACCTACCCAAAATTATAAACATAAAATCAGTCATTATGTGTAAAGCACTTAGGACAATGCCTGGCATGTGATAAATGCTAATTTTTTTCCTTTTTTTTTTTATTTACTTTTTTTAACTGAAATGAAATTCACACAACATAAAATTTACCATTTTAAAGTAAACAATTCGGTGACATTTAGTACATTCATGATGTTGTACAACCATGACATTTAGCTTGTTTCAAAACACTTTCATCATCCCAAAAGGAGATCCTATACCCATTAAGTGGTCACTCTCTACCCCCCCACCCCCACTGCTGCCACTGGTAACCACCAATCTGCTTTCTGTCTCTATGGATTTACCTATTCTGTATATTTCATATGAATGAAATCATAGAATCATTATTTAGTGCTGTTATAACAGAAATACCATAAATGGGTGGCTTTAACAAACAGAAATTTATTTTTGCACAGTTTAGATGGCTAGAAGTCTGAATTCAAGGTGTCATCTCTAGGGGAAAGCTTTCTCTCTCTCAGCTATGGAGGAAGGTCCTTGTCTCTTTGAGTTTCTGCTCCTGGATGACCTTCATGTGGCTTCACATCTCTCTTCCCCCATCTCTGCTTCTCTCACTTGCTTGTTTAATCTCTTTTATATCTCAGAAGAGATTGACTCAATATATACCCTACATTAATTCTACCTCATTAACATAACAAAGAAAATCCATTCCCACATGGGATTATAACCACAGGCATAAGAGGATAGGAAATATAATACATATTTTGGGGGGGAAACAATTCAATCCATAAGAGTAACTTTATGTATCTGACTTCTTTCACTTAGCATAATGTTTTCAAGGTTTATCCATGTCATAGTATGTATCAGAACTTCATTCTTTGTTATGGTTGAATAATATTCCATTGTATGTATACGCCACATGTTTATTCGTTCATCTGTTGATGGATATTTGGGTTGTTTATCCTTTTGACTGTTGTGAATAGTAGTGCTATGAACATGTGTGTGCATGTGTTTGAGTACCTGTTTTCAATTCTATTAGAGATATAGCTAGGAGTGGAATTGCGGGAGCATATGGTAATTCTGTATATAAGTTTTTGAGTAGCTGCCAAATAGTTATCCTCAGAGACTGCACAATTTTATATTCCTACCAGCAATGCATGTGGGTTCCAATTTCCCCACATCCCTGCCAATACTTGTTATTTTCCATTTTATTATTACATTATAACCATTCTAGTGATGTGAAGTGGTATCTCATTGTGGTTTTGGTTGGCATTTCCCTAATGACCAATGACGTTGAGCATCTTTTCATGTGCCTGTTGGCCATTGTAAATTCTATCTAAATGTTAGCTGTTCTAATTATTGCCCCTGGTGAACTATCATTTATAGTGGAAGACTTAGGCCAAGCATCACATCTTTTGAGGTACCTCTCACCTTACGATAGAGTTCTCCACACCCTACTCCATGTTCCCACTGGACTATTTTACCAATTAATATTTATATGTTTAATTATTGGTTGCTTTGCCCATAAGTCTGTGACTCATTAAAACCAGAGACTTCTCTCTTATAAGAGATTAAAAGCTCAGTCTCTGGAGTCAGACAGCCTGGTCCACACCCCAGCACCAGAAATTACTAGCTATGTGTGTTTCAGCAATGTTATCTAATCTCACTAAGGCTTGAATTTTTTATAGTAATAGTAATACCTACCTAATTTGGTTATTGTGAAAATTAAATTATGTTTATTGTTGTTAGGTGCCATTGAGTTGGTTCTGACTAATAGCAACCCGATGTATAACAGAAGGAAACAATGCCTGATCCTGCACCATCCTCACAATCGTTGCTATGATTGAACCCATTGTTGCAGCCACTGTGTCAATCCATCTCATTGAGGATCTTTCTCTCTTCTGCTGACCCTTAATTTACCAAGCATGATGTCCTTCTCCAGGGACTTGTCCCTCCTGAAAACATGACCAAAGTACATGAGACGAAGTCTCGCCATCCTCACTTCTAAGGAGCATTCTGGCTATACTTCTTCCAAGACAGATTTGTTCCTTCTTCTGGCAGTCCATGTATATTCAATATTCTTTGCCAACACCATAATTCAAAGACATCAAGCCTTCTTTGGTCTTCCTTATTCATTGTCCACCCTTCACATGTATATGAAGCAATTAGAAATACCATGGCTTGGGTCAGGCGCGCCTTAGTTCTCAAAATGACATCTGTATCTAGTTGCTTTTTGAGAGACGTCATAAACAATCCACTATCTCCATTCATTAAGCACCAAGGAAAACATGCATGCAAAGTACTTTACAACCAGAACCAGATTATATAGAATATATCCTGGAAATAAAATTTTATGGGAAAAACCGTGTAGAGAATCCAGGAACAGATTCAGGGGTCTCCCTCAAACCTCTGTCCACAGCCTGTACCAATCTGACTACCTCACTGACAGGGTCTTCCTTCAGAACACGTCTCCCCAGTGTGCCTCACTTCCTCCAAGAAGCAAGGGGAAGTTGAAGAAAGATGGGATCACCCTAATATATTTTTATTCATTCCCTCTAATGTGTTTTTCAAAATTAGTATTATTACTCTGTTTTCTTGTTACCAATGCCGTGTATATTTTTCAGAAAACAAAAAAAAATTAATATCCATCATCCCACACACTCAGAGATAACTAATGTAAGCCCTTTGGTGTATAGCCTTTGTGTTCCTTAGAGATGTTATTGTTGTTGTTAGGTGCCGTCCAGTCCATTCTAACTCATAGCGACCCTATGTACACAGAGAAAAGCACTGCCTGGTCCTGCACCATCCTCACAATCATTGCTATATTTGAGCCCATTTTTGCAGCCACCATGTCAACCCATGTCATTGAGGGTCTTCCTCTTTTTCACTGACCCTCCGCTTTACCAAGCATGATGTCCTTCTCCAGGGACTGGTCCCTCCTGATAATGTGTCCAAAGTATGTGAGACAAAGTCTCACCATCCTTGCTTGTAAGGAGCATTCTGACATTATTTCTTCCAAGATAGGTATGTTAGTTTTTCTGGCAGTCCATTCAATATTTGTTCATTCTTCTGACAGTCCATTTAGTATATTCAATATTGTTTGCCAACACCATAGTTTAAATGCATCGATTCTTCGGTCTTCTTTATTCATTGTCCAGCTTTCGCATGCATATGAGGTAACTGAAAATACCATGACTTGGGTCAGGTGCACCTTAGTCCTCAAGGTGACATCATTGCTTTTTAACACTTGCACAGATTTGCCCAATGCAACATGTTGTTTGATTTCTTGACTGCTGCTTCCATGGGTATTGGCTATGGATCCAAATAAAATGAAATCCTAGACAGCTTCAATATTTTTCCATTTATCATGATGTTGCTTATTGGTCCAGTTGTAAGGATTTTGGTTCTCTTTATTTTGAGGTGTAATCCATACTGAAGACTGTAGTCTTTGATCTTCATCAGTAAGTACTTCAAGTCCTCTTTGCTTTCAGCAAGCAAGGTTGGGTCATCTGCATATCACAGTTTGTTAATGAGCCTTCTTCCAATCTTGATGCTGCATTCTTCTTCCTACAGTCAGCTTCTCAGATTATTTGCTCAGCATACAGACTGAGTAAGTATGGTGAAGGGGTACAACCCTGACACATACCTTTCCTGATTTTAAACCACGCAGTATCCCCTTGTTCTGTCTGAACACCTCCCTCTTGGTCTATATGTATAGGTTCCTCATGAGCACAATTAAGTGTTCTGGAATTCCCATTCTTTGCAATGTTATCCTTAATTTATTATGATCCACACAGTTGAATACCTCTGTATAGTCAGTAAAACACAGGTAAACATCTTTCTGGTATTCCTTAAAGATAGAGATAGTTATATAGGTTATATAGTTACATTTATAGATATGTTTATAGATACAGATATCTATAAACAGAGGAAGAAAGACTAGTGATCTACTTCAAAAAATCAGCCAGTAAAAACCCTGTGGATCATGATGGTCTAATCTGAAACTGATCATGGGGATGGTGCAGAACCAGGCAACATTTCATTCCATTGTGAACGGGGTTGCCAAGAGTAGGGGGTCAACTTGATGGCAGCTAACAACAGCAAACATAAATAGCAATATTTGTACATTGGTGGGGCTACAACACACAACTGCAGAGATTGTTCAGGATGATGGTCTTTACTGGGGGGAGGAGCATATTTTGATTCATATTCTTTTTCATTCAAATTAATGCATACCTGTTTTATCCTAAAACCTTTGCCTCCTAAAGGTTTAAATTCCCTGGATTGTTCCCTACCAATTAAAGTCCAGGTCCACTCTTCCCAGCTGTAGCCCACCCTCAGCTGGTGGCCTCTGCAGTGAGTCCAGCTCCTCTGTGGGTAGCCAGGTCCAGAGAGTCCTCAGACTTTTCTACCAGAAGGAACTGGTTGCTCCTGTTATGTCTTAGCTAAAATGAAGTAGGTCTACTAAATTCAAGTCAGCTAATATTCAGTCAGCCGCTACAGTTTCCTTTTACCCTCTCAGATATCGAGCATATCTCCCAATGACAAAGAGTCTTCTTAAAATTGGGGCTGGACAGGGTCTTAGATGCAATGACCAAAAAAAAAAAAAATTATAGAAAACATTTACTGAGCATTACTATATGACAGGCAAAATTCTTGAAACAACTCTTCTAGGTTTTTGTAAGAAGTTATTTCTGGCTAGAGATAATGTGTATAAAGCATATAACACAATACCTGGCACATGGTAGGCATTCAGTAAATGTCCTCATTTTACAGATGAGGAAACCAAAGCTTAAAGAAGTGAAGTATCTCTATAAACTTTGATTCAAACCCAGGATTGCCCAAACCATGCCGCACTGCCTCTGTCTGTTGAGTTTCTGCAAGGATTTTGTAAACACCCAAGAGACACGGATTCTAAGTATTAAACTTCTCTTTCCTAAAGTTTTGGTTCATTCTAGCTAAGAAAAGAACTACCTCTGCAGATATGCAGAAGGATCTTGGTTAAGCAAAGTAGGAGCAATCATGCTTCCATTACAAAACCTGGTGACGTGGGCCTGGTAAGCACGGTAACTACATCCTTCTCCTTAACGTGCTCATGGTTTAGAAGTTTGGCTTGATGTAATCTTCTGAACTGTATGTGTTCTATGTATCTGACAGCTGGGGCTGTACCTAAATGCGACTCGATTAGGAGCACTGTTTCCGCATGGCCATTTCTCTAGGAAGACTTAGCGATTATACTGAAAATCTCCTGACCTGGCCCACTTATAAATATAAATATTGCTAATATCAATTGATTTGGAGTGATAATTTTCTTTTGCTGATAATTTTCTGAAGCTCTGTTTTTATTAACTTCCATGATCACCTTCCCTCCTCCTTTTCTATTTCCCACGTTTGGGTAAATGTGGACCTTGTTCTATTAATTCCTGATTTGATACTGACTAACAGGAAACAAGCAAACAAACAAACAAAAAGTATAAATCTTGGGTAGGATAACAATGCAATATCCAAAATAGAATATGGAATGGGATATTCAAGAAGTTAGCACATTTATATCTCATCAGAGACTTTCTTATCACTTGCCCTTAAATTTGGTAATAATGAAACCTTGAGGGAAATCCTAGATTTAGCTGCAGGATCCAGTAATGAAAGTAGATGTTGGGACATAGTTACCCAAGCAATGGCCTTGGAGAGAGATGTTGCAGAAGCAGAGATTCCACCCGACACACGGAAGCCTCATTTCTACCCACGTTATAAGCCTGTGATAGGTGCTTCAGCAACACAGGGGATAAACTCTGTTCAGGGGAGGGACTCCTCTGCCCCTGCAACTGAAGGTGAGGAGTGGGGATAAGGGAGAGGAGGGAGACACTTTCATGAAAAGGGTCCTTGGTTTTTAGGGTTGTCATATATGATGGCCTTAATTTTCCCCATGAAATAAGAGGGTAGAAGAAATAGAGAGGGAATCTTAAAAAGAGTAGTGAAAGTGTAGCCCTTGTGATTGACCCAAGTTTGATGGTTAGGGTAGCAGGTGCGGCAAAAAGACTGTGTAAAAGTGATGCATTCAGGATCTAGTTTGGATAAGGAAGGAAGCAAAGCCATAAGTAAGGATGGTCAATGGAGGGAAGAAAGAGCACTGAAGGACTGCTGTGTTGAAAGTGGATGAGATTGAACAATAAGCATCGGGGAAACTGGGAGGAAGAGAGTGGGAAGGATAGAAATTTGGTCAAAGATTGATAAATTAGAGTTTAAGATATTGGGGGAGATGGAGACAAGACTGCGGTGTATCTGTCCATGGGAGCTGGTGACTAAGATGGAGACAAAGTGAAATGTCAAAAGATGCAAAAATATTGATGCTAGTTTGTTGAAAGTGTGGACCAGTAGGATTTGAAAACACTTATGATTACAGCAATGGTTTTTTCTCCCAGTAGTATTGTATCATTATTTTATTGTATGTCTTTGTGTAATAAGCCACTTCCAGTCTTTGAAGGAGTCCCTGGGTGGCATAAATGATTAAGCACTCAACCAGAGGCCAAAAAGTTGATGGTTCAAACACACCCAGAGGTGCCTCAGAAGACAGGCCTGGTAATGTTCTTCTGAAAGGTCACAACCTTGAAAACCTGCGGAGCACAGTTCTACTCTGACACATGTGAGTTTACCATGAGTTAGTACTGTCTTGAAGGCAGCTAACAACAATAACAATCTTCGAGGAACAAGGAGAAAACAAGATAAAATAGGTAGACAGCCAGCGAGATGGACAGAATATAAAAGTTATCATTGTACATAGGAAGTGGCCAAAATGATGTGGATTAGGTAGTTCAGGGATTTTAATTTCTTCCTCATAGTACAAGAATGTGTGCATTTTTTATCTGCTCTACTAGAGTATGTTGTTGTGTTATCTGCCTCCAAGTTGACCCCTGGCTCATGGCAACTCCATGCACAATGGACTGTTGTGATCTATAGGGTTTTCATGGGCTGATTTTCAGAAGTAGGCTGCCAGGCCTTTCTTCCTAGTCCATCTTAGTCTGGAAGCTCCACTGATACCTGTTCAGCCTCATAGCAACATGCAAGCCTCCACTGACAGATGGGTTGTAGCTGCACTTGAGGTGCATTGGCTGGAAATAGAACCCAGGTCTCCCACATAGAAAGTGAGAATCCTACCACTGAATCACGTAGGCTCCTTGAAAAGAGGTCTGTGACTTATCATGTATGTGTCCTATGACAGTTTTTAGCACAGCACCTATACATAACAGTTGTTCAATAAGTTTGTTGAATTAATAGCTTGTGAATGGTTCCAACTGATTCTCAGATGTTTCTATATTATTCTTACAAATGCTATATAAATGCTCAAATATTTCCCATAATGCTTTCTCCAGGTGCAGCTTCAGACCCCTTGCATAGCTGGCAGTTCCTGCTGGCTAAGAGGACAAATCTGGAAGCCACTGGAGAATGTGAGTTCTCCAAAGACAGGGGCAAGATCTCCTGTAGCTTCTAGACTCTCCCCTTGTATTTAGTAAATGCCAATGAATCCCAGATTAGAAAGATGACACATAATTTTACAAAGAATCTGCCTCTGACCAACTAAACATGGAGAGGTAGTGAATGCCAAGGTTACCAGGAATATAACCTGCAGTGTGTCCACAGAGACTCAGGCTCAGAAAATGCTTTTTTTGCCTTAAGCTTAAGATACAATGCATCTTTTTATGAGGGCAGTTACTGAAATTATTTTAGAAATTCTTTTTTTTTTTAATCCCAGTTGGGAGATATTTACTATATTCTAGGATAATATGTTCTGAATGCTAGCAATTTCAAGTGCAGAGATGAGAAGTAATGTGGTTTTGATCCCATTCCACTGTCTGTCTGTTCTTAGCCAATCTCCAAAATTGTTGAAGGGTTAGGAATGCTTCAACTTAGTGAATGGACAGCGTGACAAAAAGGTGAAATTCTTATAAACACTGGAGGGACTGGCGGAGGCTGAGCAGGGCTGGGCTGGGACTTCTCCCCCTGGATGAGCTCTGTGTTTGGAACCAGAGAAATCTGAGTAACAGGGTAGGGGTGAGCCCTGAAGCAGTGCGTCAGGATCTATGGTTTGACAATACATATTTTTTGGTGGTCATCTGAGGATTAAATTAACATATTTAAAGTTCAAAAGGGAATAGAATTCATTACTAGAATGGGAGAGGTCATTTTTTTCCTGGATCTCTCCCAAACAGAAAATTGAGAACAAGATTTGTTGCAGTGAAAACCCAAAGGGATTGTTTTTCCTTCAAAGGAGCCAGCAGATGTTTTCCTTCTTTTGAGATCCAACTCTCGGTTAATCAGCACTTGGCTATTCAATTTTTCAGTTATTCAGTTTTGCTTTTCTTTTTCATGTCACCAAACCTGAAAAGAGCTTCTCTCCAGTCAGTGTTTGAGAAATTCCACTGTTCGTTAGAATATCTGCTACCAGTTGGACAGAGCAAAAAGACAATTACAATGCAAATAAGGTTTCCCTTTCTATTTATCAGCATTCTGCCTTCTCTAAGTCTTATGTTCTCGTTTTTTCTCTTTAACTTTCAACTCTCCTACTGTGACCTTCAGCAAGCACAAGCACAGGTCAATGGAGCTTCGCTGTCCTCCCCATCCACTCTGCCACACACATGTGCTTCCCAAACATCCACACAGCCACACCCCCTTCAAGTGCTGTGACACACGACAGTTAGAAATTTAGGGCAGGTCGCAGAATTTTAAAATGATGAATAACACTGCAGTGAAGAACCTCTGGAGGCTTCATTCACTGAAGCATTTTTTTTTTTTTTTTTTTTACAATTTAAAGATTTAAAAATGTAGGATCAAAGATGGCATTGCCATTCAATTGTAGTACTAGTTCAAACACTCAGAAGTCCACGATCATGGGCTGCTGAGGTGGACATATCCCATATAAAAGGGAAGGAAAAAATGTGAGGAATACTGTGCCAAGGCTTGTTACATCATTATTTCATTTGATTTTCTCAACATCATGGCTGGAATATTACTGGCCACATTGTACAGAAGAAGGAGTTAAAATTGAGAGAGAGAAAGTTCACACAGCTGGTAAGTGGAATCAGCCAGAAGTCAAACTCAGGTCTGTCTTACATCAAAGCTCTTCGTTCCACACATTTACCTCCCGATTCAAGAGGAGTTGTCTAGGAATTTTAAGTACAGTCCACTTTGACTTACCTGCATTATCCTTTTTTCAGTGACTGTGGACTTTTGGGGTCATCCAATTTACAAGGTCCTGAACTGATGACACCAGTGGTAGACAGTCAAAAGGAAACTTGGAGTGAATACAGGGAGTGAAATATGTAGGTGTTTGTATTTGATTATCTGAGCAAATGTGGATATTAGACTACACTCAAAATGAAAGAGCAGTGGTTTTTTTGATGGCCCAGAGTGTGGATAATTAGGAGCAGAAGCTATATAACCAAGGCCAGGATCACAGATGTTCAGGGTAACAACTATAATGATCTCATGCAAAGTTAAGTGGTGAAACGGATTCTTACAAACCCAATAATTGACCCTATAGTTGTGTCATTGAGTAAACTGAGGACCAGCGGTGTTGTGACTTGTGGCGTCTATCAGAACACCTTCTGAACAACTAAGAGCTAAATTGAATGAGGAAGCTGAACACAATAGGAGTTAAATGGTCTGCACTGAACTGCAAAGCTAAGCCATACTCAGGCTGGACCACCAGCTCTCCTTGTGGTGTAGGGCTTTGCTCATTTATTCCTTCATTTGTCTGTTAGCTTGCTTAACATAATGATTAAGTGTTTAAGATGTGTCAGGCAATCTGATAAACAACTTTATTTGGATTATCTCATTTAATCATCACCACAACTCTATGAAGCCAGCAATATTATTCTAATTTTACACTGGAGGAAACCAGTTCTTAAAGTGATTAAGTAACTTGCCCAAGGTCGCCTTAAATGGTAAATTTAGAACTACAAAACAAGTGCATTGACCCCATCCAGAGCTCTTAACTCTTTCAGTATTCCAATTTTTTTTCTGAAGAATTGAGACCTAATGATGTCAGCAATTTCCCCCAGATCCCACAGAAAGTTAGTAGGAAAGACAGAACTAGATTCAGGGCCTCAAAGGCCCCTATTCAGTGCCCTTTCCTTATGCCTTGTACTACAGGGTAACATTTTTTTTTATATAAAATCTTAAAAGTATTACCCAGGTATGGTAGCTTTCCATTGACAACCTCTGCTTTCACCACTTGCCCAACCTGAAATCATACTCAACCATTCAGTAGATCCCTACAAAAGATACAACCTCACACAAAAAAATTACATCTTTTACTGAAGACTTTTAGGAGAACCAGGGAATCACCTACCACAGAGCAAAACTCTTATCACAATCTTCATTAAACATCTTGATTATTCCCTGGTGAGTTTCTCTTTACTTCTAGCAGCTACTTCTGTTATCCTTCCCTTTGCTTACATCATCTCTACAAATCCATTCTATCAGAGAAATTTGGCTCTAGCCCTCTGCCCACATACCTTACCTGCAACATGAAAGTCCAGTGGTTAGCTAAACAGCACTAAGCCTGACCCTTGGGAAACTCGGTTCCTGCCAATGCATAGTCTCACTTTGCGGACCCCTAAGTCCATTATTGCTACACCAACAACCATGTTTCATGTCTCACCCCCTTTCTACCTCCCTTCCTTCTCTATATTTTCCTCAAGGGGTGGGCAGGAATTTCAAGAAAGTGATCTGGGCAAGGAATTCATACAGCATTCTTTCCATTGCCTTCCCCTGCCCCCTACATACACATAACCTCTTTCTCTACGGGGTTATGTAGCCTTCAGAGAAATAGAAGGGAGTTTCTCCACTTAAATATTTTTAATTACCTGATCACAAGTAAACGCAACTAGATTTTTTTACGCCTAGATTTTAATGTTAAAATATAGAGAACAAAACAAAATGAAAAAAATACCCTACCACCCAGAAATTGAAAAATCATGTCTTAACTCTTTGAACAAAGTGGAAATCAAATCAGAAATTGAAGAGTATCTATGAAATATTGATAGTACACCAAATAGCAGAATCTATAGAATGTAGTTAAAGCAAGGAAATTTCATATTTATATTAATAAATAAGAAAGAAGAATTTAACTTAAAAATTTAGAAAATTAACTACAAAAGAACCTAAGCAAAGAGTAAAGATAAAAGCATAAATTAATCAAATATAAAACCAAAAACATGGTAAAACCAATAAATAAATCCAAGAGCAACTTCTTGGCAAGGAGAGGGAAGAAGAAGGAGCCCATTAAAAGATACTATTACTAATCTTATCAGTACATAAGAAGGCAAGCAAAAATACATTCAAAGAGAAGAAATAATGGAGATGTAACCACAACTACAAAGGAAATACAAACAACAATAAACTCAACTCTAGGCAAGTAAAATTGAAAATCTGGATAAAATATGTGATTTTCCAGAACTGACTCCAGAAGAAAGGAGAAAAAAATAAATAAAATCAAACAGACCAATTTTCAAAGAACAAATAGAGAAATACGTCAGAGTTATCCCCAAAAAGCATCAATTTATTTTTATAAATCTCTTTTTTCCCCATTCAGATGAGTTTACATAGCATTGGAGTTACCTATTCTCCAGTGGTTTGGTTAAATTCAGCTATAAAACCTACCCTAGGCCTGATGGTTTTTAGGGAGTAGTTCCATGATAAAAATGGCATTGCAAATCCGCCGGGAAAATGAAAATTATATGAATAATGCTGTTGGGACAACTAAGTAGATATTAGTGAAAAAAATTCAATCAATACCTTATGCATTACATTAAAAATATATGAAGTTTCCAAAATTTAAATATAAAAAATAATCATAAAAATACTAAACTATGTAGTAGTGTTTCTATAATCTCAGAATGTGAAAGATTTTCCTAAGTATGATACAAAACCCAGAAGGCATTTTAAAAAATTATTGTTGTTGTTGTTAGGTCCATCAAGTTGGTTCCAACTCATAGGGACCTCATGTACAACAGAACGAAATGCTGCCCAGTCCTGCACCATCCTCAGAATCATTGCTGTATTTGAGCCCATTGTCAAAGCCACTGTGTCAATCCATGTCGTTGGGAGTCTTCCTCTTTTTCGCTGACCATTTACTTTCCCAAGCACGATGTCCTTCTCCAGAGACTGGTGCCTCCTGATAACACGTCCAAAGTACATGAGACGAAGTCTCACCATCTTGGCTTCTAAAGAGCATCTGGCCATATTTCTTCCAAGACAGACTAGTTCTTTCTTCCTGCAGTCCATGGTATATTCAATATTCTTTGCCAACACCATAATTCTAAGTCATCTGTTCTTCAGTCTTCCTTATTCACTGTTGAACTTTCACATGCATATGAGGCAATTGAAAAAATGGCTTGGGTCAAGTGCACCTTAGTCCTCAGAATGAAATCTTTGCTTTTTAACACCTTAAAGAGCTCCTTTTCAGCAGATTTGCCCAATACAATACGTCATTTGATTTCTTGACCGCTGCTTCCATGGGCGTTGACTGTGGATCTTAATAAAATGAAATCCTTCTATCTTTTTCTGTTTATCATGATGTTGCTTATTGGTCCTGTTGTGAGAATTTTTATTTTCTTTATGTTAAGGTGTAATCCATCATTCGGGAACTAGTTAGATAAAGCATGGTACATCCAACTATGGAATATCATGAAACCATTGAAAAGAATGAGGTAGCTCTATCTATCAGATGTGGAATAAGCTCCAAAGTATATTGTTACATGAAAAAAATAAAGATGACTAGAATGTATAATATGCTACACTTTGGTAGTTGTGTTTTTTTTTAACCCACAAATATGTAACTAGTATACTGAACAAGCATGATTCATAGAGTGAAATCACAAGGCAACTTTATTTAGTGTCCTACTGATCATTCAAATGTGTTCGATGGGGGAAGATCTCCGGCTCCTGGATAATAGAGAATTCCATGACTTTTCTGATCACTCATGAGTCATACAAGGTTCTGTGTAACTAAATCACCAACTCAGTCTCAATTCAGAGATTAAAATGTCCAATCCCATGTAGTAGTCAAAGCTCCCAACTTAAAGTTACTGTTACACCTTCTGTCCTGGATAGGCTTGTTTCCTTTAGCTCAACTCTTCTGCTCCTCGTTAGTTGTTGTTTCAGATCGTTTCAGTGTAGTAAGAGGAGAGGTAAGGGGAGCACAGAAGTAAGAACTTGACTCTACTCTCATAAAATGTCTTCATGCCTTCTAGGCCTGATAGGTGTTAAAGCTGACTTTTTTTGCTTAAAGGTAGGATGACCAGCTTGTCCCAGGTTGCCCAGGATTTTTCCATTTAAAATAATACTCTGGTATTCCAAGAATTCCCTCAGTCCAGTGCGATACAGGATATTGTTGTGGCTTTTCGGAGGCATCTCTCCCACCAGTGGAGATATCTCACCTGCATTCCCTTAATGTGGGTGATGCATTCTCCTTAAGGAATTTGCCTACTGTTCCTTCTAGGAAATTTGCAATGCCCTTTCAAGCTTCTAGCTGCTGAGGTCTCTTGCCCATCCAGGTGGACCATTGTGCATGATCTAAAACAACTTCATTCTCTCTCTGCTGTGTGGCCCACATCTGGTACTTAGGAAACATTCACATGTCTTTAGCCTTGACAAACTCAGCATGCAGGCCCAACTCACAGGGTCCCTACTGTTAAGGCTTCACCACAGTAGCCAGACCTTCTCTTGCCTCTGGCCCCCATGTGAAAGTTAGACACTGTCCTCAATGTCCATCACTGGGCAGGGCCATATATCAAGCTCTGGAAGTAGCCCCATAAGAAAGTCTTCTCTCTAGATCTGAGGTGGGTGGAAAATGGAACTTATAGCATAGCTCTCTCCATATAACTTATCTTCACAATCACAGTTCTCATTCTCCTTATTCACCAAAAACCTACCATTTTATACCCTCTTCAATGTGGGTAAGAAATTTAAGAGTCATGGAACTGGTTTCTAAGTATTTCCAGTGAAGATTTAAATATTTGGTATTGCACTCACATTGGTATCTGACAATCTGATATCTGCCATCTTAGGGTCTTGGCTGAAAGTGCCATTTTAACCTATTTCTATGCTTATATATGCAGAGAGGAGCCCTGGTGGCACAGTTGTTAAGTGTTTGACTGCTAACCAAAAGTTCAGCAGTTGGAATCCACCAACTGCTCCTTGGAGACCCTTATGGGGCAGTTCTACTCTGTCCTATAGGATTACTATTATTTTGTTTTGTTTTTGTATGCAGAGAGTAGCACTGGAAGACTACACTAGAAACAGTGATTGCCTTCAGGATGGGGAAGTAGCTGGTATTAAAAGTAAAGGAAGGAGACTTACTTTTACTGTTCACATTTTTGTACCATGTGTACCATTTGAGTTTATATACTGTGTGTATATTACCTATGAAAACAATTAAATCAATTAATGTTTCTAAAATGAGAAAAGGTAGAATACCTACATAGAGTCCCTGGGTAGTGCAAACAATTAACATGCTAGGCTACTAACCAAAAGGTTGGAGGTTCAAGTCCATCCAGAGGCACCTTGAAAGAAAGTCCTGATGATCTACTTCCGAAACATTAGCCGTTGCACAGTTCTACTCTGGCACACCTGAGGTCACTATGAGCCGGAGTCAAATCAACAGCAACTGGTAGAACCCCTATGATTAAACTTAACAAGATAAAAGTAGGTCTCATATTTTGAACAATTGCCATATTTGCTAATAATGCCCACTAAATTAATAATAACAATGAGTAAATGTGGTTCTATGCAGAAATAAACAGATGAATCAATAAAACAGAGTGGAAAGTACTAAGACAAACCTTAGGCTATGTATGAACTTGCTATATGATAAAGGTGTACCTCAAATCAACAGGGAGAAATGGATTACTTAAT
Organism: Dugong dugon; assembly: GCA_030035585.1. NCBI lineage: Eukaryota > Metazoa > Chordata > Mammalia > Sirenia > Dugongidae > Dugong > Dugong dugon. The sequence goes on from CM057460.1 coordinate 72,977,914, forward strand.
AAGTGATGTCTAAGCAACAGGCCATCATGATAAATGGAGAAAACATTGAAGTCATCAACGATTTCATTTTACTTGGATCCACAATCAACAGCCATGGAAGCAACAGTCAAGAAATCAAACAAAGCATTTGCTTTGGGCAAGTCTGCTGCAGAAGACCCTTTTAAAGTGTTAAAAAGCAAAGAAGTCACTTTGAGGGCTAAGGTGCGCTTAACCCAAGCCATGGTGTTTTTAGTCACCTCATACGCATGCAACGATTAGGGAAGACCAAAGAAGAATTGACACATTTGAGTTGTGGTGCTGGCGAAGACTATTGAATATACCACGGACTGCTAAAAGAATGAACAAATCTGTCTTGGAGGAAGTACAGCCAGAATGCTCCTTAGAAGCAAGGATGATGAGACTTCATCTCACGTACTTTGGACATGTTATCAGGAGGGACCAATCTCTGGAGAAGAACATCATGCTTGGTAAATTGGAAGGTTAGCGAAAAAGAGGAAGACCCTCAACTAGATGGATTGACACAGTGGCTGCAATGGGCTGAAGCATAACAATGATTATGAGGACAGCACAGGACCAAGCAGTGTTTTGCTCTGTTGTACATAGAGTTGCTATGAGTTGGAACCAACTCAACGGCACCTAACAACAACAAACAACAAGCCAGCCATTTGCAGAAACAAAATTTGATCTCTCATTCACCCCTAAATCAAACCAATTTCAAATAGATTAAAAATTTAAATGAAAGTAAAGAAACCTCAATAGTAATAGATGAAAATACAACTGAATAGTGTTATAATCGTGACATGGGAAAGGATGTCAAGCGTGATATAAATAGAGAAGCTAAGAAGGAAGAATTGGATAATTGACTGGTTGATTAATTGACTACACAAAATTAAAGCCTTCTAAAATGGTTAAACTGGCAAATGTTTTGTTGTATATATTCTGCCACAATATAAGAAATTAAAACCTTTAAATATGAATAAAAAAGAAAAACCCTGTCTCTCACACACACAGAGAAAAAAAAATCTTACAGGTCTGTGTACCATATCGTTAACAGTAGTTTTTGTGACAGGGTTACACGGCTTACTTTTCCGTATTTCTTTTTTTTCCCTTGAAATTAATATGCATGACTTTATAATAAAGTTATTTCTGAATAATATTTAAAAAATGATGTGTGATATGTTGAGACAGTGAACAGCATTTCCAGTAAAACATAAAGACTAAATTCGTTTGTTCAGGTCAGGCAAAGGAAATATTTTCATAGCAGGTTGTTTATCCCAGTGGTCCTATTCCTAGAGTTGCTGTTCCTCATCATGAAAGGGGCTGAAACTTGAATCCTCCTCTCCTTACTTACTCTGAGCTGATGTTAATAGAATGCTTTCCGCAATGAAATTTGAGACAGGTTCTATTGAAAAACCTGAAATTGGAAGCCTTGGTAAAAACTGCTCTCCACAGAATGCTATTGTGAAGGGTGTACTTGCTCTAATTGATTTATTCTTTCACGCCCAGGTAAAATTTTTCTAATTCCAGCTTGAGAGAAGAGGGCAAGTCTGATAGTTGAGCCAAAAAGTTCAGAGAAAGAGATGTTATGATCATTCTACTTTTAAATGTTAACATTTTCAGTGCAGAATTTCTTACAAATACTTACAATCCACGACAGAAAGATGAAGTACTAATAAAGACCACAAAGCAGAGATGAAGATGTTATATTAATAGTAGTGATAATGACACTTACTGAGTGCCACCACGTGCCAGGCACTGTGCTATATGCTTTCTATACATTGTCTCCAGCCAGAAGTAACTTCTTTAAAAAAAATATAAAAAGCTGCATTATTGATAGATTTTCACAAAGGTAAGTCCATAAAAATTAGGTTTTTTGAAACTTTCATGGCTCATCACATTATCCTGAAAAATATTGCTGTTCAGTACAAACATAAGCAATAATGAATAAAGGTTCTATACCTATTAGAATTTCCATAAAGAATTTTTGGAATAAAAACGAAGATATTTTGGACTATTTAGTTCTTACGTAGTGAAAAACAGAGTTTATAGCAGGGTCAAACACCTAAATGCCTGTAGGGGCCTAGGAGATGATGATGATGATGACTACGAAAACAGCACCGATGATGATAAATAATACTCGTTGTTGTCAAGGGTCATAGAGTCGGTTCCAATTCATAGAGACCCTAGGTACAACAGAATGAAATACTGCAAGGTCCTGCACCATCCTTACAATCGTTGCTATATTTCAGACCATTGTTGCTGCCATTGTGTTAGTTCATCTCATTGAGTGTCTTCCTCTTTTTTGCTGACTCTCAACTTTACCAGTTATGCTGTCCTTCTGCAGGAACTAATCCCTACTGATAACCTGATCAAAGTAAGGGAGACAAATCCTCGCCATCCTCACTTCTAAGGATACTTCTGGCTGTACTTTTTCCAAGACAGATTTATTCATTCTTCTGGCAGTCCATGGTATATTCAATATTCTTCACCAACACCATAATTCAAAGGTGTCAATTCTTCAGTCTTCCTTATTCATTGTCCAGCTTTCATATGCATATGAGGCAATTGACAATACCATGGCTAGGGTCAGGCGTGCCTTAGTCCTCAAAGTGACATCTTTGCTCTTTAACAGTTTAAAGAGGTCTTTTGCAGCAGATTTGTCCAATACAATGCAGCGTTTGATTCCTTGACTGCTGCTTCCATGGGAATTGATTGTGGATCCAAGTAAAATGAAATCCTTGACAACTTCAATCTTTTCTTTATCATGATGTTGCTTATTGGTCCAGTTGTGAGAATTTTTGTTTTCTTTATGTTGAAGTGTAATCCATACTAAAGCTAATACTTGTTTTACGTGTATGAATTAATTTAATCGACCATGCAATGGGATGGATCTCTTTTGTGTGGCCTTTCTAGCCATGGTCTTGTAACTCCCGCCCAAGTGATTGGGCTGGACAGTGTGATAGGGTAATTGTGGCCCAGCAAAGGGATTGGTCAGTTTTTACCATCCTGCTGGGCTTGAAATGAGCCACCCGAGAGGCAGGAAAGAGAAGATCCCTCCACCACCAAGAAAGAACAGCCAGGAGCCAGCGCGTCCTTCGGACCCGAGACCTCTGCATTGAGAAGTACCTGGACCCAGGAGGCAGAGAGAGAGCTGTAACCCTGAAGAGGGAGGGAAGCAGTGGCAGAGAAGCAGCAGCAGGAGAGACCCACAAGAGAGATAGCACAGTGGGCTTCCCAACCCACGAGCCAGAAAGCTGAGTGCCTTTGGGCAGAGGCAGAGGGCCAGGGATAGGTGTGCCCATGAGCACGACTGAGAAGAGGCTGTCATGATGGAAGAACTGTATCCTGAGCATTCCTGAACCTGAATTGTAACCTGTTACTCCCTAGCAAATCCCATAATCATGAATATTGTCTGTGACTTCTGTATGGCCATTTCAATGAATTATCAAACCCAGCAGAGAAGTAGAGCATCGTGGGAGGGACAGTTAGTGTCAGAATTGGTAGAGATGGTGGAAAGAAGGAGGCATGCCTGACCTCGTCCTCATAGGAATCAGCCTTGGGCTGTTGATAAATTGCAAGTTTTATCTCTGTTTTAAGAAGATGAAACTGAAGCAAGAAGAAATTAATTAACATGACCAAGTTTACACAACTGGTTGGTGATACTGGTATTAAACCCAGACAGTCTGGCTCTAGGACTCTTATGCAACACACTGTGCTTTGGAGTCTGGTCCCCCTACCCCAGATCTCTTTGGGGTGGAGTGGAGAAATCAAGTAATCAGATTTGTGGAAAGAGATCTGCATCCTTTTACTGTAGGTGTTGTTGTTAGGAGCTGTAGAGTCAGTTCAGACTCATAGTGACCCTACCTACAACAGAACAAAACACTGCCCCACCCTTTGCCATCCTCATAACCTTTGGTATGCTTGAGCACATTGTTGCAGCCAATGTGTCAATCCATCTTGATAAGAGTCTTCCTCTTTTTTGCTGACTCTCCACTTTACTAAATGTGATGTCCTTCTCCAGGAACTGGTCCCTCCTGATAACATGTACAAAGGAGCATGTTATCTAGTGCTCTAAGGAGCATTCTGGCTGTACTTCTTCTAAGACAGATTTGTTTGTTCTTCTGGCAGTCCATGGTATATGCAACATTTTCCTCTAAGACCATAATTCAAAGGCATCAATTCTTCTCAGGACTTTCTTATTCATTGTCCAGTTTTCGCATGCATATGAGGCAATTGAAAATACCATGGTTTGGGTAAGGCGCACCTTAGTCCTTAAAATGATGTTTTTGCTTTTTAATACTTTAAAGAGGTCTTTTGCAGGAGATTTACAATACATCATCAGATTTCTTGAATGCTGCTTCCATGGGTGTTGATTGTGGATCCAAGTAAAATGAAATCCATGACAACTTCAATCTTTTCTCTTTTTATCATGATGTTGCCTATTGGTCCAGTTGTGAAGATTTTTGTTCTCTTTGTGTTGAGGTGCAATACATACTGAAGGCTGAAGTCTTTGATCTTTATCAGCAAGCACTTCAAGACCCCTTTACTTTCTGCAAACAAGGTTGTGTCATCTGCATATTGTAGGTTGTTGATGTATCTTCCTCCAATCCTGATGCCGCATTCTTCTTCATACAGTCCAGTTTCTCAGATTATTTGCTCAGCATACAGTTTGAATAAGTATGGTAAGAGGATACAACCTTTACGCACACCTTTCCTGACTTTAAACCACACAGTTCTCCTTGTTCTGTACGAACAACTGCCTCTTGGTCTATGTATAGGTTCCCCATGAGCACAATTAAGTGTTCCAGAATTCCCAGTCTTCACAATGTTATCCATAATTTGTTATGATTCACATAGTCAAATGCCTTTGCATAGTCAATAAAACACAGCTAAACATCTTTCTACTTTCAGCCAAGATCCATCTGACATCAGCAATGATATCCCTCCTTCCACATCCTCTTCTGAATGTGACTTGAACTTCTGGCAGTTCCCTGTCGATGCACTGCTGCAGCAGCTTTTGAATAATCTTCAGCAAAATTATACTTCTATGTAATATTAATGATATTGTTCAATAATTTCCACATTCTGCTGGATTACCTTTCTTTGGAATGGGCACAAATATGGATCTCTTCCAGTCAATGAAGTTGTCTTCCAAATTTTTTGACATAGATGAATGAGCACCTGCAGCGCTGTATCCATTTGTTGAAACATCTCAGTTGGTACTCCGTAAGCTCCTGAAGCCTAGTTTTTCACCATTCCCTTCAGTGCAGCTTGGACTTCGTCCTTCAGTACCATTGGTTCTTGATCATATGCTACCTCCTGAAATGGTTGAACTTCGGCCAATTTTTTTTGGTACCCTGACTTGGTGTATTCCTTCCATCTTCTTTTGATGCTTCCTGCATTGTTCAATATTTTCTCCATAGAATCCTTCAATATTGTAACTTGAGGCTTGAATTTCTTTCCTCAATCGTTTCAGCTTGAGAAATGCTGAATATGTTCTTCCCTTTTGGTTTTCTAACTCCAGGTCTTTGCACATTTCATTATAATACTTTACTTTTTCTTCTCTAGCCGCCCTTTGAAATTTTCTGTTCAACTCTTTTTCTTCATTATTTCTTCTATTCTCTCTAGCTACTCTGCTTTTAAGAGCAAGTTTCAGAGCCTCTTCTGACATCCGTTTTAGTTTTTTTCTCTTTCCTGTCTTTTTAATGACCTTTTGCTTCTTTATGTATGATGTCTTTGATGTCATTCCACAACTCGTTTGGTTTTTGGTCATTAGTCTTCAATGCATCAAATCTGTTCTTGAGTTGGTCTCTAAATACAGGTGGGATATACTCAAGGTCATATTTTGGCTCTCATGGACTTGCTCTAATTTTCTTAAGCTTCAGCATGAACTTGCATATGAGTAATTGACGGTCTATTCCACAGTCAGCCGCTGGCCTTGTTCTAACTGATGACATTGAGCTTCTCCATCATCTCTTTCCACTGATGTAGTCAATTTGATTCCTGTATATTCCTTCTGGCAAGGTCCAGGAGTATATTTGCCATTTATGTTGGTGAAAAAAGAAATTTCTGATGAAGAAGTTGCTGGTCTTGCAAAATTCTATCATGCGATCTCCAGCATCATTTCTATCACCAAGGCCATATTTTCCAACTACTGATCCTTCTTCTTTATCCCACCTTTCACATTCCAATCACCAGTAATTATAAATGCATCTTAATTGCATATTTGATCAATTCAGTCTGCAAAAGTTGGTAAAAATCTTTGATTTCTTCATCTTTGGCCTTAGTGGCTGGTGTGTACATTTAGAGAATAGTCATATTAACTGGTCTTCCTTATAGGCGTGTGGATATCATCCTATAATTGACTGTGTTGTGCTTCAGGATAGATTTTGAAATGTTCTTTTTGACAATGAACGTGATGCCATTTCTTTTCTTTCCTGGCATAGTAGACTACACGACTGTCTGATTCAAAACGGCCAATATCAGTCCATTTCAGCTCACTAATGCTTAGGCTACTTGTCTTTATGCATTCCATATCATGTTTGATGAATTCCAAGTTTCATATATTCGTACTTCGTACATTCTATGTTCTGATTATTAATGGATGTTTTTAGCTGTTTCTTCTCATTTTGAGTTGTGTCACCTTAGCAAATGAAGGTCCCAAAAGTTTTACTCCATCCATGTCAATTGTATCTACCCTACTTTGAGGAGGCAGCTCTTTCCCAGTCGTATTTTGAGTGCCTTCCAACCTGAGGGCTCACATTCCAGCACTATACCAGACAATGTTCCGCTGCTGTTCATAGGGTTTTCACTGGCCAATTTTTTCAGAAGTAGACCGCCAGATTCTTTTTCCTAGTCTGTCTTGGTATGGACGCTCCGCTGAAACCTGTCCACCATGGATGACCCTTCTGGTATTTGAAATATTAGTGGCACATCTTCCAATGTCACAGCAACACACAAGCCACCACAGTACAACAAAGTGACAGACACGTGGGGATCCTTTTATTAACAAATCAAAATGAACAATTGAAACGATTTTTTGGACAATTAGCCCAATACTAATATAGTGCCCAACTTAGACAGCCAACACTTGGGGAAAAAAAGTGTTGAGCGACTAAGTTGCCATATCATTGTCTTGGTGTCTTAATTTCCTTTGGTAGTGTGCACCTACCTAGAAGGGCACATTCCTTTGGATACCTACCTCTTCTGTGACTATGAAGAGCCAGATGTTCACTTTGTATCATTTTTCTTCCCCTGGGAAAGCTAATTTGCCTCCTATCTAAATTAGTTAAGTAGTGACTTAAAATGTCAGCATTAAAATGAATTTCTACTATATTTCCCATGAGAAGTCTTCTAAAACACAGTTGAGTTCAAGTAATGTAATGATGAAGAGCTTCAACTTCACTAGTCATAACTGACTTCAAATGGTCAACTTGTTAGCTTTGAACCTTGGTAAAGTAACTTAATCTCCCTAAGCCTCAGTTTTCTCATCTTCAAGGTGGGACTAATACACACCTACTTTACAGAGTTGTCGAGAGCACCCAATGAGATAATGCCTTATTCAGTGACTTGTGCATGGTAAGCACTCAATGATTGTTTGCTGTTATTATTATCATTATCTTCTTCAACATCTTCGTCATAGTTAGCCAAGAACCTTCCCTGTTGTCAGCATTCTTCAGCACTGAAAGTGATTTTCAATGTAGTGTCATAATTATTTTTCATTCTTAACTACAGACAACAGGATGTTGAGATTCAAAGCAATGTGTCCGTTCAGGCTATTGAATTTTCCGTCTAAAGCACCTTGTAAATTTGAATCAATAAAGAGAGGAAGGGCAAGACAAGATGAGAATGAGGAGAGCTTAACCCAGAGGGCATCCTTGTGGCTAAAGCTCTTGCAATAATGCAAACCACATAAGATGGAATGTCCCCTCATGTCACAGCTGAAAACTGTAGCATAAATATTTTGTTAGTTGGCTTTATTCTACAGATGTTTTTGAGGATTTGTTGTTGAAACAGCCAATCCACTCCTGAATAAAAAACTTTGGCAGTGCTCAAAGTGTCAACTAATTAGATGCAAACTGCAGCTGAACATTTTGAAATGTATGCATCACCCACGTGAGTACTGAATGAATTTATTATAAATAGAATTCCAAATGCTGTGAAAGAAAGACATACAAGGGCATGACAGTAAACCAATCTGTGAACATTTATTAAACACCTTGTTAAGAGCACCCCTCACAAGGAACACTATACAATGGATTAAATGATGGGTATCCCAACAGTATACTCAGAGAAGGGACTCTGTATGAGAGTCAGAAAGCCACTAAAGGTTTTATGAATAACAAACTAGATTCAAATCCCGTTTCTGCTACCAACTTTGTGAAGGTTAAAAAGGGACTTACCCCTTGAGACAGTACACAATACAGGGGAAACTAGCACAACTTGTACAAAGAAAGGTCATGGAAGCCCCATGGACACATCCAAACTCCCTGAGGGACTGAATTGCTGGGCAGAGGGCTGTGGGGACCACGGTCTTGGGGAACATCTAGCTCAATTGGCATAACACAGTTTATAAAGACAATGTTCTATATTCTACCTTGGTGAGTAGTGTCTGGGGTCTTAAAAGCCTGTGAGCAGCCATCTAAGATACTCCAATGGTCTCATCCCTTCGGGAGCAAGGGAGAATGAAGAGAACAGGATACAAGGAAAAGATTAGTCTGAAGGACTAATGGTCCACAGCTACCAAGACCTCCACCGGACTGAGTCTAGTACAGCTAGATGGTGTCCGGCTACCACCACTGACTGCTCTGACCAGGATCACAACAGAGTGTTCTGGACAGAGCTGGAGAAGGATGTAGAACATAATTCTAACTCACAAAAACAAGACCAGATTTACTGGCCTAAAGGAGACTGAAGAAACTCTGAGAGTATGGCCCCCAGACACCCTTTTAGCTCAGTGGTGAAGTTACCTCAGAGGTTCACCGTTCAGCCTGGGAGTAGACAGCCCAGTAAAACCAAATGGGACTAATGAGGTACAGTAGTCCAGTGACAAGGGCCAGAAGGCAGAAAGGGACAAGGAAGCTGGTGATAGGGAACCCAAGGTTGAGTAAGGATATTGTTGATGTGTTGTGAGATTGTTAACCATTGTCATAGGGCAACATGTGTAGTAACTGTTAAATGAGAAGCTATTTTGTTCTGTAAGCCTTCATCTTAAGTGAGAATAGCAGCACAATTGGAAGAGTGTAGTCAATGTCACTGAACTGTGCATGTAGAAATTTCTGAAATGGTGTATCTTTGGCTGTGTGTATTTTCACCAAAAAAAAAGGTTGAGGAGTTAGAGGGTTGACATGTTGTGGGGTTGTTAACCAATGTCATAAAACAATATGTGTACTACTGTTTCATGATAAACTATTTGTTCTGTAAGCCTTCACCTGAAGTACAATAAAAAATAAATTAAAAAAAGAGACTTACCCTTTTTGTGTGAACTGGGCCCCCACCCCTGTGGGCCTAATTCCCGCTGCAAACTTTTTTTTCAACTGAACTGGGATGACTTTTGGTGATGCTACCCATTCTCCTTCATGGTACCCATAGCTCCCAACTGGCTCATACGGGCAGCTTCACACATAGCAAAAGACTGATATCTTTAGTACTTAAATAGTTCCTAAAAAATACGTTTTTAAAAATCCAATAACTCAGAAAAATAAGCAAGAGATATGAAAATCAGTTCTAAATAAGAAAATGCATGTGGCTCTTTAATATATAATTCCTCTTGATTTCCTCTTGCTCAAAGAGTTGTATAAGAAATTTTTCAATTTCTGGGAAGTGGGGTTTTTGTTTTGTTTTGTTTTCCTCTCTAGTTTACTTTTTAACATTAAAATCTAGTTGCTTTTGTGATCAGGTAATTAAAAAATGTTTAGGTGGAGAAAGTACTTCCTGCCTCTGAAGATGATGAGTAGTTAGGGCTTTGATTTCTCCTTTTGGGGTTTCTGTTTCTGCCTTTGGACAGGATGAACTTTGAGTGACCCATTTGCCAGATTATATCATGGTATGTATGTAAAACAAACAAACAAACTCATTGCCACAGGGTCAATTCTGACTCATAGCTATCGTAAAGGACAGAGTAGAACTGCCCCATAGGGTTTCCAAGGAGAGGTTGGTGGATTCGAACTGCTGACCTTTTGGTTAGCCGCCGAATGCTTAATCACTGCACCACCAGGTCTCCTGTATGTATATAGAAAGGTATAATTCTAGACTGTTTGTTGTTAAAACAATTGACACGACCAAGCAAAACAGTCTGCTCTTTATATAAAGAAGAATTTTGAGCTCTTGCAACCATCCAGCAATGAACTTGTCTGCTCTGTTAAGAAGTGAGCGCGCCTCGTCACTAGGCTTTCTCAGACCAAGAACAGAAAATAACCTGCAAGAGGTTTGCAGAAGAGACTTTGGTATAGATTGGTAGGGTTAACTAGTTGACTGATATGATGATCCCTCCTACTGTGAGAGTCTAGGAGTTGATCATTCTTTTCTACTACGAAAGCAGTGTCATTAATTGACCCAACAAGAACCATCTAGCTTCCTTCTACAGTACAGTTGTTATTTTTTAAAAACCATGGTGTCTTGTTCATCCTTTAAGTCTTGTATGTTATAAATGAGTGGGGAACCTTAGAATATGGCCTTGAGTGAGAGATGGGAGCACAGCGTGCTAATACTGTTTTTAGAATTTTCATTCAGGCTCACGGGTCTCACATTCGCTATGTATTCAGACATACAGACACAGTTATACATTTCCATACTTGAGTTTTATGTTGAACATAAGATAAGATGAACTTATAAATAAATTATTAGTGTTCTATGATATACCAAAGCCCAAAACTTAGCCTTGCATTTGCTTTTAGAAAATGACAGACAGATTTCACTGGTCAATCAGAATAACTTTCAAATGTCTTATACCCACTATCCCATGCTGATGTGTAGGTATCTTGATCTTAAAAAGTGGTGTTTTGGATGCATACATTTAGGTGTTTTAGTTTCACCAGTTCGTTTTGACGGGCAGCTTTTGTATCAATCTTCTATATTTATTCCAGGGTTTCTCAACCTTGCCATTATTAACACTTTGGGTTGAGAATTTTTTAATGTGGGGGACTGGCCTGTGCTTAATTTTTATAAAATATGCTATTTATGTAAACATGTAATGGATTTATTATTATTGCTTTTAAATGAATAGTGAATTTTTCTCAGTTTTAATTTCTAATAGGGTAAATATTAATAAATTATAACTGACATAAACAAGAGTACTTCAAACAGCATGTTTTATGAAAATTAATTATATTTTAATAAAGCAAACTACCAGTAGTGAGAAGAAAAACATTGTTACATTGTTACAACTCTTTTTAATTTCTGGCTTAATAGAAGACAGCTGGATTTTCATATCTACTTCTTTCATTCTGTTGTATATTTTGTTTTGGTTGAAGTATATGAAGCAAATTACGCTCAAATATGTTCTTGGAAACAAGAGAAATATTTTACTAGCTTTTTCAAGTAATTATGGATATTTTTCTCTGATGCCAACCCAAACTCAACAAATGGTAGTTTCTTAAAGTTATTTTGTCACACTAAAATTAATTTGTCTGTCTTGCACTTTGAATGAATCTTTTACCCAGGCATTGGCCATTTGGAAAATATTGGTTCGCTGAGTTATATGGTTCTTCTCAATGTTGACAGTTTATTTCACAATATCAAAAAATCACATTTGTTAACATCACCACCAGTCTCATCAGGAAAGTCTTTAAGTACTAGAATGTTGCCAAGCTCACAATGGTGAATATGAGTTTTCTAAAGTTCTAATTTTTGCTTGAAAGCTTGAATTTTATCATTGGCCAGGATATTGTCAGTTGTTTCCCTTGAAGAGACAGATTCACTTCATTTATTTTTGAGAAAATATCTGGCAAATAACCAAGTGTGAATAATTATAATCTGTCAGTCATTCTTTCAAATAAAAAATTGTGTCCTGTGACAAAAATGGCTATTCAGCTTGCAACTGAAAAGAAAGTGATTAAGAAAAAGTCTGTATACTGAAAAGTAACCTTGGCACCTCCCCAGACCCTTTCCAAGACTCAAAAAACTCTGGCCTTCAGTCTTATACACACATGCCCACCATCAGGCGATCGGATGATTCTGTTGGAGAAAATGAATAAGCCCAAAAAATCAGACTTACTGATAACTAGCACTGAAGTCTCCCCCCAAAAAAACAGAAGACCCTTGTGTACAGAAAGGCCTACCATTTGACAAGCCTAGCCTGCACTCATAGGAAAAAAGATGATATCCACCAGAAAAAGAGGTGATGAGAATTTGTAGGATGGTGATAAATGAAGTCCTGGGATAAAAACTCTTTAGTAAGTTAGATCAGAACAACAGCATGGGTACTCCAAGGGGAAAAATGGAAGATGGGAACTACCAGTTGAATTTGACCACATTGAGGAGTGTTGTAGAGAGTAGAGAGATTGAGGATAAATGGTTGATAGATAGAAACAAAACTATACACATATAAAAGAGGCAATTAACTCCTGGAAAATTTTAAAGTTATACAAGAAAAGAAATATGTTCACAGTGCACCATATGGCTCAGCTGAAAACAATATTTACATGGTCATAAAAATGTAAACACTGTGCATTGATTTAGCCAAAATTGTGAAAGATTTGTGAGGGGAGGACAAAGAAGGGAAGTGATGTTTTACTTATTGAGCTTTATAGAAATGAAATCCTATTCTGTATAGTCTTCTCAAATTTTCTTATTTTGCTCAAACATTGTTTTTGAGAATTAGCTGTGTTAATGCATGAAGCTGTAGTTCGTTATTTGTCATCACTGTACGGTAGTGTTCAATTGTCTGAATATACTATGAGTAATTTATAGTTTCTGTTGTTGACAGACATATGGATTGTTGTCAATAATTTTCTATAATGACCAGTGCTGCTATAAACGTTCTATGCATGTCTCTTGGTGCATATGTACAAGACTACTCTAGGGCAACAACAAAACAAACAGTCCGTTGCCGACGAGTCAATTCCGACTTACAGCGTCCCTATAGGACAGAGTAGAATTGCCCCATAGGGTTTCCAGGGAGCACCTGGTGGATTCTAACTGCTGGCCTTTTGGTTAGCAGCCGAGTTCTTACCCTCTATGCCACTCTAGGGCAATGGTTCTCAAAGTGTGATCTCTGGACCAGCAGTATCAGCATCACCTGGGAACTTGTTAGAGATGAAAATTCTTGGGCTTCACCAAATACCTATTGAATCATAAACTGGCTATGGGCCCTGTAATCTGTGTTTTAATAAGACCTCCAGGTGATTCTGATGCACACTCAAGTTTAAGAACCACAGATCAAGGATGATGATGATTTGTTAGTTCCTCCTTATATTTCTGTCAATGTTTATTTTATATATTTTGAAACTATGTTATTGGGATATATAAATTAGAATTATTTCCTGGTGAACTGAAACTCATAAAAATATAGTGACTCACTTTATTTCTGGTAATGCTTTCAGACTTAAAGTTTATTTTGTCTGATACTAAAACCACCTTGCTAACTTTCTTTTGCTATCTGTCTGTTGTTTAGTTTTCCACCTTTTGACTTTTCATCTTTCTGGATACTTATGCTTCAGTTGAATTTGGTTCTTATAAAATACTGTTGTTGTTGTTAGGTGCCATCAAGTCATCTCTTACTCACAGCAATCTTATATATAACAGAACTAAACATTGCCTGGTCCTTCGTCATTCTCACAATCATTGTTATGTTTGAGCCCACTGTCGCAGCCACTATGTCAATTCATCTCATTGGGGGTCTCCCTTGTTTAAAAACTCCAATCTGACAGTCTATTAGCTGAGGGGTTTAGTCCATCTGTGGGTTACTGGTCTATTCTAACTCATTTATACCATCTTATTTTCACATTCTATTTGTTCTGATTTTTTCTATTTTGTTTTGCTTCATTTGCCTTTTTTTTTTTATTTTGTGGGTTGTTTGAGATTTATTTTTTTCATCATTCATTCGATTTTTTTCTTCCAGTTTTTTTGGTAGTTTTAGTGTTTATTTTAGAAATTTTAACAGGCATATTTAACTTCAAAAAGTCTAAATTCAGTCAACATTTCTACTCTGACCAGTATAAGAAGCTTATGATATTTTAATGTTAAATGACATTCCTCCTGACATAGATTTTTTTATCCAAGATTTTAGTTCTTTTTATTGACTATTAACCTCATAAATTAAGCATTATTGTTTTATTCCAATGTTTATATTTAGATACCAACACATTATTATTATTGTTGCTCATTATTTCTCCTGGCAATTTAAGCCTTACTTTCAGGATCTTTTACCTAGTAACTAAAATCTGTGATGTAAGAGTTCTTTTAGTGAAGATCTGATGATAGTAAATTCTCTTAGTTTTTGTCTGAAAATTTCTTTATTTCATCCTTACTTACTGAGTGGTAGTTTTACTAGATAAATAATTCCATGGTGACAGTTATTCTATCTTCAGCAATTTAAAAATAGTATTTCACAGTTTTCTCTTTTCCATGTTGCTGTTAAGAAGTCAACTATTAATTAGACAAGCTCATAAAACAAAACAAGAATTGGTCAACTTTCAACCATTTCAGGAAGTAACACATGATCAGGAACCGATGGTACTGAAGGAAAAAGTCCAAGTTGCACTGAAGGCATTGGCAAAAAACAAGGTTCCAGGAATCAACGGAATACCAGTTGAGATGTTTCAACAAACAGATGCAGCACTGGAAGTACTCACTCGTCTATGCCAAGAAATTTAGAAGACAGCTACCTGGCCAACCACTGGAATAGAACCATATTTATGCCTATTTTACAAGAAAGGTGATCCAACTGAAGGTGGAAATTATTGAACAATATCATTTATATCACGTACAAGTAAAATTTTGCTGAAGATCATTCAAAAGTGACTGCAGCAGTATACCAACAGGGAACTGCCAGAAATTCAAGCCGTATTTAGAAGAGGACGTGGAACCAGGGATATCATTGCTGATGTCAGAAGGATCCTGGCTGAAAGAAGAGAATACTAGATAGATGTTGACCTGTGTTTTATTGACTATGCTAAGGCATTCGACTGTGTGGATCATAACAAATTATGGACAACATTGCGGACAATGGGAATTCCGGAACACTTAATTGTGTTCATGAGGAATCTGTACCTGGATCAAGAGGCAGTCATTCAGACAGAACAAGGGGATACTGCATGATTTAAAGTCAGGAAAGGTGTGCATCAGGATTGTATCCTTTCACCATAGCTATTCAATCTGTATGCTGAGCAAATAACCCAAGAAGCTGGACTGTATGAAGAAGAACAGGCCATCAGGATTGGAGGAAGACTCATTAACAGCCTGTGTTATGCGGATGACACAACCTTGCTTACTGAAAGTGAAGAGGACTTAAAGCGCTTACTGATGAAGTTCAGTATGGATTACACCTCAACGTAAAAAAACAAAAATCCTCACAACTGGACCAGTAAGCAACATCATGATAAATGGAGAAAATATTGAAGTTGTCAAGGATTTCATTTTACTTGGATCCACAATCAACACCGATGGAGGCAGAAGGCAAGAAATCAAAAGATGCATTGCATTGGGCAAATTGGCTGCAAGAGATCTCTTTAAACTGTTAAAAAGCAGACGTCACCTTGAGGACTAAGGTGTGTCTGACCCAAGCCATGGCGATTTCAATCGCCTCACGTGCATGTGAAAGCTGAACAATGAATAAGGAAAACTGGAGAATTGACACCTTTGAATTGTAGTGTTGGCAAAGAATATTGAATATACCAAGGACTGCCAAAAGCAAGAACAAATCTGTCTTGGAAGAAGTGCAACCAGAATGTTCCTTGAAAGCAAGGATGGTGAGACTACATCTCACATACTCTGGACATGTTATCAGGATGGATCAGTCCCTGGAGAAGGACATCATGTTTGGTAAAGTACAGGGTCACTGAAAAAGAGGAAGACCCTCAAAGAAATGGACTGACACAGTGGCTGCAACAACGGGCTCAAGCACAGTAACAATTGTGAGGATGGTGCAGGACTGGGCAGTGTTTCATTCTGTTGTACATAGGGTCACTATGAGTCAGAACCTGCTCGACGACACCTAACAACAATAACAACAATATAAAACAAAATGAGACTGCATGGGCACACCAGCCCAGGGACAAGGGTGAGAAGGCAAGAGGGGACAGGAAAGCTGGTAATAAGAAACCCAAGGTTGAGAAGGGGAGAGTGTTGACATGTTGTGGGGTTGGTAACCAATGTCACAAAACAGTACGTGTATTAATTGTTTATTGACAAACTAATTTGGTCTGCAAACCTTCATCTAAAGTAAAAGGAAAAGAAAAGGAAGTCAACTATTAAATTAATTATTCTTCTTTTGCAGTAAATCTATCTTTTTTTCTCTAACTGATGCTAAGTTTTTCTCTTTTGTATTACTTCTATACTTTCTTTCCAACGTGTCTAAGCATAGATTTCATTTTACTTGCCTGCGATTTGTTGGAGTGACTAGATCTAAGAATCAATGTCTTTCTGTAGAGACACCAGTTCAATCCTACAATTTTCATTTTTAAAAAATCTATTAAATTTTCAATCACTATCTTTTCAAGTACTGCCTCTCCTCCATTCTTTCTATTATCTTCTTCTAGTCATCTGATTACACTGGATCATCTCACCCCATCTTCAATGGCTCTTGACCTCTCTTTTATGTTTTCATTCCTTTTCAAGTTCCTCTATTTTTCTTTAACTGTATTTTTTAGCTCATTGTTCCAATATCTCCCGTCTTTGTAGGTCTGTTTCTATAGTTTGTTGTTTTGCTGATTCTTACTCATAGGGGCTTGTTTCTCCCTGTTATTATTTGTGTGTATACGTGTGTGTGTGTGTGTGTTTGTGTGTGTTGGGAGAAAGAGAGCAAACACTGATGTTCCTTGGAACTTTACAAGTAGGAATTCATTTGATGCCTAGGTTTAAAGAGGATTTATATTTTCTTCTGCCAGGCATCTGGGGCAATACAAGTTTGGGACCCATTTAAACACTAAGTAGAAATGGGCAATCATGGCCCAAACCTTCATGGTTAGAAATTCTCAGAAGAGACATTTTAAAATATTTTTTTCATCCTTATTTTTTTATTTCTATTTCAGTATGTTAGTTGATAGTGCTCTCATTGCAAGCCATCTTACACCATAACGCTTCGAGAACACTTTAGTACTGTGACTACAAAATGAAAGGAGCAAACTGGAGAGTGTCGAAAACCCAAAAACCAAACACATTGCTGTCGAATTGATTCTGATGCATAGCAACTCTATAGGAGAGAGTAGAACTGCCCCAAAGGGTTTCCACGGAGAGACTGGTGGACTTGAACTGCTGACTTTTTGTTTACCAGCCGAGCTCTTAACCACTGGCCACCAGGGCTCCTGGAAAATATCTAAAGGCTGGTTAATCATAACAAATTGTAAATTGGATTATTTATAAATGAAACTTTGCTAGGATCTCAGGGAACACGATCCAATTTGTTCTGCTTTTAAAGTAAGTGTCTTAGGCTACTTCTCTAGAGAAGCAAAATTAGTGAAGCAGGAATTCCGGCAAAATGGCATTCTAGGCAGAAGTACCACGCCGTCCCTCCAAAGCAAAGATCCAAAAAACTAAGCCGAACAGAGAATACAGCAATCCTGAAACCCTAAAACATCAAATGAAGAGATAAAGAACTCAGTCAAGCACCAAATGGAGTGAGAAAACTGACAGAGAATGGAGAGCAAGGAGAGATTCATGCAGAGGTCCCCTACCAGCTAACGCAGTGCGGATCTGCCATCTTGACCTCCTATCAGAGACCAGCAAACAGAGGGTATGAGAAAGTAGCCTCACAGAGCATCCAACGGGAAACAAAACAACCGGTAATTGGTGATATATGCTTTCCCACCCCCCACCCTTCTTCACCCCGACTCAGCCTCCTCTGCTTCCCGCAGCCACAATCTCTTGACAGGGAATCACCGGCTGCTTGGATTCCACACACCCAAACAGGCCGGCTCTCTGAGTGCCATTTGTTGGCTGCTGGTGTTGCTTTTTTCTGCTTCTTTTGATTTCTTCCTTACCTCTCACCATCTCCCCCTCCTTTCACTCAAATACCTGGCTCCGTGCGCCATCTTTGCTTCTTCCTGAGGGGCTGTGGAGCTCTGTTCGAGTGTGGAGCTGCTTCCCGGTGGTGGGATCCTGGAGTTTTTGTTTGTTTGTTTTGAATTGTTTGTTTGTTTTCTTTCCTTTTCTTGAGTTGGGAGCCCCTTCTGGCCAGGCAGTGCTGCATGGCGACGAGACGTCCCCCTAGGCTTGCACAGTCGTGCATAGGGATCCCTGAGTGCATTTCTTTTTTCGATGGGTTTTTTTTTTTCTGTTTTTTTGGGGGCATTTCTTGTTGTTGTTTTTTTTAATTTATTTTGTTTTCTTTTTCCTCTTTTTCCCTTTTAGTCTTTCTTCATTGCTCAGTTTCTAGTCTCTCTATATCTTCCTTCTCTTTCTGTTCCCTGAATACCTGGCTTTGTACACCTCTATGCCTTCTAGCCAGGCTGTACTGCAACACCTGAAAGCGACTTCCCTAGACCTCATAGCTGCACTGGTGGGATCCCTGGGAACATTGAGGTTTTTTAAACTTTCCAATTTTTATTTATTCATTCTTTTCTTTTCTTCCTCTTTCCATTTCTGTTTTTCTCCATTTCATAGTTTGTCATCTCTCCACTCCAACAGCAAACTCCCCTAGCATTCTTTTTTGTTTCTTTGTATGTTTTTGGCTCCTGTTCCTCTCTCTCCTTTCTCCCATAGCCATCTTAGCTCCACACATAATGATCTCCTCACTGCATCCTGCCTACCTGCACCGTGCACTTGACATCACACCACCAAGCAGCACAGGCACGGCCTACTGGAAACTGCACTGCACTGATTACCAATCTACTCTGGTGGCTGTAGAAAGTGTCACAAACAACCCATCCCAGTAACTCCTCTTCAGCTAGACTTGCCCTGCCATACCATATCTGAGTGACCTTGCCAATTGGAGAAGGAAGTGAAAAGTATTGTGCCCACAGACGAGCAAACAACAAAGAACACACAGTCCACCTGCTCAGACACAGTCAAATTTAAAAAAAAAAGGTGGGGGAAGAAACAAACAAATCTGCAATCAATAAATGAGAAAAATAACTACTGAATGCCCGGAAGAGAGCAGACAATATCAAAACATTTACAAAAACAGGACAGGATGGTTCCAATAGGCTTCCAAAATAAAACACCAGATGACTCGACAGTGGAAGAAAAGGCACTAGAACTACCTCATAGGGAATTTAAATCTCTAATATGCAGAATACTCCAAGTGCTGAGGCAAAAAGCTGACAAACATGAGGAAAAACTAGACAAATTCACGGAAAATATGGACAAAAAACTGGAAGAATTCAGGAAAATAATGCAGGAACAAAATGCCAAAATAAATTCACAACTAGAAATTATACAAAGACAACAATTAGAAATCCAAAAGATAAACAACAAGATTTCAGAAATGGACGATTTCATAGAAGGGCTGAGAAACAGATTTGAAATGGTGGAAGACAGGATCAGTGGAATTGAAGACAAACACTTGGATACAATTCTGTTTCAGGAAAACTCAGAAAAAGAACAAAGAAAAAAGAAGAGACCCTGAGAATTATGTGGGATACAATCAAAAGCAAAAATTTTCAAGTGATTGGAATTCCAGAACAGGGGGAGAAAACAGAAAGCACAGAGAGGATCACTGAGGAACTGCGGACAGAAAACTTCCCCAATATCATGAAAGATGAAAAGCTGGCCATCCAAGAAGCTCAATGAACCCCATATAGAAGAGACCCCAAAAGAAAATCACCAAGGCATATCATAATCATACTCACCAAAACCAAAGACAAACAAAGAATCCTGAAAGCAGCTCGAGAAAAACAAGAAGTCACATACAGAGGAGAAACAATAAGACTAAGCTCAGATTATTTGGCAGAAACCATGCAGGCAAGACGGCAATGGGATGACATATATAAAATCTTGAAAGAAAAAAATTGCAAGCCAAGAATAATATATCCTGCAAAACTCTCGTTCAAATCTGATGGTGAAATTGGGTCATTTCCAGATAAACAGAAATTAAGGGACTATGTAAAAGTGAAACCAAACTTAAGAGAACAATTAAAGGGAGTTCTTCGATCTGAAGACAAACAGCTTCAGCTCACAGGCAGAATCTAGGACCCAGGATCATACCAGCCAAATACCAATCTAGGAAATGAACTCTCGAGGACTATCCAAAACCAAAAGAAATACAACAGGGAATCAGAGCAGTTAATCAGTAAATGACAACAACATCAAAACAATAAAAGAGGGAATAAACGGCATAGGTATAGAACCTTCTAATGGAGAGGAAGGCAAGGCAATACCAAGTAATGGTAGACTGCTTCAAACCTAGAAAGATAAGGGTAAAATTCATGGTAACCACAAAGAAAGTTAACAAACATACTCATTAAAAAAAGAGGAAAAACATAAAGTCTCAGCAAAAACAAAACCTACAAAAACAAAAGAAATGAAAAAAAATCCACAAACAAAAGTAACTCAGCACAAGAGAGTAAGAAAAACAAAGAAAATGTCAGCACCACAAAAAAAAGCACTACAAAATGACAGCAACAAACCCACATCTATCAATAATTACACTGAATCTAAATGGACTCAATGCATCCATAAAGAGACAGACAGTGACAGAACCGATAAGAAAACAGGATCCATCAGTAAGCTGTCTACAGGAGAGACACCTTAGAAACAAAGATGTGAATTTATTAAAAGTCAAGGCTGGAAAAAAATGTATCAAGCTAACAACTACCAAAAAAGAGCAGGAGTGGCGATTCTAATCTCAGATAAAATAGATAGACTTTAAAACAAAATCTACCCCAAAAGACAAAGGACACTATATAATGATTAAGGGGATGATCCATCATGAAGACATAACCATAATAAACATCTACACACCCAATAACAGGACTCCAAAATACATAAAACACACTCTAACAACACTGAAAAGAGAAATTGACAGTTCCACAATAATAGTAGGAGACTTCAACACACCACTCTCAGTAAAGGACAGAACAACTAAGAAGAAACTCAGCAAAGATACAGAAGACCTAAAGGGCACAATCAGCAAACTTGACCCCATAGACATAGATACTCCATCCAACTTCTGCAAAGTACACATTCTTTTCCAATGCACATGGAAAGTTCTCCAGAATAGACCACATCTTAGGCCACAGAGCAATCCTCAACAAGATCCAAAACACTGAGATAATTCGAAGTATCTTCTCTGACCACAATGCCATCAAGGTAGAAATTAACAATAGAAAGAGCAAGGAAAAAAATCAGTTACATGGAAACTGATTAATACCCTGCTTACATATCACTGGGTAATAGAAGAAATCAGAGATGGAATCAAAAACTTCCTAGAATCAAATGAGAATGAAAACACATCATACCAAAACATTTGGGACACAGCAAAGGCAGTCCTCATTGGACAATTTATAGCAACAGATGTACATATCAAAAAAGAGGAAAGGGACAAAATCAAAACACTAACTACAGAGCTCAAACAAATACAAAGAGAACAGCAAACAAAAAGCCCACAACCACTGGAAGAAAGGAAATAGTAAAGATCAGAGCAGAAATAAATGAAATAGAGAGTAGAAAAATAATAGAAAGAATCAACAAAACCAAAAGTTGGTTCTTTGAAAAAATCAACAAAATCGACAAACCACTGGCCAGACTGACAAAAGAAAAACAGGAGAGGACACAAATAACCCACATAAGAAATGAAATGGGGGACATTACAACAGACCGAACTGAAATAAAAAGGATTATAACAGAATATTATGAAAAACTATATTCCAACAAATTTGAAAACCTAGAGGATGGATAAATTTCTAGAAACACATGGCCTACCCAAACTACAACAAAGTGATGTTGAAAATCTGAACAGACCCATAACAAGAGAAGAGATTGAAAAGGTAATAAAAAAAAACTCCCAACGAAAAAAAGCCCTGGCCCAGATGGCTTCACCAGAGAATTCTCAAAAACATTTATAGAAGAGCTTGTACCAGTACTACTCAAGCTATTTCAGAGCATAGAAGAGGAAGCAACACTTCCAAATTCATTCTATGAAGCCAGCATAATGCTGATACCAAAACCAGGCAAAGACGTCACAAAAAAGAAAATTACAGACCAATATCCCTCATGAATATTGATGCAAAAATTCTTAACAAAATTCTAGCCAAGAGAATTCAGCATCATATCAAAAAAAATAATACACCACAACCAAGTAGGATTCATACCAGGTATGCAAGGATGGTTCAACATTAGAAAATCAATCAACATAATCCACCACATAAATAAAAGGAAAGAAAAGAATCACATGATCATCTCATTTGACACAGAAAAGGCATTTGATAAAGTCCAACACCCATTCCTTATAAAAACTCTCATAAAATAGGTATAGAAGGGAAATTTCTCAACATAATAAAGGGCATCTATGCAAAACCAACGGCCAACATCATTTTTAATGGAGAGAGGCTGAAAACAGGAACAAGACAAGGATGCCCTTTATCACCACTCCTATTTAACATTGTGCTGGCAGTTCTAGCTAGAGCAGTAAGGCAAGAAAAAGAAATAAAGGGCATCCAAATTGGTAATGAAGAAGTTAAACTGTCCCTGTTTGCAGATGATATGATACTATACATAGAAAACCCTAAAGACTCCATGAGAAATCTACTGGAACTAATAGAAAGATTCAGCAGAGTAGCAGGATACAAGATAAACATTCAAAAATCAGTTGGATTCCTATACACCGGTAAAGAGAACGATGAAAAGGAGATCAGGAAATCAATACCATTTTCAATAGCCCCTAAAAAGATAAAATACTTAGGAATAAATCTGACCAGGGATGTAAAGACCTATACAAAGAACACTACAACACACTACTGAATGAAACCCAAAGGGATCTACATAAATGGAAAAACATATCATGCTCATGGATAGGCAGACTCAACATTGTGAAAATGGCAATTCTACCCAAAGCAATTTACAAATACAACGCAATCCCGATCCAAATACCAACAACATTCTTCAAAGAGATGGAAAAACTAATCATCAACTTTATATGGAATGCAAAGGAGCCCCAAATAAGTAAAGCACTACTGAAGAAGATGAATAAAGTTGGAGGACTCACACTACCTGACTTGAGAACCTACTATACAGCTACAGTAGTTAAAACAGCCTGGTACTGGTACAACGACAGATACATTGACCAATGGAACAGAATTGAGAATCCAGATGTAAATCCATCCACCTACGGTCACCTGATCTTCAACAAGGGCCCAAAGTCCATCAACTGGGGAAAAGACAGTGTTTTTAACAAATGGTGCTGGCAAAACTGGATATCCATCTGCAAAAAAATGAAACAGGACCCATTTCTCACACCTTATAGAAAAACTACTTCAAAATGGATCAAAGACCTGAATATAAAGCCTAAAACTATAAAGTTTTTAGAAGAAAAAATAGGACCAACACTTCAGGCCTTAAAGCACAGCGTTAACAGGATACAAATCATACCCATCAATGCACAAACCCCAATAGATAAGCTAGATAACTGGGATCTTCTAAAAATCAAACACCTATGCTCTTCAAAAGACTTCACCAAAAGAGTCAAAAGAGAACCTACAGACTGGGGAAAAATGTTTGGACAGTACAAGTCAGACAAAGGTCTAATCTCCATAATCTACAAGAAAAGCCAACACCTCTACAACAAAAAGTCAAATAGTTGTATTAAAAAATGGGCAAAAGAAATGAACAGACACTTCACCAAAGAAGACATTCAAATGGCCAACAGACACATGAGGAAATGCTCGTGATCACTAGCCATTAGAGAAATGCAAATTAAAACCACAATGAGATACCATCTCAACCCGGCGTTACTGGCACAAATCAAAAACACTGGAAATAACAAATGTTGGAGGGGCTGCGGGGGGATCGGAACTCTTATGCACTGCTGGTGGGAATGCAAAATAATACAACCATTTTGGAAAATGATATGGCACTTCCTCAGAAAGCTAGAAATAGACATACCATTCGATCCACAATCCCACTCCTAGCTATATATCCTAGAGAGATGAGTCGTCACTTGAATAGACATATGCACACCTATGTTCATGCAGCAGTGTTCACAATAGCAAAACGATGGAAACAACATAGATGCCCATCAACAGATGAATGGATGAACAAACTATGGTACATACATACAATTGAGTACTATGCATCGAGAAAGAACAACAATGAATCTGTGAAGCATCTCGTAACATGGATGAAACTGGAGGACATTATGCTGAGTGAAATAAGTCTATCACAAAAGGACAAATATTGTATGAGACTTCTATTGTAAAAACCCATGAAAAAGTTCACACACAAAATGTAACAATCTTTGTTGGTTACCAGGGATGGGAGGGGTGGGGGGGGGATACTAAATAGGCAATAGATAAGTGGTATCTTGGGTGAAGAGTGAGACAGTACACAATACAGGGGAAACTAGCACAACTTGTACAAGGAAAGGTCATGGAAGCCCCATAGACACATCCAAACTCCCTGAGGGACTGAATTGCTGGGCGGAGGGCTGTGGGGACCACGGTCTTGGGGAACATCTAGCTCAATTGGCATGACACAGCTTATAAAGACAATGCTTTACATTCTATCTTGGTGAGTAGTGTCTGGGGTCTTAAAAGCCTGTGAGCAGCCATCTAAGATACTCCACTGGTCTCATCCCTTCGGGAGGAAGAGAGAATGAAGAGAACAGGATACAAGGAAAAGATTAGTCCAAAGGACTAATTGTCCACAGCTAACCAAGTCCTCCACCGGACTGAGTCCAGTACAGCTAGATAGTGCCCGGCTACCACCACTGACTGCTCTGACCAGGATCACAACAGAAGGTTCTGGACAGAGCTGGAGAAGGATGTAGAACGTAATTCTAACTCACAAAAACAAGACCAGATTTACTGGCCTAAAAGGCTGGAGAAACCCCGAGAGTATGGCCCCCAGACACCCTTTTAGCTCAGTGGTGAAGTTATCGCCAAGGATCACCGTTCAGCCTGGGAGTGGACAGCCCCGTAAAACCAAATGGGACTAATGAGGTACAGTAGTCCAGTGACAAGGGCCAGAAGGCAGAAGGGGACAAGGAAGCTGGTGATAGGGAACCCAAGGTTGAGTAAGGATATTGTTGATGTGTTGTGAGATTGTTAACCATTGTCATAGGGCAACATTTGTAGTAACTGTTAAATGAGAAACTATTTTGTTCTGTAAGCCTTCATCTTAAGTGAGAATAGCAGCACAGTTGGAAGAGTGTAGTCAATGTCACTGAACTGTGCATGTAGAAACTTTTGAAATGGTGTATCTTTGGCTATGTGTATTTTCACCATAGTGAAGCATACACACACACACACACACACACACACACACACACATATAAAGAGAGAGAGGGAGATTTATCTCAGGGAAATGGCTCACTTGGTTGTAGAGGCTGGCAATTTCCAAGTCCATGGGTCAGGCGTCGGGCTGGAGGCTTCTCCTGACTCATGTAGCTGCAGGGGCTTATGAATCCAAGATTGGTAGGTCAGATGGCAGGCTGCTGGCTCATAGGCTGTGGAGGCCAATGAATCCCAAGATTAGCAGGCAATATGGCAGGCTGCTGGCTCAAGTCCCAAGAACAGGAGGTCAGATAATAATGATCCAGATGCAGTATTCGGAACAAGTTAGCAAGCGTTGCCGTAACATCCAAATATATATTGCATGCAAGCTACACCCCATAGGAAATTATCCTTAGAACTGATTGGCTGATCACATCAAATCACATCATGGAGGATGACTATATCATTACATAACTGCCAAACTACATTATTACACACCTGCTAAACCACTGAGAATCACGGCCCAGCTAAGTTGACACGCAACCTTAACTGTCACAGTAACTTTCAGGACATTTCCTAAGGCAATGACAGCATAAATTGATTTTGAAGAATGTTAAAACTGTCTCAAAGTGTGAGTGAGGAATACATGGAACTTCCATCTCAACATTATATATTTACATGGTAACTAATATTTAGAGACTTAGACACCGAGATGTGGGTTTGCTTGCCAATGTGAATGGGCAGGATGGAGATGTTTGAGCTCTGTGTTAAAGAAAATAATAAATGTGCTAAGTGAAAAACCATAAGCACAGAACATGTATAGTATAGTATATTGCCTTCCATGTAAAAATAGAAGGGAATGATATGTACTTGCTCATATATGCATAAAGTATCTATGGATGGATAACCAGGAAACTGAGAAGCCTCTGAAGACGGGAATTAGCCATTAGGGGACACAGGTGCAAGTAAAGTTTTTCCTTGTGTACCATTTTGAACCTCTTGAATTTTGAGCCTCGAAAATATATTATCTATTCAAATAAGTAAACTCATAGGTATGTTTCTAAGATAAATATAAAGAGACAAAAAGTGAAGTTAGTGAGTGAGAGCGTGAAGGTATCCCCTGACTGAATGCATCATTTCCTAGCTGTCCTCTAACTCATCTGTGCCTTAATTTCCTCATCTGTAAAATGGGGATAACAGCCTCCACTAAATGAGTTAAGACAAGTGGTTAGAACAAAGTTTGTCACATAGTATGTACACAAAAAATGTTAGCTATCATTATTTTTATTGCTATAAGCCTTGTGGCCTTGGGAACTTTACTTACCTAGTAAGTATTCAGCTATATCTGCATTTTAATTCAGGTTCTCCTACTTATATCCTGTAAGATAGTGTGCAGAATTTTAAACTTCTCTTGCCCTCAGTTTCTGCATTTGTAAAATGTAAATAATATTAATAGCAATAATGACAACAATAATTATCTCAAAAGGCTATCTCACTGACTTGATATTTGTTTGTATTAGGCAATGAACAAGGAAGATCACAGAAGAACTGATACTTTTGAAATATGGTGCTGGCAAAGAATATTGACTATACCATGGACTGCCAGAAGAATAAATAAATCTGTCTTGGAAGAAGTACAACCAGAATGTTCCTCAGAAGTGAGTACGGCAAGACTTTGTCTCATGTATTTTGCACATGTTATCAGGAGGAACCAGTCCCTGGAGAAGGACATCATACTTGGTAAAGTACAGGGTCAGCAAAAAAGAGGAAGCCCCTCAACGAGATGGATTTATACAGCGGCCGCAAAAATAGGCTCAAGCATAGCAACAATTGTGAGGATGGTACAGAACCTGGCAGTGTTTCATTCTGTTGTAATAGGATTGCAATGCGTCAGAACTGACTTGGTAACACATAACAACAATGGGAAATTATTATCAATATTTTAGGTGTGATAAGGTTGTATTTATTTCTAATGTGTCCTTATATTTTATAGGCACATACTAAAATATTCAGGGTTAAAAATATCTGAGACCTTCACAATAATGGAGGAGCGAATGGGAGTGGGGGCTATAGATAAAACAGGAGTGGCCACGAATTGATGCTTGTTTTAATTGAGTGGTAAGTAGTTGGAGCTCATCATACTATTCTCTCTCCTTTTCTTTTTCTTGTACATTTGAATTTTTCCCTAATAAAAAGTTGTTGTTTTTTTCTAAGAGGAAAAAAATGAGAAAATGAGAAGGTTAAATGAGAAAACACAGCACATAGTAGCAGGCATGCAGTAAGGACTCAACATATGGCTGCTGGTAGCTAGCTGTAGCACTGGTGGTTGGGACAATGTTGTAGCACCGTATTTATTTTTATTAGCCTCAGTTAATTAAGAAGCAAAAGCAAACAAGTAAGCAAATGAATTAACTGATATACATGAGGAAAACCATTACTTTTTTTTTTAAGTTCTAACAAAGAGCCCATCTTTCTGATATTTGAGGAAACACCAACCCCTACAAGTTACAGACGTGTGCAGAGTTCTGACACATTACATTCACAGATTTCTACCAAGAACCAGACCCTGAAAAATGTAGAAGTCTCTCTCCATTGGCAAATGTCAGCAGCCATTCTGCCTTCATTTTGAGCTTTAATTTTGAGCTTAAATTAAACAATATCAAACAGGGTGGGATTTTCTTTTATTTATGCATATGTATCTTTAGGATCAAAAGTGGTATTTTCAGCCATTTAAGCTTGGAGAAATGAAAGTGAATTTCAATTATTGATGTGTGGTCAGTTTTAACTTGGAGAGTCGTTAGTTTTGGCTGGGTGGGGATTTGAAAATTCTGCCTTAAAAAAAGCTTCCCTCTTAGTTTATTTTTACCCTTCCCACCTCTGTCTCCGTGGAAATGGGCTCAGGGGCCACATGAGCTTGCTGGGAGCCAGCAGTTGAGAATGAGAATTCTCACTTAGAGATTTCAGCTAAAAACTATAAACTCATTCCCAAAGACCAGCTGAGTCTTTTGGCCATCATGGTTTCTGGGTTTTTTCACTCTGATAAATAAGGTGGCTTGTTTTTATATATTTTTTTTTTCCCTTTTGGTGTGTGCATAGAGGGGGAGAAGATGATATTAAGTAAAAGTCATTTTTTTGTGGTTTATACTTGAACTTTTGTGTGAAAAATCAAGTGTGGAGACATCCTTTAAGTCATTTTCATCTTAAAAATATTTGTAAATGATACTGTACCTTTGGAATTAAGCAATCATCGTTAGTTTGATCTTGGTCTTTCTTTCAAGCTATGACAGTACCAGATATTTGAAGAAAAACGTATATGAACTTCTTCACTGCATGCTATCAGTTATAACTGCATGATTCCATTTCGTGGAACATTACCATAGCACAATTCAAAATCACCTGAGTATTAAAAAAAGACAAAAACTCAAGGTTAGGGACAGTTGATGGCATTCCACAAAATGTTTTATGAATGAAGATATATTTTACTATTGGCTCGTTGTTTTTCTTGAACTGTAACATTATTTCATACTTTTTACATTTTAAGTATTGTTTGGTTTAATACAAATCATTTGAAAAAAATCTGAGAAGGCATGATACTCAGATATGCCAAATATTTTAAGTTATTTGTACCTATTAGACATTACAATTTTATTCATTAGCTGCCAAATAATTATTGAAACAATATGAGATATAAATTTAGGTTGGAAAAAAATCCTAGCAGGTGCTTATTAAATTTGGAGCTAAAGGATTATTTCAAATTTCTTCTTCTTCTTTTTTTTTTTAATATTCTTTTTCTCTTCACACCACATATCTTTGTGGTTCAAAGTTTTTAAACTTGGCATTGTTTCCAAGCACTTTTGTGGAATTTCTTCATTACTCTTACACTAAAACATTCAATTATTACTTTAATCCTCATTCACACAGCTGCCCTGCATTTTCCAGAATTTGGTTTCAGCAAACATACGAACCACGGCAC
Organism: Dugong dugon; assembly: GCA_030035585.1. Lineage (NCBI taxonomy): Eukaryota > Metazoa > Chordata > Mammalia > Sirenia > Dugongidae > Dugong > Dugong dugon. The sequence goes on from CM057460.1 coordinate 73,007,410, forward strand.
GTCTCTGGGAGCTTGAAAGTTCTCTCTCTCTCTTAATTTTGTGGTCAGCAGTCTAACGATGTTGCTTTTATTTCTTAGTGTTTCCTTTGTCTCTCAGTTCTTTTGCATGTCTGTGCTGAACCCTCGCTGTGTCCTGGGTTGAGCCCTTATTCCACTTTCCTCTGCTCTCAGAAGTGAAGCAGTACATTGTGTTCTGGAGGTGCACAGCACACATACTCCATAGTGCTGCCAAGTTTGCAGCTGACAAACTTGGCTACTTTAAAGGGCCAGAATGCTCCTTAGAAGCGAAGATGGTGAGACTTTGTCTCACATACTTTGGACATGTTATCAGAAGGGACCAGTTCTCAGAGAAGGACATCATGCTTGGTAAAGTAGAGGGTCAGTGAAAGAGAGGAAGACCCTCATTGAGATGGATTGACACAGTGACTGCAAAAATGGGCTCAAGCATAATAATGATTGTGAGGATGGCTCAGGACCAGACAGTGTTTCGTTCTGCTGTACATAGGGTTGCTATGAGTCAGAGCCAACTCAATGGCACCTAAGAACAACAGAAAGTTCAAATTTTTACAATTTACAACCCTTTATTTCCACCACCTCACTTCCCCACCCCTGAAAGAGAGTGTGCCAAAAGTACTGATAAATCAAGAGTCCTTTGGTTTTGTTGCAACAACAGACATGTCTTTTCCTTCCATTCACCCTCAACCTTGCGACTCCCTCCTGAATAGACGGAAAATATCGGTAGATGTGTAGTGCAAAGACACTAGGTAGCGTCCACCTCTGTAGTCTATATTCAAAAGAAATATGCTAACAAAATATTATGTTCTTCAATTTCGGGAACTCTGTACTTCTAAAGTAATTCTCTTCCAAAGACCCATCTAGGCAAATCTGCCTTTTCCCAAATTAGGAGGACAGAGTTGCTTCCTTGGTTTTTCATTGAGGTCGGGTCAGGGAGGTCTGTTTTATTTAGATACTTTTGAACACTCCTTATTGAGATTTAAATCTTCTAAGCTTTTTTAAAATAGATTCTAGTCCAAGTATGGAGCCCTGGTGGAGCAGTGGTTAAGGGCTCGGCTGCTAACCAAAAGGGCAGCAGTTCAAATCCCCCAGCCACTCCTTGGAAACCCTATGGGGCAGTTTTACTCAACAGCACACAACAACAAAAAAAAGCATCCACAAAATAACATTATTGTCTTAGTATTAATAATTACTGTTACTATTACTACTTGACAGCTTGGCCCACCTCTATCAAAACTTCTTTTTCTTATTTTTTGGCTTCAGACTCCTTCACATGACGATTTTATGATACCATTTCAAGCAGAGAGAACAGAAAGGTGATTTTGTCTGTATTCTGGCATTGTTGTTGTTAGTTGCCATGGAATCAGTTCTGACTCATGGCCACCCCACGTGTGCAGAGTAAAACTACTCCATAGGGTTTTCAAGTCTGTGACCTTTCAGAAGCAGATCATCAGGCTTGTCTTCCAAGGTGCCTCTGGATGGGTTGAAGCCACCAACTTTTCAGCTAGTAGTCGAGAGCTTAACCCTTTTTGACACCCAGGGGCTGCATATTCTGACATAGTGGCTAGAATTATGGTTCTTGGTTATGGATGGTTTAAAAAAGCTTTTTTTCTGCCTCAGAATTTGTTGGTCATACCACATCTGAAACAGTTTCTTGCTCTGGAGATGGTTCTTGCCCAGGGAAGAACCTGCAGAGGCTCCAGACATTGATCTACCTTGGCAGGGCTCGTGCTGGCTTTGGGACCATTGCCTTAGCTGCTGGTCCAGCTCAGCTGGGTCCAACATGCTGTTAAGGTCCTGGATAGTGGGAGGGGACTAACAGAGCACAAGGTGCTTGTGGAGCTTCTGTCATGGTGAGCCTGAGCAGACAGTGCAGTGGCATTTCATTCAGAACCTTCTCCCTGGTATTAAAGATGGGTTCCAGACACTCAAGAAAGTCCCACAAGGAGCAGGGAATAAGTGGTAGCCGGAAAAAAAATAAAGGGAGCTCACCAGCCCCACCCACAGATCCAGGACATAGAGGGTGAGCCCTTGGCTGGAGCAGTGCATCAGGCATCCAGTTCCTCCCTATATCCCTGCAGAGGACACACAGGCTTGGAAGAGACCATGAGAGAAGCAGCTGTGAAGCTTAAAGCTCAGTAACTTTACTGAAAGTCCTCCTCTGCACTCCGTGCTCTTATCATACAGTAGACATTGTGGAACAAAAACAGAACTGAATTTCCTCGCCAAAGTGGCCCCAACTTAAAAAAAAAAAAAATAAGCCAGGTGCCATCAAGTCAGTCCCAACTCATGGCAACCCCATTGGTGTCAGAGTAGAAAGGTGCTCCATAGGGATTTTAACGGCTGATTTTTTGGAAGTAGATTGCCAGGACTTTCTTTCAAGGCACACGTGGCTGGACTTGAATCTCCAGTCTTTCAGTTTAGCACCCAGTTGTGTTAACACTTTGTACCACCCAGGGACTCCAGCCCCAACTTAGTATTCTTGAAATTGTAAGCTTCCTGAGGCAGGGCTTTTTGTCTATTTGTTTCATGGCTATATTGTCATTTAGAACAGTCTAGCAAATTGCTGGTGCTCAATAAATACTTGCTACAAGAATGAGAAGTCTCCTTCTCTGAATGTTTTTTCATGTGTGGGGAAGGCTGAAATTAGTTTCCAATGCCTTTTATTTTGCTGGGTTAAAACAAGCAAGCCAACTGGAAGTTGCTGGATATTGCTCACTTTTAAGGTCTTCACCCACCCTAGAGATAGATGTTTTTACATCATCTATGTCCCTCCCCCACACTTTGGGGGGACTTTAAAGCATAGTTTAAGCATCATGTCATTTTCTTTTCACTTTGAGTACATGTTCTACTGCTGCCCAGATAGTCAAATGTCAGGCCTTTTAGCCTGGGATTCTTCTAATTATGCTATAACGCCTGGAAATTTTCAGAAAAAAACCCAAAAATGCTGTTCATGCTCTGTATTAGCTTACTAGGGCTGCTGTAAAAAGTGCCACACACTAGGTGGCTTAAAATGACAGAAAAGTATCATCTCACTCTTCTGGAGGCAAGAAGTCCAAATTCAGTGCGTTGGTTCCCTCTGAAGCCCTAAGGGAAGACCCCTCCTTGTCTCTCCCAGCTTCTAGGAGCTCCAGGCGTTCTTTGGTTTGTGGCAGCATAACTCCAATCTCTGCCTCCACCTTTATGTGGCCGTCTTCCCTCTGTGTCTCTCTGTGCCTCTTCTGTTTTTATAAGGACACCACTCATATTGGATTAGGGCCCACCCCACTCCAGTAGGACTTCATCTTATAATAGATCCTATTTCCAAACAAGGTCACATTCACAGGTACAGGGGTTAGGAATTCAACATATCTTTTAGGGACACAATTCCATCTGTAACACAGTCCTCTTAAACATTCTGTCTAAGGCATTGGGAGAGGATTTCTTCAAAATATGAAGGTTTCTTCTTGTTTCCTGAAGATTCTGAGATGCTCCCTTTGACCAATGGGGAGAAAATAATGCAGTCGGAGTGCTCAGTGGTAGGTTATTGTGGGCCTTTTCATTTCTGAGCCCACAAGTCACATTTTGGCCACCTTGCCACACAGTAAGGATAGAAAGAAGACGTGAAACTCACAGATTACATAGAATATTTGGTCTGAGAATTACACAATTTATTCTACCTCTTTTCTTTGCTAGTAAGGAAACTGAGGCTTAGAAAGACTAAAATGCCCAAAGTTATAATCATGAGTACCGTTGATCAGAAGTTCTGTAGAGACAGTAAAATGAAGCTATTCCTCAAAATAAGTTTTCTTATCTCTCACTTTCAGTTCCCCATCAGCTCTTCTCTCTAACCATGATTAACCATGTCTGAGTCAGCAATGTTTGAAAATGCCATATTTTATAAGGCATACTGGAAAACCAACAGAATCACAAATGTTGTCTTTAAGGAGTTGACATTGGCATGGGGCTGAGTACTGAGTGGGCATTTGAAGAACAATTACTGCAATAAATTAGGTACATTCTAGCTTCATCTCTAATTGCCTGTACAATACAGCAAAATGCAACACTTACTAGTCATTCACTAATTTATTCAACAAACATTTATTAGGCCACTGCTCCAAGTCAGGCACTTTGCTCAGATCGGGCCTATGTTAATAATTAAGACATAGGCCTGCCTGCCAGGAGATCCCAATCCAATGGAGAAGGTGGATACATAATGTATTAGTTTTGTATTGCTATGTAACAAATTACCACAAATTTAGCAGCTGAAAATAACACCCAATTATTAGCTCACATTTCGGTAGGTCAGAAGTCTGGGCACAGCATAGGGTCGCTATGAGTTGGAATCGACTCCATGGCAATGGGTTTGGTTGGTTTTTTGGTACTGAACACTGAATAAACTAAATCAAGCAAAAGAGTCTGTTAAAAACTTCCTTTAAAGTGTCCCTCAGTGTATTTCCATTGAGGAGTACTTTTAATGTTCTTCCCTGGGGTGAATTTTGCCTAATTCATCATGCCTGCCAGCTCCTTCACATATGTTGTTTTCAGGGCTGATTCTCCTGTGGAAAATTTAATTCTGCTTTCTGAATCCTCCACTCACAAAAATATGTAGGCAAATGTAACCTACAGGCAAGACATACCTAAGTAATCTAGGACCTTTGCACCAGGCAAAGGCTTGGCACTTAAATGGCTAGACAAGTAACGGTTCAAGGTCAAAGGCACATGACTAACTTTGTTCAGTTTCCTTTCCACTAAAATAAGTTAACCATCAGCTAATTTTTAGGTATATTTCTAATATAACTTTAACTACATTTCAAAATTTTTAAATTTGCAATAATAAACATTCAGCTCTCTACTGGTAGAGTCTGGACACAATGCACAGAAATGGCACCCCACAAGAGGAAGGAAAGGAAGGAACAGCAGTACATTAGCCTTGGACCTCAGATGGCTGAAGGAGAGAGTGTATTTGGTGTCTGCCACATTTTTGCTTCCTTCAATGACACTTTTGTCCATGCCACTAACCTCTTTGACAAGGAAACCATCTGCCATGTGATCGGTGGGATAAAAGTGAAGGCTGACTGAGATGAATCCTCACTATATGCCACAATGCTGGCTGCCCAGAATGTGGCCCAGAAGCTCAAAGAGCTGGGCATCACTGACTTACATGTCAAACTCTATGCCACAGGTAGAAATAGGACCAAGAACCCTGGGCCTGGGGCCCAGTCTGCCCCCAGAGCCCTTGCTCATTCAGGAATGAAGATCAAGCAAATTGAGAATGTCACCCCCATCCCCTCCAACAGCACTCGCAGGAATGGGGGTTGCTGTGGTCGCAGCTGTGAACAGGACTCTTCATTATTATTGTTTACTATTAATAAAGTGCCCAAATGTAATAACAAACATTCAGTATAAACAATATAAACATTCCAATAAAAATTTGAAAACAAAATAGAAGTGTAAGAAGAAATATGTGCACTCATTAGACAGAGGAGACTAGAATTTATAGCGTTTAGAAAGATAATGGTTGTGCTTACATCTACGAGGTTAATTTATGGTTGTCTATTTTCTTCTCTCTTATAAATACTGGGAGCACTGGTGGAGCAGTGGTTAAGAGCTTGGCTGCTAACCAAAAGACTGATCATTTGAATCCACCAGCCACTCCTTGGAAACTCTATAGGGCAGTTCTACTCTGTCCTATAGGGCCACTATGAGTCGGAATCGACTGTATGGCATTGGGTTTGGTGTTTTTGGTCTTATAAATACTGTAAAAGTCAAAATACGTGTGTATAAAATACTTGAAGAAATAATACTCCCCCCATCTCAGGCAAATTTCTACCCTCTCTCATCTTTGTCCTTGGCATCATTATCGTCATCAAAGAATCATCTGCCGTTTTGTGTTTTGTTGTTAAATCTGTTTTTGTAGCAGATGTCTGTTCCTATTTGCAGCAAGCAGACTTTGTTTCCTTAGAGTCAAAACACCCACCTATGTGACCTGGGACAACTCACTTTACCTCATCAACACTTCTGCGATAGATGAAGAATCTTTAATATTTTAACATTGGAAAGACTATGCCCACTCCCTTTTTTATATAACTCAAAATGAAAACAACATTGGGCCATAATGTAAAGACCAGAACTTCCAATAAATTTCTGATTCTCCCAAAAATGACCACTTCCTTGCTTTGGAGGAAATACTAAATACGAAATTCTTTCAACGCGTGGTGTGTGCATCTGGCTATCAGACAATCCAGCTCCACTAGGGCTAGGTACATTTCACATTCCCTCTGACTCTGAAAGTCTATGAGTTGATATAATTTAGAGAGAGGAAGCAGAGATGGAGAGATTAATAAACATAAATGGTGTCAAATAAAGCTAAACAAGAAGAAATCATTTTGAGGAGTGGGAAGAAATGAGTAAGACTATTTTAGAACTTAATGAGCACTCTACTCCTCAGGTGTAGACTGTGCATAGTGATTTCTTTCCAAAGAGCACTGTACATTTAAAAAAAAAGAAGAGTAACTTTACAGTAAAGAAATGTGACAAACACTACCTCAACCAGTCATCAAGGTCAACATCAACAGTAATAAATCATGTTGACAGTATGCATCCTTCACGTGATGTGATAAAAATAGCACTTTACCTCTGTGGCTGTCCTCGCAATAATCCTAGTCTAATCAAGAGAAAAAACATTAGACAAATCCCAATAGAAGGGTATCCTACAAAATCCCTGACCAGTACTCCTCAAAACTATCAAGGTCATCAAAACCAACAAAAATCTGAGAAACGCTCATGGTCAAGTGGAGCCTAAGGAGACATGGCGATTAAATGTAATTTAGTTTCCTGGATGAGATCCTGAAACAGAAAAAGGATATCATACACACACACACAAAAAAAAGGAAATCTGAATAAACTATAGACTTTAGTTAATAATAATATATCAATAATGGTTTATTAATTATAACAAATGTACATTTCTAATGGAAGATGTTAATAATAGAGGAATCTGTGTACGGGGTATAGGGGAACTCTAGTTTTTTCTAATTTTTAAATCTTAAACTGCTCTGAAAAATAAAGTTTATTTAAAAAATAAAAAATTAACGAGTAATTACTAAAGTAATAAGAACAATGACCTTATAGCATTAAAATTTTTTATACCAGTTCACCAAGTCCAGGCTGGGGAGGGGAGGGTTTCTTGTTTTTTTAAGTATTGGGAAAGGGGCACTTACTCAATTCTGCCTAGTGACTCTATCTTATCTGAACTTTCCTAGAATTCTCCGCAATGAAAAGGGTGCACGTTGTAGGGTATATAAATTATTAACTTACTCTGTACTCCCAAGTCCAGCTCACCTGTTCTGGGCCTCAGTCACCTGGAACTTCCAATTTGAAATTTACCAGACATAGGCTATATTTCCCAATAGAAAGAGTAAAAGTTATTTTATACTCACACCAAGATTGAATTTCTGGCTGTACCATTTCTAAGCTGTGTAATAATGTTGCAAAAATTACTCAGCCTTTCTGAAACTCTATTTTTTCCTTTGTTACAAAGAAAAACCCACAAACATTAACAGTAACAATCACAACAATGTCTTACAGGGTTGTGGTGAGTGAGAAAATGAAACCACAGTACCTGGCAGATAAAAGTTCTTAGTAAATGACAGTTCATAATAATAATCAGGGCTATCAATTCAAATCGAAAGGAGATCATTTCCTTTGGTTTTAACAAAATATATTTATAGCTCTTTCCTTCAAATCCTCCTTCCCACTTTAATAGGTCACACTGCATCAAGCATCTAGAAAGCTCTCTGCCAACAACAGCCTAGTTTGTTATCTAACTGAGTTTTGGTCATTAAGCTAAGTCAAGGTCTTTGTTACTGATTTCATCACTACTGGCCGTGAAGAGAAAGACCAAGCCACAGGGTACATCTCTGCCTGCCAATGCCCTGTATTCTGAAAACAAAAACTCAATAAAAAAAACATGACAGTTAGTGTCAGACAGTGAGTCTAGGCTTGGGAGCGGGTGCGGAGGGGCTCCTTTTTCTCCTTGTTCCAAACCACCTGTCACAGAAACAGAGGATGGTCCAGGCTGGGGCTTCCTCCTCTCACCCCCGCCCTGCTCCCTGGCTGCTCCAAACCCCAGCTCCCAGCAACGCAGCACAGCCCACTCTGCCACTAGAAAGCACCCATTGAGGGGTTGCAGCTGCCAGTGCCGCTTGCCCAAATACTAATAAAGCCTCAACTTCAGTTACAGTGAAGAAGACACTACTGTGTTCTACGGAGCCCCAGTCATGTCTATAAAACATTAAAAGCAAACTGGCGATTGTTAAACACTGCATGTGTTTACACCCCGAATCTTGAATCACAATGGGCAGCTTGGACTGCCAAAGCCCAGCTTTATCCTGGACACTGGAGTCTGTTCTCTGACCCTCCCGACAGAAGTAATGTTGAGTAAATACCATATCGTTTTGCTTTTGATAGCTGTTTGCTCAGAGGGCCTTCAATAGTTTTTTTCTCTAGATGGGGTTGGAGGGCACATACTTTCAGAATCAAGATGCTGTATCACACTGGTGTGTGTTCAGAAGCTTTGAGGCTTTGTGAGCTATTCTAAAAGAGAAAGATTAAGCTATATGAAATCAAATATATCCAAACGAATGTTAAGAATATCTAGAATTCTTTCAAAAACCACTTTAAAGTAAAAATTGGAGGGTGGGAGAGTCGGTGGAATAGATGAAATGAAGATAGTAGTGTGGTTAGTTGGTTAAAGTGAGTGATGGGGCTTCATTATACTATATTCATGTGAATTTTTTATTTTTATTTTTTCATTAAAAAAATGCGATTAAAAAGACCCTTTGCTCTCCTCTTTTCCCAATCCACAATACATAAAATAGATTTTTTTTTTTTTTTAATATCTTAGTCTAGTCTGTGCTTTCTATTTTGTTTTGTTTTGTGTTTCTGGTAATAAAAGAAGAACATTGTCATGATAATGATAAACACGGTAAAAATGATAGAACATGATAAACTGAGAAAATGAAGAGATACAAAAAAGAAAATAAGTATAAGTCTCATGCTTTTGAACTACTTAGTATTTTTGAACTTGTTAGTATTTTTAATGTATTTCCTTTGTCTTTATAAACACAGACTCATACACACACACACACACACACAAACACACACACAGAAAGAAAGAGAAAAATTTTTTTAACACGCCTAAACGGAGTTCAGTTACATTTAGCTTTATAGTATGCTTTTTTAATCACCGGTCACCATTCCCCATCCCGCTAAAGAAACCCATCGCCCTCATGTAGATTCCGACTCAGAGCAACCCTTTAGGTATTCCTAAAAAAATAATTCAAAATGGTGATGGTATATTTCCACTCTATGTTTCTTTATGCCAGAAAAAGTTCAGAATAGTTTTACCTGTACCGTGCCACACTTAAAGAATAGAACAGGATTGTTATAACTAGTGATTAAAGAGAAATTTATTTTTGCACTATATGTACCACTTTCTTTAGAATAATGTAAGCATTGGATTCAGCATAGTACTTGGCAAGTTACAAATATAGTAGTAAGAGTCCCAGTAAAGTTTTCTCACTTTCAAAGTGCTCCGAAAGGGAAATGAGAAAAAGGAATGAAAATAGAGCTTACCGGTGGGGTGTGGATGTGGGGAGCAAAGCCAGAAATGGAGGCGGTGACTCAGCTCACACACACACACACACACACACACACACACACACACACACACACACACACACACACACACACACACACACACACACACACACACACACACACACACACACACACACACACACACACACACACACACACACACACACACACCTCGGTTCTGCAGGCTTTGCACCAGCTGATGTGATCACTGTTTCTTAATTAAGTACTTCAGAATCAAAACGCAAAAGGCTCAAGTGAAAATCACAAAGATTAAGAAGAAACTGCATTTTAGGAAGGCAGAGTAAACAGTGATGGCAGGCAGATCCAAGGACCAGCTATTCAACATTTATTGAGCACCTCTTACACACAGAGCTGTAGGCTGGGCATGAATACATAGGGATGAATAAATAAGCTACCATGATTGACCCCATGGAGCTCGTAGTCTAATGCGGAAGACGAGACATAAGCAAGTCGTTTCAGCACAGCATTGGCATTGCAGGTACAGAGAAATAAATGAAGCGCTGAAGGAGCCTCGCGGAATAGAGGCAAGGATTCAAAAGAAGATCTGAAAGGGGTCAAAGAGGAAGTAACCTTGGAGCCAAGTTGAGAATAATGAGACCTCATGAATGGGGGGTAAAACGAGAAATAACGGGGAAATTTTTACAGTTGGGTTAGCAAAGAAAAGCAGCTATGTCTTTAAATGTCTTTTTTTTTTTTTTTTCATGGACTTGGAACCCCAGGTTATTAGTACAGACTTGTCTTCTTTTTCCATAATTGAGACAGTCCTGAAAAGCTTTTCACAGGACAAACTTTGATATGTTTATATACATTCCAAATAAATAGAGACTTACCTTTTGAAGAAAACCCACTGCGAATTTGATATCTAGATAACCCCTAATTCCTTAATTTCTTTTTTCAACCACAGGGTATATAAAACCACTTGTAGTTAATACAGTCATGAGAATACATAGCTTCTCACTTGTTTCATTCATTAGTCCTACACCCAAAAGACCTAGAGTAAGTTTTCTATTCATTTGCTGACACCCACTCTCCCAACACACGCACACACGCACACACACACACACACACACACACACTCTACTTACATACCTGTTGCCACCGAGTCGATTCCGACTCACGACGACGCTGTAGGACAGAGTAGAACTGCCCCATAGCGTTTCCAACGAGCGGCTGGTGAATTCGAACTGCCAACCTTTTGGTTAGCAGCCTGAGCTCTTAACCACTGCACCACCAGAATATTAAAAGTCAGATGGCAAAGGACAGGTGACAGTGCAGGCAAACATGTCCAGGATGAATGAAAATTTTAAAGATTAACCTTTTTTTAAAAAGGAAGTTTAATTGATTTTGAAAACTGTTGTATTTGCAAAGCCAATTTAGTATTTTTAATTCTCAGGCTAATTTTTTTTTAACTACTTTGCAGCCTCCCCCAACCTACATAGTGGCTCTTAAGACAGGTCAGAACTGTAATTACAACTTTGAAATAGACCAAAATGAAGAGGCATCGTCATCTGTTAAAATAGAGCTATTTTCTGCAGTGGCAGAAATGTAGTGAAGCTGTCATTCTTGGGAGATGGATCATGCTTCACCCTCCAACTGAATTAGAGTGCTTAAATCTTGATACAGTTGTGAATATCTGTGAATTTATGATGGGGAGAGGCATGTGCCATATGACCTAGCTGAAGGGGTAGGAGGCAGGAGTCTATTCTTATCTTCCCATGTTTTTCCTCTGATCACCAGGCCAAAATGAGTTTCACTGTGGTTAGAGTAAATAAAGACTCAGGATGACTTTTTTTTTTTGTTTCCTCAAATAAAAACAAAAAATTCAGTTGTCCTGAAAAGCACTGATAATGTGATGTAGAACGACCATAGTTGTTATTTAAGGACTCATCTTGTTTCATTTTTCTTAAATTGACTTTTTTTTCCGAATTACTCATGTTCCACAGATACGCTTCCAGTTTGAGAAAACATGATTAAAGCACTTTCTAGGGCTATATTTTTTTAAAAATAAGACATTGTAGAACATTCCGTAATTAGGTAAATTATACCATTGTTATTTTTCTCTGTGAATGAGATACGCCTGCTGGAAAAATTCATTGCAATATAAATGTTTCTATGATAACTTTGATTCTGGATTAATTATTTTAAGAATAATATTGGTGAAGATATTGTTCTGGCTACTATTGCTGTATAACAAATTACCCCCAAAACAAGTAGCTTAAAACAATCATTTTATTTTGTTCACAGTTGTATGGGTTAGGAAGTAGTTCAAGAATTGCTAAGCTTGGCAGATCGCACTTGGGGTCTCTCATGCAGTTGCACCTAGAGATTGCCTGGGGCTCCAGTCATCTAGGGCTCAACTGGGCTCCCTTCCAGGCTGGCAGTTAATATGGCTACAGAGAGCTCAGAAGGGTCTGTTAACCAGACACCTACAAGGGACCTCTCCAGCATGGCGGTCTCAGGGTAGTCAGACTTCCTTCATGGCAGCTAGCTTCTCCCAGGGTGAGTGTCCCAAGAGAGAACCAGGCAGAAGCTGCATGGCCTTTCCTGGCCTAGCCTCAGAAGTCACATAACATCACTTCCACAGGATTCATTTGATTATAACTTAGTCTCTAAGCTTGACCCCCTCTTGAGGCAAGGAGTACAGGAAGTCCTGATTTACCATGGGGTTCCATTCCCACGACTCTGTTGTGAGTCTGTTATGACATAAGTAAAATATCTCTCTTTTTTTAGTTTTCATTATCATTGCCTTTTATTATCAATATCTTTATAAATCCAGTCTTAATTTGTCTTTGGAGGTTGGAAACATTACATATAAATTTACTGATATGACATCAACAAATTATGTGCTGCAACATTGTTTAAAAAAAAACGATGTAAGTGTGGTTAGTAGTGTCTTGAATATGTCGTAAGTCAGCAACTAACTGTATCAGAATTTGCTGACAGTTTTAAAACTGCCATAGATGTGTTTTTCTTTAAAAATAACAACTTAGTCTGCATTATGTTAAACTAGCAACACAGATCCTCCTCAACACCCTACAGGTTTGTGAGTTCATTTTTTACTTCCAGAACTTAGCGCAGGGTATCTGTTATAGCAAAAATTCCAAAATGTTTCTTAAACTGAGCTAAACAGAAGACTAACAAGCTAAGAACCCCTACCATCCAAATGAAGGAGAAAGGTCTTTGGCTGCCAAATTTTTATCCTTGGTAAGTTGGAAGGCTTATCATGCTGATAATTCTCTTATATAGAGAGAGGACGGGAAAACTTAGGCTTTTAAAGGCAAAGGAGTCTCAGAAATCCTAATAGTCCAGCTCCCCTCCTCCTCCCTCCCAACCTTCCTCACCCCACCCCACTTTTACAGCTGAGGCCCAGAGAAGTTAAGTGACATAACCAAGTGACAAAGGAAGAACCTCTGGCCAGAAAGTCTAGTCATCGCTTCTTGCCATGTGTTATCTATTGTTGTCAGTCACTGTTTGGGGTTATGGCTTTATCAAAACTTGTAGGTTCACCTGAGTTTAGATCTCTTACACAGTGAGATGAGACCTCTGCCAGCCAGTTGATCTCAGCAGGAGTCTTTTTCTCCTCCCTGACCTATCTCTCCATTCCATTGCAGAGATAAAGAAAAGTCCTGGAAAGATCTGGCCAGGAAGACATGGGACTCCAGAAAAACTTTCTGACCCTTCTTCATGTCTTGCAACAAAATCCCCTAGTCTCTAAATCTGGGGCAGTGCCTCATCTGGAAGGTTTCCCGTGATTTAAAAAAGTCTATGAGGAAGTGGAGATGTCCCCCGAAGCTGCCCACACCAGTGACAGCGGCCTATTTTATTGGCTTATTGAATTACCAGGTGGTGCCCACAGCGTGACTAAGTCACGAAGTAAGTGTTTGGGGTCAGGAAAGCAGAAAGCCCAGTCATCTAATTTGCATCACAATGATGTGGTTTCATCAGAATAGTATTTTTAAATGAATCGGAACTGACTCCACAGGCAGCTAACAACAACCATAACCGAGTTAATTAACACAAGGAAAGAAGTCATACCTCTGCCTTTGCAGTTTCCACAACTTCAGTTAGCAAAAGATGGCTCTTGCCTTAGCCTGTGTCAGTGACATATTCAAGACTTTTTCAGTTAAGTAAACTCCACATTTATTGGGAAGAGGCAAATGACAGAACCAGTGTCTGGGACACTAAGAAACTAATTTCTTAGATTAGAATATTCTTTCTGATATATTCTTCTTTTGTTACAGCTTTAGAAATTAATTGACTCGATGCTTTATGTAGTGAGCACCCGGGACATGCTAAGTCCCTTTTCTTCTGCCTGCAACACTGTACAGTGAGTAACTCAAGTTCACAATGTTCACTATTTCTTTAACGTACTCTACAATTCTTCATCATCAAGGAAAAAATTCAATAAAATTTGGCCTCCTGAATTTACCAAGCAGAAAAATCTTCTAGGCTCTTCTCTGAGCACTACTCAAACTGAAATTTCAGAAGAAACTTCTGTGGTAGTAATAGAGATGAGTTTCTGGTTAACCTTGTTTTTACCAAGAATGTGCAATTTATCCAATTCTTTGAGAGTCTTCAGGTTTTATTGTACACTCAGAACATTTCACTTCTGTGTAGGTGAACACACGAGAAGCCCCCCTTTTCCCTGTCTTTGGGAATGTGATGTACAGTGATAACTCAGGGAGGTAGGGAGGAGGATGTTCTGTGCAGCCTGGCTGGCCTCTGTTACCATCCTAGGAAGGAATGCTGATGCAAAGCTGTCCATTTTCACTCCAGGAGGTGACAGACTTGCCTTTAAAAGTATGACCGGTCAAGGTGATGGTAGCAGAGCTTCACAGACATCAATGTCATTTTAGTGCATGCAGTTGGAATACAATCATCAGTTCAATCACGATTTATCTAAAACCTAGGAATCATAAACGTGCTTCACTTTGATCTTACTCAGAAACCCATAGTCTTTTCTCATTCGATGGTAGAAAGTTTGGCTTGCACAGTGGAGGCTGTGTGCTGCCATAGTTAAGAGCATGAGACTACCAAGTTTACAATTGCAGATCTACCAACTCAGAAGCAAAAATGAGGAACCTTGTAGAGGTCTTAGAGTAGGAATAAAATTATGAAAAAAAAGATGACAGAAAAAGGCCATTTGTGCTTGCTTTAGATAGATTTCATCCTATTTGTAATTATCATGCTAAAGGGATTATATAATCTTATATACATCCTATGAGATAGGTATTATTATTATCCCCATGCTATAGTTTGGAAACAGAAGCATAGAGAACGTAAGTAACATGTCCTAAGGTCACATAACAAGTAAGTAGCAAAGCTGGCATTTGAAACTATGGAATATAGCTCTAAGTTTAACTAACAACTAGGTATCTCTTTGTTGGGTAAGTCCTCCCAAGCCCACCTGAGAAATTCTCCGGTCTACTCCAGTGACCCTACAAGGGTGTTTTCTTGCACTGCCCAGTTCCATGGGAATTACTGGGCAAAAGTTCTCTTTTCTGCTCTGAGGCCATGCCTGTTAAACCACAGGAGGAGGTCTGTGTGGGATGAGATGGAAGACCAGGAAATGGTTGGGTCAGAGATCTCTCTTCCAGGCACCTTTCTTCTACCTTGAGATTTTTTTCACATCCCATTCCCTCCCTCATACCACCCACCGTCATCCATATGTCTCTTAGAATTCCGTACTGCCCATTCCTCTCAAGACTTGGATTTCCTTTTAACGTTTTTGCTACCTTTGTATCACACCAAAAAAGCTTGGTGCTGAATTTTGATTTCCACTGCCAGTAGGGCTACCCTCACTAAATATTACCATTCTCCTCACTCAGTCACTCAACACATATAATAAGGGTCTTCTCTATTTCAGATGTATAGAGGGACTAGAAATACAGTAGTGAGGAAAGTAAACATGGTCCCTGCCCTGACAGAGCTTATATTCTAATGGGGAAGATAAACATTCAGAGAATTACACATGTAAAGTTATACCGTGACAAGTGCTATAAAAGAAGGGTGCAGGGTTCTCTGAGCCAGAAGGGGCAACCTACCTCTTCAGGAAGATCAAGGAAGGCTTCTTTACGGAAGTGGCACAAAGCTAAGATCTGGAGAAGCAGAGTGTTATTCAGGAAGAGTGTTTGCAGAGGCCTTGTAAGCAGGCAGGAAGGAGTGTGGTGGTTTTGAGGAACTAGGGGAAGGCCAGGGTAGCTGGAGACCAGAGAAGATAGGGATGTGGTACATAATGAGGGAAGAAAATGTTAAGGATTTTGGCCTATATACCTGGAGCAGTTGTTTTCAACCCTGATGCACATCAGAATCACTTGGGAACGTTTTTAAGATACTAATAAGAGGATTCCACTCCAGAGCAATTAAATCCTAATTTCTGAAAGTGAGACTCAGTCATAGGCATTTTTTAAAGCTTCCAAGTGATTCTATTGTGCAGCCAGGGGTGAGAATCATTGCCCCACAAGAGCAGGAAATCACTGAAATGCTTAAAAGAGATTATGTGTATTGTGTGTATTTGGGAGATGGGAAGCTGGTGGAGGGGACTTGTTGCCATCATCAGATTTAAATTTCAGAAAGTGTACATCAGCTATAACTGTGAAGTTGGGAATATTAACAGATTAAGAGGTTTCAGAAAAGACACCAGTTAAGAGACTACTGAATGATGGATGCAAATTTGGATTGGGGTAGCAGCAAGTGAGATGAAAAGAAATGGATAAATTTAAGACCTTTCTAATGGCTAAAGATCATGGAGAAGGTGCAGGATGTGGCAACGTTTTATTCTGTTACACATAAGGTCACCATGAGTCAGAGCGGACTCAACAGCAACTAATAACAATACTGACAGTTGGTTAAACACTGGGACTGATGGAATGATTAAACGATGAACTGGTTGTGGAGAAAGAGAGAGAGAATGACTGCTAGGGTCTGCTTACACAACAAGTTGGCTAATTATGCCATATGTTGAGATAGGGACAAGGACTAGAACCAGAAATGGCTAGAGAGAGAGTGGGGTTTCAACTTTGGGCTTATGGAATATGCTTTTCATTTAATCACGTGCCTTACCACTCTTTTCTCCATATCATCAATATGTCATTCTTCAGTCTTAAACAATAGCAGCAATAACATCAACCAACTATTGAGCATTTACTCAATGTCTAAGTCATTGACCTGATTAATCAGCCCTGAATTGTATCTTGAAGGAGCTTATTGATAAGTAAATAAATTTTTCATAAACCATGCATATTTTTCTGTTCCATCTTCTTCTTAACATTTTTAATTTTGTGTGTTTCTTAAATGTTTAGTGGCAAGTGAAAGAAACCCCATTCCAATTTGCTTAAACATAAAGGATATTTTATTGTAAGGATAGGAAGATGGCTTATGGAATGCAAAGATAAATATGCAGCTAGGATTCAGGAAAAACCAAAATCAGGAACTCATGACTACTTCACAGTTCTATTTCCTCAGTTCTTCCTCTCTGATATCTGCTGTATCTTTCTCTCTCCTCACACATTTGAGTTCATCACTTTTCTTGTCAACTGAAAGAAAACCTGGGGACTGACAGCTCCTGAGGTTTATGTCTTGGAGCACGGACATCAGAGGGGACTAGCCTGACTTTCAGTCAAAAATTCAAAATCCTGGGGCAGGAACTCATTGGCTCAGTTGGGTCAGGTGTCCTCCTTTGGACCAATCAATTGTGATCAGGAAGCTGGACCTGGAGAAGAGGTTGTGATCATCCTATTTTCAGATACCTCAATGAACTATGGCCGAAATGGATGCCCCCATTATAGTCTATGGGTCTTGTATTTGGACTGGGGCTGCAAGTTCCAGAGAAGCACGGGCTGGACAAGCTGATCATTATACCAACCTGAGTGAGTTAACATATGTGAACCACAGACCTAACTAAAGACAATTCCAAGAAGGTTGACAATTTAAAAATATATATATTTTATCTCTTCAAAGTGGTAGTTTTATGATGACATCTGAAGTTTTTAAATTGGCTAAAATTTTATAGTAGATAGTGCCAGTAAGTTTGCATTTGTATATGATTTGGACTATGAGGTGCTGAACTGATTCCTCCAGCAAAGCAATGCATTAGTTCTGATTTCAAATATCATTTGCATTTCTGTAGATGGAAAGTTATATAACAAATTCCAGCTGTTTTGATTTTTGTTGGTATTTGATGAGTACTAAGGCACCCCAAAGACTTAAAAGATATAGCAAGAGCTGAAATTTCAATTGCATTTGGGAAAATACGTACTTTGTTTCCTTAGAAATAAAGGAGCATATGTTAAATGAGAAGTCATGAAGAAACTAGTTCTGAGGGTATGTGCTTTTGAAGCTCTAAGATAAAATGAATCTTTGAAAATTACTGGTGATGAAAATAATCATAAATAACTATCTCATATGAGCTTTCCTATAGATCAGTATTGAAACATACTAGGAAATAATCAGGCCCATTTTTCCATTCTGGCATCCCAGGGTGTGGCCCTCTCCTGCAGGAAAGGGAGACAGACTCTGTAACCCACGTGCTCCCGACCTTTGAAATTTCCCTCAAGGAATTACAGTCTAGTTAGAGCTGAACAAATACATGGTTAATAACATTTATAAATAATCTAGAGTATCAACTAGACAATCTATATTAGTTTAAAGAGAAGTCAGGGTGTTATGACTGAATCGTGTCCCTCAAAAAGATATGTTGAACTCCTAACCTAGTTACCTGTGAACATGAGCTTGATTGGAAATAGGATCTTTAAAGATGTTACCAGTTAACATGAGGTCATACTGGAGTACAGTGAGTCCTATTCCGATGTGAATGGTGCCTTTATGAAAGAGGAGAAGAGAGACAGAGAGACAGACACAGGGGAACACAGCCATGTGAAGATGCATCTATATGCCAAGGAACACCGAGAGCTACAGAATTTGGGAGAGTAAGGGCAGGGTCTTCCCCTAGAGCCTTTGGAGAGAATGTGGACCTGCAAACACCCTGAATTTGGACTCTTAGTCTCCGGAACTGTGAGACAATCAACTTCTTTTGTTTAAAGCCACCCAGTTTGTGGTATTTTGTGACAGTAGCTTCAGGAAATGAATACTCAGGGGCTGGCAGTCTAAGCAGGCTTGCTTGAGTGGCGTTACCAGGGCTGGCACTTACCAAAGCTGTGAAGTAGATGCAGTTGGTCTTTATCAGCACAGACTGTGTTTCCCCCGTTTTGGCCTCTCTGAACTTACCTTTGACCTCCCCTCCATCTGCTGAATGGCAGCTATCATTTGTCCTGGTCTTGCTCTGAACTCATTTTCAACTAATCGCTGCTAGTGTGTCAACTGAAAATGGAGGTGTTATCTGAGACACGACGGATCTGTGGGTTGGGGATTTGAGTTCTAGTCCTGGCTCTGCTGTTATCACTCGGTGCAATCTGGGGGTAATTTTTCATATCCCTTGGTCTGTATTTCCACATCTATAAAACAAATGCAGAAGGATTAGAGAGATGCTAAACTGTCTTCCAAATATTAAATGCTGTTAGTTTTTATCACTACAGCCTTCAGATGTGTTTGAATTTTAAATAGGTCTGAGAGGGACAGTCTCTATTCTTTTCCAGTATAGTTTAGAAAAAGGCTCAGCAAACTTTTTCTATAAAGGGCCAGATAGTAAATATCTTAGGCTTTGTAGGCCAGACAGTCTCTGTCACCAACTATTCAACTCTGCCATGGTAGCATGAAAGCAGTCATAGACAACTTCAGACATTATTTCCAAAAATAAGTGGGTCAGAGTTGGCCCGCAGGCCAGGCCATAGTTTGCAGACCCCTGGTTTAGAGTATGGACTCTGGAGCCAAGTTGTTTGAGTTCAAAGTTCAGCTCTACCAACTACCTCACCTCTTTGTGTCACAGTTTCCTTATCTGTAAAACGGGAGAAATTATAATACCTACCTCATAGGATGATTGTGGAGACTAAATAAACTGATAGATGTAAGGCATTTGGAACAGTGCTTGCCTCATCGTAAATGCTGTTGGCTACTGTTATTATTTGGTTTCTTCTCAGCACCATTTTGAGCTTCTGCACACTGTTTCTCTGTTAATGAGTTTAGCCCAGCAACCTCTTCTGCAGAGAGATGGCGAGAGTCAATCACCTGCCAGGTGAAGAAAACCCTAACACTGGGAGGAGGCTCCTCTACTCATGAAATTTCAACTTAGCAATAGTCATAGATAAGTCAAAGCTTCTTATTAGAGCAAAAGCACATCAGGTTGGCCCACCTCAAACAAATGGTGCCACTGGTCGCCTGTAGGATAATACTTTGGATCTAAAGACAAAGGGTCTTTTCGCCTTTTACAAGTTAGCCTGTTGGTAAGCAAAGAAGCTTCTGTATCCCCTTTCAAGAAAGAATGAATAGAGAAACCTTGGCAAAGTCATTTCTTTCAAAACACTGAACCTCATCTTAGGAAGAACAGATTCCCTGAATGAGGGGAATATTAGGATACAGTTTTAATGGAGTCCCAACACTTTTCATTGAGTCCAACATGGATTTGTAAAGAGGCGGTGAGGGGGATGTGAACCTTCCTGGTCAGATAAACGGCTTGGGAGTAGAAATGTATTCTCTTTTCCCTTTGAATTCAGTTAAAGGAAAATTAACGGGAATTGCCAATTCTTTTGCCACAGAATTGTGTGGTACAGTATTTTATAGCATTTCACATTGGAATAAGTTTTGCCTTAGATTGCATCATCAGCCCGTTTCGTTCCTCCTGTTTTTCATGTGGCACAGTACCTAAATTTTCTACAAGATTATTAATCTTTCACAAGGGTACTGTTGACAGTCCTGTACTCATGCATCGGAGTCATAAATCTTTTCTTCAATGAGTCAATGATGTCTATTATATTTGATAAGTATGTACCGGGCACTAGCTAAGTCAGAATGATTGCAGTGAGGTCATAGGCTGGGGGAAAAAAAAACCTGGGCCTGGATTTAGGAGATTTGGGTTCTTATCATGGTTTGGTCACTAACTAGCTATGTAACTTGGAGTATCAACAGACTTCGTGACATAGAGATAGTTATTTTAATTTCTCTAGAATTCAATTTCCTTACCTGTAAAACAAGAAGTTAAGCTAGAGCCATAAGGTATGTCCCAACTCCATAATTCAAGATTACCCAAGTAGAGAGATGAGGTGATCACAAAACCCCAAAACCAAACCACTGCTGTCAAGTCAATTCCAACTCATAGCAACCCTATAAGGCAGATAGAACCGCCCCACAGGGTGTCCAAGGCTGTAAATCTTTACAGAAGCAGACCTCCACGTCTTTCTCCCATGGAGTGGCTGGTGGATTCAAACCACCGACCTTTTGGTTAGAAGCCAAGCACTTAACCACTGTACCATGAGGGCTCCTGAGGTGATCCCAAACCAAAAAAAAAAAAAACCCCACCAAACCCATTGCCTTTCAGTTGATTCTGACTCATATCAACCCTACAAGACAGACTAGAACTGCTCCACAGGATTCCCAAGGAGTGGCTGGTGGATTCCAACTGCCGACCTTTTGGTTAGCAGCTGAGCTCTTAACAACTGCACCACCGAGGTGATCCCAGAGGTGTGAAATTCTATGTGTTGATCAGCCCAAATCCTTTTGGGTTCCTTCAGAGTTCCTCCTCAACTCTTGGTGATAATAGATCAGTTAATAATTATAGCAGTTAAATTGAAAGGTGCCCAGAGGAGGCATATCACAGATTCAGGTTAAAAGTGCATCAACCTGAAGGAAGGCAGCACAGAACAATGCAGGTCCCAGTACAGAGCTGGTTCAGTTGCTTACCATCTGTAGGACCTGGGCCAAGTCACCCAGCCTTCTTGAGTCTATTTCTTCATCAGCAAATGGAAATCATGATACATACCCTGCCTCCAACCCAGGACTGATGCATCAAATAAAACAATTCATGTAAATATATATACCAGTTGCCGTCACGTCAATTCTGACTTACGGTGATCCCATGTGTGTCAGAGGAGAACTGTGCTCTATAGGATTTTCAATGACTGATTTTTAAGAAGTAGATTGCCAGGCCTTTCTTTGGAGGTGACTCTCAGTAGACTCAAGCCTCCAATCTTTCAGTTAGTAGACAAGTGCATTAACCGTTTGCACCTTCCAGGTTGGAAAAAACCTCTAAACGTGAAAACCCAATACAAGAGTGTAACTCATGATAAGCATTCCCTTCTTAAAACAGAAAACACAAGCTATGCTTTTCAAACACATTAGTGGTTAAAGAAACTAATAACTACAAAACACCCTAAATCATCAGTAGCCATTTCTTAAAACTGCATTTTATTCAGAACTTCATAAAGGAAGTCCTTGTTAACATTGTGACACCTCCAACCAACAAGGAGTTTGAGTGGTAAAATAAAAGATTCTGACTGTCTTTAGAGAAATTGGGGCTGTCAGAATACAGCCTCACCTGATCTAAAGAGTTTTCTTTGTACACACAGCTTGGCAGGACCCAGAGAAAAGGCTGTGTGATAGCCGCTAGGTTGGGGAGGCTGATGGTAATGCGTTTCCTTTCTTTGGTGAGGCTGTCTGAATACTCGGGGCTAGGTTCTGTGGGAAGCACTGACAGCTCTGGATCTCCTCCAGTGGAGGGAACAAAGGGTGGGATTTCTCTGGAAGATTTTTTTCTGAGAAGTGAGACTGTCCAATACAGTTTGCTTGATAAAGCGCTCATTATCTATCAGTGTGATTTTGCCCTTAATTTTTATGCTGGCAGTGCCAACACGAGCATATTTAAGGAAATCCTTATGCCCAGACAGCTGTAACAGCACCCTAACAATTCATGCCAGTGCTGAAAGCTTGGATATGCAATATAATCAGCCATGAGCTAAATTTCCAATTATAGGTTGCCCCCGGGTTACGAAGGTCTGACTTAAGGACAACTCATACTTGCCCTTTAATGTTATGTAAATTTGCCCTCACTTTGAAACTGTTGAACCAATCACTACTCACAACAAATTATTCATCATTATCACCTTCATTTGCTGCACATACAGCTTTAAATTATTCAAAAGCTTCAAGACTTTTCTTGCACTATCAAACCAAAAGCCAAACCCAGTGCCGTCGAGTTGATTCCAACTCATAGTGACCCCATAGGGTTTCCAAGGGTGTAAATCTCTATGGAAGCAGATTGCCACATCTTTCTCCCTCGGAGCCACTGGTGGTTTTGAACTACCAACCTTTCAGTTAGCTGTCGAGCACCTTAACCACTGTGCCACCAGGGCTCCTTTCTTGTACTACGAAACAAAAAACCAAACCCATTGCTTTCTAGTTGATTCCAAATCATAGAGACTTCTACAGAACAGAGTAGAACTGCCCCATAGGGTTTCCAAGGAGCAGCCGGTGGATTCGAACTGCCAACCTTTTGGTAAGCAGCCATAGCTCTTAACCTTTGTGCCACAAAGGCTCCACTTGTACTGCAGTAAGGCTAAATAAGAACTATATGCACCTGTTCTGACTTATCTACAAATTCTTAAAGACACACTCAGAAATGGATCTCTTAGCCCGGGGACTGCCTGTAGTTGAATCACTAAGAAATATAATTTATTAGCAAGCTTTTTGTTATATTTACACTTCTTGTCACTTTTCAACTGTAAGCTTATTTTCAGATTGAAAAAAGAAGTTCCAGAACTGCTTCTTTAGCTCAGCTGACACATTCCTACAGATCTAAGAGGATTGCTTTTGTTGGAGTCAAGGCTTCGAACCATTGATTCTTAGTTTACACGTAAGAATCACCTGGGGATCTTGTTAAAATGTAGATTCTTATTCAGTAGATCTGGGGTGGAAATGTAAATTCTCAGCAGGGGGTCAAACCAGAATGAACCAGTTAGAAGCCCTGGTTGCAGCAAAGTGGTTCCAGAACTTTGGAAAAAATTCCAGAGAAATCAATATAACAATCAACACACGAGAGCAAAGAGTCTGTAAATGGTGGTACAGAAAATCTCATGTCACCCAAGTCCAAACAAGGTGACTAGATTTTAGTATCTAAGAGGTGAGACTGGAATGTGATGGTAACTCAAGAAGCTGAAAGCTAACCATGTGTACTGTAAGCTTCGTAAAAGATTTTTTAATGAAAGTGAGGTAGGCTATATGGAGTCCCAACAAAAGGAAGCCAGAGAGTAAGAGCAAGTTCATGTTTATCAGGCAGTCCCCTGGAGAAAGCTCCTGAGATGGGGGGATAGAAACATTTGGCTCACTAGGAAGGTGTAGTCTACTGGGCAGCTAGGACACTTCAGTAGGGTTTTCCAAAGCCTGGACGAAATATCCCTCAAGACTCTCCACCACCGTTTACTCTGAATATATGCTCATTGAAAACAGCCTTTAATGAGCCATTCTGCTTCCAAGTTTCCCTGGTATCAGGAAGAGGGTACTGTGAATACTAGACATAAGTATTCCCAGGCTAATGTGCATGGTTGTCCAGGTCGTACACTGGGCAAGGGTGTCATAACAGAGGGAGTATCGGTCACAACATAGGCATTATAGGTTTGGATATTTATTATGACAACTTCCTGGAAGACATTAGAAAACTCTGATTTTGACAAAGTCAGTATATTATAACAGTTTTCTGACTAATGAAGGTAGTTGCATGCCATGAGAAAGAAAATCTTTTTATTTCTTACAGATTTATTGAGGTATAATTGACACATAATAAACAGTGCATGTTGAAAGTGTACCATTTACTGAGGGCTACTACTGATCTGCTTTATATTGTAGATTAGCATGTGTTTTCTAGAATTTTACATAAATAAAATCACACCATATATGTACTTTTCGGGGGGGTCTAGCTTCTTTCACTCAGCATAATTTTGAGATTCATCCACATTATGTGTATCAATAACCCATTGTCATAGTTTCTTTTCTTTTTTTTGCTGGGTAGTATTCCATTGTGTGGAAATACTACAATTTGTTTACTCATTCATCTGTTAATGGACATTTAGGTTGTTTCCAGTGGGGCAATTATAAATAAAGTTGCTATGTTCACATACAAACATTTGCATGGACTTGTGTTTTCATTTCTCTTGGGCATATATTTAGGACTGAAATGGCTGGATTGTACAGTGGATGTATGTTTAACTGTTTAAGAAACTGACAAACTGTTTTCTTGGTTGTACCATTTTATGTTCCACCAGCAGTGTATGAGAGCTGTAGTTGCTCCACACCCTTGCCAATAGTTGATGTGATCAACCTTCTTAATTGCAGCCATCTGATAGGTGTGTGGTGGTTTCTCATTGTGGTTTTAATTTGCAGTTCCCTAAAGACTAAAGATGCTGTGCTTCTACATGAGTGTGTATGCCATCCACGTTATCTTCTCTGGTGAAGCGTCAATTCAAATCTTTTGCCAATTTTCAAAAATTGGTTTTTTTTTCCTTATTATTGAATTATAAGAGTAAATAATGTATTTTAAATACAAGACCTTTTATTGGATACGTGTTTTGCAAATGTTCTCTCCAAATCTGTGACTTTTTTCAAAAGTTTTTAAATATTGAAGAAATCCAATTTATTGATTTTTTTCTTTTATAGTTCATGCATTTTGTATCCAAATATTTAAACAATCTTTTATAAACTTATGTTTCTTTAGTAGTTTTACAGTGTTAGTTCTTAAATTGAAGTCTATGATCCACTTTAATTTTTTATATGCGGGAGGTAAGGGCCAAGGCTCTTTTGTTTGTTTGTTTTTAACTTGCATATGGCTTTCAGATTGTTCCAGCATTATTTGTTGAAAATATTATCCTTTCCTTCACTGAATTTCCTTGACAACATTGTCGAAAATCAATTGGCCACATAGATACTCTATTCTGTTCCATCAGTCTATTTGTCTATTTTTCAATCCAATACCACACTGCTGTGAATAGGAATGATGGCAAAGGACATCTTTGCCTTGTTTTCAATTTTAGGGGGAAAATATTCAGTCTTTTACCATTAAGTATGATGTTAGCTAAAGGTTTTTCATATATGTCATTAATCAGATTGAGGAAGTTCCCTTCTATCACTAGTTTGCTAGTGATAGAGCGTTTTAACCATGAATACACGTGGAGTTTTGTCAAATGCTTTTTCTGCATATTTTGGAATGATCATATGATATTTGTTTTATAATCTGTCAATAGGGCGAATTACAAACGATTGATTTTTCCAATGTTAAACCAACCTTACACTGCTACAATCAACTTCTCTTGATCATGGTAAGTTATCCTTTTTATAAATTGCTGGGTATGGTTTGGTTTGCTAAAAATTTTGTTAAGAATTTTTGCATCTGTGACCAAGAGGAATAGTGGTCTGTAGTTATGTTTTCTTCAGATGACAAAGTTTTGGCATCAGAGTAATTTGAACAAAAATGTTCCATGGCCTGGTAGCAGTCCTGAGTATCTTGGTAGCTTCAGGGGAATAGTAAAGTAATAAATTTTCCCTCTGCTTTATTCATTAGTTTCTTCCCGAGAACCTGAAGCTGTAAGATCAGACTATGAATTCTGAGTCTCTCACCAGGGTCCCTTCACTACAATCAAGCCAATTTATGCAGGTGCCTGTGACAGGCTAATAATTTGATATACCTTCAAACCACATTCCTTAAATATCTGGTAAATGTTTATTAAGAGGAGAGGCTAAGAAGGACTGTGTGGCAGAAGGTTCCAGGGGGAGGACTCTAGTAGCAGCGCTCTGCAGTTTATTTCTGTTTCCCCACTTGGACACTCCATTTAGCTAAAGTTCCTCTGTTAACCAGCAAGGTTCAGCTTAGAAGGCAGTTTAATGACAATCTATTGTTAATATTATGCTTATGATCATAATTACTCTGATATGCCCCCTGGGAAAATTTCATTTCCTCATCTCAAGCAATTTCGAAAGTAATTCCATCAAATCACGTGTGAGATACTTCCTGAGAAGAATTCCAATAAAAACCATTTCTTCCATCTTCTTCCTTATCTTGTGATGGTTTGGAATCACTTGTAGGTTGGCAGCCTGGGTAGCCCCGTGGGCCTGTCCCCAAATCTGGCTCTGACTTATTCAGACCCTCAGAGGTCCTGTCTGAACAGCACTTGCATTCTGTCGCTTTTACAGTCACAGTTATGAGAACGTAGTGTTTTGTTTCCTTTTACCCTCCAGCCTTTTCCCTCTTATTGAGTGCCCACTGTGTACCAGGAAGTCTGGTAGCTGCCACAGTTATACAAAGAAAAGGTAAAAAAAAAAAAAAGCACTTGCTTTAAAGAACTATAATTACAAAATAATTTTAGTTTCTGTGTTTCATGTTATCAATTCAACTGAGATTATGATACTGGAATTTCTTTTAAAGTCCAGCTTCTCATTTTCAGAACAGATACTGAGTGAAATTTAACTAGAACTGTCACTAAGGTGGCTCATTATACTTCTATCTCATACTGGTTGATTTTTTTTTAGAGTCTTACTTCCAAATAAAGTATGAGGACTGCAGAGCTAAGAGAACTAGGATCACCAGAGCATATATTATGATCAGAGACCTTTGAGTATAGGTGATTGTGATCTGTATTGTCTCTGGGATATCATCAGGAAGTTGCCTCTCCTTCTAATACTTCAACACGGTTAATGGCTTGTATAAGCTCAGAAACTACAAAATGAGAATTGTAGTACTACTGGCCTTTTGAGTTCTTATTCCGCTAGTAAGCATCCTAACCAATAATATTTTTCATGGTTCTCTTAATAAGTTTAACTTGGGTAACAAAAGTGGAATATTTTAAGCTAAGTATATACAGAGATCGATTTTTCCCCCCAAAAACATTTCAGTTGTCAGGGCAGAAGATAGGAAAAATGAAAATATCGGTTGGTATCTCATACATTGTCAAACACAACATTCAAAATGCATGAGGCTTTAAAGCAACAGTTTGGCATTCCAAAAACAAAAAGCCAGTTCTCTCCTTAGGTATCTTTTTCAGAATTTTTTTTCCCCTCAAGTTATAAACCGGTGGCCATCAAGCTAATGTGGCCTAACCCGTTTCAAAAAATATTGAATCAATTGCAAGCATTTAGTAATTGGGAAAGAAGCCCTGGTGGTGCAAGGGTTAAGTGTTCAGCTCTAACCAAAAGGATGGTGGTTAGAATCCACCAGCAGCTCCCCAGGAGAAAAGACTTGGCTACCTGCTCTCATAAAGATTACAGCCTAGGAAACCCTATGGGGCAGTTCTACTCTGTCCTACAGGGTTGCCGTGAGTCAGAATCAACTTGATGGTACACAACAATGATAATTATTGGGAAATTGCCCATAAAAATTTGCATTTCCAGTTTCCTTCCAAAATTTGGAAAATTGGGCTCATATTCCTGTGTGGCAACAATCAACTAAACTCTAGTACCAGCAGCTTGCTTTAAGACAGGCATTTGGGCTTGTCTCCTCCCAGCTGTCTTCCCTACCTCAGGGTGAGAAGCATAATTCCATCCATAAAGCTCAAGCAGACTATGTATCTTCATTTCAGATAGTACATGTGTGAAGGATATAGCTTGGTAAATTTCATATTTGCTTTTGGATAAAATGGAAAATAGCAAAACACAAGGTGCTGGCATTCCATCTGACCCATTGTGGAAAGTTTGATCCCACTTTCTTTTTTTTTTTTAAAGCAATTTAAGTAATGATTTTTTAAAAATTATGCTTTAGATGAAGGTTTACAAAGGAAATTAACTTCTCATTAAACAGTTAATACACATACTGTTTTGTGACATTGGTTGCCAACCCCACCACATGTCAACACTCTCCCCTTCTCGAATTTGAGTTCCAAATTTCCATTTGTCCAGCTTTTCTGTCCCCACCTGCATTCTACTCAGGGCCCCTGGGCTGGTGTGCCCATTTAGTTTCATATACACGATTGAGCTACGTGTGTTATTGTTTACAGGCCTGTCTAATCTTTGGCTAAAGGGTGAACCTCAGGAATGACTTCAGTGCTGAGTTAAAAGGTGCCTGAGGGCCATACTCTCGGGGTTTCTCCAGTTTCTGTCAGAGCAATAAATCTGAGCTCTTTTTGTGAGTTAGACTATTGTTCTACATTTTTTTCCAGCTATATCCAAGACCCTGTATTATGATCCATGCCAGAGCAGTCGGTGGTGGTAGCCAGGCAGCATCTAGTTGTGCTGGACTCAGTCCGGTGGAGGCTGTGGCGGTCTTTGTGCTCCACTAGTCCTTTGGACTAATCTTTGTCTTTTATCTTTGATTTTCTTCATTCTCCCTTGCTCCAGATGGGGTGGGAACAGCGGAGTATCTTAGATGGCGGCTTGCAAGCTTTTAAGACCCCAGAGGCTACTCACGGAAGTAGGATGTAGAACATTTTCTTTATAAACTGTTATGCCAATTGAGCTATATGTCCCCTGAGACCATGGTCCCCAGACCTCCGTAAATAATAATTAAATGAAAAATCTGTATTTGAAAACTAACACATTTAAGACAATGATAGTCAGGCGCGCTTTTCCTATCCATGCGTGAGCAACCAGGGGGCCAAGGTCTGCCAGAGCGACTTTTATTTGCTTCGTCATCTCAGGACTGGAAGGGATTAGCCAGTTTAAGTCCTTCTTATAAAACTCGCTTGCCTTCTCGCAGACTCGCCTGGCTCCCAGTGGCGGCGGTGCCACTGGCAGGCTCCAGGAGTTCGCCACAGGCAGCGGGCGCTGGTCCCTTGGGTTTACCCTTTCACCCCTTCTTCACCTCCGGGGCGCAACGCGGGGCGGCGTGGTTTTTCCGCTCACTCCGCAGGCTGTGCTGGCGAGACCAGGAATTGCAGGGCCTCCTGCTTTGGCGAGCCGTGGAAT
Organism: Dugong dugon; assembly: GCA_030035585.1. Taxonomy (NCBI): domain Eukaryota; kingdom Metazoa; phylum Chordata; class Mammalia; order Sirenia; family Dugongidae; genus Dugong; species Dugong dugon. Next base: position 73,036,855 of record CM057460.1, read on the forward strand.
CCAAGTCCTCCCTACCCCAGCCACTCAGCTGGGGCGCTAGGGGCTAGAGAGTCTGGGGTTTGTTTCAAGTTACTAGGATTAGAAAAGCAGCCAGCCTCCAGGGAGGTCTGAACTTATCTCCGACCTCCCCCTATCCTCTCCATCTCCAGTCCGGGGACGGAGAAGCTTGAGGGTGGGCGGCCGGGACCAGACGCCCAGCAGCGGGCTCCGTCCGCCGCGGGCGACCAGCAGCCTGGCCAACCAGGGGTCGTAGACCCAGAGCGCTCAGCAGTGGAGGACGCGCGCGCGCGTCCCAGCTGCCCAGGGCATCCTTCGCGAAAGGCAAGGCCAGAGGACAACAAAAAGGGTCCGCGGGTCCGGAACTCCACCACCCCTGGCCAGCAGGCTCCTTGACCGGCGCGGTGAGGGGCAGCGGCGGAGGGAGCGGCGCAGGCGGACAGGGGCGGGGACGCGGGCGCTGGTTGGCTTGGGCTTGGGGGCGGGGAGCGAGGGCCGGGTCGGAGGCGGGGCAGCGCCGAGCGGGGAGGCTGAGAGCGCAAGGAGAGGAGTCGCGAGCAGCTGCAGCAGAGTTGGAGGAAGCGGCGGCCGCGGAAAGGCGGCGGGCAAGCCTGTTGGAGACAGAGAGCCCGGATTGAGAGAGCCTCCGGGTCGGAGCCTGGTCGTAGGCGCGTTGGAGCCGTGCGCACAAGAGGCCGCCGCTGCAGCCCGGGCCCCGCAGAGGAAGGAAGCCGGCCGGCGGGGGAGGTAGGCGGCGGCATGTCCGGGTGTGTGTGCTCGGGAGGGGGAGGTGGTGCCTGCATGCGCTGTCGCCGCTCTCTTCCTGTCACCAGCAGCCGCTTCTCCTTCTGCAGAACCGAGCTGGGGGAAGCCGACCAGGCGCCGGCCCTCCCCGCTGCCGGCATCCCCCACCCGCCGGGCAGCTGCGGGCCCTGCGCCCCCGCTCCACTCGCCGCGAGCGCCCTGCGCGCTCCGGCGACGTTCCTGGTTCCCGTTTTCCCGGCCCTCCGCGGAGCTCGTTCTGCACGCCGCCGAGCGCATTCGTCCCCGGAGTTGCGGACGTGCTCTAGGGGTTTGCCCCCTCCCATCGTTTACCTCACGCTTCCGAGCGTCCCCACTGTCTCCTCGCTGCAGTTTTCCGGGGTCCTTCCCCGGAGGGGAGCGTCCTGCCCGCTGCCTTTGCATTATCCGGAAGAAGAGATTCCTTGCTCCACGGCCCTCCAGCTGCAGACAGGGTCGCTACCCCGTCCCTTCCCTGGGGAGGGTCCCCGGAGCTCGCCCCCCGGACCCCGCCTTCCGAAGTTTGCCGCCCTCCTCTTCCGGGGTGGGGGAAGTGCGCCTCGGGGCGGTTGGTTGTAGGGGCCCTAACTCGCCGCCTAGTGCTTGCTGGGCTCGAGCAGGTTGTTGGAGGCATGTTTAATAGGGTCTCGGAACCGCCCGGAAATCCAGCTTTTTGTAACGCGGTGCGAGACTGGAGGGACCTGCCCAGCAATATGGAGCCGGCTGGGGAGGGCGAGGGAACGTGCTAGCCGGAGCTAAAATATCAAGACGGAATTGTTTCGAAGCTACAGCTCTAACACTTATTTCACAAGGGCAGAAACTGCCCCGCAGATCACAAGACAAAGAAAACAGAAAAGCTCAGGCCAAACGCCCCGTTACAGAAACGTACTTTTGGCAACCAGAATTTGAGCTTGAAATGCAAGTGTGTAAGTGGAGTAGCTGTTACATGTTGAATGCGGCGTGTGTGTTAACTGGATTTGGAGGAAATTCTTTTGCTTCTCTGGGCGCTGATAATATCGGAAAGGTTTCACTTCCACCGTTAATTCCTGGTGGAGCTGCAGCGTCGTAGGTGTCTGATTATGAGTTTATGCCTTATTTGAGGGCTTTTATGACTTTAGAAGCAATGTTGTTGTTAGGTTTCGTGGAGTCGGTTCCGACTCAGTAGAAACCCTAAGTACAACAACGAAACACTGCCCGGTCTTGCGCCGTCCTCACAATCCTTGCTGTTTGAGCCTATTGTTGCAGCCACTGTGTCAGTCCATCTCCTTGAGGGTCTTCCTCTTTTTGGCAGACCAAGCATGATGTCCTTTTCCAGGGACTGCTCCCCGCTCCCCCCCATAACATGTCCAAAGTAAGTGCGACGAAGTCTTGCCATCGTTGCTTCTAAGGAGCATTCTGGCTGTACTTCTTTCAAGACAGGTTTGTTCGTACTTCTGGCAGTCCATAGTATGTTCAATATTCTTCGCCAACACCTTAATTCAAAGGCATCAATTTTTCTTCAGTTTTCCTTATTAATTGTCCAACTTTTCCATGCATATGAGGCAAATTGAAAATACCATGGCTTGAGTCAGGCACACCTTAGTTCTCAAGGTGACATTTTTGCTTTTTAACACTTTAAAGAGGTCTTTTGCAGCAGATTTACTTGCTTCCATGAGCATTGATTGTGTATCCAAGTAAAATGAACTCCTTGACAACTTCACTATTATCTGTTTATGGTGATGTTGCTTATTGGTCCAGTTGTGAGGTTTTTTTTTTTTTTTTAATGTTAAGATGTAAGCCGTACTGAAGGCTGTAGCCCTGGATCTTCATCAGTAATTGCTTCAATTTCTCTTCATTTTCAGCAAGCAAGGCTGTGTTTTCTGCGTATTGAAAGTTGTTAATGAGTCTTCCTCCAATCCTGATGCCATGTTCTTTTCAAATAGTCCAGCTTCTCGGATCATTTCCCAGCATACAGACTGAATAAGTATGGTCAGAGGATACAACCCTGACACACACCTTTCTTGAGTCAAACAAAGTATTCCCTTGTTCTGTTTGAACAACTGCTTCTTGGTCTATGTATAGGTTCTGCATGAGCACAAGTAAGTGTTCTGGAATTCCAGTTCTTCACAATGTTATCCATAATTTGTTATGATCCACACAGTTGAATGCCTTTGCATAGTCAGTAAAACATAGGGAAATATCTTTCTGTATTCTTGCTTTCAGCCAAGATCCATCTGACATCAGCAATGTTATCCCTTGTTCCATGTCCTCTACTAAATCCAGTTTGAATCTGGCAGTTCCAGTTCCCTGTCAGTGTACTGCTATAACTGTTTTTGAACGATCTTCAGCAAAATTTTACTTGCGTGTGATATTAATGATATTGTTTGATAATGTCTGCATTTCGTTAGATCACCAGTCTTTGGAATAGGCACGTATACGGTTCTCTTCCAGTTGGTTGGCCAGGTAGCTATTTCTTGGCATAGACGAGTGAGCACCTCCCGTGCTGCATTCATTTGTTGAAACATCACAATTGGTATTGTGTCAGTTCCTGGAGCCTTGCTTTTCGCCAGGGCCTTCAGTGCAGTTTGGACTTTTTCCTTCAGTACCGTCGGTTCTTGATCATATGCTGCCTCCTGAAATGGTTGAATGTTGACCAATTCTTTTTGGTATAGTGACTGTGTATTCCTTCCATCTTCTTTTGCTGCTTCCTTCATCATTTAGTATTTTCCCCGTAGAATCCTTGAACATTGCAACTCGAGGCTTGAATTTTTTCTTCAGTTCTTTCAGCTTGAGGAGTGCTGAGTGTGTTCTTCCCTTTTGGTTTTCTAACTCCAGGTCTTTGCACATGTCATCATATTACTGTATTATCTTTCGTAGCCGCCCTTGGGAATCTTCTGTTCAGCTGTTTTACTTCATTTCTTCTCTTCACTTTAGCTACTCTATTTTCAAGAGTAAGTTTCAGAGTCTCTTCTGACATCCATTTTGGTCTTTTTTTTTTCCTTTTCTGTCTCTTTAATGAAAGAAGCTGTAAGTTTTTTTTTGTTTTTTTTTTGTATTCTTCTTCTGTTTGTCAGTCAGTGCGAAGTACTGGATAAAGCAGTTCCGGGTTTTGAATGCAGCATAAGGTTGTCATTTCAGTGTAATGAGTTTAAGTTTTGGTTGTTAGGCAAGACATTCACAAAGCTTATTGACCAAGCCTTTATGTGGAATTATATTTTAATATTTAATTAGCTTATGTTATATTTTGGTGACTTTAAAGATAGTTGGGTATTGGCTAGAAAAGGTCAAGTAAGTAGACAGATTGTTTTTTTGTTACAGGCTGTTAGAATAATAGAGCTTCCAAATGTAAACGATTAGGAATTTGGTGACTTCTACACAGAAGGTCGCAAATACTGTTGAAAAGAAAAAAAGTTCGTCACTAGCTGTAACTTTTTGATAGATTACACTGTTCTTGGAATAACCCATTTAAAGCAAGCAGATGATAGTTTTCTTAGGGACAAAAGTTGCTTAAACTTTGGAGAGCGCATGTTTTGCCATAAAAAAGAAAATACGCTTTGAGAGATTTATTTTCTGTTTTTTTGGTCCCTCTAAGATTTAGGTTTGGGAAGTTATGACAGAGCCAAGCTTTGCTAATAATTGAGAGTTCATAGTCAAGGCTTAAACTGGCAAGGCCAGTGGAGGAGGCTCCCTGTCTTGCAGAAATGCTGAGTATTGTCACTGCTGGCTTCTTCAAGTTTTACATGCCATTTGCAAGTAGGGTCATACTGTTTTTTCTGTAGAAGTACTGTATATAGATTGGTATGATTGGAAGAAAGTTTTATGTACCTGATACTAGTTTTCAAAGTGTTACATGCATTTGCTTTTAACTTTCTTCTTACTTTGGGACCTGTTGTCAGTTGCATAGCAGACTGCTGTTTACACACTGGTATCTCCTGCTTGATTGGCTTTTTTGATGATTTTACTGTGTCTTTTCACATACAGTCAAATGTAAAAAAAGCATTTCACTTCTCAATAATTAAAAATATATACATATATTTTTGGTTTTTCTTTTTGTTTTAGCTGTTTCTTAAATTTAATTTTATTTAGTTCAGTAAAACCCCATGGTGTAAAGTTGGTTTTGGGAAACAGAAGTGGTACAGTAAGTTATAGATGATACATATTTTGGTAGGTGGCAGGTCTTTGAATATTGTTGGGGAGGGCTGGGGTGCATGTGGGTGGTAGTGGTGCTGTGCACTTAGCTTCTTGAAGTCAAGATTGCACCTAAGCTGATTTTTGAGGGATGTTGAATCCTAAATGAAAAGCTACTCCTCTTATGCAAATTTTGTGCAGTTAAAAATGATTGGCTCTTTCTTTAATTAAATTTTCCCATGAATGCCATGTAATTTTTAGGTTGGTATGAATTGACTCGATGGCAACTAAACAATATGTTGGTTGAATTTCCTTTTTTATATAGGTGGTTCAGGGGAGTATTTTAAAAAGGCATTCACGCTGAAAGATTGTCCACATGCTCATTAAAACAGAAACAATTCTAGCTCAACTTTTAGTATGTTTGCATCTTGTGATTTGCAAGTTGTGTTTTATTGAATAAGGCGATGGTGAACGAGCACATTAAAAATAGATTTTTATGATGATGTAGGCTATAGAAAACAGATATTTGTGTTTGGATTTTTGTTTTTGATTCTCTCACATTTGAGACTTACTCAGTGCAGGACAAAATAGGAAGTGCTTAAGTATCAATATGTTGTATATTTCAGATAGGCTCCCCATAGAGCGCCCTCTTTTGGAGGGCACAGGAATTTGCCAATGAAGGTAAGATAATAAAGCGTCTTGATGGAGAAGCCCTCTGAAGGCTGGAAAGGGATTATCAATTTAGTTTTTACTTTAGAAGACATAAACTGTGTCTCAGCTTTTTATCAAAAACTGGTTATAATTATTTTTTTAAATTATTCACATCACATTTTTTCATGCCTCATCCATTTACACACCATTGTGATTACTTGCCATGATTCTGCCAACGCTCTTCCTTGCTGAAAAGAGTGGCAATTAAAGTCCATTTCATATACATTAAGCCCAATGAGCTGAAAAAAGACTGTAATTACCCACAAACTTGTCTGTTTGGCTTATGTTAAGGTTTTTTAGAAAGGATAGAATGAGTGTAGCATAACTTTTACTTAAAAAAAAAAAAAGGCTTACTATAAAAGCGTCTTTGGAGATTTTATTTTTCTAGCATTGTTTTCCTTAAAGTAAATCAAATATGTACCCCCAGGCATCTGTAGTCGAAAATAGGTCTCAGGTTAATGATCACCTCAGAAAGTATTGTAGTTACAGGAATCTGGCCAAAGTGTGAGGAGACTCCACCAGTGGGCGTAGTGAGTTCATAACGCTGAGGTGCCGGTTTGGCTGTGTCTTGCCCCTCTGGCCTTCCTCCTGGATGCCCCAGTGGTCCCAACCTGGAGTTCAGCCCCAGGAACTAGGGCTGTAATATGAGGAGGTGTTTGCCTTCAGTCCCTGGGGGATTGCGTTAGTGTTATCAGATTTTCTTTTTGAGGGCAGCCCAGGGAGCAGCCACCAAACCCTGCTGGAGAAGAATATTGTCCCCAACCCTCTACCCCCGATGCAACAACAACAACAACACACACACACATACCCCTGACCCCTCCCAGGTCTCTTTTGCCCTGTTACTCTCTGCGAAGAACTAGATGGATGAAGTCCACGTGCAGCCTTTATCTGTCTACCTATTTATTCTAAAAAGGAATTAAGGGAAGAACAGAGAGTTTTATTTTGGCTAGCTTCAGATTTCATTTAGAAATATTTGCAGCATTTAGAGGCAGTGCAAACGAAAATGCCTGGCAAATGCCTGTTCCAAATCTCTGAATTGTAAAAATGGCAATAAGTGGCATTTAATATTAATATTAATAATAATACAACAGATGCAATTTACTAGCTATGTAACTTTAGGCAAATTATTCAACTTCTCTGTGCTTGTTTTTCTCATATGGAAAATGGGTATAATAATTATACCTAGAGTGATTGTAAGAATTAAATAAGTTGATATATGTAAAGCTCTAAGAACAGTACCTGGCACATAGATGACACTGTTGGTATTAATTATTAATTATTATTATTATTAATAATTATTATTAATTAAGGTCTTATTATCAAGCATGGAGCTCAGGTCTTTATATACGTAATCTCATTTAATCCTTATAATAACCCTATGAAGTACAGGTTCACTTATATCTATTTCACAGATGATAAAATTGTGCCATGGTGAAGTTTAGGTAATTTGTCCTCTATATCTAGAAAGGGATGGGGCAGCTACCTGAATCAGGAGCTCAGTGCTTGCCAAGAATTTCATAAAAGAGGATAGTTTTCTCACAGGAAGGGAGGCTTTAGACCATCTACTTCAGTTTCCTCATTCCATGGCCACCTCCTCAAGGTCTCTTCACCATGATGATGCAAAGGCCCCATGACTTGTTCTAGGTGATGGAATATGCTTCTCAGATCTTCGGAGTCACAGCTTGAGAGCTGGCATTGCCCTTTCTCCCACCCTCCCTGTGTTGACCACAGAGCGCTTCAGAGTTGCCTTCTGGCTAGGCCTGGGTCCTCTCTTCTCTGCCTCTCCTTCGGTGCTCAACCTCCATCTGTCACTTAGACTGCTTTCTGGAGAGCCTTGCTTCCTTGTTATCCCACCTGGGCTTGTCCTGCCTCCCCCAGTGGAAGGGCTTGCAGGCAGAAATCTCATGTTACACACCCTGCTTCTCCACAGTACAGGCCCACCAGGTGCCTGGTGTGACAGCCAGCAAGACCTTCTGGCTAGTTGGTTGGTTTGAACATGAATTGAGACATTTGATGCCTATGAATTTAAGCTTAATCTGAGCCCATTGTTTTATGTTATTTTAATTGAAATAAAATTCTCATACCATAAAATTCACCCTGAGCCCATCATTTTAAATTGAAGATAATTTATTATGTCTGCTAGGATGTTTTAACTTTTTCTACCAGGATATATTAACTATTTTTAATTTGATTTTCATGATTTCCAGGATCCCAGAATTTCAGAGGTAGAAATATTTTAAGTAATGATTTTTTTTTAAAAAGACTGTCTGAATTTAGATGGAGAACTTGCCCTAGACTCTGAGTTAGCCTTTTGAGAATGGAGACATGGGATATAGAGAGAGAAGGGGTGGAGGCGCAGCAGCATCTTCATACCCTCCCCCCTTGACTGAAGACCCATTTGGGCTGCCTGCCAAACTGCTAACTTCATCACAGGATAGGATCACATAACTAGACTATATTCTTTTTTTTTTTTTTTAATATTTTATTGTACTTCCGGTGAAGGCTTACAGAACAAACAGTTTCTCATGTAACAGTAGTATACATGCTGTTTCATGACTTTGGTTAACAACCCCACAACATGTCAACCCTCTAAATTCTCAGCTTTTTTTTTTTTTTTTGGGTGAAAATACACATAGCCAAAGATACCCCATTTCAAAACTTTTTACATACACATTTAAGTGACATTGACTACGCTCTTCTAATTGTGCTGTTATTCTCACTTAAGATGAAGGCTTACAGGACAAAATAGCCTCCCATTTAACAGTTACTACAAATGTTGCCCTATAACAATGGTTAACAATCTCACAACACATCAACAGTATCCTTACTCAACCTTGTGTTCCCTGTCATCAGCTTCCTACTCCCCTTCTGCCTTCTGGCCCTTGTCACTGGACTCCTGTACCTCGTTAGTCTCATTTGGTTTTACGGGGCTGTCCACTCCCAGGCTGAACAGTGAACCTCGAAGGTAACTTCACCACTGAGCTAAAAGGGTGTCTGGGGGCCATACTCTTGAGGTTTCTCCAGTCTCCTTTAGGCCAGTAAATCTGGTCTTTTTTTTTGTGAGTTAGAATTATGCTCTACATCCTTCTCCAGCTTTGTCCAGAACCCTCTGTTGTGATCCTGGTCAGAGCAGTCAGTGGTGGTAGCCGGGCACCATCCAGCTGCACCGGACTCAGTCCGGTGGAGGTCTTGGTAGCTGTGGACAATTAGTCCTTCGGACTAATCTTTTCGCTGTATCCTGTTCTCTTCATTCTCCCTTGCTCCTGAAGGGATGAGACCAGTGTACTATCTTAGATGGCCGCTCACAGGCTTTTAAGACTGCAGACACTACTCACCAAGGTAGAATGTAGAGCATTATCTTTATAAGTAGTGTCATGCCAATTGAGCTAGATGTTCCCGGAGACCATGGTCCCCAGAGCCCTCTGACTAGACTATATTCTTAAAATTTTTAAAACATAATTTAAGAATACCTTTTTCTCTGGCCCCCACCTGCATACCAAGTTTTTCTTTCTCCTATGTGAAAAGGGATGGAGTAAGTCAACAAAGTCAGAGCTTTTTAAAGAATGTTGTTTGGTTCTTTGCCAAAATGCCTATGGGTTTTACAGGGTTAAACAAAGACTACTTTCAGGCAGTTGTACATTAAGGCGTCATGGGTTCTCTACTTGTTGAGCGTTAGAGTCAATTTTATTTTGAGAAGTAGAATGAGAATTGCTGATTATCTTAGTAGAAAGAGAAAATATACTTCCTAGTTAATGGTATTGCAGGCAGTCTTCTGTAACAGGGTTGAAAGCCTGGAGCAAAATAATTCCCTTTAAGGAAATTTAGAACTGTTACCTATCATATATAAGGATAAGTTAATTTGTTATTTGGCCATAGAATTTCTTTATACCTTTTGTTACAGTAACCTATGCATACGCTAGCGTGGAGCCTATATCATAAAACTGCCTTGATTATTTGAAAACATAAAACTGTAGATGGTGAATATTATCCATATATAAAAACCTTTAGTGTGTAAATAAATGTTTAATCTTGTTGCAAATAGTTGTTTTATGTTATTTTAATTGAAATAAAATTCTCATACCATAAAATTCCCCCTGAGCCCATCATTTTAAATTGAAGATAATTTATTATGTCTACTAGGATGTTTTAACTTTTTCCACCAGGATATATTAACTATTTTTAATTTGATTTTCATGATTTCGAGGATCCCAGAATTTCAGAGGTAGAAATATTTTAAATTATGATTTTTTTTTTTACAAGTCTGTCTGAACTTAGATGGAGAACTTGCCCTAGACTCTGAGTTAGCCTGTTGAGAATGGAGAGATGGGCTGTAGAGCGAGACGGTGAACAGGTGTATGTAACCAAAGAGAATGGTGGTGTAATCTTGTGACTCTGGGCAAGGTGTAGCATGTAGCATATCAGTCTGCATAGTTTGGGCTCCAAATTGGTCTTGAGAGGGTTTACAGGCACTGCCAAATGCCTTAGGCACTGAGTCTTCTGCATCCTGGGAGAATTTGAAGATTAGACAGAAGGGAATTTACCAGTCCTCTAGATGTGACAGCCTTGTGACTGTGGATTGATTCATCATGTCTCCCCCAAAGGAGGAGCTGAATTGTCAGCAACTTGTTCAGTGAGGGGCTGGGATAACAGCAAGGGGCAGAGATGCCAAGAGGGATACAGGTGGTAAAAGCTAAGCTCATAGAGCAGAAATGGGCAGGGTTCCACAGAAGTGGGCAGCCTGGTATTCTTTTATTCACTAGTTCATGGGCTTCTTTGGCAAAGATGCATTTTAATGAAATCTCTTAATTTGCATGGTCTGAGATGCTGGGTCTTGGACCTAACAGAACTGCTACTGTGTTTTAATGGGTTCTTTTTGTGCAGGTGTGTTTTTAAAGGAGCCGTATACACTGTTCCAAGTATGTTCACCAGTAAGGCTGCTCTCCCCGAGAGTAAAAGGCTTACTTACATTCAGGGTTAATCTGAGAGGCCACAGTGTGCGGACAAGGAATCAATCACATTGCTGACTCTGCTGTTATATTTGAGATGCCCATGAGCAACAAAGGAAGTTGAGTTTGGGGAGTAGGTTCTCATGGTGTCAAAAGGGAGGGGGGCCTGGAAGCAGATTGCCTGGATTTGAATTCTGGTTCCACCTCTCTCAAAGGTTAGGGGTTCAAACCCATCTAGTGGTGCCATGGAAGAAAGGCCTGGGGATCTGCTTCCATAAAGATTACAGTCAAGAAAACCCTATGGAGTTCAGTTCTACTCTGTAACACAGGGAGTCACCCTGAGTCGGACTCAACTGGATGGCAACAGGATTGGTTTTTTGGTTTCCAGCTCTCCATTGCTGTCATCATAGCCAAGATACTTAAAGTCTCTACACCTCACTTTCCTCATATATAAAGTACCTTCCTCCGTGATTATCTTGAGGATTGAATGGGTTAATACCTGTAAAGCTTCCACTAAGTATTAGATGATGACAGGGATCATTAAAATTAGAATGACAGTCAGGAGAAAGCATATGATGTGCACAGAGTAGAGGTGCCTGCCTCCTCTGCCCAGCAAGACTTCTGTTTCTCACTACCAGCCGATTCATTCCCCACCCACATGACTTGTATTCTTGCCCTCTTCTCTGACAACGTTGCTCTCAAACCACTTAATGGACATGAAATTGCAGCTGACCTTGAATTGTTTAACCTGTTCTATCTGCATCTATCTTCCTGACCTTGATTGTGGAGATGGATCGTAGATTCTTTTGTTCTGTTTAGAATCCTAGAGTCATACAAGATCTGGGGTTCTTTTCATCAGAGAGGGCACAGAGGTCTGCACAGGATTGTTTTACACACAAAACTCATTGTGCAAATAGCAAGGGAGGGAGAATTTATAGACATGTAGGTTTGAGTTGGAATTGATCTGATGGCAACTGGTTAGGTCTTCGGCCTACTTGGCAGGCATCGCAAATCTAGGGTCTGGCCCTTTAAAGTCATCTGGCAATTTCTTAAGATTCTTTTTCCCTTTGCACAGATTTAGCATCAGGCAAACCTGAGCATAGTTTTAAGGTTTGTAAAGCCTTGACCTTGCAAATTTCATTTCCACCCAGACATGAAACCTTTTCTTCTTACAGTGGCTCCCAACGAGGAGCGTAGGCATCTGCCTAGGTGTGCTGTGGGCAGGGACCTGGGGGTTGCTGGGGACCTTGCAGTGGTGGGGGGATAGAGTTCATTATATACCCATTCTGTTAAGAATCCCAACAAACTGGCCTACTGGGGGGTTGAAATAGAGGACATGCTAGGAAGCAGTTGACATAAAGTTTCCAGCCTACTGGTTGAGGACTTTTTCCCAAAAAGACATATATTGCCAGGAAATGCTAACAAAAATTTCAAGGCAGATTCGGAGGAATTAAATTATTCTTAGGCATATTGCCTGGTTTCCAGGCATTTAGGGATATGCAAATTTTCATGTTCTTTAGAGTTCTGTGTCTCATTTGTACAGAGTACGTTAGTACTAAAAACGAGATTTGCTAGTCCTTCATTTTTGTGTGAATTTATGCAGTGAATATTTAATTTGATTCTGGATCTATCAAAAGGAGGCACAGTCTTCAAACAGAAAATATAGTTTATTTTTCTCATATGCCCTGCTGACTGTTTTAATTTTTTTTCTCTGACTGAAATGCGAAGTATAATACTATCCCAAACTAATATTCTTGCTACACCAAGACTTCCAGTGTTTGTTTTTGCTTCTTTTAATGTATGACTCTCCTAAGAGTGTTATTGTATTACAGCTAACAGACTTTAACCATGTAAAATTGAATACTTTACACCTTTGAATGCCAACAGAACAATTAATCTGTGATTAGATTTTGCTTCTTAAGATGCCGACACGGAAGAGTGCCTATAATGTTAAACTTTTAACGTGTTCCACTCTTCAGAACTTATGAAAGCTCTCTTGGATAAAACACACTAAAATTATGTGGCTTTTGTTTTTATTGCTTTATTGTACCACCAGCTTAACTGAACACTTTAGGTTGCTTTTACTCTTTATGATAAAGATAATGTTGAGAGATGAATGCTGGGCAAAGTGCATACACGTTCATGCTGTTCTGTCAGTCATCTGCTCTCAGATCCCTGTAATTCCTCTGCCTCCACTACATTAAAAAAAGAAAAAATGATGGGGAAGCTTCACTACCCATATCCCCCTTCACTAAAATATCTTCACGGAGTCATCTGCAGTGTCTGTCTCTGCTACCTCTCTGATTCCTTAGCTCCTTTACATTTAATTACTGTCCTCACTACCCGTTGGCCATCAAGTTGATTCCAACTCACAGCAGTCCTATAGGACAAAGTAGAACTCCCCCATAGGATTTCCAAGGCTGAAATCTTTGTGGAAGCAGCCTGCCACATCTTTCACTTGTGGAGTGGCTGGTGAGTTTGAACCGCTGACCTTTCAGTTAGCAGCCAAGAGCTTAACCACTGCACCACCAGGGCTCCTACTGTCCTCACTACTGTACCAGAATTAGAATCTGCTTTCTCAGAAGTCGGTGATAGCTCAGTGGGCAAGCCCCAAATTACCTAGCCTTCATTCAGCCTCCCCGTTCTGGATGCCTCTGCAGGATTTAATTTTAATGATCAGCTTTTCCTATCTGAACCCTCTTAATCCCTTGTTTCTAGGATATTGCAGTCTCCAAATCTTTCTCAGTTGCCTTTGTTGTTAGGTGCCATGGAGTTGATTCTGACTCATGGTGACCCCATGTGACAGAGTAGAACTGCCCCGTAAGGTTTTCTTGGCTGTAATCTTCATGTAAGCAGATTGCCAGGTCTTTCTCCTACAAAGCAGCTGGGTGAGTTCAGACTGCCAACCTTTCCGTTAGCAGCTGAGCACTGAACTGTTTGTACCACCAGGACTCCGTTTACTGAGCCTCAATGTTCAGTCCTTGGATCATTTTTTTAACTTTTGACTATTTCTTCCTTGTGAGTGCCTCCATTCCATTGAGTTCAGTCCTGCCTTATTTACAGCTGATTACTAAATCTCTAGTGTTTTCCCTCTCCTGAATCACAGACCAGGGTTTTAACCACCCACTCTCACCTTGCAGAGTGCCTGTGTGGCACAAATGATTAAGTGCTTCGTTACTAACCTAAAGTTTGGCAGTTTGAATCTACCCAGAGGCTCCTCAGAAGAAAGCCCTGGTGTTCTGAGAGGTCACGGCCATTCTACTGTGAATCACATGGAGTCATCATGAGTCAGAATCAGCTCCACTGTGATTGATTGGCACACTTGTGTTTGGATGCCCAGTGTCACCTTAAGCCTGTCATGCCTCCTGGCTTCCCTTAGCCTGAAATTGGTAGCAAAATCCTTATTAATGCAGGATCAGGCTCCTTTTGCTCTTCTCTTTCTTGCCCCTTATCTAAGCATTTGCGAAATCCTATCGATTCTTTCTCTGCACTGTCACTTACTTCAGTCCTGTCCTTGTTGTATCCTCTGCTGCCACTGTGGTTCATGCCCTCATGGCCTCCTGCCCGGAGTGCTGCAATACACCTTCCACAGCCTGCCTGACGTCTTCTCTGCCTACTCCAGTTCTTCCTCCTATGCCCTGTGGCCAGATTGAGATTCCTCAAATGCAGCTCTGATTCTATTGCTCCCCTTTCAGTGGCTCCATTGCGTACTGAATTACTCACAAACCCCAACATGCATGTGCGTGAGGTCATACACAGACCCTACCTGTCTTTCTAATCTGCATCACAGTGCTCCCTCTTTGGCTTCAGATGTGTTGGACTGCCTGTCCTAGCTCTTCCCAGAATATGACATTTGCTTAGTCACATCTGTACCTAAGATTGCATCACTCGTTGTATTCTGTCTTTAGTTTCCTGCAGTTAGATGTGGTTGTTCCTTCGTTTGAACCCCATAGCAGTTTGTCTCTGCCTCTCTGATGGCATGTGCCTAATGTTATGGTTCCTTGTGTACTGGTCTTATTGCTGAGACATTGCCACATGCTCACCAACGCCCCCTACTCCCGGCCGGTGTTCTTAGAAGGCAAGGGCTGTCTTGCTAATCCCATGTCGAGCAATAGCACACTGGCCTGTGTATGTCTGCCAAGTTGATTAAGTACTTGTTGAATGGAAGTACAAATTCAAATTCACACAGATGGCAAAGTGTGAAGTTCATTCATAAGTCTTGTTTTTCCTTCACTAGGTGCAGCTTGCGTTTGGAGTGCAACAGTAAGATCAGACGACAGATGGACAGTGTGACAAGAGCGTCAGAAAGGATCGGGCCTCGCTGTGAGAGTCAGCTTGGAGTCAAGTGTTGACAAGCTGCTGAAAAGGAAGCCAGGGAGGACTGTGGCACGCAGAGGAAGTGGAGCCTGTCTTCATTCACACCATTGATGGAGGACAGATGGACAGCCGATGGACAGCCACTTCTCCCCTTAAACTTTTGGAGGGTTGTCCTTTGTCCTCTGCTGGACACAGATTAGGAATTTTACCACACTCTCCAAATTCACTTTCCATAGAAACGTAAAATTAGACTGCAGCATATAAGCAGACTCATCTGTTGCATGGTAACAGATTTGCAAACATGAGTGCTGAGGGATACCAGTACAGAGCGCTGTATGATTATAAAAAGGAGCGAGAAGAAGACATTGACTTGCATTTGGGTGACATACTGACTGTGAATAAAGGGTCCTTGGTAGCTCTTGGATTCAGTGACGGACAGGAAGCCAGGCCTGAAGAAATTGGCTGGTTGAATGGCTATAATGAAACCACGGGGGAGAGGGGAGACTTTCCAGGAACATATGTAGAATATATTGGAAGGAAAAAAATCTCGCCTCCCACACCAAAGCCCCGGCCACCTCGACCCCTTCCTGTTGCACCAGGTCCTTCAAAAACTGAAGCAGACAATGAGCAACAAGGTCAGTATTGATGAGTGATTGCTTCATGACTCTTTTTTTTTTTTTCTTTAAAGGTAAAAACTTAGGTTTGGGTTGTCTTCTTATGGTCTGGACAGTAGTAATCTTGGCAGCTTTACCTGAATTTATATATGGTGAATAAAAATTTTGATCAATCATTACACGGTTAGAAATTTGTGTTTGTGGGATGGAGAGTTGTTATAAAAATAGGAAAGTGGTATCTAAGAACCTGTTTAGTGAGTGTTTAAACACTATTATTATAGGTGCCATTGAATTAAACATATACTGTATTCTTATTCTTGTAATTGTTGTTATATATCTAAATAATCACTTTGGGCAAGTAGAAGGTAAGTCTAATATAATTACACTTAACATTAATATGATTTGTATGGAAAAATGTAGAGAGTAATAAAATGACCGCAGAATTCAGCACAGAAGAAGCCATTGTTTTTATAACCCTGTATCTACCTCTTGGTTTCCTCTCCGGGAACACTGTGGCTGAAGCTGAAAACCAATCCTGTAGTTAGGATAGATGTAGAAAGATATCTCTTCCTTCAAGGACAGTGTTATTTGTAGCATTAATGCCTATGCTCTGCTTGGCCTTCACGAAGAGAAGAAAAAAAAAATCACTGAATACTTTTCTTTAATGGAAAACCCTTCGATTCCGAAATCATTTACTGTTCCCTGGAGATGGTCCACGCTGGAGCTTTTGCACAGCTATTCATTTAAGGCTTCTTTTCTATTCATTTTCATGTGCTCGGCTTGGCTGTTATCAGCTTTATCAAGTACTGGTTTCCTCACTAGTAGATTGCAAGCATTTTTTTTTTCCTCTGTGTAGTCTTTTTTCTTGAGGACTGATCAAAAGGAAAGGTACATTTAAAATGGTGGACCTATCTGCCATAGTTGCATGCTGAGTAGAACTGAGGGTAGCATCACAATATATTTCTGGAAGAGATTCTGATACTACCAGTAACATATTATGCCTCCTTAATGTTGGCTTTTTGTAGCCCAAATGAATGAGATAATGAAAATAAAGAAGCAGACCTCAACAGAAAAACTTGCCTTTTAGCCAGGGCTTTGAACCGGTTTGTTATGGTTCAAACCCCTGCTGAGAGTTTGCATTTCCACCTCAGATATACTGAATCAGAATCTACGTTTTAACAGATCCCCAGGTGATTCTTGTGTATAATAAATTTTGAAAACCACAGCTCTACCAGTGGTTCTCAGAATGATTCCCTAACCAGCAGTATTAACATCCCCTGGGAACTTGTTAGAAATGCAAATTCTCAGCAGGGGTTCAAACTGGACTGAACTGGTTTGAAGCCCTGCTTTTAGCACTGGGTGATGATGGCTCAGTGGTTAGGAACTCAGCTGCTAACCAAAAGGTCAGCAGTTTGAATCTACCAGCTGCTCCTTGGAAACCCTATGGAGCAGTTCTACTCTGTCCTATAGGGTTGCTGGGTTGGAATTGACTTGACGGCGATGGATTTGGTTTGGTTTTTTGGTTAGAGGTAGGATTGGATATATTTTTTTAAAGCCAAGAAATTTGATAAGGATACTTGAAGTCAAGGCTTTTCTCTCCCCTGCCTGGCCCAGAGGGATACTTGTTTCATAAACATTATACTGTACTTTCTAAGTAAGTTCAAGTAATATCTTTTACCATAGAGTTCAAAAGTTAATTTTTTTTGCATGTGAATCAGAAAACCTTGACTATGCACCGGAAACCAAATCGATTGCCATCAAGTTGATTCTGATTCATAGTGACCCTATAGGACAGAGTAGAATGGCCCCATAGGATTTCCAAGGAGCGGCTGGTGGATTCAAACTGCTGACCTTTTGGTTAGCAGCCAGGCTGTTAACCACTGTGCCACAGACGTACGGAATTTTACCAGCCATCGAATTTCCTGCAATTTCACTTAGAAGGTTGAAGATAATACTAAATACTTGTTTTTCTTCACCAACCTGTGTATTTTTTTTATTTGACTTCTTATTTTTTGAGTTAGATACACTTCCTTAAGTAGGAAAATTTAAAAGGAAAAATGATTTAGTTTGCCCCAGAATACAAAGGATCATAAAAATATCTGAGTTGAATTAGAGAAGATTATTCAAGAGGTGAAAAAAGGATACCTTTGTCAAGATTAGTGACAAAAAGATTTTGTAAAGACAGTTTTCTATACAAAGTTGCATTTGATAACTGGTGTCAGGCATAAGTTGATTTGGATATGGTACGCAGAAAAGCACATCTCTCCGTATGGGAAAAATGGTTTTCTCTTTTTAGGCCCTAAGCTAGGTTATAATGCTTTCTTTCTCATGGAATGTGGTGACATTTGAGTTTTTTCACAGTGTTTTCATATTTTTAATACACAAAAAAGGTGTAGGGGAAAGTGAACTTTTCCAGCAGAATTCAAGAGACCCATGGTAATGTGCATGAAAGTATTAGGAAGAAAGACCCTGAATATAAAAGAGAAATCAGGAATAACTGAAAGGTTGAAAAGGCAGTGGGGAGGGGTTGTGTGGGGAGTATAATATTAAACATTAGATTTTTCTAGAGATGTTAGTCTCGTGTTCTCATTTAAATATGATTCCTCTGAAGTGGGAATTCAGTAGCTCCTATTAGATGCATGTCAAATTGATATAGAAAGTAGGCTGTAAGGACAAAGTCTGTATGTTGAGACTGTTGCTTGGCTTCTTTGCCTAAGTACGTAATTATTTGAAAAGCATTTGTAGTGACAAATTATATGAAGGGAAGAGAGGATCGTTCTTTTCTCTTTTACTGTAATTGAATTCTTTACTCCTCCCCCTTTTTTTTTTCCTTTTTACTCCTCACCCGACTTAGCCTGTTTTTCATGTTTGGCTGTTTTTATTTCATTTACAAGATTACTCTTGAGGTTTGAGCACCACATCCAGTTCTCTCTCTCTCTCTTTTTTAAAATAATATTTTATTGAGTTTTTGGTGAAAGTTGACACAGCAAGTTAGGTTCCCATTTGACAATTTCTGCAAATTGTTCAGTGACATTAGTTAAATTTATCACAGCGTGTCAACATTCTCTTCAGTTGTGTTCTGTTTGTTCCATTTCCAGTACTCTAGTTCCCCTGCCCCATTGTCTTCTCATCTTTGATTTTGAGTAATTGTTGACCATTTAGTCTCATACCAGTGGTTTTTAAGTAGAGCACCAATCTTATGGGTAATATCTTTTATTTTGTTTGCCAATCTACTGTTTCACTAAAAGGTGATCTCAGGGGATAGGCTCTGTTCTAGGTTTAAAGCAGGACTTCAAACTGGTTTGAACCGATTCAGTCATGGCTGATGAAGCGAAACTGGAGCAAACTCAAATTGTTACAATTTAAGTGATCTGGAACAATAACTGAAACAGGAAAAATTAAGGGTCAGAGCTCTGGAATGGGAGACTTGGAAGAGGCGTAGTGAGCCCTTTTAGGAGCCTGATGTGTGAGATTGGATTATTGGCAGGACTGTGGAGAGTGACACACATTCATAGTGGTACGGTTGGCTGCCATCTTTGAGTGCGACACTGCTGTTTCTGACTCTGCCCAGAATCCAATGGGCAAGACATTTTGTTGCTATGCAACGCATACACTGCCCTTGTTTTCTAAGAGGGAGATTAAGATTCTAGCAGTTTCAACCCATCATTTTTCCCATTCCAATTATTCCAGTTTTCCCAAGTTTTAAAAATTTGAGTCTGTCCTGGTTTTTCTTCCTCAGCCATGACTGAAGTGGGAAGAACCAGTTTGAAACCCTGGTTTAAAGAGTGTCTCAGGGTGATAGCCTCAGGGAGTCCTCTTTTCTCTACTGTTCCAGTTTGTCTGGCCTTTTTTTTTTTTTTTTTTTTTTTTTTAAGAACTTGAGTTCTATTCCACATTTTTTTCCATTCTATCCAGGATCGTCTACTGTGACCCTGGTCAGAATGGTCTGTGGTGGTAGTCGAGCACCGTCTAGTTCTTCTGCTCTCAGGGTTGATGAGGTTGTGCCTTATGTAGACTTGCTTTTTTGAGCTTTTGGTTACCTTTTTACTGTTTTTTTCCTGGCAAGTAGAGGACAGTAGCTGTATCTTAGATGGCCACTGGCAAGCTTTTAAAACCCTAGATGCTAATCACTTCACTAGGATGCAGATCACGATTTTTGTGAGCTATTTTATGCCAATTGACTGAATTGTCCCTTGAGACTATAGTACTAAGCTTTCAAACCCAGAAAACCAATCTGGGAAGGTATTTGGTTATATTTGAGGAGTATCCGTATTTGTGTGTTCAGTGAATATATGTTCCTGCACCTACATATTTGTATTTACACATACTTAGAGAGACTTCTGGAGCCCTCATGGCGCAGTGGTTAAGGGCTCGGCTGCTAACAAAAAGGTCAGCAGTTCGAATCCACCAGCTTCTCCTTGGAAACCCTATGGGACAGTTCTACTCTGTCCTATAGGGTTGCTATTAGCTGGACTCGATGACAACAGATTTGGTTTGTTTTTTTTATAGACACTTTGATCTGTTCTCATCTATGTATACATCTGTATCTGCCCATATGCTTATACCTACCGTACTTAACTGTATCTAACAATATACCTATACCCATCCATATGACCTCAAACACTCGTTTTTACTTTGGTTTTGCTACACCTCTCTTTTGTTGGGATAGGACCATTGGCACACCGTGTTAATGGGCAATGTGGTAAATCAAGGATGCTCGCACCTGCGCTGCATGCTAATCCTCTGAACCTTCCTTCCCTCCTGTATTTGAAAGATAGTTGTCATTTGACTCTGGCCAAGGGTAGTCTGTATGGAAGAGTGCCTCTTTATATAATAGAACCCACTTTTCCACTTTTCTTGTATGTTCCTGGAAACAGATTTTGAAATTTAACTTTTTGGAGGAAAGAGGGTAGAAAACCCATTTGAAAATCTGATAAAAGCTTCTCTCAGGAGAATGCACCTTCCTTCACTACAATTTGCATGGAGGTTTTTTGGGGACCCCTGGCCTATAGATAGGAGTCCCTGGGTGACATGAACAGTTTAGCGCTCCGCTAGTAACCAAAAGGTTGGCAGTTCAAACCTACCCAGAGGTGCCTCAGAAGAAAGACCTGACAGTCTATTTCCAAAATGTCACAGTCTTGAAAACCCTATGGAGAAGTTCTACTCTGACACACATGGGGTCTCTGTGAGTCGAAATCGACTCAATAGCAACTAGCTTGGTGTTTGGTTTAGCCTGTAGATTGAGTTGAATTGATCTTACTGGAGTTTAAGTCATTCAGTAAACATGCACTGAGGCCCTATTTTGTGCTAGACAGCAGGGATAAAAAATGCAATCAAGACTTGAGAGAGACAGTGTGACGTCTGATGCCCTCTCCTTCCTGGTCCCTCACACTTGCCTGGCACTCTCTCACCTAGGGCTCTGCTGTGACTGTCCCCTCTGCTTGGAAAACTTCCCCAGACATCCGCTTAAGTGACTTTCTCACGTCTTTGCTCAATTCTTCTCATGGAGGCTGACTCTGCTTAACCTCTTTCATGCTACAACCTGCCCCTCCGCTTTGCAAAGCATTTATGACCTAACCTACTATATAATTTACTTAGTATGCTTATTGTTTATAGCCTCTTCCATCTGTTAGAATGTAAGCTCCATGAGGGCAGGAATCAGTGTTGTCCCAAGTCTCCAGATGACACAGTGGGCTCTCACAAGAGGGTGAATGCATGCTGTTGAGAAGTTCATCCTTTAGCTTTTTCATTTGTTGTATGGCTTTTGAAACTAGCCATGAGCTGAGTATGTCGTGTGCAGGCATACAAGGCTGTAACCATCCATCCTGCTTTTGGAAATAAGGGTTGGTTTGTTATTTACATCATTCACGCCTGAGGAACTCTGCAGCCTTGGCCTTGACGGTTGACTAAGCTAGCCCTCAATGATATGTGCCCAGAGCTCTAATTATCTACCTTCATGCTTGGGACAAGTAGTTCTGCTGATGGGAAAGTGGGTTCAGCTGATAGTCCCTCTTTTCAGCCGCTTAAGCAAAATGAGTCAGCATGTGTCATGAGCAGTGAGTGTCCTCAGGCCACAGATTTTTTGCTCTCTCCTCTTCTTTGCAAGGGGCACTAAAATTGCTAATCTGAGTATCCCATTTTATTTCATGCTCCCACAACCCAGTAAAGCTCCATTTTACCTTCTTTGGAGAGAACCTCTTCCACATTTTGTATACAGGAAGGGTGTGGATGGGTATGTAAATGGGGGCTACATTCTGTTTGAGAGGCATGATATTGAAAGGTGATATTCTAGCTCTCTCTGCCTCAGGCAGTTCAGACAGTAGGATTCCATTTCCATTCACACAGCCCCATTCTATCCTGGTTCCCTGTTTCCTTTTGTACACGAGGAACTGAGTTGATTGGAGATGAGAGTTTTGGGATGGGGGAATGAAAGGTACTACTCTGCTTTTATAAGTAAACCATCCAGTGGGACTGTTTCTTGAGACAGGGCTTTTAAAAGTGCTTTGAGATCCTTTAAAGTCATGTTAATGTAGAATATTTAGATGGGTGAGATTCTGGTTTGTATAAAATGTTGAAATCTGCTTGAGGTATCATTTTTAAGTCTGAGTTCATACACAGCCTTCTCAATCCACCATCCATCCATCCATACACTTCCCCGGCCCCCACCATGGACTCTGACAGTGGGTCCTAGCTGGTTTCACATATAAAACATATAAAGCACACATTTGGGCTGGCCTGTTTTAAATTTTGATCAAAACTTCATCTAAACAGAATAAAATTATACAATTTGTGTTTGTTTTCACGGTTTCCCGGGCCATGTTTTTACATTTTCACACTCAGCATTTGAGTGTCCCTATGCAGCCGCCACGCCCTATTGAGAAAGCAAGGCTGTAATAAATCACATAAATTGACTACACTGTATAGAGGTCACAGAAAATAGTGGCCTGATCCCAGATTACACACCTTTGCTGAGCTCTGTGGTCAGAATGTATCACAGTTTCCTTGAGGAAACAGAAACAGTACCTGTGAAAGTAATTCGCTTTGCTTCACAAATTCCTGTCTTTATGAATTCTGTTTTCTTTCAGAGTATGTCTCTTATAACTTTCCCTACCTTCTCTCCTACTTGCATGAGGCTTTACTGTGAAGTTGGAGGATTGTCTTAAAACCCCTTAGTCTCAGATGTGGTAAGACATGTGAGTTCTGGCGTTGACTGCCCATTCTGCACTGACCCCTGAGTTTCTCTGAGAAAGTCGGGGTAGTTACAGGACATTGAAAGATAAGGGCCTTCGGGACTCCTCTCTAGCTTCTGACCAACCAGAAAATGTAATCACAGCACTAGGGATTTTTGTTGTTGTTAGGGGCTGTTGAGTCAATTTTCGACTTACAGCGACTCCTCGTGACAGGAAACCTAATAGGGGTTTTCTAGGCTGTAATCTTCACAAGAGCAGATCGCCAGGTCTTTCTCCTGCGGGGTGGGTTCTAACTGCCAGTCTTTCAGTTAGCAACTGAGCACTTAACCACTGCACCACCAGGGCTCCTTATTACCCAGGTGTAAAAATTCTATGTTTTTTCCTTTTGTGTTTTAATGGGAAATGAAATTTATTTCTAAAAAATGTAATAGATGTAATTGGGAGGAGAATCTGGAAAAAACGAGTGTGTAAAGTTTTTTTTAGGAACTCAGATGAGCCTAACCACTTCTCTTTTGGTCACAGACTATATTATTCATATATTAAGTTACATATTAAAATACAGTTCACCCTCTCATGAGCACCAACTTTTATATTCTTCTTACTAATTTGATTTTTAAAAACATTTTGACTGTGGATTTTAAATTTAATTATTTTGTTTATCAAGAAATGTGGAAAAGGAAGGAAAGTGACCCTAATTAGCAATTTGTATGCCCGTTAATGTGTCAGTGACACAGTGGCTGCACCAATAGGCTCAGACATAGCAGTGATTTTGAGGATGGCACAGGACCGGCCAATGTTTCATTCTGTTGTACATAGGGTCGGAACCGACTCGGCAGCACCTAACAACAGTGTCCATTGATATTTGAAAAGGTAATTGACCTTTACGGCCTTTCAGCAAGAGGGTTCTTGCCTGAGTTGACCTGGCCATGTTAGGGATCAACAGGCAGATACTGAGGGGTGGGTGGACGGTGGAGCTTCTTTTGGAGCAAATTCCCAGAGAGGAGAGGAAGACATTTCTCCCTTTTTCCCTCTGTCTTTTTAGGCCTAGTAATCTTATTTCCATAAAGATTATAGCCAAGAAAACCCTATGGAACAGTTCTACTGTGTAAAAACATGGGGTCCCATGAGTTGGAATCAACTTGCAAGCAATGGGTTATATTATTTGAAGGGAAGAACTTGGTTTTCTCTTTCCTGGAGCTGTAGTGACAGTTAAGTTCAGGGTTACAGAGTAAGATGTTATTTGAGGACAAGCTTTCTGCCAGGTGACCATGACCTGTGTAATTTAGAATCCTGGAGCTGCAGTGGATGAGTTACGTTTTGTTACTAAGGTGAGTTATTTGTTCAGATGCTTTCATTAAGGTTTTCCACCTTTAGACATTTCTTTGTTCTTTTTTCCAAAATGGGCACAGGGTTCAGTGTTCTTATTGCTGCAGCTAGGTAAAGCCCTCAGACCTCTGCTTCGAACAGAAGCTGTGTAAGTAGAGGGAGCATTTACTAGCAGATGACTAAGCTAATGTTGATGTTCTCATAAAATTTTCTTTGTCATAAAAGTAGAACTCTATAGGCTAAAAAGTTTTTCTTTTTTTAGTTTAGCTGTGAGTAGATTTCTATGGTAAGCTTGATGTTAGTCTTTTTTAGTTTCTAAGTGAATATATTATTCTTTAAAACAGGAGGAATTCTGATTAGTAAGCACTTCTACAGTAAGTCTGAGTTTGAGAAAATAAACATTTAAAATTCAACAACAAATGGTGCCTTACATCTGCTAAGAAGCATCCAAAAGGGGAGAGTTTTGTACCTCTGGCAAGTAAGAATACCAAGTATATGATGCCATTTACTTATCCGTGTTTTGCTTAGTAAAAGAATACAGATGCCAGCAGTATAGCTGGCTGTTGCATATATGTGTGTCTTTGTTGCTAACAAATTTCCATGAGGAGTGCCTTAAAATTGGTCTGCAGGCTGAAATAAGAGAATGTAACTTGGTGTGATAGCTAGAAATGAGAAGCATAATTAATTGCATGATGGATTACATCTTAACGTTTTGAGATCTTGAATGAATTTAGAGCATTTAATACTGTAACAGTTCTTGGACTTCGTAAAAAACTAGATAGAGGAGGACAAAGTGAACTAGGAATTGGCTTTATTTGAATTATTTGGGTACAATTTCCCTAAAATGTCAAGTTGTTTAACAAAAATAATTTCAGATTATAAATGTGTTACATCTACTTACACTAATTTATGTAAAGGACCACAGTATCTTGTTTCTACTTCGATAATTCCATGCACTATATATTGTTAAAATGTCCCAATAAAGTATACAGAGCTTTGCAATTAAAAACAAAACAAACAAGCAGCAGATCTTTGTTTAATTATGTATGCATAACTTTCTTCCCGACTGTTGCTTCAGGAATACCTTTTCTGGACTGTTTCTTGCTTGAAGGTGTTGGCGGTGAGTTTGTATTCATCTGTTTATCTGTTTGCAGCTGGTAGCATATTTTATGCAATGCCTATAGATGACTCTGTCATGTCACAGTGTGAGGCACATTGAAGTTCCAACCGAGTTTCTTACAGTGTATTGTGGGAGACTATGATTTTTTTTTTTTGACTGTTTGTAATTTGATAATCAAATCTGATATACAAGAGAGTAAAGAATGTAGGCATAAGTGAAATACAAATCTTTGTGATATATTGAGTCATATATTATTTGACTGTGGTATATTATTTGATTTGCTTCCTGTAAATTCCTTAACCCTTCTAATCCAAATGTTCTTAATTGTAAAATAAAAAGCTAGATACTGCCTCTTCTGGTTTTTGGCTATATTTTTGCATTAACCACTTAGCGACCGGTGACCCTTAATCAGTGAACTTTTCTCCATTCCTGCTCATAAGAATTGTTGGAGAAATTAAACCCAGAAATGTTTAAGTTCTCATTGTAGTGTTCCCTAATAATGTAATCCATAATCCGTGTATATGGGAGAAGGGAAAGTAGCTAGAGTTTATGTAGAAAACAAGTTAGGATGGTTTGGAAGATGGACACATGTGACCGCATTGTAACATCTGATTGGAGCTTAGTCCATGGGATTGTATTAAAGTGCCTAGTTGGTCCCGGAACTTAAAAAAAAAACAAAAACAAACAAAAAACGGGTAGCTGTCCAGTCGATTCTGACTCATAGTGACCCTGTAGGACAGAGTAGAACTGCTCCATAGCGTTTCCAAGAAGTGGTGAGTGGATTTGAACTGCTGACCTTTTGGTTAGTAGCCAAGCTCTTAACCGCTGCGCCACCAGGGCCGGAGATTTTGCGTATCTACGTACTGGATGATTTGAAGGTATATTTCACCAGTGTGAGAATTTATACTCTGCCTGTATGGTAGGCACTCAGTCATTGCAGACATCGAAATTGTTTTGACACTCTGTCAGTTTCACACCTTGCATTATGTGAGAAATTAAAAGTTATTCATGGAATGCCTCCTTTGTACTGCATCCATGCAATGTAACTATCTTTGTTGATAAGATATGCGCTGAGTTCCTGGGGATTTGTTTAGTTAGTTTTTGTACGGTAAGATTTCCAAGGCAAGTAGAGGGTTATAAAGTTTGTTTATTCATACTTCTTCAAATTTATGTGATTGAAGGATTAAAATATGTACCCAGAGATAACATGTCAGCATAGACATTAGGCAAGGCTGCACTGTGAAACCAGTGTGGCTCTCTGGGATGGTCATGTGAATCTAACAGGCTTTCCCCGAAGGAAGAAAACTGAAGTGGTGCCCTCAGGCTGAGCACGTGTCACCATTGCCACAGAGAGGAAAAGTCAACATCGGTTCCAGCTTGCTCCTGGTTTTTGGAAAATGCAGTTTTCAAAACTACTTAAGGGTTTCTAAGATAACCTACTGCGAATTTGCATTAAATACTGCTGATTTTATCTTAACCTATTTTTAAATTTTTACTATTTAAGAATGTTACTTCTTCAGAAAAAAAACAGTTCATTTGAAATATTTCTATCCCTGTGTCCTAACTGTGGAGAGATAGCTGAAGATTTGTGTCATTATCAATTTATAATTTCAAAGTATTTTACAACATTGCTAAGATATTAAGTCTTATCGTATGCTTTCAGGTAGCAAAAAGCATACTTTTAAAATTTTTATCTAAAGAGAGCTATTTGAAGATACTAGAGCAAGATGATTTTATTACTAAACAATATTTGATATTTACAGACTACCAAGGAGTCACTGGGTGGCGTCAACAGTTAAGCACTCAACTACTAGCCAGAAGGTTAGACGTTTGAATGTGCCCAAAGGCCCTGAAGAGACAGGCCTGGCAGTCTGCTTCCAAAAGATTACAGCCTTGAAAACCCTGTGGAGCAGTTTTACTTTGCACACGTGGGTTTACCATGAGTCGGAATTGACTCGACGGCAACTTAACAGCAAGGAATGAGATATAGTAATTGTGGTTAGAACATAGGATCAGAGTATCTCTGCTAGTCATTGTCCCACACTTCCCCATGAGTCTATTTAAATGTTGAAAATGTCTTTTTAAATGTACCTTGAGTATTTTCAAACACATTTGCCAAGCATTCTGCTAGGTATCTTATAGACGTTTTTCATGTGATCCTCACAGCCACCCTGCCAACAACACATTATTATAATATGTGGTTTTTTTTTTTTTTTTTTTTTTTAGATTAAGTTACTAAAGCTCCAATGATTGTGTAAATGTTTACAAAGGAGACTCCATAGCAATGGAGCATTCACAGGGTTCAAGAACATTCTGGGCAGGCAGTTGGGTGGATGTGCATAAGCGGTCCTTCTGTGAACTTATCAGTAACTGAAGAGACCAGTATTTTCTGCTTTTTGGGTGGCCTTTAATTATATCTCTTTCATCTGTTAAGTTTTCATTAGCTATCATATTCATACAACCACAAAAAAATTAATGGTAGCATTTTCATCTTTGCTTTACATTAGTACTTGAAACTTTTTCTTGTATCTGCTAATATTAAAGTGATAAGTTACAATGAGACTGATGAAGCTGTGAAACTAAGACAAAGTTTTGGGTATATGTGTGTATATGCATTTTTCTTGGGGAGACATATTGTCTTAGTAACCTAGTCCTGCTATAATAGAAATACCACAAGTAGATGGCTTTAACAAAGAGAAATTGATTTTCTCACAGTTTAGGAGGTTAGAAATCCAAATTCAGGGTGCCAGCTCTAGGGAAAGGCTTTCTGTCTCTGTAGGTTCTGGGGGAAGCTCCTTGTCATCAGTCTTCCCCAGGTGAAGAGCTTCTCAGCGCTGGGACCCTGGGTCCAAAGGGCACACTATTCTCCTGGCGCTTCTTTCATGGTGGTATGAGGTCCTCAAATCGCTCTGCTGGCTTTTGTCTTTTATATCTCAGAAGAGATTGATTTAAAACACAATCTAATCCTGTAGTTTGCATCCTGCCTCATTAACATAACTACTGCTAATCCCGGCTCATTAACATCACAGAGGTAGGTTTTACACCACCTGGGAAAATCATGCATCACATGACAAAATGGTAGACCATCACACAATACTGGGAATCATGGCCTAGCCAAGTTGACACACATTTTTGGGGGATACAATTCAATCCATAACACAAAAGGTTTATAGTATTGATAAGTAGATTTTCCTTCCAATCCTGTTATTTTGAGAAAGCTAAATACCTGTTTTAAATGTTTCCTTGAGCTTCAAATATTCTTATTTCTCACTAAAAATTAAATCGTTTTAATTAAAATATAGCACAGGCTGGTTATTATCTGCTTAAAAACAAACAAATAACCTGACATCGCAGCTGCTTGAAATCCATAAATATAAGAAATCTCAAATTGACCCACATGACTCTGAAGTCCTGTACCTGAACTATGTCAAAGTTAGGAGTAAACGCCTTTATACAAGACTGACTAAATTACTAAATTCCTTTGAATGTCAAACTTTATTTCTCAGGAAAGTTGATCCCTGCCAAGTTTATAACATAAACATTGTTTTTCTGTTACCTGAATTCCAAGGACAGGAGCATAGAGGAGGGCAAGTGAAAGGCACAGATGAATTTTATGTCTAGGTGTTTAAAAAAAAAAAAAAAAAAGTGACATAACACAGAGATATTCTCAAAGCCGATAAATGTCAGCAAAACTTCTTGGGTGCTTTTTATTTTTGGTCACAGTTTTTTAAGTTAAAAAAAAGAAACTTATTTAAAAGTTGCCTGATTTAAAGTGGATAGTGGTGATGGTTGCACAACATGATGAACGTAAATAATGTCACAGAGTTATACAAGTAAAAATAGTTGAAATGGCAAATGTTTGCTTATATATATTTAACCATAGTAAAAAAACACACCAAAAAATGGTTTCCTGATTTAAAAAGGCCTCTGGCTGGTAGCTGTTGATGCAGCCTGTTTAGACTTCTCACTAAAGTCCCTAAGAAAGCACTCAAACAGACTTACATTCTAAACAGTTATAAAAACTAAAAGAAATTTCTACTGCAAGCCCAAAGCAATTGGGTTTAAAAACAGAATAAGTTTTGACCATCTAGTGGTCACAGTAGATAGGCAGACTCATGTCCTCTTCCAGCTTTTTGGCTGTAATTCAGAAAGGGCCTAGGTGGCTGTTTCCAGAAAGTTTTTCCCTGCTCCTTTTCCTTATCCACTCCAACAGTGCCTTCCTATCCAGTGGGAGGTCACAACTCAGAAAATCACCAGGCTGAGCTGAAGGATGGGGTAGGGATCATCATCACCATTACATCCTGAGAATCTTAAACTCCGCAGATGTGTTGGAGGATAGAGTCAGAAAGACCTGTTTACCAAAGAATTTAGTGTTGTAAGTCCTCCACCATTCAGGGCATCAGAAAGCCGGACAATGGAAGCAGGAGAAAATTTCCTCTCAGGCTAGCAGAACTACACTGAAATAAAAACCACGTTGAGAATTGGCCCAGCAACTACTCATCTCAACCTGCCATCCAACTCTAAGTCTGAAACCAGCACCAAGAGCAGACTCAAAGTAGGCACCAGGTCTGGGTAGATCTTTCTTGTTTAGTGATAGATAACCGGGAAAAGCAAAACTCCCACTCCTGAAAAATGCTGCCCTGTAAAGGAAAGGGGAGATCGTCTTGAAGATTCAAAGGAAGAGCAGACCTCCAAAAACTGTGTATCACCCCCCCTTGAGAAGACATGGCCCTCATTAAAGAGGGGCAAAAAGCAGTTAGGAAGGAGATGATGAGCTGAAAAGACAGTAGAACGGGGTGAAATGGAAGTGAAACAACAACAACAAAAATGATTGTAAAGAAACTAAGAATGTAATGGCCCATTAAAATCCATATCAGAGGCTGTAAAGAGTAGAACTGACACGGCTGAAAATGAAATCAGTGCAGTGAAGACAAACACAAATAACTTCTTCCAGAGTCGGAAGAAAAGGAGATAAAAAACAAGGGAGAAGATGGCAGATGTATAGAGAAAAGATCTAACACGAGAATTATAAATGTTGATATACAAATCACTGAGTGAAAAGAAGCAATAACTAGCAACATAATTAAAATAAGCTTTCATGCATGTGTGCAGATTTTAAAGTGTTCTCCATATTTTTCATGTGAAATCAGTGAAAGGCCACCTCTATCTTGAAGTGTTTTGGCAATTTTTTTTTTAATTACAAGAATAACAATAATATTAAAGCTTCCTGTCAAAAATATCTGGTTAACTACCAAGAAACAAAATTCAGGCTGCTTTCTCCTTTGTAGCGCTAAATGCCAAAAGACAACAGATCAATTTCCGTAGAGTTTTGAGGAGAAAAGATGATGACTTAAGAATTTAATGAGCTGCCTCCTTACATTTCACGTGGAAAGGTAATTAAGAGACATTCTCTGAAATGCAAGAGCTCAGAAAAAATATATTAAACTTCTCATGTCACATGGGAGGATTCAAAAGTTGTCTTTATTCCCAAGCTTTATAATTAGAAGTGCATAGGTTAAAAAATAGTTATTTTTGAATACTTAAAGAGCAATTACCAGAAGAATAAAATTGTATAGATTTTCTAAATACCTATAAATACAGTGCATATACCAAAAAATAGCAAAGAAAGCATAAAAATATTACTGACATGGGGAAAATGGCTTACTAGGTACGAAAACTTTAAAGAAATATATGTGTGTATACACACACACACATAACTATAAAACTGGGTTTATACCTGTATTTGTATATTCAGATATTAGTTATGTGCCAGGTGCTTTGCTAACATTTTACTACAGTAATTAATTACTTTTCATAAGAACTGTATGACATTGGCATAATCACTTTACCTGTTGTAAAGATAAAGAAATTGAGGCTTAGTTAAAAGACTAAGGCCCGAGGCCAGACTGCTAGTGGAGGATTTGGGATTTGACCCCAGACAGTCTGAGTGTTGACCTGGTGCCCTTAAACAGCTGTGCCATACTACGAGATGGCCCATGAGTGGTGATATTCATAGTGTGTGGCACAGCCTTACTCCCGGCCACAGCTCATCAGCTGGAAGTCTCCCCTGAGCCAAAGACAGACAGTCCCCTGGCTTGATGTGGCCTAATGTGAAAAAATTAGTTATACCAACCAGATTGTTACCCTCTCAGGAAATAGACCCAAGAGAAAATAAGAGAATGAAGCAGGTATGTGAGTAATTCTTCCTTAGAACAAAAGACCGTCAGAACAACAGGCTGGGACTAGGTTATTTGAAAGGACAGTTCAGGATAGTTTATTCCCAACATGTTGGAACCTATTAGTCTTAAATATTTTTTGATGTTTAACCTCCATGCTATCCCTCACTTAGCAAGTACTTCTCAAACTGTCATGCATGTATGTATATTTATGTAGCTCTGATAGTATAATATATAAGGCAATATAGAAAATTCATTGGTGGGTTAGTTATGTAAATGCACCTTGATTACTGAGTTTGCTATGTCACCAAAATTGGCTTTAAAGGATTGAAAACTCCCTTTGCTGCTTTACTGGCCATCATTGTTTGAAGTTCCATGTACAGTTTTATGGTAACTGTCACTTGTGGTCTAATCTTTCCCTGAAGGGAAACTTGGGAAACCTGGTCATCTTTAACATTTGGAGGAAGTGTAAACATACCGGAGCATGACATTCACAGTTGTTTAGGTTGAATCTCCATTTCTTGTCAAACACATCTATCCAGCCCTTCTGTGATCGGAATAATCTAACTCTGGCTTGCATTAAGGAGACGTTTCACAAGTGGAAGAAATGTTTGCTCATGTTTTCTTTGACGGGATTCTGATTCACTGGAGCTGACTCTTAAGACGTCTTTGCCTATCTAATGACAATGTATATATTCTGTTGTTATACATAGGGTTTTCATTGGCTAATTTTCAGAAGTAGATTGCCAGGCCTTTCTTCCTAGTATGTCTTAGTCTGGAAGCTCTGCTGAAACCTGTCCACCATGAGTGATCTTGCTGATATGCAAAATACTGGTGGCATAGCTTCCAGCCATATAGCAACAGGCAGGCCACCACAGTATGCAACAAACTCAACTGGACAACTAACAACAGCAACGATAGCGTGGTCAGATAAATGATTTGTCATCTGTTAATTACTGTTTTTTCTCCTTTAATTACTTTTGGTGAATTGCCACCTGGTGGTGGTTGTTGTTAGGTGCCGTTGAGTCAACTCTGACTCATAGCAACCCTATGTACAACAGAACAAAACACTGCCTGGTCCTGCAGTATCCTTACAATCATTGTTATACTTGAGCCCATTGTTGCAGCCACTGTGTCAGTCTATCTCATTGAGGGTCTTCCTATTTTTCGCCAGCCCTGCTCTTTACCAAAACTGATGTCCTTCTCCAACCTAGTTGCTACATCCTTTTAATATATTGGATAACTTATATCCTTTAACTATAAAAGTGAGTATGTATATATTTGGGTTTTAGTTAGAGTCTAGCCGTGAGACTAGTTGTCTTCATAATCTCTAGAAAGATGATCAGTTTCACAGTGATCTTTTTTCCAAAATACAGAGCCAGTGTGCCCTCCCCACCTCTAAGGAATCTGCCACCCAATACATTTTCTAGAACACACTTAAAATATAGTGAGGCTTTTACTTAGAAAATGGTTAAGAGTCTCTTGATTCAGTGGATTCCTGAGGGACCATCTTTTGCCAGTGTCAAATTCTGTATTTAGTTTGTATTTTGAATGTTTTAAATCTTAGCAAATGTAGTTAAGTAATCTTAGGATTATGCTGTCTCGCGTTTAATGTATAATTTCTTAAGAGAAGGAAATAGAGAGAATGGGGGTTAATAGTTACAGTAATTAAAGCTTCTTCAAATGAGAAGAAGAAAAAAACACTCACTTTTGTTTATATGACTTATAAAGAGGAAGCTATTACTGGTTGGTTTAGACCTTTTCCCAGAAATCCATCTCACAGAGTGGATATTTCATGTTTTAGGCAAAAACATTGCCAGTTCTGATTTAGTTACCTTGTTCTGGATCTTTCATTCTTGGGTATGTTGTTAGATGATTTCATGAATTTTTTGATTTGCTAAAATGATTGCATTTGCTATTTTTTATATTACTGATTTTAGTTCGTTACATCTAGCTGCTGCTACCTTTTCATTTTCTTAAATATGTGAGATGAAATGATCCTTCATTAATGTGCTAGTGGACATGTACTGAGCATTTGCTTTGTGCCAGGCACTGCTGTGTGCTCTACCTGCTTGTCGCACTTGGTCCCATTTTACAGGTAATGCAGTTGAAGCTTAGCTAGGTAGGAACTTGCTCAGAGTCAGACATTACTAGGTGGGAAGGCTGGGATTTGCGTGCAGACTCTCAGACTTCAGGATGCTTATGTTCAAACAGCCCTCAGAGATAGATGGAGGAAGAAAAAAATCCTCTAGCAGTATTAACTTCCACATAAACCAAAAAAACCCCCAACAACATTGTCATCAAGTCAATTCTGACTCATGGCAACGCCATGTGTTACTGAGTTGGTTACTCAATAGAGTTTTCTTGGCTGTAGTCTTTATGGAAGGAGCCCTGGTGGCACAGTGGTTAAGCGCTCCACTGCTAAGCAAAAGGCTGGCAGTTTGAACCCACCAGCTGCTCCTTGGGAGGAAGATGTGCTTTCCTAAAGAGTTACAGAAACCCTATGAGGCAATTCTACTCTGTCCTATAGGGTCATTATGAGTTGAAATCGAGTCAACGGCAATGGGTTTGTTTTTTTTTTGGTTTAATCTTTCTGGAAGCGGGTCTCCAGGCCTTTCGCCCATAGCACCACTGGGCGAACCTCCAACCTTCAGATTATCAGCTGATAGCAAACCGCTTGTGCCGTGGTCATGTCATATTAAACCAATCACAAGATAAATGTTAATTATTATGAAGTAGTGGTCTATAAATCGTAGACTTTTAAATATACTTTTGCATCTCTGTAACCTTTGCTCATATGCCACTTACCCTAGAACTAATTTAAAAATTTTTAAGATATCAATATTAAAAACGCTCAATTGGCCAGTATCTTTGTTTCTGTCAAGATGGTGTACTTGAACTACATATCAAACCAGGGACACATATGAGACAATTTGAATACCATATTTGTACAAAATGTTTCAACTTCTTTAAACGTGGTCTTGCCATAAAGAAGGAAGAATATGAAATAGCATCAGTTAAAGCAATGGCCACATTTCATTCAGGAAAAAGGGCTGTTAGAACATTATTTGTTTTTGAACTGAGTCTTTTATAGGGATGTTAATCTAGAAGAATGTGTTTTAATTTTAGGTTAAGCAAAAGCTTATTCTTTGCTTAGAAAAAAGAGAAGCTCTGACTTACAGCAGTTGGGGCTAGAATATGGATCGAGTCTGAACTTTTTTATGTGGCCTTAGGTTGAGTTTTGCTTAGGGAACAGAGTAGTCAAACTTTGGCTCATATTGCAGTCATAATGTATTAGAAAAGTCCCAGATGCTAAGTAGTTCCATGAATCATGAAGATGGATTTAATGATTTTATTTGGAGCACTACTCCCACTGAGCCAAGGCAGGGTGGCCTTGAAGAAGAAGGTCTTCCACAAGTACATAGTAACTCAGATGCTTTCCCATGCCTGAGTTAGGAGACAGTTTTAATGACTGCAATATGGTTCAACCCCCAAGACTAGTAATTCCACCCCTTCTTAGGAGCTAGGGTATCCTCTAGAGCTGTGATTGGGGAAAAATTCACTCTTTTGAAGTGGGAGGCATACTGGGTTGAATGGATAGTCCTAGGCTTGTCCACTTGATAAGCCATAGCCAAGGATTTCTCAATTCCAGGGGCCTCCTCCTTGATCCTTACTTTTTTTGAACTTGCGCCTCAGTTTCTGGGTAAGTTGGAGTGTGTCTATCCAGGGAAATCCCTGGTTTAGGTTTAGTCACGTTTGCCAGAGAAAACTGGATCGAAGTGGGAATAAAATTTGCTCACCCCCATCTCAGAGGTTGACATTTTCATTTATGTTTTGCATGACTCATTTTAAATTACAGTGTTTTACAGATATAGAAAGAAGCCTTCCTCTTCCCACCCTCCCCCAGACACCACATAATGGAAAAAGCAAAAATTTTCTGCATAAGCAAGGCTTTTTTATTTTTTTAAAACAAAAAAGGCAGTCTCTGATGGGACTCTTTTCCTGCCAGAATTCCCACTGGTTCACTGTCGCAATTTTTACAAAAGGCCACGATGAAAGAGGAAAGCCCGTTTTGAGCCCTTTGCCTCTGTGTTTGGTGAAACATAACTTGTTTCTGTTCTTGGTATCAGAAGAGTTGTTATTTTTTAACCTCTCTGATAGGCATGTAAAACCTACCAGGCTCTCTAACCATTAAAGTAAAAAATTTGATTAAAAAAAGATTTGTTCCACTATTATGATTAGGCACATAAAACTTTGAAAGGTTTTAATGTTCTATTTCCTGTTTAAAAATATGTCCTCTACTATGAACTCTGACGTAATGGGAGGATTTCCCTCAGAGAAAATTCAGTTCTGGGAAGATCCATCCCTGGAGGTCATAACCTAGAGAATTCTTGAAGGAAATTTTCAGTGAATTAAAAGGGGGTGCGTTAGAAAGCTGAAAGTTCTGTTCTTCTCCTACAGCTGTAGGTGAATGAATGAACTATTTCACTCTGGAGTTTTGGCAGTGCCATTTAATTTATAGCAAAGATGTCTTCAGAAGTCACTGATTTCAATTTAGAGTGGAAAAGAGAGGTAGCCTAGGCTCCCACTAGGAATTTGTACTAGTAGTTGTACCTTGCTTTCCTTCCCCAGATGTTCACTGCAGAAAATATACATAAACCAACTGATAAACATGCTTGCCCCATTGCAACCTTTCTCTTGCTTTTAGTACCAGTTCAGTTTACTCATGAAAGAGAAGGTTCTGTAGCATCAAGATGAACTCCCAGCCCAGGGCTTTAGCATTAAGCGTTTTGGTGGATCAGATTCTGAAGAATCTGCTGCTGAACAATCAAATGGACCAGAGTGACAGTGTACTTAATTGAAATGACGTAAAATGGTTCCTTAAGCTTCATGGACAGTTGAGTAACTTCAGTTTCCTCTCTTTACTCGTGTTTATTTCCGGCTCTTCTAGAGTCAAGCATTAGGTATTCTCGTCTCTTACAATGAAAAGATTAAACAGCTGTAGTTTAAATTAAAGCATTAATTTCGAGTGTCCTGTGGCTCCATTAATTATATCTTTACTAAGATTAAATTCCTGCGGATTTGACAGATGCATATGAGCAACAGTATGTGTTTATCCAGGGCAAACCAAAATTCTGTTAACCACTGATCCTTCGTAATTCTGTATTTATATACAGAAGCCTTTTAAAGTAGAAATAGTTTTACTTGATTTTTTTTGGTCAGGTAGAAGAAAGATAAAAAGAATCTAAAGTATGAAGCACAGTTGTGAGGAGAGTATTTTCACGGGTGTAGAACTGAGTGATGGAAAATTCTGTTCTTTCATTCATTGGGACTTAGTAGAAAATATGTGTTGAAGGTCTCTTACTTGAATGGATCGTAATTAAAGACTTGGGATTTATTTGTTTTAATTAGAAATATTAAGCTCACTCAGTGGTCCTAGTGAAAACATTTTTTTTTCTAACTGCATATTTCATATCAAATAATAGATTAAATTTCTCTGGGTACAATGAAAATGTTAGCTGTAACCATGATTGTAGCTCATGCTGAATATATTAATGCTACTGTTTACTGAATCATTAGCTGATCAGATCCTATGGTAATTTTAAGTTTTCTTTCTTTTCAGAATAATTGTCATAAGACAGTATATGTTTTAAGAAAATGCACTTATTTGAACTTCTCAGATCTAATGTGGCAATCAGTGGGAGTAGGGGTAAGAAATAATAGCTTTAATTGAACATCATTTAAAATTCCATAATATTCCATTGCATGGCACATCCATAGGTTCCATAGAAATCCACAGTACTGTGCAGTTTTATCAACCTCCATGCACCCTTGTGGTACAAGGAGTTATTTTTATGTTATTAAGGAGGCAGAATCCCCACACATCTGTCATTTTGTTGTACTGTGTGGTGGTTTGCATGTTGCTATGATGCTGGAAGCTATGCCACTGGTATTTCAAATACCAGCAGAGTCACCCATGGTTGACAGGTTTCAGCTGAGCTTCCACATTAAGACAGAGTAGGGAAAAGGACATGACGGTCTACTTCTGAAAAAATTAGCCAGTGAAAACCTTATAAATAGCAGTGAAACATTATCTGATATAGCACCAGAAGATAAGCCCCTCAGGTTGGAAGGCACTCAAAATACAACGGGGGAAGAGCTGCCTCCTCAAAGTAGAGTCGACCTTGATGATGTGGATGAAGTAAAACTTTGGAGACCTTCATTTGCTAGTGTGGAACGACGCAAAATGAGAAGAAATAGCTGAAAACATCCATTAATAATAGGAATGTGAAATGTATGAAGTATGAATCTAGGAAAATTGGAAGTCGTCAAAAGTGAAGTGGAATGCATAAACGTTAATATCCTAGGCATTAGTGAGCTGAAATGGACTAGTATTGTCAATTTTGAATCTGACAATTATATGGGTCTACTGTACCAGGAATGACAACTTGAAGAGGAATGGTGTTGCATTCATCATTAAAAAGAACACTTCAAGATCTGTCCTGAAGTACAATGCTGTCAGTGATAGGATAACATCCATATACCTACAAGGAAGACCAGTTAATAAGACTATTACTCAAATTTACTCACCAACCACTAATGCCAAAGATGAGGAGACTGAAGATTCTTACCAACTTCTGCAGTCTGAAATTGTTAAAACATGCAATCAAGATCCATTGATAATTGCTGTTGATTGGAATGAGAAAGTTGGAAACGAAGAAGGAACAGTAGTTGGAAGGTAAGGCCTTGGTGATAGAAATGGTGCTGGAGATTGCATGATAGAATTTTGCAAGACCAATGGCTTCTTCATTGCAAATACTTTTTTTTCAACACCATAAACAGCGACTGTTCACTGTGGACCTTGCAGGATGGAATACACAGGAATCAAATTGACTACATCTGTGGAAAGAAACAATGGAAAAGTTCAATATCATCTGTGGAACAGATCATCAATTGCTCATATGCAAGTTCAAGTTGAAGCTGAAGAAAAATAAGACAAGTCCACGAGAGCCAAAGTATGACCTTGAGTGTTTCCCACCTGAATTTAGAGATCATCTTAAGAATAGATTTGACTCATTATACACTAATGACCGAAGACCAGATGAATTGTGGAATGACATCAAGGACATCATCCATGAAGAAAGCAAGAGGTCATTAAAAAGACAGGAAAGAAAGAAAAGACCAAAATGGATGTCAGAAGAGATTCTGAAACTTACTCTTGAATGTAGAGTAGCTAAAGCGAAAGGAAGAAATGATGAAGTAAAAGAGCTGAACAGAATATTTCAAAGGAAGGCTTGAGAAGACAAAGTAAAGTGATATAATGACACGTGCAGAGACCTGGAGTTAGAAAACCAAAAGGGAAGAACACGCTCAGCATTTCTCAAGTTGAAAGAACGGAAGAAGAAATTCACACCTCTAGTTGCAATATTGGATTCTACAGGGAAATTTTAAATGATGCAGGAAGCATCAAAAGGAAATGGAAGGAATACACAGAGTCACTGTACCAAGAATTGTTCAATGTTCAACCATTTCAGGAGGTAGGATATGATCGAGTACCGATGGTACCGAAGGAAGTAGTCCAAGCTGCACTGAAGGCACTTGAGAAAAACAAGGCTCCAGGAACTGACAGAATACCAATTGAGATGTTTGTACTGGAAGCGCTCACTTGTCTATTCTAAGAAATTTGGAAGACAGCTACCTGGCCAACCTACTGGAAGAGATCCGTATTTGTGCCTATGGCAAAGAAAGGTGAACCAACAGAATGCAGAAATTATCAAACAGTATCATTAATATCACACGCAAGTAAAATTTTGCTGAAGATCACTCAAAAGCTATTGCAGCAGTACATCGACAGGGAACTGCCAGAAATTCAAGCCCGGATTCAGAAGAGGACGTAGAATGAGGAATATTATTGATGATGTCAGATAGATCTTGGCTAAAAGCAGAGAATACTGAAAAGATGTTTACCTGTGTTTTATGCAAAGGCATTTGACTCTGTGGATCATAACAAATTATGGATAATGTTATAAAAAATGGAAACTCCAGAAGACTTAATTGTGCTCATGAGGAACCTGTAGATTGACCAAGAGGCAGTCATTCAAATAGAACAAGAGGATACTGCGTGGTTTAAAATCAGGAAAGGTGTGCATCAGGGTTGCATCCTTTCACCGTACTTATTCAGTCTGTATGCTGAGCAAATCATCTGAAAAGCTGAACAGTGGTTGTACCTTCTGGAAAGTTAAAGAATTCTGATAAATATGCCTCCCTCTTTTTTTTAAGCTGGTTTAATTTCTTGTTGTTGTTAGGTGCTGTTGAGTTGGTTCCAACTCATAGGAACCCTGTGTACAACATAAGAAAACTGCCTGGTCCTCCACCATCCTCATAATTGTTGTTTGAGCCCATTGTTGAAGTCACTGCATCATACTAGCTCATTGAGGGTCTTCCTCTTTTTCACTGACCCTCTACTTTACCAAACACAATGTCCTTCTCCAGGTTAGACCTGCTGATAACATGTCCAAAGTATGTGAGAGGAAGTCTCACCATCCTCACTTCCAGTGAGCATTCTGGCTGTACTTCTTCCAAGTCAGATTTGTTCGTTCTGCTGGCAGTCTATGGTGTATTCAATATTCTTCGCCAACACCGTAATTCAAAGGCATCAATTCTTCTTAGGTCTTCCTTATTCATTGTCTAGCTTTCACATGCATATGAGGCGATTGAAAACACCAGGGCTTGGGTCAGGTCCACCTTAGTCCCTAAAGTGATATCTTTGTTTTTGCAGCAGCTTTGCCCAGTGCCATGTGTCGTTTGATTTCTTGTCTGCTGCTTCCATGGGTGTTGATTGTGGATCCAGTAAAATGAAATTGTTTACAACTTTTACATTTTCTCCATTTATCATGATGTTGCTTACTGGTCCAGTTGTGAGGATTTTTATTTTCTTTATGTTGAGATATTATCCATACTGAAGGCTGTAGTCTTTGATCTTCATCAATAAGTGCTTCAAGTTCTCTTCACTTTCATCAGGCAAGGTTGTGTCATCTGCATATCGCAGGTTGTTAATGAGTCTTCCTCCAATCTTGATGCCTCATTCTTCATGTAGTCCAGCTTCGTGGATTATCTGCTCAGCATACAGATTGAATAAGTGTGATTAAAGGGTACAACCCTGACACACACCTTTCTTGACTTTAAACCACTCAATATCCCCTTGTTATGTTCAAATGATGGCCTCTTGGTCCATGTACAGGTTCCTCATGAGCACAATTAAGTGTTCTGGAATTCCCATTTTTTGCAATGTTATCCATAATTTGTTATGATCCACACAGTGGAATGCCTTTGCAAAGTCAGTAAAACACAGGTAAACATCATTCTGGTATTCTTTGCTTTCAGCCAAGATCCATCTGACACCAGCTAGTTTAGTGTAGAATATGCAGAATTTGGGTCCTTAGGGATATGGTAGATACGCAGGAAAATGAGTTAGTTACAGATATTATAGGAGTTGTGTTCAGGATTCTTTTTCATTGTTCTTGCTTATGTGGGGCACTTTTGAACAGATTGGGCTTTGTTCTTCAAACAATGCCCTTGGCCAACTGTTAGTCCTAATTGCTGTGACTAATTTGCATTGTGACCTAAAAAAGGTAACATATTTAGTCTTGATTTTCTCGTATATAAAATAGCATTAATGACACTCTGCCAAACCAAGGATTTGTGAGGCATCACGATCACAACCAGGCTGCCACAAAACTCATTAGAGGATTAAAAACCAAATATTTGATGATAACATTCAAAAATAAAACAGCATGTTTGGCACCAAAAAAAAAATAATGTTTCCTAGACTTAAGTGAATGTTTAAACTTGAAGGAAAATGAAAGGAATTGAAATTACTTGGTCACGGGAAATAAAGGCCTAGGGCCAGCTTAAACAGTTGCAAATTATATGAAGCAGTGTTTTATGGAGGGGGGAAATGAACTCTTCTTCATCTTTTCTGAGACTCTCCAAAGAAGAAATGAGGCTAAATTATAGCCAGATTACATAAATTAGACAGCAGTGGTGTTTAGATTGACCAGTTCTTTCTTAGACACCTTCTTGAGTAGTTTCTTCAATGTCATTGAAAGGGGTAGTGAATTTGTTGAACAGCTGAGTACGTGTTTCCCCAAACAGAGACCATTAGAATAGTGCTTTGTTTCTTGGGAGAAAGTTTCTATTTCCATTTATAAGTTTTGTACCCTGGAAGATATTTTCTAGTCAGCTCCTATATTCTTTTTACACTGCACATCTTCATTACTTGTACCATTTAGTTTAGAGCCATTTCAGAGCTTTCAATATGCTGTATGAGTGCATTCTATACTCTATACCTTCTTTGAAGGAAGTAATACTGTCAAAAGAGGCATCGGTGGGTGGTTCAGTGGTAGAATTCTCACCTTTCATGTGGGAGACTCAGGTTCAACTCCCTACCAGTGCACTTCATGCACAGCCACCACCCATATGTCCGTGGAGGCTTGCGGGTTGCTATGATGCTGAACAAGTTTTCGTGGAGCTTCCAGACTAAGACAGACTAGGGAGAAAGGCCTGATGATCTACTTCCAAAAATTAGCCAGTGAAAACCCTGTGGATCACAATTATTGTCCTGTTTGTGAAGGAGATCATTATGAATCATGAGCTAACTTGATGGCAGCTAAGAACAACGATGTTGTCAAAACCATGTTAGGGCAAAAAAAAAAAAAAAAAAAAAAAGGCTTTGTCCATTTGGTGTATTGCTTTTTGAGATTTTCTGGACTTTTGTTTCTCTTAAAAAGCCAAAATTTTAGTAGCATAATAAATTACAAGTATTTTGGTTTTATGATTACTGATCACATAGCATATGGGGCTGGGGGTGGGGAGGGGATGCTGAGCCTAGGGTGGAAAAGCTATCTTTCTAAATCTATTATCTTTTGCCTAAATAGACCTAGCAATAAAGATTGCCACCTATTGGTAAAAATAAAGAACTAAAACTAAAAGGTATTTGCTAATCTTACATGTAGTGGATATGATCAAAACAGAACTATTTTGATGTTGCCCTTAGTTAAGGTATTTGAACACGTGTGAGTGGATTGGGAACCTTTATTATACTGCATTTTGAATTCATCATAGCCAATCTCATTAAATCATAATAGATATTTAAGGAGTGGAGGCAAGTAGCCCTCATGGTCCGTTTTAAAAAACGTGTTTTTGAGACTGTCAGAATTCCATTTTAATGGAATTTTAAATGGATAAATGAATTTTTAATTGGATGCATTTTGGAGGCCTAATGATTGATTTTGAAACATTCTTCTAGCTCCATTGTTGGTTTGGGCTCTCTTTCAGTCCAAGCTTTGGAATCCAGCATTTCCTGCCCAACTGAAATGGGATGGAATTGGTGATACTGGCCTTTGGTGCCCCTTGGTGTCAGGATCAGTTTTCCCAGATTGTGGGATTTATGCAAAGAGCTCCCCAGAGTGTTGAATGCCCTTAAGGTGCGTTTGATAATAAAAAAAAATGTTCATTGTTTTTGGTTGAAAATTCTCAAGTGGTTCCAAAGTGGGAAAACATTAATAGCTCTGACCCCATTATTTGGATAGGTATATAAATTCAGTTATTAGGACTACTTGGATTTGAATATAAACTCAAGTATAGCAGTTTTTTATTGTTAATAATATGTCATCTTAAATTCATCTCCCCTCCTTCAATGTCTAAACCCCCTTCAAATCTTTAGAAAATTAAAATTTACAGAGATCAGTGTTTTATCTGTGATTTTGTATATGTGTATATATATTTTTTTTTTATATTTTATTGTACTTCAGGTGAAGGCTTACAGAACAAATAGTTTCTCATGAAACAGTAGTACACATGTTGTTTTATGACATTGGTTAACAACCCCACAACATATTAAGCCTCTAAATTCTCAACCCTTTTTTTTTTTTTTTGATGAAAATACAGATAGCCAAAGATACACCGTTTCAAAAATTTCTACATACACAGTTCAGTGACATTGACTGCGCTCTTCCAACTGTGCTGTATGTGTGTATGTTTTGATGAATATCTTTTTTTTTGATGATAGATTTTTTTATTATTATTATTTTTTTATATTTTATTGTACTTCAGGTGAAGGCTTACAGAACAAATAGTTTCTCATGAAACAGTAGTACACATGTTGTTTTATGACATTGGTTAACAACCCCACAACATTTTAACCCTCTAAATTCTCAACCTTTTTTTTTTTTTTTGGTGGAAGTACACATAGCCAAAGATACACCGTTTCAAAAATTTCTGCATACGCTCTTCCAATTGTGCTGTTATTCTCACTTAAGATGAAGGCTTACAGAACAAAATAGTTTCTCATTTAACAGTTACTACAAATGTTGCCCTATGACAATGGTTAACAACCTCACAACACATCAACAATATCCTTACTCAACCTTGTGTTCCCTATCACCAGTTTCCTTATCCCCTTCTGCCTTCTGGCCCTTGTCACTGGACTCCTGTACCTCGTTAGTCTCATTTGGTTTTACCGGCCTGTCCACTCCCAGGCTGAACAGTGAACCTCCGGAGGTAACTTCACCACTGAGCTAAAAGGGTGTCTGGGGGCCATACTCTTGAGGTTTCTCCAGTCTCCTTTAGGCCAGTAAATCGGGTCTTCTTTTTTTGTGAGTTAGAATTATGCTCTACATCCTTCTCCAGCTTTGTCCAGAACCCTCTGTTGTGATCCTGGTCAGAGCAGTCAGTGGTGGTAGCCGGGCACCATCT
Organism: Dugong dugon; assembly: GCA_030035585.1. Classification (NCBI taxonomy): domain Eukaryota; kingdom Metazoa; phylum Chordata; class Mammalia; order Sirenia; family Dugongidae; genus Dugong; species Dugong dugon. Next base: position 73,080,895 of record CM057460.1, read on the forward strand.
AGCTGTACTGGATTCAGTCCGGTGGAGGCCTTGGTAGCTGTGGACAGTTAGTCCTTTGGACTAATCTTTTCCTTGTATCCTGTTCTCTTCATTCTCCCTTGTGAATATCTTAATAAACTTGTGAATAAAGCCAACACTGTTCCTACATTGTAGTCCTGTTGTTTCCTCATATGTCTGCTCATATTTGGAATTTTAAGCTTTTGTATGTCAGATAGTACTCAAATAATTATTTAATACCCCATGTTGGCATCAAATGTTTGGTTAATTAACTTGGCAGAAGTTATTCACCACCCACTGGGAACTAAGTACTATAATAGCTAAAGAAAGAGGTGGTACAAGGGACATTAGAAGACCTATCTGATACTTGCTTTATTTTTTGCATAATACACCCATATATATGGTGTGAAAAAATATATAAACTGTTACACGGCAGCATATTGATGAATTTTAAATGAGTACAGCACAATGAAAGCAAAACCAAATGGAAGAGTGATTGGAGGAAGGCCATAGTAAATCAAGGAATATTTCCTGAAGAAGGTGAAACATTTTTATATTTTCCAGTAGATTCCTAAGGATGTTGGCATTAAGGTTTTACCTGGTGTTGCTGCATAATTTGAAAAGATGAAATAAAGGAGAAAAGGTAGCTTTGTGAACATTGTCAAAGAATTTAAGACATGAGCATTTTATGTAGGAAAGTTGAAATGCATTGTTAAGATCAGGCTGTGTAATTTCCTTCTGTAAAGATCTGCCCATTTGCCAGTAATGATACCTTGTTTCTCTTCTATTTTTATCCCTTCCTTTAGGAAAAGGAATATATGCTTACTCATTATTTAAAATTCAAAGTTATTTTCCTGTTTCATTTGGGTATTGTTCATACCATCACAGAAAAGTATAATTAGGTACACGTGAAGCTTTTATCCCTCTTTTATTTCTGCTTTTTCAACCATCCGGTCTGCATATGGTATCACTCCTCGTTCTTTTTGTATTATATTTCCATAAAAGCACATGTACTGGGCTTTTATTGTGCTACCCCCACATATGATCTACCCTGACACTATGTTGTCCTATCACAAAATCCAGAACTTAAACACACATTATTCAAGTATTTAAATTCAAAAATGTTTTTAAAGTGTTTTCTTATTTTAGTTTTTTAAAATATTGTACTGGGCACTTGGACCTTATAACTAAAAGTTATTTCTCCAAATGACATAGGTTAGTCAAATGGACCATTCTAAGAATTCTGCTACCCCAGTTGCTTCTACAACTGTGCAACTAGGATAATGATTTAAAATCTCATAAAGCTGTGTTTTAATAAGTGTTTGTAGACACTACTTACCAAGTATTTTAAGTACTCTTTGGATGGAAACTGCTTTAAAAAAAAATCGCACAGATAACTTTCTCCTCATTCAGGCAACCATCTGAACATTCGTAGAAGGCAGTTGACAGACTGTTTGGTGAGTGAATTGATGAGTAGATGAATACCCATCTTCATGCCAGGTGACCTTCACTTGTTCCACTAGAGAACTTGGAGCTGATTCCCTGGGTGCCCTGTTCACATTCATGTATTAAGTGCTGATTCTATGCCAGGCCCTGGACTGGATGCTGGGGTCACCAGAATGAAGAAGACAATCTGCATGGCCTTCAGTGATGCTCAGAATCTAGTGGAAGGAAGCAGAGAGAATGATCAGGGTGCTACTCCAGCTGAATGAACCATGTGCCTCTGGAATGGGGATAAGGCACCTGATTCCCAGCGATGTGTGTCCTCCTTCACCTTTACCACCCACTCTGCTACCTCACTGCACTTCCTGCTCTCTGAGACCTGGGGAGCTCGGGCTTCTGTGCCCCTGCTCTGATTACAGGAGGAGGGAGTAGGTGCCTGCCTCCAGGGCTGGGATCATAGGGACAGGCCCCAGCATGGGAAGTCAGTGGAAACTCCTGTGTTGCTTTCTGGCATTGACAAGATTTCTTCCTCCCCTTCTACCCCGTGTACGTCCCCCAGCCACCCTTGCCTTTGACCTGAGTTGTGAAGGTGGAATTATTGGATTGTTCTCATTGGCCTTGCCATATTTACATATAGAAACTATCGGGAGTGAATTAGGCTTCCATATTTATTTACTGAAATTTATATCACCCATAAAGAGCCCTGGTGGCTCAATGGTTGAAATGCTCATTTTCTAACCAAAAGGTTGGCAGTTTCATGGGAGAAAGACCTGGTGATCTGCCTGTAAAGATTACGGCCTAGGAAACCCTGTGGATCGGTGCTACTCTGTCTATATAGGGTTGCTATGAGTCGGAATTGACTTCAACGGCAAACAGCAACAGCATATCAATCATAATGTCCCTGGCATACTCCCATTTGCAATCATCACCAGATAGTCATCCAAAATAGCTTGAGTGAGATAGATTTTGATGGTCTGATTTGGGGACCTAAACTGCCATTTATAACATTCTAGGGAGAAATGTGTTCTGAGTTTTACAGAACCAACTTACGAATAGCTTTGGAAACAATCCACATGTAAGTTGGCAATTTCCTACGTTAACATTCAGCTGTGCAAGGAAAGCCCTGGTGTTTTGTAAGCTTGCATGTATGTCCCCAGCTTTTTGTTCCTAAAAGCAGCACTGTTCAGGAGTTTTGAATTGACTCCCCTGAAGTTCTTTAGGTGAGTTAATGAGATTTTGAAACCTGCTTACCAGTGCCATTGAGCAAAAGGAAACCTAATTCATATCCTAAAAGCTCCTTTTAAAAAGAGTGTGTGTCTTCACTACCATCCTTTTATAAACCAAAAAGACCAATCATAGCGACCCTAGAGGACAGAGTAGAATTGACCCATAGGGTTTCCAAGGAGTGGCTGGTGGATTCAAACTGCCAGCCTTTTGGTTAGCGACTGAGCTCTTAACCACTGCACCACCAGGGCTCTGCCATCCTTTTATGTATATACTAAAACTAACTTGGTGCCCCAACACTTGGTGCTTTGTGACTTCCTCCGGAAGGAGGGAAGCAAAGGAAATGATTAATTTTCTGATTCAGTAATCAGCTGTTAGGTATTAAAGATTTATCTTCAAAGTCTGTCAGCAGGGGTGGATTATACAATAGGCAAGGGAAGCATGGTGCTTACTTTGCTTACCAGATGGTCTGCAGTGAACAGTTTCACATGGGTTTCACCACGTCTGAGAGCTTGGATGTGGTGAAGCCCATGTTAGATTTTTCATCACATATTAGTAAGTAAGCACAAGTAAGCCCATGCTTACCTTGCTTACTGGGTCATCTGCCCTGTCAGGGATTGTAAATTTGAAAAGAGGCTTTGATTCTGTAGGATGGTGCTGTAGGGTTAGTAGAGAGACAGATGCCAGCCATACCTAGAAGCAGAATCTGATGTGGTGAAAAATGTGAAATTGTTCACTACGGATGATCTATTGGATAATCTGCTCCTGCCAGTTAGATGCAGTGGGTTACTGCTATCTCTTTCTGATAAAAATCCCACTATTTAAATTATCCTAGTCCCCCCTCCCCTAGGGAGATTCTTTAAGGTAGATGATAAAATTACTAACATCACCATTGTCATTGTGGAAGTTAAAATTCCTGGATTCTGGATTTGATTTATTTTAAAATAGCAGTTTAATAATACATGATCAAGATACACTGTTGATGTAACCTTTGCAACACATCTGGTAGCCTTGCTGTGCATGCTATGACTCAATGGGTGCTCAGTTCAGAAGATTTTAAAGGCATAAATAGTATTTCTGAGTTGATTTTTCAATGTTCCCTATTGTATTAAAAAATAATTTTATAATGAGCGTGTCTTCATGAGCACTTTTGGTCCTTAAAGCTGTTAGTTGTTTGGCAGGACTAAGGGCACGGAACATTTGTGAGCTGTTCACTGACACAGGAAGTGCATAAAAAGTGCAGGTTTAGGGGGAGGGTTTGGAAAAGGGGATTCCTGTAGACCTGGATTAATCCCAACCACTGTTTTCTGATTATAGACCCAGCTGCAAAAAGGAAGAAGCTTTTTTGTGGGTTAGAATTACAACTCCTGTTGTTTTTTCAAGCCTTCCAGATTTTGCCAGTTTTTATTATTTAGCCAGTTTATGTTGTTTATTTTTCTCCAGACTTTACCAGTTTTTATTTTATTTTTGTTTTTTTAATTGTTATTTAAAAAAAAAGAACCCATTGCCATCGAATTGATTCCAACTCATAGTGACCCTATAGAACAGAGCAGAACTGCCCCATAGGGTTTCCAGGGAGCGGCTGGTGGACTTGCCAGCCTTTTGGTTAGCAGCCAAACTCTTAACCACTGTGCCACCAGGGCTCCATTATAAATATATATATGTATTCCACCAGCTGCCCCTTGGAAACCCTGTGGGGCAGTTCCACTCTGTCCTGCAGGGTTGCTGTAGTCGGAATCGACTCCTTGGCAATGAGTTTGGTTTTTTTTTTTTTTTTTTTTTTTTTTTGGTTTTTTATATATATATATATATATATATATGTGTGTATAAAACACAGCTTTTGCCAATTCAACATTTTTCAGGTGTATAATTTAGTGATATCAATTCAAACTTCTCAATTTTTAAAATAGATTATTTCCGTATCCACAGAGGAAAGTACACAGTTGACAGCATTGTGGGGGGGAGAAAAAAACACCAAACCAAACCCATTGCCTTCAAGTCGATTCCAACTCATAGTGATCCTATGGGACAGAGTAGAACTGCCCCATAGGGTTTCCAAGGAGCGGCTGGTGGATTCAAGAGCAGCAAACTATGTATCATCCAAGGACGGGCTCAGCTCAGGAGTTCTGAAGGGCCTCACCCTGGCTGGGAGTTGTTGGAGCCTTGGCAGAAGACGGGAGTGACTGACCTTGGAGATGTTCTGGTGGGATCACGAGATTGGGCTTGGAAAGCGCTGCCTCAAGTTCACCATTAGGAATGAGGCAGAATTCACAATTTGGTATCTTAAGACCTGTACCTTTGCCAAGTGTTTGAGCAATCCCTCTCACCCCTCCCTTGAACTGAAGAGCAGCGACTTGTCAAAAGTCCCACAGTAAGCACAGCAGGGACTAGAAAGGTTGGCCCTTGCATCTCTCCTGCTGTTTAGTCTAAGAGCTGATTTCTAGACCTCTCTAGGTCACATTGTCCTGAATGCAAGGAAGAGCAGAGCTACAGGCACAATTTCAGGCAAACTTGAGTTTACATGTGATGACATGCAAGTACCTCCATGTGTCTTTTATTATTCTGTTACTTTCAGAGATGGTGTTTAAGTTGGCATATGTACTTACTGAGAAAAAAGCTTATTGTTGGTGAGATTACTGATTGCACTAAAGAAAAAAAAAAAAAGAAGGAAAGGATCAAATACCAAGGGAGAGGGAGGGGAATATGTAGCATTTAAAAGTGTGGAGAAGCCATCAAGTTAACAAAAAAAAGTAGAATAAAATCTGGTTTCAATTTATTGTACTGGGCTCAGGATAATGTTTCAGTAGTAAACTGTAGGGATTGTGTGTGTCTCTGTGTGTGTGCGTGTGAGCACGATCTGAATTTCAAAATCCTGTTACTTAGAACTTCAAAATTGTCTCAGTCCCTAATTCTATACTCTGATAGTAAATAAGATGTTTTCAGATATATGATAATAATTTCCAGGGGACTCTCTGATAATCAAAACAAAATTGTGTCATTCATAGGCCAGAGGTCACCAACCTTTTTGTGGAGGGGTTACTTTTTATTTCTTGAAGCCTTGAGTTATTGGGGTGCAGTGTGTCGGGAGAGTGTTGAATGACCCATTCTGACTACCTTAGCAATTAATCTAAGTAACACCCCACTGCCACCCAGTGGTAACTGCCAGAATTTTCTACTCCACAGCATAGTAGCTGTAAAATATACCTTGTTTTGCCTTTTCTCCTTTCTTCTGCTGTATGAGTACCCAGTTTTATTTTTTAGATAGTGCCTGACACAGTATTTGACAGGAAGATTTTGCTATATCTCTGCTTTAAATAATTCAGGTGACTGTGAATTTATTTACCTTGTCCCTTCTTCCTAGCAATACCCATTAATATTCCTAGCAATACACATTGCTCTGTTTTCTTCCCAAAGTAGTCATAATATACATTCTTTTCTTAAATATTTGTTACCTTAACTAAATAACTACTGCTTTGTGATATTTCTCTTTGTTATAGTTTCAGTTAAAAGCATGCATATATCTTTGTGTTTATGCTTTGAACTGTGGTTTACCAGTTGACCAGTCCATTTCATGACACTTATCCTACATTTCAGACAAGAATTTATATGTCTCATGGGATTCAAGCTGGACTTGAAGAAAGAGCCAACTAGCAAATGGAATTATTCTGCCTTGTGAAAGGTTTCAGCCTTTTCAAACTAGACTCTGAGAAACAGAAAACAAATATTCTTGGGAAGCAACTGGATTTGTTAGTACTTGGCTAGAAATTTTAGGAAAGGAAAGAACATTTCCTCTGGTCTCAGGAGCACATTCAAATGTGAAATATTACTATTTTGAAAAGACGCGAGCTTGCATTTATCTTTGGGTCATTTATTTGACTTGAAAATAAATGGGCCTAGTTCTTATAAAAGAGGTTCGGAATCCTATTTTAAATAAAATGACAGTTTAGTAAGTTATACAAGATGTTCCCAACATCAGCTATTCACTAAAAACAGCTGGGACTTACAGAGGTGTTTGCAAATGTCTACCATCAATTGGGGGATTGGCTGAATATGGTACAGGTTTGTTCCAGCTGCACACATTTGCCTTATTAGAGTTCTTTATGGTAAATGAAATGCATGCTCCATACATATTTGGTGAAGGCATATTCTCTCAGCACTTCACTAAGCAGGTGGAAAGTTTAGTCAGAGGAATGACTAAAAACAATGAACCATAAACCCATCTATCTCCCCTCCAAGAAAGAGATATTAAATATCTTTTTATTTTCCCATGGATTCTGTTTTTTTGTTTTTGTATTTTTATTACCTTGAGTGGTTTTTAAATGTTTGCCATTTGGTCATAAATGTAGCAAGTAAATCTGAGTTTGCACACTTGAATGTTATAAATCAGTTGACCACTCAATGTTTGAACAAACTTTTGATGATCACTTGGTGAATGCTCTGTTCTTCCAGCACTGTCAGCAAATATAACGCTAGACCAGAAGAGATTTGTTCCCAGTAAAAAAATGACCCTGCATTCTAAATGTAAATTGTTTAGATGCTTCATTGTCCTCTTACTCCTTCAATTAGGATGGAAAATTGAAAGTTTACCGAAAAGAATTTTGAGTCATGGAATTTTAGATTTGAAAAGGACCACAGAGATTGTTACTCAGTCCACCTTACAAAAAACAAACAAAAAAAATTCAGAAGGTGAATGATGATTTGTGCTGGGATAGTTGGAAACTCTTCACAAAGCAGAAATCATCTTAAAGCATTTTCATTCTAGATCTCTGTCCAAAAGGAGTATCTTTATAAAGACTTAGTTTTAGTGAAGTTGCCAATTCAAAAAAAAAAAAAAAAAAAAAATGACCGTGTTAGAAATTCTTAGGACGGGGTTATGGTATGTTTCTGGATTACTGGTTTTAATAGTTAAATCATTCTTACCTTGGAGCTGGCCTAAATAGACTGATAAATGTTTGAGTTAATCACTATTTATAACTTAATTTTCACAATTTTAATATGATTTAAAGGAATTCAGCCTTGGAGGTGCTTAGCAATGGTTTATGTAATCATGTTTCTTTTAGGTCTTAAAACTTTATATAATGCAGAGAAATAGATTGCATAAGTACAGTTTTTTTTTTTTTTCTCAGTGAGGCAAACGAAGTAGTATCTTAAATTAAACCAGGAACTTCCTGAGGTTCTGGAATCTTATTCCTAAATTTTCCACTGGGTAACCTCCAAATCCTTCTCTTGCCTCTGTCCCTAGTTGACATGAGTCGGGCCTCAATTTGTACCATGAATGGTCTAGATGCTGCTCTGAGGCTGTGCTTACTGGGGAGAGAAATCCTTCAAGGGAAGTGAATCTGGAGTGGCCTGGAGTATTAGTAGCTGGGATGCTCCAGAAGCCTTTTAAAGCTTAACTTCTGAGGTGTCTAAGTGGGTGATGAAATTTCGCAGCATTTGATTTTCTAAAATTATCGAAGAAGAGTTGTTTTAGTCCCTCATTTGCAGAGTACTCACTTTTTAGTCCTCTTGAAATTTTTGTCAGATAAAGATTTTTCCATGCCACAGATGTGGAAGGAATAACCCACTTTTACTGATAAGGGGAAGTTATTGTTGTACAAGAGCAAGTGGTGAATTCGGGGCTTTTCTGGAGTCTTTGGAAGTATTCATTCTTGCCCAGGCTAAATTCAAGTAGCATCATTATCTAGGTCAGCCTCCGATTCATCCTGATTGGCTATTTCAGCAATTGAGTAAACAAATGTCACTTGTGAGCTACTTCTTCATAACCCTATGGACTGAGCAGCAGTTTTAAGCCAGACCCCGTAAAATAGTCCTCGGGGAGAAATGAGTTAGAGATTTTTGTGAAGAGAATGATGATTGAGGAAAACACTTAGTCTTATCAATAATGAGCTGTGTTTTCATTTTGATTCCCGGCCTCACTACTTTATAGTATTCTTTGAGTGTTTCAGCTTGAATTCATCCCCACTTTTTGGTGTTTTAGGTTGAAACACTTCTTATAACTTGAGAGGAAATCAAAGGACAGAACTGAAACATATTGGCTGTCAGTATAAAACAGCTAATACCCTTGAAGTATTGGGATTCTGTTGTCATCAATAGCTATTGTGATGGAGGGATTGTAATGTGCACATTCATTAATGTTCTTATGTACTTTGGAATAGTATGTATGTTTTACAGAATTCCCAAGAAGAAGTGATTGTTGGGGGCCTTGGGCTGCAAGACATTTCACACCAAAAATGTTGATAACATCCTCAAAAACCGCAAAGCTGTGGGTTTTGCAGGCTTGGTAGCTGAGTGTCTTTGTGGTGGTGTGGTTTTATTCAGTTTTCTGAAGCACCTGGTTGCCAGCAGGACTCTGAATTCATAGAATCTTTAAAATCAGATATCTGTTTATTCAAAATAACACATTGTTCAAAGCAATTTTGATTCCCCCAACTAGCTGTTTTTCTGTTCTATAATAAAACAACCTGAACTTAGTTATTATCCCAGATATTTCTCCACCATGACCAACCTTTTTGCTTTTCTGTTTAGCTAGGTTTTGTTTGTTTGTTTTGGTTTAGTTTTTTGAAAATTAAAAAGTATAAAAGCATTTTGTAGTCTCAAAGTGTTATTGTTATACTTGTTCATTTTACTGTCATGGTATGAGGTAGATCATTGTTGAAGCACTAACATTGAGTGTAATTGGGTGACCCAGAGGCCCCTGCTGGGCTGTGGATGAGGAAGGAAGGTCAGGGGTGTCGATGGATCATCTGGTCTCATCTGTGTAAAACCCACTAATAACTGGAACATTGTAATGATCTTAATTAGGTCTATTCTTAGGTGCTTCAGGAAAAAAATAAAACCATACCACAAAGGCAGTCAGTTCTAAGCCTGCAAAACTCACATCTTTGTGGTTTTTGGATTCATTAAACTATGTGTTCTGGAAAGAGGGATGTATTGGAGACTTTGAATCTGATTGATGCTGTGCTATAGAAATACACACCATCGGACCAGCTTATCAGAAAGAAAGACAACGTGCCAAGGGGCCTTGCCTCTGAGACTAGGTAGACATTTCTACCTCTGCCCCTTTTATTGTAACTGCTGTTCATCTGTCTTGTACCCAATATCAGACATGCTAATGATCACTAATTTTATAAATGAAATTATTGCAGCTCATACTGTCAAGATGTGAACCTAAGCAGACCTTAGGCTTTCTGACTTAATTACCAAACGATGCCAGCTTCTCCCTGATAATTGAACCTTCTGTCAGCTGCAGTCAGCAGACAGGAGGTACACAGACACGGTTAATGCCCATTTTAAGCAGAGCCAGTAGCAGATGGAGAGCCGTCAGATGAAACAATTTTATTAATCACGGCATTTCTAAAGAACCAAAGTATAGGTCTGTCAAATCTTCTGACCCCATGCTAGGCACTGTGGCAGACACTAGGATACCTGCTTCCTTGAATTTGGTCAGGCTCTTCATGTATAACAAACACTGGGTGCTCCCAGCTCCCAGTCAGTACTGTCTAAATACCTTCACAGTTGGGGTAAGCTGTTTTTACTCATTACATGCTAAGAGTAAAAGAACAGAGAACTTTTACTTGACCTTCTTGAGATATGAGAAATATGGTTCTTTTTTGCCTTTTTAATTTTGATCTCAAAGCTAACACATTTCCTGATAGTAGAATTCACACTGAGAAAAACTGAAGGCTATGTCTTCTAGAGCTGTGCTGCCCAATAGGAAAGCTCCTAGCCACAGTGGCTGTTGAGTCATTGAAATGTGGCTTATCTGCATTGAGATGTGCTACAAGTGTAAAAATTCCAGTGAAAAGAGAATGTAAAATATCTCACTAATAATTCTTATATTGATTATATGTTGAAATGAGAATACTGTTTTGTATATTCTGCTTGATTTCTTTTCACGTGTATCTGTCTTTTCTTCCAAAATGAACGTAGAAGACAGGAACAGGAAAATGGTTGGCCTTTTGCTGTGATTTTCAGCAGCAGGGGCGGGGTTGGGGGGCAGTGGAGTTGTCACCATGTCACCATGATTAGGGGGTGCTGGTCTTCATTCAGTGGGCATAGATCAGGTATGCTAAACATCCTGTAGACTCTCTTAGAATCAGAAAAAAATCAGTAAATAAGGAAATGGGTCAATTGAGGAGTGGCTGTTTTTGAGCTCTCTACTTTCCAATTTGTTTATTTGGCTGGAGAATGCTCTTTTTCAAACTTCGTTGTCTGGCCCTTTGGCAGTCCCAATTCTAAAAGTAGTGCACTGTGCTACACCAAGAAAAGGCAGTCTTTAAGGGGCAACCAAAGAAATACCATGTAATGACAATCAATTAGTACATAAGGATCCCTTGGAAGGGAACTGCCTTTATGTCCACTAAACCAGATAATCCCTGATCAGTTAAATTGTGGTTCTGAATAGTACGGCTGTGTGAGCCTGGACAAATCCCTAACCTTTCTGAGCCTCTGTTTTCCCTCTGTAAAATGGGGCTGATAGAACTACCTTCATAACGGTGTAAAAATTTGCTGAGATAATTTCAGTAAAGCAAGTTAGCAGAGTATCTGGCACATATTAAGCTCATCATAAATGTTAACCATTATTATCATGAGTGTCTTTATAATGACAGCCTCAAATACCAAGGACAGTCTTAGCATAGCATTTCTGAGCTTGTGTGATATGGGACTATCCATCAAGGCTACCACATTTTTGACAATGTGTTATCTTCTGAAAAATGAAATGACTGAACGACAACTCCCTTGTGAAGGGAGTGGATACATTTTCAAAGGTTTAGGATTTGATGAACAGAGCAATTTCCATTGAATACCATGATCTCTTCAACTCCTTTACCTGTTTTTTCACTGTTGTTTGCACTCGCTGACCCGCCCTCCTGTCTCTGAGAGCCTAGCAGTGCTGTGTGCACCTTGGTCAAAAATCTCAAAATGTGAAAAGAGCTTGCTTGTGCTTACAAGCAACTGAATTCAGAAACTCAGAAGAAGGACAACAGGAGAAAAAAACTGGTCACCTAACCTCACTGAGTCTCTTCCCATATACAAATAAGACAGTCCACCACCCAGCACTGTTCTCCCAACTCAAGGAAATAACCAAAGTACAGGAACTAGGCCAACTGCCCCCTTCCCTTGCTTGGCCTGACTTTGATGTTGCTGTCCATTTCATGATCTTCACCCCCCACCAATCAATGTATATGTATAAACTGGAGTTAGAGTCAAATTCTTTCTTTGTAGAATCATGACTTTGAAACACATTTAAGAATATGTTGCTAGTTGTCTTCTGTTAGGTCCACATATAGAAATCGGAGAATTTTTTTAGTCCTTTTGAATTTACCATTCACAATGACAAAGCAACAGTTTATTTCTAACTTGAAAATATTACTTCAAAATGGCTTCCCCTGCCCTCATTAAGTTATAGGTTAATGCAGTAGCCCGGTGAAATAGAAATTAAATTTTCCATTCTTCCATTTACTTAAATTAATTCAGTTAATTCCCTGCCCCCCACCCCCCCCCACCCCGTATATTTGAAGTAATCATTTTCTTGGTGCCATCTCCACCTGTCCCCCAGGTAGCTGTGATTTTTGCCAGATTTGCATCAACATGATGGCTAAAGAATGTATAGTTGTTTTTAAAGTAATTAATGAGTAAATGTAATTGAGTCATTTTGTATTGTCCATGTGATCTCCTTGATTTTATCTTTAAATCATATTTTAGAGCATCTGCTTAAACTTTTACCACTTCACTGATAAGGACACTGAGTCCCAGTGTCACCCAGCCTGTTGTCAGCAGAGAGATAAAGTCTAGAACTCATGTCCTCACTCATTATCAGCTTTTTTCTGCTATTACAGTGGCTTTGTGATTGGTTTTATATGATATAGTCGCAGTCATGCACGGGTAAGGCGTAAGTACTTGTTTTTGAAACCGAATACACAAAGTATGCAATTGTGTTATAAACCCCTTTCTAGTTTTTCCAATATTATTATAATTTTCCAACATTATTTGGCCCCAAAAAGTAATTTATAGGTTAAAATGAAGCTGTCTTTAAAAGGCAAATGTAAAAAGTGACCAAAAGAGGGAAACCTAATATAGCCACTTCTGTTAATTTGCTTAACTTCTTAGCCCCCTTTCAAAAATTACCCAAGCTCCTATTGGAGCCAACCAAAAAAATCTGTTGTTTTATTTATAGACACAATTTCTAAGAAGCATGTTCTATAGCAGATGAAAATGTAGTTGACAGCTCATAATTCATAAAGTTTACTGAGGCCTAATCTGATAGAACAAAATGTACAAAACTCCCTCCTGTGGTTCAAGCACTATCACTTCCCTTCTAACTGAAGACCAAATGGCACAACAGAGAAGAGGAGCTTAGGTTGTTAATGATTGTTAAGAAAGAGGCTACTGTGGGATGATAATGCAGAAAGAATACCCCGCAGTGATAAATGATTGCCTCCACCTCTGTGCCGTCTACCAGCCTGAGTCACTAGATATTTTTTTCATTTGCAACATCGCAGGTGTTCCCATGATAGGAAACCAACATTTTCCTTACAATTCCTACTTTTAACTGGGAGAGTTTCAGTTGTATTCTATCCACAGACTTTTACCAACGTATTTTCTGTCAAGATTCTAAAGTGTTGATTAAAATTCTTGATTGCATAGTTCCATATCTGGGTCAAGCTTAATTTCTGAGTTCACTCCTTTTCTTTCACCAGTTAGCTCTAGTTGATATTGACATACCACTTTTCCCCTGTTGACTTTTAAGCAGCTGTATACCCATCCCTCATGTATTGCTTATCTATATTTTTTGCTTATTTCTGAGAATCTTTTTTGGAACATGATCAGGCTTCATTCCGTAATCAATATGTATTTTATACTTTACTTCTATCTGTAGAGCCTCCAGTGTATCTCAGTTTTAAAAAAAAAAAAAAGTGGATTGATCTGACATAAATATTCTATTTGCTGAGCCCTTTCCCCACCTGATAATTAACTAGAATAGTCCATTTGTAGCTTGCTGAAAGTGATAAGTTAGTCAGCTATATTTAGCTGAATAAAACCCATTACATCCTTGGGGAAGAATGTGCTTAGTTTAGCCTTATGAAAAAATATTTAATAAATGCGCTCCTGAAAATATTTAGCCTGGCTGAGTGGGCTGGCCAAGATTCAATCTCTGTAAGGCAGAGGTGATGGCGAGAAGCTGCCAGTCAGCCCAAGCCCAGGCTCCCAAGTTGAACAAATGCACTTCTTGTCACTGAGGCTTGTAGCTGTGGGTGCCTTCTGTCATCAGATGCTTTTTCCATCCACATCCTGCAAAGATTTTTCAGCCTCTGCTCATGGCTTTGTAACCTGTAAAACGGCATCTTGCAGTATGGCTGCCTAATAAAGCAGCCCCGCTTCATGGAGTGGTTATGACCAGCTTTGAAGTCAAGCTGCTCTTTAAATCTTAGCTTCACCACTTACTGCTGGCATGACTTTGAACAAATTGCTTAACTTTTCTAGTCCTCAGTTTCTTCATCTGTAAAATGGGGGAAATTATAATACCTCACAACATTGTTGTACAGCTTAGATGAGATTAAGCCCATAAAGAACTGAGCACAGGTTCTGACACTGAGTGTTTAATACATAAGAATTATTCTGTATGTTGTAATCGTAGAATTTGTCAGATCAGCCTTTCCAACGTTGCCTGTTCCTCTCCACCTCTTCACCTCAATGCACATCCCAAATTTTAGGAGCTGAATCCTCTTAAGTGTGGTGTGCTAGGAAAAGCTCTGGTGTGATATCGTGGAGACCTGGGTTCTAGTTCTCCACCTGAACTTACTCTGGCACCTGGGGCTAGTGTGACCAAGGTGATCTGTCCTTACCTGACGGTGCATTTGTGAGTGCTGACCGGCCAGTCAGAAGAGATGCACAGAGCAGCACAGCTCTCTACTGGTAATCTCTCCCTCTCTTGATATCTAATTAGGTATGATATCAGACCTAATTAGATTGGGTAGCTAGACCCTCCCAGCCTGCCAGTGTCATCTGCCCAGCAGGTACTAGCCGTTTGGATGGTGTGCTGCTCTGCCCTGGTATAAGACTGGCCCGTGATGTCCAGGGCTTTTTGGCAACAGGTTATCAGTAGGAAGTTTTGTCTCCCACAATGATCTGGATTTGCTGTCTGTGGCTGGTGGACTCAGCCTAAATTCTTGCTACTTCAAAGTGTGGTCTGAGGACCTGCAGCATGGGTGTCACCTGGGAGCTTGTTGGAAATGCAGAATCCAAGCCCCACCCCTGACCTTCTGAATCAGATTATTAATATGCACATTAAAGTTTGGAATCCACGAATATCTATAGCATTAACATTGATTTTTTTCCACTAGAGTTAAGATTTCTTTCTTCTTTTTGGGTAAAGTGTACTGATGTCTGTAACTTAATTTGAAATGTATTAAAAAAAAAATAAGATGGGTTGATGAATGGCCTGATACATAGATGGCTGTGTGATAAAGCAAATACAATAAAAGAATAATTGTAGAATCGAGGTGGAGAGTACGTGGGTGTTCACTGTACAGTTCTTTGAACTTTTCTGTATATTTAAAAATGTCAGAGAAAAAGCCTTACTCTCTCTGTAGTTGTTAGAATGGAATCTAGTCGATCTTTTCTCCTCTGATTTCCATCCAGGCTTTCTTGAAACTGTCTGTACTGCCGAGCTGGGCAAATTTACCTCTTTGGCAGTCTCTGTCTCCTCTCTTTGCACTGACACTGTCCTTGGTCAGCCAGTGTCCTGCTTCTGTAGTGTTAGAGAGGTTGCAGCCAGAATCAAACACTTCTTTCTGGTCTCTGGTTTTGCCAGTAATGTCTTTCCTTTCCTTACCTCTGCTCTCTCCTGAGCAGGGGCCCCTTCAATTGCTTGTGGCATTAGGGCTGCTAAAGCTACATTTGAAGACCCAGCTTTATTATATTAAACACCTCTAACATTGTATTTTATAAATTTTGACTCTGAAATTTATTATCAGATATAAGTGGGAGATAGAAAAATGAAGCCCTTGATGCATGCCACTACATAAATGAACCTTGAAGACACTATGCTGAGCTAAATGTCAGTTGCAAAAGGACAATACTGTATGATCTTAGTTATATGAAATAAGCAAATATATAGAAACCAAAGATTATTAGTGGTTACCAGGAATGGGAGGGAGAGGGAAAGTGGGAGTTTTTGTTTGGGGGGCATTGAGTTTATGTTAATGGTGGTGGAATATTTTGGAAAAGGAGAGCGATAATGTTTGTACAACATGAAGAATGTAATCAGTGTCACTGAAATGATTCATGTTGAAATTGTTGAACTGGTGAATGTTTTGTGTATATTTTCACCACAGTAAAAATATATTTATATATTTATGTATATTTATAAACATATATATGTATGTATATGGAGGAGGAGTGTCTCCACATGTTTACTATCAGCCATGAAGCAGAGATAGGTTGGTTACCCAGGAATGCCCCTGCTCCTTATTATTAAGAGGGGCTTCCATTGTTTACCTAGGTCTTAGGTTTTTATGTTAATTTTCCATTTAAATGTTAATTATATGCCTTTCAAAACATTTTATAGTGAGGGAGAATGTACTGACATGTTTATTTGCAGGGGGTACTACAAAAACTGATGATACCAGGATAAAAACCTTCCAAGTCCATTCCGAGTCATGGCAACCCCATGAGTGTCAGAGTAGTACTGTGCTCCATAGGGTTTTCAGTGCTGGTTTTTCGGAAGTAGATCACCAGGTCTTTCCTTCAAGTCACCTCTGGGTGAACTTGAACCTCTAATCTTTTGGTCGCCATTTGCATTACCCAGAGACTCCATTAGCCATACCTGAGCACTTCAGAAAGTATTATGATTACTCACTTGTGGGACCAAGCATCAACTACACGTGTACTAGTTACCCTTTAAATCAGGGAGCCTTGGAAGGAACTTCTGGGAAACTTTACATAGGTTCATTCATTGACTGGGACTTGTATACTCTGGTGAAAGGAAGACTGGCCCAGACTGAACTCATGGGAACAACTTATGAGCTGTGTGACCTTGGCCAAATTGCTTAATTTCTCTGTATCTCAGTTTCCTCACCTTTAAATTGAGGATAATAAAGCCTGTCTGTCTTTGAACTGGAAACCCTGGTGACATAATTGTTAAGAGCTAAGGCTGCTAACCAAAAGGTTGGCAATTCAAATACACCAGGTGCTCCTTCGAAACTCTATGGGTGGTTTTACTCTGTTCTGTAGGGTTGCTATGAGTTGGAATCGACTTGACGGCAACGAGTTTTTTTTTGGGGGGGGTTTGGTCTTTGAACTGTTATGAAAAATAAATAAAAACACGTCTGTAAAATGCTTCATATGGAGTGTGGCTCCTGGTCAGTGTTCAGTGTTATTCATTCACTCACACCTGCATTCAACAAACAGTCAAGGGCCCACTGTGTGTAGTTAGGAGGTTTACTCCCTTCTTTCCTTCCCTTTTGGGGCCTCTGGGTCACACTTCATATGAAATATTTCTAAACTAACAGACCAAAAGACCAACTTCCTTTTTAAATCGTTAGACTCTGAAATCCTCTGGACTCAAGTATAAAGTCTTTTTCTAGAGGGGAGAAGAAGAAGTTCCTTTCTTCTGCATTTACCTCCTGCCCAGCATTTTGATTTGCTGTACACTGTACATTGTAATCTCTAAATCAGACTCCAGTTGAGGTGATAAGAATCACAATTAATTAGGCTAGCCTGACAGAGATTAAATGTAATCTTGCATTTCAGTTATCTCTTAACTCCCCACCGTTAGCTAGGTCATCAGAAGCAAGGCTGTAATGTCTGCTTACATTTAATAACAAGATCCTTGTCTGCTGTTTGGTTCCTATTCCAGTCTGTTGTGTAGAAACAAAACGAAACGGGCAGAGGGTCTGGGATCCACTGCATTTGTTTTTAAGCTGTAGAGCTGCAGAAGAGATAAGTGGAGAAGATAAACGGAAAGATGTAAAAGCTAATGTGGTTAGAGTTTCTGCAAAGATTTGCAAACTTCTAGTTTAAATTTGTTGGCAACTCTTTTAATTCCCTCCTACTAGTTATCTCTGAAAATAATGTAGTTGTGGCTGAAGATTTATTTCCACATGTACCCTTTCTACTCCCATTATCAGTTGCCAATATATTTTTTTCTCCCTCCTTCAAACAAAAAAAAAAGTTTCTGGTTCCTCCAAGCTCAACATAATTTATTATATAATCATTCCAACTTCATTTTTCCTTGAGATTCCGAAAACTGAAGTATAATAACTCAAATAGATTAGTATTATAGTCCTTATTGGGAAAAAAATGCAATAAATTGAAAATAATGTGATATTTTAGTTACGACTTCTGAAAAAATACTGGGTTTGAGTCTATGTAGATGTCTTCTATATCAAATATGCTTCCAGTTTGCCACCTTAAGAAAAAATTGAGAAGATTCTTTCTTAATTATAATAGTTCCTGGTCTAAAAATGTGCCATTGCAATTGGGTATTTCAAAAATCTATTAATAATAATAACAGGGATTATATGAGTAATTCTGACATTAAAAATAACTATCCAGTAGTTTGTGCTTTCTACATACTAGACACTGTGCCTACCATGTTTATATTATTCATTTGTTCCTCATTACACTCACAGTATTCCCATTTTACAGATGAAGAAACTGGAGTTCAAATTAATTAACTTGCCTAAAATTACACTCAGTAAGTGGTAAAACCAGGATTTAAAGCCAGCTCTCTTTGGTTTTAAATCTGTGCTTTCAATCACTTTGATACTTTTTTCCAAAATTAGGGAACCCATAGTAGGTTTTTTGTTTAATTTTTTACCATCATGAGACACCTAGGAAGAAAGGCCTGGTGATCTGCTTCCAAAAGGTCACAGCCTTGAAAACTCCGTGGAGCAGTTCTGTTGTGCAACACATGGGGTTGTCATGACTCCGAACTGACTCACCAGCAACAGCTTTTTTTTTTTTTTTTTTTAATCTAGCCATAGAGCACAGGCTAGCATTTGTTGTGATTTCACCCATAGAGCTTAAAAAATATAAAAGTTCTGGGTGTTAACCATTACAGGAATAAAGCATGAAGTTGCTTATGAGGTTTTTTTAAGAAATGAATTGGGATTTCTTAGATTTTTACTTACCAGAATGTACATTTTTCGTTGAAAGTCATGAGAGGAATCATTTCAGACAGAAATAAAGTTTTGATTCAGCAACAGTTAATAGGTAGACTAACATCTTGAATTAATATTAATTCATCCTTTGCATATACACTTTCTGTTCTGTGTATTTTCATTACATTTTAAAAGGTAAGTGGCAGTTTTTCACACACTTCCAAGCTGCTTCCATCAGTAATGAAATACTTGGCTTGGGCAGTCTCTGGAGTCTCAGTATTTCAGCTTAAACTTTTTACTCGGCTCTGCCAGGCACTAACTCTGAAACATCTTTTTTTTTTTTTTTACGGAGAACACCTCCAAAAGGTGCAGCTGTGTGCTGGTTTCATCTTGCACTTTGTAGCGGTGTTGGCACCGCTTAATCAAAGAATGCTGCTGTCTCGCACACACCACCGGTACCCGAGGACAATTCAGGCCTGTCTGTGTTAGTGCTTTGGGAAGGGCCTAACATGGGAGAGAAGGCCCTCTTCTGTTTCATGAGATTGGTTGTCACCAGGGCAGAGAGGGAAAAATAGAACTAGTGGAAAATGCAGCATTTGATGTGTCTTCAGAATTTCTTTCTACAACCTAGTAGTTCATCGTGTTCTCGTCCAGATTGAAGACTGGTTCCTCCTGTCGTTTGATGTAATGCATTTCCTGGGTTCACCACTTTTAGATGCGTCTGCTGTTCCTTCCTCTCTTTTTGCTGAGCAATACTGATTTCTTTGGATGCAAAAATGATTTAGCTTAGTGGAAAACTGGTGTTGGATTATAGTACAGGAATCTATAAATTCACCCAGATTCTTAGGAATGGACTTGATTCTCCAGACTTATATACTGTGCTACAACAATCTTCAACACCAAAAAGTACTCCTCAGAGAGGTATAAAAATCTTACTGGAAGGAGAAATCTAATGAGAATGTATATGTAAACTTTAGGGGGATCATGCTCTGGTAATTTGTGTTCTGTTTGGGAGCCACCATATTTTTTATATGGTCTATATTTTTTGTTTGTTTTTAAGTTTTACTTTGTTTTGGTGTATCAACTGTATGATGTGGTGTTTGATCATGGACTTGTCAAAGAACAATTTGCCAAATTTGGTAATATTCCTAACAATTGTCATTTCTTAAAATGGAATCTAATGAAAAAGTAAACATCAATCTATTGTACTTGATGGAATTAAAGGAATAGTTGATTCTAGGATTATTGTAAAAATTAATATTTTGCTTTAAAATACTTCTCAGATTTTAAACTGTAATTGATCCCCTTGCCCAGAGTAGAAGATGTGAACTGTAAAGGCTTCTTGGCTAGGGCTTCCACATATGCTGTGTCTAAATATTTTAAAGGAGAAATGGATTGAATCATAGACATTGTACTAAGGAATAGGAAATCCTTGGATTGTTATAAAAAAATTGTCTCTTTGTTAAATTTACCTTTTAAAACTTCCATTGCAAAATCTTGATCAGCTGTGATGACTCATACATTTGAGTAATAAAGCATTTTTTAATGTTAAAAATTGAGTGGAAAATCCATTCAATATATTATAAAAGGAATACTCACACTTCCTAATATATATATCTAGTTTTTTATTTGATCTTTTTCAAGTAATCTGTTGTACAATTTGAGAAAATTTTCAGTGTTCTTATGGTACCTAGCTATCATATCACTTTTCAGAAGCTCCATACAACACTTGTATGAGTGAAACAAATGTTGTTGGTGTTAGTTGCCATCCAGTCGATTTCAACTCATGGCAACGCTGCACGTGCAGAGTAGAACTGCTCCATAGGATTTTCAAGGATTTTGGAAGCCTGCCTGTTTTCTGAGTTGTCTCTGGGTGAGTTCAAACCACCAACATTTCGGTTGGTAGTTGAGTGCTTAACTGTTTGCACCACCCAGGGCATCCAGCTAAACTGTCTTTTCCCCCACAAGGAAACATTGAAAGGACTAAGGAAACAAAGAAGATTTTGCTTTTATTTATTTAGTTAGTTTTCAAGCTGAAGTGAAGAAATAGAGAGATGGAAACCCTTTTAAATGCATGATTTGCCAACTCAGCAATGTAACAACTGTTGGGTGCATGTTTCGATCATAATTAGATGAAATCTTTGTTGTTGTTAGGCATCGTTGAGTTGGTTCCAACTCATAGCGACCCTGTGTACAACAGAACGAAACACTGCCCAGTTCTGCTCCATCCTCACGGCCATTGCTGTTTGAGCCCATTGTTGGAGCCACTGTGTCAGTCCATCTCATTGAAGGTCTTCCTTTTTTTTGCTGACCCTCTAACTTACCGAGCATGATGTCCTTCTCCAGTGACTAGTCCCTCCTGGTAACATGTCCAGAGTAGGTGAGATGAAGTCTCACCATCCTTGCTTCTAAGGAGCATTTTGGCTGTACTTTTTCCAAGACAGATTATATCATTAAATTAACTTTCATATTTGCCTGCAGAAACGATTGTGTTGATGAGATTCTGGGAGGAGATAAACCTTTTCTTTATTAAGTAATTCCATTTCCAGTTGCCAGTACTAAAGAGATTTTTTTGTTCTTTTCTTTTTTTTTAAAATCCTGTTTAATTTGAGTGAAGGGGAAGAGGAATTGATCATTGGAGCTAGATAAGCATGGTGTGGATATGTGTATTTGTGTCTGCTTTTTAAACTTTATCCTTTGAGTTTTGAGGTGGGCTAAGAACTGTAAGTTTGAGAGGGCTAAGGAGAGACTATTCAAAAAAAAAAAAAAAAAGAGTTGCCTGGAGTCAGTTCTGACTCATGGCGACCCCATGTGTTTCAGAGTAGAACTGTGCTCCACAGGTTTTTTAATGGCTGATTTTTCAGAAGTAGATTGCTAGCCCTTTCTTCTGAGGTGCCTCTGGGTCGATTCAAGACTCCAACCTTTAGATTAATAGCCGAGTGCTTAATGGTTTGCACCACTTAGAGGTTCCTAAGACACTATAAAACCAAACCTGTTGCTGTCGAGTCAGTTCCAACTCATAGCGACCCTATAGGACAGAGAACTGCCCCATAGGGTTTCCAGGGAGAACCCTAATTAATGTTTCTCTAAATCATTTCTCTACCTTTATATTTTCCTTCTATTACAAATGCTGATAACATAATATTTCATTTTGTTCAGTGTAGTAGGCATTTGGGGGAGAGGGTACTTTGGTGAGCTGATAATCCACTAAGACAAAGGGAAACAGTTTATAGTATTATCTGCAGAAATGGAATCATGCACGCTTCCATTTATAAAAAAATTTTACGATGCTTTTAATTAGAAAGACCATATGAAACTTACAAGATACTTGTATTTTAAGTGCTTTTCAGATACACTTGCATTTTAACAGTTAGCAATTTGGAGATAACATTGCTGAATTTTTAGGGGGTTACCCACATAAATTTGCTTATCATAATAGTATGTCCTAAAGCATATTACTAAGGAGCACTGGTGGTGAGGTAGCTAAAGTGCTCAGTGGTTAAACTGACCAGTTGCTCTGAAGGAGAAAGATGTGGCAGTCTGCTTCCATAAAGATTACAGCCTTGGAAACCCTATGGAGCAGTTCTGCTCTGTCCTGTAGGGTCGCTATAAGTTGGAATAGACTTGACGGCAGTTGGAAGGAAGAAAGCATGTTACTAGCTGTAAACATATTACTAGGCCCCCTCCTCTGGATATTCTAATTCAGGGGGTTTGGAATGGTACCCCAAATCTATATTCCTAACAAATTCTCCAGGTGATCCTTAGGCTTGGGCAGGTGTAGGAAACATTGGCAAGATGAAGTTCCCACTTAGGTGTCTTTACAGTGTCTGGAAAGTGAATGACATGTCTATTCTACCTTTCTGAAGTCCAAAATGTGTTAGAGTGATATTGCAATAGGACAAGGTCACCCAAGACACTGAGTGGTAAACTTTGTGTGCCTAAATCGAGATGTTGTTTAGCCCTGTGTCATGGTGTCCTATCTGTGTCCTCAGGAATAGCTTTATAGCCCTTTGGGGTCTTTTGAGGAGCCCTGGTGGTGCAGCAGATAAGCGCTCAGCTGCTAACTGAAAGGTCAGTGGTTCAAACCCACCAGCCACTCCGTGGGAGAAAGATGTGAGTCTGTTTCCGTAAAGATTTACAGCCTTGGAAACCCTATGGGGCAGTTCTCCTCTGCCCTGTAGGGTTGCTATGAATTAGAATCGACTTGAAGGCAGTGGGTTTGGTTTGGGTTTTGGGGTCCTTTGGGAGTCCTGGCGATCTTCTCCTGAAAAATCAGCCGTTGAAAACTCTATGAAGCACAATTCTACTCTGACACACGTGGACTCACCATGAGTCAGAGTGAACTCAACGGCAGCTGCTTGGGGGTCTGTGTAGCACAAAGCTCACTCAAGAATCTTTCATCTACCATTGGCAAAATTTGCCCTTGCTCAGTTTATAAACCAGATACCATAGAGTTGTGCTTTCCTTTACTGTGGTTACACCCACATGTAGCTGTTTAAGTTTAAATCAACTGAAATTAAAAATCCAGTTCTTCAGTTGCAGTAATTATATTTCAAGAGCTCAGTAGCCACATAGGGCTAGTAGCTACCTTATTGGATAGCACAGCTATAGAGCGTTTCCATCCTTGCAGAAAGGTCTATTGGACAGTGCTGCTGTAGGGTTTTCTTCCATCATTGAGCCTCTTCTTTTATCCTGGGCAGTTGCAATGGCGAATAGAGTTAGGTGGCAAGATCACATGTGTCCATCTGTTACCACAAAAGAAAAAAACCCACTACCGCCAAGTCAATTCCTACTCATAGTGACCCTGTAGGACAGAGTAGAACAGCCCCGTAGAGTTTCCAAGGCTATATATAATCTTTACAGAAGCAGACCGCCACAATTTTTTTCCTGCAGAGTGGCGAGTGGGTTCGAGCCACCAGCCTTTGGTTAGCAGCCAAGCACGTTAACTACTGTGCCATCAGGGCTCCTACTACAATCTGAAAAGGTCTTAAGCCAGAAGGTTTAGGTTTGACAAAAGAAAGTATGCTTTATCAGTAATCTGAGATCAAAATTTAATAAGGTAATAATTTTACTTTAATTTTGTATTGTGAATCTGGTTATATTGAGTCTTAGTATTTTGAAACATGGACTTAGTTGGAAATTTGCTTAACATTACATATGGCTTATAATAATTACACCACTAAAATCTCAGTGAAACTAAACTGCAAATATTTCATTTTTCTTAAATTATATAAGCTGTTCCTAGATAAGAGTGTGTTGTGACAAACTTTAAATATATAAAAAGTTGTTTATTGATAGCTAATAAATGAGTTGCACATGTATAGATAATTTCATAAAGACTGCCTTTTCCCTCTGTTTTGCAGTTTGAAAACTTTGAGGTGAATACACTTAGCACCCTCTTCTGGCATATTATGAGAAAAATATTTTTACTTGAAAATAGTTTCATATTTTTTTGGAGTGAGAGTATAATGTAATGTTAAAGGAAGTTATTTGTGAATATCATCAAATTATATATTTTTTTCTTTTGTAGCATTGCAACTGGTAAATATGTAAATAAAGCATAGAAAAACAGTTTACGAGAGAATCACATTTCTTAAACTAGTAACTGACCAAACCATTTGTATGCAAAGTAAGAATTTGGCAGTGGTTACCCAGGGACTTCATTTGAGTCTCAGGTAGACAGTGATTATTTCTGTCGACTTCCATATCTGACACTAGGCTCACCCCGATATTTGTAGCTACATACCCTGTGTCTAAATATTTTAAAGTTATACATTACATCAACAAACTGTTACATAAGAATCTATTCTATCTTCCTACTTGGATGATTACTGCTTCATAATAACCCAGAGGCCAGATTTGAATTTAGAGTTCTTGGGCATCACATAGTTCTACCCCAGAGCAGAGTGGTGTGGGGGAGAACTGGCCCCTGGACCATCCTTGACTTCACCCTACACCACAAGGGATTTTGTACATCCAAAGTCCATTCCATCAACAGCCCCTTCCCACCCAGCCTCAGTCCACTCCTTGGGCCCTGGAAGGATGGACCTGGGGAAGAGGCCATAGAGGCCATTTGGGCAGGGAATTCTGGGATCCTAAATAAATACTCTGAGTGTGTCCTGGGAGAGAGGAAGCAGATATGATCCCTTAGCCCCCAAACCTCATCACACTCTGAGGAGAGGTAGAGAGGAGCCTTCTAAGTAAAAGGCCCCAGGATAGGGGTCCCTCTTTCTTTGGCCTGAGTTTGCTACTGTCAGATACAATGAAATCATTTTGTATTTAGATTTTCTTCGTTGCTGTCTAGTGCATTTGATTATCCCAAATTAAATGTATCTAATCATGGGATTTTGTTTGTTTGCAGCTTTGACTCTTCCGGATCTTGCAGAGCAGTTTGCCCCTCCTGACATTGCTCCCCCTCTTCTTGTCAAGCTAGTGGAAGCCATTGAAAAGAAAGGTAATCAGACTGATAGAGGGAATCAGTTATCTCGCTGTAACCTTCTTTCATGGGTGTTAGACTCTTGGGCATTCGTTAAATAGATTTCTCACTACCTACTGTGGGTAGATACTCTCCTAGACACGCAGACTGTTTGGGGCTGTGTATGAGGGAAATAATCTTGGTCTGTGATTTCTAACTCTATATTAACATGTAGTTACTGTTTGGAAACTATATTAAATATTTCATAATTTAATAAATATAATTAACTTGCTCCTTGGTGCTCAGATGATTTGGCCAAGATTATTAACATGCCAGAGAAGATTAATAGTAGGAGTTGACTTCCCAGAATATTTGGTACACATCTAGAATAGATACTGGATGGAAACTGGAATGTCTTTCTGGCAGCAGGCTCACAGGTTCTCCAGAGACCTGTGTTTTGCATACACAGTCTGTTTTGTATCCTAGGTCTGGAATGTTCAACTCTATATAGAACACAGAGCTCTAGCAGCCCAACAGAATTACGACAGCTTCTTGATTGTGGTAAGTGTCATGGAACTAGAAGTACAAATGAGAAAGACACTGCTTGCCCATCTGTTTCAGGTAACGCACACACAGAAAAGTTGACCTTAATGCATGCAGCGTTCTAGCATTCTAACCCCCACCAGTTCCCTCGGCCCTATTATGGTGCCCCTGCAAACCAGTGCAAACCTGTGATATTTACCTCCTGAACTGAGGTATAAGTGTGTGATACCTGCCTACAGCCACGTTGGCAGTCATCACGGCGTTGAGCCCCTGGGTCCTGCACAAATCACAGAAGAAACAATCTTTCAGGATTTGTCTGTTCTGCGTATGTACGCAGTTGGCTACATCTAATTCATCTGGATCTGTTAAAAACTATTTGTAGTTTAATGTTTAACAAATGTCTCTTCTGACCTATTTTTTCTTTCCTTTCCTTTTGCCTTTCCCCCTCCATCCTTCCTTCCCTCCCCCCTTCTTTTCTTTCTTTTCTTTCTCATGCCATACTTACATTGAATAACATGAGATTTTATATTCAGTGGTGTGTTGGTGAAAACAACTCTTGGGGAAGCTTTGGAAAAAGCCCTGGTTTATAGCATTTTCATGGCCCCTGGATGGTGCAAACAGTTACATGCTTGACTACTAACCGAAAAGTTGGTGGTTCAAACCTCTCCAGAAGCACCTCAGAAAAAAGGCCTCTTGATCTGCTTCTGAAAACTCACAGCCTTGAAAAATCTGTGGAGTGCAGTTGTACTTTCTAACACATGGGATCGCCATGAGTCAGAATTGACTCAACGGCAGGTGATTTGGTTTGGGGTTTTTTTGGTGGTGTAAATATTCCCACCGTGTATGATTTCAAGTTGCCCACGTGATACCACTGAAGGTGGAGCTGGGAGGAGTTGAGCACAACTGGCCGTTTTGAGCACTACAAGTTGGCTCCAGCACACCACTTATATGACACTAGTTAGTTCAGCCAAGTAGTGGCTGTTAGTTGTCCCTCTCTGCTTTGCCATACAGCACAAACCGTGCAAGTGTGAGCCAGTTTACAGCTTACATGCCATCATGTTAGCCGGTCATCTTCTCATATCAACTTCTAGAATCTCTCAGATCCTTCACTCTCCCCTTCCCAATATGCTTTCTTTTTCTTTTTAAAATAGTTTTCTGCCTCATGTAATTTAGAATAAATTTGGAGATTTGAAACAAAGAGTGAAACCCAGTTGGAAGAAGCCCCTTCAGAGGTATAAAATTATGCTAAGAATGCCCAAATATATTTAGTAAATGAGAGTTTGAAACACATATGCAAATTTTAGAGGCTGCTTATGACAGTTTCTAGAAAAAATATTTCTGAGAGAAAAGGAGACTAGATTTTTATCAGTAATCATTTCACTTGAAATGCATAGACCAAATATATGAAACTATAAAATTTTTAAGAAATCTTTATTTTTCCTTTATGCATGGAAATCAGTCTTACACAGAGGATATATCCATTTTGCTCTTGTGCCTCTCATCCTGCCCAGAGTCGATAACTAGGAGCTAACTGGTAGAAAGCTTAAGGTGAAAAGACTTGTTTTTTTGTATTTCTGAACAGCTTTACCAGAGTGTTCAGGAAATACTAAATTTTGTCCTTAGCCAGTTGAAAGAGAGTTACATGTTTTGGTCAGAAATTTGGTCACATTCAACATGTTAAACACAGGAAGTGTTTAGACAACAGAAACCTATGAAATGGAAGTTATTTGAGAAATAGTGGTTAGGTTTATAATGTGACCAAATACACAGTGATGCAGTTTAGCTAAAAAAAAAAAAAAACAAAACAAAACAAAACTTCACATCACTGGTGAGATGAGGTAAAGAACGCAAATTCACGTCAGTAATATGTATTTTGATGGTCAGCTTTCCTTCCCCACTGAGGTCAAAACACACGCGTAGAAAATTGGTTTCATTTGGATTCTGTGCTATAAAAATGAGTTTATTGGCAAAAAAAAAAAACAAAAAACAAAAAAACAATAAACTTGGTCATTGTCCAAACTTTTGGAAGTAGTCCCACCAAGACTGTTTCCAGCTCAAGGATTTTTCCCTGCAGAATTGTCAAATCCAGGAAGAAGCTCATAAGTCACTTCATTTAAGCCTAAAAAAAACAATTGTGGCTTTTAGCCAACCAGGTGAATTACCTGTATCTGAAAAGGACAGATGTGGGAAGAAACAGCCCATGTTTATTAGGCACTTCAGATAAGTAATTTCTCTTAACGTTTTCCAGCTCCTAAGTGACAAAGAGAGCCATGGTGGCTCAGTGATTAAAGTGCTCAGCTGGCAACCAAAAGGTTGGCGGTTCAAACTCACCAGCCACTCCACAGGAGAAAGATGTGGCAGTCTCCTTCTGTAAAGATTTATAGCCGGGGAAACCCTGTGGGGCAGTTCTACTCTGTCCTGTAGGGTCGCTATGAGTCGGAATCAACTCGACGGCAACGGGTTTGGTTTGGTTTGGAAGTAGCAAAACTGTGACTTGTGTCCAAAATAACCTGAATCCAAAAGCCCTTGTTCTTTTTTTCCTACTATATTGCCCTAAAATGAATTATTTCTTGCTTCTTTTGCCTTTTAATGGTATGGATTTTCTCCAGATACTTTGTTATTGTTATTGTTATTTCACTTAGATTAGGCTTTCTCAACCTTGGACCTGTTGACATTTTATGATGAATAATTCTTTGGTGGAGGAGGGTAGGGGTGGTCCTGTGCAATGTGGAATGTTCAGTAGCACCCTTGGCCTCTACCCACTAGATGCCAATAGCATACCCCTCCCCCAGTTGTGACCATCAAAAATGTCTCCAGACATTGCCAGATGTACTCAGGGAGAGGTGGAGGTCAAGAACCATAGAGAACTGCTGACCTAGAGGTCAGCTGGGGAGGGGTCTTCATTCTAGGAGGAGCAGAAGTGAAGGCTGGAGAGTTTATGGTTACCTATTACTAGCAGGCTGAGTGAAAAGTAGAGTGGAAAAAACTCCCCCCAAACCTGGCCTAGAGATTATGTAGTTCTTACCTGGCTGACTTCAAAAGTTATCACATGACAGGTGTGTATGGCTATGGGAAGAGCATGTTAGGGTAGATTTAATACAGAAAAGAAGACTTATAGAGCAGAAGTGAGAAACTCCAAGGAGCTTTGTAAGTTGCATTAAAAAGTAAAGGAATCTAACATAACTGTTATTTTCTTCAGACACTCTAAAGGCTGCTGTGAAATATGCCTCAAGTGTTAGAGAAGAGCCTCAGTGAATTAACATCGCTCTAGAGGTTTACATGCCACAGACATTGAACAAGCATATTTTATGTGCAGTACATTGAGGGATACAAGAGCAGGGGAGAGCCACAGGCCCTGCCCCAAGGTAGTCTTAGTCTGGTAGAGGAGACTGATCCCACCTAATTATCTTGCTGCTGGGAAGTGTTCTGGTGGGGTTGTAGCTCAGCAGTCTAAGAGCAGAGAAATGCAGCAGAAATTCTGCCTGAGGGAGGAGCATGTAGAATTTGTAGTGTCTTAACGTTTATAGACCAGGAGTCCCTGGGTGGTGCAAACTGTTAAGCGCTTGGCTATTAACTAAAAAGTTGATGGTTTGAAACCACCCAGAGGTATCTTGAAAGAAAGACCTGGCAATCTACTTCCAGAAGGTTACAGCTGTTGAAAACCCTACGGAGCACAGTTCTACTCTGAAACACATGGGGTCGTTATGAGTTGGAATCAGCTTGATGGCAAGGGGTTTAGGTTTTAGTTTTATTTATTAACATTAGTTTACTAGGCATACAGATACATTAAATGAAGTATACAAGGAACCAGTGGGCCCTGGTGGCACAGTGGTTAAAGCACTTGGCTGCTAACCAAAAGGTTGATGAGTTTGAACCCACCAGCTGCTCCATGCCCTTCCCAAACTTGTTACAAATGTGATAGGCCTCTGGTTAATTCTTTGCTGGACATTTAAGTGATTTAACCCTTTGTCTATTCACCTTTAAGTTTAACAGTTCTTTTCCTCAAAATGATCTACTCACATTTTATACCAAACTAAACATCTCAGAGCTTTGTGGGTTTGTGTAAATGATCATCTTTCCTAAGGTCTGCCTGGTTAGTGAGGCAAGTTTGGTTTACGATAGTGATGTGTCTAGGGAATTTTTGTAGCCTCTGTCTCAACCTGGAGTGATTTGTAATATCATGTTCAACTCGTGGGTATCCAGGGTACCACCTTCTTCTGTGTGTTCTGTTGTTAGGTGCCGTTGAGTCAGTTCCGACTCACAGGGACCCTATGTACAACAGAATGAAACGCGGCCCGGTCCTGTGCCGTCCTCACAATCGTTCCTATGTCTTCTACGTACTTACGCTCAGACACCTTGGAGTAGCTTTGATTCTTCCTCATTCTCTCCTAGACTTCAGCCAATCCAGTCAATCCCCATTCTTGATAATCCCTTGAACCTTTCTTCATTAGAATTCACAGGCTTCAGGTAATCAAAACTGCTATCTCCACTTTCAGCATCACTCCTGTCTTAGTTATCTGGTGCTGCTAACAGAAATACCACAAGTGGGTGGCTTTAACAAACAGAAATTTATTTTCTCACAGTTTAGGAGGCTAGAAGTCTGAATTCAGGGCTCTGGGGGAATGTCTGGTCTCTTTTCAGCCTCTCTTCCTTGGTGATCGTGGTGATCTTCATGTGGCATGGCGTCTATCTTCCCCCAGCTGTGCTTGTTTGCTCAGCCTGCTCTTTTTATCTCTCCAAAGAGATTGATTCAAGACACACCCTGCACTAATACTGCCTCATTAACATAACAAAGAAAACCCATTCCCAAGTGGGATTAGAATGACAGGTATAAAACCCATTGCTCATAGTGATCCTATAGGACAGAGTAGAACTTCCCCATAGGGTTCCAAGGAGCACCTGGTGGATTACAACTGCTGATCTTATGGTTAGCAGCCAAGCTCTTAGCCACTATGCCACCAGGTGGTATTGAGGTTAAGATTTACAACACATATTTTGGGGGGACCCAATTCAATCCGTAACAACAACTTTCCAACTTAATGAGGCTGTATAAAATGTCGTGTTTTGTTTCTGAGCCCACCTTTTCTCTGTTGAGTACACTTAGTCCTCTTATCTTTCTTACTACTCGTGTACACCCGTCTGCAACAGCCTGTGCCTTTCCTGGTGTCTTAGATGCCCATGTCATTCCTGTCTCCAGACCTTTGTTCCCAATCCCTTCTTTCTGCCTGGCACGGTGCCTTTTTCTGTCCCAAGTACTCAAAGCGCCGTATTGCTGGAGAGTGCTCAAGAGGGTGTTTTTGGGTAGCATCACCCGTTACTGAATTGCTTGACCTCTTTTCCAGCTGAGGAATTTCCTGGACAGGCATGCTTGTATCTTTCTTCTAAGATAGTTCTGTTAGATTAGTAATGACCCAGTCAAAATTGGGGGTGGGGAAGGAATTTCTGAAAATGTTAAAATTATTTTTGTGGATATTTTTTCTTGAGGTTGACTGCTAAAATTCTATAATAGCTTTATGCTTAATTAGTCGTTCTGTTGGGTAAAATTGGCATTAATTTTGAGAGGCAATATTTATCAACTCAGGGTTTCAGAAATCTAACAATTTGCATTTTTCATTTTCCTGTTGAAGTTTTAGGAAACATTATTTTATTAACCAACCCCTTAATAGAACCCTTCTCAAACAGAGCAGATCCACCCTCCAGACAGTGTTTGGAAATGTTTGGGAGGCACTATTTTTTGTTACCCCAACGTCTGGGGGTATGCTACAGGCATCATGGGCAGGGAGCCGGGGATGCTAAATGTTAAACAACGTGTGGGACAGTCCTACACAAAGAACACTTACTTCACCCAAAATGACAATAGCAACCCCTTTGAGAAACGCTGCTAATAAATGCTCAAGTATCTTATATTTAGCCTCCTATTACTTCCTTTCCTGTATCACATTTATATAAAATGTTCAGGAACTAAACTGATCCAATAAAATGTCTGAAAAAGAAATTTATTTTATTTTCTTTCACAGATGCCACCTCCATGGACTTGGAAATGATCGATGTGCACGTTTTAGCAGACGCTTTCAAACGCTATCTTTTGGACTTACCAAATCCTGTCATTCCAGTAGCCGTTTACAGTGAAATGATTTCTTTAGCCCAAGGTTTGTTTTCACTTCTGAAAGCCTCATTGAATATGCATGTAGATGTGGATGTGCTTGTAAACTCTAATTCAGGGCTACATACAAAGAGAGATTATTTAGAAAATATTAGTAGTAATCTGCCCCTCCTCCTCCCGCCATCACCTCAGATTCCCTCCCTTACTGGGCATCAAATAGAAGACCCAGATTCTCGTTTACTTAGGAAAATTGTCAGCATGTTGAAATGGCTAATTGTTAACCTTTTATCAGTACTAGCAAAGTTCACTACATCAGTGAAGGACACGTTGTTCCAGGTGCCCCTTGTCAGATTCAGGGACCCAGGACTAGGACCTAGTAACTAGGGTTTTCTGGTTGTCTTCCTCGAGTGGCCATTACAAATATGTTGAGGGGAGAGAACTCTCAGTTATAGGCATTAGTGCTCAGTTAGACTCTTTGGGGACAGGAAATTGTGGTTCTTAACCTTCAAAGTTAAAACCTGTGCTGCTTATCTGCTACTTCTCCAAATTAGCCAATCACACTTGAAGGGCAGGTTTCTGTCAGCACACCCTGAAGGTCTGTGGTTTCTTACACCAAGAGTTTCTTGCATTTCCATTTGACTTGATATTTTTTACTTTCTCACAATGCTTTTTCTAATGAGAAGAACAAACGTACTGTCTTTCTCCTGATGACTTCATTTAAATGACTCCTTCTGTAATTAGGCAAAAGAACAGAAATTTTCTAGGTGTTTATTCACTGATACCTAGAAACAGTCTTTTATTTTTTTTCTTTCTCTCTCTTTTAACTTGTAGAAGTACAGAACTCTGAAGAATATATCCAGCTGTTGAAGAAGCTCATTAGGTCACCTAACATACCTCATCAGTATTGGCTTACACTTCAGTATTTGCTAAAACATTTCTTCAAGCTCTCTCAAACCGCCAGCAAAAATCTCTTGAATGGAAGAGTACTCTCTGAAATTTTCAGCCCTATGCTTTTCAGATTCCCAGCAGCCAGGTAAGTGAAAGAAGATAAACATATATTTTGGGGGTGACGAGGGTAGTCCTAAATTGATTTGTCATTAAACTTAGTCTAAAGATACTAGTTCACAACTGCATGTGCATTTTACAATATACACCTTGGCTTGAATGTGTTTAGATGAAAATTTGTTTTTAGGGAAAAGGTTCCTAAAAATATTTTTTTTTTTTTTTTTTGTAGCTCTGATAATACTGAACACCTCATACAAGTTATAGAAATTTTAATCTCAACTGAATGGAATGAACGACAGCCTGCACCAGGTAATACTTTTGGAAATTCTAAATTCTCATTTTAAAGAGCCTTAAAAATGGTGGCTGTAGACCTCCTTTGAAGTAGCATAAGATTCTCGTGGAATTGAGATCCATAATAATATGTTACCTTGTGATTTGGAGGAAAAAAAAAAAAATAGCTGAGTGGTGGTGTATATGGGAAATATTGTTCAGATTTTGACATGTATGGTTTTTAAATTACCTTGGTTTTAGATAAGGGTTGGAGGAGGTTCCCTTCCACCTCAACTTTTATGCTTCTAGTTGTTGAAGAAATTTATGGAGTTCATTTTAGTTGCTGACATTTTCTGTTTTTCTTTCTAATGCTTGTAAAGTAGGGGATTTATAATTACTATATAATTTAAAGTGTTTTGAAATTTTTTTTTTTTGGAAGTAGGTATGCCGAAAAACGTTTGTCAAAATAAACATTTTCAATAATGCACGTAGTATGAAACCAGAGTGTTCACTGAAGCAAGTTAGAGCAAGCCAGACACTTCTTTGAAAGCAGGCTGGTGTTCAGTTAGCCATTTAACAAAGGAGAAAATGTAGACCATGTTAGCAGTGGATTTAATTTAAACTCATGCAGTTTTCTTCTACTGTGGAAAGTCCAAACAACCTTACTTTGCTATATACTGGTTAAAAAGTTAACTGTTATAGGCCAGTCATTTAAAATAGTGGTTTAGGGTCCTATCAAGTGAAGTGAAGCTTAGGACCACTAGAAGGTGTTGCTTGTAGTGTTAATGTATGCCTAGAATTTAAATAAAGCATCATGAATTTATTATTAAAAGTGTTGTTCCCTTACAGGTAGTTCATATAGATTACCATATTTATCTCTGTATGGTGGGCATAGGGGCTGTTTTCAGTGTCATGCAATAGAGAATTTAGTTGTGCTCTTTTATTAGGGGATACACAGCCAGGCTTGACTTGTTTAGATCTGGGTGGCTAGGTTTAAAACCCACCTACAGGGATGGGATAGAGAATGGGCTAGACAGTAGCTCAAGATGCAGGTATTGGGAAGGGCTTCTGTGGACAGGCCTGAAATGTAGCATCCGAGGGTGATAGAGATGCCAAATAAGGTAGTTAGGGCTGAGGTGGTGTCTGCAGGTTCTAGATCACAGCAATCAGGATGTTCCAAAGGGAATGCCCAGAGTTGTACAGAGACGATATCAGAAAAGTCTGTCAACAGGTATGGCTTAGGACTTTAGTCCAGGGGGTGGCCAAAAGGTTTCACCTCAGGTGACTACTTGGATCATTCGTTAATGGATTTTGGAGCTGTGTTGGGGTTACAGGCTGCTTTTGTGCTCGGTAGGAAAGAATGCAGTGATAGGTTAGCAGTATGCTGTGATAGGGGATAGGGGATGAAACATGACACTTGAGCCATTTATCTGCTGCCCACTCTAGACTAATCACATAGGCGGGGAAGGAAGAGGACAAGCACGAACAAAGTAGGACACTGGGCCAAAGGGCTGAACTAAGGTCTTTCAGTTCCTTCTGATTAAAGTTGAGGTATGTCACAGAAACTAGTTAGGACTGGGCTCTGCTTGCAGTGAAGGGTGGGCCTGGTGTTCTCAGTGGCTACCCTCAGAAGAGGGGAGACGTCTGGAAGCTGAAAGCCAGGCAAGTTTTGACACACATGATTTTATTACATGGAGATTTTTTAATTTTCACTACACCAGGTATAGCAGATCAGTGGTGCAGTTTGATTAGTCTGATTGGTGTAAACTGGTTAAACATCTTTATCAGTTTCATCCTAACTCCAACAAAGTAATAATTCATTTGCAACCCTTATCATGATGCACCCTTGAAGCCACTTGACATAGCAAAGAACACTACTTACATTGCTATACTGAGAAATTGGTGTGCAAATTTCAACAGAGGATTAGTTCCGTCAGCTCTGCTAAAGAATGACAAAGCCTGGAACATTTATTTGCTAGACTATCCTAGTATTCATGCGGCCTCTTCACAGAAATTGAATCCAAGTAATTTTTAAACCCTAGTTTAAGCCATTTTCCCCTTCGTGTTATGTCTTTTAAGGACCCCTGGTGGGGCAGTGGTTAAAGCGTTGGCTGCTAACCGAAAGGTCAGTGGTTCAGATCCACCAGCCTACTCCATGGGTGAAAGATGTGGCAGTCTGCTTCCATAAAGATTTACAGCATTGGAAATCCTGTGGGGCAGTTCTACTCTGTTCTGTAGGGTCACTATGAGTTGGAATCGACTCGACAGCCATGGGTTTTGGTGTGGTTTTGTCTTTGAGTCATTCTGGAAATGTAGAAGTCCTTTGGAATTGAGTGGCTATTTCCGTATCTCACTTGTGAAAATGTACTATCCACATGAGGATAAACATCCTTACCCTCAGCACCTTTGTATTCCGGAATGCCTCCAGTGCCTGTGATGGGCAGGGCATCCTGGGTTAGGGAAGTGATTTCTTATGTCTTGTAGGAGTGTGAAGTTTTCTTAGAGTCCTTTATTATCACCCCAACATGTGCTAGTAACAGGAAGGCTCTGGAAGCACAGCACCATCACATCTCCAGTGAGTGACCATAAATCAGTCATTTGCAAAAACTTCATTGTTGTGAATAGAAATGAGCACTTAAATGACATTTAAGGGGAGAAAAAGCAAGACTGTGTTATGGGGCAGATGGACATCTTTTCTAGCTTTTACCAGCTAGAACTTGAAATGATAGGCAAAACTAATGATGTTTTGAAGCAAAGTGTCAATTCAGGTAAGGCCCAACAAGGTATAAATTTGCTGTGTTGTTTGTTAGGTGCTGCTGAGTCAGTTCCAACTCATAGCGACCCTGTGTGCAACAGAATGAAACACTGCCCAGTTCTGCACTGTCCTTACAATCATTGCTATGTTTGAGCCCATTGTTGTAGCCACTGTGTCAGTCCATCTCATTGAGGGTCTTCCTTTTTTTCGCTGACCCTCTACTTTACCAAGCATGATATCCTTCTCCAGAGACTGGTCCCGCCTAATAAGATGTCCAAAGTAAGTGAGACGAAGTCTTGCCATCCTTGCTTCTAAGGAGCATTCTGGCTGTACTTCTTCCAAGACAGATTTGTTCATTCTTTTAGCAGTCCGTGGTATATTCAGTATTCTTTGCCAACATCATAATTCAATGGCATCAGTTCTTCTTCGGTTTCCCTTAATCATTGTCCATTTTTCATGTGCATATGAGACGATTGAAAATAGCATGGCTTGGGTCAGGCCCACCTTAGTCCTCGAAGTGACATCTTTGCCTTTAACGCTTTAAAGAGGTCTTTTGCAGCAGATTTGCCCAGTGCAATGCATCTTTTGATTTCTTGACTGCTGCTTCCATGGGTGTTGATTGTGGATCCAAGTAAAATGAAATCCTTCACAACTTCAATCTTTTCTCCATTTATCATGATGTTGCTTATTGGTCCACTTGTGAGGAATTTTGTTTTCTTTATGTTGAGGTATAATCCATACTGAAGGCTGTAGACTTTGATCTGCATCAGTAAGTGCTTCAAACCCTCTTCACTTTCAGCAAGCAAGGTTGTGTCATCTGCATATAGTAGGTTGTTAATGAATCTTCCTCCAATCTTGATGCCAGTATTAATGTAGCTACCTGGTATTATGTGCAGTGTCAGCCTATCTCTGTTCAGGTGCTGTTGGGGATGCAAAGGTAGAATAAAGCGTTCAAAGGCAAATTAGATAACGACAAATATTAGCACATAGTATAGAATTAAATACTAAGTGGGAGTGTGCATACTCTAAGTACAAAAAGAATTTTAGAGATGAATTTGGTGACTTTTAAAGGTAACTGAGTAGACAGAAAAGGCTCATGGAAGAAATAGAACTTAAAGTGGGCCTTGAAGAACAGGTAGAATTTGAATTAGGGGAAGGAGAAATAGCATTTCAATTCAAGGAGTTACAGAGAGGACATTCAAAATAAATGACAAAGTACATAAAATAATGGCTTGATCATTTTACCAGATTTTATAAAAGCAGTAAATATTTTAAATGGTAGTGTTATTAAAAATATCATTTTAGAGTTAAAAGCATTATCCAGCTGTGCCATTTTGGAGATGAAGAAACCAAGGCCCACAAGGTGGGGAGGTCCACCCTGTGTCACCCAGCCAAAGTGCTGTAGAGCTGGGTCTGTGTGAGGGACCAGCTCCCAGGACACCTGGCCCATTGCTCTTTCTGCTGCCTCCTTCTGCCCGGGTGTCCAGAGCCTCCATGAGCAGTTTAGTGTCCAATCAAAAAGTCTTCTGAATGTTCCAACAAGTAATACACTAAAAATATATGGAATTTGCCCCCTGTGTGACTCGTGAGTGGAGCCCTGGTGGCGCAGTGGTTAAAAGCTCAGCTGCTAACCAAAAGGTTGGCAGTTCAAATCCACCAGCTGCTCCTTGGAAACCCTGTGGGGCAGTTCTACTCTGTCCTATAGGCTCACTATGACTCAGAATTGACTCAATGGCAGCGGGTTTGGTTTTTTGGTTTTGTGACATTCTGGGTCACATAAAGAGTCACAATGCAATTTTTATAGCTTTTGAGATAAGGCTCAGAATCACTCCATCAGCTGTGGAGTAGTGAGAACTGTGGGTTTATGGGTTGAATAGATCTGGGTTTTTTCTGTGTTTGATCAAACTCATTAGCTCTTGTTACTTACTAGCCAAGTTCTTCATTAAGTAATGCAGCCTTTGCAAACCATTTTCCAGCCTGTGAAATGGGGATAATCCCTTTCTGGGTGAGCTTGTTGTAAGGATTAAATGAGGTGATATATATATATATATATATATACATACCCACTCCTCACTTTATGGACATGGTTAGGTTCCAAAGACCCGGTCATTATGCAAAAATTGGAGTTACGTGAAAATGGAGGAATGACCACACCAGATCACAAAATGGAAGATGACTACATCATTACATAACTGCCAAACCACTGAGAATCATGGCCCAGTCAAGTTAACACATAACCTTAACCATCACAGCCAGCATTACTCTCACCTAGTACCTTGGTGTTCATTGCTGCCAGATGTACGTCATTAATACACAGAGTAGTCAGATAGTAGATTTTTTACTATTGTTGTAAATTCGAAATGTCAGATAATGAGATAGTTGATAAGTAAGAAGTAGGTGTACTAAGTCTTATGACCCTATGGTCATAAGTACCCTGTGGTGTCTCTCTCCTGTCTGTTGTGTCTACTCTAGCTCGTTCTGTATCTCCAGCTCCTTCAATCCACCATTCCTAGTTAGTACTGTCTGAAACCTGTCAGGCCATTCTCCCCTCCCCACTGGCCTCATATTCCAAGCCATCAGAGCTAGTTCCTCTGGGAACCTTTAAGGGCTTTAATGCAAATCTGAAAAGGGCAGCCATGCACAGTTGCTGCCCGTTGTATGCTTGTGGAGGGAGGAAGGTTCCCATGTGTGGAGCCCATTCCACTGTGCATGGCTTGATGAGTAGGGTGGCATGGATTTCAGCAGCAACTTCCCCTGCAACCTTGGCCAAGTGCCTTTGTGCAGTGTACAAAATGTACAGCCCCAAAAGTGCTCTCTACTTCATCTGTACCCCAGTAAATCCTCCCCCAACTTTATGCTTAGCTTAAACTGACTCATTGAGTATGTATGTCCTTAAGCCACTCATCCTCATACATTTAATTTCTCTGTAATTCTGTTAGTTTAATCTGTTAAAGTACCTTTCTTAAGGACAAAGACAAAGGCTTTCTCTCCTTTTGAGGTCTTCCTAACCTAGAACTGGGCACAGCGTTTTAATACTCATCCAAATGAAATGGGTTTTTAAACATTCTTTGATAAACTTCTCAACTCTCAAAGAAGTTTCACTCATTTAATGCATCCCACCACCCTGTGAAGTAGGATTTGCCCCTTTGATGAAGGGAAATAAAGATTTGGAAAGTTTAAGCGCAGAGTAAGTGCTCTAACCTCCGTTGGTAGTTTGCTGCTCCCTGTGTTACTAAAAGTCTTAAAAATATTTACAGCTGAATAGCAGATTTTCTAAAATCATTGTGTTATATTTACTCTGGTAATACTTTCATAGGAACCCTGGTGGCACAGTAGATAAGCACTCAGCTACTAACCAAAAGTTTGGCAGTTTGAACCTACCAGCTGCTTTGCAGGAGAAAGATGTGGCAGTCTGCTTTGGTAAAGATTACAACCTAGGAAACCCTTTGGGGCAGTTCTACTCTGTCCTACAGGGTCACTATGAGTCGGAATTGACTCGACGGCAACGGGTTTGGTTTGGTTTAGTTTGGTTAATACTTAACGTAGCTAAAGTAGATTTCTGTAGGGCAACCAAGGTAAAACAGGACCATTTAACACCAGGTGCCTTTGAACAAAACCCATTATAAGTGGATTTACATATTTCAGATTTCATGGATATATTCAGAAATATTAATGTAGCATAATTGAAGTCTAATATTGCACCCTCAAGCCCAGAGTGGAAAATAAATGACTCTTTCTCCCCTCTGCCCTTCTACACCTGTCAAAGTTAATTTTTAACCACCAGCACATTGCAAAACATTCATCCTGAAGAGCCTGATTCATAAATCTTGTTTTAAATGCTCTGGGCTTGATTTTCAACCAAGACTAAAACAAGCACTAAGGTAGAGGGAAATGACTTTCAAAGAGTTTTACTTTTCTCTGATTTATTTTTTATTGGGTTTAAATGTGGTATGACTTAGAAGGTTGTTTCAAAGGTGAGAAATGAAACCTGGGAGAAAAAAATGCATGTATTTAGATGGTTAGGAGTGAATAGAATCAAGCATGCTAGGTTGTATCGGAAAAGAGGGAGTTTTATTTGTGCTCTGAGAAAGAGACGTAGTTTGATGTGCATGTGTTGGAGGTGTGCAGCTCCATTTTACTTTTGTTTTCATGGTGTAGTCTTCTTGTTCTCAGGGATAGAATCTGAGGGGAAGCTCGCAGGGGAGGAGTACTCTATTCTACAAGCAATGGGCACGCCTTTTCAGATACCTTGTAGAATGTGCCAGATACGGTGCATAGGTATACCTGGGTTTATTTATAAAGTCAACTGGATGTTTTCCTTAGCATAGGACCTGTAGTTTATCATCAAAGTACTCGAGGTGGACTAATGAATTTGCATCATCCTGAAAGCCTTTTCTGTCCTGAGTTGTCTTAAGTTAAAATTAAGAAGGGAGGCCTTCATTTTACCCCTAAACAAAGATTTTGATTCATGTTTTTATCCTCACTGCCTGTTTTTTTTTTTTTTTTTTTTTTAAAGTGATCTTTTGTTCATAAGTGATGGCCAGTAGAAATATCTAAAAAGTTGTCCAGGAGATGCTTGCAGATCTTATGGTGAGAGCCTTCTCCCTATTGCAGTAATCCCTTCCCCAGCCCCCTGCAAGAATCGTTTCCAATAAAATCTCCTTACTAAAAACAAAACACAACAAACAAAAAACAGAAGTTGTGCAGTTGTGCGGGATGATGAAAGCTGTGGGACATTCTCTACTTAGTGGTGATTTGCATGTATGAGACACACTACACTGTTCAGTCTAACTTTCAAACATATCTTAAGGATCAAGAGACATTTTTCTGACTAGATTATGCCTGCTAAGAAGTGAAGTAATGGCCTATTTTTGCCTCTGAAATGAGTTTTACAAAACTTGGGAGAAAGGGAAAGTAATACATATTGTCTTCAAGAATCCAGAAGGTAAACTTGGCTTTCAATTAATGTGTGTTAGTTTTTCTATGTGGTTGAGTCTTTGAGGTCCCAGACAAAGGCTGAATTAAAATACAGGTTTTCCTAAAAGAGTTTAGCATCTTCGTGAAAAAAATACTTCCTGAGTTGTTATGACATCTGTGCATTTGAATTATGAGTTGTTTGTTAGTGAATCATAATAGAATAAGTGACAGTTGAACTGAACCAGAATCAAACTCGTTGCCGTCGAGTTGATTCTGACTCATAGCAACAGTTGAACAATTGCGTTTATTTTGTGTTACATTTTGGACATGGTGTGATGTGAATGAAACACGCAGCAAGTTGATCATTTTCTCCCAGGCAGAAGTTACGGATTCTGTTTTACCAGCAGAGGGCTCCCTATTTTAAGCTAATAAAGAGTGTGTGCCTTGCAGATCACTTTTCAAAGACTGAAGTTTAATGGGAAAATGTTCAGCTAACACTCTCAGTAATATAATAGAACCTCTATGGTAGATGATTGTACATATCATGAGAAATTTATTTGAAGCAAAGCGTTTTCAAATCTATTTTAAGATTTTCTTTCTGTAAGTAGAGGGTGTACTGCTTTCTGGTGGATAATATTCTTCTGAAACAGAAAATAGATTGCTGGATCTAGAGAGCATTTTAATCTTAGAAGGTTTTAACGTGAAAAACCATGTGGATCTAGACAGGTATGGCTAAAAGACTGATGTTTCCCATGTTTCTGGCTTTAGAAAGGCTATTTTTAAAAGTAGGGCAAGATTATGAAGCTCAGGATGCAATGGTATTCTCTCAACCAACGTACGTCACTGTGATCAGCAGGCGGGAGCTGGAAGATTCACTTATAGACTGTGTTTTTTCATTGGGAAAGCAGGCTTTTCTATATTGTCAGTTGCACTGAAGGAAAGTTTGTAAAAGCACTCTGATCGTGGATTTAGCAGTACTTCCTGGATGCTGAGAATAATCCTGAAGCTGGGTTGTTCCTGTTTGCCTGTGTGGACTTTATGGCAGTACCTAGATAAGGATCACCATTCCTATATAGAGATTTGGGATATTATTGGCAGAACCCATGTTTCTTCAAAAAGAATGAAAAAGATAGCCTATAAAATTTTTCTTTTTTTTAAGTAAGCCAACAATAGAAATCAGAAAAACTTGGAGTTTTGTTGTAGGTATGAAATTTTTTGCATGTGGCTTTAAAAAAATGAACTTCAGTTTCACATGTTCATTTTTACTTTCTCTGGCGGAGGGAAGTTAAGGGCAGGGACAGAGGCAGAGGGAAAGGAGCTTAGGACCAAACTTGAGAAGTCCAAGTTATGGTGCT
Source organism: Dugong dugon (assembly GCA_030035585.1). NCBI lineage: Eukaryota > Metazoa > Chordata > Mammalia > Sirenia > Dugongidae > Dugong > Dugong dugon. The sequence goes on from CM057460.1 coordinate 73,123,031, forward strand.
AGAGCCATAATCTTGTGAGAATGGCTTCACCCATCTGGGTCAAAATTTTTTTTGATGTTAGCTTAAGGGAATTGATTGACTGGATCTTTAAATCACTTTCTAGTCTTAAAGTTCAGTGATTCTGTAATTTTCCAATGGGTTATGGTCCTCAAGATAGTATTAAAGTCATCTATGCTGATGCAAGTGGAAATGTTCTTAGGTAAAATTTTATTCTTTAAATAGTAGCCAGTAGTTTCTAAGTCCAGTTCCTTGCAACTGTCTCAAGTAAAGGACAAAATATAAAAATGTATGCACGTTACTTTGCCGTCCTATCCTTTGCCCCATGTAGCTATCACATAGGTCTAATGCAGATACAACTTTTAATTATTAAAAAAGCGGATGGGCATTATGGGTATTTACATATGTGTTGAAATCAACCTCATAAAAATAGCTGCAGAGTTTTTTTTTTTTTTTTTTTCAATTTTTTTTTTCTTTTTTTAATCTTAACATGATCATGGAATATTGTATCCATGCTGAATTTATAATCTTCCTGAGGCTCCTCCTCCTACTATTATTTTTTAAATCTGTCCCCTGCCTGAATTGCTCCATAAGGGCTTTCCTGTTACACCTGCGGGGCTGTCTGTAAAGTGTGTGGGAGGAGGTGCAGGAGGTGGACACTAGCAAGGCAGTCTGTTCTGGGCTGTTCTGAGAGGTTCAGGCCTTTACAAGGAAAGCTTTGATTCTATTTTTTGCTGAACTAGCTCAGCCACTTCCTGTGTTTGGCTGCGCATAGTGCCTCGCTTCACTGCCGGCTACTTGAGTCCTGCGAGCACCGCGGCAGCCAGTCACAGAGACTATTTTAGGTTCCCTCACAATGGCCTTCTCATTTCCTTGGCTAAAATGAGTGAGTTGGTCTTGCATTGGCCACTTGTTAGCAGATGACAACTTTGACTTTGGCTCCCCTCCCCCACCTGAAATCCCAAGCTCAGCAAATATTTGAACCTGCTCAAGTTAATCATGAAGCTGCGATCTTTATCTGAGAGAGACGTGCGAGCGGCTGGGCCTTTTTCCTCCCCAGTACAGTACCGAACTCGAGTGCGTTTCTCAATGGGGAACTAGCAGTGAGCGGAGACCCGGGACGCGGTGGCCGCTGCTGGTCGGGGGCTGCACGGGTGGCCAGTGGCCGGAGGAGCCAAGTCCTGATTGAAAGCTGGAGGATCCGCTGCCGGCGTGGTCCCCGCCCCTGCGCGCACTCGCTGGAGTCCGTGAGCGAGCGGCCCACAAGCAGTCGGGGGGAGACGTGGGGGCTTTTTCCAGTTGGTGGAAGAATAGCTTTTTGGATTTTTTTTTTCCATTGTCGGATACAGGCATTTCAAAGGGAAACCGTTGAAATGCATAACCTGCAGAGTAAGTTACCTTTCATTTGTGCACTTCTCAGCCCTTCACTGTATCTTTTTATACTTTTGTTAAAGGTTTATTTCTGTAGCTTAAGTTTTGGTGTGTGTGTGTGTGTGTCTGTGTGTGTGTGTGCGTGCGCACGCGCATGTGTCCGCCAGTGCTGCCTGGAGAAGGGAGATGAGAGATTAGGGGAGACACTCCCCCATTTTCTCCGGGAGAGGGGGATGGGCAGTGGCAAGGAAAGATGGGGTTTAGGTTGGAAATTAGGGACAGAGGTGATTACAAAGTGCTTGGCTGGAAGTTGGTTCCAGGCCAGGCCTTGGAGAGTCCATGGAAAATCACCTGTCTCACTGCCTCCTCCTGGGTCCGTTTTCCACATGGGTTCCAATAGCCGGATCATTTGCACAGGAGGCTGGCTGGCTGGCTAACTGGTAGACCAGGGAGCAGCTGCAAAAGGACCTGTCTCCCTGCCCTTTTTGGAGAGGGTCAACATTTTTATGAAGCTAAGAAAGATTTTTTTTTCCACCCTGCATCTTATCCAAGGGCATACCTCCCCACTCTACCACCTTAACCATTTTTATTTGCATTTGAGTTTAGGTTTACCTAAACCCTTAGGTAAATAGAAAAGTGTGTGACTGGGAGAGGGTGGGAGGGGATAGGGAGAGCTTGTCTCCCCTATTAATGGAAAGAGAAACTAAATTAGAGAGGGGGTACAAGTAAACAGTGCTCAGAGATCCCCTTGCCTTTGGTCTAATTTTTATATACTTTATGATCCAAATTTGATAGAAAGTCTAGGAGAATAAATTTCAAGGGCTCTGTTCTTTAAATTGTCACACGGATGTGTGACAGACACCTGCATAGATTACAAAGCCACTATAGTTATTAAAATAAGCCACACGTACATTGTGTGTGTGGGGGGGTCTTTCTCTCCCTTCCTCCTTCCACCCTATCATAATGTCGTGACTGCAAAGAGAGGCGGCTTCAAAATGGGAATGTATATTAAGCTCCAGTAAGAGTGGCAGCATTATATGCAGAATGATTTTAAAGAACTAAAATTAATAATTAGATTTGTAGAGGAATTGATTTCTTTATATTAAATACTACTAAGAAGGAATAATACTTTTCTCCAGAGTGAGGCATAGGAGATCAAGGGGAAAAAAACAAGGATTACATCACCCCCTCCTAAGCACAGTAAGCCAAAGACAGGTTCATCAAGGAAAAATAATTTCCAAAGATAACTATACCTGCACTCTGCAGTCTGATATGATACATGGCCTCTTTTCTCTTAGAGGGAGTGTCTTACCTTGCTCAGTTTTGTTTGACTGTAGCATTTAAATTCTCATGACTAAAGTTGACAATTATGTTTCTTATTTCTGCTAATAATATGCATCTTCATTCCTGTTGAGAGTTTTCATTGTTGTTGCATGAAGTCTAGTTTTAATTTGCAATAGGTAGAGGAGGAGATTTTGTCTTTGCCTTTTTTTTTTCTTTTCGTAATTGTGCTTTCTAATGTGTACATTGTGACAGTGTTTAAATTCTGAGTTTTAGGTGAATTATGTAGGACTGAAACTAAATATCCCAAGTTCTTGATCTGTGCTGCTAATAACATATACAGGAGGCATTTAAGGACTGTAAAATAGACCTTCAGTATACCGTTCCTATGCCTTTGTAAGATTTTTAAACCAAGGGAACGACCAGACTATCTATAAAGCCAGATGCACTAGGAAAAAAAAAAAAAAAGCTACGTGCTGCAGCATATCAGCTTTTGTCAACCTGCCAACAGTGGAGCATACCATGCTGCAAGGAGTCATAAAAAAGGAATTAGAAAACTCACTGCTGGAAGAGAACAGTCAAATTAAACACCTTTTGAAACGATGAGCAGGTATACGTTGCAGTTCTGTTAAATGTCCGTCTTAGTGAGGTTGGGATTGTGTTAAGGCTGGTATGGAAGGGAAATGATGAAGCAGGAGTGGTCTGGTGACATTTTTCTGACTTGATTGGCTGGGATGTGTGATGTAATAGGTTACAGTGCAGCCCCTTATAGGTTTTAAAATGAATTCCAAGACACCATTACAAAGAAAGCTGGACTCTTTTCTTATAACTGAGCTCAGCCAAGGAAACTCTCGCACAAATGTACAACACTGTTTGGAATATGGAAGACCTGGATATAGAATATGCTAAGACAGATATAAATTGTGGCACAGACTTGATGTTTTATATAGAAATGGATCCACCAGGTAATACTGCAGTATTATTGTAGAGAGCTAGTTAATTTTGTGGTTTTTTAAAAAATTTTGACAGCTACTGTAACATATCCTCTGTAGATTTCTGCTTTTATTAATTCGTTCTTGGATGACAATTAGTTGGATCAGAGCTTGAAAATTAAGCAAATTGTTTGGGCGCCTGTGGAAGCAAGCAGAGCAGGCTGTGTGTGGTAAATGCTTGTTCTTACTTGAATGGATATGAATTGAATTCCAGTTTGTCGCTGGTCTTTTGTTAATTCTGGTCCTTTGCGATTTGGGTGATACTGTTGGATATCCTTCCTATAATTAAAATGATGCACCCTTTGTGCCGCTTTTCTCTGTTGACAGTGGATGAGAACTGTGTGGCACTTTGCAGTGATAACACTTGGTACTTTAGAAAGCATGTAAAATGTAGCAGTGATTGCAACTCAGTTCTTGATGACCTGAAACTATTCTTATTCTAAATCAAATGTTGAGGCTTTGCTTGTTCTTTCTTATATTAACATACTGTAATGAAAAAAGAAGTTTTCTAGTGTTTAATCCTTAATCTGTGTAAAATACTCTTGAGACACCTGAAATCATTTTGCATAAATTAAAGTAGTAACACAGTGTTTTAAAACTTAGAATTTAGCTGAAAGTCCTGGATTTATTTATTTTTTCTAAATTGTTTTATTCCAGTGTTAGCCCTCCCCTCAATTAAGAAAATAAAAAAAACACTGCAGTCTCTTCGTTTGTCACCAGTTGGTATATGTATATTGATTTGACATTGAGGAAGGGGGTTATGGTTTTTAATCACTCTTGGCATATAGAGCACAATTTAGCCAACAGAATATTAGCATTAATACTAAGGAGATTTAGGTCACAGATGGGTTTCTTAAAGTGGCTTTTGGCAGAACACTGCCCGAAATACTAAGATTAGAGAAACCCAATTCCTCCTCTTAAAACATATTGCTGTAGATGAGCTTTTTTATTACCACAACAGTGTTTGTGGAGGACAGAAACAGAATTTGTCTTTTATGATTAAATAAGAAGAGGAAATTAAAGCCAACCCATGTGATTCCTCCTGCTCGTATGTTCATGGTTTCTTACTTTAGATAAATTTGACCAGGCACAAAACTTACAAGCATATAGAAGTAGAAAATGTCTTGACTCTGGATTTACTTTAAAATTCATTTACATGGCCAAGCCAATGTGTTTGTTAATCTCTGAGTTTCTCCCTCTCCCTCACACCGGCTCTATCTTTGTCTCTTTCTCTTTCAATTTCTTTTCTCTCTTTTTTTTTTAAGCCATACTGTGAAAAATTTCTGTTTTTTTTTTTTTTTTAAAGAAAAACATCTTCAGCGTGTCAAGGAATTGTGAATTAGTTCCATATTTCACAATTATTCTAATTCTTTCCTTTATATAGAAAGTTATTCATCTGAAGAAATTTCAGTATAATTTAAAATGTTCAATGGTATTTGGGATTGCGAACAATTTTTATTTCTCCTTAATCTGCAGCACTGCCTCCTAAACCACCAAAACCTACTACTGTAGTCAACAACGGTATGAATAACAATATGTCCTTACAAGATGCTGAATGGTACTGGGGAGATATCTCGAGGTAAGGTGACAGAAACTGGTAGTTTGTACTAGATACAGTTTTAGATTTAGAGGAGAAGGAAAAAAAAAAAAAAAAAACACCAGCTTGCTAAATTCCATTTTTAGGATATCATCCAACATAAGCATGAAGCATAGTTGGTTCTTTTCCAAAGACGACCAAAAAAAGTCCCTGAGCGCTGGAGAACTGTGGGTGCTGGATGCCACAGGAAATTAAATACCCGGGAAGTTTCATTGTTGAACTCTAAGAATTAATGTTATTGTCTTACAATGCCATTTTTTCCCCTTAGGTTGTTTTTGGAGGGGTGTGAGGACCTGGGGGGTAACTTTCTGGGGATGATTGTTTTTTGAGCTGATTCTGTTAGAGTGACTGGAGTGCGGTTAACAAATAAATAAAAACTCTGTACCACAGATATACCAGTTGTGAAAGTGGGTATATTTTCGTTTTTCTTGGGGGTAGGGGTAGGGTGTAACTCCCATGCACCTGTTTGTAATGAAACTGAAACTTCTAACCAAAGAAAAAATACATTATTTAGCTCTGAAAATGCGATTAATAAATCTAAGTCCAGAGTCACTAAATTCCAGAGGTGAACATTGTCTTTTCTTTTCACTTTAGGGAAGAAGTGAATGAAAAACTTCGAGATACAGCAGATGGGACATTTTTGGTACGAGATGCCTCTACTAAAATGCATGGAGATTATACGCTTACACTAAGGTAAGTGAGGGGATATAACTGAAATTTGGTATTTGGGTTGACATTAAGACATATTCTTCATCAGGAAATTGAGATGCTATTATTTCTGTTTTGTATTTACAGGAAAGGAGGAAATAACAAATTAATCAAAATATTTCACAGAGATGGGAAATATGGCTTCTCTGACCCATTAACTTTCAACTCTGTGGTTGAACTAATAAACCACTACCGGAATGAGTCTCTCGCTCAGTATAATCCCAAGCTGGATGTGAAGTTGCTTTATCCAGTATCCAAATACCAACAGGTAATCAAGACTGAAATATTCAAGTTATTATGATGTTTAAACAAGATACTTTCGATACTTAAAGCAGATGACTTATATGTAATCAAGTTTGAAAAGCTTTTGCACTTGTGATTACAAAGTTACAATTTTATCATTGCTAAATAAAGGACCTTGAATATTTTTCCATGTTCAATATTTTGTTAAATAATTGTTATTTGATTAAATGCCTTATAAACCAAATATTCTCTTTTTCCTCCAATCTCTAATCCTTCCAGGATCAAGTTGTCAAAGAAGATAATATTGAAGCTGTAGGGAAAAAATTACACGAATATAACACTCAGTTCCAAGAAAAAAGTCGGGAATATGATAGATTATATGAAGACTATACTCGTACTTCCCAGGTGAGATTTCTGTGAAAATCAGATTAAAAGTTTAGAATTCTTAGTTATTAGAGCCTAGCAAGTATTATATGCAGCTTCAAAACAAAACAAAAAAAAGATTAAAAATACTTGAGTTTTTGTGAATGAAATGAGAAAGAGATCATCAATTTGTGAATCATTATTGATTGTCTGGGCATAGTATCTCTAAACCTTTTAAATGAGGCCTATAAGTATCAGAGGAGCCGCCCTGGTGGCGCAGTGGCTTAAGAGCTTGGCTGCTAACCAAAAGGTCAGCAGTTTGAATCCACCAGCCGCTCCTTGGAATCCCTGTGGGGCAGTTCTGCTCTGTCTTATAGGGTCACTGTAGGGTCATTATGAGTTGGAATTGACTCGACAGCACTGGGTTTATAAGTACCAGAGTAATAAATTAAGTTCACGTGATGAATGAAGAGGTTGCTGTGATTTCTGAAGTTGATTTGATATAATCCCTGATTGTAGAATGCTTTTGGGGTTGGAAGCTAATAATAACTGGAAGTTCCAAAGACCTGTATAATCTCTGAAATGGAGATTTAACCATTTATGCACTCTGCCGTGAAAAGTAGAGGCTACACTTAACTCCATTGCATTTCTAGAGACTTAATTCTCTCTAGCCCATCATGTATCTGGGGCCACCAGAGGGAGTAGATGACGACATGGATGCCATAAACTGCTGATAAAGTGCAACAGCTTTTTAAAAAGATGAAAACCGTAGGAAATTGTCAAGCAGTCATTTTCCTTAGATTGGGAAAATTCTCCAAAGGAAATGTGTGTTTCTGTGATATTAATTTAATGGATTTTATGAATTACTGTCCTACCTTTCTAACAGAGTACTTAAATGCTAGTAAATAACGCAAACCAAATGTCCTAGTAGCGTCTTTGCGGTAAGAAATTGTCTGTTCTATGTAAGGTATGACATTGTCGTATAAAATTGTGTTTCAGGAAATCCAAATGAAAAGAACAGCTATTGAAGCATTTAATGAAACCATAAAAATCTTTGAAGAACAGTGCCAAACCCAGGAGCGGTACAGCAAAGAATACATAGAAAAGTTTAAACGTGAAGGCAATGAGAAAGAAATACAAAGGTTGGTAAACCTGGGAGTTTCTATTGTCCTTGTGGTACAGAGAATCAAAGTCTTCTAAAACTGCTTAAAGATTATCTTGCTTTCTGTGACTGAAAACATTAAAATACAAAGGAAGAGAAAGCATTCGTTCCCGGAGGAAAACTCCTGGGAAGTCATAGTAAAACTTTTCATAAACTTTGGGGAACTTTCATGATGCACCAGGTAATTACAGATGAATTTCTCTTGCCTATAGGATTATGCATAATTATGAAAAGTTAAAGTCAAGAATCAGTGAAATTGTTGACAGTAGAAGAAGATTGGAGGAAGACTTGAAGAAACAGGCAGCTGAGTATCGAGAGATTGACAAACGTATGAACAGCATTAAACCTGACCTCATCCAACTAAGAAAGACGAGAGACCAGTACTTGATGTAAGTATTTGAACTGGAATCCCACTGTAAGGGAATCATTGGTAAATGCTAAAATCGTGGTTGAGTTACTAATGCATTTGCTTCCTAACACTATTTTTTAGGTGGTTGACTCAAAAAGGTGTTCGGCAGAAGAAGTTGAATGAGTGGCTGGGCAATGAAAACACTGAAGAGTAAGTAGTTACTGAAGATGGGAGATAGCAAAAGAATTTTCTCATTTAAGGAAAACACAGTATTTGCTTTGTTTTCAGAGCAAGGAAGGAATTTTACTAAGTTTGGAACACTCATAGGAGAAAGAGTATAAACTTAGTCTCATTGTCCAGTATTTTTAAAAAGGAAAGGTTAAGCAAGACTAGTATTATTTTTACCCATAATAGTGTCAGATGACACTCTTTGTCCATCATGATGTCCCTGAACATTTGAAAAATCCCAAAATATTTTTGGAACAGCCAGAAAATAAAAAAAAATATATGTTTGTATACTTTGAAGCTGAAGTATATGTTTTACTTGAATTCGTTGAAAACTGGCACGCATCTTAGTCATCAATTTCCTGATCTAAACTAGATAAACAAGGCTGTTAATACCTTCCTTCTGCCCAGGTACTTAAATGAAAACAGAAATAGGATAATTCATTGCTGAGTCTTTGTCTGAGGAGGTTACATTGAAAGCTAAACACGATAAGTGGAAAACTCAAGTCAGAGATGCTGAGTCGCAGTCAGACATGTGACCGCTGGCCTGGCTTGCTGGGCAGGAGAGGGCCAGGATCTGGGTTCAAGTGACTAGAAGGCCCTTCTTCAGGGAGATAGTAGGGCAGGCTGGTGGTTTCCATGCTCTTCATTGAGAAGCCTTCTCTCCTACCTACTTAGCCAATACTCGCTGGTGGAAGATGATGAGGATTTACCGCACCATGATGAGAAGACCTGGAACGTGGGTAGCAGCAACCGGAACAAAGCTGAGAACCTGTTGCGAGGGAAGCGGGATGGCACTTTCCTTGTCCGCGAGAGCAGTAAACAGGGCTGCTATGCTTGCTCCGTAGTGTATGTATCTCCTGCAGACTTTTCTTTTTTTTTTTAAACATCTCTTGAGACCACTATTCATTCATTCAGCCTTGGGGAGTGAGGATTTGAAATTGGTCTAGTTTTTAAGAATCTTAAAACAGCACAATGCTAATGTAGTAGAGGAGATAAAACAGACATAATGTCATTCTAAAGTACTAGGCAGGACTATCTGTTAATAAGGTCTAGCAGAAAGAAAACTGCTGTGTAGTTGGAAAACTGAGGTTTGGGTCCCAGTTTGGCTACTAGTTGATTGTAAGAAGTCTTTAAGTCTTTTTTTTCTCCCCCACCCCTCATTTTTAAAATGGGAATCACAATGCCTGCTTTTTCTTTTCTTTTTTTTTTTTTTTGCCTCCCAAGGCCACTCTGGTTAGAATCTGAGGTAATTTGGTTGAGAACAGTACTCATAGGTAGCATAGGTAGTAAACAGATCAAAACACAAACGAAAGGATGCTGTGATCACCGTCCTTCAGATAAGATAGGCCTACCCAGGAAAAGATGAGTTTTTGTCATGTGTTATATTTTCTTTTTATTTCTTAATAGTTTGGGAAATACTTTGAGAAGTGAGTTATAAAGCACTAACAAAACCATTTGAGAGAAGTAAATGCCCCCTACTAGGGAAAGGTTCTAAAAGTGCCTTATACTATCTCCATTTAATCAGAGAAATATTCCTAGAGGAAAGAAGGAATAAGAAGGACTTTGAGTAAGGACAACGGAGTAGGCAAGTACAGAGTAAATGCAGAGATGGAGAGTTGTGTAGACATTTTAAGGATAGCCTGAAAGAAGGAGTCCTGTTGGTAATTGTAGTAGTGACAGTACCGCTGTTAGGAGAGTAACAGCAATATACGTTTAGTGGTTGAAAGCTACCATTTGTTGCATGTTTACTGCATACCAGGCATTCTGTCATGCACATTGCATACATGATCTCATTTCATTTCTCAAAGTATCCTTGTTGCTTGTAGCTTATGATTGTCCTCCTTTTAAACCATTTTAAAGAAGACATTGCAGCAGTTCAGTGATGTTGCGTCACCTACCAAGTCACTCAGTAAGGAGATGCTAGAGCCAGATGTCCACAACTAATCTAGGACTCTTTCCCCCAAGTTGAGAGGGCCTGGGTAGTGTACTTTTTCATGAGGACTTTATTAGAAATGCTTTGTGGAATTGTGAAGTGTCCTGGACAAGTTCAAAAGCTGTTTTTTTTCTTCCTCTCCTCTAGGGTGGATGGCGAGGTAAAGCATTGTGTCATCAACAAGACGGCGACTGGGTATGGCTTTGCGGAGCCCTATAACTTGTACAGCTCCCTGAAAGAACTGGTGCTACATTACCAACACACGTCCCTTGTGCAGCACAACGACTCCCTCAATGTCACACTAGCCTACCCAGTATATGCACAGCAGAGGCGATGAAGCGCTGACACTCTAATCCTTCTCCTGAAGTTCAACCACCCTGAGGCCTCGGGAAAGCAAAGAGCTCCTCTCCAGCCTGACCTGTGAATTGAGCTGTGGAAACAAAGCCCGCTGTCTTCGGATAGGACTGGCGCTTTCTTTGACAACAAAGCAGCAGGGGAAGACACACAGCCTAGTGCTGAGTGACCATACGTTTCTAATCCGGAGTGGTTATCCTTCCTTCCTTTCTTTTTTTTTAATTTAAAGCCACAACAACTCACAACACAAAGAGAAAAAGAAATACAAAAATCTCTGCATGCAGGGACAAAGAGGCCTTTAACCATGGTGCTTGTTAATGCTTTCTAAAGCTTTACCAGCTACAAGTTGGGACTTTGTAGACCGAAGGGTAGAGAGGGCTCAGGAGCCCTGTGACTTGGGAAGGCTGGGTCCAGCCTGATTTAGCCTGGGTGTGTCGCTGTGTCCAGCAGCCCCAGGCACATCGCACTGTGGATTGTTTCATTTTCTAACAAATGAACGATATGTAGCAGAAAGGCACTTCTACTCACAGGGACACTTTGGGAGAATGTCAGTTCATGTACATTCAGAGGAGATTCTGTCGTAGCAAAGTGCCAGAAAGTGTTTTGTTTAAACTTTTCAAAATGACAAACAAACAAAACCCACCAACAGAAAAATTGAACTTGGAAAACAGGACTTAAAAATGACATTCAGTATATAAAATATGTACATATTATTGGATGACTAACTATCAAATAGATGGATTTGTATTAATACCAAATAGCTTCTGTTTCGTTTTGCTGAAGGCTAAATTCACAGCGCTATGCAATTCTTAATTTTCATTAAGTCGTTATCTCAGTTATAAATGTACCTTCAGAATAAGCTTCCCCCAACCTGATTTTTGTTGCTTGAAAATATTGTTGTCCCTGACTTTTGTTAATATTCATTTTTTTTTTTTTTTTGAAGAAATGTACAGGATGCCAGTAAAAAATGGCTTCAGAATTAAAACTATGAAATATTTTACAGTTTTTCTTGTACAGAGTACTTGGCTGTTAGCCCAAGGTTAAAAAGTTCATAACAGATTTTTGGACTAAATGTTTTGTTGGGCAGTGCCTGATAAGCTTCAAAGCTGCTTTATTCAATAAAAAAAAAAAAAAAGATATATGAATATGACAAAGTATCGCTGAGTCCAACGATGTTGTTTCAAGACTCTTAAAATACGGTACCTGGCAATGTTTATTTCATAAAGAATTGTGAACTTCTTGATTCTAGGCAGGGGGTATGTAACAAAAGGATGGGGCAAGTGAGGGCAGTGGGAAGGGTGGGGAGGTGGTTTGCACTTTCTCTTCCTTGTGATTACAGAAAAGAAGTGAATAACTGCAAAGTGAAGTCTTTTCCCACTTTATTAGTTATTATCAATTAATGACAGTTAAAAACCGATTGTAATTCTCTTACCACAGTTCAGCCGGTCAGATATTTCAGCTCTTATGAAGGAAGTTCTTGAGTTTGTTTTGGGTTCCTAGAACAGTGCTCACCTTTGTTTAGCACACTGGTTTCAAGGTAGAACCTGTACAGTTAAAAATGTTTTTCTCTTTTTAACATAGCTTGTCCACTACAGATAAAAAACATACCTTTTAGAAAAAGCATTATCTGAAAAAACCATATTTTTATTTGGGTGTTTTGTTGTTTTTCTGTCCATTCAAATTAGAACATAGAGCAAATAGATATGCTCATTATTGTCACTGTTCTGGGCCCAGTGGAGCTCGTTAAAAGTCTTGGCCATTTCAGGAATCCCAAGTAATTGTATGTGTTATGCTTCATTATGAGGAAAAGGAAGGAATTTTTAGAGTAATCTTTCCAATTTAGGGAGAGTAAGAAGTGTTTCTCCCTGATTCACTTATACAAAAAATCGTATGTTCAGTAGGAATTGTACATGCATTGCAAGAAATAAAGGTTAGTTATAATCATGGTCACTACCCTGATTGATTAAAGTGGAATCTTAGAATTTCAGTTTTCCTTTCTCAGTATTAGACTGATACACCCACAGTTTTATTTCTCTTCCTTTCAAATACTGGGGTGAGGGTGTTTTGTTCTAATGCTGATCCTTTTAAAATTCTTTTTAAAGAATCAGTCTAGCAGCTGACTTAATCATCTGTAGAATGTATTTTTTTCCCTTTCCATGAAGCTACTCAAGAGCAGAATTCAATCTTACCACCAGACTGTCAGCCCTTAAACTTGACTGAATTGATCTATCTCCCTCTCATCTCCAGATAATATGATTTCCCTGGTTTTAGTCTGTGTCTTTGGTTTAGAACTTCTGGTGGGAGTAGCCATCCACATCACACAGAAGTCTTAACAATTAGTAGTAGTTTATAAACTAGTCTTTTTGTTTGTTTTGGTAGCACATCCATGTATGCTATTAAATACATAATTTTTATTTAATTGCTAAAATGTAAGATTTGAGTTCAGATGTTTCATCAGAAGCTGCAGTTTTGTTCATGTTTTTGCTTAAATGGTCTTTGCAAGATGGCATGGTATTTAGGCATTTGCCTTATTTTTGCATCTCATAAGCATCCATGCAATAGATTTTCCATGGAACAGCAAGGCAGGATCCAGCGTTCCATATCACAGTGAGTTACACCATCTCTGCTGAATGCCTTTTTTGACTGCAGTGTAACATTCCTACCACATTTGTCCTTCTCGATATTTGACCATCCGGGCTCTTTGGGTTTAATCAGTCATCTTTTAACAACCCTGTCTGGGTGGCTCAAGAGTATCGGTGGATACAGCAGAGGCACTTCTGATAGTGATTTTATCCATGCATTCATTTTCCCAACCCACTGTAGTGTCCTAAAGATAAAAAGAAGCTAAGCTGCAGAAAGGCTGTGATAGGGCTGTGGAAGGGGGATCCTTGGGACCTCCTATTCATTATGCACGACAGAAAGATCATAACCATGTGAAAAGGCAAAAAAGCATGTGTTTACGACATCTGACAACTTGATGGCCCTTGATATCTGTATATATGTATATGTGCATGGACTGTGTTTCCAGTACACCTTTCAACCAAAACAGATCCACAGTTGTTGAGTTCAAGTACATAAGCAAATGTCTAGTACAATTCTGTATATGTGTATGGGTTTTTTTTTCTTCTGCTTTAAGGTTGCTTTGTTTTGTCTTATAAAGGTGAAAATTGTTTTCAAGTGAAGTGAGAAGTTCATAATTCTTTGGCTTTGTTCTGTTTTTAAAAGTTATTCCTTTTGGGGAGCTGGTCTGGATGACTCGCTTAATGGGAAAATCCTTGTCTTTGGTGTGTCGAGTCAAAATGTGTTTCTGTGAGCTGTCACTGTGGGGAACCAATTGCTTTGTCATATAGCTGGTTATGAACTAGTAATGTGTTTGGGAAGTCCTACTGATGTTCCTTACTGGGAGAAAAATTCTGCTGGTTTTAACAACTGTGCTTTTGCTATGCATGGTATCCAAGTCAGTTGGAAAGCAGACTCTGAGAGCCGTTTGAGTTCAGGGTCGTCTAAGAAAGGGGCAGTTTAAAGCACAATGCCTCACATGGGACAGAGTTCCAAAATGCCAAATTCGTATTTTTTAAAAATCTAGTTATATAAAATACTAGTATTATGGGTGGGGTGGGAACAAAATTGGGTTAATTGGGAAGACTAACCTGAAACTTGTCACCATGAGATAGCATTAGCTGCCCAGGATGCTGCTATTTCAAAAAAAAAAAGCAAAACAAAACAAAAAAAATCATTTATATGTGTGTATTTTTTAAAGCTACGATCCGTTCAATGTTTTTACAAATCTGTTTATATGACATTATTAAAGTTGGTGTTTTGACGAGAGGGAGGATGTCATGGTCAGTTGTAATTTTGCCTTTACAAGGCAACTGGGGTGGGGGGTGGAGGGAGTGTGCCTCCTTGACATTTGGTTCAGACTCTAGAGTCAATGGAGCTATGTCTTGTTGTTTTAAGTTGCTTTAATGCATTGTATTAGGTCTTCAAACAGAATAAAGGTTGTTTTGAAACTTAAGTTTTGGTTGAACTTTCAATTATCACCTAGGAAATATTTCTAAAGCAGCTCTTTGGGTTAATAAATGTTACTGCTGTTTCTGTTAGCCCTCACCCATCCTCTTTCATTCTATAATCACATTATCTTGTTTTGGTAAAATGAGAAGGACTTTAAGAGTGGTCACACGAATGATAACTTTCAGTGTTGTTTACATAATTTCATCATATCGTTAATGTTCTTAGCTGCCAATTCATGGCCATCCTATGTACAAAGTGCTCAGACCATTGTGATCCATAGGGTTTTCATTGACTGATTTTTGGGAAATAGATTGCCAGACCTTCTACCTAGTCTGTCTTAGCCTGGTAGCTCCACTGAAACCTATTCAGCATCACAGCAACACACAAACCTCCACTGACGGATGGGTGGTGGCTGTTCAAGCTGCAATGGCTGAGAATTGAATCCAGGTCTCCCACATGGAAGGTAAGAGTTCTACCACTGAACCAGCACTGCCCCCACATATCCTTAATAATGAAGAGAAATAGCTCTAGGTGATGTCATTTCAAGGCACGTTCCTGCTATAAGAAAACATAAGAATGTCCACTGTCCCTCAGTCCCTTCCTTCCCCTACCATTCATCCCCAAACCTTCAGAATCATGCTCTAGAAGCTGTGGATTTATTGTGATTTCCAGTTTTGTCTCTGCTGTACAGTCTGCATATTTTACACACAATGTAGGGGTAGTATGAAGTGCTGGGCTATAGACAGCTAAGGATGCACTCCAGATACAGGGTTCACATTGCACCATCTAGTCAAGATACACAAGTCTTACTGTGACAAAGCCTGCACATTTGTTTTTATTAATGAGCACACGATGATGCCACCTTGCCTGTATATGGCACTCATTTTACATGTAGGTACAGTGAGGGTCCTAGACATGAAGACATGGTCAGTAATGGATGGAGGTAAGAGGGGCATGCAAGTAAGCACAGTAGTGACAACAGTAACATTTGTGTGGCAGCTGTTACCTGTTTGCTCTCAGATTCATTTCCTGCTTAACCTATGTTATGTATGCAGAGAACTATATTCCCAGGGTCCTTTGCCCTCTGGCTTCAAGGTAGTGAGTCTCTTCAGTTAACTTTAGCTCCTGCCAGACAGACCATCTCTCCATAGTCTGAGCAGCATCAGTATGCTCTGGATCTCTGTAGAAGGCTCTGGCTTCTGGACTCTGGCAACGTTGCCTCCTTTCATTTTCACTCTAGCTCAAGGGGTAGTAGCAGCTTTCTGACTGCTAAACCTCAAGTTTCCTGAGCTAGTTTCCTTTACCACCCCTGCTTGGTTTCTGAGCCTTCCCATCACGTGAGTAACCAAGTCCTTTCATTAAAGTCTCTCTGTAGGAGCTAATTCCTTTTTTTCCTGACTTGACTTTGATTGGTACACCAAGTGATTATTATGTGTTAAACTTGATATGCTTTGTCTTATTTAATCTTTCCACAATTATATGAGTTAGAAGGTATTATCCCCATTCAACAGATAAGAAAACTGAAATATAGAAGTTAAATGACATGCTCAAGGTTATGCAGCAATTAGAACACGGAGTAGAGTGCCTAGGTAGTCTGACTCAAGTTGGAGCTCTTGACCCCTGTGCTATAATGAGACTGCCTTCCAATGGAAAATGCACTAGGGAGTTCAAAGAAAAGTCCACCAGTAACTCCCCTGCTGTGGATCTAACCATGTGGATCTCAACTGGTGGACAATACACAGATGGCCATCGATGAAAGGCAGGAAATAGCATGGGTTTGCTTTAGACCAGTGGTTCCCAAAATGTGATCCTCAGACTAGCAGCATCAGCTTCACTTGGAAACTTGTTAGAAAGGCAAATTCTCAGGCCCCACCCCTGACGGCTAACTCTGTGAGTAGAGCCCAGCAATCTGTTTGAACAAGCTCTCTGAGTTATTTTAATGCACACTAAAGTTTGAGAATCAGATCACCTGATTGTTGAAACAGGACTTCTAGTATTTTAATGAAATCCACTGCCATTTATGAGTGATACAAATACAGTCTATGAAGGAAAAGTACTGGGTGAGTTTGCAGCTTAAGAAACTGACTGGTCTTAAAAAAAAAAGAAGTACCACTGGAAAATCAACATAGAATAGAAAATGGGGCATCAATGTCCAATCTGATTCTAAGGTTTGTAGAGGTGTTCTGTGCCCAACAGGCACAGCTGTCCCATTAGTAAGTAGTTGTGGCTATTTAAGCGTGAAATAAAAATATTATATATATATTTCTTTCTTTAAAAGAAAAAAGACTACACTTTCCTCATTGAGATATCTCAATAACCTCGCTGAAAATCAATTGACGATAAAGGTTTGTTTCTGAACTCTTAGTTACATTCCATTGATCTATATGTCTAGTCTCATGCCAGTGCAATGGTCTTGATAATTGTAGTTTTGTAATAAATTTTGAAATTGGAAAAAAAAAAAAGTGGTCTTATCGCTGCTTTTAAACAGCTGTAAGAACTTGGCCAACTCAGTTCACCTGTCTAGGCCTCCAACTCCTTATCTGTGAAATAAGGGTATGGGCCTCCATGGTCTCTGGGACCCCTGCTAGCACGTATGCTGTGACTTGGTGTACCAAATGAGACTACTCAATCTCCCATTTCTCCGTTTACATTTTTGCCACAATTATAACCCACAACATGACTGGTGACTGCAGACGACTTTGCAATTAATTGAATACTGGCCCTTAGTGTTGATAACAGTCAGTGATGATAACAGCAGAATTGGGGTCCACTTATCTTGCAGATGTCTTAAAGCTACACTTGAGGTGAATCAAAATTGGCAGCCAAGTTCTTGACAATGCGGAGGGGAGTGTGTTTGCAAGTGATACATTGCCCATCTCCCTAAAGCACAAGGCACTGAGAGCCCAGCCTGCCAAATCCTTTGGGGAACGGGAGGGAGGAGGGGTGGAGGTAAGTACAATCTCTTAAGACCTAATACGGTGTCAGCCCAATAAAAAAACTTTTTTTTCCAAACTTCCCCTTAAATTCTGTCTAAAAATAAGAATCCTGTTGCAATATCTTAAGTGTAAATAGATATAATTGATTGTTCACTATCCAAACTTCAGATAGTCTTCTCAAAAGATAGCACTTTGTAATCTCCAGCTTGGTATTGATGTCATAAATCAGCTCAACAGAAAACTGCTGAGATGCTTTTGGGAAAAAAAAAAAAAAAAAAAAGAAAGGATAAATGAGTAACCACCAACATGCTTATCTGCATTTTGCTTTCCAGAAGGAAATTTAGAAATTCCCTTCCCTCTGTAGCACTCCATCACAACAGTCTGAAGCATGACCTAAGGCTTAACTTGTTGTTAAAAGAAAAAATAATCTGAAGCTATACCTGGCCTGACACATGCAAAGGTTTGGCCTTTAATACCAGCCATCTACCAACTACCACCAGCCATCACTCTAAGGACAAAATTGCAGGATAGTTTCATTCATCTCCAGGACTGCTCATTAGAATTATCGTTTTGACTGAAAAATATACCATACATTGTATGACTAACCCAATGGCACCAATTTATTTATGCGCAGCTCTCATTTTAGAGCTCAATGATTTATAGTCCAAGCCCTTACAAAGCAAAAAGTATGGATATATAGTGTTGCTATGAGTCAGAATCGACTCGATGGCAATGGGTTTTATAGAGAGACCCTGTGCCACATGGTTTGGGACTTTAAATTGTTTTTGACAGTAGTTATTTGTTTCTTTGGATCTTTACGGATGAACCATCTGATGATAGCTTATCAATTCATTCAACAAAGCTTTATTGAGCACCTGCTATGTGCTGGACACCACTTCCCTCCGGAGATACAATGATAAAGAAGACAGGAAAAGACCCACAGTCTGCTTGTGAAGGTAAACCCTTAAACAACTGCCATCCAGTATGATAAGGGGAATAGCAGAGAGGAACGAAGAGTCCCTGGTGGTACAAATGGTTAATGCACTTGGCTGCTAACCAAAAGGTTAGAGAGTTGAGTGCACCCAGAGGCACCTCAGAAGAAAGCCTTGGCTATCTACTTCTGAAAAATCAGCCATTGAAAACTCTATGGAGCACAACTCTGACACACATGAGGTTGATTTTTTTTTTTTTTTTTTTAAGAGAAGACTGAACGATAAACTTCAAGAGACCACAGGAGAAAGAGTTAGGCAAGGCCTCAGAGATGACACTTTAAAATGTTACCTATTCTAGAAAAAAGGTCTGGTGGTTGCTCTTCTCCACCCTTCATGGGAGCTCATGCTCTTAAGGCTATGCCATTGGATCCCTTAATAGCATCACTTTGCAGGTAAATTGTTTGGTCTTCCAAGTATTGTTACAGGCATTATCTCCATTTTAAGTTCTCCTCCAGAATTGAATGTTCCCATCTGTGGTTTCTGTCCTGCCGGTGGTTCAGACAGCTGGCATCACACCACTCAGCTCCAGGTAGGCCACTGTCCTCCCTGTCCATGGACAGATGCCGGGGCCTCACTTGACTCATTGCCTTGGCACGTTGGATGTGAGCTTCATGTAGTTGCATCTGTTCTTTCATTCTAGATTAGAAATTCTCAATCCTGGCTGCAATTAAGAATCACCTGGCTAGGAAACTTATAAAATTATGGATCAAGGCTTCGAACTGGTTCCATCCAGTTAGAACCCCTGCTGTGAATTTGCATTTCTAACAAGTTCCCCACTGAGAATTTGCATTTCCACCCCAGATATACTGTATCAGTATCTAGATTTTAACAAGATCCCCAGGTGATTCATGCACAACTTCCTGGGAACTTGTTAGAAATTCTATGGATACACAGATGAAACCCAACCAAATGAATTGGAGTCTCCAAGAGTGAGGATTAAGGAGCCCTGGTGACGCAGTGGTTAAAGCAATTGACTGCTAACTGAAAGATCAGTGGTTTGAAACCACCAGTGGCTGTGCAGGAAAAAGATGTGGCAGTCTGCTTCCATATAGATTTACAGCCTTGGAAACCCTATGAGGTTGATACTGACTCGACAGCAGTGGGTAGGGTGGAGGATTAAATAAGATAAAGTATAAAATGCACCTGGATGATGGCTGACATGATAAATAGAAGCCAATAATTACAGTTCTTGGTGAGACCTGCCTATTCAGCAGGACTGGATTCCCAAGGTCTGGAACTGTATCTACAACTTTTGATTTACCATAGTTCTTAACATAGAGCTGGACGTACAGTAGACCACTCAGAAATCTATTGACTTAATTTTAAAAATACTTAAACCTTTTCCTGCTTCCAGAAAATATTTTATTATTTTACTTTTATTGGATGGCTCACAATCTAACAAACTAAAATCACTCGCCCATGCATAGCTGGCTGCTATATTTATCTAATTATTCAGAAAAAATATCATATAAAGTTTTTGTTTGTTTGCTTTTTACTTTGTTAAGTATGTATATATGGAGCCCTGGTGGTGCAGTAGTTAAGAGCTTGACTGCTAACCAAAAGGTCTGCAGTTCGAATCCACCAGCCACTCCCTGGAAACTCTATGGAGCATTTCTACTCTGTCCTATAGGGTTGCTGTGAGTCAGAATTGACTCGATAGCAGTGAGTTTTATATATGTTATACATATATATAACAAAACATTTGCCATTTCAACATTTTTTAATAAAGTTTTATTGGACACAATTATAACAGGTTAAAAAAATGACAAGCACAAAAATACTTAGGAATAAATCTGACCAGGAATGTAAAAGACCTATACAAAGAAAACTACAAAACACTGCTGCATGAAACCCAAAGGGATCTACATAAATGGAAAAACATACCATGCTCATGGATAGGCAGACTCAACATTGTGAAAATGGCAATTCTACCCAAAGCAATTTACAAATACAATGCAATCCCGATCCAAATACCAGCAACATTCTTCAAAGAGATGGAAAAACTAATTATTAACTTTATATGGAAAGGGAAGAAGCCCCGAGTAAGTAAAGCACTACTGAAGAAGAAGAATAAAGTTGGAGAACTCACACTACCTGACTTGAGAACCTACTATACAGCTACAGTAGTCAAAACAGCCTGGTACTGGTACAACGACAGATACATTGACCAATGGAACAGAATTGAGAACCCAGATGTAAATCCATCTACCTACAGTCACCTGATCTTCGACAAGGGCCCAAAGTCCATCAGCTGGGGAAAAGACAGTGTTTTTAACAAATGGTGCTGGCAAAACTGGATATCCATCTGCAGAAGAATGAAACAGTACCCATACCTCACACCGTATACAAAAACTACTTCAAAATGGATCAAAGACCTGAATATAAAGCCTAAAACTATAAAGTTCATAGAATTAAAAATAGGACCAACACTTCAGGCCTTAATACATGGCATTAACAGGATACAAACCATAAACATCAACACACAAAACCCAACAGATAAACTAGATAACTGGGATCTTCTAAAAATCAAACACCTATGCTCTTCAAAAGACTTCACCAAAAGAGTCAAAAGAGAACCTACAGACTGGGAAGAAATTTTTGGACAGTACAAGTCAGACAAAGGTCTAATCTCCATAATCTACAAGAAAATCCAACACCTCTATAACAAAAAGACAAACAATCCTATCAAAAAATGGGCAAAGGAAATGAACAGACACTTCACCAAAGAAGACATTCAAATGGCCAACAGACACATGAGGAATGCTCGGGTTCACTAGCCATTAGAGAAATACAAATTAAAACCACAATGAGATACCATCTCAACCCGGCGTTACTGGCACGAATCAAAAATACTGGAAATAACAAATGTTGGAGGGGCTGCAGGGAGATGGGAACTCTTATACACTGCTGGTGGGAATGCAAAATGATACAACCATTTTGGAAAATGATATGGCGTTTCCTCAGAAAGCTAGAAATAGACATACCATTAGATCCAGCAATCCCACTCCTAGGAATACATCCTAGAGAAATAAGAGTCGTCACTCAAATAGACATATGCACACCTATGTTCATGGCAGCATTGTTCACAATAGCAAAACGATGGAAACAACGTAGATGCCCATCAACAGATGAATGGATAAACAAACTATGGTACATACACACAGTGGAGTACTATGCAACGAGAAAGAACAACAATGAATCTGTGAAACATCTCATAACATGGATGAAACTGGAGGACATTATGCTGAGTGAAATAAGTCAATCACAAAAGGACAAATACTGTATGAGACCTCTATTCTAAAAACCCATGAAAAAGTTCACATGCTAAATGTAACAATCCTTGTTGGTTACCAGGGATGGGAGGGGAGGGGGGGGGAATACTAAATAGGCAATAGATAAGTGGTATCTTGGGTGAAAGGTGAGACAGTATGCAGTACAAGGGAAACTAAACCTGCACAAGGAAAGGTCAGGGAGGCCCCATGGACACATCCAAACTCCCCGAGGGACTGAGTTGCTGGACGGAGGGCTCTCGGGACCATGGTCTCAGGGAACATCTAGCTCAATTGGCATGACACTACTTATAAAGATAATGCTCTACAGTCTACCTTGGTGAGTAGTGTCTGGGGTCTTAAAAGCCTGTGAACGGCCATCTAAGATACTCCACTGGTCTCATCCCTTCGGGAGCAAGGGAGAATGAAGAGAACAGGATACAACGAAAAGATTAGTCCAAAGGACTAATTGTCCACAGCTACCAAGACCTCCACCGGACTGAGTCCGGTGCAGCTAGATGGTGCCCGGCTACCACCGCTGACTGCTCTGACCAGGATCACAACAGAGGGTTCTGGACAGAGCTGGAGAAGGATGGAGAGCATAATTCTAACTCACAAAAAAAAAAAAAAAAAGACCAGATTTACTGGCCTAAAGGAGACTGGAGAAACCTCAAGAGTATGGCCCCCAGACACCCTTTTAGCTCAGTGGTGAAGTCACCTTCGAGGTTCACTGTTCAGCCTGGGAGTGGACAGCCCAGTAAAACCAAATGAGACTAACGAGGTACAGGAGTCCAGTGACAAGGGCCAGAAGGCAGAAGGGGAGTAGGAAGCTGATGATAGGGAACACAAGGTTGAGTACGGATACTGTTGATGTGTTGTGAGATTGTTAACCATTGTTATAGGGCAACATTTGTAGTAACTGTTAAATGGGAGGCTATTTTGTCCTGTAAGCCTTCATCTTAAGTGAGAATAACAGCACAATTAGAAGAGCGTAGTCAATGTCACTTAAATGTGTACGTAAAAAGTTTTGAAATGGGGTATCTTTGGCTATGTGTATTTTCACCAAAAAAAAAAAAAAAAAGCTGAGAATTTAGAGGGTTAAAATGTTGTGGGGTTGTTAACCAAAGTCATAAAACAGCATGTGTACTACTGTTACATGAGAAACTGTTTGTTCTGTAAGCCTTCACCTGAAGTACAATAAAATATTATTAAAATAAATAAATAAATAAATAAATAAATAAATAAAATAAATAAAAAAAATGACAAGCACAAAATAGACACAAAACAAGTAGTGCAAGAGGAGGGTAAAAGTTATTGAAAATAAAAACAAATCATGTCTGAGGAAAGCTCCAATAATTGAAGGAAAACAGAGCTTCCTATCAGCCAGGCAGAAAAAGGACAACAAACACAGTGGTTTCTTAGTCCTAGTGCTCCAATAGGAGGAACTTGTTACTTCATTGTGAGATAAACATTTTCCTTGCCCTGATACTTGAGAGGAATCTGTCAAAGGGATCTTTGTAAATGATAGCGCCATTTACACAGTGTTCTTAATTTTTTTTTTTCAGAGATATTTCCCATATAGTGTTTTCCTATTTCAACCTATGGCAGAAGCCAAATGTTGTTCTAGAAAGGAGGTTCTGTGACTTAGTTCTAAAACCTGGCTCGAGGTGAATCTTGTCAGTTTCCTAGCACTCCTTGGGCTGCACCCACTTCAACATGCCTGAGAAGGTGGCTATGCAAGTTCTGCAGAAGGAAAGACCAACCAAGTCGGGGACCACGGCTTATTTGCTAGACCGTCTCCAGGCCAGGAGCTCAGTGGTGGTTCTCACTTGCCACTTAATGTTAGTTTTGGCTCGTAGATAATGTTGACGCAACTTTTCACGAAGTCCTTGTGACATCTCTGGCAGTGCCAAGTTTCAAGGCAGTTTGAGACTGGACACTCCACTCTCTTATCTAGATGTCAGCTTGGTCTGGTCTGGAGGCCAACATCACATGTCTCTATTCTATTCATCATTCTAGCTCATTTTTACTGTTAACTTTTTTTTGTTTTTTCACTTGATCTCTCAAAGCATTGTTGTGATAGGCAGAGTTCAGTGATACATTTCAGCTAAATAAAAACCAGTTGCTGTTGAGTCGATTCTGACTCATTGGTGACCCATGTGTGTCAGAGTAGAACTGTGCTCCGTAGAGTTTTCAAAGGCTGATTCTTCAGCTGTAGATTACCAGGCCTTTCTTCCATGGTGCCTCTGGGTGAACTTGAACTACCTATCTTCCACGTAGCAGCCGAGCATGTTAACAGTTTGCACCACCCAGGGACTCCTTCAACTAAGTAACACCTCTGGAACTTTGAAGTCCAGTTTTTTTGGCCTTTTCCTGGGGGGATTCCCTGGGGATTGTCATCAATACATAAAACTTGACGAATTTCCGCAAAAATTTGTGAGTACAGGAATGGAAGGAAGTTCCAATCAGCCTTTGATTGAAGACATTCCAAGGGAAAGCCTCTTGGGAAACAAGTGGCTATAAATCCTTAGCAGAACTCCACACCATCTCCTCCTCCGCCCCCAGGTTTACAGAAACTGGGGTTAAAGGGTGGGCCAACAGGGGTGTGCTGGAAAATGTTCAGCAATCAGTTCTCTGCATGTCACTGAACATGGACTTGGAAAGTGATACACAATAGCACACCAATCTATAGGATAGTATTTCCACCATACAAATACAACAGATGAGAAACAACCTTGACAGCATAGATAACAATAAAATGTAGTAAAACAATTAGGAAGTGATGAGTATTTGCATTTTCTATTTTATACAAAATAATGATAATTTATTTGATTTTAAATTTATAAAATTTAATTTTTAATGATAGCTGTGATTATCATTTGGTTCTAAGTTTATATAATTTAAGTTTTAATAATAGCTGTATGTAAGAACAAGCTTGCAAAATTTCTTCTGCAGAAATTTCAGTCAGTCACTATGCATATTAAAAGTTTTAGTAATTAAAATGAAGGGGACATTTCAGGAAGGTTAGAGCAAATGTCACCTACTTAAAACAAATTTGCTCGAAGAAACAGGAAAAAGAAAATCAAATCTATTTTCTCTATGAAATTCCTGAGAACCTTGCATTTATAAAAAGGAAACAATTTGAGATCAGATCTAATTGCTATCAGATGAAAACTATGAGCAAATGTAAAATGGATTGCTGTCAGTGAAAAATAAACTGGAAAATTAAACTAGTAAGTGAGAAGAACAACTCAAGATGTCCTCAGAATACAGAGAAAAAAAGAAAAGAGATAATCAAGCTAAGTGAAAAGAAAGAAACTCTAAAGAACAGATTCAGGAGATCTAATACATATATACTGGGAGAGAACAGAGCAGGCAGAGAGAAAGGGATAGAGATATGAGAACATGCTTGTGTGATTGTGTACGCATGTGTGAATTTGCCAATGTGCATGCTCAGAGGGTCCAGTGGCTTACATGAACCACCATCTGGATAACTGTGAAGAGTTTGAAAGCACATTCATTTGGCAGCTTTCAGGTTTCTGCTTGACAGTGTATTTTTGTCCCCCCACCAACTTTCCCATCTATCCTTCATCCTTGTTGATGGGAAAGATTAAGACACAATGCAAGAAGCTCTCACCAAATGTGACAACTTCATGCCCTTGAATTTTCTTGAAATTCAGACTTTCTCAGAAGTTGCCAGAATCTAAGCCAGTTTACTCCAGATTCTGGCAACCCTGAAACTCTCACTGAGTCCAAGGAATATTATTTAAAGTTTTTATCTTTGTGCCTTACAAAATTCTTCTATCTTCTGTGAAAAGAAAATAATCATATAGTGATTTTTAGCTCAAAAGTATATTTAAAGGGCTTAAATGTAATAAAATGCTAAAAGTTACATACTCCAGGAAAAATTTGCTTCAAAGCAAATTCACAAGGATCCCCATTCATATTTAATACACCTCTGAGAGATGGCATTCCCATATGACAGACACAGCAACTGGATCTCAGAGGATTTAAGCAGGTGTCACTACATTGGCAAGTAAAGATGGACAAAATAATTAGTATCTGATCACAATAACGATGCTAATAATAACTACTACTCATGTTATTGGATATTTATCATGTGCCAAGGATGGTGTAAAAAGTGCTTTACATATATTATTTAATTTTTATTGTCTCCCAATTTTCAGATGAGGAAGCTGAAGCTTAAAGAGGTTATGCTAAGTGCCCAAAGCAATAGAGCTGATTTGTGGTGTACCTGGGACTCAAATCCAGGTCTGTCTAATGTCAAAGTTCTTTCTCTGAAACACGACACTGTGCTGCCTCCAATTACCCAAAATGCCATGTGACACATTTTAGGGAACAGGCACCTATAACAACCTTGTCTTTGGAGACACTAATTCAGTGACAACAAGAGACAGAGCATCTTGGTGTATCCCCTCTAGAATGCCACTCTTCACCCAATCTGCTGCATTTCCACTATTCAAGCACTTCCCATTGGCGTGGATTCCTCTAACAAGTCCTACCTTACCACTCCAGCGCTCAGTGAATTCACCTCTCACTGATCTTTCAGTACATTTACTCTCTAGTACTCTCACTTGGTTTTAAATTCTATATTCTATATGAGGTATTAACAACTGCAAATAAGGGGAAAGCCACCTAAAAGTGGTTTAAATGAATACTACTAGAAGTCTGGAGGTAGACAGAGTTCCTGGATGGTTAATGGTCGATATTTGAGACCACCCAGAGGTGCCTCAGAAAAAAGCATGGTGATCTACTTCTGCAAAATCAGGCATAGAAAATGCTATGGAGCATAATTCTACTCTAATACACATGGAGTCGTCATGAGTCAGAATTGTGGATGACAACTGGAGGTAGACAGTTGCTGGGATTAGTTTAGAAGCACCACAATGCTAACCAGGACCTAGGTTCCTTTTATGTTTTTCTCTGCATATAGGTTTTTATCCTCATGCTTGTTGCTTCATGGTCACAAAATGACTGCTCTACTCCAGGCATCACATTCACGTTCCAGGCAGTAAGGGGGGGAAGGGATAGTGCCAATGAGCCCTCCTCTCAAACTTGTCCCTTTTAACAGAAAAAGGAAACTTCTCCAAATGTCCCCAGCAGACTTCACATCTCATTGGCCAAAACTAGGTTATGTGGCCACTTCTAGTTTCAAGTGAGGGCAGGATATCAAGTATCTCACTTCCATATCTGTAGTGGGAGTTGGATACGAAGAAGGGGTTTGGAATAACTGCTGGGTCAGTCAATAACATGTGCCATTCTTCATTGTATGTGTAGGCTCTTTAATGCTTTTTCACCCCAAAAAGATCATGAAACCTAAGACGTTGTTGTAAGGTGCCATTGAGTCGATTTTCTTTTTCTTTTTTTAAATTTTTCCCATACAAAAATTTATACATACATTGCTATGTGACTCTTATTGCTCTCCCCATACTGTGACAGCACAATCCTTCTTTTCACCCCTGATTCCTCATGTCCATTCAACCAGCTCCTAAACCTCTCTGCCTTCCCATCTCACCTCTGGACAGAAGCTGCCCATTTAGTCTCTTGTATCTGCTTAAAGCATACTCCTCACGAGTACCACTTTATGTCCCACAGTCCAGTCCAATCCCTGTCTGAAGAGTTGGCCTCAGAAATTGTTTTAGTTCAAGATAGAGAATCCAGGGGCCACGCTTTCCGGGGTTCCTCTAGTCTCCATCAAACCATTAAGTCTGGTCTTCTTACTAGAATTTGAGTTCTGCACCCCACCATTCTCCTGCTCCATCAGGGACTCTCTGTTATGTTCCCTGTCAGGGCAGTCATTGGTGGTAGCCGGGCACCATCTAGTTCTTCTGGTCTCAGGCTGATGAAGTCTCTGGTTTATGTGGCCCTTTCTGTCTCTGGGCTAATACTTTCCTTGTGTCTTTGGTGTTCTTCATTCTCCTTTACTCCATGTGTTTGGGACCAATTGATGCATCTTAGATGGCTGCTTGCAAGCTTTTAAGACCCCAAACGCCACTCACCAGAGTAGGATACAGAACATTTTCTTAACAAGCTTTGTTATGCCAATTGACATAAAGTCCTCTGAAAGCATGGTCCCCAGGCCCCTACCCCTGCTACTCTGTCCCTCAAAGTGTTTGACTGTATTCAGGAAACTTCTTAGCTTTGGTTTAGTCCAGTTGTGCTGACTTCCCCTGTAGTGTGTGCTGCCCTTCCCTTCATCTAAGATAATTCTTATCTGCTATCTAGTTAGTAAATAACCCTCACTCTCCCTCCCCACCCTCGTAACCATCAAAGAATGTTTTCTTCTGTGTTTAAACCTTTTCTTGAGTTCTTATAATAGTGGTCTTATACAATATTTGTCCTTCTGTGGCTGACTAAATTCACTCAGCATAATGGCCTCCAGCTTCCTCCATGTTATGTTTCACAGCTTCATCATTGTTCTTTATGGTTGCGTAGCATTCCATTGTGTGGATATACCATGACTTGTTTATCCACTTGTCCGTTGATGGGCACCTAGGTTGTTTCCATCTTTTTGCTATTGTGAACAGTGCTGCAGTGAACACGGGTGTGCATATATCTATTCGTGTGACCACTCCAATCTCTCTAGGATATATTCCAAGGAGCGGGATAGCTGGATCGTGTGGTACTCCTGTTTCTAGCTTTTTAAGGAAGTGCCAAATCGATTTCCAAAGTGGTTGTACCATTTTGCATTCCCACCAACAGTGTATAAGTGTTCCAGTCTCTCCACAAACTCTCCAGCATTTATTATTTTGTATTTTTTGGATTAATGCTAGCCTTGTTGGGGTGAGATGTTATCTCATTGTAGTTTTCATCTGCATTTCTCTAATGACAAATGATTGTGAGCATTTCTTCATTTGTCTGTTAGCCGCCTGAATATCTTCTTTGGCAAAGTGCCTGTTTATATCCTTTGCCTATTTTTTAATTGGGTTATTTGTCTTTTTGTTGTTGAGGTTTTGCAGTATCTTGTAGATTTTAGTGATTAGACACTGATCAGATTTGTCATAGCCAAAATTTTTTTCCCAGTCTGGGAGAAATCCCAAGAGTATGGCCCCCGGACATATCCCAGTGGTGAAGACCCTCCCAAAATTCACCTTTCAGCTGGGGATTGGACAGCCTCATAAAACAAAACAGGACTAATGAGGCACAGCAGTCCAGGAACAAGGACTGGAAGGCAGAAGGGGACAGGAAAGCTGGTGATAGGAAAACCAAGGTTGAGAAGGGACAGACTTGACATGTCTTGGGGTTGTTAACCATTGTCATGGGGCAATATGTGTACTAACTGTTTAATGAGAAACTATTTGTTCTGCAAACCTTCATCTAAAGTACAAAAAAAAAAAAAGAATTATCTATGTGAGATCAAATTGACAACAGCAACTCAAAAGGTTTGATGAAAAGCCTAGGGGACAGTGAGTTGAAGATAATGGTGATGGAATAATTTGGAAAAGGATAGTGAGAATAGTAGCACAACTGGAAGAATGTAATCGATGTCACTGAATTGTACATGTAGAAACTTTCAAAATGGTGTAACTTTGGCTATGTATATTTTCACAAAAATAAAAGGTCCTCAAGGTTGAGAAGGGAGAGTGTTGACATGTCATGGGGTTGTTGAAAAATGTCATAAAACAATATGTGTACTGACTGTTTAATGATAAACTATTTGTTCTGTAAACCTTCATCTAAAGTCCAATAAAAAAAATTAAAAAAAAAAATTTTTTATCCCTGTCTGTAGGTTGTCTTTTTACTCTTTTGGTGAAGTCTTTTGATGAGCATTAAGTGTTTGATTTTTAGGAGCTCCCATTTATCTAATCTGTCTTCTGGTGCTTGTGCATCGTTACTTATGGTTTGTATTGTGTTTATGCCAAGTATTAGAGCTCTTAGTGCTGCCCCTATTTTTTCTTCCATGATCTTTAATGCTTTCGACTTTATATTTAAGCCTTTGATCCATTTTGAGTTAGTTTTCATGCATGGTGGAGGTATGGCTCTTGTTTCAGTTTTTTGCAGATGGATATCCAGTTATGCCAGCACCATTTGTTAAACAGACTGTCTTTTCCCCAGTTAACAGACTTTGGGCCTTTGTCAAATATCAGCTGCTCATAGGTGGATGAATTTATGTCTGGATTCTCAATTCTGTTCCATTGATCTATTTATCTGTTGTTGCACAAGTACCAGGCTGTTTTGACTACCATGGCAGTATAATAGGTTCTAAAATCAGGTAGTATGAGGCCTCCCACTTTATTCTTCTTACTGAGTAATGCTTTACTTATTTGGGACCTCTTACCTTTCCATATGAAGTTGGTGATTTTTTTCTCTATCTCATTAAAAAATGCTGGTGGAATTTGGATAGGGATTGCATTGTATCTGTAGATCGCTTTGGTTAGAACAGACATTTTCACAATGTTGAGTCTACCTATCCATGAGCAAGGTATGTTTTTCCACTTATGCAGGTCTCTTTTGGTTTCTTGCAGTAGTGTCTTGTGGTTCTCATTGTATAGATCTTTTCCATCTCTAGTTAGATTTATTCCTAAGTATTTTATCTTCTTGGGGGCTATTGTAAATGGTATTGATTTGGTGATTTCCTCTTTGAGGTTCTCTTTGTTGGTGTACAGGAATCCAACTGATTTTTGTATGTTTATCTTGTATCCTGAAACTTCGCTGAAATCTTCTATTAGTTCCAGTAGTTTTCTTGTGGATCCTTTGGGGTTTTCTGTGTATAAGATCATATCATCTGGAAATAGAGATACTTTGACTTCTTCCCTACCTATTTGGATGCACTTTATTTCTTTTTGTAGCCTAATTGCTCTGGCTAGGACCTCCAGCATAATGTTGAATAAGAGTGGTGATAAAGGGAATCCTTGTCTGGTTCTCATTTTCAAGGTGAATGCTTTCAAAGTCTCTCCATTTAGGATGATGTTGGCTTTGTATAAATGCCCTTAATTATATTGAGGACTTTCTCTTCTATTCCTATTTTGTTGAGAGTTTTTATCATGAATGGGTGTTGGACTTTGTCAAATGCCTTTTCTGCATCGATTGATAAGATCATGTGGCTCTTGTCTTTTGCTTTATTTATGTGATGGATTATGTTGATTGTTTTTCTAATGTTGAACCATCTCTGCATACCTGGTATAAATCCCATTTGATCATGGTGAATTATTTTTTTGCTATGTTGCTGAATTCTATTGGCTAGAATTTTGTGGAGGATTTTTGCATCAATGTTCATGAAGAATATTGGTCTATAATTTTCTTTTTTTGTGGTGTCTTTACCTGATTTTGGTATCAGGGTTGTGCTGGCTTCCTAGAATGAGTTTGGGGGTATTGCATCCTCTTCTATGCTCTGAAATACCTTTAGTAGTAGTGGTGTTAACTCTTCTCTGAAACTTTGGTAGAATTCTCCAGTGAAGCCATCCAGGCCAGGGCTTTTTTTTGTCAGGAGTTTTTTATTACCTTTTCAGTCTCTTCTTTTGTTATGGGTTTATTTAGTTGTTCTACCTCTTTGTGTTAGTTTAGGTAGGTAGTGAGTTTCCATAAATTTGTCCATTTCCTCTAGGTTTTCAAATTTGTTAGAGTACAATTTTTCAATGTATTCTTTTATGATTCTTTTCATTTCAGTTGGGTCTGTTGTGATATCACCCATCTCATTTCTTATACGGGTTATCTGCTTCCTCTCCATTTTTCTTTTGTCAGTTTGGCCAATGGTTTCTCACTTTTGTTGATCTTTTCAAATAACCAGCTTTTGGTCTTGTTAACTCTTTCAATTGTTTTTCTATTCTCTATTTCATTTAATTCTGCTCTAATTCTTATTGTTTTGTTTCTTCTGGAGCCTGAGGGCTTCTTTAGCTGCTCTCTTTCTACTTGCTCCAGTTGTAGGGTTAATGTTTTCATTATGGCCCTTTCTTGTTTTTGGATGTGTGCATTTATTGCTATAAACTGACCTCTGAGCACTGCTTTTGCTGTGTCCCAAAGGTTCTGGTAGGATGTGTTTTCATTCTCCTTTGATTTTATGAATTTCTTTATTTCATCCTTAATTTCTTCTATAACCCAGTAGTTTTTGAGCAAGGTGTTGTTCAGTTTCCATGTGTTTAATTTTTTTTCCTTGCTTTATTCTGGCTTTATGGTCAGAAAAGATGCTTTGTAATATTTCAATGCTTTGGATTTTGTTAAGGCTTGCTTTATGGCCTAATATGTGGTCTATTCTGGAGAATGTTCCATGTGTGTTGGAAAAGAAAGTATACTTGGCTGCTGTTGGGTGCAGTATTCAGTATATGTCTATGAGATCAACTTGGTTGATTATAGCATTTAGATCCTCCGTGTCTTTGTTGAGCTTCTTTCTGGATGTTCTGTCCTTCACCGAAAGTGGTGTGTTGAAAACTCCTACTACTATTGTGAAGCTGTCTATCTCTTTTCAGTGCTGTTAGAGTTTTTTTAATGTATTTTGGGGCCATGTCGTTGGGTGCATAAATATTTATTATAGTTATGTCTTCCTGGTGTATTGACCTTTTAATTATATAGTGTCCTTCTTTATCCTTTGTGGTGGATTTCACTTTAAAGTCTATTTTGCCAGATATTAATATTGCCACTCCTGCTGTTTTTTAAGTGTTGCTTGCTTGATATATTTTTTTTCATCCATTGAATTTTAGTTTGTGTCTTTAAGTCTAAGGTGTGTCTCTTGTAGGCAGCATATAGACAGATTGTGTTTTTTTATCCAATTTGCCACTCTGTCTCTTTATTGATGCATTTAGTCCGTTTACATTCAGCATAATTACTGACAGGTATGAGTTTAGTGCTGTCATTTTGATGTCTTTTTTTGTGTGTTGTTCACAGTGTCTTTGTTCCACTTAATTTTCTGTGCTGAGTCTTTTCTCTTTATGTATTTTCTTTTATCTTTTTCATTGTTGTTGATTTTGTGTTTGCTGAGTCTTTATATTTTTCTAGTTTTTTTATTTTGACTTGTAGGATTGTTAGTTTCCTCTGTGGTTACTTTAATATTTACCCCTATTTTTCTAAGTTTATACCAGTCTTTTATTTCTTTATATTGCCTTGACTTCCTCTCCATATGAAAAATGTATGTCTACATTTTTTAAGTGCCTCTTTTTGGTTTTAATGTTGTCATCTTTTACATATTGACATCTGTTTCCCTATTTTCAGTGTGTT
This sequence comes from Dugong dugon, assembly GCA_030035585.1. NCBI lineage: Eukaryota > Metazoa > Chordata > Mammalia > Sirenia > Dugongidae > Dugong > Dugong dugon. The sequence continues at coordinate 73,155,986 of CM057460.1, forward strand.
AGCTTTGATTTACTTTTGTGACTTCCCTATCTGGGTTGATATCTGGTTGCTCTTTCCTGTATTCTAGTCCTGGGTTGTTATCTAATGTTACTGATTTTCTAACTGGAGGACTCCCTGTAGTATTTCTTGTAGTTTTGGTTTGGTTTTTGCAAATTCCTTAAACGTCTGTTTATTTGGAAATGCCCAACTTTCATCATTGTATTTGAGAGACAGTTTTTCTGGGTATATAATTCTTGGCTGGCAGTTTTTTTCCTTCAAGGCTTTATATATGTCATCCCATTGCCTTCTTGCCTGCATGGTTTCTGCTGAGTAGTCTGAGCTTATTCTTATTGATTCTCCTTTGCAGATGACTTTTCGTTTATCCCTAGCCACTCTTAAAATTCTCTCTTTGTCTTTGGTTTTGGCAAGTTTGAGTATAATATGTTTTGGTGACTTTCTTTTGGGATCTACCTTATATGGGGTTCGATGAGCATCTTGGATAGATATCTTGTCATCTTTCTCGATATCAGGGAAGTTTTCTGCAAACAAATCTTCAACAATTCTCTCTGTATTTTCTGTTATCCCCCCCTGTTCAGGTACTCCAATCACTTGTAGGTTATTCCTTTTGATAGAGTCCCACATAATTCTTAGGGTTTCTTCATTTTTTTAATCCTTTTATCTGATTTTTCCTCAAATAAATTGGTGTCAAGTGCTTTATCTTCAGTCTCACTGATTCTGACTCCCATTGCCTCAATTCTGCTTCTATGACTTTCTATTGAGTTGTATAATTCTGAAATTTTATTGTTAGTCTTCTGGATTTCTGATTACTGTCTCTTTGTGGATTCTTGCAGCCTGTTAAATTTGTCATTATGCTCTCCTCTAATATTGTTAATTTCCTCTATTGCGTGTTCTGTGTTTTGCTTAATTTCCTTCCAAATTTCTAGAAGAGGTCTGTATATTAGTCTTCTGTATTCTGCCTCTGGTAATTTCAAGAAATTTTTCTCCTCTGGAAAATTTCTAGATTCTTTATTTTTGGAGCTTGCTGAAGCCATCACGGATTGCCTCTTTATGTGATTTAATATTGAATGTTGTCTCCAAGCCATCAATAAGTTATTATATTTCTTTATTTTATGTTTGCTTACTGTGTCCTAGCTTCTTGTTTTGTTTTGATATACCCGAATAGCCTGCTCGTATGAGCTAGTTTGATTATTGGCACCTTTGAAGCTCTAAAGTCCTGTCATCAGGTGGTTAGATCTGTTACTAGGTATGTAAGCTCAGGAGTCCACCCATTCATCCTGTATGGATTCAGCTCTGGTGCCCAGGTAGATAGCCACCAAGAGTGTGGTGCAGGCTCTCACTTACAGTCCTAGACAGGCATGGGTGATTGGTGTAGGCACAGGCATCTTGCTGCAGCAGGGGGACACACTCTGAGCAAGGCAGGGGGCTGATGGCTGTCACCGAGTGTCCAGGAGGAAGGTGTGTCCCTCTTCCCTAGAGCACGTAGGTGGGTGGGTTTTGCACCTGGACTATGAGCACCTGATGCTGTTGGCTGTAAGGACTGGGGGGCACTCTTATTCATGGGCCCGTATCACAGTTGGCTGGATGGCATGGGTGGAGCCACCCGTCCTCAGGCCCCTGATGTGGGTAGGTGAAGACCCTGCTTAATGGGCAGAGCAGTGTCAAATGTCAAGAACCTGCCACTTCACAACTGAAACAATTGAAGTTAGAGTTCCAGTATATACCATGTTGTACTGCAGTAATGAGGGCCTACGCTGTTGAGATGGGCCCACCCAAGTCTATTCAGGGTGAAAGGCACTCAAAGTCTGTGGATCCCTTATGCCTGTGCCTAGGCAAAGGAGCTGTGCCTACCCTAGGTTCCTGGCATAGGGGAGCTGGCAGTTTATTTTTTTCCCTGTTTGTTAATTTGTTCACTGTCAAAGCCAGGGAGAATGGCTCTGGGCATTTGACAAATCCTACCTCCAGCCCAGGGGACTCGGTAGTTGCTGAAACTGGTCTGAGACCCAGTGCAGAGCAGAAAGCACTGAGGTAAATGGGAGAGAGTTTTTTCCCTAAGAGGCATGTTTTTGATCCATGTGGTAAGCTGTACTCAAGTACTTATCTTTCGCAAATGAGGGCTTTTTCTCACTGGTTCTGGGTGGCCATGTAGACTTTCTGGTGCTGGGTCTCTCCTGGTGTGGAAAACATGCTTCCCGAGCACAGCTGCTTGCCTGCTTCACTACTCACCCACGAGCTGCTTAGGCCTGAAGGGCTCAGGGTCTTGCTGGGTCAGGTCTGGCAACTCCTCGCTGCTTCCAAACCATCTCTCCCTCCCCCTGTCACTCAGTCCGGTTCCTCAACTCTGCCTTTGATGTTCAGTGCTCCCATATTGCCGTATCTAATTGAATCACTTGTTTTTTCGGGTCTTTGTTGTAAGAGGGTCCACCAGAAGCATCTGACTACTCCACCATCTTGGCCTCGCCTCCCATTGAGTCGATTTTCAACTCATAGCAACCCCATGTGACAGAGCAGAACTGCCTCATTGGGTTTCCTATGCTGTAATCTTTACGGAAGTAGATCCCCAGGTCTTTCTCCCACGGAGCCAAGGGGTGGATTTGAACCATCAAACTTTCGGTTAGCAGCCAAGCACTTAACCCTTGTTCCACCAGCGTCAAGAAGGCAGACTTTTTTTAATTCTCTCCTTACTGTGTTCCCTCCCTTCTCCCACCATTGTCACACATAGTTCTGGGCCACATTGTTGGTATTGTTTAAATACTGGGAAGATTGAATTTATTAAGTATCAAATACATTCCTTTGAAATATAAGGATTGTTCTTTGTTACTTTATTTCCCAAAGTCTTGATGAGGCACAAATAAAGGGAGAAAATCTTTGAGAAAGTCCATTGCATTCCACTACTATGAAAAAGAAAATGCAATGCTCTGAGCAGAAGGGAGGTTGCTGAGCCCAACACTTTCTGTTTTGGCCACCTTTCCAGACCATTTCCATGATGGTTTACCCCCCCCCCCCCCCCCTTACAGAGGCTGAGCAGGAAAAGGCACAGGAAGTGAAGCTTGCATTTGCTTCTTGTTGTTAAGACTGATTAAAAGTTTGCTGGGGTGGAAATTTGAAACTATTGGCTAAAGTTGACCCTGTTCTTGCTTCTGTCTTATAATAGGCATGCTGAGGGCTAACCGTGACGCCACCAGCTTAGTGCTTCTGAAGCTTTCTGAGCTTCTTCACCAGCCTTACTCACTGCTCTCTTTAGTATCCATAACATACCTTGCCTTCTCACTCCTATCATCTGCACTACCTACCCCACCTACCCCTGTTCTCCCAATGACCTTTGGAAAAATAGTTTTCGAGTCATGAGTTCAGAGAACAGAAAGCACTGCTGGGCTAAGAGAAAGCCTGAATTTTAGCCAAAGTCATCACCAAAGCTAAAAGTAGTTCCAACTTACAACAACATTTGCAGATAGAACAATAAATCTAATGACATCTGTGGTTACTAGCTTACAAGATGGCCTCTAAAATGACCCCAGTGATTCTTGCCTCCTGGTACTCATGCTCCTATGCAGTCCCCTCCACACTGAAAAGGGCTGACCTGTGTAACCAATAAGATATTGTGGACCAGTGGGATATTGTGACTTTCAAGGCTAGGTCATAAAAGACATTGCAACTTTGCCTTGCTCTCTCTTGGATCATTTACCCTGGGGAAAGCCAGCTGCCATGTCATAAGGACACTCAGGCAACCCTATGGAAAGCTCCATGTGGTGAAGAACTAAAACCTCAGGTCAAAAGCTAGCATCAACTTACCAGCCATGTGAGTAAGCCTAGAAACAGATCTGCCAGCCCCAATCAAACCTTCAGATGACTGCGGCCTGGCCAACATCTTGTCTGAGACCTTATGAACAAGAACCACTCAGCTAAACTGTCTCCAAATTCCTGAACCACTGAAACTGAGTGAGATAATAAATGTTTATTGTTAAAGTTTTGGGGTAATTCATTATGCAGCAATAGATAACAAATATAACCTCTGATATTCTTCCATTGTTGTGGCTCTTTACAGTTTACGAACTGTTTTCACATTCATTATCTCAGTTAATGCTTAGAACCATCCTATATTAAGTAGGAAGAACAGGTACAACAATCTACACTTTACATTAGAGTACACAGGCTCTGAGAAATGAAACAACATGGCCGTGATCCCATTGATAGTACATGTTGGGACTTGGCCAAGGACCCTAGTCATCTGATTCCTAGTCTGGGATACTTTTTACTACAGTCCTCTGCTATACCAATGGGGAATAAAGAAAATGACAACAGAGTCTTAGTTTCATTTCCTGCCCCAGATTAATACACTGCTGGAATAACAACTAGACTAAGTTGTATTCAAGTTAACATCAGCTCTGGTACCTGTCATTAAAGTTAAAGATAGTCACCGTGTTGCTGCAGGCATACCAGAGCTGTGCTCAGAGCCATGATACTTGACTTGTGTGAGGGACAAGCACATGTATCTCCAAACTGAAATCCCCCTTCCCCTATAAACCTCAGTCTTCCTCTGGCCATATTTATTTCTCTCCAGAGAGGGTTTTGAAGTAATCATGGGGAGATCATAACTCTAGATGCTTGGTCTTAGCTCACAATTATATTTGTGGAATGTCATTGAAAAGTGGTTCAAGAACTTCCCAGCTATTTGGAGTACAGTTTTGAGTAGTGAAGAAAACTCCACGTTTTCCATGATTTCTCCTTCTATCTCTTCCCTATCATAGCTTTGTTTTGACATCACCTCCACTTCCAGAAGATCCCTGGTTCCAAGAAGTAGATAATACCATGTGGGCACTGAATCAGGCTCACACATTACAAATCCCTGGTTAGAGGGCAGCTCTCAAGGCTTTGGATGCAGAACGTGTTTACCCAGTATAGGCCACAGCAAAACTAGAAGGAACATATAGATAAGAGTTTTAAGCGACCCCTGTCAGCAGGACAATAAAATAGGGATTTTACTTGGACTTATGAGTGTTAGCAAACCTTTTCAGCCAAATATTTCCTTCTTGCTCTTGAGATCTATCATCCTATTAAGGGATGTGCAGACAAAGCCTCCTGGGTACACTTGGTTGTATCCCCCACTAGTGCACTTGTTCAACATGCAGGTTTGGTTCCATGCTTACAAACACAGAAGGGGAGCAGATGTCCAGGGTCAAACGAGGCTTCTGTTTTTCTAAAACACATTGCTTTTGTACAATTATACCATTGGAAAAAATCTTGTAAGTAATAAAGTCCAACCATTGCATTTTACAGATAAAGAAATCAATGACTAAAGGGATAAAGAGAAACATCCAAGGTTCATGACAAAGTTAGGACTGTAGCTCTGCATTTTGTGCTCATTCTCCACATATCACATAGCCTCCTATCATGATGTACTTACCTTACTAATAGATAATTTGAGACAATTTCTCTTCTGCTACTACTCTACTTGAAGCTCATAGTTTGGGGACTGACAACCTCAGTGGTTGGGAATAATCTACCCTTGGGGTCTCCTTTAATGAGAATAAGCTATAGCATTCAAGAATGTACACATTTGCCATAAACTCTCAACCTTTCTGTGACTCAGTTTTCTCATCTATAAAATGGGTACAAGAATAATAATTTCTGTTTGTAGGGTCTTGGGAGGATTAAATGAAGGAAAAAAAAAAAAAAAAAAAAACCTATGTAAAGAGCTTAACACAGTTCCAGGCATACAGAAAACCTTCAGATGACTGCGCCCTGAGTGACATCTTGCCTGAGACCTCAGTAAATGTTAACCATTGATAAGAAACAATCGCATAGAGAAAACATCTCTGGAAGTAGTAAAGGTTCAACACGGAGGAAGAATCATGATGAGGTTCCATAACTCAAAGTAGAGGACTTATCAAAAATGTGCTGGTCACATGATGTTATGAGATGGCTGAATCCAGTCTAGGGGAGAAGAATAAAGGCCATTGGAAGAGGAGGGTATAAGGAAGCAGCCAACACGTGGGGGAAGGGAGGCAGACAAAAAAGAGCAAGAGGGGAAAAAGAAAAAGAGAACCAGGCTAGCACACTACATTTTAATCTCCTGTGCAGTTGATAAAAGCCTTTATCTTTGAAACCACCCTGAGAATGCGGCCGCAGGTCGGCTCTTTGAGAAACAAGCAAGAGATGAAGGAGACATACAAGATTACATGACCAGTGCAATCTTGGGGCCTCCCTAGTTATTACCAGTGCTCCCTTTAAAACAGGCACAGGGCTGGGGCGCACCCTCAGGCCTATCTCAGGCCTCTAAGCTCCAGAGGCCTGGGTGCCAAAGCCCCGCCCCTGGCTGGGACACCTGTTTCCTTTGCAAGTGAGACAGCCCACAAGCTTGGACCCTGGGGTTTCCCCGCCCTTTATTCCCAGCCTTAGCTTTAACCACACCCACTTCCACAGGTCTCAGAGCCCCAGCTGCGGCCCCTGGCCTGGAAGTACAGAGAAGCCTGTCCACTTTCACATCTCTCACTACCATTTTCTCCCAGGAAGGCATCTGGAGCAGGCAAGCTTGAATGGATGGTTTAGTTGTTGAAAAGCCCAAGGAGCATGTGTGGGTAATGCCCAGGTCTTAGCACCAACTTGGGCAGGTAATAGCCTCAGCTAAAAGATGAAGTTAGTAAAACCGGTCCCTGCTATTATCCCAGGGAGGGAGTATGGATCAGTGAATTGTTAAAAGAAATTGCTTAAGGGACAACAGGTGTTAATTAAATGCAAGCCATTATGATTCACCCAGGAGTTTCTGATTAAAAGAAAAGCGAGAGACAGAAAAAAAAAAAGGGAGCAAGGGAAGGAGGAAGGAAAAAAAAAACCTTAAAAGGAAAAAAGTAATTTCACATTTAAGGAGCTTCAATTCTACTATTTCCAGACTCAGGGAAAACAAGTCACTGGTTTTCTCTTTCCAAGAAAGCTTTTCAAAGACTGAGGGATCCTGAGGAACTTTGTGGGGAGGGGAGAGCTGAGTTGGTTTTGCCCAAGATACTTTCTGCAGAGGGTAAGGGCCATATTCTCAAGATAATCTCCCTGCCTAGATAAAAGCTACTATTTTAGGGTCATCTGAAGAGTTTTGGATATGTGAGTGCTGTTGTTTGCCTCAGTGGAATGGATAGGCAAGCAGTATGGTGTGGCTTCCCTGAAAGAACTGATGTGCCAAAAAGATTCTCATCTGCTCTCTAATGTTCTACACTACAAAAACCCATTGCGGTTGAGTCAATTCCAAATCATAACAACCCGATAGGACAGACTAGAATTGCTCCCATAGAGTCTCCAAGGCTGTAATCTTTATGGGACAGACTGCCACATCTTTTTCACAATGATTCTCCCGCTGAGTGTCTGATGGGTTCAAACCACCAACCTTATGCTTAGCAGCCTAGCACTTATCTTCTGTGTCACCAAGCCTCAGTGTTCTACACTAGTGGTTCTCAAAATGTGGGCCCCTTGGAACTTGTAAGAAAAGCAAAATATTTGAACCCTGACTCAGACCTGTGGGGCATTGGTGGTTTCATGGTAGAATTCTTGCCCTCCATGTAGGAGACGCGGGTTCAACTCCTGGCCAATGCACCTCATGGTTAGCCACCTCCTGTCTGTTACTGGAGGCTTGCATGTTGTGATGATGCTGAATGGATTTCAGTAGAACTTCCAGGCTAAAATGGATCAGGAAGAAAGCTCTGATAATCTACTTCAAAAAAATCAGCCAATAAAAATCCTATGGATCACAACAGTCCCATCTGCACCGATCATGGGGATGATGCAGAACTAGGCAGCATTTTGTTCTGTTGTGCGTGGGTCACTATGAGTCAGGAGCCAACTTGATGGCAGTTAACAACTACTCCCAGACCTACTGAATCAGAAACTCAGGGGGTGGGACCCAACAATCTATGGTATAACAAGCAATACATATGATTCTGATGTTTGGCCAACATTTGAGAACCACTGTTCCACACCAGTGCTGCTCAAACTTTAATGTGCTTACAAAGCACCTAATATCTTGCTAAATTCCAGGCTTTGATTCAGAAAGTGTAGGGTGGGGCCTGAGATCCAGCATGTCTATCAAGCTCCAGGTGTTGCTTATGCTATGGTCTGTGGACCACACTTTGAGGAGCAAGGCTCTACAACAGTGATATACAACCATGGATTCACATAAGAATCATCCAAGGAGATTTTAAAAACAATAACAATGCTTGAGCCCAGCCCCCAAAAATGCTGCTTCAATTGCTCTGGGTTTGCAACCCAGTTTTAGTAGGTTTTGAAAAGCTCTCCAGGTGATTCTAAGGTGCAGCCAGGGTGAAAACTGTTGCCTACATTCTCAACTTTATTACATTCAGCTTAAAATGCTTTGGCTTCTGTTTCCTTTACACCTTCCCAGCAGTATATGCAATTTAGGCTGTCACCTGTTAATTGTAAATGCATGTGAATGAAGTCTACAGCTGAGTAATACAGAGTGGAGAGGACTTGTGGGATCTAAGAGGGGTGGAGAGACTGTCCTGAGGGTGGGAGGCAACTGAATTGGTAGGCCAGACCTTGTTTGTTTCACAGCCTCACATAAGGATCACCTTGTATGTCTTTGAGAATCAAAGGGAATATTTCAGTTGTAGGAGGTGTCCGGAAACACTGTAAAAGACTTTGAAATAGGCAAAAATGATTATTGGGTGTCTATCACATTGGATTATCTTGTCTTTCAATGAAACTACCACTCTGTAAATTGTGGAATACTGATAGTAATATAAATCATTTTGTTCATAGAAATACAAATTGTGTCTGGTGGAGATGTACTTAATTACTGTTCTGTGGATATTGACCAGTTTCATATTAATGACCAAATTCATCTCAGCATTCCTGATGGCTTATATACGTGTATGGATTTTTAAACACCCATTAGTAATTAGAATATGGAATGTGCAAAGTACGAATCAAGGAAAACTGGAATTTGTCAAAAATGAAATGGAACACTTGAAGATCGATATCCTAGGCATTAGCCAGCTGAAATGGACTGGTATTGGCCATTTTGAATTAGACAGTCATATGGTTGACTGTGTTAAGAATGACAAATTGAAGAGAAACAGTGTCACATTCATTGTCAAAAAGAACATTTCAAGATATACCCTGAAGTACAATGCTGTCAGTGACAGGATAATATCCATATGCCTACAAGGAAGACCAGTTAATAGGATAATCATTCAGATTTACACACCAACCACTAATGCCAACGATGAAGACATTGAAGATTTTTTACCAAATTCTGCAGTCTGAAATTGATCAAACATTCAATCAAGATGCATTGTTAATTACTGAGTGATTGGAATGCGAAAGTTGGAAACAAAGAAGAAGGATCAGTAGTTGCAAAATAGAGCCTTGATGATAGAAAAGACATAGGAGATTGCATGACAGAATTTTTTAAGACCAACGTCATATTCATTGGAAATACCTTTTTTCAACAACATGAACAGTAACTACACGTGGACCTCACCAGATGGAATACACAGAAATCAAACTGACTACATCTGTGGAAAGAGACAATGGAGAAGCTCGATATCATCAGTCAGAACAAGGCCAGGGGCCAAGTGCAGAATAGACCATCAATTGCTCATATGCAAGTTTAAGTTGAAGCTGAAGCAGATTAAAATAAGTCCATGTGAGCCAGAGTACTACATTGAGTATATCCCACCTAAATTTAGAGACCATCTCAAGAAAAGATTTGATGCATTGAACACTAATGACCGAAGCCCAGGTGAGTTGTGGAATGACATCAAGGACATCATACAGGAAGAAAGAAAAAGGTTATTAAAAAGATAGGAAAGAAATAAAAGATCAAAATGGAAGTCAGAGACTCTGAAACTTGCTCTTGAATGTAGAGCAGCTAAAGTGAATGGAAGAAATGATGAAGTAAAAGACCTGAACAGAAGATTTCAAAGGGTGATTCAAGAAGACAAAGAAGTGTTATAATGAAATAGACAAAGACCTGGAGTTAGAAATCCAAAAGGGAGGAACATGCTCGACATTTCTCAAGCTGTGAAAGAAAGGAAGAAAAAATTCAAGCCTCGAGTTGCAATATTGAAGGTTTCTGTGGGCAAAATGTTGAACAATGCAGGAAGTTATCAAAAGAAAATGGAAGGAATACATAGAGTCACTGTATCAAGAGAATTAGTCAACATTCAACCACTTCAGGGGTAGCATACAATCAAGAACCAATGGTATTGAAAGAAGAAGTCCAAGCTGCACTGAAGGCACTGGTGAAAAACAAGGCTTCAGGAATTGATGAAATTCCAACTGAGATGTTTCGACAAATAGATGCAATGATAGAAGCGCTCACTTGTCTATGCCAAGAAATTTGGAGGACAGGTACCTGGCCAACCAACTGGAAGAGATCCATATCTGTACCAATTCCAAAGAAAGATAATCCAACAGAATGCAGAAATTGCCGGACGATATTATTAACATCAGATGCAAGTAAAATTCTGCTGACAATCATTCAAAAATGGTTGCACAGTACATTGACCCAGAACTTCCAGAAATTCAAGCCTGCTTCAGAAGATGACATGGAAAGAGGGAAATCATTGCTGATGTGAGATGGATCTTCACTGAAAGTGGAGAATACCAGAAAGATGTTTACCTGTGTTTTATTGACTATGCAAAGGCATTTGACTGTGTGGATCATAACAAATTATGGATAACATTGCAAAGAATGGGAATTCCAGAACACTTAACAGTGCTCATGCCGAATCTGTACATAGACCAAGAGGTAGTTGTTCAAGCAGAACAAGGGGGTATGGCATGGTTTAAAACCAGGAAAGGCATGTGTTAGGGATGTATCTTCTCATCATACTTATTCAATCTGTATTGTTGTTGTTATTGTTAAGTGCCATCGAATCGATTCAAACTCATAGTGATCCTATGTACAACAGAATGAAACACTGCCTGGTTCTCCACCATCCTCACAATCGTTATGCTTGAGCCTACCATTGCAGCCACTGTGTCAATCCATCTCATTGAGGGCCTTCCTCTTTTTCGATGACCCTCTATTCTACCAAGCATGATGTCCTTCTCCAGGGACTGATCCTTCCTGATAACATGCCCAAAGTATATGAGACATAATCTCGCCATCTTTGCTTCTAAGAAGCATTCTGGTTGTACTTCTCCAAGACAGATTTGTTTGTTCTTTTGACAGTCCATGGTATATTCAATATTCTTTGCCGACACCACATTTCAAAGGCATCAATTCTTCTTTGGTCTTCCTTATTCATTGTCCGGCTTTCGCATGCATATGGGGTGATTAAAAACATCATGGCTTGGGTCAGGTGCACCTTAGTCTTCAAGGTGACATCTTTGCTTTTTAACACTTTAAAGAGAACTTTTGCAGCAGATTTGCCCAATGCAATGCATCTTTTGATTTCTTGAGTGTTGTTTTCATGGGTGTCGATTGTGGATCCAAGTAAAATGAAATCCTTGACAACGTCAATGTTTTCTCCATTTTATCATGGTGTTGCTTATTGGTCCAGTTGTGAGGATTTTTGTTTTCTTTATGTAGATGTGTAATTCATACTGAAGGCTGTGGTCTTTGATCTTCATCAGTAAGTGGTTCAAGTCCTCTTTACTTTCAGTAAGCAAGGTTGCATCATCTGCATAATACAGGTTGTTACTGAGTCTTCCTCCAATCCTGATGCTGCATTCTTCTTCATATAGTCCATCTTCTTAGATTATTTGCTCAGCATACAGACAGATTGAATAAGTATTGTGAAAGGACACAACCCTGACACACACCTTTCTTGACTTTAAACCACACAGTATCCCTTTATTCTGTTTGAACCACTGCCTCTTGATCCATGTACAGTTTCCTCATGAGCACAATTAAATGTTTTGGAATTCTCATTCTTCACAATGTTATCCATATTTTGTTATGATCCACACAGTCAAGTGACTTTGCATAGTCAATAAAACACAAGTAAACCTCTTTCTAGTATCTCTGTTTTCAGCCAGGATCCATCTGACATTAGCAATGATATCCCTTGTTCCACATCCTCTTCTGAATCTGGCTTGAATTTCTGGCAGTTCCCTGTTGATATACTGCTGAAGCTGCTTTTGAATGGTCTTCAGCAAAGTTTTATTTGCATGTGATGTTAATGACATTGTTTGATAATTTCTGCACTTGGTTGGTTCACCTTTCTTGGGAACAGGCATAAATACGTATCCCTTCCAGTCAGTTGGCCAGGTAGCTGTCTTCCAAATTTCTTGGCATAGATGAATGAGCACTTTCAGCACTGCATCTGTTTGTTGAAACATCTCAATTGGTATTCCATCAATTCCTTGAGCCTTGTTTTTTGACAATGCCTTCAGTGCAGCTTGGACTTCTTCCTACAGTTCCATTGATTCTTGATCTTATGCTACCTGCTGAAATGGTTGAACATCGACCAATTCTTTTTGATATCAATCTGTATGCTGAGCAAATAATCCGGCAGCTGGAATATAGGAAGAAGAATGTGGCATGAGGATTGGAGGAAGATTCATTAACAACCTGTGATATGCAGATGTCACAACCTTGCTTGCTGAAAAGGAAGAGGACTTGAAGCATTTATTGGTTGTCTTAGTCATCTAGTGCTGCTATAACAGAAATACCACAAGTGGATGGCTTTAACAAAGAGAAATTTATTCTCTCACAGTCCAGTAGGCTACAAGTCCAAATTCAGGACATCAGCTCCAGGGGAAGGCTTTCTCTGTCAGCTCTGGAGGAAGATCCTTGTCGTCAGTCTTCCCCTGGGCTAGGAGTTTCTCTGTGCAGGAACCCCGGGTCCAAAGGACACGCTCTGCTCCCTGTGCTGCTTTCTTGGTGGTGTGAGGTTTCCCATGTCTCTCTGCTCACTTCTCTCTTTTATATCTCGAAAGAGATTGGCTTCAGACACTATCTTATCTTATAGATCTCATCAATATAACTGCCACTAATCCTTTTATTACATCATAGTGATGGAATATAAAATAAATAGGGAAATCACATCAGATGATAAAAGGTAGTCAATCACAGTATACTGGGCATCATGATCTAGGCAAATTGACAGATATTTTTGGGGCACAAAATTCAATCCATGAAACTGATGAAGATCAAACACTACAGTATTCAGTATGGATTACGCCTTAACATAAAGAAAACCAAAATTCTCACAACTGGACCAATAAGTAACATTGTGATAACTGGAGAAAAGATTGAAGTTGTCAAGGATTTCATTTTACTTGGATCCACAATCAACACCAGTGGAAGCAGCAGTCAAGAAATCAAAAGACACGTTGCATCGGGCAAATCTACTGCAAAAGACCTTTTTAAAGCGTTAAAAAGTAAAGAAGTCACTTTGGGGAGTAAGGTGTACCTGATTCAAGCTATGGTATTTTCAATTGCCTCATATGTATGCAAAAGTTGGACAATGAATAAGGAAGACTGAAGAAGGATTGATGCCTTTGAATTATGATGTTGGTGAAGAATACTGAATATATCACGGACTTCAACAAAGCTGTCTCGGAAAAAGTACAGCCAGAATACTCCTTAGAAGCAAGGATGGCAAGACTTCATCTCACATGCTTTAGACATGTTGTCAGGAGGGACCAGTCCCTGGAGAAGGACATAAACACATCGTTGATGTGTTTATTGTATATTTATATGAGGATCATGAGTTTTCCATTAAAAAAAAAAGTCTTTAATAAAGGACATGAGTTTCATTGGGTAGTTGTGGTAAGCTGAATAATGCACCCCAAAGATTTCTGTCAATTTTTCATACTATGGTAGTTTGCCTGTTGCTGCAATACTGGAAGCTATGCCCCAGTATTTCAAATACAGCAAGGTCATGTCGTGGGTTAGGGCTAGATTACCCAATAAGCAAGATACAAAAGGGCTTACTTTTTCGTACTTACTAATCTGTAGTGAACAATTTCACCAGTTTTTTTACCACATCAAAGACTTGGTGAAACCCATATGAAATTGTTCACAGATTAGTAAGTAAACACAAGTAAGCTTGTGTGTACCTTGCTTAATGTAAGGTGGTATGTAACTTGCTTACCAGTTAATATGCTTCTGCTCGTGGTGGACTGGTTTTAGTGGAACTTCCAGACTAAGACAGACTAGAAAGAAAGGTCTGGTGATCTACTTTCAAAAATTAGTCAGTGAAAACCCTATGAATCACAGAATATATTCTGAGACTTCAACTTGCTTACTTTGGACATGGCATCAGGATGGGCTGATCACTGGAGAAGGACATCATGTTTGATAAAGTGATCAGCCAGCAAAGGTAAGGGAAACTCTCAATGAGATGGATTGACACCGTGGCAGCAACAATATACTCAAACATACCAATGATCTTGAAGATAGCACAACACTGGGCAATGTTTTATTCTGTTATACACAGGGTCACCTTGAGTTGGAGCTGCCTTGACAGCAACTAACAAAAACAACAAAGATGTCCACGTCCTAATCCCCAGAACTCCTGAGTATGTTGCTTTACATGGCAAAAAGGACTTTGCAGATGTGATTAAAATTAAGGTCTTGAGATGGGAAGATGATCCCGAATTATTGGGGAGGGGACAATGTAATCACAAGAATCCTTATAAGAAAGAGACAGGAGGGTCACAGTTAGAGAGGAGGTATTGGGATGGAAGCAGAGGATGGAGTCGTAAGAGGAAGCACCCACAAACCAAAGAATACAGGAGGCCTCTCTAGAAGCTGGAAAAAGCTAGAACTTCCTGGAAAACAAGCAGCCCTGCTGGCACTTTAATTTTAACCCTTAAGAGTCATTTCAGACTTCTAACCTCTAGAACTATATGATAATAATTTATGTTGTTTAAATGTGTTGGAGCAGCAATAGGAAACTAATACAGTCATAATCAGAAGGCTGCTTCCTGTGTCCTCTGAAACTGGGGAGTTTGTATGTATGTGTTTGCTGTTGTCTTTCACGTGAATGATGACTCATGCCATGCTCCTGCCTCTGATGTGGTATCATACTCCCTTTCATCTTCCCTCTGGCTTCGTGTTCCAGCTGCCCAGCAGATCCAATAAATGTAACCTCACCTCTAATGATCCCAAGTCTTCCTTTCCCTCTCACTCACTCATACTCGCCAAAATTATACTACTGAGGTTTAAATCTTCATTTCTTGGATGATCTCAGATCTCTTCTGGCTTGTCTCACCCATCTATACCCTACTCTGAGGTACTATTATTCTTGCCATTTTTATAAAAGAGAAAACAATGGCACAAGTGACTTGCCAAAGGTTAGCAAGCAAGTGGCCAAGTCTCACTCATCCTTTCAAGGAGTTGATAAAAAACCCAAACCCGTTGCCATTGAGTTGATCCTGATTTATAGTGACCCCACAGGACAGCAGAACTGCCCTATAGGGTTTCCAAGGTTGTAATCTTTATGGAAACAGACTGCCACATCGTTCTGTCACAGAGAGGCTGGTGGGTTCAAACTGCTGACCTTTGGGTTAGCAGTCTATCGCTTTAACCACTGCACCACCAGGGCTCCTTCTGAGGATCTCAGCAGTTCTAAAAACTCCTTATCTAATGAGACCCTCTCACACGGTGGACTTCACGGTATAATGGGATCATCTGCAAAATGCTTCTGGGTCCCTGAACTTGACCTTCTTATTCTCCTGTCCAAATCCAACAATATTTCTCTTACTCTTCCAGATACTGTTGGAGTTTTAAAATTCTTCTCTTCTTCCTCTTTTACAAAAGCGGCTACTGAAGTACCTCTCTGCTGCATCAATCCTGGAATCTTGAGAATTGCAAAGAAACACAGTCCTTTTCTTTTGCCTTCTTCTGTCCCTAAAAGCAAGACGGGTCACCAGCAGCTCTACTGAAGCCACTCAGGAAAATTCAGCCAGAGTTCCTACTCTTGCCAGGTTTCCTGAAACCAGCACAATGTGATCCAGAAGGGCAGCCTCAATATTTGTCATGAGTGTTTCCATCAATACGTGAAGGATATAGGCTTTATCAAATTGAACTAATGATCTTCCTTGGATGAATTATCCAAGACATCTACCTAACAAAAGAAACAATGAAAATTCTTTGTAAATAAAATAAAAATATATTTAATTAAAAAAAAGAAAAACATACTGTCCTTGACCCTTGCGGATTCATAATTTAAGACATGGACAAGATAGGTCACTGAACTTAATCATTAAATGGTCAATAGACAGGAAAGAATTTACCCATATAAGTAAGGGGCAAGCGCACAAAGGGCGGGAGCTGGGATAAGTGAATAGCTGGGGTGGGGAAGGAGGAAGGACAATCCAAAAGTTTCAAGTTCAAGCAGGAAAAGGGAAGAAGTCATGTGTGCTCCAATGGTCGGTGCTGGGTGCAGGTTTATGTAGGGGTGGCACTTCAGGGATTTCAATGAACCTGTTTGCAGGGGAGAGTAAGAGAAGCTGCGCTCTAGACAACCTGAGTTCAGTGGCTCCCGGAGGACAGCCTTTTAAGGGGGCACTGATCTGAAAAGCTTATCAGAGTGAATCAGCAGGTGCGATTTGTTCCTAAAAGACCCCTGCAGACAGGCTTCTCTAGGAGAAACAAAATCACGTTCCAGCTCTATCAGCTATTACGGCTGATTTTCAGCCAATTTCACCTAGTGAGCTGGAAAAGGTACCAATTAGCTGTTTTTATCAAGCATCTGTCAGGAAAGCAACCCAAGTTCAGCTTCTCTCCAATCTTGTCATTTTCCTCATCTAGACAAGTGGGGGAGACAGGGCTGCATGGAACCTCCTCCTCAGGCCTGTAAATGCATGCACCCCCAGCACAAAGAAAATAACAGGACTATGTCGAGGCATGAATTGATTTATCAGGAGAAACCTCCAGATTGTTCTCCCTCCTATCCTCAGAATAGTTAGTTGTAGTCAAGTGGATTCTGACTCAAGGAGACCCCATGTGTGCAGGATAGAACTGCTCTATAGTGTTTTCAAGGCTGTGACCTCTCGGAAGCAGATCACTAGGCCAAACTTTCAGTCAGTAGTCAAGCATTTAACATTTGTGCCTCCCAGGGACTTCTACCCTAAAATAAACAGGGCTAAAAAAGGAGTGTAATCTGCACATGTGGAAACTTAGGAAGGAGGCTAATGACAAAATATTAGTGGAACAAATCTATTTTCTAAAAGATACATTAATCAACAAGCTTCATTTCTTCTCTTACACACACATACATTCCCTTCTCCCCTCCCTCTCAGTTAACAGGAGTCATAACTCCTTTAGTATCCTTTTTGGAGTCTGGTGAATGAGGATGGAGCTTCAGAGCTGGTGTGGATGGAAGGCCTCTCAAAACTCTCTTGTCAGGTTTCTCCATCTGCCCTACCTACTTAAAAAATTTTTTTTTCTTATCAAAGTAATTGTTGTTGTTGTTGTTATGTGCCCCTGAGTTGGTTCTGACTCATAGCGACCTTATAGGACAGAGTAGAACCGCCCCATAGGGTTTCCAAAAAATGACTGGTAGATTTGAAGTGTCAGTCTTTGGTTACCAGCCATGCTCTTAACCACTGTGCCACAAGGGATCCTATCAAAGTAATACATGAACATAATTTTTAAAGTGAAGTAACAATGGATAAGATTTATGGAATGCCCTCTATGCGCCAGACACCATACTAAATGTTTTATGAAGATTAACTCACTGAAATCTTAACACACTCTATGAGTTAATTACTGTTCACATCATCCCCATTGTACAGATGATAAAACTGAGGATTAGTAACTTAAGGTCACAAAGCTAGAATAACTAGAATTTGACTCTGACAGTTGTTCTCCAGAATTAACACACTTAACATTACGGTATTCTGTTTCTAGCAAGCTTATAATAAAGCTATAGTGTTTAGAGTCTTATAAAACAAACAAACAAAAAAAGCAACAGATTCCTAACACCAACACATACCTTTCCCAGCACCTCCCTAACTCTCCCATCCCTTGGAAGTATCTACTTTCAACTCTTTTATTGATTCCTTTGGGTATTTGTCTCTCTATAGTTCTAACAAATATCCTTATACTTATATCTCTTGGTTTATAATTGACATAATCTATTTAATTCTTATTATGATAGATAAGTGTTTTATCTCTCACATTCTTTCAGTATAATAATAAGCATAATTTTTGGTTAGATCCATATTCAGTGTTTTCACTATTTTTGACTACTATTCACTTTTAAGCCAAGTGATATACTCTGTTACAGTCCCTAAATTGTATAACATTTGTTGTCTTGGAGTTAATAATTACCTTCTTTTTTTTTTTTTATTGGCTTAAGGTTTTTTAATCTATGGCAAACTCCTTTCCTATCCTCCTATAGCTGTGCACAATGGCTTCTAATATAATATTTCATGTATTCAAACCCATCAGAGAACTGTAAGTTCCAATATCTTTTCCTGAAGATATTCCTCCCAGAGTCTTCTGTTCTCCTGCTCTGCTTTGGCCTGGTTCTTTCTTCTTGCTGTACAGCTGTTGTTCAGGGACTTCCTTTCGCCATTATCCTGGGATTTCCCTTCAATCCTTCCTGTATGGATCTCCTGTTTCCTAAAATCCCTGTCTTCCTCTCTCTTAGTTTACTCCCTATTTTGTTCAGCACACCTACCAAAATTTTCCTGAAAAATGTTGTATAGGGGATCATTTGTTTCTTCTGAAAGTATATTTTAGTGGGTGAAAGGTAGTGAATGTGGAGGATGGGGTGGAACCCAGGGGGTCTAAAATAGCTTTCAACTCCTCACATATATTTTTGCCTCCTCCACATCTCTTCCTGTATTTCACGATACTTAGCGTCACCAGTTCTGATGCTATTCCAGAGTCCTGCAGGTGAAATGCCTGAATTTAGTTCTTCCTTTGTAGACCCTTAGTTTTGACCTTGTACTGTTTTACTAAGTCATTTGTCAATCTTCCATCTACTTTTTGTCTCCATATCTTGTGTTTCAGGGTTTCATGTGACTTCTAGTATCATTGAACACAGTGTTTCTGTTTTGTGTAATTCTTGTTATTAAGGGGATGAGTTTTGAGAGAAAAATGGGCTTTGCTGCTGTTACTTTGCCATTGTTAAACCCTATGCCTTCTTGATCACTTGGTGTCCTACAGAGTTGATATCTGGCAAGTTGGATCACAGATGATCAATGTTCTTTACTCAATAAATATTCCACAAGATCAGTTGTTATTTTCTCTCTGGTCAACTGATGTCCTGAAGGCCTAGGAATTGAGATCATTTTGTCAAATCTCAGGACTCAGGCTTGCTTTTGTTCAGCTACAGGTCCACTTTGATCCTGGTGGGATGCTCTTTCTCAGTCCTTGGATCAGTGGTAACCAAACTTTCAAGTACCTAAAAAGCACCTAGGTACTTGTTTAAAAAAAAAAAGAAGAAGAAGAAGAAGTAGATTCCCAGGACTTCTGAATCAGTAGGACCCAGGAAATTACATTTTTAAAAACACCCAAGTGATTCTGAGGCAAGTGGTCCCCAGACCTCACTTTGATCAGCACTTCTGATACATCAGCCAGTGTTGTCTGCCACTTTACCCTCACATCAGTCAAGTACCCTGTCAGTCCTCCCTTTTGCTCTACTTCCTAACTGATAAAGAAACTTAAAGCTCAATGATATTGCAGTACTTTACTTATAATATAATTACTTTTGTCTTGTTCTGTAGTCATGTTACAACTTGTTCTTATTTATAATTATATACAATTCCTAAACTGAGTTTGACTCTAGTGCCCAAACCTACCCAGTATCCCCAATTTGAGAAGTTGTAAGAAAAATAATGAACGTTTATTGAGCACTTACTATGGGCCAGGCACTATTGTAAGTGCTTTGCAGTTACTTATTTAACCTGATATCCCTAGGTTAAGTAAGAGGTAAGTACTATTATTATCTCAATTTTATAAGTAGGAAAACTGATGGTTAGAGAGTTAAACAGCTTAGCCAGATCACATAGCTAGAAAGTTATAGAGTTGGAAAATCACTGAACTATCAAGAGCTGCCAGATCTTCCAACGATTTTTAAGGGGTGAAGGAAGGCACAAGACCCAAGTAGACCCAAAATGCCTCATCAACTTCCACTCCTCAGCATCCTGATCACCACCCAGGTGTTCCCTGGTGGGCAGATAGCCAGGACTGGAAGTGACGCAGAGAGCTGCTAGCAGCAGTGGCTGTTAAAAACAAAAAAAAACAAATCCATTGCTGTCAAGTTTATTCCAACTCACAGCGACCCTACAGGACAGAGTAAAACTGCCCCATAGAGTTTCCAAGGAGGGGTTGGTGGATCTGAACTGCCAACCTTTTGGTTAGTAGGCAAACACTTAACCACTTTGCCACCAGTGTCTGTTAGAAGGAGCTTGAACAACATGTAGTGTGAATCTGGGCCAGTTGTTATGGCAAAGCCACCCCAATGCTGAAACTGCAAATGTGAGGGTAGTTGACGGCCACCTAAGGGGGAGCTTAGGGATTCTGGCAACTGAAGCTACTTAAACGTAAGGCTGAGGGCAGTAGTGGTTCAGTGGTAGAATTCTTGCCTTCCATGTGGGAGACCTGTATTTGATTCCTGGCCAATGCAGCTCAAGTGCAGCCAGCACCCATCTGTCGGTGGAGGCCTGCATGTTGCTGTGATGCCGAACAGTTTTTAGCAGAGCTCCCAGACTAAAACTAACTAGGAAGAAAGACCTGGAGATCTACTTCTGAAAATGAACCAATGAAAGCCTTATGGATCACAGTGGTCCTAGATCATTGCACATAGGATCACCATGAGTCGGGCTCAACTGGAAAGCAGCTAACAACAAACATTAAGACTTGTTGTTGTTAGGTGCCATCGAGTTGATTTCTACTCATAACAACCCCATGTGACACAGTACAACTTCCCCATAGTGTTTCCTAGGCTGTAATCTTTGTGGAAGCAGATGACCACATGTTTCTCTAGTGGAGCCGCTGGGTGGGTTTGAACCACCATTCTTTTGGTTGAGAGCTGAACGCTTAACCATTTCACCACTAGGGCTCCTTAACATAAGACTGTCAGTCTCAAAAGAGTGGTGGAAATGGTGATAAAAATAAAATAAATGACAGTTCTGAGTCTAGTCATGGGGCAGTGATGATTATAGCAGTGAAAAACTTTTGGGGAATGAAAAGGATCCTTCCCAAACCTCCATTTTCCCATTTGTAAAATTAAGATAATATTAGTATGCTTATTTAATAGAGTTTGTGAGGAACAAATGAGCTAATATGTAAATAGTTTAGCATAGTGCCTGATAACAAAGTAAGTGTTCAATAAACTTCAGCTATTAGTATTACCTTATTTTTACATAAAGAATGCATACCTTCTACGCTTGTTTGCCCACCGTGCCCTCCCTGACAACATTTAAAAAAAAATTGGCATAGCAGCACTTACAAAAATACCTCATGAGGGAAGGGCACGGTTGGCAAATAAATGCAGAAGGTGTGCACTACTTGCATAAAAATCAGTAAATTTCTGCTCATTCAAGTCTATGACTCAGATGGAATTTTGCATAAGAGCAAAACTGTGAATAATATCGTCAGATTTTATTTAATTTTTCTAATATGGTCTCTACTTTAACCAACTACAAGATTGTTTTTTCTCTCTCTAAAAATAGAAATATCTTGATTTACAATAAAATAAATATATCAGCCTCTATAACCACTCCAGGCTGAAGGAATCTCTTTTGACCTTCAATAGCACACTTTATCCATACTACTCACTTGATACTTACCTAACAACCAGAGGCCACTTATGTGGCTTTTTTCTGAGCAAATGCCTCTCTCCAAACATCTCGTTACCCTTTACCCATGCTGATCCTGAGACCCTTAGGAATCTTAGAGAACTTATTTTAATATTTCTCCAAAATATCTCTAGCACAAGTAGATGCCCAATATTGTTTGATGATGGATAAGAATTGCTCCTCTGAGGATATCTCATCCAACACAAAGAAGAAAGCATAACCAGTGGGGTTGGAGGATGATCTCCAAGCAAGCACCAGTCATTTTATTAAGACTTCTTTATAGCAACACAGAACTGGACCTTGGCCTTTGTCCTGCCCTGAGCACCAAAAGGCCCATGGAGTCAAGTAGCAGAAGTTAAGTGGAGGCCTCTGACTGGATAAATCCACAGAAGACTTATTTTTTCGACTGCCTTATCCTAGCCCAGACCCTCACTCTTGACCTCTGTTGTTGTACTGCCTCAGTACAGTTAATGCCCATATCACAGGTCACCTTCCCTGCAGTCCAACAATCCAGCCAGCCCCTGCCAGATGGTGCTTCCTATAGCTCCACTGCCACCATGGCATGAGCTTGTTCACAAAACCAACCCTAAGCTACCTCTACCATCTTTCCTTTCCTTTCTCTCCTCCATAAACCCTCTATCACAGCCAGAACTGCCTATTTATTACATCTCCTTCTCACCTGAACACAATACACTTGCATTCTGGCCTTTGCTGAGATGCTCCCTATCTCCTGTTTGTCAAGACTCTGGTAAAACCCCACTTCTTCCATGAGGAACTCCTCCACCCTAATTCACAGTGATCTTTTTTCTCTTCATTTGCTGTAATTGCCATTTCATATTTATTATTTACAATGCTATTTTAGCAGCCGTATTTTATCTGCACTGGGGGGCATTGGTGGTTCAGTGGTAGAATTCTTGCCTTTCGTGCCGGAGACCCAGGTTTGATTCCCAGCCACCACTCCCCTGTCAGTGAAGGCTTGTGTGTGGCTGTGACACTGAACAGGTTTCAGTGGTACTTTCAGATTAAGATGGATGAGGAAGAAAGCCAATGAAAAGCCTATAGATTACATGGTCTGATCCATAACATAATGGGACTGGGCAGCATTTCATTCAATTGTGCATGGGGTCACCATGGGTTGGGGGCTGACTCAACAGCAGCTAACCACAACATTTTTATCTATAGATATATTGTTTCCCCTAACTATAGCGTTTGAGTACTTGCTATGTGCCACTTACTTTCTAAGTGGTATATATGGATTAATCCTCACAACAAACCTATAAAGCTGGTCTCACATTAGATTAAGTAACTGGGGCACAAAGAAGTAAATTAAGTCACCTGAGGTTAGTAAGTGGTGGAGCAGGTAGCTCTAATGCCTATGTGCTTAACCACTGTGCTATGCTTTACACACAATAGTCAGTAAATATTTGTTTATCAATAATTACAGATTTTCCCACCCCTCTTCTGACTCAGTGCTGCCTACACTACCTTCTCAAAGAAAGCTAGGTTGGAGAAAATGAGCAAATGACTTCATTATGTAGAGCTCCTTGGGAGAAAAGAGTTCCAAAAATAGTTGAGACTGTGTTATTTTGATTTTGTGTTTCGTCACTATGGTTTGTGACTCCACTCTGAAATTCTTTGTTGCCAGAACGCCCAGATATACTGCCTGTCGCAAAGTTGTTATTTTTGATATCAGAATGTTGGAGATGTTTCTATTTGAAACATTGTCTATTTACATTCCTGAGCCCAAAATAGTCTGAAGTGTCAGTATTATGTCTTCATGTTTCCAGTAGAATTTTATGATGTTACATCAATAGTCACAGGTCCCCATGAGGTATTTTTGCCCTCTCCAGCTTTCGGGAAAGTGTATTATAATAATGACTAAGGTCATATTTATGAAGTGATGCCAGTATATCTTTCCCCAGTATGAGAAGGAAGACAAAGTGTATGTGACATTAAATTGCTGGCAACACACAGGAATAATCTGCCCTTGTTACAGCAATTGTTCTCACACTTTTCTCCCCCCACCTGCCCTCGTCACTGTGTTGTGATTCACCCCAACCCTCTCTTTCAGTCTTGGCCCCTCAAAAGAAAGTCATGCCTCAGTCATTCCTGGGGGACAACACATGACACGTTACACTACACAAGTGCCTTCATTTTCTCCTAACGTTGTTATTGAGATAAATCCTAGTTAGAATAAATAATATCAAGGTCTATCTGGAAGAGGGAAAGTCACAAAAATTCAGCTTGAGGATGTGTAAAAGAGGAAGGAGAATAGTTTGTCGCCACTGTCAGACCACAACTCTACTTGCCTTCTCTCTGTATGTTCACGATTTTACAGTGAAGCTGGGAAAATTGTAGAGGGTGATTTGTTCGTTTGTTTGTTCGTTTTTAAAGCAAGCGTATCAGAACATATACACTTATGTCAATGTCTTCTTAAAAGTAGTCACAAGCTGGGCACTCAATCTAAAACTGTTGTGACTGCTTATACATTTGTTACCTCCTTTTTGGAGCTGCCTTCAGGATGTTGTTAGGTGCAATCAAGTCTATTTCAATTCATAGCGACACCACGTGATAGAGTACAGCTAACCCATAGGGTTTTCTAGGCTGTAATCTTTACAGGAGCAGATCACTAGGTCTTTCTCCTATGGAGCCACTGGTGGATTCAAGCCACCAGCCTTCTGGTTAGCTGCCAACTGCTTAACCCCTGTGCTATAAGGGCTCCTTAACTTCAGGATGTTGTTATTGTTAGGTGCCCTTGAGTCAGTTCCAACTCATAGTGACCCCATGTGAAACAGAATGAAACACTGCCCAGTCCTGCGTCAGCCTCACAATTGTTGTTATGCTTGAGCTCATTGTTGTAGCCACTGTGTTGTCAATCCATCTCAGTGAGGGTCCTCCTCTTTTTCGCTGAACGTCTGCTTTACCAAGCATGATGTCCTTGTCCAGGGACTTGTCTCTCCTGATAACATGTCCAAAGTACATGAGATGAAGTCTTGCCATTCTTGCTTCTAAGGAGCATTCTGGTTGTACTTCTTCCAAGGCAGATTTGTTCCTTCTTCTGGCAGTCCACGATATAGTCAATATTCTTCACCAACACCATAATTCAAAGGTATCAATTCTTCTTTGGTCTTCCTTATTCATTCTCCAGCTTTCACATGCATATGAGACGATTGAAAATACCATGGCTTGGGTCAGGCACATCTTAGTCCTCAAAGTGACATCTTTGCTTTTTGACTTTAAAGAAGTCTTTGGCAACGGATTTGCCCCCTGCAATATGTCTTTTGATTTCCCGACTTCTGTTTCCATGGGCCTTGATTGTGGATCCAAGTAAAATGAAATCCTTGACAACTTCAATTTTTTCTCCATTTGTCATAATGTTGCTTACTGGTCCAATTGTGAGGATTTTTGTTGTCTTTACGTTAAGGTGTAATCCATACTGAAGGCTGTAGTCTTTGATCTCATCAGTAAGTGCTTCAAGTCCTTTTCACCTTCAGCAAGCAAAGTTGCATCACCTGCATATTACCGGTTGTTCATCAGTCTTCCTCCAATCCTTCTGTTGCATTCTTCTTCATATAGTCCAGCTTCTGAGATTATTTTCCCAGCATACAGATTGAATAAGTATGGTGAAAGGATACTACCTTTACATACACCTTTGCTGATTTTCAACCATGCAGTATATCCCCTTGTTCTCTTTGAATGACTGCCTCTTGATCTAAGGACAGGTTCCTCATGAACACAATTAAGTGTTCCAGAATTCCCATTCTTTGCAGTGTTATCCATAATTTGTTATTATCCACACAGTCAAATGCCTCTGCATAGTCAGTAAAACATAGGTAAACATCTTTCTGGAATTCTCTGCTTTCAGCCAGGATCCACCTGACATTAGCAATGATACACCTCATTCCACATCCTCTTCTGAATCTGACTTCAATTTCTGGCAGTTCCCTGTGGATGTACTGCTGCAACCACTTTTGAATGACCTTCAACAAAATTTTACTTGTGTCTGATATTAATGATATTGTTCGATAATTTCCACATTATGCTGGATCACCTTTCTTTGGAATGGGTACAAATATAGATCTTTTCCAGTCAGTTGGCCAGTTAGTTGGCATCCAAATTGCTTGGCATAGACGAGTGAGCACTTCCAGTGCTGAATCCATTTGTTGAAACATCTCAGTTGGTATTCCGTCAGTTCCTGGAGCCTTGTTTTTTGCCGGAGCCTTCAGTGCAGCTTGGACTTTTTCCTTTAGGGTCATTGGTTCTTGATCATATGCTATCACCTGAACTGGTTGAACATCGACCAATTCTTTTTGGTACAGTGACTCAGTGTATTCTTTCCATCTGCTTTTGATGCTTCCTATGTTGTTTAATATTTTCCCCAGAGAATCCTTCAATACTGCAACTTGAGGCTTGAATTTTTTCTTTAGTTCTTTCACCTTGAGAAATGCCAAGCATGTTCTTCCCTTTTGGTTTTCTATCTCCAGGTCTTTGCACATGTCATTATAATACTTTACTTTGTCTTCTCAAGCCGCCCTTTGAAATCTTCTGTTTAGCTCTTTTGCTTCATAATTTCTTCCTTTCACTTCAGCTACTCGGTGTTCAACAGCAAGTTTCAGAGTCTCTTCTGGCATCCATTTTGGTATTTTCTTTCTTTCCTGTCTTTTTAATAACCCTTTGCTTTCTTCATGTATGATGACCTTGATGTCATTCCACAACTTGTCTGGTCTTCAGTCATTAGTGTTCAGTGCATCAAATCTATTCTTGAGTTGCTCTCTAAATCCAGGTGGGATACACTGAAGGTCACACTTTCGCTCTCATGGACTTCTTCTAATTTTCTTCAACTTCAACTTGAACTTGCATGGAAATAATTGATGGTCTGTTCCACAGTTGGCCCCTTGCCTTGTTCTGACTGATGATATTGAGCTTTTCCATTGTCCTTTTCCACAGATGTAGTCGATTTAATTCCTGTGTATTCCGTCTGGTGAGGTCCATGTGTGTGGTTACCGTTTATGTTGTTAATAAAAGGTATTTACAATGAATAAGTCGTTGGTCTTGCAAAATTCTATCACACAACCTCTGGCCTTGTTTCTATCACTAAGGCCATATTTTCCAATTACCAATCCTTCTTCTTTGTTTCCAACTTTTGCATTCTGATCTCCAGTAATTATCAATGCATCTTGATTGCATGTTTGATCAATTTCAGACTGCAGAAATTTGGTAGAAGTCTTCAATGTCTTCATCTTTGGCCTTAGTGGTTGGTGCATAAATTTGAGTAATAGTCATATTAACTGGTCTTCCTTGCAGGCTTATGGGTATTATCCTATCACTGGCAGCATTGCACTTCAGGCTAGATCTTGAAATGTTCTTTTTGACATGAACGTGATGCCATTCCTCTTTAATTTGTCATTCCCAGCATAGTAGACCATATGATTGTCTGATTAAAAATGGCCAATACCAGTCCATTTCAGCTCATCAATGCCTAGGATACCAATGTTTATGCATTCCATTTCATTTTTTGATGATTTCCAATTTTCCTAGATTCCTACTTCGTGCATTCCACGTTCTGATTATAAACAGACGTCTGCAGCTGTTTCTTCTCATTTTCAGTCATGCTACCTCAGCAAATGAAGGTCCTGAAAGCTTGATTTCATCCACATCATTAAGGTCAACTGTACTTAGAGGAGACAGCTCTTCCACAGTTGTATTTCAGGTGCCTTCCAACCTGAGGGGCTCATCTTCTGGCACTATATCAAACAAAGTTCCACTGCTATTCATAAGGTTTTCACTAGCCAATTTTTTCTGAAGTAGACTGCCAGGTCCTTCTGCCTAGTCTGCCTTAGTCTGGAGGCTTAGCTGAAACCTGTCCACCAAAATGACCCAGCTGGTATTTGAAATACCCGTGGAAAAGCTTCCAGTATCACAGCAACACGCAAGCCACCACAGTACGACAGACTGACAGACACTGTTTTAACAATAAAAAAAACCAAAAGCCCATTGCCACTGAGTCGATTCTGACTCATAGAGACCATATAGGGCAGAGTATAGCTGCCCCATAGGGTTTCCAAGGAGCACCTGGTGGATTTGAACGGCCAACCTTTTGGTTAGCAGCCTTAGCTCTTAACCACTATGCCACCAGGGTCTCTGTTTTAACAATAGATCACATT
This sequence comes from Dugong dugon, assembly GCA_030035585.1. Taxonomy (NCBI): domain Eukaryota; kingdom Metazoa; phylum Chordata; class Mammalia; order Sirenia; family Dugongidae; genus Dugong; species Dugong dugon. Next base: position 73,183,870 of record CM057460.1, read on the forward strand.
TATTAGTAGCCAAAGTGTGATGGCTCCTATGTACTTAGAGAATTATAGAATTATATGTGAAGGGATTGTCTAGCCTAAATGCTCAAGTCTTTCTGTTAGTCATTTTGCCCTTGAATGCCACTAATTCTAGAGGCAGTCAGTAGTAAATGTTGCTGATGCTACAGCACCTCAGTCCACTTCTGATTTCAGCTTCATCGCAGACTTACTCTGAGCTGATGGTGTCTCACCTCTACTGGGTGCTCCATGTATTTCCACTTTCTGCCCAGAACCTTCTTTCCTAGCTGCTTACTGTGTTAGTGCAGCCCAGAGTGGGATGGGGCTATAGCCTTAAGGGCAACCATAAATAATGGGAGCGAGGCCTGGGTCAGTGTTACAGGCCACCATTCTTTGGATGAATGATTCTGTGAGGCATTCTGTAAGGTTCTCAGAGGTCTCCAGGTAACACCCTCTTATACTGGCTCATCTACCTTTGCTGTCTCACTTCCTCTCCCAAATCATCTCCCAGATAATGACTTCCATTGAAGCCCTTGTCTCAGGCTCCAAGTTTGAGGGAACCCAAACTAAAATAAAGTCTATTTCATTGAGGTGGACTTTAGAAAGAAAGCAGACTTTGGAAATACACTGCTGACACTAGCTACGTGACCCTGAGCAAGTTTCTTAACCCAATGTCCTAGTGATAATTTCCAGTGAAATAATACATGTTCACACTGGAATATGTATATATGTTCCCTTGGTAAAAGTTATCCATTAGTAATGAGTTTTTTGAAAACCTGAACCTGATTTCCTATCCTCAGTGAAATGCCACCCCTCCTATATATCTTGCTAAATTCTTGATTTAGTACCGGAAGGACAATTGGTGAACACTCAGCTTTATCCACTGACTCATAGTTGTGAAGAAATTCTGAGTCTGCAACCTCCAAGTTACTGGTATTTCTAAGTTGAGAGGTTCCACTTGGTCAATTCAGGGAGCTCTGTGGAACCACACGTTAGGATTGTAGGGAGTGGGGTCAGCTCATGTCTCATCAAAAGGTGGTTCATTCCAGCCTAGGCAGCTGGCCAGAATTTGGCAAAGATGGTTAAAGTTGAGTGGAGGTCAACTTTGTTGGCTTGACCCCTCAGTGGACCTGTCATCTTGGTACGATTCTATGGTCACAGACTGTAACCTCATTCCAGGTAGCAGTCTTTTACATGCCTACTTCCAGGCTTATGAAGGGAACAAAAGAGAGAGTGTGGATGAGTTTATTCCTATTCATCATCTCTACTGGAGGAAAAACCTCAAAACCCAAGCCCTACTCTCAGGTCAGTGTAAGTATCTTTGTATATGGAGAATGGGAGCTTAGGCTTTATAGAGACACTGGTGTGCTTGGAGATGACAAACACTTCTACTTGAAAGCCCAAAGTGTGAGCATAGATGTACCTTGATCGTCCTTTCCAACTTGGACTTTTTCCAAAAAGTCATTTTTCCAAAGGCCCAAACAAATGGTCAGGAAATGCATGAAGGCAAATCAATGCCTCGAGAGAGAATTATAGTGGAATAAGGGCCACGTCATTTTCTCTGCAAGTCGAAATCATCAACATTCTCTTTCCCTTTGTTTTATTTTTAATCACTGGTGAATTTTCCCCTTTAGTGATCTGGTGATTATAACTATTTCCCTGCTCAGGATTGCTTGTTAACACATCCTTCCTTCTCAGGAACTGGAAAAGGGGAGTGTAAATAACTTCAACAGGGGACATTCATCTAGAATACAGGTAGTCCTCAACTTATGATGTATTCAAGTTGGGATGAACCACACTTACAAATGATTTTTTTGTAACACATCTTATCATTAGTAATATGTGGCTGCATGTAATTTACTGAAGATATCATTCACAGATGTTTACTCACAGATGTTCAATTTTATGACTTACTGTTCAAAACACTGCTGGATTTATAAAGATACTGATAATAAAAGACAATAATAATGAAAACTGAAGGAAAAAAATGAGGTATTTGACTTACATCAGAACCAACTTATGATGGAGTCATCAGAACGGAACCATGTTGCAAGTTGGGGACTACCTGTACAGAAGAATTATATTCTCTAAGGGCAGCAAATTGTGTTGTGACCCCCTCTGATATATAAGAGTCTTGCTTTCTATGAGGAGTCCTGTGAAGAAAAAAGAGATAATTATAGATTACCAAATGAGTCAGTCAGCAGAAGGGACTCTGATTGTGGAGACTCTAACCATTGCCAAGTACAGAAACATAACTCAAATTAACTTAGGGAAAAATGGGAATGTCTTTCTCACATCACTGAGATTCTAAGGGTCAAGCAGCTTTGTGCCCAAATGTTTTCAAATATTCAAATGAGGTCAACAGGATTCTTTTTCTTCATCTATTGGCTCCGTTTTCTTCTGAATGGTTTCATTTTCACATAGGCTTTCTCCTTGTGGTAGCAAGATGGATGCCGGAAGTCCCAAGCTCAAAATTTCTTTACTTCTTGCAGTGACAGAAAAAGAGAGGCAAAGTCTTTCATGATAGCTCTGGGAAGTCTCAGAAAGTGCTATTATTGGGCTGGTATATTAGTCAGGATATGCTACCTGTGCTGTGGTAACAATCTACTCCAGTTCTCTGAGGCTTAACACACAAATTTATTTCTTGCTCACATTGCATGTCCAATGTATGTCAATGGTCATTCAGGGACCCAAGATGATGGACATGCCACCATTTTGTAGTTGCACCATCTGGAACTTAAGATTTCCCTTATTCCTGAAGCAGAGGAAGGAAAAGACTGTAGAATTGTGCATGGGTTTTGTAGGATGAATGAGTTTCAGCCCAGAAATAACAACAAATATTCTTAATATTTTATTGGCTAGAACTAGTCACATTGCCCCACTTAATTGTAAGGTGACTAGGAGATGTGAGGGAGGATCTAGAATGTTTGATGAGTATAACTATCCCTGCCACCCCTGACTTGGGTCATGTGTTTGTCTTTAGATAAGGACTGTGGCCAGATGATTAAATGCTTTGATTGGCTAAACTTAGGCTGTAGGCTGGGTCTTAGTCAGTATTGAAGCCTACCCTCTAGGTAGATGATTCTGGGAGGCATTCTGTAAGGCTCAGAACCCTCTGGGACTGGTGGTAGAACCTCCAGCCACTCAAATGACTTCAGAAGTATCAGAAGCCCCAGGCATAGGCCTAGCACTGACGATCTGCCTGGAGCAAATCTAAGCCATCAGATGTTTGACGCTTCAGAAAGAGCTGCTCAGCCATGTTCCTCCAAAGTGAAATTTCCATACAGAGTGGAGCTTGGTGAACCGGTCACAGGGTGATTACTGAGGACACAAGGTATGTGTCAGGCAAAAGGGAAAGGACGTTGAGATCCCAGGAAGCTGATTCAGACCACATGCCTGGGAAGGCTGTCAAAGATGCTGATCACGGACATTTATCAATGGATGAGGCTGCTATGAGTTCAGCACACAACCAGGCCTGCTTTTATGCAATGGACCTATCCAACCTCTGCCTTGTAGAAAAAGGGTGACCATGTGTGGGAGGTAGAACAATGTCCCCCAGTGATGTCCACAACCTAATCTCTGGTAACTGTGAGTATGTTAGGTTACAGAACAAAGGGGAATTAAGGTTGCAGGTAGAATTAAGGTTGCTAATCAGCTAACCTTGAGCTTTGGAGATTATCCAGGACGGTTTGGGTGGGACCAATGCAATTACAAGGGTACTTAAGAGTGGATCCAAAACCCATTGCCGTCGAGTCCATTCCAACTCCTAGTGATCCCATAGGACAGGGTAGAACTGCCCCATAGGGTTTCTAAAGCCGTAATCTTTATGGAAGCAGACTGCCACATCTTTCTCCCGAAAAGCAGCTGGTGGTTTCGAACTGCTGACCTTTCGATTAGCAACTGAGTGCTTAACTACTGCACCACCAAGGCTCCTTTTAAAAGTGGAAGCAGGAGGCAAAGGAGAAAGTCAGAGACATGACAGTGTGAAAAGGATTAGGCTTGACCTTGCTGGCTTTGAAGACAGAGAAAGGGGGCCAGGCATGCAGATGGCCTCTGGAAGCCGGAAAAGGGAAGCCGGAAAAGGGAAGCCAGAAAAGGCAAGGAAACAGATTCTCCCTAGAGCCCTCTATGAAGACCAAATTCCTGCCAACACCTTGCTTTTAGTCCATTGATACTCATTTTGGACTTCTGACCTCCAGAGCTATAAGATAATAAATTTGTATTGTTTTAAGCTGGAATAACTAATACACTGTGCCTCAGGCTTTTTGCATGTAGAATAGAGGGTTTAGATATGATTGAACCCCTCAAGGTCAGGATTGAGCTGTGGAGCCTCCTGGGTTGACTTCAGGGGAGCAAATGAGTCACAGGCCTGACAAGGAGAGCAGATACCATGCTTTCTGTGCTGGAAAATTAGGCCAAACCCAAAGAAAGTACCAGAAAACAAGATGCTTCTGGGCTTATTGTGTCCTTCCAGGGATCAAGACATTCCAGAGTCGGGCCATCATTTGGTTGCCATTCTCATCTGAAATACAGATATCAAATTAGAATGTATTAAAACTAAACCAAACCCAAACAACTGAATATGTTCTCATCAGAAAGCGAAGAATTCAAGGCCAAATGCATAAACCTAGTTAATAAGCCCAAGTTGAGAGGCATGAATACAGTCTGGAATTTAGGAAGGTGATTTTGCTAATAAGCCTGACATAAGGTAACACAGCATGCTCTATATCATGTTCATACAGAAGGAGACAATTGTGAAATTAATATTCCTTTATAGTTAACTGGTCGGCTTACACACATATTCACACACATGTATACACTCATGGACTGAGATAGCTAAAACTTTTTAGTCTCTTCAATTACCTTTTCTGGACACTAGCAGGAAAGGCTTACCTCCTTAGAAACAAATGAATTCCTCTTCTCCTACCTTTGGAAATTGTCTCTATGCTCAGGTAGAATACAAATAGGGCCAGAGGAATGAGGATTCAACAATTGGTAATGGGGCTCAGAACTCATCGTTCATCCAAGGAGCAGAGCAAGTGAGTGCTGTGATCATTTCAGAGAGACTCAGTAGACTTCATGCTGTGAGCTAATGGTCCCTATCTTGTTCTTAGGCGTGCACGTGTTCACATTAAGCTGGAAGAACTGTAGTTCTCACGTATCTATTAGTTATCAGCATCTAAGTCATCCAGAGCAGACAAACCACTCTAACACCTAGATCTTATTAGCACCCTTACTGGCAACCACAGCAAAGAGAGGCAATCAGCTAACTCACAGAGGTCAAAGTATTGACCGTGCCCCTTCCAGAAATGGCTTCACTTCACGAGAACTGAAGCTGAGAACTGCCAATATGCTTGACCACCCCTGCCAACTACCTGCTGTACCTGATTTATGGGCATGAGATGGTGTTGTGACTCCAGGGCTTTCATTTCCAACTTTGGCCAAGTACTCATTTGCCAAGCTAAGGCATGAGGTAGAGGAAACCCACATCTCTTTAGCATCTCTTTGCCAAGTGCGCGTATTTGTCTAATTTAATCACCACATCAACAGTACGAAGTTGATATGCTGTTCTCAATCCAGAACTTGGGAAATGTAAGTAACTTGCCCACATGGCACAGTTAGCAAGTAGCAGAGCCCACACTTTTTCATGATCTCCTTGGGGCATCCTCATTTGTTAGGTACGTAGGTGTCCTTTGTGAGGCAGTTGTGGTTCAGCGGTAGAATTCTTGCCTTCTATGTGTTCGATTCCAGGTCAGAGCATCTTATGTGCAGCCACCACCTGTCTGTCAGTGGTGGATTGCATTTTGCTATGATGATGAACAGATTTCAGCAGAGCTTCTAATCTAAGATGGACTAGGAAGAAAGGCCTGGTGATCTACTTCCAAAAATCATCAGTGAAAACCCTTTGGATCACAACTGTCCAAAATGCAGCTAATCATGGGGATGGCTCAGGGCTAGGCAGCGTTTCATTCATTGTGTTTGGGGCTGACTCAAGAACAGCTAACAACAATAAATTGTCCTTTTAAAGAAATTCCCCCCTTTTACTGATTTTCTTTATGGTCTGAATCAACTTCCTTTCCCTATCAAGGATACAATTTTCTAATAATTGAATGTGAGGGCCTCCCCTGTGCCTGATGCCTTTCATACACTCTTTGTAATCCTTATAGCTCACCCTCTTAAGTATATATTATTGTCCACAATTGAAACTTGAGAAGCTGAGGCCCAGAAGTTAAGCACTTTGCTCAAGTAAGTGGCAGAAGCAGGATGGGAATTCAGGTATGTCTAATTCAAACTCTATCTTCTGTGTCTTGAATTTTGTAGGAAAAAAAATCAAGATGTTATTAATAATTACAGTAAATATTTATTTAGAACAAATATATAGCCTGTGGGTCTGTCCCAAAGGCTTTGCATAAATTCCTAATTCCTGTTATATTTAATGCTGACTCTTCATTTCTGCTCCCCCACCCCCACCCCCCGTTTTTTTAAATTGATATTGAGACAGCTTGGAAAGAAATGAGTCAGATACTGCCAAAATCAACATATCCATGAGGTGGTCTGAGGTTTGCTCCCACTGACCCTTGCCCTGGTCAGCCCTGTGAGGGGCTGCCTGTGCTCCACTGAGGTCAGGTTGGGGTGCAGGGCAAGGGCAAAGGGCAAATTTCATGGCAGCCAGGCAGGCTCACCTGGCTCTTCACACAAGTACTCCAGTTCCCTTCCTCCCCATGAGACTTTCTACTTAACCTTGATTTTACTCTTTTGAACAAATGTCCAAGGAAGGCGAAAGACTACAGCTACATTACAGGATGGAAATGCATTGTCAATAGGGGAAAAATTGTCTTCACGTAAAAAGAAGTCCTATCCAGCTACCTTGCTCCCCAATCCCAGAACTGGTCAATTTAGGTGGGAGGGAGCATGGCATATTGGTAAGAGGATGGGCTTACCAGTATGGAGCTGGGCTGCTTTACATATATCCCAACTTGGCTACTTTAAGCTATGTGAATTTTGAAAAATTTTTAACCTCTCTGGACCTCAGTTTTATCATCTAAAGAGGGAGAATAACCTCATAGATTATTGTGAGGATTAACTGACCCATGTGAAGCACCTAACACAGTGACTTACACATAGGAAGCACATAATAAATGCTGCTATTAGCTAGTAGATGGAATGGGTTAGATAGGGGAGAAGGAGAGTATATTCTCACCTAACTGGATTTAGATGGGAGGGAGTGTGGCACATTGGTAAGAGTATGGTCTCTGGATGTATAGCCCAGCTTGACTATCTCAAGCTGTGTGACTTTGGATGTCTCAGGCCACACACTGTGACTCTGGGATGGACCAGAAGCATGATATTTCCATAGATTGATCCTGGTGTGACTCAGAAATGTCTTTCCTCATTGCCTGCTAAAGTGTGACCAGAATGGGCATAACTTAGTTCTGAAGTTTCCTTTAGGAGTGGTACCCAACTGTCATGTGTGCAATCTCTGTTTAATGTAGTGTTTTCTCAAACTGCGGTCCGGGGACCACCTGAGTCACAATCATCTGGGGAGCCTTTAAACAATGCACATGGCTGGGCTCCACCCACATCTATAGACCCAGAAACTCTTGGGGTGGGGTGCAATGGGAATTTGCAACCTTGGTCCTCTCTTAATCCAGCACCTGATGGATTAACCAAGCTGAGTCTAGAGGAGATGGGTGAGGGAATGAGACTCCAGGAAAGTGGTGGAGACAGACATTCCTCTGAGTGCTGCCTCCACCTCCCAGCATGTGAACACTTACACTGCATTCCCAAGGACAAAGTATGTTGTCTCTGCTCTGCAAGCTTTTCCCCCAACAGAAGATAATCTTGGAGGATACTTTTTGATAAAGAGAGGAGTTTTTTAGGCATTTTCTTCTATGCCTTGGGTTATGCTAGCAATCATCATCACTTACTGTATAGGAAGCTCTGGTCAGAACTGGAGCCATAAAGGAGACGAAAACACAGTCCCATATCTAGAATATTTTATGAACAGATGATTATCTTGGCAAGACAAGATAGCCCCTGCTTAAAGTGATTTAGGAGAGCATAGACTGTAGCAAAATTAGGACTGGTAAAATTGGTTCCAATGCAAGCTATAATATTGACCCTCCCTCTTTTGTGGTTCACGCCATGCATACCAAGAACTCCTTTTCTTTACCCGTTAAGCAAGGGAAGTAAGGATGGATAGGGCAAAATAAAGTCCTTGGGGTACGGGGTATGTACTGGGGGGAGAGGTGGGTTGAGGAAGGTCATGGGGTTTGCACTAGAGGGCTCTGCCCTTTGGATGAATGAGGGGCTATGGAAGGAATAGGAAAGGGTGTGGGTTGGCTCTCAGTGAGCCAGATGCTGGCACTTGGGACTCTTCTAGGACAAGGTGTGAGGGCCCTGAGAAGAGGCCCTCTCCCTTTCCTCCCTAACTCCAGAGAGGCTGAAGTGGCCTTGGATGCTATGATGAAGAGAAAAGACCCCCATGCCTAAGCTTAATCCCAAATCCACTTCTTATTTAATTTTGAAAAATTATCTTAACCTCTCTGAGGCTTATTGTTTTCATCTGTAAAATTCAGATAGCTTTTACCTTATAGGTTGGTTGTGAGTAACAAAAAGCATAATTTATATGAAAGTGCTCAATAAACCCAAAAGTGCCATACACAATTGTTTTTATTATTATAAAGTCTATAATTTAATACGTCAGAATATAAAACTCCTATTCCATGTCAGATAATAAAGAATTTAAGGTGTAACTTTTGTTATTTCTCACAGCTCTTAACAAAGATGTGGATCCTTAGCAGATGTTCAGAGCGTGTTTACCAGCCAACATTGATCATTCTCTTATATGCTATTCCTTTTAACAGTCCAAAGAAACGTTTCAGCTCTGTTAATAGTTCTAGGCTGTTTGTTGTTGTTGTTAGGCACTGTCCAGTTGGTTCTGACTCACAATGACCCTATGTACAGCAGAACGAAACATTTCCCAGTCCTGCACCATCTTCACAATCGTTGCTATGTTTGAGTCTATTGCTGCAGCCACTGCGTCAATCCATCTCCTTTTTGCTGACCCTCTACTTTACCTAGTATAATGTCCTTCTCCAGGGGCTGATCCCTTCTGATAACATGTCCAAAGTACGTGAGATGAATTCTAGGCTAGGATCTTGGAATACTTTTTAGAGGAGTAAACATTTCAGAAGGCCCGACATCATTATAAATCATTCTTACTCATCTGCTCTTCTTTTCTTCAGTCAGAGGAGCACTACTTTGAAAGAGGTAGTTTTGTGAGTTGGAATGGGCAGAGAAGGACCAAAAAGTGTGAAGTGGGCAGAGGCATTTTCCCACACTACTGCTAGGAACATTTGCAACTGAGAAATCCCAACAGAGACCCCAGCCTAGGATTTTGAAGCATGGAACCCTAAGGTGTTTGGAGTGTGAAACTCTTCTGACAATGGGTGGGGGCCCAACAGCCAAGCATCTCAGACAAATGGATTTCTACCTGGCTTTGGGGAGTCCCATTCCCAAAACTCATACTCCTCAATGCATGGGACTTGGCCCAGAAAGACAACCTGGTCTGGTTCTTGCTCCACAGAAAGATCACCCTAGAGGGTGTAGCATAGTCCATTTTGATACCTGATTGATGGATCCAGGAGGTCCTGGAGAAAAAGCTTGCAGGGAAGTTTCCTTCTGCCATACAGTGACTGGCTGTCTAACTAGAGCTAGAGATAATTCCTGGCAACTGTAGAGGCTGATGATGAGTCACCAGCAAGGTTTTCAACCTATTCTTATACCCTGAGAACAGCAGTGATTTGTGATTTACATCAGCACTCCTCTATTTTTGGCAGTTCTTTCTTGGGGTTGGGGTTTCCTGTAGTGTGTGTTAAACTCCTGTCTCCCTTGACGTCCCCCTTCTCTCAGACTTTTCGTCTTGGGGCTGTCAGGTTGCCTAGGCAACACTAGTTACTCGTTATGTCAGAAAAGGGAGGGACTCACAAACCAAGTTTTACTTCATCACTTTTTTATTCAAGTTGCTCAGATTCTCATCAGTCGAGATAATACAGTTAAAACGCAGGCAGCAAGTCTTCATGCCTGGGGTGTAATGTAGGCTTCATTGGTCGTAGTTCCAATTCCCTTTCCCTTTATGGAGGTCACAAGGTTGGAAAAGTCCAGAGACACTTAAAGTTCTGTTATCTTATCTGTTAATGTTTCAAAAATCAACCAACAGTACCTAACAACAGTAACAAATGATGGCGGGCTATTGTAAAATTGTGTCCTCAGCTACGATCAACGAAGCTAGTGCTATCTAAGATGTGGTCCAAGAAACAGCAGCATCTGTTAGAAATGCAGGATCTTGAGCCCCACCTCAGACCTTCTGAAGATGAATCTGCAGTTTAACAAGGTCTTAGGTGATGTGTATGAATGTTAAGAGAAGCACTAAGCTAAGCTACTGCACAAAACTTTGGGAGGAGCCTAATGACACAGCTGCAAACGGAGCAACCCAGGCTCTGATGAGTTGAGTTACACTTAGTAAGGTGGTAAGCACTTTCCCACCAGTGTCCCACAGAGCAGGAAAGAAGAGTCTCCTAAGGCAACCCTCCCTCATACATTCGGGCCCTCAGATAAGTAGTTTGATGGCCATGCATTTGATGGACCATCTTTTGCACGTCTGATTGAATAAAATAATGTCTGCACAACCAGAGTCCTGACTTGGCATCCAGATATATATATCTGGCAGGCTCTGGGCAGCAAGAGGAGGCGGGTTCATTGCACTGACACAGCAGATAGAGCCTGAACTCAGTCGTCATCAGGTCCCTAGAAGCCATGCCCTTGTTTTAATGACACACCTACAGAAACCACACAGCTGTTTGAAGCAGCATCAACTCAGTGCAAAAAATCTGAATGAGGGCCCAGGAAAAGGTAAAGGGAAAACGTGGACTGGGGAGAAGTAAAGAAAAAAGGATCAACGTGTTGATAATCAAGATTGCCTCTCTTTTGTAAGAAGTGAAGATTTAATTTCTTTTTACATTTTGACTGTCTTTAATTTGCAGGCTGTTTCTCCCTTTTTTCAACGGTTTTCATAATTGCCATTCAACTCCTCCTAAAATGTTCCCTCACCCATGCACAGAAACTCAGCTTGCATTCCGCGGTGAAGGGGACAGATCCTGCTGCTGATCTCATCAAACTCTTTTCATGCCACAGTATGGATAAGGACTTGCTATTGTTCGGATGTGCCAAGATATCCAATTTCTTCTAACTGCCCGCCTCACAGGAAGACTAAGATTAGAGATTGTGTATTGTGAAGCACTCTCAGCCCTCGAAAGAGAGGACAAAATAATAAGTGGAACAATGTCATCATAATAAGAACAACTTGTGTATTATCCCTCCTGGTAACCTGCCTATTGCCATCAGCAGGGGTCTGAAAGCAGAGGAACTGCGGAGGTCAGCAACAGGTGAGCCTCTGGCTTCACAGAGCGAATTAACTACAGTTCACACAGAGCAACATCTTTCAGGTAAATGGATAGACAGTCCCTGACCCAATCGTATGACATCTATGAAAAGGCTAAAGGGGAAAATATGATTTTACAGGTGACTGGCCTGTTATAGGCAGCCCTGGTGGAATAGTGGTTAAAAGCTTGGCTGCAAACCAAGAGGTCAGCAGCTCAAATCCATCAGCTGCTCCTTGGAAACCCTATGGGGATGTTCCACTCTGTCCTATAGGGCTGTTATGAGTCAAAATTGACTTGATGGCAAAGGTTTTTTTGGGTTTTTTTTGGCCTGGTGTAGATGTCGTTAGGTGGTGCAAATGGTTTGCACTCAACTACTAATCTAAAAGTTGGCAGTTTGAACCCACCCAGTGGTGCCACAAAAGAAAGGCCTAGTAATCTGCTTGCGTAAAGGTTACAGCCAAGAGACCATATGGAGCAGTTCTACTTTGTAACACATGGGGTCACAATGAGTCAGAATCGACTTGATGGCAACAGGTTTGGTTCTTGATTTTGGACCTGTGTAAGATTTGCTGAGTAATCTCCTCTTCTATCATTATTAGCATCATGATCATCATTGTTATCATGGACGACACATGATTTTGACAGCTGACTGTACAGGTAGAATTTTTATCCCCAAGAAGTTTATATTCTGGGAACCTAAATTGAAATCTCCCTTGTTACTAGGCTTTGTTGCTGTTGTTAGTCAGCTCTGACTCATGGCAACCTTCTGTGTAACAGAACAAAACACTTCCTGGTCCTGCACCATCTTCATGATCATTGGTATGTTTGAGTCCATTGTTGAAACTATTTTGTCAATCCATCTTATTGAAGGTTTCCCTAGTTTTTGCTGCCCCTCTACTTTACCAAATGTGGTGTCCTTTTCAAGAGATCGGTCTTTCCAAAGTAAGTGAGTCAAAATCTTGCCATCTTCACTTCTAAAGAACATTCTGGTTGCATTTTTCTCTAAGACTGATTTGTTCTAGGTTTTGAGAATTTGAGCAAAATCCTACAAGGAAACAAATTATGGTCATTAAAGTTTAGCAAAAGCTATTCTCTGATAACACAGCTCTTGGCTGCCCCATTGTTGTTATTGTTGGTTATAAAATTCAGACTAGCCACATTCAGAGAGACCAAATCTCTCCTTTGAGTCTAACTGGTTCAATTTGGGCCAAGTGTTCTCTACTGGATCAATCCAACCACAACCAGAGGGATAGACTGTCATAAACAATGTCACTATGACAAGATGGCAGAGTAGTCAGGTGCTACCTGTGGTCCCTCTTACAACGAAGACTCAGAAAAACAAGTTAATTGATTTTATATGACAATCTAGACCTGGATATCAAAGACAAAGTTGAGGAATTGAACTGAGCAGCAGGGGAAGGGAGAGATGGTTCAGAAGAAGCAAGGAGTTGCCAGACCTGACCTGACCTGCACCTGTATCCTGCAGGCTGGATTGGCCAGCGTGTGCAGTAAGTCAGGCAGTGACTCTTGGGATGCATTTTCCACATCAGGAGACACCAAGTGGCAGAGAGTCTGCTCAAACCTCTAGAACCAGCAAGAGGCGGTGCTCAATTGGTGAAAGACAAGTACATGCATCTAACCTACCGTGTGGATCAAAAAGGCCCCCCTTTTGGGAAAGACTTCTCTCCCATTTACCTCCCCCCTCCCTGCTCTGCTCTCATCCCAGTCTGGCTTTAGCAATTGCTGCCCCCCTTGGCCTAAAGTAAGAAGTGTTCTGTTCCCTGAGCCATTCTGCTGGTTTGGAGAGGGAACAAATGAACAGTTAAGAAAAAATAATCTGCCAGAGCCCCTAAGCTGAGAACTCAGGGCAGGCACAGCCCCTTTGCCTAGGCACAGGGTCCACGGACTTCAAATGCCTTTCAGTCCTGCATAGACCTGTGTGGGCCCATTTCAACAGCGTAGGCCCTCATTAGCACGGTACATCAGGGTATATACCCAAAGCCTATTTCCAACTATATCAGCTATAAGGGGAAGTGGTAGATTCATGACATTTGACACCGCCCTGCCCATTAAGCAGGGTCCTCACCTACCCACATCAGGGTCCTGAGGACTGGTGGCTCCACCCACACCACCTAGCCACGCGCAACCGGGGTCCAAGAATAAGTGATGCCTCCTAATCCTTACAGCCAACAGCATTGGGTGCCCATAGTCTGGCTGCAAAACCCACCCACCAACGCATTCTAGGGAACAGGGACATGCTTTCCTCCCAAACACTCAGGGGCAGCTGTCAGCTCCCTGCCTTGCTCAGAACATGACCCCCTACTGCAGCCAGATACCTATGCCTACTCCAATCACCCTGCCCGTCTAGGACTGTAGGTGAGAGCCTGCACCACACACTTGGTGACTGACTACCTGGACACCTGAGCTAAATCCATACAAGAAAAGTAAACAGACTACTGGGCTCACATACATAGTAACAGCTCTAACCACTGGTGAAAGGATGTGACAGCTTCAAAGATACCAGTAATCAAACTAGCTCACACGACCAGCCTATTTGGGCATATCACAAAAAAACAAGAAGCTAGGACACAGTAAGCAAACATAAAATAAACAAAGATAATAACTTATTTATAGCTCAGAGACAACAGTCAATATCAAATCACATAAAGAGGCAGACCATGATGGCTTCAGCAAGCACTGAAAACAAAGAATCAAGAAACTTTCTGGAGGAAGAGAACTTCTTGGAATTACTGGAGTTAGAATTCAAAAGATTAATATACAGAGCTCAAAGAGATGGATTGACACAGTGGCTGCAGCAATGGGCTCAAGCATAACAACGATTGTGAGCATGGTGCAGGACCAGGCAGTGTTTTGTTCTGTGGTACATAGGGTCACTATGAGTCAGAACTGACTCAATGGCACCTAACAATAAGAATAACATCCCTCATGAACCTAGACGAAAAAAATCCTCAACAAAATTCTAGCCAATAAAATTCAATAACATATTAAAAAAAAATTGACCATGACCAAGTGGGATTCATACCAGGTATGCAGGGATGGTTCAACATTAGAAAAACAATCAATGTAATCCATTACATAAATAAAACAAAAGACAAGAACCACATGATCTTATCAGTTGATGCAGAAAAGGCATTTGACAAAGTCCAACACTCATTCATGATAAACACTCTTAGCAAAATAGGAATAGAAGGGAAATTCTTCAGCATAATTAAGGGTATTTATACAAAGCCAACAGCCCACATCATCCTAAATGGAGAGTATCTGAAAGCATTTCCCCTGAGAACAGGAACCAGACAAGGATGCCCTTTATCACCACTGCTATTTAACATTGTACTGGAGGTCCTAGATAGTGCAATTATGCTAGAAAAAGAAATAGAGTATCCAAATTGGTAAGGAAGAAGTAAAAGTATACCTGTTTGCAGATGATATGATCTTATACACAGAAAACCTCAAAGAATCCACAAGAAAACTACTGGAACTAACAGAAGATTTCAGCAAAGTATCAGGATACAAGGTACACATACAAAACTCAATTGGATTCCTCTACACCAGCAAAGAGAACCTCGAAGAGGAAATCACCAAATCAATACCATTTACAATATCCTCCAAGAAAATAAAATACTTAGGAATAAATCTAACTGGAGATGTAAAAGACATATAGAAAGAAAACTACAAAGACACTACTGCAAGAAACTAAAAGATAACTACATAAGTGGAAAAACATACCTTGTTCATGGATAGGAAGATTCAACATTGTGCAAATGTCAGTTCTACTCAAAGCAATCTACAGAGACAATGCAATCTCAATCCAAATTCCAATGACATTTTTTAATGAGATGGAGAAACAAATCACCAACTTTATATAGAAAGGGAAGAGGCCTCGGATAAGTAAAGTATTACTGAAAAAGAACGAAGTGGGAGGCCTCACACTACCTGATTTTAGAACCTTTTATACCGTCATGGTAGTCAAAACAGCCTGGTACTGGTACAACAACAGATACATAGACCAGTGGAACAGAATTGAGAATCCAGATGTAAAATCATCCACCTACGAGCAGCTGATTATTTGACAAAGGCCTATAGTCCATTAAATGGGCAAAAGACAGTCTCTTTAACAAATGGTGCTGGCATAATTGGATATCCATCTGCAAAAAACTGAAACAAGACCCATACCTCACACTATGCACAAAAACTAACTCAAAATGGATCGAAGGCCTAAATATAAAATCGAAAACGATAAATATCATGGAAGAAAAAATAAGGACAACAAGAAGCCCTGATACATGGCATAAACAGAATACAAAACATTACTAACAATGCACAAACACCAGAAGAGAAACTAAATAACTGGGAACTCCTAAAAATCAAACACTTATGCTCATCAAAAGACTTCACCAAAAGAGTAAAAAGACAACCTACAGACTGGAAAAAAAAATTTTGGCTATGACAAGTCTGATCAGCATCTAATCTCTAAAATCTACAAGATACTGCAAAACCTCAACAACAAAAAGACAAATAACCCAATTAAAAAATGGGCAAAGGCCCATAAAACAAAATGAGACTAAAGGGGCCCAACAGCCCAGGTGCAAGGACTAGAAGGTAGGAGGGATCAAGAAAGTTGATAATAGGGAATCCAAGGTCAAGAAGGGAGAGTGTTGACATGTTGTAGGGTTGTTAACCAATGTCATAAAACAATATGTGTACTAACAGTTTAATGAGAAACTAGTTTGTTCTGTAAACTTTCATCTAAAGTACTATTAAAATAAAATGGGCAAAGGATACGAACAGGCACTTCACCGAAGAAGACATTGAGGTGGCTAACAGACACATATGGAAATGCTCATGATCATTAGCCATTAGAGAAATGCAAATCAAAACTACAATGAGATACCATCTCACCCCAACAAGGCTAGCATTAATTCAAAATAATAAATGTTGGAGAGATTGCGGAGAGACTGGAACACTTACACACTGTTGGTGGGAACGTAAAATGGTACAACCACTTAGGAAATCAATTTGGCACTTCCTTAAAAAGCTAGAAATAGAAGTACCATATGATCCAGCAATCCCACTCCTAGGAATATATCCTAGAGAAATAAGAGTGGTCACACAAACAGATATATGCACACCCATGTTCATTGCAGCACTGTCTAGAATAGTAAAAAGATGGAAACAACTTAGGTGCCCATCAGTGGTTGAGTGGATAAACAAATTACGGTATATCCACACAATGGAATACTATGCAATGATAAAGAACAGTGATGAATCCTCGAAACATCTCACAACATGGCTGAATCTCAAAGGCATTATGCTGAGTGAAATTAGTCAGTCGCAAAAGGACAAATATTGTATGAGACCACTATTATAAGAACTCACGAAAAGGTTTAAACACAGAAGACAACATTCTTTGATGGTTATGAGGGTGGGGAGGGAGGGAGAAGGGTATTCACTAACTAGATAGTAGACAAGAATTATCTTTGGTGAAGGCAAGGACAACACACAATTCAGGGGAAGTCAGCATAACCGGACTAAACCAAAAGCTAAGAAGTTTCCTAAATACAACCAAACACTTTAAGGAACAGAGTAGCAGGGGTGGGGGTCTGGGGACTATGGTTTCTGGGGACATCTAGGTCAATCGGCATAACAAAGTTTATTAAGAAAACGTTCTGCATCCCATTTTGGTGAGTGGCATCTGGAGTCTTAAAAGCTATTGAGGGGCCATCTAAGATGCATCAGTTGGTCCCAACCCACCTGGAGCAAAGGAGAAATAACACCCAAGACACAAGGAAAATATTAGCCCAAGAGACAAAAATGGCCACATAAACCAGAGACTCTATCAGCCTGAGACCAGAAGAACTAGATGGTGCCCGGCAACTACCAATGGCCACCCTGACAGAGAACACAACAGAGAGTCCCTGACAGAACAGGAAAAAAGTGGGGGGCAGAACTCAAATTCTAGTAAAAAGACCAGACTTAATGGTATGACTGAGACTGGAGGGACTCCAGAACACAAGGCCCCCGGACTCTCTGTTAACCAAAACTAAAACCATTCCCAAAGCCTACTCTTCAGACAAAGATTAGACTGGACTATGGGACATAAAATGATACTCGTGAAGAGTGTGCTTCTTAGTTCAAGTAGATACATGAGACTAAATGGACGGCTCCTGTCTGGAGGTGAGAGGAGAAGGCAGAAAGGGACGGGAGCTTATTGTATGGACCCAGG